>CM073433.1:19497500-24497500 GCA_037114965.1 Monochamus alternatus
TTCTAAGAATATTTTGTCCTATGATGATTTCTAAAAAACTCCTTTGTTTCGAAGATACAGGGTGAACAAAATTTGCTACAGTAACAACATTTTATTATCAAAAAAAGTACATGTAAAGTTGTTCAATCTGCAAAAAATGTTCGAAATGACTTCCTCCAGCCTGGATACAAGCGTTCAATCTTCTAGTCATTGAGTGCCGAACTTTTATTTACATTAATGATTTCAACAAATATCGAATATGGTTGTCGCAAATATTGTTCACCCTGTATCTTCGAAACAAAGGGGTTTTTCACAAATCATCATCATACAAAATATTCTTAGAATAGGCCAAGGAATAACCCCTTGAATTTTTGCCGCATGTTTACTTACCACCCTGTATGTGTGTGTAGTTGTATGTTTATACGTGTTTGAAGTTTATATGTGTTTGAATACACTTGTACATGCATACGTGCTTGAACAAACAAGTATATACTATTGTAATTATGAAACTAGTAATACTGCAAAATGCACCCAAAGTCGAACTTCAGAGAGCTATATCTCAAAACCATGAGACTTTTGGACTCAGTGGCCATGAGAACTTTTGTTCTACTCGTCGAAAACTAACAGAGTCCAGAGTTTCATCAAATTTGACCGAAACCCAATTTCCATAAGGACCCTGCGGGGTCCTTTGTAGTGTATTTTAGGTACTGAAATCTTGAAAAATAAAACACGTAATATCAAAAATAAAATTATTGATGTTTTGTTTAGGTATACACTTTTACTATTTAAACTCTCCTTAAATAACATAATAATTTTTAAAACGCATATGCATGACACACATTACTTCGCTATTCTAACCCCAATATATACAGAACTATGTAAGTTTATGTTATAACAATGTTTACATCTATAGTTGAATTTAAAAAAATACGTATTTTGAAAGATTTTAGTACCTAAAAGTTTGTTAGATAGATCGCTTTCTGACGTTATATATTGATTTTACTTTTACCTTTGAATATTCGCAGGTGGCATGAGATAACATTCTTATTATTTGCTAAACTCAACATTATTCAGTTCTTAAATGTCTAAAATTACTTGTATTTGTTGAAAATACTATTTTAAGAATACGGCGCCCTTAAAGCGATATCCATTAACTTCGAGCTGCTATATACATACGTACCTAAGCCATTTTAGACAGTTGAAAAACTAATGTAAACACGATCGTAAAAACGTTAATACTAAAATCGGATTTCATTATTCGGAATCGCCTGGGGTTATATGGAAAGAGAACGCTAGAGGCCCAGCGATGTAAAGATTGAAAATACTACAACTTCAATAATTTTTTTCGCGGGAACTATAAGAACTTTACAAATATATTTTTTACGATATTGACTCAATTTTTCATCTAATGATGCATCTAATCTCAATTTTTTTTAGTTGTTTAGTTTTTGAGTTGCGAATTGCCCTGTATATCATGGACCATAACATTTGCACAGGGAAAAGACGTCTGACTGAATGAGAGGGCTAACATGTTTGCCAGACAAGGGTCAAGTTGTCAATTTGTGGGACTTGAACCAGTATTGGGGTTACCACAGTGCTGTCTCGCAAGGTCCATTGATGATTGGATTAAAAAGACATCAAAGGAAGATTGGTCGGGTGGAACAGGTCTTCTTATGGAGGGCCCATGGGCTGACGTAAACCTAAATTTTGTTATTATTAAGTAACGTTGAGACATTAGAGATCCAGCAGAGCTAGTGCTTTTTGCGCGAAGTACGGGCTTGTTTTGAACTCTATAGTGCTCTATATGATTTCTGTGGGTCAGGACGATTTCTGGATGAAAAGAATAATGGTAGAATAATTTTAAAACAAAATGAAATAATTTTATGTCCACGGCTTGAAACGCTACACACACGTGGACTCTCTGAAATTCACAAAGCAATAAAGTATTGATATGTTTATTTCAACTCCATCAATTGCAATCATCGATTGAAATTGTCAGTAATATTGTCAATTTTATCGATCTCAAGGGGGCCGGATTCTAAGTTTAGTTTTATATTTGACTTCTGCAGTAAACTTCTATTCAATATTTGGTATTGGTTTCCTCGTTTGCACAAAAACTTTCTACAGTAAATCAAAAACATATTAGTCGCGGAAAATATATTCATGAAGTCTACGAAACTTCTATTCAATATATGGTTTTGATTTCTTCGTTTTGTGCAAAAAAAAAAACCTTCTATGGTAAATCAAAAATATAAATAAAAATCCGTAGTACATGAAACTTAAGAATTATTAATAACCAACTACTATAAGTATTCGAAGGTACATAAATACCACAACTCCGCTGTGGAACTAATTGAAATATCTTGGGGAGTTCCAAACGAATTCTGTGCTACTTGGGGAAAAAACTAAAAACTTGTTGAACAGGTGTGGCACCTGAAAAAACATGTTGTCTGTATCTCTATGTTGAGTACTCCCTCTTAAAATATCATCTAGACGAGCTGGACAACATTTTCCATATCTGACCAAACTGATTTCTTATCGGAGGATTTCAATAGAATCTTACCCAATGATATGTCATTAAATTCACCACATTAAAAACCATTAAATACAGGCGGATTCAGAAATACTAGGAAATATTTTTTCTCCGAATTCTAATTTTTGGGGGCCCTTGGGTTCCTTGAAATTGAGTCTAAAATTTTGTTTTTTGAAAATATCTCAGGAATCCCTAAGCGGATTTTAATGGAATTTGGTATGGGGTTGTAGATAGTCTCTTTGAAAATTATTAAGAAAGTAGTCCTGTCAAGCATCACAGAGGGTGGCCACTTACTTTTTTTTTCAAAAACTTTTATTTCCATTTTTTCTCTAAATTCATTGCCAGTGCATTAGAAGCACAGTTTGATTCTACATAAAATAGTACTCTACTTTCTTCATTTGAAGCTTTATTTTCCTGAAAAAGTTGCTAAAGCTTAAAAAATTATGAATGTATAAAATGAAAAAGGTTGCTGTTGTGAAGATAATTCAAACAGATTGAGAGATAGAAGTCGATTCGTAATTACGCTGTCATTTTTTCTTATAAGGGATTTTGAAAATTACGTAATTTTAAAATTATCCGTTCATTTACTAAAGATAGTACCATAAACCTCACATTCACATGTCATTCATTCACATGTATCCCATTTTAATCATAATAACATATACGTTATTTCAAGGTTAAATGTTATACAGTGCTTTCGAAAAGTAACGAATAAATTCATTATTTTTGAAATTGAAAAGTTTTCGAAAAAATCCCCTGGCATGTCGATTTTATTTTTAAAAAAGGCATATTTTGACATACGGCCCACATTTGTGACATCATCGTTGTCGAGATATGACGTCATCGACAATTTTTTTAAATAGCAACCCCCAATTTTGATCATGCCATTTGAAAGAGCACAGACATACATCATGAAAAATTACGGTGTTACATAACAAAAATTTCAAGAAAATAATGTTAATAAGATTTTAAAATTTAATTTTGACAATACTGAAAATGATAATGATTATGTAAAAAATCGACTAAATTAAATGTTCAAATTGTGCACCGCTAACTGCCTGACAGTAGCTAAGACGATTAATAAATTCTTTTTGGATATTATCAATAGCTTCAGGAGGTATACGATGTATCTCGTGACGATTTCTTGTTTTTAAATCTTCTAAATTAAGCGGTCTAGCAAATTGGGAGTTGCTATTTAAAAAAATTGTCAATGACGTCATATCTCGAACAAGGATGACGTCACAAATCTGGTTAGTATGTCTAAAAGTGTTTTTTTTTAAAACAAAATTGGTGTGCCAGGGGATTTTTTCGAAAACTTCTCAATTTAAAAAATTATAAATTTATTCGTTACTTTTCGAAAGCACTGTATTTCATCACTTTAAATTTTTATAGTATGTATCCCCCTGTAACTATTAAGAAATAACGGCGATGTTATTTCTAATACGTTATGCACAATTTTAAATTGTGAAAATGTACGGCTTATTAAATTTACATTTAACTCACGGTATTATAAATGTACATCAAAAGTTGTAAAATTTAAATCGAAACATCCAACAAAGAAAAATAAAACAATTAATTAATCCATTTGATTTGCCTGACGAAAAATAATTTTTTTTTTCAGATTTAGCAATACGGCAATTTATTAACGAATTAAGATAATTTTTGTCAGATCCTCAGAAACAATCGGTTCTAAAGATATTTGTAAAGAAAAAATAAGATTCTAGTCTCAATTTCAAGAGGGCGTAGATCTTCAAAAATAAAATATTGGAAAACAAAAAAATACGGGTCAAATAATTTCTCACGAAGATTATGTTCACTCTGTATACACAAAAAGTTATAGGAAACCTTTACTTTGATCAAATCGATTTTCCAGTTCTTTTGAACATAACATTTTGCCTTCACTGTATGATTATTTATTTGTCATACATACGAGTACATTTGCGATGCGATGACAAGCGAATAAAAGAACACATACGTAGGGCAAAACAGCAAAGGCAAATAAGGGTCATGTTTTAATCAAATTTTTATAAAGTCGTGAATAAACATGCAATAAAAAATATGTAAAACGAAATGAAATCCCGGCACACAGGCTACTTTTTCTCTTCCTAAATTTGAGATGAATTATTTATAGTACTCGACACGAGTTAGGAGGTCGACCATTGTTTCCACCTCTATTCCTCTGCGTTACTTGTTTTTCAAGTAGCCTTGTACGCAAAGACTTTTTGCAAGTGCACTCTTGATGACATTATCCCACATTAGTGACCCGTAAATCCATTACTGAGTGAAAAAACATGTACAGTAATGGATACTTTTTTGCGTTTTCATTCAGTTGCAACATTTTGTATACCGCTGGGTGTGTCAGATACGCTTTTGATTCTATATTAAGGGTAATTTATTTTTGTTAGTGTGGCTTAGGTTTAATTAAAAGTTGAATAGCGAAAAGACTGATTGACTTCGCAACAAATGTCTTGGTGAACTTAATCTAATTATTTTGAGATTAAAAACAGATACCTAGTGAATTATTGTATTTGTAGCATCTCCTAAATAACTTTCTTTGATTCAGATTAGGCAAAACCCACATAACACAAATGTGTTATGTGAGTTTGTGTGTGTGTTATAAGAATGTTCTTAAGACGTACATTAAAGGACAATTGGACAGGATGTCCAATGGACGTCCGTTTAGGAACGTTAGACGTCCGACTGATGTCCCTGGGAGGTCCGTTTTATAAAAAATCATCATTGCCCAATAGATAAGAAATCCAATAACAGGACAACTAAAAGTACTATAGTAGTTAAAAAGCATACAAATAACATACTAATCTAAATAAAACTAAATACTCACAAAAAGGAGAACAAAACTTAAAATTAACAAAAAAGTCAAATTATAAAATAGAAGTATTAATTGCATCTAATTAGAAGTAAGTATTCATATAAAGAGAAATAAAGCTCAAAATAAACAAAACGAAGTCAAAGCTATAAAATAAGAGTATTAATTTTGTCTAAACAGAAGTAAGTATTCACAAACAGAAACATACTTAAAATAAACAAATCAGTCGAATTATAACATAAAAGTACTGACTGAGACTGGCGAATCTATCAAATTGTGCAATAATTCGTATAAAAAAGAGAATTCTCCTTTGATGCAACGTATGCAAGTCAAATCTAGTAATTAAAGTCATGTGGTCATAACAATGCGGTGGGGAAATTCGGTCTTTCTTAAAGGCCAAGAACTTATCGCCTTTGCACACGTTCAAGCATATTAATGTAAATATCATAATGAGGATACCACACCAGAGCACCATGTTCCATCGTAGAACGGACAAGTGAGGAATCACAGTTACGTATAATGAAACCCAACATTCTCAAAGGGGAAGTACGTGCTCATTGAAAGTAAATTTATGGTTGAAGTGTACCCCTAAATCTTTAACAGAATTAATCCGAAAAAGTTGAACAGTGTCAAAATAATAATTTAAATGCAGCGAATGCAATTTTCTGGTATTGGGACATATGTTCATAAAAATTTGGTTATCGATGCACCAAGTAACTACATTATTTATTTGTCTTTGCAAACTAAGACAATCGGTTTCACTAGCTACAATATTATATAGTTTAAAGTCATCAACAAATAAAGTAAAGTATTACAATCAACACTGTCCAGCAAATCATTAACAAATATATCAAACAATAATGGCTCCAGGTTAGAACCTTGAGACACAACCGAAGTTACCACGTATTTGTTTGAGTTAAAACCATTACAGCTGACAAATAAATATCTACGATTAAGGTATGATGTTATTAATTCAAGTAGAGAGTCAGTGAAACCGTAATAATAAAGGTTATGTAAAAGCAAAGCATGGCCAACTCTATCAAATACCTTTGTAAAATCCGTGTAGATAACATATAATTGGCCTTGGTTGTTAAGTATGTCAGATGTTATTGGTGATATTTCAGTAAGATTTAATACAGTAGACCATGCTGGTTGAGTGAAATTAAAGGTTTAACTTGGGGCAACACCTGCTCATACAAGTACATTTTAAAAATTTGGGCAAACCCTTCCTAATTACCAAATATCCATAAAAGTGTCTGATTTCAAAATTAAGTTAGAATTAAGTTAGAAGAGGAGTAATCAGAGCATTTGCGCAGTCCCTCAAAAATGATAAAAAAATTGACGTTTTGAACTTTTTAGAACTTTCCTATCAGATGTGTACAAAATATACGAACAGGGAGTCCTAGAGGGGACCTTTTTGGGATATTAAAAATTATTTATAATTTTCTATAAGAAATAAATAATAATTCAAAGGGAAAGAAAAATCAGCTCACAATCCTTTATTCAATAGTGACGACCGGTTTCGAGGTCAAATTCTACATCTCATCATTGGGTCATACAAGAAGCTATAATGTTATATTTAGGATTGCGAATATTTATCGATATATCGATAATTATCGATAATATCGATATTATCAACAATCTATCGATATTAACGAAAATGTACCGATAATATCGATATTATCAAACAATTTCAAATTTAAATTAACAATGTTATCTGCCATTTTCTTTTGTATCGTTCTCTTTTTTTAATAAAATATATTTTGTAATAGAAGTTATAGTGAGGTAGTCATAATTATTCATTGTATTAGATTCGATATCTTATTATCATGACAAGATGTTAAATTATTTAACAAATCCAAAATATTGTAATTTAACTGAATTTACCTAATACAAAGTTACACTCCTGAGGAGTGATTAGTCCCCAAAGTGTGGCTTTAAATTTCGAAAAAAAAAAATCTAAATAATATATAATAAAAAATAATTCTATACTATACTTTACCATAGAAGAATCAAATTTGGTACATGATTAAGGTTTATTACTGGTCGTTTTGAGTTAAAGTTAATTGAAGTACTACAAGGTGTTTATTTGGGGGCAACTCACCCCTAAAATTATGCTAAACTTTTTTTCTCTTTCACCAGATGAGATTCAGAGACGATAATGCAAAACCTACTAAATATCGATATGTAAATTAGATATTGGGAAAAAAAACAATGTGCGTGTAGGGTTGTATACTTCATTTTTTCATTTCATTCTTAATTCAACAGGCATTCAACAATTTTTTTTTTCAATCAGAAATTTAATCTCAAAAAAATGTAATGAATAATATACATGGGGTACTTTATTTCAACTAAATTTATAATCCACTGTTAAGGGGTCGTAAGTCCTTAAAGAGGGCTCATATTAAAAAATGTTATAAGCATGTCATAATTGTACGACTGATTTTAATAGAGGCCTTATTAAAATCAGTCGTACAATCTACCGTCAATTTTTTTAATATAATTCGGGATCACCATGTATAGAGGCATTTAATGAAGTTGGGTCATTTATATGAAATCATTTTAATAGATTAATAAACAAAGATTAGGAATTTTTTTCTTGTTTTTCCCTCATAACTTTTGAACCACTTATCCGATTTAAGTGAAATTCGGAACATAAACACTCCTTATGATCTTATATAAGCTTCTTCATTTGAACTACCTACCCCTCTTAGAAGTGTATTTTGTATGCTACCCCCTCTTACTTTATTTCAAAACTACAAAAAAAAAAAATAATTTCAATAAAACATCTACATACCACTTTGACCTGATTAATTTCGAAACTTTATCGTCTCTTGTTTTTTTCGGCGTTTGGTCTCTGAGATATTCAAAGAAATTGGTGACAGTGTAGCGCACCAGCCGCGTAAATTTCATTTAACGTTATAGCAACCCATGAAAACAACAATTAGAAGAAACAGAAGAGTAATCATCAGTTTTATGCCCGTATAACATTGTAATACTGGTAATTAATCATATAGTAAGTCTTCTTTACTAGAACATCTGTAAAGTAACAAAGGTAATTAAATAAATTTTAAATTCTCGTACACAAAGTTGCTTTAACAGAGCATGTATTTTTCATAGGCGATTTTTTTTTCAATAATACACGATCAATTACTAGAGGTAATTATTTTTAGTCTCACTTTACTAGTATTCTTGGAACACATTTTAGTTATTCAAAGGATAACAAAAGAAAAATCCCCTAAGTTAAAATAAAAGCGTACATTATTATATAAATAGCCTTAGCAAATGATGTCTGAAAACAGTACCAGAGTGAAGTGAATATAATCAACAGAAAAAATGAAGGTTACAAACGTATTTATGTTTATTCTATTAACAATAACATTCATTCTCGGTTTAGTCGCCACTTCAGGTAAGCTGTTTAATATATAACTTAAGTACTACTAATGTACTATAAAATCTATAAATTTAGTATTTTATGACATTTCTAAAAATGATTGAAATTTTGAATGACCTTTGAGTGTCCGAGTTACTGTCCGATACTACTCGCTAATGTAAATAGGATGCGAGTAGGGTTGCCAACTTTAAAATATCTGTTTTCGGGGATGAAAATTCAGGACAATAATCTGATGCGGGACGCAACTATGTTTCTGAAAAATATCTACAGGGTGTCTAAAAACTCCGCGCAGAAAATTTAGGGGGTAATACTACTTAAAAAAACATGTATCAAGTTCATGTAACATTTTATTGAAAAGTTAATAATAACGGAGCTACATAACAAAGTTATATTTTTTCATTCGATTTTTGACTATAAATTTTTTAATATTGGAATATATTTTTTCAAATGGCAAATTTGTTACATAGGTATATAGAGATGCAGTTTTGGGTAAAATATTTCTAAAATTATGGCTCCCTAAGCGGTAAAAATGGCACGTGTTAGGTGAAAAAAATGATCATAACTTTTTTATCTTTAATTTTATTGAAATATTGATTTCCTAAAAGACTGATAATTTATATCGAAATTTGGTACCCTTGTTTGAAGTCGAAAACTGACCCGATCGCGATCCCCGATTGCATTAGCCCTATGTATTTCAACCTGCGCGCGCGAAGGCATATGTTTTGAGTCGGCCGATTCACGATATACTAGGTGCATGTCTGTTGTTTCTCTAGAATATGGAAATTGACACAGAAACATTAATAAGATTGGTAGAAGTGCGACCTAAACTGTATAATAAACAATTAAAAGGTTATAGTGACCGTAATAAAAAACAAAAACTGTGGCTTGATGTCTGCGAAGCTATGGTTAAGGATTGGGGACAGCTATCTCAAAAAGAAAAGACAGATTAAGGTCTAGACCAGCACTTATGAGAGGATGTACCCAAAATCGCCTTTTTCGTTTCTTTTCGCGAAATCTAATAATAAGAAGGGCAGAAATACAGGCAGCCTTTATCAAACCCATTTTACAACTGAGCAGAAAATACGAAATCCATTTTGATCGGCCGACTGCCGATCGTTCATCCGCGCTGGGACTAATCGGCCGACTGCAAAATCGCCTCATGGGCGCGTAAACCTGTGATCTGGCGATTGTGATCGGTCGATTCCATAATCGTCCATGCGCGTCTGGGCTAAACGAGGAAATCGATAATTAATAAGTTTTTGGACATACTGGTGAATCTCATTTCTTTTACGAATAAGTAAACTGTACTGTGTACTTTGAAAACAATTGAATGCTAGTATGTTATTTTAGCGTTTGTTTCGAAAACGGTTAGATTTATCGAAACAAATAAAGTATACTCTTTTTATGTCAAAAGGTTAGGAGGACAAAAATATTCAGTCTAAAGTCGCATAAAGTGTAGCACAAAAAAGTTGGAACCATTCAAACCAAAATATAGGCTCGTATGTGGCGCTCTCTACAAAATGCGAAAAAACGGTGGGCAAATATATAATCTTCATTCCGAAAAACCCCCATATACGAAATATATATATTCGTCAAAATATTATGAGTGTGACAAAAGGTATTCCAAAAAAACTGTAAATAAAATTTAACTTTAACACCCTGTAACTCCGTTAATAATCAGTTTTTGGAAAAAATAGGAAGGGAATAGGATAATTATAGGAAGAGGTAGCATTTATTTTCGATCTAGAATTATCCCCTAAATTTTTTGCTCATCATTTCCGGACACCCTGTATAATGTCAGAAAGCGATCTATCTGGCAAACTTTTAGGTACTTACTGAAATCTTTCAAAATACGTTTTTTTTTAAATTCAGCTATAGATGTAAACATTGTTATAACATAAACTTACATAGTTCTGCATATCAGATTGTTCACTTTTGTTTCTAAGTATGTGAAAATAATTGTTAAAATGTGGGGTTACAATAGCGAAATAATACGTGTCATACAAATGCATTTTAAAAGGTATTATGCTATTTGAGGACAGTTTAAATAGCAAAAGTGTATATATAAAACATCAATAATTTTATTTTTGATATTTTTACGTATTTTATTTTTCGAGATTTTAGTACCTAAAAATCACCACAAATTTGATGATTTTACGGCGAGAAATACGGCAACCTTAAGAGATTTTTTTTCTAATCTGATATGAGGAATTTTATCGGATAATTAATTCATTTGAAATGCTTTTACGTCAATACAAAAAAACCAGTGGCGTGCCAACTATATTTTCGAGATCCTTTTCTAAAAAGTATGTGTTACGCTACTGCGTAAAGAGGAAATAAATAATATTCTTAATTTTTTTGGCATAAAAGGTATACCTGTTGAATATCGCTGTCACACCGTTTTTGAATAAAATGCGTTTAAACTAGGCAACGATGTGTAGTTCGTGGATTACGTAATTTCGATAGAGGCAGCACTATAAACCATGGCCTTAATATAACTCCAGAAAAAAACAAGTGGATTTAGATCCGGACTACATGGAGACCATTGGTTTTCACTTCCTCTTCCTAGCTATCGATAAGGAAATATCTGCTTTCTTACTATTAGAGAATAATGAGTCGGGGCACCATCATGTAACCACATGGGAGCTCTTATGTTTAAAAAAATTTCTTCTAGTAGTTCAATTAAATTAAATTATAGAAAGTGCATATCATTTTTGCCGTTTAAAGATGCCGGAAATTCAAAGTGCTCATGAAGATGATCGTCAGTTATTCCGAACCAAATATTGAACTTAAAGTCATACTGAAAGTACAGTGCTCTCATTTGGATTTTCTTCGGCCCACATATGATGATTTTATGAAACGTATGTAAAAAGAGCAAACATAAGATGTTTTATTGATATGACCAAGAATCCCAGAGCATATACGCTATACAGGGTAAACCTTAAATAGATACAAATATTTTAACTGTTGGTGTAGTTCGTCATATAGATCAGTCTAGTGAAAGCCATTATTAAAAATTTCTAATATTTACGGAGATATTAATTTTTTTCCCACCCACATTTTGAGGACCGCTGTCATAACCAACCTAATGAACCATATGATTTGTTGCGAGGTTGCCACATCTCTAATATAAATATTAAGTTTCCTTTAACGTAAAAGTAAAGTAATAAGGTTAAATTCTATTTTAAAAATACTTGTTTGAAGCATAAGTACAGTAAAGTTGGGTATGTAGTATGATACGCAGTATTATTAACATAAATTTTAACTGCTTAACTGACCTTACTATAAACGATGACACAAGCTTACCTGTTTGTTAAAAAATTAACTATTTAATCAGTAATTCACATTTCACAAGTTAAATGTCATTGTACACTGTTAGAAAGAGACACAAGACACAATTTCCTTAAGTTATTTTATGAAGAATAACGAAAAACTATGATTTTCACACATCATATTAAATTTAATTTTCGCCACATAACCCCAAATTATTAACCATTTCTTTCGAATCCAGAACCATAAAGTGACTTCGCACTTTAATCAGTGAAACAAATTTTAAAAATAAAGGTACACACAATATTAAATAACAAAATAGCAGCTTGACGTATGCGTTTAATATCAAGAAAAGCAAAGACATTTGTGTAACACTGGCAACACTGTGAACCACATGTTCAATTTGCAGTGCTATGACTCATAAATGTATGAAAGTCAGCGGTCCTCAACAAGTCTTTTACAGAAAAATTCCAAAATTTATTTAAAATTTCACTTTGTTATTTCTGATTTTTTTGTAAAAAAAAACTGTTAATTATGTGTTCTACACAGTGAACTATACTGCTAGTTAAAATATTTGTACTTATTTAAGGTTCACTCTGTATAATGAATTTAATCATTCATTTGTTCATATGACATGCAGCCATTGAATGCCTACTACTTCAGTTATGTTATTTAATTTTATATAACTTTTCTGTCTTAAAACTTCATGTTTTTTACACTTTATTATTATTTTAAAAAGTTTGTTTAAATCTCACGTTTTACTAGGATAAATTGTTTTACAATTCGCCTGGTATTATAATATTCCCGATTTTACAATAAGCCCGCGACATACACCTACATAAATAAATATCTAACGATTTTGTAAACAATACTGACTAAATTTAGTTATTCACACATGTACAATATTTTTTTCAGATGCCGCTGGTGGAAGCCCTCCCCGAATTATACTTCCAACATACAGACCTCCAAGAACAGCTCGCCCAAGACCAATTCTCATATAAAAAAGAAATATGAATCATATTCATCTTTAATTGTAGATAAATAATTTGTTTGTAAAACCACACTTAATAAAAATACTTTATTATGCAATAGGTTCTGTAATGCTTTTAATTTTTGAGAAACAAATTAAAAACCGAATTTTACTACTCTTTGGGAAGGTATAACCGAGCATCAGAGACGGTCGTGATGAAAAAAATTTATGTCTATAAAGTAGCTCCATTAATATTTGACGAATGACATTTTATGCCACATGCTATGAATCAGCCAGTTCTACAGGGTGTCTCAAAATAGAAGGCCATACAATTAACCACATATTCTTTGGACAAAAATAATGCGACTTTCCTTATGCCACTTTTTATTTGGACGTCCCTCTTTCAATATGTTAAATATTGCATTTTTAAAAACTATTTTTGTTAATAATTTTTTTTAAAGTTGCATTTTTAAAAACTATTTTTGTTAATAATTCCATTGTTTTGTAAGATACACACTTGAAATTACGTACTTTTATCTTATTTTGGTATATTTATCATGTAATAAGCTGCAATAAGCTGCATAAGTACGCTTATGCAGCTTTTTCTTGAAATATCAACTTAGCAAATCGTAATACTTACTGAATGAATATTTACTATTTAAAACAAAATGGGTAATTCTAAATGTTAAAAAATGAGGAAAAAATAATATGGCATTAAAATCTCTTATCAACCAAAAAATAATAGTCTCATTTAGTAATAGTAATAATGAACGATCAACATAATAACTTTTACCTAAATAACATTAAACAAAATTATTAATTAATTACTACCAATTTAACAAACGTTCTACTTGCCCACCCTCCTCGTTAACACATGTAGGTACGTACCCTTTTAAGTAGTGAAAACCTTATCTTTTGAAAGATATTCTCCTTTTGCGTAAGTTCATCAACTGCCATTACTATTCTCTCTCTGAGATGGTTAATGTCGTTTATTTCTGCAGGATAAACCATATCTTTCATATAACCCCAGAAAAAAAAACAATTGATTAAGGTCAGGAGATCGTGGTGGCCATTGAATAAGTGCGTCTTGTCCTCGATCAATCCAATGATTACCGGACGTTTCTACCATTATGGGGTGGAGCACCATCAAGCTGCATCCACATACCGTCTCGTACGATAACAGGTAAATCATGTAAAACATCTCGAAATTCATTTTGCAGAAAATTTTAAAATGATGCTGAATTTAAATTATTTGATATGAAAAGAGGACCCAATACAATATTATCGACTATTCCCGTGCAGCCATTAACCCTGAATGTAAATTGATGGTGTGCTACAATGGTAGCATGGGGATTCAAATCCGTTCATACGTGGCTGTTATGCATATTTGTCAATCTATTTCTTGTAAAGTTTGCCTCATCCGTGAATAGAATATTTCTTACGAAGTCCCTATCTGCATCATTCTGTGTTAACAACCAACGACTAAATTGCATCCTAGAAGCAAAATCTTGGGGAAGAATATTTTGTACGAGTTGGATATGATACGAGTGCAGTTGGGTTTTTAAAGTCCGATGAACATCCATTTTTGTACAATTTTCTATTTGTCGAGAAACAGTCTTTGTACTTGTGCTTGGTTCTTCTTCTACCAGTGCTAACATTTGTTCATTTTGTTAAGGGCTTAATTTTCTATGTAGGCCGCAAATTCCGAATTTCTGATGCATAAACTTTCCGGTTTCACGAAGATGTCGATCCAAATTTAAGAAAAATTAGGATGTGATATGTTGGGATAAGGGAGCTCACTATTTTTTCCTGACATTCATCGGCATCAACAAGACATTTGTAACCCATCAATACATGTCGTTTTTCTCCAAAACAGAGCAGTTATACAAAAAATTACAAAAGAGATAAAATGATCAGAAGAAAATTCTACATTTGATATGCAGAAAAAGCTGCATAGGCGTACTGCATCCCTCAGTTAGCACCATTCGACCTTAGATTTTTTTCACCAAAATTACATGATAAGTATGCCGAAACAAGATAAAAGTACGTGCAAAATTTCAAGTGTGTATCTTACAAAACAATGGAATTATTAACAAAAATAGTTTTTTAAAATGTAACTTTAACACCCTGTATATTGAAACAGGGACACCTAAATAAAAAATGGCATAAGAAAAGTCGCATTATTTTTGTCCAAAGAATATGTGGTTAATGGTATGGCCTTCTATTTTGGGACACCCTGTATAGCCACGGGTCAGATTATTTGGAAATTACAGCACCTAATAAAGCATAACTTGAGCATTTTGTATTTTCCTAATAGGCGTCTTTAGTTCCAAAGAGTATGATAATAAATGAATTGGTATAGCATCATACTCTGAACAAACAATATACCTATTCACTTTAGCTGCAGTCGATGAGCGGTTTAATAGATAATCAGCAAAAACGTACACAAATCTTGGACATACCTATACTGTTTTTGAGAAATATGAAATTTAATCATAGACCGGTTTTTAAATTCAGCAGCTTTGTGTGACAGAATCCACCAATGCACTCTTATTGATTTGTTTAAACGATTTTGATTTCTGACTAGTTAGATGAAATCCAGTATACCAAACTACTGAACTGAACTCAAATTGGCGGACACCTGCTATTCTGGCGAACTAGTAATCTGTACTTGTTTACTAATTCATCATAAAAATTAGGCAAATATTGTAATTTGCGATTTGACCAAATGATCCTATTGTTTGTTGTACCGAATAGTCATAAGAATGTTGCTTAAATCTTAAAACAATTGGATTTATTGAAGTTATAACTGATATTACTTTATACATGTATATTCAAATAGGCAAAAGACAATAAAGAATAAAAAGATAATGCGCCGCAATTCTGTAAATTATTGCAATGGTTTCTTTTTTTGATATTTAGGTTTTCAGAAGACATTAATAATGCATTTCAATATAAACGACTAGGGTGGAATCCATTTCTTTAAAATATAAAATTTATTTGAGTCTCAAGTAAGTCACGTTCAAAACGCACATCAAAAGTGTTATGAGAAGGGCCAGATTTCATGTTTTACACAAATAGAATCCAAATGTCATCGATATAAGGGTTTCTGGCCTGTCAATATGTATGAAAGCAGACGCGAATCGAATCCTAACGTTCGGAGATACAAACTTATTCATTCATGTTTATTTTACAAATGATACCAGCTGGTGTTATTAGATATTTTTTGTTTTCCTTTCATACCGATCTTGCATATTTGTATTATTTATTGCATAAACAGTAACACCATAATATATTTCAGGAACCAGGGAACTGCTTTTACATGTTTAATGATGCCTGTGCTCCAAATGCATTTACATAGCGCTAGAGCTTTTAAGCGTGAACGTAGCTAAATAATATTTATAAAATTCTAGCTTTAAACGAAATAATGAAAATACAGGGACATCTGAAAATGCTTGAAGCCTAAGAAGTAAAGTATTTCATTGGTAATGTACACACGTTAACGATAAAGTCTCAGATAGTTTCAAAAAACTTGGAGAGTTTAACTAACCATCGTCGTTGCCGAGATCCAGGTGTTTTTATCGACTTTGACTATTTCTTGCTATAAAAAGCGAACCATTCTGTATATAAATTTAATATTCAGTACAGGTATCTACCTATACTAGGAGGCCGAAAATCTACAGGGTGATTCATGTTATAAACCTGTTCACAATTTATAGCAGTCGATACAAAGAAACATACATGCAACCCTTATATTTTTCCTACAAAATCGTGTGCCGCATATCTCTGAGAGCGTACCCGATTACACAGCTTCTGCTGCAGTAAGTACACATGCGCCGTAGTTTTCTATAGGCTGTGACGAATTGACGGATCCATCTGTTCCATTTCCAGCTCTATCATGGGCGGGTATATCGTTCGGGCGGGCAAAATTTTGGGTATATCTTTTCGCTAATTTAGTTATCCATGTAATTAATTTTATTAGTGATTTTGTGTTCTTTAGAATGGAGAATAATTTGATTCATATTAAGAACGAAAATGCTTGTTTACACTTGTTTTTTTTTTTTTTTGAAGCCATAATTTTGCAGGGAGGAGGCGGATGAATTTTTTACTGTTCACAAATAAAAGTTAGATAATTTGCTTTTCGCACTAAATAAATGTGCACAAAAACTATGCAAATGCGTATTTACATTATTCTTGTTGTGTATAAAAACAATGTATACCAAAAAGTCCAGGCACATCATTTTGAAAGAACTCGAGATACTGAACGCCATCTATTCGATTCGGTAATATAAATGGTCCAATCAAGCAATCATCGACAATCCATGCTCAAACATTTAAGGAAAAGCGTTATTGGAAATGATCCCTTTAATCGCGTGCGGAATTTCAAAATCCCAAACATGAGTATTATGAATGTTATACATCCCATTATTTCCATTCTAACTAATACGTCAGTTGTAAATCTGGGATTTTATTGCAACAACCATTCACAGAATCTATTTCGTAAGGGATAATCCCTTGCTATTAATGCTTGGAAACGCTGTACATGGTACGGACATAATTCACTACTATTTATTCTGACATCCATTGTAGTTGTTGAGCAATTTGCCTGGAACTTATTCGGGTATTTCCTCAATCTCTAAAATGCGTTACTCAGCTGCTGAAATACGCCTTGGATGTCCTGGACCTCCATCTCTTCCACGATTCGGTTACAAATTTTCCATAACACGCGCACGTTGCACTACCGTGGTAAAATTACCTGCATTTGTCTATCGGGAAATCGTTCTGCGTACAGACAAGAAGCTGTTAGAGCATTTTGTCTTACTTCATGATAAATTAACACGATATCCATCAACTCTGGGTTGCTATAGACGTAAGCCATTATTGACACTTGAACAACTAATGTATATCGCAAAAACGTTAATACTAAATTTAGATTTTAGTATTCAGAATCGCCTGCATTCCGATGACGCTAGAGACTGCAGTAGCCCAACGACGTAAAGGTTAAAAATACTACAATTTCAATAATTTGTTGGGAACTATAACGATTTTACATTTTTTTTACGATATTGATTCCATTTCCAAGCATCTATTCTCTATTTTTTTTTGGATAAGTTGGGAATTACCCTGTATTTTACAAACAGGTATTAAGTTTTGCAATTTGTGGTTATAATATACAGTATGCGCCAAAAGTATGGAATAAATTCAATAAAAACGAAAGAATTATTTTTTGGGAAAAATCCTCGAACAGGTCGATTTTTAATTTAAAAAATACATATTTTAGCGTAAAGTGCGATTTTCAAATGTCATTTGTTTTCGAGTAATGGCGTCATCGATTTTTTTTTAAATGGTAACACCATATTTTTTTCCTTGATTCTGAAAGATCGTTTAGTTCTCTATCAAACTAAAATTTTGCTCTCTTACATAGGAAAGTTTTCGAGTAAATGACGATTGAATGTTAGAAAATGTAAATTTTATCCATAAAAAAGTAACAATTCTGAGGTATGTAAAATAAAATACAATTGATTAAATTTTATACTTAAATTATATGTTCGAATTGCCATCCACCAACTTCTTGACAATGCGCAAGTCTGTGAAGAAATTCTTCTTGCACATTATGAATGATTTGTGGGGTAAATCTGCGTATTTCGTCCCGAATGCGATTTTGAAGTTCTTCTAAATTACGTGGTTTATTAACCTACACTTCTGACTTCAAGTATCCCCATAAAAAATAGTTAAAAGGTGTATGATCTGGCGATCTTGCAGGCCATTCTATCGGTCCGCGTCTGCCGATCCACCTCCCAGGAAAACAGTTGTCCAAAAAATCTCGTACAGGGCGCGCATAGTGCGGAGGTGCACCGTCTTGCTGAAACCATATGGTATCGTCAGGAATGTCAGGGTCATTATCGTTAGGAAAAATTACTGCAAGGGCTGGAACAAGGTCATTTTCTAGAAACTCTAAATATCTTTGTCCTGTAAGGGTTCCTTCAAAGAAGAAAGGCCCTACTATTCTGTCGTCAACTATTCCAGCCCACACATTTAATTTCTGAGGGTGCTGGGTATGTGCCTCTGCCATCCAATGAGGATTTTCCCGACTCCAATATCTGCAAGTTTGACGGTTTACTGTACTATTCAGACAAAATGTGGCCTCATCTGAAAAAAGTATTTACCGGTATAAATTTCTATTTCCTTGACATAAATCCATTAGAATTTCGCAAAAGTGTAAGCGGCGATCGGGATCATCTTCATTGAGTTCCTGCACAAGTTGAATTTTGTAGGGATGATATTTTTCCTTCCTCAAGATACGTAGCACTGTGCTCTGACTAGTGTCATTGTTTAATGCAACCAATCGTGAAGAATTATGAGGATTATCCACCATACTTATCAAAATATTCTGTATCTGATTTTCATTCATGCTTGGACGTCCAGGTTTTGGAATATTTACAACATTGCCAGTTTCTCTAAATTTAGACTCTACCTTACTGACTGTTGATTGGCTGATAGGGCGATCTGGATATTTTTCATTAACTAAATCGCAAACTTCCTGCTGAGTTCTAGTCATATTCCCGCATCCGATAAGAATTAAAATTTCAATTCTTTGAGTAACAGTTAAATGTGCCATAATACTTTAAATTGAATAATAATTTCTATGTCGCTTACAATACTTATTAGAAAGTCGGTGTGACAATGACACTTTGCAAAGATTTTCACCTACGTGATCCATAAAAGAACTATGGAATTCGAAAAACTAAACTTGATAACGTTTATGCTTTATTTTAATTGATTTATGTTTTCTAACATTCAATAGTCATTTACTCGAAAACTTTCCTATGTAAGAGGGCAAAATTTTAGTACTGTCTGATAGAGAATTAAACGATCTTTCAGAATCAAGGAAAAAAATATGGTGTTGCCATTTAAAAAAAAATCGATGACGTCATTACTCGAAAACAAATGACACTGAAAATCGCATGTTACGCTAAAATATGTTTTTTTTAAATTAAAAATCGACTTGTTCGAGGATTTTTCCCAAAAAATAATTGTTTCGTTTTTATTGAATTTATTCCATACTTTTGGCGCATACTGTATTTAAGTCAAACAATGCAACATGTGATTCGTTTAAAATACCTCTTTTAGTAAATTAAATTCAAGAAAACGTCTGGGGCGCAAAGCACAATTTATCATTAAGATAAAAGGTATTTAAACTGTAGCACTAGAATATCATTTTTATTTGTTCAGATGCGCGAAAGACTTCATTTTCCCCTAGGTTGTGTAGGTCATTTATTAACAACCCATAGAAGATAATGGTCCAACTGTGGTTCGTGTGTGTGGGGATGACATTATACAATAGAGCTCTCTATTCATGCATAGTAAGAATATTTGTCACGCTCCTATGCCTTTCTGGCCATTCAGGAATTATGTAGCTTAGTGAGAATAGATAAACGATTAATTGAAACGTGGGTTTATAAAAGACGCAGATACGACGGGATGAAAAGGGAAAACCATTTGGTTATTAACATCGTCCATTTGTAGCAGAACTAATTTTCTTTGCCTTATATAGTGTGAAACTAAAACAAACTGATATATGATGTTTTTGAGATATGTATTTATGTGGTTTACAAACAAAATAAAATAATCCTAGTTAGTAAGTTTTTAATAAACTACTAACAGATCAAAATAATAAAAAAAATCTACATACTGCCAACATTTCGGCTTATATACAGTGATACCAATTATATATTATAAAATTACAATATAATATCTATATACAGGGTGAATGGTTAGTAGACGCATTCCTTTTATATTATTATGTATATTTTATTTTTCATCGTTAATTTATACCCTAATGGATGATATGAAATTAAATGTGATGAAATGTTTGAAGTAAAATAAAATAACCATTTTTTTTGTATAACAGAAGATTTTCGTGAGCCAATTAAGCGTATAAAATACATATAATAATTATTTGTTTAACAGGATTTAATGCTAGGACTGGTATTTAACAGCCAAGGCATTAAATTTAATTTACTTTACGATATTTATCATCAACTATGAAATTTTACAACATCCTGTATAATTTTAGTGTTTTTGATTTTAGAGACGATTTAAGGTCCTACTGTACTTCTTTGGGAAATGATTTAGATCACTTATTTTCCTTATACCCATTTTTATATCTGGATTTAATTGCCGTAATATGCTAACACCAATTTGCTGATTAAGTTTGATTGTACCATTGTCATGAACAGTATTATTGAAGTATTGGGTGTCTAAATAACGTTGTTACACCTGAAATGCTTATAGCAAATAGCCGCAGCCGACAATATAAATGTCTGAATTCATAGTTTGAAGTCTGAATTCACAGATTAAAGTCTGAATTCAAAGTTTTAAGTCTGAAATCAGAGTTAAAAGTCTGAATTCAGATTAAAGTCTGAATCTAAAAAAAATGTGGACGTGGCTCTTCTACGGCTTCGTAGTAAGCGGATGGGAATCGTGCTAAAAAATCACCCGTTTTAGAAAATGAACAAATTAAAAAGTTTCTAACGAAATCTCCTGATGATAAGTAGTTAGGTACAAAGATAATTATAAACAAAATATTTTTATAAACGAAGAATACTGACTATTATTATTTTAGGTGGCAATAATTTTTGCCATATGTAGGGCGTGCTGATGTGATAAATTACTTCAAATAAAAATTGGAAATATTGAAGGTATAGGAAATAAATTGCTGATCACTCTGACAACTACAACAACCAAAGAAAAAATTATCCTTCATTGTAAGCGAATATTTAGACATTTCGAAAATATAGTAGGTACCGCCAAACCTACACAAATAAATAGCAATATATTTTTATTTTAAGTATTTAAATGGCAAAGCTTATAACCAATTAATAGAAATTACATTTGGGAAAATACCAATACAGATTGTTGCGTTTCACAAATTGAAGGATGCTCACGAATATACCGGGCATTGTTTCCCTAGAGCATCAATTACACTATTAAGCTGACTACAACTTCAACGGTAGTTGAATGCTACATTGAGGAGTTCATAGCTCGTAAATTAGTTGTTAGCAAAAAAATGTTCCCTACCGCAAGTATATCAAGTGCTGGAAGCGATTTCTTAAATAATTCAACCACTTTGGAGGATTCAATAGTTCATAAACCATTTACTAGTGGAAACACTTCAACCTAGATGAAGCAAGTGTTTTCAAACAAACAGAACAAGTGATATCTCTTACGGGCTGTTCTAATTTCCCTATAAATGTTTACAATAAATAAAATTACTTTCGCTAAGGAACAAATTTTAATTTTTAATTTAGCGGCAGCAGAAATGATTCTAATGCCTATGCAGTAAATGTGACACTTTAGTGTCTGACAGCTGTCACTGAAAATAATAATAAAATGTCAATCGAGGAAAAACAATTTGTATGACGTTTTACAGTCGCCGATTCAGCATCAAAATAGCAGACGCTTATCAGAAACAACGCTTGATGTATAGCTTCGGTACTTTGCAATCGGCAGTTTGCTTAACGTGTGTATTCCCACACGTTGTACAGTGCACCGAAGTACTTTATAACACACGAATTGTGTGGTACCTTTCATGGACGAAGGATTAACAATCTTTCCTTCTGAATTGGTGACCCTAAAACGTCATTAGTTTTCACTAGTTTTTTTTTTAAATTCTGGATCAAATGCGAACATATTTGCTCCTAATTTCTTGAAAGTCAAGTTATTTCATTCTGAATTACTTTCAGTAACTGCTTGTACAGAGTGTCTCAAACTCGATAGTACCTATGGGCCTACTGTGAGAAGACAAAAAAAAATTCTTTTCAATGGTGAGGTTTATTTCACTTGTAAACGAATTACAAATGTTCACAACTTTCATAAATATTCCGTTGTAAACCCCTATGGAATAACTCCTAGACCGAGTCCTAGACATTTTCAACGCGAGTTTAAGGTAAATTTTTGGGTCTGTATTATAGACCAGGGTCGATAATTTTTGAAACCAAAAAAAATAATAGTAGGATGAAACCCAGTGGAAAAGGAAGAGAATACAACAAAAATGAAAGGAAAAATAATTTACAGGCGATCTGAGGTCGGGAAGTGGAAGAGAGTGAGTTTTTAAGGGTAAAAAAAAACGGTTTACCTCGATTTCTGGCAAAACTACTAAGTCCTATGGAAAAAAGTTAAATAACAAAGTTGTAGGTAATAAAAAGATCTACAGCTTTTATATTTACACTTTTTTCACATAACCTCAAAATGTATGTGAAAAATTCAAATAACCAAGTTTTTGGTTTTTTATTTTTATCTTTTACAAAAAATAATTTTTTTTTCACGATATTTGGTGAAAACTTACCTTTTTATGTCCCAAACACACTATAATTTTTTTGTTTAAAATATTTATTTTTTCATCTTATTTTGGCTTAATATCAAAAAAGCACCCTAATTTTCAATCGAAAATTCTCACGTCAAAATATCTGCTTTTTTTTAAAAAGTCGGTGGGCTTGTTCGTTGAAATTTCTACTTTCTGATGGTGTAAAAAAAATATACATTATTTTGGTAAACGTTCTCAGAAAATGCAAAGAAACGAAAAAATATTGTAGATGATTTATTAAATTAACTTTATTAACTTATTTAGTTGTTAATTATAGTAGTATATTTCGACTTGCAATTTTTTTGTTTATCAGTGCAATATGGAATCTTACGTTTTTCGAATATTTAAAGTATAAATTTTAATAAATAGCTCAAAATTGTACATAATGATTAAAAAAAAAATTTCGGATTCGAGTTTGTCGCATCATTTCTTTGTTTTTTCTGAGAACATTTACCATAGTAATGTATATTTTTTTACACCATAAGATAGTAGTCTATTTTCGAAAGTATTATCATTGGGATTTGACAGAAACGACTAATGACTAATTTACGGCGAGTCACAAAAAAATTGAAGAAGAGCTGTAGATATATATCGAGAAAGGTATCCAGAGCGCCTCATTCCTGATGAGATTACATTTTCTGTTCGGAAGGACGAGAAACAATGTTAATACAGTTAAACTGCTCAGTATTTCGAACAAAATCCAAGAAATTCTATACGGCAGGCTAGCCGGGAATTTAATTTGGATAAATCAACCGATAAACGAACTTTAAAGATCAATTGGTATTATGACTACAAAATTCACAATTTGCAGTACTTGTCTGAGCGTCACATTGAAAGCAGACTTAATTTTTTTAGCTCAAATTGTCGTTAATGTAGAAACTGTTGATCAGAACCTTTTTCAGAACGTTCTTTAGACGGACGAAAGAAATGGTTTGCCAAATAGGCTCAACGAAAACTACTAGTCCATTAAAAATCCCCACACTGTAAATACAATTCAAAACCAAGACCATTTTGAAGTAAATGTATGGTGCTTCATTATCGGTAGGCGTTTAAATGGACCTTATTTTTATGAACATCCATTGGACAGCGTGAGTTACCTAAATTTCCTACAAGAAAAACTTCCTGCACTTATGGAGAATGTACCTTTGCAGCTAAGGAAAAACCAGCACGACTGAGCTCCACTCCACAAGGCCAAGATTGTGCAGCAATATTTATCTAACACTTTCCTACCACGTATTCAGTGACCCGAAAAGTCATCAGATTTAATACCCCACGATTTTTTTGACGGGGGGAGGGGGGTGGTTCTATAAAATAAGGTTTACAAAACACTTTCGCGAGATATTAATCATTTGAAAGAAAAAATCACAAAAGGCGAAGTGTTAATAAACGCAGCCCACAAAGAAGTCAGGCGAAAATTGGATGTCTCTTGAAATGAGAGGTCATATAGAGAACAAATTGTAAATATGTATGTAGTCTGAGGGAGTTTGCCTAATTTATTAAGTTTAGTTATTGTTACCATCACTTTTTTTAACTTTATTAAATAACTATCGAGTTGAACCTTTTTATTTATTCTTAATTTGTGCACTTTAACAACAAACATTCAATTATTCTCCAACGACTACCGTAGAGCGGGGCTAAGTGAACCAATGCGTGTAAAGTGATCCGAAAGCACAATTTGAAATAAAAAAATCTGAACATACGTTCGTATGAACGGCAACAGCGCTCCACCTGTTTGTGACTACCCTAAGAGGGTTTAAGTAACAGTTGACCTAGAGCAGCGCGAGCTACCGTCATTCTAACGTTCAGGCACTTATCTGCAAAACGCGTGATAAAAACACATTTTTTAAAATAGTTGAAAACCTCATTCGCAGTTAGCCGAGGCTAAGTAATCGTTAATTATTCATGTGTTGGTGTATGCTACCATAACTCATTTATGCCAAATCCACATTAGTTCTTATACATATTGTTTTTTGAAATATATTGAAATTTTAACGGAAAAAAGCAAATAGTGCGGGAAAAGTGGACCCCTCTAAGGTGGATACAAATGTTTCTTACATATTTACTTTTTTATTTTAGGTAGATTTAATCGAGTAGGTAGGTACCTAACAATACGTTCAAAAGAAAATTAGGGAAACCTCCAAACTGCAACTACACACAGGAAAATCTGCAATCGGCTTTGAACGAAATTAAAAAAGGAAATTTATCCCAGAGGAAAGCATTTGAAAAATATGGTATTCCTAGGACTACTCTAAAAAGAAAACTAGATAACTTTCACCCCAGGAGGTACGGAAGGCAGCCAGTTTTAGACGAAAAAGAAGAAAAACAACTAGTGGATGGTCTTTTGCTATGTGGAACATGGGGTTTCTCGCTGACAAAACTGGATATTAGGGTCATTGTCAAGCAATTGTTAGATCGAATAGGTTGAAGCGAATTCCGCTTTGTAAACAATAATTTACTATTTAATTTTATGTTTCTTTTAAGTTTATATTGTTAATAAGAACTGTAAGAGGGCTATTGCTATTAATAAAGCTGTCTTTACTATATTTAAAAAAAATTAAATTTGGTGGTCCATTTTAGCTATTAGAAGGACAAATAGAACCAAATCTATACTTATTAAATATGGTGGACTTCTTTCCCCCACTGTGTGGGTAAAGCAGACCGGCTTTTAAAAAAATATATAAAGAGACAGGAGAAATTCCAAGAAATCAAATTTAGTGGACATGTAGGTGATACCTCCACACACTTACATTTAAATTTCCAGCCACATATCTAGAAAAATCTTTACATAATTCAACAAAAATATGGAATTTGTGGCCCACTTAGCCCCGCTCTACGGTACTTGATCCTTCCATCGCTAATGTGATTTTTAGGTGGTATTTCTTTTGAGAAACTTTAAGACGATATTGCTTATAGCTTTTAAACGGGAAGTAATATAGAAAAATGTCTCTAATAAAATTTTATTAGAAAAAAGAGAGATTTCTATTAGGAAAAAATCGGGAGCTTACCTCATCACATATAACAAGACGTGTCTCAAATTTTATTTAATTTTTTTATATTCTCACAGTAGACAAATATTAAAATTTATAAAAATAATATTGTATAAAATATAGTAATGTCAATTAAACGTTATGTACAGCATTAATACAAAATATGCAATGACGAACAAATTATTCCATACAATGCGTTGGCGAAATTGTTATAATGATTGATTGTAGTTAAAATTGAAAATACGATAAAAATAAATAAAACACTTGTTGTGAAATATTGTCGGCTGATTTGTGCATATTAGTCTAATAATAATTAATAAACATTTGCTAAGAAGAATAATAAAATTACTGACCAAAGGAAATATTTAGGAAATCATTTCATTTCTTCATAAAATATAAATTTTAATAAAACAATGAAAAAAAAAATCATGACGCATTCTATTGCATCATAATAAGGTTTAATTAAAATAATAATAGAAATAACTGTCACCTAATAACAAGACAAAATTTGATAAGTGGATATGAAACATATTACAACAATAAAAATCATACTTCCGGTTACGGTTTTCATATTTGAGTCTCTCAAGTAAGTAACCTGTCACTGATCACTGATGGGGAAGTATCCCTTGGAGGACCCTAGTCAAATGTAGATACTGTCAAACGGTAAAAATAAAAAGGGCACGTGACGCTCCCTCTTGACCAAATACGAGACTGTTTTGAGTTTTGGCCTTCGGGGGATAAATTTATAAGTTTATATCATTTCTCATACAAGATATTCAGTTCTTCCATTTTTCCGCCTTTGGGTGTAAAGCATCAGAATTATTTTGTTATAATCTGTATATTATCTAAACTTCAGTTACTAAGATTTATTGGACCTGTCAAGAAGAAGATGTAAACTATGAATAATAGCGCTGTTTTCACGTGTCCTATGTGGATATATGAAAGCTTATTTTCTAAGTTATTTTACAATTCCAAACAAAAGCAAGAAACAAAATGTTTGTCATCTTTAAATTATACTCAGTGTTTTAAGTTTTTTGAAGTTTACATATGTCGTACTTTAATAACGTAGCATTCTGTTTTGAAAATGTCTGCTCACATTTGTGTTACAATTATTGTGAAACTTGCTGCAAACGACATTTTTTACAGCTGATTATGTCTAGAGTACGTATACTTTGACAGATTAGAGAGAGAGAAAGACCTTTATTAGCAAAAATGCTAGCATATACTTACAACATAAAAAATAACGATAAAACTACACGCTAAACTATATACTAAAATAGGTAATACACATTAATGTAAACCTACTACATATTTCAATATAATTTCTGTAATACTTAATAAGGCTAAATTTTAACAGTAGAAAAAAAAACAAAATTTATGCATATTTAAAAGTAGTAGTAAAAGTAAAGGTAATTAGTAGTAGCAAAGTTCATATATATGAACTTTGGTAGTAGTTTAACTTCTGGCAAGGTACGAAAACAGTTTCCTTTTAAATATATGTGAATTAGAATTCCTTATATCGAATGGCAATTTGTTATATTTTACCATTCCCCTATCAAAAACATTTTTCTTCGTTGACATTAAGTTCGTCCGAATTATGTCCAAGTTATTAATTTGTCTTGTATAATAATTATGTACATCGCCACGCAACTGCAAATCAGTGGACAAATATTTAGGTAATGAATTATTTAACAATTTATGTAAAAAGATCACTGTTTTAAATTTTATATAAGTTCTAACGGACAACCAGCCTAAAACATTCTGCATGCTTATTATATTTGTATATCTGGAGCAGCCTAATAAGAAACGCATACATTTATTTTGCAGTAATTGTAATTTATTTATATCACCATCATTAGCCATAAACAATATTGTTGCGCAGTAATCAAAATGAGGTTTAATTATACAGTTATAGATCAGCCTCTTTGAGTACGGACTTAAATCTCTACAAATTCTATAAGCAAATGCCAATTTCTTAGAATTTTTTTTACATATATATCCGACATGTGACGAAAAATTTAAGTTACTGTCAATTATAATCCCCAGATATTTCACTTCGGAGACACATTCTAACATTTCATTTCTAAATATAATACTATAATTATTATTATTAACCTTAGTTGGTATACGAGCTGTTCTTGAACCTATAATAATATATTTAGATTTATTAGCATTTATAATCAATTTATTACATTCGTACCAATCACTAATTATTTTAAGGCAAATATTTAATTTTAAGACGACTTCATTCACATTACATCCTGCAGAGTATATAATGATGTCATCAGCAAAAAGATGGATTTTACAGTCGTTGGTGTTTAAATAAAAAATATCATTGATATATAATATAAATAGCAGTGGTCCTAATACGCTACCCTGAGGTACTCCACTTTCAATTAAAATTTTTTGAGATTTTTCATTACCGAGTTTTGTTTGTTGAAATCTTTCATGTAGATAGGAAGATAACCACTTATGTGCATCTGCTACAATACCGTACAATACCGTTTACCAGCTTAGTTATTTAGACAGGGGGCGGATTATTGGGTTGCGATAAGTAGGTTTGTCGGTGAGAGAAATTTCTATCAGGCGTGAACTCTGGAAAAATCATATATCATAATTTTATGGCCTACCTTATTAGACAATTGGTGCAGTACAAATTTTATTTTGACAATTTCTTTAAAAAAATTCGTACATTGTTCTTCGATTCATGTCATGACTACTTTGGAACCGTGAAACTAACGAATGGCAGTACCTAGTTAGTTTCTGACGGCACAAAAATTCTAATTAATTTAGCTATAATTAAAGTTAGAATCATTTTGAAATTTTGCATATCTACGAAAATTTCCACCTCTAGTTGAATGGCGATGGTACATGATCAAAAAGTGAACAAAATAGTTTATGTACACACAATCAGTTTTTTTAATGGCGTGTGAGAATGTGAATATTTGGCCGAGACTGTATTCGAGACAAAAAATCATTTGAAAGCGCCATAAAACAGTGATTTTGTGCACGAAATATGAACTATATTTTTTGTCCAGCTATCCAAAGTGTTTGTCTACTGTAGGTTTTTTATTTTTCAATATAACCCACGGCAACTGAACTAGATCGTTAACCTATATGTCGCTTTAAAAAGTGTCATTTCCATCCATAAACTGTCAATATTGTTGCAGAGCTGCACCGAAAGCAATGGCCAGTGCATTCATTGTCGTTGGAGAGTCCAAGGAATTCCGTATCTTTCTTGGCGTACCTCCAATTGTATTGATTCCAACTGGCAGGGTACAGCATTTATTACTTCGATATATCAAGAAAAATCGCTGATGTGTTATATTGAGTAAAAAATTGATATCATCTATTGATCCTTCAGTTATCCTAAACATTCTTGTAACATGAGTCTTTGTGTTCGGAATTTTGACTGTTAAAAATGTAATTTCTTTCCTCCTACATGCTCCAAATTTTCCAAGACAACTTTGGCTAATAGTACCTAATTCTTTATCCTCTGCTTGTTTCATAAAGCGTTCTATTTCGAGCTTCGTAAATATTTTTGACATCTGAAAACTTTCCTATTTAAAAATGCAATTAGATTTGTAAAATTGCTAATATCTACGTTTTTGTTCAGGTCACAGACCTTATAAATCACGGACCGGCCTTAGAAAGAGAGGTTCCCTGTCCTGATGTGTGTAAGAGGGATGAAGCTAGTCCGGGCAAAAACAGATGTTCTATGACATAAAAATATATAAACATAACCTGACAAAACCTTTCCTAAATAATTAAAATCTTCCTTACAAATTGTTATTATCAAAATGTAATTATAAATGAAATTTCTGAATAAATGAGTAAATATCCAATATAATTCGGTCTGTCACACGTCTGTCATACGTCTGTCATTTACGGTTTTTGTTTTTTTCGGCCAATGATCTGTGGGTTTTTGCCCGGACTAGCTCTATCTCTTTCGCACACATCTGAGCATCAACGATTTGTATAGGTAGAAAACGGTTTCGGGCGCGCGCTAAGGTCTATGGTTCAGGTAAATTATGGTGCGGAGTACTGGATAGCTTCAGGAAATAGGCTACTAACATCTTTTCAAAAAATTCTCAATATGTTTTTCTTTGGACCAGGTTTCAAAGTTATTGTAAGAGTTTTCGTATAAATTTTTCGATTTTTCAGGCACTAACGTGGATAGCTTCATTATCACTCATTTTTGGCGATGTTTTCTTGCATAAACAAAGCCTTAGAAGCAGATCGCGTGTTTTTGTTTCTATTTTTTTCACAATAGCATATGAGTAAATTCCATAATTCAACAATCAAAAATGGCATGGAGTTATAAAACACATTGATGGATTGCAATTTGATGCATCAGTCAGTCTAACCTCAAAATTCTTTGTTCTTGGTGCCGGTGGTTAATTCTGGATTGAAAAATATATTTTTTCCACGGTCGGGAGTAGAAATCAGTTTCTATGACATCAAAATTAAAATAGAAGTAGTCGATTATTCCCAAGGGAGTATAATGCTCCCAAGGGAGTTTACATTATGGAGAACGTTTTTCATGCAAAAAAAGATAACATTGAAATTATTTATTGACATTTAAATTAATTGTTACATTTGTACAATTTTCAAAATTAATATTAGAAGGAATATTCCTTTCGCTTACATTTACAATGTTTGTGATTGCGCTAGTAGTGGTACCTACTAAAACCTGATTAGCAATTTTGGTCTTATTTTCAATGGAGTTCTCGACATAACCCTCAGCGACTGTCGTTGATTTCCAACCAGCATGACGCTTTATTGTTGTGATATCCACACCAGCATTTGCCAGTAATGTCGCTGAAGATCTTCGTAAGCAGTGACCAGTATAACATGCAGCATCAGGTAATTTTAAATACAAAACTACTACACTCGGAATTTTCCCCATGGTATTCTTGCCAACTGGCTGCGAACTACATTTTCCTGCTTTGTAGTACAAAAAAAGGCGCTTATGCTTGACGTGGGGAGGACGAAGGGACAGGTATTTTCGAAACAATTCAAGCATATTTCCCACATCGGTAACCAGAAAGGTTCGTGGAATCTTTGTCTTAGTGTTTGGAATTTTTCCAATCAAGGAAGAGCCTACATCCTCAATATCATCTACAGTTAAATTGACTAGTTCATCAGTTCGACAAGCTCCGGCAATCCCCAGAATTAATCCAACCTATAAAAAATCAAAATACTTAATAATTGAAATACCTAACAAGGAAAGTAATCTCACCTTAATCATTAAGAATTCTTTGTCATCTGCACTTGATAGAAAACGGTCGATTTCACCCTTTGTCAATATTTTCGGTTTTTTCGTTTGATATCCGTCACCGATTATTTTCAAAAATGCGATCAGCTTGGGGAATTTGCTTATATCTATGTTGTCGTAAATTATCAAGCATGACTTAACCATAGAATATTCCGCCCATAATGTGGAAGACTTGTAATTCTTTGCATTTTCACTGAAGTATCCCAACAAAACATTCTCGCTGTATACTTGAACATTTTTCTCGGCGCATCACTTTTTGTACCGATTGTAGGCTATATCGTATAAAGATCTTGACTTCGTACGCAGCAAATTGCTTATTGCAATATTTGCAGCCTCCACAATCTCTTCCGACTCACAATTATTCATTGTGCACTAAACAAACTTTAAACTAAACCAAACTAGCACCTTAATTTGACAATTCTTTCTGTTTATTTATTTTGTAGTTATGACAATAACTCAACGACTACTAAATAATTCTGGTGCTACTTACTTCATAATGACAAAATATGTGTTTTTAAGTTAATGAGACCGTGGAAAAAATAGTATATACCATTCGGGAGAGATGCTATTTTGTCCTCGGTGTATTGTAGCCCTCGGGTTTCAAATTGCACCTCTGCCAAAATAACGCATTTCTCTCCGTTATAGTATAATGTACTATTTAAAATGGAGACTATAGCCGCAGTAGTAGGACAGTGATGAAGGGATCATTATTATGAAAAACAAGATCAAAAGAAGGCAGGCGAAAATAACCACATATCGATAAATAATAGATCTGTATGGCGATCAAGATTTTCAAAATCATTTCAGAGTTAATAGGAAAGGCATAGATGTAAATACCATAAATTATTAAACCAATGTAATTATACGCATTCAAAATTTTAGATACTTGTTGATACAATACAGGCTGAACATGTTATAATAGCTAGTAGACACACACAATATCCTATAAAAGATGCAATACTTTTGACAATATGGACATTAGCTAACCAGGAAAGTTTTAGGGATATAGCAGATCGTTTTGGAGCCAGTCGATCGCAGGCATGGAGGATTGTTTTATTAGTTGCTAAAAAATTGTATGATAATGCAGACAAATTCATCTCCTGGTCGGAAGGAGACAAAGCTCTTGCAGTCATTGAAGAGTTTAAAAACATTCGGCAAGCGTATGTATTCCCTAATGTAATTGGTTGTGTTGATGGATCACATATAAATATACCCGCTCCTTCCAATGATAATTCGTATTATAATAGAAAAGGTACTCATTCTATTTTGTTACAAGGAGTATGTAATGCCAAAAAAGAGTTTATTGATGTATCTTGGGGTTGGCCAGATTCTATGCATGATACTCGCATGTGGCAAGAACCTCCACTGTACGAAAAACTCTCCAGTCTCAATTTCATTCCTGCAAACTCCCACTTACTGAGAGACTCAGCATACCCTATCAAAACATTTATAATGGTACCCTTCAGAGATAATGGCCACCTTGCCCAAAAGGAGCGCAATTATAATACATTTACATAATAATAATACATTTATTTTACTCCAAAAAAAAACTATATAGCAATTTTACAACATTTTTTTTTTATGTAAATTTGGAATAAAAAGGGCAATGCTCAGCTGTTTACTCACATAAACAGTTGTTCTACCGCATAACCCATTACACTGAATCTACACACGTACTTTATATAAATAATAGGACCTAACAACAAAAACCAACTTACTATAGATCATTTTCCAATAGAAACAACTTTAATTTTTGACAAAAACTGAAGAGCGACATATTTTTAAAGTTTGTATCTAATTTATTATAGTACTTAACCAAAGTGTAAGAGAAGGATCTTTGAAAAAGAGATGTTCGGTGAGATGGAATAGATAGAGTATTTTTATGACGAATATTTATGTTATGGATGTCTGTACGATAACTAATTTTGTTGTAAAGATATTTTGGACACTTTAATGATATGAGTTTATGGATGAAACATAAAGAGTGGTAAAGCCGCGTTTTCTTCATATTGAACCATTTTAGCTCCGCAAATTTGTGAGAGATATGCCCATATTTTCTTATTCCGCAAATTAAACGAATACAAGAGTTCTGTATTTTTTGAATTCGTTTCATATCAAACTCATCTATACAGAACCCATACAATATATCACAATACGCAAATTGAGAGAGGACGAGACTTTGACAAAGCAATTTTTTTATGTTGCGAGACAGCAAATGGCGACTATTAAATATTAATTTTAAATTACAAAATGCTTTTTTAATCATTTGGTTCACCTGACTTTTAAATGGAAATGAATAGTCAATAATCAGTCCCAAATTTTTTGCTTCATTGACTGGATGAATGGTCTCATTATCAACTATAACAGTTAAATTATTTTTCACTAAATCTAGAAGAGGATTTGGACCAAATACTACAAGAGACGACTTTTTTGCATTGATATACAGCGAATGTGATTTAGCACCAGAAATTAGATTTTTTACATCTTTGTTAAGTTTAGTTTTATTATAATATGTGTGTAAAACTAGAGTCGTAATTGAACAAGTCTTTGGCTTGTTACAGGGTTCCTGGAGACGTCTAAAATTTCTCAACATGCATCGCTTACAAAATATGAAATATATAATAATTTGTGCCTGTATATTACATAACATTCGGTTAAAATATGTAAAACATAAGATTAATATTGAATATATTGCAGGGGTTGTAGAAAATGAGGAAATCCACTTGGATGATCTTGGAGATGCTGAAGGACGAGCAAAAAGCACCTTTACTATATATCAGTTAAATATGTAAATTGTTTTAAATAAAGAATAATTACTATAGTCATTTTTATTAGAAATAAATTATAAACTAAATAAATCATTAAAGAAAATATATTTCTTCATATCTTAGCTAGTACAATAGAACTAAAAAAAATATTCTTTGGTACTAGCATACATGTAGCAAAGCTTGTGCTCTTGAAGTAGTAAATAAGTATCAATAGATACCAACTTTACTATGAATAACTGCAAAAACTACCAGGATTCTGACGATCACTCTCGTCTTTTTTTTCCTACTTAAAGCAATTGCCTTTGCCAAATTATTCACTGCCTCGATTTCTAGTATTTTTAGTTACCGCTCTTCTCATTTTTTTTTCATTGCTATTTTTTTCCTAGGGACATATCGTCTTTTTCCTTTTTCTTCTTAATTTTATCTTTTTGTGCAGCCTGATCCGCCTTTGCTTATCCGCCGTGCACCGTTTCTGTACTTTCCGCCACCTCACTAAAATTACTAAGAGACTCACAATTTACTATAACTTCATTTGTATCAAATAAAGATTTTGACATTCCCATCCCATGTTATTGTTGATTCTCCTGTACTCTTATGCCTTTTTTGCTTGTTATATTTATATGTTTGTAATAATTTCACATTGCAGTTCTCACCACTAAAATTTTTATTAACTTCTGCATTCAGGCGTACTGCTATAGTCTGCCACAATTTACTTTTATCTGAGATGGTTTATTAAAAGCTCCTTCCATATCAAACCGCAATCTCAACATGGCTTTTATCGTTTGGTCAGTCCATTTGCTCTCCACTTGTTTTAAAACGTCACATTCTCTCTCTCTTAATTAAGTCGAGGTACTTCTCAAAGTCTACAACAGAATGAAAATTAATGGAACGTGATAAACAAATCGATCCCTCGTCCTCAGTTCATAAAACTAATCTGATGATATTATTTCTACTTGTGTAGGTGTCAATTCAGTTACATATACGTTTCCTTCGTAGCTCAGTTCAACTTTAATTAAATCCATATTGTACAAAAAGTTATTGTAGTTTCAAGTTATATAGAATTTTATTAACACGGTACCTAACCTCATTCTCCATATCTCCATCCATCAGAAAAGAATTTATCCATCCATCTCTCACTACCGATGGAATTGCGATGCCCCCTCCACTCTATTTTCTTCCATCCATTTGAACTTCATAGTTTAGGAACAACTAAATGGACCATTGATGTACATCAATGGATCCATCGATGGATTATGGAATTTGCTCAATTTTTGTTCATCGCCGCTAAGAAGTGGCTAATTTTGCGTATCTAAACCCAAGCAACATATATTTAACGTTCGAATGTCCGCGCAAAACACGTGTATATTTCGTATGTTATATATTAGAAATATATATGATTACGAAAAACATATATATTTACTGTATCATATCTAAAATATGTACGTTTAAAAATAGTATGTATATGGTATACAGTATCCTACATATAAATACATCCAAAAAAAGTATATATTTCATATATTATATATTAGAAATATACGATTATGGAAAACGTATATATTTGTTGTATCATATGTTAAATATATGCGTTTATATAAAAGCGATAATAAACGTTTTTAGTATTAGAATATATAGTGTTTTTTATTATTTTTCAGTTTTGTATATCTTTCAAACAAAGATATGGAACCTCGTTGGATCAAGCAAAATTACGCTATGAAAAACACATAACACACTTGATTTAATGGCACTAACACACGTCCTGGAAAAAAAGAATGCAGTTAGTTTTTGAGACATTGGATGCCCATTAAAAAATAAAATTCAACTTATCTTGTTACGGATCATGATATAAAAATATGTTTTGTTTGTATATGATATTTATAGGTAAACCTTTGAAGTTGAAAAAAGTAGAAAAAATTGCATACACACATTTACATGCATACAGGTAATAAACATTTAAAATATTTTTGGTGAGGGAAATATATCTATAAAATACTACCAGACTGTGTGTTGCACAGATTTATTAATTATTATGATATTTTATTACATACAGGGTGTCCTCAGATAGGTGATTTTACATGTCATTGAAATATGGTCTACTAGGATCTAGCTCTTCCTTTTTATGAAACAAACTCTGCCATGATTTCAAATCCGGAAAATTCAGTGTGCCTTAGAAATTAAGAGAATTTTATTCACTAGTAAAATGTATGAGATACTACAAAATGCTACTGAGATTTATCAGAATGAAAAACTGAGCATTTGTGCAAAATTTTAATTACAAAAAATTTAAAATTAAGCAAAACATTTTGTAGGCCTAGGATATTAGAATTTTGCACACGTCTTTCAGTCTTTCTTTCTGTTTTGTTTAAATACTGTTTTATTATTGTTTCATATTACATAATATATCCACATTTGTTACCAAATTATATGAAAATAGGCAGGTTGGATTGGTGGCCATTTTATAAGAGTAGATCAGTAAATAAAACAAAACCTATGTGAATAAAACTGTATAAATGCATAAGTAGATATGTGACATCACAAATACAATTCTTTACCCATTTCGTAGGTATGAATATAATGAGTATTGAAAAATTTAAAGTTATTTCTATTCGGAACTTACCTACAACACACAACTCCTAACTTATATTAATTCAATGAGGTTAACTTGTTTATAAAATATAGACATTAACGTTTATTATCTTACATACCTATATTTCTTGTATTCTTCTTCTATTCGGAACTTACCTACAACACACAACTCCTAACTTATATTAATTCAATGAGGTTAACTTGTTTATAAAATATAGACATTAACGTTTATTATCTTACCTACCTATATTTCTTGTATTCTTATTACACGGTAGGCACAAACTAAAACGAAACCTAGTTCCAGATTACAAGCAAATTGGGAATAAAAATACATAATGGCGATTATATTGCTTTTGTTGCAGTGCGAAGGAGCGAAGACGAAGTCCAAACAGCGATGTGCGATGTCAGCCGGCAGAGTTCAGTATTGCTAACTTTGATCAGGCCGATTGTACCAATCTGTAGAAATAAAATTACTAAAATTGTACCAGATTTTATAAATGATGTAAACCTACATACTTAAACATTTTTTTTTTCCAAAAAATATAGATATTTTATTTTCTATTAAGGTTTTATATATCCATTTGCTTTACACGATTCGAAAGATAAATACAAAGCCTTAAGTAATTTCTGGGGGATCATGTGATTTATTTATTACAAATTTAAAAACTTAAATTCCGTTACGTTTTTTTTTAAGATATAACACACACATAACAGACAAATCTTCAAATTAGAAATAATAGACATGTATTTGATTTATTTACGCTAGGTGTACGTATTGGTGTTCCTAAAGTAATGAAACATTTGTACCTACTAATTATTATATAACATGTTATTATCATAGAAAATATGATTGTTATAAAGTATAACTAGATATTTCAGTGCAAATAAAATATAATAAATAAATAAATCAACTTCTATTAAAATTTGCATAACATATTTGTCAAGATTGAATTTTCACCAAACATATCAGTATGTTTACATCTGGAAGTAGTCATTACAACATTGGCATTGGTTGGAAATGAATAGCTACAAATAAATAAATTCTCAGATATTCTCTGCATTTACAAATGTTTATGACATACCTATAAAAAACGTAGCCCATATATACAGTTAGTATATATATATATATATATATATATATATATATATATATATATATATATATATATATATATATATATATATATATATATATATATACAGGGTGGGCCAATAGTGTGTGGACGGAAGATTGTGGTTATACTGATATATATTTTTAAAATCTGCTGTTGGTGGGGGGTGGGGGGTAGTTAGAGCTACAAACTAAAAATATTTGTACTGGAATTCCTAGACATATACAGGGTGATTCATATCAAACTTACATTTTTTTAAATGCAACCCCCTGTATATTATTGCATATTTGGATTCCTCGGTCAATTCTAGTGTGATTTCATGTACCATACTTGGTGCCTAAAACGTACCGTTTGGACGTTATTCGATATTTTGTCAAAAAATTTATGTCTAGAAACAGTTGAATATCAGAGGTGAGCGGCAACATAGGAGGCTGTGATTGGGGGAAATTATTGACCACCCTCCATGCTACCAAGAGCTACAAAGTCAATTATGAACTCTGTTTGTTATGGCTGATATCGTCGCTCTAATTTTGAAAACTTCAATCATGGATAACTTGATTTTTTTAAATGGAACCCACATATTTTTTTCACGTCACCAGATAACACATTTCATTACCTTTCACCCGATATAAAGTTATCTGTATTTATCTCTAATCCTTTTCTTCTAATCCGCAATTACTTTTTACTATGATGGATTTATGCAAACCAATTAATGTAAACTAAATTCAAAAATAAGTAAATAAATATTATGGCTGCATTTATTCATACAAATTAATAATAAATGATTTTTTATTAAAAATGACTTTGTTTATTTAGTTCAATTCTCCATAATTTCACATTTAGTTTTTTAAAACACTCGGGAGTAAAGTTGGCCATGGAAAACAAACAGTAGGTTTCATTATTATTTATTAAATAGTAACACAAATAAATGAACAAGAATTACAAACAACTTCACAAAAACTACAGTGGTTTAGTAAATAAGAAGTAAATGACAACATAACTTCAAAGTAAATGTTCAATGTGACGACCTTCTTGTTGAATACAAATGTGAATTCTTCGGCGAAAAGAATCTTGAACTCTCATTAACATTTCTGGGGTGATAGTTGTAAAAACATTTCTAATTCTGATTTTCATATTTTCAGCTGTCGTTGGTTGTTCAATATACACTTTTTCCTTAACATACCCCCAAAAAAAAATTAAGGGGAGTTATGTCCGGAGATCTCGCTGGCCAACGTATTGGCCCATCCCTTCCTATCCAGTTTTGATGAAATACATCATTAAGCCATGTAGTCACAACACGGGCACGGTGAGGAGGTGCCCCATCTTGCTGAAAGTACATATCTCTAATTTGAGCTAGCGGTACATCTTCTACAAGATCAAATAAATGGTGGTTTAAAAAATTGACGTACATGTTGGAATTTAGAACACCATAAAAAAAAATGGGCCAACAATGCGTGTGTCTAATATTCCTGCCCAAACATTAACTGTCCATCTCTCCTGAGAATGTACGTTGAAATGGTGTGGATTTTCGTCCGAGTAATAATGAAAATTGTGTCTGTTTACGAATCCGTTGCGATGAAAAGTACACTAGTCGGTAAACAAAATTTTATGTGAAAAATTCAAATTTTCATTCAAGTTTTGCTCTACCCAATTGCAAAAATTCATTCTATTTAGGAAATCTGCCTCTTTAAGCTCTTGATGCATTTGGATATGATAGGGATGGAATTTATATTTTGATATTATTCTCCTAACAGAAGTTCTACTTATTTCAAAATCTTTTTCAAGTTGTCGGGTACTCACATGGGGATTTTCTACTAAAGCGGCCAAAATATTAAATTCGTTATCTGGAGTTATCACAGATTTCCTTCTATTTTGGTTTTGAGTGTAGCAAACACTTCCTGTAGCATTAAACCTTTCCAAAAGCTTTTTAAAAGTTTCTTCTCTTGGATGGCGCTCACGATCAGGATATCTTGCTTTGTATTCTCGACTTGCCAATAACGGATTTTTGAAGCATTCTCCAAGGATAAAAACCATATCGATCATTTCATTTTGACTATAATTTGCCACTGTTAGTAACTTAATTTAACAACAAGAACCAAAAAGTATAGAGAAGAAATAATTACTGTCAAAGTGAAGTTAAGGTGACAGAACTTTATTGTTTGTTTTTCATGGCCAACTTTACTTCCGAGTGTTTGAAAAAACTAAATGTGAGAAGAAATAATTACTGTCAAAGTGAAGTTAAGGTGACAGAACTTTATTGTTTGTTTTTCATGGCCAACTTTACTTCCGAGTGTTTGAAAAAACTAAATGTGAAATTATGGAGACCATTTGAATTAAACCAAATAAACAAAGTCATTTTTAATAAAAAATCACTTTAATTATTAATTCGTATGAATAAATGCTGCCATAATATTTATTTATTTATTTTTGAATTTAGTTTACATTAATTGGTTTGCATAAATCCATCATAGTAAAAAGTAATTGCGGATTAGAAGAAAAGGATTAGAGATAAATACAGATAATTTTATATCGGGTGAAAGGTAATGAAATGTGTTATCTGGTGACGTAAAAAAAATATGTGGGTTCCATTTAAAAAAATCAAGTTATCCATGATTGAAATTTTCAAAATTAGAGCGACGATATCAGCCATAACAAACAGAGATCAAAATTGACTTTCTAGCTCTTGGTAGTATGGAGGGTGGTCAATAATTTCCCCCAATCACAGCCTCCTATGTTGCCGCTCACCTCTGTTATTCAACTGTTTCTAGACATCAACTTTTTGACAAAATATCGAATAACGTCCAAACGGTACGTTTTAGGCACCAAGTATGGTACATAAAATCACACTAGAATTGACCGAGGAATCCAAATATGCAATAATATACAGGGGGTTCCATTCAAAAAAATGTAACTTTGATATGAATCACCCTGTATATGCCTAGAAATTCCAGTAAAAATATTTTTAGTTTGTAGCTCTTACTACCCCCCACCCCCCACTAACAACAGATTTTAAAAATATATATCAGTATAACCACAAACTTCCGTCCACACACTATTGGCCCACTCTGTATATATATACATTTAGTATATACGTTAAAAAATCATATATAAAAAACTATAATATGATATGAAAAAATGAAAATACCGTTTTTAGTTAATTAAGTTAAGATCAATGTAATTCTACAACCACAATACAGTTTTAATTAAATATTACTCAAGTATTATGTGTTTCTCATACAAGTTTGAAATACGTTTAAAGTATACGTATAAAAAACATTTAGAAAATAAATGTTACCCATAAACGTTTATTAAATAAACGATAACGAAATTTAAACCATTATTTCGTATAATAAACGTTTTTCAGACTATCATGTGTTGCTTGGGAAGGGATAAAAAAGTCGTCTTCTTTGACCATTGCACAAAAATTGTTTTTCTTTTTCTACACTTTACAATTTTTTTATGCATTATATTTCTCTATTTTTTAACGTAGGCCATAAACATTACTAAATATAGGTTCATTTAACAAAAATTCAAAAGAGGACGAATGTTTGAAAATTAGAAGTAACTATAAATTACAATACTTATTATCTTTATATTCTACATAGATTTAAATTGATAACAATTATATTTAACTTAAGGTTGATTTAAAGACATAACAGTTAAATATAAGACTGTCGCAGGAAATATTATAGCAGTTTTCTCAATATGGCAGATTACTCTGTATAGGTTCTTATCAGTTTTGAGAGCTAACTTTACGTAATAGTAGACGTATAAAGATTTTGAAGTTCCAGCATTTCAGCTTTTTGGTTGTGAATAATGGCTAGTAAGAGAGAATCCAGCAAGCAAAAAGATGACTACCCATTCTCCGATATCTCAAAGGCTTATGAAATAAATGAGCGGTTTAATTAAGTAATTACAATTTTTGTCTTTTGCTCCACTAAGTACTTAAAATTAATGTACTATAACCTGGACGATTTATATTGGGGAAGTTCCGAAGGGAAACCCTCTGCTTCTTGCCGGTTGGCAACTGTAACGCCGGCTATCATCCCTAACTCAATTATGTTCGTCCCAAGACGGTGCCTGCTTAAAATTCCCACCCTATTAAGTGGATACCATGATAGCTCACCTTGGATTATACGCATCAACTTAAAATCATCCATTAACTTCAGCGTGTCTTACGCGAGATTTGCCATTTGACAGGGAGATTTCTTAACAATAGGAGGCTAGATTAGGCCTTATTTACCACTCTATTGCTGAATTACCTTCTCGTCTGGAATTTCAGTTAGAGTTTGTCAGTAATGAATATGCGAAAATTTCATGCATAGGTTTAGTAATTGAATATTCTAAAACCTGCTGCCATCTATGTAATTTTATGAGTTAAAAGTAAAAAATAGATTTCTAATTTTTGATGATACTGTAACAAACAAATACTCTGCCCATCAATATCCAACATTACTTCCTCAATATACAGGGTGTTTCAAAACATGGTAATATTACTAGGGCTGATAGAACATTGAAAAATAAGTGGGGCTTGCTTAATAAACGTATGCCCCAGAACCACTAATTTTTGAGATACAGGGCGTGTAAGAAATCAAATTTATGATGTAATTTTTTTAATGAGCAAGAGATATTAAAATTTGGTACGTTGTCACATGTTTTCGAGATGTGACTGGCCCGGTCTCAGATGTTATACAGTGGGAGCTAGGTCATGGTTCGGAATAAAAGTATGAAAAAAATTTATAATTTTTATTTAGATGTTATTTGTTGAGCGCCACCAACCGTTAAAATAATGTCTAAGTTATTAGATGGTGATTGGTCAAAAAATAACTACCACTCAGACATTAATATTCAAACTAAACAAATTTAAAAATTAATTTTCACAAGCATCTAATATTTAGAGAAAAAAAATGCTATTTTATCCTTTACGCTGTTTAACATAATAAAATTAAATATTAATAGTGGTTTTACATATGGCTCCAAGGCTCAAAAAATTTAATCTTAATGACTTAAAACGTAATAATGGTTGCAGATTTTCAATATGGCTCAAAGATTTGCCACCATATTTCAGAAACACCTTATATATATTGAGTCTATAATCATTTTACTTGTAGAAGACAAACAGTTATCTAAAATTGGATTTAAGGGGCATTAAATTATTCCCTTTCCATAAATAGGAAAAAGCATCTCATATTTCACATAATGTTTTTCATAAGCCTCACCTTGACGTTGTTTAATATCACTTTGAATTAGAAAAGTTAGAGTGGATTCATTAATCTAATGTCACGCTCTCGGTTGACCGATCGCAGTTTGTGCTATGTAAATTTATAATGGAGACTACTGATTTTATATCTTTCTAGTTAAACTCGAGCGCGTATGTTAATCGTTAAATTTAGGTTGGACAGTTTCACGAGTTAGCAGTTAAAATTGGCAATTGCCGCCAGCACGAGTGTAAACGAAGGTTTGTGGATATGTGATAAGCACCTATAAATAAGAAATGAAAACGAATAAGATGAAAGAAGAAATGAAAAACCAGAAGAAATAAAAAGAGAACAAATTTTGTTAAAAAATTATCGAATTAACAGAAATAATATTTTTTTAACAATCTTAAACAGCCCTTCTTTAGTAACCACAAATTTTATATTTCTACCATATATTTTTTAAAACGTTTTACAAATTCTGTTACATCGCAGGCAATTAATTTGGGCATCATTGAATTCAGCTACTTTTAGAAATTTGGTTCAAGATTTCGTGTCATTAAAAATGTCAGTATAATATATGTAAAACGTCGATGAACTAGGGTCATTTGGTCAACCACAAATTACACTAGTTTCCTAATTTTTATGAAGCATTTATAATGTATGATCAACTCAACGGAAAATTTCAAGTAGAATTAATCGAACGCGAGGCGAAACGTCATTGCCTCCTATAGTCCGCCTCGAACTCGGGCAAAGGCCTTTTTAATTAAAACAGCAAAAGCTAACTACATTTAAAATTCACAACATGCCATTTAAAAGTATATTCGTTTAATCTATCGATGGATTTTACTATAAATTGCCATTTTGTAAGTGCTGAAATCAGAGGTGTAAAAATGCAACGGCAAGTTCTAAACAAAATCGTTAATAGCAGTTAGTTTTTTCAAATAATGTAGATAGGTAGGTACTTAAGAAATTAAAAAAATATTGTAACCTCTACGGCTTTGATTTCCAGCTCCAGGGTAGAGCTTCAGATATATTCTTGTCATCCATCATTAAAGCTGCTTATTGCTAACTGTTTTTGGAACTCTGTCGGTGCGGTGGGGTAGGCTAGCTTCACCATACGGACTATATCTGCCTCAAATTGTTGTAAATTTCCTTAGAAACATTTTCTTTGGCCTTTTACTTGTGATTGGTAAACGTGTTGTACATAGGCTTCACCATACCTCATTTCTAAGGCACTCTTCAACGTTTGGTAGTGCTTTTGTTTATCCTCCACTAGTGTTCTTAATATCTCCATAGCTTCACCACATAGGACAACTATAAGTCATGCGACTTTTTATTCTTTTGACCAGTTGTTTCCCAAACCAGCTGTTTCGAATTGTTTACGGTATGTGCTCCATGATACCTTTCCGTCAAATGTTGCAGGCTTAATTCTTGAAGACGAAAGAACACAGTTTTCAGTCTTAACAGATTTCCCATTTCCTCGTGACTATTTCTCATTTCCTTTTTCAAATCTTCCATCATTTCATCTTGGGTACTTTTCATTTCCTTTTATAAATTGTCCACCGTTTTGTCTTGGCTATTCTTCATTTTTTAAAAAATATTTTATCATTCCCATTAACTGTTTCGGTGTTTCCTCCTGTGATATTTTTATGCTTTTATTTGTTTTTTCTTTAACATTTTGAAAAATAGGCAGGCAATCTGCTTCTAAGGCATTGTTTATGCATTATTTAATGTCAAGGTTCTGTCAAGTTCAAACGTTTTACAAAATTATCGCTAAAAATGAGTGAAGCTGCGCTATCTATGTTAGTACCGGAAAAATTTATACGAAAACTCTTACAACAACTTTGAAACCTGGGTGATTCTCTGAAACTGTTCAGTAAGTTTAATCCGTCAACTTTGTGGAGTAAATAGTCGATGCTCCGCACCATGATTTACCTGAACAAAAATGTAAATATTAGCAAATTTACAAACTTAATTGCATTTTTAAAACGGAAAGCTTTCACATATCAGCCAAAGAAATAAAAAAATATTTACGAAGCTGGAACTAGAACATTTTATGAAACAAGCCGAGGATAAAGAATTCCTGTTAGCCAAAGTTGTTTTAATCGTTGGAGTATTTGGAGTTTGTAGGAAGGAAGAAATCACATTTTTGACAGCAGATGCCATAAAAGATTGTCAGTCATTTATTAGTGCCAAAATTTCGATTACAAAAACTCATGTTCCAAGAATGTTTACTGAGGGATCAATAGATGATGCCAATTTTTTAGATATATTTCGTAAGTACGCAAAACTTCGTCCACTCAATACGACACATCAGCAATTGTTCTTGACATATCGAAGTAGTAAATGCTGTACCCTACCAGTTAGAACCAATACAATTGCAGTTATGCCTAAAATGATTTCGGAATTCCTTGGACTCTCCAACGCCAATGACTACATTGGCCATTGCTTCCGGCGCAGCTCTGCAACAATATTGGCAGATTCTAGAGCGGACATGAGACCTTTAAAGCGACATGGAGTTGGCGATCAAGATCAGTTGCCGAGGGATATATACGAAATAGCAAAAAGCATCTTAGGTCAGAAGATCACCAAATAAGAAATTAAAAGTTCCTACAAAAGCAGAAACTAGGAGTATTGCCACTACTAGCAATTTATTCATTCCGACTACTTTAAATTTATAATAAATAAATATTTTCATTGATTTTAATGTTTCATTAGTAGTCTAAGATCCCACTATAAAACGACCTTCACCGAGCTGGTTAATGGATGAAAAGTATTTTATATCCAATTAAATATTTCAATAAATATATTACAAATGGGTTGTCTAAAAAAAATCAGTCCAGAATATGATTAATTAAAAATTAAAAAATTATATTTTTTTTAAACATTTCACTGGTTTGGTTAATAGACAAATTCCATACCAATCGAAAGTATGAAGCCCATAGAATATGAAAACGTTAGGTTGACTATTTTTTTACCGTCACAAGTCTTGGGGAGGCAGGTATAAACAGGTAAATCGATACTAGTAACTTGCACCGGTGTGGTTAATAAATTAAAGTTAAATTAAAATAGATTATTTCATTACCAACACGGTGGTATAGGGTTGTATGCGAAAAATCAGTCCTGAATTCCGGTTGTCGAGTTTTAAAAAGTGAAATATTCTCCAGCGAACCATGCGATAGAATAGTACACAGCATTGCAGCTGTGTGTAGTTCGTTCATACCGAAAATGAAGACGATCCGTTTATCCGTTTCTCCAAAAAATCGAATAAAGTCAGGGGCGGCGGTATTATTATTAATCTGCCCCTAGGAACCCCTAACGAAAAGACGGACTAATTTTTCGATTCCGCGTCTCAAAGAGTACGTGTCTTTAAAATTTCGATTTGATCGGTTGGGGGGCGGCTCCGGGGACGGTATCTCGTTTTTTAAAATTTTTTCGGTACATTACCGGATGGGCCCCCGCCTTATCGCGAAGTATACGTACATAAAATTTGAGGTCGATCGGATTCGATTTGTGGCCGTGAGATGTGCGGAATTTTTTTTACTCCTAACGACGAACATGAGGCTAGATAAACGGCGGCTGTGGGACGGGATCGGAGGCTTCCCGAATTCATAATTGAGGGGTGGAGTTTCGAAGTCACGAGTTCGAGAAATCGACCTTTTCTGTTTCATTTCGAATACATATTCGAATGTTTTTTATGAAAATATGAAAATATGCTTCTATAGAATTTTTTGTACAAACAACGGTTTACGAGTTGGGCGGCAAAATACCACCGCTCCCGGACATTATTAGATTTTTTGGAGAAACAGATAAACGGATTGTCTTCATTTTCGGTATAGACTATTATTTCTTGGTAGTGATTTGAAATGATATTATGACGTTCCTGCCGCCCCTCCGGGGGCGGCCCTTGAAAACACGAAATTTGTCTAAAATCATTGAAATTTTTTTGTGGCTTCTTCTCCACCTTACCTATCAAAAAGTCAAATGAAATTTTTTGATGATATGTATCGTTTCCTTAAAAAAAAATTAAACGTAATTCGGGGCGGCAAATGGATTATTAGAAAATTTTATTTTTTACGGGTTTTCGATCTCGACATATCATTAGTAGAGTCATTGTAGGGCGTTAGGGGTTCCTAGGGGCAGATTAATAATAATAGGTACCGCCGCCCCTGGACTTTATTCGATTTTTTGGAGAAACGGATCGTCTTCGTTTTCGGTATGGACGAACTACACACAGCTGCAATGCTGTGTACTCTTCTGTCGCATGGAATGGTTCGCTGGGGAATATTTCACTTTTCATTTATTTCAGGACTGATTTTTCGCAGACAACCCTATACCACCGTGTTGGTAATGAAATAATCTTTATTTTAATTTAACATTAATTTATTAACCAGACCGGTGCAAGTTACTAGTATCGATTTACCTGTTTATACCTGCATACCCAAGAGTTGTGACGGGAAAAAAATAGTCAACCTAACGTTTGCATATTCTATGGGCTTCATACTTTCGATTGGTATGGAATTTGTCTATTAACCATACCAGTGAAATGTTTAAAAAAATAATGATTTTTAATTGTTAATTAATCATATTCTGGACTGAAATTTTTTAGACAACCCATTTGCAATGTATTTATTCACATATTTAATTGGATATAAAATACTTTTCATCCATTAACCAGAAGGTCGTTTTATAGTGGGATCCTATACTATAGGCACTAGTGCCCAAAAGAGTGTCATTTCGAAATTATAATCAATATAAAAATTTGTCAATATCGAAACGCTTTCACAAAAAATTATTTATAAATTTAAATCTCTATCAATAATAAATACATAAAATGTATAAATGCTTAAATCATTTAGACTGTTATGCATTGCTAGTCGGCTCACAAAAACTATATATTCCGCCACATATCCCAGCCGGCTTGATTTGAGCACAATTTTATTGTTTTCTGGAAATATATATTTTTATGCGATTGGGACGTATTAATAAGCGAAGCTGCCACCAGCATGTGTTAAAAAAATATGGATGTGTTCATTTGGGAGCAGCGGGCAGCATTCAGAAACCCCCACGTGGAGACACTAAATCATGTAACGGCGATATTTTCGCTGCGCAGAGCCGGCCTTAAATATTGACAAGCCTATAAAAAATATCTACTGTCTGAAATTATTTATTTGCGACATTATTTGGATTTATATCGTCGGAAATTCTTCTGATACTAACAAAATAAAATTTAACATTTTACCAAGAAGACTATTCATAAGTAAGTTTATTAAAATTTGTAACTGAAAAAGTAATCACTACCTACGTTTGTGTGAATTAGAGGTGGGATTGTAGTTTATTGTTCAGTTCCCGAGAACTGCATTAGCAAAAATACTAGGTTTTTAAAATCAACTCTTCGAGAACTGCTATTATGTCTAAATCCGTAACCTATTTAACGACGGTTCATACTCTATATAGGGTTAACTATGACTAAGTACAAAAATTTTAACCACGTGCTCAGGGAGGTCTAAAAGACAATAAAAAATTTATTTCGGAATTCTAGCTCGATGTTTAAAAAATGGGGCAATACCCTTTTTTCCCACGGAAAGTCGGCGCCTATGACTGGTCGTTTTTTCAACATTGTCAAGTGTAGAAACGACGAAACGAAACATTTGTATTAATAATATTAATAATGTCTAAGTACCTGGTAGATAACAGCTAATCCGGTTAGTTGTAGTATTTTGTATTCGTTCTTTCGTTGCACATTGCAAACTACATTTTCACTCCTTGCAGATTCATCATAATTATCCACTAACATATCCGACATAAAATACTTTATTTAATTACTATAACACGTTTAATTAATTAGTCACTTAGCTGATTTAAAGTAACAGTAAGTTCTAGGTTATGCCATACTGCATTGATAATTGCATACCCTCCATGCTCCAAATCATCCAGAATGCGAAGTTAGTTATAATCTAAGGGTCATTTTTACAGAACACTGTAAACATATTAGGATGTTATAATTTAAAATATTACTAATTATTTTATGCAAACATCGTCGATTACTGTTAATATTGTTGCTCTTATTAGTATTAACAGAATTTAATTACACAACAACACATGAAGTTTAAAAATTTATCGGTGTGGGTGCACCTTGTATTAGTGACATATGTCGTCTGTAGATGTCAAATAACGTAAATTTACGGTTACGGTACTCTGATTAGTTTGAAATAATTTTTCAGTACTTGATTTTCGCAAATTAAATTTTTCGCGTATTTTATGTGTATTTACAAACATGTCGTATTCAAATGCCTAGATGATGGATAAGGTGCTGATTTATGAGAGTGTGACAAGTGCATATTATCGTGCGGCAGCCTCAAAGACATTTCCCGAGTAAACAAAATATTTTGCTGAATACTTTTTGAACCACATCGAACAGCTGTTTTATGCCGTGGCGGTAAACGTGTGGTAGTGTTTTTATGTATTTGTGTACATTTACGTGTATTTTGTTGTTATCCTTTGTGCTTTTTCCCGACGTAAGTAATCGACCTGGTCAAGACCGCCAAACCAAGTAGGTACCCCGCTTTACACAAAAAGAACGATCGAGGGAAGGAGAGGTCCACAGGAAGTACAAAAATCTTTGCAGGTTTTAATTTAAACAAGTAAGAACACAGAAGATGATTCAACATTCTTAATATCTCTTCAAGTATCAATCCTGGAAATAAATATTAGTAAGGTAGGTGCTGCCTCTCTGTGCTATCATACTGTATTTCTCATTAAATCATTAAATAATAATCTACATTTTGTAAAGATTTTTATTTATTTCAAAGCGGCTTAAATTGATACACGTGTCAATGGATCTGTCACTATATTTGACACATTTGACTGGCAGAATATACCTAACCTCGCGACAGAAGGTCAGTGACGGCGATAAATAGGGATATAATATAGTTTTGAAAGGGTGATTCCATTAATTCTTAATTTTCCCTATCCCCTCTTAAAATATTTGTACTAAGTCATAGTTAACCCTGTATAGATGTACAGACTGAACATATACAGGGTGAATCTTAAATAAGTACAAATATTTTTATCAACAGTGCAGTTCGCTGTGTAGAACACATATTTAATTGTTTTTTTTACAAAAAAAAATCAGGAATAAAAAAATTAAATTTTAAATAAATTTCGTCATTTTTCAATAGAAAACTTGATAAGGATCATTGATCCGACTCCGATATTAAGATATTTAAGAGTCATGTGTATTCCACAGCGTTGGCAATGTTACACTAATAGGCTCTTGTAATAGGCTTTAAGAAAGTTAACTAGAATTTTTAAACATGTCAAAGAATTAATATTTATTTATGAAAATAATAATAGTCACCTCCTCCTCTCTGCCATTCCTATACGTCATCAATAAAATATGTCCACGTATGTAAGCACATAAAATTAAAACTATAAACCTCCAGGCAACACAGTTTCATCTAAATTAACGTTAATATTACGGCTAGACAAAAGGTCTATGGATGGTCTTTTGTAGACTGTGTATCAACCACTAAATATCCCCAAGATAAACGTATATATTTCGTATAAAATAGAAAGTAAATAGATGTCCTTATTAGATTAAATATAGTTGTCTTTAATCGACATCTTTACGGTAATATTTAAGTACGTATATATTGTGTTTACGACAGATTAACTATATATGTCCTATATCGACATCTTTTTGACAACAATTATGTATGTATAGATTATATCTATGGTAGATTAACCATATATGTGCTAAATTGACATCTTTTTTAAATATTGCAGGTATGTATAAATTATATCTACGTTAGATTAACTATACACGTCCTCAATGGACTACTTTCTAACGGCTTTTCCAGTAGTCTAGTTCTGGTCTAAGCTTGAAGAATAAAACGATTTAAATACGTTTTATACATTAGTGCCTCAACTCTTAAAATATGCATCAAACACTGCATTTTCTAAAGAAGCTTAGCTTAGTTCGGTTTCAGAACAAGCAAAAGTATCTCATGTTAACTTTCAATTTATGTGTATTGGAATCATCAAATCCCTTTCCACAGATGTTACATGTTTTCTTTCCACTGTCCTTGCATTTGCCACAGCTTATTCCTTTGCTCTGGACCAGTGCATAACATAACCTCTACGGCGATCTAACTGAGAATCTATCCTAGAGGATGGGGCTGGTGCGAGACATTTAGCCCACTGCCCATGGCATAACAATGGCCCTAGTGTATTGATAATAATGACCTGTGGATATGATGTGTTAACGTAACGGAGAGTGTAATCAAAATCAGTAAACTCTGTTCCAAGAAATGCACAGGAAATTTGCTTATAAATTTCATTCCTCTGCATGACGATTTGTCTATATAACAAAACGAACCCTGGATATAGGTAAACGCGAAAGGCGTATACAATTTTCAACATTTACTGTGAGCGTACAGGACCGGCTTACATATTATAGAAGTACGGCGAGTTATTTATGATTTGTTCTATTAACATTTTATTGGGCTAGTTGTTGCATATCAATTGTTCTTTGAATATGTAGACGTATACTAAAACTATTATCCCACTTCCAGTTCCACATCTAATTATTATCTTATTATACGTTTCTTGGCAATATTCTATAATACCTCTGTGCAGCAATTATAGGTGATCCAGAAATTAACGAAAAAATTTTTTAAAAGAATTTCCCAAGAAAAAAAATAAAATGTTATAACACCTATTTCATATTAGCAAATTCAACTGCTTTTACCCTATTGTCATTATTAATTAATAAAAGTAATTTGTAATTTTAATTAATAGAATAATATGATATACCTAAGATACAAAATTTAAAATTTTTACCAGCCACGGTGAAATGTGAACACATTTTGGTCCATCTTATCCCGTTTCTACGAACTAACAAAAATGTTTCTGGTTCTTGTTCATTTTGAACTAGTAAGTTATTGGCAGCAGCTATGATACGTTTGCGTACATCATCACTATTGTCCACTTCAGTGAGATACACTTCATTTTTTAAATATCCCCACAAAGAGAAGTCCAAAGGATTTAAGTCAGAAAATCGTGGTGACAATGATATCGATCACTCTTGTCCAGTCCATTTTATTTCAGTTAAGATATTTTCGAGCATTTTGTCGAAAATGAGGGGAGCACCATCGTGCAAGAACCACATTTGGAGTCTGACAGCTAAGATCACATCTTCCAGAAGTCCAGACAGAACATTTTGAAGGAACTCAAGATGCTTAACCCCATCCATTCGATTTGATAATATGAATGGTCCAGTCAAGCGATCAGCGGCAATCTTTGCCCAAATATTTAAGAAAAAGCATTTTTGGAAATAATCCCGTTGTATAGCGAGCGGATTTTCAAAATCCCAAACAAGTATTATAAATGTTATACATCCCATTCCGTGTAAAAATAGCTTCATCTGTAACTAACAAGTTAATTGAGCGTTTTGATGTAGCAACCATCCACAAAATCTAATTCATAAGGGATAATCCCTTGGCATTAATACTTGGACACGCTATATATTGTATGGATAAAAATGAGCCTCGAGTATGATACGCCACACTGTTGATTAGGACATTCCTTGTACTTGTTGAGCGATTTACTTAATATTAAGTATTCCTTTCAACAACCTCTAAAATATGTTCTTCAGCTGCTGCAATATGCCGCGGATGTCCTGGACCTCCATTTCATCCACCATCCGGTTGCAAATTTCTCGTGTCACGCACGCGTTGCACTACGCTACCGCGGTAAAAGTAGCTGCATTTAGCACATCACCAGGAAATCGTTCTGCGTACAGACGAGAAGCTTACTTAACCATAAATTGAAACGATATCCATCAACTCCAAGTTGCTATACACGTAATCCATTTTTGACATTTGAAAAAATTTAGTAAACACAATCGTAAAGACGTTAATACTTTAATCGGATTGTAATATTCGGAATCGCCTGCATTCCGATGACTAGAAACTACAGTAGCACAACGATGTAAAGGTTGAAATTATGACAACTTCAATATTTTATTTTCTTGGAGACTATAAGGATTTTACAACAATTGTTGGTATCGACTTAATTTTTCATGTGACATATACATTCCCAATTTTTTTTCCAATAAATTGTGAATCATTATGTATATTTTAACTTGTATTATGTTCCTTTATCAAGAAGGAATAATTTAAAAAGGTATGTAATATCAAATCAAAGACATATTCTACTCTTTTATAGTTATAAATAGAACTTGTGTCTGTATGCAGAGAGCAAACTGAAATACAACTTGATCATTCACATTTTTAACGTCACATAATATGTTCAGCTTCAAAAAAGAAAAAAATGCAGCCACTAATGGCGGGTTTCCACAAAACGGACAGTTGAGTTTATGTTGTGTTTGTGTTATCTAGAACCTGAAAAACAAAAACAAAACTGAAACAAACCCCAAAACTCATGTTTCCATCAAGCTGGATACATTTTGTTCGAGTTTTGTTTTTGTTTTTGGTCCTTTTCCACTAGTTGTCGTGAGGAAGTCAGAATACATTATTTCAATATAGTAATATAATTACGGCAAGAGTTCAGATGATTTACGTCATACGAACAAATGAATAATTTATCATATTTTCATCAAAATATTTAAGAAACTGCAACAAAAAATAAAACTATATACTAAATGTTTGCACTGTATATTGCACTATATTACAAAAAATTATTATATTTAACACGACAAAGTATCGAAAATTATGTTAACAGTAAAAACAATCGCGTAACGTTAGTTGCGACGTAATCCGTCTGAATTCTTGCCGCAACTATAACCAACCAACATGTTTAAAGAAGATTTTTATATTCTTGGTTGATTAAACTGAAGTCCTTAGGAAAAAAAGTAAGTGTATGTATTTACGGTTAAAGTGTTTACTTTATTGGTTAGTTAGCTAAGTTTGTATCGTATCCTGTTTGTATACTAAGCGAAAATAGAAAACACAACAAGACCATTTCCACTAAACACGTCGAAACCCTTTGATGTGACCGTTTCCGAGCAGACCCGAAAAACAGTTTTATTTTATTCGACACGAGTATGTGTTTTGTCCGTTTAGTGGAAAACCGCCTTTAGATTTGTCTGTAACTGAATGTATGTTCAAATATCTGACAGAGCTATAGAAATTTGGGACCACAATAAAACGCAATAATAGAGAAATGAACTATAAATAACATCCAGGATATTAAAAAGTATAACTTGTTTTCAGTAGAAATTGAAAAAAAATTGCACCATCCCCCGGTTGCTTGTTTTCACAATGAGCAAAACGGACAACAAATAATTTGAATTCTATATGAGTATAGAACTATACAGGGTGTTTCCTAACTCGACAGCCAAAATGAAATGTCATATGTAAAATCGAATTTTAAATATAAAACAAAGAGTAACTTTTTTCAAATTGGGCTTCGTTTAGGAGATATTTAAAAAAATGTAAAACAAGGCAGCTATGAAAATAAAAGTTTGTTTATTATTTGACAGCTTGTGCTTATTTTTGTATAACGTTGAGTGACTTTTATGACTTTAATGTTAGTGTTTCTTTCAAAATTCAGTTTAGTAACGAAGAACTTGCTGACATTATTTACGTTTATGGGTACTGTGATGGTAACACTAGAGCTGCGTGTCGGGAATGCTTTTTAAAGGCTTCGTGAGTTTGAAATTAATGAATGGTGTAGTGGAGGTCAACATCAACAGCACACTGCTGTACAAGAAATTGCTATTATTGATGCAGTACTTGATAATCCAACGATCAGTACTAGAAGCATTTCCACACAGTTACAATTGCCGCACAAGTTTGTTTAGAAAACTCTTAATCGAGAAATGTTATATCCATATCACTATCAAAAAGTCCATCACTTGCATCCAGGCGACGAGGTACAGCGGTTAGCATTTTGCCATTGGTTACTCGAACAGAATGAACAACATCCTAACTTTATTAGAGAAACAGTTTGAACAGATGAATCAATGTTTACGAAGAATTGAAGTAACAATACTCATAAAGAGCATACGTGGTCTTTAAAAAATCCACATGCAGTTAGAATTAGAGGTTTCCAACAAAGATTTTCTATAAACACCTGGTGTGGTATTTTCAATGGACAATTACTACCTATTCAAATTTTGCCTAATCGGTTAACTAGTGACGCATACATGGCACTTTTAGAAAATGAGTTGCAAGATTTATTAGATGATATTTCTATTGGTCTGCAAAATGTGGTATCAGCATGATGGGGCACCGCCACATGCTGGAAGAAATGTGGTGGAGTGGCTCAATAATAATTTCAATGGGGGATGGATCGGAAGGGGCGGTCCCGTTCATTGGCCTGCAAGGTCACCGGACCTTAGTCCCCTTGACTTTTACCTATGGAGTCACCTAAAACAATTAGTTTATGCAGAACCTATCAACACTATTGAACAATTACAAGGTGGAATTTTAAATGCAGTGCATAATATACAACATACTGTAAATTTTGAAGCAGTTTATAATTCACTTATTTTGCGTTGCCAGGCATGTTTCAATGTAAATGGTGGCATTTCTGAACATCTGTTGTAGTTTTTAACTTTGTAATAATGTTTGTTGTTTGTTTTATTATTTACTTTAATAAAATATTTTTATAACTCGTAATCAAAAATAATTACATTTAAATAAAGGATTGTGGAAAATTAACAAATTCTACAATGAATCCACATTTATCAATTACTCAATTATTTTTATAACTGAATATCTCCTAAACGAAGCCCGATATGAAAAAAAGTTACTCTTTATTTTATGTTTAAAATTCGATTTTACATATGACATTTCAGCTGTCCAGTTAGGAAACACCCTGTATAGGGTATCTGGAATATGAGTGCCTTTATTTTGCTGGATGATAAATTGTACCAAACAAAACATTCTCTGACCAACAGCAACATAATTATTATAACAAACAGGTCGTAAATATGCGACAACGAGGTTCACATACCATGTCACATATCAAAATTGTCAGGTGTTTGTACATAATGATTACCAATACATCTAAATATACTTACTGTGATTGGTTTTCTTAGAGTTTTCTCTTCACAACAGAATAAAATGTAAAATAGTTGCAACTGTTTAAAATTACTATGTTGCTTGTGTTGCGTTTGCCGTTCAAACGTCTCATAGCCAGAGAGTTTTGGCCACATTCGCCATAAATTAACATGCCATGAAGCTGGCGATGGTTACTATAAATTGTTCCATTTTAGTTTATGTTCACTCACAGCACTGTACAGAAAAATGAAACTCACCAGCCAGAAAACATTATTACAATGTTGCCGTACGCTACAGTATTTATGAATCAATTGTTTACTTCATTCATACTGATACAAAAAACAAATTCCGTTACAGGAGCTTTTACTTAAACGTAGTTGTACCTTAGCTTGTAATTTCGTAACATAGTTTTGCATTTTATTGCAGTTGTATTTGTAGAAATTCAATTCGTTTTAGGCATTTTGTTTTGCTTTCGGTCAGATATACAAGCCCCTTTAGAATTGGCACATATTCCGGACACCCTATAGAATTTAATTAATTTTTATGTGAGGTTTCTGTATTTTATTTTTAGTTGTTTAAGTATAAAGTTTTAATTTTGTTAATGAAATTCAGTTCACGTTGGTATACTGAACGATATACAAGCTGTATCACATAAGAGGGCCACTCCCAGGCATCTCGCTTAATATGCGAGGCACGTCAAAAATCTTTAATTGTTTTTTGTTGCATTTTTGGAGGCCTTTATGCTCGTAACAAATTTGAGATCCATAGCCAACTTTGATGAGTAATAACAAAAAAACCTGTAAAGTGCCCAAACTTTAAGGCTGTCTAACTTTTTTATTTTAAGAGATAGACACAACTTATTGGTAATAAATTTTTATTGCAAAATTGATACCTTCCACCTGATATAAACAGATTTTTGAAATATCGTATGTGGTTCGCTGCGCCCTCTAGGCGGATAATTTTTTTTTATTGAAGCAGGCTATGGCCACAAAAAATTGCCTGTTTTTTACGTCGTTCATGTAATATACTACATGTTACCCTTATCTTTTGTATTTATTGCATTTTTTTCAATTTTAGTTTAAAAAAAATGTACCTAAATATTTTCGTGTTGCTCAAGATAATGTAGAACCTGTTTTAAAGACGCCAACTGCAAAAAAATAATAAACAGAATGTACTTTTTTATGCAAAATACAGATTTTCTTATAATATTATTTTATTGGTTTTCACATTAGAAGCAATTGGGTCTTTAAAATTATTTTGACACAGACAATGTAATAAAATAATATTATAAGAAAATCTGTATTTTGCATAAAAAAAGTACGTTCTGTTTATTATTTTTTTGCAATTGGCGTCTTTAAAACAGGTTCTACACTATCTTGGGCAACACGAACTACTAAACTGAAATTGAAAAAAATGTAATAAATACGAAAGATAAGGGCAACATGTAGTATATTGCATGAAAGACGAAAAAACAGGCAATTTTTTATGGCCATAGCCTGCTTCAATAAAAAGATTTTTTATCCGCCTAGAGGGCGCAGCGAACCACATATGATATTTCAAAAATCTGTTTATATCAGGTGGAAGGTATCAATTTTGCAATTAAAATTTATTACCAATAAGTTTTCTCTATCTCTTAAAATAAAAAAGTTAGACAGTCTTAAAGTTTGGGCACTTTACAGGTTTTTTTTGTTATTACTCATAAAGTTGGCCATGGATCTCAAATTTGTTTTTACGAGTATAAAGGCCTTCAAAAATTCAACAAAAAACAATTAAAGATTTTTGACGTGTCTCGCATATTAAGCGAGATACATGGGAGTGGCCCTCTTATGTGATACAACCTGTATATTGTTTTTATTAATTTTACATTTTGACATGGACGCCTCTATATACTAGTATACCGTTCTTTGATATTCAAATAAGAATGATATTAACGTTTCGCGATCCGATTACCAATCAGTTATTCAGATCATTTCATACATCCGCCACTCGCATGCTTTTGAAACGCACATACGAGTAGATCGTGAAATGTTAATGCGATGCAAAACCGCTCTCCGTCAATAGGTCTGTTCTCACAAGAGTCGGGGATTGGTTTCAAACTATTACAAATATTCGACCAATAAAGTGGTGATTGTATTTTCGGTGTATGTAACTCAAGAAGTAGATGGCTGAAGTTTGTCTGTTCTATCTGCAATTTGCTAATTACCTCTTCTTCTATCAGCATTTATTCTGTGTACTCTTTTATTTGAAATGTTTTGGGATCTGTTTGTTCTCTATTTTGTGGATTAGTTCTTGTTTCATTTTCTAACGAAATTGGGGATTGTTTTTTATTGAATTGCAGGTGAGAATTCATCCCGATTATTGCCGGAGGTTTTATATTTAACAATCCATATATTTTGTTTACACGTGGCATTGCATTTTCTGAAAAAAAAAAAAATATATTAACTAACATAAACTTTGGAATCAATATAAATCAATATAGAAAAAATGTGTATGTCCTTACATAAACGTTTGAACATATTTTGGGTTATAATAATGGTAGTCAAAAGCTAAATTACTGTAAAAAACACTTATCTAGTACTTACCTTTAAGCAGACACTCAAGCAACTATATAACTTTAAGTTTTTTCTCTTATAAAACACTTTGTTACTGCACAGCTCTAAAACACTTGAAGCGTTACCGAAAATAGTGGAGTTACACTTTTTTTCCTACTAAACTGACAGAAGTGGGAGATACACAAAATTCTAATAGTGAATTACAGAAATCTCACTAAATTTGGAATAATTTAGTCCCTCTCAGTCGATAGCAGCCACTCGTGTTTAACAGATGGCATTAAAATCTCGATTTTGATTAATTGTGGAGTTGCACCTTTTTCTGGTTTCACCGACAATATACACTTTAATGTCAGCTTCCCCATGTCAACAGGTGTACCTCGGTAACTGGTAGCTGCCAGAAACAGAGTTAAAATGCACATCCCTAGCATTAGCCGGGATTCTTTTACCTGCCCTGGTTGTTCTCGGGCTAGGCTCTGTTGGAATCCGCTATTGGTGTCTCTGGGCCTGTCCATATATTGATTTCGGTTCCTATTGTTGGTATTACGACTGCTACGGTCGGAACCGTTCCTCGGATAATGGTGGTCCTCCGAGCCGTTCCATAGCCGCCGCTGTAACTTCAGCATCCCATGCTTCCAGGAAGCATGGGATGCGACCACAAAACAATGAAATTTTCAGTGCTGCCAATCAGTGTGTAATTACACGAAATACGTGTAATTTCAAGAGTAGGTGTGTAAAATTCTAACACTCTCAAAAAGTGTGTAATTACGGATATTTTAAGTATTTTAACACAAATTCTTCTTAGATGGTAATTCTGTTGCCGGTGAGAGTATTCGGTGAATGTAACTGTAACCACCATGTGGAGTTTGCGCGACTTGGTTTATCTTTAATCTATGCTTCAATGGATTTTAGAAAATTATGAATGTTATGATTGTATCAGGATTGTATGTATACTGTGTTCTGTCTTTATTGACTGTGGTTTGACATAAGATTTATACAGGGTGATTCCAAAATAGTAGCGGTAAATAAAACAATGGATTCGTGACCTATTCCACTCGTTGTCACCTCACGCATCTCTTTCACACAAAAAATTTGAAAAAAAATATCTGAATAGTCCTATTAAAAAAAACCCTTTTGTATCTACACACATTACTACATATCTTCTAGTTTGCATACAAAAAAAGTAAAATTGAATTAAAAGCCAGCATCTTAACCCTAAAATTCTGCAAACGATACTTTCTGTAGTAGGTTCCTATCATTATAGTTGTCAACCGTTATTATCGGTTTATTGAAATGCTTTTTATCATTCTTATGATAAGTTTAGCTGTTGTTTCGACACTAAAAAAAACATGGAAACTTGATTTCAGAACTTGCTTTTAAAGGGTTGTAATTTCTTAGGGGATGCTAAAATTATTTGCAGAGTAGTTGTGTTATATCTGGTCGCCTATCTGTGTGGTTGCCTATGCCCAAAATTTATTATGAAATTCTTGGCCTATGCACACCATCGTCCGCTACATCGCGTCGCCTTGACAAAGCACGGCCGCTGCGATTTGAATGAATATTGAAAAGCGTCAATAAATTAGCCTTAAGTTATAATGTAAAATAATTTTCTCTAATTTTTTAAATTAATTAAAACAATTCAATTTTGAAAACAGGAGTGTACCTAATCGTGTAATATTCTTCAAGTGCGTGTAATGTCGTGTAATTTGCATGTGTTCAGAGGATATTTTTACAACATGTCAGCACTGGAAATTGTAGATATTGTATTGTACCGAATGTCCCAATATAACAATAGCATGATATCTACAAGGGCGGATGGGACAGGCGGGAGACCGGGAAATTTCCCGGAGGGGCGCGAAACCTGCGACCACTTCTTCGTAATTTTTCATAACGCTATTTTAAAATCGAAAAAATGATAATTGAGTAAGTAAAAAAATTAGAACCGAATATTATCTGCTTTATTTTATAAAACATAACATAACATTTGTATTTATATACTCTGATTTTCAATACCTGATTTTTTTTATTACAACAATAATCGGCCTATTTTCCACATTTTTTATTTCTGTAAAACTAAAGGCACTGTCTTTCTTAAATCTACTTTAATGGCAGAATCTGCTATTAAACAGAAATATTTGTTAATGGGACAAGCAATAAATTAGAAATTTTAGAAATAGCAATAGACATTGAAATAGAGGTTTCACAAAAAAGAGTTCGTAAAGTTAAGAAAATGGATGGAGAAAACTGTTCTGACGAAGTTTTAAATAATTAATTTCGAATGTTTGAAAACGACACTTTTAATATACTAATGGACAGAATAACCGAATCATTTAAAAGATTTTCTAAAAATTTAATCTTATGAAGAGACATTGCTGCCTTAGATCCAAAAAACTTTTGTGAAATTACAATTAATTTTCCAGAAAATAGTTGAAAAAGATTTCTTATCGCTACCACATGCACCTTAGATGATTTTAAACTGGAAATAGCAAGTTTTACAACAAACTGAGACACATTTAAGTTTTCTCTTACCAACTGATACGCAGTTCAAAACAAGAAACTGCGGATGAAGAATTAATATCAGCACATAAAACTTGCAAAAACTACGTATATTGTTGTTACATGACAATTTTAAAATACAATTTGTATCAGAAAGCCTACACAATTTTAGCATTTGCTTACAGGTAATTGATTTAAAGTTAAAGTAATGTCAAAAAGTAGTTCCTACCCTACTAATTTACTGACGCTTAATTCTAGGCACATGTTGAGGCTGCCAATATCGCAGGTGGAATGCGAACGATCATCACAAATAAAATAAAATTCTTCATGTTTTGTTTATTCACTTATACTGTTTAAATCTCATCAAAGAAAATAATAAGTTTTAAAAGGTGTTTGTAAGACACACATTATTTTTGCTATTCAAATACCACATTTTAACAATTATTTTCACACACTTATAAACAAAAAAGTGAACAATCTTGTATGCAGAACTATCTAAGTTTATCTAATGAGAATATTTACATCTAGGTACAGTTAAATTTAAAAAGTACGGATTTTGAAAGATTTCTCTACCTAATAATTTGTTGGCTAGACGGCTTTCTGTCGTTATATACTCCGCCGAAATTATTCGCACAGTTGCTACAAAAGATTCGCAGGGTTTTGATGGTATTCCTTGTTCTATTTTGAAAACTGTAATTGATAGTATCAAGTATCCTTTGACCTCTCTTATTAACGCTTCCTTTTTCGAGGGTATTTTCCCAACAACTCTCAAGCAATCATTAGTCGTACCGATTCTTAAAAAGGGTGACTCTGATAAAATTTCTAATTACAGAAGTATTTCTCTTTCAGTTTTTGCAAAATATATGAATACGCATTTTCTGAAAATTTATTTTTTTTTAAAAGAATATAAAATATTGTATGAAAGGCAATTTGGATTTCGTGCAGGACTATCTACATATGATGCTATTCTTGCTGTGTATAAACACGTACTTGACAATTTTGAATCCAGACGTATGACCTCGTCAATTTATTTCGATTTAGCTCGTGCATTTGATACTGTAAACCATCAACTGCTTTGGGCATAATGGTGATAGAGTACTTTCTAGACCCAGATTAGTGCCTGTTGGTATTCCACAGGGAAGTACATTGGGTCCTGTTTTATTCATAATGTTCATCAACGACTTGAAAGAATATTTTAAGTCGGGTCGATTATGTCGTTTCGCTGATGAAACTACTGTGACGTTTCAGGGTAGAAATATGGCTGATTTGTCGCTGATGGGAATGGAATGAGTCAGAGACATTAAGCCTTATTGTGATAAAAATGGATTATCTCTTAATAATTCCAAAACTGAAATGATGATTTTCTCAATTTTTGACACTGATGTTAGCTTATATGTACAGATGGATGGAATATCTGTAAAAGATGACTATTCTGTGAAATCGTTAGGTATCATCTTGGATATCGAAATGGTATGTAACAGAACTAAACAAAATTATATTGTCTGGAACTTGAGAGAATATCTAAATATTAATACATTAAAAACATATTATTATGGGCAAGTTTATTCTCTTTTGAATTATGCTTTTATTGGTTGGGGAAACAGTCCTAATATAGGAGCTGTTTTAATTGTCCTGGAAAGAATTATTCGCACGATGCTGTTCAAGTCCATATTACACTCTAGCCAGTGGTGTCTATGTACATTTTTGCATGTATTATTATGTCAAATTGCATCCTCATGAATTTGTGCAATATACGGATCGAGGAATCGCTTATGATCCTAGATGTCAGTACAATGTTTTGACTCCTAGGCATCGCCTAGTCAAAACAGAAAACAGTCCTTTTGTGTTGGCTCCAAAGCTATTTAATCATCTTCTTGATAATACGAGTGCTCCAACTTTTAAGGAACGAGTTAAACAACTTTTATTAATATACTTATATAATATTGACGAGTATTTTGGATGTGAATTTGATATACAATAAATGTATATTGTGGTTCATATTGCTAAGGTATGTATGTGTGTCTATGTATTGTATATACAGGGTTCGCTCATTTAAAGAAGTAAACTTAATATCAACATATGTCCTAAACCTCTTAATTTTTGAGCTACAGGGTGTTAAAGTTTTAAGAAAAAATTTACTTTTTTATTATTATTTCCTTATCGCTCCAGATATTTTTATGAAATTTTGTACACACCTATTAATCAGTAAGGAGCATTGTTTGATGTTAAAAATGTTTTAAAATCTTTGCCAAGGATTCACACCCTTAGGTATCGGCATTCAATTAATAAACTTCCCGTATACTGAAATTTCTATATATGTTTTTGTTCACTCAGTTTACTGTCATGAGACTTATCCAATGTCATAATGTATGATAAAAGTGGATCAATAAATTATTGTTATTATTATAATTATTAAAGAATACAAGATTTCATTTTTGTTCACCATTGTGAACCACCCTCTATGCCAAACGTGCAAAAAAGACTAAACATTTTTATTGTGAGATTATAAATGCGAGTTGAAGTAAATGTTCGTAAAAAAGCAGTAGAGTAGTACAAACCTGTGCTGTGACACAATATTAAATGATAATTCAATTATGATATAGGACGAAGGCAATGAAAGCAGGCACGTTATACAAGTGTTCTGAAGTCTCGAACTCATTTAAGGCATCCGTTGCCTTGTAAATCATCTGAAATCTAGGGGAAAGAAGCACATATAAAAGCAATATAAAATATTAGGAGCAAACTTGGTACAAAAAATTCACTTGAGCTAGTAGATGTGAAGCTTTATTAGAAAAAATATGACTTTTTCTAGTAATTTATGACGGATAATTAGAAAGGTCTGGTAAACATATATTTTGAAACGTAATTGTTGAAAGTTGTTCGTCATATTGGTGGCATTTTCTCTAATACGAATTAAAACTGGTTTATGTTAAATATAGGTAAACTATTTTTTAATTATACAATTTTTATTACTAATACTTGTAACTTGAAAAGATATGCGTATATTTGTGGTAAGTAAATTATACCTATCTTTTTATACTTTCACTTAGTGAACTATAATTAGAATGAATAAAATTTTGGTCCTATTACAAATTACTTATTCGCCAAAATCTATCGATTTAAAAACTTAAATCAGTGAAAAGAGCAATAAAAAATACGTCTATATTTTATCAAATTTAAAATAGTTATATGACTTTATCGCGCAAATTTCTTTCTAATAATTAATTTGATTTATGTGATGCAAATAGGTATTTTAAATCAAAAATGTTTTATTATATATTAGGTACAATAGTTCTTTGTTATGTCAAACATTACTAAACTACTAATAAATGTATATTTGATTCTATAAATTTTTATTTCTTAAAATAATTAACTAACATCAGCGCATTCCCCATAATTTCAAAATATTTGTGTAATAACAAATTTATTTGGTCATATCTCTTCCTTTCTTGTAATTATGTAATATAAGTAAAATTGATATAAATATATTATTGTCTTTATCTATTCCTATTAATTTATATATTAATTATTCAACTGCTTTTGAGCAATTAATAGTATCAATAAACAAATAGCTTGAGTTTTTATAGTGAGTTATTATAACTCACGCTGGGCTTTTACAATGATAATTCGGTATGTAAATAGTGTACGCAGTAAATTCATGGAAATTTTTAAGCCGATAAATACGTTCCATTGGTGTAAAATGGAAAGAATTTTTAACAAGTGGAAAGGAATGAATAATTAATAGTATATTATACTATAAGGGAGAGAAATGCGTTATTTTAGAAGAGGCGCAATGCACTGAGCACAAAATAGCATCTCTCCCGAATGGTATATACTATTTTTTCCACGGTCTCCTTAACTTAAAAACACATATTTTGTCATTATGAAGTAAGTAGCACCAGAATTATTGTATTCGGATTTGAGCATTTATTTAGTAGTCGTTGAGTTATTGTCATAACTACAAAATAAACAAGCAGAAAGAATTGTCAAATTAAGGTGCTAGTTTGGTTTAGTTTAAAGTTTGTTTAGTGTACAATGAATAATTGTGAGTAAGAAGAGATTGTGGAGGCTGTAAATATTGCAATAAGCAATTTGCTGCCTACGAAGTCAAGATCTTTATACGATATAGCCTACAATCGGTTCAAAAAGTGGTGCGCCGAGAAAAATGTTCAAGTATACAGCGAGAATGTTTTGTTGGCATACTTCAGTGAAAATGCAAAGAATTACAAGTCTTCCACATTATGGGCGCAATATTCTGCGGTTAAGTCATGCTTGATAATTTACGACAACATAGATATAAGCAAATTCCCCAAGCTGATCGCATTTTTGAAAAGAACCGGTAACGGATATCAAGCGAAAAAATCGAAAATATTGACAAAGGGTGAAATCGACCGTTTTCTATCAAGTGCAGATGACAAAGAATTCTTAATGATTAAGGTAAGATTACTTTTGTTGTTAGATATTTCAATTATTAAGTATTTTGATTTTTTATAGGTTGGATTAATTCTGAGGATTGCCGTAGCTTGTCGAACTGATGAACTAGTCAATTTAACTGTAGATGATATTGAGGATGTAGGCTCTTCCTTGATTGTAAAAATTCCAAACACTAAGACAAAGATTCTACTAACCTTTCTGATTACCGATGTGGGAAATATGCTTGAATTGTTTCGAAAATACCTGTCCCTTCGTCCTCCCCACGTCAAGCATAAGCGCCTTTTATTGTACTACAAAGCAGGAAAATGTAGTTCGGAGCCAGTTGGCAAGAATACCATGGGAAAAATTTCGAGTGTAGTAGCTTCGTATTTAAAATTACCTGATGCTGCATGTTATACTGGTCACTGCTTACGAAGACCTTCAGCGACATTACTGGCAGATGCTGGTGTGGATATCACGACAATAAAGCGTCATGCTGGTTGGAAATCAACGGCAGTCGCTGAGGGTTATGTCGAGAACTCCATTGAAAATAAGACCAAAATTTCTAATCAGGTTTTAGCAGGTACCACTACTATCGCAATCACAAAAACTGTAAATGTAAGCGAAAGTAATATTCCTTCTAATATTAATTTTGAAAATTGTACAAATGTAACATTTAATTTAAATGTCAATAAATAATTTCAATGTTATCTTTTTTTTTACATGAAAAACGTTCTACATAATGTGAACTCCCTTGGGAGCATTATACTCCCTTGGGAATAATCGACTACTTCTGTTTTAATTTTGATGTCATAGAAACTAATTTCTACTCCCGACCGTGGAAAAAAGATTTTAAAATTATTAAATTGCTAACGCCTCTCAGTAGGCGGAACTGTCAATTATTATCATTGAGGGGACTAATGTCATTTGATATTTTAACAAAATAATTTTGACGTTTTCAAATCCATTTCTAATAAAAGTCCTAAAAAAGATGAATTTATATAGCGACGATGAGTTATTACGTACACCTCCAGAAATAATAGAAGTAGCTAATAATGCAATACAGAATTTATTACCAGAAAAATCAAAAAACAAGTATAAAGGTGTATATAAAAATTTTCAAGATTGGTGTAGCAATAAAAACGTTAACTCGTTTACAGAAAATGTGTTTTTGGCATATTTTAATGAACTTATCAATAAATATAAAGCATCGTCTCTATGGATTTTCTACTCCATGCTAAGAAGCATACTCAACATAAATAATGGAATTAATATAGAGAATCAGTCAAAATTACGTGCGTTTCTTAAACGTCAATCAGAGAAACATATAGCTAAAGAGGCAAAAACATTTACGCCAGAACAACTTAATAATGTCATAAATGAAGCTCCTGATGAGAAATATCTGGCGACAAAGGTAATAGTTTTTACAAAAATTCAAACGTTTTTCTCATCTAGTCAGTAATATAATTTATTTTAGGTTGCTTTAATAATGGGCATTATGGGTTCTTGTCGCGCAGCAGAATTGCATTCTATGCAATTTACAGATTTAGAAGATCATGGATCTATTTTTATGATCAGTGTACCAAATACAAAAACAAAGCTTGTCTACAAGCTAGCGATTAGTCATTCTCTAGATTTTCGGCCGCTGACTATAGCATTGTATAACATTTAAAGTGTTGTACAGTGATAAAAACTAAAAATAATTGCCACTACAATTAAACTAAGTACAGGCTGCCATGTCGGAATTCCACCATTGTAAAATTACCTCTTACTACGACTGCACGTATCTATCGAAAGTCCTTTGTAAGAGAAGTTTTCAAACAGCAGGGCAGACGACGTCGACGTGGGGAATGCTGAAAATAAGCGCAAGAAGGATTAAGGAGCGAGGCAACTAGACTGGGTGTGTTGTGGTTTCGCCTTGTGATAAATGAGCCAGGATCACTTATGAGTTAAGTTATTCCCCTAGTTGCTCCTTCTCCTCCACTCACTTTTACTTAGTTACGTTCAGGACGCCTTCTTTCCCGAAGCCCCAAGGCAACAGTACGGAAAATTTCATTACATACAAATGTTTTTCGCTGTATACTTTAAAAGTCGTGCTTTAATACTGATTAAAATTGCGGCTTAGAAAGGGAGTGATTATAGTTTAATGAACTGAAAAATTATATGTACATAGGAAAAAAATGTATGTAAAACTTTAGGTACTTCAATTGTGCACAAATTGGTCTTAAAACCGTGACAGAAACAATTTGTACAAATACGTATCAGGTATATTTGGAGTAGTATCATTGTTTTGACACATATTGTGTGATTATTTCTTACAAATTTAAATAGTGACACCGATAGAAACAGAGTGATTCATTTTTTCTAATGTAAATATGTATATATTTTAAAGAATTGAAAAATTATACATAGAGAGAAATGTATGTAAAACTTTAATTCAATTGTGGACAAATTGGTCTTATTGAAATCGGGCCAGGAATAATTTGAGCAAATAAGTACCAGATATATTTGGAGCAGTATCATTGTGCATTTTGTTACATATTCGTGTGATTATTTCTTACAAATTTAAAAATTGACACCGAAATTGAAATATGAACAAAATTGTGTTATTATTGTATAAAAGTATATATTTCTTACATAATTTGTTGAATGCTATACAAAATCCACTAAAGCAATTTCTACAATTTGTGTTACATTATTAAATATTTATTCTATACATATACAGGGTGATTCAGTTTTGAATCTTCGAAGGTCAGTAGAACTTGGAAAAAAAGAATACCAGTTTGTTAAATAATTATTATATTTTGGGCGAAAAATCCTCGAAAATCTTTCGAAAATTGCAGGTGGTGTATGGAGACGAGCGCATGTCGAAAAGACGCGTGTTTAAATGTGCGAAACGGTTCAAGGAGAGGCGTGAATCGGTAGGAGACGATTCACGTGAAGGTACTCCCGTCACCTACATTAAATTGCCTACCGCCTCCCGATATGGTGCTTTGCAATTTTTATTATCAAAAATATTTGCATTCCAACCGGTCTCAATTGGTGTTAAAATGTAATTTGCCTAATTCGTGTTAAACTTTTCCAAAATACCTTTAATGTACTTATTTTGATTTATAAAAATAGAATCATCCCTAAGTCTATAAATTTCCACCCCTAGAAAACTAGATACATTTTTTTGTGATTGTAATTTTAAATTCGTTACTCAGTTCAGTAAATAATATGTCAATCAAATATTCATGTGAGACTGCTATAAGATCGTCGTCGACATAAGCCGTTAACAAAATTCTTTTTCCATTCCATTTAATAAAATTAATAAAATGCTCTGTCCAAAATCGTGGAGCTTGTTTTAATCCGTATAGACTTTTCAATAATTTGCAAACATTCGTCGTTCCTTCAGTGCAACCTTCAGGTTGTTTTATCCTTCTTTAAGTCGCTATATAAGCATGCAGTGTCAAAACTTACTACGAGACTAAATGTTTCTTTATAATACAGTATGCGCCAAAAGTATGGAATAAATTCAATAAAAACGAAACAATTATTTTTTGGGAAAAATCCTCGAACAGGTCGATTTTTAATTTTAAAAAATACATATTTTAGCGTAAAATGCGATTTTCAAATGTCATTTGTTTTCGAGTAATGACGTCATCGATTTTTTTTTTAAATGGCAATACCATATTTTTTTCCTTTATTCTAAAAGATCGTTTAATTCTCTATCAGACAGTACTGAAATTTTGCCCTCTTACATAGGAAAGTTTTCGAGTAAATGACGATTGAATGTTAGAAAACGTAAATTTTATCCATAAAAAAGTAATTCTGAGGTATGTAAAATAAAATACAATTGATTAAATTTTATACTTAAATTAAATGTTCGAATTGCCATCCACCAACTTCTTGACAATGCGCAAGTCTGTGAAGAAATTCTTCTTGCACATTATGAATGATTTCTGGGGTAACTCTGTGTATTTCGTCCCGAATGCGATTTTGAAGTTCTTCTAAATTACGTGGTTTATTAATACATAGCATGTGCATGTGCAAAGCTATAGTCTGTTTGGAAATGAAAGATAGTACTAAAACCCCGAGATAAGAATCGGCCATGGGCGTGGGTATATTTCGTTTCAGATAATTATCGTAATTTTATTTTAAAAAAGAAATACCAAGGCTAAACAAAATTTTAAGTGAACTTTCAGAGGACAACGATTTGCCAAAAATCAGTAGAAGCAAATTATAGGCCGTTTACGAGAGTTGAATTTTTGCTGGGAAAAGCAGAACAGGAAGTCAGTTCTTATCGATAAAAATGAAATTATTTGTTGGCGAAGATCCTACTTAAGATCAATTAAAAAATTCCGTGACGAAGGGAGGAATATTTATTATCTAGACGAAACTTTGGTCAACGAGGGATATACTATAACAAAAGTATGGCAAGATAAAAATGTAAAACAAAGTTCAAGGCACCTTCAGGTAAAGGGCGAAAATTAATAGTGACACATATAGGTAGTGCCAGTGGTTTTGTAGATGGCGGTTTACTTTTATTTGAATCTAAAAATACAGGTGACTATCACGAAGACATGAACGCAGATGTTTTCGAAAAGTATTTTACACAGATGTTGGATCTTAGTCAGTTACCACAATCACAGCAGACCGAGCGGACGCCTACGACTGCTTGGAGGAAAGCCGATATAATTCAATGGTTATCCGGAAAAAACATTTATTTTGAAACAAATATGGTGAAAAAGGAACTTTTGACACTTGTCAATCTTAATAAAGATCAGAAAAAATATGTTATCGATGAAATGGCAACAAATCGCCAAACAACGGTACTACGGTTATCACCTTATCACTGTGAACTTAACCCAATCGAATTAGTCTGGGCGCAGGTAAAAGGAGATGTAGCGCGAAATAATACGACGTTTAAATTAAGTGACGTGAAAATTTTGTTAAAAAATTCCTTGGAACGAGTAACTGCAGATAACTGGCAAAGATGTATACATCATGTACAAAAAGAAGAGGAGAAAATGTGGAAACTCGATAATTTAATTGACGTTACTGTGGAACCTATCGTTATCAATCTAGGAGACGAAGATAATTCATTAGAATATTAAGAGGATGAATTTTAATATACCTACTTTTTTATTTTCTTTATTGTACATTTATACAACACTACATTTACTCAGCATAATTTGAATTTTCAAAATACATATATTTTTGTGTGGAATAAAAGTCTATTCATTAAATTTAAATAAATATTTTAATAATAATATTGAATAATTTTATTTGAATTACTAAAAACCCTCTTAACCCGGTTATGATACTTAAAGTCGCCTCATGTTTGAAATGCTGTTTTTATATTGTTTACTTATAATAGAAATGGACTGAGAAATTGAAGCGCCATAGACAAAGAATGATTGTCGGGGATTAAAATTTAGCTTCCTACTACAATTTAGTACAACCCGGTAACACAATTTTTTTTAAAAGTACACCTCATCTATACCGATAATACATAATATAAAAATATTGAATACAAGCACCATTTCTCTTTCATTTCTAAACAGATTATAGTATATATTTTGATACAGCGTCGATCGCGTCTCTTTTTCTACACAATAAACAAAGATAGAAATAGGAATATAGTAACACAACGCCATCTGCAATGAGTGGAACATAAATATTGACAAACTGGGTAAACGCGTTACTATAATTTCGGAACTGGATAATAATGGCAACAAATTATATTTTTCATACTGCAGAGTACATAAATAACGTTAATACTTTACCATGGTAGTAGAAAAATTATACTGAAGTAGCATAAAAACTAAAAACTTACCAATGAAAGAAGAGGAATCTAATGCACAGCATTCTAACTAAAATTGGTTTTGTAATAAATAAGAAATCGGAGAGGGTGGCCATTTGGGGTAGACATATCACGGCACGATTTAAAAAGAATCGAATCCAATAGATGATATCAGTTGAATTTTTCCATTACCTGACGCTATCTATTTGATGAATGAGAGAGAACCGGAAAACACCGTTTTACTGGGCTTTCCTTATTATAGCTATCGCAAAATAAATAGTTCCTGCTTTATTTCAGTCTGTTTTTTATTCTCTGTACTGGAGTCTTTTATATCTGTATCGTACATATCACCGTTGATCAACAAGTTTATGTGTTTTCGGTTTCCTTAGTATAAGAAATGGGAAACGCTGATATCGTTGATAAAATATACAGGGTTAACTATGACTTAATACAAATATTTTAAGAGGGGATAGGGAAAATTCAGAATTAACGGAATCACCCTTCAAAAAAATTCCAAACTTATTCATAAAGCGAAAAAAAATTTTTTTCAAAACCTTATTAACTCCTAATTTCTCGGCGACTATGCCGCCTGTCAGCTGCGAGGTTAGGTATATTCTGTCAAAGTCAAAGTTGTCAATGGTAGTGACAGAGCACCGCGTTGCCACGTGTAACGATTTACGGCGCTTTTAATGAAAAATTTTTGTTTACAAAATATTAGATTATGTAATGAGAAACACGATATGGTAGCACTGAGAGTAAAACCTACCTTACTGATACTTCCAGAACTGATATTTGGAGATTTCAAGAAAGCTAAATTATTTTCTGTTTTCTAACTTGTTTATATTATAACTTGTCGTTGTAAAAAGGTAGGTACATACGTATTTAAAACTCCAGCACGTGTAAAACAACATTCGTGGACGTTGTACAATTCGTACAAATGTACGAGGATTTGACATATTCTGTCTATTTAGAAAACGTATTTGATATTCTGCTGCTGCACGATATGCACTTTCGTCGCAAATACTGAAAACTAATAATAGTAACGATATTAACAATTGTTAGAGTAATATTTTCTTTGTTAATTAAATAAATACCCAATAACGTTTTACTACTTTCTTTATTTCGCACTTTCTATCTTTACAACAACTCAACTCTGACACACTTCTTCTTCTTCTTCTTCTTACATTATTTCTGATCTACATTTTACAAATCATATATTTATGCCTACTTTACTACAGTTTAATCTAAGATATTTTTATTAACAAAATAATTGTCCACACAATAATCGACCATGTTTGCATATAATAATATTGTAGTATTATTATTTTAAATTTCCCGAGGCGTTTACAGTGCTCTGTAATATTACTTTTCTGACCACTACTGCTGTTTGACATTTGTAGAGTATTAGAAACAATGGAACCAACAACACAGTATAGGTTTATATCGACTGACAAGTGCTATGTGCGTGTAACCCCATGTCACGGAGGAAGTGTCAAAACAATACTAGAATGAAAAAACCCACGATCGTACATAAAAGAAGATAATATTGATTATATTGATTGCCATAAGAATATTTATCTGAAGAATATTAAGTTCTCGGTGTAGGCGCACCGAAGACTGAACGGTGGCGTTGACATTGTAATTTTAGTTTTCCGTTTTTAGTGACAGTTTCAGTTTTAAACGTTTTATTCATTAAATAATGGATGGTTGTGATATATTGGGACATGTGTAGTTTTCCACAATTTTCTTTAAACGTACGTGAAGATATTTCCTTGAGTTGAGAGCAATGCAGTGGAGTGACCGTTATCGGACAAAATTTTATAAATTAAAAACGGGTGTATTCGAAGTTTTCTGGTAGTATTTCTTTCAATCAATTTACTTAAAATAAATGGGCAATTTTATTAACTGCATCTACGCGAAGTGTGTATTTTGTGGCGAGTAATTCTGACGGACCTGTAATGAGTGAAAATGAAGTTTTGGCAGTTTGGAATGAAGGAACGAAAAACGAATGCAAAATACTGTAGCTAACCGGATTAACTGTTATCTATCAGGTACTTAGGTATTATTATTAATAAAAATGTTTACTTTCGTTATTTCTACATTCGGCAACGTTGGAACGTTGTGAGAAACGACCGCATGGTACCTAGTTGCACAGAACATATGCCTAGTTGACATATGTAGCCATCTTGGACGATGACTAATGACATAGGCGCCGACTTTCCGTAGGAAAAGAGGGTTTTGCCCCATTTTTTTAACATCGAGCTAGAATTCCGAAATAAATTTTTTATTGTCTTTTAGGCTTCCCTGAGCACGTGGTTAAAATTTTTGTACTTAGTCATAGTTAACCCTGTATATTGTGGTTTCATTTTCCTTACTCTGGGAATGTTTTCTTTGTTAAAATATCCATGCACTTATAACTATTTGAATAGATACAAGGGATAGTAGTAAACACAACAATATCTCTGTAACATAATGATTGTTGACAATTAAATTCAAAATTGATTTATCTCTAACAGGGTGTTTCTTAAGTAGAGGCCAAAAATCCAGGGGCATATTTTGTGGTCAAAAATAAGGGCTTTTTGTTATAAAAATTTGGAGTTTTAGAGCACCCATTGTCCAGCTACATCATGCCAAAATTTAAAAAGAAATAACAAAATTGATTTATTTGATCAAGTATATTTTTACACAATACTTAAATTACTTAATAAGAAGCCGTCATCTTTAATATTGCGCATTATCAAGTTAAGTTTATTTTAAAAAAATATTATTTTTCAATAATGGCTTATGCATATTCAGATGTTGAAATGGTCAATATGTATTTATGGCCTTGCAGATGTAAATGGTACTGAGGCTAGGCGGATTTATATGGAAAGATTTCCAAATCATCCAACTCCAAATCCAAGAATCTTCAGAAATATTCTGTCTTTCGGAGTCAGGCTCATTTCAGAAAGGTCTTTAGTTGGAAGGAGCAATTCTACATCAAATTAAAGAAGACCCAAATACTACTACTATTAGGAAGATGGCTGCAAATCTTAATAAGAATCATAAGGCACATATGTGTTACTTAGATGGTACGTATTTTCCAAATTAGGGTCAAGTTTTGAACAAAAAACAGTAAAATACAAAGCAATTTTTATACTATACTTATACAGGGTGAGTCAATCATAATGTCATTAATTTTAAGAGGAGATAGGGAATAATAAGTATAATGCGAATACGCAATTAAAAAAAAATCTAAATGCATATTTACGCCGAAAAAAAATATTTTCAAATCATTATTTAAACCCTCTTTTCAGACTGTCACTGATCGCTCACGGCCTTGGTCGTTTACAGCTCACTATTTCAGTATATCATTTTTTCTTGCTCAGTTCAACTTCAGCCAATAATAATTAAAAATGTTAATATCCAATTAAATCAAATAATAATAATCAAATAATTCTATTAAAAATTGCAAGTAATGCGGTCCACTCAGGTTTTCCGGTATAAAATACGGTACAATCAAACGATACCCGTACACTCCTGCCTATACGTTGACAACAAATCGCCTCTGAAAGCTAAACCGACAAGTAGCGTGTGGATTTTCCTCTGAGCAAATATAGCAGTTATTGAAATCACAAAACTCCAACGTATCTAATAATAAACGGAGTAATAAGCTATTTGCGTACATTACATAAAAAACCTATACCCAATGTGTAAATTATTAAGAGAAGCTGAAAAGTGTTTCGTGTTTAAATACTAAGTAATAAAAAACCATCGTGTTGTCGACAGAAAACTGTCTAATACCGAAATGGCACGCCTCTGATCTGATGCTCGCAAGTTATCGATAGTGAATCTTGACCTACCGTGTTATTAGGTCAATAATCTAGTTACCTAGTTTTTGTACTGTTATTTAACGACAAGGAGTAAAACTATTTTTTAATCTAGATACATGAATGAATTTTCCTTAAATATTGATTTATTTGTTAATAAAAACAAATTAATGTAGATAATAAATACATATTTTCGAATGTTAGGTTATTACAGTTTAATAATTTTGATATTACGTTTTCACTACGTCTTTCAAATAAATATGAATTTTTAGTATTCCTCGTAAGTACAATGAATTATTCAGTTTGTAGTTACGTACATCTAGCCTACAAATTTATTGCTTTTTGAGTAGTATGGTACTAACCTGTTTAAAATGCCAGTTCGAGTAAAACTACACTCATCCGCCCATAGCATTTTATTAATAAAATTAGGGTCAGCCGCAATTTAATTCACCCAACACAGTTTAACAGAACCCGTATCGTGAAGGCACTTACACAAAGTTCGCGCACCTGTCTTGTTAGGTAGACATCTCCAATATCCGTCTCCGTAACATTCGCATTCGCATTTCGTAAACATTCTCCGTATAACACTACCATTTCCGCATATTCGGAATTTGTAAAATTATGCATTGTGAATTTACGACGAATACGCGAGACCGAAATAAACAAACTACTGCTTACTGCTTAATTTTTTCAAATATGTGAGATTGTAATGTCTATTTTTATAATATGTCCATCCAAAGATTATCGAGTAGAGTAGTTAATTTCACACAATATTATTAATACCTAAAAATATAAAAAAAGGATTTTCTTTATTTTCAATATTTCCATTTTTTATACTTACACAGTTTACTGGGAAGTGCTTTTAATGTCAAAACCTGCGATTAACAATTATTTTTTCAAAAAATATTACGTATTCTTATGCAGCATTTGTTTAAACGACTTATCACAAAGCTTCTTTAAATTTGTATCTTCAGGTGAGTACTTCATAGTGCTGTTATTAAATGTGACACAATATTGTAACTACTTCATTATTTGGCCAAATCTTTTTTATTTTGTTTTTTTTTTTTTTCATTAGTTCAATACACGACGCATTGGGATGCTCGCCTGAAGATGATCTGACCTTGATGAAACTTGATGATAAGAAGTTTTAAAAGACGCTGAATAGGAATATGTATTTTGGAAAAAAATCGCTGGTAACAATTAGCTGTTCTTGATGTTAAAAAACACATTCTAGTTGCCCGTGTATTTTACTAATAAAAAAACATTGTCGGATTAAAGTTTTTGTTACTTCATATTTTATTTTTTTTAATTCGGCCAAAAAATAACAGAGGCACATTTAAACGCGACACACTGTAGATATAATTTAACGGGGGACTTTAATTCTCTCATAGATATTCCATTACATCGATACATAAACATGTAGGAAACAAAAACAGCTTGCTAAAATTAAAATAATTACAGGAAATTATACCATTCAAAGTACTTTCAGGCAATTTGATTGTTCTCAAGAGGATTGATAATAATCTGTATTTTTTCATTTAAACCAGATATTAAAGTATATACATCGTAATTTTTATTGGACTGTGAATTGTAACATTTATTCTGATCAAAATTTAGGCATTATAAATTTGAAATACACAGTAAACTTAAAAATAATAAATTTTGAGTTGTCTCACTTTTTCTGTGTACAGTCGAATTAAGTTATTAGTGTAAATCGGTGAAGTGAATATGACATTTATTTTTATATGAAATTGGAATGCTAGCCGAGAAATTAGAAATAATAACGCTATATTGTTTTACTACTTTGTGGTCGCTTAAATTCTGGTCGCGTATTTTCTAAACCTAAAATTGTACAACGCAAGTAATGTCCAATCAACTTTTCATTGGTCGATTCAAATTCTAATTGGTTACAACCCAACCCAAGTTTTCTTCTAATAAACTTTTATTAGAGAAATTTTTCTGTTTACTTCTCGTTTTTAAGTTATAAACAATATTATCCTAAGAGTCTCAAAAGAAATACCATCAAAAAATCACATACGGGTGGAAGGATGAAGTAGTCGTTGGAAAATAATGCTTACAAAATGTTTTCTCATTCAGATAAAGCCGATATGTCGCTAATTTACGGTGAGTCACAAAAGAAATCAAGAAGAGCTGTAGAGTTATATCGATAAAGGTATCCAGGGCATCTCATTCCTAATCAAAGAAATATTTGAAAGGTTGGAAGCGACCTTGCGACGAAATGAAGATGCATTTTCTGTTCAGAAGAATCAAATAATTGACCGAAGGGTAAGAAACAATGTTAATACAACAAGACTTTTACAGTATTTCAAACAAAATTTACGAAAATCCAGCATGACTACAAAATTCACAATTTGGAGTATTTGCCTGAGCGTCATATTGAAAACAGACTTAATTGTATAGCTCAAATTGTAGTGTAGTAGACACTGTTGATCAGAACCTTTTTCGGCGCGTTCTTTGGACGGACGAAAGTCGGTTTGTCAGTAATGATTTACCAAACAGGCGCAACGAACACTAATGATCCATTGAAAATCATCACAATTACAGTTCAAAATCAAAGCCACTTTGGAGTAAATGTATGGTGCGGCATCATCGGTAGGCATTTTATTGGGCCTTATTTCTATAAACATACATTGAACAGCGTGAGTTACCTAAATTTCCTACAAGAAGAACTTCCTGCGCTTCTGGATTCTCCATTACAGTCAAAAAGTTGGGAAGAAGTTACAGGGTGAGACAGTAATAAATAATTGTACATAGCTTAAGGGCAGATTGTTAACGTCAAAATAAAGCGATCGAGTCCAACATGCCTTATTTAATTGTTGCTCCTTTTAATTATACAGGGTCTTAGAGTGGAGAAAATGTTTTCGATTTCTGGAGAATGTGTCTTTGCACCTAAGGATATATCTATGGTTTCAGCACGAAGGAGCTCCTCCTCACCAGACGAGGATTGTACAGCAATATTTAGATAACACTTTCCCAGAAAAATGGATTGGGATTAACGAACCTTTTCAGTAACACCCCTCGATTTTTTTATGAGGGGTTTTAAACAATAAGGTTTACAAAACACTTTCGCGATATATTAGTCATTTGAAAGAAAAAACTCACAAATACTTGTAATGAGTTAAAGGGAGAAATGTTAATAAACGCAGCCCAGAAAGAAGTCAGGTGAAGATTGGAAATGTGACATATAGAGAATAGATTATGTATGTAGTCTGAGGACGGTTGCCTTATTTTTTAAGTTTAGTTATTGTTATCATCACGTTTTATTTTAATTATATTAAAGAATTATCGAATTGAATCCATTTATTTAGTTTTAATGACATTTATGCACTTTAAAAAACAAACATTCAATTATTCTCCAACGACTACTTAATCCTTCCACCACTAATGTGATTTCTAGGTCGTATTTCTTTTGAGACTCTTTAGGACGATTATACTTATAACTTTTAAACGGGAAGTAATACAGACAAATTTCTGTAATAAAAGTTTATTAGAAAAAAGACAGCTGTTTCGCAGGGAAAAATTGGGTATGTTTCTGGAAAAAATATAATTGATGACGTCAATAGTCTGTTTAGAAATGAAAGAGAGTAATAAAAGCTTATTATGTATGCAAATCGTAAATAAATGTAGTACTGGTGCTTATATTCAATATTTTTATATTATGTATTATCGGTATAGATGAGATGTACTTTTAAAAAAACTTTGTGTCATACTAAATTGTAGCAGGTAGCTACAATTTAATCTCCTACAATTCGTCTTTGTCTATGGCGCTTCAATTTCTCGGTCCATTTCTCTTATAAGTAAACAATATAAAAACAGCATTTCAAAACATGAGGCAACTTTAAGCATCATAACCGGGTTAAGAGGGATTTAGTAATTCAAATAAAATTATTCAATATTATTATCAAAATATTTATTTAAATTTAATGAATAGACTTTTATTCCACACAAAAATATATGTATTTTGAAAATTGAAATTATGGTGAGTAAAAGTAGTGTTGTATAAATGTACAATAAAGAAAATAAAAAAATAGGTATATTAAAATTAATCCTCTGAATATTCTGATGAATTATTTCCTAGATTGACAACGATAGGTTCCACAGTAACGTCAATTAAATTATCGAATTCCCACATTTTCTCCTCTTCTTTTTGTACATGATGTATACATCTTTGCCAGTTATCTGCAGTTACTTGCTCCAAGGAATTTTTTAACAAAATTTTGACGTCACTTAATTTAAACGTCGTATTATTTCGCGCTACATCTCCTTTTACCTGCGCCCGGACTAATTCGATTGGGTTAAGTTCACAGTGATAAGATGGTAACCGTAGTACCATTATTTGGCAATTTGTTGCCATTTCATCGATAACATATTTCTTTCTGGTCTTTATTAAGATTGACAAGTGTCAAAAGTTCCTTTTTCACCCTATTTGTTTCAAAAGAAATGTTTTTTTCCGGATAACCATTCAATTATATCGGCTTTCCTCCAAGAAGTCGTAGGCGTCCGCTCGGTCTGCTGTGATTGGTAACTGGCATTATCCATGACAATTACAGCCCCCGGAGGAGTAAGATCCAATATCTGTGTAAAATACTTTTCGAAAACATCTGCGTTCATGTCTTCGTGATAGTCACCTGTATTTTTAGATTCAAATAAAAGTAAACCGCCATCGTTGTACTACCTATATGTGTCACTATTAATCTTCGCCCTTTACCTGAAAGTGCCTTGAACCCTGTTGAAAGTTCATCCAAAAATGTTTGTCGAAAACTTTTTACATTTTTATCTTTTGTTACAATATATCCCTCGTTGACCCAAGTTTCGTCTAGATAATAATAATATTCCTCCCTTCGTCACGGATTTTCTAATTGATCTTAAGTAGGTTCTTCGCCAACAAATAATTTCATCTTTATCGGTAAGACCTGACTGTTCTGCTTTTCCCAGCAAAAATTCAACTCTTGTAAGACGGCCCATAATTTGCTTCTACTGATTTTTGGCAAATCGTTGTGCTCTGAAAGTTCACTTAAAATTTTGTTTAGCGTTGGTATTTCTTTTTTAAAATAAAATTGCGATAATTACCTGAAACTCACAGTAAGCCCATATTATTGAGTTTGAGATATAGAGGCAGACAGGAGTAAATTGAGCACTTTAACACAAGTTTTTTATATTTTTCACATAGGTATATGTTGAAATTTAATCAGGATTATTAAATATCGCCATTTAATATATACGATGATTAAAACATCGTGTATGACCTTACATAACAACTCCTCTTGTTAAATGTTAGTTATTCGCTTATTGATACGAACGTACTCCAGATAGGATCCTACTGAAACAGATATCTCTGACAGTAGATATCAGTCTATCCCTTCGTTGTCCGTGTTAGTCGCACGGCCTGTTAAATTGTGACAGCTAGTTAGTTACAGCGGTTGAATTTCCTCCCATAGGACTGCGAGTTTGTATGACCTTTACAGAACTATTCTTACCTGACTCTTCGTCCAACTTCCCTTCTGTTGCTCACCGCGATGCTTTTCAGTTTAATGTTAAAGTTTTGATATCTATTTCTGGCTGACAGGCTTCTTAGGGCAGCAAATAAAGTTTGCTCTTCTAATGGGCTGCTTTTTTATTCTTTCCACCCGCATTTGATCACTGACTCCATTAAAGCTTTAAGTGAACCGTCTGCTGTTTAAAGTACAATGGAGGCAAATTTAATGTTTCTTGGAAATACCCATATAAAATAATTTTATGTTTGCATAGAATTTCCACCAACTTTTTGCAGTTTTAAGTAGTAGTGCTTATTAAAGAATAAATTTCATTTGAGAAAGTATTAGATACTGTTCTGGTTAACTTATTACTTATTTTTCAAAGTTTAAAAAAAACGCTGAGAGAAATACTTCTTGGAGGCATTTGAAAGTGTGCAGGATGGGTTATTTTATGCGAAATTTTATAATATTTTTGATCAGCGTGTTCCCAAATATACCCAAAACAGAAAAAGTAAATTTCCTTCTTGGATTAATTATAACGTAATTAATTTCATTAAGCGTAAATCAAAACTATACAGAAGGTATAAAAGGTTCAATGATGTTGCAACACTAAATATAAAATTTTAAGGAAACAAATCACAACTGATGTTAATGCAGCATATCGGGATTACGTTTCGACAGCAGAGCTAAACACTAAAAATAATCCTTCTAAATTCTGGACTTTTATAAATGTCAGGATAGAATTTGTCTAACAATATGTTTTATAATAATATTCAGATGAATAAGCCGCAGGAAGTTATGGATGCATTTGAGATTTCTTTGCCAAATCCTATTTGCCATAAAGTAGTTTCAATATTAACGATATAATGACAAACGATTCGGTAGTCTTAAATATAAATAGTTTCAGTGAGACAGAGGCACAGTATAGGAAAACCAGTAAAAACACTCGGGCCGAAATAATAAGTCGCGCATAGCAGCTCGCGCATCCATTTCAAGCTGCAGAGACCTCAGTTTACATCCAACTCTGGGAGTGCGAACATCGGTTATACAGAGCCGTATTAAAGCAATATTTTGAGTCTGATCGAGGTACGAGTCGCTGCGCAGCAGTTAGATGTTTAAATATATCAACTATAAATAGTAATTTAAGTTTCTTTAAATTTGCTAAAGACATAAATAAGCAATAAGTAATCTATAATATACTGTACAAACCATAAATGATATTTTACTGCTATTGCCTTATCTATTAACTTATTTCTTAAGTAACATTGGAATAAAAATACTTCTCATGAAAGTGAAGTTTAAAATATACATATTTATATTATTCTCAAATACAAATTTTTATTTTAGAGCAAAGTTCTGTGCAGAGGCTTCTAATAGAGAAGATTTATTAGAAAAGCTGCTCAGGATTAGTAATAGTTCATACAAATACATTTTTAAAATAATATGTTTTCTAACAATTCGCGCAATGGATTACGCAAAGAGGCCATTCCAACGTTTCCTGCACAAGACGGCTCATCTTCAAATTATGTGGATGATCATATTTCTTGTAGTCACTATAATGAGAGTAAGTCTCAAAACAAAATAATAAAAAATATTTTTTTTCCAAATTTACATATTACTGCACTTTTAACTCCAATTTAACAATTTTCAAAGTTAAGTAAACATAATTTCTCTGTTCTGAAAAATACTTGTCTTCTGGTTTACGTAGATCATTTAAGACGAAAAAAAATCATAATAAATTATTTGTCCACTAAACTTCAAACGTCAAATTTTAAATTTAAAAAAATCCCAAAAAAATGTAATTATCACTAATAATAAAAAAAGTAAGTAAATAAATAAAAATGTTTTGTAGTGCAATAATATATATTTTAAACTCTTTTTTTTAAAGAGTCCAAAGAAGTAAATCAAATTTTCACACTGTATGTTAGTAGCAGTAAATGATGTATAGTACATGTTGAATTACCCATTTATAACTGTATAATAAACTATTACATAACGTAAACTTTCATGTGGAATAACTACGCTTTCTCGCGCAAATAAAAATTTCTTATTCCGGTCCTGATTACCGATTCTGTCAATTCTATCGGATGTGCTATCGCACTCACATTTCGAGGTCACCGCAGAAACTGAAAGCAGTTCAAAGTGCCGACAATGGAGTAAAACTGCTGGTCTACATATGCTGTGACAGAGGTGCGAAATGCATTAAAATGACAGGCCCTGGCAGTATCCCTTCATTCATATTACGCCACTGTGCATTATGTTCTTGCTTGTCCCTTGAGTGTGTTAATTAATATATGTTTGAGAACGACCATAATTCCTGAAATATGGAAATTATCCAAAGATAATTCCGAAATAACTTCTAAACTATGCGTTTCACAAATATCTGCACATGAAGTTTCGATCTATCTGTAGATAGCATATCCATCGAAATAATTGTAAAGATGAAATTAATTTAATTTCGAGATTTTAGGTGAGCTACATTCCAATATTATAGATAGGAAATTACACCAAACTATGATATTAAAATTGAAAATTAAATAATTAAATGTTCAGGTCTCAGTGCCCATGTGATATCCAACGATGTTTTCGAAAAAAATTGCAAAAAGTGGACAACTACACGCGGTGTTCCCAAGCGGTCACCCATCCAAGTACTAACCGCGCCCGACGATGCTTGACTTCAGTGATCGGACGAGAACTACTTACTTACTTACTTTTAAACTATTTTATTATTACACTGAGTTGCTTATAATACATTGTGACAAGTCATATGTGTATTTATTTTATATATTTGAGTAGCGGTACTGAAGTCATGCGACGTAGCGCCACCCCCGGCGATGTTCTGCCTCTTGCCTCTTTGTACTTTTTAATTATGCTTAGATGTTAAAACAGCTTACCAAAGTTATACTGCTATTTATTTTTAATGAGCGCCATAGCACTAGACTAAATAATATTAAATACTCAATTGTTTCTGACAAATATATCTTATTTATGTAGGAAAATTACCAAAACCTACTCCAAATATTTCGAACCCCTGAGTCGCTGTTTGTTAAAGCACATCCTGTATATGTTTTTTGGCAGGCGTGTTTATCTGTGTGAACACTTGATTCTGTCTGTCCGTAATAGTCCAGTCGTCAGTCCAAGTTTTCTGTCAAGTATTTGTGTACACGTCTGATGTCATCTGGTATGTAATGTAGTCCTCTAGTCAGTTCGCATGTTTGTATTTGTTGTTGGTAAAATTTCCTGGCTGCTTCTTTAATTTGGGTTTTGATAAATTTTATTTTGTGTTCGTCATGTAAGCGTGTCATGTTTGTGTACCTGTTTGCGTTTGTGACTAGTCGAAGTAATTTGTTCTGTGTAGTTTGTAATCGTTTGTATTGTGTGTCGGATATGTTATGGTAAATCGGTCCACCGTAGGTTATTGTCGGTCTTATAATTGTTTTATAAATAAGTAGTTTATTTTTTGTGGATAGGCGGCTTCTTCTGTTTATTAATGGATATAATTTACTTGTAGCAGTATAAACCTTTTGTAATATTTTGTTTACTTGTTTTATGAAGCTCAGCCGCCTATCCAGCGTAATTCCTAAATATTTGACGGTATTATTTTCTTTTACTATTTCATTATTGATTTTTATTTTGCTGAATGTTGTCGTCTCGGTAAACCTTCTAGTCAAAGTTATTGTCTCAGTCTTTTGTTCGTTAATTTGTATTTTCCAGTCTTTGTAATACGTCATGAGTTTGTCTAGATGGTATTTTATTTTTTGCGTCGCAGTCTGTGCAGAGAAAGAAGATGCATAGATTGTCGTATCGTCAGCGTACATCGTGGTTTTCGTTATCGGACAGGTCGGTAAATCAGAGACATACAGGTTATATAATATCGGCGAAAGTACAGTACCTTGCGGAACGCCTGCATTTAGAAGTTTCATACTTGATAATGTATTATTAATTTTAACCTGTATGCTTCGATTAGTCATGTAGCTGTATAGCAAATTAGTCATATGTTTAGGTAGTTTGTGTAAATGTATCAATTTGTACGTCAGTCCATTTAACCATACTGTGTCGAATGCTTTTTCTATGTCCAGTAGGAGTGCTACTGTAGTTTGTTTTCTATTAAATGACATTATGGCGTCCTGCACGATTCTTGCTGCCGCGTGTATGGTACTACTCCCTTTCCTGAAGCCTAATTGTTCTCTGTTTATCAGGTTGTTTTTATTTATATGATAACGTAGGTTGTTTAAGATAACTTTTTCGGCGATTTTAGACATCGTATCGAGGAGAGCGATAGGACGGTAGCTGTTAGGATTATGAGGATTTTTTGCAGGTTTAAGGATGGGAATTATTGTGGCTTTTTTCCATTTTTTTAGGGAATTGTTGTAAAATTGTTATTTTATTAATTATGTTTGTCAAGGCTACAACGGCCTTAAGGGGGAGGTTTTTTAGTACTAAGTTAGGTATGGAATCGGGACCGGGAGCTTTATTATTAGGTAGGTATTTAATTATTTCTAGGATTTTATTGGGAGAGGCGAGCATTTTAGTTAGGGTTCTAGAGGGGACGTTGCATCTTGTTAATGTGGTTGTCATGTTGGTTAGGTCTTCGGTTATACGTCTTTGTTCGTCTGTTTCGTCTGGAGATGATGTACAAATTTTTTGAATATTTTTTGCAATAGCGTCGGCTTTATCTTGGTCCATTGTTAATGTTTGATTGTTTATAGTTAGCGTCGCGATGTCATTAAATGGTTTTTTTAGTAACTTTGACATTTTCCAGAGTGTGTTGTTGCTTGTCGCTAGTGTTTCGATTTTTCTCCCCCATACGTCGTTTTTGTATTCGTCTAGTCGTGTCTTAATCGTGTCTTGGAGTTCGATGAGTCTACGTTTATCTGTTAATCTTCTACATCTCTGCCACCTTTTTTTGATTTTATTTTTAAATGTAATTAAATCTTTGATGTTTTGGGGCAGAGTTTCGACTTTTGGTTTCTGTTTAATTAATTTAGTCGTTGCGTCTCGTGCGTCTTGTATTATTTTAGTGAGTACGTCTACTTCTTCGTCCAGTTCTTGTTGACTATCTATGTTATTCTTTATTGTCAGCCTGTCATTAACGATTTTCCTAAATAATTTCCAGTTTGTGTTTTTATAGTCATAAATCTGTACTGATGTTTCGTTTATTTTTGTATTAGTCAGAGTTACTGTCACGGGGTTATGGTCGCTAGAAAGTTGGGAAAGGGAAACTGGAATTAAGGGGTGTGGATAATTTTTATTCAGTATTAAGTCTATTATCGTGGGAGTAGTACCATTAGCGGGATAATGAGTTGGTCTATCCGGAGCCGATATTGCGAGATTGTTGTTTTCAGCATAATCGTATAGGACTTTGCCATTTTTGTTACATTTTTTATTGTTCCATGAGGTATGCCTGGCGTTAAAGTCTCCTACCAGTAGCACTCTGTAGTCTTTGGTGAGTTGCGTCAGTTCGTCATTTGTTATGTTATGTCTTGGTCTGTTATAAATTGCACGTATTATTGTGCCGTCTTGTAGTTTTATGCCTATGTTTGCGATGTTTATGTCGATATATGGGAGGGGCATATGTGGTATATTTTTTCTGATGAGTATAGCTACTCCTCCGCCTCTGTAATTTGAATCGTGTCTGTACGTTTTGTAATTAGTAACGTTAAGTCTGTCGTTTACGTTAAGTCTAGTTTCTGTCAGGACCATTATGTCTACTTTCTCTGCATTTAGGAAGTGTCTCAGTTCGTTAGTTCTTGTCCTTAGTCCGTTAGCGTTCCAGTTAATTAGCAAGAAGGGTCAATTTTATAATTTGATAAGTGTTTTGTGGTAAATTCCTGTAAAATTAATATTTTGTCCAGAGCGTTTTTGGCACCCATTAACATGGTATTTAATTGTTTTACGGCTTTTATAGTTTCTTTCAAGTTAATTAAAGAGTTCAAAGTAGCAAATTGGTTCATAAGTTCATTAAAATCTAGGGAGGCTGCGGGGGAAGCGTTACCTGGCAAATGCTCCGGCTGTTTCGTTGCTGTGGTTGGATCTGCAGATTCTCTACTCGGGTCCCTCATGGTTTGATGGGGGTTTCTCGCCGTGGTGTCCTCTCCAGTTGTTTGTGGTGCCTGATTGAACTTTGGAGGTCCACGTGTCCAGGGGTTGGTTGTAGGTTGTGGGGCTGGTACAAGTGTCTGCGTTTCTTGTGGTTGCAGCTGAGAGTTTATTTTTTGCAATCGGTAGTTGTATACGGGGCACTCGGTATTAGAAGCAGTATGGTTGCCTGAACAATTAGCACACTTTGGTTCCGAATCTTGGGATTTTTGACAGTCTTTTGTCCAGTGGAATTCTGCACATTTAACGCATCTAGGTTTTTTGTAGCAGTTGGAAGTAGCGTGTCCCCATCCTTGACATCTTCTGCATTGAGTAATAATTCTCTCGTTGTACCTACGCTCCCAGAAAACTTTGGTGTACAGAATATATTTAATTTTATTCTGTAGTATATTAAGCGTCACATCGCTGGTAGTGATTACTAGGTATAATGGAGAGTACTTAGTCTTCATCTGGTATATATTTTTGATCTCGATGTCGTAATTAGCTTCTATATCGTCTTTGACCTCGTCGGCTGTTGGTCCACTTTGTAGCCCTCGTAGTACGAAAGCATGTGTTTTTTCTTCGTTACTCGTATATGTATGGAAGGGTGTGTCAGCGGCTTCTACGAGTTTCCCCTTGTAAGTGTGATATTCATTTTTGTCGGTGATATATATCAATATGGACTTAGGGGCATATTTTATGTAAAAACCCTTTTTTATATGTGTCTTCAGTTCGCTTATTAGGTGCAGATGATTATTAGGTCTGCCTTGGATTACAATGGGTGGAGGTTTGGTGCTGCCTCTATTGTTATTCGTGTGTTTTGGTTTGTTTATTAAAGTTGTTCTTGAACGAACTTCTTGCTCGGTTTCTGTATTAGTGAGAGGAGTGTATCTATTTACTGTTGGCGTTATGGGTTGCATTATCGCTGCCATTTTGGACGTCTTCTTTGGGTGTATAAATTGGGGTTGTGTCGGTGGTGTAATTGTAATTTCTTGGGTTTCCATAGTTTCTGCGTCGTCTCTAATTATAGACATTATGTTTTCTTGCATTGACTTTGCAATTAGTGCTTCCGATAAATCCTGATTTTTAAGTGCGGTTTTTTGTTGTTCTAAAGTTTTTGTCTCTTCAGACATGTGCGGATTTCTTTCTAGAACGAATTGGGATTCCCACTGTTGTTCAGAGCTTTTTGTTTGGCTTTTTTCGGTCATCGCCGGCTGTTTTTGTGGAACTTCGTTGTTTTTCTTTCCTATATCGATTTTTGACTTCACGTTTATGTATTTAGGTTTCTTCTTCTTAATAACTACACTTTGGATGTTTATCGAGTTTGGGTCCAAGCCCGGAGCACTGTTACTCAATTGTCTCACTAGCTTATTTCTCGTTTTGTTTTTAGCACTAACATTAGAACTAGGGGACGAGAACTGGTATTTTACATCGTGGTATGGCCGTTGCCTGATAAAATTGTATGATTTGTGGAATATCTGCGTAAAATGTAATTGTTGAATTCTAAATTTATATCAAAAGCTCAACATTTTGTTAACTTTAAAATAAAAGTTCCGTAGCTGATAATTCCGAAATAACTTCTAAACTATGCGTTTCACAAATATCTGCACATGAATTTTACATCTATCTGTAGATAGTATAACCATGGAAAGACCCTTATCTCACTTAACCTAATAATATTGTGAAGATGAAATTATTTTAATTTCGACATTTTAGGTGAGCTACATTCCAATAGGAAATTACACAAAAGTGTGAAATCAAAATTGAAAATTAAATGTTCAGGACTCAATGCTCATGTGATGTATCGGTGTTTTCGTAAAAAATTGAAAAAAGTGGACAACGACACGCGGTGTTCCCAAGCGGTCACCCATCCAAGTACTAACCGCGCCCGACGATGCTTGACTTCAGTGATCGGACGAGAACTACTTACTTTTAAACTGTTTTATTATTACACTGAGTTGCTTATAATACATTGTGACAAGTCATATGTGTATTTATTTTATATATTTGAGTAGCGGTACTGAAGTCATGCGACGTAGCGCCACCCCCGGCGATGTTCTGCCTCTTGCCTCTTTGTACTTTTTAATTATGCTTAGATGTTAAAACAGCTTACCAAAGTTATACTGCTATTTATTTTTAATGAGCGCCATAGCACTAGACTAAATAATATTAAATACTCAATTGTTTCTGACAAATATATCTTATTTATGTAGGAAAATTACCAAAACCTACTCCAAATATTTCGAACCCCTGAGTCGCTGTTTGTTAAAGCACATCCTGTATATGTTTTTTGGCAGGCGTGTTTATCTGTGTGAACGCTTGATTCTGTCTGTCCGTAATAGTCCAGTCGTCAGTCCAAGTTTTCTGTCAAGTATTTGTGTACACGTCTGATGTCATCTGGTATGTAATGTAGTCCTCTAGTCAGTTCGCATGTTTGTATTTGTTGTTGGTAAAATTTCCTGGCTGCTTCTTTAATTTGGGTTTTGATAAATTTTATTTTGTGTTCGTCATGTAAGCGTGTCATGTTTGTGTACCTGTTTGCGTTTGTAACTAGTCGAAGTAATTTGTTCTGTGTAGTTTGCAATCGTTTGTATTGTGTGTCGGATATGTTATGGTAAATCGGTCCACCGTAGGTTATTGTCGGTCTTATAATTGTTTTATAAATAAGTAGTTTATTTTTTGTGGATAGGCGGCTTCTTCTGTTTATTAATGGATATAATTTACTTGTAGCAGTATAAACCTTTTGTAATATTTTGTTTACTTGTTTTATGAAGCTCAGCCGCCTATCCAGCGTAATTCCTAAATATTTGACGGTATTATTTTCTTTTACTATTTCATTATTGATTTTTATTTTGCTGAATGTTGTCGTCTCGGTAAACCTTCTAGTCAAAGTTATTGTCTCAGTCTTTTGTTCGTTAATTTGTATTTTCCAGTCTTTGTAATACGTCATGAGTTTGTCTAGATGGTATTTTATTTTTTGCGTCGCAGTCTGTGCAGAGAAAGAAGATGCATAGATTGTCGTATCGTCAGCGTACATCGTGGTTTTCGTTATCGGACAGGTCGGTAAATCAGAGACATACAGGTTATATAATATCGGCGAAAGTACAGTACCTTGCGGAACGCCTGCATTTAGAAGTTTCATACTTGATAATGTATTATTAATTTTAACCTGTATGCTTCGATTAGTCATGTAGCTGTATAGCAAATTAGTCATATGTTTAGGTAGTTTGTGTAAATGTATCAATTTGTACGTCAGTCCATTTAACCATACTGTGTCGAATGCTTTTTCTATGTCCAGTAGGAGTGCTACTGTAGTTTGTTTTCTATTAAATGACATTATGGCGTCCTGCACGATTCTTGCTGCCGCGTGTATGGTACTACTCCCCTTCCTGAAGCCTAATTGTTCTTTGTTTATCAGGTTGTTTTTATTTATATGATAATGTAGGTTTTTTAAGATAACTTTTTCGGCGATTTTAGACATCGTATCGAGGAGAGCGATAGGACGGTAGCTGTTAGGATTATGAGGATTTTTTGCAGGTTTAAGGATGGGAATTATTGTGGCTTTTTTCCATTTTTTAGGGAATTGTTGTAAAATTGTTATTTTATTAATTATGTTTGTCAAGGCTACAACGGCCTTAAGGGGGAGGTTTTTTAGTGCTAAGTTAGGTATGGAATCGGGACCGGGAGCTTTATTATTAGGTAGGTATTTAATTATTTCTAGGATTTTATTGGGAGAGGCGAGCATTTTAGTTAGGGTTCTAGAGGGGACGTTGCATCTTGTTAATGTGGTTGTCATGTTGGTTAGGCCTTCGGTTATATGTCTTTGTTCGTCTGTTTCGTCTGGAGGTGATGTACAAATTTTTTGAATATTTTTTGCAATAGCGTCGGCTTTATCTTGGTCCATTGTTAATGTTTGATTGTTTGTAGTTAGCGTCGCGATGTCTACGTTTATCTGTTAATCTTCTACATCTCTGCCACCTTTTTTTGATTTTATTTTTAAATGTAATTAAATCTTTGATGTTTTGGGGCAGAGTTTCGACTTTTGGTTTCTGTTTAATTAATTTGGTCGTTGCGTCTCGTGCGTCTTGTATTATTTTAGTGAGTACGTCTACTTCTTCGTCCAGTTCTTGTTGACTATCTATGTTATTGTTTATTGTCAGTCTGTCATTAACGATTTTCCTAAATAATTTCAAGTTTGTGTTTTTATAGTCATAAATCTGTACTGATGTTTCGTTTATTTTTGTATTAGTCAGAGTTACTATCACGGGGTTATGGTCGCTAGAAAGTTGGGAAAGGGAAACTGGAATTAAGGGGTGTGGATAATTTTTATTCAGTATTAAGTCTATTATCGTGGGAGTAGTACCATTAGCGGGATAATGAGTTGGTCTATCCGGAGCTGATATTGCGAGATTGTTGTTTTCAGCATAATCGTATAGGACTTTGCCATTTTTGTTACATTTTTTATTGTTCCATGAGGTATGCCTGGCGTTAAAGTCTCCTACCAGTAGCACTCTGTAGTCTTTGGTGAGTTGCGTCAGTTCGTCATTTGTTATGTTATGTCTTGGTCTGTTATAAATTGCACGTATTATTGTGCCGTCTTGTAGTTTTATGCCTATGTTTGCGATATTTATGTCGATATATGGGAGGGGCATATGTGGTATATTTTTTCTGATGAGTATAGCTACTCCTCCGCCTCTGTAATTTGAATCGTGTCTGTACGTTTTGTAATTAGTAACGTTAAGTCTGTCGTTTACGTTAAGTCTAGTTTCTGTCAGGACCATTATGTCTACTTTCTCTGCATTTAGGAAGTGTCTCAGTTCGTTAGTTCTTGTCCTTAGTCCGTTAGCGTTCCAGTTAATTAGCAAGAAGGGTCAATTTTATAATTTGATAAGTGTTTTGTGGTAAATTCCTGTAAAATTAATATTTTGTCCAGAGCGTTTTTGGCACCCATTAACATGGTATTTAATTGTTTTACGGCTTTTATAGTTTCTTTCAAGTTAATTAAAGAGTTCAAAGTAGCAAATTGGTTCATAAGTTCATTAAAATCTAGGGAGGCTGCGGGGGAAGCGTTACCTGGCAAATGCTCCGGCTGTTTCGTTGCTGTGGTTGGATCTGCAGATTCTCTACTCGGGTCCCCCCTGGTTTGATGGGGGTTTCTCGCCGTGGTGTCCTCTCCAGTTGTTTGTGGTGCCTGATTGAACTTTGGAGGTCCACGTGTCCAGGGGTTGGTTGTAGGTTGTGGGGCTGGTACAAGTGTCTGCGTTTCTCGTGGTTGCAGCTGAGAGTTTATTTTTTTGCAATCGGTAGTTGTATACGGGGCACTCGGTATTAGAAGCAGTATGGTTGCCTGAACAATTAGCACACTTTGGCTCCGAATCTTGGGATTTTTGACAGTCTTTTGTCCAGTGGAATTCTGCACATTTAACGCATCTAGGTTTTTTGTAGCAGTTGGAAGTAGCGTGTCCCCATCCTTGACATCTTCTGCATTGAGTAATAATTCTCTCGTTGTACCTACGCTCCCAGAAAACTTTGGTGTACAGAATATATTTAATTTTATTCTGTAGTATATTAAGCGTCACATCGCTGGTAGTGATTACTAGGTATAATGGAGAGTACTTAGTCTTCATCTGGTATATATTTTTGATCTCGATGTCGTAATTAGCTTCTATATCGTCTTTGACCTCGTCGGCTGTTGGTCCACTTTGTAGCCCTCGTAGTACGAAAGCATGTGTTTTTTCTTCGTTACTCGTATATGTATGGAAGGGTGTGTCAGCGGCTTCTACGAGTTTCCCCTTGTAAGTGTGATATTCATTTTTGTCGGTGATATATATCAATATGGACTTAGGGGCATATTTTATGTAAAAACCCTTTTTTATATGTGTCTTCAGTTCGCTTATTAGGTGCAGATGATTATTAGGTCTGCCTTGGATTACAATGGGTGGAGGTTTGGTGCTGCCTCTATTGTTATTCGTGTGTTTTGGTTTGTTTATTAAAGTTGTTCTTGAACGAACTTCTTGCTCGGTTTCTGTATTAGTGAGAGGAGTGTATCTATTTACTGTTGGCGTTATGGGTTGCATTATCGCTGCCATTTTGGACGTCTTCTTTGGGTGTATAAATTGGGGTTGTGTCGGTGGTGTAATTGTAATTTCTTGGGTTTCCATAGTTTCTGCGTCGTCTCTAATTATAGACATTATGTTTTCTTGCATTGACTTTGCAATTAGTGCTTCCGATAAATCCTGATTTTTAAGTGCGGTTTTTTGTTGTTCTAAAGTTTTTGTCTCCTCAGACATGTGCGGATTTCTTTCTAGAACGAATTGGGATTCCCACTGTTGTTCAGAGCTTTTTGTTTGGCTTTTTTCGGTCATCGCCGGCTGTTTTTGTGGAACTTCGTTGTTTTTCTTTCCTATATCGATTTTTGACTTCACGTTTATGTATTTAGGTTTTTTCTTCTTAATAACTACACTTTGGATGTTTATCGAGTTTGGGTCCAAGCCCGGAGCACTGTTACTCAATTGTCTCACTAGCTTATTTCTCGTTTTGTTTTTAGCACTAACACTAGTACTAGGTGTCCTATCACTGTCTATGTTTTTGTCGTACACACTTTCATCACTACCGATTATGTTTCTATAATTTGACGGTAAGCTTTCAGGCGACTTCCGTCGCGGTTTTACAATGTCTGTAATATCGGTGTTGATTATAACATCTGATGATGATTTTTGGGGTGGTATATTTTTAATTGTATGTAGTTCTTCGTGTTCGCTCGAGAGACGAGAACTGGTATTTTACATCGTGGTATGGCCGTTGCCTGATAAATTTGTATTATTTATGGTACATGTGTGTAAAACGTAATTGTTGTGTTTTTAATTTATAACAAAATCTCAAGATATTGTTAACTTTAAAATAATAGTTTCGTAGTTGATAATTCCGAAATAACTTCTAAACTATGCGTTTCACAAATATCTGCACATGAAGTTTAGATCTATCTGTAGATAGTATATCCATCGAAATAATTGTAAAGATGAAATTAATTTAATTTCGAGATTTTAGGTGAGCTACATTCCAATATTATAGATAGGAAATTACACAAAAGTATATCAAAATTGAACCTTAAATAATTAAGTGTTCAAGACTCAGTGCCTATGTGATATCCAACGATGTTTTCGAAAAAAATTGCAAAAAGTGGACAACGACACGCGGTGTTCCCAAGCGGTCACCCATCCAAGTACTAACCGCGCCCGACGATGCTTGACTTCAGTGATCGGACGAGAACTGGTATTTTACATCGTGGTATGGCCGTTGCCTGATATATTTGTATTATTTATGGTACATGTGTGTAAAACGTAATTGTTGTGTTTTTAATTTTTAACAAATTCTCAAGATATTGGTACCTTTAAAATAATAGTTTCGTAGTTGATAATTCCGAAATAACTTCTAAACTATGCGTTTCACAAATATCTGCATATGAATTTTAGATCTCATTGTAGATAGTATAACCATCGAAATAATTGTAAAGATGAAATTAATTTAATTTCGAGATTTTAGGTGAGCTACATTCCAATATTATAGATAGGAAATTACACAAAATTATATCAAAATTGAAACTTAAATAATTAAATTATCAGGACTCAGTGCCTATGTGATATCCAATGATGTTTTCGAAAAAAATTGCAAAAAGTGGACAACGACACGCGGTGTTCCCAAGCGGTCACCCATCCAAGTACTAACCGCGCCCGACGATGCTTGACTTCAGTGATCGGACGAGAACTGGTATTTTACATCGTGGTATGGCCGTTGCCTGATAAATTTGTATTATTTATGGTACATGTGTGTAAAACGTAATTGTTGTGTTCTTAATTTATAACAAAATCTCAAGATATTGTTAACTTTAAAATAATAGTTTCGTAGTTGATAATTCCGAAATAACTTCTAAACTATGCGTTTCACAAATATCTGCATATGAATTTTAAATCTCATTGTAGATAGTATAACCATCGAAATAATTGTAAAGATGAAATTAATTTAATTTCGAGATTTTAGGTGATCTACATTCCAATATTATAGATAGGAAATTACACAAAACTATATCAAAATTGAAAATTAAATAATTAAATGTTCAGGACTCAGTGCCTATGTGATATCCAACGATGTTTTCGAAAAAAATTGCAAAAAGTCGACAACGACACGCGGTGTTCCCAAGCGGTCACCCATCCAAGTACTAACCGCGCCCGACGATGCTTGACTTCAGTGATCGGACGAGAACTGGTATTTTACATCGTGGTATGGCCGTTGCCTGATAAATTTGTATTATTTATGGTACATGTGTGTAAAACGTAATTGTTGTGTTCTTAATTTATAACAAAATCTCAAGATATTGTTAACTTTAAAATAATAGTTTCGTAGTTGATAATTCCGAAATAACTTCTAAACTATGCGTTTCACAAATATCTGCATATGAATTTTAGATCTCATTGTAGATAGTATAACCATCGAAATAATTTTAAAGATGAAATTAATTTAATTTCGAGATTTTAGGTGAGCTACATTCCAATATTATAGATAGGAAATTACACAAAATTATATCAAAATTGAAACTTAAATAATTAAATTATCAGGACTCAGTGCCTATGTGATATCCAACGATGTTTTCGAAAAAAATTGCAAAAAGTGGACAACGACACGCGGTGTTCCCAAGCGGTCACCCATCCAAGTACTAACCGCGCCCGACGATGCTTGACTTCAGTGATCGGACGAGAACTGGTATTTTACATCGTGGTATGGCCGTTGCCTGATAAATTTGTATTATTTATGGTACATGTGTCTAAAACGTAATTGTTGTGTTCTTAATTTATCACAAAATCTCAAGATATTGTTAACTTTAAAATAATAGTTTCGTAGTTGATAATTTCGAAATAACTTCTAAACTATGCGTTTCACAAATATCTGCACATGAAGTTTAGATCTATCTGTAGATAGTATATCCATCGAAATAATTGTAAAGATGAAATTAATTTAATTTCGAGATTTTAGGTGAGCTACATTCCAATATTATAGATAGGAAATTACACAAAAGTATATCAAAATTGAACCTTAAATAATTAAATGTTCAAGACTCAGTGCCTATGTGATATTTGTATTATTTATGGTACATGTGTGTAAAACGTAATTGTTGTGTTCTTAATTTATAACAAAATCTCAAGATATTGTTAACTTTAAAATAATAGTTTCGTAGTTGATAATTCCGAAATAACTTCTAAACTATGCGTTTCACAAATATGTGCATATGAATTTTAAATCTCATTGTAGATAGTATAACCATCGAAATAATTGTAAAGATGAAATTAATTTAATTTCGAGATTTTAGGTGATCTACATTGCAATATTATAGATAGGAAATTACACAAAACTATATCAAAATTGAAAATGAAATAATTAAATATTCAGGACTCAGTGCCTATGTGATATCCAACGATGTTTTCGAAAAAAATTGCAAAAAGTGGACAACGACACGCGGTGTTCCCAAGCGGTCACCCATCCAAGTACTAACCGCGCCCGACGATGCTTGACTTCAGTGATCGGACGAGAACTGGTATTTTACATCGTGGTATGGCCGTTGCCTGATAAATTTGTATTATTTATGGTACATGTGTGTAAAACGTAATTGTTGTGTTCTTAATTTATAACAAAATCTCAAGATATTGTTAACTTTAAAATAATAGTTTCGTAGTTGATAATTCCGAAATAACTTCTAAACTATGCGTTTCACAAATATCTGCACATGAAGTTTAGATCTATCTGTAGATAGTATATCCATCGAAATAATTGTAAAGATGAAATTAATTTAATTTCGAGATTTTAGGTGAGCTACATTCCAATATTATAGATAGGAAATTACACAAAAGTATATCAAAATTGAACCTTAAATAATTAAATGTTCAGGACTCAGTGCCTATGTGATATCCAACGATGTTTTCGAAAAAAATTGCAAAAAGTGGACAACGACACGCGGTGTTCCCAAGCGGTCACCCATCCAAGTACTAACCGCGCCCGACGATGCTTGACTTCAGTGATCGGACGAGAACTGGTATTTTACATCGTGGTATGGCCGTTGCCTGATAAATTTGTATTATTTATGGTACATGTGTGTAAAACGTAATTGTTGTGTTTTTAATTTATAACAAATTCTCAAGATATTGTTAACTTTAAAATAATAGTTTCGTAGTTGATAATTCCGAAATAACTTCTAAACTATGCGTTTCACAAATATCTGCACATGAAGTTTAGATCTATCTGTAGATAGTATATCCATCGAAATAATTGTAAAGATGAAATTAATTTAAGTTCGAGATTTTAGGTGAGCTACATTCCAATATTATAGATAGGAAATTACACAAAATTATATCAAAATTGAAACTCAAATAATTAAATTATCAGGACTCAGTGCCTATGTGATATCCAACGATGTTTTCGAAAAAAATTGCAAAAAGTGGACAACGACACGCGGTGTTCCCAAGCGGTCACCCATCCAAGTACTAACCGCGCCCGACGATGCTTGACTTCAGTGATCGGACGAGAACTGGTATTTTACATCGTGGTATGGCCGTTGCCTGATAAATTTGTATTATTTATGGTACATGTGTCTAAAACGTAATTGTTGTGTTCTTAATTTATCACAAAATCTCAAGATATTGTTAACTTTAAGATAATAGTTTCGTAGTTGATAATTCCGAAATAACTTCTAAACTATGCGTTTCACAAATATCTGCACATGAATTTTAGATCTCTTTGTAGATAGTATAACCATCGAAATAATTGTAAAGATGAAATTAATTTAATTTCGAGATTTTAGGTGAGCTACATTCCAATATTATAGATAGGAAATTACACAAAAGTATATCAAAATTGAAACTTAAATAATTAAATTATCAGGACTCAGTGCCTATGTGATATCCAACGATGTTTTCGAAAAAAATTGCAAAAAGTGGACAACGACACGCGGTGTTCCCAAGCGGTCACCCATCCAAGTACTAACCGCGCCCGACGATGCTTGACTTCAGTGATCTGACGAGAACTTTGTCTCTTTCTTTTTAAATTCCTTTTATTATGTTAAGTCAAATAAGATGTTCACATGTTATAACAAAACATTTCATTTGTGTAATATTTAAATATAAAAAGGGGACACGGTACAGTTCGCTACGCGGTAACGCTACCCCTGGTGATGTTAGCCTCATGTACGTTATGTGAATTTTTTGTTATCGTTTGACTAGTTAGCTTCCCAATGTTTTACTGCTGTTCAGAATTTTTTTCTTTAATTTCTTATTTAGATAATTCTACTACTTCCTATTTTCTGTAGCCTGTGTGTTTTGCTGGTAATGCACAGGAAAACTACCAAAAACCTGCTTTAGATAATTATTTTTCTTCAAAATTGTCCTTGTTTATGTTTGTTTTTTTTGCATGCTTTGTCTAGTCACGTCTCTTTATTTACAGTTTTTGCGGTATAGAATATTATTGTTGTTTGTTTGTTTTTGTTTTTTTTTGTTTCTTTATTTTGATTTAGTTATAGTACAGTCAAAGGTCTATGTTTTCGTGCAGATATTTGTGTACCAGTCTAATGTCATCGGGCACGTGAGAAATAGCATGCGTGAGCTCGCACGTGCGTACATTTTGTTGATAAAATTTTTTAGCCTGAGCTTTGACAATATTTCTCACGTAATCGATGCCGTATTCTTCATGAAGTTGCGCCATGTTTACGTATCTATCGGAGTTTGTTATACTCGCGACAAGAATTCAGACGACTTATGTCATACGAACAAATGAATAATTCATTATATTTTCATCAAAATATTTAAGAGACTGCAACTGATAGTAATAAAACTATATACTACACTAAAAGTTAGTATTATATATTGCACTAAATTGCAAAATATAATTGTTTTTAACGCTACCAAATGTCGAAAATTACTTTGACAATAAAAACAAATGTGTAACGTCAGCCGTGACGTAAGACGTCTGAATTCTTGACGCGAGTATAGCAATCTTAATAATTTATTCTGTGTTGTCTGTAGTCGTAAGTATTGTGTCTTTGATATATTGTGAAAAATTTCTCCTCCGTAAGTCATAATCGGTCTTAGGATCGTTTTATATATTGTCAGTTTGTTTGCCGTAGACAGACGGCTGCGTCTGTTTAACAGCGGATATAGCTTGCTTAAAACTACGTATACTTTTTTCAGAATACTGCATATTTGTTGTGTGAATGTTAATCGTCTATCTAGTAGTAGTCCTAAATATTTAATGGGGTTGTTTTCTCGTATCATGTCATTATTGATTTTTATTTTTGAAAAAACCTGTACATTTGTGAATTTCCTTGTTAATATTATTGTCTCCGTTTTTTGTGTGTTAATATATATTTTCCACTTGCTGTAGTAGTCAGTTAATTTTGATATGTGGTATTTAATTTTTTCAGTCGCGGTCTGAGCAGAGAAAGAACTAGCGTAAATAATAGTGTCGTCCGCGTACATTATCGTTTTTGTGATTGGGCATGTCGGTAGGTCTGATATGTACAGGTTGAATAATACGGGTGAAAGTATAGTTCCCTGGGGAACTCCCGCTTTAAGTGGTTTGATCGTTGACAGTTTATTGTTAACTCTAACCTGTATATATCTTTCGGTCAGGTAAGTATAAAATAGATTTGTTATATAGTCTGGGAGTTTGTGACAGTTTTTCATTTTATAGATTAGTCCATCTGTCCATACAGTGTCAAATGCTTTCTGGATATCCAAAAGCAATGCAACGGTAGATTGTTTCCTATTAAACTGAATAATAGCGTCTTGTACAACCTTGGCAATGACATGAGTGGTGCTACAGCTACTTCTAAACCCTAGTTGTTCTTTATGTATCAGTTTGTTCTTTTTTATATAGATGTTAAGGTTATATGATATTATTTTCTCTGCTGCTTTCGACATAGTGTCTAACAAGGAGATAGGGCGGTAGGAACTTGGATCTTGAGGAATTTTGGAAAGTTTAAGTATCGTGATTACAATGGCGTTTTTCCATTGTTTTGGGAAATATCGCAATGTTATAACTTTGTTGATGATGTTGTCTATAGCTACAATTGCCTTTTGGGGGAGATGTTTGAGAACGATATTAGGAAGAGTATCTGGACCTGGAGCTTTGTTATTTGGTTTTTTGGAGTTTTTTAATAATTTCTTAAATTTTATTAGGAGTAGTTAAAATTTTAGATAAAATTCTTGTTGGGATATTTAGTCTTATAATGTCGTTAAATTAAAATTAAAAATTTAAATTTCTAGTTTCATTTGTAATACGTATTTGTTCTTCCGTTTCATCTGGTCGACTCATGCATGTCTTACGTAGGTTCGGCTTTCTGCTCATCCATTGTCGCGGTTAGTCCATTTTTAACCAGTGTGGTGATATTATGAAACGGTTTCCTTAGTAGTTTCGCCATTTTCCACAGAGAGTTGTCTTTGACTGATAAGTTTTTTATCTTTTCGTTCCAGGATTTATTTCTGTGTTCGTCAAGTATGTTGCGTATTGTCTCTTGTATTTCTGCTAGTCTCTGTCTATCATTTATTCTTCTAAATTTTTGCCACTTCTTTGTTTTAAATTTGATCAAATTAATAATTTCCCGGGGTATATTTGCCTCCTTGAATTTTTGTTTGATTAACTTTGTTGTTTTGTCTCGTGCCTGTCGTATAATTTTAGTTAAATTGCTAACTTCGTTGTTGATGTCTGGTCCACTTTCGATTTTGTGATTTATTTTTAATTCGTTGTTGACAATTTTCCTAAATTCTTTCCAGTTGGTTCCTTTATAATTAAATATGTCTCTATCGAGTACGGTTATATCAGTCTTCGTCAGTGTAATTGTCACTGGGTTATGGTCACTTGATAGTCTAGTTAGTGATATAGGATATAAAGCATGGGGATAGTTTTTGTTTATCACTATGTTAATCGTAGTTGGTCGAGATCCGTTTGTCGGATAGTGGGTAGGACGATGCGGTGCTATCACTGCCAGGTTATGAGTTTGGGCTTTTTCCGAAATAAAGTTACCGTTTGAGTTATTCCTACGATTATTCCAGTCAGCATGTCTAGCGTTCAAGACTCCGATTAATAGTACGGTCTGTTCAGTTAATAATGTCATTAGATCCTGATTTGTCATTTTATGTCTTGGTCTATTGTATGCGGCTCTTATTACTGTCCTATCTTTTAGCATTATTGCAATATTTTCTATATTATTAGTTATATTGGGAAGAGGTAAATGTGGAATGTTTTTTCTTATTAAGATTGCTACGCCCGCTCCTCTATAACCCAAATCTTGTCGGTAAATTGTATAATTACTAATTTTAAGTCTGTCATTATTGTTTAATTTAGTTTCTGTCATTACCAATATGTCGATCTTCTCTGTGCTTAAAAATTGTCTTAGGTCTAGTAATTTATTTTTAATACCGTTGGCATTCCAATTTATTAGTTTGAAGGGTCAATTTTGAAATTAGGAAGATGATTGGTCGTGAAATCTTGTAAAATTAATATTTTGTCTAATGGATATTTGGTTTAGCTAGCACATTATTTAATAATGTGATAGCTTTAATGGTTTCTTTTAAATTTATTAAGGAATTTAAAGTATTAAACTGAGTCATTAGTTCGTCGAATTCAATTGAAACTACAGGGGAAACGTTACTTACGTTTATATTTGCTGATGTGCGCGCCTTGCTGGTTACGGGAACTCTCTGGGCCTATGGCTGTGGTTGTGTGACACTTCTTTCTGGACTGCTGCCAGTGCTGTTAGTTATCTGCTGTCCACTTTGCATGGGCAGTTAGGAGCCTTGGGTCCATGGCTTGGAAGATGCAAATGGTGCCGCGGCATAACTCAGGGTTTTCTTGGCTTCTGTCAGGTTCTCTTGCATTTTGTCTATCTTGTATTTATATACAGGACAGTCTACGTTGCTTGCTGTATGAGTCCCTCCGCAATTGGCACATTTTGGTTCTGTGTTGTTTGGTTTTTCGCAGTCTTTTGTTCAATGACTCTCTGCGCATTTTACAGATTTGGGCATGTGGTAACAATTGGATGTGGCATGCCCCCAAGCTTGTCATCTCCGGCATTGCGTTATTAGCCTTTCATTCCTCCTTCTCTCCCATACCACTTTTGTACATAGAACGTACTTTATATTGTTTTGAATATTTCTTAAGGTGACATCACTGCTGGTAATTACTAGGTAGAAAGGATGGTAGGCTGTCTTCATTTGAAAAATGTTTTTAATTTTAATATCATAATTGTTTTTGATGTCCTCTTGGATTTCTTCGGTAGGTATTTTTCCTTGTAATCCTCTCAAGACAAAGGCATGTGTTTTATTTTCATTTGTTGTATACGTGTGGAACTGGGTGTGTTGGTCTTTAATGAGTCTTTTCTTGTAATTGTTATATTCTTCTTAGTCACTACTATATAATAGTATGGTTTTCGCTGCGTATTTTACGTTAAATTAAGTGTTGATGATTGCTAGCCTTCCCCTATAGAACTAGGGGTGGTATTTTATTTGTTTTTTTTTGGTCATTCGGTGTTTTTGGTTTAGAAATAAATGTTTTTTTATTGTATTTTTTGTTCAGACTGAGTGTTACTAAGAAGTTAGATATTCTCGATGTTCTTTTAGGGGACAACAATTGTGGGACTCTGATATTAATCAGCTCAACAGTTTCCATTTCTTGTTGATTGTTGCCGCTAATTATTTGCATTAGGTTTTCCCGCATTGTCTTTGCGATCTGTTCTTCTGCTAACTGCTGTTTTCCTAATCCCTCACGTTGTTTATTTATATTCGGACAGGTCTCTATCATGTTTGGGTTTTTTGGTAAGTTGAAGTCCGGTTCCCAATCTCCTGTGTTTTTGTCTTTATCGGTTGAGTTTTTTCGATCAGCTATGCTTAACCGTTTACTTAAAATTAGTTTATCTTTCTGTCCGATGTCTATTTTATGTTGGATTAAGCTGTATTTTGATTTTATTTTCTTAACCACTACACTTGCACTGCTGATAGATTTATTATCTAAACCTGATGCACTAGTAATGAGCTCCCTGAGCAGTGTATTGTTTGTTTTTGGTATTTTTAACTTAGCACTATTAGAAGTCTTATCACTGTCTCTTACACTATCGATAACTTTGTTGATGTAATCATTTGTAAGATTTTCACTAAACTTCTGTCTGCGATCTGTTATATCAGTATTCACGAAATATTTGGGTGGTTTTCTGGGGGACGCGCTTATCTGAAGGTTCCTCTCTACTTCCGCTGTCCATTCGCGCCAGCGAGAAACTGGGACGGAAAATTGTATGATTTGTAGAACATGTGTGTAAAACGTAATTGTTGTGTCTTAAATGTATATCAAAAAGATTTTGTTAACTTTAAAATAAATGCTCCGTAGCTGATAATTTCGAAATAACTTCTAAACTATGAGTTTCACAAATATCTGCACATGAATTTTACATCTCTCTATCTATCTAATAATTGTAAATATTTGTTATTTTAATTTCGAGATGAGCACACATTCTAATATTATAGATAGGAAATTATTGTTGCTCTTTTGGAGACCATTTTCTTCTTTCTTTTAAGACAAGCCAGGCTGACATTTTTAAAAGGTGTAATTGATGAAGTAATTACTCTTTGCACACTTTCTTCCGGATTCCTTTCAAAAGATCTCAAAATTTGTATGTCTGCGGCGGGTACCCAGCAAAAAAGACTATGTACCATACACATATTTGAAAAGTCACACTATACACTAGAAAGTTACATGGTATGTTTCAAATATGTACTAGATGTGTACTTAGGATCTCTTCCTCCGCATGTACCCTTATGCGAGACTTGTACAGTACACAGGGTTAACTATGACTAAGTACAAAAATTTTAACCACGTGCTCATGGAGCCCTAAAAGACAATAAAAAAGTTATTCCAGAATTTTAGCTCGATATTTAAAAAATGGGGCAAAACCCTTTTTTCCTACGGAAAGTCGGCGCCTATGATGAGTATAGACTGACATGGCTTATGGCTTAGATACATAGTTGGCATTACATCTGTAACAACTACCATGCGGTCGTTTGCAGTATTTCTAAATGCAGAAACGACAAAAATTAACATTCTTATTAGTAATAATACCTGATAGGTAGGTAACAGTTAATCCAGTTAGCTCCAGTATTTTGCATTCGTTTTTCATTATTTGGTTACTACATTTTCACTCACTACCGATAAACACACTTCCCGTAGGTACAGTTGTTAGATATAATGCCTATGTATTATAACAAAATCGAAGAAAGGGGTGGTAGGTAGGTTCTAATAGATAACAGAAAACGTTTAACACCCGCGGCAGTCTTGTCCCATAACCTAGAAAAACAAACCGGCAAACAAAACTATATTGTGGGAAAATATCTGTACCCGACACATATTCCTTTATTTATTAACTATAAAACGTTTTAAATTAAAATAAGGCACTAAAAACTGAAGAAGAACACAAAACTGCAACGTAAACACAGGAATTAAATTATAACATGACAGCGAACCGACTCGACTGGACCGACTGCCGACTGTGGCCGACTGTTGCATGACGGTAGCTTACTGGTTGCATATTCTGATTCTCGCATTGGCGGCGTTAAATAAGGATTTAATATAATATCGAAAAACATTTTTTTTCGCTTTATAAATAAGTTTGGAAATTTTTTGAAAGGAAATTCTGTTAATTCTTATTTTTTTCTATCCCCTCTTAAAATATTTGTACTTAGTCATAGTTAACCCTGTATACATATATCAGCAGACATGCGATGTACTATTTGAGACTTACATGGTATATACAAATATTAATAGAAATGCAACATACTGTTTCACTTCACACTTTCGATATCTCAGTAATGTATGTTAAGCTTAATATGTACAGGGTGATCCCAAATAAAGTGCAAAAAATTTAAGGGTAGAGTGTATAACTGATTTTAGTGATTTTAGTAAGGGTTCTGCATATAACATTTGTTGTTGTAAGCCCTTGGAGGAGTTATGATCCCTTAACAGGGGGTGATAAATTTAAAGTTTTATCTTATTTTTCTTCCAAACCCTTTGAAATTTTGAAGTAAAATTTGGTGGGATATTTAGACTGATGAAACTTCTGAACGAGTATTTTTTCTTCTCGTCCTATTATAAAGCGTTGAAATAAAGTACCCCCAGTATATTTATTATAAAAAAATATATTTTCAATCGAAAAAACCCTAGAAAACAAATCTAATGAAAATTATACAGGGGGTAGTTTATTTCAACGAATTATAACAGGACGAGAATAAAAAATACTCGTCCAGAAGAAGTTCATTAGCCTAAATATCCTACCACCCTGTCTATATATATAGTATAGTAACAGTATTATGTCCCAATTTACATATTATTTACATTTAGATGCTGTTTATTATTGTGTTTTAATTTGAAGCACTCCATGGTTTCATCTTTAATTTAGATATTTTTTTTTACCATTTTATTGAGTTGGTATTTAAAAATATTTCTGCCCACAAACACTGTATAGACCGCACAATATTTTAATTTTGAAGAGCTTTAGAAATCATTTATTCTTTAAATTACATTACCACACTAGTAACGGATAAAAATAAAAGAAAGTTTTATAAAGCCGTTATTTTGAAGCTATTACCGTTTTTCCTGAGAAAATTACATCGCTGTGATGAACTTTCGCTATTTCATTAATTTAATTGAAGCTTTTTGATATATTTTATCCGACACTGAGGCAAAGTATATAATCAAGTTATGTGGGGCATCCTATAAATGTTCCATATACTAAATAAAAATAATGCAACTTAGTTAACTCATTTCAGTATATTGAATAACTGTGAATCTATATTTCATTGTTATAATATTTCTTTATTTCTCTTGATTCAAACGCTGTCTTGCATGTCTTCTATTTAGACGAAACAGTTTCAATTTCTTTCATGTTTTTTGAATGTAGATCTTAGATAAATCAGAGAACTCACCAGTGAGGTGAAGAAAACTTACCTTTCATTAAACATATTGCTTGCTATATATATATATTTTTAATATACGAATGAGACATTTAAATCAACCTTTGGACAAGAAACTAAACTAAAATTAATAAAAACTTTCATATATCCCCATATTGAATATTGCTGTGCTGTATACTATAATTTTTTAACGCAAAATTGTCAACAAAAATTACAACGGATTCAAAATGCCTGCATGAGATTTGTGTTTAATATTCCTCCAAGAAGTCATATAACTCCTTATCTTATTAAGATAAACGAATTAAATATTAAACTTAGAGTTCAGTATCTGTATAGTATATTCTTGTATAAATTGTTAAATACTAAGGAGCCACTGTATCTTTATGATATTATATCTCGAAGGTCTGACGTTCACAGTGTCAATATAAGAAACAATAAGTTTCATATTCCACAGCATACCACAACACATTTCCAGGGATGCTTCTCCTATTTAGTGCCATTTTACCTTAACCAAATTAATACAGACTTGTCTGTTACTTTATCATCCTACAAAAAAAAGTTAAAATTGGAGCTACTAGAGAGACTTGTTTAAATAAGGTATATCAGTTATATATAAAAATGTTACTATTGCTGTAGAATAATTTGAGATTTTTATGTTTTCATCTCGTATGTTATGATTATTGTTAGAAATTATTTTATCTGTTATTATTTTATTAGTTATTATTTTGTTTTTGCTATTCTTTCCTCAATACGCGAAACGCATAATTTATTAGCATTTAAAATTTTAGGAGAGGTGTAAGACAGCTTAGGCTAACCTCCTCCTTTTGTGTACCTATACTACTGCCACCATTGTTTAGTTTAAGTTTTTGTATTTCATTATGTGTGCACAATAAACCATTTATTATTATTATTATTATTTTGAGAGGTTAAGTATGCTTAGTTAATCAAAATTAAATAATACACTTTAATAAATAAATACCTATACTCCTACCTCAAAACAATAATAGACGTATAACTAGTAACAATATATTAACGTAATAAAGGGAAGATATAAGGCCAAGTCGCAAGACAATCATCCGACATTGAATTTAAATTGCATCAAGCCGAAAACTGCCACAAAACATCCCCCCTTTCCAACCATAGTCTTTGAATATGGAATCTGGTACATCACAGAATGACATCTATCTGCACATATATTTAACATGAATATTGTTACATCTTCGTTGGATACCTCTGGGTACATACTTTAGATATGGAATGTAGCACATCATACAGTAGTACCGATAAGCACATACTTTTAACATACAAACTGTTACATACTCGTGAAATATCAATAGGCACATACTGTAGATGTTTAAATTATTATGTCATAGCGAGGGATCACTGTATACAGGGTGAATCTTAAATAAGTACAAATATTTTAACCAACAGTATAGTTTGGTGTGTAGAACACATAATTAATAGTTTTTTTACAAACAAATCAGTAATAAAAGAGTGAAATTTTAAATAAATTTCGTATTTTTTTAGCAGAAAACTTGTTGAAGACCGCTGGCCTAGACAGACCCTTTCATACTTTTATAAGTCATAGTGCTGCAGACTGAACGTGTGGTTCACAGTGTTGCCAGTGTTACACAAATGTCTTTGCTTCAAGGGAGTTTTAAAATCTTGGCGAATATTCGCTCGAATTATTTGATGGCGGGAAAAAATCTCAACTTTTAGCGAATTTCGTCAACTGTAACATTTTATATTATTTTTATTATCAAACTGTCATTGACTGTCATGACAGATTATCAGAAGCCCAAGTCAAACTTGCTAACCCCACATAATGGGGTTTTTATATGCGATATACACCTTTTTTAAACATCTTCATGAAATCTGTCTCGAGCTGCGCCTTTTGAAAAGCCCATAATAAATCGACCTCTTAATAATTCGTCCAGCATATTTCCCTTTCCTTTTTGTACCGGCAACCCACAACACATTTCATTAGAGAGAAAATATTTTACTTTGCTGGATCTGCCGTCTAAATGTATGCATTTTATACATTTTTTCTTGATATTAAACGCATACGTCAAGCTGCTTATTTTGTTATTTAATATTGTGATTGTGTGTACCTTTGTTTTTAAAAAATTTTTCACTGATTAAAGTGCGAAGTCACTTATGGTTCTGTATTCGAAATAGTTAATATTGACTCATTTCGGGTTATGTGGCGAAAATTAAATTTAATGTGTGCAAATCATAGTTTTTCGTTATTCTTCATAAAATAACTTAAGGAAATTGTGTTTTGTGTCCCTTTCTAACAGTGTACAATGACATTTAACTTGTGAAATGTGGATTACTGATTAAATAGTTAATTTTTTAACAAACAGGTAAGCTTGTGTGCATGTTTATGTATAATTTTTGAACATTGGACATAGTAATATCACGTAATATCTTCCTAAATATTTTACGGTAGTATTGAACTTGCGGAAATTCATTTTTAATCGTTTTAAGTATTTTAAGGTTAGTTGAGATGTTAAAATTTTCGTTAATATTGCTGCGTATCATACTACATACCCAATTTTACTGTACTTATGCTTAAAACAAGTATTTTTAAAATAGAACTATTACGTTAAAGGAAACGTAATATTTATATTGGAGGAGATATGGCAACCTCGCAACAAATCATATGTTTCATTAAGTTGTTGGATGATAAATCAGCCAGCGGTCCTCAAAATGTGGGTATTTTTTAAAAAAATTAATATCTCCGTAAATATTAGAAATTTTTAAAAATGGCTTTCACTAGACTGATCTATATGACGAACTACACCAGCAGTTAAAATATTTGTACTTATTTAAGATTCACCCTGTATATACACTGCAGAGAGATTATATCATATTACCTCAATATCCATACAGCAATGTACGTACATTTACATACTAAATAAGTTAAATGTATGTAATAGTGGGTATGTAATTCCACATATCTCATTGGTATATACCAATGACATCTAAATCACGACTGTGCTTAGTCTTTGCGATTCTACCACAATTTATGTAATGGGGTATGACACTAGCAAATAATTAGTCTGTGAATTCTAGAATAATTGCGTTTCCATTACTTAAACCATAATAAAATGCATACCAGTATATTCCTGATTAGCAAAACTATTGTTATTCACTATTATATCCCCAAACACAAAGTAATGCTTTGTGATCGAAAATTAATAATTTGTAAACGACACGCAAATTAAAATACTCTGACAAATGTCAATTATGATGAATTATACCTCTTGAATACGTCAATACGTCAAGCGGAGTTCGTCAAGCAGTTGTCCAGTGCGTGAAAAACATTTCTGCACCAGTTAGGGAAAATATTTTTTGTACGAGCGTGTATAACGAAACAAATTAGAAAAATGAAGCTGTATTTAAAGACCGCCAGTGAGAATGTAATCGACATCTTCACACGGATGAAATCCCTACACCTCCGATATCAGTGGGCAATGAATGAGCATGCTACTGTCGTACATATGGAATTAGCAGGCATAACCATAGCCGCCAAAGAAATTGTTCGTAGACATACAACGGGTAGAGCCATTAGAATCTACACAGACAGTAGATAATCATAAGATAACAGGCACTGGTAGTGGCCTTAACCGACGTGGCCTTAACCGACAACAGCATATCTGTATGATGGGTAAAGGGATACGAGTGGTGCAAAGACAATAAAGTAGATAGCTGAAAAACTGACCACGATGCATTGGGTCTCAATATGTTTGGACCTGATTCCTCCAGTATGCTTCCGTTGTCAGTTTTTGTTGGAATCATTAAGGAGGTTACTCACAAGCTGTGATAACAGTGGGATGAAACAAATAGCTGTTAATTTACTAAGGAGTTCCTAGGGTACCTACCCAAAGTTCTTAGAGTTCCTAAAAAGTACCTGGCCACGTTTAAGACGAATCTTCGCCTGGTGATAGGTATTCATTTATAGTGGACACTGCAGGTTAAGAGAAGTACCTCTGCTATATGAGGAAGTGTGAAACACTTCTTTGTAGGGGTTGCGAACAGAAAGACGAGATAATATTTTATGCACTTTGTGAGTGCAATGCCATCTCACCAAAAAAAGAATCCGTGTTGGGAGAACGGTGTCCTTCTATGGCCTAGATTAGAGAGATCCCCCCTGAAATCATCAACACCTTTTTCTCTTTATTAGGTTGGTTAACGACTCAGATGAACCTCAGGTGATTTTCTAATGGGAGGAGGTACAAGGGGCCCAATGAGGTCTAAGTGGTGTACATGTACGAGTACTTTGAGAGTAATAAAAACAAACTCTTAACCTATTTTATTATTGTTAATATTAATTAAAATTAATGGTGAACAAACAGTTTACAGCATTTCATAAATTAATAGCTGAACGGTTGTTGCAACTGACTGTTCTGTAAAGTGGTTTGATTTGAAAGTTCGGTTGAAAATGATGAAGTTGAAGGGACGTTAATAATTTTGTTATACAAGTTTTGTTTTTCCGATTCTTTCAGGTAAAGTTAGCACGTAATGTTGTCGAGGAATGCCTGAATCGTTCAGGATTTTGAGGATGAAAATTAGCTGATATTTGGGAAAGATTTTTTCCAAAATTGTTGATTCCGACACATTAAGCGTCGCATTTTCCTTTTGTATACTTAATGAAAAAATTACGATGTGAAGTGATTAGAAGTTGTAAGTTCGCATATTTTCTGTACAATTGTAAGAAAGTTTTATTATTTACTTCTTATGATATTACAAACGTTCTTGCAGAATAATTTTTTAAGTCCGTTATTTGAACTATTATGAGGTTCCTTTGTCTTAAATGGCATCAACAGTTATTTGTCCGCCCGATCACAAGCTTCAGCCAAACCAACAAACAGTAGCCATCTCCTATCATAAATTTGAATATATGATTTTGTAAATATTTCAGTTTTTTGTGGCCGATTTCAAATATTTGTCTTTTTCAAGAAAGCTGTCTACGAAGGTGTATAAGGACAACAACATTTTTTTTTATTTTAAAATTGCGACGTATAAGTTAGAATTCTGACCTTAATCTCGGAATTCTGACTTCTGTCTCAGAATTCAAGGATCTGTCAGAATTCTGAATATTTTCTTGGTCATGCGATGTTATAACAATGTTGTCTCGGTAACTCAGTATTTGTTAGCCTATTGCACATAACATACAGAAGCATGAATAATATACCTATATAGTCTGTTAATTTAGAATGGTTGACTAGAAAATTCGATACGATGTCCACAAAAGAAGCGTTTGGTATATTTTGCCGCTCTCATTGGAGGGCTCATAAAGTCGATCTTATCAAGCATACATCTACACACTAGTCGAGTTTGACAGGCCTGAACAGCCAGGATTAGTCGTCGGTTGCTTTAGCTATATTGTCACGCAAAGTGTGTGTTTAAACATATAAAAATAATACCTCTCTTATACTCTTGGAGTACTCGCTCGGCTCCTGTGAAAGGTAAAGAAACTCAACCTTTTAATAAAAATACAGATTTATTCAAACAAACATAACAACCATACTTACAATAATGAGACCTTTGCGTTGGTATCTCTTCTATCTCTTCTAGAGATCAGAGCCAGCCAACGGCTGACCACCGACCTTTGGCCATGGACTGTCTCTGGCTCACATTAGCACAGTTTCAATAGTATTTATACACATTCGGAAAATGCTGAGTACATCAGAATTATACTACCTATTGAAACAATAGGAACAGCTAGCGAGTCTATCGCTTGGTTCTTAGAGAGAGCAAGAAGGATAGACATAGGTTTGGTTTGATAGTAACCTTTGCAACTCGACACATTTTATTGTTTTGAATTTCACTTGTGTAACATTCACACACAATCGATTGTAAATATGTTTATAAATTTGGTTCAATAAAATAATTTAATATTCGTGTGTATGCCAGAAGGTTTCCAATTTAAAATAATTAAATGTGTCCAGCTATAAACCATCTCCCTAAGTTCCTCTTTGTTGACAATACTGCTGCTGAAAGCTAATAAGCTCTAAACTGGTATATGTCTGGTTGAGTCGCTGACGAATTACGTCGTCTGTTTACGGCTTGTAAGTTGTTTATTGGTTATGTAGCTAATGTCAAATTAAAAAACATAATTGTGAGATAAAAGTCATAATTCTGAAATAAAATTCAGATTTCCAATTTATAAGTCGCAATTTTAGAATTTTGTTTAATTTTTGTTGCTGTGGCCATTATACCCTTCCGTAGTCGTCATTATGTTTACTACACTTCTTATCATGGAGTAACGTGACCGTACGATGTTGATTTTAAGAACCTTGCAAAGTCGGCAAAATAGGCTAAAAATACTTCATCTTTGACACTTTTTACTCCTTTTTCGTTACACTTAATAAATGTGCATACTGTTTTCCATATCTTTCCTGTGACTTATAGCAGACATTATCTTGTTGATCATGTGTACTATACAAGATATAAAATTAATTAAAAATGTATTATACAGTTAGAGCTAAAAAATACGATTCAGAGAACTTAGCACTACTTAAACTTAAATGTTATAATACAATCCCAAGAGAACTGAAGCAAATATGTTTTATATTTTCTTTTAAGGGACAATTAAACGATGGATTAAAAATACTTGAACAGACATAAAAAAAATATAAATAATAATGATTTTTATCCATTTGCTTTATTACAATAGAATGTTATACCTAATGAAAATTTGCTTCTCCTTTTTTAGTTTCCGTTTTGTTGTTGTTTGCGCTGACTCCTTGTGTTTTCTATGTTCATTTATTTGTAATATTAATTTTAATTTTTACAATTAATGTTAAAAACATACTACGCACAGGTTTGCCCTTCTTTGGGATTTTTCTATATTTATTTGCCTTCTTTCAGTTATTGCTCTTTCTAGTAGTGTATATTCTTGTATGTCATTATGGTAAATGGTAAATACATATTATAAAAAAAATATTTTCTATATTGAGTATCTAATACTTTGTTTTTACTTCACTGAATTATTGAAGTTAAAACATATTAATTAGTTAGTTTTTATAATGAAATGAATAGTATAAAAAATTAAGTGTTAAAAACATTATTACACTAATTAATCCCGAAGGAATTATGAGAATTTAGTTCAATATCAGGAAAAAATAATTTTCCGTAAAATATGATGTAGCACAGCTAAGTTAATCCTAATTCTATCAATCAAATAGTTCCATTATCTCTACCTGATACTTACAGGGAAATGATATAATTAATGGTCTTCCTGTTTTTTCTGATGGGCCGAATTTTTCAAGATGGCAAATCGAAACAAATAAGAATTAGGCTCAACACCATTAATCTATCTCGTTCCTTTAACTACTTTTCTAACAATGATTATAACAAACACGAAGAAAGGGCGAAATCCTATATTTCACTAAACGCGGGGCTGAGAAATCCCTGCCAAAATCCTCGAAACGACGACAGCCGTTCGGAATTGATGGGATTGATGGATCTGGCGTGACTGCGGAATCGCTATGAAATGTCACTGGGACTTTAATTCATCAAACTCCATTTGTGCACATTTGGAAATGTAAATATTGAAAAGCCAAATTCATGCCAATATAAATCTGGATATCCTGAAAAAAATAATTTGTCAGCAGGAGAACGTAAAAATGTATATATGTATTCATGAATTCATCGATCGTTTAATAAGCTTATAAAAGCAATCACTCATGAAACAATACGGACAACACCACCGGTTTTTTGAATAATTGATGTAGCCATTTAAAATATTGAAATAGCTTAGTCGTTGTATTCTGCTGTGACCTCTGTTATCATAAATCTAAACGTATAGGGTGTTCCACATTTTATGTGATGAGGAATTTGCTTTGAGAAAAAATCTTGTTATAAATTCGGACATGCATGAGAATAAAATATATAATTTTCAAAGGACCCCGCAGGGTCCTTATGGAAATTGGGTTTTGGTCAAATTTGATGAAACTCTGGACTCTGTTAATTCTCGACGAGTAGAACAAAAGTTCTAATGGCCACTGAGTCCAAAAGTCTCATGGTTTTGAGATATAGCTCCCTGAAGTTCGACTTTGGGTGCATTTTGCAGTATTACTAGTTTCACACTGACAATAGTATATACTTGTTCGTTCAAGCATGTATGCATGTACACGTGTATTCAAACACATATACACTTCAAACACGTATAAACATACAACTACATACACACACACATACAGGGTGTTAGGTAAACATGCGGCAAAAATTCAAGGAGTTATCCTTGGCCTATTCTAAGAATATTTTGTATGATGATGATTTGTGAAAAAACCCTTTGTTTCGAAGATATAGGGTGAACAATATTTGCGACAACCATATTCGATATTTGTTGAAATCATTAATGTAAATAAAAGTATGGCGTACGCCAATGAGTTTATCAAGTATAAAAAATTAATGAGTTTCCTCGTGATTTTTTAACAGCAACATACGGAGATTGTTGGATTGGTCGAGGTGCGCCACACGCATGGTCTACTCGATCCCCAGACTTAAACCTTCTGGATTATTTCTTATGGGGCTATCTGAAGTCATTCGTTTACGCTACTCCAGTGGAGAATTTGGACGAATTGCGAAATCGAATAATTGCTGGGTGTAACTCAATTAGAAACAACCTTGGTGTGTTTGAAAGAGTTCGGCACCCAATGACGAGAAGATTGAATGCTTGTATCCAGGCTGGAGGAAGTTATTTCGAACATTTATTGCAGATTGAGCAACTTTACATGTACTTTTTTTGATAATAAAATGTTGTTACTGTAGCAAATTTTGTTCACCCTGTATCTTCGAAAAAAAGGAGTTTTTCAGAAATCATCATAGGACAAAATATTCTTAGAATAGGCCAAGGAATAACCCCTTGAATTTTTGCCGCATGTTTACCTAACACCCTGTATATATATGTGTGTGTGTGTAGTTGTATGTTTATACGTGTTTGAAGTTTATATGTGTTTGAATACACGTGTACATGTGCTTGAACAAACAAGTATATACTATGTAAGTGTGAAACTAGTAATACTGCAAAATGCACCCAAAGTCGAACTTTAGAGAGCTATATCTCAAAACCATGAGACTTTTGGACTCAGTGGCCATGAGAACTTTTGTTCTACTCGTCGAGAACTAACAGAGTCCAGAGTTTCATCAAATTTGACCGAAATCCAATTTCCATAAGGACTCTGCGGGGTCCTTTAGGTACATTTTGTAATTTGTAACGGTTTTAGTTACTATAAACTAAAAGAATAAATAAAAAATAAGACAGTGGTTGCTTTATAACGAAGTATATACTATCTTGTCTAATAATAACAGTTCATTGGGAAATATATTCGTTTTTCACTGTATTAGAAAGGTATTTTAAGCTAATATAAATCAAATCTTCTACAATTCCTATCAACGAAGTCATATGTATGCTTTCTGATACCAAACATCTAGGTATGCTAATTAACAATTCCACAGATAAAGCTCTATTCAATAATTATCTAAAAAAATAATCTAGCTAAATTTACTAACCTGGTTTAATGAAAACACTATAAATATCTAAGTTCACTTTTGAAACTGTGGGAACTCGAAAATTCAACCACAATAGATGAGATCTGATCTATTTCTGAATTTTTAGGACTCAACTTAAAGGAGGCCACCTGAAGAAGCAATCCTAAAAATGCATAAATAAGTCAGATCTTATCTATTGTGGTTGAATTTTCGAGTTCCCACAGTTTCAAAAGTGAACTTAGATATTTATAGAGTGTTTTAATTAAACCAGGTTAGTAAATTTAGCTAGATTATTTTTTTAGATAATTATTGAATAGAGCTTTGTCTGTGGAATTGTTCATTAGCATACCTAGATGTTTGGTATCAGAGAACATATATATGACTTCATTGATAGGAATTGTAGATTTGATTTATATTAGCTTAAAATATCTTTCTAATACAGTAAAAAATGTTACAAAAGCTAACAATAAGGAATATATGGGTAGATATTGTGGGTGTAATTCAACGCTGGTCGGAGCTTTAGTCCGCAGAGTAGTTAGTTTCACACAATATTATTAATACCTAAAAATATATAAAAACTTTTACATAAAAGGTGAACATTTTTCAAGTAGGTATTGTCATATTTAATTCATTGACAGGATGTCACTTTTTGTCATTGTCGATATTTAACTTCAAATAATTTTAATTTTTATAATAATTTTTATAGTTAGATATTTGATTCAACTTAAAGGTGGCCACCTGAAGAAGCAATCCTAAAAATGCAGAAATAGGTCAGATCTCATCTATTGTGGTTGAATTTGTCGTGTTCCCACTGCCAAAAAGTGAAGTTAGATATTTATAGAGTGTTTCATTAGCAGGTTAGTAAATTAGATTATTTTCTTTAGATAATTATTGAATAGAGCTTTGTCTGTGGAATTGTTCATTAGCATACCTAGATGTTTGGTATCAGAGAACATACATATGACTTCATTGATAGGAATTGTAGGAGATTTGATTTATATTAGCTTAAAATACCTTTCTAAAACAGTAAAAAAATGATTTTTTATTACTTATTACATTAGAACAGAGACTACATTTACGTAACACTGAAAATTCGTATCATATTTAAAACCACCCTTTATTTCACAATTTTACAAACAGAAAGATATACATTCTTGCACACGTAAATAATCTTTCCACAAAGACAAATAAATATAATTCTGGCAAACTTTTTCTTTCCAACTTTGTAGGTATCTGCGGTATTTGGACCTTTTCCTTTTTAAAGTTAAAAACATATTGAGGCAAAATATTTTTAATTAAATAAATTTTTCTTATGAAAGTTGAAGGTGAAAAGTACACAGGAACATGTTTTAATATTTCTTATATCCGTTTCCCTAGTATTCGCATCTTGAAAAAAATGGTCTTTTTTAGTGAGCGCTTATCTATCTTTTCTATTCTTTATAATTACAAATCAAATACATCTGTGTTACCGTTAGTTTTCTAGTTATTTCTAGCTGGCAGTGCGGCTAAGAAGAATTCTCTTATTCTGTAAAACAAAGGCAGCTTATATAGGCGCACTTATTAAATAAAAATTTCAAAAATTGAATGGAGTGTGCTAAACTAATGTCCAAATTTAAAACCGAGTAGCCGATTTTAAGAAAATCGTTACCTTGGAAATTGGAGATATTTTAATTATTTGTGTTGGCACTGTTGGTCGCTTCCGCCAAAACGTATTCCTGAACCGATGTGGGAGGAATTTTACAAAAAAAAAGAAAAGCTAACTGATCGAAAAAGGCGTGTCTCGTGGAAAATTTTCTTCTTGGTAGGAAACGCTGTTCTAATTATTAATACTTCATGTGGAGGATTTTTGGTGTTTCCCATCTTGTGGTTACTATTCCATTTGTGTTTCTGATTATTTTGGAAAAGTCCAGCTTTAGTGGATTATATAATTCACACGAGGACGCAAGCCAGGTTCTTAAAAAGAAAAGCCTCATGATAGAGGTTTTTTTTCTACTTATCCTTTGATCTGGGTTTCTCTTGGAGCATTCTTCATCTCCCTTACGCTCACTATTAACTGTAAACCGGATATTATCCACCAGAGCTGCCTGTGGTTACCACCATTTCCAGAAAATTGCTTTCATACTGGGAAAGTCTCGTGGCCGGTTCCGTTCCTTCCAACGCTGCCGGAAAATTGGGTGCGACTTTACTGGTGCCACAACAACTATTAGGATTGATATGTTTTCCTTATTTTTCGTTATATTCAATTTATACTCTATATAATCAAATGACTGTTATTTATATTCATATAGTCTTTATATAGTTAAAATAATATTTTAGGATAATCGCTAAAATATTGTTAACCCGTTATAGATCTACGAAGGGGTATTTGGGCTTTATTTTTTTGGATAAATACATATTATTTATAAATCTACCTTTTTGTGGAGTTTATTCCAGACTGATATTTAATGAACAGTATCTTGTAGGCTTTATTTTCCTATAAACTGTTTAATAATTTCCGTTATTTTTTTACCTAGTTTAATAATTATTAGCATGCAAAACCTATACAAAATCACGTGCAGCTCTTAAATAATACCAGAATTTGTGAGGAACTATCTCTTTATTACTAGGTTTTGTAAGTGTATGCTACTTGCTTGTTAATCTGCATAACTGCATAATATAGAACTATTTATGAATCTAAGCTAGCCTTCCTGCCACCACTTTTTTATATAGGGTAAATAAACTAAATAATATTAAACGACCCTGAGGAACGGCTAAAAATGAACCCTTAATTTTAATCGTCATTAAATGTATACGCATTTTTAGCATTATGCAGGATGATAACTTTGAATGGGGACTAGAATTGGACGGAGGCTTTAGGTGGCCATTAGAAACTGATACACGGAAAAAAGCGAATATCAAGATTGATACACTTATTCCAATGCTAGTTGTTTCGTTACTTTCATTATTGTTCAAGTATAGTAACACTTTATTGAACGGGTAATTTATACTTGTATACGAAGGTTCTATATTCTTAATTTAAGAATAACAATTACTTGAAATCAGGGAGACTTCGTCTCAACGATATTCGAACTCTTTCGAAAACACCCTCCTTGGTTTGGATTTCTTGACACTTTTGATTAATCCGTAGCTGCAGCTCTTCCAGGCTATTTACAGGAGTACCATACACTAATGTCTTCAAATATCCCCAAACTAAGAAATATAGAGGGTTCAGATCAGGCGATCTTGGAGGCCATAAAACAGGTCCGGCCCTTCCTACCCATCTATGTGGAAATGTTTGGTGTAAATGCTTTCTAGCGGCCATGGAAAAATGAGCTGGTGCACCATCATGCTGGAACCACATTTGTTGCCTCTGATTCAAAGGAATGTCTTCCAAAAACTCATATAGTGTGTTCTGCAGAAAGTTGAGGTAAGCAGCGCCTGATAATCGGTTTGGTAAAACAACAGGACCTAGAAACCTGTCACCTACAATACCCATCCAAATGTTTAACGAAAAACGTGCCTGATGTCCAGATTCTATTAGAGCATGAGTATTTTCGTCGGCCTAAATATGCGTATTGTGAAAATTAAACACTTCTTGTGAACCCAGCCTCATCAGTAAAAAGAATGTTTGCAAGAAAACGAAGTTCTTCAGCATCATGGCGTAGAAACCAGCGACAAAAAACCAAACGTGCTTGATGATCATTTATTGGATTTAAGGCCTGTACTTGTTGCACATGGTATGGATAAAGCAGTTGCTCGTGAAGTATTCTCCAAACAAGAGGACCACTAATTCCTATCTCGGCTAATATAATGTGGAAAAGTTAGGAGTCGCCTGTGGAACGGAGTTATCAGAAAAATGCCTCTTATGCAGGCACACATTGATAGTATTTCTCTCAAGTTTACGTTTAATAGACTTTACACGGTACTAATTGGGAATGAGGAAACGACCAGTGAGTATGTAATCAACATTTTTACAGATGGATTAAAAGGAAAAGAAGGTTCAGGATGTGGAATTTATATCGGATTCCTGCATATCCTATTATCAGTAAACAATAGATAGGCACGCTACCGTGGTACAAACCTAATTAGCAGGCATTACCATAACCGCAAAAAAAACTGCCCGAAGGCATACAACGTGCAAAACCATCAGAATGTACAGAGATAGTACACAATCACTACTGATCTTAGATAATCACAAGATCTAGATAAACATAGAAATGCCACCAGAATAAAGGAACAGGAACAGTACAATGACAATAAAAAAGCTGACAAGCTGGCCACAAGTGCATCGGGTTGCAATATTTTTGAATCTGGTCCCTCCAGTATGTTTACGTTGTCAGATTTTGTCAAAATTATCAGAGTTTAGAAAATGGTGGAATGAAACAAATAACTGTCAATTTGCCAAGAAGTTGCCAGAATATTCCTGCAAGGATACAACTAAAAAGTATCTGTTCATGTCTAGGACCGATTTTCGCTTGGTGACACTGGTGGCTAAGGAAACATGTTTATTATATGAGGAAGTATGAAATATCTCTTTGTAAGGATGGCAAACAGGAGGACGAGACAGTATTTAATGTGAGTGCACTGTCATCTCGTCAGCAAGATAATCTGTGCTGGGAGAACGATGACCCTCTATGGCATACATTAGAGAAATTCCTATAAGCAAAGTCACCACCTTTTTCTCTTTAATAGGCTGGTTAGCGGCTCAGGTGAATTGGTCTCCTAGTGGGAAGAAATAAAAGGGGTGCTGCCCTCCCCATAATTCTAAATTCTAGTATATTTTCATAAAAATTATAATATGTTACCGAAGAAAAACATTATTAATTTTTGCTTAAAAATATATATTTTTTACTGTATTAGATAGGTATTTTAAGCTAATATAAATCAAATCTCCTACAATTCCTATCAATGAAGTCATATGTATGCTCTCTGATACCATACATCTAGGTATGCTAATCAACAATTCCACAGACAATTCAATTCTATAATTATCTAAAGAAATTATTTGTCTATGGAATTGTTCATTAGCATACCTAGATGTTTGGTATCAGAGAGCATACATATGACTTCATTGATAGGAATTGTAGGAGATTTGATTTACTTAAAAAATCTTTCTAATATAGTAAAAGATGTTACAAAAGCTAATAATAAAGAATATATGGGTAGATATTGTGGGTGTAATTCAACGCTGGTTGGGGCTTTAGTCCACAAAGTAGTTAGTTTCACACAATATTATTAATAACTAAATATATACAGGGTGTCCGGAAATTATGCGTCAAGGCTTCAGGAGGTGATTCCTCACAAAAAATTAGGGTCGCAAAGTCCTATAACAATATTTCGAAAGCTTAATATTAACGGAGATACAGGGTGTTAAAGTTAAAATTTTATTTTCGATATTTGTAAATAACTTCTTAAGAAATCCAAATATTTACATAAAATTTGTAAATCGGGGGTTTTTGCGAACGAGAAATTCAAATATGTTTCTAATTTTGACGTCACTAACAGAGGGCGCCAGTTGTGGCACATAATGTTTCTTTTAATTGACAAAACTTTTTTGCATCTTAATGTATCCATCTGACTATCGAAACGATCGATTCTCATACCTGTTTTATTTGAAAAAGGTGTACCTCGCTGAAGTCGGTAGGCGTAACCATTTTTGAAATAATCCTATTTGAAATGCTCAGTGCACCGAGTAAAAACTGTTTTTGTTTCAGGTAAAGTGCCTTTTCTGCTGAATATACAGCAAAATATTACTTGAAAAAGTTTTCAGAATCGTAAATTATGGAAATGTGCAAAATTTCAAGAAGATCGGCGAGGTTTGATGAAACCATTTTTCAACAAAGCACAAGATTTTATCAAAGCAGGCCGATTTTTTAAAAAATTTTGCACATCTCTATAATTTACCGTCTGAACAACTTTTCCAAGTAACATTTTGCTGTATTTTCAATAGAAAAGGCACTTTAACTGAAACCAAAACAGTTTTTACTCGGTGCACTGAATATTTCAAATAAGATTATTTCGAAAACTGTTATTCCTAACGACTTCAATAAGATATACCTTTTTCAGATATAAATAGGTTGGAGAATCGATTGTTTCAATACTCAGATGAATACACTAAGCAGCAAAAAAGTTCTGTCATTTGAAAGAAACATGATGTGCCATAAGTGGCGTCCTCTACTAGTGACATCAAAATTAGAAACATATTTGAATTTCTCGTCCGCAAAAACCCCCGATTTATAAATTTTATGTAAATATTTGGATTTCTTAAGTTATTTACAAATATCGAAAATAAAATTTTAACTTTAACACCCTGTATATCCGTTAATATTGAATTTTCGAAAAATTGTTATAGGACTTCGTGACCCTAAATTCTTGTGAGGAATCCTGAAGTCTTGACGAATAATTTCCAGATACCCTGTATATATATATATATATATATATATATATATATATATAAAATATATTTTTGACTAACTTTTACCTAAACAATTTATTTAGGTAATAATATAAATGAGTATAATTTATACTCATTTATATTATTACCTAAATAAATTGTTTAGGTAAAAGTTAGTCAAAAATATATTTTATATATATATATATATATATATATATATATATATATATATATATATATATATATAAAATATATTTTTGACTAACTTTTACCTAAACAATTTATTTAGGTAATAATATAAATGAGTATAATTTATTTCATAAATTTACAAATAAGTAACTTCCAATTCACTTTACGATACATCTTCTCATATAATGTATTACAATGATTCTATTCCTTTTAGAAAATTAACAATGTATTTTGAAGAGTCCATAACGCTTTTATTGAATTAAACTTCTGTTTTTTTTTTTCAAAAACGAACCAACCAATACACACAAAACAAAATACCTTAACTAATTAATAATTTGAAAGTGTAGAAGACAATTTTGATGTCACGTTATCTTTAAATGAGATTCTTCGACGGTTGTTAGATAAAAAGCGGAAAGGATGGAAATATGATTCGCAATGCAACAGCTCAACAACACTGCGTTTGAACGGATCACATTGAATACTGCAGCTCATCCCATGTATAGTAATCAAAAAATATATATTTCTTGAAGGAAATGGTTATAATACATTTTTTTAGATAAAAAAGAGAAAAAGTATGAACGAAGATATTTGACATATTGGTAGATATTAGATTTGTTTTTACAGCAGTTGGAAACGGTTTGAAGCTATCAGAAACGTCCGTCTAACTATTTATTGTGTTAAATTCAATGGTAACGCATTCTCAACTTAACTGGTCTAATATTTCTGACAGTTTCAAACCGTTTTCAACTGTTGCAAAAACAAACGTATTATGTTTTAACACTCGCTACGCCGGCCTCCTCAACGTCGCTTTGCCTGATCAGCACAACATTGGTGCTGTGTAGGTACGAAGAAGTGCTGATGATGTGCCGTTGCTCTTAAGTGGAAGTATTCATATTTAATCACATACAAAAACGAAAAATACTAACGGTGAGCAGCTGTGTTCTTAAATAGATGACGGACTTTAAGCATATGAAAAAATCAGTCATCAGTCAGTTCACAGACTTTTTTTTTCTTAAATTCTACAATGGATTAACAATGACAATGGTTATACTTCCCAAAACCCAAAAGTAATTTAGGTATAGTAGACGATGCTGAGTCTTCCGAAATGCAAAATGTCAGCGTGGATGGATACCAGCATTTGGTAAGGACGTTGACTTTTTGTAAAATCATTGTCGTCTGTTCATTCATCGACGTAGCAGCACCAATTTTCGCCGCCAGTGACAATCTAGGTCAAAAATGGTTGATGTCATTTGTTAACAAGCTAAGCAATGATGTGTGGGGAAAGAGTTCAGATATGTTAATACGTTGATTTTTATTGCTCTTGCTCAAAATATAGGTATCCATATACCTAATTCTTATACTTATCCCATATAGAGCAAATAAATGTACAATGGTCAACTGAACACACTCCATAATAATAGCAAATTGTCAATTTGGCTTAATTGGATCATACCAATTCAAAATCGAATGATGTTCCTGAAAGAAATATGAAAATCATTTCTGTGCTGATCCATAAACGGCACAAACTATACAGGGTCGGAAAACGCTGATGGTCTATCTGAGTTTACATGAGAGCGACAAAGTAAAGTATAGAAATCCGTGCGATAGACAAGGATGACTATATTGACGACGTTTTATAAATTAGAATAACATCTGAGCAGTCGCTCCCACTTCTAACCGAGCGCATCCGATTGGCCGGAAGGTTTGGCAGGCTTCTGTCAGCTTCAGACTTCAGGCAGCTGGCAGCTTCAGTGCCGATGTTTCTATGTGGGGAGTGGGACGCATTTGCTTAAAACAAAGCAAATTCCTACGTACTTTTAACGGTTTAGAATTATTTCATAAACCTACCACCTAACGGTGTATGAAAATAATTGCAATTATTTTCCGCTTTTGTATTTATTTAATAGCCGCTCTGGTAGAAAGTAATACTAAAACTCTAAAACATAAATAAACTTAAAACTTATTGCAGTAAAAACGAAAGAAAAAAATTAATGATGTTTAACTAATAAGTTGTTCAAAAATGCCCCCCCTTTGTGCCTCGCAATACCCTAATCTGTCATAGAATTCGGTTCTTACGTGTTCTAGCATTTCAGGGGAAATATTATGTAGGACGTCTTCAATTCGGGCCTGTAAATTGACTAAATTATGTGGCCTATCATGTGAATGTCCGTAAATGGCCTATTTTAAATGCCCCCAAAGAAAGAAGTCGTTGGGCGATAAATCTGGCGATCTGGGGGGCCATGGAATAGTGCCTCTTGTACTAATAAGATACTGAGAGAATGTGGTTTCTAAATATGCTGTTACTCGACGTGCATTATGAGCGGGACAACCGTCTTGTTGAAACCACACTTCCTCAAAGTTGATATTTAATGCTCGAACTGGTAAAGAAGTACAACTGTGAAACGGAAAGTGATGGAAACTCGCGGAAGGAAGATTGTATTTTTAAAATGAGTTTTCCAAATAAAAATTCTATTGCTATATCTTACAAGATGAAACTTAGTCCGTATAAATTAAATCGAAAAGAGTATACGGATAGAAAGGACGAAATAGTGATATGACGAAGAAACTAATTAAAATAAATATTAAAAAATAAGAATCTGGATCGAAGAATATATTAAATTTTGACGAAATATAGGCGTATGAAGGTCATACGGAAAGCGGTACGATATAATAAGTGTTAATGTGTGACCGTTATAGTGACAGTGCTAGTAACCAATAGTAAATAATGTGTATGTATTCTTTTGTCCTTTGCAATGCGGAATTCGCAAATATTTGCGCGAGTTATTTAACGGTGGAAAAATCTCTATTTGTAACAAATGTTGTCAACTACCTATAACATTTTCTACCATTTTCATCATGTAACTGCCATGGTATATTATCAGAAGTTCGAAACAAACTTATTAACACCACATAATAATGAAAGGGGCATTAATATTTGTAGTGTTTGACAGTATCGCAAATTGCAATTGTGAAAAGTGGAGATTTTCCCGCCATAAATAATTAAAGCAGAAGTTGCAAAATTCGTACAAAAATCCGTGAATTTCGCGTCCATGAGGACAAGCCTTAAGTGTGTTATCTGCGGAGTGCGCATCAGGTAGGTGTAAATGGGTGGTAGTGGGCAATCACCGTCCATAAGAACAGGGACACATTTAAAGTAAATTGTTAATGTGCTAGGTTCAGCCGACGTCAACTTATTTTTGATAATTTTGTGTGCTTTAACCCTTCTCAAGTGGCACGCTTAGGTAATCATACCACCCTTACCCTTCCGTACTCATCTCTGTGTTGTGAGTTAGTCACTTTCTATTATTTTCGACCTTAGGCAATTGACAAGATAAAAACTTTAAATTTTGAAATAATTCTTATAATTTTTATTATCTATCGCCTCGAAATTGGTAAAAACTGTTATATCACTGTTTCTACTCTAAAAATAGTGGATGTTATGTAATGGAACTATTTTTGTCATTTTTATATATTTCTTATATCTGATCGCATTCAAATTTAGTACGCCTATGAAATCTTGCTCCCCGCACGCTTCGCCCGTCGCACTGGTCAACAAGCTAGCGATTAGTCACTGTCCACAATTTCGACCGCTGGTAAAATATCAGAATACCGGAGTTGGAGTTGCACAAGTAGCGACATCTCTTGCGAAAGCGAAAGGCAAACAATAAAGACAAAGATGGCGATTGGTCGCTGAGATATAAGTGGGAGTGGATTTTATTTGTTGAATGACGAAGTGGGCGGTGACTATTTAGATTTTAAAACGTAGTCAATATAGTCATCCTTGTCTATCGCACGGATTTCTATACTTTACTTTGTCGCTCTCATGTAAACTCAGATAGACCATCAGCGTTTTCCGACCCTGTATATCTAACAAATCTAAAAGTTTGAAAGTTTTCCAATTAAACAATAGTTACTTTATAGATATATTTTTTATTAGGTATTGACAATATTGTAAGAAACTAACTACTCTACGGACTTAATAATAACTTATTGTTTTAAAATTTTGCATATCTCCATCAGTAAATTTAGCTAGATTATTTTTTTTAGATAATTATTGAATAGAGCTTTATCTGTGGAATTGTTCATTAGCATACCTAGATGTTTGGTATCAGAGAGCATATGCAGGGTGTTAAAAAAAGAGTGTAAAATATTTAAGGAGGTAATAGTATGAACCAAAATAAGCAGAAAAGTCTTAATATACATGGGTCCGCAAAGTAACGGTTGCGGAGAGATATAAAATGTTTTATGTTTTTTAGCTCCTTTTTTATTTTGCAAAAACGTTGTGTATTTTCTTATAATAGTTGGTTGATATTTAGTGAAATAAATAGTACGTATTTGACAGTTGTTCTCAGTGCACAAGTTTTCTTTCGCTATGGCTGGTTACTCTAACACAGAATTAACAGACATGCATTTCATGTATGGTCGTGCTAATGGGAATGCCACCGAAGCGCGACGTCTTTATGTTGACGCTTATCCAAATTGCCAGATTCCTTCACAACGCATGTTTGGAAGAATTCACCAAAGATTGCGTGATACTGGTTCCTTGAGCAAGCAGTGCCATTTATCCGGAAGACCAAGGTCGGTATCCACTCCTAGAGCAGAAGAAGAAATTCTAGCACTGGTAGAGCAGAATCCAGGTACGAGTGTGCGGAGAATGTCAGCCGAGGTAGGTATTAGTGGTCCTCTTGTTTGGAGAATCCTTCACGAGCAACTGCTTTATTCATACCATGTGTAACGAGTACAGGCTTTAAATCCAATAAATGATCATTAAGCACGTTTGGATTTTTCCCGCTGGTTTCTACGTCATGACGCTGAAGACCCTCGAACATTCATTTTACTGATGAGGCCGGGTTTACAAGAAATGGAGTGTTTAATTTTCACAATACGCATATGTTCTAATAGAATCTGGACATCAGGCATGATTTTCATTAAACATTTGGATGGGTATTGTAGGTGACAGGTTCCTAGGTCCTGTTGTTTTACCAAACCGATTAACAGGCGCTGCTTACCTCAACTTTCTGCAGAACACACTGTATGAGTTTTTGGAAGACATTACTTTGAATCAAATGATGCAACAAATGTAGTTCTAACATATTGGTGCTCCAGCTCATTTTTCCATGGCCGTTAGAGAGCATTTACACCAAACTTTTCCACATAGATGGGTACGAAGGGCCGGACCTGTTTTATAGCCTCCAAGATCGCCTGATCTGAACTCTCTAGATTTCTTTGTTTGGGGATATTTGAAGACATTAGTGTATGGTACTTTTGTAAATAGCCTGGAAGAGCTGCATCTCCGGATTAATCAAAAGTGTCAAGAAATCCAAACCAAGGAGGGTGTTTTCGAATATCGTTGAGGCGAAGATGTCGTGTCTTCTTGGAAATGGTTGGAGGGCACTTTGGGCTTATTTTGGTTCATACTATTACTTCCTGAAATATTTTACACTCTTTTTTTAACACCCTGTACATATATGACTTCATTGATAGGAATTGTAGGAGATTTGATTTATATTAGCTTAAAATACCTTTCTAATACAGTAAAAAATGTTACAAAAGCTAATAATAAAGAATATTTGGGTAGATATTGTGGGTATAATTCAACGCTGGTCGGGGCTTTAATCCGCAGAGTAGTTAATTTCACACAATATTGTTAATACCTAAAAATATATAAAAATAACTTCATTAATATGAATTATATGACAATTGATTTATATTCTCTTAAATACCTTTATAATATAATAAAAATAAACAATGCTTTTGCGCCACCTACCTGAGATGGTTTTTCAAATATCTTAATAAAAGATAGATATAGATATGAGAAGTTATTGTCGCATTGTCATGAAGGAGGATATTTTTGTTAAGCAAATTGGACAGTTTTTGGTAAATAGTCATGTTCAATTTTGTTAGCATGTACTGTTGTACTAGGTTTATTCTAGCATAAATCAGAAACTAGTTTCAAACTTCGTGTAGCTACTGTCTGCGTTACATTGACTGAATATACATTTACAGCTTAACTGGTCGAAGGTTTCTAATAGTTTGAAGCAAATCCTTGACTCCTCTTGGAACAGACCTTGTATGAACTCTACATTGATAATTTTGTTTGCACCAAAAGATTATTGCCATGAGCTTTATGAACCCATTACATAAACTAATTTTGTTTTTGGATTCTAAAGATGCATATTAATATGTCTCGTAATTTCTCATTCTTAGAAATAGGTAGTTGGGGTTTACAATTGATTTTGCGAAATTTATTTCTTAGGCAATCTATAAATATATAACTTCACTTTTTGGCAGTGGGAACACGACAAATTCAACCACAATAGATGAGATCTGACCTATTTCTGCATTTTTAGGATTGCTTCTTCAGGTGGTCTCCTTTAAGCTGAATCAAATATCTAACTATAAAAATTATTATACAAATAAAAATTATTTGAAGTTAAATATCGACAATGACAAACAGTGACATCCTGTCAATGAATTAAATATGACAATACCTACTTGAAAAATATTCCCCTTAAGTTTTTATATATTTTTAGGTATTAATAATATTGTGTGAAGCTAACTACTCAGTGGACAAAAGCCCCAACCTGCGTTGAATTACACCCACAATATCTACCCATATATTCCTTATTATTAGCTTTTGTAACATTTTTTACTGTTTTAGAAAGGTATTTTAAGCTAATATATTTAATTCATTGACAGAATGTCACTTGTTGCCATTGTCGATATTTAACTTCAAATAATTTTAATTTTTATAATAATTTTTATAGTTAGATATTTGATTCAACTTAAAGGAGACCACCTGAAGAAGCAATCCTAAAAATGCAGAAATAGGCCAGATCTCATCTATTGTGGTTGAATTTGTCGTGTTCCCACTGCCAAAAAGTGAAGTTAGATATTTATAGAGTGTTTCATTAGAAGGTTTGTAAATTAGATTGTTTTGTTTAGATAATTATTGAATAGAGCTTTGTCTGTGGATTTGTTCATTAGCATACCAGATGTTTGATATCAGAGAACATACATATGACTTCATTGATAGGAATTGTAGGATATTTGATTTATATTAGCTTAAAATACCTTTCTAAAACAGTAAAAAATGTTACTAAAGCTAATAATAAGGAATATATGGGTAGATATTGTGGGTGTAATTCAACGCAGGTTGGGGCTTTTGTCCACTGAGTAGTTAGTTTCACACAATATTATTAATACTTGAAAATATATAAAAACATCTGTCTTTGGTTGGAATACTTATCAAAAATCCAGAATCTATTGCTATTTTTCTCAATAATTAAAAAAAACATCAAAGACAGACAAAGGCTAGAAGATATTGTAGTGATTAATGAAAAAATGGTTATTATATCCCACCTATTCACTTTCCTTTAGCAGCAGGAAAGAAAAAGGCATCGAATTTCTTATTAATATTCTAAAGGACGGCCGGCTTAGATGGAAGTTTGCATTCAGACTTATATATTGTACGTTCTTCGAAGTCCTTTCAACGTTTTAAGATAAATGGTTTTATTTGCGCCGTATAAAATTGGATTTGAAGATTTAAATTCAACTGTTCTATTTTTCAACGCATCGGTTTTACATATTCCCCGAACCGAAATAAATCATAAAGTATTAGATGAGATAGAAAAAGTTTTAGAGAGAAATTAATCTTTAGGCAGCGCATTTCGAGGTATGGCAGTGATAAAATAGCCTGCGAGTTATTAAACACCTCTTACGGATATTATAATGCACTCAGACCTGATTTTAGAGTTGGTAATTGTTTATTCGATCAATTAAATACAGAGGCGTGTTTAGACTACTAATTGTCTTCTAATAGGATTATTGGATTAATGGAGATTGATTTTTAATCCAATTTTTAATTGAAACACTCAAAGTTAAGCTTTGCTGCTGTTTATCCACGCAATACACTTGTCTCTGCCACGGAAATGAATAATTTTAGAATAATATTTGACTTCCATGGTCTATCTTGCTTAATGCTACATAACAAATCACATTTACAAAGAAAAAATAAAATGCAAAAATAACAGTTTTTCTTTAAAATAGTAATAATAATATTGCGTTTATTGCCCAACAGAATAAGTATCCCAATTACAAAAACAAGGACAACAAACAAGGACAAAACATATTATAAACAAAGTAATGAATTAACAGTATACTTAATTTTAATTAATAATAACACATATTATAAATGAGGCCAGTTTCTAAAAAATTGGGAACCAACTGATAATAATTGTTTGAGAATATCAAAATTTAGGTGACATGAGCGAGAACTTTGATCAAAATTAGTTGAGATGGTGTATAAAGGAGATTTTGTAAGGACATTTGTTCTAGTATTACGACAGTGAAATATGTAATCAGAACTCTCCTCTGCTGCAACGATTTGATATCGAATCTCTGTAACAGTCGACTATGATCAAATCCTCCGCGGGATAAATATTATAAATACGATATTTAATACCGGTATTTAATACCGTCCTTTTCCAACTTAATATGTAGAGGTGATATTAATATTGACATGCTAGATATACATGATCGTAAAACAGTATTGTTTAATAACTGCATTGAATCTTTTGGTGTAAAACAAATAATTAACTCACCAACACGAGTTACTAATAATACAGCTACTCTTTTGGATGCTATTTTAATATCAAATGATTTACATTTTAATCAATCTGGTGTTATGCATATTCCACAAGAACAATCTAATCACTATTTAGTTTTCTACTCTTTTGTCAATGAAAAACCATGTTATGATGACAATATTGCAAAATTTAAAAATTTTCAGCGCATTGATCGAAAATTATTGCATGAATTATTGTTACTAACACCATTTCATCATATATTTACTATACATGATATCAATACAAAAGTTTCTTATTTTAATAGCATAATAATAAACATTTTTCTACACCCGTATTATAACAATGCACTTATATGCCCATAATCCGTTTCATAATGATACCCATTACGATACAGATTTTTCATTACGATACAGATTTTTAATCAATAGAAACCCATAATTTTTCAATCAAGCATGCTATTCATTTGACGTTTATTCTAGGTTCCTATGTAATTATTTTAGATGTAAAAATCAGTACGTATTAAATTTTCGTAGATACCTAGCTAAACTTACAATTTATCAAAATGTCTGATATCAGCGATATAGAAGAATTACCATCGACTCCTCCACACATATTGGAGAAAGCAGAAAATGCAGTTCATACGAATAATTACTGTTACCTATTGTGTTCAATAAAAATATAAAATTTATGGTTTTTGATTATTTATCGGGTGTAGAAAAAATAGCGTATGCAACTCTCATGTAATGGTTATTAATACACTCGCATAAACCATACGAAACTCGCCTTCGGCTCGTTTAGTATCCCGGTTAATGCTCGTGTATTAATAACCATCATTACATGATCGTTGCAAAATATACTATTTTGACACTATCGCCCCAGTAAAAGCAATTTCAATTATAAAACAAAATCCTCCATGGTTAACCGATAATGTAAAACTTTTAAGAGCTCTATGAAATAAAGCATATAATAAATTTAAATGATAAAAGTTTGAGAAATCAGACCAATATGTCAATAAGAAATGAAAAAAAGGCTTACCTTCACAGTTTTGAAAATCTAGTAAATTGTTATGGAAAAAATTAAAAAAATTAGAAATTCATAGACCTTCCAGTTTTAAATTTCCTGAAAATCTAAATAAACAATTTCTGCAATACTCAGGTTCTACTTTTATACCGAATAATAAAATTCTACAATTTTATTCTAACAATTTTTTAAATGCCCGTTTAATTCTCTGTTTGCTTTTAGCACTATATCTGAAAACACGGTTTATAAGTTTATATTAGAAATAAAATCTAAAGCTACTGGGTCATATAATATAAATATAGAAATGTTGTTATTGTGCTGTACATTTATTTGACACATATTTTCAATTCATGTTTAATAGATAACATTTTTCCGGGGTCTTGGAAAATTTCACGAGTGGTTCCTATACCTAAAAAAACTGTTGCAAGTAGCTACAATGATTCGCGACCAATAAGAATACTTGGATGTCAAATATACTTTATTACTGAATTAATACATATACACTTGAATGAAGTTTAAAATTTTAAGTATATTATTTTACTTAAATATAGATTAGATTTTCTCCCTGTAACGCATCGACGATCCTTCCAACACTGAAGGTGAAATATAACTTTTGATTGCTCACAAAGCTTTAGCAGTAGCTAGAAATTTGAAATTAGGTACGATATAATTCTTCTAGTTGTGTTATTACTACAAAAGTTAAGCATAATTTTATTTTATGTATTTCAATAAATCGTTTCAATAAAAAAATATGTCTTCATTCATGGCTAAAATTACAAAACCCATACAGAAATAGAAGCAACAGAGCATAAATGAAAATCAGAGTAAGTTTTGCATAAATATGCATTTATTTGCATGAATGGTTATCAGTTGGATACATTAAACCCTATCATAATTATGTACCTTTACTTGTGAGACACTGGACATAAATTGATATTTACTTAACATTTTACATCAACCATTTACCAGAAGAAAAAAAACTAGCCTGTGCACGAAGCTACGTTGTACGGGATTTTAAATGGTTATAATGTTATTTTTGGTGTTTAGATTTTTTGTTTGTTTTAAACAATTCTATTTTTCTATACAGGGTGATTCGGAACTTATTCAAAAATAATTCTTTTAATATACTCTTACAAATACAATTTTGTAAAAAAAATCAAAAAGGGCAGTTCCAAATTGATTTAAAAATACACTTCTGCACAGCACTGGAAACAGGTCGACTGTAAAACTTGAAGCATGCAGTCGGTGCCCGGCACGGTAGTAAAGTCTAATAGAAATAAACGGAGAAAAAATTAAAGAATTTCCCAAGGAAATAAATAAACAAAATTTTATAACACCTATTTTATATCAGCAAGTTCAAGTGCTTTTGCTACCATTGTTATTACTAATTAATAACATTAATTGGTTTTAATTAATAAAATAACTTGACACACCTAATATTACAATAACGTTTCAAATTTTTTTTCCGTTTTTAATTCGTAAGTTATTGGCAGCGGTTATGATACCTTCGTGTAAATCATCACTAGCGTCCACTTCATTTTTTAAATGTACTCACAAAAAGAAGTCCAAAGGAGTTAAGTCAGGAAATCGTGGTGGCCATGGTACCGGTCCTCCTCGTCGAGTACATCATACCCCTTGAACTTCATTAAGATAATAATAATAATATCTCTACCCCTCATTTTAATCACAGGAATTAGCCCAGAAGTCGGAGACTTGTGCTGGAGAGGGGGCGGCATATTATTATTAAGCAGGCCGCAGATACTTCCAAACATTTTCTCAAAAGTCGGAGTCGCACAGCTAAAAACACATTTTTCATCATTTTGAAGGAACTCGAGATACTGAACCTTATGTATTCGATGGTAATATGAATAGTCCAAACGTCTAAAATCTAAAATTTCTAATAAAGCTTGGAGACTAATATCTCAAAGAAGCGGTGCAGTGAATGAAACTTAAAATAATTAATATAATTAAATTTATTTAAACGGTATTTAACATAATAACAAACACTTATATTGAAATAATAGAATTCGAATTGAAAGACATACATATAAAAATAACTAACTAAATTTTGAGAATTGAAACATTGCTGTCTATTATCAATCGATTAAGAATTTAAAAGGTAAGTAATATTATCTAATTCATATAGAATACTTAAACCTTATTATTCTAAAATTACGCTCTGAATAGGGTTATTTTCAGAAATTTCCTTTCCTGTATTGTATAGACAACACCATGTACCTTGGCTGTAATTCGGGTCAGATACTCTTCTTCTGGCCTCTGGAATCCATTGATGATAATACGACTGTACTGGTCTTGGCGGGATATTACTGTCTTCTGTCAACTTATTCTGACACTTATTTTTGGTGAGACAGTAAAGTTGATAGTTTTACTTTTTGTGATTAATTTGTCAATTTTATCGGCACTTTTTGCCAAGGAAGTTTTTTCCAGATTTCCTTTACTGGATCTTTGTTTAAGGTAAGATAAATTGAAAATAATTTTTTTAATGAAATCCATGACGTAATTTTTTGATTTACAATTTAGATTTTTTTACCTTTACAATATTTTTTTTTATAATAATCTTGCTCCAATAATTCATTAAATCACCTTTTAAGTTCTCAAAAGGATCTTTATTTTTTCATTCATCATTGTTATCTGTTTAAAACTACTATTATTACCCAATTATCAAGTTTTTATTTAAATAAATTAACATTTTATAATTTTCTGTCACATTTACGTTAATTGATCTATTGGTCACTTTCTGATTAATACTATTTCATTTAAAATGCATCAAATGTTAATTTCGTTCAAGCCTACCTTATTTAATGAAATGATTAATATAATGATTATATTCTTTATAAAATTATGCCTATTATTTTTTCTATTATTATCTATTCACTCTCAAACTTATCTTAATTTAGAGTTTGTACTTATTGAAATATTGTGTTCATTTCAATATGAATATATTTAAGATCTTGCCTGCATATCTATTGTACAAATTAATAGCGCAGATTCCTACTTTTAATTTTCCAAATAATACTTAATTTATCCTTGAATCATAACAAACTGTATTGTCAATTGTTCTTTTGTAGCCCACCGTCGTCGCAATGTGATTATGTTATACCATTTGCTAAGAAACTGCAATGAAAGAAAACACACAGAATCGCAGTTTATTAGACAATGCCGAGACATATAGAGATAGTTCAGAGAAGTAATAAAGTGATATAAAGGAATGTACACAAGCGGATTTTAATCCACTAAGAAATATTGTGGTGGATTTTAACGTCGAAAATATTAAGTTTTACAATAGATTAATTCAGTGCTTGTTCTATTTTTCTTACTCGTGGGAATATTATGGTGAACTAATAATGATTGAAATGAACAAACACATTATTTATAATAATAAAATATGTTTTATGATAAAATACTTACTTACGTATACAGGGTGATTCATTCATGATGTCATTAACTTTAACCACGAATTTGGAAGGCCTAATAAAAACAGAAAATCGAAAAAAAATTTTTACTCGACCTTTTAGAGATAAGCTATTCAACCCATAACAATCGGCAATACAACGCTCCTGATAGGCTACAAATTTTCTGATGCCGCGTTTAAGTGTTGTAGCGAAACAGCGTTGCTACATCAGAACCACATACATTACAACAGCATGTTCTTTAAAGTTCGGTACTGCAGCGATACCATTTTTTTCTAATGACAAACTTAGTAGTGCAATCTAAAATGCGTTTTGTATATTTCTTGAGGTGCCTTCAAGAATTGTTGCATTTTTAAGGTATTCATTAAATGTTCACTACTCCGTGAAAAATCCTAGGATTTTCAGAATTTTCGGATTCATCATGCCCTCGTAGTGCAAGTTCAAAGCAGTGGCGGCTCGTGGTAACTGCAAGAGGTGAGGCCCAAATAATACCTAAATAGTAACAAATTTACACGTCTCCCCTGAGGTAATTCCTTGACTCGTTGATTTTTTATTATGGAGGTCTTCGCCAATAGCCCTACTATAACCATAAATTAAAGAACTAAATAACATCAGAACTCCGATTTTTATTTACAATATAAATAATAGAAAAAAATATATGTTTCAGCAACTAATAATTTAAAAAATTGTTTCTATGTGTTTAAAACACTAAAAAATATTAAAAAATATAAAAATCAATTTTCAACTACTTATCTATTTACATATAAAACAAAGCCACTTTTACCAAAAATGTTTTAATACTTTTACTTCTTATAAAACAAGTCTATTCGTCGCTTTTAAATTCGCAAATTTACTTATAATGTCATCATCGATAAGTTGTTTAAGCGCTCTTGTGTCATCGTATTTCTTAAGAAAGTCTTAATGCGCTTAAGGTACGAAAAGTTTCGTTCTACTGGAACACTTATAGTAGGAATTGTTAAAACTAAGCAAAATAATTTGTATGTTTGTATAATATTCCTACAGTTTTCTGAACTTCTAAATTATAAAATTGTTCGTCTCTGTACAAAACATAAAGTTCGTTTTTCAACTTATCTATGTCAAATATGTTTGGATACATTTGTAGTAAACAATAAAACGATATTTCCGGAAATTTGTTTGCATATTCGGGATATTTTAAAGCGTTGGCTGACTATTCAAAATTTGTCGTTTGTCTACTTCATTACGTATTGAAAAAGGCGTTTCAAATTGAGATTAAAACAATGAGAGGGATTCGATAGTTATTATAAATAACTATCGACGAGCCTATCGATAATATATATTTAAATTAGGTTCCTATTCTATGTTAAATTTAGTCTTATCTTGTAAGGAAGTTGTTTTTTATTTCTTTAAATTAATCCTACTTGCCTTGTCCCTAAAACTTTACCACCGCGTTACCTAACACTAACACTATATATATATATATATATATATATATATATATATATATTAATTCGTAGGCTTCCGCGGGTGTTATATGTGGTTGTAAAATTTCTCCGGGTTCCTCTCCGCGATGAATCTGCATGGTCTTCAAAAGAACCATTTGTTTGACAACGTTTCGGTAAAATCTCATTTACCATCTTCAGGTCTTCTTACTTCTGCTTCGCGTTCGCCGAACGTAGTAACGCGAAGCAGAAGTAAGAAGACCTGAAGATGGTAAATGAGATTTTACCGAAACGTTGTCAAACAAATGGTTCTTTTGAAGACCATGCAGATTCATCGCGGAGAGGAACCCGGAGAAATTTTACAACCATATATATATATATAAGAGTATTAACACCTGAACAATCAATTAATCGCATCAGACACGTAAATAATTTACAGTTCACAAGTTACCAACGGTCACTAGCCACTATCACATCGTCCACTTGCCGTTGAACTAAAAACTTGAGGCCCTAGAAATCTGGCCTCAGTCTTTAGTGGACAAGGAGCGAAAAACATCGATTTTAACCGTCACGCGTGGTGGGGGAAACCATAACGTACAGGCATGTGCGACGCAATTTGAGGCTGGCAAAATTCGGCCTCACTGTGGAGGGATTGGTGGGTGACGCGGACTCTCCACACGGGTAGAAACAGAAACGGCGGGATATTGAAATTTGAAATGTAAACCAGAGGTACCTTATAACATACGAGGGCTAAGATTGAACATTGATTTTTGATAAATATAGTAGGCAATCGGATTGGAAATTATGGGGTATTAAAATATACAGTGGAAGCCAAATTTTACAGTGAGGCCCGGCCTCACTTGCTTCACACGACAAGCCGCCACTGGTTCAAAGGCACGGCAAAACTTGTAGCATGTTTTTGAAAGTGGAATCAAGTTAAGCTTGTACGTTGAAATTCACAAATAGTGGTGGATCCTTCGTTAATTTTTTGTGTGCCCTCACATTTAATTCAGCTCACCAAAAGGAGTAGTTCAGAGAGAGTCGTTCATTTGAACGAGTTCAAAATATGTTAACTGCCGTACGTAGGTATGCTGCTAAATACGGCACAACTCAATTAATTGTGCTGTTGCCGTTACTGTTGTTCAGATAATCGTTCATTTCTACCACGCATATACAATACATATTTTGTGAAATATTACTTATTTATATATTTATTCCCACTTAATTGCATCAGAATCAGACACAGGCAGGAATATATGTCTTTATTAAAATATATTTTATAAATTTTTCCACGCCCCTGTTTAACTAACTTCAATGTTTAAATCAGGTAGAGAACGATCGCGCAGTTTAACTATTAATAATTGTTCCTGGTAGAAAGTTTGTAAACTTAAGTTTCACCCAATTTGAACTGAATTTTTATTTATGTAAATAGTACATTTGATTAATTTTTATAAACTACAATGGCAACACAAACAAAAAACAACAAACAAGAAACGCATCTTCCTAAATAACGCGAAGATGGTAACTGATGGGAGAAGGGACTGAAGGGAGAGTGGGGCCGTGTTACTCGAGTTCGAGATGCAGTTCGGCTTTTGGCGGCACAGAGAAAATTCAGCTGAAATGCACTATTTTAGAGAAAACCGCATGAAGCGTATTTGCTGAGCTTGGAGATCAATACATAAATTCTAACAAATTATGTATTTTTAAAGTTATTGCAGTAGCTCAGTCAACGAAAAGATATAGAGGGAAATACTTGGAACACAATTTTTGACTTCGTAACTTTGTTTGGACTAGTTAGGAGGTGAACATATCAAAAGGTTCGTCACTTAATTAAAGAAGATCTAGACCATTTTAATGGGAAAATATTTTGCTATGACCATGTTTGTGCAAATATGAGTGTCTATAAGACATTGTGATAGTGTTACAAAACACAACCATTACGTGAAAACAAAGTTTATTGACATAGAAAAGTGAAGTAATATATAACATTACAACAGTAGGTACCATTCAGTCAATTTCTTGCTCTCTTGGGGTGGGAAGGATCTCAATCCTCGTCTTCGTTTTCATCTTCTTTTTCTATATTATTTTCTCCATTGGACCCCTGTAGGGAAACAGTCAGAGGATCCTCCTATTTTTCTTCATCTTCGGAGTCAACTTGAGGAACCCCATTCAGGCAGTTCCCCTGGCAATTTTGGCATGCTGAGGAACATTTGAGGCTTGCTTTTTTGCAGTCACACTTTGCGCTGACACAGTCTTTCGTGCATCGGCAGAAAATCATTTTCAGGATATCGTCCGGTGCAGCTGCTAACTCACTGTGCACTGGGACCAGACAGTTGTTCTCAATCTTCCACCCACACATGTGATGAGGCAGGTCATTTCCCAGCCACAGCTGACTTTTGCCCTACAGGGGCCCGATGGCGAAGATTATCGAGGAAAAGAAGATGAAAACGAAGACGGGGATCGAGGTCCTTCCCATCCTAAGAGAGCAAGAAATTGACTGAATACCTACTGTTGTAATGTTTTATGTTAATTCACTTTTCTATGTCAATAAACTTCGTTTTCACTTAATGGTTGTGTTTTGTAAAACCATCGTAATGTCTTATAAACAGTCATATATGCACAAACATGGTCATAGCAAAATATTTTCCCATCAAAATGATATAGATCTTCTTTAATTAAATGTGAGGAATCTGGTCAACGGGCCTACATGTATATATCCTTTTGGCCAATACCGAGGCCAATACATTGACCGAGAATGATGAGAAATTGATAGATTCATTAGTCGACAGATTTCGCGCTCAACAGTGAAACTGCTTTAACATTTGAAAGAAAATAGTTAAAATAGTAAAGTAATACATATTATTGAAAGGAATTTAATGCTCTACAATCCTATGGCCAGCATTTAATTTAATATCCGGTCAAAAAGAGCAAAAATGTGAAGAAAAATTCTGTTTTTCAAAATTACAGACTTTCAAGAGCCGATATCTCGATAACTATACAAGATATCGAAAAACTTAATTGAATAAAACTTGTATCAAATTTAATCAGCTTTCATTTTGTATAGAATAGTCATGTCGGTAGGACGCATAGTTTCCGAGATATAAGCACAAAACCGAAATAAGAGACTTTCAAACACCCTCCTCCCCCTCGGCTTAAGGGCTATGGGCGGAGACTTTGATATGTTCACCTCCTAACTAGTCCAAACAAAGTTACGAAGTTAAAAATTGTGTTCCAAGCCTTTCCCTCTATACCTTTTCTTAAGTTGCTTGGACTACAGTTAGTAATGCCGTTCTTATAAAACAGCTAACTACATAGCGAAATATGAAAAAAGGCAGTATTTAAAACACATAAACCTAAACGCAATAGCGCAATAGAATATAAGGGTATTTTATTTAACTCGAGTTGTGTATTCTGTTAGATGATCTGACGGACCTGAAGTTTTGGCAGTGTGCAATGAAGGAACGAGGAACGAATGCAAAATACTGTAGCTAACCGGATTAATTATTATCTATTAGGTACTATTATTAATAAAAAATGTTATTAATAAAAATAAATAAAATAAAATTTTCGTTTTTTCTACATTTGACAACGCTGTAAAAAATGACAGGTAGATAGTTTGACATTTCTAGGCCATCACGGGCGATGATTATCATAGGCGCCGATTTTCCGCGGGAAAAGAGGGTTTTGCCCCGTTTTTTAAATTCTGAAATAATTTTTTATTGTCTTAGGCCTTCCTGAGCACGTGGTTATTTTTTTTACTTAGTTATAGTTAACCCTATATACAGACACATTCAGAAATAAGAATTGTTATTACGTTACTACAATACTTTAACAAAACACTTCCCAATTATTTTTGCCTACAATGAATTCTAAATAAATATAAATTGTACATCCACGAGTAAAATTTTCTTGATTATTTGCTACTATATGCTTAATACAATATTGAAGCAAAAATTAGTACCAATATTTATTCGTTTACAATTAAAAAAAATTGATACTGTTATTTTGTTTGACCATATTCGAAACAAATTTGTAATTAAATTTCAAGTTACAATTTTGTGTATTGTTGTTAGCAACAAAAGAACTCAAATCAAATTATCGAGAACAGGAACTGCTTCTTTTTATAAATATTGTTAATGATACGTTTCCGGATTCCGTATTAGCCGTACCTTCTCACAGCACCGCTCTACTCTGTATTTATGATCGCGCCCTTAAACCCGGCAATTTAAAACGTGTCCGCCGTAATGAATTTACACCAGATAAAAATTTCAAGCCCGCAGAAGTTTGCGGGATTGCAAAGAATAACGCAATAAAGCATGGAGGGGCTCCGTGTAAAGTATAATGAATATAGTTTAAATCCCTTTTGTTCTCCCCCGAAGTAATCTAAAGTAGGTAAGCTAGAGAAAAACACGGGAGCCGTAAGTCCTCCTCAACAACTCTGCCAAGGATCAGGAGTTCTCAAGTCATTTTCATCCATTTCAATCCACTTTCCCTGTCACCATGAATATTTCAAATGTTGGTTAACCTCTGAAATACTACATGTACATATTTTCGCGGAAGGGATTTTTTCTTTGGAGATATACAACGCTTAGAAGAGATTTGGTGATATATTTTCATTTTAAGATTGTTGGATATGTCCTAGATACTCCAAGTTCTTTTATGAGAATATTATGGCTCTACACTTACGTTGTTTGTGTACGAATATACAATATTCGCTAATTTAAAGCATGCACGGATAAGAAGCTCGCATTTGTTGCCATATATTTGGTCAAATACTAATATTTTCAGTATCGTATTGGTAATCAAGATAATAATTTACAAATAATCAGCTTTTAGTACCCGCAGTATTCAGGTCCGATGATCCATTGTGCATGCCGCCCGTTGTAGAGTTCAAAACACTTATACTGCGTGCACAGGCTAGAACTAGCACTTCTGTTGGAAACAAAGCCACTTTTACCAAAACTGTTTTAATACTTTCACTTCTTATAAAACAAGTCTAATCGTCGCTTTTAAATTCGCAAATTTATTTATGTCTTCATAAAATTGGGAGTCGGCGCTAAGAGTTTGCAACAGTTCTTTTTGTATAGCCATCATCGATAAGTTTAAGCGCTCTTGTGTCATCGTATTTCTTAAGTAAGTCTTAATGCGCTTAAGGCACGAAAAGTTTCCTTCTACACTTATTGCAGGAATTGTTAAAACTAAGCAAAATAATTTGTATGTTTGTATAATATTCCTACCGTTTTCTGAACTTCTAAATTATAAAATTGTTCGTCTCTGTACAAAACATAAAGTTCGTTTTTTAACTTATCTATGTCATATATGTTTGGATATATTTGTAGTAAACAATCAAACGATATTTCCGGAAATCTGTTTGCATATTCGGGATATTTTAAAGCGTTGGCCGACTATTAAAAATTTGTCGTTTCTCTACTTCATTACGTATTGAAAAAGGCGTTTCAAATAGAGATTAAAACAATATCATAAGAGGGATTCATTATTATAAATAACTACGGACGAGCCTATCGATAATATATATTTAAATTAGGTTCTTATTTTATGTTAAATTTAGTCTTACCTTGTAAGGAAGTTGTTTTTTATTTCTTTAAATTAGTCCTACCTGCTTTGTCCTTAAAACTTTACCACCGCGCCTACCAACTAATCTTCAGAATATTTAAGAAGTCACATTCAACTAATCAACCACTAACACTAACCACTGGAAATTCAAAACACATAAATAAAAGTATTAACACTTGAACAATCGATTAATCGCGTCACACATGTAAGTAATCTACAGTTCACAAGTTACCTACGGTCACTAGCCACTATCACATCGTCAATTTGTCGCTGAATTAAAAACTTGAGGCGCCAGAAATCTGGCCTCAGTCTCGAGCGGACAAGGAGCGAAAAACATCAATTTTAACCGTCTCGCGTCGTGGGGGAAACCAAAACATATAGACATGTGCGACGCAATTTGAGGCTTGCAAAATTCAGCCTCACTGTTGTGGGATTGGTGGGTGACCCGGACTCCCCACGCGGGTAGAAACAGAAACAGCGGGATATTGAAATGTAAACCAGAGGTACGTTATAACATACGAGGGCTAAGATTGAAGCAATTAATTTATTTCGTTACATTGATTTTTGATAAATGTAGTAGGCAATCGGATTGAAAATTATGGGGTATTAAAATATACAGTGAAAGTCAAATTTTACGGTGAGGCTCGGCCTCAGTTGTTTCATACAACCAGCCGCCACTGGATTGTTGAGATGTCTGTGCTCCGTTAGGAAACCTGTGATAATTCTAATGTTGCTTCCTCCTGTCGCAAACTAGATCTGCCCGACGAGTACTTCTTCTTCTATATTCACCAATGTATCTTGCGAGACATTGTGCAAGTCTCATAAGTTGACGATTGAGCCTTATCTGGCCAACATATCAGTGCTAACATTAGAGGTAGTACATACTTCAGTCAGAAAGATCGTGGCGCGTTTCCTTAAGAAGTGAAATAAATTCACTTTTGGTCACCCACTTCTGAGCACTGATCCGTCTTGATAGTGACCCACCACTGCTGCAGGGAGTAGATTTGGGATAACCTCCTGCATTTTACCAAAAAATCTTCTGCTCATACAAAAATATGCATTGGTCTTTTATTACCTCTAAAAACTTACCATTCGTATCCTCTGAATGGTAACGTTGAAAATGGTCGGCTCCTTGAAGCTGCTGAAGGGCCACATTTATCTTTGGGAGGCTTTTATTTCTCCTCAAGATATCAGCATTTCAGCAAAGCTCTTGACAGATCCAAATCGTACAGTATTGATGTCTAAATTAAACAATATTGTTTTTTCTCACAATATGTTAATATTTTACAAATCTTCTCTGGAGAATCGTCAACAACGTGTAGAATTTTCTGGTCAACAGTCCCATAAGGGGTTCCACAGGGTTCGGTCCTTAAACCATTGCTTTTTAACACCTTTATAAATGACATAAGTAGATACTGACATAAATGTTAAGTGTGTTTTGTGTGCAAATGACATGAAAATATGTAATAGAATTGACTGCTTTAACTATTGTATTGTTTTGTAAAATTCTCTAAACAAGTTGTTCTCACTTTTGCACTTAAAAACAGCGCCATAGAATATCATTATAAATTGAACGATGTTATTGTTTCCAGATCACCTACATGTCGTGACCTGATATTCAAAATATTATTTCTAATGAAATTAAAATACTGGGCTTTGTAATTCGCAATATAAACGATTATCCTTCTACGCATGTTAAAAAACTATTGCATCAGTCTATTGTTAGATAAAAATGTGGATATTGTTCTTTAATATGGTCCCCTTACAGAGTGGTCCAAAAGTCTGGAAACGGTGAATTTATTTCGCGTACGGGTGGAAAATCTGAATTCTGATACTGGGGTCTTTAGTAATTTCGTTCGAGGAATCGAATGGGCCCATCAGATTTTGTGCCCGATGGGGCCTTATACGAGATATGAGGCCCAACTTTAAAATTTCGAATTTTTACATCCGATTTGGTTAAAACCCAAAATTTTCTCGTCCATTTTTGGGTCCTATGCATCGTTTTTTGTTTAAGACCAGGGGGAACAAATCCAAATTTCCAGGTTTTATCCAAATTTTGCCACGTGCAGTCAACACTTAGAGACTAATTATTTGAAGTACTATTCAATGTTTTACGAATAACAGTTTCGTATATGCGGTTGCAACGTAAACTTTTTTTTGAAGTAAGTAAGTAAGCTTAAAGCCGCTGTTAAATGGATACAATTTCCATATAGAGTATTCAATTATTATCTAAATTGATATCTTCGAAACTTTTGATAAAATCAACACTTTTTAAATAAAACACGTTTAAAATAATTCTGTCGCTTCTATTTTATTTGGATTTATTTTAGTTTCTCATAGTAAGCTTATGTCATTAAAAATAAAAATTAAACATCAGCTGTGGTATTGTCAATAAACAAACTAACTTAGTTCTGTGTATTTGAGATTGAAATAACGTATAAATTATGTTTATTAGGAATTTTTGCTTTAACTTGCAATATACTTTCTGCCCTTGAACTCCGTCAGCGTTTCTTTCAATCACCCTTTATATTATAAAAATTCATTAAATATATTAATGGAAAAATGCCCAAATAAAACACTAATTAATTTTATTAATTAAGAATAAATGAATTATTATTAATTTAGTGCATTTTTCTGTTTATTAACGCCACTTTACACACTAATTGCATTCATAAATTTAAAAAAATTCTACTGAAAAAGAAAACAGCAATGATTATTATTTACTTAATTACCGATTACTATTCCCTTTTATTACCTTTCTACAATTTATTATCATGAATATTAACGAATATTTAACAGAGGGAACGAGCGAGAAAAGAAAATTAAATCGTCTGATTGGGGTCTCAGTATCTTGGGCGGTCTTCAGCTACTTGGTAGTCGAGGCTTATATGCCGAACATAACTGAATTATCTGCTAACAAACTTACAAGGATCAAACAAGCTCCGACACAAATAGCTTTCAGTTTCGTTTGTCCTTGATATGCTGTAGGTACCATAATTTATATTGATTACTGAATTTATCTGTTCCGCTGTGGAAAGCGAATCAAGTAATAGATTTCCTTTTATTGACCTTTAGGAATTTATCTAAGTTATAATTCAGTGATTATTTTTGGGCCAATGATTTAGATTTAATTTAAAATTTATATTCTACAGTATGCGCCAAAAGTATGGAATAAATTCAATAAAAACGAAACAATTATTTTTTGGGAAAAATCCTCTAACAGATCGATTTTTAATTTAAAAAAATACATATTTTAGCGTAAAATGGGATTTTCAAATGTCATTTGTTTTCGAGTAATGACGTCATCGATTTTTTTTTAAATGGCAACACTATATTTTTTTCCTTGATTCTGAAATTCTCTATCAGATAGTACTAAAATTATGCCCTCTTACATAGGAAAGTTTTCGAGTAAATGACGATTGAATGTTAGAAAACGTAAATCAATTAAAATAAAGCAAAAACGTTATCAAGTTTAGTTTTTCGAATTCCATAGTTGTTTTATGGATCACTTAGGTGAAAATCTTTGCAAAGTGTCATTGTCACACCGACTTTCTAATAAGTATTGTAAGCGACATAGAAATTATTATTCAATTTAAAGTATTATGGCACATTTAACTGTTACTCAAAGAATTGAAATTTTAATTCTTATCGGATGCGGGAATATGACTAGAACTCAGCAGGAAGTTTGCGATTTATTTAATGAAAAATATCCAGATCGCCCTATCAGCCAATCAACAGTCAGTAAGGTAGAGTCTAAATTTAGAGAAACTGGCAATGTTGTAAATATTCCAAAACCTGGACGTCCAAGCATTAATGAAAATCAGAAACAGAACATTTTGATAAGTATGGTGGATAATCCTCATAATTCTTCACGATTGGTTGCATTAAACAATGACACTAGTCAGAGCACAGTGCTACGTATCTTGAGGAAGGAAAAATATCATCCCTACAAAATTCAACTTGTGCAGGAACTCAATGAAGATGATCCCGATCACCGCTTACACTTTTGCGAAATTCTAATGGATGTCAAGGAAATAGAAATTTACACCGGCAAATACTTTTGTCAGATGAGGCCACATTTTGTCTGAATGGAACAGTAAACCGTCAAACTTGCAGATATTGGAGTCGGGAAAATCCTCATTGGATGGCAGAGGCACATACCCAACACCCTCAGAAATTAAATGTGTGGGCTGGAATAGTTGACGACAGAATAGTAGGGCCTTTCTTCTTTGAAGGAACCCTTACAGGACAAAGATATTTAGAGTTTCTAGAAAATGATCTTGTTCCAGCCCTTGCAGTAATTTTTCCTAACGATAATGACTCTGACATTCCTGACGATACTATATGGTTTAAGTAAGACGGTGCACCTCCGCACTATGCGCGCCCTGTACGAGATTTTTTGGACAACTGTTTTCCTGGGAGGTGGATCGGCAGACGCGGACCGATAGAATGGCCTGCAAGATCGCGAGATCTTACACCTCTTGACTATTTTTTAGGGGGATACTTGAAGTCAAAAGTGTACATTAATAAACCACGTAATTTAGAAGAACTTCAAAATCGCATTCGGGACGAAATACGCAGAGTTACCCCAGAAATCATTCATAATGTGCAAGAAGAATTTCTTTACAGACTTGCGCATGTCAAGAAGTTTGTGGATGGCAATTCGAACATTTAATTAAAGTATAAAATTTAATCAATTGTATTTTATTTTACATACCTCAGAATTGTTACTTTTTTATGGATAAAATTTACGTTTTCTAACATTCAATCGTCATTTACTCGAAAACTTTCCTATGTAAGAGGGCAAAATTTTAGTACTCTCTGATAGAGAATTAAACGATCTTTCAGAATCAAGGAGAAAAATATGGTGTTGCCATTTAAAAAAAGATCGATGACGTCATTACTCGAAAACAAATGACATTTGAAAATCGCATTTTATGCTAAAATATGTATTTTTTAAATTAAAAATCGACCTGTTCGAGGATTTTTCCCAAAAAAAAAAAAATTGTTTCGTTTTTATTGAATTTATTCCATACTTTTGGCACATACTGTATATCATCTTCATTCCATTTTATTTATTCCATTTCGCAATTATCACTTGCAATCAAATAATGTGGTGTACAGGATATTTCATTAAGAGATTTTTTTACTAGTTTTGATTATACAGGGTGTTAAAGTTTAAAAGAGTTCTGGAGATATTTTGAGAATCAGAACTGTAATTTGTAAATCAAGCTAATTAGTTTTATGTTTTAAAAAATTTAACTTGGAATAAAGCTCTTTTCAAAAGACGTGCAATTTGATTTGAATTACGGACCTATTTGATATGTTATTTACTTGTCATTAAATTTTAGTAACCAAACAAATGAACATATCCATGTCATGACGCCCTCGTAAATTGGTCACTATGTCATTCAGACTTAATTCTACTGGATTATTTTCTATGAAGTCATTTTAAGACCTTGATTTACAACATACCTGCGAAAAACAACGAATAACTCAGGCAACGTATTGAAGATGGAGTAAATAATCTTAAAGACTATAGGTCTGTTCAAGCAAGAAATCCGCAAGTTATGAATTTGTTTTCAGTAAATATCGTGCAAGAGGTAGTTGAACGAACGCTTTTGGCAGTTTAGAATCTTGCTTGAACAGTCCTTATACCGAAGCTATGCCATGAGTACTCTTTAATTTCCTTTGTCGTATAAATCTTTCTACAGAATATCCAATAAACAATGGTCCAAATTTCAAGGATTCGGATAAAAATAAAGCTATTGAGCCCAACTTCATCAGTCCAAAAGTTCAAGGTTGCCGACTTACAGGGTTTCAAAGTTAAAAATTAATTTTTGCCTTTTACTGACATTTCAAACAGTTTTCGAGTTTTGCTTCAAAATTGGCACAAGAATTTTTTTTGAGACGGCTAAAATTATTGTGGCCAGAAATTATGTTCTATCTAGGGAGCACTGTGTGCAAACTTTCATGTGCTAATAATCATCTTAACTTGGGAATTCAAATGCAAACGAAAATTAAAAACCCGTTCTCAGTATAATATAGATTGATATTTATCATAGTTTTCATATCATACCATTTGTCCAGTGAAGCTATGCATTTCAGTAAAATTGGTTTAAGTTTATAATAAAAAAAACACTTGTGAATTGATTATCTAAACTAAGTATTTTATACTATACTCTATTTTTAAACTAAGAGGAGTAAATGAAGAAGTCATATATACGCAGGGAACAGTAACTACAAAATATAACTAGATCATTTTGGCGGTAAATTTGAAAAGTAATTCAATTCGTTGATGAGATATGAACAGAACTATTTCATTTGATTTAGGATTAACTAGGAGGGAGAATAATAAAATAAACTCGTATTAGTTTAAAAATAAGGTATAGGCAACTTATTTTAATTCAATATGTGATAAATTTTGTAAAGACGACATTAAGGGCGTAGTTTTAGTGACACATTTACTAGGTCTACATCGTTCTTTAACGAAAATAATTTTATTTATTGTAAATATATATTGCAAAATTAGAACAGCTTGTAAGGGATATTCATTAGGTTGAAGTGTTTTCACAAGTAGACGATTTATGAACTATTGATTTCTCCAAAGTGATTCAATTATTTAAAATATCGCTTCCAACACTTGTGTACTTGCATTTGTAGGTAAATAATTTTTCTCTTCCGCGGCGACAGTTGCTATTGGCCTCAATACCGAGGCTGTGTGACACTAAGCTGCAAATAGAGATAGGCAGGCTACTTGTCATTCTCTTGTGTTCGTATCCTTTGCCCTTCCTTCTTATTCCATCCTATTTTTAAGCTGCAAGGCGCTGATGAAGGGCAAAAACCCAGAAACAACGTTGTCCGCAGTTGCTTCGTTGTTCCCTCCATCTTTTTTCTCTGGATCCATCAAGCCGTTAAAATCCACCTGTCTCTTAAATAATTTTTGCTAACAACTGATTTACGAGCCTTCAGGTACCGTTGAAGATTTTCATCTACCATGTATATTTAAAACTATATTAGCTCTTGAATTTATAAATAGTCTAGCTGAAGATCTACGGAAACAATGTCCGGTATATGCCTGAGCATCCTTCAATTTGAGAAAGAAACGCATCAACATGTTTCGGCATTTTCCTAATTATATGAATTTCTATTAATTAGTTATATGCTTTACCATTTAAATATTTTTAAAAAATCCGATACTATCTATTTGTGAAGGCCTTGCGGTACTATATTTCCGATATATGTATGTTTAAATATTCGCTTACAATAAAGGATGTTTTTTTCTTTGTTTTTATAGTTGACAGAGTGATCATCTATATCCCATATATCCAATATCTCCAATTTTTATTTGAAGTAATTCATCACCACATGTTTTATTTATAATTACCTTTGTACCTAAATACGTATCATCGGGGGCCTCCATTAGAAAATTTTTAATTTGTTCAGTTTCTAGAACGTGTGATTTTCTCTCAATATCCATGTTGTTGTAGACATTCAAAGTAGCTTGAGCATCATACAGGGTGGGCCATTTTAATCAGTACAGTAGAATATCTCGAGTTTCGTGAGTGTTATGAAAAAATGACTCAGACAAAAGTTGCTCAAAAAACTGGGGGTCAACTAGCTGTGCATTCAGATCTGACTTTGACATTGGTTTTCAAGGTCATCTGAAGGTCAAAATAATTTTTTAAATAGAAACCCATATTTTTGAAACGGGATTCGAAAAGAGCAAGAAATCTTACGTCTGAAGCCACTTTAAAAAAATTGTTGCTTGTTACCTTTAGATCGTAATTACAAGGTGAAATACCGGGAAGGCTGCAGTCAATCCTGTAGCTACGTAACTTGAAATCGCATTTAGGCTAACTTCCCATAATCTAAGCCAGGTAGTTAACTGGATAACCGCATATCCTGAACGTAACCTTTCTTGCAACTACATACCTTAATTCGAAACAATAATTAGACTCACCTCTTCAAACCGAAATTATTCAGTCAATTCTTATCTTCAAGTCTTGCTGCAGCACGAGTATTATTCCTACATTCTCCGAGAATCATAATCATATCAACTTTTTTATTGGAAGGATAGTCAGTCATTTTCTGAATAATTTTCAGCGCAACCGACTATCCGGACTAATGCACAAAAAATCTGTACAAGAAGAGTCATTTTTTCGTAACACTCACGAAACTCGAGATATTCGACTGTACTGATTAAAATGGCCCACCCTGTATACAGGGTGTCTCATAATTAGCTGCCAACCCTAAACAGGCTGATTCTATGATCAAAATTAAGTAAAAAAGTTCATATGAACATGGGTCCGGAAATGCTTCCTAAGGGTACAGAAACCCATTGAAGAGGGAGGAATGGAAATCATTTTTTTTGCAATATCTCTCAATCGCGTTGTGATAAATTAATTAAATTTTGTATACACAGCTAAATTTTGATGAGCAATTTGATGGACTTATCCATTTGAAGGGTACAGGCAAAGAAGGCGATATGTCAATTTTTGCCGAAAATGAGTTACTTGCACCATCTGTTAGCCAATGATGTAAAGTTTCATTTCATCTACGCATACCTGCTAAAAATACGCCAAGTCAGGAGTTCTAACATATTTTTATTTCTCTGAACAGGCTAATAAGGTGGTATGTCCGCGCGGAACCAGCTAAAAAAGCGTTATGTCAAGTGATTTCGTGTGTGCGGTCTACAAGCTTTAACCTGTCGATACAAGTGTAGTAAACAGTAAACAGTGGCATTTTAATGAGCATTATGAGCACTCTAGAAAATGCTAGTAAGAAAAAAAAGAAGTATGGCAAACTGACTGATGTTAATAAACTGATAAATTTGAGAAGTCACTGTCTAGGTGAAGATTGTAGATGTAAGAGGTTCAAGTGTTTCGAGCGTATACCAGAACTTTCCCGGAAAAAAATTATTCAAAGTTTTAATTTGCTTAGTTCAGTTGACGAGCAAAATATATATTTATGTGGATTGATTACGGTTGTTCCTATTAAACAACGTAGACCCAGACAGCCGGAACAAAATGCCCTCCTCCACGATGCTTCTTTTCGATATCGTGTAAGAATTTTAAATATGGAAGGTAATATCGAGGAAGTATAAGTATGCAAAAAAGCATTTATCGCTTTACATGGAATAGGCCGAAAGAAGTTAGAAGTACTGCAGACATCTATGAAAATTACTGGAGAAGCACCGAAAAATCGTAGAGGTAAGCATAACAATCGCCCACACAAACTCTCCGATGCAACACGAAGTTCGATCAGAAATCATATTAAGTCATTTAAAGGTCGCAAAAGTCATTATAGCTTGAATGATTCTGCCAAATTATATCTGCCAGAGGAGCTGAATATTAAAAAAATGTTTAATATGTATTGCGAAAAGTTCCCTACTCCCCACGCATCATATGAAACTTATAGGACTATATTTTCAACTGAATTTAATATAGCTTTTGGCTACCCCAGATCTGACACTTGTAGCCAATGTGATGAACACCTAGCTAAAATTAAAAGTCTAGAAGCTGAAAAACTAAATATACCACATACAGAAGTTCTTGAGTATCGCAAACTAGATAGAGACATACAACAATTAAACATTGAGAATAAATTGCATAAAATCAAAGCCCAACAATTTTATAAAAGAAAAAGAGATGCTAAAAACCGTAGCCAAAAAGTGTTTCCACCGAAGCAATTTGCTTCGACTTTGCAAAAAATCTTCCGATTCCGAATATTACCACAAATGACGTATATTATAAAAAGCAGTTGTCCATATATTCATTTAATATTCATGTTCTCTCTACGTCACAAAGCATTTTTTATATGTATCCGGAAATCGTAGGCAAAAAAGGCAGTGATGATCTGCTCCTTATTACATCACTTTTTATATAATTACCTCCACCCAGAAGTCCAACTTGAGATATTTTGCGACTCTTGTGGAGGCCAAAATAAGAATTATACAATGTTTCGTTTTTTGCACTTTGTAGTGCATGTAGAAAAAAGACTGGATTTTGTCAAGGTTACCTTTCCAATTAGAGGACATTCGTACCTGGAGTGCGATAAAAATTTTGGACTAATAAATCAAAAAACCAAAGTTGAACTTCCTGAGGAATGGTGTGAAGTGTTTAGAACGTCAAGAAATAAACCCTCGCCTTTTAATGTTGAACAAGTTAACCAAACATATTTTAGAAGCTGGACAACTTTTTTTAGTAAACGCTACAAGCGCATATGTCCTTTTCCATCCAGACCAATAAGAGAACTGAAGATAGTTAAAAAACACCCAGGTCTGATACTTCATCGAGACACGTACAATGGTATGTGGGAAACTACTGCCGTTACGAACCCCAAATTTAGAATGAAAAATAAAATAGACGACGGCGAATTTGAACTTCCTGATCACTCATATAATGGTAATATTAACATACATTTTACATGAACTCTTCTTATATAACCAATTTTTTTTTTTCCAGACCTTCTACCCATAAGTAATTTGAAATGGAAGAATCTCCAAGAGCTGAAGAGGTTTTGTGGCTCAGATGCTCAAAACTACTTTACCCAAATACCACATTTATAGAAAAACAAGATAGAATTTGCGAATTTGAATTTGAAGTTGCTGAATATTAACATACATTTTTCTTTAGTGTTCATTCTTTAAATATTACTGAGAATTATTTTTACACACAACAGTTTCCAAGTTAATGGTCTAATAGATTCACAATAAAAAAAATTATATTTTTATTTCTATAATAAACTGCCAGAGGCTCTAAACATTAAAACCCGTTTTTCTCAAAACTACTAATTTTGACATATCACCTTCATTGCCTGTACCCTTCATTTATTTCCACAAGGTCCATTGGGGTGGGTAAGGGGAGGCTCTTGGTATTTTGCGTTTGTAGCTTTTTTGCAGCTTAGTGTTACTTAGTTTTGATCATAGAATCGGCATGTTCAGGGTTGGCAGCTAATTGTGAGACACCCGTATATTGACAATAATGAAGAAGATTTCATATTTCTGCTTAACTCAGAAAAATATGCCTGTAGTACATTTTCTGAAAGAGACATACTGATATTCTTAGCCTGGTAATCAATAAATTTTTTATATGTTTGCTGATATATATTCTTCTATTTTTCTGGTAATAAATTACGCTATATTTTTTCTACTGATTTTAAATGATTTCTGGTGAAGTTAATGTGAATTATTCCATTTAATATAATTAAATAGTTATTTTTATGAATTTAAATAGGAACAATATGGCAATTACCGTGTACCTAAGTTATTTACTTAATAACGCTCATAGCAAACACAGACATTCATGAAAGAACATTTTGTTTGCTATTATGGTAAAATTAAAATTGATCGGTGAATAAATTATGCGCTTAACTTGGCAATAAAGGAGGTTCAATGTCTTGGCTGCTTTAATAGGCGCGGCTGCGCATCGTCTATTAAATACCAGCCACGGCATTAAATCTTTTACTCGTACTACCTAGTTAAAGTAATAATTATTTAAAGCCATGAGGAATATAATTTTTACTTAAATACTGTAAGTATACTAAAAAATACGTTTCGATAAAGACTTAATCGTTAAAAACATAAATTAATTCCCTGGAAACGCAGACAATATTTTAAATTTATAGCCATACTATGAAAATGAACAGGAAACCAAAATAAAAAGGTCCACCCTCCTCGACCACATCCAGCGTCGTGTCCTTTTACTTTACACCCATACTCCACCGACAGCTTAACCCTATTAATTACATGCCCGCCATATATTTTAAATTGCGACTAGCTCAATGACTCACGTCGGCCGGATAAAGAAGGACCCACGTGCTCGACACGCGACGCCGAGCATTCCTCGCAAGTGCCAAACTAACTGATCAAAGAGTGTTGAGCAACAACAATCGAACGTCACCAGGCCTCATTATTTATAGCAGTTGCACACTGCCCTCTGTTCCTTTTATGTTACCCTAGGCTCGCTTCAGATATCTAAAATTATCTATGCCAATAAATTAAATCACATGCAGATCTTCATAAGTTCTTCTGGTTGATAAGCTTTAGATGTATTTTATTTATTGTCATTTTAAATTTACTCGAACTAAAAGTATAGTCTAGGAATTAGACGGTTTCCGGTAAAAATTTGTATAGATTTTTTTTAAACTTACTGATAACTTTTTCGGAAATGCGGCCGGTTTAAAGAATTGGCTGTCGTATTACAGGGTGATTTTAAATAAAGTAGCAAGACCACATATTCCTTAGGTGAAAATAAACCGATTTAACCTAACATACCTATATCCCAAGTCGCTTAATAAAAAAGATACAGGGTGTCAAAGTTAAAATTTTATTTTCGATATTTGTAGATAACTTCTTAAAAAATTCAAATATTTACTTAAAATTACCAGGAGTTTTTGCGGGTGAGAAATTCAAATTTGTTTCTAATTTTGACGTCACTAGTAGAGGGCGCCATTTATGACAAATCATGTTTCTTTTAAATAGCAGAACTTTTTTGCTGCTTAGTGTATCCATCTGACTATCGATTCTCCTACCTGTTATATCTGAAAAAGGTATACCTTGTTGAAGTCGTTAGGAGTAACAGTTTTCGAAATAATCCTATTTGATTTATTCAGTGCACCGATTGAAAACTGTTATCGTTTCAGGTAAATTGACTTTTTTACTAAAAATATAGCAAAATGTTACTTGAAAAAGTTGTTCAGAACGGTAAATTATGGAGATGTGCAAAATTTTAAAAAGATCGGCCTGCTTTGATAAAATCTTTGTGCTTTGTTGAAAAATGGTTTCATCAAACCTCGCCGATCTTCTTGAAATTTTGCACGTCTTCATAATTTACCATTCTAAACAACTTTTTCAAGTAATATTTTGCTGTATCTTCAGCAGAAAAGTCACTTTACCTCAAACCAAAATAGTTTTTACTCGGTGCACTCAACATTTCAAATAGGATTATTTCAAAAATGGTTACTCCTAACGACATTAGCAAGGTATATCTTTTTCAAATAAAACAAATAGGAGAATCAATTATTTCTATAGTCAGATGGATACACTAAGCTGCAAAAAAGTTCTGTCATTTAAAAGAAACATGATGTGCCATAGGTGGCGCCCTCTACTAGTGACGTCAAAATTAGTAACAAATTTGAATTTATCACCCGCAAAAACCCCTGGTTTAAAAATTTTAAGTAAATATTTGGATTTTTTAAGAAGTTATCTCCAAATATCGAAAGTAAAATTTTAACTTTGACACCCTGTATCTTTTTTATTAAGCGACTTGGGATATAGGTTTGTTAGGTTAAATCGGTTTATTTTCACCTAAGGAATATGTGGTCTCATTTTTGCTACTTTATTTAAAATCACCCTGTATAATCGTCTATTTGTAGTGGCATCACCTACATATTGTTAAAATGTATTATGGAAATGTTCTAATTGTTAATGCATAATAATATCGGACAATTATAATCAGCAAAATTTTGATGAGTCTTTTGGCTTCAACAAGAGCGCGAATTCCTATACTGCACATAAAATCATTATTTTCCTAAGAAACAAATTTAGGAGTTTTGTAATAAGTTTTTTGAAAATTTTTTAATAAGAATGGAAAATGATAGTTCTAATGCTATAGAAATATGTACTTACTATACAGGGTATCCGTAAATAAATGCAACATAGAGCAAGAGTAGATTCCTGACGACAAAATAATACGATGTTGCCAAATTTATCTTAGCCAAAAGTTGATGGTTAAAAAGATACAGAATGTCAAAGTTAAAATTATATTTTCGATAGTTGTAAATAACTTTAAAAATATAAATATTTGGAGATCGAGATTTTTTGGGGGCGAAAATTTCAAATTTGTTTCTAATTTTGACACCACTAGTATAGGGCGCCACTTATGGCGCATCATGCTTTTTTAAAATGACCTATTGAACTATTTTGTGGTTTAGACCACATCTGACCATTGAAACAGTCGATTCTCATACCCTTTTACCGTAAGTCGTTAGAAGTAATAATCCTATTGAAATATTCAGTACATCGAGTAGAAACGTTTTTGATTTCAGGTAAACGGCTTTTTCCGCTAAAAATAAAGCAAATCTTACTTAAACAAGTTATTCAGAATGATATATTATGACGACCTTCAAAATTTCAAGAAAATCGGCCTGCTTCGATAAAACTATTTTTAAAAATTCGGTTTCATTACTTTCATTAAACCTTTGACAGAATCGACTGCTTCAATAGTCAGATGTGTTGACAATAAAGCAAATCTTACTTAAACAAGTTATTCAGAATGGTATATTATGACGAACTTCAAAATTTCAAGAAAATCGGCCTGCTTCGATAAAACTATTTTTAAAAATTCGGTTTCATTACTTTCATTAAACCTTTGACAGAATCGACTGCTTCAATAGTCAGATGTGTTGACAATAATGCATAATCAATAAATCACGTGTTAATGGAATTTTCAAAAGAGAACTGAATGACTTTCTATTAAGTAAACTCGTAGGGCAACATCGCAACATGTTTTTAAATCCCTCCTCTCCCCAGATACAGAAAATATCTTCAAGACTAAAAGCACAGAATATATAGCTAAGAGAAGAAATAGTAATAAAGGCTCTTCTTTCTTCTCTTCATTTCTGTATTGCACAACTGCTTTCTTCATGATATTGTATTGCAAACTGAATCCGCCTGTTATTAAAATATTTTATTAATTTTACAAAAACAAAGGCGGCCATAATAGCACAATTGACACTCGAATAGGTCGCTGCAGATGTGCTACAAGAGAGGGAGATACTGAATCTGCGATTTAATGGGACGAATGTCGAAAAGTGTACGATGTTGTAGTACTTTATGAATAAAAAGAAAATAGTGGAAAGTCAAGTTTTTATTAAGAACTGTACAAAAAGACTATTGTACTACATCTAATATCTCGGACGCAGAAATCATGTTAGGCGAGAAAAATGACGAAATTTATACTGCATTTCCGTTCCACTGGACATCTGAGGATATATCCAGATGGCTAAAAAAACAATCAAACCACAAACACAGTTTAAGTCCTGTCGAAGAAGAAATCCTAAAGAAGCTAAAGGAATCTTCCCTACCGCTCTATGAAGATCAGAAACATTTCAGAACACGAAAAAATAGAATGTCGTTTGAGTATTACCAAAAAAACATATCATGTGGCTTCCACCGTTCAATATCTGCATTCATTTTCTAATTCACAGTCCACAATCAACACGTTAGTCGTTCTGTGACAATAATTAATAATGTTACAGAGACACGCAAGCAGAAAGTGAAGAAAATTTAACTTGGTTTATCAGCTCTCTGGTAGTTGTCAATGGTAAAACAATTTCCCGACTGGTTGCCACGTTGTCGGCTTTGGTTCCTTGGATGTAACAGTATTCAATGGACCACATTAGTGGAATATATCCGGACATCAGTTCCACTATGGACTTGGAAGAAAACGGTTGCATTCCATTTCTAGATATTCTGATGGAATATTAGGACATAGCCTTTATAAGAAGTCTACTCAATAACGCAAGGCCATCTAAGGAATAATAACAGTGAAATGTCAGCATTTGCGGAATATAAGGTGAATATAGATTTTAATGAAACAGGTGAGATACTCTATAGAGAGGGCTTGGAACTATCAGCAATTTGGAAGTGATTCATCTGGAACGTCATAGGTCGATGATTTCGAGTCTTGCATTAGAACGTCATGGACAAGTGTTCACACCAAATACAAATAATGACCAGAAAATTTGATCTCCTAATTCAGAATTACTTCTGAGGTAGAACAGAATATGTCTCTCAAAATGTCAAGAGACCAAAACCAACGAGGTGGCAATTAGCCTGCAAATTGCTCAACCAAGAAAACAAAATTTTTTTGGGACATGGTTTTATGTTTTAAAATCTATAGCTTCTATATGTATTTCCAGATAATTTTCCTAAAAATTTTATTGTAATATATGTAATTCACATTTCTTCTGAAACAAAAAAAATATATTATAAGTTCTGATATGCCTGCCTCGGAGACAAAAGCCTGGGTATACAGAGATCTAAAAATGGAAATGGTTAGATGCTTTGTAGGATTTTGAAGCATACCAAGTACGTCTATAAAGTGAACATTATATTGAATAAATGATGGTGAAGTGACTAGTTCTACTATTCAAATCGTGATTCTGTTAATGATAATAATACTTTTTTATAGATGACTGTGAAATTGAATGTTAAAACGTTCTTATAGAATGTGAAGTAGTATTTTGTTAAGGAATTGAGGTGAACTATTAGAGCTAGGAAAAAATATTTGTGTCCAGGAACGATTTAATTTAGGATTGCTCGGCCACCGAGCGAATAAATTCGTTAAACAAAATTTTCCAAAGCTAATTATTAATACTCATTTTTTACAGGAACTAATTGGAAGTAGTATAAATATATAGGTATACCTACCTATGTGAACTATTTTGGTGATGCATATATTGGTATTTTGGAAACTGTAAGAGATAAGAAAATGGTTAAATGGGTAGAGTTTCAGACGGTTCTGTCGCTAACTTAATGATCATTATAGACTGTCCTAGATCTTCAGGTTTTTGAGTTACTTTAAAAACAGTAAATCTGAGGTCTTCGAAAATCGTCTGTAACTTTTGTATTTAGAGGAATTTTTAAAATCTAAAAACACTTTTTTACAGTAAGTTTTTTCGAACAATTTCACTGTATATTTAGATTTTCATTGCGACGTTTGGATTCCAATATACCAATACATGCGTCACCAAAATGGTCCACACTATGTATGTAGCTATATGCAGCAATGATTAGTCCTTTTTTCCTCTATTATAATTATTATGTATAAATTTTCATACTTTTCAATTTTCACAAAAGTTTAATGATTAACTTATGCAATAAATATCTAAAAAAGGAACTAAGTATAACAATGCTTTTGAGATTAAAATGGAATTTGCAACTGCGCTGAAAATCCAGCTTTAGCCGCGCTGGAGAACTTGCAGTACGCTATAAATTACGTATAAGAACCAAATTTATAGATAGAAATCGATTACAGATTCATTAGTGGGGATAATTTCGTTAATCTTAATGAAGTTTGTTCGCGATTCCGATAGTCTGTTTTTAGTAAAGCATATTAGAATACGAAATTAAATATTTGCTTCAAATTGAGGCCACTGTCGCAAATTAGAATTAAGTATTTTTTTTCTTGTAACATCTATTACGTGCGTAAGGGTTCGGATACATGTGAAAGATAATCTGATGTTGAATATTTGGTTAATATATTTTAATAATTAAATTATTTAATAGCATGTACAGGGTTAGTTTTCGGATTTTATATTTCCAGAGGATTCGCCGCTTTTCGCGACATCTTCAATGGCGGCAGTGAAGAGCAGTGAAGAATGGAATCTAACCATTTATAGCAGCTACTACGGGTGTCTGAGAAGATTGAAGACTGTTCCAACCTTAGCAATCGTATTACGAATAATGAAAACCAAAATGAATATATGAGCGGACCCAGCGGTTCTGATAGCTGGTTTTCTCCCCACAAAGCCTAGCCAAAGAACAACTTGAGTAAGTCAAATATTCTTAACTAACTCCACATTAATTATATGACTGGTGATGACTAAATGGTACTAAATAGAATCAATTAATTTGAAATGAAAATATTCTCTTTAGAGTAAAATTCCTCGTAGTTAATTGCTAATTTTCTAAACTTATCGGTCAGGGGTTTAAGGCGTACTTGAATCGATGTTTGCTACTAGCCTGGGTTCGAATTCCACGGCCGAAAAACTGTAAAATCTGGAGGGTAGTTTGAAGGTTACAATACTTGGGCCCCTTTGGGCTCCTTGTACTTCTTCCCATTAGCAGATCAATCCTCCTGAGCCGCTAACTAGGTGGTAACGTTGCCCAGGGTATTTTCCTGATAACCTTGTTCCACAGGCGATTCTCTAGCCTAAACATGGTTATTGCGGCCACTTCTTTTAGATAAATATCCAAAGGTGGCAGACATAGCATTACTCCCTTTGCTATGGTGAGTGTCGTTTTCATAGATTCAGTTTTGCTCAGGCAGGTAATCCTTTGTACCTAGCTGAGCTTCTATTTAGCTGTCGTCTGTTATTCTTTCGACCACCAGACAACAGCCTCAGCGAACATTAGTTTCACAAAGGCAGTGTATATCCATATGACCACCTTTGGTTTCATTCCCCAGGTTTTACCAGTCCTGCGACACTGTTCATAGGATATGTTTGCCTTTTTTAGTTTTCAAATGAATAATCTATGTTAGCTTTGCATTAAGTGTGACCCCAAGGTGTTTCACATCCGATGCAAAGTTTAACATATTTAGGAGAGTTGGTGCTTTTATTGGTTCCATTTTTCTCTTCCCCATAAGGAGAACTATTTTTGTTTTCCTGGAGTTAACAGACAGGGTCCTCACACCATTTTTCAATGGTTTTTAGGGCTGTTTGCATTAATTGGCAAAGAATATCTCCAGACCTTCCATTAATCAGCATAAGCGTTAATATAGATGCTAATTTCCGAATTGAGGTGGCACAGGAGACTGTCTAGAACCAAGTTTCATAGCAGTGGTCGAAAGACCGTAGATTGGTAGGACGGAAGAACATTAGCTGTAATGTTATTATAGTCACCAAAAAATTTTTAACCGTTACTTGAACTTGAAGACTTAAAATTCTTTCCCTTTCAAATTCCTCATAGTAGTCACTCGTCAATAATAATAAATGCAAATAAATATATTAAACTTTTCCTTAAATGCCCCATATTAAACGCACCACATTTCTATTCAGTAGCCGGTGAAATTAAGATATCTGCAACTCATTACCTGACCTTTATGTCGAAATTTCACTACAAAAATCGAATTTCGAAAAGTTAGAAAATAATGACAGAGATGAGGCAGCAAGAAGCTGTAGCTGACGAGTGTCTAACGGTAGAGAATTGTCTATGTGAGTTGCGTTCTGCTACTAGTTGCGGTTAGCTGGCGAGTGATGATGCAGAAACGTTGCAATTGCTGTACATATCTACGACAATATACAGAAAAAAATTATGAGGTAAACTTTTTGACTATAAAAATTGAGAAGTAAACAAGTATTTATAGCTGATGTAACAATCACTCGAACTTCATTTTAAGCGGAATATCCCTTAAAAGTAAAGCTTGTACCCGCTGCACGTTAACCGGCGTGAAAACAGCAGCCAGACTTGCCAGCTAAAGTAAGCGATTATACACGAATGACCATTGACGTCCGTCATACTAGAGATTGTCTCGCCGAGAGTGTGGATGCGGCATAACATTTATTTTATACTTTGTTTCAAAAATAACCCTTGACTGATCCGTTTGGCGCAAGGGATTAATTAATCTATATTTTTTCAGGAGTGTGGCAAAAACCCAATAAAACTAAAGAAAAACTAAAATTATGCCACAAATAAATAGATTCAGACAATACAGGGTTAAATATGACTTGGTACAAATATTTTAAGAGGGGATAGGGAAAAATAAGAATGAACAGGATCACCCTTCAAAAAAATTCCAAACTTATTTATAAAGTCAAACAATTTTTTTTCCGATATTATTTCAAATCCTTATTTAACGCCGCCAATGTAGAGTAGGCAACCAACAAATAGTCGTTCAGTCGGTATCGCTCTCATGCCATAATTCAATTCCTGTGTTTACGTTGTAATTTTGTGTTCTTCTTCAGTTTTTGTGCCTTATTTTAATTTTAAACGTTTTATAGTTATTAAATAAAGGAATATGTGTCGGGTACAGATATTTTCCCATAATCCTGCCGCGGGTGCATTAAAAGTTTTTTATTACCTACTTATTAGTACCATCCATTCCTTTCGTCCGATTTTCTTATAATAAATAGGCATTTTATCTAATTGTACCTACGGGAAGTGTCTTTTATCGGTAGTGAGTGGCTGTAATGAGCGAATATGTAGTTTTACCAGTTTATAACGAAATAATGAAAAACGAATACAAAATACTGGAGCTAACTGGATTAACTGTTACCTATCTATCAGGTATTATTACTAATCAGAATGTTAATTTTTGTCATTTCTACATTTAGAAACGCTACAAAAGACGACCATGTAGTATGTGGTGCCATTTGCATTTGTATAAAATTAAATTTTACAAAATATAACAAGGCTTAGAATGGGAAAAAACAACTTAAAAAAGTATGGCCCTCTACTTTGTACAGAAAAATGAATAACATCAGCGTTTGAATCAAATTTGTTGGTTTTTCAAAAGTTTGACGCCCTGTATTTTAAAAATAAGTGGCTCTAGGACATATGTTTATTAAGCAAACTCCACATATTTTTGTCATTTTCAAACACCCTGTATTTATATATTCTTTTTAATTTTAACATTAACATTACAAAAGTAAATCAGTATGAAATTAAGTTTTTTGTGGTTTTTAGTAAATTGTCTAAAATAGGACATCAAGATAACATTATTTAGTAATTTATACATGCCAAGTAGGAGTTGTTTCGATGCTTTAAATTATTATTGAACTGATACATATTTTATAGAGAAAATATATACCTAAATTTTTATAAACTTTAAATAATGTTTGAGTTTACATCATTCATTCACGTACGACCTGTAAAACGCATCAATCTTTTTTTATGTGACGTCTAATCGATACATTTTAATATATTAATATATTGAGTTTCGTGTTTAAACATCTAGTTTTCATATTTTATGTCACAAGATACCAAGTTTCAAAAGAAAATTGCAGAAATACTAGGGAAACGGATATAAGAAATATTAAAACATATTCCTGTGTACTTTTCACCTTCAACTTTCATAAGAAAAATTTATTTAATTAAAAATATTTTGCCTCAATATGTTTTTAACTTTAAAAAGGAAAAGGTCCAAATACCGCAGATACCTACAAAGTTGGAAAGAAAAAGTTTGCCAGAATTATATTTATTTGTCTTTGTAGAAAGATTATTTACGTGTGCAAGAATGTACATCTTTGTGTTTGCAAAATTGTGAAATAAAGGGTGGTTTTAAATATGATACGAATTTTCAGTGTTACGTAAATGTAGTCTCTGTTCTAATGTAATAAGTGATAAAAAATCATTTTTTTACTGTTTTAGAAAGGTATTTTAAGCTAATATAAATCAAATTTCCTACAATTCCTATCAATGAAGTCATATGTATGTTCTCTGATACCAAACATCTAGGTATGCTAATGAACAATTCCACAGACAAAGCTCTATTCAATAATTATCTAAAGAAAATAATCTAATTTAATAACCTGCTAATGAAACACTCTAAAAATATCTAACTTCACTTTTTGACAGTGGGAACACGACAAATTCAACCACAAAAGCTAATAATAAGGAATATATGGGTAGATATTGTGGGTGTAATTCAACGCAGGTTGGGGCCTTTGTCCACTGAGTAGTTAGTTTAATACCTAAAAATATATAAAAACTTTTGATAAAAAATCATCCTACGAACTATGGATGATTCACAACTTATTAAAAAAGAAGGGAATAGATTCGTCATGAAAACTGGAGTCAATATCGTTAAAAAACATTTGAAAAATCCTGATAGTATCTCAGAAAAAAATTGTTGAATGCATTCTATCGACGTTGTGAGATTTCGAATACTGAAATCTGATGTTATTAAAGTTTTTGTAATAGTGTTTACATTAGTTTTCCGAGTGTCAAAAATGGTTTACGATGGATACAGTTTTAATTTATGGCGAAGTAAGACAAAATGCTTTAGCAGTACGTGACATGTACCAAATGCAGCTACTTGTACCGCGGTAGTGCAACGCAGGTGTGTCATGGGAAAGAGTGACCGCAAAATCCGCCCGTTTTTGCGTAGTGTATAGCAAGAACGGGGAAGGTTGTACAGAGGTCTCCGTGGGCTTAAATTGATCGTCATGAAAAATCTAGGTGAGCATAATTCGATTTTTCCAATATTTGCCCGACTTACCCCTACTTAAGCCACCCTTGAAGTCGGGGAAAACTGGTCAGAATTTCGCAAAAGATCGAATTATGGAGCCCGTCTTTCGTATCATTTGTCGGGTAGTGGGGGAAACAAAGTACTTCATGAAGTGGATATCATTCCCCGTCTGCTATGGGCAATAGGGGTGGTTTTACCCCCACGCGGGGGGTGTTTTTCACCTTGAGCATTTTTAGGAGGGCATTCTTGTTACCCTTGCCATGTGGAATTCCACCAATTTTTACCCAGATTTCGGTGACCATTTTTTCTTTCTTGTTTTAGAGGTGGTTTCCACCCCTTCAGTAACTGATCAGAATCGACTGAAGAACGAATTATGGGGGCATGTATTTGATATCATTTGGAGTTATAAGGAAGAATGGCACAAAAAAGGCAATTCATGAAGGGAACATCATTTGCCGCCGGTTTTCGGCAATAGGGGTGGTTTTACCCCCACGCTGGGGGTGTTTTTCACCTTGACCATTTTTGGAAGAACATCCCTGATCTCTTCCTTGCCATTCACGTTCCCGCCAATTTTTACCAAGAATTGATCGACCATTTTCCACAAGTCGTACAAATGTTGGAAGAATCGAATAATGCTCACCTAGATTTTTCATGACGATCAATTTAAGCCCACGGACGCCTCTGGACGACCTTCCCCGTTCTTGCTACACACTACGCAAAGACGGGCGAAAAAATGTTTTTTTTTGCGGTTACTCTTTTCAACCAATAAGTACCAGGCGGATCGCTCAACATGTACAAGAAATGTTCCAATCAACAGTACCAATTCAATTATATACGTACCATATACAGAGTGTTCAAGCATTAATACCAAGGGATTATCCCTTATGAATTAGATTTTGTGAATGGTTCCTGCAACTAAATGGTCAAAATCCCAGATTTACAGCTGACGTGTCAGTTACAGATAAAATTATTTTTACACGAAGTGGGACGTATAACATTCATAATAATCATATTTGGGATATTGAAAATCCGCACGTTATTGAACGGGATTATTTCCTTAAAATGTGTGCAGGAATTGTCAATTGTCGCTTGATTCAACAATTCATATTACCAAATCGGATGGATGGGGTTCAGTATCTTGAGATCATGGCCGCCACGATATTTAAAAAATTAAGCGTATTGCACTAAAGTGAACACTATTGATAATTTACGCGAACGTATGATAGCTGCTCCCAATAACTTATGAGAACAAAATTGATAAGAACCAGAAACATTTGTGTTAGTTCGTAGTAACTGGGTAAGACGGACCCAAACATATTTAACGTCGGTGGACAACATTTTGAAATGTATGTATCTCAAATTATTTTATTAATTAAAACCACCAATTAATTAATAATAACAATAGCGGCAAAAGTAGTTGAATTTGCTTATATAAAATAGGTGTTATAAAATTTTATTAATTTCTTTCTTTGGGAAATTCTTTAAATTGTTTGCCCGTTTATTTTTTTATTACTTTACCGCCAACTGCATACTTTGCCTTGCGTAAGGTCAGGTTTTACACCAGTGGACCAGTTTCCAGTGCCGTGCAGAAGTGTATTTTTAAATCATAGCTGCTTTTAGAGGCAGTTTAAAAAAATCTTAGCAAATTAAAAAAATATCTCTTCACTGCGACAATTATATAAGTTTTCTCCAGAATGTAGAACAGTTTGCAGGCTGATAAGTTATTGAGAAAAAAAACTAGTAACACTTGATGTGATGGAAATTATCAAGTATTTTCCACGGTGTATGGTACAAAGTATGGTAAGCTACAATTAATAGCTGTTCAGTGAGTACTGTGAACAGCCATGTTCTCTAGAGCATTTTCCTCCAAACATTAAACAAAATAATTAAATTTCAACATTATAGTTCAGCATTACGTTAACAGAAATCTTCACGTATTCGGTGGAGAAGCGATTTCTCGTCCTTTAAATGCCCGCGTTAAATAGGAATAGATATATCGTCGTCTTAAAACCACACTGTTTTATGTCCATTTTATTAAATTTTACAGGAGAATTCCGAACCAATGCATATTTTTTGTACAGGATAATTTTTTCTACATTCAGTGACTATTCTAGTACTAAAATAATACATATTTTTCAGAAGACACTTAGAGTAAAAAATAAATAAATTACATAAAACAGTTTCAGACATAGAATCAATTAAATTCAAACCTTTTGCAATCATCTTATTTCTATGTTCAAGATAGAGCAATTGATAAAACAGGTACTAGAAAAATGTTTATTTTGAAAAAATAAATAGTTTCATGCAAACACCATATTCTGATTATGTTGTTGACTTTTGGGACCAATTTAAAGTCTTTGTCTTTAATAGTTTTTTATTTCAACTTATAACGGGTTAATAACGAAGTATTTATTGTAGGGGTTCTAAAAAGTAAGTACTCAATACGAAAATGAGGGATTTTATTCTAATACTGTAAGTTCACTACATAAAGGAAATAACAGAAAAGCTAGGCGCGAGGTCCGCACTGGTAAGCATTCCAACTCAAACTGCTCTCTGGCTCGTCTCTAGGCGGGATCGCGCATGCGAGGGGTATAGAGGCGGAAGCAGTGGCGTTACAACTCTCCCCCTCTGGTTCTTGCGTACGTCCTCGTGCTTGAACCAGCCTTGCGAGGTCGTCCTCTTCTTCTTTTGGGTACAAGAGGAGTAGTTTCTTCTCCTCCAATAAACGGGGTCATTTCAGATACATGGTATTTTCCTATGGATACATCAGGTTTGTCCAGTGTAGCAATCTCATAGGTACACGGTGTTATTTCGGTGAGGATTTTATAAGGGCCATTTCTTCTCGGAGCAAGTTTACTTGAATAACCCTTGGATGAGCTACTTAGGGTATGTGTTTTCAATAAAACCAGGGTACCAGGCTCATAGTCAGGAGCAGGACGTCGTAGTTGATCAGCATAACGTTTATGACGTTCTTGTTCATACCGAACGCGTTCTTTCACAGTATCCATACTAGAGATAAATTGTTGAAGGTACGGTGTTATTACAGGTACAAAATTGTCAGTAGCAAGAATTGTTGTAACATCATGGGATACGTCGTCCAAAGTACGTAACTCACGACCAAAAGTTAAGTAAGCGGCACTATGTCCTGTGCTTTGACACATTACAGTATTCATCGCAAACCGTACACTAGGCAAATTCTGGTCCCAGGTGTTATGTTGGTCACCTACGAGAATTGATAATTGGGGTTTTAAGTCTCTATTCTTTCTCTCTACTGGATTAGATTCAGGATGGTACACAGGCGTCAATACTTGTTTAATGTCCATGATGTGCATAACTTGTTGCATAACATCTGCTACAAACTGGACTCCATTATCACTTATCACTTTGCGGGCCAAACCATATCGTAGGAAGATTTCTTCTATTAATATTTTTGCACAAGCGATGGCAGTGGCTGCTTTTAAGGCAAACAACTCCACCCATTTTGTAGCAGTATCTTCGATAATAAAAATCCACTTATTTCCGTTTGTAGTTTCCGGTAACGGACCAAATAAATCGATCGCCAATACTTCAAATCGTTGATTATAAGCAGGAGTTTGTACTAGACCAGCAGGTTTCAATGTTTGAGGTTTGTACTTTTGACATGGTACACAGTTGCGTATATACTTTTGAATAAACCTACGCATTCCAGGCCAGTAATATCGGGTAGCAATTCTTCGAATAGTTCTGTCAACACCATAATGACCAGCTGATGGACTATCATGATATTCGAACAAAATGTGCTTTCTCTCTTGTTCCGGAACTACGTACTGGGCGGTTTCTTCATCAGAATCAGGGAAGTAATGGTACAGGACACCATTTGACATAACATATCCAGCACTTATCCAGTGACTTAATTCTTCTTTAGATGGAACTGTTTCGAAAGAGGTAATTATTTTCATGACCTCAGGATCGGACATTTGTTCTTGCCTTAATTCTGCAGCAGTCTTTCCAGTTAACTCTACTGTTGCAGTGTATAAACCACATACTTCTTCATCTTGCGAACTAAAAGGTCGTGATAACATATCAGCAACCCTGTTAGCCTTTCCAGAAGTATAACTTATCTTAATGTTATAGGCCTGTAATTGTAAAGCCCATCGTGCTAAACGGCCAGAAGGTGATTTAAGACTCATTAACCACCTCAACGGCTGATGATCCGTTCGAACATGTACTTCAGAACATTCTAGATATCCTCGAAATTTATTGACAAAGTGTACTATGGCTAGCGCTTCGCGTTCCAAAGTTGAATAATTGCGCTCAGCGGACGTCAACAGTCGACTACCATATTCCACGGGTCTCTCATCATCACCCTCTCCTTGAAGCAGAACTGCACCAATGGCGAAATCGCTGGCATCCGTATTCAGAATGAAAGGTTGATTTACATCTGCTTGTCGCAGCACTGGAGCTGTTGTTAAAAGCTCTTTCATCTTTCCAAAAGATTCTTGTTGTTGAACACCCCACGACCATTTTACATTTTTTTTCAATAAATTGGTAAGAGGTCTAGCTACTTCAGAAAATCCAGGGATAAAACGACGAAACCAGGAGCATGTCTGGATAAAGGACTTCAACTGTTTCGAGTTACGCGGCACATTCATCTCTCCAATAGCAGCAACTTTCTCTGGATTCGGAGCAATACCATCTTGCGTAATTAAATGTCCTAAGTACTTTATAGAAGTACGCACAAACACGCTTTTCTTACGATTTATCCGAAGGTTATACTTAGAAAGTCTTTCAAACACGCGCTGTAAGTCTTTTAAATGTCCTTCAAAAGAATCTGATAAAATAATTATATCGTCCAAATAGTGTAACACAGTCACATCGGGAAGTCCACTTTTAAACCGGTCCATTAAGCGGGAAAATGTCGCAGGCGCGTTTTTAAGTCCATATGACATTCGTTTGTATCGAAACATACCAAATGGTGTGACGAAAGCAGTTTTGTCGCGATCGCACGCACGTACACTCACTTGATGATAACCGGCCTTTAGGTCAATGGTAGACATGTAGTTTGTCTTCTTTGCGGAATGAAGGAGGTCTTCTATAACAGGCATCGGGTATTTATCACTGATTGTTACCTCATTTAGACGTCGATAATCCCCACAAACTCTTACTTCACCGTTTTTCTTCGGCACCATAACTACAGGCGCAGCCCAAGGACTTTCACATTCTTCTATAATGTCCTCTTCAAGTAAATTGTCTAATTCCTTCCGTAATATTTCTTTCTTTGGTTCAGCAAGCCTATACGGAGGGACTGCGATAGGTTGCTGGTTTTCTTTAATTTCAATACAATGTTCAGCATAAGGCGTAGGGGCTCCCCCTTGCTTAAACGTATCAGGAAAACTAGAAAGTAATGTAACGAGAGACTTGCGTTGTTCATCCGTCAAACCAGTACCCTCATCAGAACGTAACTCTATACTATAACTATTCATAGTTTTCTTAATGTCATCAAGAAACTTGTAGGTTGCTTGAGGTTCATCCTTAAAGTACCATATACTTAATCCCATATCAAGAACTATAGCAGCATTCTTCAAAAAATCTGCTCCTAACAGGGTCCTATTGTCGATCTCGGTGGACAGTACTATGAAATTTGTACGAATTATACGTTGTTGAATCGTGACATCAATGGTGGTAGAGAAAACTTCTCTTGATACTTGACTACCATCAGCCAAAGAAACTTTAACATTTTCTGTAGTAAACTCGCAAACATCTTTTATTTTGTTATACAGATTACAGCCCATAATACTTCTTGAAGCTCCAGTATCGGCAAAAGCACTACCATGTAATCCACAAATAGTGATAGGTAATACCGGACGTTTATTCTTATCAGCAGTGACGTCAGCAGTATAGAATTCACTAATTTCTACAGATTTGGCAGATTCGCTTTTAGAACTAGTGGCACTAGAACTGGCATTGTTGTTCGACATAGTATTAGAGATGTGAGGTTTACATTTTGTACAACGTGCTCTAATTACACCTGGAGTACCACAACCATAGCATGAAATCGTTGTCGACGCAGAGGTGGTATTTTCTGGTTTGTTTTCGTTACCACTTTTGACTTGCGAAGCCGATTTATCATTTTTTGATTTTAATACTGTGCAGTCAGAAACCTCATGACCAAACACTTTACAGTACACACACTTTATACGTTTATTTTTACGTTTGTCCTGTTCAATATCACCATAAACAGTTTGTGACTCAGCGAGAGATTGTTCAATACTACGCGCACTAGTTAAAAGTTCCTCAAATGTCTTTATACTATCGCGTGTCAGTCTTTCTCGAATTCGCTTATTGAGAAGTCCGTATATCATGTCTAGCTTTATTTTTTCACTCAGTATATCAGTCTCTGGGAGTTGAGCAAGCAAAGCGCGGCATTTTGACACAAAAAGTTCAGTGATTTCACTATCAGACTGTTCTTGTTTAAATAGCTCGCGGTATACTCGGTAAGGCGGTAATTTAACACTATATGCTGAACGAAGTGACTTCAAAGCATCGTCCCAACATGTTATCGACGATTTTACTCCTTGCCAATACGTCGCAGCTGCACCGAACAATAACATCGGCAACCCTTTTAAAGCCATTTCATCAGATACATTACTACAGTCTTTGTAAATGCAAACGGCATCAATGAATGCTTCTACATCAGCGCGATTCTCTCCATCAAAGCGAGCAGTACAACCAACAAAATTACCACTACTACGCGTAGGCAAAGAATTTTGAATAAACTGGTTGAATAATTGTAACTGACTTTGTTGCATATTACTCATTAATAAACTTAACTGTTCATTGGTTAACGTATAAGAAGCTACCGAAGCCGGAGAGCTTGTACCTTGTTCGCGTTCATCAGGCATTGTAAAATTTTGTGTACTTATCTGATTTACTGCAGGCTCAGACGAATTCTCGACAGGAACCGCTTCTCTCTCCTTAGCAACTTTTCTGTTCCTCAAATCGTAGAACGCCGTGGTGAAACTACGTACGCACAATACAACACAAACTTACTGTCTTGAGTTCTGTCTAAACTTGAAAAAGTTTCGTAAAAACTACACCACAAGTCACTGGTGTTACGGAACACAAGTTACAAAAGACAATACATAGAACTCTCGACGAATTTGTTGCCAACACACGTGTGCACTAATAAAACCCTTCTTTCGTATTTCGAGCGTCACGTTGGGTAGCCAATTTATAACGGGTTAATAACGAAGTATTTATTGTAGGGGTTCTAAAAAGTAAGTACTCAATACGAAAATGAGGGATTTTATTCTAATACTGTAAGTTCACTACATAAAGGAAATAACAGAAAAGCTAGGCGCGAGGTCCGCACTGGTAAGCATTCCAACTCAAACTGCTCTCTGGCTCGTCTCTAGGCGGGATCGCGCATGCGAGGGGTATAGAGGCGGAAGCAGTGGCGTTACAAACTCTTTATCTTGATTTTAACATCAAATTTGAATTAAGAACATGCATTTCTTTCTTAATAATCCTCTGATCAGTACCAAAAGCTGTAACTTGAATCTACTATTAAATATTAACAACTGTCATTAACAAAAACATTTTCATTACACTGATAGTTAATATACTGATCCTAAGTCATCAAAGGGCAGAAATCGATTCCTTCTGATTCACCAATTGTTATGTTTTAGGTATTAAAAACGCTAAAACCTGTTTATTTGCCCTGTTTACAAAGCAAAATATTGATTCACACTAGTATCGCACTATTACTTGAGACAATTAGTGTTACCTGATTGGTCGCTTGGACTTGGAATACTGTGGTTCAAACTTTAACAAGGTTTGCATGAACATAAAATAGGTCTTTTGATTATAAAAAACTACTAATCGTATGTGTATTTAGAATATATTAATGCACAGCCCTTGCGGTATAGAATAATTTTATATAAAAATGTCTATCACAGAATAACATGGATACAGAATAGTTTGGTTGTCAGGCGACGATTTGTATGGAACTAGAACGCTAGATTATGGAACCTAGCGCAACGGCTGGTCGGGACATTAACCAGCTGAGTAGTTGTTTCCTGAAATTTCGCTTTTAATATTTTTTACAAAATATTTCTTATGCTTATGGGTTTTTTGAAGAAGTACATAGATGTTTTAATTGCGCATTAAATTTGTGCATCAACATCAACTTCCCCAGTTCCTAGACATAGCATAGGAAATACACATTATGAATATATTGAAATATGTAAATAGTGATAATAATAATGATAATGATAATGATAATGATAATGATAATGATAATGATAATGATAATGATAATGATAATGATAATGATAATGATAATGATAATGATAATGATAATGATAATGATAATGATAATGATAATGATAATGATAATGATAATGATAATGATAATGATAATGATAATGATAATGATAATGATAATGATAATGATAATGATAATGATAATGATAATGATAATGATAATGATAATGATAATGATAATGATAATGATAATGATAATGATAATGATAATGATAATGATAATGATAATGATAATGATAACGACCAGTCCGTATTATACAGTGTGTTAAAAAAGAGTGTAAAATATATATTAAGTAATAGTATGAACCAAAACAAGCAGAAAAGTCTTAATAAACATGGGTCCGCAAAGTAACGGTTGCGGAGATATGGACCACTATTTGTTTTTCAAACAATTTATTTTATTAGGAATAAACCGACCGACAAAGGAAGCTTTTAACAAACAAAAAATAAAGTTACATAAGATGTTCAAAGTGTCCTCCCTTCATTTCCAAGCAGGCACGACATCTTCGTCTCAACATTATTTGAACTCTTTCGAAAACACCCTCCTTGGTTTGGATTTCTTGACACTTTTGATTAATCCGTAGCTGCATCTCTTCCAGGCTATTACAGGAGTACCATACACTAATGTCTTCAAATATCCCCAAATAAAGAAATCTAGAGGGTTCAGATCAGGCGATCTTGGAGGCCATAAAACAGGTCCGGCTCTTGCTACCCATCAATGTGGAAACGTTTGGTGTAAATGCTCTCTAGCGGCCATGGAAAAATAAGCTGGAGCACCATCATGCTGGAACCACATTTGTTGCCTCTGATTCAAAGGAACGTCTTCCAAAAACTCATACAGTGTGTTATGTAGAAAGTTGTTGCGCGCATCGCCTGTTAATCCGTTTGGTAAAACAACAGGACCTAGAAACCTGTCACCTTACAATACCCATCCAAATATTTAATGAAAAACGTGCCTGATGTCCAGATTCTATTAGAGCATGAGGATTTTCGTCGGCTCAAATATGCGTATTGTGAAAATTAAACACTCCATGTCTTGTGAACCCGACCTCATCAGTAAAAAGAATGTTTGCAAGAAAACGAGGACCTTCAGCAACATGACGTAGAAACCAGCGGCAAAAAACCAAACGTGCTTGATGATCATTTATTGGATTTAAGGCCTGTATTCGTTGCATATGGTATGGATAAAGCAGTTGCTCGTGAAGGATTCTCTAAACAAGAAGACCACTAATTCCTACCTCGGCTGATATTCTCCGCACACTGGTATCTGGATTCTGCTCTACCAGTGCTACAATTTCTTCTTCTGCTCTAGGAGTGGATACCGATCTTGGTCTTCCGGATAAATGGCACTGTTTGCTCAAGGAACTGGTATCGCGCAGTCTTTGGTGAATTCTTCCAAACATGCGTTGTGAAGGAATCTGGCGATTTGGATAAGCGTCAACATAAAGCCGTCGCGCTTCGGTGGCGTTCCCATTAGCACGACCATACATGAAATGCATGTCTGTTAATTCTGCGTTAGAGTAACCAGCCATAGCGAAAGAAAACTTGTGCACTGAGAACAACTGTCAAATACGTATTGTTTATTTCATTAAACATCAATCAACTTATTATAAGAAAATACACAACGTTTTTGCATAATAAAAAGAAGCTAAAAACATAAAACATTCCATATCTCCGCAACCGTTACTTTGCTGACCCATATTTATTGAGACTTTTCTGCTTATTTTGGTTCATACTATTACCTCCTTATATATTTTACTCTCTTTTTTTAACACCCTGTATAAAGCGTCGGATGTTTTCGGATAATTAGCTTTACAAAAGTTATACTTTTTCCCCACAAAATTGACTGGAAATGTAGGGCAGCTAACATTGAGTGATGTGAATTAAATATCCTTTCTTCTATCTAAAAGCAAAATTCGATATTTTAAAACCAACTTCATAATCCATATTTACAGAGAGTCCTTTCCAAACTAAAACAAAAAATGATAATTATTACATTTCAGTGCAAAAATTTCCTTTTGATAAAGTATACTTACTTTATGACTGTTATAATTAATTATGTGTATATGTAACATAATTTGCTTGAGGCAGAATGAAACCAATGCTGACAGGGTGGATTACTTTGCAAGCAGTGTGTAATGTGAAGAGTTTTGTTGTTCTGAAAGGATTTGAAAGTTAAGAAAAAATATAAATGAAAATTAATTAATTACTTTATTTCATGTTGAATTTCATATAAGTAGGTAATTATAGCCGGAACTGAGACTCCCCCCACCACTTTTGACCTTGGGTGACGTCATCCGTGACCTGGGTGACATTGAGAGGTCACGTCAGTGGCTGACATTCACTTGACCTCCACATATGGGAGGAGACATTTGACATTGAATATCTTGATGTATATGTTTGAAAGTTGGAGGGGATACAATCATTTCTATATAATCCAAGGGGCTGTGGACTAAAATCATATACTAGTTTAACCACCGACCTTACAGTTAACAAGCGCAGTAAAATTGGTGTTGTGATTACAGTTGTTTCAAGTGAGCGCAATTATTATATTTATTACTAATTAGATAAAGAAAAGAAGTGCATTTAAAAATGGCTCTATCATGTGAAGATTTAAATAAGATTAATAATAACATTAACAGTGATTTTGAAAATATATCTCTAAGACAGTTTACCTCTTTAGAAATAAATAGACCCTATTTAATTTTTACATTGTCTATGATGAATTCAAGATATGGAAAGTGTGTGTTAGCCACATTATTTGATGATAATGATCGCAAGTTTAAATGCTTTTTACCCAAGAGGGTTGTGGAACATTTATCAGAAGAAAATTTAAGTAAAATTAATTTTACACAAGCAAAATATACTTTGACATACATAGGTCAAAGTAAGCCACTATTTAAAGATGCCAAGTGCAGACCTTTATTAAAATTTGGACTTCTTGAATAATTACATTAGTTTTTAATATCTAGTAGTAGTAAATATATTTAGTTTTCATAACTGTATCCAATACAACATCCAATATGGGTAAATAGCCAATAACATATTTCGTTGCTCTGTATAAAAAATTAACTTTTTATTACAGTTATAACAAAATGTGGATGCACTACGCTCGTCAACAGTGGGTCGAGGCCACAGATATCGACACAGCTATTCAACGATTGGGAAGTGAATTAAACGCTGTGAGTTTTGATCGACTTCACGCTACTAATTATGATCTGGATTATTGTTATGATGAGGAAAAAATCAGGTGGCTCGAAGAACAAGCCGAAATGTACAACAATGGTTGGGAACTATGTATAAATTATTCCGAAGGTCTCTTAAATTTGGATCAATTTTGTGGAAAAATGATAGAGATCGGTTTAGTGGGTTATGTTAGAGGACATTTGTTCGAGTATTTACCTGACGCAATTAGCCAAAAGTATCAATTAACTAAGCAATCTATTACTGATTCTGAAGATGACCAGGACATTGATGATGAAGAGACTTTCACTCAAACCCCATAGAGATAATTTTAATTTTATCTTTATATTTTTTTCATATAACTTGTATAATATAATATTTCTAGAATAATATAATAAATATGTGATTATAATAAACTTTTATGTAATTAACAATAACTTAAGATTATTTTACAAATTACATATTATATAAATAAATTGTACTGTATAAACTATTATCTTTTTTTTTATTGTGATGTATTATTAATAAAACAAATATATCATTTTAAACTTTTATTGTTGATTTTATTTGCTACAAGAGTTCACAAAAAAAAAACACATTCTATAAATAAATTAAAATTAATACAAAAGTAATAAATAAACTACACATGTATAATAAAATATGTTAACTAACAACTAAGAACTTAATGGAATACGTAAGATATTCATTAGATTACATAAATCCACTATGTACAGAACCATCCAAAGCATTGTAAGCTAAATAAGCATCGTGAATTATCAATGCATACACTCTTGTATTTTTAGGAAAATTTTTCTTTCGAGTTTCAAATTCTAGCTTTATGTCTACAGTGGATGACTTCATGGCGTCTTGTTGATGCGAACAATCGATAATAAAGAGTGGGTTTTTTCGGAATTCTCCAATATCCATCATTGGCTCAGAATTATCTTTACCATAGAAACTGCGTTGAAAATTTTCATAAGCATAGTAAGCTGTAGAATCTAGTTTCTTTCCAAAGTCTAAATTCCAACGCTCATATGGATACACTTCAGAATTTAAATAAACTCGGATATTGCTTATATCTGCATGGATAAATTGAGTAACGTCCTTGCTTCTATTATCAGAACTATCAGTACTCTGGAAACCGATAATGATATATCGGGGTCTTTCTAAACTGTTAGTGGTCTTTATAGCCCATATATCTGTAGATGTTTTTCGCAGTGTCGGTAATTCATATAAATCCCACATACGATAGGCCATCTTAATTTTAGCATGAACACCGCCCTTATTAACGCGATTTAATAGCTTCAGTTTTTGCCTATCTTCAGGAATGATGTGTCTTATCCTCCATTCTATTTTATTAATTTCTAGATCAGCGTCAACTTCTCCAAAGTAGCAATTTTTAAATGATCGAGCAATTATCAATGTAAGCTCTTGTTTGGTGTTGAGGATGCCTCTTGTATAATCTTCGGCAAATCCCATAAGATATTTTAGAGGTAATTTCCCGCTAAAAATATGACTGGTGGTATCCAAAATATCTTGATTTTTCTGTGTTAAACCCCATCCATAAGATAGTAGCGTTTTCAAATGCGTTTGCCCCCATGACACCATAGTTTTCATTGTAGATGTTATACCTGGTTTTCGAATAACAGTTACTTGTTCGCCACCCATTTCGTAACGAATCTCATCGAAAAGAAATGCTAACGCATTGTTAGATAGGTAGCATGCTTTATTGACATCGCTAGGAGTAAATTTGCCTTCTATATAGATGTAACTTTCGGCAATATCAAGAATAAGATCTTGGAAGTGAATGGGAATTCGTATTTCATCAGAATTTCTATAGTATGGTGATCCATACGGTTTGTACGTGTGCTCATGTAAACTAACAAGTGAATTATCAAATAAAGGCTCATCGAACACATCCAATTTTGCACTTGTTGGTATCATGATTATAACCACTAACGTTTCAATTTTAGTCCAATAGATTGAAGAAAAATGCGGTCTCTAGTTGATAATTTAGATGTTGACCGCTTAACGTTCTTTCGTAGAATAAACTGGTCTGGGTAATTGTTTATAAATTTATCATGTTTTCTTGATGGTGTGGACAACGATTGATTTCTCTGATTAAAGCAAAATCCCATTATGACTCACTGTTCTAATATAACTTTTTTTAACTCCAATTTTACAATAACTTTTTCACCTCGAAAATCTACCAGAGCACCGTTATCATCTAATATACGTAGTGTAATGTTATCGATAAACTGGCGCCCTTCAGGTCTTATCAACATATAAATAATATTTTGTGGTTCCTTCGTAATTTTGAAACCTGGTTCTACGTCCATATCAAATTCAAAAAGAGTATGTGCTTCTTCACCGTTCATGTAGGCTCCTGAAATAATATTGCAATCAATGCGAATGATCCTAACTTTCATAATATCCACTGGAAACGTAGACTGATGTCCAAGATTTGCATAATATAATTTATTTTCAAATCCTATAACACTTGCTAGGGAGTGTTGTGGTGTCAAATCGAAATCGAATTTCGATCGAATTTCACATTTAAGAGTATTATTGTTGGCTGTTAACATAAATTGATCATCAATGTTGAACGTAGGACTCTTATTGTTAGGTTTTATTATGGGTTCTATAAGTCTTTGAATTGCCTTGTTTATTTCATAAAGTTCGTAAGCACCTGGTGGTATTCTAATAAAGGTGACGGACGATCCCTTCTTGAATTTGAATCCAATTATGTTGTTTTTCTCATCAATATTTAATATTGAATTATAGGAATAGAAACCGTGTAGTCCCAAGCCATATTGACTATGTATATCTAATTCGATCGGTGGGTAGAAGTCAGCGCTTAATACGCTTGACTGTCCTGTGATGGTAAACGTGCGAGACATGACTGATACATAAAATGTATTCACACAATAATTTATTGATGATTACAACAACAATTGAGAGGTAGTCTCTTTCGTGAATTTGGTGGGGGTATCACTATATTCGCACTAACGTTGTTATCCGATGCTAATGAGACATCGTGCACGTTGCAATAACAGCAGAAAAGTTTTCTTGGCACAGGACCGTCATTGACATCTACAGGTTCGTCTGGGCCGTAATCTTTATTATAATGTTCTAAGCAATATTGGTACTTTAATATATCAATGTCTTCTCGTAAATGTAACGGTAATTTATCCCACACTAGAGCTATTTCATTTGCAGCACAGGAAATCATTACCTCCTTAGGTAGGTCTGCCAATTGATCCTTTGTCATTTTTGTAAGAGTTTTGTGCTTGGAGAAAGCACGCAAAGAATGTCCCATTTTCTTAATCAATTCACGATCACTTTTTGGAGTCGCTGGATAAGCCATGGTTGATTTTATTTTTACTGCCACTTAGGAACCTTAAGCACAGATGCCCACACCAAACTGTGTTGAATTTTTGTTGGCGGTCATAATTATAGAAGATTTTTATCTGACGATTTGATTTTAGATATAAATATTTAAGAAGTTCTTTAGGTGGGGGTAGGTTTCCGAAACTGTCATAATAATTAACAGTATTACCTAACTTCTTGTATGCTACCCAGTGCGTTCCCATACCATTTCTACTATCCAGATTCAATACGGCAGACTCATTATGGTGAGGACCGCTTACTGGAAGATCATCACGCATAAATACGCCTCGAAAGTGTGGAATTCTCATAATATCAACATAATAATTAATGTCGATGTTACTGAGAGGTCTTCGAGGTAAAGAGCTTAGAAGTTTTTTGAATTCTTTGGTTTCAGATATAATCCTAATCCAGTCCGATACGGCTTTAAATACAACCCCTTTCCATTTTTTCCAAGGGCAACGGCTTTCATTTCTTTATTATGACGCGTTGTTTCAGCTAATTGATCTCTAGCAGTTTTGATGTTATTAATACTCTTGTATATAGATGCAGCACCACCAGCTAGACTTCCTAAGGCCGATAGCCCGGCAAATATAGGTATTAGCGGTAAAATTCCACCAACTTTTGGAACTGCTATTATTCGTGGAATTCGAATATTTCGTTTACCACCAGACGCTTTTGTAAATCTTCGTGCAGCATTTAATGCAAATTGTGCAGCTTTTCGGGTGTCCTTGGACACGAATCGTTTACCTCCGGCTTTTCGTAATTCAGTTCGGACTTTACTAACAACACCACTACCAAAGCTAACCTTTTTTCCACTCATTTTTCTCTTGACCTTATTTTTATGCTTCCTTCTTTTTGTCATTGTTTTCGTGGATGTACATCCCATACCTAAGCGCCGTTTTGTCTTCATAGTGTTGGTAACTAACCAAGCAGCTGCTTTTTCTTTAATGCTAGCGTCCTTAGATTTGACTCTTTCCCAGGCACGTTGTTCTAATTCGTAATCTGCTTTATGTCGCGCAGATAGATCACTAGATTGCTCGTAGCTTAAGTCGTGTTTTTTACATGCAGCATCAAGAGGGTTAATACCCGGATCCCCTCTGGCTAATCTCTTTTTTAGTTTTGTACCAGGACCACAGTATTGATATCCTCCCGGTAAATGTAGCTCAACGGGAAGTTTATTTATCAATGAATTAACAAATCCTGTCCCAATCACTGAATTCTGCGATTTACGTCTGAACTGTTTGACCGACGGCATCAAAATGGATACAAGTTTTCACATGTGATGCAAACAAACAATTAAATATCAGATACACAATAAAATTCCTTTTATATCGTTTTGAACACTCGAACGATGCGGATTGTAAAACAAAAAGAAACATTTGCTGTAGATAATTTAGATGAAAGTGTGGGTTGTGGGGTAAATGTTAACCATGAACGCCATGGTCCACTTTTACCGTCAACAATTAGAGGTCTTATAATTGGTCCTTCTAACTGTGGAAAAACAAATGTAATGATTTCTCTCATTACGCATCCGCACGGATTACGTTTTTCCAACATATATTTATACTCAAAGTCTTTATATCAACCGAAATACGAATATTTGCGCAAAATTTTAAAGCCTATTCAAGGATTGGAATTCAATATGTTTAATAATAACGCTGAAATCGTTGAACCTTCTGATGCTAAACCCAATTCAGTGTTTATATTTGATGATGTTATATGTGAAAAACAAGATGTTATTAGATCGTACTTTAGTATGGGTCGTCATAAATCTGTAGACTGCTTCTATCTTGCTCAAACATACTCTAGGATTCCAAAACAACTTATCAGGGATAACTCGAACTGGATTGTCATGTTTAAACAGGACGAAATGAACATGCATCATATATTTCAAGACCACGTTTCACCAGACGTAACATTTAAAGAATTTCAGGAGATGTGTGCCAAATGTTGGAAAGATAAATATGGATTCTTAGTTATCGACAAGGACAGCAAATTAGAAGAAGGTAGATATCGAAAAGGCTTAGATAGTTACATATATCCGTAATGCACACAAATTTTAATGTTATTTGTTAATCAAACAATGTCGAGTTCGCATCAAAAATGAAGAAGGTTGAGAATAATAAAGACACGCATAATGCTAGCGAAATAGAATTACAACGTAAATTAGTAGAAGTGACAGACGCAGTTCGAAAAAAATTCAATTTGATTAAAAACAGACATATTGAAAATAAAGTGGCATTAGAAAAGATATATGAACCCATCACAAAACCTTTAAGAAGTATATCCGCAGCAGCTCAAACAAATCGTAAACCTCAACCAGCAGTGACGACACAACCTAAAAGAAGCAGTTTCAGCAGTCCTATCAAGCATAAAACTATCCACGCCGAAGTGTATGATGATGATGATGATGATGATGATGATGATAAAACAATGGTTTTTGATTCTTCTTTTCATGGAGCAAATACATCAAATCAATTAGAGACGCCTCCAAGTTCTTTGGCATCTAGCATTGATAGTAAAAATGTACCGGAATCAGTTAAAAATTACATTAACGGTTTAAGAGCCGGCGAAACTGCTTTTGATACCATATATGGAGTACATATCGATGTCGAGAGTGGAAAACTAATGATCGGTAACACCGAAGTGCGATTTTCAGATAGAAAAATTACTCTTTGGAAAAATGGTAAAAAGATGAGATCCTACGAGGGAAACTCGCAACTCTATGATTTACTATTTCTGAAATTGCCTCCAGATGTAAGTAGTAGAGGACAGGGAATTAGTGACGAAAACAAGAGGTTGTATGGAGAAATAATAAATATAACAAATGCAGCTTATACAAACTACAATGTAAAACAAGGGTATCGCAGCAGCAGATCGAGAAAGTATAATGAAGTTATTAAACCAGTATTAGCATACATAATGATGCTTCGATCTACAAAAGGTTCCGGTTTAATACCAACTAGAAAACTATATACACATAAAGCAATAGATTTTATATATTGGAATAAACCTAAAGAATTAATCGATCGTTTACGTTTATTATGGAGTTCTAAAATAGCTGGTCATTCCGGTCATGATAATGAAATATTATCTATAATCGAAGAATTACGTGAAGAGGGTATAGTATATTAAAACAAACATCAAGTATAACATTTATAGAAGATAAAAATATATAAATATATGTCACATCACACATTAATTATTACCAGTTTACACATTGAATGTGAAAGAACAACGATGAGCTCTATCGATAAATTTGGGCGTCGAAAAGGAAGTCGTTGTGTAGGTCATCGCGGTCCACAGGGTGTTGGTTTCAAGCTCACCAGTGAAAAGCAATATGACATTCAGGGCAAACAATTAAAAAATATTGGCGATCCGACAGATGAAAAGGATGGAGCAACATTAAACTGTGTCAATTTACTTATGGGTGCCTGTAAAACTGATATCCTTTCCGCTGTACAACACTCAGCAAATCTCATAACCGATAACTTGGTAGCTTACATAAAGACAGAAAGAAATGAAATCGTGGATGAAGTAACAAAAATATTTCAAAATATCAAAATTAAGACGGATGAAACGATAAGTGATATGAAAATTGATTTGGATAAATTAAAAAGTGACAAAGACAAATATTGGGAAGCTCATAATAAGTTCCTACAAGATTTGTCAGATTTTGCACTTGATATAGAAAAAGTTGAGCAACTTATTACGAAACATCATCCCCCGGAAGATACAGGTAGATTAGTATTTCCATCTATATGGTCAAAACCAGTTGAATCATAAGAGGGTGCCATTTGTCAGGAATGATCATTATAAAAGAGAATATTGCAACACATACATGTGCATGTACATCGTATTACAAGGTTTGAATTATAGATGAATACAATATGTTCATTAGTCATACAAAACGACAAATTGTCGATGAATTACACAAATCCGCTCGACGAAATTTTCGAAGAAGAAGAACTATAATAAAAGGGTTTGGTGACCTATGGCAAGCCGACTTAGCAGAAATGCAAAGTTTTGCTGAAGAAAACAAAGGATATCGATACATACTCATAGTAATTGATTGTTATTCTAAATATGCTTGGGCCAGGCCACTTAAGAATAAAACAGCCAGAGAAGTTTATAGTGCAATGAAAAATATACTTCGAGACTCTGATTATTCTGCAAAACACTTACAGACAGATCTTGGAACTGAATTTTATAACCGCCAATTTTCATCTCTAATGGAACAGTATAATATAAACCATTATTCAACGTTCAGTACAAAAAAGGCAGCTATTGTGGAACGTGTCATTAGAACATTAAAGAATTGGTTATACAAAGAATTTTCGGCCAGAGGCAATTACAAATGGTTCGATATTCTTCCTAACATTATAAACTTCTACAATAATAGAGTTCATCGTACAACAGGGATGAAACCCATTGATGTAAAACATACAACAAAGTTAAGCGTATATAATCGTCCCAAAGTAGCATTAAAAGCAAAATTCCGTGTTGGTGACATGGTTCGAATTAGCAAATTTAAAGGTGTATTTGAAAAGGGATATACTGCTAACTATTCAACGGAACTTTTTAAAATTGTTAAAGTAAATATAACAAATCCTGTAACATATATGATAGAAGATGTGTACGGTCAATCTATTAAAGGATGCTTTTATGAGTACGAACTTCAGAGGACTAAATACTCTGATGTTTACTTAGTGGAAAAAGTTTTGAAAGAAAAGGATAATAAACTATTTGTCAAATGGCTTGGACTACCATCAGATCAGAATGAGTGGATCAACAAGGCAGCCGTAGTTTAATATATTTACAATGTATTTAGCACATAATTATTTTATTATTATTTTATTACAATAAAATTACACTTCAAGTATAGCACTGTTTTTTTTTATTTATTTTTTTGTTTGTATTAGAAATAGAAAGGAAGATGAAATAAAAAAGAATCTTTTGAAAAGAAATTTCATTTATTGGTGTTCAGACATTAAAATATTTACACAAGTCAAAAAAAAGGGAAGCAATGAAACATATATGTTTATTATATATTTTTATTTTTATATTTTATATATAAATAATACTAAAATAATATTATATAAATATAACTTAAGATTTATTTTTCATCAACATTTCACTTTTTTCTTTGTACTGCTGGCTGAGAAGGCCATACAACCTGGCCCTCTCAGCCATCCTATAAGCCTTTTTTTCTGCTTTGGACTTATTCGTTACCGCGTAACTGGTTCTTATGACCATTCTATTATTCGTCGCTTCAATGGGTTTGTAGGTCCCCACATATTCATTGTCCCAGTTTTCGGACTCCAATATATTAGACGGCTGGGAATTGTTGTCGGACGGCCCCACATATTCATTGTCCCAGTTTTCGGACTCCAGTATATTAGACGGCTGGGATTTGTTGTCGGACGGCCCCACATATTCATTGTCCCAGTTTTCGGACTCCAGTATATTAGACGGCTGGGATTTGTTGTCGGACGGCCCCACATATTCATTGTCCCAGTTTTCGGACTCCAGTATATTAGACGGCTGGGATTTGTTGTCGGACGGCCCCACATATTCATTGTCCCAGTTTTCGGACTCCAGTATATTGTTAGATGGGTGGCTAGTGGTGAAATATGCACTTGAACTATCAAACAAATACAAGATGTAAGTATATATAAACACACAATCATCAAGGAATTTATAATAACCAAAACTTCTCTTATACTTACCATTGTCTGTATGCCATTTTAATGCTGTACTGTTGAAACCGTTGAATCTGATGCTGCTGCAAGTGTTACAAGGAACTTTTGGAAGGAGATGTTCGGTTGAACTGCCAAACTGATGCATGTTGCAAGTATATATAGGCACTCAGCCATCCCTCCTCTTACATTTGAGTGGGAGGGATATTCAAAATCTTTCTTCTACGCACTGCTATATGGTAAGATCTTAAATCGTCCACTTATCCCTCCTACTTAGCAGTGGGGGAGTTTGAATCTCATATATTATTTTGGTGGTGGGTATCCCTCTCTGACTAGAGATTGGTGGGAATTAAAAGAAATATAAAATGTACAAGATGTTTTTAATTAGGTAGGTATGTGTACAACCAATTATAAAGATTCCTACAGTTCCTTAAGCTATACATATATTTATTGTAACTATGATAAAAACAATATGGATTATTTTTAATAAATACAGGAAATGTACTGGAAGAAACATTACGTAATAGAGTATCTACACTGATTACAATTGGGTGCAATGATGTTTCCAATTCTTGTAATAATCGTTTGAGAAATATTTCCTTCTGGTATTCTTTAACAGAAATCAAACATATCATAAATAACAATAATATAAAGTATAATAAATGTTTGTGCAATATATTATCCAACATTAATCCTTGGTGAAATCGCTGTAGATATGTAACTCGATATTTCAATTGTCTATCTAGCGTATTGAATGCAACTGGGGGAATCAATAGATAATGAGCGGTGTATTGTCTACTGATAAATGTAATCTTCTTTGGATAGAACTGTTTTAAGTTGGACCCTTTTACGTCGACAACAATTATCCCCATTTTTGTGAAATGCTGTACTTTCCGTTTGACGGTTCACAGACAAATGAAACTACTAATTTACACATATTTCCTTAAGTTACTATTTTCTACCGATTACGTATAGCTTTACTTTATTCATTTATTTTTTTGGTATATGTTTTTATTCAATTTCATAGGTACCTCTCTCTCAATGATCTAATTAATTATTAGATATAGTCCGTAATAAAAAGACATGAATGCGATAAAAAAAAATATTTTATTTATTATAGAAAAAAATATATATATATAATGTTTAACTTACTTCCTAAATATATTATACTATTATTCAATATACATAAATCTATTTACACAACTTAACCTAAATCATCACACTAATTATTACTATTACATAGTATGCAACACTCTGTTAGTTTCATCTGGTTGAGGGGTAGTTGACATGAATCGCAAGTATAAATTATGGCTTCCTCTCGCTTGATTGTTCGGTGCGATTCCATACAGTGATATCTGGATGTGGGGACAGCATTGATCGTGAACCACTCGAAGCAGCGATAGCAGAGGAAGTAGAGCCTATCACCTGGCACTACGATGCAAGACATCATAGAGCAATACTTCATCTGTCCCAAGAAGATCTCTACGGCTTCCACATATATTCCACGAACAAGGCCCTCACCGACGTCATCCGTGGCGTCAGCTTCTACACTCTCGTCATCACTGTCCCCGACGACATCCAATCCCGCATCAACTAACTGCTTTATTGTTAAAGCACCAACGTCATGGGGGTCAACCTACATGAACACAAAATATATGTAAGTTACCTGTAATAAAAATTATAAATTTAAATTCAAGTACAGTACTTACCTCGTGATCCTCTTCATCGCTATTTTCTTGAAAAATTGTGGTAGCCAACCACGTCAGGAATTCAAGATGGGGTTGTCCTACAGCCATTTTATTTACTCTTTACTGTTCGAAGATCAAAACGAAATGAATTGAAATAGACGTCCTCCTCATTTTAAATATATTCTGTGACGTCACCGACATGGAAGGGATACTATCATCCTACACTCAAGAGTAATTTGACGTCATCTGTTGAAGGCATAAAACTGGCAACTTGAGGATGGAGGAGTTCAGTGTTACTACGTCTCTTCAGCAGTATACATAAAATCAGTGAGTGAGTTAATTTGTGTTAATAAGATGCCATTTCCGAAAGAATGGGATTCTAAGGTAAAGATATGTGTATATCCATGTAAAATAGAAGACGCAGTGGTTTGCCACAATTGTTACTGTTCGTACAGCAAACCTTTACTCAATCCTTGTACTGGACTTTGCGCTAATTGTGTAACAGTGAATGTTGAACAGTCATTGAAGAAAATATACACAAATAAATGTGAGACATGTGCGAATATGGTTAAGAATAATGCAATTAATATGGGGATAATTCGAGATCGTTGCATCAACTGTGTATCAAATGTGTGTCAACCATTAATACAAAGATGTATAGCGTGCAACACATATAGCCAGGATTGTTGGAATAACGTTTGCCGACACTGCAGAGCGAATAAATATTTGTGTGAGAATGTGGGTTGTTTGTACAGTGATGAAAATCATCATTTTCGAAAATGTTGGTGTTTGGTTAACAAACAGCAAGTGTTAAGATATAACTTAAAGAACTGTTAAATTAATTATTGAAAATATTAAATAAGAAAACATGTAATATACCACTGTGATCATTATTGTAACTATTATTAAAAATTAAATTTATAAACAGTATCTTAATTGCAAATTTAATTATAATACATCTTATAAAAAAATATTTTTTTTTTCTCACAAAACTACTATACAGATGGTTTGTCAAAAAAATTTTATCGGATGGGTCTGGAAATGGTACCAATCGATAGAAAATTTCAAGACGAGTAATTCGATATGCTACACATATATCCGAAATGTTAGCAATCCGCAGCAAGATTTTTATTGAATTTTTCTGATTTTTAACGCACTTTTTCAGATGGGTTTCCAAAAAATTTTATCGGATTGGTCTGAAAATGGTACCAATCGATAGAAAATGTCAAGACGAGTAATTCGATATGCTACACATATATCCGAAATGTTAGCAATCCGCAGTAGAGATTTTTATTGAATTTTTCTGATTTTTAACGCACTTTTTCAGATGGGTTTCCAAAATTTTATCGGATGGGTCTGGAAATGGTATCAATCGATAGAAAATGTCAAGACGAGTAATTCGATATGCTACACATATATCCGAAATGTTAGCAATCCACAGTAGAGATTTTTATTGAATTTTTCTGATTTTTAACGCACTTTTTCAGATGGGTTTCCAAAAATTTTATCGGATGGGATTGGAAATGGTACCAATCGATAGGCAATGGCAAGACGAGTAATTAGATACGTTACACGAGGTACTACAGACTCTTCGAACCTGAGAAAATGAATTTAAAAATTTTAAAGCCTTATCGACTTATAAAATTTAAAAATTTTAATTACCCCCTCACCCCACCCCTACCCAACCCCTAACCCTCCTTCCCCCAAAAAAAAAAAGTTCGCGCATAGCTAGCTCTACTCTAACACCAAAATCGACCATTTCAGTGCGCTCTCGAAACCCTTCGACAATACTTATGCGCAGTATACTGGATCTTACTCAGCACCGAAATTGGTTTCCCCCCCCCGGAGGGGGGGAAGGGGGGGGGGAGGGGGGAAGGGGGGAGAGTAGGATTTTGGATATTGGGTTATGTTTTTCGATTCTGGAAGATTCGAAAATGGATTCCTAGGGTTCTGGTGTCTCCGTTCTCGCGGACGCTTACCCATTAAGAATGTCCGCTATTCTACGATCTTGCGCCAAAAGCCGATCGCGTTTCCGCACCATCTCCTCACGACCTACTAATAACTGCTGTAATCTTTCACGGATGGTCTCTATTTCGTGGTCGGTCATTGCGATATCGCGATCGACTTTTTCCAGTTTCTCGCGTCGGCGGCGCCTCCAGTGCTTTATTTCGTTGCACATCTGCAGGTCCTCCTCCTGCGAGAAAATTTGCGCATCCCCGTCGATGTTGTCTCCTACGGCTTCGGGATGTGGTTGACTACCGCCCGCTCGTTCCCGTCTCGGCTCGGCCGGTACGTGCACTTGCGCGGCGACAGTAACCACAGCTATAGGGGGCGGTTGCTGGTCTGGCTCATTCCTAGATGGCGTCTCTTGCGTCGACGATTTGGCCTCTACAATTTCGTCTGCTCTCGTCGGCGTGGGATCCGCCATCTTGGAGCGTGCCCTCCCCTGGTCGTCTTGTTGGACTTGGACTTGGACCTGGTGGTCTTCGTCCTCGTCCTCCGTATGGTTGCTGCTCATAGGAGACAACATCGGCGGCACCACGGTGCAGACCTTGAAGTGGCTACTTCCCTGGCCGCCCGTTGCCAGGTCGCCCTTTGCCACAGACGCCGCGGTTAAATCCATCGGAGTCCCGGACGACGTAGAGGCCGCCGGTACCAGAGAGATTTCCGTACCCTGGGGAAGGTGTACGTTGGCTGATGGACGAGCCTGTGGACGGGCCTGTGGACGAGCTGGTTGTAGCCACTGTCGGTGTATTATCCATTGGGCGGGCGTCACCAACGGCTGAGGACGGCGTTCTTCTGCCTCGGCTGCTACACGTTTTCTGGGACGACGTAAACCGACCATTCTTAATGAGTTTAAGAAACGAAAAACAGCGAAAACGAAAAACAAAAATTTGAATATTATTAATCGCAATTACACAATTGCACTTCAGACTCTACGCGGAGACACACGTGTACACTCGGCGGAGGTTGGAAGGTAAAGAATTTCACTACCTGCTCTTGCGAGGGTCTTCGTTACGCTCTCCCTCTTAACTTGCGCGGTGCTTCTACGCAGCTTGGGTACGCTTCGCTCTACCTGCACGTCCCTTCGCGTGTTCGACTTTGCCGGTATTGCCAACCTCTTTTTTTTTATCGATGTTGCCAACCTTACTTTTTATACTCTATGTTGCCAACCTAACTTTTTTATACTCTATGTTGCCAACTTCATTTTTCACTTGACATTTCCTACGTCGTTTATTCATGTCGACTTTTACCAAATTTTCGTATTATTGCTCCTTAATGTGTGTACTTTTGGATTTAAGGGAAGGGTTAAGAAACAACGATGTTGCATTCTATTTATTCTTTATTTGATATTGCTATCGTAACCGTTAAATTTTTCTGTTCCTTTATTATATACTTCTATTTTACAATATTGTTACTACCCTATACTACTACTATATTACTTAAATTTTAATTACTTTTACATTGCTCGTACGACTCTTAACCTAAAGATTCCGTTACCCACTTCACTTTCTTTGTAATTTTATCGCGACGTTCTCCTATTTCTTTAAGCCGCTTATTAGTGGCCGTTAATTGTTCGTTTAAGCGAACGATTTCCGCTTGCAACCCGCTGGCTTCTTGTTGGACATTCTCGAACTCTCGATCCGTCGTCTCTTTCTCCGTTACCAGCTTCTTCTTTAACGTTATTGCCTTTCTGAATATAGCCATATCTGTTTCTTGAGAAAATATTTCCCAGTCTAGATGGAGATTCTCCTGGTCCTCGTCGACTTTGATGACGGGGATGTTATTATTCGTCGTCACGGTCGAGGTATTACTCTGCGCTTCCTTTTCCATTTTATTTTTCACCAGCGTCGTCTCTTCTAGCAGTAACTGTTTCAGTACGTTAGGACGTGCGTTGGGCTTTTCGGTTTCTTTTACTTTTTGTCTTTTGGAAGACGATCCCTCTTTATCGATGGAGCGGCGGGGCTTTTTTGTCGATGTAGGTCCCTTACTCTTATTATTTATGCTTGCACTTTTAGGTTCAGGATCTACGAAGTCATCTTCGCTCCATGGTGACATTTGGTGGATCATTTCTACCAACACGTCCTTACTTACGTTTTCTGTACTTGTATGTTGATACCCTTCGTTTATTACTTCAGCTAAAGCTTGGTTTACAATATCCAATGGCAGTGAGGCCTCGCTGTGGGACGTTCCCTGACCGTTTCCTAATTCTTCTGGTCGCCATACGTTTTTATATGGTTCCGTAAAGTAACCCGGATGCTGTGATGTAGACGCTGTAGGATGCGATGCGTTTTGTTGTTGACCACTAACGGGGTTTGTCGTCCACAATTGCATCTGGTTATCTTGATAATTGACGCTAGGTATTATTATGTTGGATAATACCCTCATCGTTTCGATATTTTTCTGTGGCGTCTTGCTCCGCGATGATGAATTTTCCACAGTTTGCGGTCTTCGACTTCCGCTAGCTTTTTGGTTGGTGTTTCTACTGTTACCCATTGTACTTGCACGAACTGATTCTAGTACTAATACACTGTTTCTAACACTTCTACTCTCGACGACGACTGGACGAATGTTAACTCCTCCGATCAACCCTGGCGTTTTAAAGGATCAGAGTCGCTCCCCCACCATCCCCACTCTACCGCGAAGGCTTCATATACTCCATACTATGCGTTCTGATGCTCAGTGTGTCTATGACATGCTAAGTGTGAGAGGTATGCTTGAATGATATTGTACGAATGAAAGACTGGTTGTTTAATTGTTATTTTGCTTTAATATTCATGTTACATGGTATCGCGGTATTACGTACATTATTACGTAATACCTATTACTACGTTATTTAAGTTGCAGATACTTCAAGTACTTTGCACTTAGTAATTAAGTCATGTAACCAATTTTTTTATTACGTTTAAATTATGGTACGGTAGGTACCTATGCTATTTACGTTACATGTACTTCAATTACGTTGCACATAGTAATGAGGTTATATAACAATTATTTTCCTTACATTTAAAGTATGATACATTACTATGCTATTTATATTTTACACTTACTTAAATTACATTGTACTTAATATTCTGGTCATGTAACGATTATTTTCATTACATTTAAATTATGCTACATTACATTACAGTTACGTCAATTATGTTGTACTTAATAATGAGATTATTTAGCATTTAATTTAATTACGTTTTCACGTTATGACACGTTACTTTTATTTTCTATAATAGTTTACTTTTGTTAGTGTACGTGCAATTTTATTTCTTTTTTTTTCTCGATTACCGTAAATTTATGACTGACTTATTTGGTTAATTCTTCGATTGCATTTATTAAATTTTTCAACCTGACTTCACTGCTATCGTTGTCACAGCCTGCCGTTTGACTTAAAGCTGTTACGAACCATTCGAAATTTTTCTCTGCGTCCGTTAAGTAGAATTGTATATCGTTATGACCCCACGGTAAGCTATGTGTTGTATTCGGTATTATGAATCTTTTGTCGTCGAAGTATGACAAAGCGACTTTATTTTTTATTTCTGTGTATATATTGTGTAATTCGCTACGAAACGAACTCATTTTTCTGAATATGATACCGCCTTGCTCTACGATTTTTTTATAGTCTTCGACGGTTAAATTATTTTTAATGACTGATTTCTTTATACCTTTAGCTTTTTTTACTTCCGTATTTACCGATTTTACGTAATAAGCTTTTGCCCCCGTTCCGTAAAATTCGATTATGGGATCTGAAGGAAACTCGTCTTTCATGTTTCCCAATACGGAAGCAGATACGGGAATACCGAACTTATTTCCTTCTTTATAATTTGACGTATCGAATATGTTCGGATTTGACTTGATAAATTCGTAAAAATTTTCTGTATAGATTTTTATAATTAAGGAATCGGTATCGGTATAAAGCAAAGAGGCGTTATCCTTATAGTTCCTTTTTATGACATCGTAATAAAAGTTGTACAACACTGTCTTGGACAATTCTAGAATTGAAAACCCGAGATAAAGCGGTTTATTATAATGAGCTCTTGTTCTCCCCATATGTATAGCTACGAAGTCTTCTAAAAACGTTGTACAAGTTTTGAAATTAGGACGGGCGATCAACGTGTTTGCCCCTAAGGATCTACCCCTTCTTTCCCAGTGAGTTATTAGTTTGATATCTCTTCTATTATCTACGTTTTCCATCGTTTTACCGTACACTGCGTTATTCATTAATTTGTATAAATCCTTCTCGAATTTGCTTGTTGCCTTATTTCTCATTTCCGTATTTAAATCTATGTACGCTTTTAACCAACAACTCTGATTGAATTTTATTATACGATGTATTTTTTTCAATTTCAAGCCGTTTCTTATGGCTTGTTTTAAATTTCTAAAGTGTATTATATATTTATTTTTATTATTCAGGTTGGGTATCAGTTTTGGCATTTTAGATTTTGAACCGGGCGGTACCATGCTTTCTGCTAAGAATGGTAAATCTCTGTGTAAGTCGTGCAATTCCGATGGATATTCCATGTCGACTTCTAACGTATATCCGTAACGATCCTCGTCTGGGATATTCGTGACGTCAAAATTGATAATTTCCTGTTCGCTTAACCATTCGAATCCGCCTGTTGGTAAATACTGTGACATACTGTGCCCGTATAGATTTGTAGCGTCTAAATATGCGATAAAAGAGGAAGACTCTTGCGGATTGTAATTTGGAACGAATATGTTATTTGCGACGTGTTTGCGTTCCGAACACTGACTTATACCGCCCCTAATGCCTTTTTTAAAGAAATGAATCATTGAAATATCTGTCATTAATTCTAGTTCTACTTTAGTCAGCCTTAACATGGCGTCCCAAGCTAATCCTGGGGCGGTAAAGTATTGTGCCGGGTCCAAATGATATTTTTCTAATGAAATGTTTCGAAAGTTTTCGAATACGTCGCATAATATAAGAACGTCCGATTTTAAATACGTATCTGAATATTCACCCAAATTTTGACAGTTAAAGATATTCCAGGTTTTTTGCGCCCTATGATAGTCGGTCTCTGATATATGTTCTTCCGATAAATTATCGTAAAATTCTTCTTTACTGGGTAAAATTTTGTTATTTAATTTATCCAAAGTTGTTAAGAAACTATAAGGAAACACGCCCTTTTGTCTGATTAAGTTAAATTGTTCGTCGTCGGGAAAATGTTTAACCGTTTCTTGAAATTGATTATCGCTCAAATTATTAGCTAGATTTTCCAGAGAAGTGGATAGAAATTTAAAGCTATCGATAAATCTCATCTTCAAATATTTTTTCTTTACTTTTCCGTCTTTACCGATATAATCGTGCAAAAACACGTTTTTCGTAAAGGATATGTATTTCTCTTTGCTCTGAGCTATAACTTCTATTTTATCCTTATTAGAACACAGCTCTTTAATAAAGAGATGGGAATCGTAAGAGCTCATACTGTGTAATATGATAGGAACGAAATTGGGCAGTTTATAATTTAAATTACAAACGGAATGGGCCGCCCCGTATCTCTTTCTGCCCGTCAAATGACAATGATCCCTGACTTTTACTTCTCCTTCTATAAACGGTTTTTCACATATACCGCAAACAGTTGCATTTAAAAAATCTTGTTCCTCCTCCTTAGATAAAGGCATCATTGGAACTATATCTTTTAAATGTTTGTTATAAATTTCTTTTAAATCCGACTCGAGACGTTTTATAAACTCTTTCCCGGCATTTTGCCCTCTATATAATACGAATTTAGATAACGAATCGTCAAATGAACATTTTATTAAGTATGCGTATGAGAATGGTTCGTGACTGAACGTTTTATTTGTAAAAGATTTTGCAGGATTGGGCTCGCAAGTGTCGAAAGGTTTTAGAATAGATTCGAAATCGGCGTACACTACGAAAGGTACTTTCAATTGTTTTTCGAAGTTTTCAAATTTTAGTATGTTTTCGGGAACGCTTTTTCCAAATTTATCTATACGAAGGTTATTTGAAGGTGTTGTGGTATAAACGTGATTACAGTCGTTGCTCTGATGTTGTAATAATGATCTATCGCTGCTAAAATACATCAAGCAACCGTCACAAAAATATTTTCTATGTTCGTGAAGTGAAACTTGACTAGAAACTAGTCTTGAGAAATCTTTAATCCAACAATAATGACTTTTTATGCATTCCTTTCTACAATGATGGTTCTCTCCACAATTCTCTGTAACAAGTAACAAGTTAACGTGATAACGTAATTTTTTTGGCGCGTACCGCAGCGGTCCTACTATTTCGTATTTTATTTTATTATTCTCAAATTCCCTTTCTAAACCGTATACGCTAACTGATATATCGTTCAGCGTTTCGAATTTTGAAATATCTTTTAATTTAATTGGAAAATCCATACCCGTCACATTTAGAACTGTAGAAAAATGAGGATACGAAGACACCTCCTGAACTGGACCTATAGGTGGATACATCGCCGATGTTACTGCCCATGCGAAACAATTTTGATCTTCATTTCTTATATTCACTACGGCTTTCTTGTTTTCGATGAACTTCGGTAACTTCATGTATGAAGATGCACATAGAGGACTATTTTTATTTATATTTACTTCTACATATAAAACTTCAACGATAGCCCAACCTAAAACATTAAATATGTAAATATGTATAACGCATCCGTTGTGTTTTGGGAATTACTTACCAGAATCTTTCTCTTCGAATTCTGATGTTTGAGATATCATTGAATCGACAAATTCCTGATAAATACTGTTCAGATCCTTGGATTCGTCTATAATTCTGTTAGAACTATTGAAAGCTTTAACGTCGGTTATTTCTTGCGTTGGTAAAACGTATTTACCGAAGGTTTCCATATTGACTTTTACAGATTTGTGCACATTCACGATTTCTTTTAACAATTCCAATATCTTTTCTTTTACTTCATTAAAAAACAAATTGTAATCTATGTGATGATTTTGGCTGCACACTCGATAACTAATAATTCTTCGCTTGAACGCACAGTTAATAATTTGAATGCCGTCACATTTAGGAGTACAGGACATTGTTCTGTGTTCCAGTGTTCTGCGATGTGAATTTATTTGATTAGCGGGTATAGTCTTATTACAGCAATTAATAGTTTGAGTACTTGAGGATTCGAGTTTAATACGTTTAGCACTGGGTTCCTCCTCACTATTAGTGAATCTCGCTTTGCAAGATACCCTCTCATGACGACGTAAATTATCACTGCGAGTAAACGTTTTACCACAACTACTACACAAATACATTTTGTTATGCACGTTCCCCACGAAGATACCAACTCGAAATGATTTCAGTTTATCCGTTCCCTCCTTTTAAAGGTAGGATTAGGGAGTGTGGGCGGAGCAATCGTTGTTTATTAAATTGCATCACTTAAAGTTACTCAATGTCAAATGCCTCCTCCCATATGAATAGGTCAAATGAATGTCATCCACTGACGTGACCTCTCAATGTCAACCAGGTCACGAATGACGTCACCCAAGGTCGACCCAAGGTCAAAAGTGGTGGGGGGAGTCTCAGTTCCGGCTATAATTACCTACTCATATACAAAATATATGTTTGCGAAACATTGCATAAGTATATACCGAGATCCATTGGATTTGTTAAAATATGGTAAAAGTCTTCGCATTTATATCAAACTAATTTTCAATTAAATATAATCAGCAGCTCTATTTTTGCAATATATTTATTTTATCTATGTAGCTGTACGATTTAAAGTAATAAATTTTTTGAATAATTAGAATATATGTACAGGGTGTCCCGGAAAACATATCACAAACTTCAGGGGATGATAGTGCGTTTAAAAATAATATTAGTTTTCTCTATAAACTTGGGTGCAGAAAGGCTTCGTTTTCGAAATAGCTATAAAAAAAAGTTTTTCTGAGCTGTCTCAGTAATCCAGTTGAAAATTTTAATAAAACTTGGTGTGGTTCATACCTGCTAAAAGGTCTTTTATTTAGTGTAATTACTGGTGCCAAACTGCTAACCAGTGGCGTACAACAAGGCGGGCCTTTTTTAAAACAAATCGTACGCCACTGAATATTTTAAAAATTTTGTTAATAATTTACGTTCTCTCGTAAAACGCCGTTTTCGAATTATTTGGCTTTACATTTTAGTCGTTATTTTTGATTTAATGTAGTAATTTATAACTGTGTAATTTGTAGTCTACATTTTTTTTATCATACTCTTGATTTATGCCATTCGTGTTTGAGAAGCGGGGTGTTGAAAAATATGTCAAAAAGAATTCATAATGACGCATTCGTCAAATCATCCCGCCTTAAAGAAAAAATAATTATTTAAATTATTTTTAATTGATAATTTTAAAATTGTTAAATTAAATACATAAAATGAGTATAGAAACAAACTGTTATTTAATAACATTAAGGAAGAAAGAAAATAAGATATTCTGTATTATAATAAATGTTCAAACTGATGTTCCTCTGCCTCAATACATTCTCGTAATCTTCTAATAAAATTAAATCTAATTCGTCATGATTATTTCGTTGTTAAACGCGTCTATTATTCGTTGTCGAAATTCTTCTTCTGAGTTTGTTACATGCTTGTGGCAATTAAAAGAATTTAAATTGTCGATAACTAAATCCGGGAGTTTTCAAGCTCTCTTCAGCGGTAGAGTTGGTCCTAGCTCAGAGGAGACGGGCATGGGTTGTGATGCTGTAAAAACTTATAAGGCGCCACCCGTTTTACAACCCGATGGACATTATGCAAGAGGGCTGAAGAGCGGTGCTGGCTTCTTTTTACCTTAACAGTGCAAATAACGAAAAAAAAACGGGAAAAAGCAACACCACCTAAAAGACAAGGCCGGAGCGCTGTCGACGTCATCCCGTGTGACGTCAGCTAAAGTAGTTTCTTCTACTCGACGGCGCGCGGCGTGCGCATAACAGCTTAGCGAAAATAAGGTTATTCTGTGTTTGTTTAAAGCCTGTGCATATCGTTTCCCGGTTTTTTAGTTGATTTTATTATATTAATGATAATTAATTAAAACCCAGTGTATAGTGTAATAGTGAAGTGTATAAGTATTTAATAAATTAGTTTTATTGTTATTTGTTAATACCGGTGAACATTTTACGGCAGGGCAGCGTTACACGTATATCGTTTCCCGGTTTTTTAGTTAATTCGGTATTTAATAATCATATATAATTAAACAGTGTTGTAGTGTATTAGTGAAATTACTGTTTAGTGTTATTTAAATAAGTAAGTAAAATGCCATTTACGTGTTGTGTTCCGGAATGTAATGGGAATACGAAAAAAGGACCCATAGTTCATATGTTTAGTTTTCCAAGCCAGTTACACGGCAAAAATGGATATCGGCAACACCTAGAAAATATTTTATGCCATCACGGAATTCAAGGGTATGTGAATTACATTTTATAAAAGAACATAATTTTATCTGTGTCCCGGCAAAATTCTAAAACGGGTAACATAATAACGCCTCCTCTGGCATACCTAAAATTACATGCTGAAGCGATTCCTTCTAATTTTCCAAACTGCCCTATATATTTCTCAAAAACTTTAAATTATCGTTCAAGTAGAGACGAAATAAAACTTCTTGAAGAACATCAATTGCTACAAGTAATCCAAAAAAGTCAAAAAGGATATTATATTCACGAGCAATCTATAACATTTCAAAGCTATAACGACTTTATAATTAAATTAGAAAATGTTAAATTGAGTCAGGACTGGTTTACTATATCTAATGATTATCAGGTTACATTGTTTAAAATTACAAATTCTCCGGGTCCTGTTATTAGTTATGCTGTTGTAATAAAATTAAATTTTGAAGTAGAAACCTTTTTGTATGGCCAAGTAAGAAATTTTAAGTTAGATAAAATAGTAACACCATTTATTGCCAATGACATTCTGCAAATTCAGAGCCTCTTAGATAAAATTGTAGAACATACGTCATGCTTAGAACCAATCGTTGAACCAAACTCAATTCCGAACCATACTATAGATCATAAAGAAAAAATTATCAATCATGTTTGTAGTATTTTAAACAGTTAGTTAGTTAATTAATAAAAATTTAAGATATTTTATTGGCTAAGTAAAGATTTCTCTATATATAAACTTGTAAAGTAACAATAAGATGAAATTAAAGTAACTAGTTATTTCTTGTGTGCAATAAACACAATATAATATTGCCTTTATTAGGCGGTGTTGGCATGAAAGCCTCAGGCGGTGAATCGTACAGCTTCGCTCGAGGCATCGCTGGAAACTACTTGTGCTGACGTCATATGGCCAGAGCTCCGGCCTTGTCTTTTAGGTGGTGTTGGAAAAAGGTACTAAGTAAAACTCGTAAGCCACGGAATTAGCAATGTTTACTAACAACCAAATTAGGGATGCAGTAACCCAATATTTATACGTCCGTTATTGGGGTTACGAGAATGAAAATAACGTTATAAATATTAGAAAATTGTTTGAACTGTAATAAAGTAGAAAACGCTAGTAATTTTAGTCAAATTTTCAAATCGGTGCCTAAAATACTCTCGCAAATCAATCGAATATGACGATTTTAATACTAAATTATATGAAATCTGAATATACAAGGTGCAAGACGGCAAAATATCTTAAACAAATCTTATCTGGTCTTTTTGAAGTACTGCACTTTACGATCGGCTCCAAAACGGCAGGCCCTCGGACTATTGGCGTCCTCAATAAGAACTTCTTCGTTTGGAAGACCTAGGGGATGAATCACGAGGTACAGGCAGCCTTAGTGGTCAGTTATGTGTTTGATCTCGTAACACTGAATGATGGAAAGGAAACTCATACAGGCAGGTGACTGATAGGATACAATTAGAGGCCTAAATTAAAATTATGCGTATAAATATATTGATCTAACGGAAGAAATCATATTGTTATAGCAAAGAGATTTTTAATACCTTGGTTCTTGGGCGGCCTCGTAGGTAAAAGTTAAAACTCCTATGTTTTCCGGAATTTGGGATAAATCCAACACAAGTTGCTATAATAACCGGCAGCACAAATGCCAAATTAAATCTTCCCAAATTATTACCAATTAAATCCGCATATAGCGTTAATTTATGGCTTCACAACACTTAAAAATGGGTTCGGAAAAATGGTACCGATTCTTTGTCCAACGAGCGACCCGCCAAAGAAATCCCCGCGCAAAAAGTTACCTATCGTCAATAAAAAGTGCGGACAAATAAATGTATCCAAAATAGATTTCAGTATACAGGACCGCAATTGTAATGTGAACCTTTATGAGTTGACTAATTAGTAAAGCCAGTTGATTAATTTTCTAAATTATGCTACTTTATGAGAATATATTCAATTATTGTTTACAAAATAAAACAAACCGTAACAAGTTAACTGATCTGTTATAAACAAGAGATTTGGCATGACCCCATAAATAAAAATCAGCACCATTTAAATTTGATGAGCGAGACGGCCAGGATATTGGTGCATCATTTCCTCGTCCAATCTATCGATTGGATATTGAAATGTTTAAATGCCTTCGTACTTGACGACTAAAATGGGCGGGTGCCCCATCATGAAGGTGCCATAGACGCTGTCGTAGATCAATAGGAACATCTTCCATTAATTAAAAAATATTGGTTTCTAAAAAATTGAGATAACCCAGTCTTCTTGGAAGAAAAAAAGGTCCCAGCAGATGATTGCCTACAATCCACCCCACACATTAACTGAGAAGTAGAGTACGCCATCTCATGTAAAAGTTGCCTCATCCGTAAAAAAAATAGAAGAAACAAAATCTGTATCCTGTCTATAAAAATCCAACATTAACCGGCAGAACTCCATTCTAAGTGGATAATCTTGAGGTCGTAGACTTTGCACCTTTTGAATATGATAGGGGTGCAAAAAATTTTCTTTGAGTACTCGCCACACCAACGTTCTACTAACTTCCAACTGGTTAGAAATTCTTCGAATACTTGCTCTGGGATTCTGTTCGAAAGCTCTTACTATCTGACTATCAAGTTCAAGATTTCTTGCTGGAATTTTTCCACTACCAGCAAGACGAGGCACAACACTTCCAGTTTCACAAATCCGGTTGTGAAGCTGTATAAACATTCGAACCGATGGCACGCGACTTTCAGGATATCTTTCAGAGTACACTTGTCGAGCTGCTGTTGCGTTACCACCGCAAAAACCATAAATAAAATGCATCTCTGCATATTCACGCTTAGTGAAATGCATATTATTCATTTTTATTCGCCTACAAATAAAATAACAACATAAATGTCACTAAAAGTGACAGACGCCTACTATGCAAATATTTAAACTCTCTATCTCGACGTAAGTATGACATGATTTCATTTAATGTAAAAGCCAAATAACTCGAAAACGGCGAGTTTTACAAGAAAAACTTAAAATACCTTTTTCTGTCCTTTTATTTAGTAGAACGTAAATTATTAATAATTTTTTAAAAAAATTCAGTGGCGTACGTTTTATTTTAAAAAAGGTCCGCCATCGCTCTAGTTTCACGCCACTGGTTAGCAATTTGGCACCAGTAATTACACTAAATAAAAGACCTTCTAGCAGGTATGAACCGCACCAAGTTTTATAAAAATTTTCAACTGGGTCACTGAGAGCTCAGAAATACTTTTTTTATAACTTGATCACCCTGTACCTCGAAAACGAAGCCTTTCTGGACCCAAGTTTATAAAGAAAACAAATATTATTTTTACGTACTATCATTCCCTGAAGTTTGTGCCATGCTTTTCGGGACATCCTGTATATAGCGTGATCCAGCTTTTTATCGGAAAACTTTATCAGACGGTACAACAATTTATTTTATGCAATAGTGTTAATAGATGGAAAGCACAAAATAATAACCATACACGTAATAATATTTTTAATAATGTAAAATATATTCAACATTGTTACTAATTATAAGAACTTCAGTGCCACGACCGTGTTACCATAACGAAGGACTGTCATCGTCTAAAGAAGGGGCGAGCCTTTCGATGTTTTGATGTCTCCTTTGTCATGGCATGTATTTTAAAAAAAGTGCCTGTAGAATATTTAAACTATTTGTGACATTAAAAAATCGAAAACGATAAAAAAATTAGTATATTGTAAAGTTATTTAAATTAATTCAATTCAATTTTCCTACAATTTCTATTAGTCGTGTATGTTCTTTGATACGAAATATTTAGGTATGCTATAGTAAAACTTCAATAATATTTTGCTCGGAAACTATTATCGTTTTACAAAAATTTTATTTGCAAGGATGACTCCATTTTTCATGACGCATCTATTCCCAATTTTTTTTTAGGAAAGAAATAAAGAAGAGTAGAGTCTTTGCACCACAAGGAATAGACAATTTATTGCTGAACAGATCTTCATTTATATCGATTGGAAATCGTAGAGCATATTACGCTTGTATATTTGTTTATAAATTGGAGCACAATCTTATTAACTGCCCTGATTTTTTATATCAACTGAATTTTCATATACCTCGTATAAATGGAAGAAGTGAAGTATGTTTTCACTTGTCTAAATCACAATTTAATCTACTTATTAAATCGCCTATATATTCCGTGTCGCAATTTTAATAATGTATATAATTATATTGATTTATTCAATGATTCTTTAAAACAATTTAAAAATGAAATAAAGAAAGAATTTTAAATTTGTCTTGTTCATCCTTTTTAGACAATAAACCATTATTTTTATTATTATTAAAAAGGTCTTAATTACCCTCTATTACCCTCTATATACTTTGACAATTTTTTTTATTTCGAAAAAACATTTTGAACCACAGGTTGCTAAATACATTATTTTCAGGTCATCTATTACTCCTTTGAAGAAGCGCTATTTTAATAAGTGACTAAAAACATTTATCTAGGATAAACTAGGTTTATATAGTTCCAGGGATATTATTTTATATCGCGGTACGGTACTTATGATTTACTGCTCCTAGCAGAAAGGTCAATCCAATATTGCATTCTCGATAGGATAGGAAAAGTTATAGCAATACAAACTGTAGTTTGGTTTCTGGCTTATCATAAACAAACAAAGCACGATCCGGTGCTTGTGAAATCCGGTTTACTAGCTCTATCCTAAATAGCTGAATCGTGGGAATAGGATATCTGGACGCTTACGTGAAGTCAGATTGAAAAACAGGTGTACCTCCTACAACAATATATTCCTTGCAAGTTTAAAATAACAAAACATGGAATACCTCCCCTTACATTTAATAAACTGGAAGCTGTAATAACCTCTTTCTATGCAGAGAGGCAATGCATATCATTATATATAAATAATGATATTTCCAAACCGAATCAGAATAATCTATCGATTTAGACAATAGAACTAAAATAATTTTCTTAATTGTAATTATTATCTTATTATTTAAAGTTTCTGTACAGGGTGTTATATATGATAGTTGAGGTAGGAAATATAAGAAAAGATGATAGACCCTGTTAAAATACTACCCTTCATTGAACATATGTCTGAAAGTATTTTTATTAAATTTATTGTCGGTTAAAAGTAATATTCCCTCTAATACACACTTTCCCAATTAATCTGTTTCAGTTATAAGATTTTCTCTTGAACCAATAGTAATAATAATGAATTATGAACACACATAAATTCGTGCATCAGCTGAAGATTTCATATGTTATAATTATAAAAAGTGCACATAAATCTATATTGAAACCATTAAAAAATATTATTTATTTAGTTTTTTCGTATTATTAATTTAGATTTGGAAGTCATTTAGAATATATAGTAACTCTTATTTATAAAACCAGTAACATAAGTGAAACTACAAATTATAGACCTATATAGCTAATAAATAATTATGCAAAAATATTTGAAAATTATTTGCGAATAGAATGGTTGAGTTCTTAGAAGATGAAAACATTTTATTCAATAATCATTTTGGTTTTAAATATAACAAGACTGACAGTGCAAGAATTGACCAGCAAAATAATCAACTATATTAATAACGAGAAAAATTTCATGCTGTATTTATAGATTTAACTAAAGTCTTTGACACTATGTCATGGGGAGGACATGGTTTAGATTAATTAAAATGTTACTTAAAATATCGCAGACAAAAAGTAAAAATTTATAGCTATAAGTAAAGAATTGGAAATAGAAACAGGTGTAACACAATGCACTGTTCTTGGATAACTGGGAAAATACATATGAAAATGTAGAAAATCAATAAAAAATTATTCAAGAATGGTTAAGTGACAACCATTTAATTCTTAATTACTTCAAAACTAATTTTATTGACACATTTTTACAATTATTATGAGTCAGCCTACCTCTGACAATGGGCGTATTCAGACGAGGTCAGCCGCTGAGCCAAGTAAGAAATTCAAACTGAATAAAACACTGACTAAATGCTAACTGTCAGCCGCTGAGTATTTTTGTAAGCCAAGAAAATTTGCGCTTACTTCATAGCGAGCGAAGCGATGATGTATTTGTGAGGTTGCGTTATTTATTTACATGGTTGTTATTCTAAGTATTTACAATTTAAGTGTTACGCTTTGGAATTTCAATGAGATATAAATAAATTTGTTTATTACCTATTACATATACTTTTTTTATAATTCGCCCTCATCCCCAGACAACCGACAAAAAATATGTAAGGGGTTCTGAATCAAGCTCTAAAAAGTCATAATTTCACCACTGACATTGAGCTACTATAGATTCTTGGAATCAAAATAAAAATGTTAAGATAAAATTACCAAGGAAGATAAATTTTAATTTTTATTGTACCATAAAGTTAACAATATTTTCTCATATTTTATAAAAAAAAGCAAGAATATGTGATAGTTACATGTACATAGAACACTATAAGTACATAAAGTGTGACCTACTTGAAACCGAACCACCCCCAGAAGACCTATACTTAATAATGGTACAATTTCAATTATTTGACTGAATGTTGTTATCAATAAAAAACAGTTATTTTTACTTATTTCGGCGTTTTATTCTATGGAACATTTGATGAATACATAACAAATTTATTATTCTGTGTAATGGATATTATGACCCTAGATAAAATTGATTATGACTTTAGTATGACAATGTAAGGTTATGTTGCATATAATAGGGCAATCCAACGAACTGTCAAATCACTTTAAAAATGGCGGCTGTAGGACAAACAACTCGACATATGACAAGCAGAAATTTGTGCTTTAGTGTAGAACTTTTAGTTATTGGTCTGTGTGAAGAACTGTGTGTTTCGGAATACCAAGTATAATTCAGACTATCATAATGGTTTTGTTTTGTTGTGTTATGAATTGTTGGAGTAGAGGACAGCGAGAAGATCAAGTGATCTCAATGAACTCTCATATAAGACGGCAAAAGTGGCTTAGTGCAATAAAACAGCAAGACCTAACTCAAGAAAAAATTAAATAAAGTGTACAAGTTTTAAATATATTATTTATAAATAGGTACCGAAGTTCTTTTTACTCTCCAAGTCCATTTGATAGGAAAAATCTAAAATATATTTAATAAAAAATATTAAAAATAAGTTACATATACAATTCTAAAAAAATTGGGTACATAGATACATAGTACAAAATGTTTAATAATCAATTGTTTTTTTGATATTTTAAATAATTGCGGCATTGCAATAATAATTTAAAGTTTGTTACAGCACAATAAAAAACATTAGCAGCAGGGAAAATCAAAATTTAATGCACCAAGTTCATTTTTGATTAGTCAACTATTTCTTGCCTCGGCCCATTTAAGAGAAAAAATTTGTAGATATACCGAAGTGCAGTGAATACTGAGAATAATAATAATTTTATGAATATTCAGCAACTAGAACGTTTTACCTAAAATAAAAATAGGCTCATATTACACTTTCTAATATGAGATATGAAAGAGTTGCTGATCTGGCAGGAACTAGGGGGCCCCACTAATGGCAGTGCCCAATTGAAAATAGGGGCCTGCATAGATAGGTATATATTACTTTTACATATAAATATTGCAGATATTTAAAACTTCAGAAAACATTAGCACAATACTACATTTTTGTTTATATCTACCCATCTTGGTCTCTGACAACGTTGCAGTGGTAATTTGATAACCCAAATGCAATGTAGGAATCAAATCAAGATGTAAGTTATCTGTTAAAGCAGCCGGTTTACCTGAAATATATGATTTTAAATTGTTGTATATAACTTTTTATTAACTAACCTGATACAAAATGTTTTGAACAAACGACACTGTATTTAATTTTTTCTTGAGTTAGGTCTTGCCGTTATATTGCACAAAGCCACTTTTGCCGTTTTATATGAGAGAGTTCATTGAAATCAGTTCTATGTCTATAATTCAATGCAGCAGGAATCCTAAAAAATCTAACTTGTTCTTCTCGCTGTCCTCTCCTCCAACAATTCATAACACAACAAAACAAAACCATTATGATAGTCTGAATTATTCTTGGTATTTCGAAATAGGTATAAAATATAATGAGCCAAACACACAGTTCTACACAAAATTCTGCTTGTCATATGTCGAGTTGTTTGACCTATAGCCACCATTTTTAAAGTAATTTGACAGTTCGTTGGATTGCCCTATTTTTTCGCAGCTCCGCGAAGAACAATCAGCTGAATCAGCACACTATTCGGTGTTGTTTAAGCGGTTGATTAACAACCCTGGTAGCATTCTAGCAGCTTTTAGTTAACAGCTGACCTCGTCTGAATAGCCCAATATTATGATACATAATCCTGCTTGTAAAAATACAGATAATAGAGTCTGTCCCTGTCCATTCATTAAGAAAGTTAATTCAATAAAAGATTTAGGAAAATACTTATACGTATTACGTACTATTGCTATTTGATATATAGTAATTTTTAGGGTTGTTATGCCGTGATCTCGGTAATTGTTTGTTGCCAGTAAGAAGTAGAATAGAATAACATTTATTTCCGTTTACACAAAAACAACTTTATAAAATATCCTTCAAAATTGTCACACTTTTAGCATTTTGAATATGAACATCCTTAGCTTTAACTGGGATTATTTGACCTGTTATTGTTCTTCTCGGGCTTCTGTGGAGCAAACCCGCTATCGGTATCTCTGATCCCGCCTATACAGGGTTAACTATGACTAAGTACAAAAATTTTAACCACGTGCTCAGGAAGGTCTAAAAGACAATAAAAAATTTATTTAGGAATTCTATCTCGATGTTTAAAAAATGGGGCAAAACCCTCTTTTCCTACGGAAAGTCGGCGCCTATGCCAATCAATCATCATCCGTCATGGCTAGATATGTCAACTACTGGTCGTTTTTTCAGCAATTATTGTCAAGTGTAGAAACAATGAAACGAATCGAATAATAATGTCTAAGTACCTGGTAGATAACAGCTAATCCGGTTAGCTGCAGTATTTTGTATTCATATTTAATCTGTGTTGTATTCGTTCTTTCGTTGCACACTGCCAAAACTACATTTTCACTCCTTGCAGATTCATAATATACAAAATATTTTGCTGAATACTTTTTGAACCACATCGAACAGCTGTTTTATGCCGTGGCGGTAAAGGTGGCAGTGTTTTTATGTATTTGTGTACATTTACGTGTATTGTGTTGCTATCCTTTGTGCTTTTTCCCGACGTAAGTGATCGACCGGGTCAAGACCGCCAAACCAAGTAGGTACCTCACTTTACACAAAAAGAACGATCGAGGGAAGGAGAGGTCCACAGGAAGTACAAAAATCTTTGCAGGTTTTAATTTAAACAAGTAAGAACACAGAAGATGATTCAACATTCTTAATATCTCTCCAAGTATCAATCCTGGAAATAAATATTAGTAAAGTAGGTGCTACATCTCTATACTACCATACCGTATGTCTCATTAAATCATTAAATAATAATCTACATTTTGTAAAGATTTTTTTTTTCAAAACGGATTAAACTGATACACGTGTCAATGGACCTGTCACTATATTTGACACCTTTGACTGGCAGAATATACCTAACCTTGCAGCTGACAGAAGATTAGTGACGGCGATAAATAGGGATTTAATATAGTTTTGAAAAAAAATTTTTTTAGCTTTATAAATAAGTTTGGAATTTTTTTGAAGGGTGATTCCATTAATCCTTATTTTTCCCTATCCCCTCTTAAAATATTTGTACTAAGTCATAGTTAACTCTGTATATTGATTTCGGTTGCTATTTTTGATATTACGACTGTTACGGTCGGAACCCTTCCTCCGATAATAGTGGTCTTCCGAGACGTCTTGTGGCCGCCTCTGTAACTGGTCGCATCCCATGATTCCAACAAAACAATAAAAACAGAACAAGTACAGGTTGAAGAATCTCAGCTAAACCTAGAGATATACACTTTAATTTTGTTACTAGCAGCGACCAGTTACCGAGGTCACGACATAATAACCCAGCTTTTCTTCCAAGAACTTTGTGACGTCTTTCATCTTCATAAATGATTTTGATCACAAGAGTCTTTCTGCGGCAGGCGTTTTTTTATTTATTTGTATAGTATTTTTCAACATGGAGTATGTTGCCTATAGTCTGTATGCTTAAAATAATAAAAACATTTTCGTGAAATCGTTGCATAATAATGACTTTTCGATTTTCATTTCAGTATTGAAATGAGTCTTTTAGGCACATATGCTTAAAATAACCTCCGTGCCTCTTGAGCATCGATATGTTGACTCCTACATCTGCAAGGAAGGTTGCAGAACATCATCTAAATCAGTGCCCAGTATACTCAGTAACATTGGCTAAGAAAGTCGGCAACCTTTTTAGGAATTGAGGAATTTAGGAATGTTAATTATACCCACTGCTTGTTGTGTAGTACATTTTGGTATTGGGAATAGTCACTTTAATGAACGACTTAGGATCTTCAATATTCTCTGTATGTAAATAAGTTAATTCTTCTCTCCTATAGGCTCCAAATATACCAACAATCACGACAATTTTTTGAAATAAATACTTTTCATCATCTGTCTCTTTGATAAACTTTTCAACCTGTTTCTTGGAAAATATTCTGGATTTTCTGGATCTATAACCACTTGATTTCCTTTGGAGGAAAGCAATAACATTGGTGTATTTACTAATTCATATTTTTATTCAAATAAATTGTAGTTTGCATGTAGTTCGTAGCTCCTTAATGTAGAGGGTGCACATTTCAGATGCATTTAAGATGACTGGGATAAGTACCTATAGTCGAGTCAATGAAGCATTATGATAGGAAATCTTTTAGGATAGGACGTATCGGAATGTGGTTTTTCGCATTCGCTTGCAAAAATTATTTATATCATTCGTACCTACTTTGTACCTATTACAAACTGGAAGTTGCATTGCTGCAGCCAAAAATGCATGCAAAAAATGCATCTTTTGAGAGGCCTTTTGGCAAATTTAATAACTTCGTAAATAAGAATCAGAATTGGGTCAAGTCGGGTACCCGGGAATTTTCGAGGTCGCTGATCACGATTATGATGTTCAAATTGACCCTCCGAATACCTGGAGCTCAGGAACGCCGACGAACATCATCTCCGGGGACTATCCCGAACTTTATACGAGAGAGGAGAGAAACTGGGCACCCGGGGATTTTTTGGGTCGCTGAATTCGAATATACCATCGGCGAACACCCCATGGATACCTGGTGGGCCCCAACCTGGACGCGGATGTCATCTTCGAGAATTTTTCTGGAAATATCGACAATAACGAACCGAAAATCGTTATGGGGGCTTTTTATGTGCGCTGAATCCGAATTGTATGTTGAAAACGACCACCCAAACACCTGGTGCGCCCTAACCTGGCCCTGAACGTCATCCTCGAGGGTTTTCCAGACATAATTGAAAAAACCACCCGAAAATCGTTACGGGGGTTTTTTTGGCTCGCTGAAATCAAATATGGCACCGGCCAACACCCCACGGACACCTGGTGCACCCTAACCTGGCTCTGAACGTCATTCCCGAGGGGTTTCCAGACACAATTGAAAAAGACCAACCAAAAATCGTTACTGGGGTTTTTTTGAGTCGCTGAATTCAAATATAGCACTGACGAACACTCCAGAAACACCTGGTGCGCCCCAACCTGGACGCAGACGTCATCTTCAAGAATTTTTCTGGAAATATCGACAATAACGAACCGAAAATCGTTACGGGGGCTGGCCCTGAACGTCATCCCCGAAGGTTTTCCAGACATAATTGAAAAAAAACACCCGAAAATCGTTACGGGGGGTTTTTTGGCTCGCTGAAATCAAATATGGCACCGGCCAACACCCCACGGACACCTGGTGCACCCTAACCTGGCTCTGAACGTCATTCCTAAGGGGTTTCCAGACACAATTGAAAAAGAGCAACCAAAAATCGTTACTGGGGTTTTTTTGAGTCGCTGAATTCAAATATAGCACTGACGAACACCCCAAAGACACCTGGTGCGCCCTACCCTGGCTCTGAACGTCTTACCCGAGGGTTTTCCAGACACAATTGAAAAAGACCAACCAAAAATCATTACTGGGAGTTTTTCGGGTCGCTGAATTCAAATATAGCACTAACGAACACTCCAGAGACACCTGGTGCGCCCTACCCTGGCTCTGAACGTCTTCCCCGAGAGTTTTCCAGACACAATTGAAAAGGACCAACCAATCATTACTGGGGGTTTTTCGGGTCGCTGAATTCAAATATAGCACCGACACATACCCCACAGACACCTGATGCGCCCCTACCGTGGCTCTGAACGTCTACCCCCAAGGGTTTTCCAGACACAATTGAAAAAGACCAACCAAAAATCATTACTGGGGGTTTTTCAGGGCGCTGAATCCAAATATAGTACCGACGCACACCCCACAGACACCTGGTGCGCCCTACTCTGGCTCTCAACGTCTTCCCCGAGGGTTTTCCACGCGTGTTAGGCGGGGCCTGGAGTAGGGGATAGTATGTGTGCATACTTGTATACTTACACTGAAGCGTTTTGAGCGTTGGGAGAAAAGTGGAAGGCCGCTGGGCAAGGTTCAGAGATACAGCCGGAGATTATTCTCGTCGTTTTTACAGGACTGAATCACATTATTTGAGGGCTCCGGAGAAGAGTTACCCATGAATGAGTGTATGAAATTATGGGACAATTTTTGGTTGGTCTTTTTCAATTGTGTCTGGAAACCCCTCGGGGACGACGTTCAGAGCCAGGTTAGGGTGCACCAGGTGTCCGTGGGGTGTTGGCCGGTGCCATATTTGATTTTAGTGAGCCAAAAAACCCCTGTAACGATTTTCGGGTGGTTTTTTCAATTATGTCTGGAAAACCCTCGAGGATGACATTCAGGGCCAGGTTAGGGCGCACCAGGTGTTTGGGTGGTCGCTTTCATCATACAATTCGGATTCAGCGCACACAAAAAGCCCCCATAACGATTTTCGGTTCGTTATTGTCGATATTTCCAAAAAAAATCTCGAAGATGACGTCCGCGTCCAGGTTGGGGCCCACCAGGTATCCATGGGGTGTTCGCCGATGGTATATTCGAATTCAGCGACCCAAAAAACCCTTAGGTGCCCAGTTTCTCTCCTCTCTCGCATAAAGTTTGGGATAGTCCCCGGAGATGACGTTCGTCGGCGTTCCTGAGTTCCAGATGTTCGGGGGGTCAATTTGAACATCATAATCGTGATCAGCGACCTCGAAAACCCCCGGGTACCCGACTTGAGCCAATTCTGACTCTTATTTACAAAGTTATTAAATTTGCCAAAATGCCTCTCAAAAGATGCATTTTTGGCTGCAGCAATGCAATTTCCGGTTTGTAATAGGTACAAAGTAGGTACGAATGATATAAATAGTTTTTGCAAGCGAATGCAAAAAACCGTATTCCGATACGTCCTATCCTAAAAGATTTCCTATCTTTGGCCTCTTTAGTGCTTCATTGCCTCGGCTACTACGCTAGAATAACTTTCTCCGAAATATACATACCTTTTTTCGGCACAACGAATATCAAATTTTGCATAAGTTTTTTGGTACAATTTCTTGGATTTCTGAGGAAACAATATACATAAGGCAGGTTCCGTCTCATTTACTATTTCACAATTTTCAGTAGGTATCACTAGAATCTGCGTCATACTGAAGTTTTATAAAAAATGAATACCAAGTTTAATTATTAGAGTTTAATGATGATAATGTTTCTTGTGCTGTTGGTGACTGTCTCTTGGTTATCATTAATACATCATTGAGCTGTGGTATCTTCCCAGAGTCGTGGAAATTGTCAGCTGTAATTCTTGTTCCTAAGGTATGGAAAGCTACTGGAATTATGTGCAGAAGAACAGCTGCTTGACTATTGTGTCAATAATGGGATATTGGCCCCAAATCAATCGGGTTTTTGTAAGAATCACTCTTGCGAGTCTATTGTTGTTGGTATCTGTGATGATTTTCTCAAGGCTATTGACAGTGATAATCTTGTGTTGGCCGTATTTTTGGAAAAGAGCTTTTGAAACAGTGGACAGAAAAATATTGATAAAGAAATTAGAGTATATAGGATAGGTATATTATTGGTTTAGGTCTTATTTATGTAATAGAAACCAACGTGTAATATATAAAAATGGCGTGTCGGAGCTATAAGTGTAAACTACGGTGTACCGCAGGGAACGGTGTTGAGTCCATTATTGTTTGTGTTGTATATTAATGATATGGTAGCGACTCAAAAATGTAAGATTGTCTTGTTTGCGGACGACACGATGCTCTATATAATAGGTAAAAACTTGGACCAAATGCAAATAATTATGAACAATGAACTTTATTTGATTGGCTCTGTGATAATAAATTAAGCTTAAATACAACTAAATCCAAATTTTGTGTGTTTGCCAAAAAGTAAAAAATGGGTTTTTTAAATATTGAGAATATGCGGATTATTGTAAATGGGGAAAAATTCTTTATGATAAAGATATTAAATATTTGGATACAGTTTTAGATTCCAACTTAAATTTGCATGACCATGCAGACTATGTTATGAGAAAGTTTTCAAAGAAAGTTGGATTTAGAACCAGAATAGGGAAAAGTCTGTCGATGCACACAAAATTGTCGTTCTACAATGCCATTGCACTTCCTCATTTACAGTTCTGCTCAACCTTGTTGTTTTATTTGCCAGAATATAGAATAAGCCAGTTGGAAAAAATCCAAAACAGAGATATAATTATTAGGGTTTAATGTTCACAAATGTTGACAGATTCCAGAATTTATTAAAATGTTTTTAAAGTTTGTAAACATCGTTCCATAGCAACTACTCCATAGCAACAATTGAATATTTATTCGGCGCTTTTACGAAAAATCTTGTTCGGTACATGTTGAGAAATAGGCACTTCACGTGGCGTGCCTAAGACATCTTTATTTCGCAATTTGTACCGAAAATAGCTTTAGAAAAATAGTTTATATTCTTAAAAAAAAGCTCTATAAGCAATAAATTTGCATGAATCTGGTACGTTTATAATACACCACATCAGTTTTAATAGTATGTACATAATACTGTAAGGGAGAGAAATGCGTTATTTTGGCAGAGGTGCAATTTGAAGGCCGAGGGCTACAATGCACCGAGGACAAAATAGCATCTCTCCCGAATGGTATATACCATTTTTTCCACGGTCTCATTAACTTAAAAACACATATTTTGTCATTATGAAGTAAGTAGCACCAGAATTATTGTATTCGGATTTGAGCATTTATTTAGTAGTCGTTGAGTTATTGTCATAACTACAAAATAAGCAAACAAAAAGAATTGTCAAATTAAGGTGCTAGTTTGTTTTACTTTAAAGTTTGTTTAGTGCACAATGAATAATTGTGAGTCGGAAGAGATTGTGGAAGCTGCAAATATTGCAATAAGCAATTTGCTGCCTACGAAGTCAAGATATACGATATAGCCTACAATCGGTTCAAAAAGTGGTGCGCCGAGAAAAATGTTCAAGTATACAGCTATAATGTTTTGTTGGCATACTTCAGTGAAATTGCAAAGAATTACAAGTCTTCCAGATTCTGGCCGCAATATTCTGTGGTTACGTCATGCTTGATAATTTACGACAACATAGATATAAGCAAATTCCCCAAGCTGATCGCATTTTTGAAAAGAACCGGTGACGGATATCAAGCGAAAAAATCGAAAATATTGACAAAGGGTGAAATCGACCGTTTTCTATCAAGTGCAGATGACAAAGAATTAAGAATTAAGGTAAGATTACTTTTGTTGTTAGGTATTTCAATTATTAAGTATTTTGATTTTTTATAGGTTGGATTAATTCTGGGGATTGCCGGAGCTTGTGGAACTGATGAACTAGTCAATTTAACTGTAGATGATATTGAGGATGTAGGCTCTTCCTTGATTGTAAAAATTCCAAACACTAAGACAAAGATTCCACGAACCTTTCTGGTTGCCGATGTGGGAAATATGCTTAAATTGTTTCGAAAATACCTGTCCCTTCGTCCTCCCCACGTCAAGCATAAGCGCCTTTTTTTGTACTACAAAACAGGAAAATGTAGTTCGCAGCCAGTTGGCAAGAATACCATGAGAAAAATTCCGAGTGTAGTAGCTTCGTATTTAAAATTACCTGATGCTGCATGTTATACTGGTCACTGCTTACGAAGATCTTCAGCGACATTATTGACAGATGCTGGTGTGGATATCACGACAATAAAGCGTCATGCTGGTTGGAAATCAACGACAGTCGCTGAGGGTTATGTCGAGAACTCCATTGAAAATAAGACCAAAATTGCTAATCAGGTTTTAGTAGGTACCACTACTAGCGCAATCACAAAAACTGTAAATGTAAGCGAAAGTAATATTCCTTCTAATATTAATTTTGAAAATTGTACAAATGTAACATTTAATTTAAATGTCAATAAATAATTTCAATGTTATCTTTTTTTTGCATAAAAAACGTTCTCCACAATGTAAACTCCTTGGGAGCATTATACTCCCTTGGGAATAATCGACTACTTCTGTTTTAATTTTGATGTCATAGACACTGATTTCTACTCCCGACCGTGGAAAAATATTTTTATTTTTTTACTGGGTATTACAATTTCGGTGAATTACTACAGTAGGCAAATGAATATAAGTTCGTATCGACTTTTTCAAGTTATTTTTAGCTCTTTCACTCATATTCCTGGCAATAAAATACACATTTCCCGTAAGTATCCAGTCCACTAGTTACGTGCGTCTGATTCGAGAACCCCTGAAGTTGAAAAGGAACGCATTATTTATTTCCTTAATGAGATGTTTGTATACTCCTGGCGAACTTGTTTACCGAGTTTAAAGTTGCGCCGCTTGCGTAGGTAGAGCACTGAGGGGATTAAATCGGGAAGGTGGTGGTTACTGGTTAACTTATACCGAGTGAAAGATTATTCTAATCGCATTACTACTTATTTTAAGTTTCAGAAGTGCCTGTGTAATCGCCCCTTACGATCTTGCTAAACTCTCCTGCAACTTACACTTTAACGTGTGAAAACAAATTAATACAATCTCATACATATTGCCCCGAAGTTACAGCTAAATGCTTGTAAATTTGCATTTAGGTAGTTTTCGGAGCGTTTCGCCGGAGGTTATTAAAGCGGTCTTTGATCTCTGAACTAACATTTATGATGATGATAAATAACAAGGGGACCATTTTTTTTTATAATGAAGTGAGCTGGCATATCTTCTCGGTACGTCATTATTGCAATAAGTCACATACTGTGTGACCCATTTCTTTTAATTACAGAGCTTGATAAACTGAACTTTTTCAAAATAAGAACCAAATTTTGCAATATTTTAACGACAATTCCCGAAACAGAATTAGAACGGCTAGTTTGGATCTTAATATCAGCATAATACTGCGACCAAAAGAAGTCGATTTACCTTAACATATCCTAAAAAAATACAAAAATCCACCAAAATCAATAATAATAAAGATATAGGGAGTCAAAATTGAAGATATAAATCACATTTTTCCACGATCGGGAGTAGAAATCAGTGTCTATGACATCAAAATTAAAACAGAAGTAGTCGATTATTCTCAAGGGAGTATAATACTCCCAAGGGAGTTTACATTATGGAGAACGTTTTTCATGCAAAAAAAAGACATTGAAATTATTTATTGACATTTAAATTAAATGTTACATTTGTACAATATTCAAAATCAATATTAGAAGAAATATTACTTTCGCTTACATTTACAGTTTTTGTGATTGCGCTAGTAGTGGTACCTACTAAAACCTGATTAGCAATTTTGGTCTTATTTTCAATGGAGTTCTCGACATAACCCTCAGCGACTGTCGTTGATTTCCAACCAGCATGACGCTTTATTGTCGTGATATCCACACCAGCATCTGCCAGTAATGTCGCTGAATATCTTCGTAAGTGACCAGTGACCAGTATAACAAGCAGCATCAGGTAATTTTAAATACGGAGCTACTACACTCGGAATTTTTCCCATGGTATTCTTGCCAGCTGGCTGCGAACTACATTTTCCTGCTTTGTAGTACAAAAAAGGCGCTTATGCTTGACGTGGGGAGGACGAAGGGACAGGTATTTTCGAAACAATTGAAACATATTTCCCACATCGGTAACCAGAAAGGTTCGTGGAATCTTTGTCTTAGTGTTTGGAATTTTTACAATCAAGGAAGAGCCTACATCCTCAATATCATCTACAGTTAAATTGACTAGTTCATCAGTTCGACAAGCTCCGGCAATCCCCAGAATTAATCCAACCTATAAAATATCAAAATACTTAATAATTGAAATACCTAACAACAAAAGTAATCTTACCTTAATAATTAAGAAGAAACGGTCGATTTCACCTTTTGTCAATAATTTTGATTTTTTCGCTTGATATCCGTCACCGGTTCTTTTCAAAAATGCGATCAGCTTGAAGAATTTGCTTATATCTATGTTGTCGTAAATTATCAAGCATGACTTAACCATAGAATATTGCGCCCATAATGTGGAAGACTTGTAATTCTTTGCATTTTCACTGAAGTATGCCAACAAAACATTCTCGCTGTATACTTGAACATTTTTCTCGGCGCACCACTTTTTGAACCGATTGTAGGCTATATCGTATAAAGATCTTGACTTCGTAGGCAGCAAATTGCTTATTGCAATATTTGCAGCCTCCACAATCTCTTCCGACTCATAATGATTCATTGTGCATTAAACAAACTTTAAACTAAACGAAACTAGCACCTCAATTTGACAATTCTTTTTGTTTGTTTATTTTGTAGTTATGACAATAACTCAACGACTACTAAATAAATGCTCAAATCCGAATACAATAATTCTGGTGCTACTTACTTCATAATGACAAAATATGTATTTTTAAGTTAATGAGACCGTAAAAAATTAGTATATACCATTCGGGAGAGATGCTATTTTGTCCTCGGTGCATTGTAGCCCTCGGGCTTCAAATTGCACCTCTGCTAAAATAACGCATTTCTCTCCCTCATAGTATAATGTACTATTTCTTTCTTAGCTTTCGATCGCTTGAAGCAAATTTCACGAAATTTCGCTTATTTTGATCACAGTATTATGCTGTTACAGTATGGCCCATTACTTACGCAACAATTTGACTTTACTTTTAGATAAATTGCATGCATCATGAGATTTAGATGCATGCAAAAGTGTAAGCGGCGATCGGGATCATCTTCATTGAGTTCCTGCACAAGTTGAATTTTGTAGGGATGATATTTTTCCTTCCTCAAGATACGTAGCACTGTGCTCTGACTAGTGTCATTGTTTAATGCAACCAATCGTGAAGAATTATGATTATCCACCATACTTATCAAAATGTTCTGTTTCTGATTTTCATTAATGCTTGGACGTCCAGGTTTTGGAATATTTACAATATTGCCAGTTTCTCTAAATTTAGACTCTACATTACTGACTGTTGATTGGCTGATAGGGCGATCTGGATATTTTTCATTAAATAAATCGCAAACTTCCTGCTGAGTTCTAGTCATATTCCCGCATCCGATAAGAATTAAAATTTGAATTCTTTGAGTAACAGTTAAATGTGCCATAATACTTTAAATTCAATAATAATTTCTGTCGCTTACAATACTTATTCGAAAGTCGGTATGACAATGACACTTTGCAAAGATTTTCACCTACGTGATCTATAAAAGAACTATGGAATTCGAAAAACTAAACTTGATAACGTTTTTGCTTTATTTTAATTGATTTACGTTTTCTAACATTCAATCGTCATTTACTCGAAAGCTTTTCTATGTACGATCTTTCAGAATCAAGGAAAAAAATATGGTATTGCCATTTAAAAAAAATTGATGACGTCATTACTCGAAAACAAATGACATTTGAAAATCGCATTTTACGCTTAAATATGTATTTTTTAAATTAAAAATCGACCTGCTCGAGGATTTTTCCCAAAAAATAATTGTTTCGTTTTTATTGAATTTATTCCATACTTTTGGCGCATACTGTATTGCTTCCTATCGCTTATTTTATATAAAGCCTTGCCCACCGAAAGCCGTGGTTCTAACAATAGCAATCTGTAACGAGTGACAAACACCGATTAGATTCAAAATCATCTGACTCACTTGGTGATCGTTCATTGGCATGACAGCTGATGTTGTGGGTGGTGAAAGGGGTAGTTGGGCAGTCACTGACATGTTCAGTCTACTTTGTTGATTACCCCATTGTGTACCCATATATTCTAGTTCATTTATTTTAAAATTCAGTTGAAAGCTTAATTTGTTATAATGCACCGGACATGCTGCCATTTTCATAAATTAACATTAATCCTTGTTATTCTTTAGATTTTATGGCACGCATTTATAAATGTGTGCTTCAGATGGATGATCGGAAAATTTAATTGCGTGGCTTTCATGGAGCTAATTCGCGAAATGGCTTTTTGAATACTCTGTCGCCGCTTGATAATTCGATGAAGATAATTTATAAATTTAAAATATATTATTTACACTAATGTTTTTTATTATATTGCTTTTTTTATTCCGTCAACTGATATACAGTCATGTACCGATACAAATTTTTATGGTTGTAGTGATTTTTTTTCTGAAAATTTGACTCCCTGCTTAATTAAATATAAAATGTTCAATAAAAATATTCTCAAGAAGCTGTCACTTCCGGTTATACCGTAAGTCCTCATCAACTTCGTTATTTTAATTGAATTTATACAGTGTCGGGGAAAATAATAATAAAGAATAATAAACGAATTAATGTTTTATTTTCAATAAAAAGGGCCATGATTTCTATTTTTTTTTTCTCGACAACAAAATGCGATACGAAAGTCATTGAAACAAGAGGAAAGTTTTATTTTAAGATAAAAAAATACAAAATTTAAAAAAACACGGTGGTGTTCCAGGAGGTACCTTAACAAAATTATTGAAAAACTTAATAAAAGCGTTCAGCATGGGAACTTTTTCTCGAAAACGGTTCATTTTATCGTCAATAAACAAGAGTACATTTATTTAGTCTAAGGTTGAAGCTACCCAGATTTATTATTTTAAAGTCTTTGGAAAATTAAAAAAACTAAGTATATTTCAAGGACATTTTTTATGAGGTCCTTACTAGTGTCCATCACATTAAATTTTTAGTAAATTATATTGAGTACTTTAAAAGTTATTTTAGAAAATCCGATTTTCAGCAACGTCCTTCAGGGTCACCTATCTCTGTAGGGAGGTCCTGTAGGAAAAAATATTATACGAACTTGTCATCTTATTTCTTCATGTTATATCTGCACCCGAGAGATTTCCCACATTTTCCTAGACACCCTGTATAATTTTTATTCAATATCTGGATTTCCCATGTTATTTCAATGTGACATTCACAAGACTTTGTTATACCTAATCTTGTCGGTTTTAAGATATTTACAGTATTTCGGAAAATAATAATTTTTTATCACTTTGTTTGAAATTAACTAAGTGTAATGTTAAGGAAGTTAAAGAAATAATTTTCATACAAGGAATTGTTGAATCTTTAAACTTGACATTTGAGGATGTGTTTTTAAATGCTATACAATCCATGTGGATCTTACACGACGATACCCCATTTCATTTTAGATTATTTAAGCTAATATAAATCCGTTTACCTATAATTCCTGTTAATTCACTTATTAATTCACAAGCATGCTGTGAGGTATTTAGAATTTTTTTGGGTAAGGTCTGAAATTTTTTTGAAAGTAAAATAGCTTTTAATGGTTATTCTGCAAGAATGGTAAAGGTATTTTAGCTAATGCAAACCAATATTTCTACATTTTCTATTAATGAAGTTGTATGTATGTTTTTTGTAGGAAATTTTTTGTTCTTATCATATATGCCAAAAAGTGAATTTGACCTTTGAAAATCATTTAATGATTTAAATCTCTTTCTTCGTTGGTAAATTTAGCTAGATTTTTGTTTTACATATTTATTGAATCTAACCTTGTCTATACAATTGTTCCCTAGCACATCTAGATATTTGGTCTCGAAGAAAATACATAAGACTTTATTAATAGAAATTGTAGGAAAATTGTTATTTTATAATACTTTATAAGTGGCCAAAAATTAAAGTCGGCCTTGTGTTACAGACTACAAGGCTGTAAGTCCTCAAACGTACCGTACGTGTTGTTATTGTATAAAATTCTTTATTCTCTAGTGTTGTCATTTTTGAAGATGTCAGGTTAAGCTGACCCGATGGTGCTAAATTAACTTGCAAATCTCTATTGATAAGTGAAACAACTATGAACTAATTTTTATATCCCAACCTGCGTTGAATTACACCCACAATATCTACCCATATATTCCTTATTATTAGCCTTTGTAACATTTTTTTGATTTATATTAGCTTAAAATACTTTTCTAAAACAGTAAAAAAAAAATGTTGCAAAAGCCAATAATAAGGAATATATGGGTAGATATTGTGGGTGTAATCCAACGCAGGTTGGGGCTTTTGTCCACTGAGTAGTTAGTTTCACACAATATTATTAATACCTAAAAATATATAAAAACTTATACATAAAATACATAAAAGGTGAACATTTTTCAAGTAGGTATTGTCATATTTATTTCATTGACAGGATGTCACTTTTTGTCATTGTCGATATTTAACTTCAAATAATTTTAATTTTTATAATAGTTTTTATAGTTAGATATTTGATTCAACTTAAAGGAGACCACCTGAAGAAGCAATCCTAAAAATGTAGAAATAGGTCAGATCTCATCTATTGTGGTTGAATTTGTCGTGTTCCCACTGCCAAAAAGTGAAGTTAGATATTTATAGAGTGTTTCATTAGCAAGTTAGTAAATTAGATTATTTTCTTTAGATAATTATTGAATAGAGCTTTGTCTGTGGAAATGTCCATTAGCATACCTAGATGTTTGGTATCAGAGAACATACATATGACTTCATTGATAGGAATTGTAGGAGATTTGATTTATATTAGCTTAAAATACCTTTCTAAAACAGTAAAAAAAAACTAAGAACTAATGTTAAAAGTTGAAAGTAGTTTTTATTACAAATACGTCAGTAGTTCAAAAGAAATCGCAAAATTAATTTTAAAGAGTGTCATTATTATTGCAGAAGAATAGCATAGAACGATGGGGTTAAATAGACCCTTCGAATTCAGCGACCCCAAGAACATATATGTACGATAGTCTGGGCCATTTTCATATCTATCTTTCGTCTTGGCCTTGGACCTAGGGCAATGTGGTTAAATGGACTCCAGATTCGCATTCAACGAGTGAAAATACATATTTTAGAATAGAAATTTTTTTTCTACAAAACTGTTAAAAGTGGGCATTTTAGTTGTCAATTTTGATGTTAAAAATGTCATTTTTTGACACGCGTGTTAAAAGTAGGTTACTTTTAACACGCGTGTTAAATCAAAAGCACTGGTTGCTACGAAAATTTTGGTTCATAAACATTGCGATCTGTGTGGTATTTTTTGATTTCTTATTTTTATTGAGTTTAAAGTTCTTCCGATTGTTTTGTAGAAAAAATATTGTATGATATACATCTTAAAAGTGATTTTATTTTGTTCGTGAAGTCGCTACGCTCGTTTTTTAATCATCTTCACTCACAAAATAAAATCTTACTTTTAACACGTATATCATAAATAGCTATTTTGTGGTGCTGTGTAATATTTAATCTTTTATAAAACCAATTTTGTATTTTATACGCTTTATATTAGTGCTTTTATATTCTCTATTAGTTTTAGTTGTTTATGTCTATTTTTTACTGAATTAATTTACCTGATATCTCGAAAACGGCGCAAGTTTATTGTATATCAAGGACCTTATTAGGTTTTAAAAATGATTTAAATTTTAAATTCGCACAAAGTACGGGTGAAATCCAAGCGCTGATTTTTGTTGAAATATGGAAGTTCAAGAGCTAATAAAACACTTAATCTGCCATATACGTGGATATGAAATCGACAGGAAATCCGGTTAAGACTAGGCAAATTTCAATTTAATTTCGCAGAAGCGAAATTAAAATCCTCTAATATGCCATTTAAATTGAAATATAAAGGAGTATGAATGACTCACCATGAACTCATTAAAAACCCTCTTATATAATACTTGAAGCACATGTGTGACTGCCGCTTCATTGGGTGCAAAATAGAATGGAAGTCACCCCCTTGCTTCGTCCTCCTCCTACAATTAATTTTCTATTACCAGCCATTCCGATTGTTCGAAAACATGACAAATTCATATGCAAAAATAAAAGGGTGCATACACAGACTTGACGTGAATGTGCATTGTTTATCAGCTGAAAATTTTTGAGCTACGGGCTGGATCGATCGTCCCATTGTACGAATTTTAATGGAGCCAACGTGGATATCTAAGGATTCCTTGGTTTAGTATTTCAGCTTAAAATAAGGGACATTTGTGTAATTTAGATTATTGAAAAAAATATAGTAGAGACGTTACAACAAACTAATAATTTTTTTCTTCGAAAAAAAAAAGAAAGAAATACTTACCAGTTTTCTCCAATAAGCACTTTGAGTCTAATTCTTTTCAATAACACCAGTCAGTGCTTTGTATTAATTACAAAATTCTATAATTCAAAAAAATTGCAGTTACTAAGCGACTGGCGTTTAAAATATAGATATGTGTACAACATCCTTTTTCTTAAAACCATAAATACATATTTTTTAAGCAAGCACTATGTGTTGTAATTTGTATTTCACAATTTGAATATACAGTATGCGCCAAAAGTATGGAATAAATTCAATAAAAACGAAACAATTATTTTTTGGGAAAAATCCTCGATCAGGTCGATTTTTAATTTAAAAAATACATATCTTAGCGTAAAATGCGTTTTTCAAATGTCATTTGTTTTCGAGTAATGACGTCAGCGATTTTTTTTTTAATGGCAACACCATATTTTTTCCTTGATTCTGAAAGATCGTTTAATTCTCTATCAGACAGTACTAAAATTTTGCCCTCTTACATAGGAAAGTTTTCGAGTAAATGACGATTGAATGTTAGAAAACGTAAATCAATTAAAATAAAGCAAAAACGTTATCAAGTTTAGTTTTTCGAATTCCATAGGTCTTTTATGGATCACGTAGGTGAAAATCTTTGCAAAGTGTCATTGTCACACCGACTTTCTAATAAGTATTGTAAGCGACATTGAAATTATTATTCAATTTAAAGTATTATGGCACATTTAACTGTTACTCAAAGAATTGAAATTTTAATTCTTATCGGATGCGGGAATATGACTAGTTGACAACAGAATAGTAGGGCCTTTCTTCTTTGAAGGAACCCTTACAGGACAAAGATATTTAGAGTTTCTAGAAAATGACCTTGTTCCAGCCCTTGCAGTAATTTTTCCTAACGATAATGACCCTGACATTCCTGACGATGCCATATGGTTTCAGCAAGACGGTGCACTTCCGCACTTCTGCACTTCCCTGTACGAGATTTTTTGGACAACTGTTTTCCTGGGAGGTGGATCGGCAGACGCGACCGATAGAATGGCCTGCAAGATCGTCAGATCTTACACCTCTTGACTATTTTTTATGGGGATACTTGAAGTCAAAAGTGTACATTAATAAACCACGTAATTTAGAAGAACTTCAAAATCGCATTCGGGACGAAATACGCAGAGTTACCCCAGAAATCATTCATAATGTGCAAGAAGAATTTCTTCACAGACTTGCGCATTGTCAAGAAGTTGGTGGATGGCAATTCGAACATTTAATTTAAGTATAAAATTTAATCAATTGTATTTTATTTTACATACCTCAGAATTGTTACTTTTTTATGGATAAAATATTTGCGTTTTCAATCGGCGAAAACTTTCCTATGTAAGAGGGCAAAATTTTAATACTGTCTGATAGAGAATTAAACGATCTTTCAGAATCAATAAAAAAATATGGTGTTGCCATTTAAAAAAATATCGATGACGTCATTACTCGAAAACAAATGACATTTGAAAATCGCATTTTATGCTAAAATATGTATTTTTTAAATTAAAAATCGACCTGTTCGAGGATTTTTCCCAAAAAATAATTGTTTCGTTTTTATTGAATTTATCCCATACTTTTCGCGCATACTGTATTAAACATTTTAATGTACCAAGTATTTTATATCAATGAATATTATTTTTAGGAAAATTGTTGTGTTTCAACAAAATCTGAGTAATTTTTTTTTAAAAATCAGCAAAAGAGGCTATTTTCTTATTTTGTTGACGCGTATATTTATTATAATAACATTTTTACATTCAACCATTAGTCTTGATCCTAAAAGTTTTAAATGTGACTACAAAACTTAGGGTCAAGTTTGGTGGGGGTAAGAACTTAATGTGACAAATTTGGTGTCAAACTGCTTTCTTCCTACAAGAAAATTCATAATATAAGCCTCTGAAAAATGCGAAGGATTACATTTTTACAATTATTGTACTAATTTTTTAATTTTGAAAATACTGTCCTTTCCCCACTCTGGTGTCGATTGTTTGAGATTTGATTCAACATCTTGGCGTCTAAACATATAGTCTAATGGAATGGAATGGAATTTTTTCGTGTAATAACTTTTGGATTATTATAATCTGTTTATTCACGTTCTATTATTTTTGTATCTTTAGACTGCTGTCCTAAAATTTACTTTATTAATACAATGTTCATATGTTAAGATACATTTTAGCAGTTATGATTAGTTCAGTATAAAGTGCTTTGCAAAAGTATCACTTATCTCAAACATGTTTTGTTACTTCTACGCCATGGGAAGAAAACAAATTTTATGTTACACTACAATACTTATTATATCGATCATACAGGGTGAACCTTAAATAAATACAAATATTTTAACCAGTAATACAGTTCACTGTGTAAAACACATAATTAATAGTTTTTTTACAAAGAAATCAGGAATAAAAAAGTCAATTTTTAAATAAATTCGTGATATTTCAATAGTCAATAGTCATGGCGGATGGCTCCAAGAAAGTTAACTAGAACTTTTAGACATGTCAAAGAATGATTGAAATATGTTTATGAAATTATTAATGCTCATCTCATTGCCTTTGCCATTCCTATACCTCACCAATAAATTGAAAATATAAATCAGATTCTCTATTCACAATCATATCCAGAATTTGTTCATTATCAATTTTTACTACACTCTAACAGATTTATCACAATACGTTATCGTTATCACTATCACTGATTATCACTACTTGACAAATATACTTTTAACATGTCAACCTTTTCACTCTTTGAATAATGCGCCATATTTTATTTAATCACACTGTATTTCACGAAAAATATTAATTAAATACAGAAGAGAAAAACACTGGCCGTGAAAATAATAAGATGATTTAAATACGTTTTATACGTTAGTGCCGCAACTCTAAAACAGATGTGTCAAGCAGTGTACTTAAAAAAAACCATTAGTTTATTTCGGTTTCAGAAGATGCAAAAATATCTCATATTAATTTTCAATTTACTTGTATTGAAATTATCAAATCCTTTTCCACAAATATTACATGTTTTGTTTCCATTTGTAACTTGCCACAGCATATTCCTTTGCGCTGGACCATCTTGTGCACTGGTATCAACATAACCTCTTTGTCGACATTGACTATCAATCCTAGAGAGTGGAGTTGGTACATTTCACCTACTGCTCGTGCTGTTACCTGTGTCTACGGCTCTAGTATCTTTTTTGCATGCGATTGACACTGCTCTTAAATATTTTAATTTGCCTTCTCTTGATATTGAACGCATACATCAAGCTAGTTATTTTGTTATTCCATGTTTTGTGTTTATTTTTATAATCTGTTTCACCCACTACGAAACTACGAAGTACGAACACCGACACGTTATTTGAGGTTATGTGGTGAACATTAACTCTAAGGTGTTGTTTTAAAATCATAGTTTTTTTTTTGTTATTCTTCATGAAATAATTTAAGGGTATAATTTTTGATAATCGTTCTAACAGTGTACAAAGATATTAACTTCTGAAATGTGGGTAACTGTTTAAATAGTTGGCTTTTCACTAAATAGGTGAGCTTTTAAATTTTGGAATTAATGAACAAACAACACTAATTGATACTATCGAACTTGCGAAAATTCATATTTTAATCGTTTATTATAATTTTACTTTACTAACTGTTAAAAATAAGCGTTCTTAAATGAAAAAATTGAATTTACGTTAAACAATTATTTATATTACAGCCGTTATGGCAACCTCGCCTTCAGTAAATCATATGGTTTATTTAATTAGTTACGTCAGTGGTCTATTTGGTCAGCGGTCCTCAAAATGTAGGTATTTAAGAAAATAATAATATCTCCGTAATATTTGACTTTCACTACAGTTGACTTCCAAAATTGTAGAGAGTGACTAATGTTATAAAACTGCTCACAATTTATAGCAGTCAAAACAAAGAAATATACATTCAGCCCTTATATTTTTCCTACAAAATCGTGTGCCGCATATCTCTGACAGCATACTCGATTACACAGCTTCTGCTACGCATGACCTGCAATTAGTACACGTTAGTACGCATGCGCTGTTGGCTTTTGATTGGCTGCGACGAATTGTCGGATCCAACTGTTTCATTTCCAGCGCTATCATGGGCGGGCAAAATTTCGGGTATATCTTAGTGATTTGATCGAAATGAGGAATATCGCATGATGACATGTATGAAGAGTCTAGTGCGCGAGGTCAAAATATGAGTGTAAGTGATGTTGAAATATATATTTCATTAACAAAATTGTACGTGAACACAATATGTGTGCAAATAAAAAAGTGGTAAAGAAGCACCACTGTGAAACGGAAAGTGATGGAAACTCGCGGAAGGAAGATTGTATTTTTAAATTGAGTTTTCCAAAAAAAAAATCTATTGCTATATTTTACAAGATGAAACTTAGTCCGTATAAATGAAATCGAAAAGAGTACACTGATAGAAAGGACGAAATTGTGAAATGACGAAGAAACTATTTAAAATAAATATTAAAAAATAAGAATCTGGATCGAAGAATATATTAAATTTTGAGGAAACATGGGCGTATGAAGGTCATACGGAAAGCGGTACGATATGATATAATAAGTGTTAATGTGTGATCGTTTTAGTGACAGTGCTAGTAACTAATAGTAAATAGTGCGTATGTATTCTAAAACTTTTTTTCCTTTTGAAAGCGGAATTTGCAAATATTTGCGCGATTTATTTAACGGTGGAAAAATATCTATTTGTAACAAATTTTGTCAACTACCTATAACATTTTCTATCATTTCCATCATGAAACTGCCATGGTAAATTATCAGAAGTTCAAAACAAATTTATTAACACCACATAATAATGAAAGGGGCAATAATATTTGTAGTGTTTGACAGTTTTACAAACTGTAATTGTCGAAAGTTGAAATTTTCCCGCCATATATAATTAAAACAGAAGTTGCAAAATTCGTGCAAAATCCATGAATTTCGCGTCCATGAGGACAAGTCTTAAGTGTGATATCTGCGGAGTGCGCATCAGGTAGGTGTAAGTGGGTGGTAGTGGGCAATCGCCGTCCATAAGGACAGGGGCACATTTAAAGTAAATGTTTAATGTGCTAGGTTCAGCCGACGTCAACTTATTTTTGATAATTTTGTGTGTTTTAACTCTTCTCAAGTGGCACGCTTAGGTAATCATACCACCCGTACCTTCCGTACTCATCTCTGTGTTGTGAATTAGTCACTCTCTATTATTTTCGACCTTAGGTAATTGATAATACAAGATAAAAACTTTAAATTTTGAAATAATTCTTATTATTTTTATTTTCTAACGCCTCGAAATTGGCAAAAACTGTTATATCACTGTTTCTGCTCTAAAAATAATGAATGTTATGTAATGCAATTATTTTTGTCATTTTTGTATATTTTTTATATCTGATAGTCTTCAAATTTAGTACGCCTATGAAATGCTGCTCCTCGCACGTTTCGTTCATCGCGCTTGTCTACAAGATAGCTGTCTACAATTTTGGAAGTGAACTATAGACTTATCTATATAACGAACTAAAATATTTGTATTTATTTAAGTTTCACCCTGTATAGTGTGTCGTTTTATAAGACAATTTACAAAGAAAAACACAAATTTTTATACATCATATGCGTTCTATTCTATAATCTTTGAGTATATATGGTACTCTTTGTGTCTCTGAGTAATGAAAATTTGATCAATCTCAGCAAATTAACAGTGAAACGTAGGAAATGAAATTATTGCAAATTGTTTGTACATGAGGTACGCTATTTAAATATCATGACAATATGTACATACATGACTTAATTTAAGCAGAAAGTTTTTAAAATTAAAAAATAACTCACTTTCACTATCTTTCAAGTTTTTTTTTGTAAGAAAACTATTAACATTATTTATTATATAAGAGAAAAAAAATCAGATGAAAACGAATTTTGAGGTGACAAAAAACGATTCAATTAAAAACACCACTCTACTTGGGGACAAATTAAGCAAATTAAATTTAATTTCCCCAGACAGAGGTTTCTTGTAACCTTCGTTTGCATTTTAATGTAAAGCTAGCCAAAATAATGACATGCATTACATTGAGGAAAATTAATATTATGTAGGTACTTTTAAACCCTTTACTATACGGACACTCCTTTTCAAACACTTGCCTAATGTCTAATGGTTTTGCGAGAATTAGCCGTGTTCAATTATAAGTGTTTTGTTCTGTAAATGATAACACGGATTCTAACAGACCTCTATGCCTATATTTCATTCGTTTAGAGTTATGTACTGTAACATAAAATTTGTACAGTTTATTTATTTACGCCACTAGATTTAGCATCCCTTAACAGGTATTTTTCCATTTTGAGTGACTGAAAATGATGGAATTAATTGACGCACAGCTTGTGAGCATGAAAATAAATTACAATGATTATAATTATAATAACTTACAACTTGATTTCACGAATGTAAAACAAACTGCAAGTTAGACTTTTTGGGAAAGGTATTGTAGGTGCAAGAGCTTGCTGCAAGCCATTGCAAAAAAAATTGTGGACTGTAAAGCGTCTTCTAGTTTTATACTGGGTTAGGCAGTAAAAGCTGTACACAGGGTGAACTATAAATTTAAGTCTTCATGTCTTTGTAGTATTCTCATTTCTTTCAGGAACGTATTTTGATTTCCAAAATCTACTTTGTTTTAGATATATACAGGGTTAACTATGACTTAGTACAAATATTTTAAGAGGGGATAGGGAAAATTCAGAATTAACGGAATCACCCTTCAAAAAAATTCCAAACTTATTCATAAAGCGAAAAAAAAATTTTTTCAAAACCTTATTAACCCCTAATTTCTCGGCGACTATGCCGCCTGTCAGCTGCGAGGTTAGGTATATTCTGTCAAAGTCAAAGTTGTCAATGGTAGTGACAGAGCACCGCGTTGCCACGTGTAACGATTTACGGCGCTTTTAATAAAAAATTTTTGTTTACAAAATATTAGATTATGTAATGTTAAACACGATATGGTAGCACTGAGAGTAAAACCTACCTTACTGATACTTCCAGAACTGATATTTGGAGATTTCAAGAAAGCTAAATTATTTTCTGTTTTCTAACTTGTTTACGTCATAACTTGTCTTTGTAAAAAGGTAGGTACATACGTATTTAAAACTCCAGCACGTGTAAAACAACATTCGTGGACGTTGTACAATTCGTACAAATGTACGAGGATTTGACATATTCTGTCTATTTGGAAAACGTATTTGATATTCTGCTGCTGCACGATATGCACTTTCGTCGCACTTCCCATAAATTAGTACTATATCCGTAATTTCCGCGATTACACCAATTTGAATGTGCGAAAAGCAATATACTGAAAACTAATAATAGTAACGATATTAACAATTGTTAGAGTAATATTTTCTTTGTTAATTAAATAAATACCCAATAACGTTTTACTACTTTCTTTATTTCGCACTTTCTATCTTTACAACAACTCAACTCTGACACACCTCTTCTACTTCTTCTTCTTCTTACATTATTTCTGATCTACATTTTACAAAACATATATTTATGCCTACTTTACTACAGTTTAATCTAAGATATTTTTCTTAACAAAATAATTGTCCACACAATAATCGACCATGTTTGCATATAATAATATTGTAGTATTATTATTTTAAATTTCCCGAGGCGTTTACAGTGCTCTGTAATATTACTTTTCTGACCACTACTGCTGTTTGACATTTGTAGAGTATTAGAAACAATGCAACTAACAACACAATATATATATATCGACTGACAAGTGCTATGTGCGTGTAACTCCATGTCACGGAGGAAGTGTCAAAACAATACTAGAATGAAAAAACCCACGATCGTACATAAAAGAAGATAATATTGATTATATTGATTGCCATAAGAATATTTATCTGAAGAATATTAAGTTCTCGGTGTAGGCGGACCGAAGACTCAACGGTGGCGTTGACATTGTAATTTTAGTTTTCCGTTTTTAGTGACAGTTTCAGTTTTAAACGTTTTATTCATTAAATAATGGATGGTTGCGATATATTGGGACATGTGTAGTTTTCCACAATTTTCTTTAAACGTACGTGAAGATATTTCCTAGAGTTCAGAGCAATGCAGTGGAGTGACCGTTATCGGACAAAATTTTATAAATTAAAAACTGCCACGCATGTATTCGAAGTTTTCTGTTAGTATTTCTTTCAATCAATTTACTTAAAATAAATGGGCAATTTTATTAACTGCATCTACGCGAAGTGTGTATTTTGTGGCGAGTAATTCTGACGGACCTGTAATGAGTGAAAATGAAGTTTTGGCAGTTTGGAACGAAGGAACGAAAAACGAATGCAAAATACTGTAGCTAACCGGATTAACTGTTATCTATCAGGTACTTGGTATTATTATTAATAAAAATGTTTACTTTCGTTGTTTCCACATTCGGCAACGTTGGAACGTTGTGAGAAACGACCGCATGATACCTAGTTGCACAGAACATATGCCTAGTTGACATATGTAGCTATCTTGGACGATAACTAATAACATAGGCGTCGACTTTCCGTAGGAAAAGAGGGTTTTGCCCCATTTTTTTAACATCGAGCTAGAATTCCGAAATAAATTTTTTATTGTCTTTTAGGCTTCCCTGAGCACGTGGTTAAAATTTTTGTACTTAGTCATAGTTAACCCTGTATAGACCTGCATATTTTAACATTTTCAGATAGAACTTTTTTCACCAATTACAATGATATAGGATTTGGTGGGTGGTACGGCTAGTAGTTTTCTAAATAATAAATAAAATACCTGTAAGTAACTACAAACTTTTATTTTATTTTATTTTATTGAATCCTATAGAAAAACAAGAAATAAATCGAAAACGGTTAAATTTATCGACATAAAACAAATATACCTTATTTGTGATAAATAGAATAATATTTTTCTATTAAAACTTTCGTACACACACTGATAAAACAGTTATACCAACCAGTTTTTATCAATCAAGAGTACATTTCGTAGAGCACTCTAGCAGGAAAATTAAGTACGGAATCGTTTTACTCGTTCATGAAAACCCCCTAAACCAAATTTTCAAAAAAATCTTTTGAAAACTTTTGAAGAATTTCGAATTCAAAATTTGAACTTTCACGCTCTGTAACTTTTTTATTAGCCACAAATGGACCAAGGTAAGTTTGGCTTAATCGCATTATTTTGATGTAAGGAATTTATTCTTGCTCTGTATCCCATTAATTTTGGGACACCCTGTATAATTGTAATTAGTGAAAAAATATCTATCTGAAAATGTTATAATGCACAGAGCTGCCCAAATCGAAGTACGTCTTCAAAAAGAATAAAAATATTACAAAAACGTTTCTTAAGAGTATTTTTTTAATCCAACTTGTTCATTCTCATACACAGGTGTGTACCGACACATATGTCTAACTCTATATTGTAAAAATATTCTATAATCTCAATTTATTATCAATTTTAATTTAGTAAAATATAAAATTATGTAAAACAAATATAAACGTTTAATAACTAAATTATTTCTAAAGTGGGTACTTGAAAACAAGAAACTAATTAAAAATTGCCATAAGCACAAACACTTTACAGGTAATTGTCTAAGTTTCTATTGATTCTAAATTCATCCTTTTCAATCATCTAGGAATAGCTACCAGGAAACAGACAACGATGTAAATTACAAAATTAAGACATTATCGGAAAAGAGATTCATTGAATTTTGTTGTTTTCATTTAAAACTTTTAGGGTGAAATTAACAACCCTTTTGGGGTCGAATCCAGGTAGACGGAAATAGCCAATTAATATATTCCCTTGCAACAGTTTATCAGTGCTTCTCGTAAATGGGGATAAAAACATATATGTTTCATTTTCAGAGGGGAAATAAACATTATATTAGTAAAGTAGAAATTATTATTTTTATTATTTATAGATGCAGAGTTTAAAAGAAAAAAGAAAGAAAAATTATGTTATTGTTCGCCTTGGTAATACAAAATAATGTTTCAAAAAAGTAAAAATAGAATATAATAACGAGTTTATAAAGTGAAGAAAAATATCACCAGTTGAATGAACAGTAAAGAATATTTTGATAACTACTTTCAAATTATTTATAAAATACATTAATATTACTTCCTATTTCTATTATAAGTTACTTAGAATATATTTCATATTTAATTTTTGGAGAACAATTTTGTCCAGAAGATATAATATATTTTGTTGCCAAACATATTTTCACATTTTACTAATTATGTATATTGTAAATTTATTGTTTATATTTCAAAAATATATTTACAGTTTTATTGGTTATTTTTTGTTATCTAGAAAAATACTGGTCCGAAAAATTTGGAAACATGGCAAAATCCCTGGGACGAACATAATTAAAATATCTAAAACTCTCCAGCACTTCCGGTTATACCAGAAGTCGTCACCAACTCTTTATTATGGGACACCCATTGCTTTGTATAACATTATCTACAGCTAGGAGTTATCGATTTTGCTATATTAATTTATAAAGAAAAAAATTGACATATATGCCAGGGTGTGCCAAGATGTCCATAACTTTTGCCTGGAAATAGATATCAAGTTGATTTTACCAATCTTTTTATAATTGCAGTTATATTATGATAATTTCAAACAGTTACAACTTTTTATCTTAAATGGAACAACCGATATTTTTTCACTTTGTTATATGCGCATTGATATTGTCTTCCAACTCATATTGTTTCCTAGTTTCCATTGCTTATAAACAAATTGTGTGAGAATTTATGGAACTACTAATTTATTTTCATTAAATGAATAAATTATTTTGAAATAAATTTTAAAATAATCTATATCTTTTAATTAAAATATTAATATCATAAATTATTGCTATTTTCGGAATAAATTTAGTAATTATATTATCCTCTTGCTTGAAGTTTATACAAAATACGGTAACATTTTTTAAATATGTTAAATAGCCAAACAATTTTTTTGGTTTGCTTTGGCAGTGGATATATTTTCTATATTTCAAAAATCTCTCCATCATGCCGTCAGAAAGACGTAAAAGTTCCTTAATGAGTTTCGATTCAAATTGACAAACTTGATATGTCGTAACTCTAAGAGGTACTACAAATCGTGCTATCCAGATCTCAAGAAAAGAGCGGGCTACTGTTTCAGCTTCGAGGAGTCCTACAATGTTTATGTACACGTGTTCAAATCTGTTTCCTGGATTTGAAAAATTTCCGACCGGTGCAGTCACATGTTGTGTAGTTTTAGCTCACTGGCATGACATATAGCTTTTTGACCATTCCCGACAATCGTTGTTGATTGACGGCCATATGAAACGTTTTGTTACTAGCTTATGTGTTGCTAGAACGCCAAGGTGGTAAAGTCCATGCAACGAGTTGAATACTTGGCGTCGTAATGGTTCAGGTATATAGATTCTTTCTGTTTTCGTATCACAATTGCAATATAATAATATATAAGTAGCAAATGAAATCCGACATACGTATTTTTCGCAATTTTGAATTTGTCTCATCGTGGATCATTATTTTGAACTTCAGCCAGTTTCTGTGAAATAGTTTCCACTCGCGATAATGCATCCGCGATATCTTTATCTGTTTCCGCGTATGAATGAAGAAATTTGTCCAATAATATCAAAATTACTAAATTGCCTTGGGGAACACTTTTCTGATTTCTATTAGAACGCAAAGATTTGCGGTTTGTGGTTTGTAAAAATTACGAACAATCGACCCTCAAAAAGTGTATCGGAACCGCTTTACGACGGAGTAAATTATAAAAAGCTCGAGGTCGTATACGCTGTACTTGCATTGGGGCTGATGTAAGAGTTTCTCTAAAGAAAGCTAATGGTTGTAATGTTCCGTTGACTTGTTGTGATGTGACGCCTGTGGCGTAATCTGAAACTGCTATAGACAATATGGAATAGGATGGGCAAACAGGGTTTGCGAGGGTAGTTTTTATGATTTTGTATGCTGTATCTGCGACTTCTGTCTCTTCTATGGATGCGTTTCTATTTTTTGGTTCCTTCAATAATTCATTAATAGGCTGTGCTTGGGATTGAATGAATGAATCTTCTTGCTTCAATATACTAATTTATTGCTAACTTATTTTGACACTTGAGTGGAATGTAATTTTTGAGTGAGTGCTATTGCTCATATCAACGTCGCTTTGCTTACTAATCTACTATTACTTGCAATCGGTCTATTTTATAATGGTTGTAGGTAAACTAAAATAAATGACTATTGTTGGATATCCCTGGTTACCTGCTAAAGACCTAGAAGTAATTCTGAGTCCTAAGAATACTTATGCAAATTCTTGAGATGGAGTTTCTTCCGGCAAAACACAAATGTAACTCAATGCACACTCAACGTACCGGGATGTAAGTCCGTTACTCTGCCCATAGACCACTGAAGAACAGGGAGATTGTCTTCTTTTAGCACCACCAACGCACGCGGTTGAAGATTGTTCGTAATATTGGTTCGCCATTTGCCTCCCTGCTGTAATTGAACCAAATATTCACGGGACCAGCGACGCCAAAACTGCTGAACTAGCTGTTGCATACGTTGGTAACGGGATAACCTGTTGATTGCCATATCCTCCACCACTTGCTGAGGCGCAGCCGCGAGCTAGTCGCCAATTAAACAATGGGAAGGGGTTAAAAGCAAATAATCATCGGGATCGGCAGACAAAAAAGTTAGAGGGCGGGAATTTAGACAAGCCTCAATCTGCGTAAGAATGGTATATAGCTCTTCGTAAGACACTACAGCATTACCAAGAATACGCCTTAAATGAAATTTAATAGATTTTACGGTTGCTTCCTATAAACCACCAAAATGGGATGCTCATGGGGGACTAAAATGCCACTTAATGAAGTCCTTGGATAAATAGGTTGAAACTCTTTCATTGTAGGTTTTATCTGAGATAATATTATGCAACTCGAGGAAATGATTATTAGCTCCTATAAAATTTAAGCCATTACAAAAAATATACTTAGTTTTCCTCGTCTCGAAATGAACCGTTTGAGAGCGTACAAAAAACTATCTGTGGTTAAATCTTTAACTAATTCAATGTGCACCGCATGTACTGCAAAACATACAAATACGCAAATATATGTTTTCACTACTTTCTTACTACGTATAGAACCGTCTTTAATAAAAATAGGGCCAGCGTAATCGACTCCGCATTAGGAAAATGGTCTACTAGGTGTAGTTCGTGCAGGTGGTAAATTTCCCATCAAAAATGTTACAGACTTTGCCTTTAACCGAGCACATCTAATACATGATCCTAGTACTGATTTTACCATGTTTTTCCCGGCAATAGGCCAATAATTTAATCGAATAATATATAATAAATTTTGGACTTCTACATGCAAATGTTTTAAATGTTCGTGCCTAACAATTAACTCGGTAAATTTGTGCTTATTGGGTAAAAATAGGATGTCTCTGAAAATAATTTAAACTAGAATTGCTTAATCTTCCACCAACCCTAAGAATACCCTCATTATCTTTAAAAAATAAAGCTAGTAGTTTGCTGTTATTTTTCAAAAGTTGTGAGTTCGACAAACAATGAATTTCCATCATAAACCCTTCGCGTTGCGATAATTTTATGAGTAACGTGTGAGCTTCTTGCAGTTCTTCTACGGTTAATGAGTCACCTTTGACATGTTGCGGTTTTAAAACAAAATTTTTAAATCGAACTACATACCCCATTACTCGTTGTAATTTAGTTAACGTCGAATATCTTTCAAATATATGTAAATTAATTGTTGGATTTGCGATTAAAGTTACTGAAAGGGGTTTAACATCTGGTAAGTTGTCTAACGAGATGATGACTGATTGCTGGATATGCTTACCTTTTTCATATGGTTCCAGGAGAAACGACGGACTATGCCACCAAATGTTGGAGTAGTTCCTTGGGATTTATGCCCCTGGGTATAACATCTGCTGGGTTTTGCTCACTTCTTACATGTCACCAATTATTGACATCCATTAATTCCGTAATCAAAACTATTCTATTGGCCACAAAAATTTTAAGCTGATTGGATCTAATTTTAACCAAGATAACACTATCGTAGAGTCTGAGTAGAAACGTACTTTTGACCATCGATATCTAGAATTTTTTGAACCGTGTTTACCAATCTGGCTAATAATACCACGACCAATAATTCCAAACGTGGTAATGTAACTGGTTTTAATGGTGCAACTTTGGAATTTCAATATAGTAATTGAGAATAGCGATTTCCTTTTGTATCGGTGGAACATAATTATATAACCGCGCCATATGCCTTTTCGGAGGCATCGTTAAAACCATGAAGTTCAATAGAACTTCTCTGTTCACATGTAACCTGTCGTTTAATATGCACCTTGTTTAAAATTTCAAATTGTGAAACAAATGTTAACCACGGAGCCTGAAGAGCCTCTGGTATAATTTCATTCCACTCGATTTTTATTTGCAACAGACGTTGCTTTAATAATTTTGCCTTGATAATCGCGGGGCCTATCAATCCTAGTGGATCGAAAATTTGTGATATAATGGAACACTGACCGTTTTGTGATTGACGCTTTATGTGACAATATGTTCACGGAATAACGTGTCCGAGTTGCTATCCTATACTATACCGACCGTTTTTAATTCCTTGTTATCATGAATTAAAACTAACTGGTCATCGTTGGACTTATTTCCTAATTTGTTTTTAAAATTTCTGGCTCGTTGGAAGACCATTCTTAATTGAAATCCTGCGGTTGACAAGATTTTAGTACTTTCGCGATAAACTTCTAGAGCTTCATCGATGGAGTCTAAACTGACCAATAAATCATCCACATAAAACGAATTTTTAATGATCTAGGATATGTAGTTTCGCTTTCTATGGCTAACTGCTGTAAACATCGAGTTGCGAGAAAAAGCGCGCTTCCTGTTCCATATGTCACGGTGTTAAGCTCGTAAATACTTATTGGATCATTTTTTCTTCATGCCGCCACAAGATTTGTTGAAATTTGCGATCATCCTCGTGTACCAGAATTTGTCTATACAACATTTTAATGGCTGCGTTTAATACGTAACGTCTCAATCGCAATCTTATTAGTACAATGGAAAATAAATCATCTTGTATTGGAGTACCGATCATGAGTAAGTGATTTAACGATACATTGTTACTTGTTCCAGCTGAACCATCGAACACTCGACATCTTGTGGTTGTACTGGCTTGTTTACTGCGTGATGCGGTAAAATGTATGAATTAAGAGTTGTATCATTGCTGCATTTTAAATTGCCCTTAGCCGACATGTGCCCTAAATCTTCGTATTCGCGTATAAACTCTGTGTATTCCCTTTTTAACGTTTCATTGATTTTAAATTTAGATTCTATCGCGGTAAGATATTTTAAAGCTATTGATTTAGAGTTACCAAGAATTTTCTGACTGACGCAAAAGGGTAGTGTGACTACAAACCGATCGTCAGCGTTGCGTGTCGTAGTGGCCTTAAAATAGTCCTCACAATCTTGAGCTTCCCGAGACAAAATTATTTTTTGTGGGACCTCTTCCACTTGCCAAAATTGTGTCAAATTTTGATTTACATTTCATTTGAAATAGTGCTAATGTGACAAACCATTTGTTCGTGTAAAATTACATTTGTTATTATTTCGCCGGTTAATATCCAACCGAGATTAGCTTCGTGCCATGCTGGCATATTTTCTCCTAATCGCAGTTTTCCAGTACCTATAATTTTATAAAAAATCTTTGATCCTAACAGGACATCAATAGTTTTCGGTATGTTAAATTGTTTGTCTGCTATGTTCAGATGATTCGGGTATTGGATGATGTTTCTCTCAAATTGCATAAGCGGTAATTTTTCGGTAATTGTTGGTAATACTAAAAATGTTAAATTTTTGAAATGGATTATCTGACACAACTAATTTCCACTTGAAACTACGACGAAGCCGAAAGTTTAACACAAGTGTATTGTGCCGTATGCTCCTGTAGAGTGGAGCATGTTGTCGAGTATTGGCAGTGGGTATACGTCTGGGATGGTCACAACGTTTAATTTTCGATAGACGATACAAAGACGTAACGTAACTATCTGGCTTAGATACCAAGACTGTAGGAGGGGTCCAGACGCTCTCATATCAGTTCCCAGGGACAGAAACTTGTCCATCTCCCTTCGTAAATTATCCTGTCGTTGAGGGAAGGCCCTGTAAGGCGTGCTGGCAGTACAGTGATGACTCTCAGTGTCGATATGTTGTTTGGCATACAAAGTAGGAGGTTCATGTTCCTCCTGTGCTCTGCAAGTATGTTAAGAGCCGGTTATTCAATCAACTTGGCAAAATCTGCCCCTAGTAGAGTGACGGATTCGGATCGAGTCTTGGTGCATACGAAACGGGTGTGGAAGGTTCGTCCTTTTAGGGTGACAGGTGCGATGGTTATTTTTGCCACCTTGGTCTGCGTTTCTCCGCTGACTAGCATTAGATGGGCGGTTCGCTGCTTGAAAATAACTTGAAATTTGAGGATCGCCAGGCTTGCTCGAGCCCCCGAGTCTAGGAAAACAGTTCCAGCAAACACGGCAACGCTGATTTCTACCGATGATCTCTTGACGTCTTCCGAGTTGAGAGCGTTGAAGGAGAACCGTGGAACGTCTGTGTTGGGGCGCACTTGAGCACACGTGGTGCAGTTTCGTCTGATTACTTCAAACATGCTGCATCCGTAATATCTTAACCCGGTTTCCAGTACCCTTCTTTTCGCTGAGACGGTTTGCCTCGTCTCTAACTTTCGGCACAGTAGTTGGCTGTCTCGCTGGTTCTGATATCACCAAATCGGGCCGTCCAGCACGTGAATTGTTTAGGTGCATCTCACGCGTTCGAAGTCCTGTGTGTTCAAAGCGCTACGTGACCGAAAGCCTATGGGTCCGAATACCTGCCTGTTCGAATAGAGATGTGCGATTGTGCGCGCTCCCGGCTGACTGGCGGAGAGAGAAGACCACGATGCAATTCGCCTGGATGATTCGTTCTGGCGGTAAGAAGATAAAGCAACGGTGTTCACAGTGATGTATCACTTTCCACAGAATGTTACACAAAAGTTTATTTAAATATTTTTATTAACAGTCTCTGTTTTCAATAGTTATTTTCATAGAAATTGTGATAGATGTATTGGAATCAACAATTATGCATATAAATTTAATTTGAAAACCATGGATTAATTTCGATGGCTACTTTCACACCCATCATATAATAATTAAACGTGTGGAATACATCTTAACAAAAGGCTGCATTATGGTAATTAATTAATAATATTTCTAAAATTCTGTAGAAAGTGATACATCACTGTGAACACCGTTGCGTTATCTTCTTACCGCAAGAACGGATGATCCAGGCGAATTGCATCGTGGTCTTCTCTCTCTCCACCAGTCAGCCGGGAGCGCGCCGATTCTATTCGAACAAGCAGGTATTCGGGCTCATAGGCATTCGGTTACATAGCGCTTCGAACGAGTGAGGTGCTTCGAATTGTTGTGGCTATGGAATGGAATGAGTGGATATTATTTCTTCCAGTTGGTCTGCCATGATGACCATGGTCTTCGTTGAAACCTGGTGAACCTCGAATGAGCTGTGGGTACTGAAACTAGGTGTCAAAGGTGCTAGTTTTGTGGGAAGGAGGAAGATGAGTGCGGCAGGTATGATGGGGAATTAAAATGGAGAGTAATGTGGATAGTACTGGACTGTGGGCTTCGTGTAAGTTCTGCTTGGGTATTCTGCTGTTTCAGATCTGATTATTCAGTCGCAGATGCAGGCGTCAATAATGATACAAGCGGTGAATACTACTAATGCGATGTATAAATATGACTTTCCTTTAGTACTTCGGCCTTTAAGTTGGGCGCCACCTGTAACTAAGTTTATACACACTTTGAAAGATTTTATGCATTAGAAAGAATGTAGAACAAAATAAAAATAGTCAGGTTCGAGTCGAAGCACGGTGAACTTGGTACGTTCAGCTGTTGACCCAGTTGTTGACCTAGTTTCACGTTAAGCGCAATTCAATGCAAAAGTTGCTTGTCGTATAGAATTTCTATGATTTTCTTCATAATACCATAGCTACGGTAACATCATTGCACACCGATTATAAAATACTTTCCTTGTTTCTTGAAGAAAATGCATTTTTTTTCACCACCCAAAATTCATTCGAATCTGGTCTTTTTGAGTTAGAAACTTGACTATCTATCTTGATATAAGTTAGCAGCTCTTCTGGTATTTTTTGGATTTCATTATAAACGAAAACCATATCAACTTCTGCATTATGTGTGAACATTCTTTAACCTTTAGCAACCATTTACTAGTTTACGTGGTATACCGAAGCTACATCTAGCGGCCATTCGCTACTCTATGCCGGACTGAAAAACCACATACACGAAGCGGTTTATATAGCAGTAGATAACGATAACGATATTTTGCAAACAAGGAATTTCAGGAAACAACTACTCTGCAAACAGCTAAAGTAACTTATCAGCAGCCCACATACCAGATACATACCAGTTTCAAGCTTATTAGCTGCAGAGTAGTTGTTTTCTGTTTGTTAAATATCATTATTGCCGAATTGCGATAGAGGTCGACCATTTTATTTTCTAAGTGAAAAATGGCTTTTGGTAACTCTTAATTCATGCCATCTGAACAGATTTTTACTGTCATTTCGTTTCTTTGTCTGTTATGGGCCCAAAACGGAAACTTTGTACAAAATACTATTATATTCTATAAGTAATTTGCATAATTATAATGTATAGAACTCTGATGTGTTTTCAAAATTTCCAATTAAAAAAGATTCTACAAATTTTATTGCACAAAGTTATGAGAACATCAACAAATTCTCCGAATGTAAGATCGTAACTTCAAATATTTTGAGAACCATTGCTCTAACCCGTTTGGTGACTTCTTGACGAACTGAATGTAATTAATACACATACAGCAGTCGATAATATGGTATGTATTTTTATTAGTTTCGAAACTTTCTAATTATTTTTTCCGAAATTACGAATTTTTATTTACTTATGCATTTTGTTCAAGATAAAGATACACCATGAAAAATTCATGTCGGCTGTGATAGCCATAATGGATATTTACTTACAAGTGACATGAATGTATCGATTGATCCTCATCCATCAACCCTTTATCAGCAATACTTGGACAAACATATTTCTCTGAATATATCGTAGCAGCTGACACGGAGAAAATCGATGTAAGAGCTACCAATCTATTCCTATAGCAACAAGAAATTTGTAATGTTGACTATTATTAAAGTATAAAATTTTTCTTGCGGCTTAAAGAATATACAGATATTTTTTAATTAATTGAAGATGAAACTTTTTTGTAATAATAATTTTTTCAGCACTTTAAAAAATCGGGTAGCTTAAAATTATATTAGATTAATATAGCTACATTAAACATTATAGTAGTATTTAAAAGATATATTTCGATTTTTTTTAGAATAATAATATGAGAAAAAAATCTATTATGAAATATTTATGGCAAAATTGTAGTTTATTGGCAATTTCAGGTTATTTTGATACAAAATAACTGTAAATTTAGAACACGAAAATTTTTTAATGTAACCCTGCGAAATATTGACTTGAAAATTTATTCCAAATTTTGGGAAAAAAATCACATCTAATATTTTAATGTACCTCTTAGCATCTCATATAAGTTTAAATTCTTAATCCATGTATTAATATGTGCCAGAATATTTTCTTTTTTGTTTAAAAAAACATACAAAATATTAGGAAAAAGGAATTTGAGAATTCTAAAGCCAAATCACTTCATATATACAATACAAGTTATTAAGAAAATATTATACCTAACTTTATCAATATTGTAGCATATTTTATCAATATTGCAGTGAAGATAATGGAATATAAAATAAAAATTTTCAAAACTTAGTAATCGACTTAAGTTTATAACTTTTATATGTCACACGTTTGGCCAGACAAATCTAAGCCTAAGCCTAATATACTAATGCGTATGCCATACTATACAGTAAATTGTAGATTGTTTTGCAGCCATTTGAGTGGGTAGATCTTTGTAGACCATGGACTCTTCTTCTTGCTTTCTAATTAATGTTCAAAGCTTTGGTAGCAGCAACTTCACATAGCTCTCAGCGTCCAGTTTACCATATTACCAAGCCGTGGTCTCTTTTCCTCTTAACAGAACTCGCTACCAGATATTTCCTAAACCTATGATGTCCTGTTACTTCTAATGTTAATCCTTATCGATATTTGACATTCGCTTAGTGAATGTAACTTTTCATTGGTCTTTTCAAGAACTTCTTGGTTGGCCTATGTTTAAGAGTTTCCTCCTACATAAATGTTTTAGTAACACATTTAGCAATGCAGCAAATAGGCTAGGGCCTCTGCTCTGGCATAATTCATCAGGCTTCTTGTTGCCCCGACGTTCCCCATTCCTAAGTTTACCATGTTTCCAGTCAGCTGCATACTAAGTTGGATTTGACCTAATACCAGCTGAATACCTTCTACTATCCGATTGTGAGATAACAATTTTGTCATATTTAATTGGCATATACTATTGCAAGTATTCAATGGCTAATATAACTACTTGAAAAAGTATGGCATTAACCGCTTTCTGTATATCACTGAAATGAGTCCTTATCTTTATAAAAATTTAGTCCTTTAATAGGTATCAAATATGTATATGACATTTCGAATTATTACTACTTCGCAACACATTTTTATTATTATATTTGTGCTTAGTGTTATCGTTTGCTCGTTACAGTAGTGCTCTGAATACATAATTATTGTTTAAACAATGTGAATAACACATTAGTGTTGTGAGTACTCAGTGTTGTGTTGTTGTGTGTGAGTACTCAATGTTGTGTTGTTGTGTGTGAGCAAACGTGTGTTTATTTTCATTTGATACATACCATTGAAGATGCCGACAGTGAAGAACGGCGTAACGTTTGGAAGCATGGGATGCTACCAGATACAGAGGCGGTTATGGGATGTCTTGGAATATCACCATTATCCGAGGAACGGTTCCGATCGTAGCAGTCATAATACCAACAATAGGAACCGAAATCATTATTATATGGGCAGACCCAGAGATACCGATGGCGGATCGATCCTCACAGAACTTAGCTCGAGAACAACTAGGGCAGGTAAAAAATCACGGCTAATGCTAGGGATATGCACTTTAATTCTGTTTCTGGCAGCGACCAGTTACCCAGGTAACGGCATAACAACCCGGAAAAAGATTTTTCGAAGAACCTCAAACTGGTACAAGTAGAGATCAAACAAATAGTGATAGAGAAGATGATGCAGGAATTAGGACAGGCGACATAGAAAATAGTAATTCTCGATAACATATTGGCGAACATGCTCAATTAATTATCTAATATATAAAATTCTCGTGTCACGCTATACTTCTCGGAAAGCTTGACCAATTTTTATGAAATTTTATATATATATATTCGGTAGGTCTGAGAATCGGTCGTAATCTATTTTTCATAACCCTAAGAGATAAGGGTGGTCCAACCCAAACAATTTTTTTTTATTTTTTTGGACAAAATTTATTATTTTTATTTTTTTATCATGTGGCATTAAAAATACATACAACCCTTAATTTTCACCCTTCTATGACAAACCTCTATTTTTTAATAGCCATTTTAGTTATTTAATCATTTTTAACCCTGGTAGATAACTGACCGATTATCACTAGATCAGTTATCCCCGCCAGGTGTCTACCGGTGTCACTTCTCACCACAAACCTAGAAAAAAATATAGACAGCGTCGGTTCATGATATAGATCACGTGAGAGGTGTCTCGTTTTCTAGGGACCGAGGGTCCAGAAAATTGATATTTTATTTGCTTTATGTTGGCGGTTGTGCAAATATGATGGCTGCATTGCAATATGAAATTAACTAACTTGCTGTCATTTTAAAAGTCATTAAAGAATGTGACATCAATGTGACCAATGAGATTCACGCTACAATACAATTAACGTAAACTGGCATAAAAACCAAGTTTTAGTGATTCTGGACCTTTTAGGGCAGCCATGAATTAGCGGTCGCCGGCAATATGACACTGGCACAGTCTATATTTTTTCTAGGTTTGTGCTTCTCACCCAGTAAACAGCACGGAGTAGGGATGAGAACGAAGCCGACTACCAAAATATTCACTAGAAATAATTCATATGGCAAAACAACGTTTGCCGGGTCACCTAGTATACAGATAAAATCTTTGTGCTTTATTGAAAAATGGTTTCAAAATCAAACCTCGCCGATCTTCTTGAAATGCACGTCCCCATCATTTACCGTTGTGAACAGCTTTTTCAAGTACCATTTTGCTGTATTTTCAGTAGAAAAGGCACTTTACTTGAAACGATAACAGTTTTCAATCGCTGCACTGAATATTTCAAATACGATTATTTCAAAAATTGTTGCTCCTAACGACTTCCACAAGGTATACCTTTTTTAGATACAGGTAGGCGAATCGATTGTTTCAATAGACAGATGGATACACTAAACAGCAAAAAAGTTCTGCCATTTAAAAGAAACATGCTGTACCATAAATGGCGCCCTCTACTAGTTAAAATTAGTTAAAAATTCTTATTTGCCGTGCCAAAAAACATAATTGTGCCATTTTTTTATACTCCGACAGGTTCCTAAGTTATTGAGATATTTCAAAATAAAATTCAGCAACATTCGGATAAGATATATTTGGCTAAATCGACTTTTTTTGGTCACCTGTATCTCCAGCTCCGAGATTTCCCAACCTTTCACAGACACCCTGTAAAATGTATTTAAAAATATAAAACGCAGTGAGGAAGAACAGAGGGCATTAGAAAAAAACGTCTTATTCAACAGAAGTACCGCAGAAGTCAGTGAAGAATATTAGGAAAAATGGCCCGGAAAAAATGAAAAATGAGGTGGGATAAAGGGACAACGAAAGAACTTGATCCAGGTCAGGTCAAATTAATAAGGGATACAATTTATGACAAATATATAAAAAAAGAAATACCAACTATAGAATCTCTTCACCGGGAACTGAAATCCGAAATATTCTTGTCTATTACTGTTCTGCTTTGCAGATGGCTTTTAAAAATTGGATTCAAATTTAAAATCATTGACAGAAGAGCAAACATAATGGAATGTGAACGGATTGTACGGTGGCGTATACAGGGTGTAACTTTGAAGGGGGGTCCGGTTTGGAGGGGTAGTAGTCTTTGTTCTCTACATTGCTAATCTGAAATTAGTTTTTTTAAATCAAATAAATAGCCGAGTTTTAATTAAATGTTTAAACTACACCCAAATTGCTATCCACGCCGCCCCTGTACAGCATCCGAATTCCACTGCAGAACCATGTCTACGGTGTTGCCAGTTAGTTTTTACCAGTCTAGACGTCGGAACTTGTCCCGTCATTTCAGAGTCGTATTTCAGGCAGCCGCGACTGAAGCAGATATTTTAGAATTTAATTCAGTACACACGTAGCTTTGACGGTGCGCACTACGTGTTATTTATTTACATTATGTTCACGAGTACAAGTTAACTGTACACAATGTCATGGTCATGACGGATACCGTGCAGAAAAACCATAGAAAAATGGATTCACGATTTGCAGAAGCTACAGTTTTACAGAATTATGGGGTCGTGAAATGAGAAAGTGAGGATTTTTTAGTGAGTTAATGTGAATGCAGAAGGCAATAGTCTGGATATACAAAACTACAACTTCCAATTTATTGTGATGATGTATTATTATTACATACGCGTGAGATTCCGGCCATGCGAGTCACAATAACCATGGCATTGACCTAGTTTATAAAATAAAAAAATCGCATAAATACTGCACACAATACATGAAACCAGGCTAGGATGGATATGATATGTAGGGAATCTCCTAAAAGGTTCCACAGTTACGTTCGATCAAAATACAGCTTTCTGTCATTTTTCCGTGTTATTTTGTGTATACTTGTATAGTTCATGAACATACGTGCAATTATATTAAACAAAATATATGTTGTTTTATATAAAAAATATACAGATATGAGAGAGAGAGAGCAAGTTTTCTGCATTTTACTGCAGTCGAATTAGAATTTGTTTAGTGCAAGTGTTGTATTTTGTCAAGTTTAATTTCGTAATAATTTAAAGTGGTATTTTGTGGAATATGTTATTCTGTATATAAGTGTATAATAACTTGATAAAGGTCAGTTTTCTTTACCAAGTGTATGTGATATTATGAAAAAAAAACATGTATACGAATTATGAAAGAGCTAATATGTTTAAAGCTTCTTTTTTATCAAAAGAAGACGGCGGCTGCAAGAAGACGATATCGGATGAATTACCGCGATAGACACGTACTGCATAAGAAAATATTTGTAAGATTAGTTCAAAATTTAAGAGATTATGGGAGTTATGAACGTGAGTACTCTAATGTTGAGCAAGATCAAACTTGCAGAGTAAGAATCTTGAACCAAATATTTTAAATGCCGTAGAAGACTTTAGTCACGTAAGTAAAAAGGATTAAATATGTATTTATTTATTTTTGAGTTCTCTGTTAGTTGACTTGTTGCTGTTTTATAGTGTTATACGTAAAATAATATATTTTTTATTTTTTGTTTATATGGAATAACAAAGCGAACACCCACTGCAAACAAATGTATGTTTCAAAAAGTAGCACCTCACGAGTGGCTTGGGCATTTTGCTTTCTAATAGAACTCCTTTTCCCATCTTCCACTTCAATAATTAAATATGGCAACAATGCTGGTGACGCTATAACTAGATATACTCAGCGCTGTTCTGCCCAGTGGCGTACTATGAAAATTGCGAAAAAAGGCAACAAAAAAAAATCAGTTTTTGTGACAGAATTTAAGAAAACAAACTTGTGATATGTGTTTGTAAAGGTCACAGGCACCTCCCCTCCAAACCGGACCCCCCCCTTCAAAGTTGCACCCTGTAGAATACTTAGAAAACAGCGATGAACAACGATCTATTTATTATTTGGATGAAACTTGGTACGATATACATGATACAGTCAAAAGGGGAATCGGTGGACGGGTCGGATAAATGTAAAGTAGATTTGCCTCGAAATAGAGAAAACAGATAATAATTCTACATTGTGGTTCTGAGAAAAGATGGGTTGAAGATTGCCTAAAATTAAGTGGAAATAAGTTAGCAGATTGAAACGTGGACCACCATCAAAACATAACGGCTGCTGTCTTTGAAGAGTGGTTTGAACATACACTGCTTCCTAAAAAGAAAAAGGATATTCAAGAATTTCTTAAAATCCATAATGCGTACGCGGCTAGTTTCAACAAAAATGAGTCGCTGCATATAGTCAAGAGCAATAATTTTACAAAGAAATGCGGTATTGATGAGATGGTTGCGGCTCAGGAACATACCGTTCTACGATTGCCTCCATCCTACTAGGTTTTTAATCCTATTGAATTAATAAGCATGGAATCAACTAAAAAGAAGCATTCGAACCTATCCAAAATTTGACAAATCAGTTATAGATGTTATAAGAAGTGAGGTGAATAAAATTACATCAGCTAATTGGAAAAACTGCATCGAACACGTTATAAAAATTGAAGAATATATAAAATTGCATCAATTGATTAGAACAAATAAAAGTCGCTTCATCATAACTGTCGATGAAGAATCGGATACAAGTGATGCTAATAGTGACTCTCAAACTGGAAATCATGATAAATCAAAGCACATAGGAGACGTGTGTCATTTTAATGTTTAATTGTTGTGGAACTAACAACGTACTGTATCTTGTTAACAACGGTAATTATTAGATTAGGCACAATTCGTTTAACAAGACCGGTAAAGCAGCTGAAAACTATGGAACTGTCAATACGACTTCAACAATTACAATGACACACGCCTCTTATGTGCTTTTATTTACTATGATTTCCAGTTTGAAAGGATGATAATTGGTAAGAAATATTTTTTTGACTCAGAAAGCATTAATTTTTTGGAAAAATTGAAATAGGAAGAAAAGTTTCTAAATTCATAGATCCATAAAACCGTAATTTTAATTTTGATCCATACCATCTAGAAAAAAGTTCTGGCCAAACCATCAGGAAGGTTTGTTTGTTTCAACCACTTCGAAGTGAAGGGTTAAAATAAAAATTTATTGCTAAAACGTAGTTCCATCAGTAGAACACGCGTACCAAATTTCAAAATTTTAGGTTGAGCCGTTTTTGAAAAAAAAAAAAAAAAATGAAAACCGAATTTTAGGTTCACTCCACCAATGCGAATATTTCTGCAGGGAAGGCTTCAATCGAAAAAAAATATAGAAATGGCCCCCCTAAATTAGGCCATAGAATACCCTCATTCAACATTTACGTGGAATTACGGGACACTCTGCATACTTAATTTATTAATAATAGATCAAAATCACTTTTAGATGAAAATAAAAAAAAATCTAAAGACTTAACGTAAATGAAAATGGCTCTCTACAGTCAGACTCGAATAGTTGTAGGTACATATGTATAAACATATTATTATTGGCGAAATTGAGCGAATACGGTCCTGTCTAAGGCTGATAAATGGTATACGCGAAAGCCTTTAATGTTTTTATAACAGTTCTTATGCTGTTTTTTTTATTCCCTTATATCGATGATATAAAGTATATATACTTATAAATTATTCAGAATATTGATATTGCATATTCTCTACAGTAGCTCGACAAAAAAATTGCAGACAAAACCTTATGCAAACATTCGTTTTAAAATTGATCAAGGGTAGATGGCCTCTCAAATATTTAGCACAATTTCTAATAGGGAAATTTATTAGTAGAGCGCGGAAAGTATTCCTGCTAACAGGACCGCACTTAGGGGTGACCAGACAGATTTGACTGTTGTAATATATTTTCAGTACATTTTTGTTACAATATGTTACTATGACTATACCAATGAACTTTTGAATTTAGTAATGTTTATTCACGTGCAATAAAGTAAATTGTGATTAGTATTGTTACCTATTTTTTAAACGGGTTTGTTAGACACAGACAGATAATTTAAAATCACAATCGCGTTTTACAGTCACTATTTATTAGTCACAACGAGGGTCAAAATCAACTTAAAGTTATTACAGTTTATACGCATCAAACGAAGGTTGAAGGTCGACTGGCTAGTGCGTAATTCTAGACTCGCTGCATAGTGCATCATTGCGGCAGCCGGCAGCGCCCGGCCAGCCTGACACTGGCTGCGTATTTAATTTATTGTAGGTACCCTCCACTCTTCAGTCTCCACTGCTCACGGAGGTACAGACGGCTGTGGGGGTGAGGATAACGGCACGCGCTGCGAACCAACCCAGTGCCATGCCCCTCTTCCGTCACAGTAGGCGTTACCGATGACGAATACCGTCGGTGGATCCACCGGTTTGTCGTTGTCCTTATCATTTTTTATGAGTTAAACAAAGATGCACTGTTGTTAACCGGTGTTTCGATCGGTGAATTAAATATCGATTAAACCAAAATCTCCATTTATCTAGAATTATTGAGAATTTTCCCGAGGTTTCTAGAGGATTCGGTTTGGAATAATATATAAGCAAATTGCCGATTGAGCTGAAACCCAGTTTTATAGTTTGAAATGCGGAGAAGTACCTACGTATCGATGCCAAAATGCCCAAAGAGAGGAACACTCGAAGAAGTTTATTGCAATCGTGGATTGAAAGGGAACCTAATAGTTTTATTATAATTTGTGACGACTTTGTAAAGTACGTGTTCTGTAAAAGAGAATTTCGCCCTAACTGCAAAAATGATATTAAGAAACATATTCAAACCAAACTTCATGCTGTAGCTCGAAGTGGAACATCAAGTTTAGATAAGTGGAAGTATGAATTGACTAAGGCATTTGTATCAAGCAACATACCATTAAGGAAATTAGAAGATTATAATCTTCGTCGGTTTTTAGCAGAATGGACTCATCAAGAAATTCCATCAGAATCAACCTTAAGAAAAAATTACCTTGATATGGTATATGAAAATGTAGTAACGGAGATACGGGAAGCGGTTGACAACAATTATATATGGGTGACAGTGGATGAAACAACGGATGTTTGTGGACGTTATATAGTGAATTTTGTTGTGGGAATTTTAAATGGAAAAGTACGCAGACTTATTTATTGTGCACAAAAGAACTTGAATGGACAGATCACGCCCATATTGTAAATTCTCTTAAATTTCTTTGGAGGGAACAGTATGAAAGTAACAAGAATAAATTTCTAGTATTTCTAACAGATGCGGCATCATACATGGTAAAAGCAGGCCAGTGTCTAAAAGAAGTGTATCCCAATTTATATCACATTACTTGCGTAGCCCATGGACTTAATAGAGTCACAGACGAAGTACGAAAACTCTTTCCCGAAGTAAACCAATTGATTTCTTCTGTAAAAAAAGTTTCTTAAAGCTCCAACAAGAGTATTATCTTTACATAAAAATTTATCCACAAGTACCATTACCTCCAGAACCTGTTATAACCATATGGAACACTTGGCTAGAAGCGACATTTTATTATACATCATATATAGATATACTTTCAGAAGTAATTCAAGAATTTGATCCCGATGACTCAATTCATATTAGAAGTGCCCAAGATGTTCTAAAAAATCCTACTCTCAAAGAAAATCTTCTGTTTTTAAAACAAAATTTTACAGTTTTGCGCGACGCCATAAACAACCTTGAAACCGCTAATTTACCCCTCAGTACATCTCTACAAATATTGGAAAATGTAGAATCCTCAATAGAAAATTTGCAACATACACAAGAATTTTCAATTGAACAAAAATTTAGAACTGTCCTACAAAAAAATCCCGATTTATCAAAACTAAAAGATATAGTTCAAATTTTGGATAGTGGCGATATTACTGGAGTATATAAGGACGTAGCACCTTTATTCCAATATTGTCCTGTAACATCCACAGACGTAGAGAGGAGTTTCTCTTTATATAAACATTTATTAAGTGACAGAAGACAGAGTTTTACAATGTCCAATTTAGAAAAACATGTTATAATTAATTTCAGATAAAAAAATTCTAGTACAGATGTTCCTCTATGATTTATTATTTTTATAATAGATATTCCTATTGTTTTTAGTTTTTTATTTTGTAGAATTGATGTTAATTATATAAAATAGTATTTTCAACTATATTGAATTCACAATTTCTTTTCCCCCTAAATACGATCCTGTTAGCAGGAATACTTTTCCGCGCTCTATATTATTAGTTTGTCTGTATTTATTTTATTTTTATTTAAATCGTAAACCAATACGCTTATTGCAGAACGTGTTTAAGTGTACTAACAAAACTGGTCATTAAACAGTTAGCGGCAGTAAACTAGTGTAATCTATACCTATATGAGTTAGTGCAGACTGTTGACAAAGGTAAAATGTATTCATAGGCCTATTTATTAAATAAAATGTTTCCAACATATGCTATAAATTGCAAGTGTATTATTGCTGTTCTATAGGTTAAAACAACATATAAAGGAATTGGTCATTCGTCACGTTCTTCGATTCGAAAAAATATTTCTACGAATGTTGAATCAAACTATATTAAACAACAAGTGTTTTTTTAGAAATGTTTCATAACAAGATTAATTGAGAAATACAAGGTCCATCAAGTTAGAGCAAAATTTAAATGATTATCAAGATTTAGCTCTCTTGTTAAGAGTGTTGTAACTGAGTCTATAACATCTTAATGGTGTTGGCAATTGGAAGGTTGTTTTTTATTCAGACTCCAGATTTGTGTTTCATATCAGGTGTACGTACATTGAATAGTTTCTAAGTTAAGGGAGACCAGACCGTCTCAAAGTCTGGATATAAATTATTTTTTATATAGGTAAGGTGCTCGAATCGCTTTCGAGGCAGACATGAAAATTTACGGAATAACCTAGAAATAGAAAATATATTGAAAGCAATTTAGAAATCATAATTGATAAGACCGTGTGTGCCATATTGTCTCTGTCCGAATGTCAATATTAAAAAAGATACAGGGTATAGAGGCGAACATTTTCAAATTGATTTTTCTTAATATTTCAAAAAGTTGTAGAGACTTTTCTTTGAAATTTTTTAAGCAAAACAGGTATATTTTGTTACACAAGATTGCTGACGCGGCTAGCAAAAATTAACGATAGATGTTACGGGGTTTTCGACAAGGATATAAGTTAGTTGATGATTGTTAAGCCTGTTGGGCGATTGATAAAGTATTACAGTTGTTAGTCAAAGTGTCGAATGTCTAAAAGTGAGTAAAATATTGTTGCTACCAACTTGGAGTATTATTTTTACATATCAGAAGTGGGATAGTTCACGTTCAATATGGGCAAAAATAAGAAGAAAAGGCAGAGGTCAACAAGTTCGTCTAGTTCATCGAGCGTGTCCAGTGATTCGACGAGAGCAGCAAAACAAGTAAAAATTTTGAAGAAAAAAATTGAAAAGAAGCAAAAGATTACTAGAAGACCAAACTGTAAGTACCACCTATCCAAATTTGAATATCGATGAAACTTTGATACCTGTTTTTGACACTTCGAATGACTCTATGTCAGCGAAAGAATAGATACGAAAAGTTGATCAACTTAGTGCTATTTGGGACAATCAGTTAATAATAAAGCTTGCAACTGCTAGGCTCCGCGGAAACGCTAGAAAATGGTATGACAAATTATCAGATATTAGCGAATATAACCAATGAGACCTAATGAAAGACTTGTTAAAAACGTTCCCTTTGGGAAATTATTTGTAGAGGCTGCGAATTATGTGCATTTACCTAATCAAAAATTAAACGATTATTGTTTTGAAAAATTAGCTAGAATAAGAAAACTGAATTTAGATATAAGTGAAGAAAATGTTATTGACTGTATTATTGAGCGTATTAGTATTGAAAACATTAAATTATCAGCTAGGGCCGCTAACTTTGAATCCGTAGGTCTTTTAGCAAACTATTTCGTGTTAGTCACGAGCCATTGCATAAGCGAATGGATGTTTTTGCTAACAATATCCCTGGACCGTCAAGAAGTGTTCATGATAAAATGTTTAATAATATTACTCAGGCAAGAAATAGTAAACCATATGTAAGTAAAGATAAAGTTTGTTTTAATTGCAAAGGTCCTCATATAGTCAAAAATTGTCCAAAAGTAATAATTAAATGTGAAATATGTAACAAATTAGGTCACACCAAACAAATACAGTAGGATGTTATAAAAAAAGCATTTACAGCAAACAAATTATAATTAACGGGTATTCAATTGAAAATTGTTTAATAGACACAGGTAGTTCTTGTACATTGCTAAAGAAGTCCATCGCGGAAAAATTAAAAACTCCCAAAATATTGCTGAATAATAGTGTTTTTCTAAAATGTTTTATGGGCAGTTACATATCGTGTATCATAGCTGGAAATTTAAATGAATTAAGAGAAGGAATTTTTAGGAAGTTGTCTATATATCAAATAAAGCAGAAGGAAAGGTTTGACAAAACTAGAAAGGAGGCTAAAATATATAAACAGGGTTTTGAAAACGGACTCTCCTTGCACAGGGGCAAGTAGAAAGCTGTTGTCTAAATACAAGGGCCCATTTAGAGCCACCAAAGTTATATTCAATGACAGATATGAAGTTCAGGACATGCGGAAAGGATATAGGAGAATAAAAATTGTTGTTTCAGTTGATACGATGAAGCCATGGGTTATTTTAAGAGGTAAGAAAGAGTAACAGGTATGATCGTTCATAATAAAAGGGTACATACTGAGAGGTACTGAAATGAACTTAGGCACTGAAGTAATGTGGGGTTTAGCAAAGGTACATACTAAGCGGCACCAAAGCAAACCTAGGCGCTGAAGTGATGTGGAGTTTTGCAAAGGTACCAATGCCGAACTATGCACATATGTAATGTGGAGTTTGGGGAAGATATATATCAAGAAGGTACCAACCTAAACTAAGCACCTAATGATTTTAATTTGTAACAGGATAAGGGCGAATGCAGTTATAATGTTAATTAGTGATCTGGCTTGCTTATTTTTTTAAGTAAAGCGGTCTGGGTCGAATTTCTTTTTATAATGGGGTATAAATTAAGCTAAATTGTATATATCATTTGCAGATGAATATCTGGAGTCTGAGGACAGACTAGAGGAAGAGGATGGCCGAATGTTATACAAGATTGCTGACGCTAAGGTTGCTGATGCGGCTAGCAAAAACTAACGATAGATGTTACGGGGTTTTCGACAAGGATAGAAAGTTAGTTGATGATTGTTAAGCCTGTTGGGCCGTTGATAAAGTATTACAGTTGTTAGTCAAAGTGTAGAATTAAAATATTGTTGTTACCAACTTGGAGTATTATTTTTACAATTTGTTTCAGTTTGATGAACAGCCCCGTTTTCAAGATATTCGAACAATATGTCAATGCACGTTGACTTTATGATAACAGTCAACAATATTCATTAAAACTAACTACAATAAAAATTTAAAAAATAATTTAATAATGAACAACATTTTATAACATTATTACAGTAAAAACTAATAACTGAGCGAAATGATGATCATTAACATGAATACATTTTGTTATGCCCGTATTTAAATATTATATTACTTTAAATAAAGTACTTTCCTTGTTCCGAATTATGTTAACCGCTTCTTGAAGAAGGTTTTCGCGGGATAAAAGTTCTTCTTTATAAACTAAATCTTTTAAATGGCCCAAAAGACGTCATCTAAGGTGTTAAGATCGGGGCTACGAGGTGGCATATACACAAATCATGTCACGCATTTCGGAATTCATAAATGTATTATCACAACATCTTTTTATTGCTCTTATTAACATAAAAGCAACTCCAACATAGTTTTTTGGCAACTTCTGACGTTTGCTGCTATGTAAAGGCACAATGTTTCCTTTGTTAGCAATAGCAATAATTTTTTAAGTTGTCATAAAGTCAAAATGTATTAAAAGATTTAAGTTCAAATATTTCGAAAACGGGGTGGTTTGTCCATATGAAACAAGTATACCTTTTTTGCTTAAAAATGATTGGGATTGGGAATATGGAAAATGAGCCTACGTTATGATATCCTCCTCTGACAAGTCTGTAATAGTATATTACATATCGAGGTGGAAAGTATTTCATTCTTATCAAGTGAAAAGAATGGTCTACAGAGGCGCGTAACGACGAGGTGATCTATTTATAGACAAGAATGAAACTTTCTACCGAGGTTTGTATACTATTTTATTTACCATCATAGCTTATAAATGCAAGTGATGGTTTTTGTAACAAAAATAATTGCGTGAGAAATTAGCAAAGCAAGATCCCTATATAACCAGATTACAGATAAAAAAACGTCAAGTTGGCATTTTAACAATGGCTACTATGGTACTAAAAAAGTCAAACATACAAACTTAAGTTAGTTGCATTTTTGATAGATTACCATCAAAAATATATTTTCGAAGACAATAAGCGACAAGAGTTGATGCTCGCAAAAAGATGTTCAGGAAGCTGTTTCTGAAGCTATTGTAATGACATATTTTAGTGAAATAGAGCATTTACATGTAGGCGGCGCTGCGATCAATGTTAGGTATTAAATCTAATCTCACAAATATTTATTATTCCATTTTTGTTGTATTTCAATTTATGTAAAAAAACATGCCATATAACTGTTGTGTATTGCAGTGTGTTGCTAATAAAAATAAAGATTTCATGTTTCGCAAGTTCCCTAATAATGCTGAAAAAAATGGTTAATAGCAGTTGAGCCCAGAAAGAAACCAACCCAGTACACAAAGATCTGCTGAAAACATTTTACAGAAGATTATTATACTATTATTAGTATGGGTAAGTACAAGCATACACGATCTATTTTCAGTGTATATTTTTCGCATGAAAAGGTACATGAAAAGGCGAAAACAGGATGAAAATGTAGGCAAACTTGCAGATGGAAAAAAGTAGAAATGTAACACGAGTTAAATATAATCATACGAAAATTACTTGAATGATAGTAACGCCGGTAATCCTGAGAGTATATCAAGTGCATCTAGAAGCAACAAGTTATTTTACGATATGGCGATTCAAAATGTTATTAGTTACAAAAGGGCACAACTAATATCACTCAAATTTTTAAATGGAAACCATTTAAAACACCTAACAGGATTTTCAACTTTTTCTGTATTGTACTTGTACTGTAATAAAAATACCAAATAAAAACTGCATATGTTTATTATTTATATATGTCACATGTACATTATTTTAAACACTGAGTTTTTTATATATTATTCGCATTTTTTCTGAAACTGGGCATTTAATGTACTTTTTTATTTACTAGGCATATTACATGCAAAATTTTTGCAATTTGAGCGACAACTAATCATTTTTCTATCGTTTCGTGATTATAAAATTTCAATTCTTTAAAAAACAAAGGTTCAAATTAAGAATTACCAGGATATTTTAGGCACTCCAACGTTAACAATTTCTGTGTTAAATAACGTTTTATTACTTCTCGTTCCAAATTGCTGATGTAAAAGATAAATAAACAAGGTTATGCGAGTATAAATAAGATTTTAATATTTTTTGTACTTGTACAAGTTTAATTTTGATAATACGTATGCAAATTAGATTTACAATCACTATTTGTCTCACACGAATTTAAATAAAAAATTATCAAACCACAGGCTCATAAACTAGACCATAGAACATTAACATTAATACCTAACTTTGACGCTAGCGCCCCTATCGGAATTTAATAAGACTGAGTTAATGTAAATGCTCTATTGTCAAAATCAGAAAGCCGTCAACCGTTTGGTCCATTTAATCAATGTTGCGTACTACCTTAAATATTAAAGATAAAGAGGATATCTCCAAATTTTCGAAGTTATTGGCATTTTTGAAACAACAAAATATAAGATCTGTATCCAAAAAGACAAGTACTTTCCCCAGTGAGAACATTGCGGTATTTTTGAAGAATGTACCTGATGATATGCTACCTATAAAGGTTGCACTCATAATTGGTACATCAGATGCATGTCGAAGTGGCGAACTGTATAAAATGAAATTGACTGATGTTAATATCGTGGAAAATAAGGTTCATATCGAATTTCCAACATCCAAAAGCTACCTGTATAGAGTATTTATAGTGAATAATGAAGAATGGGGAACGTTAATTAAAACATGTGTTGCATTTCGTTTAGACGTTCTAAATGATAACTTCTTTTTATAATTAAGATTCGGTAAAATTATTCACCAGTCATGTGGCCACAATTGGATGTCAATTTCCCAAAAATTGTAGTGTTTTTAAAGCTTCCGCGTTGTGAAACAAACCCGGGACACTGCTTCCGAAGAACGATAACCACACTATTGATAAATAGCGATGGTGACATTCTCCAGTTGAAGAAATTTGAGGGATGGAAGTCTTCCAGTCTTCCAGTCTACAGATTTTTAGGTTAAAATTGTCACAAAAATATCTGGCAAAATGCCAAACTCTAGTACTAAAAACGTTACCACTTCTACACAGAATGTTCAGCATGGATTAACTAAAAAGCAATATTAGAGTTTGAATTAAATATCTTTAGAAAGACCACGTACATGCGGTGCTCAGTAAAACCTGGAGCACCTAGTATATCGTTCATCAAAGTAAACGATCGTCCTAGATAAAAGTGACTGTGCCAACCATTAAGGTTTATTACCGATTTATTTAAATAGAACAACTTCCTTGGAAGTTGAAGTAAATCAGCTTCTGCCAAGACATATGACTCAACGTTACTCAGAAAACAGATATAAGTTATTCCACAATTTATTCTCGTGAAAATAATCGGGACTGACCTATTTATTAGATACCGTAGGAATTGTTAGGGGTGGCGCCAACAAGTCTATTGCTTACATAAATAAAATAAATTATCAAGTAAATATGTTTGCTTGTTTCAATAAATGTAATATGCAAAGGTAACGATGCACTTAGGAGAAAAAATATAACGAAAGTTTAACAATAAGGAAAAACGTAATAAGAATGATTAGAATTGACGTCGATATGCTTGCTTTTTTAATAAAATTCTGGATTTTTAACTAGTTTTAATGCACTCATATTATTAATGAATAGACTATAGTTTGAAATATTAATTTCGGATTCAGTTAAAAAAAATTTTCCTTAGCTAATGACGCTGCACTAACATATCGTCGCCTCAGAGCAACAGTAGAACATGTAAAAAATATCGATTTTGAGGAAACTTAGATTAAAGATTTAACTGAAATTTAGTTTCTAATAATTTCATCATTTTTTGATGAACTTGCACAAATTTTTGATTACTTTCATAGATTTTCAGGATTTATAAGAATATGCTTATTAATAAAAAAACATAAGAAAAATAACTAGAAAAATGTTGCTTTATCCTACTGTTGCTCCAAAGAATATTTAATTTCCATACAGTATCTTCCTGTTTTTGTTAGGCATCTCTAAACACTGTGTATTTAATATTCAGTCATTACTGCCAAAGTAAAATACATTTGTTTTTAGACTATTTGATTACATTTATATAAGCAAAATAAAAAAATATTTTGCTTACCTATTTAAATAATGAAATTATTTGTATTTTTTGTAGCCAACAATATACTTGAATAATTATATATAGACAAATATAAATTTTAATAGTTATTTATGCAACAAGTACAAACAGTAAGTGTTTATTTTATGCGACGTGAAATTGTCGAGTGCAATAAGCTTTTTTGTATGAGTTGCATACAATATTTTTTCTACGTGTGAATGTGACGTCGATTTGACCGCTTATGTTTATCACGATGTCAAAAGGCTGTAGTAGAATGACAGATGAATGCAATAAACAGTTTATTGCACTAGTGCAATAAAAAACCACTTTTTCCACTAAATATAGTTCAATAAAGTTTGGTTTTTTGCATGAACGGAGAAAAAAGTATTTTAATATTTTCTTTTAACGTGGCAATACCGCAATGTAATATTGACTGAATACAATCTAAAATTTTCACAGATATTATTATCATATCATTAAAAACACCTAAACGTTTTTAATTCGAACGGTAAAAAAATGCATTCAAAAAGTTAAATTTTAATATTGTACATTAAGCATAATTTAGAAATCAACTAATTTAATTTCTGAGTCAACAAAATAGTAATTATTGATGTAAAACTTTTGCGGGTGAAACCGCCGCTAAAACGAAACCCCTACATGTAAATACAATAATAATATTTTACTTATCTTTTTCTTTGTCTTGCTCTTTCTCTCTATTTTTATTGAATTCTTTTGCCAAATAAACTAAAAATTGACTTCTGCTAGATACGTTAAATTTTCGCTCAATTAGAACTTTCGGTTTATTCATTTTCAGACAAAAATTAATCAGCAACAGCAGTAATTATAGGTTAGGTGACTGACAAGAATACTCAACATATTTTTTGCGTCTGCGCAATAATTTTAACGGAACGCTAAAATATGTTTATTGTAACTTACTGTTGCATTATTTGCGATCGGTATTAGCAGAAGGAAAATAGCAGAATACCAGGATATGTGTGTTCTAGTGTTACATTTTATAAGGTTGGTTTAGAGTATTTAGGCTACACAAAGATAAGTGATTTTTTTAGCAATACACTTTATTTTTTGGTATATCTTAGTGTTTTATTGAACAGAGGCGTTATTTCCAAATTATTTAATACAGATATCTCTAAACTGCTTTTTTTTAGATATCCTACTGTTGCTGTGAGGCGACGATATTCGACTTCAGTCGTAGACAAAAATACACATTTTTGTCGTTTCCTTTGCCATGTTATAGCCGCATTTCCATATTTACACAAAATCCCAGAAGTTGATTTTCACGTTTCTTTATCTCCGGCATTATTAGCATCACTATAAACATCAAAATTACCTTATTTACAGTAAAATAACCCTACACCAGCTGTGCCCTCCCAGTAAACATGTAACATTCATGAAACGTTTCAATTAGTACATTTTAATGAAAATTTGAAACATTTCACGATATATTTCAGAAACATATATTTTTCATACCATCACATATGAAACGTTTCAGAAACCCAGTACATTTACTTATATCCAGTAAACATGTCAAATACGTTTTGAAAGTGATTTACTTAATATTATTTTTTACACGCATGCGCACTAGGAATGTGTGCTAAGTGTAGAGTATTGCCATGGCAGGGCGTTGATGGATTGCCACGCACTGTGTCATAGTTTCCGTTTCTGTTGATTAATAACGTAAAATCTGTGGTTAGGTTATATTTTTAGGCGGTTGGTGTTGGCGGTTAGAAAGAATCCTGGAAGTTCTTTGGCATCTTATGATGTTTTGTGATTGTGTTAGCTACTAGCGTACTGGTAATTTATGATTAAAGTGCTGTAGCAGTTTGTTTTGTGTAAACATGAAAACTTATTTAAATCGAAGAGGCATCTGAGAAGACTTTGTGCGTCTTCAGATGTACAACAAACAAATGCTAATATATCGAGATCTAAATCTAATCATTTTAAATTCATGTTCATTTTTTTAAATAAATTTGTTTTATAAGTTTTATAATTTGGTACAAATATTTATTCATTGTTATTCTACGTTATTCTACTGTGCATACATGTCATATACATTGTTTTAGATAGAATAAGAAAGAAGTTTTACTTCTTAAGTGACAAAACTGTTGAAATCATCGTGGGATCCTGATAGATATCAGAGATAAGCAGAAAACTTAATTAAAAATAATATATAAAAGTTGTTAATATATTAGATATAAACTATATATTGCTGTTAATCCTTAATGTGAATTGTATTTACTTTTTGTTAAAGTATTTTTGTTGTAAACTTTCACTTCTATGTGAAAATATAGACTTATTTCATATCTGATATTAGTATTTTATTTCAAACCATTTGCAGTATATCTTCACAAATATTTGGTGACCGGTGCTGTGACATGACACTTGAAACGAAATTGTGTATTTTGCAAACTTAACAGCAATAATAGAAGTACATACTTACATACCTCTTTGTCTAATATAAGTGCTTCTATTATTGTTGTTATTGATTTTTATTTTGCATAATGTATCTGAGGTCATGTCCTAGCACCTGTGCCCAAAAATGGAGCTACCTAAAGAAGAAACCTTTCAAGGACAATTTTGTAGTATTCTTTCAGAAACATTACAAAAAGTCTATTCGAAACAGTACAGTATATTCATATCTGAAACAAAGTTGTACATAATGTTTCACCAATGTTTCAGAAGAAACATATCATTGAAACATATTATAGGTAGGACAGTTTCTGCAATGTTTCTGAAACATGTTTGCATCAAAAGAAGAAATGTTTCAGTTGTAAGTGAGCTTGTTTCAGAAATATTTCGGAGACAATTTTTTGTTTACTGGGCTTGAGATATCGCAAGATTCGCTTTATTAACATCCAGTGAGATGCTTTTGGATTCTCTAGTTCTCTTGGCGAGATATTCACTGCAAAACTGATATCAGGTCTACTTACTACTTTAAGATACATTAAATTGCCCACCGCCTCCCGATATGGTGCTTTACAATTTTTATTATCAAAATTATTTGCATTCCAACCGGTCTCAATCGGTGTTAAAATGTAATGTGCCTAGTTCATGTTAAACTTTTCCAAAATACCCTTAATGTACTTATTTTCATTTATAAAAATAGAACCATCCCTTAGTCTATAAATTTCCACCCCTAGAAAACTAGATACATTTTTTTGTGATTGTAATTTTAAATTCGTTACTCAGTTCAGTAAATAATTTGTCAATCAAATATTCATGTGAGGCTGCTATAAGATCATCCTCGACATAAGCCGTTAACAAAATTCTTTTTCCATTCCATTTAATAAAACTAATAAAATGCTCTGTCCAAAATCTTGGAGCTTGTTTTAATCCGTATAGACTTTTCAATAACTTGCAAACATTCGCCGTTCCTTCAGTGAAAACTTCAGGTTGTTTTATCCTTCTTTAAGTCGCTATATAAACATGCAGTGTTAAAACTTACTACGAGATTAAATGTCTCTTTATAATATATTCCTTCTGTTTGTGAATATCCTTTTATTACTAAACGTGCTTTATAGCTCTCCGAATTATCTAGACATACATTCTTTGTAAAAACCCAACGACTACTAATACTCGTTTGATTTTCTAGTTTCTAACAAATGCCCATGTTTTATTTTCATGCAAAGACTTAGTTTCATGCTCCACTGTTGTTCTCCAATACTTTTCCTGGTCTCAACTCATTACTTCATTATAAGTTAAAGGTAATGTTTGCGCTATATATGTAATTAGACATCCAGAAAGTTCATTCTTCGATCTATCACGCAATGTTTTTAGATGGTCTAAAACCTGAAACTTTAAAATTTATTGCAAAAGAAATTTCGTCTCTTGTAATTTATATCATTAATAGGTCATTTGAAAGTGGAATATTTCCATCTTAACTTAAAAGCGCAGTAATTTCGCTAATATATAAAAAAGGAGACAACACGGATGTGGCTAATTATAGACCTATAAGTTTGATATCGTCTCTCGCAATCTACGAAAACATATTGAAAAGACGGCTTGTTGATTATTTAAATAAGTATAATATATTATCTGGAAAGCAATATGGCTTTAGAGGGGCAAGATCGACACAGGATGCAATTGCTGCATTAACGGCTCAAATGTACAAGGCACTAGATGAAATTTGCAATTTATGTCTTTGTCGATTTGGTCAAAGCATTTGATCCTGTTAGCGATATCCAACTTTTAGAAATTTTAGAAGAAATAGGTGTAAGAGGCAGTCCATATGCATTACTAAAAAGTTAGTTAACTAAAGGGGAGCAGTGTGTTAAAATTAATTAACACATAAAGTAATTTCAAAACGGTGGAATATGGAGTGCCTCAAGATACTGTTCTGGGCCCTTACATTTGTATTATATATTTAAATGACCTCTTTAAACTGCCTATGAAAGTTAACATAATAAGTTTTGTAGATGATACCGCAGTTTCTTTATTGTAGTGATACTTGGGAAAATTTAAAATTGATGTGTGAGAATGATTTTACAAAGTCATGATTATAAATTGGTTTATAGCCGTTTAGTAACAATAAGTTTTGAAAAAACGTCTTATATTTCCTTTACTTGCTTTGCTATTAATTTTCCATACTATAATTGCTTATCTTTCAATTTAAATGGTGTTACAACTTAGGAACATTTATTGATACTCATTTAAGGTGGGATACGCAAATCGATTATGTAACTAACAAATTTAGATCTTTATTGCACAAATTTAAGTATCTCGTTCAACTATTAGTAGATCAGCTAAGATTGTTGTACTAGGCGTTGATGGAAACACTTAATTTATGGCATAGTTGCTTGGGGAAGTCTAACGTACAATCATTTGCAAAACTTACAAATAATTAAAAAATATGCAATTAGAATAATATTTAGTAAACCACGTACTTACCCTACAAATGAGTAAATTTAATAATTTAATAATTCCTTGACTATCGACTATCGAAATAAAAATTATTAACTCATATAGTATGTTTAAATCTAAAATTAAAAAATGAATATATAATAAATACACCAAGATCAAGATCATAAATACACAATTTGGTTGATACCAAATATACTTAATTATGTGATTTTCCTTTTATATCTTTATAGCTAATCTAACCAGAAGTGTTTATTTTGTGTATCTGCATACGTTTTATTTACTTACCTCGAAACATAATCAATCTGTCCAACTTGGGGCGTGAATCAGTAGAAGACGATCCACGTGAAGGAGCTCCCGTCACCTCTCATACTGACACGAATGTTGACCGTTTGCCTGCACTGATCACGTCTGACCGGCGCCTAAGCATTCGTGCGTTGTCTGTCGAGTTAAACGTCAACAAGAAACCCGTTCGCAAGATGTTACACGAAAATTTTTGTCCCGCATTCGGAGCGACGGTAGAGACTGGATGAGTCGGTTAGTCACTGTAGATGAGACCTGGATATTTGAGTATGACCCCGAGATCCGTAAATAAAGTCAGCAGTAGGTGGAAAAGGATGGAGAGCGGCCAACGAAAGCGAGAACGTCCAAGTCACGACGGAAGGAAATGTTGATCGTTTTTTCCGATATCTACTGCATCATTCATTGTGAATATGTTCCTGCCGGCCAGACAGTGACTGGACAATTCTATGTTGGTGTCCTGGAACGGCTGCGGACCCGCGTTTTCCGTGTGTGATCCGAACTCGCCGAAAACGGCTGCATCTTGCACCACGACAACGCGACAGCCCATTCCTCGTTCATTGTGCTGGAGTTTTTGGCAAAAAAAGCATTCCAACGTTGCCTCACCCACACTGGAGCCCCGATATTTCCCCCTGCGATTTTTTTTTGTTTCAAAAGATGAAATCGCAGCTCAAGGGAACTCATCATGGCGGCGTACAGGAGGTTAAAGAAGCTGCTACCGTGATGCTGAAAGGGTTTACTGCGGAATATTACCAAGGGTGCTTCCAATAGTGGGAGCAACGTTGAAATCGTTGTGTAGAGTTAGAGGGAGACTATTGTGAATGTCGATAATAAAATTTTGGCGAAATTTAATTTGCTTGTTTTTTCATTGACAAATTCCCGGAACTTAATTGTCACACCGCGTATATTGCATAAATGATATATATCTAAATACAGTATTTATAGAAAATAACATTATTTCTCTATTTTGAAGGTAATTTTAAAACGAAAGCATACTACAGGCGTTATAAGCGCTGTGCAATAGTTACCCAGTCCAGTTGCAGCAGCGAAGTTTGACTAATTTAATTATTACGACAGACGGCGTGCGAAATGTGCCCGCCAAAATGTAACTGATACAGCCCCAGCTACCAAATTACACTCTCTGGTTCCTGCTATCACATACACACATTGTTAACAAACCCCGCTGCATTTAGAGAATGCTGCGAGTTTCGTTTTTTACTTGGGAACGTGCTTTCACCATCAAGTGAAATATTTATTATTCGACAAATATGTAATTAAAAACAAAGAATAAAGTCTTCTATTTTTTTTGGAAATGTAGAAACCGTACTTTAAAGATAATTTTGGTTGTAAGGAAACCTATTTAGATTAATTTGTACTAGTATAATATTGTTTCCTCAATACCATGTGCTATAACCATGTATGATATTGTGATGAAATTTACTAAAACTTTTTCAAGGAACCTATAACTATTCATCTATTTATTAGTAGTCAAATAACTCTGATACAAATTTTGAATGTGCAAACACTTGTCCAGACGGGTTGCCCGTAATTTTTTACAAAACACTATCGTTTCCTATTTTATAAGCCACTCACGCATATAATTAATTTATTTCTATCCAATAATGCATTTCCTAGTGGAAGTCGAAGATCTACCCGGAATATAAAAAAGGTTCCAAATATGACACTGAGAACTATCGTTTTATACACGGAAAAAAACTGTATTTAAATATGTTAATATACTTAAAATTTCATTCAAGTACATACAGGGTCGGAAAACGCTGATGGTCTATCTGGGTTTACACGAGAGCGACAAAGTAAAGTATAGAAATCCGTGCGATAGACAAGGATGACTATATTGACGACGTTTTATAAATTAGAATAACATCTGAGCAGTCGCTCCCACTTCTAGCCGAGCGCATCCGATTGGCCGGAAGGTTTGGCAGACCTCTGTCAGCTTCAGGCAGCTGGCAGCTTCAGTGCCACAGAACTCTGTGTTCAGTGCCAATGTTTCTATGTGTGGAGTAGGACGCATTTGCGTAAAACAAAGCAAATTCTTACGTACTTTTAACTATTTAGAATTATTTCATAAACCTACCACCTAACGGTGTATGAAAATAATTGCAATTATTTTCCACTTTTGTATTTATTTAATAGCCGCTCTGGCAGAAAGTAATACTAAAACTCTAAAACATAAATAAACTTAAAACTTATTGCAGTAAAAACGAAAGAAAAACATTAATGTTGATGTTTAACTAATAAGTTGTTCAAAAATGCCCCCCCTTTGTGCCTCGCAATACCCTAATCTGTCATAGAATTCGGTTATTCGGTTTCGGAATATTATGTAGGACATCTTCAATTGGGGCCTGTAAATTGACTAAATTACGTGGCCTATCATGTGAATGTCCGTAAATGGCCTATTTTAAATGCCCCCAAAGAAAGAAGTCGTTGGGCGATAAATCTGGCGATCTGGGGGCCATGGAATAGTGCCTCATGTACTAATAAGATGCTGAGAGAATGTGGTTTCTAAATATGCTGTTACTCGACGTGCATTATGAGCGGGACAACCGTCTTGTTGAAACCACACATCCTCAAAGTTGAGATTTAATGCTCGAACTGGTAAAGAAGTACAAGTGTGAAACGGAAAGTGATGGAAACTAGCGGAAGGAAGATTGTATTTTTAAAATGAGTTTTCCAAATAAAAATTCTATTGCTATATCTTACAAGATGAAATTTAGTCCGTATAAATGAAATCGAAAAGAGTATACTGATAGAAAGGACGAAATAGTGATATGGCGAAGAAACTAATTAAAATAAATATTAAAAAATAAGAATCTGGATCGAAGAATATATCAGAATATATGGGCGTATGAAGGTCATACGGAAAGCGGTACGATATAATAAGTGTTAATGTGTGACCGTTATAGTGACAGTGCTAGTAACCAATAGTAAATAGTGTGTATGTATTCTAAAGCCTTTTGTCTTTTTCAATGTGGAATTCGCAAATATTTGCGCGATTTATTTAACGGTGGAAAAATCTCTATTTGTAACAAATGTTGTCAACTACCTATAACATTTTCTACTATTTTCATCATGAAACTGCCATGGTATATTATCAGAAGTTCAAAACAAACTTATTAACACCACATAATAATGAAAGGGGCATTAATATTTGTAGTGTTTGACAGTATCGCAAATTGCAATTGTGAAAAGTTGAGATTTTCCCGCCATAAATAATTAAAACAGAAATTGCAAAATTCGTGCAAAAATCCGTGAATTTCGCGTCCACGAGGACAAGGCTTAAGTGTGTAATCTGCGGAGTGCGTATCAGGTAGGTGTAAGTGGGTGGTAGTGGGCAATCGCCGTCCATAAGAACAGGGACACGTTTAAAGTAAATTGTTAATGTGCTAGGTTCAGCCGACGTCAACTTATTTTTGATAATTTTGTGTGCTTCAACTCTTCTCAAGTGGCACGCTTAGGTAATCATACCACCCTTATCCATCCGTACTCATCTCTGTGTTGTGAGTTAGTCACTTTCTATTATTTTCGACTTTGGGTAATTGACAAGATAAAAACTTTAAATTTTGAAATAATTCTTATAATTTTTATTTTCTAACGCCTCGAAATTGGTAAAAACTGTTATGTCACTGTTTCTACTCTAAAAATAATGGATGTTATGTAATGGAACTATTTTTGTCATTTTTATATATTTCTTATATCTGATCGCATTCAAATTTAGTGCGCCTATGAATCTTGCTCCTCGCACGCTTCGCCCGTCGCGCTGGTCAACAAACTAGCGATTAGTCACTGTCCACAATTTCGACCGCTGGTAAAATATCAGAATACCGGAGTTGGAGTTGCACAAGTAGCGACATCTCTTGCGAAAGCGAAAGGCAAAGATGGCGATTGGTCGCTGAGATATAAGTGGGAGTGGATTTATTATTTGCTGAATGACGAAATGGGCGGTGACTATTTAGATTTTAAAACGTCGTCAATATAGTCTGCCTTGTCTATCGCACGGATTTCTATACTTTACTTTGTCGCTCTCATGTTAACTCAGATGGACCATCAGCGTTTTCCGACCCTGTATATATTTATGAATTCAGTAATAAAGTATAGGTACTTGTTATAAATATTTACATATTCTTGACAGCCAAGCATTCTTGTACTTAATTAAACACGTTTTCTTTTACGATGGCACTAAATTTAAGATATACATAAAGAATAATATTTTGTTAAAATGCCAATAAAATATTATTAAATATAAAATAGGTTATTCTTCTTTAAATTATAGATTTATATTCCGTCAGGTTTAGCATGTGTCCACAAGATGTAGCTATGTTCTGCATTACGTCTACTTAGGTTCGCTTCTGTCGGATAAATTATCGGTTGTCTCACCTATGGCATACTGAGAAGGCGAGCTAACAAGCAGTATATGTCTGTTGTGCCTTTGACAGTTTGTTATAAGTCTTTCAGGTGTTTCCACATATTTATTTTATTCATTTTTATTTGTTCTTAATGCAATGTTATTTATACTTCATGCAAAATTATTTTTTAATATTATTTGAAATGTTTGCAGTAAATCTTTCAAATCATTTAAAAGTTCAAATAAAGAAGACATAATTTAACTTTGAGAATAACATTTATTGCTTCAAGTAATTGTTATTGTCTATATAAAACAAAACAATTCTTTACACAAATAGAACTTCATCTCACATTAAGTAGGTATGTATATTAGTGTTCTTGATTTCAATTCATTTTTATTTTCAAAAGAAGACTATTATGTTGTTATTATACAAGAATAAGTCAATATTTCAATACAGTGTTACTATACTTGAGGAATAGTGAAACTAAGCTAGTGTTGAAATAATTATATTAATCTTGATACTAATATAGTATTTTTCTGTACATAATTTTTGTATTGTCTGAAGCTATTCATTTGTGGCATAATTTTAGTTTTTCTTTAGTTTTATTGGGTTTTTGCCACACTTCTGAAAAATAATAAAAATTAATTAAATAAGCCCTTGCGCTAAACGGAACAGTCAAGGGTTATTTTTGAAGTTAAGTTTGCCTAACCAAAAAATCTCACACTGAAAAAAGCAGATAAGTAAAAAATAACAAAAATCACATCACTATCGCGCACTTCCGTAATATTGACGTTTCGAAAAACTCTCTGTTTTCGTTTTCAAAATAGTAGTAAAATATTAAACGTTTGTCAAGTTTGACAGTTTAAAATTTGTTTATCTGCTTCCATAGAGATGTTAAATGATTTTTATTTTATTTTTACTTACTTCTTCTTGATACAACTGTAGCCAACAATGATCGATGTTTACTGAACAATTTGACACACACTTATCTCCGTTCAACAAAATAATCGCGGTCTCTTTTAATTTTCTCTTTGTCGTGTTATCTTCCTTCTCTAAAATTTTTGCCGAACCCCATCGAATCACATGACCGTTTTCCCAAGCGTGTTCGCAAATTTTGGATTTTTTAAATTCCCGTCTTTTGATATAATTTTTATGTTCCTCAACTCTAACATTCATAGGCCGAGACGTTTCTCCGACATAATGTTTATTGCATTCACAAGGTATACTGTAGATGCAATTTTTTGAATTTTGTATATCATTTTTTGGACGCGTTTTTGACAAAAATGATCGTAAGGTATTAGTTGTCTGAAAAACTGTTCGAATATTAAATTTATTACCGATTCTTCTTAACTTTTCTGATAATATAGGAATGTATGGAATTTTTATTGTATGATTAATTTCTTTTATTTGTCTTAAAGTGTTAGTTTTATCTGCAATATTTTTGAATGTTCTATCAACAAAATTTGGAGGGTATTCATTATTTATTAAAACATTTTTAATAAATTTTAGTTCGTTGTTAAAGATATCATTGTTTGATGAAATTAATTTTGCTCTATCATATAAACATTTAACAACACCTTTCTTAATATCGATGTGATGGTTAGATTTAAAATTTAAATATCTATTGGAGTGAGTTTGTTTTCTATAAACACTTGTTTCTACAGAATTATCGTGTTTTTTAATTAAAACATCTAAAAATCGTAGCATATTATTATTTTCTATTTCCAAAGTGAATTTTATTGTTGGTTCTTTATTGTTAATATCATTTAAAAATTCATTTAATTCTGTAACAGTAAACGGCCAAATTGCAAAAATGTCATCTACATATCTCCACCAGATAGTTGGTTTTTTATTTATATTTTGAATATAATTTTCTTCAAAAAAATCCATAAAAATATTACTTAAAATTGGTGATAATGATGAGTCCATTGCCATTCCGAAATTTTGTTGATAAAATTCATTATTTATTTGAAAATATGTTGTTTTTATACATAGACTTAGTAATTCCATTATACATCCTACATTTAATTTTGTTCTGTTTGCCAAATTGATATCATTTTCCAGTTTATTTTTAAGAAAAACTAAAATTATGCCACAAATAAATAGCTTCAAACAATATCTTAACATAAGGTATGGGCTTAATATTTCCAAAAATTTTAGAAAATTAGAATCAATTAGTAAAAAATTAGCTCACACTGAAAATAATATAATTTTTTTGTGTAAGTGTAGACAGTTAAAAATAATTCCAAAAGGCTTGAGACTAAAAGCACCATACTCAAGTTTCAAATGTACCAAAATCTTAAGAGAAGCAAGTGAAGCCATGGTACGTGAAAGAATACAATTCCTTAGACACAAAAAGATACAACTGGTAAGAAATATCAACTATATAAAAGAACAACTCCAAAACACAGTGAACCAACAGGATTATGAACGTATGTACATACAGTTAAGGTTTAAATTATTCTGTATCTCCAAAAGATATCCCTAAATTTGATATAATAACAACAATAGAACAAATTGCTCAAAAGTTACCATTAAATATTGCTAATGAGTATAGGATAAGGTCAAAAATTGAAATTGAGAAAAAATATGTAATTAAAAGTAATTTATCATTAGAGGAGAGGAAATCTATATCATCACTTAAAAATGATAATAATATTAAAATTTTACCAGCTGATAAAGGTAATGCCACAGTTATATTAGATATAACAACTTATGATGCAAAAATAAATAGTTTAATTAATGACGGAAATTATACAAAATTAAACAAAGACCCAACTAAATCTATTGAAAACAAAATTTATGGAACATTATATAAATACAAACGAGAATTTTCAGATATTGAAAGAAAAATTTTAAACCCACATTATAGTAAACCACCACATTTTTATGGTTTACCAAAGATTCATAAACGTGATGTACCTCTAAGACCAATAGTTAGTTCTATAAATTCGCCTTGCAACAAATTAGCAAAATATTTGTTACAAATTATTAAACCTTTATTTGAACAATCCGATTCTTATATTAAAAATAGCATATATCTTTTAGAAAAGATTTCTTCCTCAAATAATTTTGATAATAATCATTTAATGGTGAGTTTTGACGTAGTTAGTTTATTTACTAACGTACAAGTAGACAAGACACTGAATATCATTAAAAATAAACTGGAAAATGATATCAATTTGGCAAACAGAACAAAATTAAATGTAGGATGTATAATGTAATTACTAAGTCTATGTATAAAAACAACATATTTTCAAATAAATAATGAATTTTATCAATAAAATTTCGGAATGGCAATGGGCTCATCATTATCACCAATTTTAAGTAATATTTTTATGGATTTTTTTGAAGAAAATTATATTCAAAATATAAATAAAAAACCAACTATCTGGTGGAGATATGTAGATGACATTTTTGCAATTTGGCCTTTTACTGTTACAGAATTAAATGAATTTTTAAATGATATTAACAATAAAGAACCAACAATAAAATTCACTTTGGAAATAGAAAATAATAATATGCTACGATTTTTAGATGTTTTAATTAAAAAACGCGATAATTCTGTAGAAACAAGTGTTTATAGAAAACAAACTCACACCAATAGATATTTAAATTTTAAATCTAACCATCACATCGATATTAAGAAAGGTGTTGTTAAATGTTTATATGATAGAGCAAAATTAATTTCATCAAACAATGATATCTTTAACAACGAACTAAAATTTATTAAAAATGTTTTAATAAATAATGAATACCCTCCAAATTTTGTTGATAGAACATTCAAAAATATTGCAGATAAAACTAACACTTTAAGACAAATAAAAGAAATTAATCATACAATAAAAATTCCATACATTCCTATATTATCAGAAAAGTTAAGAAGAATCGGTAATAAATTTAATATTCGAACAGTTTTTCAGACAACTAATACCTTACGATCATTTTTGTCAAAAACGCGTCCAAAAAATGATATACAAAATTCAAAAAATTGCATCTACAGTATACCTTGTGAATGCAATAAACATTATGTCGGAGAAACGTCTCGGCCTATGAATGTTAGAGTTGAGGAACATAAAAATTATATCAAAAGACGGGAATTTGAAAAATCCAAAATTTGCGAACACGCTTGGGAAAACGGTCATGTGATTCGATGGGGTTCGGCAAAAATTTTAGAGAAGGAAGATAACACGACAAAAAGAAAATTAAAAGAGACCGCGATTATTTTGTTGAACGGAGATAAGTGTGTGTCAAATTGTTCAGTAAACATCGATCATTGTTGGCTACAGTTGTATCAAGAAGAAGTAAGTAAAAATAAAATAAAAATCATTTAACATCTCTATGGAAGCAGATAAACAAATTTTAAACTGTCAAACTTGACAAACGTTTAATATTTTACTACTATTTTGAAAACGAAAACAGAGAGTTTTTCGAAACGTCAATATTACGGAAGTGCGCGATAGTGATGTGATTTTTGTTATTTTTTACTTATCTGCTTTTTTCAGTGTGAGATTTTTTGGTTAGGCAAACTTAACTTCAAAAATAACCCTTGACTGTTCCGTTTAGCGCAAGGGCTTATTTAATTAATTTTTATTATTTTTCAGAAGTGTGGCAAAAACCCAATAAAACTAAAGAATAATTTTTGTAATTTTCTTTAAATCGTACTGCATAAGTATGTTTACAAAATTATAAAAAATAAATTTTATCAAAATCAACAGGTTTCGTATCAAGAAAGTCAACCACTACTAATCCTCTATGTATAAGACAATTTTGAAGGGAAATACTTGATGGAGATAGTCAGGTCGATGTAATATGCATCGGTTTTAGTAAAATATTTGATATTTTGGATGATGGTATATTGAGCAAATTTGAAGTTTCGAATTACTTCTATCACTCGTAATATTTTTCTAGTCATATCAACATGGTAGATCACAATTTGTTTAATACGAAGTATTTAAGTTAAATCCATTTACACCGACATTTTGGTGTTCCACAAGATTCAGTTCTTGGACCACTACTTTTAATATATTTTTAAATAACTTGGTTTCTGATTTCCAGTGTCATAGTTTGTTATATGCTGATGATTTGAAATTATATAACAAAATTGATTCTATTACTGATTGTCAAAGATTGCAGCCGCATTTGAACAAAGTCTCTACGTGGTGTTGTAAAAATGCCTTATTTTGAAAATTATAATACGTAAGGGCAGGAACATTACGGACATACTTTGAACAACAATATATTGAAACGAACTAATGGTTTTAAAGACTTAGGGGAGATTTTCGTAACCTTTGTTCTTTATAAGATTTGTAATAGCTCTGTCAGAAGTAAACTGGAATATGCAAGTGCAATGGGGTCTGCATATCTCTCACATAAATTCCCTAGAAAACATCCAGTTAGGCAAAGTGTATCCACCGGTACAGGTTGATCACAATTATTGACTCCAACGGTTCCATCGATTTTATTATAATTCACTACAAATATACACGGGGTTTTGTTTTTATATAATTATTAAATAAAAAAGTGAATTATCCTATTACCAATGATTAATTTTCGAGTTCCTTACATAATCAACATGATATATTTGAAGCTACATTGTCTCTTACCCATTAAGGCATTACAAATGTTATACAATTTTACAATTGCATCATTTTCGAATTAAAACAAATTTCCTTACACGCCACAAAAATGTAAAATAAAAATTGAAGCAACCGAATATTCCAACTAGACTGCAACAGGGTTAAGTATGACAAAGTATAAAAATTTTAACCGCGTGCTCAGGTGGGCCTAAATGACAATAAAACAATTATTTCAGATACGCTTGCTGTTTAAAAAATGGGGCAAAATCGTTTTTCACTTCGGAAAATCGGCGCCTATGACAATCATCGTTTGAGATGGCTTAGATCAACTACTAAGCATTTTTATTAATAATAATACCTAAGTACCTCATAGATAACAGTTAATCAGGTCGGCTGCAGTATTTTGCATTCGTTATTCGTTTCTTCGTAGCACACTGCTAAAACTACATTTTTTCTCATTACAGGTTTGTCAGAATTATCCACTAACGGAATACACAGTCGGTGTTAAATAAAATATCCATTTATTCTAAGAAAATTTAAATTCAATGTAAGGAATACCTGCTAATAGAAAATTCAGAATGCACCGGCGGTAGTCTTTAATTATATAATCTTATACCGTAGCTCCGTTAAGCCCTCGACTCGAGAAAAACAAACAGCACATAGCATAGGGCGAACCATGTAATAGGGAAATATCTGTATTCGACATAAATTCCTTTATTTAATTACTACAAATCGTTTAAAACTAAAAATTAGTCACTTTAGAATTGAACCATAACCTAGAATTTTCGCTAGTTTCATACTCTCCAAACATCAAAGAACACCGGTCAAAGCTCAAAATATCTGTTAACTTCTAGGGTGAATAGCCAAGGATTTTTACAGAACACTGTAAACATTATCGACTATTGTTAGTATTGTTAATATTATTAGTACTAACTGATTTAATTCCCCAACAACACAACAACTTTATCGGCGTGAAGTACACCTTACACTAGTGGCCTACATATCTATCAAAAATAAAATTTCAGATACAGTGATTAGTTTGATATAATTTTTCATTAGTCATCTTTGCAAATTTTATTTTTCATGTATTTTTATCTATTTACAAACATGTATGCAAGTGTAACAAATGCATATTGTAGTGTGGCAACGTACCAGCATTTATGCACATTGTGTTTATTAATTTATATACATTTTTTGCTATTCTTTGAGGTTTTACAGATGGAGGAAATCCACCTGGTGGTGGTCGTCGGGCAAAGTACCTTCCTTTAAACAAACAGAATTTCATGAGAATATAGGTCCACAGAAACCACTCAGCAAGTACAAAAGTCTTTGCAATGATAAATTTTAATGAAAACAAGTAAGAAAACAGAAAATGATTCAACATTTTTTAAATCTCTCCAAATATCAATCCTGGAAATAAAATCAGTAAGGTAGATGCTACCTCCCTGTGCCATATCGTGTTTCTCATTAGATAAATCATTAAATAATCATCTACATTTTGTAATTATTTTTTTAAAGCCTTTGATTTGCGGAATATACCTAACCTCGTGGCAAAAGACCAGCCAGAGTTGGCAATAAATGGGGGTTTAATATATAAAAAACATTTTTCGGTTAATAAATAAATTTGGAAATATTTTTATAAATGATTCTGTTAATTTTAATTTTTCTTTATCTCTTAACCCTTGGCAGTGATTTTGCTAGATAGTGGGTAGGGACAGTGAGATCTCGTTAATCCATTCATGCACATTACTAATTAGATGACGAGGTATTTGGCTATTGAAACACTTATTGATAAAGCTATAGTAAACATGCTTGCCCCTAAGCCCTGGTAGGTGTAGATAACAAACACGATCGTCAATAACAAGCAGTAAATAGTATAACAATTCAGTTCAAAACCTAATTAAATTAAAATAATACAATACAAAATACTCAAACTGTACAGCTAGCTCTAAGTAAAAGAGATATCAAACAAATAAATGACAAACAAAATGAAACGAAGTCCGTCATTAGATTTAAAAAATTACAGTTAAAAATAGCCGAAGGCTAAAAGATCGGCCATGCTAACGGTGGTCAAAAGGGGTCCAAGTAGCAGCATTGAAGGCTTGGTAAATCAGCAGCGAAAAACACCAGACTCCAAGGAGAGAGCCACAGCTTTTCTAAGCCGTAGGCGCTGGGGGACGACCTTCAGATTACACCAATCACCTATGGGCGCCGATGACAATGGCACCAACAATAATGAGGAGATTAGGTTACCGCTTCCTGACGGCCTCGATAAAGGTTGGAGTATAGTAGGTTGCCACTTTGTGGTAGAAGTGGTCAGATATAAGCCGAAACGTCTCCCAATTCACACTCACGTCAGTCTGTGTCAGCAGGTCAGGTTTATGAAACCGGCCATCAAGATCTCGGATAGACGGCTCCACTTCGGAAGATAGTCACTGGCATGGCAGGCATCGGCAACGGTGTGCACAGCAAAGTCGTGTCGTGCAATACGAGAGTGATAAGTGAGTGGACATCGTTGCAGTACATGGGACAGTGTTTTAACTCGCGTAACAGCCACCATGAGATCTCTTGGCGTCTAATGAAAGGCGAGTGTTTTGCAAGCCACCAATGGTGGGTAGGGTGTTGGTGCGTAGCTGCACAGCAAGGACATAATCACGTCCCGACCAGTGTGGAGGTGGATCACGGAGCCAACGGTGAGTCGCAGGATAATCACTGAAGGCGTTATCCAGGCGGTGACGCCAACTGTTGAACTGCTGACCACCAGTACCGAAGGGTCGAATGCGGCGCTCAAATCGAGATCTGAGGGCAGCTAAATAATTAGTTCTCAGTATAACCTGGATGTGGGCTGTTAAGGCGACCCAAGAGGGTGTCAGATATCCGCACCATGAGGCACATTAGACCGAAACCGCTGTCCCTCCTATGAGAATAAAAGAGGGCATATGCGGTCTGAAGGGGAATGTGTAACGCAGTTTCAACCGTTCGACGCACGGCTTTATTAGCCCGATCCAGAATGACACGGTTAATACAGGGATTTTGAAAGGTATATAGAAACTTTGGCAGGATGTAATCCAGCAATAAGAGTAATTTCTGAGAAGGTTTAAGAGGAGCCCTAAGCAGAGAGATTAGCGCGGGTTGGAAACTTTCAGTAGAAGGAGGATTGGTGCCCAAAAATCCGTATCAGTGGCCTAGATACTTAAAGCTGGCCTCAGCAGCCACATCAGGGATGGGAGTGAGTAGCCCTGATATGGAAAACCGAATGCCGAGTAAGGTAAAGCTTTTTCAAAGCAGGTAGTAGCTTGACAGAGAGGCTAGAGCATTTATTGGGATTAAGCTTCATATGGCAGCAGGTGTCAGTGACTAGTCTCATCTCTCTAGGTGACGGCGAAAGAAGAAGCAGATCGTCGGCATAGGCAAGGGCACCGATAAAGTGCCATCAACGTTAATACTAGTTGGTAGGGCACATCAACTCGTCCAGAACCAAGTTAAAAAGCAAGGGAGGAAAAGGGATCCTCTTGCTCAACTTCACGAAGAATAGGTATAGGGCCTGTCAGTTCATCCAAAATGAATCTGGACAGACGATAGCCTAAATTAAATCGGCGTGGGGCCTTCTCGATAGAAGAGTGAGCACAGAATCAAAAGCCTTTCTCAAATCGAGGAAGACTATGGTTTAGGGGCAAGCTAATGAACGTCAAGAATTGACGACAGTGTGCCGTCGAGAGAAGGAAACTCTCTCTGTGAAAAGTGGCTGGGTAAAGCAGCCATCCTCTGGGAGATAATCCGGTGCACTGTGCGCAGTAAGATATTAGCCACGGTGATCGGGCGCTAGGAGTTGATATCTCGACCAGATCATGGCGTTGAACAGAGCTGCCACAGCTCTAATTGGTACCTGCGCAGATCAACGGCAGACATGGCATTAGCACCAGCAGCGTTCAACCTCGGTAAAAGGAGCATACCAGTCCGGAGTGGAAGTCCTACGGTCTGTGAAAACATGCCCATCAACACAAGACGCACCGTCAAAGATCTCGTTATAATGCCGTTCAGCAACAGATGGGCTCGCAGCTACAGCACCAGGCTCCAAACCCTGGACGATGTGGTCATGACTCTAGCAGCATTCGTAGGTAGAACAGGAACATGAGCATCAGGGACCCCACTGGAAGGACAGGGTGTCCATAACATCTTATAAATGCCACTGATAGCATTTCGGATAAGGTTGGCATCGTCGGACAAAGCATCGATGCCGAAGGCCCTCAGCTCAGGTGTAATAGACGGATCCTGAACCAAAGATAGGCCCTGACATATTTGATCATCCTCGTCGGAGGACAGGGGGAACAGGTCCCTGGTGAAGAGGAAGGGGCTCGTCAGGAGGAATCGATGAAACCGGTTGAAGGACCCAGAAGAGGAGGGACCTGGACTACTGGAAGAGCCATCAGGCGGAGAAGGTGATGGAGGAGGCGACGATCAAACGATCTGTGGTAACGACGTATGGGATGGACCAAGTTCAAGTGGCTCAAACCGCAATGGCAAGCCGGATTCGTGATCCGGGGTTTCTTTTTGCTCAAGTTCCAAACGACGCAACTTACACAGATTACGGATACATTCCACTGGACGCTGAAACATAGCTGCAATCTATCTATTAATAGGGATTGTATCTTGATGGTCGGTTTCGGCCTGCGCCACACAAATAGACTCGAGCTGTGAAAACGGTTCGATCTTCCTCTTGTCCGAGGCCTCAAGCTGCGACTGACAAACGGCCGGGTGCTCTTTCCTGCGGTGTTGTTGCAGTCCAGCGGAGGTAGCAAACCGTTGACAGTCAGCGCAGGTGTTGGATACTTCAGCACCTGGAAATTCTTACCGCAACCAGGACAAGCAAAGTCATCTTCGGAGCTAGAGCAAGAGTCAGATCTTGGAGGGGGAGAAGCTGGAGCTGGACGGCTAGCGCACCGCTGAAGATGGAGAAAAAGCCCGGCCTTAATAATGAAGCGTCTCTCATGGGTAGTCTATAGCAAACGATCAGCCATCGTAAGCTACGGCAGGAGCTGGTCGGGTAAGGTCTCGGAAAATTTCAAGGCCTGAAACAAAGATAAGGAAACACCGAGAGGGTAAACGAACCGATAGCGGTAGGATCTCAAGTCTAACAGCGGCCATGGACAGGGGCAGCAGGCGGGCAATAAGGAATAGTGCTGTCTATTTCTAACAGGTCCTACGCTAAAGAATACCGAGAGAAGTCATCCAAAGTGCATGTTACAGCAGGAAACTCACCAGGCCACCAGCAGGTCACCTCGGCGGGAAGAATAAGTGGCCCCAAACAACATGGAAACCACGGAAAGTAATTCTAAATAAAAACAATCCCAAGCCAAAGTGACACGAAAAACGCAACCTTAAGCGGGTGGCAGGCGAAAAATGAAAGGTACATCTAGCAGGAATCAAGACCACGACAGTAAAAAATGAAATAAACCAAAGGAGGGCCTAAAAAATCGATCACTCCAAAGGACGAAAGGTCCTAGTGACAACATTGATGGCTTGAAAACAATCTATAAAATAAAACAAACAACCGAACAATAAAAGAATGTTAGAATACATAGACGATGAATCGTAAATTAAATCCGCAACTTAATAAGGAAAAAAACAAAAGAAGAGTACAATATAGTTGGCACTGGAAAAATAATAATGCAAAAATGACGAAAAACCAGAGCCCAGTAAGCAGACTCTTGAAGTCGGGCACGTCACTGAATCAAAGTAAATATTAAAAAAAAAAACACATACAGAAAGCAATTCACAGTGGAAAACATCACCATGGACCCATCTCTGCAGGCACAAGTTTGCAAAGAATTTAAACAAACGATATACAAAAAAATACCAACATTGCTTCACTATTAGTAAAAAAAATTAAAGTATAAAGACAAATATTTAAAAAAGGCAGAAAAAAGTCGCTATCGTAGAAATACGACAAAGGTCAAACCATAAATGAGACCAAAAATCATTGTTAAGACCTGCCAGGTAGGTTAAACAATTTAGAAATAACAACACAAAATTATTAATAAAAGTAAGTAAAAATAATTACTTGAAAAGCGAGCCATTCTGCCACCCACCATCCAAAGCACAGCACAGAACAAACTAGTACCGCATTCCAAAGAACACGGAGCAAACCCAAACTACAGCTTAAATAACAATCAGCTCACAGACTCTACGGCGGCACCTTTGAAGTATTAAAACCTGAAAATTTGTCCTTGAAGCTTGTTGTCTCTCTCTCGCTCGGGATACACGTCAGGACCGGATTAAAAATAGTTGTCCCAATTTAGAAAGTGTTTTAACTGCAATTTTTCTAACATACGAAATATAAATTTGTTTTACTTGAAATTGTTTAAAAATAAAATAACAAAACAGTATAAATTACAAGAAAATCAACAAATCACAAAATACAGCACTCGTGTGCCAATAACGCAGTCGTCGAACGGTATGGCTATAAGGGCATAATTTACAACCACACGTCCCTGCAATGTTGTATCCCCAAATGGCGGCATGCGCGAAGATCTGCGCGAGACGTTCCCGCTCATACGAGTCTGTGAGCTGATTGTTATTTAAGCTGTGCCTAAACGACGTGCACAGTCGCAGTCGCAGAGAGTCCTAGCCTTGAGTATTTACACCAAGAGAGTCAATTCTTAATAAAGTCCTAAATAGTTATCATAATTCCTGTTAGATGTCGTACTGTGTAACAATACACATTTATTCAAACGAAGGAAATAAAGCGTTACTATTTTAATCTGCAAAAAACTGTGAAGGCGTTTAGAGGGCGTGGCCGCGTGACCCTTTTTCATATACCTGCCTAAATAATAAGCTTGTGGCAATATATTTATATTCAAACCATAGATCATAAAGTTTGAAACATAAGTAGTTTATTTTATTGCGTTAGAGAAGTAAGAATATGAACTGTAAATTAATTAAAAAAAAAAACAGAAAAATAAGATTGTTAAAAGAGTTTTCAGCGATATGTCAAAATTTACATTTTCTGTTTTATTTCCTTTAAACATATTAAGATAATTCAAATTAATTCGACATACCTACTTCTATAAAGAGACATATAGAACTGCAGATTATCATGTGGGTTTCTCTTACTGCATAAGATGCATTATTATTTTGCGAAAAATTCATTAGTAAAAATTCTAAAACACCAAGTATCTTTTTTCAATGTTTGATCTAAGTATAATTTTGTGATGGTGTGAAATAAATATTGTTTTGTAGTCTTTTTGAAGAGTAATTTTTAAATTAAAATTAAATTTAAATTAAATTAAAAATTCAAATAATTTAACATTTGCGCATTTAAATAAATTTACATGCGCTAATGTTTTTAGTAAAAATAATTTGTGAACTTTACAGGCCTCATCAGAAAAGAATGTGTTTCAAAATTTATTATTTTAAGTATTATATAAGGTGAACTATTAATGATGTGCCAGAGTAGGAATGACAGTTTTGGAGCAAAATATGAAGATATAGCTAAATATGCCTTACTAAAATGTTGCTGTGGAAAAAGATACAGGTTTACATATTTTTTTTCGTTTTTTTTTTTTAATAACTAGGATCGCTCAACCGATTGTCATCAAATTTGGTAGGGAAACATTTTTAAGAAAAATCATAATTTATGTAGTAGGTACCTATTAAAACAGATAGACCATTGCCAGATGATGACAATTTCTCTTATTTTTTTAACGAAATTCCTACCGTTTTCCAGAAAACTGATCTAAAACAACCAAATGTATTTTTCGACGTGTGGAAACCTCTTAGGAGCATTAGAAAATTGCCATATTGAAAATTTTCTGTAATTAGCTGTAATAATTAGTTTAATTAATTAAGACATGTAGAAGCAGAGAGAGTTTGCTCAAGGGCTAAGTTGTTTTTACTGCTCTGTTGTTATTTTTGTCCATAAAAGTAAATATGTAGATAATTTTTTTTTCAAATATGAGTTTTTTTCCAAAGTTACTCTGGACATTTAAAAAAAGTAAACGACTCATTGATATCTACTAATTTTTTTTAATTAAATTTCAATCAGTTGAGAGATACTTGCGTTAATACAAAAAAAGAAAACACAAAAAAAAATATTTCAACTTTGACACCTTGTATCTTTTTCTACAGAAATATTTTACGAAGATATATTTAGCTATATCTTCATATTTCCTCCCAATGATGTTACTCCTCTTCTATGTCCTCTTATTAATGGCCCACCCTGTATATTTTTATCGACACGTATTGAATGACTTCTTCACTTGAATTTACCAAAGCTGGAGGAGTATGATAAAAGTGTTATCTGACGGTTAATATATTTTAAGCTTTGACTTTCATTGATACGCGAAAGTGAATATGAACTGGATAACTGCACTTCTGTATTTTTTTTTTATTAAAAATCGTGATGAAATTACTATAATTACTTATCAGAATTCAAAATCTATCATTATAGTCGATTTTCGCCTTGCGCGGAAAAGTTTTATTCCTGGAATGTTTCATCTAGTTTTATTACATTTTAAAAATTAACATTTATTTCCTGCCTGCTTCGTCATGACTAACACATTCACTTAATAATAAAATAAACAGTAATCCTATCGAATGTCATTAAAGTTATGAATTTTAAGTACATACAAGCTTTTGAAATAACAATGACACTCTCTCAAAACAGTTTTTGAACTTCTCGAAGTTCTGAGTAGAAACTCATTAAATTTATATTGGTAAGTGAAACAGCTGATTACTAATGTTAAAAGTTGAAAGTAGATTTCATTACAAATACGTCAGCAGTTCAAAAGAAATAGCAAAATTGAATTTAAAGAGTGTCAATATTATTACAAACGATTGTACACAACATAATATGTATGAACCAATCATCTTCGATGGGAGGAGCTTTCAAAATTATATATCCAAATTCGTTTCCCATTACGCGAGAGTTGGTTTCCCATTTAGACCAACAAGGTCTCCCATTAGATTGACTAGTCTTAGTGTATATAGTCAAGGGTCCTAGTCATGGTTACTCCCGTCGTTTACCTGCGCTTGCTTGAATTTCTTCAGGTTCTTCTCAGAGCACTGAGCAGAAATCACATTGCGTCAACACCCGCTGGGGCCATTGCAAATACACTTGCCTACAAAATATGTAGATAACATAACCATACAATTATTGCATCTAAGAATCACAAACATTTCATGAATGAATTCAATATAGTTGCTAAATTAAAAACGAATATGGCAAATAGCAAAATATATACCTGCAAGTCAATGCTATTACGAGTAGGTACATATTAAAGTTGTTCAAAATTACTGCCACAATGCTGGTCCAGATGATCTAAAAAAATCCTTAATTACTCAGTTTATTTCCTATACAACGTTCGTAAAATTATTTATTCTGAAACCTAATTTCATTGCCAATTATCAATTTTTTAGTCATTAGTAATTAAACTATTTTAAACCAGCGACGTGAAATGTTTTCATAATGATTGTAATTTATTAAAGCTCGTACCATGTAGGAAAATATAAATGCAGAATCCAATAATATAATGTTTACTGTTGTAAAGTATTTTACGTATATACACAAATATTGCGTTATGGAGAAACTCAGCCAGCATACTAATGAACGCAATTTGTTTAATGTATGAGATATTACATTATTTATTATTGGAATCGTCCTAGTGATGAAACTCCCTATCCAATAATTACGGAAAACCGTTCAATATGAGTATGTTACTATATTCAAATTATATAAGTTGTTCTATAGGTATATGATATGTATAAAATTTTCTATAAAATTGAATTTATAAATAGTTTTCTAGCAAAATGAATATTTGATTTTTGTTTACTATTTTATGTACAATGTGTGACAATGAAATCATTGATATGTTGCTTGTATACAGCAGTGGCGGCTCGTGGTAGCTGCTAGAAGTCAGGCCCATCTCATTTTCAAATAATAAATGGAAATTAATTTTCACGTCACTCCTGAGGTAATATTCCTTGACGGGTTTATCGCTTTTTATTATGGAGATCTTCGCCAATATTATAACCATAAATTAACTTAGAATTTTATTTACAATAGAAAAAAAAAATATATTTATCCAATAATTAAAAAAAAACATGTTCCTAATCCACTAAAAAATATGAAAAAACCTACAACCGAATTTTAAAAGTAGACAGCTTACTTATCTATTCCCACATAAAAAACAAGGTTGCCAAATTTTCGTTTTCGTGCCTCCACTTTTATTTATTTATTTATTTATTTAAGAAATAGGGAACTAAACAGGATTAAAAATCCCAATAACAGGGTAACACTAACCAATTAAATAACAAGGTATGAAGTACAATTTGAGCATAAACAAAAAAAAGTACATACACACGAAAAAGCTATCAAATAGTACAAAACCTTTACCTATTATATATTAGAAATTTCCTCACAGAGCTTTTATATCTAACCAAAGAAACATTAAAAATATCAACAAGTTGACATAGATTGTTATTAAAATATCTTGGTATTCTATGAAAAGGAGAATTTAAATTATAATTGCTATGTGAAAATTGAATATAAAACAACGAAAATTGGCGGTTGACATACGCCGGAACTAAAAAATTTATAAGAGATAAAATATCAGTATTAAAGCACCCATGAACAATTTTATATAACAAAACACAGTCAAAAAATTTTCTACGCTCTTCTAAACTCAGTAATTTATGTGCGTTAAGAGAATTTTTGTACGAAACATGCCACAATTCGCGATTAAATCTATAATTAATATTATTAACAAATTTAATTTGAACAAACTCGATTCTGTTAATATATTTCAAATATAGAGGTGACCAAATTACAGTATTATATTCTAATTGAGACATAACTAGAGAAAAAAAAAGGCAAAACATACTTCTAATATTCCTAAAATCTTTAGTTATTCTCAAAATAAATCCCAACATTCGAAAACCGCGTCTAACTATGTTATCTATATGAATATCAAAAATCAACTTATCATCTAAGACGACCCCGAGATCCTTAACACTATAAACCCTTTCCACAACACTGGAACCTATAATAAAGTTATTTTGAAAAGTATGCCTATTTCTAGTAAAAGAAATGTGACTGCACTTCTTAGCATTAACAATTAAATAGTTATATTTACAAAAACTATCAAATCTATTAATATCTTCCTGAAAGTAAATGAAATCACTATCGCTTGAGATTTGTTTAAACATCTTGAGGTCATCTGCATACATCGTGAAATGACAATGCTTAAAGCAGTTAGATATATTATTTATATATATCGAAAAAAGTAATGGACCTATATGACTCCCCTGAGGAACACCCGACGTAACTTTATTTATATTAGAACTGCAATTCATAACCACAACATACTAAGAACAGTTGGATAAATACGATTTAATCCATTCCAGAAGGTTGCCATATACACCAACACTTCGAAGCTTATTATAAAGAGTATCATGGTGAACCTTATCAAATGCTTTCGAAAAGTCGGTGTATACAGCATCCACCTGAACATTTCTGTCCATACTATCAGAAATGAACTGTACAAAAGGGGCAAGGTTAGACACAGTAGATCTGCCACTAAAAAATCCGTGCTGGTTTTCATTTAATAAATATTTTATTTAAAAAAATAATTTATCTGTAATAATTGATTACAAGATTTTGCTAAAAGTGCATAAAATAGAGACTGATCTGTAATTAGTTACTTCATATTTACTACCTGATTTGACAATAGGTGCAACCTTAGCAATCTTCCACTTATCTGGGAAGCAACATTCAGTAATAGATTTATTAAATATTAAAAACAGGGGCTCCTTAATATGATGACAACACGATTTTATAAAAATTGGAGGAATATTATCACATCCAGCACCCTTATTAATATCCAACCAATTAATTTTATCTAATATGTCACTCTTCTCAATAGAAGTAATATTAATAGCGTTATTAAAACATACAGAGTCATGAGCAAGTACAGGCTTATTATATGGTTCATACACAGAAGCAAAAAATTTACCAAAAGCTTTAGCTACGTCTGGATAATTATTTATAACATTTTTATTATAATTCATGTTGCAAGGAATGGTATTAGTATTTCTAACATGTGAAACATATGACCAAAATCTTTTGGCATTACTAACAATATTATTCTCCGTATCAGCAATGAATTTTTTGTAATCAATATTAATTTGTATTTTAGCCTGGCTTCTGTAACTCGAAAATAAATTATAATCATCAACTCTATTGTATTTCTTCCACCTATAATGATATTTATTTTTTATTTTTTAACAAAATATTTTTAAACACTCACTTTATATAAAACAGATCACTCGACTGTTTTTTAAATTTGCAAATTTATTTATGTCTTCATAAATTGAAACACTTGTTGCAGGAATTATTAGAATAATTTGTATGCTTTCGAATTCCTTGCATATTTTTACCGATTTTTTAACTTCTAAATTACGAAATTGTTCGTCTCTGTACAAAACATAAAGTTCGTTTTTCCAACTTTTTGTTTAGAGCAGTAGTTTACATTTAAGCGTTTAACTTGCAGAATTGGCAAAAGTAAATCTGTGCATGCTAAAGTTTTAACGTTGTATATCTTGGTCAAATTTAAAATTCAATGTTTGTTTTATTTAAAAATTATTTTAAAAATCGAAATATCGCGAGAGAAATTCATTATTACCTATCGATGAGCCTATCGATTATGCAATATATTTATATTAAGTATGTTAAATGTAGTCTTACCTTGTAATGAAGTTAATTTTTATTTACTTTAAATTAATAATTGCCTTGTCCTTAAAACCTAATCACCTAATTTTGAGAATATCTAAGAAATCATATTCAGTAGTAGCAACTAATCAACCATTGAAAATTCAAAATACAATTAAAAAAAATAACACAATCGGTTAATCGCATTACACACATTATACGTCGCCCAGTTTGATGGAAAACATAGTGAGAGGTAATAAGAGCCGCCGGAAATCGGGCTTCAAATTAGGACGGAAAACATGGACTTTGACCGTATCGCGCGGTGGGGGAAGCCATAATATATTAGGCATGTATGAAAAAATTTGAGGCTCAGCAAATTGGGCCTCACTGTGGTGGTATTGGCGTGACTCCCCGTTCTGGTAGAAACGGCGGGATATTGAAACGTAGCCTATATCTGTTATTTATAACTTACGAGGGCTACAATTGAAGCAATAATTATTTTATTCCGTTGTAGTAATTTTTTATAAATGTAATAGGTAATTGGAAATTATGGGGTATTAAAATATACAGTGTGAGAGGTAAATTTTACAGAGGGGCCCGGCCTCAGTTGCTTCATACGACAAGCCGCCACTGGTATACAGGGTCACGTCTAGTACCGGAAACTCAGAAACGGTAATATATATCTACAGAGTGGCTTAAATTAGGAAAAAAATCGCATGTTTCTCAGTTTTCAGAAAGGAAATATGAAATATTTTGTGTAATTCCTGAAATAGCGGCTGAAAAATGAAAATGTGCGCTTGTTCTTATATTTCTAAAAAACTACAAGGTGATAAGGATGTACGGTTGGTCATATCCAAATCAAATATAGCATAGATCTTTAGATTCACCGGCCCATTACAATATTTTCATGGCTTTTCTTCATTCGAAATAGATACACCTAGAAGACGCCAATTGCAAAAAAATAATAAACAGAATGTATTTATTTTATACAAAATACAGATTTTCTTATAATATTATTTTATTACATTGTCTGTGTCAAAATAATTTTAAAGACTCAATTGTTTCTAATGTGAAAACCAATAAAATAATATTATAAGAAAATCTGTATTTTGTATAAAAAGTATATTCTGTTTATTATTTTTTTGCAGTTGACGTCTTTAAAACAGGTTCTACATTATCTTGAGCAACACGAAAATATTTAGGTACATTTTTTTAACTAAAACTGAAAAAAATGTAATAAATACGAAAGATAAGGGCAACATATAGTATATTGCATGAAAGACGAAAAAACAGGCAATTTTTTGTGGCCATAGCCTGCTTCAAAAAAAATTTTTTTTATCCGCCTAGAGGGCGCAGCGAACCACATACAATATTTCAAAAATCTGTTTATATCAGGTGGAAGGTATCAATTTTGCAATAAAAAATTATTACTAATAAGTTTTCTCTATCTCTTAAAATAAAAAAGTTAGACAGCCTTAAAGTTTGGGCACTTAACAGGTTTTTTTGTTGTTACTCATAAAGTTGGCCATGGATCTCAAATTTGTTTTTACGAACATAGAGGTCTCCAAAAATGCAACAAAAAACAATTAAAGATTTTTGACGTGTCTCGCATATTAACCGAGATACATGGGAGTGGCCCTCTTATGTGATACAGCCTGTATATCTACAGAGTTGCTTAAATTAGGAAAAAATCGCATGTTCTCAGTTTTCAGAAAAAAAATATGAAATATTTTGTGTAATTCTTGAAATAGCGGCTGAAAAATGAAAATGTGCGCTTGTTCTTATATTTCTAAAAAACTACAAGGTGATAAAGGTGTACGGTTGGTCATATCCAAATGAAATATAGCATAGATCTTTAGATTCACCGGCCCATTGCAATATTTTCATGACTTTTCTTCATTCGAAATAGATACAGAACAAAATTTATACATTTACAGTGACTGCTTTTTGTAATATAATCCTTTATTAAAAAAAAAAATAAGCAATGTTTAGAGGAGACAAATTTTGAAAATAAAAAATGTCAATGATTCCTTCCAAATAATGAAACTAATGTATTATATTAGAGGGGCTATATACAGTGTATCTGGTTTTTCAGGTTTACACCTCTGAAAATGTAAGAAAGCTGCAATTTTTTTACAGTTAATACCATTGAAAGGGTCGTTTTTTCAAGAAAGTGGTATCAGTTATTTTTTATCAAAAAATAATATTACTAGACTATTCAACACCCATCAATATACCCATAGACCAAATTTGAGAGACAAATGTATATTGCGTGTGTTTTATGGAGTGATAAAACTTCGATAAATCAGAACTAAAAAAGCCACGAAAGTGAACTACTAATCAGACAAGAAATAACCCATATATTACAAGTTTAACACTTAATTGCGACCACAGTAAAAATTATAAATACATGCACTACAAGTTTAACACTTTTAATTGCGAGCAAAGTAAAACTAATGAACGTACAATAAATGCAATGAATTATGAATATAAAATTGTTAAATTACAAAAGGTTAATGAAAAGTAGATGTAAGACGTCTGAATTCTTGACGCGAGTATAGCTGACATTGTTTAACAACTTTATATTAATAATTCAATACATTTTTGTACGTTAATAATTTTTACTGTAGTTACATAAAATAATTGTAAATTTAAGAAGACGATTGGAAAAATGTGTACTAGAAGGAGGAGATGGAGAAAATTTAATTTATATTAACGTTTTGAAATTATTTGTTTATCAATTTAGTATTCATAATTCATTCCATGTTTCGTACGTTCATTATTTTACTGTGCTCGCAATTAAAAGTATTTAACTTGTAGTGTATGTGTTTTTTCTTTGTTCGATTGGTATTTGTTTTCACTTTCATGGCAATCTTTGATCTCATCATAATTTTTAATTTTCTGATTTTTCGATGTTTGTCACGCCATAAAAAACATACAATAGATATTTTTTGCTAAAATTTGGTATATGTTTATTTTGATGGGTACTGAATAGCCTAGTAGTATCTTTTTGAATAAAAATACCTAATACCACATTTTGTGAAAACGACCCTTTTGAGAAATCGTACTAGGGCAAGCTTTTGTCACATTAATAAAACGGTAAGTAGAATATAACCTCCTTTCAGGGTACTAATTGTAAAAAAAATTTTTGTAGAAATTCTACAGCCTTCTCACATTTCTAGAGGTGTTAACTTGAAAAAAAAAATGGGACACACTGTATATATATAATGTACGAGTATGTGTTAGAAATGTAATTTTATAACAAGACATCAGATTTGAAGTTTGACAAAAGCAGCTATTTTTTTGCATTGTATTATAGAGGTGTCCTTTACTGAACATTCAATGAATGCAACATTCACTCTAAGTAACTTAATCAGTGGCGAATCTAGGGGGGGGGGGCTATGGGGCTGCAGCCCCCCCCAGAAACCCAAGAAACAGACGATTTTACAACATTTATTATAATGTAGACATAAATGTTGATGAGGTGCTTAATAGATTAAGTCAAAAGAGCCGTCGTATGAATATTATATTATAATTTTTTTTGTCATTTTGTAACTTCAACATAAAAGTGTTTTATTTATATAATAATAAACAATATTTAATACTTGATACTATTTTCAGTTTTATTGTCACATCTCTAAAATCATAAATTTTCTCCAAAATTTCAATTCAGACACCGATGATATAAATAAAGGTTTAATAAGTTTAATAACATATTTGATCCACCCATTAAAATTTTAAGATGACATGACAGTACAACTTTTTTGTGAGTACAGCCTCCCCCAGACGAAGACCCTGGATTCGCCACTGAACTTAATTAATGTTAAATCTGATCATTTAATTCGCTATTTCATAAATACACAAAATAAAAGGAATTTAAGTTTTATTGTCACTTCTGTATTTTCTATAACGACTAACCACTCTACATTTTGTAAATCATAAAGAATAAAATAAAATAAAATTATTAACGACATTAGTTTTAAATTATGCTTTCCCCAATCAATATAGTTTTTTTCCTTTGTTAAGAGCTTTAACTACATTTCAATGAAATTTTAATTATTGAAGTTCCGGAGTGCAGAAGTTTTATTAGACTGCTCAGTCTATTTAGCTTGATGGTAAAGCTAGGATAACATCTCTTAGCGATTTTCATTAATAATTAATTTCGTACGTTACGAACGTTGTTTATTATTGAAATTGTGTTCAAATGGTGCACACAATATGTTACAATGCGTATTCATTACGTTTAGCTTACATGATAAACTATTATAATTCGATTGATGCAAAATATTAAAATTAATGAATACACAGCCCCATAAAAAATCTCAGATCCGTATTACTCAGTACTTGAACTTATCTTACATCACGCGAATTGTCACTGCTCTTTAAACAAACTACCCCACAATAGATGAGATCTGACCTATTTCTGCATTTTTAGGATTGCTTCTTCAGGTGGCCTCCTTTAATTTGAATTAAATATCTAACTATAAAAATTATTATATAAATTACAATTATTTGAAATTAAATGTCGACAATGACAAAAGTGACATTAGCCTGTCAATGAATTTGAAATTAAATATGACAATACCTACTTAAATAATGTTTACCCTTTATGTAAAAGTTTTTATATATTTTTAGGTCAGATCTCATCTATTGTGGTTGAATTTTCGAGTTCCCACTGTCAAAAGTGAAGTTAGATATTTATAGAGTGTTTTCATTAAAGTAGGTTAGTAAATTTAGATTAATTTTTTTAGATAATTATTAAATAGAGTAACATAATTGTTCATTAGCATACCTAGATGTTTGGTATCAGAGAACATACATATGACTTCACTGATAGGAACTGTAGGAGATTTGATTTATATTAGCTTAAAATACCTTTCTAATACAGTAATAAAACCGTTTCACTATGTTGAAATAGGTGGCATTAGATCGTCTTATTACCTTGCTACATCAGACGTTCTTCAAAGATGGCTCTGTATTATTCAATCTTTTTATAAATAATATTAGGATGTCAAGTTGATGGCAAATTTCTTTTACAGCTGATAATGTAAAATTATTTGTGAAAGTTGTGAATGTTAATGATGCATACCTTGCACTCCAGAGAAATTCAGATAAAGTTTGTGAGTGGTGTGTAATGAATAATTTTGAAAATAATATTTAAAAAATGTAGAACTATATCACTTACCTTAAAATTTGCTACATAGTTTCTCGAATTTATTCATTTACAGATCTTGGCATTACTATTGATGTAAAACTGTCATTTGATACTCACATCTGAAGCCTCAGAGACTATGGTACCTGAACTCCAGATTATAATGTTCACAGTGATAACCTAGAAAGATTTCAACGTAAGTTTTTAAAATATATCAATTTGGCAAAAGGAAGGATGGGGTTATCCCCATGAAGATTTACTTAATAAATTTAAATTTTGTTCGCCTAAGAAACGTTGTTATTTTTGCAAATTATGTTATGTGTATGAATTATATCATTGACTGTCGTAATATATTAAGTAAATTAAATTTTTATATTCCCTATAAAAACTGCTGACATTTTACTACGTATTACTTATCAACAAATATTTTTGAAATCCAGTGAGGTTAATATGGATTTTTCTGCTACTTATGGATCTGTTATTCGGCGATTGTTATTCCACTGATGCAGAATTTTGATGTTCTCTTCAACTCGGTTATAGATTGTATGTTTATACTTTGTACTTGTGCCTTATATATTATATGTCTTATCCATTTATACTTTGTATTTATATTCTCTGTTGTGCTTTGCTTTGTAGTTGAGTTTCTTCCTGTAAGCCAATAGACGCAGAATAATGTGAAGATTCTAATGCTGCAAATGGTCTGCAAATTGAACAATACTTATGCCTGTATTGTATAATTTTAATATTCGTTGCGATAATATTAATAATAATAAAAAAAAATAAACTTCAACGTACCTCGGAAGTGGTTTAGATTTCAAAATAATATATATTCTTTGAGTTCTGTCTGTTTCAATTTTTTCAAAATGTGCTGTCACCCTGCATATTGGAGTTGGGAAAACTATTACAATAATTTAATAAAATTTTGCAGCTTTTAAGAATTTTGGAATATTATGAGTTACCCAGAGGAAGTTATTGAAAAAAAAATCATAGCAGACAATGAATTTTTAATCTGGTTGATTAAATCTATCCAAGAGGATCATATTATAATCTAAATCATCGTAATGGCACAGAATACACTATATTTTAATTATGAATATTTTTTGTTGCCAAATAAACAGGATGCACAACGATTTTAAACTTGCTCCTTTATCAGTGAGTCATGGAACATAGTCTAACACTAGGATGTGTGTGTATGTGTTAGATTCATAATTCCTCATCTGGGTACAGTTCAAACAATCACGAATTCAATTAAATTAGTTATCCCTGAGAAACATACAATTATCCGACCGCTTTGGTTTCAAAAACCTTTAATCAATTCTTAGTAACTTCATAAGTGTAATTAACTTAGACCCTCAGACCAAGTTAAGTCTAGGAACGTCTCGGCGTATCTAGTAAGCGCGTATTAAATTCACCACGCTCATAAATAACGCTTCAGTTAGCCACAAGAAGTTCTTGTAAACTACTTGGTTTCGACCAAACTGAGACAACATCCGATGCCCCTACCTCAATTTATTGTAACAAGTGCCCCTAACAAATGTTGCAGCTCCACAAAATCTTGATTTACGACCCTAATTGAATATGTATTACAGTTGCTGGGAACAATATATTAATCAAAATTTCAGTCGAGTTCACCTACATAAAATTCTGACTGAAAATTGACAAAATATTAGAGAGAATGGGATATAAAATGTCAAATAATTTTCAAAGACAAAAGAAAGTCATTGAGAAAATCCTTTATCAAAACTAAGATAAATATCAGTGCGGAAAACGGGGGTATTTCTGTAATTGAATTGAATCACTCGTTTCAAAAACAACATAAGTCACTAAAACGCAATTTTACAGGAGAAACAAAAACTGGATAATTACATAAATTTAATAAATTAAGTAACCAAACAATTTTAAATTGATGTGAAAATATGCTTATAACATAAAAAATACACACAATAGTTTTTGCCAAACAATGTTCTTGAGAAAAAAATATTTTTAATATCTTGACCTACGCAGTTTATGCAAAGAATAAAAGTAGTCTATAATATTTTCTTACATATCAAGTGCTACAAATTAAACACACTCAATAGACAGTAAAAAAACTTATTAACGTTATTACAAGTGTTTTTACACTATGGAACGTAATCATATTCATTATCATCTTCTGTATCTCCTTCTTCTACAGTATATGTTGTTGGCTATCGCAAGATTTCTTGATAAAATGGCTTATACTCATCGAGAATGCATTTATTTGGATACGCCTGTGTCAGTGGAAATGCAATGGCTTGATTTGATGTATTTCTTAGTAAACTAAACGTGTGATAGTTTAAACCGCCAATAAAGTCACGTGCTATAACAACTCCTTTTTTTATTGTGATTGTATTCAAATGACATGAATGAGGACGGTGTAAATGACTGTTTTTGTTCTTTAGGTACTATCTTCCCAAACGATTCATCGGATAAGCAGTTTCTTTTATAACGAAGAGGCCACCATTTACTGAAGTTATATATCTGATATGTCTTAATGACAAATACTTTAAAATTTGGACTAGCATTAGTCATAATGGTATAGTACTGATCTGGAATAAAGACGCGATCATGTTTTTCTATTTTCCTTTTAGTGATACCAAAGTCCTGGTCGTTCCTGCTCGTCTTTGGTACTAAAGCCGTTTATTTTCGTTATGAAGAAGTTAAAGTCGTCTACCGAAAATGCTCGAAAGCATTGGTTTTTGCAACAGAAAAAATTACTTAGTTACTAAGTGGAACATAAATAAGAGTTTTGAATAACTTAGCAAATCGCAAAAATGGAGTACGATCGACCGACTATCCATACCATACCTACTCGTATATAAAAACGTTTGGAGCAAGAACAACATAAGTCAACGACTAATGTTGTTTTTGCTACGAACATAGGATGTGACCTTGCATTATTTATGTAAGGGTAAATGGGACTTGTGTCATTTTTATTCGGAACGTGTGCCTTCTAATGAGGATTCGTTTCGTGGTAAAAAGTGAATTTCGTAAAAAAGTGACTTATGTCGTTTTTGAAACGAGCGATTCAATTGAAGTGAGCGGTCAGTGCAAGAAGTAATACACGCTAGTTTATCTAACCTAGTTTTATTTAAAAGATAATGTGTGTGTGAATGAAATGTTTTTTTTGCTGCTTAGTGTATCCATCTGACTATTGAAACAATCGATTCTCCTATCTGTTATATCTGAAAAAGGCTTATTGAAGTCGTTAGGAGCAACAGTTTTCGAAATAATCTTATTTGAAATATTCAGTGCACCAATTGAAAACTGTTATCGTTTCAGTTATAGTGCCTTTTCTACTGAAAATACAGCAAAATGTTACTTGAAAAAGTTATTCAGAACGGTACAATATGGAGATGTGCAAAATTTTAAAAAAATAATTCTAATTAATTAGAATTAAATATATTTAAGTAGTTTGTGAATGTGTCTAGGTTTGCCTTCACTATTTTATTTTTGTCGATTTGAACAAATCAACTGACGCCCGAACAACATTTATTTGATATTAGCATAAATATAATACGTAAAAAAATGAATTTATAAACGAGCTCAACCCTGATTGATTTAGAGCAGCTGGGATTTGTATTCTTCTTAAATAATACCTAAGGTGGGTTACAAAATGGTGCCATAAATTTATTTTTTTAAATGTTGTTTAACAATAATAGCTAATTTTTTTGTTAGATATATTTGTAGTGAATGTTGAATAAACTACTTTTTATTTATTTTATTTTTTTAGTGGAGGCAAAAAATAAAATATATCAAACATATTTTACTCACTGATTGAATTACTTACTGTTTATATTTCCTTATTTTATGTATATGAAAAATAATAGGCGAACGTTAGCTGTGACAGCCTGTTAAAATAAAATAAATTTTTGCGGACGCCTTGTATTGATGTTATACTGTTAGTCATTTGTTTGTGAAAAATTTATTTGCTGCTACGACAGTATTTTTTCATAATTTATGAGAACATACTTTATTATACAAGGTGTCCGGAAATTATGCGTCAAGGCTTCAGGAGGTGACTCTTCACAAAAAAATAGGGTCACACAGTCCTATAACAATTTTTCGAAAATTCGATATTAACTTTGATACAGGGTGTTAAAGTTAAAATTTTATTTTCGACATTTGTAAATAACTTCTTAAGAAATCCAAATATTTACATAAAATTTGTAAATCGGAGGTTTTTGCGGAGGAGAAATTCAAATATGTTTCTAATTTTGACATCACTAGTAGAGGGCGCTACTTGTGGCACATCATGTTTTTTTTTAAATGATAGAACTTTTTTGCATCTTAATGTATCCATTTGACTATCGAAACAATCGATTCCCTACCTGTTTTATTTGAAAAGACTATATCTTGCTGAAGTCGGTAGGCGTAACCATTTTTAAAATGATCCTATTTGAAGCGCTCAATGCACCGAGTAAAAACTGTTTTGGTTTCAGGTAAAGTGCCTTTTCTACTGAAAATACAGCAAAATATTACTTGAAAAAGTTGTTCAGAATAGTAAATTATGGAGACGTGCAAAAATTGAAGAAGATCGGCGAGGTTTGATGAAACCAACAAAGCACAAATATTTTATCAAAGTAGGCCGATTTTTTAAAAATTTTGCCATCTCTATAATTTACCGTTCTGAACAACTTTTTCAAGTAACATTTTGCTGTATTTCCAGTAGAAAAGGCACTTTAACTGAAACCACTCGGTGCACTGAATATTTGAAATACGATTATTTCGAAAACTGTTACTCCTAACGACTTCAGCAAGGTATACTTTTTCCAAAAAAAAAAAAACAGGTAGGAGAATCGATTGTTTCAATAGTCAGATGGATACACTAAGCAGCAAAAAAGTTCTGTCATTTGAATGAAACATGATATGCCATAAGTGGCGCCCTCTACTAGTGACGTCAAAATTAGAAACATATTTGAATTTCTCGTAGGCAAAAACCCTCGATTTACAAATTTTATGTAAATATTTGGATTTCTTAAGAAGTTATTTACAAATATCTAAAATAAAATTTTAACTTTAACACCCTGTAACTCCGTTAATAATTAGTTTTGGAAAAAATTTTATAGAAAGAGGCAGTATTTTCGGTCTACAATTATTCCCTGAATTTTTTTCTCATCATTTCCGGACACCCTGTATAAGCGAACAGTAATGATTAGTAAACAACAAATACATAAATGATAAAAAATAATAACTTATCCTCTAGCTATTGTATATCTTTTATATCGGGTTAATATAAATAATTAATAAATATTAATGAGTTGAGACAAGGATAATATGTCTAAATTTAGAGAGCTTTGTATACAGGGTGTTCCGAAATTAATGGCTCACAGAGTATGAGTAGATTCCTTATATCAAAATAATGCGATTAAACCAAACTTACCTTAGTCCATTTGTGGCTAATAGAAAAGTTACAAAGCGTTAAAAGTTCAAATTTTGAATTCTTAAAATTCTGAGAAAGTTTTTGAAGGATTCTTTTGAAAATTTGAATTAGGCGGTTTTCAGTACGAGAAAAACGAATCCGTACTTAATTTTGCTGTAGACGCTAGAGGGCGCTACGAAATGTACTATTGTTTGATAAAAACTGATTATAACTTTTTTATCAGTGTGTGTATAAAAGTTTTAATAGAAAACTATTGTTCTCCTATCTATTTTTTACAAACAAGGTATACTTGTTTTGTGTCGATAAATATAACCGTTTTCGATTTATTTCTTGTTTTTCTATTGGATGCAGTAAAATAAAATAAAAGTTTGTAGTTTACATAAAAAATTAAATATTATTTTTAATAATAATTTAACTACATTCAGGTGACCTAATATGTCAAAGCATCAGTAAGTTCCTCAAAATCGGCCATTCATATTATATGGAAATTCAACAGGGCCCATGAATTCCCACAGTACCACACCAAATGTTGGAAATAACGTTCTCTTAATACATGCGGGTTTTCATTATACCAAACATGTTTATTTCTGAAGTTGTAAACGCCCCGACGAGTAAATGTCTGGCTTCGTCTGTAAACAACACCTTGCTTAAAAAGTGTGGATCATTGTGCCGGTCTAAGACAAAATTGTTACCTATCTAGAAAATCTGCAGGTAGTAAATTCTGCACTGGGCTAAAGTGATTCTGGTACAGTTTTTCATTATGAAATAATCTATGGATAGATGATTTCGGTACCACTACAGCCGCAGACATTCATCGTAAACTTATTTCAGAATTTTCTGTTACACGAAGCAAAATATCCTCCTCTTGTTCTGAAGCAACCGTTGTTGGGCGGCCAGCATCTCGGCTTTTAGGACTAAACGATCCAGTATCTCCTAACGGGCCATAAAGATTTTTAAATAATTTGTGATTTGGTTGTGGTCTATTTGGGTAACTTTCTAAATAACCGCGATACGCACGACGTCCATTAAAATTTTCTTTTGCATAAATACCATATGCCATATCTCGCATTTCTCCCTTAGAAAATAAATTATGGCGAGACATATTTCACGCGATATTATTAATTGTAAACAAAAACTTAAAGGAATACACTATTTAACATAAGTTAATTGTCAATCAGCTAATTGTCAATAGTACAATTTGTTTTCAAATAACCAAACTTTCATTTTATTTTATTTTATTGCATCCAATAGAAAAGCAAGAAATAAATCGAAACGATTAAATTTATCGACATAAAACAAGTATACCTTATTTGTAAAAAATAGATAGGAGAACAATATTTTTCTCTTAAAACTTTCGTACACACACTAATAAAAAAGTTATAACCAGTTTTTATCAACCAAGAGTACATTTCGTAGCGGCCTTTAGCGTCTACAGCAAAATTAAGTACGGATTCGTTTTTCTTTTCCCAGAAAACCCCCTAATCTAAATTTTCAAAAGAATCCTTTCAAAAGTTTCGAAGGATTTTATGAATTTAGAATTCAAAATTTGAAATTTAACGCCCTATAACTTTTTTATTAGCCGCAAATGGACTAAGGTAAGTTTGGCTTAATCGGATTATTTTGATGTAAGGAATGTACTCTTGCTCTGTGTCCTATTATTTTCGGGACACCCTGTATACATGATGATTCAGCTTTTAATTAACAGACTTAGAGGGTAAGTAGAACTTTGAAAAATAATGACAGTTTATTATATAATAGTTATAAATTTGGGGCTTTATAAAGAAGATACAGGGTGTTAAAGTTTGAAGGAAAAATTAGATTTTTTTGTATAATTACTAAAGTAATGGATATATTTAAGCCATATATACAGCTTAGTTAGTTAAGGTGTCATAAAATGTGAAAATATCAAGCACATTGAAAAACCAGTGGCGGAGATATGGGCAATTGATATCTTTAATTTAGGAAAAAAGTTGTATCACCTTGTATAATGTTAAAGTTTATGACATTTTTAAATGTGTATTTTAATTTCTAACAAAAACCTTATCTTATATATTTTTCGTATCTGCTACAGTTACAAAGTAAATTTCATCTTTTTCAGTTATTTCATTGTTCCTGTCGGTAAATAACTTAATTATTAATAATGCTGTTTGATGGTAAATGATACCCGAAACGAGAAAATGTGTACCTATGATTAAATTATGTTTTCTATTAGTTAAAAAACTGTGCTAGAGCTAAAGGAAAATTAATAATTTTCAAATAAGTAGTTATAAAGAATAATAATAAGTACAATTTAACTAAAATAAAATACTGCAAATTACATTAACTATCAATACCTACAAATTAGAGTAACTGCTCAAAATGCCATCCTTGAGCGTCAATAAAAGAGTGACAGCTGTCAATAAACTGATAAGAATTAATAGCCATGCATTCCAAAAAACAAAAGATGAATTATTTACCGACAGGAACAGTGAAATAACTGAAAAAAGTTCAATACCGTAACAGATACCAAAAAAAATGTAAGGCAGGTTTGTATTAGAAATTAAAATACACATTTAAAAATGTCATAAACTTTAATATTATACCGGGCGATACAACTTTTTTTCTTAAATTGAAGACACGAACTGACCATATCTCCGCCACTGGTCGTTCAAAGTACTTGATATTTTCACATTTTATGACACCTTAACTAACTACACTGCGTACCAAGTATGACTTAAATATCTCCATTACTTTAGAAAAAAAATATTTTTCTTTAAACTTTAACACTCTGTATCTTCCTTATAAAGCCCCAAAATTATACCTATTATATAATAATCTGCCATTATTTATGAAAGTTCTACGTATGTACCCGAGAGGTTTGTTAATTATAAACTGAATCACCCTGTATATTTGTGTCCCTTTAGAGAAAATTATATATTTTTTTTACCTATTTCCTAACAATAATTAAATATAAAAAATAACGTCATAAAACAATACCAATATAAATACGCATACTTCATCAATAAATAATAATAATAATAATAATAATTTATTTACCCAAAAAGATACAATAAGTAATGCATAATTGGAATACAAAAGTACATATTGTAGAATTAATACTACTCGTAAGTTGATATATATTGTACATACAAAATCACATAATATTGAATAAAATACAATGTCAGGCAAATAAATACAAATCCACTGAAGGCATTGCCTTGTATGTGGAAAGTAATATTATATATAAAGCTACAAGCACGTTGAAAAGAGTAGGCATACAAATGTACAAAATTATATAGTATTTTACTATTTAAACAATATGAAAAAAATTGAGTGTTAAATGATATTTTTAATGTAGTTATAAACCTGTATTCTAGACAAATTATGTATCCATTGTGTTACCTTATTTTTAAAAAGTGTTCCAGAGTTAATGGCTTTCAGCTGTGAGGGTAACAAGTTATAAAATTTAGGTCCAAGGTAAGCATAATTTCTTTGCAAAATACTTTTTTCTGGTCTAGGGACCTGCTTAGAACCGATTTTATATCTAGTGTCATAATTATGTTCAATATTTAATAGTTCGTGTCTACATTTATATTGTCTAATTAAAACTCTTAGGAAAAACAGCTGTCTTGAATCCAATATTCGTGTTTCTGCATATAATTTTTCAGTGGAATACATATATGGTTTTTTGAATATGATTTTAATTATCCACTTTTGTATAACTTCTAATTTATGCATAAAGTTATCAGCTGCTCCACCCCAAGCAGTAATACCGTAAATGAGATGAGACTGAACCAGTGCATAGTACAATGTACGCATTTGTTCTATGTCTAAAACGTTGGCAAGGTGTTTTTAAGTCGTGCCATTCTTTGCTGAATTTTTATAATTCGTCTTTGCTAGCATTTCTTACTATTGAGAATAAGTGTAAACTAAACTACTACGAAACTAAATATCCACGCCCGTATCAATAAGAAATTCCTGTTTTATTACTGTTTCTATAATATACCTTTACCTTTACAAATAAAGTCATAGTTTAACTCCATGTTCAATTCAATTTCTTTTATACCTAATTCTCTTTGCTTCCAATTATTTTTAATTCTATTTCTATTAGCTTTAATAAGCATACTCATTCATTTTTGTATTCATAAATACATATCAGTGTGTTCCTCGGGAGTTTTGAGTTGTTTGGAAATAGTGGTTCAATTCCATCAAGTTCAATAGTTCATAGCTCAATAAAATGTTAATATAGAAAATCATAAATAACTCACACATTTTTATATTTTAAAATGATATAAGCCGGTATTGTACGTTCACAGTAAATGTTGAAAATAATACGCCCTTCGCGTTTTCCTGTATCCCAGGTTCGTTGTGTTAAATAAACAAACCGTTGTGCAGAGGAAGAAAATTTATAAGCAATGCATTTTGTGGAGTAGAGTCACTCTTACTCCATTAGACTAACAGCATATCTACAGATCATTATTATCAATACGTTTGGGCCGTTGTTATATCACTGTATAAGTAAATTACGTATTTCACAAAATAATACTACGCACATACCAGAAATTACCTGAAATTATATTAGTTTACGTACGTATTACGTTGTTATTTAAGGTTAAGATTTTAAACGATGCGTAACTTCTCTAAAGACTGCTCGCGCAACATATCAAATGTCACTTATCGATGACGTATTGTGATATAGTTCGTTGGCTTATTAGGGTAAGTTAGGGTTACACAAAGTAGCCTTCAATAATTGCAATAACTTTAAACTAAGTAATTGAGTAGCCTTCAATAATTGAATAACTTTAAACTGATTTATTAAAAAAAACATTTATTAGTGCAATATTTTATAAAATGATTTATTTTAATGCCTACTATAATCAATTAAATTGATACCCCCACTTTCAAAATCATTCTGTATAATTATTGTCATAAATTAATCGCAGTTCACATAATTATAGTACTACAAGAGCACTTGTATTTATTAATGCCGGTGCGTAGTAACAGAGGACATTCTTAAATTTTCTTTCTAATCTCTTAGTAAGTAAAATAAGACATATGTTTTCACGCCTTTGTGCCTCTTAAAGTGGGCATACGCTTGCATCTGGTGTCGTTTAAATGGAAGGGTTAGGACACCAATATTTCACTTATACAAGTGACAACGTGACAATTGAAAATGCAGTAGTGGTGTTAGGAACGGGGTTCAGTACTATTTAATTATATGAAGTCGAAAACAATGCAGATATAAAACATGCATATACATGGTGTCCGGCATATGAGTGCCTTTATTTTGCTGTATGATAAATTGTACCAAACAAAACGTATTTGACTTAACATTTTTTTTCTCTGACTTACGGTAACGGAATTATAACAGCAAATAGCCCCAGGTAACACAACGTAATCTAATAGACGTTGTATTTCCGTATATTTCGTATATTTTCTATCCTGGTCTAAAATTATATGTAATATAGATGGCATTTTATACAGAGTGTAACTTCGAAGGGGGGTCCGGTTTGGAGGGGTGTAGTCCGTGTTCCCTAGATTGCTAATCTAAAATTATTTTTTTTTAATCAAATAAATAGCCGAGTCATAATTAATTTTTTAAATTGCACCCAAATTGCTATACACGCCGCCCCTGTACAGCGTCCGAGTTTCACTGCAGAACCATGTCTACGGTGTTGCCAGTTAGTTGTTACCAGTCTAGACGTCGGAACTTGTCCCGTCATTTCAGGGTCGTATTCCACACGTTATAACTGGTGCATTGGAAGAAAATTTTGCCACAAGATCTCATCTGATCGCATCAAAAGTACTAGAACACGCAAATGCAGAAGCTATAACAAAAATAGTGACATAGTTTGACATAATTGTGAGGCCGTGAAATGTGAAAGTGAGGATTTTTTTAGTGAGGTAATGTGAATGCAGAAGATAATAGTCTGGATATGCAAAACTACAGTTTCCAATTTATTGTGATGAGATTTCGGCGATGCGAGCCACTAGAAATAACATAACACCAATTCAATGTAAATACCTATATTTAACATATTTTTGCATGTATACACCTGATACTAATAAACTGTCAATGAGACGACAAGTTCCGACGTCTAGATGTTAAGTAACGGAGATACAAAAACGAAAAAACTGCAATGAATAATCTTTAAAATATGCTTTTTTATAACATTGCGACTTATCAGTCATTATACTTTTCTGTCAATCCTGATGAAGTATGGATCCTAAAACCATTTTCGAGTGTTGTAAAAAAGTACGTAATGTAAAATTACGTAAAAATACAATTTTTTACTGATCTATTAACTGATTATTATTATTAAATAACAGTATTGGTACGTGGATTTTAATACGTTACCTACTAATTTTTGCCCGTAAAAATTTAATGTTTTAAAATAATTGTTGCTGTTTTATAAAATGTATGTAATTAAAAATTAGCGAACTATTAGTTTAATAGCTTTAAAATGTTTTAAAAAACAGTTTCAGTGCAAAGGATTTGATACTATTTTTAAGGGTTTTATCAATGTCCCTTCAATAACCGTGACATTGACCTAGTTTATAACATAAACATATCGCATAAATACTGCACACAATACATGAAACCAGACTAGGTCGTTTTATATAAAAAATATACAGATATGAGGGAGAGAAAGCAAGTTATCTGCGTGATTTTTCTTACTGAAAACGAATTAGAATTTGTTTAATGCCGGGTTGTATTTTGCCAAGTTTAATTTTGTAATAATTTAAAGTGGTATTTTGTGGAATGTGTTATTCTGTGCAAGTGTATAATAATTAATAACCTTATAAAGGTCAGTTTTCATTACCAAGTGTGTGTGGTATTATGAAAATAATATGTATACAAATTAAGAAAGAGCTAATACGAGAGCTAATACTTCTAAAGCTTCGTTTTTTTTATCAAAATTAGACGGTGGCTGCAAGAAAACGATATCAGATGGATTACCGCGATAGACACGTATCGCATAAGAAAATGTCTGTAAGATTAGTTCAACATTTAAGAGATTATGGGAGTTATGAACGCCAATACTCTAATGTTGAGTAAAAACAAACTCGGAAAGTAATAATCTTGAACCAAATATTTTAAATGCCGTAGAAGAAGACTCTAAGTAAGCAAAAAGTATGTATTTATTTATTGAGTTTTCTGTTAGTTGACTTGTTTCTGTTTTATGGTGTGTTATCCGTAAAAAAATATATATTTTTATTTTTTGTTTATATGGAATAATAAAGCGAACACCCACTACAAACAAATGTATGTGTCAAAAAACAGTGCCTCACGAGTGGCGTGGGCCTTTTGCTTTCTAATAGAAAGTCTTTTCCCATCTTCCACTTCAATAATTAAATATGGCAACAATGCTGGTGACGCTGCAACTAGATATGCTCAGCGCTTGTCTGCCCAGTGGTGTACTATGAAAATTGTGAAAAAAGGCAACAAAATAAAAATCAGTTTTTGTGACAGAATTCAAGAAAACAAACTTATGATATGTGTTTGTAAAGGTCACGGGTACCCCCCATCCAAACCGGACCCCCCTTCAAAGTTACACCCTGTATACACTATTTGTACCACTAATAAAATAACCGTTTAATAGATGTCTAAATTAATCTTCTCTACTTTTCATTTACTGAGAGACGTCTATTATAAATATAACGTCGACCTTGTGATACTAAACAAGAGCAACTGTTGTACTTTAGAGATGATACCTTTATTTTACGACAATCCGTATATGTAGTGTGAATTACATAACGATTAAGTGTTAGTAAGATCTCATAGAAAATTTAATATAGACGGTACGGTATAGGCACTTTTTGTACCACTAATAAAATAATCGTTTAATAGATGTTTAAATTCGTCTTTTCTAATTTTTATTTACTGAGAGACGTCTATTATAAATATAATATCGACCTTGCAAACACACGATACTAAACAACAGCAACTGTTGTTTTTTAAGGTACAATAGAAAATTTAATATAGACGGCACCTATAGACACTTTCTGTACCATTAATAAAATAAATGTTTAATAGATGTCTATTAATTTTTTTTTCTAATTTTCATCTACTGGGAGAGGTCTATTATAAATATTATATCGACCTTATAAATACACGAACCGGAACTGTTGATTTTCAAAGATTATACAATTATTTTATGACAATCCCCACATGTATTGTGACCATAACGATAAAATGTTGGTAAGATCTAATAGAAAATTTAAAATAGAAGACAGGTTATAGAGACTTTTTGTACCACTAATAAAATAAATGTTTAATAGATGTCTATTAATTAATCTTTCCTAATTGTCATCTACCGAGAGACGTCTATTATAAATACAGTATGCGCCAAAAGTATGGAATAAATTCAATAAAAACGAAACAATTATTTTTTGGGAAAAATTCTCGAACAGGTCGATTTTTAATTTAAAAAATACATATTTTAGCGTAAAATGCGATTTTCAAATGTCATTTGTTTTCGAGTAATGACGTTATCGATTTTTTTTTAAATGGCAACACCATATTTTTTTCCTTGATTCTGAAAGATCGTTTAATTCTCTATCAGACAGTACTAAAATTTTGCCCTCTTACATAGGAAAGTTTTCGAGTAAATGACGATTGAATGTTGGAAAACGTAAATCAATTAAAATAAAGCATAAAAGTTATCAAGTTTAGTTTTTCGAATTCCATAGTTCTTTTATGGATCACGTAGGTGAAAATCTTTGCAAAGCGTCATTGTCACACCGACTTTCTAATAAGTATTGTAAGCGACATAGAAATTATTATTCAATTTAAAGTATTATGGCACATTTAACTGTTACTCAAAGAATTGAAATTTTAATTCTTATCGAATGCGAGAATATGACTAGAACTCAGCAGGAAGTTTGCGATTTATTTAATGAAAAATATCCAGATCGCCCTATCAGCCAATCAACAGTCAGTAAGGTAGAGTCTAAATTTAGAGAAACTGGCAATGTTGTAAATATTCCAAAACCTGGACGTCCAAGCATTAATGAAAATCAGAAACAGAACAATTTGATAAGTATGGTGGATAATCCTCATAATTCTTCACGATTGGTTGCATTAAACAATGACACTAGTCAGAGCACAGTGCTACGTATCTTGAGGAAGGAAAAATATCATCCCTACAAAATTCAACTTGTGCAGGAACTCAATGAAGATGATCCCGATCGCCGCTTACACTTTTGCGAAATTCTAATGGATTTATGTCAAGGAAGTAGAAATTTACACCGGAAAATACTTTTTTCAGATGAAGCCACATTTTGTCTGAATGGTACAGTAAACCGTCAAACTTGCAGATATTGGAGTCGGGAAAATCCTCATTGGATGGCAGAAGCACATACCCAACACCCTCAGAAATTAAATGTGTGGGCTGGAATAGTTGACGACAGAATAGTAGGGCCTTTCTTCTTTAAAGGAACCCTTACAGGACAACGATATTTAGAGTTTCTAGAAAATGACCTTGTTCCAGCCCTTGCAGTAATTTTTCCTAACGATAATGACCCTGACATTCCTGACGATACCATATGGTTTCAGCAAGACGGGTCACCTCCGCACTATGCGCGCCCTGTAGGAGATTTTTTGGACAACTGTTTTCCTGGGAGGAGGATCAACAGACGCGGACCGATAGAATGGCCTGCAAGATCGCCAGATCTTGCACCTCTTGACTATTTTTTATGGGGATACTTGAAGTCAAAAGTGTACATTAATACACCACGTAATTTAGAAGAACTTCAAAATCGCATTCGGGACGAAATATGCAGAGTTACCCCAGAAATCATTCATAATGTGCAAGAAGAATTTCTTCACAGACTTGCGCATTGTCAACAAGTTGGTGGATGGCAATTCGAACATTTAATTTAAGTATAAAATTTAATCAATTGTATTTTATTTTACATACCTCAGAATTGTTACTTTTTTATGGATAAAATTTACGTTTTCTAACATTCAATCGTCATTTACTCGAAAACTTTCCTATGTAAGAGGGCAAAATTTTAGTACTGTCTGATAGAGAATTAAACGATCTTTCAGAATCAAGGAAAAAAAATCGATGACGTCATTACTCGAAAACAAATGACATTTGAAAATCGCATTTTACGCAAAAATATGTATTTTTTAAATTAAAAATCTACCTGTTCGAGGATTTTTCCCAAAAAATAATTGTTTCGTTTTTATTGAATTTATTCCATACTTTTGGCGCATACTGTATAATATCGACCTAATAAACACACGATAAACAAGAGTATTCTTGTTTTTATAAGGAAGTAAAAAATAATAAACTATTTGTACAACATTGTTTAATATTTCGAATAATTTTTATGCTAATTTTTTGAAAGATAAATAATGAAATCCAGGATTTAAATTCGGATCTATTTATCTCCGCGTATAAGCAGAAAAGTATGTCTGACTCTACATATTTTAGTCGTATTCTTACACTCAGCGATCTGTTCGATACCACTCTACTTATTCTACGCCCTTTGTCATTCGTTGTAATATGTAGATATGAGATATTGTGAAGCTGCTCCTATTAATTAACAGCAGATATCTAACATTGTTGTTTTGTTGTCGTTTCTGAGTGCTTTATTTTTATTCTACAGCCAACAAAGGTGAAAATTTGAATGTAAGTTAGTGCTCGTAGAAATTTATCATGAATTATTTTAGATAATCTTGAAGACGCAAAAATTAGATAATGTTACTGAATATTCATCATGATAATTGGACAAGATACATGTTTCTATTTATATTTCCTAACCTATCTTTACAAAGACGTTGAACAACTGGAGGAAATACCAACAAACCAAAAACCAATATAGTTTGTAAGTAATCAAAAAGGTAAACTAAATCAAATACAAATTACAAAACATTAATAGGTAGTAAGTATTGTTTTATTTCAGAATCAGTATATTTCACATATTCAACACATGAAAACATGGTTATGGTTGAGACTGGTCAATTAGCCTTATAATAACAAGAAATCGTCAGAAAAATTCTATTGTAAATAAACCTTAAAAAGGAAGAATGGGCTTTAATAAAATCATAAATAAATTTAAAATATAGTAGTTCATTTTACCTACTACCCTTGGTTAAAGTATTTGTAGTTCATACTTAGATTGAATTGAATATTTTTTTATTGTTTTAGAAAGGTATTTTAAGCTAATATAAATCGAATCTCCTACAATTCCTATCAATGAAGTCATATGTATGTTCTCTGATACCAAACATCTAGGTATGCTAATGAACAATTCCACAGACAAAGCTCTATTCAATAATTATCTAAAGAAAATAATCTAATTTACTCACTCTATAAAAATCTAACTTCACTTTTTTGGCAGTGGGAACACGAAAAATTCAACCACAATAGATGAGATCTGACCTATTTCTGCATTTTTAGGATTGCTTCTTCAGGTGGTCTCCTTTAAGTTGAATCAAATATCTAACTATAAAAATTATTATAAAAATTAAAATTATTTGAAGTTAAATATCGACAATGACAAAAAAGTGACATCCTGTCAATGAATTTTTATAGTTAGATATTTGATTCAACTTAAAGGAGACCACCTGAAGAAGCAATCCTAAAAATGCAGAAATAGGTCAGATCTCATCTATTGTGGTTGAATTTGTCGTGTTCCCACTGCCAAAAAAGTGAAGTTAGATTTTTATAGAGTGAGTAAATTAGATTATTTTCTTTAGATAATTATTGAATAGAGCTTTGTCTGTGGAATTGTTCATTAGCATACCTTGATGTTTGGTATCAGAGAACATACATATGACTTCATTGATAGGAATTGTAGGAGATTCGATTTATATTAGCTTAAAATACCTTTCTAAAACAGTAAAAAAATGTTACAATGTTAGATATTGTGGGTGTAATTCAACGCAGGTTGGGGCTTTTGTCCACTGAGTAGTTAGTTTCACACAATATTATTAATACCTAAAAATATATGAAATGAATATGTTAAAAATATTTGATTTATAAATTTCTTTAATTTATGTAAAATTTATAGGTACATACTATATTATTAACTGCAATTTAAACATTTTTTCCTTTAATATTTTGCAACAACAAGGGGCAACTTGTAATAGTGTTAAGATGTTAACAGAAGATGTCTTTTCGGTTTGTAGTCTTCAGTGGTCAAGTGGAATAATTTTCGGGTTGGTTGCCATATTGTTAGTTTAGGTTTCTTGACATTTTAAGAGAGATCTATCACTTCAGAAATAACTTTGAAAGTTACTTGGAAGGTGAAGGAAATGGCAATATGTCTCTCTAAATGGCAAGATACCTAAATCGACAACACAGCAACCAGCCCAAAAATTGTTCAACAATTAAAGAGGTCTGTTTAATTTCAAGCTTAGACCAGAACTAGACTACTGCAAAAGCCATTAGAAAGTGGTCCATTGAGGACGTGTATAGTTAATCTAACGTAGATATAATTTATACATACCTGCAATATTTAAAAAAGATGTAAATTTATCACATATATGGTTAATCTACCATATATATAATCTATATATTGTTATCAAAAAGATGTCAATTTAGGACATATTTAGTTAATCTGTCATAAACACAATATATACGTACATAAATATTACCGTAAAGATGTCGATTAAAGACAACTATATTTAATCTAATAAGGGCATCTATTTACCTTCTATTTTATATGAAATATATACGTTTATCTTGGGGATATTTAGTGGTTGATACACAGTCTACAAAAGACCATCCATAGACCTTTCGTCTAGCCGTAATATTAACGTTAATTAGATGAAACTGTGTTGTCTGGGAGGTGTTCAATATATGACAATGTCGCTCTCATACCGTATCAGGTGTTTGTACTTAATAATTACAAATACACCTAAACGGTGAATGATTTTCTTAGAGCTCTTTTCATAACACAGAATAAAATATTTTAACTGGTCAAAATGTCTTTTGTTGCTTGTGAAAAGTCTATACCGTATAAACGTCTCGTAGTCAGACAATTTTGCCTAGTTTTATAAATTGCTCGATTTGTGTTTATGTATACTCACGAATATCAAGCCAGTGTTTACTAGGTACAGAAAATGAATCGCATTATCCACAATGCTAATATGACTAATAATACTTTTAGGTTAACAGCAGAAGGTGATAGATTGAAATGTTGTCGTATGTTACAGTTTAAATATTTTTTTGGAAAAATAAGCTTTTTGTTGATAACATTGTAAAGACAAAAAATTTCTAAATAAAGTGTTTCATTTAAAGGGTATAATAATCCGTAAATTCAATCATAAAAAATCATTGTTACCCCAATAAAGATCTTTTTCTGAAAATTTGCATTATCTTCCTTATAATTAGACTCCATAGCTTTGATGGTAGGAGTTTGCAACTTGCATTTTCTTTGTTACTTCATGCAATTGTCCTTATTGATCTATTGTTTAATTCAGTGGACCCGTCACCAATTATTTGAAATTTTTGAAAACATCTAACTTAACCCTTTCCCTTGTTTTGTCTTATGTATCATCTATTTCATCATCAGTGTCTTAATAATACTGTAAAATAACTCAGATAACTGTGGAGCTGCAGACGAGTATACTTTAACTAATCCATAAAGTTGTTTGTTGGTTCTCAAGCTTTAATATCCATGTCAGAATCTCATTGTATTGATTGTATAATTTACCTAATTTTTTGCCTGACAGTTTATTTCTAGTTTCAAGTATAAAGATGATTTGGAACATTACATACCATTCTTAAATTATTTGACTGACTGGTCTTGTTCGTCAAAATATAGAAAACAACGAGATATGGTTTGATAAAAGCAAGTGCATACCATTTGTTCGAAGATCAATATTATAAAATGTTTCAATAACCATTGAAAAGTAACTGAAACGTTTGAAGAAACATTTTTACAAGTTACTATATCGGAATAAAAATAATAAATAATTAAAAATGTAAGTGCAACAGTTACACAGTCAAAAAATCCTTATCTAAAAAATATTAATCTATGCTATAATAACATTTAGATAATAACAGTTCCTTAACTTCGAATTTAAAGTGTAAATCTTATATGAAATTTGTAAGATGATTATACAGCTTAATACCGTATGAAATTGATTTCTCAAATTTATGAGTTATGTGCCTAGGTAAAAATAAATTTTGATCCCTTGTTGGATAATGATGCAGAGACATTAAAAATAATTCAGAAAATTCTTTTCTGCGAACTAAATATTCTTCCAGTGTCGGTGGTACATCCACACAGAACCATATTATAAGTAAACAAATTATAAACCAAACTGTAGTAAATAGTAAGCAGTGAACTTTCTGACAGTGATTGTTTAATTTTCAATATTGCGTAGTACGAATTGTTAAGCTTTTTAATTAAAAAGGTTACCATCTTAAATTGTCATCTGTGTATACTCCTAAAAATCTGGTGAATTTCTTTGATGTTATAAGATTATTACAGACAGTAAAACTTAATAGAGATCATACTACTGCTTTCAAAATGTGCTGAAAATATCAGCATTTTTTTCTCTATTACTATACGCGATGAATATAATAACAGACTAGAGGCTTGATTTTTTTCCAATAGCGAACAGTTCTAGAACGTTTGAAAATAGGTGGGCAATTGTTATTAATGAAATAATAAGAACTATTATGCGATGATAAACTGAAAATGCAACTGGATGACTATTTAAAAGTGTTTTAGGATTCACAGCAATTGGTTTGTTCTTCTTGCATCAATTGCTCCATTCTGGACATCGGTAAAAATTATTCAAAACTGAATTGCAGAAACACTATCTTCCCAATTTAATTAAAAACTGTAATAAAATTATTTGAATAGTTCTAAAGTCCTTCTGTATCTTTCCTTTAAGATTTTTTCACAAATAAATAACTCCTACATTACGCTTGAAACTAGACAAATCCGTGGAGAAATGCAGTTGCTTGCGGTACTTTATCAATCTGGGGACTTTACAATTAGCGTTGGGAGTGCTCCATATCGGAATACATTTAAAGTAGGCGTAGATTATTATTTACTACATGTGAATTACCTGTATCCTTTATATTTTGTTGATCTACTTCATGTTTATACAGTTTTATATATCTTATAATTTCCATATGTGCCTATATCAAGTTTCAAACTGTTATATTGAAATGACTGAATATTGGTTTTTGTTCTCCTATATGTTAAAAATAATAATAATAATAATTAGAGCTAAGTATGAATTCAGGAAAAGTATTCATGATTAGTATTCATGATTGCTAGAATCCTGAATATAACATTCAGGGAGTATAAGAATATACAATGTGTAGATTAATATTTAATTCTAATTAAATACATTTAAAAGCAAAAATATAGGATTAGAAAACGCAAGTCACATTACCAGTAGCGGCTGCCGCAGAAGGGCTCTGGAGCACCATCTATGAAATATATTAAAAAGGAATGTTAAATTTGTAATTTATCTTGCATATTTCATGTGAAAAAGGCCGAATCATGGTTATCATCGGACATCAGCGAACGGCGTAGTGGGGTAACATATATTACTACGTTGTTTGTGCACTGTTTAGTCGGCCCGTGCCCATAATCAAAGATTATATTGTATGTGTATATAAAATAAATCCCAGTTTTCTTTATCTTATTCTACGTATTTGTTTACTCGTGGTGTAATATTATATGCTATATTAGCCTTTATACTGTAGGTATCTTGTACGTTTTTAGTTACGTATCTGTGAAAGGAAGTGAAATTAAAAAAAATTAGTTAAATATAGTGCAAGAATAACCACAATCTTCAAGATTCATGAATACTCCAGTAACCATAAATCGTCAGTATTCATGAGTACTTGGTATGGATACAAACACTGAATACAGTCACATAAAAGTATTGCATACTTGAATACTGATTACACAAATATTGTATTGAATACTACTCATGAATACAATGTATTCGAGTAATACACACCCAGCTCTGATAATAATTCACCCCCACCCATTACAGGATAACCTATATGAAATTTACTTATTTCTCTTTATCTCTGGAAAATTACCTGCCTAAATAATATTGTTCTTAATTACGTTCAATGTTTAATTTTAAATATACACTTTAGCGGATTGCTGAGCAAAAATTGTAGAATAACTAGCTAACAAAATTTTTCACAGCACTCGTCCTCTTCTCCCTCCCCCCATTGCGCGCAATTAACGAAATAACAGTAAGCCATATGTTTGTAACTGATATTCTATTGTACGTAGAATAACGATGTCAAGTCTCCTAAATTACAGGATATACAGTTTTAAACGAGTGGACCTGAACAATGTATCAACTTTTTAACTCCAAGGCACCATGTGCGACAACTGTGAGCTTGATTTATGTATAAATTAAAGTAGGTGATTACACATAAAGGGGTACGGATTTTATTAAGCTTTTGAAACTACTTCTAATTTAATTATGTGTGTTATATATAATCCCCACTCGTACTTGTTCATTTGTGTACCGAGTTTTTAACATACATTTTACTTTAAATGTAATTTTTACAAAGTTTATGCTAATCTCGGGAAATTAAAAGCAAAATGTGCAACGCTTTGAAGTCAATGTTTCAACACTGAGCTTCTTAAAAAGGTTCTGTGAAGGGGAACTAAGTAAACAAATAAGAGTATAGTTTGTTTATCAATCATATGTACTTGCTGCATTGGGTTTAAAAGTAAGATAACCTGTATATTTCTATTAATATTAAATTTACCTTAGGAGTTTCATGAAACAACAATGTATATAGTAACTTCAATTAATTCAATTGTAATGTTATGCTATTTTGTAGAAAAAGAAGTCCAATTAAATTTGATTGCATACTAAATACAGGTATTACATCTGACTATGGTTGTCCTTACTTGGCAAGAACAGTTCTTTTGAAATCTGGAATGGTTTTGGCCGTTGTATGTCTACGGGAAATTTCTTTGGCGGTTATGGTTATACCTGCCAATTCCGTTTATACCACAGTAGCATGCCAATCCATTGCCCACTGATATCGAATATGTAAGGATCTGGAATAAATCCATCACATCCTGCACATTCTTTCATTTTTGATCCGTCTGTGAAGATGTTGATTACATATTCGCTGGCGGTCTTATCATTCCTAATAGTAGGGACTGTCAAACACAAACGTGGGAAAAATACTGTCAGTGTCTGCCTGCAAAAGGGGCATCTTTGTGATAACCCCCTTCCACAGGTGACTTCTCACTTCTTCACATCCTACATTAGGTATAATACCATTATTTTTGAGGCGAAGCATAGTTGTCGCAGTCACTTAGATAAATATCCAAACGTGGCAGATATAGCATCACCTCCATTGCTATGGTGGGTGTCATACTTACAGTTCCAGTTATGCTTAGGCAGGCAATCCTTTGTACCTGTCTGAGATTTTGTTTAGCTGTCGTTTATTGGACTTTTGGCTCTATAGGCTAACATTGGCAGTGTATATCCACATCACCACCTTTGATTTCATTCCCCAAGTATTATTAACGGTCCTGCTTATAGGCCTTTTTTAGTCTTCTCTCCAAATGAAGATTCCATGTTAGCTTCGAATCAAGCGCGTGACTGCAAGGTATTTCACATTCGATTCGAAGTTTATCGTACCCAGATAGCCAAAATAGCTTCAGAGGTACCAATAAAGCACTTATTAATATTATCCAAATACTTGTAAAGTACAGGCAAAATTCATTTGGCAAGTACCCTAGTGTCAGCCTAGAAAGTACTCCTTAAGTATACAAGCTGTATCTGCTGAAATTGAAGCACTTTAAAAGCAGTTCTTATTACGTCGCCAAAAATATGAAGTACATATAAGGTACTTTTAAAGCATTGTTATTTCGCACAGATTTCGCGTTTTTAGTGATTTTTTTTATTTGTTTATGTAGCACCATTTCTGTACTTTTTTTCTATAAATGAATATACTCTCTACTCTTTATATATATCAGGACAAAAATAAAGCAAACAAAAATATATTTTCCTATTTATTTACAAATATTCCTTATATATTGTCTGAAGCTATTTATTTGTGGCATAATTTTAGTTTTTCTTAAGTTTTATTGGGTTTTTGCCACACTTCTGAAAAATAATAAAAATTAATTAAATAAGCCCTTGCGCCAAACGGAACAGTCAAGGGTTATTTTTGAAACTAAGTTTACCTAACCAAAAATCTCACACTGAAAAAAGCAGATAAGTAAAAAATTACAAAAATCACATCACTATCGCGCACTTCCGTAATATTGACGTTTCGAAAAACTCTCTGTTTTCGTTTTCAAAATAGTAGTAAAATATTAAACCGTTTGTCAAGTTTGACAGTTTAAAATTTGTTTATCTGCTTCCATAGAGATGTTAAATGATTTTTATTTTATTTTTACTTACTTCTTCTTGATACAACTGTAGCCAACAATGATCGATATACCTTTATAACATTTTCAATCTCCTTCTCTGTTGCATTTCTAGTTAATGGATTTCTTCGAACAGCAGCTAAATATAAAAGAAAGGTGTAATTCTTTATGATCAACTACAATTTTACAGTACAAACAAGTATTTTTTTTATAAAACTATATAGGTATAGCCAAATTATTTTCTAGTTCAAACAAGATAAAATTAAAAAATTAAATTTTTTGTATTACTATATGTCAAAAAATTGTCTTTATTGTTTTATCCTGTCCGATTTATATTAATTCATTCATTTTTCAATTCGACGGAACACGACATGTGATTTCAACCATATCCTTGTCCCTAATCATTTGAAACATTGCACACTGGAAAAAATATATACAAATTTTATGAGCAGTGACCATCGTCCGAAAGTGTATGCCATATTCAAATTTTTGCTATTGCTTGATTTAGAAAATAACTATTTTGGCAGATCAAATCTATATCACTTATAGATAGCCAAAAAACAATTTCATGACATTGTCTTTTTGGTAAGAAATAACTGAAAAAAAAAAATTAATTACAATTAACAAGGTTACAATTTTGAAAATTTTTTTAAATCTGACTTCAGATTCGGAATCAGTACCCTCGAAAATAGGGGGACAGGATATTTTTTGTTAATATTGGAGAGTTTTACGCCGTTGTAAATAATTATCAAATCTAAAAAATGTATCTACTCAGAAACTTGGAACAATACAAAACGACAGTGTCTACACAGCAGTCACACCACCCTGCCTGACGCCATGCTCTCAACTACAATGGCCACTAACCAGTGGCCGAAGACGCCTTTGTTTAAATATATAATGCACCAATAGCAAATTAATAGAATTAAATATACATACCTTCGGCTCATGTTGATCATCAGCCATCAGACCACTTTAGATTTTGATTTTATATAACTGAAGCTAGTACTTGGCGCTGCATCTGCACCATAAAATTAAATATGTAAACACTCGCACTAGTGCGAATTAAGCAAAATACAATACGACAGAATGTCGGCTGACTACCGTTTTGAGAAAGACTGCGCCACGACTGCGCTTATTACATTCTGCGCAACATTGCCGACTGCAAGCGGGAATTTTGCACATAATTAGCGCACCCGGAATTAATGGCTTTTAGATTGCAATTCATAAGCAACTTTTGTGTACTTCAATATTTGCACCAATTGGTAATGCTTTTTTTGTATTTAGTAAGTATAGTAAACCAGTATAAGAATATTTGTGTGCAATAAATGCATTTCAAATGTATTCTTAAATTTAAATGCTGGAAGTGGCGTACTTAGAAGTACATTCGTTATAATGCTTTATTTATGACCACTTTTTTCACACTATTTGTATTTCGGCGCAATTTGTACTATCTGGGTAGTGTTTAAGAGAGTTGGTGCCTTCCACTAGTCACGGTAATGACCATAGGCATAAGCGATGATATATATGCCAATTTCTGAGTTGAGGTGGCGTAGGAGACTGTCTAGGACCAGGACAGACTCTATATCCTCCGTAGTTATTTTTACTAGAAATAGAGAAATAGTTAAAATTATATCATAATAGAATTATCGGATATAATATATATATATATATATATATATATATATATATATATATATATATATATATATATATATATATATAAGATATGTAGGTAAAAACATGCATTTAAATACAATGTAAATTGATGTACAAATCCTCTTTATTTGATAAATTAAAAAGGTAAGAATGTCCTTACTTGAGTATACGAAGTTACTTGAACATATCAAAAGGTAGCATCTTTACTCAGCAATGACTCTATGATGTCGTTTTTAAAACAGAAACTATTACGTAATAAATATATCGCTAGTTTATTACAAGGAGAATTTCATTTAAACAAATACCTACTCGTTAAAAAATGAAATTTTCCTACCAAATAAATCAATTTATTTCGACAAAAAAGTGAGCATTACACCAGAAAAGATTTGTTTCCCGATAAATTGCCTCTATTTAAATTAATTGAATTGTTTGCTGAAAAACATTTTTTTTGTGTATGTCTCTCAAGATCGACATCCCTGTGTACATGAAATATAGCACAGCTACATCTAGCGGCCACCTGTTGGCAATTATTTTGTGTTTATAGAAAATAATTCAAATTTTAACTTTCAAATTAATACTTTTTTTGGCAATACGACTATATTAGAAAAGTGAGTTTTTTAATTTACGGTTTCTCAAAACACATATTTACAAAAAGAATTACATAATTACATATTTTCCTTTTCCACATCTCTCAAAAAAAAAAGCATTTTTGAATTAAATAAACATATTGCACATTCATTTCAATCAAAAAACTTTCTTTATTTCAAAAGGTTATTTTTATACAGATCTGAATAAATTGTATAGAAAAAATAATAAAAAATATGAGAAAATCATTTTTTAAATTAAGTTTTAACTATTTGTTATACTCGTGAATAAAATTAAATGTTCTTATCAAATACATCAATTTATTTTTAAGAAATTAATTATTACACCAAAAAGATTTATTTCCCGAGAATAAAGTATGTTTAAATAAATTGAATTATTTCCTGAATTTTTTTTGTGTCAAAAGAATATTTTGCTTAAGGAAACAATAAAAATGTTATGCTTTGGAAATATAAATATACTTTATCACAAATATTAATAATTTTGAAGCATGCCCACGAATGTATATTTAACAGTTTTTTAGTTTAAATTATTATGGACATATTTGAAATTCGCTTAATACGGCTTCATTACAATTGTTTTTAAAACCATTAGTTACTGAAATATATATCTGAGGGGATTTATTTTTGAAAAAGATTATTTATATTACAGGGTAAATTAAAGTTGACGGGAATCTGTCAGAAACACTTAACTTGCAGCAATTTTTAATTTGTTTGAAAATTCCATATGTCATGTACAAATTTCCTGCATCGCGTTTAAAATGTTTTGATTCCGGCAGGTAGCATTTGAATTTGCGAGATAACTAATAAAAACATTTTATGCTTTGGAAGATATGTCACAGGCGAAATATACTGAATCCGACAAAATTATGTAGATATTTCGCATAATATGCAAGGTAATATTGGAAAATTTATCTAGCACAAACCAGCAATTTGCCTGCGAGTGTAATACAGGGTGTTAAAAAAAAGAGTAAAATATTTAAGGAGGTAATAGTATGAACTAAAATAAGCAGAAAAGTTTTAATAAACATGAGTCCGCAAAGTAACTGTTGCGGAGATATGGACCACTATTCGTTTTTCAGACATTTTATTTTGTTAGGAATAAACCGACAAAGGAAGCTTTTAACAAACAAAAAACAAAGTTACAGAAGATGTTCAAAGTGCCCTCCGTCCATTTCCAAAAGGCACGACATCTTCGTCTCAACGATATTCGAACTCTTTCGAAAACACCCTCCTTGGTTTGGATTTCTTGACACTTTTGATTAATCCGCAGCTGCAGCTCTTCCAGACTATTTACAGGAGTACCATACACTAATGTCTTCAAATATCCCCAAACAAAGAAATCTAGAGGGTTCAGATCAGGCGATCTTGGAGGCCATAAAACAGGTCCGGCCCTTCGTACCCATCTATGTGGAAAAGTTTGGTTTAAATGCTCTCTAACGGCCATGGAAAAATGAGCTGGAGCACCATCATGCTGGAACAACATTTGTTGCCTCTGATTCAAAGGAATGTCTTTTAAAAGCTCATACAGTGTGTTCTGCAGAAAGTTGAGGTAAGCATAGCCTGTTAATCGGTTTGGTAAAACAACAGGACCTAGAAATCTGTCACGTACAATACCCATTCAAATGTTTAATGAAAAACTGATGTCCAGATTCTATTAGAGCATGAGGCTTAAAAAACGTAAAATATTCCATATCTCTGTAACCGTTACTTTGCGGACCCATGTTTATTGAGACTATTCTGCTTATTTTGGTTCATACTATTACGTCCTTAAATATTGTACACTCTTTTTTTAACGCCCTGTATTAAATATTTCCTTGTTATTTTTAATTCTACTAATATGCCTCGTACACATTAAAAAATAATTTTATAGTTTTCGTTAAAATGACAGATATTTATCCAGAATTAAGTAATACATGAACTTATTTCTTTCAGTTCATATCATCACTGGCAATGTCAAATTGACAAAGTTCCTACGAATTCAAGTGGTTAATATTTTACACTTTGTATATGTTGCGGTTCATTGTTGAAATTTTCTTATTGTCTCAAAATAATTTGTTATTCGAAAATCCTTCAAAAAAAAATTAAGTTATCAATTATAATACACAGGGTGATTCATTCATGAAATATGGAGACTATATCGTAAACAAAATTTGTTATAAAATCCTTATAGTTTTCGAGTATAACATGAAGTTGTAGTATTTTCAACCTCTACATTGCTGGGCCACTGTAGTCTCTAGACAGGCGATTCCGAATATGACTTACGTGTATAGTAGTAACTCAGAGTGAAAATGCTTTAGCAGAACGATTTCCCGGTAAACATGTGCCAAATACAGCTACTTTTACAGCGGTGTACAGTAAGTGCAAATGTAGTGCAACGCGAGGGAAATTTGAAACCGAATCGTGGAAGATTTGGAGGTCCGGGACTTCCACGGCTTATTGCAGCACTGTGACGTATCATACACGAGGCTCAATTATATCCCTACCATGTACAGCATGTCCTAGCATTAACACCGAGGGATTGGACGAGGAGGACCGGTACCATGACCACCACGATCTCCTGACTTCAAATCATTCGGGCTTTTTTTGTGGGGATATTTAAATGAAGTGTACCGCACCGAAGTGGATACATACTGTTGACAATTTACGGAAACGTATCATAGTTGGGGCTTTAGTCCACAGAATAGTTAGTAATAGTAATAGTAATAGTAATAGTAATTTATTATTCCAACAGGAAAAATCCGAATTACAGGAATAAACTGATACAAAATTTGAAATAATACATCGAGTAAGTAAGAACATAATACAAAAACAAAAGCAAAATATATCCTAGAACAAAGAGAAAATTTTAAACTAGTCGCGAGGCACATGGCTACAAATTGTACTTATATTATCATTAAAGATATCACAATCCGATGCGAGTCTGTAAGAAATACTACACATTAGAAATAACGGAGATTTGACTAGGACCTTGGTTCGAGGTGCACTGCAATAAAACAGTGTCTGATGTCTCAAGTTTCCAGATGATACCCGAAAGTATATTTTACTTAAAATATCCGAACAGTCAATCCTATGATTCAGAATGTTAAAAAGATATCCAATTAAAACAATATTACGTCGTACTTCAGGAGTTTGAAATCCAAAACGATTTAAGAGATCAGCATGATTAAAACCTATTGATGGATCAACACCATCTTTTAAAAATGCCAAAAATTTTAGAAACTGTCTCTGTACCGATTCTAGTCTTCGATTGCCTACATTGTAAATTGGATTCCATATTATGGAACCATACTCCAACCTAGAGGGAACAAAATAACATCTTTAAAGTTTGTACATCCTTAAAGTCCCTACAATTACGATAAATAATACCGTAAATCTGGACAGCACTCGATATTACATTATAGATATGCGGAACAAAAGTGAATTTCTTGTCAAAGATAATTCCTAAATCTTTCAGTGATTCAACACAGCTAATGACGTAGTCATTAATGGAATAATCATAAGTTGCAAAATTGGTCTTACGGGAGAAAGACATAGCCTTGCATTTAGATGAGTTAAGGGATAGCTGACTGCATTTACACCATAGGGACACCTGATCAATATTAAGTTGAAGCAACTAACAATCTGACAAATAATTAATTACTGTATACAGCTTAAAGTCATCTGAAAATACCAATTTTTCACAAGATACCATATCAGGAAGATAGCTAATAAAGAAAAGAAACAGCAGGGGTCCCAAATTCGAACCTTGGTGAACCCCGACGAGGGATAAAATGAACAAGATGTAAAGTTTGAGTATCTGACTTGAAACTGTCTGTTCGTTAGATATGACTCAAAAAGTGTACTTAATGAATCAGAAAAACCAAAGTGATGTAACTTTTCCAGTAATATGTAGTGATTAATTTGGTCAAAAGCCTTTTGAAAGTCAGTAAAAATTACATCGACTTGGCCTCCACCATCTAAAATTTCAGTTGTGACTTCAAAGATTTTCAAAAAATTGCATAGCAGAGATGGCTCTATAATTAGTTACGTCACTTCGATTGCCCTTTTTGAGTATAGGACACACATATGCCTTTTTCCAAAGAGAGGGAAGAGTGTTTTAATATACAATTAAAAAGGATACACAAGTAGTTAATTTCACACAATATTATTAATACCTAAAAATATATATTAACTTACGAGTTCAAAACGCACAAGAAGCAGAAACATTTGTGTTAGTTTGTAGAAACTGGGTAAGACGGGCCCAAAATGTTGTTGTAACATCAGGTATGTCAAACTATTTTAGTAATTAAAACCACAAATTAAATCTATTAGTAATTAATAACAAAACGACAAAAGCAGTTAAATTTGCTCTATAAAATCGGTGTTATAAAATGTTAATTTATTTCTTTCCTTGATTGTATTTGTACACTCAGATTTTTCTTTTTAGATAAGTCCCGAATCACCCTGTATATGCTAGGGAAGATTCAGACCGCAAATCTAGATTTTCCTTCTTCCACTATACTTTTAGTTCACGTTCCTCTACCAAGCAGAGCGTAGCATTTTGGTAGAAAATTTAGAGGGAGATTTCAACTATAACCATTGTAATCTGATAACTTTTAGGTACGAGCGCTCGAGTCTCTTATCACTTTAAGATATATCATTTAGTTCCAAACCTCATCAGTGAAATTTTAAAGAGAGCACTAGTACCTGCGTGCAAAGGACAGCACTAGCTCTGCTGGAATATTTTTTAATATCTTTAGAAGAAAGATAAGCCGCGCAAAGATATTTGTGTATCTTTACCATTAAATAGGCACAGTTCCAGATGTTTTGTACCGAATCCTCAATTGCTTGTCGCAAAATCTGATAGAATCCATTGCCTAAGCCAATTCTATAAAGGTGCTTGTTGAGATGTCCGTAACCTGTTAGAATACCAGTGACAAACCTTATTATGTCGTTTCTGCTAACCATAACAAAATTTCGGTTTATGTTAGCCTATGGACACTCTATAAGAAGTCTGGCCTATTGTAGACCAGATTCATGCAAGCAATCTTTTTTTGATCGTTCATTGATCCAGTCATCAACGGATTTTGCCAGATAGCATTGTAACAACCCTAATACTTGTTCAGGTCCCAAAAATTAACCACTTGAGCCTTCTCTGGTCCACATGCCAGCCTTCTCATTACCTGTCACATCACCACGAGCTTTAACTTTAACACAATTTTCCCTTCCCAAAATTGACACTAGAGATGATATAACTGTAAAACTGATCTGTCTTATGGACATTTGAATATGCTCCTTCTGAGCGCAGTAGTCTTCCTAGGCAGAGATAGCAAATACTTCAACTAGAAAGACCATTTTTTACTGTATTAAAAAGGTATTTTATGCTAATACAAATCATATCTCCTACATTTCATATCAATGAAGTAGTAGTATGTTCTCTGATACCAAACGTCTAGGTATGCTAATGAACAATTCCACAGACAAAGTTCTATTCAATAATGATCTAGAGAAATTAATCTAGCTAAATTTACTAACTTGCTTTAATGAAAACACTCTATAAATATCTAACTTCACTTTTGAAATAGTGATAACTCGAAAATTCAACCATAGAACAATAGATGAAATCTGATCTATTTCTACATTTTTAGGATTGCTTCTTCAGGTGGTCTCCTTTAAGTTGAGTCAAATATTTAACTATAAAAACTATTATATAAATTACAATTATTTGAAATTAAATATCGACAATGTCAAAAGTGAAGCCTGTAAATGAATTTAAAATTAAATATGACAAATACCTACTTAAATAATGTTTACCCTTTATGTCGATATTTAATTTCAAATAAATTTAATTTATATAATAATTTTTATAGTTAGTCCACAGAGTAGTTAGTTTCACACAATATTATTAAACTTAAAGGAGGCCACCAGATGAAGCAATCCTAAAAATACAGAAATAGGTCAGATCTCATCTATTATGGTTGAATTTTCGAGTTCCCACTGTTTCAAAAGTGAAGTTAGATATGTATAGAGTGTTTTCATTAAACCAGGTTAGTAAATTTAGTTAGATCAATTTCTTTAGATAATTATTGAATAGTTGTCTGTGCAATTTATCATTAGCATATCTAGATATTTGGTATCAGAGAGCATACATATGACTTCATTGATGGGAAATGTAGGAGATTTGATTTATATTAGCTTAAAATACCTTTCTAATACAGTAAAAAATGTTACGAAAGCTAATAATAAAGAATATATGGGTAGATATTGTGGGTGAAATTCAACGGTGGTATTTTCTTATCTGTAATCATAGTTTAAGAATTAATTTAAAATAAACTATGATCAAGTAAAGTGGACAAAACATTGATAAACATCGATAGATCTTTAAATTTGTCACGTATTTTAGGGAAGAAATACTGATATTGTCTTTCCAGTCACACAATCAATAATGATAACTTCATAAGACTTTTTGTTTATTGGTGGTGGTGGTGTACAATCTTAAATCAAAAAGCTACATCATATACAATTCATTTTCAGAGGATTTGGATACCAACAGAAACATTAAAAAAACGCTTAGGCTGCAAAGATGAAAAAAGGAGAAATATCTAATAATAATCTATACAGTATGCGCCAAAAGAATGGAATAAATTCAATAAAAACGAAACAATTATTTTTTGGGAAAAATCCTCGAACAGGTCGATTTTTAATTTAAAAAATACATATTTTAGCGTAAAATGCGATTTTCAAATGTCATTTGTTTTCGAGTAATGACGTCATCGATTTTTTTTAAAAGGCAACACCATATTTTTTTCCTTGATTCTGAAAGATCGTTTAATTCTCTATTAGACAGTACTAAAATTTTGCCCTCTTACATAGGAAAGTTTTCGAGTAAATGACGATTGAATGTTAGAAAACGTAAATTTTATCCATAAAAAAGTAACAATTCTGAGGTATGCAAAATAAAATACAATTGATTAAATTTTATACTTAAATTAAATGTTCGAATTGCCATCCATTCCAGAATTCTTCTTGCACATTATGAATGATTTCTGGGATAACTCTGCGTATTTCGTCCCAAATGCGATTTTGAAGTTCTTCTAAATTACGTGGTTTATTAATGTACACTTTTGACTTCAAGTATCCCCATAAAAAATAGTCAAGGGGTGTAAGATCTGGTGATCTTGCAGGCCATTCTATCGGTCCGCGTCTAACGATCCACTTCCCAGGAAAACAGTTGTCCAAAAAATCTGGTACAGGGCGCGCATAGTGCGGAGGTGCACCGTCTTGCTGAAACCATATGGTATGGTACTTGAAGTCAAAAGTGTACATTAATAAACCACGTAATTTAGAACATCAAAATCGCATTCGAGACGAAATACGCAGGTTTACCCCAGAAATCATTCATAATTGCTGATTTGCAAGATTTGCAAAAAATTCAGAATACTTTCGCTAGATTTATATGTAATGTTAACAAGCGTCAACATATTTCACCTCAAATTGAAGAAATTGGCTGGTTAAAAATGTTTCAAAGACAAATTCCCCACAGCTGCTGTCTGTTTCATAAAATTCTACTTTTTAAAACACCACCCTACCTACACCAGAAAATACGTTATAGAACTGATATTCACAATATAAATGTTAGGTTCAAAAATATATTAACTGTGCCATCTTATAAAACATCTTTATTTTGTTGTTGTTTCACTTATCTAATAACTAAATATAATAACAAAGTCCCAGAAAGTGAACATATAATTTGCCATCATTTAAAGCTAATATTAAAAGATCTATGTTGTCCGATAAACATTTTTTAAGAGACAGGTGGATTTTAAGGGCTTGATGGATCCAGAGAAAAAAAGATGGAGGGAACAACGAAGCAACTGCGGACAACGTTGTTTCTGGGTTTTTGCCCTTCATCAGCGCAGTGCAGCTTAAAACCAGGATGGAATAAGAAGAAAGGACAAAGGACACGAACACAAGAGAATGACAAGTAGCCTACCTATCTCTATTTGCGGCTTCGTGTCACACAGCCTCGGTATTGAGGCCAAGAGCGACAGTTGCAAATAGAGATAGGCAGGCTACTTGTCATTCTCTTGTGTTCGTGTCCTTTGTCCTTTCTTCTTATTCCATCCTGTTTTTAAGCTGCACTGCGCTGATGAAGGGCAAAAACCCAGAAACAACGTTGTCCGCAGTTGCTTCGTTGTTCCCTCCATCTTTTTTCTCGGGATCCATCAAGCCGTTAAAATCCACCTGTCTCTTATAAGATTATGATCCATTAAGCTCCTTTCCTTCTTGTATACTTCCCGGCTGAGACCCTGACAGTGGTTGCTGGACTCTCTTCTGCGGCGACTGTTGCTCTTGGCCTCAATACCGAGGCTGTGTGACACGAAGCCGCAAATAGAGATAGGCAGGCTACTTGTCATTCTCTTGTGTTCGTGTCCTTTGTCCTTTCTTCTTATTCCATCCTGTTTTTAAGCTGCACTGCGCTGATGAAGGGCAAAAACCCAGAAACAACGTTGTCCGCAGTTGCTTCGTTGTTCCCTCCATCTTTTTTCTCGGGATCCATCAAGCCGTTAAAATCCACCTGTCTCTTATAAGATTATGATCCATTAAGCTCCTTTCCTTCTTGTATACTTCCCGGCTGAGACCCTGACAGTGGTTGCTGGACTCTCTTCTGCGGCGACTGTTGCTCTTGGCCTCAATACCGAGGCTGTGTGACACGAAGCCGCAAATAGAGATAGGCAGGCTACTTGTCATTCTCTTGTGTTCGTGTCCTTTGTCCTTTCTTCTTATTCCATCCTGTTTTTAAGCTGCACTGCGCTGATGAAGGGCAAAAACCCAGAAACAACGTCGTCCGCAGTTGCTTCGTTGTTCCCTCCATCTTTTTTCTCTGGATCCATCAAGCCGTTAAAATCCACCTGTCTCTTATAAGATTATGATCCATTAAGCTCCTTTCCTTCTTGAACATTTTTTAACTTCTTAATCTTTATACATTGTCATAATTTTTGCATATACATATATTTTACTTTTACATATCTGTAAATGTTGCTTGTTAGACATACCTAAACTAAATTTGTGTTCTAATAATATGTAGCGGTTGAGTGGAAGAGCAGCCTGAACTCTGCTTTTTGCAATGTTTTTGATTTTACTTTTTTGTATTGTATTATTTTTACATGGGTTAAAATATTGCAAATAAAATCATTTATTATTATTATTATTTACTGAAAACTGCTGCTGGTGCCGCGATTCATGAATAATGTATCGAGTTTCATTCGCCTAAAATTTTTCATTGTGACAATTAATAACACCGTTTCTGGTAATAAAACTTCATTCGTAATAAAAATAAAAGAACCTAAAGCGAAATAAATTACCAGTGTTTGAAAATTTTAAACAACCTGTATCTCAAGAATGAGGTATTCCCGGGCCCATGTTTAAATAAACTTTAAATATTATTTTTAAATATAGAACTTGCCCCTAGATTTTCTTAACATCATTTTGTAACACCCTGTATAAAGACGTATTGACAAGATAGGCCACCCATAGAAAAAGATAGATATAGAACGAGTTTAGACGTCTGGGCATCCACTTTTTGGGTCATAGCCTGCTGGCAGCCATTTTTAGTCATATTTCTGTGGTTTGTTTACAAATAAATTTGCGTTCTGTGGTTTTGTTTATTTACGTTTTGCTTATCTTCGTTTATAACCCTAGATAGTTCCAAATACGGATAGTTTATTATAACTTTTGAATAATATAGTGTGTGTCTAGCTTTCATTTACAATTTATATATTATTTAATCATTATTAAAGACTTTTCTTATCGAAAGTTATTTTTCCTTCCTACGAAGGGGAAAGTATATATTTTAATTTGTAGTACATAATGATAAATTGCATTTTATGGATATGTAAAATATTAATAAATTTGTAAATAATAATTATATTTATTTTAGATAGTAAAACATTTCCCATCTAGCTGAGTTCACTCCTAGTATACGTCATCTGGTAGTATACGAGTATCCAGCAGTACGAAAAGAGACTGAGAAACTTTTATTCGTTCTGAATACATTTATAGGTATATTTTATATTTACTTAAAACAAATAAAATATGCCAGACATTTTTTATTTCTATTTCAGTTTAAGCACAGGAAAGTAAAGATAAAGAGTTCTTGAAGTTAAGAAAAGATGTGGCGAGTATGCTAGTGTACTGCACGAAAGAGTTATCAAAGAAGAAGTGGTGAAAAGAAGGAAATCGGTTCACAGTTTGGAGCTTATAATAGATGGTTAACTCATTATCACTCTAGAGTGGGGTGTTTGCCCCAAGCTAGTTCAAGTAATATGATAAGTTCATTGTTGTAATCTGTTGTATATTTGTCTTCTGTAATTTATATGTATAAATAAATATTTCTTGCAGTCAAACAAGTAATTAAAATTATAATAAAGGATTATTAATTACTTTCTAGTGTCTTATTAGTGACTTTGTAGTAGTGACATATGGTGGAATCACAAGCATATTCATAACATTTTAAAGAAGTAGTTCATTCCTAGATGAGGTGCATAAATCTAATGAAATCGATAAGTTAGAACATTAATCACCTATATGATTTAATTAACTAGACATGAGTGTAAATATACCTATTAAATCCATCAGTTAAGCCTGACATGCGAGTTAAATCGGCATTAAGTAAATTCAGCCATGCATATGTAAAAGAAAAAATAGCTTATGACTTCATCAAGAAGAAATATAAATCAGATAAATTTCAATATAAGACATCAGGTATTAATTCGATAAATTTGAACCAAAAAATAAAGTAACGTAATCATTGCGTTTACTTACATAAAATATTTGCCTTAAACGTGTTTTTAATTTTCCAACATTTTTTATTAAAATTGCACTATACATATGTATATGCTAACCCTTTTGATAATTATTTTATTGAGATTGTTAAATATTCAAGTATTAATTAATTCGACCCTTATTATTATATATTATATTACAAAGGAAATTATTTAAGAGCAACTTGAAAAAATTACATACAATATAAAGATATACAATGCTAAAAATATTTGTCATGTAGCGATAATTATTTACATACCTATCAGGCAAATAAACCAGTATCACCAATGTTTGTTTACAAATTTAAATTTACCGGCTTCAACATACCTAAAAATGTCGGAACGCATACGATGACTACTTCGCGCATCTTCAAGCACGTTCTATATTTATCTTTTTCTATGAGGCCACCTCTTAATATAACATTGTATTAGTATTATCAATAACATCTGAAGGAAGATCAAATGCAAGATAGTATTCTCTAAGGTCCTGTATACATGCTACAAAGTATACGCTGGATATAAAATAAAGTACATTAGTACGAGGCTGAAGGAGTACAAGTGCCTCCTGAGGAATAACAGTGAGAAGTTAGCAGTTACGGATCATAGAGCCGATACTTATAGAGCATTCGATAGACCTGGACAAACAAAATATTCCAGTGTGTGTGAGAGCTTAGAACTGCTTATAGCCTTCCAACAGAACGTAATGGATCAGTGCATATATCAAAAAATAAATACCGACCAGTTCAGTTTTAGAGTTACTTCTGAGATAAAAAGCAATATGTTCCACGAAACATCAAGAAATTTAAATTGACGATATGGCATTCAGCGCAACTATTCATGTGGTTTCAAAAAATAAATCTACAGAATATCTATTGTAGGTTGCAATTAAAGCAGAATGAACACTGCTGGCAAGAAAGATTTATCAGGGGTTCTGCCCAAATTTCTTTGTAGTTTTAGGAAATTTTTATTCAACGAATTATGAAATAGCATATCTTTAAGTCATCTACGAATTCGCGTCAATCGTATGAACAATGTTATTAATGAAAATGACAAAAATAATAAGAGCCCTTATATGGAACTTTGTGGAACTCCAGATAGAGCAATATACTCATCAATTTTAAAACCACAACATGACACATTGATGTTGTTTTAGAAAACACCCTGTTATTTTAACGCTCAGTTTTGATAACACTCCACAATATATTCTGGTATCCTACATGTAAAAACATACAATTCGAAATAGGTTCAACAGAGCAATAAGAGAACTACGAAATAAGCTCAGCTTTATTTTATTTTACCAAACTTAGAATATAATATCTGGATGGACTTTAAAACAGCCCGATATCCAGAAATAAGCCTCTACAATCCAGTCCGATTTGAATTTCTGGTCTGGAAAACGCAAACAATCGGACAATTTCAATAATAATTTATCAGCAGAATACGGGTGGTATTAATTTAGCATTAGCGCAGCCCGACCAACATTGAGCACAATATTATAATTCTCCATTGTTACATTGTTGCCAACAGTAATCTGCTCCTATACACTTGCGGGAGTTATATAGGATTTACCGTTTTAGAAATGATTCAGTAGCCACTCTACATTTTATAAATTATGGAAACTATAAAACATGCACCTATTATGTTACATGAACTCAATAAATAGAAAATTACAGTTTCCTACTTATAAATAGCATATCTTTAAATGCAAAATTTTGTCACTGTAAATTCTACCTTACTATTTTTCTTAACTCAATAATATTTATATTAAAAATTAAAAAAAAACTAGTGGAAATAATTTCATTAAATGAGGAAAATGTTTCCCATATTTATAAAAAAGTTGTGAAAACCTGATTTACCGTATTATTAAAACCCAGATAACGCCACTGTCCTTTTAAGCCGAGCAGATCATTTTGTCGAAGTATATTTTTCATAAAATTTGAACAGTTACCATAAAGAATCAATATTTCTGCAATAGTCTGATGAAACCAATGAGAGGAGGTAAAAGAAGAGTTGGAATAAAAGAAAAAAAAACAGATGTGAGAAAAGTACCAAATACTTGTAGTTTTAAAGACCTGCCTGCCTGAAAAATCATTCTTTACAACATAGAAACCATATGACAAAAAAAAATGTCGGTAAAAGGTCGACGACATTCAACGGTATTTACAGCATGTAACACGATCCATTATTTTGGCCTGTCAGGTCCGGAAGGGAGCAGTTAGTGGCCACTAGATGTAGCTTGCTACATTTCATGTAATATGGATGAAGTTGCTTTTTAGTAACACGAATCATTAAATAATAGCTATTTATGCCATCAGTTACGAAATGCCTAATTTTGTGTAACGTGAGATTTTTGCGGAACGAGCGAAGTGAGTTTCGCAAAAACTCACAAGTTACACAAAATTTCATTTCGTAACGTATTGCATACAAGATTTTTTCTAATTTTGAAAAAAGTAATAAAAAAATAAAATTTAATATAATTGACAAAAATTTGGAAAACATAAATTTAGTTTGTTGCTGTTACTTCATGTTAGTTGTCAGTTTGACATTTTGTAAAAAAGTCTAGACGGAAGGTTTTTAGCGAGATTGATATATTTTTAGTTTTATTTTTAAAAAATGAGTGATTCAAGTTCTGAAGAGCTACCAAGCGATATTGAAGAGGCAGCATCAGGTAATGCTCTATTATCAGTAATTCCCAAAAAGTCAAAGGCAGTTTGTGATTTGGCATACGAAAAATTTGTTACGTGGTGTGATGAGAAGAAAATTAAACATGTTAATGAGAAAGTTTTACTTGCATATTTTGTGGGTAAGAAAGATCTAAAAGTTTCCACATTATGGACACTTTACTCAATGTTAAGGTCTGAACTAAATCTGAAAAGGAATATTAAAAAATATACAAATTTGGTAGCATATAATAAAAGGCAAGCGGACGGGTACAGTGCTAAAAAGTCAAAAGATTTTATTAAAGAAGATTTTGCCAAATTTTTAGTGGAAGCTGATGACAAAGAATACTTAATGGCTAAGGTTGCAATGATAATTGGAATGGCAGGAGCATGCAGAAAAGCAGAATTAACATTTCTTCCAGTTGAAAATGTTATAGACGAAGGAAGCCATTTTCGTGTTGATATTCCACCTTCAAAAACAAAAGTTATACGGCAGTTTGCAATTACTACTGGAGACATTGAAAATACGAATCTTGTTGAAATATTAAGAAAATATATTAAGTTGCGTCCCCAGGTTCTTAAACACAACAGATTTTTTGTAAAATATGCGCATGGAAAATGTACCAGAAATCCTTTGGGAATTAACACATTTAGCAGTCTGCCAAAAGTTATTGCACAATTTCTTGGTCTTTCAAATCCTGTTCTATATACTGGCCACTGCTTCAGAAGAAGCTCTGCCACTTTCCTAGCAGACAGTGGCGCTGATATTTTAAAATTAAAGAGACACGGAGGTTGGAAATCTAGCTCTGTTGCGGAGGGATATGTTGAAAGTTCCATGAATAATAAAAAAACTTATAGCGCAAGAAATATTTGGTGAAACATCTAATGCAATGTGCGCCGCTTCCCAAATAACAGCAAGTTCGAGCAATGAAAAAAATATGTCGTCGGGAATTAATTTGAATAATTGCAATAATTGTGTTATCAATATTTATAATAATTAATTAATTTATAATTTATGGTTTTAACTTGTATTATAACAGTTTAATAATTTTGTCACTAATTTTGAAATACATTTTTCGTCACCAATTGCATAAAATTTTACTTTATGCAACTAGTTACAAAAAGTAAGACGTTTCATAATGTCAATCAGTTTTAAAAAGTGTCACTTTATATGTCAAAATTAGAAAAAAATACTTTAAGGCAAGCCAAAATTATATTTCGCACAATAGATATAAATTTTTTCCATATTACTCCATAAACTTAAAGTGGTTGATATTTATTTTAAAATCATTGAGAAATGCATAAAAAACACTTTCCAGATTTTTTTGAAGTCCACATTTATTTTGGAGGACCAACATTGTATGTTGTCAAAAACCACATAATTACATAATATATATGTACCTTATAGAGTAAATGTAACATAAACAGTGGGATCACTAACCTCACCTAAACCTAAAAACACACGTTCTGTTGTTTTCACGTTCCTTAATTTTTCCGATTCTATGGTTCATTAGACTGATCTTGTAGAGAAACGAATTGTGTGGAGGCCACGCAACACTAACTAATATATTTATTTCTTGTGTCTTTCTATGCTTTCGAGAAAAATCCTTATACAGTGTGCCTAAGTTTAAAAACAGGTCAAGGGGGAAAGGAGAGAGATTAGTAAAATTTAAATTAAATGGAAAAATAATGATGCCACAAACATAAATTGTACACTGTCATTAATCGTTATTTGTGTATTTTTTACGTACCTATAAAACTGAACTGAAGAAGCTGTTACTTGTATTTATGCCATAAATTGGCAATATAACCTCATATATATGAAGTTTGTGATAAATGTGCATCTAACTGTTATTCCTTACACCGTTTACGTCTGATATCTGGCATTAATACTGTTAAAACTTTCTATTTTCACAGTTTGAGAGTCACCTTAGATATGGCCAAGTATTTTGGAAAAACTCGTTTTCATTATTCAAAGAAGAACTGTTCGCTTTACTTTTGTACCAAAATATAGAGAATTGTATAAACTATCATTTATAATTTTTATAAGTTTTTTTTATCATCTCTTTCTCACTTTATATTTTCTAAATATTAATGTTTGTGAAAGGAAATCTGTCCAATTTTATATTTGAAACACCCAGTGCATTGGTTAGAATTATACACATTCCTTATTATACTCGCTGCAAGAATTCAGACGACTTACGTCATACGAACAAATGAATAATTCATTATATTTTCATCAAAATAATTAATAAACTGCAACTGAGAGCAATAAAACTATATACTACACTAAGTTTGCATATACAAGGTGTCCCATAATTATTGCGACAAAATGATAGGAGTTGTAGAGGGCATGAAAATAAGCAATTCTGCCTTATAAACCGCTGTACGGAAATATGTCATTTAGCGCAGGTGCTCCCTGACTCATTAGCTTGCTGTGTTTACTTTTTTGTCGGCCTAAAGTCGCGACACTGATTCAGTTCAATGGGTGGCGATCATAACAAAAAAAAAAACAGAAAAACAAAAACAAAAAAAACACAAATACACTGGTGTGCAAAACGTAAATAGCATTAATTTGGTGGTACAATGGAGCATTATTAGTATGCAGAACTTACTGATATGCATATGATTTACGGAGAAGCTGGTGGTAATGGGAGAAGAGCCGCGCGATTGTACATCGAACGGTTTCCAGAACGTCATCATCCTCATCATACCATTTTTGCTAGAATTCATGGACTTCTTCGTGTCAGTGTCAGACGTTCCGGGGGGGCAGGGCGGCCCTTCGCCATGCGGACAATAGTGTTTGAGGAAGAGGTTCTGCACCATGTAGAAAACAATCCGTCCACAACTGTGCGTGCCATTGCACATGATATGGAAGAGGCACGAAGTACTGTTTGGTGGGTTCTCCGGGATCAACAACTACACCCGTACCGTCTGTTACAAGTGCAAGCCAGGACGTTGGAGGTTGCCGCAGGAGTTGAGGCAACCACACTTTGGTCGCTACGTTTTGTTTACTGACTAGGACTGTTATACAAGGGATGGTTATTTTAATAGCCGTAATAGTCACATTTGGAATGAAAATAATCCCCATGTAATAGCCCTCCGTAGAGTCCAACATCAGTTTGTAATTAGCATCTGGGCCGGCATTGTGCTTCCAGAACTATTACAGTATGTACTACTGGACATAAGAGCTAACATGTGGTTCAACACATTGGCGCCCCAGCCCACTTTGCTTTGCCAGTGCGGTACTATTTGAATGAAATATTTCCTAACAGGTGGATAGGCAGGTGACTGTGCATTGCCCTGCGCGGTCATTCGAATTAACCCCCTTAGATTATTTTCTCTGGGGCCATCTAAAAGCTTTAGTGTATGAAACTCCTGTTCCCAACCAACAAGAGTTACTGGGAAGAGTGATGGCCGCGTCCGCACAGGTTCAGGACATACCGGGGATATTCCATAGAGTTCGCCAATCAATGAAGAATCGTGCCCAGCTGTGCACTGAGCAACGTGGAGGACACTTTGAGCAATTACTCTAAACTCTCTCAATAAACTTGTACTATTTCAAATTTTTCTTTTTTTTGCAATAGCAGCCAAACTGCATAATTTCGGACAGGGGTTTATAAGGCAAAATTGTTTATTTTCATGCCCTCTACAACCCCTATGATTTTGTCGCAATAATTATGGGAGACCCTGTATATTGCACTAAATTGCAAAACAATATTGTTTTTAACGCGATCAAATATCGAAAATTACGTTGACAATAAAAACAATTGCGAAACGTCAGCCATGACGTCTAAACTCTTGGCGCGGGTATATATGGGCACCGTTATACAGTTATCCAGAACTTATCTAAAAAAAAATTGAATGTACAGGTGTTTTACAAATACAAGTTTATAAATAAAATTAAAAAGGGCAGTTCGAAAGTGATTTAAAAATACACTTCTGCACGGCACTGGAAACTGGTCCAATGTAAAATCTGATAAGGTGGCAAAGCATGCAATTGGCGACTGGACAAACAATGACAAGAAATTCCGAAAGAAAGAAGTAAATAACATTTTATAACAGCTATTTTGTACAGTAAATTTAACTGCTTTTGCCGCTATTGTTTTTAATTATTAACAGAATTAATTTGTGGTTTTAATTAATAAAATAGTTTGACATATCTGATGTTACAACAAAATTTTGGCCCCGTCTTACCCAGTTTCTACAAACTAACACAAATGTGTCTGCTTCTTGTCCGTTTTAAACTCGTGCAAGTTATTGGCAGCAGCTATGATACGTATGCGTAAATCATCAGTAGTATAATCCATTTCGGTGCGATATACTTCACTTTTTAAATATCCCCACAAAAAGAAGTCCAAATGATTTAAAGTCAGGAGATCGCGATGGCCAGAGTACCGGTCCTCCTCGTTCAATCCCTTGGTGTTATTGCTTGGACACGCTGTACATGGTACGGATATAATTGAGCCCCTTGTATGATATTTCACACTGCCGCAATACGCCGTAGACATCCTGGACCATTTCTTCCACGATGCGGTTTCAAATTTTCCACGCGTTGCACAACACTTGTACTCACTACACCGCGGTAAAACTAGGTGCATTTGACACATGTTTACCGGAAAATTGTTCTGTTAAAGCATTTTCACAATGCCATAAATTAAAACGATCTAGTCCGAGTTGCTATACACGTAAGCCATATTTGACACTTGAAAAATTAATGCAAAAACTCGCATGACGAAAAAAGTTAATACCTACAAAAAGTAATCGGATTTTAAAATTCGAATTCACCTGGATAGGGACTACAGTAGTCCAGTGATGTAAAAGCTGAAAATACTACAACAGTAATTTTTTAATTGGAAACTATAAGGATTTTACAAAAATTGTTTTTACAATATTGACCTCATTTTTTATGGCGTATCTATTAATATTTTTTTTTTTTAGATAAGTTGTGAATCACCATATACAGGGTGAACCTTAAATAAGTACAAATATTTTAACCAGCAGTGCAGTTCACTGTGTAGAACACATAATTAATATATATTTATTTATGAAATTATTACTAGCCATCTCCTCCCCTTTTCCATTCCTATACCTCACCAATAAATTGAAAATATAAACCAGATTCTCTACTCACAATCATAGTTTTCCAGAATTTGTTCATTATCCATGTTTACTACACTCCAACTGAGTTATCACAATATGTTATCGTTATCACTATCACTGATTATCACTACTTGAGAAATATGCTTTTATCATGTCAACCTTTTCACTCTTTGAATAATGTGCCACATTTTATTTAATCACACTGTATTTCACGAAAAATATTAATTAAATACACAAGACACTTAAGATAAAAACACTGTCCGTGAAAATAAAAAGACGATTTAAATACGTTTTATACGTTAGTACCGCAACTCTTAAAACAGATGCGTCAAGCAGTGTATTACTTAAATAAACTATTAGGTTAGTTTGCTTTCAGAAGATGCAAAGTGTATTGAAATGATCAAATCCCTTTCTACAAAATTTACATGTTTTGTTTCCACTTGTTTATTTCTTTGCGCTGGACCATACTTGTGGTGCGGTATGAACATCAACATAACCTCTTTGTCGACCTCGACTATCAATCCTAGAGAGTGTATTTCATCTACTGCTCGTGACATCTACCTGTTACCTGTGCCTACGGCACTAGTTTCTTTTTTCCATGCGATTGACATTGCTGCAATATTTTATTTTACCTTCTCTTGACATTGAACATAGATCAAGCTAGTTATTTTGTTATTCCATGTTTTGTGTTTATTTTTAAAATCTGTTTCACCCACTACGAAGTACGAAATGGTTGGCACGGACACGTTGTTTGAGGTTATGTGGCGAAAATTAACTCTTTTTTGATAATTTGTGATAATCTTTCTAACAGTGTACAATGGTATTGTATTAACTTCTGAAATGTGGATAACTGTTGGTTTTTCAGTAAGTAGGTGAGCTTTTATGCACGTTTATGGATAATTATTGGAATCATTGAACAAAGTAACTTCTTAAACACTTTAATTGATAGTATCGAACGTGCGGAAATTCATATTTTAATCGTTTGATAATTTTACTTTATTTCTTGTTAAAAATAAGTGTTTTTAAATTAGAAACAACCGCAAAAATTGAATTTGCGTTAAACAATTATTTATCTTATAGACGATATGGCAACCTCGCGTTCAATAAATCATATGGTTTATTTTATTAGATTACGTCAGTGGTCCTCAAAATGTGGGTATTAAGAAAAATTAATATCTCCGTAAATATTTGAAATTTTTAAAAATGACTTTTACTAGACTCATCTATATGACGAACTACACCTGCAGTTAAAATATTTGTACTTATTTAAGGTTCACCTTGTATACGATAAACTTCATACCTTTATAAAAATATCGTTGGTTTCAATGCATTTTATAGTCAGATAATTGTTAACTAAACACGGTTTTTACTCTGCGGATATTTGAATTTTAATTAACATTTTATTTTTCTGTTTTCTTTTTTATTTGTTTTTTTTGTGCTTATAATTTCTATGTAAATATTATATGTTCTTTTTGACTTGTCCTATATGGTCTTTTGGATTAATAAATGTTTGCGCGCTTACTTAGTCGTTTAGTTGAAAGTAACTTAAATTTGGTGCAACATGATTTACTTGGTTTATAACAAAAAGTTTCATTAAACGTTTGACGCGATATGTGGTTTCAACATGACTCCACCATACTTTGACCGTGAAGTGAGACAATTCTTGTCACTTTCTTATCCATAGAAATATACTTAACATAATGCACTGTTTCCATGGCTTTCCAATATAGACTTAAATCCAATGAATTTCTATTTGACATATACAGGCACACCAGAGCTGGCCAATACATGAGTACATGTACTTAATTCTAGTACTCTAAGTACATTTAGGGTACTCTGTACTTGTATATTATTCCCAAGCTGGTATATGTAATTAGATAGTTTGTCCATTAAAGTACTTGATACTTTGTACTACGTAAACAAAAATGAAAAGTACATAGTACTTAGTATTCGAGTACTTGAGACAACTCTGACAGTTACTAGTGTATACTAGTGAAGCGAATACGAAGGATGAACTTTTACAGTTAACTGGCGATACTACAAAGTAAAAACAGTAACTTGTAGATGCACCTCGTGATAACGTAGAACTGGATTGTGCACTGAGGCAGGTGGGAGCAATTTTGAAATTTTTTATAAAAGCACAGATCCGGCTTAATAAAAAGTACTGAAATACAAGAAATGTAATAGAATACTGGAAGTTATTAAATATGATCATTTGAAATTAGGCAATCGCATATTGGAATTATATATAAAGCTGTTTACAGGCCTTTTAGGCCCAGAGCTGTGTTATTCTCCTCCATTCCATTCTGTCCTTCGCCTTTCTTTTCCAATCCGTTACATTTTTCTCCCTTAGATCTATTGCCACTGCCTCTCTCCATCGTTTCCTCGGTCTACCTCTTTTTTTCTTGTAGTTAGGTTTACTCCCTACTACTTTCTTAACTGCCCTTTCATCTTCCATACGTTCTAGATGCCCTAGCCACTGCACTCTTCTGGCTTTTACAATTTCGTCTATTGTTGGTGCCTGGTACATTGCATATATTTCGTCATTATTTGTCCTTACATAGCCGTCCTCCGTCTTCTTACCCCCTAGAATTCTCCTTAAGATTTTCCTTTCCCACCTTAAAAGGTTTTCTCTTGACTTCTTATTGAGAACCCAGGTTTCACTACCATACAGCGCTGTCGGTCTCAAAATTGTTTTATACATTCGAAATTTTACTTCTCTGGACAAATTTTTTGATTTCAATAAGTGGTTGACTGCTGCCGAACTTCTGTTTGCTTTTATTATTCTCCTATTTATTTCTTGTTCCTCATCACAGTTAGCTGTTATTAGCGCCCCCAAATATACATATTCTTGAACTTCTTCAAACTCCATCTCTCCATGCTCTGTTCTCAATTTAAAATTGGTATCCTTTTTTTGTTCTCCTATTCTCAAAAGCTTACTTTTCTCTTGATTTATCTGCAATCCCACTTTACGTGCTTCCTTCACAAGTTTTCTCGTTACTTCTTCTAATTCCCTACTATCTCTAGCAATAATAGCCACGTCATCTGCATAACTTACAATTTGATGACTGTTCAACTGACTACCTCTTATGACCTTTTCTAGTACTAAATTAAAAAGAAGCGTTGAGAGTGGGTCTCCTTGTCACAGTCCTGTATCAATAGTAAAGCCTTCCGAACATTCACCTTTTATTCGTACTTTGGATTTGGTATTTTCTAAGGTCATTTTCAATAGCCTAATCAGTTTGGTTGGTATCCCAAATTGTTTCAAAATTTTACTTAGTTTATATATATATTGGAATTATAGACTTAAAAAAGTTAGATGGATTTAGAGGAATTTTTAAAATCTGGCAACACTTTTTACAACAAATTTTTTCGAGAAATTTTACAGCATACTTAGATTTTCACTGCGATTTTGGTGCTCATAAAAAAAGAAAATTTATATTTTGGAGGTTAAGTATGTTGTACAAACAGGGTGATTCAGAAAAATTTTGTAAAATCCTTATACATCAGTTTCCGGGTTTAAAATTATTGAAGTTGTATTATTTTCAACTTTATCATCGCTGGGATAATGTGATCTCTAGCCAGACGATTCAGAATATTCCGATCCGATTACTTATAGTAGGTATTAACGTTTTTATTATATGAGTCTTTACATTAGTTTTTCAAGTGTCAAAAATGAATTGCGTGTATACCAACTCGGAGTTGAATGTGGAAATGCTTTAGTAGAATGGTTTTCCGGTAAACATGTGCCAAATGCAGCTACTTTTACTGCTGTGTCCAGTGCAAGTGTAGTGCAACGCGTGAGAAATTTGAAACCGAATCGTGGAAGAGATGGAGGCTCAGGACGTCCACGACGTATTGCAAAAGTGTGGCGTATCATACACGAGGTTCAATTATATCCGTACCAAATATGCCTTATCCTAATGCTGCTCTTTTTTGATCTACAGGGTGTCAAAGTTGAAAAAATAAATCACATTTTCTTTATTATTTTTCGATCGCATCGACCGTATTTTATGATATTTGGTATAGGGGGTTGCTTGGGACTAGAAATTCGAATATGTCGACGATTTTGGAGTATCTGCTAGAGGGCGCCACCAACGATGGTTTGAAACCCTTTAAATCGCTACGACTTTTTTGTGCTACACTGCATCTCATTTTGGACTGGAAAAGTTTTCTTCCCTATCTTTTCTAGTTAAAAAAGGTACACGTTGTTGATGTCCCTAGAAGCAATGGTTTCTGAGAAAAACGCATCTAAATCTCATGATGCATGCAATTTATCTAAATTTAAAATCAAATTGTTGCGTAAGTAATCGGCCATACTGTAACAGCATTACTAAAATTTTGCCCTCTTACATAGGAAAGTTTTCGAGTAAATGACGATTGAATGTTAGAAAACGTAAATTTTATCCATAAAAAAGTAACAATTCTGAGGTATGTAAAATAAAATACAATTGATTAAATTTTATATTTAAATTAAATGTTCGAATTGCCATCCACCAACTTCTTGACAATGCGCAAGTCTGTGAAGAAATTCTTCTTGCACATTATGAATGATTTCTGGGGTAACTCTGCGTATTTCGTCCTGAACGCGATTTTGAAGTTCTTCTAAATTACGTGGTTTATTAATGTACACTTTTGACTTCAAGTATCCCCATAAAAAATAGTCAAGAGGTGTAAGATCTGACGATCTTACAGACCATTCTATCGGTCCGCGTTCCACCTCCCAGGAAAACAGTTGTCCAAAAAGACCTATGGAATTCGAAAAACTAAACTTTATAACGTTTTTGCTTTATTGCTTATTCAATTGTTGTTTACTCGAAAACTTTCCTATGTAAGAGGGCAAAATTTTAGTACTATCTGATAGAGAATTAAACGATCTTTCTGAATCAAGGAAAAAAATATGGTGTTGCCATTTAAAAAAAATCGATGACGTCATTACTCGAAAACAAATGACATTTGAAAATCGCATTTTACGCTAAAATATGTATTTTTTAAATTAAAAATCGACCTGTTCGAGGATTTTTCCCAAAAAATAATTGTTTCGTTTTTATTGAATTTATTTCATACTTTTGGCGCATACTGTATATAAAAAAACGAAAACATGAAAGGTAGAATTTTGCATAAAGTTTAATTTATATTTCTTGACATATCAACATTACCTTTGACACTGTCGATATTTAATTGCAAATATTTTTTATTTATATAACAATTGTTATAGTTAGATATTTGACTGAACTTAAAGGAGCCCACTTGAGAAAGTAATCCTAAAAATGCAAAAATAGGTTAGATCTATTGTGGTTGCAGTTTCCTGTTCCCACACTTTCAAAAGTGAATTTAAGTAATAAATGTTATATAATATTATACTAGGTATGACTTTTTGAAGTATATTTAACTAGATTAATTTTTATTTTAATTAATTATTGAATACAGCTTTGTCTTTGGAATTGTTCATTAGCGTACCTAGATATTTGGTAACAGAGAACATACATATGACTTCATTGATAGGAATTGTAAAAAAAATGATTTATATTAGGTTAAATACCTTTACAATATAGTAAAAATTTATATACCTAAGCTTGATCATTGTAATTATAATTTGCAACCTTTATACATTTAGGACATTTTTATATATACAGTATGCGTCAAAAGTATGGAATAAATTCAATAAAAACGAAACAATTATTTTTTGTTGTTTTCGAGTAATGACGTCATCGATTTTTTTTTAAATGGCAACACCACATTTTTTTCCTTGATTCTGAAAGATCGTTTAATTCTCTATCAGACAGTACTAAAATTTTGCCCTCTTACATACGAAAGTTTTCGAGTAAATGACGATTGAATGTTGGAAAACGTAAATCAATTAAAATAAAGCAAAAACGTTAAGTTTAGTTTTTCGAATTCCATAGTTCTTTTATGGATCACGTAGGTGAAAATCTTTGCAAAGCGTCATTGTCACACCGACTTTCTAATAAGTATTGTAAGCGACATAGAAATTATTATTCAATTTAAAGTATTATGGCATATTTAACTGTTACTCAAAGAATTGAAATTTTAATTCTTATCGGATGCGGGAATATGACTAGAACTCAGCAGGAAGTTTGCGATTTATTTAATGAAAAATATCCAGATCACCCTATCAGCCAATCAACAGTCAGTAAGGTAGAGTCTAAATTTAGAGAAACTGGCAATGTTGTAAATATTCCAAAACCTGGACGTCCAAGCATTAATGAAAATCAGAAACAGAACATTTTGATAAGTATAGTGGATAATCCTCATAATTCTTCACGATTGGTTGCATTAAACAATGGCACTAGTCAGAGCACAGTGCTACGTATCTTGAGGAAGGAAAAATATCATACCTACAAAATTCATCTTGTGCAGGAACTCAATGAAGATGATCCCGATCGCCGCTTACACTTTTGCGAAATTCTAATGGATTTATGTCAAGGAAATAGAAATTTACACCGGCAAATACTTTTTTCAGATGAGGCCACATTTTGTCTGAATTGTACAGTAAACCGTCAAACTTGCAGATATTGGAGTCGGGAAAATCCTCATTGGATGGCAGCGGCACATACCCAACACCCTCAGAAATTAAATGTGTGGGCTGGAATAGTTGACGACAGAATAGTAGGGCCTTTCTTCTTTGAAGGAACCCTTACAGGACAAAGATATTTAGAGTTTCTAGAAAATGGCCTTGTTTCAGCCCTTGCAGTAATTTTTCCTAACGATAATGACCCTGATATTCCTGACGATACCATATGGTTTCAGCAAGACGGTGCACCTCCGCACTATGCGCGCCCTGTACGAGATTTTTTGGACAACTGTTTTCCTGGGAGGTGGATCGGCAGACGCGGACCGATAGAATGACCTGCAAGATCGCCAGATCTTACACCTCTTGACTATTTTTTATGGGGATACTTGAAGTCAAAAGTGTACATTAATAAACCACGTAATTTAGAAGAACTTCAGAAATCCCCAGAAATCATACATAATGTGCAAGAAGAATTTCTTCACAAACTTGCGCATTGTCAAGAAGTTGGTGGATGGCAATTCGAACATTTAATTTAAGTATAAAATTTAATAAATTGTATTTAATTTTACATACCTCAGAATTGTTACTTTTTTATGGATAAAATTTACGTTTTCTAACATTCAATCGTCATTTACTCGAAAACTTTCCTATGTAAGAGGGCAAAATTTTAGTACTGTCTGATAGAGAATTAAACGATCTTTCAGAATCAAGGAAAAAAATATGGTGTTGCCATTTAAAAAAAAATCTATGACGTCATTACTCGAAAACAAATGACATTTGAAAATCGCATTTTACGCTACAGTATGTATTTTTTAAATTAAAAATCGACCTGTTCGAGGATTTTTCCCAAAAAATAATTTTTTCGTTTTTATTGAATTTATTCCATACTTTTGGCGCATACTGTATTGACCGACAGACTGGAAGGTGAATACCAAAAAAATAAAAGAGAATTACCTCATTAATGACTGTTTTCAGAAAAGGAGCGTTAATAAAAAGTGACGCCAGTGTAGTCCAATTTAGCTGTAAGAAGGAAATTAGTAACCACACTTAAACTTTGGCTATATAGAAACCTATGAAACGTATAATAAAAGACATTTACTGCGAAGCATAAAATTTAATTAAGTTTCAGAAATAAAGGGGACATAATTTGGCTGGAAACCGTATAACTGCAATTATAGCAACAAACAGTAAATAACAGTCTGGTTCAAATGATAGTTAGTTTATTCCATTTCAGCCTCTGAAATAAATATATTTGTTTTAATAATTTTTCATCTGCAAACACTCCCTTACCTTACAGAAGCAGTATACAAAGGCATATTTTGGAAATGCTTTGAAAACTTTTTACTTTCACTGAAGGAACCATCTTATAGCCATTAGTACATATTTATTATTATTGGTAAAATATTTGCGTTAAATATTCTCGAGAAAGGTTACGCTGTGCCATAAGAAAAACAATTTTGGTAAAGAACCTATTAATGATTGTTAAAGTTTTTTTAACTTTTGATTCTTTGCTACAGTCTCATTTTCTTACTACAAAAGCTATTGTAATTTCTCATCCTAACAAAACTTAAATTGATACTACTAAGCTTTCATCTTACGATGACTAGTTCTGTAACAATACCAGCAAATGCAAACCCTTTTTATTTAAAATAAGTCTGGAAAAGCTTAGACTCAAACGCAGGTCGATAAAAATCTTCTCTGATAGCCAAGCAGCTTTAAAAGCACTTGGATCCTATCGGTGTAAATCAAGAACGGTATGGAACTGTCAAAAGGCTCTGGAGCGGTTAGGTACAAGCAACAGAGTAACCCTGGTTTGGATACCTGGTCATGCGGGTGTTCAGAGAAACGAGGAAGCGGACTCGTTAGCAAGGCGGGGTGCCTCTTCCAGCTTTATAGGTCCGGAACCGGCTCTTGGCTAGCTTCGGCTACTGCCAAAGCAGTCATCGCGACCTGAGCGGAGGAAAAGATAAGGGAGTACTGGCGAGATCTGCCAAGATTAGCTCATTCGAAGGCGTTCATAGGGGGCACTTCGACAAAGAGAGCTAAAAATTTGCAAGAGTTAAATAGGCTTGATCTAAAAACTCTGGTTGGCCTTTATACTGGGCACTGCCGGTTAAGGAGTCACATGCACAAGTTGGGGCTGGCTGAGGAGGCCGAGTGCCGATTGTGTTTAGAAAGTGACGAATCGGCAGAACATATTTTATGTCACTGTCCGGCTGGAGAACGGACCAGATTTTCTATATTTGACAAAGTGCATCTCTTGCCAGAAGATCTGGATAGAATCTCACCCAACAAGGTCATTGGCTTCATAAAGAGGCTAAACCTGTTGGGTGAAGTAGCTGGGGGTTAGGGGGTTGAAGAAAAATGAATTATTATATAACCGAAAGATGGAAAAAATCAAGATCAGTTAACGTGTTCCGGCGTTAAAAAAAATCACTTATTCAAAAGATATGAATTTTACTCCGTCTTATAGTGGAATCAATTCCACTAGTGAGTAAGTAGTTAAACAGTGGGGATTCTAACGCACTTTGGTAATCTGTCCATCCGGAGCTGAGAGTAGGTGCGCGTGAAGCATCCATAGGGATGCTATCTTTCAAGGTCATGCCTGAAGAAGTTCTTGGAGGTCGTCACGGTTGCCAATGACCAGAGGATCTTAGTAGTCAGAGTAATCAAAAAACATGGTTGCCTGCTGGTGCATCAGGAGGTGGTGATGCAACAATGGGTTCTGGAGGTTATCTCTAACGAAGAATAAGAGTGGGGTGGTGTATCAGAGTGAGAAAAAAACATGGCTGCCTGTGGGGAGAGGAGGGTGTGGATGACATCAGAGAGCTTCAAATATTGATTTTTTCCAAGACAATAAAAGTAAACAAGTGTCGGTGAGATATAACACAAAACACCCTCTATTAGACACAGTGATAAACAGAAAAAATCGAATAAGGGATGGAAAGGTTACGCCTCCGGGTGGACTTGAACCACCAATCTTTCGATTAACCGCCGAATGCGCTAACCGATTGAGTCAGGGAGGCTCATACATCAGTATATTTTTAGGGTAGTATATTAGTGAAGGGTTAAAAAATAGATGTGAGTGAGCTCGTGAAAATCAAATTGAGATGTAGGAGTTCAAGTCGTTCAAGAGTTTTTAAAATTATATAGTCAATAATGATGATGTCGGAATAGCTCAATGGATAGAGCACTAGACTGGAAATCTAAAGACCTTGGTTCGAATCCAAGTTCTGACATATTTGTTTTGCAAAGACAGAAAATTAAATACATTTATTAAATAGGTCTTAATCTGTTAACTTATCAGCGACAGGAAGTGGGCAATATTCAAAAATATTATTTAGTTGTAATGTAAATAATACTTATCGTATTTCTTGGAATTCCGTCTGAACTTTTCGTAAACAAATCGCTCGCGTTTCGTGGTAATATACATTATACGGTGTTAATAAGCTGATGTAATGTTGTGCAATTCAATGAATATATTTGCTGACTAAGCTGTTTGTAACTGTATATAAAGACTGACTGCTGCGTCTGTAGCTCATTCGAGTTTGACCAGTTGAACAGTTCGATTTCACAAAAGAATCTCAAAAATATCTTATATTATTGAACCTACACTTGTAAAAAAATAATTCAAATTCGTAAGCCTTAATCTCTTCGTTATATTGTACATGCACATATGTATGCTTCTATAGTCACTATTAAATGTTTTTCTTGCGTGTGAACTTACCACTTTGTCTTTAAACTTTCATTTTTCATTAAAATCTTACAAGTAAAATTCAACATACCTACAATTTAAACAGAATCGACCATCCCTCGCTTTAACGTTGATAACCAGAAAGAATTAGAACTTAGATTTTTCCAAAACCTTCAGTTGTGTTTCATTACAAATACTCTTAATGAAATTTCGGTGGTGAAATTGGCCACTATTGATAATTTATGTAAACGGATAAAAATCAGAAACATTTATGTTAGTTTGTAGAAACTGATTAAGACTGGCCCAAAATGTTGTAACGTCAGGTATGCTAAACTATTTTATTAATTAAAATCGCAAATTAATAATTAATAACAATAGCGACATAAACAGTTGAATTTGCTGTACTTATAAAAACAGATGTTGTAAAATGTAAGTTATTTCTTTCCTTGGGAATTTCTTTAAATTTTTTGTACAGTCGCCGATTATACGCCTTATCAGGTTTTACATTGGACCAATTTCCAGTGCCGTGCGGAAGTGTATTTTTAAATCATTTATGAACTGCTCTTTTTGATTTTATTTTTACAAAATTGTATTTGTAATGTAGGACATTCAAAAATTTTGTTTAGATAGTTCTGAATCACCCTCATCAATTTTTCTTTATGACAATACTTTAGGAATAACCCCCAGAAATATTTCAGATTACTTAGGAAACACACTGCATATCACAAGATTCAAATCTGGCTGGTTATATTACCTGCATTAGACACTGATATAGTATAGTTCTTCTGTATAATATGTAATAATGTATGCGCAGTGCATCTTTCATGTTATAATGTCGTTCATAAAATACTTATCCAACTCGTGCGTCTGCGCATAATACTCAGTATTTTACCAGACTTTCAAAATTGTAGTGAGTGACTATTGTTATAAACCTGCTCACAATTTATAGCAGTCAACACAAAGAAATATACATGCAGCCCTTATTTTTCCTACAAAATCGTGTGCCGCATGTCTATAGAGTACACCCGATTACACAGCTTCTGCTACGCATGCGCTGCAGTTAGTACGCATGCGCTGCAGTTAGTACGCATGCGCTGCTGGCATTTCATTGGCTGCGACGAATTATCGAATCCAACTGTTTCATTTCCAGCGCTATCATGGGCGGGCAAAATTTCGGGTATATCTTTTCGTTAATTTAATTATGAATGTAATTAATTTTATTAGTGATTTGATCGAAATGAGGAATATCGGATAATGACATGTATGAAGAGTTTAGTGCGCGAGGTCAAAATATGAGTGTAAGTGATGTTGAAATATATATTTCATTAACAAAATTGTACGTGAATAGCATATGTGTGCAAATAAAAAAGTGGTAAAAAAGTATAACTGTGAAACGGAAAGTGATGGAAACTCGCGGAAGGAAGATTGTATTTTTAAAATGAAATTTTCAAAAAAAAAGAATTCTATTGCTATATCTTACAAGATGAAACTTAGTCCGTATAAATGAAATCGAAAGGAGTATACTGATAGAAAGAACGAAATAGTGATATGGCGAAGAAACTATTTAAAATAAATATTAAAAAATAAGAATCTGGATCGAAGAATATATTAAATTTCGACAAAACATGAGCGTATGAAGGTCATACGGAAAGCGGTACGATATGATATAATAGGTGTTAATGTGTGACCGTTATAGTGACAGTGCTAGTAACCAATAGTAAATAGTGTGTATGAATTCTAAAGCCTTTTGTCCTTTTGAATGGGCAAATATTTGATTTATTTATTATGTGAAAAAATCTCTATTTGTAACAAATTTTGTCAACTACCTATATCATTCTCTATCATTTTCATCCTGAAACTGCCATGGCAGATTATCAGAAGTTCAAAACAAATTTATTAACACCAATTAAAACAGAAGTTGCAAAATTCGTGCAAAAATCCGTGAATTTCGCGTCCATGAGGACAAGGCTTAAGTGTGATATCTGCGGAGTGCGCATCAGGTAGGTGTAAGTGGGTGGCAGTGGGGAATCGTCGTCCATAAGGACAGGGTCACAGGGTGAAAATGCAGGAAAACTCTTAGAAAATAGGAAGAAAAATCCGTATCTCCGGAAGTACGCGTCGGAGCACTTTTTCTCTTTTAGGGTTTATTAACATCTTCCTTAGGAACATCCAGTTAAATTTTGAACAACTTAAATTGGCTTCCAGGGGGTGAAAATGCAGGAAGACTATTGTAAAATTGGAAGAAAAATTCGTATCGCCGGAAGTATGCTTCGGAGCACTTTTCCGCTTTCAGGGTTTGTTAAGGTCTTCTCTAGCAACCGCCAGTTAAATTTTGAAGGACTTAAATTGGTTTCCAGGAGGTGAAAATAGAGAAACACTCTTAGAAAGATGTTCCTAAAGGGGATCTTAACAAACTCTAAAAGCGAAAAAGTGCTCCGACGCGTACTTCCGGCGATACAAATTTTTCTTCCAATTTTATAAGAGTTTTCCTGAATTGTCACTCCCTGGAAGCCAATTTAAGACGTTCAAAATTTAGCTGGCTGTTCCTAGGGAAGACCTTAACAAACCTTGAAAGCGAAAAAGTGCTCCGACGCATACTTCCGGTGATACGAATTTTTCTTCCAATTTTCTAAGAGTCTTCCTGCATTTTCACCCCCTGGAATCCAATTTAAGTCATTCAAAATTTAACTGGATGTGCCTAAGGAGGATGTTAACAAACCCCAAAAGCGAAAAAGTGCTCCGACGCGTACTTCCGGAGATACGGATTTTTCTTCCTATTTTCTAAGAGTCTTCCTGCATTGTCACCCCCTGGAAGCCAATTTAAGTCATTCAAAATTTAACTGGATATTCCTAAGGAGGATCTTAAACCCTAAAAGCGAAAAAGTGCTCCGACGCGTACTTCCGGAGATACGGATTTTTCTTCCAATTTTCTAAGAGTGTTTCACATTTTTCACCCCCTGGAAGCCAATTTAGGTCGTTCAAAATTTAACTGGATGTTCCTAGAAAAGGCCTTAATATACCCTGATAGCGAATAAGTGCTCTGACACGTACCTCCGGCAATACGAATTTTTCTTCCAAATTTCTTAGTGTTTTCATTCATTTTCACCCCCTGGAAGTAATCTAAGTCGTTCAAAATTTAACTGGATGATTCTAGAGAAGACCTTAACAAACCCTGAAAGCGAAAAAGTGCTCCGATGCGTACCTCCGGCGTTACGAATTTTTCTTCCAAATCGTTCAAAATTTAACTGCAGATTTCTAAGAAGAATTTTGACAAACCATGAAAGCGAAAAAGTGCTCCGGCGCATACTTAGTTACGTAAATTTTTTGGTCTATTTTCTTCCATTTTCACCACCTAGAGACTAATTATTTGTCTCAAATTAGTTCAAGACAAATGTCTATATTAAATAAAGCCATTTTGTGATGTAGGAATTAATCTAATGTATATTTCGTCCATTATCCGGCGCGCATGCGCCGTTTATTTGTCCCTTGTCTCTATCACATGCGCGCCTATGGTCATTCGGATATCTTCGTTCGTTTTGGCTGCTATCTTTGGCTGCTGTCTTCACACCGGTAATATATTAAGCCTTGTAGCCGCAGGTAAATTATTTTTAACCGTTAATAAATAGACCTCAACTAAAGTCAACAAATAATATAATTACCTTAAGTAGAAAACATGGTAGTGCATATTCCTATAAGATCATTTCACGGCCATTTCGATGGCATAAAAAGATATATGATGTTACAATAAAAAAGAACCAAAAGTTAGACCTAATATAGGCAATGCTCCATACTATTGCATTTGTAAAGCATGCGTTAAAAATATTTAAAAATTTCGTATCTCGAATAATAATAGTGAAACCGAGGGAGCAATTTTCGCGTAATATACATCATAAAAAGGTTAACATTAAAATTCGTGTAAGCGATATTTATCAACTATAATTGACGCCGCCTGTACATGTTTCCCATTTTTGCGTGGGAAAATACGCTCATAATCGCGCAAACCCATAAAATGTTTAGTTACCGATGTTACAACAACAGAACAAACATTAAATCCAACTGATAACGAAGTACCAACTCACTGACAATAAAAAACAAACCTAATAACGTTGATATATCTGCTGAAAAAAGCCAGACCGCTAACTTAATAGAGTGGTAATTTAATAATAGAAACGTCATGTAGTTAGCGAAAGGGGCGCCAGAGTCGGCTGGCGGCCACGCCGCAAACAACGGGGCCCGTTGGATCACTTGTCACGTATGAGGTGTATATGATATTCACGTATAACGGGGTAGTTTACCCCCCGGTTTTACTCGTCCGCGTTTTGTAAGCTACGCCCGATGACCATCGTGGCCACTCGACAAGCAGTTGTACAGGATGGATCAGTTACTATAGGATATTAGGGTGGTATGCTTTAGAAAAACCAGTCAACTCCATTTTTCATAATTTGTGGGAAATCAATAAAACATTCTAAAAATGTAAATTGTCTGAGTTTTGGTGTCAAAGAATATATGTCAATTAAGTATATGCACTGAGCAATGATTTATTATAAAAGAGGCTGACATTTTCTTACACATGTTAAAAAAAATTGAACACCTTTTGGAGTTGACTGTTTCTTGTACCGAACCTGTGCAAAATAAACAAATAAATCAAACAGTGTTTTAAACATTTATTGACTGTAAGAGAAAAATAAAAAATATTGCACAAACAAAATAATACAAAAGAAAACATATCTTTACAGCATTGAAAAATTATAAAAAAAGTAATGTTTGAAAACTTTAAAATTTAATTTTCACAATACTGAAAATGATAATGATTATATAAAAAATCGATTAAATTAAATGTTCAAATTGTGCACCGTTGGCTGCCTCACAGCAACCAAGACGATTAATAAATTCTTTTTGGACATTATCAATAACTTCAGGAGGTATACGATGTATCTCGTGACGAATTCATGCTTTTAAATCTTCTAAATTAACCGGTCTAGCAACGTATACTTTGCTTTTTAAGTATCCCCACAAGAAATAATCTAGGGGTGTCAAATCAGGCCATCTGGCTGGCCACTCAATCGGCCCCCTCTCCCTATCCAACGATTCGGGAAGAGCTCATCTAAATAAGCACGGACAGGTGCATAATGGGGAGGTGGTATTGTGAAAATTAAATTTTAAAATCTTCAAACATTATTTTCTTGAAATTTTTGTTATGTAACACCATAATTTTTCATGATGTTTATATGTAGAATGACACGCTCTTTCAAATGGCATGGTCAAAATTGGGGGTTGCTATTTAAAAAAATTGTCGATGACATCATATCTGGAACAACGATGACGTCACAAATATGGGTTATATGTCAAAAAGTGTCATTTTTAAAACAAAATCAACCTGCCAGGGAATTTTTTCGAAAACTTCTCAATTTTAAAAATAATGAATTTATTCGTTACTTTTCGAAAGCACTGTATTTGGTCGAGGCAATGAAGCACTAAAAAGGCCAAAGATAGGAAATCTTTTAGGATAGGACGTATCGGAATGCGTTTTTTTGCATTCGCTTGCAAAAATTATTTATATCATTCGTACCTACTTTGTACCTATTACAAACCGGAAGTTGCATTGCTGTAGCCAAAAAAGCATGCAAAAACTGCATGTTTTGAGAGGCCTTTTGGCAAATTTAATAACTTCGTAAATAAGAGTCAGAATTGCCTCAAGTCGGGTATTCGGGGGTTTTCGAGGTCGCTGATCACGATTATGATGTTCAAATTGACCCCCCCGAACACCTGGAGCTCAGGAACGCCGACGAACGTCATCTCCGGGGACTATTCCGAATTTTATGCGAGAGAGGAGAGAAACTGGGCACTCGGGAGTTTTTTGGGTCGCTGAATTCGAATATACCATCGGCGAACACCCCACGGACACCTGGTGGGCCCCAACCTGGACGCGGACGGCATCTTCGAGAATTTTTCTGGAAATATCGACAACAACGAACCGAAAATCGTTATGGGGGCTTTTTGTGTGTGCTGAATCCGAATTTTATGTTGAAAATGGCCACCCGAACACCTGGTGCGCCCTAACCTGGCTCTGAACGTCATCCGAGGGGTTTCCAGACACAATTGAAAAAGACCAACCATAATAATATTCGGCAAGGATTTTGTTCCAATAAGATGTGGACCTAAAAGAAATACCGACCAATTTTATATTAAAATTTCAAAATAAAAATGACTTACTTTTGCCCGAGAGAGACAACATTATATGTTTGATTATATACATTCTAATAGCGAACAAGGATATAAAGAGAAAAAAAGACTATAAGTCAAGCTACAAAGCTACAAGTAGAGTAGGAGTTAGTATATGGGTATTTATAGATAATTAGATTTTAATATAATATAAAGTCTGTATTTTTGGTTTCCATTCAAGAAATTGTACAACCCAGGAAATTTTTTCGTGTAATGTGTATTTTCATAAAAATAACGCACCTTATATACATTTTTACTATTATTTCATAATAATATTACTGTACTGAAGAATAACCTAAAATAAAAACTGAATGTATTTCGGGATACAATGTGTTTAATAATCGTTCATCATAAATGTATTAACTAATATTATCTGATTAACATAATTTTAATGAGTATCTAATCAATTAGAAATAACCAACAAAACGTCTAGTGTTTGTTATAACATGGCCGTCTAAATAAAATCAACTTTGATGTCAATTTGTCTGTAAGTTTTAACCTATAGGGCAGATTGCCTATGCCAATGTTGACGTCATAGGAAAATATTAACTCTGTGGTCGAAATTTCCTCCAAATTAAGTTATTTTATGGTCATTTATTACCAACTAAATTATTACTAAGTACCTACATATAAAATTCTACCCTTGGATTTATTTGTGACTGAAAATTCAAATTAAAACCGATAATATGTGTGCGTCATAACAAAAACAAAATAAATATTTTCGAACCGAACTCAATTCAAATTTTAATTCACGTGCACTACTGAATTCATCTGAGACGATAACAGTGTTATCATATGGAATACTTATATATGATGTGCTTATCGATATATTATCATTAGCTTTATTTACATAATCTGCAGTGCTGACTTAAATTTTGATAGGTGAAATATGAACACAATAATTATTTTTTAATGCATTTTTACAACTCTGTAATATTGTGTGGTACTCCGCCTGTAAGGTTTCATGTTTTACCTATACAGCACAAGTTGGTTTTCACTGCAGATAGCCAATTTACATGAAGATCTGTCTGAATACATATAACAAGAAGCTTACTTCATTTTTATCAAAATACTTAAGAAACTGCAACTGATAGTAATAAAACTATATACTACACTAAAAGTTTGCGTTATATATTGAACTAAATTGCAAAAAATGATTGTTTTTAACGCGACCAAATATCGGAAATTACGTTGACAATAAAAACAAATGTGCAACGTCAGCTGTGACGTAAGACGTTTGAATTCTTGACGCGAGTATAGAACAATATTTCTTAGAAGTTATCAACAAAGTTGAAAATAGGTTTATATTGTAATAAAAATAGAACTTCGCAAATTGAAGAATTTGATAGGGCAAAATAACTAGTTATTACCTTATTTTTAACTACTAGTTGAAGACAAAATAGTTTTTACAATTTAGTAATAAATATGTGAATATTTACCTATTGTAATAATTTAAAAAATACCTGGATATTGAAGACAGATTTCAAGGCGAATTTAAGTAAGTTATAACTTCGTCTTACACGTTATTGGAATGTTAACATTTGTAAACACAGAGCAGGTAAATAATATGTAATTTCGAAGTGCATAAATTGACATATATTTTTGGTATTAAAAGATTTTATAACATTGAAGACTATTTTTATGGCGGAAAGTAGTAAATCTCGGTCAATTTAGGGTTGTTATTCTTGTGTAGTGGTCTATTATGCTTAAATGTTAGTTGGTATCGTTATGTGCCAAAAAATATATCACTCTGTATAATATTACAAACTAAAAAGGCCATCATATGTGCCATTGATTGATTAATAACAAAATTGTTTTATTTGATCAAGTGCATATTTACACATTTAGTTAAATTCCTTAGACATATCTTATGGAGGCCATACAAAATAATAATAATAATAATAAATCGTTATTTTATTTAATATTTACTGTCAAATTAAGCTTATTTTGTAACAAGATTAAGTTTTAATAATGGCTTATGCATATTCAAATGCTGAAACGGCCAATATGGTTTTATGGCTTTGCAGATGGAAATAGTACTGAGGCTAGACTTCCAAATCATCCAACTTCAAATCCAAGAATATTCAGAAATGTTTTTTATTTCATTTAATGTATTCAGCGCTTCATTTACTATTTACGTGATATAGAATGTTTCAGAATGAATATTTGAAGCATTTATAAAATTTTGCTAACTTGAATACATTAAATTACCTGTTTTATCCTGAAAAGAGAAGAAATAAAAGTAATGAAATAAGGATTTTTTTAAAAAAGAAGAAACGAAATCTGTAGTAAAGAGCAATAAAAATGTATTAAATTAATTTTCAAAAGTTAATAAATATTAAATATTATTATTCATTATTTTTACTTGTTATTTTTCAAATTAAAACAAGTAGTTTCATATGAAATCAGCATAATTTTACAACGTGGTTTTGTTTACATTCTATGGCAATTTGTTAATGTTAATAATTTATTTATTATGTGATTAATGCCGCCAAACACAGTTCTGACCTTCGAATATGATTGAAAGATTACCCTGTAATCGTAAAACATCAAGAAAATAAATAATCTCAATACCAGCTACTGCATGCTATGCAAATTGAAATGATTATATTCTGTCTCTAAATGAAAAACGCTATAAGGCATAAAAGCTCTTTTCGAAACACTGTATATTTAACGACCCAGTTTTTATTATACCTTCACGGTTGACAAGAGAAAGAATTTTCTTACGACAATGTTAATGAAACTAAATAAGAGTCTTTAGAGAGTGTAGCAGAAAACGTATCGTAAAAAAGTGAAACACCATGACTATCTTATCACAATAGGAATCTTTTTAAATACAATACAATTTATTTGTGTATTTCTGGCCAGGAAATTAAAAAATAGTAGTTACAGGATAATTTTAAAGTTGAGTTTGTGTTTTACAAGGCAATTTTTTAATATGCAATGTGCATAAGACTGGCTTCCACAAAAGTAAAAATAATGACATTAAAATTGTACCCAGTCTGTATATTTGGTCGTAATACCGATAAAGCTTCTTCATGTCTTTACCTTTTAATAAATCAGGGAGATGATCTTACAAAATTGAAGAAAATTGGCACTCCTTCTTACAACCTAAGGAATTTTTCTATTCCGCCACCAAAATTGATCTCAAATAGTTTTCGTTGTTGGTACGTCGATCTAAAAGTCAATTACAAAATTCTATTCCATGTGAATGCTCCCTTGTTTATAGCATGAACCCATCGAGTGCAATATAACTGGTTTGTTTCACCTGGAAAATGATTCCATATGTTTCTTGAACCTTCATTCACTAAATACATAATTTGTGCCCCACATTGAACATTTCCAGTGAATCTTGTACTGCATATTCTCCACAAAATTATCAGTCCTTCGAACGCCTGTAAAATAATTATAGCCTAGTTCGTTGTTCTTATACGTAGAAACTATTATAACAACAACTTGGATATAAAAGGACAACAAAATTTATCATGTAAAGACTAATCTAAACTGATACGCTTCAGAAGACTCACAAAACTGACGTTTTTTAAAGACAGAAGAAACTGAACTATTTTATATCATCCAGTTTTGGCCATCCTGTAAATGCGCCACCCCTTTATTTCGACGCTGGTTTTACTCCCTAATAATTTGACTACAATGATGGACACTCGTCATTTTCATTAGAATTCAGTGTAGCCCGTTCTGAAATACGGCGGAGAGTTTATATTAATGTGTGGAGAGCAGAATAAAGACTCAATTGCAGGAGGGATGAGGCTGTTTTATATCCTCTTAAATTTATTGCGAGTCAATTTCCTACGTCTTTAGCTGACCCTAGAATATGTTTCTAAGTACAGCAGAAGGAAGATGAATAAGATATAATAATACCGGTTTATAGGAATTGTTTTGAGCTCTATGTATTACTTACGTTTTGTGGAATTTAGTTTAATATTAATCCTGCATGTGTCTATACGAAGTGAGATGTAACTAGTCTGCTACTTTCTTGCAGGAAGCGACCTACATTGTCGTAGGTACTTAACCGCAGACCTCTCGCCCTGGGCGATGCGCCATTAAATCTATAAATGATACAAGCCCAAAACCGGTCTATGTCTGGTGGAGTGGCCGACAAGGGTTCTTGGCTGTTCACACAGATACTGCAGGTGTAATTTAATGCCGGTCGGGGCATTAGCCTGCGGAGTAGTTGTTTCCTGCGGTATCATTTATAGATCTATACGAGGTGTTTCATTAAGAATGGAACACAATATAAAGAGAGGTTCCTGAGTTGAAACTAGGGCAATTGCGTCAAATATGTTTTAATATAACGTTGTTCTTATTCGATTTGTAGAAAATCAAAGTTAACAAATAGTACATTTTGGCTATACAGGACTTAATGGAAAAAATTCAGGATGACGTCAAAATAGAGTCAGTACCTCGTATAATTTTCTTCTTCACTGGTTTTATATATATCAGCACTACAGGCCTAGTGGCCCTTGACTACGAGTTCTTTCACTCTCCTTCTCCATTTTACTCTATCTTTCGCCCAGTCGGTAACTCCTATCTCTCCTAAATCCTTTTTGCTTTCTTCTAACCATTTCTTTCTAGGTCGTCCTCTTCTCCTCCCTCCTTCTCCTTTCATTAATATATTTTTTATTCATCTGTCCTCAGACATTTTGGCTATATGACCCAGCCATCTGGTTCTTTAGATTTTGAAAACCTGTACAATATTAGGTTTTTTGAACAACTCTAATTCTTTATTTGTTCGTCTTCTAAATTATTCATCATTCTCTTTTAGTCCTCCATAGATCTTCCTTAAAATTGTACGCTCCCATATTGCAAGTTTCATTTCTTCCTTTTTGTTCATTGTCCATGTTGCACAGGCGTAGTTAACTGTGGGTCTTATTACTGTTTGATATATTCTTATCTTTGTATATTTTTTGTCTTTAAAATACGTGATAACTCCCCTGCAGCCTTACTTCCTTTTGCTAATGGTTTTTCTATCTCTTTTTCTTTTTCTCCTTTCCATGTTAGTGTTACTGCTAGATATTCCATTTGTTGCACTTTTTCTATTATGTACTTTTTATTCCTATACAGTTTATGGCCAAGTTGGTAGATCCATTTCCGTTACTATCATTCGTTACCATATATTTAGTTTTCATTTCGATAATTCTTAACTCATATTCTTTTGTTTTTTTTTCTAGTAGTCTGCATATATTTTTTATTTCTTTTTTGGACCTCGCCATTAGGATTACGTCATCGGCTTAAGCCAAACACTGGTGTCTATTACCATACACCAAACCTCTTGTCCCTATGCCACTGAACTAGGTTAAAAAGAACTGTGGACAACGGATCTCACCTTCCATTGTTACTTTATTCTTGATCACCCTAATAGTCGTTTCCAGTCGTTTCTATTTTTCTTTTAATTGTGTCATATGCTTGTTTATAATCTATGAATAACTGATGCAAACTTAGATTATGCTCGTAGGTATCCTGCTGCAGCTGCTTCATAATAAAGATTTGATCTATAGTAGATCTGCCTGCTTTAACCGCCCCCCCCCTTGTACTCTCCCACTTGTTCGTTGTGGTACTTGCTCAGTCGATCTTTTACTATTCTTGCTAACACTTTGTATGTTACATCTAAGACTGCTATGCCTGGATCATTATTGCAATCTTCCTTATTCTGTCCTGCCTTGTGGTGTTCCAGTCTGCTGGCAGTCTTTCGTCACACCAAATCTTATCTATCAGTTGCCATATTCTTCTTCTCCTCCATTCTTCAGAATTTCTGCTGGTATATTATATTCATCTACACGCTTCTTCTTCACTGATCTTAGATGTCTCTAAAGTTGAAAATTCAAATTTTATTTTTCTTTATAATTTCAACGTATGCATTTGAACGCGTTGCAAATTTACTGTATGCGTATATTATTCTTTTGATACAAGTAAACCTGTATCTACAGAAATCTTTTATGCTGAATTATTCCAAATAATTTATTTTAAAAACAATCTACAACAATAAGTTTTGTTATGCAATTTTTACATAATATTTACTGGTAAGTTTTAATTTACATTATATGCATGTATATTAAGAAAAAATAAATATGTGTTTTTACCTAATAAAATTAGGAAATTTAAGAAACAATGCGGTACAATTGATTTCTGATGTAAATCTAATTGAAAATTGCAATGTTACCATTTTAATTGACTAACTTTGCATAAGGGCATAAACGAGCTCTTTTAAATAAAGATTTTCTGAAACGCCTATTCTCATTGCCTAAAATTTTCAACTGCATTTATAATACTTCTTTTCAATTGAAGAATATTATCAATTAATTCGGAATAAACGTTGTCCTTCATAAATTTCCAAACACCGAAATCCAACAGACTAATATCGGGGAAGCGTGGTGGCCACTGAATAGTTGCGTCTCTTCCACATGCAATTCATCGATTTGGAAAAATTGAACTTAAATATTATCTATTACTTAATCCAAGATGAGGCGGAGCGCCATCAAGTTGCATTCAAACATTTTGACGAAGAGTAAGTGGCAAATTGTCGAATAAAGTTTAAAAATATCGCGTCATCTAAATTTGTTGGTAGACAATGCAGCAATTAGTATACATGGGTTTAATAACAAACATGTTTTTTAAATCACTGCTTTTTCCTTAATAAACGAATTTACATTGAGAAAAATATTTAATTGTGTTAAAAGATGGCATATCTGGCTAATCCTGTGTTAAGAGACACTCTGTGTAAAATAAGTTAGAACACTTTAGAGCAAGTTAGAACATTATAAATTGTTTCATTGTAATTTGAAATTTAAAAATGTTACTTTTGCTGCGACTATTTCTAATGTTGCATGTTTAAATTCGAATTTATCTCGAATATTAAAAGTTTTACGAAAAACTATCAAGAGCAATAAAATATTCTAAATAAAATTTGGCATTGCAAAAAATCGACCGTAGGCGTACGTTAGTGGTGGCATAAAATAATCCCTTCCACCCCGTTTCTACCTTTGTTTTTTAGGCACCGTTTACAATAATACCCTTGAGGATACCGACCTAAATATGTTTCTTAAAACTCGCGTTGAAAATATCTAGGAGTTATTGCATAATAGACCAGGGTCGATAATTTTTGAAACCAAAAAAAATAATAGTAGGTTGAAACCCATTGGAAAAGGAAGAGAATACAACAAAAATGAAAGAAAAAATAATTTACGGGCGATCTGAGGTCGGGAAGTGGAAGGGGGTGAGTTTTTAAGGGTAAAAAACGGTTTACCTCGATTTCTAGCAAAACTACAAGTCCTATGGAAAAAAGTTAAATAGCAAAGTTGTAGGTAAAAAAGATCTACTACTTTTATATTTACACTTTTTTCACATAACCTCAAAATTTATGTGAAAAATTCAAATAACCAAGTTTTTGGTTTTTTATTTTTATCTTTTACAAAAAATTTTTTTTTCACGATATTTGGTGAAAACTTACCTTTTTATGTCCCAAATACACTGTAATTTTTTTGATTTAAAATATTTATTTTTTCACCTTCTTTTGACTTAATATCGAAAAAGCACCCTAATTTTCAATCGAAAATTCTCACGTCAAAATATCTGCTTTTTTTAAAAAGTCGGTGGGCTTTTTGTTCGTTGAAATCTCTACTTTTTGATGGTGTAAAAAAATATACATTATTTTGGTAAACGTTCTCAGAAAATGCAAAGAAACGAAAAAATATTGTAGATGTTTTATTAAATTAACTTTATTAACTTATTTAGTTGTTAATTATAGTAGTATATTTCGACTTGCAATTTTTTTATTTATCAATGCAATATGGAATCTTACGTTTTTCGAGTAATTAAAGTATAAATTTTAATGAATAGCTCAAAATTGTACATAATGATTAAAACAAAATTTTCGGATTCGAGTTTGTCGCATCATTTCTTTGTATTTTCTGAGAACATTTATCATAGTAATGTATATTTTTTTACACCATAAGATAGTAGAGATTCCAACGAACAAAAAGCTAACCGACTTTTTTAAAAAAGCAGATATTTTAACGTGAGAATTTTCGATTGAAAATTAGGGTACTTTTTCGATATTAAGTCAAAATAAGGTGAAAAAATATATATATTATAAATCAAAAACATTACAGTGTATTTGGGACATAAAAAGGTAAGTTTTCACCAAATATCGTGAAAAAAAATTATTTTTAATAAAAGATAAAAATAATAAACCAAAAATTTGGTTATTTGAATTTTTCACATAAATTTTGAGGTTATGTGAAAAAAGTGTAAATATAAAAGTTGTAGATCTTTTTATTACCTACAACTTTACTATTTAACTTTTTTCCATAGAACTTGTAGTTTTGCCGGAAATCAAGAAAAAACGTTTTTTATCCTTAAAAACTCACTTCCCGACCTCAGATCGCCCGTAAATTATTTTTCCTCTTATTTTTGTTGTATTCTCTTCCTCTTCCAATAGGTTTCATCCTACTATTATTATTTTTTTTCACTTTTTACCATTTTCAAAGGCTTCAGCACTGTGGTCTATAAGGGTTCATGTGGGAATATTCAAGAAAGTAGTAAACCTCTTCAGTGAAAAGAATTGTCTTGTGAAAATTAATATCCTGATGCAAGATAAACTCACAAAAGGTCACGGGTCAATCCAAATCTTGAGGTAATAGTTCTTGCACTTTTTGAATGTGATATGGATGTAGTAGATTACGTTTAGTACTAATTTGCGGTTCATCTTCAAATGTCTGCAAAATATTTTCCTCATCTTGTACTATTATCACAATAGGACATTCTTGGATATTACTGAAAACCTTCCCGGTCTCTCAAACCCCTCTTTCAACATTAGAAAATGTTTCTTTATGGGGAATCACTCAATTTGGATATCTCTTACGATAATCTTCTACACTTCTTCTACAGTTTCCTTCACAGAAATCTAGCATAAGTAACATGTCAACTTGATCGCTGAATGTATTTTTTTCAGCCATTTTCAACTACAAACAGTAGTAGAAATAAAATAGTTTTATTACTAACTGTTAAATTTTAAAGGCAAAGCCCACTACTGACTTTTTGATTTCTTTCTAATAAACACTATTAAAATTGTCTTTATTTATTGCATTTTTTCTTGAAAACTTTAAAAGTTTTCTAAAATTTAACAAAAGTAAAAAACTGTTGTATAATATTATCATTCTTTTTAAATTCGATCAATGGAAAAAAGTTTGGTATAATTTTTGGGATAACTCACCATCAGCGAACACCTTGTAGTATTTCAATTTTCTAGACTCATAATCGAAGAAAACCAATAGTAAACCTAAATCACGTACCAAATTTGGTTATTCCAAGTTAAATTAATTCAGAGATATTAATCTGCTCTGTGTGGTTTTTTATGTGGAATACCCTGCATAGGTAAGTAGGGTCAAATCGTCAAATTTTGCCCTCAAAAATACTCAGTTTGCGGGATTACCTGATTTTTGTTACACCTTGTATAAATAAATAAATTCGCAATATATGGCCAAATAAATGTAAATGAAAAAAGGGAGCATAAAATTGACAATTCAATTCTTTTCCGTCCTTTTGTATAACACGCGTTTGTGCGTAAGACACAAAAAACGTAGACAACACGCAATTTTTGAGAAGTAAAACATCATTAGCGCAAGAAGTTGAGATCTTAAGAGCCTCTTCAGACACGTACATAAGCCGTGGTGCCAACAATGCCTACGTGCCTCTCCTTTGCGGACGTGAGTGTATTCTCAGCTCCTCCAGAGTTCATATACATACAAAACAAGAACGTGGAATACCTCAGCTCTGCTCTAAAACCCCATAATATGCAGGTAGAGAGCTACACACTCAAAATTAAGTAGTCCCCAGTCAGGTGCGTAGATTTGTTGTTTAATTAAGTTTTACCGTAATAAATTTATGAAAGACGGGCTGAAACGTTTGTTCCCGATATAGTGTCCCTTAGGGGTAGTTATACTCCCGACACCGAATATGAAAAGTGTTGTAACAGAAAATGAAACGGATTTACATGTTTATTATGTACCTGTTGTCACAAATATACAGGACGGAATAACTTACTTAACGGCCCCTTCTGCAAAACTTTATTTTTTTTATATTTAGTAAAGGACATCATTTTTATACCTTTCATTATGTTAAACGTTCCATTTTTTTTTTTAAGAAAGGTAGGCATTATATTCTCAGCATGGCCGTAGCCAGGGGAGTGCCAGGGGACAGGGGGGCTCAGTCTCCCCTAGAACTAGGTGTGGTTCTCTACCTCTTACTAACCGTTTTCGAGCTGCAAGGCGTTTTTCGGTTTCACTTGGTTTTCCAAGCGCCCTGTAGCTCGAAAGCAGTAATAGATCAAGAGATGCGGTTTTCGCCATTATTATTTTCTAGAAACAGAGCCCAAGACTCGTCCATCAAATTTGCTTTATCTATAACAGAACCATACGTCTCTTCACCCCTCAAAAATGTACTAATTTTAACTACTTACAAAATAAACCTTTAATTATACTATTCTGGGTGTGGTGCAAAATATATTCAAAATTGTCGTCACTGGTTTCATTCCCACCAATTGTCGCTCACCTTATCCACGGCCATGTATAAGGCGAGTAAATTTCGATGTTTTATATGCTATCTCGTTAACTATAGGAGATAGAAACAAATCAACAAAAGATGTTCAAAATTGTCGCCACTGGTTTCATTCCCACCAATTGTCGCTCACCTTATCCACGGCTCTGAACAAGGCGAGCAAATTTCGATGTTTTTATATGCTATCTCCTTAACTATAAGAGAGAAAAAAATGACCTTTCCACTCTCAAAATTAATGATCAAAAGTCCAGTGGCGTGCATAATGTTTCGAAACTTTATTAATTTTTGTATAATTACCTAACGTTGTGTTTTTTTTAAAATACAAACCCTAGGTGGCCATAGCCAGTTGAAATTGTTATTTTTTTTCTCTTTCCATTAATATACAGGGTGTTTATTAACTGAATGCCGATACTTAAGGGTGTGAATCTTTCGGTCATTTTAAGAAGAATACTTAATATTAACATATGTCCTAAACCTCTTAATTTTTGACCCACAGGGTGTTAAAGTTTTAATAAAAAAAAACTTTTTTATTATAATTTTATTATCACTCCAGATATTTTTATGAAATTTTGTACACACCTATTAATCATTAAGGAGCATTGTTTAAAAATCTTTGCCAATGACGTCCGTACGAGGTTTGAACTAAACATTTTTGAAGAAAAAAATGGTACACCACTGCCTTTTCTAAAAACTAAAATTATTTTTAAAATCTCCATTTATCTTACAGCAAATTCGGTCCCTAGACTTACTCTCGTACGACGCACCATTTTCACGTAAAAAAATTAAAACCAAAAAAGTTTTTTCCCCAAGTTCATTGAAACTGCTTTTGATATTTTGTTGCCATTTTGTAGACACCCACCATGCGTGGAAACACTTTTTTTGGGACAAAAATTAATTTTCTACTTTAACCAGTGACCTCCACGTAGGCATAATATTAAATGTTTGGATAGAAAAAAACGGTACGCCTCTGATTTTTTAAAATTTTATTTTAAAAATTGCGATTTATTTAGTATAACGATAGATTTAAAATCTTAAACCTAAATCAAAACGACAAGTCAAGAAAATACAAACAAATTAAAGAACCCAAATTATATATTTACAGTAGTTGTTGAAAGTGTCCTCCACCCACACGTATGCAAGCATCTACTCTTCTTCCCATAGACTGACGTATATTTTCCAAAATTCCTGGGGTGTCTCTTATGGTTTGGGGGCATACTATTATACGATTTCGTAACTCTTCTTCGGCTTGAATCGGCACTGCGTACACTAAGCTTTTCAGATGACCCCAGAAAAAGTAGTCTAAACTATTAAAGTCGGGAAATCTGGGCGGCCATGATTGCGTTCCTCCGCGGCCTATCCACCAATCGCGATAGTTGTTATTTAAAAATTCACGCACCCGTAAGCTAAAATGTGGAGGCGCACCATCGTGCATTAGCCACATCTGGTTTCTTAATAAAAGAGGAAGGTATTCAAGCATTGGCGGCAGATCTTCTTCAAGAAAGTGTAAATACGATTGTCCATCTAATCTTCTTGGGAGAAAAAATGGGCCTATCAAATAATCGCCAATAATGCCAGCCCAAACATTTAATGAAAACTGTTCTTGATAATTTGATTCAACAATTGCAAAAGGGTTTTCATCCGCCCACAAATGGTTATTATGGAAATTTCGTATTGAGTTTCGAGAGAAACTAGCTTCATCGGTAAAAAGAATGTACTTGTCAAATAACGGATTTTCCAGCAGCTTTTGAAGAAACCACTCACAGAAACTAATGCGCAACTGGAAATCTCTAGGGAGTAATGCCTGGACTCTTTGAATGTGATATAAATGTAACAAATTTTCGATAAGAAATTTCCAAACAAGCACGTGTGAAACATTAAATGTTGCCGCGATTTTCCTCGTGCTAGTTTCGGGGTTCTCCTCAATTTCATGTAAAATTCCTTCTTCAAGTTCCGGTGTTCTTACTGTTTTAGGGACCCCTTTAGCACTGTGGTCTACTTTTAAATTTCCGGTTTCGTGAAGACGTCTATGAATCCCAGAAAATGTTCTCGAATCGGGTAGTATGCGATTTGGTTGTTTCTCAGTGGCAGTCGCGGCGAAGATTTTGCGGAGTCGCCACTGAAGATGCCGATAATGAAGAGCGACATGAGATGCGACCAGTTACAGAGGTGACTACGGAGGTCTTGGAAAACCACCATTATCCGAGGAACGTTCCGACTGTAGCGACCGTAATACCAACAACAGGAACCGAAATCAATATACGGTCGGGCCCAGAGATACCGGAGAGAAAACGGTCTAGCTCCATAGAGCCTAACCCGAGAACAACAAGCGCAAGTCAAAGAATCTCAGCTAAGGTTAGAGATGTGCACTTTAATTTTGTTACTGGCAGCGACCAGTTACCGAAGTAACGACATAGGAACCCGGAAAGTCACTATATATCAAATAACTTTTTTTTTGGAAGCCTTACTTCTCGGAAGTATTTAAATATTTGAAAGATAGGAATGGACAATGCTCTGATAATCCTCCAATAAATTATAAGTATTAAAAATAGTTCCAACGGAGTTCTACTATTTAAATCAACGCTTTCCAAATTATGTAATTGGATTGCCACCCATGGGCCTGTTGCTTGGCCTCTACGGCCTCCATATCTCAACCCATTAATGTTGTAAAAAACCTACGCAACAGAATTTCTGTTGCTTTTAAGTCTATTTCACAAAGGATTCCAAGTATTTTGGACATTAGATTAAAAATTGAGCTTTGTGTTCACGAAAATGGGCGTTACATATCAGTATTTATGTAGGATTTTGTAGAATATTTGTGTGTTTTGTTTGGGTAAGTATTGGATTTTGTTTTACGTCAAGAGCAACTATTTTTTTTTATTTAAATTATTGTATTTTTTAATATTATGAGTTATTTTTCAAATAAAATAGTAGTGTTACAATATTAACGTGTTCGTAATTTTATTCTACATCTATTACTGTCAAGCTCCAATATGGCGCTTTGAAGAAAATAAAATAATTGAATGTTGCATAAATTTTCTTTTAACGAAAATCGATTTCTCGTATATTATTATTATTATATATTATCCCTCCATACTAAATTTCAGCTCTTTCTGTTGGGAAACATTACGGGAGATAGGATTTTCTATAATTGTTATTTTCAGTTTTCTTACAATATTTCAGCATCAACCTGATTACTTTAACGGTCATCAAAAGAAGGATTCTATTTGTAATTTGAGCCACCCTTTATATTTTACGGTTTCCGAAACGCCCGTGAGTTATGAAAAACGAACCACTCTGTAAGGGAGATAATAAAAGAGATACGAAAATGATTAAATTTTGGAAAAGGAAATGCCGTTGAAACATTAAAGAAATTTTGAATACTTACTTTAGGAAACAGAAAAAATAAAACTTCTAAAATTGGTTTAAAAATGTATTTAATATTATCTCATTATTTCTTTTCTTTAATTTAGCAGTATCCGATTTTGAGACTGACGTTTCGATTCTTCAGATTCATCCTCAATATAATTTTTCAAATATTTACGGACCTGGATGTTTCATTCCTAATTTTGAAAGAGCTCATCATTCTAAAAGCTCTAAAACTCGAGCTTTTCATCCAATAAAAATTGACAATCAAATTCTGATTTACATTTAAAAAATTTGCACTGATTTATGAATTTGTTCTTTATTAATTTTTGCTGTCATGTTGTTCATCAAGTTAAATTTGCATTAACTCTCTTTCTTCTTTAACTATCATTAACTTAATTTAATTATTCACATTGTATATTCTCGTGTACATTTTTAACGATTGTGCAACTATCTTTATGAATACAAATTTTCAACAGGAAAGTATTTTTTTCCTAAATAAAAGAATAATATGTTCTAGTCGACGAATCACCCTTAAATTATGCAAATGCGATTCCTAGTGCATTTAATTACGTTTTCCTAGTTTTATTTCATATAAAACATAATTGAATTTAAGCGTCACTTCACATTGCTTACGAACTTACGAAGGGTGTTACATATTAGTAGATCAAGCCATTAATCACATGTTCTTTAGATTAAAATAATGGTACTTTTCTTATGTCACTTTCCACACACAGTTCCATTTTTAACAATACAAACTGTCAAAAATAAAAAAATTTTAAATGATTTTAGAGATATTTTTTTGAAATTTGGCACATATTTTTATCTTAAGTCGACACACTTTTTGTGTAATTTTGGCCTAAAATATCAAACCATGAACGTAGAAAAGATAATATGGCTGGCTTTATATGCATTTCCGTCGGCAACTCCATAAGTAATATGCATGTCAGCTAATTCACCGATTGTAAAATTTACCATTTTTTATGAAATTTTACCTTCTACTCTAATAATAATTTTTTAATAATGAAAAATCAATGTCAACTTTATTGCGAAAAGAAGCGTCAAAAATTGTGACACTTTACCCAGCCTACTAAATTTTATTTCATTTGCTTTAAGGAGGCATTTAATGAGCTTACCGTTTTTTCTATTCAAATATTCAATATGATGCCTACGAGAACGTCATTTGTGAAAGTAGAAAATTAATTTTTGCCCCACAAAAAGTATTTCCACGCATGGTGGGTGACTACAAAATGGCAACAAAATATTAAAAGCAGTCTCAATGAACTTGGGGAAAAAACTTTTTTGGTTTTATTTTTTTTTACGTGAAAATGGTGCGTAGTACGAGAGTAAGTCCAGAGACCGAATTTGCTGTAAAATAAATGGAGATTTTAAAAATAATTTTAGTTTTTAGAAAAGGCAGTGGCGTACCATTTTTTTCTTCAAAAATGTTTAGTTCGTTTAGTTCAAACCTCGTACGGACGTCATTGGCAAAGATTTTTAAACATTTTGTACATCAAACAATGCTCCTTAATGATTAATAGGTGTGTACAAAATTTCATAAAAATATCTGGATTGATAAGAAAATTATAATAAAAAAGTAATTTTTTCTTAAAATTGTAACACTCTGTAGCTTAAAAATTAAGAGGTTTAGGACATATGTTGATATAAGTTTTCTTCTTAAAATGACTGAAGAACACACCCTTAAGTATCGGCATTCAATTAATAAACACCCTGTATAATGTGTGGGGTTAAATATGATTATTCACCATTTTACTGAGGAAAGGGTTTATTCCAGAGTATCAATTTAATTTTTTAAATAGTTTTGATTAGACATTTAGAAGGAATCATGGCAGAATGAGCTACTAAACAAATAATGGTATTATTAAAATGATATATTCGCAATAACAAGCATTCTGATAATATAACCAAGGCGTAATTAAATTAATGTAGGGCAAAAGCTAAATAGCATTGGTGATATGTAGCAATCGAAACGAAAATGGCAAAGATTAGTAACAGGTAATTATTTCAAATGACACACGCCTACTTCAAGAAAATGAAATAAAATATGCTATAATAAATTATCGTCTCAATAAAATGGCAAATAAAGGAAATGTTGGAAATAGCCACTTTCAACCAAAATACATTCTTCAGATCTTGAAATTGCAGCTTGAACACGTACAAAAAAAATCTAGGAATAGCTCTTATCACATCACAACGAGCTGTAATTTGTTGATGTAAGTGCTCATCAGATTCAACGTGAATCTTCTAAACTAATATCTTGAGATGTCCACAAACAAAAAATCAATAGTGTTCATATCGTTTGATCTGGTTGGCCAAGGTTGACCTGATTCTTGAGTCAATCATGTTATTATCAAATCTAACACCGATTAAGGTTCTGGATAAAAAATAAGGCTCAACAAGAAATATTTTAATAATACCCACCCATACATTAAAAAAAAATTGATGTTGAAATCGAGATTCAATTATGCCACTAGAGTTATGGCAAAATCGTAGGCAAGCAGCGTCATGCGGTAGTAATGTCTGAACCCTTTATATGTGATACAGGTTGATACTTCAGAATGGATCAAACTAATTTATGATTCACATTAAGGTTTGCAGCAATCTTCCAAGTATTAGTATTTGTGCTTTCTTCAATTTCGTGTAGAATAACTTCTTCCGACTCAGGGGTGTTCCAGAAATTGGACCTCTCTGAAATGTGCCTGGGTCCAAAAGACGTTGAAAAATATTTCTATCCATTCTTATATTTGGAAATCTTTCCATGTAAATTCATCTAGTCTCAGTACCATTTCCATAGCTATAAATAGAAAAAATATTGGTTATTTAAGCATTTGAATGTGCATAAGCCATTATTAAAACTTAATCTCTCATTTGCAAGATCTTAAGTGTGAATGCCCCAGAATTATTATAGTAAAAAAAGAACTAAAACTTGCCGTTGAATAGAAAATAAGGAGCATTAATCGTTAATTTTGTTAACCATCTACTACATGTGTAGGGATTTATGGTTTAAAAATTGCATATTTAAAGATAAGGTTAGAAATAAAATTGCATACTTTAAACTAAACATGTCATGAATAAAAATGTCATAATATTTACGTTCGCCAATTCCATAATCCAAAACCGTTCACATCTACTGATTAATTTTTACCAAAACTATATTTCAATGAAAACTTTTCAACAGTTATGTCAAACCGGATGAAAGACGTGAGCATATCGATTCTAATTATGATTTTTCCCTAAAGCAAACTTCTCGAATAAAGGATATTCCGCTTTCCCTGATGACAAACCATGAATGGAAAGAGCTTCGCCTATTCTGAAACGGAACAATGAACTTGCTGTCGTAATCTAAGAAGGCGGTGAAATGATGTGCAGTTTTTCATTAAAGTTGCAATGCGTATGCTGATTTTACAGCAGGCTGTCTCCTTGACAATCCAGCATCGTCTTTTCATTCCGAAGGAAGAGCAACAATGACTTTTCGTTCCAGGGAAGTGGAACTACAATGGCATTTCTCCCGTTAATTCAAGACGCATCCACGCAATATACGCGTGTGAATTTAAACATTATGAAGTTAGGTACCTGAATATATTGTTCTCTATATAGTTCTACATAGTCTTTATAACTTTATTTTTATGTTGTTATAGCTTATATGGGCCATATGGCGTTTGAAAAGAAAATTACATTCTCTCATTTAAAAAATAAATGATAAATAAATATAAATACAGGGCGCCTAGTATGTATGGAACAATACACTGAAACGAAAATGTCCATAAATATAATTAAAAGTTACTTTATCATTCTAAATACCGTTATGGTAGGTATTTTACGAGCAAAATGCAGAAATAGAGGCGTGGGAAATTTTGCAAGTTTATTTCATGCAAAATAATAACGCGACAATCAAAATAAAAATTATCTTGTCATTTGCATCCAATTTTTTACTAACTCATAGCACTAGATAATTGGGTGCAATTTTTTGTAGGTTAGTTACTTCGATTCCTTATTTGCCGGCAAAGAGAGTAATAAAACCCCGAGATAAGAACCGGCCATGGGCGTGGTAATATTTCGTTTCAGGTAATTATCGGGTAACACTAATAATGCTAACAGATAATGGGTGTACGTTAGTATATTTTACTGGATACATCATAGGGCAGAAACCAGTGTATTGTGACAGATCAATCCAGTCTTAGACCTGAATATACGAAGACGTGCTAGTGCAGTAGAGTAAAATTCGACTTGTGTTTAGTGACTATTATGCCAGTGGATATAATATTGTTTTGGTAAAATGTCGAACTTATCAGATTACGTACCTGTTAAACGCGTGAAAAGATGTGCGCTGTCTCAGAATGAGAAGATTATTATATTAAATGTATTTAATGCATTAAAACACCAAAATCCTATCATAGCATCATAGGGCAGAAGCCAGTGTATTGTGACAGATCAATCCAGTCTTAGACCTGAATATACGAAGACGTGCTAGTGCAGTAGAGTAAAATTCGACTTGTGTTTAGTGACTATTATGCCAGTGAATATAATATTGTTTTGGTAAAATGTCGAACTTATCAGATTACGTACCTGTTAAACGCGTGAAAAGATGTGCGCTGTCTCAGAATGAGAAGATTATTATATTAAATGTATTTAATGCATTAAAACACCAAAATCCTATCATAGCATCATAGGGCAGAAGCCAGTGTATTGTGACAGATCAATCCAGTCTTAGACCTGAATATACGAAGACGTGCTAGTGCAGTAGAGTAAAATTCGACTTGTGTTTAGTGACTATTATGCCAGTGAATATAATATTGTTTTGGTAAAATGTCGAACTTATTAGATTACGTACCTGTTAAACGCGTGAAAAGATGTGCGCTGTCTCAGAATGAGAAGATTATTATATTAAATGTATTTAATGCATTGAAGCACCAAAATCCTACCAACAGTGTTGACATAGTGGAAAAGTGTTCCAAAATTACAGGGATTGGAAAATCGACTATTTACAGACTTTTAAAGAAAACAAAAAATGAACAAGATACTGTAAATCCCCCAAAATCTTCTACAGGGAGGTCAAAAGTCGTTATAGATGATTTCTTCAAAAATGTCATTCGCAGAAAAGTACACTCATTTTATTTTAAAAAAGAAATACCAACGCTAAACAAAATTTTAAGTGAACTTTCAGAGGACAACGATTTGCCAAAAATCAGTAGAAGCAAATTATGGGCCGTCTTACGAGAGTTGAATTTTTGCTGGGAAAAGCAGAACATGAAGTCAGTTCTTATCGATAAAGATGAAATTATTTGTTGGTGAAGATCCTACTTAAGATCAATTAGAAAATTGCGTGACGAAGGGAGGAATATTTATTATCTAGACGAAACTTGGGTCAACGAGGGATATACTGTAACAAAAGTATGGCAAGATAAAAATGTAAAAAGTTTTCGACAAGCATTTTTGGATGGACTTTCAACAGGGTTCAAGGCAGCTTCAGGTAAAGGGCGAAGATTAATACTGACACATATAGGTAGTGCCAGTGGTTTTGTAGATGGCGGTTTACTTTTATTTGAATCTAAAAATACAGGTGACTATCACGAAGACATGAACGCAGATGTTTTCGAAGAGTATTTTGCACAGATGTTGGATCTTATTCCTCGGGGGTCTGTAATTGTCATGGATAATGCCAGTTACCATTTACGGCAGACCGAGCGGACGCCTATGACTGCTTGGAGGAAAGCCGATATAATTCAATGGTTATCCGGAAAAAAACATTTCTTTTGAAACAAATATGGTGAAAAAGGAACTTTTGACACTTGTCAATCTTAATGAAGATCAGAAAAAATATGTTATCGATAAAATAGCAACAAATCGCCAAATAACGGTACTACGGTTACCACCTTATCACTGCCTAATTTAACCCAATCGAATTAGTCTGGGCGCAGATAAAAGGAGATGCAACGCGAAATAAGTGACGTGAAAATTTAGTAAAAAAAATTCCTTGGAACGAGTAACTGCAGATAACTGGCAAAGATGTATACATCATGTACAAAAAGAAAAGGAGAAAATGTGGGAATCTAGGAGACGAAGATAATTCATCAGAATATTCAGACGATGAATTTTAATATACCTACTTTTTTATTTTCTTTATTGTCCATTTATACAACACTGCATTTACTCGCCATAATTTGAATTTTCAAAATACATATATGTTTGTGTGGAATAAAAGTCTATTCATTAAATTTAAATAAATATTTTGATAACAATATTGAATAATTTTATTTGAATTACTAAAAACTCTCTTAACCCGGTTATGATGCTTAAAGTAGCCTCTAGTTTTGAAATGCTGTTTTTATATTGTTTATTTATAAGAGAAATGGACCGAGAAATTGAAGCGGCATAGACAAAGACGGATTGTCGGGGATTAAATTTTAGCTACCTGCTACAATTTAGTACGGTTCGATCACACAAAGTTTTTTTAAAAGTACACCTCATCTATACCGATAATACATAATATAAAAATATTGAATATAAGCTACAGTACTATATTTATTTACGATTTGCATATATAATAAGCTTTTATTACTCGCTCTATAAAAAACACGATTTTTTACATTTTTTTCTTGGTGCGCGATAGGTATAAAATTTAAATGCCAGTTTTCATTTTTGTAAACTATTTTAATTTTGTTGTTTATTAATAAATTTACTTCGCGTTCTGTACCCTTCAAAATTATATTTATTTGAAGAAATTACAAGAAGCTTCAGTGAAAGTCAGCGGTGGCTATCACAAACTAATGATGATCAAAAAATCAAAAACACATACCTGTGTTAAAACAAGGCTCAACGACAACTGAATGAGTTTTCAGTATCTTTGAACTGGTACATTCCATATTAAGAAACAGAGTGGGGGATGAAAAAGCAAGAAAATTAGTATTTTGATTCAAGTATTGTAACGAGAATTAACATTAACTATGTTAATGTGATTGTTAATATACCTATACTATGATTGTTACAGATAAATACCCAAACTCGATAGTACGGGCTTGCTGTGAGACAAGTGGAATGATATTTTTATGCTTTTATTTGTATTTTTAAACATTTTGAAAAGTGGGCAGACAATCTGCTTCTAAGGCATTATTTATGCATTGTTTAATGTCAAGATTCTGTCAGGTTCAAACGTCGCGCGTCGCCGTATTTCCTACAAAGTTTTACGAAAAAATCGCCAAAAATGAGTGATAATGACGACTCTTTGAATATTGAACAATCTGCTGAAGCTGCGCTATCCACGTTAGTGCTTGAAAAACGTAAAATTTATACGAAAACTTCTACAACAACTTTAAAACCTGGGCCAAAGAAAACCATATTGAGAATTGTTAGAATACTTCGATTAGACTAAGAACTAAGGATTCTGTACCTGCGGATCGGTACGGTCATTTCACCGTAGGGCCAGTGTGAAACCGAAGCAGTTCTAATCGTACCAAGGGGACAGACGTGTCGCACACATCCGTAGACTTTTACACATATTGTACGACACTTTATTTGAATTCACTTATAAACTTTGTACTAGTTATCACGTATTATCCACTGAATAAAGTATTTTAGACTACCTGTGTATGCATATTCTAATAAGTTATGGGCTCAGTCTAAACAGTGCAAAGTGGTTTAAGTACTGTAAATCCGTCAATTAAAGTGTGCATAAAGAACAATAAGTGTAAAGTGTGAAGAACCTTTTTTGAACAAAATGGCAGAGGGCTCATTGCGGTGTACTATTCAAAAACTCAACGGAGAAAACTACCCAATATGGAGCTATAAAATGGAACTCATGCTGATAGATGAAAATTTATGGGATGCAGTAACAGAAGACCAGCTTGCCGAAACGGAGACTACAACATTTGCCATCTGGAAAAGGAGTAACGATAAAGCACGTGCTAGAATCGGTCTACTAGTAGAAGATGATCAATTGCTGCACATCAGAAAGGCAAAAACGGCAAAAGGGGCATGGAATTCACTAAAGGACTACCATCACCAAGTAAGGTTCTATTGTTAAAAAGAATATGTCGAACAACCCTCGAGGAGCATGGTGATATGAATATATCAAATTTTTCAACCCACGTTAACCAGCTATCAGCGCTTAGACAAGATTTGCCCGATAATTTAACAGCGGCACTTCTTCTAGATAGCCTGCCGGAATCTTATGATACTCTCGTCACGGTACTAGAGAGCACACCCGAAACAGATATTACGACGCACTTCATCAAAAGCAAACTAATTGATGAATATAAAAGGCGTCAAGGGATTTAAGGACATAAGACATGGGCCCCAAAAATGGCGAATAAGCCATGAAGGGCGTGTTCAATAAAAGTAGGGACTACGCACAGAATAAAAGTTGTTTTTTCTGTAAAAAGCAAGGGCATTTAAAACAAGATTGCCGAAAGTATAAAACCTGGAAACTTAAACAGGAAAAGGCAAACAAGGTAACAAATAATGAAGATGGGCTAAAAGAAAATCTATTCATGGCGATGGATAACCTTGGAGAAAATATCATACAAAAATTGGAGAAAAATACATGTTACAGTGCCATAAAAGATGACAAGCACACATGGTTTGTCGACTCAGTAGCAACGAGCCATATGACGAATTCAAAAGAATTTTTCACAAATCTCGGCCACAGTGCAACAGGCTATGTGAAATTGGCGGAGGTCAATAAAAGGAGCGAGGAAGGAGTTCAGGCATCATAAAGTGTATCGTCGGTGGTCAAGAAAGTAGGTTAATACTCGAAAACGTGCTCTACGTACCATCATTTGGGTCAAACTTAATATCCGTAAAGAGACTGACAAATGCAAGGTACGAAATAAGTTTTCTCAGAAATAATTGTAAAATACAAAAGAAAGGAAAAACCTAGGCTATTGCGACAGTGAGATCACTTGGTGAAGAACTCTATCGACTCCAAGTAGTTTATGGGAGGGTCATAATAATTGCGTACATACTTGGCATAGATGTTTTGGACATCCGGACATCAACGCAATAAAGGATTTAAAGAAAAGAACTTGGCAACTGGCATCAATATACAGGACTGTGGAACTCGAGAAGAGTGTGAATGCTGCATACGGACATGTCACCTTTTCCTAAAGAATCAAGCAATAAAACAACTCTGCACCTTCTGCGTACGGATATTTGCGGACCAATGCAAACAATGACCCTAGGAAAAAGGAAATATTTTATGACTGTTATGACGATTATTCAAGGTTTACAACTGTTTATTTTTTGAAAATGAGGGACGAGGCAACTACATACATAAAACAGTTTGTGAAAATGGCAAAAACCCAGTACGATAAAACTCCAAAACGTATTAGGCTGGATACAGAAAAAGAATACATAAATAATGAATTACAGGATTACCTAAAGGGACAAGGTATAAAGATGCAATACACAGCTGCATATCCTCCTCAGCATCACCGGATTTCATTTATTAGCTGCATAATATTAATAAATTTTTAACTTAAATGGCATATTTTCCCCATCAATATTTACTCTGTCAAATAAGTGTCATTGTCAAGCCAACAGGTTTACCAGAAATTCCCCTAAAGTAATTAAAAGGTAAAGAAATTAGAGAAAAAAAGCCTCTTTTTTTGATATTCTTGGCCATGCTTGTGCCTCTCGCAAATTGCGGATTTTAACTATTAATTATTGGGCAAAATTAAATAGTTTTGGCATTTTTACAACTTTAAGAGTTGGATCTCAGTGCCCTTAAAAGAGTTTTTCCAATTATTTACATTTCAAGGCCGACCTACAACAAAGGTAAGAACTTTAGGTTAGGAAAAACATGTGTTTGTGCTTTACTGCTTACTTTATTGCTTTTGGAACCATTAGTAGACATTTGTAGCATTTACTTTTTCTTTTAGGCCTTTTATTTTCTCGTGTTAGCTTTTCTCTTTGACGCATCAACTTCAAAGCTATCGTCTTCTTGCCACGCTAGTAACTTGCTTTGTTGCTGACTGCGGCATGCTTGCATGACAGAAGTAGTACTACAATATTTTGTGCTTGCTATACCCTTTGCTGTATTCCGCTTTGCACCCGCTCGGACCTAGTGATTGGTGCATGTATCGCTTTACTCTCCGTTGCATCTAAGATATCTACCATCCCAGAAGAACCCGACCTGGACCTGTGCAACTTTAACACACGCCACTCTCAGATAAGATTATACTCGCGACAAGAATTCAGACGACTTACGTCATACGAACAAATGAATAATTCATTATATTTTTATCAAAATATTTAAGAAACTGCCACTGATAGTAATAAAACTGTATACTACACTAAAAGTTTGCATTATACAGGGTGAATCTTAAATAAGTACAAATATTTTAACCAACAGTATAGTTTGGTGTGTAGAACACATAATTAATAGTTTTTTTACAAACAAATCAGTAATAAAAAAGTGAAATTTTAAATAAATTTCGTAATTTTTCAGCAGAAAACTTGTTGAGGACCGCTGGCCTAGACATACCCTTTCATACTTTTATAAGTCATAGTGCTGCAGACTGAACGTGTGGTTCACAGTGTTGCCAGTGTTACACAAATGTCTTTGCTTCAAGGGAGTTTTAAAATCTTGTCCTTATGGACGCAAAATTTGCGAATATTCGCTCGAATTATTTGATGGTGGGAAAAAATCTCAACTTTTAGCGAATTTCGTCAACTGTAACATTTTATATTATTTTTATTATCAAACTGTCATTGACTGTCATGACAGATTATCGGAAGCCCAAGTCAAACTTGCTAACCCCACATAATGCATGAAAATAGCAATAATAAAATTTGCTAAAAGTTGACACTTTTCCATTTTAAATAAAAAACGCGTGCATTTTCGCGAATTTCGTGTTCATAAAGACAAGGCTTAACTAGAATTTTTAGACATGTCAAAGAATGACTGTTTATAAAAAATGTGTATGGCCACCTCCCCTCATTGCCATACCTATACCTCACCAATAAAGTACGTCTATGTACAAACATGAAACTGAAAACATAAAACAGATTCTCTACTCACAGATCCAGAATGTGATCTATAATCATTTTTTCTACACTCCAACTGATTTCTCACAAGACTAATATCATTATCACTGAACTCATCACTGCACTCCACTGTTACTGCACTCCACTGTCACTGCACTGCACTGTCACTGCACTCCACTGTCACTGCACTCCACTGTCACTACACTCCACTGTCACTACACTCCACTGTCACTATCACTGGACTTTACTAAGAATGCACATCACTGTCACTGCACTGTCAGTATCACATTTTCAATTTCCATATTGATTTTAGTGCCAAACATATGATCTATGATTTGATCATTGATTTGAGTGACGTTTCCAGATTTTTTGCATTTCTGGCACTAATACCAAGTATGTTCTAGGTTCTAACATTACGTAAAATATTAATGGTTGTACAAGTTTTAGTGTTAGTTGGTTAGTCACAAATGCTGCTATCCAGTTACTACAGGCATCAACTATAATTAGCATAAACTTACTATGAAATAGTCCAAGTTAATCGATATGTAAAGGTTCCCAAGCAATCTTAGGAAATTTTCATAGTATTAATTGAGCTTTTGGTGGGCTATTTTTGTGAGAAAGACAATATTTACAAGTATTAACAATATTAGAAATTATTTTTGTACAAAACAAAGCTAAAAAAACTTTTTCGGCCATCCATCATTTACAAATTTCATTACTTGCCTTAATAAAACATCTATTTTTTTGTTAATTTTTAATTTGTTTTACATCAATATCTCATTAAAATAGTCTTTAATGGGTAATAAGTCACATATTTAATATCATCATTTTAATGGGTTAAAAATAGTCCTCAAAGGTTTATGATTCCAAAAATAATAGCTAAAGTATCTCCTATTTGTGAATATTGCTGTTGTGTTTTATTATAACTCCGAGACACATAGGCAATCGGCCTTTCTGCGTTATCCCTTAACATGTGAAATTACAGTCCCGAGGTAAATTAGGGTTATGATGTACTAATACTTGAAATGAACACAAAACAATATAAATGAAAGCTGTCTGATTTTTCTTACAAATTCCAATAAATATATTTTTTTAACAAATTTTATAGGTTGCAAAATAATTAAACTATTTGGTATAAATTTATGATAATACCTCGGATAATACTTAACCAAAAGCTTTAAGTTGTGTTTGATTAATCGGTATTGGAGTATTACTAATCGCTAATCTAATCCAAATCTATTAAATTTATGATCTAAATAAACTACCAATTCTTTAAAAAATTCAGTTTTACTTAATAAAGTAGTTAATCAGACAATCTGCATACATTTTTTTCTACATTAAAACCATGTTCATCTCTACTGGTTTCCGTAATAAGTATATCTAAAAATACTAATACTCTTCTTAGACAAATTTAGAAAGAATACACGATAAACCATAAGAAAGTCTGGTGTACTTAAACAGACCTTTGTGTAACACACCTTGTAACTGACTAAATAGATCTTCTATTTTAGTTAGCAAATAAGAATCAATTTTTAATATAATATTTACTGTTACCTTACAGTCACCCCAAATTCTTATAGTTTCATCACATTTAATAATTGGTACTACAGACGTACTCTATTCGTTATAGTCTAGGATTTGAATAATATTAACTCCCTCTAATCTCTCTAATTCCATATCTGCTTGAACCTTAATTCCGTAAGGAAACGGCTGCTTTAAAAAATTTGGGTACAATTGTATCCTTAGCTGCCAGATGTACAGTATCTCTACAAAACACCTAATTTAGTCGAAAATTCATTTTTATATTGACTGACTACATTTTAAATAATACATCACTTTACTTAATCTTACCTCAGATTTTACCAACATCTGGTATATCGTCGTCAGTACTGTAACTGTGTTGAAGTGAATGAATACTTAAAACCATAATAAAAATTTCTTCCTAATAAGGGTAGTCTACCATCACTTCAGCACATTAACATTGATCATCCTGGTAAGTCACTAGATTATTGGAATTTTAATGTATCCTAGTGGATAACTAGTTGAGCTAGTAAATCGAACGTCTTCTCAGTGCTCTGTAAAATATATTTATATAAACATCCAATATTCTTATATTTACATGTAGTGGAATTATGAAATCACTTACCATAAATATTAGATGTCTTTGCACTTGTGTTTCTTTTATCGGTATCAACATAACCTCATCGGCATCTCACTGACTGTCAATCCTAAGGCATAGTTTTGCTTGCTGGACGTTTCCGCCTACTGCCCGTGATACCTACCTGTCGTAGGCACATTACTGAAAACTTACCTTGATGGTTTTTCTGACCAGCTTTTTTTATATGCGATATACACCTTTTTTAAACATCTTCATGAAATCTGTCTCGAGCTGCGCCTTTTGAAAAGCCCATAATAAATCGACTTCTTAATAATTCGTCCAGCATATTTCCCTTTCCCATTTGTACCGGCAACCCACAACACATTTCATTAGAGAGAAAATATTTTACTTTGCTGGATCTGCCGTCTAAATGTATGCATTTTATACATTTTTTCTTGATATTAAACGCATACGTCAAGCTGCTTATTTTGTTATTTAATATTGTGATTGTGTGTACCTTTATTTTTAAAAATTTTTTCACTGATTAAAGTGCGAAGTCACTTATGGTTCTGTATTCGAAATAGTTAATATTGACTCATTTCGGGTTATGTGGCGAAAATTAAATTTAATGTGTGAAAATCATAGTTTTTCGTTATTCTTCATAAAATAACTTAAGGAAATTGTGTTTTGTGTCCCTTTCTAACAGTGTACAATGACATTTAACTTGTGAAATGTGGATTACTAAATAGTTAATTTTTTAACAAACAGGTAAGCTTGTGTGCATGTTTATGTATAATTTTTGAACATTGGACATAGTAATATCACGTAATATCTTCCTAAATATTTTACGGTAGTATTGAACTTGCGGAAATTCATTTTTAATCATTTTAAGTATTTTAAGGTTAGTTCAGATCTTAAAATTTATGTTAATATTGCTGCGTATCATACTACATACCCAATTTTACTGTACTTATGCTTAAAACAAGTATTTTTAAAATAGAACTATTACGTTAAAGGAAACGTAATATTTATATTGGAGGAGATATGGCAACCTCGCAAGAAATCATATGTTACATTAGGTTATTGGATGATAAATCAGCCAGCGGTTCTCAAATTGTGGGTATTTTTTTAAAAAATTAATATCTCCGTAAATATTAGAAATTTTTAAAAATGGCTTTCACTAGACTGATCTATATGACGAACTACACCAGCAGTTAAAATATTTGTACTTATTTAAGATTCACCCTGTATATTGCACTAAATTGCAAAAAATGGTTGTTGTTAACGCGACCAAATGTCAAAAATTACGTTGACAATAAAAACAAATGTGTAACGTCAGCCGTGACGTAAGACGTCTGAATTCTTGACGCGAGTATAGCTATAAGATTTAGTGATAGAGGCTATTTAATAATATGAAATTTGATAAATTCTTGCTTTCTGTTCATAAATTTTTCCCAGTAATAGCATATAATTAATAATTCGTCTTGTTCTGTTATTTTAAGTATATTTTATCTAGGGTTATTGTGTTATAAATCTGGCATAAATTTGACATTTACCATAGAACCTAGAATAATAGAACTAACCTATTTTGGCCATCGACCACAAAACACGGTCGACTTTCTTCTATTAGCCTGTGAACCAGGGAACACTGACATTTGCCCGCTAGGCACCAGGTGCGTTCCACTGGTATAGAAAGTGATCCGATCAATTGTGCCGTATCCTGATTATTTTGTTATAATATACTTATAGTTTGAAAACATTTAGTATCATTTTAGTGGACCTGCCTTTTCCCGTTTTTTTTTGTAAGAATATAGTACGAGCGAAGGCATTGTGGCAGATAAAATCCACCACTTTATAGGGTAGAAACAATATCCGGGGTTGCAAAAACGGGTGGCGTTAAAATTTTCACTTATGTTTTATACCTACCCCATCTCCACTGAAGCTAACCGGCCAACCCCTACCGTGGATATTATCTGTCCCCTTTGTCCACTAGCCACCCAAAATTTTGGAACTACCCCTAGTTTTGTGGCGACTTTCCCCGATCACCGTCGCAATAGGAACTTGCACTTGGAATTTGCTCATATTCGGGTGCGATGCATATGTGCAAATACCCAAAGAACATAAGAAGAAGCTTGATGAAAATGCAAAGAAAGTTAAATTTGTTAAGTATAGGGAGGAATCTAAAGCATTTCGATTCATCGACAGAAAAAATCAATAAACTTATTGTTAGTCTAGATGTAACTTTTCTAAACAGCAACAAATTCCCCGAAAACCTATCAGAAGATTCAGAGTACATCTCCGAGGCGATCGCGGTTCCCGAAGACTCTGAAGACGTTGAATAGTCAAGTACTCATGAATGTGAACTCATTACGCAACCGATTAGTGCCATGGACAATAATTCTGAGAATGAGATATTAGTTGGTGATTTAAGAATGTCGACTCGAGAATATCGGGGTGTGCCGCCGGACCGTTATATGGCCACCATAAAATTAGTACAAGAAGACCCAAAATCCCGAGAAGAGGCATTGGCAGGACGAGATGAAGAGAAATGGCAACAAGCAATGGACGAAGAAATGAACTCGCTGCGAAACAACGAGACATGGGATGTCGTGCCAGAGCCAAAAAAATGAAAATATTGTTTCTTGCAAGTGGGTTTTCAAGACAAAAATTAATGCTGATGGTGGAATAGATCGCTACAAAGCTAGACTTGTAGCTCGTGGCTTCTCGCAGAAGTACGGAAGTAACTACGATGAAGTGTTTGCACCCGCTGTAAAACATACAACTTTTAGATTACTACTCACCGTCGCAGAAGAGAGAAATTTCACAATTAAAGACACAAGACACAATTTACATGATGCAGCCAAAGGGTATATTTCAAAAAAACAATGAAGGAACGCCCATGGTATGCAAGTTGACGAAAGGACTGTACGGACTGAACCAAGCTGCAAAAATATGAAATGAAAAACTTCACAACACACTAAGAAAATTTAATTTTTTGGAAAGTGAAGCAGATCCATGTTTTTATAAAAAGACATGTGAAGATAGAGTTATTTATTTAATAGTTCATGTTGATGATTTTTTAATTGCCGCAATTGTCTCTCCAAAAATATCTTGGAATTGAAGTGCGGAGGAATCAAAAAGGATTTTTTTGCATAAAGCAATCAAAATATATCGATGACATCATGAAGAAAATCAGTTTGCAGAAGGTGAAAATTTTGCATATACCCCTAGATACAGGGTACATAAAGAGCAGAAAGGATGAGCCGCCAATGGAAAACGTACAACGATATCAACAACTTATCGGGGCATTGTTGTACCTATAGTCTGTTCAGAAATGAAAGAGAGTAATAAAAGCTTATTATGTATGCAAATCGTAAATAAACGTAGTACTGGTGCTTATATTCAATATTTTTATATTATGTATTGTCGGTATTGATGAGGTGTACTTTTAAAAAAACTTTGTGTGATTGAACCGTACTAAATTGTAGCAGGTAGCTAAAATTGAATTCCCGACAATCCGTCTTTGTCTATACCGCTTCAATTTCTCGGTCCATTTCAAAACGAGGCTGCTTTAAGCATCATAACCGGGTTAAGAGGGTTTTTAGTAATTCAAATAAAATTATTCAATATTATTATCAAAATATTTATTTAAATTTAATGAACAGACTTTTATTTCACACAAAAATATATGTATTTTAAAAATTCAAATTATTGTGAGTAAATATAGTGTTGCATAAATGTAAGTACAGTAAAGAAAATAAAAAAGTAGGTATATTAAAATTCATCCTCTGAATATTCTGATGAATTATCTTCGTCTTCTAGATTGATAACGATAGATTCCACAGTAACGTCAATTAAATTATCGAGTTTCCACATTTTCTCCTCTTCTTTTTGTATATGATGTATACATCTTTGGCAGTTATCTGCAGTTACTCGTACCAAGGAATTTTTTAACAAAATTTTTACGTCACTTAATTTAAACGTCGTATTATTTCGCGCTATATCTCCTTTTACCTGCGCCCAGACTAATTCGATTGGGTTAAGTTCACAGTGATAAGGTGGTAACCGTAGTACCGTTATTTGGCGATTTGTTGCTATTTCATCGATAACATATTTTTTCTGATCTTCATTAAGATTGACAAGTGTCAAAAGTTCCTTTTTCACCATATTTGTTTCAAAAGAAATGTTTTTTCCGGATAATCATTGAATTATATCGGCTTTCCTCCAAGCAGTCGTAGGCGTCCGCTCGGTCTGCCGTGAATGGTAACTAGCATTATCCATGACAATTACAGACCCCGGAGGAATAAGATCCAAAATCTGTGTAAAATACTCTTCGAAAACATCTGCGTTCATGTCTTCGTGATAGTCACCTGTATTTTTAGATTCAAATAAAAGTAAATCGCTATCTACAAAACCACTGGCACTACCTATATGTGTCACTATTAATCTTCGCCCTTTACCTGAAGGTGCCTTGAACCCTGTTGAAAGTCTATCCAAAAATGCTTGTCGAAAACTTTTAACATTTTTATTTTGCCATACTTTTGTTACAGTATATCTCTCGTTGACCCAAACAATATTATATCCACTGGCACAATAGTCACTAAACACAAGTCAAATTTTACTCTACTGCATTAGCACGTCTTCGTATATTCAGCTCTAAGACTGGATTGATCTGTCATAATACACTGGCTCCTGTCCTATGATGTATCCAGTAATATATACTAATGTACACCCATTACCTGTTATAGCATTAGTGTTACCCGATAATTACCTGAAGCGAAATATTACCACGCCCATGGCCGGTTCTTATCTCGGTTTTATTACTCTCTTTCATTTCCAAAGAGACTATAACTGTAAATACAAGGCCCGATATTACAGCAAGTGTGACTATTATGAGTAAATATAATAAAAGGCCTTTATTAACCGACTGGACCGAATTAAACAGGATTTTTCGCTACCTGAAAGGTACAAAGGATTACGAATTGACCCTTGGTCATAAAGTAAAAAAGGATGCACTTGTCGGCTACGCAGACGCAGATTGGGCGGAAAATAAAAATCACAGAAAATTTAATGCTGGATATGTGTTCCAATAAATGAATGCAACAATTAGTTAGGCATGTCGTCAGCAAACGTGTGTAGCGCTGTCATTTACAGAGGCTGAATACATTGCAGAAGCGTGCCAGGGATTTGGATACGCCGCCTATTAAAAGATTTCAGAGGAGACGAACCGGAAGCAACAACCATATATGAAGACAACCAAAGCTACCTGAAGTTAATTAGTAATAAAAGATCCAGCAACCGTACAAAACACATCGACACAAAGTATCATTTCGTTAAGAATCTACAAGAAAACGATGTTCTGAACTTTGAATACTGTCCTACTGAGCATATGGTGACAGATATGCTTACAAAGCCTTTGAACAAAATTAAATTAAATTATTTGGCACAAAAGACTGGACTATCCGCATAAATTACACAAAACTAATTGAAGAGGAAGGGTCTTAGAATACTTCGATTAGGCTTCTAAGAACTAAGGATTCTGTACCTGCGGATTGGTACGGTCATTTCGCCGTAGGGCCAGTGTGAAACCTAAGCAGTTCTAACCGTAACACACAGACGTGTCGCACACATCCATAGACTTTTACACATATTGTGCGTCACTTTATTTGAATTCACTTATAAACTTTGTACTAGTTATCACGTGTTATCCACTGAATAAAGTATTTAGACTACCAGTGTGTATGCGTATTCTAATAAGAATTTTACAGAAAAGGTATTACTAGCCTATTTTCTGAAGCTGTCCAGTACCTTAAGGCCGTCAACTTTGTGGAGTAAATATTCGATGCTCCGCACCATGATTTACCAGAACAAAAACGTAGATATTAGCAAATTTACAAAATTAATTGCATTTTTGAAAAAGAAAGCTTTCGGATATCAGCCAAAGAAATCAAAAATATTTACGAAACTTGAAATGGACCGCTTTATGAAACAAATCGAGGATAAAAAATTCCTGTTAGACAAAATTGTTTTAATCGTTGGGGTTTTTGGAGTATACAGGATGTCCGGAATATGAGTGCCATATCATAATTTGTTCTAAACAAAACAAATTTGACTTAACAATTTTTTTCTCTGACCAACGGTAACAGAATGATGACAGTAAACAGTTGTTGAATATGTGACAACGTCGCTCACATACTAACTTAGGATTATGTATTTATACATAATAATTACAAATAGGTACACCTAAACATGGTTTTCTTAAAGCTCTTTTCACAACACATAATAATAGTTACAAGTATTTAAAATGACTTCTGTTTCTTGCAGGAAGCGTTTACCGTACAAACGACTCGCAGCCACTAGAGTTTTGTCTAGACACACCGTAAATAAACATACCATGCAACTGGTTATAGTTACTATAAATTGTTTCATTTTTGTGTATGTACGCTCACAAACATCAAAGAAAAGCTAGACCAAAATGAATCGCACTTACTGTAAGCACCATTATGACTAATATTACTTTTTAGGTTATCACCAGCAGCCTACTGCAATGTTGTCGAACGTTACAGTATGGTACAGTTTTAATGAATTTCTCGGATTGTTTACTTCATTAATACAGATCCAAAAATCAAAATATGAACAAATTACGTTACAGGCTTTTGCTTAACCTTAATTTGTAATTTCGCAACATAGTTTTGCGTATTATTGCAGTTGTATTTTTATTTTTCAAATGTATTTGTAGACAAACTATTCGTTTTATACATTTTTTTTTCATAAGAGTTTTTTATTACTTTTAGTTAGATATATACGCCCTAAAATTACGGCACGTATATTTGGAGCACCTTGTATAGAAGAGAAGAAATCACATTTTTAATAGTAGATGCCATAAAAGACTGTCAGTCATTCATTAGTGTCAAAATTCCGCACAAAAACACATGTCTACTATTACTGAGGGATCAATAGACGGTATCAATTTTTTAGATATATTTCGTAAGTACGCATGTGTCGTTCACTCAGTACGACACATCAGCGATTTTTCTTGACATATCGAAGTAATAAATGCTGTACCCTCCCAGTTGAACATGACACTTTTAAAGCGACATAGAGGTAGGTGACCAAGTTCAGAAAAACGAAATAGCAAAAAGAATCATAGATCAGAAAGATATACCAAATAAGAAATCAAAAGAATTTTACGCAGAAGCTGAAGCTAGCAGTATTGCCATCACTACACTTAAGTAACGTTCAGATAAACGTTAGTGCAATGGCACTGCAGTTGTACTGTTGTATTGTAATTGTATGGTGTTAAATATTATTTACTCTGTTTACATAAAATTACTGTAGACTTAAGAAGTTGGGGAATTTATCCGCTGTAAGTTGGCGATATGCAAAAACTCAAGATTCTTGACCTTCAGAGAGGTTATGTTTATGTTTTGTCAACTACGTCCCTATCTACGGAAATTGTTGGTTTTTATCATTTGCCGAATAGTAATTAAAAGCCTATTCTAGATAAAATATAAGCCTACAATCTGCAGGAATATGGTCTATTTGAATGTTTGGTTAAATCACAGTATACTAGTATACTGTGGGTTAAATGAGGCCCCACTAATTTCAGTTAGTCATCAAACACTGCCATTGTCATTCGGGTGGAATGAAAAAATAATCGGCATTCTCATTTCGCATTTCTTTATATAAATTATAGAAATCACCTTGCATGTGCTATCTGCGGTTAATAGGTCGCACCCACCATCTCCGAGTTCTTCTTTTCATTCTATTTTGCATGTATAGTTTTTATACATATTGACGTCGCTGCGAATAAGAGCAGCAAAAGTAACTTTCTAGAAACAAATTAGAAACAAATCAATTTTAAACTAAATATCTAAATTAGAATCTAATTTAAAAACTTAACCTGCAAAAATGTGAATCTTCTGTTTACTGTTACTGTCACTGTCACTGTTTATATGATTGTTGGAAAAGGATTGGTAAAAGCTAAAATGCTTTTAGCTTCTGCCATACAACTGCAGTACAAAGGCGTTACTGTTAAGTTTATCTGAACGTTACAAAAGTCACCCGTATTTCTCGCCGTTTTACTTCAGTATCTTTGACTATTTGCAGGTGGGATGAGTTAACATTCCTATTATTTGCTAAACCCTAGATTATTTAGTTATTAAATGTCTAAAATTATTTGTATTTTGTATAAAACACTATTTCAAGAATACGGCGCCGTTTTTAATAACTTTTCTGCAGTACCATTGTAACCGCACTAATCTTATGTGAATGAAGCTTAATTCATTTCGACTACTAGCACTTGCATTACTGTTAGAGAAGAGAAGCTGGTTCCTTCTAGTATTCACTTTACATAATTTACCTTTAAAATTTATAAGAATTTTTAATGTTTAATTTTTACTTTTAAGCACAAGTACCCCGTTATTTCGAAACGACTTCACAAAATATTATTTTTATCTTAAGCATTAAATAATAATATATTAATAATTATTTATTAACAATACGAATAATTATAATAATTAAGCAAAATAAATGTATAATGCAGCTAATCTCATTATTAATAAACCATTTTGTTTAATGATGTAATTCAATTTGGAACTGATTTGGTGCATTCAGTAAAACTGAAATAATTTCAAATAGTGGTGGGTTTAATACTTTCAGTGCTGCAGCCTCGCTAGTTTGGTTCTGACAAAATGTTGAAATGTTCAGTAAATATATGGCCAGATTGGGATGCTTAAAATCGCAGCAGTAAACCGGCTTCAATGTTGATTAATGTGTGTACCTAGTTAGATGAAAATTTTGGATTATCAGTTGGCTTCCATTTGTTAATTAACAGTATGCAGAATATGTGCAGCGCATGTAATACGGAAAATAACTGTACCAGAGTCAAGATAATAGAGAGTGACTGATTTAAAGTACTTAGATGAGTAAGGGAGGTGAGAGTTGCAGGTGACAGGATTCCATAAGCGTACGACTTACGAAGGGTTCAAGGAACATAAAAATAAGTTAACGTTGAGTGAACCTAGCACTTTTAGTTTACTTTAAAACGCGTGCGACGTTCCACTAAGAAAGAGTTGAAAAGTGAATGTTGGTAACGAGATTTAAAGCGACGGAAATGGAGGAAACATTCAAACAGTTAATGGAAATGATGAAAATAATGAAGAAGAGTCAAGACGAAATGGGAGATAATTTAAAAAAGAAATAAAGCACAACCGGGATAAAATGAAAAATAGGCAAGACGAAATAACGAAAGAAATGAAGAATAACCAAGACGAAATGAAGAATAGTCAAGACGAAGAAAATAAAGAACAGGAAGTGAGGAACAGTTTAGAAGAAATCAAAAGTAATCAAGAAGTAAATAATAAAAAGTTAGAAAAACTAATTAATCGAAGAATTTGAAGAAGCTGTTGAAGAAGGAATCAACCTTTTACAAAATGAGATGCAAGATAAGGTCCAGGTCGCAGAAGGAAGTGTTAATAAATTACAGAGTAAAGACGCCAAAGTGCAAGTTGTTGAATCAAGTATAATTAAGTTGGAACATGAAGTTACAAATCGAAATATACAGATATCTGCGAAGAGGTCCATTAAGACCAAAGTAGTTCTCTTCCCTCTTCAAGGATTAACCTGTCAAGATTTGATGGAAAGGTGCCATGGAGTACTTACCTTAAACAATTTGAAGTAGCTGCCTTGGCAAACAACTGGTCAGAAGGAGAAAAGGCCACCTCACTAAGAGTGGCTGTACGAGGTGAAGGTATGGAGATTTTAAGAATGCTAACTGAGGATAAACAAAAGGATTATCGTTGAAGAGTGTCTTAGAAATGAGGTATGGTGAAACCCATCTACAACACGTTTACCAAGCACAACTTAAAGGCCGAAGAAAATCTGCAGGCTGATATAGCACGTATGGTGAAGTTAGCCTACCTACCACACCAGCAGAGTTCCAGGAACAGTTAACAGTGAGCAGCTTTATCGATGACCTGTGAGATTCCGTAATTAGCCAAGCATTAACGTTAGCCAGACACAAGAATATATCCGATCCTCTAGCCCTGGAAATCGAAGCTGCTCAACAAGCATCGAAATCAAATGTAATTGATCAAGGTAAGACAAAGTGGATTAGACTTCGGACCAGAGAACAACGATGAGTTCAAAAGAATGTAGATGAGTCTGTGAAGAGTCTGCAAGATTTATTTGATAACTTTTATAAAGGACGGAACCGTGCTGATTTTACGATGCACAAAAGGCGAAGATTCATCCTGTGTTGGAACTGTGCAATCAAGGAATATATTCAGTCGAAATGGAAGCGAGCCTGACAATTGGAGAATAAGCAGCAACAGAGTTCAGACAGAACTGAGTTCCAATATTAAGACAGAAGAATCAAATTTTAAAATTGAGAGGAACTGGAAAAATGGAAGAAAACAGTAATTAATCTGGATAACCAGAGTAAAAGTTTGGAAGTTACTAATGCCGAACTCTTCAATCATATAAAATTAATTCAGAATCAAATGAAACAAAAATAAACTCAGTAGATTAAAGAAATACGTAAAACATAAAGAAGTTAAATACCAATAAAAACAAATTGGAAAGTCGGTTGAAAGAAATATAAAGAGAAAAATCATCAGTGGAAGAAAAATAAAACAGCAAAGTAACTGTAACAACTGAACTAAGTGAAGTGAGAGAAAATGACAAATTTTATACCAAAAAACTTGTTACGTTTTAAAGTCGCACTTCGTTGTATTGTTGTTAATATTCAATATAGTAAGATAAGATACATATAATTAATATCTTTTATTACATTTCTTCTACATTTCTGAATTGCTTCATTGTAGTCGAATATATTAACGTTCAAATTTCGTGCCTATTCAAATACTTAAAATTATCGATTTTATGTGTTTCAGGTTTTTTTGCAAAAATTTCTGGCTTAGGTCGACGCGCTGCTCCCCGGTATTGAAATACAACTGAGTTCTGGCAGTATTGCCAAACTTAATTGGATTCGCGAGATTTGCAGTCATTTGTATTGCATTAATAAATGCTTATTAGTTAAAATAAATGATTTAAATAGTAAAATATGAATATAGGATCATTATAGCATTTCATATGTCTAAATAAACTTAATATTTTTAATAATTTATTGAATCCATGGTTGCGATTGACAGAGATATTAACCAATCCGATCATATGTTCCTAGGAATTTTCTCATTGGACAAAACTGTTTTTCGTCTATTAATTATCATCGGCGAATGTGATTGTGGCTTGTGAAAATTTATGATTATTTCAATCATCTTTCAATAGGATTTATTTTTACGGCCAAAATTGGAGAATTTGTGGGTAGTTCATTCTTTTTTGTGCATATATTTTGCTGGAAATCCGGAAATTCTATCTTCCTTGGAAAGATTTGTGACACAACGCTGTGTAAGATTTGTAGACAATTCCTTGGACAAATTCTTAGAGGTACATTTAAATAATTTAAATTATTATTAGTTGTTTCTATAAATGTTTGTTATTGCTAATTGTTTCCAAAAATCCCGTGCTTATTTCTTTTTCTGTCTTATTACCAGGTGCAATAAGGATCAAATTACTATACTATATCGGCAGACAAGTGGTTTGCGTGGTGAATAAACCCCTTTAATTTAGGGTAAGTAATTCATATATATTCCTATAGTCTTTATGATCATTACATATAGTTCTATTAACATTATGCTAATTTTCTTAAAGTGTTCTAAAAATTCCAGCGTCAAATAGCGATGTTGCCATATTATTTTTACTGCTGGTATTCTAGGTATTTTAGATGACGTCATGCAAATGACGTAATTTATACACATTTAAACTAAGAGTATATTGTAATTAGTTTTTTTTCTTTTAGAGTTTTTTTTTTTGGGACGGATTTTTCCCACTTTTGAAGTCTGTTCCTGATAGTGTGACTTTTCTGTTGGACTTGGACTTCCTACTTCTGGATTACGGTACCTATGTGGATACCACCTGGAGCAGCACCAGTTGCTGATGTAATTTTCGCCTGTTTTGGTGATTCTTGCAGAAGTTTCAGCCCAATACATCACTCTGACGGAAGTTGTCCATGTTTCCTCAATCTACCAAACACCGTAGCTGACAGAGCCAGTTCCTTGGTGAATCAGGAGAGCACGCAAGTCCAAAAATCCATTTTCTTTATCTTTCTTCTTTTAATGCTATTTACTAAGTTTAATTGTAGATAGTAAGATTCTTAGATAGTTTTGCTATTTTCTAAGAATACTTGCACCTGCATGGATGCAGAATTTATTTAATGCAATTGCTTCCTGCTTATTTGTTTATAACTAAGCTTGTATTTTTGTTATTAGTTAATAGTATGCTTAATTTAGCTTAGATTTATTGCTTGCATAAAAATTTAATGCTTTTATTATCTGCGTTATTAATACATATATATTTTTTTGCTTATTATTTTGCTTCTCTCTGCTTTAGCTATTAATTGCTAAAATTATATATGACGCATGCGGAAATTAGGGTGCTAATTGCGGTGGTATATTATTATTATTATTAATATTATTTTTCTCCTACATGCGCATGCGCCTGAGCTCAAGCGACGCTGTTCCAAAGTTTACTATACGTACGTCTACTTTGAATTTTCGGTTTATGATTAATATTAATATTGCTTTTCCCCTAATCTCTAAAGTTTGCGTTCAGCTAGTTTTCTTTTTAATTATTTCCAATACGTATTTTTCAGAATGATCACTTAATATATTTATTAGTATAACGAATTGTTATAAACTTGATTTGCAAGTTGCTTAATTTCTTGTTTAGAATAAAACATATATTGTTTACTTGTGTTTGACTTTATAATCAACTATAGTTTTGACAATTTTCGGTAGTTGACTTTTATAGGGTATATATGTATATATATTTGGCGAGAAAATTTGTCTGGCGCCCTATTTACATCTTGAACCTCTCCCTTCTCCACAGAATTAGCCAAATACCCAACAAGGTATCATAATCTAGTCATTCATTGTAGGTTACAAACTAAGTTGCAGAACCCGAATAATATAACTCTTGCTAAATAACAGAGTGAAGATTTAGACTTCGGGACTATATACAAGTGGAAAAAACTTGGATATCCGGTATATCGTCAGGGTGAAAAAGTTTAGTCCGTGAAGGAGACAAGACGAGTGCGGAAATAAAAAAGCCGTAAAAATATGAAATTTACGACGCCGACTATTAAAAGCGGACACACTTTCATTAAACTCTTGTCGTAGCATCGTTTTGAATAGGCCATAATTGCAGAGAACGCACGCACTGCCCCTGGGGTGAGTAAGCAAAGGAAGCCGATTGTAAAGCATGGAGTGCGCGTGGATATAGACACAATGCAATTCTCAAAAGAGCCATAAATCAATATGGATCAATGCCTTATTATCGCGGTTGGCGTGGCACACTGGCCCACTGACTGGGGTTATGGGGGTTGCTTGGAAAAGAGGGTTGCTGCGGCCCTCCCTTCGAAAAATGTATTACCAGTGCACGCATATATTAATTTTCGTATGCCTGTTTATTTAGAACTGAGCGGTTTTTTAGGTGTGAGATTTGCAGGAATCAACTTCCATGATTCCAATAAAAATATATATACCTATACAGGGTTAACTATGACTAAGTACAAATAATTTAAACACGTGCTCACGGAGGTCTATAAGAGAATAAAAAATTTATTTCGGTATTCTAGCTTGATGTTAAAAAAATGGGGCAAAACCCGCTTTTTTCTTGGAAAATCGGCGCCTATGACAATCAATCATCATTCGAGATGTCTAGATATGTCGACTACCATGCGGTTGTTTTTTGCAACTTTGTCAAGTGTAGAAACGTTGAAAATAAACATTTTTGTTAATAATATTGCCTAAGTACCTGATAGATAACAGTTAATCCGGTTAGCTGCAGTATTTTGTATTCGTTCTTCGTTCTTTTGTTGCCCACTGCCAAACTACATTTTCACTCCTTGCAGATTCGTCATAAGTATCCACTAACATATCCGACATAAAATACTTTATTTAATTACTATAAAACGTTTAAAATTAGTCACTTAACTGTTTTAAAATAACATAATCTAGGATTGCATTGCTAGTTGCATACTCTCCAAACCTTAAAGAACATGCGAAGTTAGTTATATTCTAAAAATCTTGGGATGTTATAGTTTAAAATATTACTAATTATTTTATGCAAGTATCGTCGGTTATTGTCGCTATTATTAGTATTAATAGAATTTAATTCCCGAACAACACAAGAAGTTTAAAAATTTATCGCCGTGAAGTACACCTTGCATTAGTGGCCTACAAATGTCGTCTGCAGATGTCAAAAAATATTACATACGGTTACGGTACTCTGATTAGTATGAAATCATTTTTTGCAAATTTATTTTTTCGCGTATTTTTTGTGTATTCAAATGCCTAGATGACGGATAAGGTGCTGATTTATGGGAGCGTGACAAGTGCATATTTCGTGTGGCAGCGTAATACCAAAGACACAAAATATTATGCTGAATGCTTTTTGAACCACATTGAACAACTGTTATAATGCCTTGGCGGTAAACGTGTGGCAGTGTTTTTATATATTTGTATACATTTGCGTGTATTTTTTGTTACCCTTTGTGGTTTTTCCCGACGTAAATAATCGACCGCAGAACCAAGTAGGTACCTCGCTTTAACCAAAAAGAACGGTCGAGGGAAGGAGAGGTCACCAGCAAGTACAAAAATCTTTGCAATGGCAGGTTTTAATTTAAACAAGTAAGAAGACAGAAAATGTTACAACATTCTTAAAATCTCCAAATATTAATCCTGGAAATAAATATTAGTAAGGTAGGTGCTGCCTCTCTGTGCTACCATATCGTGTTTCTCATTAAATCATTAAGTAATAATTTACATTTTGTAAATACTTTTTTTCTTTCAAAGCGGCGTAAGTTTTGGTGTGGTGTGTAGGCAGGGGCGTAAAATACACCTCATTTTAATGCTTTTTCAATTCTACTGACGACGACATACGGTGTTTTAAATTTTGGTTTGCATGACAATAAATTCATAGCTTAGATAATAAGACAAAGAATGTCATTTTATTCAATGTTCAAATTGGTTTCCCTCCACTTCCATACAATAATAAAATCTTCCAAGCGAACATTTCTAAGCACTTCGGGCGTTATCTGACAGCATTCTTCAAAAATTTCTCGATAAAAAATATTTGTTTTGATTTTTCGTTTATCTGTCAATACAAAAATTTTATAGTCTATCAGTTGAACTTTTGCACCTGTTTTACTTTATGCGAGATAATATCCCGTAAGTCACAAAGTCGACTCAATTCCAATTTGTAAAAATGGTTTATATTAGTGAAAGAGTGGAAATAATAGCTTGTTCTATGAGAATAATGACTATGCACGGTAGTCAGCACAGATTTTTATTGATCGTCATCCTGATAAGAAAATCGGTAAGTCCTTGATTTAGTGCATAAATTTTCGGAAACTGGATCGGATGCAAACAGAAAGCATCAACGTGAATAGGTCATACGTAATAAGGGTTATCGGGTCCTGGGTCACATCGCAATGGAACCAAATTTGAGTCTCAGGAAACTTGTGGTACTTCAGGAATGTATGTATCTAGTTCCAGCCGAATCTTAAAAAATCATGAGAATTACACATACAAAATGAGTTTAGTACAAGAAATTAATGAAGGCAACCCTGATCCTGTGAAGAAATGAGGGAACATGGTCGAAGGAACCCAAATTTTTTGTACTCAATCTGTTTTACTAATGAATGTATGTTCCAATTGGGTGGTCGTTTCAACAGCTATAATTGCCGCTACTAGAGTAATGAAAATCCAAGCATTTTTCATGAAACTCTTACGCAGCGTCCGAGGAAATTTAATGTTTGGGCGGACATACTGGGAGACCACCTCATAGAGCCTTTCTTCATACCGGGAAATGTATCAGAATCTACTAGAAAGGAATATGGCAACGCTTTGCCAGAACATTATGTCGTAGCTGCACGTGATTTTCTTAATCTGAACTTTCCAAATCACTGGATAGGACGCAGAGATTTAATTGAGTGGCCTCCCAGATCGTCAGATCTAACGCCCTTAGAGTTTTTGCTATGGGGACATTTAAAGTCCAAAATTTAGGCGACACGGCCAAACTCACTTGTAAAGCTTCGTCGAATTATTGAAGAATGTCGTCAGATAACACCGGAAATGTTTGTTTGCAAGTGGAGTAAAGATTTAATTATTGTATGGGAGTGGAGGAAAACCAATTTGAACATTTAATACCATAACATTCTTTCATTCATTGATATTTTGTCTTATTCTTTAAGTGATGATTTTATAGTCAATATTTTCTAAAGGTTCTTGTTAACAAATCGTCATTTATTAAACCATTTTTACTAAACCGCTGTCCTCTGTTTTGGCGAATGGCGAATCCACGTTTAAATTTGACTCTTCGCTTTTACAAAGTACAAAACCCATGTTTATGAAGTTCTAGGTAAGTAACGAAACCACTTTGGATTTTATTAATATCACTACCCCTCATTTTAATCATGAGGATTAACCCAGAAGTCGAAGCAGGCCGCATTTGCGCCCAGGAACGAATTACGTTGGTCCTAACCACCATTCAGTCCAGGAATAAGGGAAACCTGGAAAACCTCATTAATTAGGTGGGTAGTCAAACGTCAACTGGTATCAATCTCTCACATTGACCCAAGCCAAGATTCTTCCACCCTACCATACCCGCATAGAGGGTGCCAATAATCTCCTCAAATATAGCTTGCATACGGTCTACCGGCTGCGGGGTTCGAACCCACAGCGATCTAGTCACCTCGATTTAAATACTGACGCCTTATACCGCGCGGCCACTGATCGATCAACTTATTGGTTAAAAAATTTAAATAATCCATTCATTTCTATTAAAAAATATATAGAAATATTTGTTATAAAAAGGTTTCTTTTTCTTCTACACTTCAATAATTGTAGAAAAGCAAGGTTAGATTAAAAAATATTAAAAAATTAATTATCACAAATATTGTAACACTTGGTATATAGGTATGTTCGTTTTAATCGATTCAAAATCAAGTAATCTATCACCTCCTAAAACTGTTGTAACTACTTGCAAGACACCCTGTTATAGATATTGAATTTTTAACTATTGTAAACACAGCTTTCAACAATTTTTCTACTGTTTATATTGAACCATCGTCTGCTAAATCGCGTCCCCTTTGTAATACTTGTCTGTCGAATTACCTGAATTTCAATGTAGAACACTTATGTTAGTATTTGGAAACATATATATCAGGCCATAAATGTCAGAATTTGACATTTTATATTGAGACTGTAATAATTTATCTTTTAACAGAACCTATTTATTTAATTTGGTTTGTAAAATTGTATATATTTTATATCTACTACTTTAAAACTTTAAAATATGCAACATTTCTCTACTCCACATAACGTGCTATGTCCTAATACTGTTATAAAATACATATACAATAATGGACTGCTACTTCACTTTCACCATGAAAACACAATACTTCATTATTTTAAGTCGTATCAATTTAAAAATTTAAAAATAACACGTTAACAGGAATGTACGCTCAACAGATATTTGAAATCTATCATAATTTTTAAGAAACGTCAAATTTCTAATAGAAACAGTTGACAACTATGACATATGTGCTGTAGAGTGCTGCCACGCGCGGTGAGTCACTGCAAACGGGCAAAGAAACAGACCAGAAAAAGCCGCTGCGATTTAGCAGACGATGATTGAACTGAATAATGTTTTACGGTCTAGATCCCATTGTGTCCTAGCTTTTAAAGTAAATATTATTTTTTAATTTAACCGGGATAGAAGAGAATAAAAGCCTAAAAAACCATTTTACACTAGACATTCAATAGCTCAATCTTTTCACTTCATTGGAAAATTATACTATATAAGATGATTGACATAATTTTCCATATCTTACAAAAACTAGCCACTTTTCGGTTATTTTTCTAAAGTATAAAATAAACTTACCATGCAGTTGAAACAATTGTCATTAGGTAGGTAACTCTAAAACTACTTTCTTCGCGGTAAAATCGGCTCTGCCTCAATTATTATTAAACGTGCTCACTTGAAATAAAGAGTACTAAAAGTCCTTTTAAAAAAAAGTTCATATAAATATATATTGATTTTTTTATTCGTAAAACGAAAATCCCTTTTTAGACTTTGTTGATATTTTGTAGTAAGAATACTCATTTTCTCACATAATCACATAATTTAATTTGTCCTATTTTCTCCAGTGGCGTCACAACAAGGTACCAGATAAAAATAAAAAAAAAAATAGTATGCCACTGCTTTTTGGTAAGTCTGACATGTTCCTCAGATTTAGCTATAAAAAATACAACTCTTTTGTTATTTAATTTTTTTCCTATCTCGCTTTGTTTAGACAGAAATATAACTTTTTGTTTCACACAGTTTATTGTAAGATAATAAAAAAATAAACAACAAGGTATGGAGAAACAACTTATTGTATAAATATACCTCAAAGGAGCTGTTCGAAATACCCGCCGTTTCGTTCTACACACAAATTACAGCGATGTGTCAATGACCGCCTAACGTCTCTCAAATGATGTGGAGTTATTCTAAGAGCAGCGTTCCGGATTCGTCGTACAATGAATCCCCAAACAAAAAAATTCAAAGGTGTTAGATCAGGCAATCGCGGAGGCCACCCAACTGGACCTCCACGACCCAGCCATCTCTGTGGATATTCTGTATTCAGCCAGTTTCGTACCACCAAAGAGTCATGGGAAGGGCATCCATCTAATTGAAAACACGAGTTTATTCTTTGTTGAAGAGAAATATCGTATAGTATGTTATCATGCTGGGCAGTTAAAAATTTAAGAAATAATTGACCGCTTAATCTGTTGGGTAGGGTGTAAGGTCCCCAACAAAAAATCGCCAAACTCTTCCATGCAAACGTTTACACTAAATTCTTGTTGGAAGCTCATAGGTCGTGGATTTTTATTATCCCAAACGTGGAGATTATGGAAATTTACTACACCACGTCTTGTGAAACAGGACTCATCCGTCCAAATAATTTTAAACTCCGGATTTTCTCTTACCTGATTAAATACCCAATTATAAATATTTACACGACGTTGTGCATCTTCAGGCTGTAATGCTTATACAGGCTGTAAATGGTACGGATACATACCATTTTGTCTTAAAGTTTTCCGTATCTTTGTTTTACATAAATTTAATTGCCTTGAAGCCTGCCAAGTACTTAATTGTCGGTTTCTTGGAAACGTATTTCGTTGTTCTTGTCTCCCACGCCTTTACCGAATTTGTTCACCTACTACTGCCCGGAACAGTTTTAAACCTTGGTTTCTAAACTGTTGGTGTATTTTTACAAAAACGCTTGGATGGTGTTGTCTTCTGTTGGAAAACCTTCTTCTGTATTCGCGAGCAGCACTATTTCTGTTTCGAAATGAAAGAGAGTAATAAAAGCTTATTATGTATGCAAATCGTAAATAAATGTAGTACTGGTGCTTATATTCAATATTTTTATATTATCTATTATCGGTATAGATGAGGTGCACTTTTAAAAAAATTGTGTGTGATCGAACCGTTACTAAATTGTAGCAGGTAGCTAAAATTTAATCCCCGACAATCCGTCTTTGTCTATGCCGCTTCAATTTCTCGGTCCATTTCTCTTATAAGTAAACAATATAAAAATAACATTTCAAAACATGAGGCAACTTTAAGCATCATAACCGGGTTAAAAGGGTATTCAGTAATTCAAATAAAATTATTTAATATTATTATCGATTCTTTTTATTATTATCAATTATTTAAATTTAATGAATAGACTTTTATTCCATACAAAAATATATGTATTTAGAAAATTCAAATTATGGTGAGTTAATGTAGTGTTGTATAAATGTACAATAAAGAAAATAAAAAAATAGGTATATTAAAATTCATCCTCTGAATATTCTGATGAATTATCTTCGTCTCCAAGATTATTAACGATAGGGTCAACCGTAACGTCAATTAAATTATCGAGTTCCCACATTTTCTCCTCTTCTTTTTGTACATGATGTATATATCTTTGCCAGTTATCTGCACTTATTCGTTCCAAGGAATTTTTTAACAAAATTTTCACGTCATTTAAACGTCGTATTATTCCACGCTACATCTCCTTTTATCTGCGCCCCGACTAATTCGATTGGATTAAGTTCACAGTGATAAGGTGGTAACCGTAGTACCGTTATTTAGCGATTTGTTGTCATTTCATCAATAACATATTTTTTCTGATCTTTATTAGGATTGACAAGTGTCAAAAGTTCCTTTTTCACGATATTTGTTTCAAAAGAAATGTTTTTTCCGGATAACCATTGAACTATATCGGCTTTCCTCCAAGCAGTCGTAGGCGTCCGCTCGTCTGTCATGAATGGACATCTGTGTAAAATACAACACCTACAAACATCTGCATTCATGTCTTCGTGATAGTCATCTGTATTTTTAGATTGAAATAAAAATAAACCGCCATCTACAAAACCACTGGCACTACCTATATATGTCAATATTAATCTTCGCTCTTTACCTGAAGGTGCCTTGAACCCTGTTGAAAGTCGATCCAAAAATGCTCATCGAAAACTTTTTACATTTTTATGTTGCCATACTTTTGTTATAGTATATCCCTCGTTGACCCAAGTTTCGTCTAGATAATAAATATTCCTCCCTTCGTCACGCAATTTTCTAATTGATCTTAAGTAGGATCTTCGCCAACAAATAATTTCATCTCTATCGATAAGAACTGACTTCCTGTTCTGCTTTTCCCAGCAAAAATTCAACTCTCGTAAGACGGCCCATAATTTGCTTCTACTGATTTTTGGCAAATCGTTGTCCTCTGAAAGTTGACTTAAAATTTTGTTTAGCGTTGGTATTTCTTTTTTAAAATAAAATGAGTGTACTTTTCTGCGAATGACATTTTTGAAGAAATTATCTATAACGACTTTTGACCTCCCTGTAGATGTTTTTGGGGGATTTACAGTATCTTGTTCATTTTTTGTTTCCTTTAAAAGTCTGTAGAAAGTCGATTTTCCAATCCCTGTCATTTTGGAACACTTTTCCACGATGTTGTCAACACTGTTGGTAGGATTTTGGTGTTTCAATGCATTAAATACATTTAATATAATAATCTTCTCATTCTGAGACAGCGCACATCTTTTCACGCGTTTAGCAGGTACGTAATCTGATAAGCTCGACATTTTACCTAAACAATATTATATCCACTGGCACAATAGTCACTAAACTCAAGTCGAATTTTACTCTACTGCACTAGCACGTCTTCGTATATTCAGCTCTAAGACTGAATTGATCTGTCACAATACCCTGGCTCCTGCTCTATGATGTATCCAGTAAAATATACTAATGTACACCCATTACCTGTTAGCATTAGTGTTACCCGATAATTACTTACCTGAAACGAAATATTATCACGCCCATGGCCGGTTCTTATCTCGAGGTTTTATTACTCTCTTTCATTTCCAAACAGACTATAGCAGAGTTTTCATCGCAAAATCCATACAAGTATTGCATGTCTGCATACTCTTCATTACTAAACTGAAAAGGCATTTTTATGAGAAACAGAAATGTAATCGAAAACCGTCAATCGAAAAAACTTAATTAAAGAACGCCAGCAAATGTCAAACCATTGCTACAACACCTTGGCAACTAAAAAACAAATATTCACGGCACACTTTGTAACAAGTAAATAAATAAATTAAGCAATCTCGAACCTATTCATTAAAATGTTTTATTTCTGTCTAAATAAAGCGAGATAGGAAAAAATAAATAACAAAAAAGTAGTATTTTTGATAGCTACATCTAAGAAAAATTTCAAACTTACCAAAAAGCAGTGGCGTACCATATTCTTTTATATTTTTAGCTGGTACCTTGTTGTGGCGTCACTGGAGAAAATAGGATAAATTAAATTATGTGATTATGTGAGAAAATGAGTATTATTACTACAATCAAAAGTGCCAAGTTTCAACAAAGTATAAAAAGGGGTTTTCGTTTTACGAATAAAAAATCAATTCTCATTTTAAACTACAACACTGCAAATCGAAAACGACGCATCTATACATATATGTTTATATGAACTTTTTTTTAAAGGACTTTTAGTACAAGTGAAAGTCCTGCTACAAAAAACACAGACACCCATATAAGGACTCATGCTCAAGGGAAGACACATAAATTAAGAATAATAATAATACTTGGATTTTAATGATATTTCCAATTTATTGAATTTATCGACTAGTATATATCATTAATGAAGCGCATTATACTAAGGTCGCAAAATTCGTTATTATAAGGGTGCAGATTTTCTCCTAGATAAAATGATATCATTAAACGGTCTCCCTTGGGTCACTAGTATGGGGTGGGTAATGTGGGTTGAACCCCATCCAAACTTCGGCTTACGAACGTAATCTGTAGATTTTTTCGATAATGTTACGTTCTCCCAAATATTTAGTTCCCATTTGCAGTATATACCAGGGATATTAGGTACATGTGGAGTCTCGCTATTAGTGATTGTTGTTTATGTACAGGGTGTCTCAGGTATTGCAGTCATCCTTGGAAGGGGTGATTGTACAGTGAATAAAAGCAATATTACAAATTTTGAAAAAAACCACGACGGTTAAAATGTAATTGAAAAAGGATAAAATAATTTTAAAAAACCCTACTTAAAGAATTTATGTAACTAGAGATAATAAACGTAACAAGGTTTTATAAGTAGATTTGATCTCTCACAGAGTCGGCCATATGAACAACAGAGTACCAGTTTTCATAGCACTTCCCTATAACATTATAGTATATACTCGCGTCAAGAATTCAGACGTCTTACGTCACGGCTGACGTTACACATTTGTTTTTATTGTCAACGTAATTTTTGATAATTGGTCGCGTTAAAAACAATCATTTTTTGCAATTTAGTGCAATATATAATGCAAACTTTTAGTATAGTATATAATTTTATTACTATCAGTTGCAGTTTCTTAAATATTTTGATGAAAATATAATGATTTATTCATTTGTTCGTATGACGTAAGTCGTCTGAATTCTTGACGCGAGTATACTCATTTAAATATTACTGAAAATTCATAAAAAAACTTGAGACTTGAAAAAAATTTTTATTAAAGGACAAAACGGTAATAAATTATTAACAAAATCTTATTATGAATTAATATTTATAAATATAGATGTTTTAATAATATTGTACATGTACATTTAAAGTGTGATACATTATTTTATTTACTCTAATAGAAATGAATATTTATCAGAATGATCCATTGGTTTTGAATATTTCATGTCATTTTTAAATATCGTTTCATAATAAATACAGTATGCGCCAAAAGTATGGAATAAATTCAATAAAAATGAAACAATTATTTTTTGGGAAAAATCCTCGAACACGTCGATTTTTAATTTAAAAAATACATATTTTAGCGTAAAATGCGATTTTCTAATGTCATTTGTTTTCGAGTAATGACGTCATCAATTTTTTTGTAAATCTCAACACCATATTTTTTTTCCTTGATTCTGAAAGATCGTTTAATTCTCTATCAGACAGTACTAAAATTTTGACCTCTTACATAGGAAAGTTTTCGAGTAAATGACGATTGAATGTTAGAAAACGTAAATCAATTAAAATAAAGCAAAAACGTTATCAAGTTTAGTTTTTCGAATTCCATAGTTCTTTTATGGATCACGTAAGTGAAAATCTTTGCAAAGTGTCATTGTCATACCGACTTTCTAATAAGTATTGTAAGCGACACAGAAATTATTATTCAATTTAAAGTATTATGGCACATTTAACTGTTACTCAAAGAATTGAAATTTTAATTCTTATCGGATGCGGGAATATGACTAGAACTCAGCAGGAAGTTTGCGATTTATTTAATGTAAAATATCCAGATCGCCCTATCAGCCAATCAACAGTCAGTAAGGTAGAGTCTAAATTTAGAGAAACTGGCAATGTTGTAAATATTCCAAAACCTGGACGTCCAAGCATTAATGAAAATCAGAAACAGAACATTTCGATAAGTATGGTGGATAATCCTCATAATTCTTTACGATTGGTTGCATTAAACAATGACAGTAGTCAGAGCACAGTGCTACGTATCTTGAGGAAGGAAAAATATCATCCCTACAAAATTCAACTTGTGCAGGAACTCAATGAAGATGATCCCGATCGCCGTTTACACTTTTGCGAAATTCTAATGGATTTATGTCAAGGAAATAGAAATTTACACCGGCAAATACTTTTTTCAGCTGAGGCCACATTTTGTCTGAATGGTACAGTAAACCGTCAAACTTGCAGATATTGGAGTCGGGAAAATCGTCATTGGATGGCAGAGGCACATACCCAACACCCTCAGAAATTAAATGTGTGGGCTGGAATAGTTGACGACAGAATAGTAGGGCCTTTCTTCTTTGAAGGAATCCTTACAGGACAAAGATATTTAGAGTTTCTAGAAAATGACCTTGTTCCAGACCTTGCAGTAATTTTTCCTAACAATTAATGACCCTGACATTCCTGACGATACCATATGGTTTCAGCAAGACGGTGCACCTCCGCACTATGCTCGCCCTGTACGGGATTTTTTGGACAACTGTTTTCCTGGGAAGTGGATCGGCAGACGCGGACCGATAGAATGGTCTGCAAGATCGCCAGATCTTACACCTCTTGACTATTTTTTATGGGGATACTTAAGTCAAAAGTGTACATTAATAAACCACGTAATTTAGAAGAACTTCAAAATCGCATTCGGGACGAAATACGAAGAGTTACCCCAGAAATCATTCATAATGTGCAAGAAAAATTTCTTCACAGACTTGCGCATTGTCAAGAAGTTGGTGGATGGCAATTCGATCATTTCATTTAAGTATAAAATTTAATCAATTGTATTTTATTTTACATACCTCAGAATTGTTACTTTTTTATGGATAAAATTTACGTTTTCTAACATTCAATCGTCATTTACTCGAAAACTTTCCTATGTAAGAGGGCAAAATTTTAGTACTGTCTGATAGAGAATTAAACGATCTTTCAGAATCAAGGAAAAAAATATGGTGTTGCCATTTAAAAAAAATCGATGACGTCATTACTCGAAAACAAATGACATTTGAAAATCGCATTTTACGCAAAAATATGTATTTTTTAAATTAAAAATCGACCTGTTTGAGGATTTTTCCCAAAAAATAATTGTTTCGTTTTTATTGAATTTATTCCATACTTTTGGCGCATACTGTATGACAATACTGACAGTAGGTCTATCAAATTTCAAGCATTTTTAGATGCACTGTAGTGGAATTTAATAAATTTCGCTATGTAAATACAAAAAAGTAATAAAATAAATGTCAAAGACACTCACGTACCAGATTCCAACAAAACGACGATCGTATTTCTGCTTACAGAGACAGACACACGGGACTCCACCAATAATAATGGTTAGCATGTGTGCCAAGAATGCTTTTATGCAAATTTTTTTGTAGTTTGCTATGAAACACTTAATATAAATCTCATTAATTTAAATCGTATTTTTAGGTTGTCGCAGAGAATTGTTGTTGACAATAAAAATTCTTTCATGTGGCTAGTGGTTGTTTTTGAAACGTGACTAAATCATTCACAGTTAACGAGGGGACTGGCTTTGTCTTCCAAACAAATATAGCTGCAAAGAGGTAACAGTGACACAAGGGGTCAGATGAATATTTTTGTGGAAAGCACCTTCAGGGATGAAATTTTAATATTGATGGCCAACATTTTGCGAATGGATAATTATTAAACTCCGGAAATCATATTCAACGTACCAGAGATGGACTTTCTGTTTACTAGAACGTATTTTTTTTTTGTGGCAGCTTACCATCTTTTGATGAATTCTAGTTTTACATAGATATCTTTCGGAATTAAATTTGCAAAATAAAATATAAATATACAAGGTGTTTCTAAAATGAGTATTTTTAAATTTCAGTGCAGTGTATACTATATACAGGGTGATTCACAACTTATCTAAACAATTTTGGGAATAGATGCATCATGAAAAACGGAGTCAATATCGTAAAAATTTTTTTTAATTAAATCCTTATAGTCCCCGAGTAAAAATTATTGAAGTTGTAGTATTTTCTACCTTTACATTGCTGGACTAGTGACTAGATTTTGTGATGCGATATAGCCGATATAGCATCTCGGAGTTGATCGATATCGCTTTCATATTTGGTGATATGAAAATGATTTAGCAGAACGATTTTCCGGTAAACATGAACCACATGCAGCTACTTCTACCGCAGTGTGCAGTGAGTGCAAGTGTAGAGCAACGCGAGCGTGACAGGAAATTTGAAATGAATCTCGGAAAAGATGGAGATCAAAGGCGTCCACTGCGTATTGCAGCAGTTTGGCGTACCATACACTAAGCTCAATTATATCTGTACCATGTACAGCGTGTCCAAGCATGTATACCAAGGAATTGGATGAGAAGAACCGGTACCATGGCCGTCACGATCTCCTGACTTTAAATCATTTGGATTTGGAAACTGGGTATATAATTTAAAAACTTAACCTGCAAAAATGTGAATCTTGTGTTTACTGTCAAAAAAGCCCTTTTCTGATTGGTCCTTGTATGATTGTTGGAAAAGGATTGGTAAAAGCTAAAATGCTTTTAGCTTCTACCATACAACTGCAGTACAAAGGCGTTACTGTTAAGTTTATCTGAACGTTACAAAAGTCGCCCGTATTTCTCGCCGTTTTACTTCAATATCTTTGAATATTTGCAGGTGGGATAAGTTAACATTCCCATTATTTGCTAAACCCTAGATTATTCAGTTATTAAGTGTCTAAAATTATTTGTATTTTGTAGAAAACACTATTTCAAGAATAAGGCGCCCTTTTTAATAACTTTTCTGCAGTACCAATGCAGCCACACTAATCTTATGTGAATGAAGCTTTACAAACTTAGAAACAAGCAATGCCTGCTTAATCGTAAAATTTTTGTAATGCCTAAGATAATCCTGATTAGAAATATCTCAAGAACGAAGCTTCCTAGCGAATTTTATCAAGAGCAGTTTTTTCATAAAATTAAAATAAGTTGTTAATATTTGTATTGAAAAAATACTTTTCACCAGTGGCGTTGAAGTTTAGAGGGTTCAAAACAGATCAAAATCCCATATCTACGCCACTGGCCATAGTCGGAAAAAGTTATTCATGTCAAAATATTAACCTTTTATTACGATTACTGTATGCCAAGTTTCAACAAAAAATATTTATTTGTTTAATAGATAATAAAGAAAATAACATATTTTCTTGAGAGTTGAACGCTATAGGGAAAAATGTTATAGGAAAGATTCCTATTATTTCTTCACGCTCTATCATTTCCCAAAGTTAAGAACGAAAAAACGGAGGCACCCTGTATATAAAAAAAATTATCGCGCGTCCCAAAAATGTTTTAGGATGTTCGAGCTCTTAATGGATCATACTGTATATGTCCAAAAAATAAAACTCGGCAAATTATGGACTGTAACTTAAGGTAGTAAAAGTTATTGTCGATTTTAATGAAAACAGTAATTGGTAACTTTCTCTGAACTACTCTTGAGCGCATAATTGCTGTACATATTCTGAGAACATATAGGAAAATACTACATGTTCACTAGAATTACGCGTGCGAATGAGATATATTTACAGCAGTCAGTCCATATCAGAGCACTAAGAAAGACGACTTCATTTCTTAATGAAGCATCATCCCAGGATACATGGTTCTGAGAACTATTTTCACGGTTCTGTTCACGCGTTACGTTTCTGTAACTGGAGATCCAAATTTTGCTTTTGCACGTCTTTTTGGTACTAACCGTAAATAAACTTGTTTCGACCATGTGTTCCTATAATTGATAACGATACATCAGCAGCTTCTTGTAAACTGATTATCGTACAATTTAGGATGGTACCTTAAAAGTACTGCAGGATGTGGTATCGCTAAGAAGTGGTGGTAGTTTATATAATTTAAAACAATTAAGATTATAGACGGTTGTAGAGTGACACCATGTCAAGATAAAAACAAATAAATGTCTGGAAGAATATTGTATACAGGAATGATATCTGAACGAAGATTTTCTTTATATGTACGTACATATCTATATTTCAAGTCCGTTTTATAATAGCCTTGTATAAATTTCAGCAACAGCCTTAAATATGTAGCTGATTAACCAAGATTAAAAAAGTGTAGCTACATAACGAGCCCACTCTTGTTAAGGTAGTAAATTAAATCCGACGCTGTCTCATGATTTGTGGGAATAGTACATCATGTATCTGGTAGTAAAAACAATACATTCCCAGACGACGATGTGAATAGGGTAATTTGGCCAAATCTTAAATTATTCTATTTGCATAATTTTTAAGAAGCATTTATGTAATGATGTATGATCAACCCAGAAAATTTTAAGTCGATCTTATAAGTAGTCTTCGAAATATGCAAGATCAAATTGGAATTAAACACTCGCCCAGGATCGCGAGGCTTGACGTCATTGCCTCCTACAGCTTCTGGGTACTCGTTCGTCTCGAACTCGGGCAAAAGTGTTCCTATGCTAAATTAAAAGAGCCTACTTTTAAAATTCACAACTTGCTATGTAAACGCATATTCGTCTAATCCAAATATACCGATGGTAGACTTAATTATGATGATGGACTATTTTAATACAAATACCAATTTGTAAGTGCTGGAATGAGAGGTGTAAAAATGCGACGGTAAGTTCTAAAATGAAATCGTTAATAGGAATTAGGATGTTCAAGTAATGTAGATAGGTACTTAAGTCACTAAAAAATATATATTTATTGTTACAAAATTAATAATAAAATGGAATGTTTCTAAAAAATTAGTTTTATGTAAGTACATAGGTACAACATACTCGTAATTATACGGGGTATGTAAATAAACCTTCAGATGTATCCGTTTTAACTTTAAATATTTAAAAGCTTATGTGAAAATATAAAATGTCTAAAAAATTATTCTATTTAAGATCTTCACGAAAAGCTATGAAGACAATACAGTGTAGTTTATGTTTAAATTACAAAATGAATTTACAAATATCTTCTGAAGCAAAGAGGGATCTCCAATTTTCCACAATGACTACAAAAATAATTAAGTAGATTTAATTTATAAATTATTCGAATTTAAATTGCATAATAATTTCAGTAGCTTTATTATAATTTAGTAGTTTGATTCCTTTTTTTGGGCCACTTTGTAAAACCAAAAATTGAGCAATTTATAACTTGATATTAAAAAGACTAATAAGGTAAGTAAGTATATTGTTTAGTTTTAAAGGTACGTAGGTATATGTACCTAAGAATTTAAACTTGACTAAACTAAAAGTCATGGATAAATTCTGCATAAATATTGTATTTTATTGTGTGTGTGTTATTTAATTAAATTTTTTTTATTATTATTTAATTTTTATTTAAATATTTTTATTAAGTTTTTAATGTCAAATTTTAATATTAATTTTGTTTTTTATGTATTATGTTTATAAGTGTGTAAGCTGTAATTTGTTGAATACAAACTTTTTACTTAATTTTTTTTTATCTCTATATCTTACCTTATTTATATATTTTTTTTATCCCTTGCTTGACACAGTTTCACGAAATCAACACAGCAAAAAGAAACTTAACTCAGGAGTCGATTCAAATAGTTTGCAGGGCTTTTATTTTATAACAGATAGTAACACAATTGAAAGATTAATGGTTTTTGGTTTTTAAATTAATTTGATCGATAAAGAATATTTTCTTATTTCTACTACTCCTATGTTGATAAATTTTAACAAGCCACTATAAATTAGAACTTGGTTATTGAAATTTTATTAAAATTTTAGGAATTATGTTAATAGATATTCTCTAATTTGTAATGGTAGTTGCATACCTACAGAGAGTATTTATTTAATACAAATTCCTACTATATTACTAAAATATTCTTGACATATATTAATAGTTCCAGTGAAATTTTTTGAATATTGTTGCTATTATTGCTTGGATGAGACTTATTTTGTACAGGTAAGTCTTGTGGGTTATTCTTAATACTTAAAATTGAGAGAAATGAAATCAGTTTTATTTTACTATAGCTATAGAAATTTTTATATTGCACTTTATTTTAAAGGTACCTGAGGTTGGAAACTTTATAATTTTCCTTTCTGGAAACTGGAAACTGTCCTGTAGTGTTCTTTGGAACTGCAAATTTCCTTGAAGATGGTTGATATTTTTCTGTAATGGCAAAATAACTTTCCTGGAGGATAGAGACTAGTAAATTTCGCTGGTGAATTTATACTTGTTTGTTCCAATATAATTTGTAAATTTTCGGGAGCTATCTTGCGATGCTGCACCTTGTTCAAAACCCAAGCCGTAACTATCAACAACTTCTTTGTTTTTCATTCTTTCTGTAGATTGCAATGTTAAAGGTCCTTTCACATGTATTTCACAGTCTTTGGATGTCTCTTTAATGCACTTAATCACAACACTACTTATAACTAATACATTTTATAAATGTCCTTTTGTTTTTGTTATACAATTTTAATTACTTTATTAATGAAAATACTCTTTATTTGGTGTTATAGGTCATTTACAAGAGATTCTTGCAAAGCCACCTTTAGTATTGACAGTTCAAGAATTAATTTTTATAATTTGACATTTAAATTTATTTTTCATGATATGGTTTATCTTGAATCGATATATCTTTAATAATGTTACTCGTCTGCCTATAATATCAGATTAATCTATAGACTTTCACCTTTCATTCATTATAAGTTGCTCTGGGTTTAAATTCCTTTTTCTTTATGTACTGAGTGATAACAATTGTCAACGTCATGCAATTTTATGAAATTTAATTTTTAAAATTATTAAATTATTATTTTTATGTTATGTAATATTATTTATTATTACTAAATTTATATCAGTGATATCCATATTAACAATTCTTTATATATTTTATAAATTTACACTAATAATTATTTATTTTATTCAATTTATGTTCGGTCAGGTATTACTTTCATGTGATTTTCTATGTGCATATTTCAAAGTTTTACAATATATTATAAATTGTTAAACTGATTTTAGTATAAATATACACATATTTATTTGTTTTGAGTCCAAGAAATATGTCGCACACATGTATTTTTTTGCATATTGGGCTTTCTGGGTAAACTAATAAATAATTCTGGGTATTTTATCATTATATTGAGACATTTCGATACAATACAATATCTAAAGTTTGATTGTTTTGTTTTAATGTCTTTAATAACATCTTCGATATTTTAATTTTGCAATCTTAACGACGCGGCGCTAATAGCCCTATACGCTTCGTTTTCTAAATGCAATTAAACAGCAGCAAGCGCAACGCGGCATATCATTACAAAATTATTCAGAAAGTCTAATAAAAAAAATGTTAAATTACCCCATTGCCAACAAGAATTGAAGGTCACCATAAAATATAATAGAACGCCAAAAGAGGTACCGAAAAGAGTCAACCTATGGAGAAAACTTAGCTTTTATGAGTTGGTTGCATTAACGGGGTAGCTTCAAACTAATTAGCGGGAATTTCAAAATATGAAAATTTTATGTTCAATTCGTAGAAACAGAATAAAACGTTGCATTATGTCTGACCGATGGCCTAGGAACAACAAAGTTTAATAAACTCAAGAGATCCCGGCAGTCAATCTGGCTATTTAAGAGCTTATGTAACAAAGAAAGTGCAGCGCATTTGTGCCTTAAATTTAGGCTGATTAAATTGATTTCTTAATACAGTATGTGCCAAAAGTATGGAATAAATTCAATAAAAACGAAACAATTACTTTTTGGGAAAAATCCTCGAACAGGTCGATTTTTAATTTAAAAAATACATATTTTAGCGTAAAATGCGATTTTCAAATGTCATTTGTTTTCGAGTAATGACGTTATCGATTTTTTTTTAAATGGCAACACCATATTTTTTTTCCTTGATTCTGAAAGATCGTTTAATTCTCTATCAGACAGTACTAAAATTTTGCCCTCTTACATAGGAAAGTTTTCGAGTAAATGACGATTGAATGTTAGAAAACGTAAATCAATTAAAATAAAGCGAAATTCTAATGGATTTATGTCAAGGAAATAGAAATTTACACCGGCAAATACTTTTTTCAGATGAGGTCACATTTTATTTGAATGGTGCAGTAAACCGTCAAACTTGCAGATATTGGAGTTGGGAAAATCCTCATTGGATGGCAGAGGCACATACCCAACACTCTCAGAAATTAAATGTGTGGGCTGGAATAGTTGACGACAGAATAGTAGGGCCTTTCTTCTTTGAAGGAACCCTTCAGGACAAAGATATTTAGAGTTTCTAGAAAATGACTTTGTTCCAGCCCTTGCAGTAATTTTTCCTAACGATAATGACCCTGACATTCCTGACGATACCATATGGTTTCAGCAAGACGGTGCACCTCCGCACTATGTGTGCCCTGTACGAGATTTTTTGGACAAATGTTTTCCTGGGAGGTGGATCGGCAGACGCGGACCGATAGAATGGAATGCAAGATCGCCAGATCTTACACCTCTTGACTATTTCTTATGGGGATACTTGAAGTCAAAAGTGTACATTAATAAACCACGTATTTTAGAAGAACTTCAAAATCGCATTCGAGACGAAATACGCAGTTACCCCAGAAATCATTCATAATGTGCAAGAAGAATTTCTTCACAGACTAGCGCATTGTCAACAAGTTGGTGGATGGCAATTCGAACATTTAATTTAAGTATAAAATTTAATCAATTGTATTTTATTTTACATACCTCAGAATTGTTACTTTTTTATGGATAAAATTTACGTTTTCTAACATTCAATCGTCAATTTTAGTAATGTCTGATAGAGAATTAAACGATCTTTCAGAATCAAGGAAAAAATATGGTGTTGCCATTTAAAAAAAAATCGATGACGTCATTACTCGAAAGCAAATGACATTTGAAAATCGCATTTTACGCTAAAATATATAATATATTGAAACAATTTTACACTTAGAAGAATTCAGATACAAGGTACAATAGATTATCGTTACACCATGTCAACAAATTGTTAAAATCATTTTGTATCTTTTCACAATTTTCAACATTATTAATATTTCTCAATACCTTCAAATCATCAGCAAAAAAAGTTTATGATAATTAAGAACATGACTCAAATCGTTTATGAAGAGCAAAAAGAGCAAAGGACTAAGGTAAGATCCCTGAGGAACCCCTGACGTTGTTAAATATGCCGGAGATTTAAAGTCATTATACTCAACATTATTGTCCTTTGTTTGAGATAGGATGAAATAATTTGGGAGAACAAAACTAAAGTTATCTAATTCATTCAATAACACAGTATGACAATTTTTTTACTGTATTGTAAAGGTTTTTTAAGCTAATATAAATTAGTTCTCCTACAATTCCTATCAATGAAGTATTGTAGGTCGGGGCTTTTTTCCGGAGTAGTTAGTTTCCCATCGAAAGTTTTGGTAAAGTCAGTGTAAACTGCATCTACCTGCTCATGATTATCAAGAACTTCAAATACAAATTGAGCAAATACGGTTAAATTCGTCATCTATTATTCAAAAAGCCGTGCTGAAAATGAGATAATTGATTATGTGCAGATAGATATATACGGCTATACAAAACAATTTCAATTTTGCAAAACATATTAGTAATAAGGTTGTTATTACCATCTTTCAAAAACCATGACTGTTTTCCGTAGTTTAATAAACTCAATACATTTCACTGCCAGATGAGATAAAACAATGCGGCCAAAAATTACTAAAAAAAGTTTCTCAGATTGAAACATTGAGAAAGAACACAAGTTAGATGGCAACCAGTCCGGATACTGTCTGACAATTTTTCTTAACCAACTATCTACAACATTAGTATTAATATTGAAAGCATATATTAATCGAATATTGTCTAGTAGACCAGGGTCGATAATTTTTGAAACCAAAAAAAATAATAGTAGGATGAAACCCATTGGAAAAGGAAGAGAATACAACAAAAATTAAAGGAAAAATAATTTACAGGCGATCTGAGGTCGGGAAGTGGAAGGGGGTGAGTTTTAAAGGGTAAAAAACGGTTTACCTCGATTTCTGGCAAAACTACAAGTCCTCTGGAAAAAAGTTAAATAGCAAAGTTGTAGGTAATAGAAAGATCTACAACTTTTATAGTTACACTTTTTTCACATAACCTCAAAATGTATGTGAAAAATTCAAATAACCAAGTTTTTGGTTTTTTATTTTTATCCTTTACAAAAAATAATTTTTTTTCACGATATTTGGTGAAAACTTACCTTTTTATGTCACAAATACACTGTATTTTTTTTAATTTAAAATATTTATTTGTTCACCTTATTTTGACTTAATATCGAAAAAGCACCCTAATTTTCAATCGAAAATTCTCACGTCAAAATATCTGCTTTTTTAAAAACTCGGTGGGCTTTTTGTTCATTGAAATCTCTACTTTCTGATGGTGTAAAAAATATACATTATTTTGGTAAACGTTCTCAGAAAATGCAGAGAAACGAAAAAATATTATAGATGTTTTATTAAATTAACTTTATTAACTTATTTAGTTGTTAATTATAGCAGCATATTTCGACTTGCAATTTTTTTGTTTATCAGTGCAATATGGAATCTTACGTTTTTCGAGTAATTAAAGTATAAATTTTAATAAATAGCTCAAAATTGTACATAATGATTGAAAAAAAAAATTTGAATTCGAGTTTGTTTTTTTGTTTCTGAGAACATTTACCATAGTAATGTATATTTTTTTACACCATAAGATAGTACAGATTCCAACGAACAAAAAGCCAACCGACTTTTTCAAAAAAGCAGATATTTTGACGTGAGAATTTTCGATTGAAAATTAGGATGCTTTTTTGATATTAAGTCAAAATAGGGTGAAAAAATGTATATTTTAAATAAAAAAGTTACAGTGTATTTGGGACATAAAAATGTAAGTTTTCATCAAATATCGTAAAAAAAAATTATTTTTTATAAAAGACAAAAAACCAAAAACTTGGTTATCTCAATTTTTCACATAAATTTTGAGGTTATGTGAAAAAAGTGTAAATATAAAAGTTGTAGATCTTTTTATTACCTACAACTTTGCTTTTTAACTTTTTTCCATACGACTTGTAGTTTTGCCAGAAATCAAGATAAACCGTTTTTTACCCTTAAAAAATCACCCCCTTCCACTTCCCGACCTCAGATCGCCCGTAAATTATTTTTCCTCTCATTTTTGTTATATTCTCTTCCTTTTCCAATGGGTTTCATCCTACTATTATTTTTTTCACTTTTTACCATTTTCAAAGAGTTCAGCACTGGTCTATAGTAGTAATAGATTCTTGAAATAAATCATCATACTCTACATCATCATCATCATACAGATCATTTTCTATGCCTATCAAATTAATGTTGCGGACACAAAATTAATTTCCCCAAAGAGTACAAAAAAATCTAATAAAAACAGCCAACGTCGCATTCCGTTTGATAAAAAGTATAATATGGATGTAGTATGAGTGGGAATTTTTCAGGTTTGTCTTTCGGATATTGGCTCTCGGCTGCCGGATATTCCTTGTTTGGAACTCGTACGGGACTTCATTCATTCATTGTTAGAGCAGCTTTTGGTTGAAAAGATATAATGCAGTCAGGAGACAGCCGCCACATAAAATTCTGAAAGTCGAGATTTAGCAATTCTCTGTGAGATTTACTGCTGTACAGAAATTCGAAACTGGTAAATAGATGCACATACACAGACAACTATATAACCTACCCCTAGCTATTGTGTATGTTAATTTTAGTAGAGCATATACAGGGTTAACTATGACTAAGTACAAATATTTTAAGAGGGGATAAAAAAAAAGAATTAACAGAATTTCTTTTCAAAAAATTTCTAAACTTATTTATAAGGCGACAAATTTTTTTTTTTGATATTATATTAAATCCTTATTTAACGCCGCCAATGCGAGAACGAGAGTATGCAACCAGCAAGCAACCGTCATGCACCAGTCGGCCACAGTCGGCGGTCGGTCCAGTCGAGTCGGTTCGCTGTCATGTTATAATTTAATTCCTGTGTTTACGTTGCAGTTTTGTGTTCTTCTTCAGTTTCTAGTGCCTTATTTTAATTTTAAACGTTTTATAGTTAATAAATAAAGGAACATGTGTCGGGTACAGATATTTTCCCACAATATAGTGCGCTGGTTTGTTTTTCTAGGTTATGGGACAAAACTGCCGCGGGTGTTAAAAATTTTCTGTTATCTATTAGAACCTACCTACTCATTCCTTTCTTCGATTTTGTTATAATATATAGGCATTGTATGTAACTGTACCTACGGGAAGTGTGTTTATCAGTAGTGAGTGAAAATGTAGTTTTATCAGTTTGTAACCAAATAATGAAAAACGAATGCAAAATACTGGAGCTAACTGGATTAACTGTTACCTGCCTATCAGGTATTATTACTAATAAGAATGTTAATTTTTGTCGTTTCTGCATTTAGACCACTATGGATCTAAGCCATAAGCCATCTCAGTTGATACTCATCATATTGGTAAAATTTCCTGGCTGCTTCTTTAATTTGGGTTTTGATAAATTTTATTTTGTGTTCGTCATGTAAGCGTGTCATGTTTGCGTACCTGTTTGCGTTTGTAACTAGTCGAAGTAATTTGTTCTGTGTAGTTTGTAATCGTTTGTATGTTATGGTAAATCGGTCCACCGTAGGTTATTGTTGGTCTTATAATTGTTTTATAAATAAGTAGTTTATTTTTTGTGGATAGGCGGCTTCTTCTGTTTATTAATGGATATAATTTACTTGTAGCAGTGTAAACCTTTTGTAATATTTTGTTTACTTGTTTTATGAAGCTCAGCCGCCTATCCAGCGTAATTCCTAAATATTGCCTAGATGGTATTTTATTTTTTGCGTCGCAGTCTGTGCAGAGAAAGAAGATGCATAGATTGTCGTATCGTCAGCGTACATCGTGGTTTTCGTTATCGGGCAAGTCGGTAAATCAGAGACATACAGGTTATATAATATCGGCGAAAGTACAGTATCTTGCGGAACGCCTGCATTTAGAAGTTTTATACTTGATAATATATTATTGAAAGGACGGATTTTTTTTTGTTACTATAGTAATATATAGATATATAATTTTGGTGGCTTATCTTGTTGAGACGTTTTGAAATATAGTGTGGCAAGTTCCGATTAATTTAATAAAGGAATAATTGAGTGAGTACTTAGCTATTTAATGTATATTTCTGTTTGAGAGTAATTATTGATGTTTTATTCTGCCTGGCCAGGAATGATTATTGAGGTAAATATTGTTTGACAATAATTCGTGATGTTTTGTATGACATTGATGACTTTGAAAAATTGATGAATTGTGACTATCGGGTGGTTATACTCGCTACGTGGGAACTGGCGTGGATTCTGTTTTCGGTCCCACCAACCCGGTGATATTTACCGGTATTCCTGAGTTGTTGATTGCTCATTTTGACACATCCGAGTGAGTGACCAAGTAGAGTACACGGATGACCCTCGGTATGTTGACTTCTGGGTGTGCCCCAGAGGTGACCCTGTGATGGTCAGAAACTCACATCGCATGCGCGCTTGCCGAGCGGCTGCTTGTAGTTTTGTATTATTGTAGTTTATGATTTATAGTTGATTTGTATTTGTGTATTTTTAACTTGTCTAATTTACATAACGTTTTTATTCCCTACCCCTCATAGCTTTAGGTATGATATAAGTAATTACAGCCAAGAAGAGGGGGCCCAGACGAGAAAAACACCTTGTGTGGTCCAGTCTGGGGGTAGCTCCACCCCCGGTGAGTTTATTAATTATCGTATCTAACTGTACAGTATGGTAAAGTTTTGTTCTCTTTTATTTCCGGAACTTGCCTACACTTGACCAACAGAAATGTCTAAATAAACTACCTTATGTCTCGCCCTGGGATAACAGATGTTTGTGGATAATTTGAACGTCTCGTAATTTAGGTATGAACATTTATTTTCTATTTGCATGTTAGATGGAGACAAATACGACCCTTGCTTATTTATTTGACTTGTTTTGTATAAATATTGATCTCATTAACAAATGACATATGATAATTGATTTTATTATCCTTACATTATTAATTTTAACCTGTATGCTTCGATTAGTCATGTAGCTGTATAGTAAATTAGTCATATGTTTAGGTAGTTTGTGTAAATGTATCAATTTGTACGTCAGTCCATTTAACCATACTGTGTCGAATGCTTTTTCTATGTCCAGTAGGAGTGCTACTGTAGTTTGTTTTCTATTAAATGACATTATGGCGTCCTGCACGATTCTTGCTGCCGCGTGTATGGTACTACTCCCCTTCCTGAAGCCTAATTGTTCTTTGTTTATCAGGTTGTTTTTATTTATATGATAATGTAGGTTTTTTAAGATAACTTTTTCGGCGATTTTAGACATCGTATCGAGGAGAGCGATAGGACGGTAGCTGTTAGGATTATGAGGATTTTTTGCAGGTTTAAGGATGGGAATTATTGTGGCTTTTTTCCATTTTTTAGGGAAATGTTGCAAAATTGTTATTTTATTAATTATGTTTGTCAAGGCTACAACGGCCTTAAGGGGGAGGTTTTTTAGTGCTAGGTTAGGTATGGAATCGGGACCGGGAATGGGGAATGGTTTTTTTAGTAACTTTACCATTTTCCAAAGTATGTTATTACTGGTCGCTAGTGTTTCGATTTTTCTCCCCCATACGTCGTTTTTGTATTCGTCTAGTCGTGTCTTAATCGTGTCATGGAGTTCAATGAGTCTACGTTTATCTGCTAATCTACTACATCTCTGCCACCTTTTTTTGATTTTATTTTTAAATGTAATTAAATTTTTGATGTTTTGGGGCAGAGTTTCTACTTTTGGTTTCTGTTTAATTAATTTGGTCGTTGCGTCTCGTGCGTCTTGTATTATTTTAGTGAGTACGTCTACTTCTTCGTCCAGTTCTTGTCGACTATCTATGTTACTGTTTATTGTCAGTCTGTCATTAATAATTTTCCTAAATAATTTCCAGTTTGTGTTTTTATAGTCATAAATCTGTACTGATGTTTCGTTTGTTTTTGTATTATTCAGAGTTACTGTCACGGGGTTATGGTCGCTAGAAAGTTGGGAAAGGGAAACTGGAATTAAGGGGTGTGGATAATTTTTATTCAGTATTAAGTCTATTATCGTGGGAGTAGTACCATTAGCGGGATAATGAGTTGGTCTATCCGGAGCCGATATTGCGAGATTGTTGTTTTCAGCATAATCGTATAGGACTTTGCCATTTTTATTACATTTTTTATTGTTCCATGAGGTATGCCTGACGTTAAAGTCTCCTACCAGTAGCACTCTGTAGTCTTTGGTGAGTTGCGTCAGTTCATTTGTTATGTTATGTCTTGGTCTGTTATAAATTACACATATTATTGTGCCGTCTTGTAGTTTTATACCTATGTTTGCGATGTTTATGTCGATATATGGGAGGGGCATGTGTGGTATATTTTTTCTGATGAGTATAGCTACTCCTCCGCCTCTGTAATTTGAATCGTGTCTGTACGTTTTGTAATTAGTAACGTTAAGTCTAGTTTCTGTCAGGACCATTATGTCTACTTTCTCTGCATTTAGGAAGTGTCTCAGTTCGTTAGTTCTTGTCCTTAGTCCGTTAGCGTTCCAGTTAATTAGCAAGAAGGGTCAATTTTATAATTTGATAAGTGTTTTGTGGTAAATTCCTGTAAAATTAATATTTTGTCCAAAGCGTTTTTGGCAACCATTAACATGATATTTAATTGTTTTACGGCTTTTATAGTTTCTTTCAAATTAATTAGAGAGTTCAAAGTAGCAAATTGGTTCATAAGTTCATTAAAATCTAGGGAGGCTGCGGGGGAAGCATTACCTGGCAAATGCTCCGGTTGTTTCGTTGCTGTGGTTGGATCTGCAATTCTCTACTCGGGTCCCTCCTGGTTTGATGGGGGTTTCTCGCCGTGGTGTCCTCTCCAGTTGTTTGTAGTGCCTAGTTGAACTTTGGGGGTCCACGTGTCCAGGAGTTTGTTGTAGGTGGTGGGGCTGGTACAAGTGTCTGCGTTTCTCGTGGTTGCAGCTGGGAGTTTATTTTTTGCAGTCGGTAGTTGTATACGGGGCACTCGGTGTTAGAAGCAGTATGGATGCTTGAACAATTAGCACATTTTGGCTCCGAATCTTGGGATTTTTGACAGTCTTTTGTCCAGTGGAATTCCGCACATTTAACGCATCTAGGTTTTTTGTAGCAATTGGAAGTAGCGTGTCCCCATCCTTGACATCTTCTGCATTGAGTAATAATTCTCTCGTTGTACCTACGCTCCCAGGAAACTTTGGTGTACAGGATATATTTAATTTTATTCTGTAATATGTTAAGTGACACATCGTTGGTAGTGATTACTAGGTATAATGGAGAGTACTTAGTCTTCATCTGGTATATATTTTTGATCTCGATGTCGTAATTAGCTTCTATATCGTCTTTAACCTCGTCGGCTTTTAGTCCACTTTGTAGCCCTCGTAGTACGAAAGCATGTTTTTTTTCTTCGTTACTCGTATATGTATGGAAGGGTGTGTCATCGGCTTGTACGAGTTTCCCCTTGTAAGTGTGGTATTCGTTTTTGTCAGTGATATATACCAGTATGGATTTAGGGGCATATTTTATGTAAAAACCCTTTTTTATATGTGTTTTTAGTTCGCTTATTAGGTGCAGATGATTATTAGGCCTGCCTTGAATTACAATCGGTGGAGGCTTGGTGCTGCCTCTATTGTTATTCGTGTTTTTTGGCTTGTTAATAAAGGTTGTTCTTGAACGAACTTCTTGCTCGGCTTCAGTATTAGTTAGAGGTGCGTATCTATTTCCTGTTGGCGTTATTGGTTGCATTATCGTTGCCATTTTGGATGTTTTCTTGGGGTGTATAAATTCGGGTTGTGTCGGTGGTGTAATTTCTTGAATTTCCATAGTTTCTTGATCGTCCCTAATTATAGACATTATGTTTTCATGCATTGACTTGGCAATTAGTGCTTCCGATAAATCCTGCTGTTTAAGTGCTGTTTTCTGTTGCTCTAGAGTTTTTGTCTCCTCGGACATGTGTGGATTTCTTTCTAGAACGAATTAGCATTCCCACTGTTGTTCAGAGTTTTTTGTTTGGCTTTTTTCGGTCATCGTCGGTTGTTTTTGCGGAATTTTCTTTCCTATATCGATTTTTGACTTCACGTTTATGTATTTAGGTTTTTTCTTCTTAATGACTACACTTTCAATGTTTATCGAGTTCGGGTCCAAGCCCGGGGCACTGTTACTCAATTGTCTCACTAGCTCATTTCTCGTTTTGTTTTTAGCACTAAAACTGGAACAAGGTGTCGTATCACTCTCTATGTTTTTGTTGTACATACTTTCATCACTACCGGTTATGTTTACATAATTAGACGGTAAACTTTCAGGCGACTTTCATCGCGGTTTTACAATGTCTGTGATATCGGTGTTGGCTATAATATCTGTTGACGATTTTTGGGGTGATATATTTTTAATTGTATGTAGTTCTTCGTGTTCGCTCATTCAAAGGCTAGTACGGAACTGGACGTGAACTGGTATTTTACATCGTGGTATGGCCGTTGCCTGATAAAATTGTATGATGTGTGGAATATCTGGGTAAAACGTAATTGTTGTGTTCTAAATTTATATCAAAAGCTCAACATTTTGTTAACTTTAAAATAAAAGTTCCGTAGCTGATAATTCCGAAATAACTTCTAAACTATGCGTTTCACAAATATCTGCACATGAATTTTACATCTATCTGTAGATAGTGTAACCATCGAAAGACCCTTATCTCACTTAACCTAATAATATTGTAGAGATGAAATTATTTTAATATCGAGATTTTAGGTGAGCTACATTCCAATATTATAGATAAGAAATTACACAAATGTGTGAAATCAAAATTGAAAATTAAATGTTCAGGACTCAATGGCCATGTGATCCAACGGTGTTTTCGTAAAAAATTGCAAAATGTGGACAACGACACGCGGTGTTCCCAAGCGGTCACCCATCCAAGTACTAACCGCGCCCGACGACGCTTGACTTCAGTGATCGGACGAGAACTACTTACTTTTAAACTATTTTATTATTACACTGAGTTGCTTATAATACATTGTGACAAGTCATATGTGTATTTATTTTATATATTTGAGTAGCGGTACTGAAGTCATGCGACGTAGCGCCACCCCCGGCGATGTTCTGCCTCTTGCCTCTTTGTACTTTTTAATTATGCTTAGATGTTAAAACAGCTTACCAAAGTTATACTGCTATTTATTTTTAATGAGCGCCATAGCACTAGACTAAATAATATTAAATACTCAATTGTTTCTGACAAATATATCTTATTTATGTAGGAAAATTACCAAAACCTACTCCAAATATTTCGAACCCCTGAGTCGCTGATTGTTAAAGCACATGCTGTACATGTTTTTTGGCAGGCGTGTTTATCTGTGCGAACGCTTGATTCTGTCAGTCCGTAATAGTCCAGTCGTCAGTCCAAGTTTTCTGTCAAGTATTTGTGTACACGTCTGATGTCATCTGGTATGTAATGTAGTCCTCTAGTCAGTTCGCATGTTTGTATTTGTTGTTGGTAAAATTTCCTGGCTGCTTCTTTAATTTGGGTTTTGATAAATTTTATTTTGTGTTCGTCATGTAAGCGTGTCATGTTTGTGTACCTGTTTGCGTTCGTAACTAGTCGAAGTAATTTGTTCTGTGTAGTTTGCAATCGTTTGTATTGTGTGTCGGATATGTTATGGTAAATCGGTCCACCGTAGGTTATTGTCGGTCTTATAATTGTTTTATAAATAAGTAGTTTATTTTTTGTGGATAGGCGGCTTCTTCTGTTTATTAATGGATATAATTTACTTGTAGCAGTATAAACCTTTTGTAATATTTTGTTTACTTGTTTTATGAAGCTCAGCCGCCTATCCAGCGTAATTCCTAAATATTTGACGGTATTATTTTCTTTTACTATTTCATTATTGATTTTTATTTTGCTGAATGTTGTCGTCTCGGTAAACCTTCTAGTCAAAGTTATTGTCTCAGTCTTTTGTTCGTTAATTTGTATTTTCCAGTCTTTGTAATACGTCATGAGTTTGTCTAGATGGTATTTTATTTTTTGCGTCGCAGTCTGTGCAGAGAAAGAAGATGCATAGATTGTCGTATCGTCAGCGTACATCGTGGTTTTCGTTATCGGACAGGTCGGTAAATCAGAGACATACAGGTTATATAATATCGGCGAAAGTACAGTACCTTGCGGAACGCCTGCATTTAGAAGTTTCATACTTGATAATGTATTATTAATTTTAACCTGTATGCTTCGATTAGTCATGTAGCTGTATAGCAAATTAGTCATATGTTTAGGTAGTTTGTGTAAATGTATCAATTTGTACGTCAGTCCATTTAACCATACTGTGTCGAATGCTTTTTCTATGTCCAGTAGGAGTGCTACTGTAGTTTGTTTTCTATTAAATGACATTATGGCGTCCTGCAGGATTCTTGCTGCCGCGTGTATGGTACTACTCCCTTTCCTGAAGCCTAATTGTTCTCTGTTTATCAGGTTGTTTTTATTTATATGATAACGTAGGTTGTTTAAGATAACTTTTTCGGCGATTTTAGACATCGTATCGAGGAGAGCGATAGGACGGTAGCTGTTAGGATTATGAGGATTTTTTGCAGGTTTAAGGATGGGAATTATTGTGGCTTTTTTCCATTTTTTAGGGAATTGTTGTAAAATTGTTATTTTATTAATTATGTTTGTCAAGGCTACAACGGCCTTAAGGGGGAGGTTTTTTAGTACTAAGTTAGGTATGGAATCGGGACCTGGAGCTTTATTATTAGGTAGGTATTTAATTATTTCTAGGATTTTATTGGGAGAGGCGAGCATTTTAGTTAGGGTTCTAGAGGGGACGTTGCATCTTGTTAATGTGGTTGTCATGTTGGTTAGGTCTTCGGTTATACGTCTTTGTTCGTCTGTTTCGTCTGGAGATGATGTACAAATTTTTTGAATATTTTTTGCAATAGCGTCGGCTTTATCTTGGTCCATTGTTAATGTTTGATTGTTTATAGTTAGCGTCGCGATGTCATTAAATGGTTTTTTTAGTAACTTTGACATTTTCCAGAGTGTGTTGTTGCTTGTCGCTAGTGTTTCGATTTTTCTCCCCCATACGTCGTTTTTGTATTCGTCTAGTCGTGTCTTAATCGTGTCTTGGAGTTCGATGAGTCTACGTTTATCTGTTAATCTTCTACATCTCTGCCACCTTTTTTTGATTTTATTTTTAAATGTAATTAAATCTTTGATGTTTTGGGGCAGAGTTTCGACTTTTGGTTTCTGTTTAATTAATTTAGTCGTTGCGTCTCGTGCGTCTTGTATTATTTTAGTGAGTACGTCTACTTCTTCGTCCAGTTCTTGTTGACTATCTATGTTATTGTTTATTGTCAGCCTGTCATTAACGATTTTCCTAAATAATTTCCAGTTTGTGTTTTTATAGTCATAAATCTGTACTGATGTTTCGTTTATTTTTGTATTAGTCAGAGTTACTGTCACGGGGTTATGGTCGCTAGAAAGTTGGGAAAGGGAAACTGGAATTAAGGGGTGTGGATAATTTTTATTCAGTATTAAGTCTATTATCGTGGGAGTAGTACCATTAGCGGGATAATGAGTTGGTCTATCCGGAGCCGATATTGCGAGATTGTTGTTTTCAGCATAATCGTATAGGACTTTACCATTTTTGTTACATTTTTTATTGTTCCATGAGGTATGCCTGGCGTTAAAGTCTCCTACCAGTAGCACTCTGTAGTCTTTGGTGAGTTGCGTCAGTTCGTCATTTGTTATGTTATGTCTTGGTCTGTTATAAATTGCACGTATTATTGTGCCGTCTTGTAGTTTTATGCCTATGTTTGCGATGTTTATGTCGATATATGGGAGGGGCATATGTGGTATATTTTTTCTGATGAGTATAGCTACTCCTCCGCCTCTGTAATTTGAATCGTGTCTGTACGTTTTGTAATTAGTAACGTTAAGTCTGTCGTTTACGTTAAGTCTAGTTTCTGTCAGGACCATTATGTCTACTTTCTCTGCATTTAGGAAGTGTCTCAGTTCGTTAGTTCTTGTCCTTAGTCCGTTAGCGTTCCAGTTAATTAGCAAGAAGGGTCAATTTTATAATTTGATAAGTGTTTTGTGGTAAATTCCTGTAAAATTAATATTTTGTTCAGAGCGTTTTTGGCACCCATTAACATGGTATTTAATTGTTTTACGGCTTTTATAGTTTCTTTCAAGTTAATTAAAGAGTTCAAAGTAGCAAATTGGTTCATAAGTTCATTAAAATCTAGGGAGGCTGCGGGGGAAGCGTTACCTGGCAAATGCTCCGGCTGTTTCGTTGCTGTGGTTGGATCTGCAGATTCTCTACTCGGGTCCCTCATGGTTTGATGGGGGTTTCTCGCCGTGGTGTCCTCTCCAGTTGTTTGTGGTGCCTGATTGAACTTTGGAGGTCCACGTGTCCAGGGGTTGGTTGTAGGTTGTGGGGCTGGTACAAGTGTCTGCGTTTCTTGTGGTTGCAGCTGAGAGTTTATTTTTTGCAATCGGTAGTTGTATACGGGGCACTCGGTATTAGAAGCAGTATGGTTGCCTGAACAATTAGCACACTTTGGCTCCGAATCTTGGGATTTTTGACAGTCTTTTGTCCAGTGGAATTCTGCACATTTAACGCATCTAGGTTTTTTGTAGCAGTTGGAAGTAGCGTGTCCCCATCCTTGACATCTTCTGCATTGAGTAATAATTCTCTCGTTGTACCTACGCTCCCAGAAAACTTTGGTGTACAGAATATATTTAATTTTATTCTGTAGTATATTAAGCGTCACATCGCTGGTAGTGATTACTAGGTATAATGGAGAGTACTTAGTCTTCATCTGGTATATATTTTTGATCTCGATGTCGTAATTAGCTTCTATATCGTCTTTGACCTCGTCGGCTGTTGGTCCACTTTGTAGCCCTCGTAGTACGAAAGCATGTGTTTTTTCTTCGTTACTCGTATATGTATGGAAGGGTGTGTCAGCGGCTTCTACGAGTTTCCCCTTATAAGTGTGATATTCATTTTTGTCGGTGATATATATCAATATGGACTTAGGGGCATATTTTATGTAAAAACCCTTTTTTATATGTGTCTTCAGTTCGCTTATTAGGTGCAGATGATTATTAGGTCTGCCTTGGATTACAATGGGTGGAGGTTTGGTGCTGCCTCTATTGTTATTCGTGTGTTTTGGTTTGTTTATTAAAGTTGTTCTTGAACGAACTTCTTGCTCGGTTTCTGTATTAGTGAGAGGAGTGTATCTATTTACTGTTGGCGTTATGGGTTGCATTATCGCTGCCATTTTGGACGTCTTCTTTGGGTGTATAAATTGGGGTTGTGTCGGTGGTGTAATTGTAATTTCTTGGGTTTCCATAGTTTCTGCGTCGTCTCTAATTATAGACATTATGTTTTCTTGCATTGACTTTGCAATTAGTGCTTCCGATAAATCCTGATTTTTAAGTGCGGTTTTTTGTTGTTCTAAAGTTTTTGTCTCTTCAGACATGTGCGGATTTCTTTCTAGAACGAATTGGGATTCCCACTGTTGTTCAGAGCTTTTTATTTGGCTTTTTTCGGTCATCGCCGGCTGTTTTTGTGGAACTTCGTTGTTTTTCTTTCCTATATCGATTTTTGACTTCACGTTTATGTATTTAGGTTTCTTCTTCTTAATAACTACACTTTGGATGTTTATCGAGTTTGGGTCCAAGCCCGGAGCACTGTTACTCAATTGTCTCACTAGCTTATTTCTCGTTTTGTTTTTAGCACTAACACTAGAACTAGGTGTCCTATCACTGTCTATGTTTTTGTCGTACACACTTTCATCACTACCGATTATGTTTCTATAATTTGACGGTAAGCTTTCAGGCGACTTCCGTCGCGGTTTTACAATGTCTGTAATATCGGTGTTGATTATAATATCTGTTGACGATTTTTGGGGTGATATATTTTTAATTGTATGTAGTTCTTCGTGTTCGCTCATTCAAAGGCTAGCACGGAACTGGACGAGAACTGGTATTTTACATCGTGGTATGGCCGTTGCCTGATAAAATTGTATGATTTGTGGAATATCTGGGTAAAACGTAATTGTTGTGTTCTAAATTTATATCAAAAACTCAACATTTTGTTAACTTAAAAATAAAAGTTCCGTAGCTGATAATTCCGAAATAACTTCTAAACTATGCGTTTCACAAATATCTGCACATGAATTTTACATCTATCTGAAGATAGTATAACCATCGAAAGACCCTTATCTCACTTAACCTAATAATATTGTAAAGATGAAATTATTTTAATTTCGAGATTTTGTGTGAGCTACATTCCAATATTATAGATAGGAAATTACACAAAAGTGTGAAATCAAATTTGAAAATTAAATGTTCAAGCCCCAATGCCCATGTGATCCAACGGTGTTTTCGTAAAAAATTGCAAAAAGTGGACAACGACACGCGGTGTTCCCAAGCGGTCACCCATCCAAGTACTAACCGCGCCCGACGATGCTTGACTTCAGTGATCGGACGAGAACTGGTATTTTACATCGTGGTATGGCCGTTGCCTGATAAAATTGTATGATTTGTGGAATATCTGGGTAAAACGTAATTGTTGTGTTCTAAATTTACATCAAAAACTCAACATTTTGTTAACTTTAAAATAAAAGTTCCGTAGCTGATAATTCCGAAATAACTTCTAAACTATGCGTTTCACAAATATCTGCACATGAATTTTACATCTATCTGTAGATAGTATAACCATCGAAAGACCCTTATCTCACTTAACCTAATAATATTGTGAAGATGAAATTATTTTAATTTCGATATTTTAGGTGAGCTACATTCCAATATTATAGATAAGAAATTACACAAAAGTGTGAAATCAAAATTGAAAATTAAATGTTCAGGACTCAATGCTCATATGATGCATCGGTGTTTTCGTAAAAAATTGAAAAAAGTGGACAACGACACGCGGTGTTCCCAAGCGGTCACCCATCCAAGTACTAACCGCGCCCGACGATGCTTGACTTCAGTGATCGGACGAGAACTGGTATTTTACATCGTGGTATGGCCGTTGCCTGATAAAATTGTATGATGTGTGGAATATCTGGGTAAAACGTAATTGTTGTGTTCTAAATTTATATCAAAAGCTCAACATTTTGTTAACTTTAAAATAAAAGTTCCGTAGCTGATAATTCCGAAATAACTTCTAAACTATGCGTTTCACAAATATCTGCACATGAATTTTACATCTATCTGTAGATAGTATAACCATCGAAAGACCCTTATCTCACTTAACCTAATAATATTGTGAAGATGAAATTATTTTAATTTCGATATTTTAGGTGAGCTACATTCCAATATTATAGATAAGAAATTACACAAAAGTGTGAAATCAAAATTGAAAATTAAATGTTCAGGACTCAATGCTCATGTGATGCATCGGTGTTTTCGTAAAAAATTGCAAAAAGTGGACAACGACACGCGGTGTTCCCAAGCGGTCACCCATCCAAGTACTAACCGCGCCCGACGATGCTTGACTTCAGTGATCGGACGAGAACTGGTATTTTACATCGTGGTATGGCCGTTGCCTGATAAAATTGTATGATTTGTGGAATATCTGGGTAAAACGTAATTGTTGTGTTCTAAATTTATATCAAAAACTCAACATTTTGTTAACTTAAAAATAAAAGTTCCGTAGCTGATAATTCCGAAATAACTTCTAAACTATGCGTTTCACAAATATCTGCACATGAATTTTACATCTATCTGAAGATAGTATAACCATCGAAAGACCCTTATCTCACTTAACCTAATAATATTGTAAAGATGAAATTATTTTAATTTCGAGATTTTGTGTGAGCTACATTCCAATATTATAGATAGGAAATTACACAAAAGTGTGAAATCAAATTTGAAAATTAAATGTTCAAGCCCCAATGCCCATGTGATCCAACGGTGTTTTCGTAAAAAATTGCAAAAAGTGGACAACGACACGCGGTGTTCCCAAGCGGTCACCCATCCAAGTACTAACCGCGCCCGACGATGCTTGACTTCAGTGATCGGACGAGAACTGGTATTTTACATCGTGGTATGGCCGTTGCCTGATAAAATTTTATGATTTGTGGAATATCTGGGTAAAACGTAATTGTTGTGTTCTAAATTTACATCAAAAACTCAACATTTTGTTAACTTTAAAATAAAAGTTCCGTAGCTGATAATTCCGAAATAACTTCTAAACTATGCGTTTCACAAATATCTGCACATGAATTTTACATCTATCTGTAGATAGTGTAACCATCGAAAGACCCTTATCTCACTTAACCTAATAATATTGTAGAGATGAAATTATTTTAATTTCGATATTTTAGGTGAGCTACATTCCAATAGGAAATTACACAAAAGTGTGAAATCAAAATTGAAAATTAAATGTTCAGGACTCAATGCTCATGTGATGTATTGGTGTTTTCGTAAAAAATTTAAAAAAGTGGACAACGACACGCGGTGTTCCCAAGCGGTCACCCATCCAAGTACTAACCGCGCCCGACGATGCTTGACTTCAGTGATCGGACGAGAACTGGTATTTTACATCGTGGTATGGCCGTTGCCTGATAAAATTGTATGATTTGTGGAATATCTGGGTAAAACGTAATTGTTGTGTTCTAAATTTACATCAAAAACTCAACATTTTGTTAACTTTAAAATAAAAGTTCCGTAGCTGATAATTCCGAAATAACTTCTAAACTATGCGTTTCACAAATATCTGCACATGAATTTTACATCTATCTGTAGATAGTGTAACCATCGAAAGACCCTTATCTCACTTAACCTAATAATATTGTAGAGATGAAATTATTTTAATTTCGATATTTTAGGTGAGCTACATTCCAATAGGAAATTACACAAAAGTGTGAAATCAAAATTGAAAATTAAATGTTCAGGACTCAATGGCCATGTGATCCAACGGTGTTTTCGTAAAAAATTGCAAAATGTGGACAACGACACGCGGTGTTCCCAAGCGGTCACCCATCCAAGTACTAACCGCGCCCGACGACGCTTGACTTCAGTGATCGGACGAGAACTGGTATTTTACATCGTGGTATGGCCGTTGCCTGATAAAATTGTATGATTTGTGGAATATCTGGGTAAAACGTAATTGTTGTGTTCTAAATTTATATCAAAAACTCACCATTTTGTTAACTTTAAAATAAAAGTTCCGTAGCTGATAATTCCGAAATAACTTCTAAACTATGTGTTTCACAAATATCTGCACATGAATTTTACATCTATCTGTAGATAGTATAACCATGGAAAAACTCTTATCTCACTTAACCTAATAATATTGTAAAGATGAAATTATTTTAATTTCGAGATTTTGTGTGAGCTACATTCCAATATTATAGATAGGAAATTACACAAAAGTGTGAAATCAAATTTGAAAATTAAATGTTCAAGCCCCAATGCCCATTGATCCAACGGTGTTTTCGTAAAAAATTGCAAAAAGTGGACAACGACACGCGGTGTTCCCAAGCGGTCACCCATCCAAGTACTAACCGCGCCCGACGATGCTTGACTTCAGTGATCGGACGAGAACTCTTTTTTTCTTTTCTTTTTAAATTCATTTTATTATTACAATTTAAAGAAGATGGTCACATGTTATAACAATACAGTTCATTTGTGTAATATTTAATAAGTATAAAAAGGACACGGTACAGTTCGCTACGCGGTAACGTTGCCCCTGGCGATGTTAGCCTCGTGTACGTTATGTGAATTTTTTGTTGTCATTTGACGAGCTAGCTTCCCAATGTTTTACTACTGTTCAGACTTTTTCTTTAATTTCTTATTTAGATAATTCTCTGCTACTTCCTATTTTCTGTTGCCTGTGTGATTTGCTGGTAATGCGCAGGAAAACTACCAAAAACCTGCTTTAGATAATTATTTATCATAAAAATTGTCTGTGTTTATGTTTGTTTTTTTTTTTTGCATGCTTTGTCTAGTCGCGTCTCTTTATTTACAGTTTTTATCGGTATAGGATTTCTTTGTTGTTTGTTTTTTTTTTTTTGTTTCTTTATTTTGATTTAGTTATAGTACAGTCAAAGGTCTATGTTTTCGTGCAGATATTTGTGTACGTGTCTAATGTCATCGGGCACGTGAGAAATAGCTCGCGTGAGCTCGCACGTGCGTACATTTTGTTGATAAAATTTTTTAGCTTGAGCTTTGATGATATTTCTCACGTAGTCGATGCCGTATTCTTCATGAAGTTGCGCCATGTTTACGTATCTATCGGAGTTTGTTAGCAATCTTAATAATTTATTCTGTGTTGTCTGTAGTCGTAAGTATTGTGTCTTTGATATATTATGGAAAATTTGTCCTCCGTAAGTCATGATCGGTCTTAGGATCGTTTTATATATTGTCAGTTTGTTTGTCGTAGACAGACGGCTACGTCTGTTTAACAGCGGATATAGCTTACTTAGTACTATGTACACTCTTTTCAGAATACTGCTTATTTGTTGTGTGAATGTTAATCGTCTATCTAGTAGTAGTCCTAAATATTTAATAGGGTTGTTTTCTCGTATCGTGTCATCATTAATTTTTATTTTTGAAAAAACCTGTACATTTGTGAATTTCCTTGTTAATATTATTGTCTCCGTTTTTTGTGTGTTAATATCTATTTTCCACTTGCCGTAGTAGTCAGTTAATTTTGATATGTGATATTTAATTTTTTCAGTCGCGGTCTGAGCAGAGAATGAACTAGCGTAAATAATAGTGTCGTCCGCGTACATTATCGTTTTTGTGATTGGGCATGTCGGTAGGTCTGATATGTATAGGTTGAATAATACGGGTGAAAGTATTGTTCCCTGGGGAACTCCCGCTTTAAGTGGTTTGATCGTTGACAGTTTATTGTTAACTCTAACCTGTATATATCTTTCGGTCAGGTAAGTATAAAATAGATTTGTTATATAGTCTGGGAGTTTGTGATAGTTTTTCATTTTATAGATTAGCCCATCTGTCCACACAGTGTCAAATGCTTTTTGGATATCCAAAAGCAATGCAACGGTAGATTGTTTCCTATTAAACTGAATAATAGCGTCTTGTACAACCTTGGCAATGGCGTGAGTGGTACTACAGCCACTTCGAAACCCTAGTTGTTCTTTATTTATCAGTTTGTTCTTTTTTATATAGATGTTAAGGTTATTTGATATTATTTTCTCTGCTACTTTCGACATAGTGTCTAACAAGGAGATAGGGCGGTAGGAACTTGGATCTTGAGGATTTTTGGAAGGTTTAAGTATAGGGATTACAATGGCGTTTTTCCATTGTTTTGGGAAATATTGCAATGTTATAATTTTGTTGATGATGCTGGCTATAGCTACAATTGCCTTTTGGGGGAGATTTTTGAGAACGATATTAGGAAGAGTATCTGGACCTGGAGCTTTGTTATTTGGGAGTTTTTTAATAATTTCATGAATTTGATTAGGAGTAGTTAAAATTTTAGATAAAATTCTTGTTGGGATTTTTTGTCTTATAATGTCGTTGATAAAATTTCTAGTTTCATTTGTAATACGTATTTGTTCTTCCGTGTCATCTGGTCGACTCGTGCATGTCTTACATAGGTTTTCCGCTATTAGTTCGGCTTTGTGGTCATCCATTGTCGCGGTTTGTCCATTTTTAACCAGTGTGGTGATATTATGGAACGGTTTCCTTAATAGTTTCGCCATTTTCCACAGGGAGTTGTCTTTGACTGATAAGTTTTTTATCTTTTCATTCCAGGATTTATTTCTGTGATCGTCAAGTCTGTTGCGTATTGTCTCTTGTATTTCTGCTAGTCTCTGTCTGTCATTTATTCTTCTAAATTTTTGCCACTTCTTTTTAAGTTTGTTTTTAAATTTGATCAAATTAATGATTTCCTGGGGTATATTTTCCTCCTTCAACTTTTGTTTGATTAACTTTGTTGTTTTATCTCGTGCCTGTCGTATAATGTTAGTTAAATTGTCAACTTCGTTGTCGATGTCTGGTCCAGTTTCGATTTTGTGGTTTATTTTTAATTCGTTGTTGACAATTTTCCTAAATTCTTTCCAGTTGGTTCCTTTATAGTTAAATATGTCTTTGTCGAGTACGTTTATGTCAGTCTTCGTCAGCGTAATTGTCACTGGGTTATGGTCACTTGATAGTCTAGTCAGTGATATAGGATATAGAGCATGGGAATAGTTTTTGTTTATCACTATGTCAATCGTAGTTGGTCGAGATCCGTTTGTCGGATAGTGGGTAGGACGATCCGGAGCTATCACTGCTAGGTTATGAGTTTCGGCTTTTTCCGAAATAAAGTTACCGTTTGAGTTATTCCTACGATTATTCCAGTCAGCATGTCTAGCGTTCAAGTCTCCGATTAATAGTACGGTCTGTTCAGTTAATAATGTCATTAGATCTTGATTTGTCATTTTATGTCTTGGTCTATTGTATGCAGCTCTTATTACTGTCCTATCCTTTAGCATTATTGCAATATTTTCTATGTTACTCGTTATGTTGGGAAGAGGTAAATGTGGAATGTTTTTTCTTATTAAGATTGCTACGCCCCCCCCTCTATAGCCCGAATCTTGTCGGTAAATTGTATAATTACTAATTTTAAGTCTGTCATTATTGTTTAATTTAGTTTCTGTCATTACCAATATGTCGATCTTCTCTGTGCTTAAAAATTGTCTTAGGTCTAGTAATTTATTTTTAATACCATTGGCATTCCAATTTATTAGTTTGAAGGGTCAATTCTGAAATTAGGAAGATGATTGGTCGTGAAATCTTGTAAAATTAATATTTTGTCTAATGGACATTTTGCTTTAGCTAGCATATTATTTAGTAATGTGATAGCTTTAATAGTTTCTTTTAAATTTATTAAGGAATTTAAAGTATTAAACTGAGTCATTAGTTCGTCGAATTCAATTGAAGCTACAGGGGAAACGTTACTTACATTTACAGATGTGCGCGCCTTGCTGGTTACGGGGACTGTCTGGGCCTCTGGCTGTGGTTGTGTGATACATCTTTCTGGTTGACTGCTGCCAGTGCTGTTAGTAGTCTGCTGTCCACTCTGCATGGGCAGTTGGGTGCCTTGGGTCCATGGGTTGGAAGATGGCAATGGTGCCGCGACGTAACTCAGGGTTTTCTTGGCTTCTGTCAGGTTCTCTTGCATTTTGTCTATCTTGTATTTATATACAGGACAGTCTACGTTGCTTGCTGTATGAGTCCCTCCGCAGTTGGCACATTTTGGTTCGGTATTGTTTGGTTTTTCGCAGTCCTTTGTCCAGTGACTCTCTGCGCATTTTACACACTTGGGCATGCGGTAACAATTGGATGTGGCATGCCCCCAAGCTTGACATCTCCGGCATTGCGTTATTAGCCTTTCATTCCTCCTTCTCTCCCATGTCACTTTTGTGCACAGAACGTACTTTATGTTGTTTTGAATATTTCTTAAGGTGACATCACTGCTGGTAATCACTAGGTAGAGAGGATGGTAGGCTGTCTTCATTTGAAAAATGTTTTTAATTTCAATATCGTAATTGTTTTCGATGTCCTCTTGGATTTCTTCGGTAGGTATTTTTCCTTGTAATCCTCTCAAGACAAAGGCATGTGTCTTATTTTCGTTTGTTGTATACGTGTGGAACTGGGTGTGTTGGTCTTCAATGAGTCTTTTCTTGTAATTGTTATATTCTTCTTGGTCACTAATATATAATAGTATGGTTTTCGCTGCGTATTTTACATAGAATCCCTTTTTTATGTGTGCTTTTAATTCCTTAATTAAGTGTTGATGATTGCTAGCTTTTCCCTGTAGAACTAGGGGTGGTACTTTATTTGTTTTTTTCGAGTCACTCGGTGTTTTCGGTTTAGAAGTAAATGTTGTTTTATGTTGAATTTCTTGTTCAGACTGAGTGTTGGTGAGAAGTTGATATCTATTTTCTGTCGGAATAATAGGCCTTATTATATTAGATATTCTCGATGTTCTTTTAGGGGACAAAAATTGTGGGGCTTTGGTATTAGTCTGCTCATCAGTTTCCATTTCCTGTTGATTGTTGTCGCTAATTATTTGCATGAGGTTTTCCCGCATTGACTGTGCGATCTGTTCTTCTGCTAACTGCTGTTTTCCTAATTCTTCCCGTTGTTTATTTATATTCGGACAGGTCTCTATCATGTTTGGGTTTTTTGGTAGGTTGAAGTCCGATTCCCAATCTCCTGTGTTTTTGTCTTTATCGGTTGACTTTTTTCGATCAGCCATGCTTCGCCGTTTACTTGATATTTCTAGTTTATCTTTCTGTCCGATGTCTATTTTATGTTGGATTGAACTGTATTTTGATTTTCTTTTCTTAATCACTACACTTGCACTGCTGATAGATTTACTATCTAAACCTGGTACACTAGTACTGAGCTGCCTGAGCAGTCTATTGTTTGTTTTTGGTGTTTTTAACTTAGCACTATTAGAAGTCTTATCACTGTCTCTTGCATTATCGATAACTTTGTCGCTGTAATCATTTGTAAGATTTTCACTGGTATTTTACATCGTGGTATGGCCGTTTCCTGATAAAATTGTATGATTTGTGGAATATCTGCGTAAAATGTAATGGTTGTGTTCTAAATTTATATCAAAAACTCAACATTTTGTTAACTTTAAAATAAAAGTTCCGTAGCTGATAATTCCGAAATAACTTCTAAACTATGCGTTTCACAAATATCTGCACATGAATTTTACATCTATCTGTAGATAGTATAACCATCGAAAGACCCTTATCTCACTTAACCTAATAATATTGTGAAGATGAAATTAATTTAATTTCGATATTTTAGGTGAGCTACATTCCAATATTATAGATAGGAAATTACACAAAAGTGTGAAATCAAATTTGAAAATTAAATGTTCAAGCCCCAATGCCCATGTGATCCAACGGTGTTTTCGTAAAAAATTGCAAAAAGTGGACAACGACACGCGGTGTTCCCAAGCGGTCACCCATCCAAGTACTAACCGCGCCCGACGATGGTTGACTTCAGTGATCGGACGAGAACTGGTATTTTACATCGTGGTATGGCCGTTGCCTGATAAAATTTTATGATTTGTGGAATATCTGGGTAAAACGTAATTGTTGTGTTCTAAATTTACATCAAAAACTCAACATTTTGTTAACTTTAAAATAAAAGTTCCGTAGCTGATAATTCCGAAATAACTTCTAAACTATGTGTTTCACAAATATCTGTATATGAATTTTACATCTATCTGTAGATAGTATAACCATGGAAAAACCCTTATCTCACTTAACCTAATAATATTGTAAAGATGAAATTATTTTAATTTCGAGATTTTGTGTGAGCTACATTCCAATATTATAGATAGGAAATTACACAAAAGTGTGAAATCAAATTTGAAAATTAAATGTTCAAGCCCCAATGCCCATGTGATCCAACGGTGTTTTCGTAAAAAATTGCAAAAAGTGGACAACGACACGCGGTGTTCCCAAGCGGTCACCCATCCAAGTACTAACCGCGCCCGACGATGCTTGACTTCAGTGATCGGACGAGAACTTACTTACTTTTAAACTTTTTTATTGTTACACTGAGTTGCTTATAATACATTGTGACAAGTCATATGTGTATTTATTTTATATATTTGAGTAGCGGTACTGAAGTCATGCGACGTAGCGCCACCCCCGGCGATGTTCTGCCTCTTGCCTCTTTGTACTTTTTAATTATGCTTAGATGTTAAAACAGCTTACCAAAGTTATACTGCTATTTATTTTTAATGAGCGCCATAGCACTAGACTAAATAATATTAAATACTCAATTGTTTCTGACAAATATATCTTATTTATGTAGGAAAATTACCAAAACCTACTCCAAATATTTCGAACCCCTGAGTCGCTGTTTGTTAAAGCACATCCTGTATATGTTTTTTGGCAGGCGTGTTTATCTGTGTGAACGCTTGATTCTGTCTGTCCGTAATAGTCCAGTCGTCAGTCCAAGTTTTCTGTCAAGTATTTGTGTACACGTCTGATGTCATCTGGTATGTAATGTAGTCCTCTAGTCAGTTCGCATGTTTGTATTTGTTGTTGGTAAAATTTCCTGGCTGCTTCTTTAATTTGGGTTTTGATAAATTTTATTTTGTGTTCGTCATGTAAGCGTGTCATGTTTGTGTACCTGTTTGCGTTTGTGACTAGTCGAAGTAATTTGTTCTGTGTAGTTTGTAATCGTTTGTATTGTGTGTCGGATATGTTATGGTAAATCGGTCCACCGTAGGTTATTGTCGGTCTTATAATTGTTTTATAAATAAGTAGTTTATTTTTTGTGGATAGGCGGCTTCTTCTGTTTATTAATGGATATAATTTACTTGTAGCAGTATAAACCTTTTGTAATATTTTGTTTACTTGTTTTATGAAGCTCAGCCGCCTATCCAGCGTAATTCCTAAATATTTGACGGTATTATTTTCTTTTACTATTTCATTATTGATTTTTATTTTGCTGAATGTTGTCGTCTCGGTAAACCTTCTAGTCAAAGTTATTGTCTCAGTCTTTTGTTCGTTAATTTGTATTTTCCAGTCTTTGTAATACGTCATGAGTTTGTCTAGATGGTATTTTATTTTTTGCGTCGCAGTCTGTGCAGAGAAAGAAGATGCATAGATTGTCGTATCGTCAGCGTACATCGTGGTTTTCGTTATCGGACAGGTCGGTAAATCAGAGACATACAGGTTATATAATATCGGCGAAAGTACAGTACCTTGCGGAACGCCTGCATTTAGAAGTTTCATACTTGATAATGTATTATTAATTTTAGCTGTATAGCAAATTAGTCATATGTTTAGGTAGTTTGTGTATATGTATCAATTTGTACGTCAGTCCATTTAACCATACTGTGTCGAATGCTTTTTCTATGTCCAGTAGGAGTGCTACTGTAGTTTGTTTTCTATTAAATGACATTATGGCGTCCTGCACGATTCTTGCTGCCGCGTGTATGGTACTACTCCCTTTCCTGAAGCCTAATTGTTCTTTGTTTATCAGGTTGTTTTTATTTATATGATAATGTAGGTTTTTTAAGATAACTTTTTCGGCGATTTTAGACATCGTATCGAGGAGAGCGATAGGACGGTAGCTGTTAGGATTATGAGGATTTTTTGCAGGTTTAAGGATGGGAATTATTGTGGCTTTTTTCCATTTTTTAGGGAATTGTTGTAAAATTGTTATTTTATTAATTATGTTTGTCAAGGCTACAACGGACTTAAGGGGGAGGTTTTTTAGTGCTAAGTTAGGTATGGAATCGGGACCGGGAGCTTTATTATTAGGTAGGTATTTAATTATTTCTAGGATTTTATTGGGAGAGGCGAGCATTTTAGTTAGGGTTCTAGAGGGGACGTTGCATCTTGTTAATGTGGTTGTCATGTTGGTTAAGTCTTCGGTTATACGTCTTTGTTCGTCTGTTTCGTCTGGAGATGATGTACAAATTTTTTGAATATTTTTTGCAATAGCGTCGGCTTTATCTTGGTCCATTGTTAATGTTTGATTGTTTATAGTTAGCGTCGCGATGGTTTTTTTAGTAACTTTGACATTTTCCAGAGTGTGTTGTTGCTTGTCGCTAGTGTTTCGATTTTTCTCCCCCATACGTCGTTTTTGTATTCGTCTAGTCGTGTCTTAATCGTGTCTTGGAGTTCGATGAGTCTACGTTTATCTGTTAATCTTCTACATCTCTGCCACCTTTTTTTGATTTTATTTTTAAATGTAATTAAATCTTTGATGTTTTGGGGCAGAGTTTCGACTTTTGGTTTCTGTTTAATTAATTTGGTCGTTGCGTCTCGTGCGTCTTGTATTATTTTAGTGAGTACGTCTACTTCTTCGTCCAGTTCTTCTTGACTATCTATGTTATTGTTTATTGTCAGTCTGTCATTAACGATTTTCCTAAATAATTTCCAGTTTGTGTTTTTATAGTCATAAATCTGTACTGATGTTTCGTTTATTTTTGTATTAGTCAGAGTTACTGTCACGGGGTTATGGTCGCTAGAAAGTTGGGAAAGGGAAACTGGAATTAAGGGGTGTGGATAATTTTTATTCAGTATTAAGTCTATTATCGTGGGAGTAGTACCATTATCGGGATAATGAGTTGGTCTATCCGGAGCCGATATTGCGAGATTGTTGTTTTCAGCATAATCGTATAGGACTTTGCCATTTTTGTTACATTTTTTATTGTTCCATGAGGTATGCCTGGCGTTAGAGTCTCCTACCAGTAGCACTCTGTAGTCTTTGGTAAGTTGCGTCAGTTCGTCATTTGTTATGTTATGTCTTGGTCTGTTATAAATTGCACGTATTATTGTGCCGTCTTGTAGTTTTATGCCTATGTTTGCGATGTTTATGTCGATATATGGGAGGGGCATATGTGGTATATTTTTTCTGATGAGTATAGCTACTCCTCCGCCTCTGTAATTTGAATCGTGTCTGTACGTTTTGTAATTAGTAACGTTAAGTCTGTCGTTTACGTTAAGTCTAGTTTCTGTCAGGACCATTATGTCTACTTTCTCTGCATTTAGGAAGTGTCTCAGTTCGTTAGTTCTTGTCCTTAGTCCGTTAGCGTTCCAGTTAATTAGCAAGAAGGGTCAATTTTATAATTTGATAAGTGTTTTGTGGTAAATTCCTGTAAAATTAATATTTTGTCCAGAGCGTTTTTGGCACCCATTAACATGGTATTTAATTGTTTTACGGCTTTTATAGTTTCTTTCAAGTTAATTAAAGAGTTCAAAGTAGCAAATTGGTTCATAAGTTCATTAAAATCTAGGGAGGCTGCGGGGGAAGCGTTACCTGGCAAATGCTCCGGCTGTTTCGTTGCTGTGGTTGGATCTGCAGATTCTCTACTCGGGTCCCTCATGGTTTGATGGGGGTTTCTCGCCGTGGTGTCCTCTCCAGTTGTTTGTGGTGCCTGATTGAACTTTGGAGGTCCACGTGTCCAGGGGTTGGTTGTAGGTTGTGGGGCTGGTACAAGTGTCTGCGTTTCTCGTGGTTGCAGCTGAGCGTTTATTTTTTGCAATCGGTAGTTGTATACGGGGCACTCGGTATTAGAAGCAGTATGGTTGCCTGAACAATTAGCACACTTTGGCTCCGAATCTTGGGATTTTTGACAGTCTTTTGTCCAGTGGAATTCTGCACATTTAACGCATTTAGGTTTTTTGTAGCAGTTGGAAGTAGCGTGTCCCCATCCTTGACATCTTCTGCATTGAGTAATAATTCTCTCGTTGTACCTACGCTCCCAGAAAACTTTGGTGTACAGGATATATTTAATTTTATTCTGTAGTATATTAAGCGTCACATCGCTGGTAGTGATTACTAGGTATAATGGAGAGTACTTAGTCTTCATCTGGTATATATTTTTGATCTCGATGTCGTAATTAGCTTCTATATCGTCTTTGACCTCGTCGGCTGTTGGTCCACTTTGTAGCCCTCGTAGTACGAAAGCATGTGTTTTTTCTTCGTTACTCGTATATGTATGGAAGGGTGTGTCATCGGCTTCTACGAGTTTCCCCTTGTAAGTGTGATATTCATTTTTGTCGGTGATATATATCAATATGGACTTAGGGGCATATTTTATGTAAAAACCCTTTTTTATATGTGTCTTCAGTTCGCTTATTAGGTGCAGATGATTATTAGGTCTGCCTTGGATTACAATGGGTGGAGGTTTGGTGCTGCCTCTATTGTTATTCGTGTGTTTTGGTTTGTTTATTAAAGTTGTTCTTGAACGAACTTCTTGCTCGGTTTCTGTATTAGTGAGAGGAGTGTATCTATTTACTGTTGGCGTTATGGGTTGCATTATCGCTGCCATTTTGGACGTCTTCTTTGGGTGTATAAATTGGGGTTGTGTCGGTGGTGTAATTGTAATTTCTTGGGTTTCCATAGTTTCTGCGTCGTCTCTAATTATAGACATTATGTTTTTTTGCATTGACTTTGCAATTAGTGCTTCCGATAAATCCTGATTTTTAAGTGCGGTTTTTTGTTGTTCTAAAGTTTTTGTCTCCTCAGACATGTGCGGATTTCTTTCTAGAACGAATTGGGATTCCCACTGTTGTTCAGAGCTTTTTGTTTGGCTTTTTTCGGTCATCGCCGGCTGTTTTTGTGGAACTTCGTTGTTTTTCTTTCCTATATCGATTTTTGACTTCACGTTTATGTATTTAGGTTTTTTCTTCTTAATAACTACACTTTGGATGTTTATCGAGTTTGGGTCCAAGCCCGGGGCACTGTTACTCAATTGTCTCACTAGCTTATTTCTCGTTTTGTTTTTAACACTAACACTAGAACTAGGTGTCCTATCACTGTCTATGTTTTTGTCATACACACTTTCATCACTACCGATTATGTTTCTATAATTTGACGGTAAGCTTTCAGGCGACTTCCGTCGCGGTTTTACAATGTCGGTAATATCGGTGTTGATTATAACATCTGATGATGATTTTTGGGGTGGTATATTTTTAATTGTATGTAGTTCTTCGTGTTCGCTCATTCAAAGGCTAGCACGGAACTGGACGAGAACTGGTATTTTACATCGTGGTATGGCCGTTGCCTGATAAAATTGTATGATTTGTGGAATATCTGGGTAAAACGTAATTGTTGTGTTCTAAATTTACATCAAAAACTCGACATTTTGTTAACTTTAAAATAAAAGTTCCGTAGCTGATAATTCCGAAATAACTTCTAAACTATGCGTTTCATAAATATCTGCACATGAATTTTACATCTATCTGTAGATAGTATAACCATCGAAAGACCCTTATCTCACTTAACCTAATAATATTGTAAAGATGAAATTATTTTAATTTCGAGATTTTGTGTGAGCTACATTCCAATATTATAGATAGGAAATTACACAAAAGTGTGAAATCAAATTTGAAAATTAAATGTTCAAGCCCCAATGCCCATGTGATCCAACGGTGTTTTCGTAAAAAATTGCAAAAAGTGGACAACGACACGCGGTGTTCCCAAGCGGTCACCCATCCAAGTACTAACCGCGCCCGACGATGCTTGACTTCAGTGATCGGACGAGAACTGGTATTTTACATCGTGGTATGGCCGTTGCCTGATAAAATGGTATGATTTGTGGAATATCTGCGTAAAATGTAATTGTTGTGTTCTAAATTTATATCAAAAACTCAACATTTTGTTAACTTTAAAATAAAAGTTCCGTAGCTGATAATTCCGAAATAACTTCTAAACTATGCGTTTCACAAATATCTGCACATGAATTTTACATCTATCTGTAGATAGTATAACCATCGAAAGACCCTTATCTCACTTAACCTAATAATATTGTAAAGATGAAATTATTTTAATTTCGAGATTTTAGGTAAACTACATTGCAATGTTAGACAGATAGCAACAAAATCAAGATAAGTCAAAATTGAAAATGTTCAATCATATGAAAGGATATGAAAATATTTTATTTGCTAGTGAATCGACCTTCTCAATTAATGGGGCGGTATTCTCACAAAATCCACATTTTCAAATGATATAGTAATAGTAAAAAATAATAAATAAGTAAACGTCTAGTGCAGCATAGTGGATCATAAAATAATCCTTACATTTTGGAAATCGCACAAATTGACAGTGAAAAATAAAGTAATTTACCAAGTGGAAATCAATTTTGATAGCCATTGAGACAGGGTGCGTTCAGAAACCGGTGAATCATTCTCATTTACCCGTTAGGATTGTAAATACCTACTATAATTTTTTCTGTTCTGTTACTAACTTTAACATCTGAAAGGTGCCAATAGGAATACTCTTATAATCGTCTCACTTAGCAAATAAGGTCATATTCCAATACATTTTTTAAACGTTAAAATATGCTTAGTTGATGTTTAAAAAATATTTATAAATTCCATTCTTTAACATTATAAACCCGATTTTATCCACTTTACCTAAATTTCTTTCTATTTCCTTTATTACATTAATTTATTTCGTCAGAGTTACCCCTTACGTCAGGTACGTCATCAGCCTCTAGAGAAAATCAAGGGAATTTTAAAATTTGCATGAAATGCGTAGCTACAGTTCGTTTCAGTCATTATATTTCAGGAGAGCTTTTGTTTTTGTTCCCCAAAAATGAATAAGTGGAGAAGCATGTTAAAATTATGTCACAACATAAAAGTTTTCCAACACACTTATTTATTTCTGTGTCTTGGAATTCCTTAGTAATGGATTTGTCGTTTCACCGTCTCGTTTCAATAAAAATACTGGAAGATTAAAAGAGTTTCTTGGTTACATTTCTTTATTTTAGACATTTAAATCTTGTTGGCATTACATAAACTTACCTAATGGTAATTTTTTCAACATCATAACGTTTATACTTACTTATTTGTAACATATTTTTCTATACAGGATGCTACAGAATGATATTTAAAAATCTAGGGGCATGTTTTATGATTAAAAATAAGAGAACAAGTTCCATGTTTATCATGGATACGGAAATGCCTCGTATTTGAGATACAGGTTGTTTAAAATTTTCTGTCTTAAATGCTGTAGTCTTTATTTCTCGAAAACCGCTCGAGATATTAAGTTGATTCATGTGTATAAATTTGTCTTGTAACGTACTAGCATCAGTGGTGTTCGTGCCGTTAAATACTCATGTACGCCACTGATTTTTAGACAAATTGGCATCGCTAAGTTGATTCTGCATAAAAAGTCTCTTGGACTTAAACAAAAAAAGATAACACAAAGTGTCGAATGACTTGTTTCTGAAGTGTTTGTTAGTTTTTAATATTTTTTACGAAATAATTAAATCTGGTGAAATATTTCTTTGAAGAATTAACCGACATCCATTTTATGTATGAAAAAGCCAGAATAAATTCAAATAAAGCATGGCGTCTATGAAGAAATTCGAAAGATTGGTAATTTAATTCTTTCATTTTGTTCACGAATAAAGCTTTATTTACCAGACGGTGGCCATTTACCATGAATATTTTTGGGCTGATGAAAATCTATACATAATTTATGAATCGCGACACCAGCAGCAGTTTTTAGTCAATGTGTGGGCAGGAATTATTGAAAATTGTTTGATTTGACCCTTTATTTTGCCGAGAAGATTAGATAGACGAACATATCTGAATTGTTTATAGGAAAATCTACCTACCCTTCTAGAAGCTGTCTCTCTTAATGTTCGCACACGTTTATTGTTTAAGAGACTATGTAAATTTTACATTCCAAAGAAGTTGGATTTATCGGGGCGGGCCTACTCCTTCTCCATCCCGATCACCCGACTTAAATCCATGCAATTTCTACCTTTGGGGCATCTAAAGCAACCGGTGTATTGTACCAGCATAGAATGAAGTTACGTTAGTGGAACGTATTACCAATGCCTGTGAAGCAATACGCAAAACACCTTATACATACAGGGTGTAACTTTGAAGGAGGCTCCGGTTTGGAGGAGGGATACCCGTGACCTTTACAAACACATCATAAGTTTGTTTTCTTAAATTCTGTTAAAAAAACTGATTTTTTTGTTGTTGCCTTTTTTGCAATTTTTATAGTACGCCACTGGGCAGAAAAGCGCTGAGCATATCTAGTTGCAGCGTCACCAGCATTGTTGTCACATTTAATTATTGAAGTGGAAGATGGGAAAAGAAGTTTTATTAGAAAGCAAAAGGCTCACGCCACTCGTGAGGCACTGTTTTTTGACACATACATTTTGTTTGTAGTGGGTGTTCGCTTTATTACTCCATATAAACAAAAAATAAAACATATATTCTTTTACAGATAACACACCAGAAAACAGAAACAAGTCAACTAACATAAAACTCAATAATAAATGAATACATACTTAATACTTTTTACTTGCTTAAGAGTATTCTTCTACGGCATTTAAAATATTTGGTTCAAGATTATTACTTTCCGAGTTTGTTTTTACTCAACATTGGAGTATTGGCGTTCATAACTCCCATAATCTCTTAAATGTTGAACTAATCTTACAGACATTTTCTTATGCGGTATGTGTCTATCGCGGTAATCCATCTGATATCGTTTTCTTGCAGCCGCCGTCTAATTTTGAAAAAAAACGAAGCTTTAGACATATTAGCTCTCGTATTAGCTCTTTCTTAATTTGTATACATATTTTTTTTATAATACCACACACACTTGGTAATGAAAACTGACCTTCGCAAGGTTATTATACACTTGCTTCCACAAAATACTACTTTCAATTATTACGAAATTAAACTTGGCAAAATACAACCCTGCATTAAACAAATTCTAATTCGATTTCAGTAAAAAATCACGCAGATAACTTGCTTTCTCACTCTCATATCTGTATATTTTTTATATAGAACGACCTAGTCTGGTTTCATGTATTGTGTGCAGTATTTATGCGATATTTTTATTTTATAAACTAGGTCAATGTCACGGTTATTGAAGGGACATTTATAAAACCCTTATACATAGAATCAAATCCTTTGTTTTGAAACTGTTTTTTTTTAAACATTTTAAAGCTGTCAGACTAATAATTTGCTTATTTTTAATTACGTACATTTTATAAAACAACAACAATTATTTTAAAACATTAAGTTTTACTGGCAATAATTATTAGTAGGTAACGTATTAAAATCCACCTACCAATACTATTATTTAATAATAATAATTAGTTAATAGATGAGTAAAAAATTGTATTTTTTACGTACTTTTACATTACGTACTTTTTTACAACACTTGAAAATGGTTTTAGGATCCATACTTCATCAGAATTGACAGAAAAGTATAATGAGTGATGGGTTGCAATGTTATAAAAAAGCATATTTAAAAGATTATTCATTGCAGTTTTTTCTTTTTTGTATCTCCGTTACTTAACATCTAGACGTCGGAACTTGTCGTATCATTGACAGTTTATTAGATCAGACTGAGGTGTACACATGCAAAAATATGTTAAACATAGGTATTTACATTGAATTGGTGTTATGTTATTTCTAGTGGCTCGCATCGCCGAAATCTCATCACAATAAATTGGAAGCTGTAGTTTTGTATATCCAGACTATTGTCTTCTGCATTCACATTACCTCACTAAAAAAATCCTCACTCATTTTTCACGGTCTCACAATTATGTCAAACCATGTCACAATTTTTATTATAGCTTCTGCATTTACGTGTTCTAGTACTTTTGATGCGATCAGATGAGATCTTTTGACAACATTTTCTTCCAATGCACCTGGTATAACGTGTTATTTTCCATCCATCAGCAGTAGTTGTTTTGTCAACACTTAACCATAAATACTTGTCTTTTAAATCGGAGCGAATACTGGTTTTTACGGTTGATTTTCGTTTGCAGTCAAGTAAAATATTACATAGAGTACATTGTACCATTAAATACTAACTGGCAAATCGTGAATCCATTTTTCTGTGGTTTTTCTGCACGGTATCCGTCGTGACATTGTGTACAGTTAACTTGTACTCGTGAACGTAATGTAAATAAATAACACGTAGTGCACTACATGAAAGCTACATATATACTGAATTCATTATAAAATATCAGCTTCGGTCGCGCCGCGCTGCATGGAATACGACCCTGAAATGATGGGACAAGTTCCGACGTTTAGACTGGTAACAACTAACTGGCAACACCGTAGACATGGTTCAGCAGTGAAACTCGGACGCTGTACAGGGGCGGCGTGTATAGCAATTTGGGTGCAGTTTAAAAAATTAATTATAACTCGGTTATTTATTTGATTTAAAAAAAACTAATTTCAGATTAGCAATCTAAGGAACACGGACTATCCCCCCTCCAAACCGGACCCCCCTTCAAAGTTACACCCTGTATATTCCGAATATCTAGAAGATAGATGCCAAGGCGATTTAGAACATATAGCACAGACCAAATCGAATCAAATATATCGATATTTATGCCACAATAAAATGATGCCTTCTCCTCAATCCACATTTCGAAAATTCATAGTACCTCTACTTCATTTATTACTCTGACTGAAATTATTTGGTCTCATATAGATGATAATAAATGTACATGCCTTGCATTTTTAGATTTTAGCTAGGCCTTTGCATTAAACCATTTATTATTATTTTCAATGATACATTACTATGGATTCTCTACATAGGCCATTCATTTTTTAAAATCTTATTGAAACCACCGAGCTTAACAAGTACGCTTGCCAAATTGTAATGTTATTCAGACAACACAGTATATTCTGTTAAATAATGGGGTTTTTCAAGGCTTCACTCTTCGACCCTTACTATTTTCTATTTATGTAGCAGATACAGCTATTGAATTTTCTAACGTGCAGCAGTATGCTGATGACTCTCAGTTATCTATTGGAGTTTCTTCAAATAGTGCTGCCAAATAAAATATTATTTCAGATTTACCAAGCATATATAATTATTCTATAGATCACGGTTTACAAATTAAGTATCAGTCTTTTGCGCTTCTTGTCGGTACCAAAAAAGAGGTTTAAGGAATTTTTCGGTTACTATAAATAATGAAATAATTCCTATATTTGAGATAAAAAAATTGCGTCTCACCATTTATAGAATATCTGACATTAGTTTTTTCTTGGTGTCCTGTGTCATCTTCTTCTTCAATCTGTCCACTATCATCACTACTCTCTTGTCTGATACTATTGTTTTCTAGGTTTATTTTCAGTAAAAATACGACTCCCCATTGTGTTCAAATATGGCTGTACAAAGTGGTTTATATCGTCCTTTTTAAAAGAATAACCCCATTCGGAGGCTACAATTATATAATAAAAAATCTTTCTAAGAATTGTTTGCCGCATGCCATATTCTAATGTTATGTCTTTACAGCTCCTATCAATAGTTTTTCTTCATAAAAAATTTTCATTATAACCTTGGTTTAATCATTATAATAGTAGTCAACAACATATCTAATTTATTTCTTGCATAATTTTGAGGTTAAAATCACTAAGTAAAATATAATTCTATTGACTTTAATAACGTTTAAGTTATTTTCTACAAACAGTATTATTTGTTCGAAATAAGGAGGAGGAAACAGATTTCTCTTTTTATTGATAAATTGAACCCAAACCTTCCTCATTTTCCTGCTATTTCCCCTTCCCCCTTCTCTTCATACAACAATGCTATAATTTAAATTCCTTTTTCTGAGCTGGCTGATAAACATGTACATAGTATTTTCTATAAATTTATGTCTTAAATATCGCGCGCAATATGTCTGTATGAACCTGCACGGACCAGCAACTTTTTCTGCAGATTATGTATGTGGCAGACGTTTAGAACTTTTTAAGTAGTAGTTGAGTGTAGCTCGGAAGAAAAAATGTTTATTTTAACGGTATTGTATGAAGAAGAAGGCTCAAAACACTAAGACACAAGATTTCGTAATGTAATGTCATCTGACGAAAGACTTTTCAGTTTCTTTAAGGTATGTAAATAGAGGTTGTTGATATGAGAGGCCCTGACAGTTCAGCGACACACAACTTAGCAGGTCAAATATTTATAACAGTTTGAAACCAATTTCTGATTTTTGTAGGAACAGAACTTACGTAGGACAAACGCGGCCAAGTATAGAAAATACAGGCCACCAACACGACCTGCAGTATTGGTCGTTGCAGGTGACGGTATATGTAGGTGCCTGTCTAGTGTGCGATGCTCGATTAAATAACATGGTAACTTTCATTAGTAGAATTTGCAGATCCATGCAATCATAATGTGCGCGATCTTTTAAAGTTCAAAATAACACTTCTAATAGGACTATTTGGTTATCAAATTAGTTTTTCGGGAAAATGTACTTATTATCTTCATTTAAAAATTCACTTTTTTTAGAGTTAATAATTATATGCAAAAATTGAATGGACATTTGTTTCTGAAATACAGGGTGTGAATATTATTATTATTGTTACATTACTTTGATGATGACCAAAAAAAAAAGTATATATATATAAAAGGACATACCTTTTTATATTATTTTGCTGCTCAGTGGAGTCGAGAGTGAGTTTAAAGTTGTAAGATTAATATAAATAATTTCAAAAAATTTCATAAAATCCGTTTAAATACGATTAATATTTAATGTCGTTCACTAGGCCTCGAAATCAATTTTTCTAAGTCCCGCTATCTGCTGTCGAACCGCCGCACAGTGGCGCAAAATGCCACTGTGCTACTCAAATTACTGTACACCCCTTAGGGTTGGGCCGTTTGAGGTAATTTTTTTTAAATGTTTGTCATAAAATTCCCTATCGATCCCTCTTTCTCAATTTTCGATTTGGGTCTTCATTTTCGCGGAATTTGACTCCAAAAATGGATTTGCATGGAAAAAACTAGATTCTTTGTACAAATATGACCCTACGGAACACGAGATTGAGATTTCGCCGGACTTTTTTATGGGGGAATGCTCGTCTTGGAAAGCCCTGCAAGACTGTCCACTTAGATTTCGGGAAGAAATTTTCCGTTGCCCTTAAAATGGCTACAATCATCCAAAAATTTTCACATATCAGAAATCGTTCTACTGAAAACTGGGAAAGTATTGGAAAAAAATCGCATCTCACAAAAATTATTTGTACACATTCGAGGAATCCGCAAAAATTTTTCCAGAATTTTTGGACTCATTTTTGGACATTCACCAAAATGGCCACATACAGATTTTCCGAATTTTTCCGTAAATTATTGATTTTTCCTGGAACTGTTTGGATGGAAATATATGATAGTGAAAGTCTTCAGCATCTACTGGATCCTTTAAACTTTCGAGACCATAAGATTTTATGTGGATCTTTTTTTTTTGGTCATTTTGATCCAAAATCCACAAATGTTCAAAAATACTGGGAAATCAGCATTCCCAAAACTTTTAAATATTTTGGCTGTCCAAACAAATTCTCAAAAAGCTCAGTCTTTTGAAGGGTTATTGTTATATATTTTATAAATACCGTGTATACAAATTAATGTAGAATAGTGTATGTTTTTCTAGGACAGATATTGTTTTTGTATATTTTATTTATTTATTTTTTTTTGGTACAGCGCTTGATATAAAAAATCAAATTTCGACGTTGTTTCATGTTATCTCTGTGTGTTGGGAAGAAAATAATCAAATCAATCATTTCTTATTAACAATGAACTATTGTATCCAAAATGGCCACTTTTATCAAAAAATTGAATTCCTAAAATCATTTTTTATGGAACCTTTCTGACCTTTTTCAGAATTACGGGAAAATTCGGAAAATATGTATATGGCCATTTTGGTGAATGTCCAAAAATGTGTCCAAAAATTCTGGAAAAATTTTTGCGGATTCCTCGAATGTGTACAAATAATTTTTGTGAGATGAGATTTTTTTTCCAATACTTTCCCAGTTTTCAGTAGAACGATTTCTGATATGTGAAAATTTTTGGATGATTGTAGCCATTTTAAGGGCAACGGAAAATTTCTGCCCGAGATCTTAGTGGACAGTCTTGTAGGGCTTTCCAAGACGAGCATTCCCCCATAAAAAAGTCCGGCAAAATCTCAATCTCGTGTTCCGTAGGGTCATATTTGTACAAAAAATCTAGTTTTCTCCATGCAAACCCATTTTTGGAGTGAAATTCCGCGAAAATGAAGACCCAAATCGAAAATTGAGAAAGAGGGATCGATAGGGAATTTTATGACGAACATTCTAAAAAAAAAATCACCTCAAACGGCCCAACTCTAAGGGGTGTACAGTAATTTGAGTGACACAGTGGCATTTTGCGCCACTGTGCGGCGGTTCGATAGCAGATAGCGGGACTGTGCGCCGTAAGTTCCCCAAGCATTCTCTTTTTCTTCGCGCAAAAACTTGTCCGCGACAAAGTACCCGAATTGTATATACACCGGACAACTCAAAAATGTAATATTATAAAATATTACTTATTATTTTATTTTTATCAATTTTCTGTAATTTTCAAACCACGCCACTGGACGAGAGAGTATGGTCTCAAATAACCGTTTGGACCAGTCCTTCAGTGACAATGAAATTATAAAATAACTGTGTAGAGTCATAGAAAACAGTTTATAGAAAATTATTTTGCATTACAGTTTTGCTCTCTGCCACTACTTTAGTTTCACAGAGTTGGTTTAAGAGGATATCATTAGGAAACACTAACAAGCGCATAGAAATAACTGAGTTCGGCTGCTGCCTACTAGCGGCATAGATAAAAGTTAAAATACTATCTCGACTTATTTAAAAATAATAATTTTAGATTAGTAGGTATATTCTGAGGAACACGTGGTTTTACTCCGATTTAAAGTTATAACCTCTATACAGATTCGGAAAATGCAAACGTTTTTCCTGGTTTACAATAAGACAGAAATACACTTTTGTGTGAATACAATCAAAGAGAGAAAAAAATACAATCAGCGTTGCCAGACTGTGGAATTATCTGTTTACTTGATTTTATTTTGCTCGCTCTATCTCTCTTATTCATATAAACCAAGGTGACCTTCTCCTGAAAGTGATAATCCGGGGAACAGGTGCAAATGTATACTATCCTAGTAGTAAGTACTTTATTTGAATTTATACTTTGTTTGGCTGTGTATAGCTTTTAAAGCACTAACTTTGGTGGATTTAGCTTGCCATCCAGCTTTTCTTGGGTTACATAAGTTATTTCATCAAATGTAAAATGTAAAATAACAAATTTAAAAGTGCCTAGTTTTGCAACATCTGGGTTCTCCCATTGGCCAAAATATTCTTCTGCCGTTCATTACATACCTAAACTCCTAAACATAAGCAATAAGGAATACTATTGAAAACGCCATTCCGGTACAAATCGGAAGGAAACAAATAAATCCGGTACAATTCCGTGACATTATATTTCCCGGAACGGCGTTCCAAAAACTGAAACCTGTCCCGGCCAATCCGGTACGGTTTATCACCTTGCATAAACTGAAATAAAATAAAATAGTATAGATGTAGGTTTAAAATGGAAATTGGAGTGTACATGCCTACTATCCAATGATATTCAAACAATTCGATCCACTCTCTACTTCTCGCCTAGTTTTCCTTTAATGCTGTTCTTCTTACCTACCAACTCGACATCGATAGTTGGCTTACCGGTGATTTTTGGAGTCGGTTTCAGTGTCAATAGGTGTGAAAAAATGGATTTTACAGAGTATCATCCCACTAGAAATAGATATTATTAAGGCTTCATTTACTATCGTATAGATGCCTATTGACTTGGTTCGTTTTCACATAGATAATAGAGAGACTTAAACTTTCCGAACCAGTATTTGACGGAGTTTTATACAGGGCGATTTAGAACTAATCTGAAAAAAAGATATGTCGAATCTACAAAGAACTCTTACAAATACACTTTTGCAATGAAATGATTTAAAAATAAAAAAATGAAAGAAATTCCCAACGAAAGAAATAAATAACATTTTATAAACATCTAGTTTATACAGCAAATTCAACAGCTTTACCGCTATTGTTTTTAATTATTAATAAAATTAATTTATGGTTTTAATTAATAAAATAGTTGGACATACCTATTGTTGCAACAATCAAATTTTGAGCCCGTCTTACCCAGTTTCTACAAACTAACACAAATGTTTCTTGTCCGTTTTGAACTCCTAAATTATTGACAAAGCTGCGATATGTTTGCGTAAGAACCACCAAATTTGGTACACAGGGATTTTATGATATCTAGAATGCGATGCTGATAAGCTTTTTGGCAAGGGGCCCCCACAAGACACTTTTTCGGGGGCCCCCTTGCCTTTGGGGCCACCGAACATTAGTTGCATATTTAGTTTTTAAAAAAATAAGTAGCCTCTTAGAAACTCCAGGGAATTTAAAAATTTTTTTGTCTCTTAAAATTTTTTTGAAAAACACAGCGTTTTTCGAAAAAATGGCAAAATGTGATTGGATGCATATCGAGGTTTAAATTTTAAAGTGTTAATCGTAGGTGGCTGGCATTCGCAATAAACAATCAATTTTATTCTGTGACAGTTGTCATTAACCATCATCAGGAGCTCATAGAGACAGGATCAGTAGTTGTAAAAAAATCACAATTTAAAGAAATTTAATTTTAATTTAAAGAAATCACAAGTTAAACATTAACAATTAATAAGAAAATGTGAGTATCAAAATAAGGTACAATAAACTTGGAAATTAATAACAAAATTAATGGTACTTCATAATTAAATAATTTAATTCTAAAAAGTTTGTTAAAATCACACTGGTCAGTTCCGTAAAACGTGTTCAAAGTGAGAACCGTTTTGTTCAACACAAGCCTGCAAACGTGACACGAAATTTTGACGTATTTTCGTGTGAATGTTGGGAATCTGTCTAATTTCTTCAGCCGCAGCAAGGATTCGTTCATGTAATTGTTCCCGGGTTCTAATTGGTACGGCATAGACGCGATCCTTCATGGCCCCCAGAAAAAAAAGTCCATGGCATTTAGATCGGGAGAACGGGGGGGGCATGTTACATGAGGAGAATTGTTACCTATCCATCGCCCTTGGAAATTTTCATTCAGCCACTCAGTTACGAAGTGCCCCCGATGTGGTGGGGCACCATCGTGCATAAAGAACAAATTGCGTCTAATACCGAGAGGAACATCTTCCATAAGAGGCGGTAGTTCATGCTTCAAAAAATTAAGGTAACTTTCAGCATTTAATCGTGGAGGCAATAAATATGGACCGATGATGCAATCTCCGACAATTCCAGCCTAGCAATTAATTGAAAATTTTTCTTGCGAATGAGTCTGCCTTAAGACAAATGGATTTGCCATAGCCCAATAATGAAGATTGTGCAAATTTATTAGGCCATCTTTTGTAAAGCACGCCTCATCGGTAAAGAAAAAATTTCGTATAAATCCCGGATTTAAGTTGTAACGTTAAAGAGCCCATAAGCTAAAATGTCTTCTTCGTGGCAAATCTTCTACTTTAAGTTCCTGGGCCTTTTGAAAGTGAAAAGGTTTCAACAGTTGTTGTTTGATAAAGCGGTGTATTCTTGTTCTGGGAATCTCAAGTTGAGATGACGCGCGTCTTATGCTTATTTCGGGATTTTCTTCAATTAAATTTAAGATAGTTTCTTCCTGTTCGGGAGTTAATAAATAACTTCTCCCTGAGTTAGGTTTTTTCACAACTACGGATCCTGTCTCCATTAGCTACCGATGTACTCGTGCAAACATTGAATGGTATGGGAGTATGCGTGCAGGAAATCGCTCGGCGTACAATCTGCGTGCGAGACGTGAATTTCCACGAGCCTCCCCGTAAATTAGGTGCATTTGTACCCTTTCTTGGACAGAAAATCTCACCATTATTTCGGGAACAATGATTACTGACAACTATTAATGGTAACAATTTGACACTGGTTAATGACAACTGTCACAGAATAAAATTGATTGTTTATATTGCGAATGCCAGCCACCTACGATTAATACTTTAAAATTTCATATGAACCTCGATATGCATCCAATCACATTTTGCCATTTTTTCGAAAAACGCTGCGTTTTTCGAAAAAATTTTAAGAGACAAAAAAGTTTTTAAATTCCCTGGAGTTTCTAAGAGGCTACTTATTTTTTTAAAAATTAAATATGCAACTAATGTTCGGTGGCCCCAAAGGCAAGGGGGCCCCCGAAAAAGCGTCTTGTGGGGGCCCCTTGCCAAAAAGCTTATCAGCATCGCATTCTACATGTCATAAAATCCCTGTGTACCAAATTTGGTGGTTCTTGTGCGATATAGCTCTGAGATATAAAAAAAATTAAATTTTTAGGGGCTTGTTTCAGGGGGCTATATCTCCGAAAGGGGGTCGCACTTATCAAAAGTAAAAAATAAGGGTCCCTTAAATTTCTCTTAAGAATTTCTGACCAAATTTTGTTGCATTTATTTCGGGACACCCTGTATGATACGCCACACTGCTGCGATACGCTACAACTCGGTTGCAACTGTACCGTGTCGCACCCGCGTTGCATTACACTTGCACTCAATGCATACCGTGGTAAAATTTGCTGCATTTGGGAAATTTTTCTGTTAAAGCATTTTCCCTTCACCTTAAATTTAAACAATATCCACTAACTCCGAGTTGCTATATACTTAAATCATTCACTGAAAGAACAAGTTTGCCATTAATCTGAAGATGTTTCCTCTATAATACTTTTCATTAATATTACTGATTTTAGAGAGATCTCCCTGTATCTGATATTTCATCCCGAAACACCTTATGTGTACTACATATATATTACCATTGCCATGTTACAAAGCCTTTGTAGTCAGGAAACGTATCGCCTAGAGAAGTTGAAATCAGCAATCCAGCGAATGTACGTACGTCTTGAACGTAAGGGGTGCATTCAATCAGCATCGGTCCAGTGTTAGTTTAAGGACTACCGCAGGTTATTCGCCCCTTGAATAATAATATAATATTGCATTTGGCATGATTGTTTTAACAGTGCATTCAGTGATGGATGATGGTATTATTTTAGCTCGCAACGGTAGAACGAACGGCATTGCATAAAACAACAATATTTGAAATATATTCAGTTTCATTTAAATCATATTGATTTTGACGTTTCCTTGCTATGGATTTATTTTCTTTTAGTTTTTACCTTGCATTAATTAAATGGTGTATTTTAGTTGCAAATGCCCACTTTGAAGATTTTAATTTGGATTTTAGTTTGTTTCAAACCATAATGATATAATAAATTACATCTTAGCAAGATACTAGTTCGATATGAACACTATAATGAATCGCGTGTAACGTTAAATCACGAGGTGTTAGCCGAGTGATTTAGTTACACAAGTTTCATTAAAAAAAGTTCATTTCGAGGGTATGTTATTCAAAATTTAATTTACGACGGTCAAATAGATTTTATTTGCAGATTTGATTTATCTTAAAATATGATAAACGTTTTCATAAATTAAAATTCAAAATTATTAGGTGCGTTTATTCGACAGTTGTAACCACAGTTATTGATTGTTTTCAATTTGATTTGGCAACTTCATTATTGACGTTCAATTTTGTGTCATACGTTCAGTTTTAGTGAAGAATAATATTAATATGGGTGATTCTGATTCCGAGAGTGTCCGTTCGGATATCGAAGACATTACACAAAACGTTGTCGATTCCCTATTTGCAGAGATACGAGCAAAATAATGCAAAACTTGAAGATTGGTGTAAATGGAAAGAAATCAAGAATACCAGCAATAAAATGGTTTTTGTGTCATATTTCGAATATGTTTCAAAACATAGCAAACCTTCGTCGCTTTAGGTATGTTATTCTATGCTAGGTTCAGTTATATCAATGAAGAAAAATACGGATATTAGTAAGCAACTCTATTTAAATGCGTTTCAAAATGAAAATCGGAACGTTTTCAGTCAGAAAGATCTAAGATTTTAACAAAAGAAAATATAACTCAATTTTTGCTGGAAGCCGACGATAGAACTCATTTTATAATAAAAGTTGCATTGATACTGGGGCTTGCAGGTGCCTACTGGCGTACTAAATTTAGAAATCTGCACCTATAAAATGTTAAATGTGAAGGACAAAGCATTTATATTATTATTTCGTATCCGAAAACAAATATCACGGATTTTTTTATCATACAAAACAGATACATTGAAAGAATATACATGGTGTTCGGAAATGATGAGCAAAAAATTCAAGGGATAATTCTAGACCGAAAATAAATGCTACCTCTTTCTATAACATTTTTTCCAAAACTGATTATTAACGGAGTTACAGGGTGTTAAAGTTAAAATTTTATTTTCGATATTTGTGAATAACTTCTTAAGAAATCCAAATATTTAAGCAAAATTTGTAAATCGGGTTTTTTTCCGGATGAGAAATTCAAATATGTTTCTAATTTTGACGTCACTAGTAGAGGGCGCCACTTGTGGCACACCTTGTTTCTTTTAAATAGCAGAACTTTTTTGCATCTTAATGTATCCATCTGACTATCGAAACAATCGATTCTCTCACCTATTTTATTTGAAAAAGGTATATCTTGCTGAAGTTGGTAGGCGTCACCATTTTTGAAATAATCCTATTTGAAATGCTCACCGAACTGTTTTGGTTTCAGGTAAAGTGCCTTTCCTGCTAAAAATATAGCAAAATGTCACTTGAAAAAGTTCTTCAGAATCGTAAATTATGAAGACGTGCAAAATTTCAAGAAGATCGGCGAGGTTTGATGAAACCATTTTTTCGACAGAGCACAAAGATTTTATCAAAGCGGACCGATTTTTTATAAATTTTGCACATCTCCATAATTTATCGTTCTGAACAACTTTGTCAAGTAACATTTTGCTGTATTTTCAGTAGAAAAGGCACTTTAACTGAAACCATAACAGTTTTCAATCGGTGCACTGAATATTTCAAATAAGATTATTTCGAAAACTGTTACTCCTAACGACTTCAATAAGGTATACCTTTTTCAGATATAACAGGTAGGAAAATCGATTGTTTTAATAGTCAGATGGAAACAATAAGCAGCGAAAAAGTTCTGTCATTTAAAAGAAACATGGCGTGCCATAAGTGGCGCCCTCTACTAGTGACGTCAAAATTAGAAATATATTTGAATTTCTCGTTCGCAAAAATCCTCTATTTAAAAATTTTATGTAAATATTTGGATTTCTTAAGAAGTTATTTACAAATATCGAAAATAAAATTTGAACTTTAACTCCGTTAATAATCCGTTTTGGAAAAAATGTTATAGAAAGAGGTAGTATTTAATTTTTGTCTAGAATTATCCCTTGAATTTTTTGCTCATCATTTCCGGAAACCCTGTATATGGTGGAAATGGTCCGAAGATATATAGTGATGATGCCAAGCAGCACAGATCATAGTCGATTTTTTGTGAGGTAAATAAATGGAAAATGCATCAAGCAACCATTGGTAAAATGCCATGTAATATGGTTGCTTGCAGATTCAGTAGCCGATTTATTAAGTGTTAAGTTAATGTTAAGTGTTAATTGTAGGCATGGTGGTTGGACCTATAACACAGTGGCAGAAAGTTATATAGAGATTTCAAAGAAAATAAGAAGAAAGTGGTCTCTAATATTTTGATTAACGCTTCAGGTATTGATGGTCCTTCAACAAGTTCAAGCACTGGGGAAATAAACTTATTTTCTAAAAATACAACCCACTTATCATCTGCTGGAATTAATTTAACAAATTGTTCAGAAGTTGTAATTAATGTTTACAATAAATAAATGTTGTCGAATTTTTTATGGTTAACAAGTAAAAGTGGTGACTAAATTTGCTTTTCTTAATTTTTTACTTTAAAATTTGCGTGTTATTATAAATTCATAATGGCATTAAATGATATTATAAAGGTCATAATGGCGTCCAAATGAGGATGCTAATCGTGTCACAATCACACCGTCGTAGATTAAAGAAATAAAGGAATCGAAAGCCGCCGTCCATTTAACAGCACAGTTAATGGTGTAATGAAGTGAATTTTCATTAATAAAATTAATCACCGACCGCCGATATGTGTTTAAATTATCGAACGTCAGCACATACAACCGCTACCGTCCGCATCGAGACAAAGCCAGTCGCAGCGCATTGACCGGCCAGTCCCGGCCGCCCAAGCGAGAAGACCTGCCGCGAGCCTGGAATTTTCAGAATCGCTAACGAACTCCACGCGCTGACCGCCGACTAAAATAAGTCGCTGAATCAACTTAGAATAATTTTGTGAAGACTCCGAGCTAAGGTAAGAAATTTACAAGTTCAAAAGGGAGAGCAGTGCGCCGTCGCCGATTTGTCTACAGCACCGAAGACTTCTAAACAGCGAGGAAGCGATTCAGTTCCTGGCCCGACGTCGTTGAGAGCAGTCCTGCCCGTCCACCACTTCCACACCAGAGAAGCTGTTCGTGATTTTTAGAAAAATTCTGCCAGGACCACTAGCCGTAGCTGTTTGGTGAGATTTTTACAAGTATCGTCTGAGGACCGCTGCGCAGCCGCCAACCCGTGACCAGCACTGAGGGCTTTTAAACTCCGAGGAGGCACTTCAGTTCCTGGCCAGCCGTCCACGAGAGCAGTCCTGCCTGTCTACCACCCCAGTAGCTGAGGAGTTGTCTGAGACCACTAGCCGTAGCTGCTTTTGGTAAGAAATTTCAGAGTCCAGTCCGAAGAGGAGAGGGGAGGGGAGTCTTGTCTGTCCAGCCCACCAGAGAAGCTGCCTTTAGTAACTGTACTAAGTCGAGTCTGGGGACCAGTGGGCAGCCGCCTACCACTTAGGAGTGTTAGGTGTTCCACCGTCGTGGCCGCAGAGTCAGTTCCTGTCCAGCCAGCACCAGCAGCAGTCCAGTCCAGCACGGCCAGGAATTCAGTCCAGCACCAGCAGCAGTCTAGTCCAGCACCGTTAACTAAGGATAATAGGTTTGCACTCAATAAATGTAAATATTTATCAAGTGTGCCTTGTTTTACTGGACACCGAAAGTCTAACTCCTCCGTCACGACCCGCTGGACATACCGTGTCACTATAGCCGCCCGAGTAGTGGTGTTTCTGCACTGTAAACAGAAACTGGCGCTCGAGGTTTCCGCCGTCACCGCTCAGGTGTCATAGTGACACTGTGTCGTCTTGCAATCACGACGTAGGTACATCACAATGGATCGCAACTACTCGCTGTCAACAATTTAGAATGTTAATATATGATTAAACATCCTTCGTATATATATAGCATGCACATCAGGATATCTTCGCTAGAATGTTTTGCTGGCCAGATGATGTTAATGTGATGTAATGTGTAAAATATAATATCCATTGATTTATCCATTCTTCCTTTCACTTTTTTCTACTCTTCATCTAATAAAATAACAATTTTTTTGTAAAAAAAGAGTTGCAGCCTTCGAAATGGGCAGTTTAAATGAATTGTTATCGATTCTATTGGTAAAGTTGCCTTGTCTTTTTTTTCTTCTTCTTGTCTTCTCTTGCAGGAACAATTTAGAATGTTAATATATGATTAAACGTCCTTCGTATATGTATAGCATGCACATCAGGATATCTTCGCTAGAATGTTTTGCTGGCCAGATGATGTTAATGTGATGTGTGTAAAATATAATATCCATTGATTTATCCATTCTTCCTTTCACTTTTTTCTACTCTTCATCTAATAAAATAACAATTTTTTTTGTAAAAAAAGAGTTGCAGCCTTCGAAATGAGCAGTTTAAATGAATTGTTATCGATTCTATTGGTAAAGTTGCCTTGTCTTTTTTTTCTTCTTCTTGTCTTCTCTTGCAGGACTAAGATAAGACCAAGACAAGCTCGAATTGCAATTGAAAAGGTCTTTCGAAACAAGACAAATATTGCTACGGCAAGGAGCATTGAAAATATAAGAAAGAGTAATATTTAAGGGAACATTGTCTGAAAGAGTAAATATTGAATGTCTATTGTAGGTATATACTTTATTGAGTCTAGGTCCAGTTTAGCTGAACTATAAACGAATTATAAATTCACTACCACTTGACTGAGCTCCGATTCCGTTCGCCTATGGTGTCCATTATTTATAACTTATTGTCACAGGATTTGCCCCGATCGCACTCAATTTAGTGGCTGTTGAATTTACGACATGTTAGATTTGCTCCAATCGCCCGTGCCGGTAAACTGATAAATAATGATGCCGTCGATCGAGGCGCGTCAGGAAGATTTGCGAGGCGCGTCAGGAATATTCGCGAGTCGCTCTAGAATGAGATCCAGAGCTAATAGAAAATACTTAGAACATTCGTTTTGTCTATACTCGTATAAGGAGAATAAGCGAACGGAGCAATATAGTTGTTATTTGGATGTTTCGGTGAGATTAATTGGAGATTCAGAGCGATTTGGATAGTGATTAATTAGATAAAGAATAGTTTAGTTATATTTAGTATTCAGTGGTGTATAGTGTTTAATAAAGATAAGTGAATAATTAACTGATTGTTGTGTATGGGCCATTTTTATACTTTTTAACGTTCACGATCGATCACTGTCGATAGAGAGTAACAGTTGCTCAACATCGTGATCGTCTGTGTTCAAAGTTATCACTGATATCTATAAATAGTAGTAGTAAGTACATTTTTCAGCTAACGTGTTCCCCTCTGTGTAGGAAGTGCAAATATGAAATTTTTGCAAGTTTTGAAACCGACTCTAGTAACCTATCCTAATAGCTTAAGCAATGGAAATATATAGATACAGTTGCCGGCCATCATCGATAAGCGACATGTATTGTGACAAAATGTGCGCAGTCTTTATTGATGTCACTTTAGTTAACCTTAAAATTCCAACAGGTAACCAACTTACGTGTTATAAACAAATTGTGTTATCGTTATTATTTTGGTGTTTTGTACAGTGTGCGTAGTAAGGCGGATTTATACATCCTGGTCAACCGACCGAGTAGAATGCGTGCGCAAACATCCAGTGGTGCCCAGTGAGCAATTGACTAGCATATACAGGGTAATTCCGAATAATGTGCACAAAAATTGAAGGTAGAATGTACGACCGATTTTAATAGGGGCCCTTCATATACAGGCTGTATCACATAAGAGGACCACTCCCATGTATCTCGCTTAATAAGCGAGATACGTCAAAAATCTTTAATTGTTTTTTTGTTGCATTTTTGGAGGCTTTTATGCTCGTAAAATTTGAGATCCATGGCCAACTTTATGAGTAATAACAAGAAAACCTATAAAGTGCCCAAACTTTAAGGCTGTCTAACTTTTTTATTTTAAGAGATAGAGAAAACTTATTGGTAATAAAATTTTATTGCAAAATTGATACCTTCCATCTAATATAACCAGATTTTTGAAATATCGTATGTGGTTCGCTGCGCCCTCTAGGCTGATAATTTTTTTTTTATTGAAGCAAGCTATGGCCACAAAACATTGCCTGTTTTTTCGTCTTTCATGCAATATAATACATGTTGCCCTTATCTTTTGTATTTATTACATTTTTTTCAATTTTAGTTAAAAAAAATGTACCTAAATATTTTCGTGTTGCTCAAGATAATGTAAAACCTGTTTTAAAGACGTCAATTGCAAAAAAATAATAAACAGAATGTACTTTTATATGCAAAATTCAGATTTTCTTATAATATTATTTTATTGCTTTTCACATTAGAAGCAATTGGGTCTTTAAAATTATTTTGACACAGACAATGTAATAAAATAATATTATAAGAAAATCTGTACTTTGCATAAAAAAAGTACATTCTGTTTATTATTTTTTTGGAATTGGCGTCTTTAAAACAGGTTCTACATTATCTTGAGCAACACGAAAATATTTAGGTTCATTTTTTTTTTAACTAAAATTGAAAAAATGTAATAAATATGAAAGATAAGGGCAACATGTAGTATATTGCATGAAAGATGAAAAAAGAGACAATTTTTTGTGGCCATAGCCTGCTTCAATAAAATTTTTTTTATCCGCCCAGAGGGCGCAGCGAACCACATACGATATTTTAAAAATCTGTTTATATCAGGTGGAAGGTATCAATTTTGCAATAAAAATTTATTACCAATAAGTTTTCTCTATCTCTTAAAATAAAAAAGTTAGACAGCCTTAAAATTTGGGCACTTAACAGGTTTTTTTGTTACTACTCATAAAGTTGGCCATGGATCTCAAATTTGTTTTTACGAGCATAAAGGCCTCCAAAAATGCAACAAAAAACAATTAAAGATTTTTGACGTGTCTCGCATATTAAGCGAGATACATGGGAGTGGCCCTCTTATGTGATACAGCCTGTATATTTTTATAAGCCTCCCTGGAGTTACGACCTCTTAAATGCATTACCCCTCTGGATGATACATTAAGAGTTTTATTTAATTTCTCTCAAACGTATTGAAATTGTGAAGTGAAATTTGGCAAGATGTTTAGGCTTATGAAATTTCTTGTGGTCGAATATTTTTTATTCCCCTCGTACCGTTATAAGGTGTTGGACGAAAATACCACCAGTATATTTTTCATTAGATTTTTCTGGGGTTTAATATTTTAGATTGTAAAAAATTCTATTTTTAATGCCTGTTGAATTTATAATGTGTTTGCCTCTAGCTTTTTGATAAGTATTACAGGTTTTGAGTAAAAAAATAAAGTTCAGTTTATTTTCTAGTAGGAGTAAGTATCTAATTTATACATAGATATCGATTTACCAGTCAGTGGTCGCGCGGTTTAAGGCGTCAGTACTTGAACCGATGTGGCTAGAGCGCTGGGGTTTCGATCCCCACGGTCGATAGACCGTATATCAGCTATATTAATGAAGAGAACTGGCATCCTCTTTGCGGATATGGTAGGGTTGAAGAATTTTAGCTTGGGTCAATGTGAAAGATTCATACCGGTTGACATTAGACAACTTCCTAATTAATGAGGTTTTCTAGGTTTCCTTCATTCCTGCACTGAACGGTGCAACATAAGTCGTTCCTGGGCACAAATGCTTAATAATAATATGCCTTCCCCTCTCCCGCACAAGTCTTCGAGTCTTCTAGAGATATTATTATTATTATTATATCTAGTAGGTTTCCATCATTTTGCATTTGCTAACAGTTCATGGTTCTTTGATATCAAATATTGCTGTGTATTAACTATTGGAACTAAATAAAACTTATCCACCCTTGTCCAGGGTGCCTTATATCAAAAAATTGCATATGAAAGGTCTCTATTAAAATCGGTCGTACAATCTACCCTCAATTTTTTTGCACATTATTCGGAATAACTTTGTATAAACATGCCTTTAGCTTTATTTTAGGAGACGTGGAATTCTGAGATTTACTATGAGTGTACAGAACCGGTTTACATCATTTAAAAATAGGTAACTTATGATTTTTTGTATATAACATTTTATTGGGCTATTTTTTTAATATCACTTGCTCTTCGAATAAGTAGGTGCATACTAAAATTACTACCCCTCTTTCATTTTGATAAGAAATCTGAAAAAAAAATTGAATTTGTTCGCATTATGCTGAAATCTTCCACAACGCTAGCCGCGCTCTTGATAGCCTATAATAGTTAAAAAATTGAACGTTATCGAAACATGATTATGATTATTTTTAATGACTGGTGCCCACCTGCCATAAAAGCTATATCTTTTTTTAAATAAAGGATATACATATACATAAACAACTTTGTATTTGAAAGCATAAGTCAATTAGTTTATAGAGCATTTACATGTAGGCGGCGCTGCGATCAATGTTAAGTATTAAATCTAACCTCACAAATATTTGTTAATAAATTTTTGTTGTTTTTCAATTTGTGTAAAAAAATAGCCATATAACTGTTGTGTACCGCAGTGTTTATCTGTTGCTAATAAAAGAAAGATTTCATGTTTCGTAAGTTCTCCAATAATGCTGAAAAAAATAGATAATAGCAATTGCATCCAGCAAGAAACCAACCCAGTACACAAAGATCTGCTCAAAACATTTTGCAGAAGATTGTTTATACTATTACTAGTATGGGTAAGTACAAGCATTCATGATCTATTTTCGGTGTATATTTTTCATTATTTGATAAGGTTTCATTCTTATTTTTAGGACAATGGATAATTCTCAAAAAACAGCTGTTTCAACATTATATTTATCCGTACACGAAAATACGACACCAATATTGTAAACAATAATGAACGCATGAAACGGTACTTGAAAAGGCGAAAACAGGATGAAAATGTAGGCAAACTTGCAGATGGAAACAAAGTAGAAATGTGACACGAGTTCATAGACTTCTAAACTGAGAAATGTGACAATACGATTCCTCAAATTGAAAATTACTTGAATAATAATAAAGCCGGTAATCCTGATAGTATAGCAAGTGCATCTAGTAGTAACAAGTTATTTTACGATATGGCGATTCAAAATGTTATTAGTTATAAAAGAGCACAACTAATATCACTCAAATTTTTTCATGAAAACCATTTAAAACACCTATCAGGATTTTCAACTTTTTCTGTATTGTACTTGTACTGTAATAAAAATACCAAATAAAAACTGCATATGTTTATTATTTATTTATGCCACATGTACATTATTTAAAACACTGATTTTTTTTATATACTTATTCGTATTTTTTCAGAAACTGGGTATTTAATGTACTTTTATTTACTAGGCATATTAAATGCAACATTTTTGCAATCTGAGGGACAACTAACCATTTTTCTATCGATTCGTAATATATAAAATTTCAATTCTTTAAAAACAAAGTGGTTTAAGTTAAGCAGTACCAGGAAATTCTTTAGGCACTCCAACGTTAACAATTTCTGTGTTAAATAACGTTTTATTACGTCTCTTTCCAAATTGCTAATGTAAAATTCAGATAAACAAGGTTATGTGAGGTTAACATAAATAAAATTTAATATATCTTTTCAAGTGATTTTTTTCCTGTTGTCTTTGTGTGTTTACAAACATTTTATTGATTTATTATAAGTTATATTTTGATAATACGTATGCAAATTAGATTTACAATCACTATTTGACTTACACAAATTCAAATAAAAAATTATCAAATCATAAACTAGACCATAGAACATTAATATTAATACCTAACTTTGACACTAGCGCCCCAAGCGGAATTTAATGACACTGAGTTAATGTAAATGCTTTATTGTATCAAGTGGCAGCATACGTTGATGAAATGTCAGATTAAAATCATTTACTTTCAGATGACGGTTGTGTGAATTGAATGACAACTAGAAATCAAAACTTCTAAATTCGAAATTATATTAGAGTGTAAATAACGGGAAAGTAAAAGAGAAAATTTGTTTGTAAAAATATAAAGGGGTATTTAAAAAGGTTGAAATTAAATTATATCAAATCATAGCTTGAATGTCATTTGTTGAAATCCAAATTGAATGTATTAATTGTAAATAATTAGATTTAAGAATGCAGTGTAAAATTGTTAATGATGAAAAAATAAATGAAGTTTTTATTAGTTGGTTGAAGCCGCGCTAAAATTTTGCTCCTACATGAAGAATTAATATTATAGATTGAACATCCTGGGATAGTAGGTCATTTGAGAAAAAAAAAACACAATGAAAGCTTTAAAAAAAATTAACGTACGTTTTGGGTTTATTTCATAAAACCCATCTTCAGAAAATATATATATTCTTATGCTAACCCGAAACGTACATTAAATTCAAGTTTACGTTGTGTTTTTTTGTCTCAAATGACCTTCTATCCTAGGATGTTGAATCTATAATATTGATTACATGGTCAGGAAAAATTTATTGATGATGAAGAAGTAAAATAGAGTATAAACCAATTAAAAATTAGTAAAAGTTATCTAACATAACAGTATATCAAAGGGAAATAGTATCAATATCAAGAACGTAGTTGAGTCTGATATTGGATCATATAAAAATTAAATATCTAGGAAATTTTTACCAATTTTTTTATTATTTTTTCAACTAAGATTTAGAAGGAAATAAAGAAAATTACAGAACAGACTTCAGTCAAAAGCCAAGCAACAAATAGAACAAGGTATGAGATAAGCACCAGACCAGGTAGGTTTGAAGAAGATACGAATAGCAAGGGAAAAAAGAGCGGAACAAGGAACAGTATGACGGCAGGCAGGAAGAGCGAGAAAATCATATAGAGAGCAAGGATCAAGAAAGGACTTATTGGACTTAAAATAAATTTTTTACCAATATAAGGAAAACCATTGCATTTTTAGATAAGAATGCTACACGTGTGTAGAAATTAGATAGGTAGCGTAGGATTAGGATAGATTTAAGAAAATTGATTATTCATTCATAAAATAATAAATGAAAAAACTGGTGTAAAATTCCATTTCTTAAATATTTCTAAAGCAAAATGTCCAATTAATAATAGAGTATAATTTTTAAAATAATAAAAAAAAGTTTAAAATCTACACTGGGAATTAGTGTCTCATGCCAACAATTTTTTTAAAAATATCAGTCATTGAATTCATTGAATAAAATTTAAAAAATGGCTTTAAACTACTTTCTGTCGAATTTGGATACATTTAACACATTAAAATTTTAAATTTCAGTCAAATATAAGTGAACACACAGGCGTCCAGAACAGAGCTATCCTGGTAAGTAAATACCATTTCAAGAATTTAAGAATACTACTCAACATAATAATTAACAAACAATAAAATAACAAAAGCACACAAATAGAACATAACAATATACCGCTCTTTCTCAGAATCAGAAATTCATATCCGATATTCTTTGGATGTCGCCTTAAAAGTTAAAGATAACAGCTTTACCGCACAATAGTCGTTCATCAGGAAACTGGAAAATTGAAAATTGGCAACCAGAGACATCGACTGGACTATGGAGCAGTTAATATAGCGCCAAGACCGGGTACGATTACAAATGAGAATAAACTGCGTCTGGTAGTAAGATTCTCCTCAACCAAAAGAGATGCTGACAGAGAAAGGGAGACGAGTGTAGGGTGTAATAACGTTGCTACCATCGTAAACGGTCTGGACCTAAAGACGTGTCTAGCATTTGAAACAACAAAACACAAAGGGAAATGCAACCTCTGTTGAAAGCTATCGAATTAAACGAATTTTTTTAAACGGTATTAATAAAGGTCAACCCTGCGTATCCCTTAATTCTCTAATAGTTAGGCTAACGTAATTACTTCTTATTTATCGTTCAATACTAAGTGACATTCTCTAAGAAATTAGATGTTTGGGTTAAGTAACAAGTTGAATAAACACTTTGGATTAAATGAATATTCAAAATTAACAGTGTACCTACCTACACTTTATTCCAGAATATTACATTTTTATATAAAAGTCAAATAATTGTCGTCTTTAGTTTAAATCAGAAAATAACAATTCTGTAAAATAATGAGTATTGTTCTTTTGCAGCTTAAATTATTCAGTTCGTCAGGATATATTATAGGGTGCACGAGTGCATACCGTGTGATTCTCTTAAGACAATTGAACAGCTTAAATTAGGCGAAGCAAAGTCATAGACTTAATATAAAACACAATTTTGAAACAAAAACGAAAGAATCAGAAGGTTTGTAGACGTATAATAAACGGCAGTAAAGTAAATTAAAAATACTGTAACCTCTACGTTGAATTAACATTCATATACTTTACATAACAAAACATTTTATTATAACACTATACTTGATTATATGCCTCATTTAAATTCATCACTGCGAAAAAAATACCTTTTTTGACGTCTTTGATGTCTTTCGTGTTCAACTTGTCGACATGAACAGACTCTGGAGACGGAGCTGAATCGCTTATACATAATTTTTGAGTTTTTAAAGTTTTCACAATCTGGAACCAAATCGAACACATTCTGGAATTAGTGGTGTCGCTTCAGATTCTGGGCCCACCCGCCAAATATGACTTGGTGCCCACCCGCCAAATATGACTTGGTGCCCACCCGCCAAATATGACTTGGTGCCCCCCCCCCCTCCCCTCACCCTCTCTACAAAATCACAGTTCAAGTTAATAATGTGCAGAATGTTACATTCGAACAAGGATTGAAGATAAGAAAGTAGGAGAATATTTTAAAAATATTTATTTCTGTTGTTCTAAGTTAAAATAAGTATTCACTGAAAAAAAGGCCAGTAACTTTACAAATATACTTTGTAAAAATATCCTTATAATAGTCTTAAAATAATTCTAAAAATAATGATTATATTACACTGACGATTGTAATTTTACAAGAAAACTGCCAATATACAACAAAACCGTAAACTTCATACGTAATTATAATGTAATATGTACATTTATAGAATATATTGTAATACATTTACAATTAGCAATGTGAAATCCACTTCTACATTGTAAAATTACTGAACATACCAAATTTACTATATAATTTACTGTAAAGATATGCTTAATTTGTGTGTGAAGATACTACTAATTTTAAAACGCACTGCCACTAACCGTTGAGAGCGTTGGGTGGTGACGCCTTCATTATTTCTTGCTTCATTTCGATGAATGCAGCGTGTACCTAGGACCTAGGTACTTACATAATTAATTTAGTGAGTAGTGACTAACAATATAATCATATCTAGAGTGACAAGTGAGTGTTTTTAATACTATAAATAGGTTTGTCTAGTGCTGGTTGTAACATAACCTAAATAAAGCATGCTTTATTTCGACAAATGCAGCGTGTACCTAGGACTTAAGTACTTACATAACTAATTTAGTGAGTAGTGACTAGCAAAATAATCTAATCTAGAGTGACTAGTGAGTGCTTTTATTACAATAAGTAGTTTTGTCTTGTGTTGCTTATAACATAACCTATATGAGATAACGTAATAGGTATGTATTTTATACAGAATTATTAAAGCAAAGGAACAATGGTATTTTTGCATATACAAAAATCAAATACCAACTGCAGACTGAACTCTGTTCATCTTACATATAAACAATATATTATTTTCTACGTTAGAATTATATTTAAATTGTAGGTACCTATATTACACATTAGATCTCGTTTGAATATTATAAAATATTTATTTTTTTTTATGTTTACATATACAAGAAACTTTATTATTTGATATATACAATATACAGATTTACTTTGTTTTATATGTTTTGTATAACGTTAAGTGTCCTGTTTTGTAAAAATGGCCTAAATGTACAGGTACCAAATTAAATAAAAAATATCGAAAGACCTTAATATTTTATTTTTCATAATCTAACTATATTTATTCTAACATTATAAACTCTTATTCAAAATTGCATAACATACTAGAAAAAATAGTAAAATTAATGTTGGATCTGTGAAAGCAGCAGCAGCAATTTTTGTAGTCGACAATAATATGAGCCATTACCTACGTTTTTACTAATCTATCAAAAAGTAAAATATATTCGTTATATTCGTAGCGTACCACTTAGGTGTACCTACATGTTTTTCTCACTTCAAAAAATTAAACAAAATAAGGTAGTTAAATTATTGAAGATATAATAGGTAGCTGTAACTACGGATTAGCTAACTGAGCTGAACTTATATAATCGGTTAGTAATAGTATGTTTTTCACACAATTTGTGCAAAAATGTTTAATAGAACGAATATTTAGTTTAGAAGATTTTTCTTTTAAAATAACATCCTGATCCAATGATGTTATTGAGAAACTTACAGAAAAGCCTGACATGATTGTTACGTAAGGTAAATAACAATTGTTAATTCTGGAATTACTATTCAGAAAATTTATTCGGTATCTATGTCAAAACACTGTTAGAGATTTCGTGTGTTATACACAAGATGCCATTAAAGTAACTTTCTTAAAATTGACTGTAGGGGTTTCGGTACTTTTAGGAGGTTTCTTTTATTTGCGGAAAAGATAGAGAAAACAATAGTACAAGTGTCACGGAAAAAGTTTTTGAGAAAAGTTGAATGACGAATATTTCAATTCAATATCTTGATTCGTTTTGATACAATACATTTGTTAATTTTAGGCTTTTTCTATGGTATTCTATATTTTTTTATTTCTGAAAATATTTGTACTCTCTAATGAGATTACTATATTCAGCTTTTTGTGTAGAATCTAGTGACTTACACAAACTTGTAAAAAAAAATAATAACATTCTATACATTTTTTGATATGAAGTTTTGTACTTGATACGTAGGTATGCATAAAAATATTTTTAAGTTATAAATATACTAGCAAATTCTTTTTGTAAATAAATATTGCGAAAATATTCACGTAAAATGAAATAAATTACAAGTTGAATAATAATAAATTAAAACACATATGTTTCATTAAAAAAATATGAAAGTAACGGAAAACTAGAAGTGATAAAAAAAGCGTAAGCCGCTAAATATGTTTATAAGTAGAAAAGTTTCACAGTTATCATAGAGAACGGCCAAAATTGAAAAACATCACGTAGATATTTTTTAAACAAATCGAAATGTTCTTCAATTCAACTTTTCTCGAAAATTGAGCCCGAAACAGCTGCTTAACTTTTTTCTGTATTTTCCAAAAATAGGAGAAACCTTCTATAGGTACCTAAGTGTCCAAACTGGACCATCCTGTACAATAAATAAAAATTACATTGTAGTTATAGTGAAAAATGTTTTATTACAATGTAATTATACAATTGATTGTAAAGTTACTTTGTACTTTTATAAGTAATTATATAAGTTACATTGTAAAAATTTTTGTATTGTAAAATTACAAAGTAATATTACAGTTACTAAACGGAAAATTACATCGCAAAATAAATTTACAATGAAATTTTACAGTTTAATTGTAAAATCACAATCTATAAGAAAATCACAGCAATAATGTATGGTAAATAAATTGCCATCTATTTTTACTGTAATTATTTTTTACAGTGTTTCTTTAGTTTTATTAGATTTTTGCCACACTTCTGAAAAAATAATAAAGATTAATTAAATAAGCCCTTGCGCCAAACGGAATAGTCAAGGGTTATTTTTGAAAAAAGCAGATAAGTAAAAAATAACAAAAATCACATCACTATCGCGCACTTCCGTATTATTGACGTTTCGAAAAACTCTCTGTTTTCGTTCTCAAAATCGTATTAAAAATATTAAACGTATGTCAAGTTTGACAGTTTAAAATTTGTTTATCTGCTTCCATAGAGATGTTAAATGATTTTTATTTTATTGTTACTTACTTCTTCTTGATACAACTGTAGCCAACAATGATCGATATTTACTGAACAGTTTGACACACACTTATCTCCGTTCAACAAAATAATCGCGGTCCCTTTTAATTTTCTTTTTGTTGTGTTATCTTCCTTCTCTAAAAGTTTTGCCGAACCCCATTGAATAAAATGACCGTTTTCCCAAGCGTGTTCGCAAATTTTGGATTTTTCAAATTCCTGTCTTTTTATGTAATTTTTATGTTCCTCAACTCTAACATTCATAGGCCGAGACGTTTCTCCAACATAATATTTATTGCATTCACAAGGTATACTGTCAATGCAATTTTTTGAATTTTGTATATCATTTTTTCGACGCGTTTTAGGCAAAAATGATCGTAAAGTATTAGTTGTCTGAACAACTGTTCGAATATTAAATTTGTTACCGATTCTTCTTAACTTTTCTGATAATATATTAATGTATGGAATTTTTATTGTATGATTAATTTCTTAAATTTCTTACAGTGTTCGTTTTATCTGTAATATTTTTGAATGTTCTATCAACAAAATTTGAAGGGTATTCATTATTTATTAAAACATGTTTAATAAATTTTAGTTCGTTATTAAAAATATTATTGTTTGATGAAATTCATTTTGCTCTATCATATAAACATTTAACAACACATTTCTTAATATCGATGTGATGGTTAGATCTAAAATTTAAATATCTATTGGTGTGCTTGTTTTCTATAAACACTTGTTTCTACAGAATTATCGTGTTTTAAAACATCTAAAAATGGTAGCATATTATTATGTTGGAGAAACGTCTCGGCCTATGAATGTTAGAGTTGAGGAACATAAAAATTACATAAAAAGACGGGAATTTGAAAAATCCAAAATTTGTGAACACGCTTGGGAAAACGGTCATTTGATTCAATGAAGTTCGGCAAAAATTTTAGAGAAGGAAGATAACGCAACAAAAAAAAAATTAAAAGAGACCGCAATTATTTTGTTGAACGGAGATAAGTGTGTGTCAAACTGTTCAGTAAACATCGATTATTGTTGGCTACAGTTGTATCAAGAAGTAAGTAACAATAAAATAAAAATCATTTAACATCTCTAAATCATTTAAGCAGATAAACAAATTTTAAACTGTCAAACTTGACATATGTTTAATATTTTTACTACGATTTTGAGAACGAAAACAGAGAGTTTTTCGAAACGTCAATAATACGGAAGTGCGCGATACTGATGTGATTTTTGTTATTTTTTACTTATCTGTTTTTTCAGTGTGGGATTTTTTGGTTAGGCAAACGTAGTTTCAAAAATAACCCTTGACTGTTCCGTTTGGTGCAAGGGCTTATTTAATTAATCTTTAATATTTTTTCAGAAGTGTGGCAAAAACCCAATAAAACTAAAGAAATACTAAAATTATGCCACAAATAAATAGCTTGAGACGATATCTTAAAATAAGTATCTAATAAGTACACATAACATACTCATGAATAGGTAAGGAACATTTTCTTATAAATAATAGAACAAATCAAACAACAGCACTAAATAAATATATACTGAAAAATAAGAAAATATATATGTGATAAGATTAAAAATAACAATCCTGAAAAAATACTCGTATATTGTACTGTAAACTATAAGAAAGTAAAAAAATAAACAATCGTTATTCAAGAAATTGCTTTCTTTTGATCTTAGTTTCCGCAAAAACTTTGATTAAGTCCGTTTTGTCCATTGCTGCAGCTTCTTCGACCGATTTTGGGAGCAACAATTTCTCAAATAGTATTTGATCCTTAATTTAGAAAATGAGCGTTCTGGTGACGCATTTCTACAATTAAAAAATTTGCGAATTGTCTAATATTTTTTAAGGGAGTTTATTTTCTCTTTCAGTGGCTGAGATAAGGCAACAATTTGCAAAGGAAATGCTGAGAAAATATCGCTTGCTGCAAAGCTTTAGCCGATTTAAATAATTTTTCTTCCGTCCTTGATACAAGAATGGGTGGACTTAAGAAACTAAATTTGTTAACAGCTTCTCTATCCCTTCAAAACGGTTGTTTAATTAACGCGTGTATTTTTTTCTGATCAGGCTAATAGTGACAATGGCCAATGCCAGTTGGCCTTCAAGATCTTCTCGCAGTTGTTTTATATTTTTTGAGCCTCCTTGATATCAGGCCCCCCCTGGGATCTGGTTTGGCGGTATAGTAGCTACGCCAGTGTCTGGAATATTCTAGAAAACATCAAAATAAAGGTATTCATAAATTCACACATAATTAAGAACTCAATTAAGAAAATCAAAAATTCCTTGAAACCATTTCTGTAATATAAAAGGAGAACTCTAATAATGTATTAACTAACCCCTTCTAACTTACCCCTTTACCCCCAGCCACCCGAAATAAATGATCTTAAACGGCAACCCACTACTTGTGATACATTATCTTAAAAATCTGCTCAAAGATGCTTTTCTTTTTATACTTATACGAGGTCTGGCTATTAAATAACGAGACTGCGCGCCTAGAGGGCGCCCTAGACGTATGGGGTAAAAAAACGAGTAGTGCGCTGAGTATCTAGATATCTTGTCTATGCACGTCCCAAAACACGTTTCCGTCACTATGACAGTATTTGTGCAGTAGCGGTTTGAAACGAACGTGTTTTTTTCTCGTGCCGAAAACCATGTGTGACGGAAAACAGGAGCAACGTATCAATCTCAAATTTCTCGTTAAATTGAAAAAAACTCCGACTGAGTGCTATAAATTGTTGCAAGAGGCCTATGGGGACAATTCTCTATCTCGTGCGCGTATTTTTGAGTGGTGTAAGCGCTTTAATGAGGGTCGAGAGAGCACTGAAGATGACCAGCGCCCAGGTCGCCTTGTGACTGTTTCAACTCCGGAAACAGTAACCAAAATCAACCAAATTGTGCGTGCAGATCGTCGAGTGAGCATCCGGATGATTGCCGAGGCTGTAAACGCCGATAAAGAAAAGGTTAGAAAAATTTTACACGAGGAATTACACATGACAAAAGTTTGTGCGAAGTTGGTGCCAAAAAATTTAACTCCTGACCAAAAGCTTTTGCGTCAACGGGTCTGCTCAAATTTCCTTGAAAGGTTAGAAGAAGATCCCGGACTGATGAAAAACGTTATTACTTGCGACGAAACGTGGATTTTTCAATACGATGTTGAAACAAAGCGACAATTGATGCATTGGAAGACGCCTGAATCGCCCAGATAAAAAAGCAAAAATGTCCAAATCAAAATTCAAGACAATGTTGATCGTTTTTTTCGACATTAACGGTATCGTGATGACTGAATGGGTTCCAGAGGGTCAGACTGTCAACCAGACTTACTATTTGTCAGTTTTGGCAACACTGTGAGAACGAGTTCGTAAAAAACGGCCGAGTTATGGAAGAACAACTCGTGGATTTTGCACCAGGACAACGCACCTGTCCATAACGCGCTATCTGTGAAGCAGTATTTGGCCAGTAACCGAACTCCAGTGCTCGAACACCCGCCGTACTCACCAGATTTGGCACCGTGCGTCTTTTTTTTGTTTCCGGAGATAAAATCTGCTTTGAAAGGGACCCGATTTGAGTCGATGGAAGCGGTAAAGCAAAAAACGGCAGAGCTCCTAAAGGCCGTCACCAAAGAAGACTTCCAGCACTGCTTCGATCAATGGAAAAAACGTATGGAAAGGTGTGTGGCGAGGGGAGGGGAGTATATTGAAGGGGAGCATTCGAATGTAGAATAATTTTTATAATAAAACCCTTTTTCCTAACCAGTCTTGTTATTTAATAGTCAGACCTCGTACATTATAAACAAATAAACCTTTAGTTATCTTAACTATAAACATGTTCATAACTCCCTTGGGCGTAGTTATAAATCCTTAACTCTCTCTAATGTATTTACAAAAATAAGCCGACAATTGTCAAATTTTTCACTGAAATTATTTCCCGAATTGCAAGAATTTTCCGTTAAACTGTTGTCACTGCCTATGACTGTAGTCAAACATGAAGTTGATGTTCTACTTCTTTCATGTGACATGCCAACCAATATTCTTGCAGTTTTGTTTTTCAATTCCATGCTGTCGACCAAACACATTTCTGATACCGTTGAACATCTCCATCCACCATGTCTCTTCAATCTCGTCATATTTGCTCCTGCATTGATCAAGGCAGTTGTGGAAGTCTTCCGCAGACAATGTGCTGTGAAAGCTTCTGGATCTGGCAACCCAAAGACCTAGCAGTTTTGCTTGGCACTGTATTTTTCCCAACGAGCTGAACTATGCAACACTTTTCACGATACGTTAGAAAATATCTTTCTGAGCCCGACGGATGCAGAGACATATACTTCCTTACTAGACCAAATACAGATAACTCGTTTTCTTCCACAATTGTAAATTTCTTACGAATATCTGTTTTACTTTCTGGAATGTCAACCAGAATAATCGAGCCTCTATCTTCAGTAGATTAATCTTCATATTCAAAAGTTCTTGACCTCTACAGCCCCCGAAATAACCCATAATCAGAACCACATGTACAATAGAGCAATATAATAAATGTGTAATCTTATAGTTTAATGCATTACCTTACGCAGTAAATGTTCTTCATCGGAAACATCCTTCAAAAATTTGACAATGTCATCCCGACTAAACATTTTAGACTTTTTTGGCTCATAGTCTTTACTTTTTCGTTTGAGAAGCGTTCAGGCTAACGGTGAAACACGTGATCAAGTTTTGTTAAAACCAGATATATCGCTGCGCAGAGTAAGACTATGTTGACGTGTTGTGGCAAAACGCTGAAATATGTGCTGCCTAGAGGCTAATGCATTTGGGATGGAGACAAAACGAAAGATACACTGAAATAAAGGTATCACAACTCTATTAGTGGAGTAAAATCGGTTCTCAATTATGCCGTTTTTTTTTTAATAAAGATATAACTAAATTAAACATTTACCATCTTTTAGAGGGACAATTTCGACATCTGAAATGGACTTTTACAACTTTTTTCAGTAGGGTCTAACTTTATAAATTCAAGTTGTCGGTGCTTCGGACGTTATTTGTCAATTATGTTTTACGAAACATATATCACGTTTGCAAATCAACGATTCAAGTTATGTTCATAATTTTTTCACAACATGTATAAAAAACTACAGCGCTTCTAATAGTACATACCAATTTTTAATAACTTAAAGCCTTTTCGAAAAAAATTGTTCCAAAGTCAATGCCAGTAAATTTGTGCATTAAAAACTTTACTATGCGGAGAGCTACATTAATTATTGAAAATAGAACTATAGTTATATGGAGACAAATGTAGTCGATAGTATGAAAATTTTTTTTAAAAAAAGTTTACTTCGTTACGTGTTACGGTTTTCAAGAAATTGAATTTTACATATGCTCGTGTTTCGTGTGTAAGCTAAGTTTACTTGCGGTGCAGTATACGTTTTCAGAATAGGACAATGCATTCATTCGGAAAGTCAGAAATATCTATATTTTCAATAATTTTTATGTCGAATAAAATTAAATTTTAGTTTTTTTTGCTCGTATTTTTTTAATAAAGAAAACTTATCGTAGATCATAGAAAATACATAAGAGATATTAACATAAATGTATATTTATTTATGTCCAAAATGTAAAATTTAAAGACTATGTATGGATTATTGAAGAGAAATATGAGAAATTAAAGTGTAAATAGGCCAATTAGATTGGATCAAATATTGGAAACATATCCACTAATTGCGATGCTTATTTTTTTGTTTGTTCCTTTAATACTAAAATATAAATACTTTCACTTGACATAGGGCTCAACTTAAATCAGAAAATATGGAATAAAGAGATAATTTCATTTGTAGAATAAAATGCTTTTGACACATTTTTTCTTTCTATGTGTATTTCTACTAAGTTTGGGTTTGCAACAAATAGTATATTATTATTTACTGAAGTGCTGAGAAGCAAACCATCGATGCCATGTAAAAAAATACTATGCGACAAAAATAAAATAAGATAAACAAAACCATATTTCAATAACATTTTTATATATTCCATAAATCTCAACTACCCATTTGCATTCCCCATTTTTTTAATATTTATTAAAAATATTAATTATATTTTAATGAATACGTCTATTTAGCAATGTCTTAGCTGGTGTCTAATATTCAGTAGACAGACACAGAATATTATATTAAAAATAATCTATATTTCTGTATTTGAAAAACATTATATTTTTAGTTTCAAGTAACAAATTCGTAATTATAATAAAGCTATTAAACTACAATACGTAATCATTTCTCTTAAGTCTTTTATAAAATCTGTCCTTTTATTTTAGTTTTTCGGTTTTCGTTCGGTAACTATATATATATAGTAAAATATGTTATTCTAGTTTTTATATACTACAAATATTATTTTACATCGAGTGAACAATTTTAAATAAAAAAAATTTACATTACTCAACATTTTAAAAAACAGCATTGATGTAAAATAATATTTGTAGTCTATTAAAAAAAAGCCGCCTATTTTTATCATTTTCCGTTGAGCAGTGATTGAGCGAAAACGTGGCGAAAACTATATTCCGTATGATAGAACATTTACCGTTAGCCTGAATCACTTCTCTCAGTGTTGGACATTTAGAATCTAATGTGATCGTCTCTTTTATCAATGCCACCGCAAGGGGGCAGCATTTTATTGCTAAGAAATATTTTTTTAGTTTTCGCTCAGTAGCTCCTCAGGGGATAAAGATAAAAATATGCGGTTTTTTTTAATAGACTATAAATATTAATTTACATCGACGCTGTGTTTTGAAATTTCGGAAAAGAGCAAAATTCATTTAAAAAAAATAATTTTACAGTTTTTCAAAATTTCAAAACACAGCGTCGATGTAAAATAATATTTGTAGTCTATTAAAAAAACCGCATATTTTTATCTTTATCCCTTGAGGAGTTATTGAGCGAAAACTTTATATCGTCTCATAGAGCGCTCACCGTAAGCCTTCATATAAAACTCTCATGAAACTTTCTCCCATCTCTATTATTATAAATTGTCATCATTGATTTTTACATTAACCACTTAGTTCACAGGAAATTAGGACTTTAGGATTCAGACTGTAAGAAAAATAAATCAATATCACTTATACTAGAACGTAAAAGAATAAATATATATCATATCTTGAAAGTAAGCCAACATTATACTTTCACTTATATTTTTGTTTTAAATACAGTTAACTTTCAGCCAACTAATCTTAAAGTAGGGCCCATTCTTTACTAAATACCATGTATACAGCTAGAAAACATCACATACAATCTTGCAAATGCTTGACTAATATAAACCTTTTAACTTAACGACTTGATGTTTCATGTCGTTGACCAGAAATCGCGCCTTATTTAAATGACTGTTTGTTATTTTACATAATTCACTGCCATGTAAAAATTAAGTGCAATTAAAAGCAGTACTAATAATTGAGATAATGTACATATTTAGATAATGCTATTTCTGTCTTATTGGGTGCAGATTATATTTCCTTAGTAGCATCCAAAGGCTATAAGTTATGGTTCTAATATTAATTTTCACTAAAGTTAAGTTGCATCCATTTTTGAAAGGTTGGTTATTACAAGTATAAATTCCATTAATAAAGTATTCAATGTGCAGTTTGTGTACCAAGTATGAATGTATTTTCGAAAAAAAATGGCTAACACACTGAATTATATCATAAAACAATTGAATTACAAGAAAATAAATTTCGTTTGTTTATACCTAAAAAAATTCTTAATATCGTGCAACATACAGGGGTAAAGGTTGGGAAATTTCAGAGCTGGAGATACTGGTGACCAAAAAAAGTTGATTGAGCCAAATATGCCTTATTCGAATGTTGCTGGTTTCAAAAATACAGGTCGTTCAATGCTGGAATTTTATTTTGAAATATCTCAATAACTTTGAAACCTGTCTGAGTATTAAAAAAAAAATTGGCACAATTATGTTTTTTGACACGGCAAATAAGAATTTTTAACTAATTTTGACGTCACCAGTAGAGGGCGCCACTTATGGCACAGCATATTTCTTTTACATGACAGAACTTTCTTGCTGTTTAGTGTATCCATCTGTCTAATGAAACAATCGATTCTCCTACCTGTTGCATCTATCTTGTTGAAGTCGTTAGGAGTAACCATTTTTGAAACAATCGTATTTGAAATATTCAGTGCAGCGATTAAAAACTGTTATCGTTTCAGGTAAAGTGCATTTTCTTCTAAAAATACAGAAAAATGTTACTTGAAAAAGCTGTTCAAAACGGTAAATTATGAAGACGAATTTCAAAAAGATCGGCCTGCTTTTATAAAATATTTGTGCTTTGTTGAAAAATGGTTTCAAAATCAAACCTCGTCGATCTTCTTGAAATTTTGTACGTTTACATGAGAAAATGAGGCGGACGCTGCTTTATGTACATTGAGTCTTCAGAAATCTAAGAAATTGTACCAATAAACTTATGCAAAATTGATATTTACTGTGCCGAAAAAAGGTATATAATATTTCGGAGAAAGTTCTTCTAGCGTAATTGTCCTAGTTATCTTTAAAATGAGCACCCTCTACATTATGGAGTAATTATTCATGTTGTGAATTACAATTTATTTGAATATTATTGCATCAAAGTTGATTTGATTGTTGGTATATTTAGAGCATGTAGCAGAGAAGAATTAACTTATTTACGTAGAGGGAACATAGACGATGAAGTCGTTCATTAAAGTGACTATTCCTAATATCAAACCAAATATTCCTAGATTATTTACAATACCAGAAGGAGATATAGAAGGAAATCAAAATGTACTACACAAGCAGTGGGTATAAATAACATAGGTCCAATTCCTAAGAAGATTGCCGAATTTCTTAAATTACCCAGTATTACTGAGTATACTGGGCACTGCTTTAGACGATGCTCTAGCCTTGCAGATGTAGAAGCCAACATATCATAAGCAAAATTTGATATTTACTGTGCCGAAAAAAGGTATATAATATTTCGGAGAAAGTTCTTCTAGCGTACTTGTCCTAGTTATCTTTCAAATGAGCACCCTCTACATTATGGAGTAATTATTCATGCTGTGAATTACAATTTATTTGAATAACAATATGGATATCAGTAAATATACCAATATTATTGCTTTCGTCAAAGGGAAATCAAGTGGTTATAGATTCAAGAAATCCAGAAAATCCAAAATATTTTCCAAGGAACAGGTTGAAAGCTTTATCAAAGAGGCAGATGATGAAAAGTATTTATTCCAAAAAGTTGTTTTGATTGGTATATTTAGAGCATGTAGCAGAGAAGAATTAACATATTTCCGTAGAGAGAACATTGACGATGAAGTCGTTCATTAAAGTGACTATTCCTAATATCAAACCAAATATTCCTAGATTATTTACAATACCAGAAGGAGATATAGAAGGAAATCAAATTGTACTACACAAGCAGTGGGTATAAATAACATAGATTCAGTTCCTTAGAAGATTGCCGAATTTCTTAAATTACCCAGTATTACTGAGTATACTGGGCACTGCTTTAGACGATGCTCTAGCCTTGCAGATGCAGGAGCCAACATATCATAAGCAAAATTTGATATTTACTGTGCCGAAAAAAGGTATATAATATTTCGGAGAAAGTTCTTCAAGCGTACTTGTCCTAGTTATCTTTCAAATGAGCACCCTCTACATTGTGGAGTAATTATTCATGCTGTGAATTACAATTTATTTGAATAACAATATGGATATCAGTAAATATACCAATATTATTGCTTTCGTCAAAAGGAAATCAAGTGGTAATAGATCCAAGAAATCCAGAAAATCCAAAATATTTTCCATGGGACAGGTTGAAAGCTTTATCAAAGAGGCAGATGATGAAAAGTATTTATTCCAAAAAGTTGTTTTGATTGGTATATTTAGAGCATGTAGCAGAGAAGAATTAACATATTTCCGTAGAGAGAACATTGACGATGAAGTCGTTCATTAAAGTGACTATTCCTAATATCAAACCAAATATTCCTAGATTATTTACAATACCAGAAGGAGATATAGAAGGAAATCAAATTGTACTACACAAGCAGTGGGTATAAATAACATAGGTTCAGTTCCTTAGAAGATTGCCGAATTTCTTAAATTACCCAGTATTACTGAGTATACTGGGCACTGCTTTAGACGATGCTCTAGCCTTGCAGATGCAGGAGCCAACATATCATAAGCAAAATTTGATATTTACTGTGCCGAAAAAAGGTATATAATATTTCGGAGAAAGTTCTTCTAGCGTACTTGTCCTAGTTATCTTTCAAATGAGCACCCTCTACATTGTGGAGTAATTATTCATGCTGTGAATTACAATTTATTTGAATAACAATATGGATATCAGTAAATATACCAATATTATTGCTTTCGTCAAAAGGAAATCAAGTGGTAATAGATCCAAGAAATCCAGAAAATCCAAAATATTTTCCATGGGACAGGTTGAAAGCTTTATCAAAGAGGCAGATGATGAAAAGTATTTATTCCAAAAAGTTGTTTTGATTGGTATATTTAGAGCATGTAGCAGAGAAGAATTAACATATTTCCGTAGAGAGAACATTGACGATGAAGTCGTTCATTAAAGTGACTATTCCTAATATCAAACCAAATATTCCTAGATTATTTACAATACCAGAAGGAGATATAGAAGGAAATCAAATTGTACTACACAAGCAGTGGGTATAAATAACATAGGTTCAGTTCCTTAGAAGATTGCCGAATTTCTTAAATTACCCAGTATTACTGAGTATACTGGGCACTGCTTTAGACGATGCTCTAGCCTTGCAGATGCAGGAGCCAACATATCATAAGCAAAATTTGATATTTACTGTGCCGAAAAAAGGTATATAATATTTCGGAGAAAGTTCTTCTAGCGTACTTGTCCTAGTTATCTTTCAAATGAGCACCCTCTACATTGTGGAGTAATTATTCATGCTGTGAATTACAATTTATTTGAATAACAATATGGATATCAGTAAATATACCAATATTATTGCTTTCGTCAAAAGGAAATCAAGTGGTAATAGATCCAAGAAATCCAGAAAATCCAAAATATTTTCCATGGGACAGGTTGAAAGCTTTATCAAAGAGGCAGATGATGAAAAGTATTTATTCCAAAAAGTTGTTTTGATTGGTATATTTAGAGCATGTAGCAGAGAAGAATTAACATATTTCCGTAGAGAGAACATTGACGATGAAGTCGTTCATTAAAGTGACTATTCCTAATATCAAACCAAATATTCCTAGATTATTTACAATACCAGAAGGAGATATAGAAGGAAATCAAATTGTACTACACAAGCAGTGGGTATAAATAACATAGGTTCAGTTCCTTAGAAGATTGCCGAATTTCTTAAATTACCCAGTATTACTGAGTATACTGGGCACTGCTTTAGACGATGCTCTAGCCTTGCAGATGCAGGAGCCAACATATCATAAGCAAAATTTGATATTTACTGTGCCGAAAAAAGGTATATAATATTTCGGAGAAAGTTCTTCTAGCGTACTTGTCCTAGTTATCTTTCAAATGAGCACCCTCTACATTGTGGAGTAATTATTCATGCTGTGAATTACAATTTATTTGAATAACAATATGGATATCAGTAAATATACCAATATTATTGCTTTCGTCAAAAGGAAATCAAGTGGTTATAGATCCAAGAAATCCAGAAAATCCAAAATATTTTCCAAGGAACAGGTTGAAAGCTTTATCAAAGAGGCATATGATGAAAAGTACTTATTCCAAAAAGTTGTTTTGATTGTTGATATATTTAGAGCATGTAGGAGAGAAAAATTAACTTATTTACGTAGAGAGAACATTGACGATGAAGTCGTTCATTAAAGTGACTATTCCTAATATCAAACCAAATATTTCTAGATTATTTACAATACCAGAAGGAGATATAGAAGGAAATCAAAATGTACTACACAAGCAGTGGGTATAAATAACATAGGTCCAATTACCCAGTATTACTGAGTATACTGGGCACTGCTTTAGACGATGCTCTAGCCTTACAGATGCAGGACCCAACATATCGATGCTCAAGAAGCACAGAGGTTGGCGTTCGACTTCTGTGGCAGAGGGCTACATAGAAAAATCCATACAAAATAAGAGAGCGATCGTCAGGGGATGCAGGTGTTACCTTCTTCCAATATTGAAGTTATACAAAGTAAAGAAAAAAAAATATCTTCACCTAATATCCAATTATCCGATTTGAAAGATTGTTTTATTAATTTTATAATAAATAAATAATTTAAAATTCAGTTATTTTATTTTAATTTTAAGCACATGTGCATGGTTTAAGCATAAGTGCCTAAAAGACTGTCATACTGAAATGACAATCGACATATTATTATGCAACAATTTTACGAAAAAGAAATCATTCAGCTGTAAGCTACAGTTCCTTACAAATCAGAGCATATATTTATTTGTGTTTTACGTTGTATCTATAGCTCAATATTTCCATTTTTTCCCTCTGAAATAAACATATTTCATTTGCATGCCTATAAATTAATTTGTTGATCTATTCAATTTTTCATAAATCAGTTTATGACTAACCTTTTTTTTCACAAAAAAAAATAAATAAAAATTTCAAATTTAAAAACTTCATCCGAACTGTTAGTCTATTAACTATGTTAAACTAACTAAAAGTCAATCAAGGTTTGTTCTATTCATGTTTACAAAATAGTATATTTTTTCTCCATATTTTATTTATTCAATTTATGTGAAACTTGCTTTTCGGGAATAAGGCCATTTTGCTGATGATAATCCCTTTTATATAGCGTGCATAAATGTCGGTTAAAATTAATGACACATTGAATCGTCCGTTTAGATGAAACATCCTTAAAATTTACAGTAAATAGCAAAAATAGCTAAAAATCGTGAAAAAATAATCAAATATGTTTGTTATGTATTTCAATGTACTGAATTCGAATCTTAAGTTTATTGAACTGCATCCATTGGCGCAACTAGGATTCTATTCTGAGGAAGGTGGGCACAGAATGTAGATCGTTCAGTGCTTTTATTTGGACCTTAAAACCAGGGAGGTTATTTGTTTCCTCAAATAAATTGTATAATTGTATAGGATTGGGGAGGGGGGTAATTTGGCACGTGCTCCCCCCTTAAAAATCACCAGAAAAGTGGTCTATACTTTTGACCAGATCCATCTGTCTTGATGCACTGAATGTGAATAAGAAGTTCATTGGGCTCAAACACCAACCAAATTTTGAATAAATCGCGGAGCCCGTTAGTGAATGCAAAAAAAATTCAGAAAATTTATTTTTGACCTTGATCAAGTGTGCTTCTTATATATTTCGATGCGCTGAATTCGAATCCGAAATTAAACGCACTTCAGATTCGGATTCGGTGCATCAAAATACGTAAACATAAGTGGGTCTGGTCAAAAGTGCAGATCACTTTTTTTGACGACCATGAAGACATTTACATTCTTACATACATAAGAAACACAGTTAAGCAAGGCAAGTTTCAGTTCTCAGTTTTTTGCGCTTACTAACATGATTATTTGCTATTTATATATAGTTTAGAAGTTATGAATTTTAAACTGATTTTTGGAAACCCTACCTACGACGCTCTTGATACCTTATACTTATAACAAAATTACATTAATTTTAGTCATAGAACAAGTCCCTGCATTTTGGGCATGCAATTAAGAAACACCTTGTATAGTGTGCATTTGCCAAAAACTAGTAGATATTCGAATATTATTAATCAAAATAAGTTCTTCATATATACATTGGACACCTTGTATGTCAGAATCAGAAACATGAGATTTTAGGACATATTAGGTCTGTCCAAGTATGCAATCCAGAATGGTTTGAAACTGTTAGAAATATTCGGCCAGTAAAGTTATGAATTTGTTTTAGTAAACATCGTGCCAGACGTAGTTGAACGAACGGTTTTGACAGTTTGGATCCAGTCTGGATTCTTTGCTTGAACAGACCTAATAAACTTGTCTTATTTTTACTATCTGCAACACTTTGTGTAATATACAAATTTGAAATATTTCAGCTGTATTTCTTACTTTCTATGTTATTTGCTTATAGTTTCTTTATCGCATTGAAAGAATAATGACGAAATCTGGCAACGTGTACAGGAGAGCAACAACTCTCAACTTCAGCAATTCCAAACGTCTATCGTATCCAATAAGTTTGCCCTCCTAATCGAGCTTGACGCGACAGTGAGGTAGAATGTAGTTGCTGCAGATTTGATGCCATTCAATTTTAAAGTCGAGAATGCAGAAATGAGTTAATTACCAAATCCACCGAATTCCCCCCCAAGATTTGTGGTTGAATATGAATGCACATGTTCATCAATCAAATTGAATTCAGCGTTATTACACTACCTATCGAAATTTTTCAAATTGTTCATCACTGAGATAAACAAAATGAATAAAAATATCCAGAAATCTACTAATACATATACCTACCTAATATTTCTCTAATTCAATAAATTATAATATTTTGCAAGAAGTAATTATTACCTTTATATTTGATATGAACTTGGACTGACAATTTTTAAGAAATCTGGAAATGTATTTCTCATAGGTACATAGGATCACTGATATATAGTTCTTGTCTTCAGTCAAAGATCCCTCAAGATATACATTTCAAATTTGTTAAAAAAATACTATTTCCTGAAAATGGATTATAAAAATATATAAAATAATTATAAACGTAGAGTAAATAAAATAGTTATTTACCCCTACAAGAAGAAAGAAAGAATTTAGTGACGTTTTTGTTCTCATGTAGTCTACATGGCTTATATCGTACAAAACTTGTCGAATTCGCACAGTCTCGATTAATTTTTTTTCATGTTTTCAAACACGCGCCGTGGTTTCTAAAACTGCGGCGACTACACTGCGTTCCGCAGGATCACGTTGAGCCAAAACTGCGTCACGTCACGCTGCGAAGAAATATGCGGAATAACTACGAGGGTTGTCCGTAAATTAAGGTCTCCAACAAGCTCCCCTAGCTTAAATCTGACAACAGCACCGTGTTCCTTGCTTCCCCCACCACTACTCTGGCTGGTCACTGCCTCGCTGTGACGGTCAATCTTGGAGTCTTGGCCAATGTTGTTAACACGTAGGAAAATTCCCTACTTGTAGGAAAAAATTGTCAATAAATCGGTTGGTAGGGAAAATATTCTTATTTTGTAGGGGAAAAAGAACTTTAACAAAATAATAAGTTTCGCAAATATTTACTATTTTACCATTTAAATTAAATAAGATTTTATGGATCATTTCTCATATTCGTTTGTAAACAGTAATATGCTAACAGCGCTTTATCTTTTATACAGAATTTTAACATTTCTAACTTGGGCTAGGTCTATGGCTTGGGCAGGCAGCGTAGGGAAATTTATAGAAGAGTAAGGGAATTTCATACTTCCTACTAGGGAGACAAATTTTAAAAGGTTAACATCACTGGTCTTGGCTTAGCAGCCGTTAACGATAGAAGGAAAAATCGACGCTCCTACCAAGTGTGAATTGCGTTCAGTGATTAGATTTTTGTGGTTTAAGGGGTCACCCCCTATTGAAATTCATCGTCAGTTGACCGATGTGTAAGGATAAAGGTGTATCGACACAAAAAATGTGGTGTAGAGAGTTTGCAGCCGGTCGTACAAACGTGCATGACGAGGCCGGCTGCGGGCGTCCATCAGTTTCGGACGAGTCAGTGACGCAATTTAAGGAGCATTTGCTTGTGGAAATCATAGACCATCCTCCTTACAGCCCTGATTTGGCCCCTAGTGACTACTATTTGTTTCCCAACCTGAAACAACTCTTAGGAGGAATGAAATTCTCCAGCGACGAAGAGCTGAAGGCAGCCGTCGATACCTTCCTGCGCGAGTCGGCGGGAGAGTGGTACGATGCGGATATGAAAAAGCTCCCAGAACGACTCCAAAAATGCATTGATCGTGACAGGGACTACGTTGAAAAATAGCTAAAAGTCCAAGCTTTCAGAGTATGTACTTAGTTTTGCAATGAAAAGATGTTTACTATTTGAAAAAACATTGGAGACTTTAAATTACGGACAACCCTCGTATTATTACTTAGATTCACAAAAACTCGCCGTGACTCACGCTGCGTCACCTCACCAAGCTGCGTCTCATTTTGCGCCGGGCCTAAGTGTAGGAAAATATAACGTCGATTTAAACGTTTATGTTTGTCATGATGACAAAACGCTGTAGTAGAATGACAGATGAATGCAATAAACATTTTATTGCACTAGTGCAATAAAGAACCACTTTTTCCACTAAATATAGTTCAATAAAGTTATGTTTTTTGCATGAACGTAGACAAAAATAATAACACAACATCACAATAAAAGTGGTCTGACCGACAGACCAGATCTATATATTCTTATGTTCATTTAACCCCATCGTCCTAGGCTCAAGGTCATTCCAAAGTCAAATCGAAAGATAGATATGCAATTGGACAAGACTATCGTACATTTATGTTCTTGTCGTTGAATCCAAATCTGGGGTTAATTTAACCCCATAGAAGGAAATTCAAGGTCATTTGAAGGTCAAAGCGAAAGAAAGATATACAAGTGGATTAGACTATAGTACATTCATGTTTTCGGGGTCGCTTAATCTGAATCCAGGATTCATTTAACCCCATTAGGTGTGTCAAGGTTATCTCAAGGGCAAATCGAAAGGTAGATATGCAAGTGAACCAGACTGTCGTTCACTTATGTTTTTGAAATCGTTAGATCTTAATCAGGAACTCATTTAACCCTATCAGATTAGCTTAAAGGTTATTTCAAGGTCAAATAGAAATTAGATATGCAAATGAACCAGACTATCGTAGATTTATGTTTTTGGGTAGCTGGATCTAAATCGGTGATTCATTTTACTCTATCAGGTTAGCTTCAAGATCATGCTAAGGTCAAATAAAAAGATAGATATGCAAATGTGCAAAATCATTGTTTTAGAAGTCGTTGGATCTGAATTTGGAATTTATTTAATACCATGAGGTCAGATTAGCCTGATATCCTCAAACCTCTAATACCCAATAACTCTCGTAACCCTGTAACTAATGCATAAAAGCGCTACAAACCACAACTCTTGAGGATAATAAAGGACAATGTTAAAAATAGCCGATTTTTGGCTTATCCGGGGGAACGCATAAATCATAAAAAAATCAATTGATTATTGTTAATTAACATTAGAAATGGCCCAGAAATACGTCAGATAGCTGGGGAAATGTCGCTACTTCCCCTAAACCTATATAAACTACCCTTAAATAGCTTTAAATGGATAATCATTAATTATTGTTATAAAATTCGTGTAAAATGAAAAAAATGCTTGAAAACGATTTGAACAGACAGTATGTCAATATAAAAAGTGATAAATAATTGTAAAAATGTCCATTCCACCCCTAAAAATTAAAAAAAACGACTTTCAAAAGCTAATGGTGAGCTTACTTCGACATCAAAAATAGATAATGCTTAAATGTTCAAGGGAACGCCTATTGCTAGAAAAAAATTATAGATTACTGTTAAAAAATGCAAAAACTGAAACTAGAGTACATTAAGTAAGTGGGGAAATATTAATTGCACCCCTATATAAACTGCCTTTAAATAGCTTAAAATAGATAATCATTATTTATTGTTGTAAAATTCGTTTAGAATGAAAAAAATGCTTAAATCACTTTTAAAGTTCATTTATACTAGTGCGACCTGAAAAATGGGCGCAAGGATAAATTGCCATTTTTTCAGTACGCGCTCGCAAAGTGAGAACAATTGGCGCTATTTCGCCATCGAATGGGCACTTTTACAGTCATTTATCACTTTTTATATTGACATACTGTCTGTTCAAATCATTTTCAAGCATTTTTTTCATTTTACACGAATTTGATAACAATAATTAATGAATATCCATTTAAAGCTATTTAAGGATAGTTTATATAGGCTTAGGGGTAGTAGTGACATTTCCCCAGCTATCTGACATATTTCTGGGCCATTTCTAATGTTAATTAACAATAATCAATTGATTTTTTTTATGATTTATGCGTTCCCCCGGATAAGCCAAAAATCGGCTATTTTTAACATTGTCCTTTACAATACAATAACAATAGTATATATTTATATCTACCTTGGTAATGTCGCTCTCCATTCATCAAGTCTTGATAAAATATTTCACTTCGTTCGTTACTGAAAGCGATTTAGGACAAAATTATAGAAGGAAATAAAGGACAGCCAAGAGGCAGTGGAGAACAGTTCAGAAGAAATGAAAAATAATCAGGAAAAACAAGAAACAATAAATTAGAAGAAGCAATTAAGGTTAAACTCAATGAATTTGAGGATTTTTTTGAAGAGGAAATTAATCAATTAAGAAGTGAGGTACACAAGATAACGTCTGGGTCAAGATCAGAAAGACCCTGACAATTGGAGACCAAGTAACAAAAGAGTCCAACCAGAACTAACTTACAATACTTGTACACAGAAGAACCAATTATTAAAATTGAAACAGGAAATGGAAAATAAGTAATTGATCTTTAGAAGTTTCTAATGCTGACCTCCTCGACCATAAAAATAATTTAGGATTAAAATGAAACAAAAAAAGCTCAGTAGGTTAAAGGAAAAGAGGAATTGTCGAAAAACTTGAAACATAAAGACTAGTTGTAAGTTGGAAACATGATTTAAAGGAATAAAAATAGAAAAATCGTCAGTGGGAGAAAATTTACCAAACAGCATAGTAACAACTGAACTAAATGGAGTAAGAGAAAAAGAAAAAAAAATATGCCAAAGGTTTAAGTGGCATAGCTTGGATGAATGGGATAATACAATTCTTGTTAAAAAATAGAGTGAAGATCTAGACTGGTGAAATTTTCCACTAGAAAATTAAAAACCTGGGTAGACCTAACCGGAATGATACTGCGTCAAATCTTTTTGTTTTTGAAATATGACTGGACCTTATGGGATTCCTTAGTAATACAGGATGGCGTATTAAAAAGAGTTTTGGAAAGTCCTAAAGGTAAATAAAGTATTTATTAAATTGTATTACTCTAGAAAAGAACTTCTTGAAGCACTTCATCGTGGTTAGCCTTGATTAAGAATAGTGGTAGTAGAATTTGATAAGCTTCGTCCCTTGAATTGTGTAGTTAATTCAATGTAATCATTTGCAATGTCATTATTATTAGTTATGATCAAGTTATCAAAAGATGGATTAATTAACACAGTAGCAAGTCTGTAAAAACAGTTGACTCATTGCTTCCAGTTACAATTTTTCTTTGGATGAGTAATTGAAGTTGATCTCTATCCCTTGAAGTTGTGTAGTTAGCTTAATACAATCATTTTATTATTGTTAGTTATGATCAAATCATCAAACGTTGTACTGATTAACACGGAGTTTAGTCGAAAAACTAGTTATTATTGTCTCCAGTTCATAATATTTCGTTGAAGAAAAAGATAAATTAGGATTAATTTTCACCTCTCTTCCAAGTATCATTCAAAAGGACCGAACTGCAATTGCAACGGCGGTATGCACCCTACGGATGAGGAGAATACAATTAATTCAAACAAAACAATAAACCCCAACTATAAAGAGGGCTATTAACATATACAGCGGTCTGGAATTACTTTGAAACGTCTATACGCGAGAAATGTTAAGCAGGGAGGGGCGACTTCACGTACCTCAAATTTCAAGGGATGTGAGTAGCTATTAAAGTTGACAAACGAACACGGACTGGTAGTCCGTAACGCAGCAGTGTGTTACCTGACACCACTACGTTGGTTTCATTTTCAAAACACCCCTGGATACACGCTGGTTAATATAATTCATTACGGACAATGTTACCGCTGGGCATAAGTGGATCTGACTTTTGCCAGTTTGTTCGGCGCGCTTGTGTTGATGACGTACAGTTGTAATAACGGTTGGTTGTATCAGGACGTGATAAATCGACCCATTTCGGTCTGGCTGTTCGAATATTGCTACATCTAATCGTAAATTTCAATCCAATTAATAAGGCAGGAGCAAAATGTCAATGTTGATAAGATAAATAATTAGTGCGCCTAAAGGTAGACGTCAGGTGCAAAGTAAACTGCTCGAGCCTATCTCGATTTGGTATTAATTTTGAGTAAATTTGTTTTGATTAGTATTGTGGGTTTTAAATATTACGAGACTATGAAAATATTTGAGGAAATAGGTTGACTGTGTCGCTGTTATAGCGAACTAAAATATACAGGAATGTTTTGTTGTTAGTTAAAGTTAGTTAGATAAATAATTATGCGCAACTAATTAATAGTAGAAATGTCTTAAATTAGTTATCAAATACTGAAGAAGATTCGATGAATTATTGCTATTTATTTGAGCTTTTGTTAAAAATATCTGAAAATGGTACGTTTTGAGCAGGGATGGGCGTCGATTATGCCGAAAATGCAACAACAACGACTATATAGACATTGCATTCTGTAGGTTATGTTTTATGTTATTATTGTTTAATCAGTTCGTAACATCTTGTGGCTGTTTTTCATAATTCTAATAATTTTGTATCGTTTATATTAGTTGTGTAGTGTTCGTGTGCAGCACTATGGTCTGTTCTCTGTTTAACGTGATCGAAAACCGAGTAAAACCGAGTAACAACTTAAATAAAACTCGTATTGACATTGTCGACGTCAGTAAAACCCTACAAAAAATCGACGCCGTCACATTGTTGACGTCACCCATCCCTGGTTTTAATTTTAATAAATATGATCTTATATAAGACAATATATATCAATTCTTTAGCGATATAGTTTTAAATATTACGAATTAGCTCAATGTTAAAATCTTTAACTTTTAAAAACAATGATATAGGATACTAGAAAAACAGGAAAAAGGAAAGCTTGATGACGAAGTAAAGAAATTCAGGTATCTAGTGAACAATTAATGAATATTTAAATTATGGTGACCAGGATTTCTTCATATAAAATTGTTGACGGTTTTGATATTTAACAATATTCTTAAATATAAATATTTTGGTTCTATCCCTATCAAACATAGATGCCTTCTAAGTCTGCAGTGGCCTGTCAGGACCGCCACTATTTGGTTCAGGGATCTTCGACTAAGGTTCAGCAGCCACCCTGTTTGGGTTATTGGGTCCATCTAGAAAGTCTGTCTGTCTACATCCTTCCTTCTTCATTTTCATTCTAATATTTGACACCCCCTTTATTAATATATATTATTAATACCCCTCGTGTAAGTCCAAGAAAGGCTAGGTAAGTCCAGGCGCCCCAGATCCGAGACGGGCTAGCTGGTCAACTTTCTCATTACCAGGGCCTGATCACCGCCGTGTACATCCAGTGAAAAATCCTCGTATTGAGCCCCCAGTTTTTACCAACTACTTTCCTTAATTACCAGACGGTTGCCATTGATTTCCAGGAAATTCTTTCAATATGTGGCCTCCAAGAAAACTTGCTGTCCAAGACATCCAAATATTTTACCTCCATCTAAAGTCAGGATCTTCCCATACATAATTAGAGCCCTGAAATCATTTATCTTCCTTCTTTTTATGAAGAGAATCACCTCAGTCTTTTTTGCCAAGACTGGGAAACCCGTCTCTTCACTCCATTCCTCTATAATCTTACAAGCTCCCTGCATTCTATCATATACTACGACTAAAAACTCATCTACCACTAGAACCATTCCATTATCGGCGTAGACTTGAGTGTTCCTATGTTACTCTAGAGTAAGGTGACTTAAGAGTCCATCACTAGGCACCATACGTGCAACGACAGACAACTACACTGTGGGCAGCCACTCCCAGGTCCCTGTGATAGTCTTCCATTGTTGCACTGACTCTTCTTTCCTCCAGTACGGATCTCACTCGTCTGACCATAATAGGCGGCGTGCCTCGCTCCTAAAGTGAGTCGTATATAATGTTAGTTCTTGCCTTATCGAAGCCACCCTATGTGTCAAAGAACATGGCCAATGCGACCTTCTTGTAATGAAGGGTCTTCTTCACCTTATGTGCAATGCTATGTACCGCTGTCTCCGTGAACTTGCCTGCCTGTATACGTGCAGGTTCTCATGGATCGGTTGTCTGCTCAACGCCCGCCTCACAAAATACCTGCCTACGATCATTTCCATCGTTTTAAATAGAAAGGATGTGAGATGTGATCGCTCTAAACGCCTTTACTATTGTGTAGTCTTCTTTCCAAGCTTTTGGGATGGACACTACCTTGGCTGCTCTCTATACCAGTGCAACATTCCATCGCCAGACTGAGGTGATAGTAGAAAATCCTGGCGCTTCTGTAGCAACGAAAGGAAAACTCCATCTAGCTCTGCAGCCTTGTAGGATTCAAATTCACTGCCGAGGTATCGGCTCTGCCATACATTTCGCATAACCCCCACCTCCTTCTGTTGGGTTTGACATACATAAGCAGCCACAATTATTCATCGGTTATTTCACCGATAGTGATTTTTTGGTATCAACGTGATTCGTTACTGTGATATTTTAATATCAACTATATTAGGCCACGACCATGGACAATTTGTTTGTTATTAGAACAAGTTGACAAATAGGACAAAATTAAACGTAGGATGTAGAAATAAGAGAAATTAATCACACAATAAAAATTTAACACTTCCAATATTATCAGAAAGATTAAGAAGAATCTGTAACAAATTTAATATTAGAACAGTTTTTTAGACAATTAATACTTTACGATCATTTTTGTCAAAAAACACGTTCACAATATGATATACAGAATTAAAAAATATATATCTATAGCATACCTTGGGAATGCAATAAACATTATGTTGGAGAAACCTGTGAATGTTAGAGTTGAGGAGTTTATAAAAAGACGGAAATTTGAAAAATTAAAAATTTGCGAACACGCTTCGGAAAACGGTCATTTGATTCAATGGGGTTCGGCAAAAATGTTAGAAAAGAAGGATAATCCAACAAAAAGAAAATTAAAAGAGACCGCGATTATTTTGTTGAACGCGTGTGTCAAACTGTTCAGTAAACATTGATCATTGTGGTTATTATATCAAGAAGAAGTAAGTAACAATAAAATAAAAATAATTCAGCGCCTCTCTGGAAGCAGTTAAACAAATTTTAAACTATCACACTGACTTAATTTTTATACGATTGCAATTTTTGGAAAGGAAATAGAGTTTTTCGAAACGTCAAAAAATACGGAAGTGTGCGATGTGATTTTTGTTAATTTTTACATATCTGCTTTTTTAGTGTAAGATTTTTTGGAAAACTTAGTTTCATAAATAACCTTTGATTGATACTTTTGGCGCAAGGGTTTCTAATTTTTATTTTTAGACATGCATAGCAAAATACCCAATTAAATTAAAGGAAAACAATTTTTTAATTCGAAATTTAATAAAAATGATTGAAATATGTCGTGTTTCTTTCACATACCGACAAATAATCATTGTCCAACATTTTGAGCAATTTTTAATAATAAATCAAATTTAACATTCACGAATATTAAATTGCTCGGCACTCAAGTCAATAAAGGGCTATCTAGCGCTATACATTCAGAAGACAAAAGCCGTTTCATGCCACAGCCGAAAGGAGCCGGATAATTTCACTTATTGTCTTTTTGGTACTAGTGCTTCTCTATTTGCTAGATAACGTAGCAGGATATTTAACTATATCCAAATTTCCAGCACGTACTTAGTTTAGTTGAATATATAGGATTGTAGTACATGCAAGTAAATGAAAATCCTAAAAATATATAAAAACTTTTTCATAAAAGGTGAACATTTTTCAAGTAGGTATTGTCATATTTAATTCATTAACAATGACAAAAAGTGACGTCCTGTCACTTTTTGTCATTGTCGATATTTAACTTCAAATAATTTTAATTTTTATAATAATTTTTATAGTTAGATATTTGATTCAACTTAAAGGAGACCACCTGAAGAAGCAATCCTAAAAATGCAGAAATAGGTCAGATCTCATCTATTGTGGTTGAATTTGTTGTGTTCCACTGCCAAAAAGTGAAGTTAGATATTTATAGAGTGTTTCATTAGAAGGTCAGTAAATTAGATTATTTTCTTTAGATAATTATTGAACAGAGCTTTGTCTGTGGAATTGTTCATTAGCATACCTAGATGTTTGGTATCAGAGAACATACATATGACTTCATTGATAGGAATTGTAGGAGATTTGATTTATATTAGCTTAAAATACCTTTGTAAAACAGTAAAAAATGTTACAAAAGCTAATAATAAGGAATATATGTGTAGATATTGTGGGTGTAATTCAACGCAGGTTGGGGCTTTTGTCCACTGAGTAGTTAGTTTCACACAATATTATTAATACCTAAAAATATATAAAAACTTTTTCATAAAAGGTGACCATTTTTCAAGTAGGTATTGTCATATTTAATTCATTAACAATGACAAAAAGTGACATCCTGTCACTTTTTGTCATTGTCGATATTTAACTTCAAATAATTTTAATTTTTATAATAATTTTTATAGTTAGATATTTGATTCAACTTAAAGGAGACCACCTGAAGAAGCAATCCTAAAAATGCAGAAATAGGTCAGATTTCATCTATTGTGGTTCAATTTGTCGTGTTCCCACTGCCAAAAAGTGAAGTTAGATATTTATAGAGTGTTTCATTAGAAGGTTAGTAAATTAGATTATTTTCTTTAGATAATTATTGAACAGAGCTTTGTCTGTGGAATTGTTCATTAGCATACCTACATGTTTGGTATCAGAGAACATACATATGACTTCATTGATAGGAATTGTAGGAGATTTGATTTATATTAGCTTAAAATACCTTTGTAAAACAGTAAAAAATGTTACAAAAGCTAATAATAAGGAATATATGGGTAGATATTGTGGGTGTAATTCAACGCAGGTTGGGGCTTTTGTCCACTGAGTAGTTAGTTTCACACAATATTATTAATACCTAAAAATATATAAAAACTTGTACATAAAAGGTGAATATTTTTCAAGTAGGTATTGTCATATTTAATTCATTGACAGGATGTCACTTTTTGTCATTGTCGATATTTAACTTCAAATAATTTTAATTTTTATAATAATTTTTATGGTTAGATATTTGATTCAACTTAAAGGAGACCACCTGAAGAAGCAATCCTAAAAATGCAGAAATAGGTCAGATCTCATCTATTGTGGTTGAATTTGTCGTGTTCCCACTGCCAAAAAGTGAAGTTAGATATTTATAGAGTGTTTCATTAGAATGTTAGTAAATTAGATTATTTTCTTTAGATAATTATTGAATAGAGCTTTGTCTGTGGAATTGTTCATTAGCATACCTAGATGTTTGGTATCAGAGAACATACATATGACTTCATTGATAGGAATTGTAGGAGATTTGATTTATATTAGCTTAAAATACCTTTCTAAAACAGTAAAAAAACAATAGGTATCATGACTACAAAAAACACAATTTGGAGTATTTGCCTGAGCGTCACATTGTAGGCAATCTAGAAACTGTTGATCAGAACCTTTTTTGGCACGAAAGTCGGTTGTCAGTAATGGTTTGCCAAAGACGCGTAGCGAACACCACCATTGAAAATTCCCACATTGTAAATCCAGTTCGAAACCAAGCCATTTTGGAGTAAATGTATGGTGCGGCATCATCGGTAGGCATTTAATTGATCCTTATTTTTATGAACAGCATGAGTTAACTAAATTTTCTAAAGAATAACATTCTGGAGAATGTGCCTTTGCAGCAGTGACCCAGAAAGTCACCAGATCTAACATCCCTCGATTTATTTATGGAAGATTTAAAAAAATAAGGTTTACAAAACACCTTCGCGAGATATTAATCACTTGAAAAAAAATCACAAACTCTTGTAATGAGTTAAACGACGAAATGTTAATAAACAGCCTACAAAGAAGTCAGGCGAAGATTGTATGTGTTTTAAAATGAGAAGAGGTCATAAAGAGAATAGATTGTAATATGTATGTAGTATGAGGGCATTTGCCTCATTTTTAAACTTAGTTATAATCATCACCTTTTGTTTTAACTGTATTAAAGAATTATCGAGTTTAATACTTTTATTTATTTCTAATGGCATTGATGTACTTTAACCAACGAATATTAAATTATTTTCCAACAAGTATTTGATCCTTCCACCACTAATAAGATTTTTAAGTGGTATCTCTTTAGGGCGGTATTGCTTATAACTTTTAAACAAGTAAGTAATGCAGACAAATTTCTCTAATAAAAGATTATTAGAAAAAATTGTATATGTTTCTGGAAAATATATAATTGAGGACGTCATCAGTCGATTCTGTCAAATCCCAATGATAATACTTTTGATTGAAAATAGAGCTTATCCAATTAATGTCAATTTTCTTGCATATAATGGCAACATTTCTTAATCCTTTCTTTTAATAACTACTTTATTACAATGTCTTTGCAAATATTTTAACAAATTGTCTAAATGGTACACCAGAGTTGCACATACTTTTTCCTAAAGACAAAAATCTAGTGGATTGAGGTCGGGTGTCTAGGCTAGCAGGCTAGGCAACTGGACTTCCTCGACCAGTCTAGGTACCTATAACAGTAGCATTGTGGGCCTTACATTTGACCAGACAAATTTAACGCCATTAAATTTCTAGAATTTTTGGGAATTAATCATAATGACACAATTGGATAGCTGCCCTGCATATTATGAACATTTACGGAAAAAGATGGGTGATCCAATTCCTTGACCTGCCCGACTACTCCACCTCAATCCACTAGATTTTTCTCTTGAGGCTTCTTAAAGAAAAAAAAGTATATGCACCTCCTATGTACAATAAAGAAAATCTGTTAAGTCATACTCGAAAAGCTTGTAATGCTGGAAAGAATTTGAACATCATTTAAATTAAATATTGGTTTGTTTAATAAGTTTTTGATTTAAAATTTCATACAAAACTCTGATTATAAAAAGTCAAAATATTGGAAAAGAAAACGGAAGCTTATTAATTAATTTTATCATTTTAATATATGTACTGAAAATATATTAATTAGCACTGGGGTATAAATTTATAATTTAAATTAAAAAAAGTTATTCAAGCTTATTTTATTGTGACTATTGTGTGCCAAATTTGAACGAAGCATATTTGTTTGTTAAGTAAATAATAAAACTATTATTCCCATTAAACAAAGTTAAATGTAAATAATAAACAAAATCATTTATTTAATATTGGTAGAGATTGCGACTAGGGAAGCTTGAATCGCTAATTGTGATACAGAGGTCTCAAAAGGCTCGCCTGGTTCACGGATGGCTCACCTCCCGTGTGATCCTGGAATGTATCAGGGCTATTTCCCTATTCCGGATCATAGTGATGTGACAAGCAATGAAAGAACTGTCATGTTGGCCAGAGAAGGCTCAAGAAGTCAATTTGTGGGACCTGTGGAACCAGTATTGGGGTTACCACAACATCTTGGCTTTTTCCTCAAAATATGCCAGTAAAACACTTTCGTTACATTTCCCAGGGACCTTTTTAATGTTGCACCATTCCGAAAAGCGTCTATAAGCGATTTCGTACTGTTCCTTTGATTTCGCCGGCAATAATTCCAATGTTGCTCGACTGGCGGCTTCTTCGATTTCAGCAGGGCTGGATTCGTTACGCTCATTATCGAGATTATTCATTATACTTATAATATTACTAGAAAATGCTGTCAATATTTTTGCGTTTTTTCCGTAACTAACAACAGCACTGGTTGCTACGAAAATTTTGGTTCATAAACATTGCGATCTGTGTGGTGTGGTAGTTCTTCCGATTGTTTTGTAGAAAAAATAGTGTATGATATATGTGTTAAAAGTGATTTTATTTTGTTCTTGTTCTTCACTCACAAAATAAAATCTTACTTTTAACACGTATATCATAAATAGCTTTTTTCTAATTTTGACATATAAAGTAACATCTTTTGTTATCGAAACAAGTGTCAAAACGTTCTACTTTACGTAACCAGTTACATAATAAAAACCATTACGCAATTGGTTATGTCACTAATTGCAAAAAATAATTAAATAAAATACAACAGAAAAATAATAAAGTAACTTTTATTGAAGTCAGTAATTTTATAAATAACACTTTATTAATTATTATTATTTAATTCTAAATATTCACAACGCAGTTGGTACCGTTAGTAAAGCTAATTCCAGAAGAAATCTTATTTGTTGAACTTGTAGTAATATTCCGTGATATGTTATTGGTATTACTGATTTTCCAAGAATATCACCGGAAATTGTTTTTTTTATTTTCTATAGAATTTTCAACATATCCTTCTACAACCGAATTTTACTTCCAGCCGCCGTGTTGTTTTAATTTTAAAATATTGGCCTGAGAATCTGCTAGTAAAGCGACCGAAGATCTTCTGAAACTATACCCCGTGAATAATGCACAATTCGACAAACCAGTCACTTGAGCAATCATCTTTAGTAACTAACCAATACTATTAATTCCTACTGGTTGTACACCACGTTTACCATTTCTATATCTAACAAAGAATCTATTGTGTTTAATATTTTCCGGGCGTAGGTTTCTATATTTCCTGTCAACGAAGTTTAGTCCTTCTATATCTCCCGGGGTGATTACAAATTCACAAATTACCCTAGTGTTTGTATTTGGAATATTTACTTGAAAATACGTCTCCTCATCTGTATCATCTTCAACACGTAAAAATATTAATTCTGACTTCCGACATGCACCGACTATGGCTATATCCAACCTAATCAACACAACCTAAAGCAAAAAATGCGAATTAGTAAACTGACAACTAAATGAAGTCATTAAAAAATTATTGTCATCCACCTCCGCCAAAAACTTCCCAATATTTACTTTCGAAAAAACATTTGATTTCTTAGCGTGGTATCTATCGGACTGTTTGGTTTGTAGGCTTCCGTCAATGGTGTGCTGCTTCCAGACTGTTAGCCACGTCGTCGGTTTAAGACTCTTGACGTTTCGAGAGACATGTTGTTCTCTTCTTAAAAAGACCTGAAACTGCAGAATATGATGTCTAGTTGGTATTTATATAGGTCGTGTTCATTGGACCGTTCTGCTGCGGTGGGCGGTTTTCACGGTTGCCTTGTTCTGTTGTCTGGCGGTCCGCTCCTACGATTCGTTTCCATACTCCTGGTAAATCTATCCCCCTGTCTCTATTAAAGTTCCTGAGGTTTTTGTGTATCTCGATGGCTTCCCTGTAAAGTCTGGACCAGAATCATCGTTCCCTCACCAGAACTTTTGTTTCTTCAATTGCTATGCTGTGTCCTGTGTCAGCTCTATGTTCCACAACGGTTGACTTGTCACGTGGTTATTTTTAAGACGGCTCTTGTGCTCCTTCGGTCTCGTGGTGATGTGTCTACCCGTTTGTTCTATGTACACCTTGCCACATGTATAAGATATACTGCTATCTCGCAAGGTCCATTGATGACTGGACCAAACAGCGATCAGAGGAAGATTGGTTGGGTAGATTTGATCCAAGATTTGGTCTGAGTCATGCTAGGCTTGTTGTAGAGGATCTATGGGCTGACGCAAGCCGAAATTTTATTATGTTTAGTAGAAGCAGCAGTAAAATAGGCACGGGTCTCCTAATGGGCCACAAACATATCAATAAGCACCTATATGGGATTGGCTTAAACAATGTCGGAATGTGCAAGCTTTGCGACAACACATGAGAATTCGGTTCACATTTTTTTCAACTGTGTCTGCCTAATGGCAAAGATGCGGGTAATAATACTTCTAAACAACAACAACAATATAGGAAAGGGCCCGTTCATGCTATACCCTTTGCCAAAGTTAAAAATATACAGGGTGTCCGGAAATTATGCGTCAAGACTTCAGGAGGTGATTCCTCACAAGAAATTAGGGTCACGACTTCCTATAACAATTTTTCGAAAACTCAATATTAACGGAGATACAGGGTGTCAAAATTTTTTTTTAGTTTTTCTTAGATAACTTTTTTATTTGAGATTTGATTTTTTCCAAGCCTTTCCTATGTATTACTAGTGCCCTTGTAAATTTATGTTCCAAATATGATGCAATTATTCCAGTGCCAAAGGGCCTAACCTGATCTTAATCTTCGACCCATGGTCCACAACTTTTTTGTTTTCATCGGTTTATAAATTTAAACAGCACCATGTTAAAGAGTATCAAAAATTATTTAAAAAAGTATCTCTTGTTGCGATACAATAAAATGAACCGTTTCTGAGAAAAACGACTTCAAACATTTTCATGCGTTCACGCTGGTTTAAACTGATTTTTAAGATTTACAAAGGAGGCTTTGAAAACAATAACTTAATGTTGTTACTTAGTTAGTTACTTTTAACAGATAATATTTATGTGAATTATTCCGTTGTGATCATTTGTGTGCAATAAGTATCGTGATTAAAACTGATAAAATGAATAATAATAATAATAACAATAATAATTATAATAAATATTAGAATGAGGAGCTGCGCAACATGCATTATTATGGTTTAGCTGCGGGAAATGCATCAAGAGCAAAACGTTTGTATCGAGATGCATTTCCAAATAGAAGAATTCCACGACCGCAGTTGTTCAGTACTGTCCATCAGAGATTAGGTGGCTCTTTTAAGATGAGGCGGTTTGATGTCGGTCGCCCACGAAGAACTCAAACTTCTAGGGATGAAGTTCGTGTTTTGAATGTGGTTGGTAATAATCCTGATATAAGCGTCAGGTTAATTGCATCGCAGGAAAATATTCCCAAAAGCTCAGTCCATGAAATTTTGCAGCAACAACTCCTGCATCTATTCCACTATCAAAAGATCCAAGCCCTACTCCCTAGAGATCCGATTACACGACTGAATTTTTACAGGACAATTATAAATCTCCATGATGGCAACATAAATTTCATCAATTCAATTCATTTCATGGTTGAAGCTGGATTCGGGCATGATGGTGTAATAAATCTACATAATAAACATTATTGGTGTGACGAGTATCCTCATTTAGTGGTGGAACGTGGGTTCCAGAATAAATTTTCTGTGAATGTATGGGTTGGCATCGTGGGAGATCATTTAGTTGGGCCACATTTCTTTCCTCAAAGGCTTGGTGGTGAGGTTTACCTACACTTTCTACAAAATGATCTGCCAGTTTTGTTGGAAAACGTTCCTATTGGAGTGCAACGTGCAAAGTGGCTACTGCATGACGATGCACCGCCTCATTACAGTTTAACGGTGAGAGAGCACCTCAATGAAATTTTCCTTGAGAGGTGGATAGGCCGTGGTGGATTCTATAGAGTGGGCTGCCTGATCGCCCGACATGAACCCGATCGACTTTTTCCTTTGGAACTGTGTTAAATCACTGATATAAGATGGCCTGTGAATAACGTGGAAGAGCAAAAGAGGGCATATTCTTCAGGGTTCGTTTCAACTTACTGAGAAGAATGAATTTGTGTATCGAAATGGAAGGACAACATTTCAAGAACTTATTATAAGAGCATAGACTAAATAAAAATGTTACTTAATAATGTAGTTAGTGAATAAATTTTGTACTGATGAGAATTTTTTGTTAACACATGAAAATGTTTCAAGTCGTTTTTCTCAGAAACGGTTCATTTTTTTGTATCGCAACAAGAGATACTTTTTTAAATAACATTTGAACTTTTGAATATGGTGCTGTTCAAATTTATAAAGCGGTGAAAACAAAAAAGTTGTAAGCCATAGATCGAAGATTAAGGTCAGATTAGACCCTTTGGCACTGGAGTATTTGCATCATATTTGGAAGATAAATCTACAAGGACACTAGTAATACATAGGAAAGACTTGGGAGAAAAATCAAATCACAAATAAAGAAGTTATTTAAGAAATCTAAAAAAAAATCTTTTGACACCCTGTATCTCCGTTAATATTGAGTTTTCGAAAAATTGTTATAGGACTTTGTGACCCTAATTTTTTGTGAGGAATCACATCCTGAAGTCTTGACGCATAATTCCCGGACACCCTGTGTAACAGGAACAACCTGTGTATTATTAACATCTATTTACTAAATTCTAGCAATTCTAGGATAGGTATCAAGCCCATAAATACAGTAAAGACTATTTCATTTAATGAAAATATAAAAACATGTATTATAATTATTGTATACAGAGTTCATAACTTATCCAAAAAAATTTGGAAATAGATGCGTCATGAAAAATTGACTCAATATCGTAAAAAAATAAAATAATTATAGTTTCCACAAAAAGAATTATTGAAGTTGTAGTGTTTTCAACCTTTACATCGCGTGGCTGTTGTCTCAGCATTGCGCATCGTGCGCAGTGCGCTCTCTCTTCACGTAGCTTCAGGTGATTCTGAATACTGAAATCCGATGTTAGTATTTACATGGGCATTTCAAATGTCAAAAATGGCTTACGTGTATAGCAAGTCCGAGTTGCTGAATATCGTTTTAATTTATGATGAAGTAGGACTAAATTTTCCAGTAAGCTTGTATCAAATACAGCTACTTTTATCGAGGTGGATATGGAGGTTCAGGGCGTCCACGGCGTATTGCAGCAGCTGAGGAACACACTTTAGATATTTTTGAAGAGAATCCCCGAATAAGTACCAGGCAAATCGCTCAACGAGTACAAGGAATGTCTCAATCAACAGCGGGCATATCATACACGAGGCTCCTTACCATATACAGCATATCCAAGTATTAATACCAAGGGATTATCCCTTACGAATTACATTTTGTGAATGGTTGCTGTAACAAAATGCTCAAAATCCCAGATTTACAGCTGACCGGATAGTTATAGATGAAACTATTTTTACAAGTCCACACGCCATCCAACGGAATCATTTCCAAAACGTTTTTCCTTAAATGTTTGGGCAGAGATTGTCGATGATCAGTTGCTTGATTGGACCATTCATATTGCCGGGACTTCTGGTCCTTAGCTGTCCGACTCCGAATGTGGTTCTTGCTCGATGGTGCTCCCCCTCATTTTTTACAAAATGTTTGGGAGTTCCTTAATGAAATTCAAGGGGTACGATGGATTGGACCAGCAGGACCAATACCATGGCCGCCACAATCTCCTGACGTAAATCCTTTGGATTTATTTTTGTAGGGACATTTAAAAATGAAGTGTATCATACGAAAGTGGACACTAGTGATGATTTACGTTATTGTATCAGAGCTGCCGCCAATGACGTGTTCAAAACGGACAAGAACCAGAAACAATTGTGTTATTTCGTAGAAATGAGTAAGATGGGCCCAAATGTGTTTACACGTCGGTGGACGGTGAAAATTTTGAACAACAACAGTTGTTGTAACATCAGGTATGACGAATTATTTTATTAATTAAGAATAACAATAGAGGTAAAAGCAGTTAAATTTGCTTATGTAAAATAGGTGTTATAAAATTGTATTTATCTTATTCCCTGGGAAATATCCGTTTATTTTTTTTACACTTTGCTGCCGTGCCGGTCGCCAGCTGCATGCTTTGCCTTGCGCAAATTCAGGTTTTACATTGGACCAGCAGTGCTGTGTAGAAATATATTTTTAAATTATTTTCGGTTTACCTTTTTCGATTTTTTTGCAAAATTGTATTTGTAGAAGTCCCTTGTATATTCAATTTTTTTGATAAGTTCTGAATCATCCTGTATTTATACCTACCTAATTCTCGTGTCACGCCATACTCCTCGGAAACGGCTTGAACGATTTTGATGAAATTTTATATGTATATTCGGTAGGTCTGAGAATCGGTCGTAATCTATTTTTCATACCCCTAAGTGATAAGGGTGGTCCACTCCAAACAATTTTTTTTTTATTTTTGGGACAAAATTTTTTATTTTTATTTTTTTATGATATGGCATTAAAAAATACATACAACCCTTAATTTTCATCCATCTATCACAAACCCCTATTTTTTAATAACCATTTTAGTAATTTAATCATTTTTAACCCTGGTCGATAACTGATCGATTATCACTAGATCAGTTATCCCCGCCAGGCATCTACCGGTGTCACTTCTCACCCAGTAAACAGTACGGAGTAGGGATGATAACGAAGCCGGTCTCCTGTCTCTCTCACACAATAAGTCTTCTCTCACTCCCTACACAGTTTTCGACCATTATTATTGTGTATGAATCGAGCGTAGTAGTGACGTTTACAATTATCATTTTACCTTCTAAGTGTAATTCTCAAGTAAATTTATTATTAATTTGCTGAGTCATAATTATTTATTTCCTATTTTATCAATAATTAATAAAATTATTAATATTATATATATATATATATATATATATATATTAAGTGATCTACATAACCTCAAAAGTACGCAACACGTGTTACAAGCTCCCGCCAATAACGGCTGTTATTTTACTATGTGGCAATTTTTTTGTACAGTGAACAATGCCAACAAGACGTAAAGGGGCTAATTTGGGCCGCCAAACAAGTAAAATTGCAGGTACGCGAAATAATTAAAAAAATGAATGTTTCGTGTTTTGTTATTCTTATAGTTCACAGCGCTCCATTTCTTTTTTAGTCATATACCACATCTCTACACACTTACAATAAGTTAGTTATTTTTTATTTAACTGCCAAAATATTTACTAGAAATAATTCATATGGCAAAACAACGTTTGCCGGATCACCTAGTGAAACCATAATATTTTAAGCAAATAATAAAATATTGTAATGAAAGCACCTCTAATAAATAAAACGGTCACTGCTGAATGAAAACTTGACTAACTTAAAAGTAATGTTGGAATAAGGTTTTGTGTAAGGAATTCTATGCGGAAGGGTATATAAAAATCATTAGAGAAGTTCGACAAAGGAGGCGATGTTTGCTTAACCAGCCACCCTTAATTGGTTTTCTTTTTGTTTCTCTTGTATAAGTTCCTCAATCTATCAGAAAGTGGCCAGGTTTGTTCAATTTGTCTTTATAAAGATTGAATCAGTTGACATAACTCCTAGATGTTCTAAATTACTTCAAACTACTTTTGGCCACTGACATCAAGAATAAATCCATTTGAAAAAAAACTTACAGATGTGTAAATATATTTGATTCATGAAAATGTGTAATTAATACGTCTATAGCTCCCCAACTATAGACATCAATTTATCACTGCCAAAGAACACCTGTTTACGATGAATTGTCTAATTTTAGAACTTATGGATATAATACACTGCAAAAAAGTACTGTAAATGAGATTTTCAAGTGTCTAGTTCAAGATACCTAAAATTTTCGTGTTAATATATCAGGACACTTGTTTTTTATATGTTTTACATAAAACGTGTTAAAATTGCCAATAATATATTAAAATATAATGGAATCTGTGCAATATCTACCAACAACTAAACATTGGTATCTGTGTATTCTATACCTAAACAGTCCTTGATTTGTTCTGTACAAATGAGAAATAGTTTTCATTATTTTCCACAATTTTGTTCGATTTTAAGACATAGAATTTGTTAAAAATAACTTTCCAAATTTATTAGAGTGTTAGTAATAGTAATAGTAATAGTAATAGTAATAGTAATAGTAATAGTAATAGTAATAGTAATAGTAATAGTAATAGTAATAGTAATAGTAATAGTAATAGTAATAGTAATAGTAATAGTAATAGTAATAGTAATAGTAATAGTAATAGTAATAGTAATAGTAATAGTAATAGTAATAGTAATAGTAATAGTAATAGTAATAGTAATAGTAATAGTAATAGTAATAGTAATAGTAATAGTAATAGTAATAGTAATAGTAATAGTAATAGTAATAGTAATAGTAATAGTAATAGTAATAGTAATAGTAATAGTAATAGTAATAGTAATAGTAATAGTAATAGTAATAGTAATAGCAATAGTAATAGTAATAGTTATAGTAATAGTAATAGTAATAATACTGCTCTACTTTTTAAATTTCAACAATTTGTCCTCTGCAAAATTTGTTGTACTCTTCCTTTTTTCAAACTCTTTTTTAAACTCTTTTTTTCGTTTTCCCGGATCCAAGTAATTTTCACCCACTACGTTTTTTAATAATTTAAATTCAAAGTTTAATTTCTCAGCCAGAACAAAATATTAATTTTATTAACAATTAACGCTTACTTTAATGTCGTTTATTAAATGTTACTGTTATTTTATTTCTTATTACATTTTACTACCCATTCTAGTCTACAGTCCTTAATCATGTCAATTCATTTCATTTATTTAGATCTTTTTTTCATTTAATTTTATATTCAATTTTAAATTTATTTTATTTTCTCAAATTAATTTAATTCTATATCTGTATTTTGGTAACTTAATTTTTCCGTTATTTTTATTTACCCATTTCTGTTCATTACAATATATTATACAATAAAATTAACATCTTAATATGTAAACTGTGAAATTTTAATGAGGCAAATAACACTTAAAGAATTGCATTGAATTATAAAAATGATACTGTTAAAATATATTATTTTACCATCCAATATTTGCTATGTGCTTAGGGATGAATTTATAATACAGTCGTTTCAATAATTTGAATTATGAATTGATTAAAACGCAAGTTTTAACTTATTTATTTTATACTCTTAATTATATTTATTATATACAGGGTGTAACAAAAAATGCCATAAAATATTGAGGTAAACGGTGGCCACTTTCAACATTTACTAGTAAAGGAAAATGAATTTGTATTATTTTATTATTGTGAATAAATCATGTTGTGTTTTTTTACGTAAAAATGTTGGTTCTTTTATAGTTTTTAAAAAATTCTACTAATTGTATGGGTAAAAAAGTATTGGTGAATTAACTCAACACAAAAATTCTTGTACTTGAATATTGCAAAAAAATCTTTTTTAAGTAGCTTAGCTATCGCATGAAAAGGTAGATAACACTGGCAGTTGTCACTGTAACAAATTTTGTTAACATTGAAAATTAAATATTTTGCAGCCATCGATATATGCAATGACACATTCAATCGTGAAAAACTGGAAAACGTCAAAATATTTACTCTTATAGTTTAATTTATAAATTTTATTAACTGTGCAGGTAAAAAAAGTATTAGTGAATTAACTCAACACGAAGCACGTAGCAAGCGCCCTCTAGGAAATATCTTGAAACTAATGCCAAATTCGCATTTCTCGCTTCCAAAAACCTAATTATACCAATTTTGAATTCGATATCTTCAACTGTTTTAAAGCTATCATCATTTTTCGAAAATTTATTTTAATTTTCAACACCCTGTAATTCTTTAAAATATTACTTAGGCAAGTTTGGCTCAAAGGACATATTTTTATGTCTACTATCTCCGGTTGCTCTATGGCCCACAAGTTATAAGACACCCTGTATATATAAAAATTCCTACCTTGAAAGGTACAGGGTGTTGAAGTTAAATTTTTAAAATTATTTTTTCATATGTGTCAAATTTTCTCATATGAGTTTGAAGTTTAATAGATATACTCTTTGTGATTGCATTGTTGTAAAAGACGCCTAAAAACAAAGGTAGAAACTGGGAGCAAGAGGCTCTTTGCCCCTCCCATTTTTTATGTACGCTCATGGGCAATTTCTCTCAATATCGTTGAGTATGATTTTATGCAGAATGTTTTTGAACATAGGGGCTTTACAATTTTTACGCAAATGTTGTTCTATATGTAATTTCGTTTACTAAGAAAAATTAAAACAGTATTTAAGAAACAGATTAGTTAAACATATTTATAGTAGTTTATATGCATATTCGCCTGGTTTAGCAATGCATAAACAGTCTTTTATAATTACAAAAAATCTAATGTTTTTCCTTCAATTTTTCAACATCATTTTGATACTTCCACTCAAAAGATTAAATTAAATTACTATTTTATATTATTACAAATACTTTTTAACTAAAAAATATTGTTTTCAAATCGATAGATTCAAATCAATGGTCACCACACCCCCACCCCCCAAATTTTTGTCCATTCGATTTCAGTTTAGTTTGGAAGTTTATCTAAGATGATGCTTATTTTGAATCAATGGAAAATATTAATTGACTGGATATATCTTATAGATATGACTGAATAGTTTTGGTAACTAAAACCTAGGTTTTTAAAAGTATCAGTAGTAATTAGGAAAACCACTTCATGCCTTAGATAAGCGGATATGTGGAGTAATTAATAAACTAAAATATGGAATAGTAAATTAAAATCATAATATTATTGTTACTTTAAATTGTTGTGTATAAATGTATTTTACTAATCTGTTTCTGTTTTCATTTTTCTTAGTAAACGATATGACATAGGTAAAAAACATTTGTTTGCAGAAAAATTATAAATCTGTAAATCTGGTTAATCCTATATTCAGAGACACTGTATACAGGTTGTTAAAAAAAGAGTGTACAATATTAGAGGAGGTAATAGGATGAACCAAAATTAGGAGAAAAGTCTCAATAAACATGGGTCCGCAAAGTAACGGTTGCGGAGATATGGAATGTTTTATGTTTTTTAGCCCCTTTTTTTATTTTGCAAAAGTGTTGTGTATTTTCATGTTTGGAAGAATTCACTAAAGATTGCGTGATACCGGTTCCTTGAGCAAACAGTGTCATTTATCCGGAAGACCAAGGTCGGTATCCACTCTTAGAGCAGAAGAAGAAATTCTAGTACTGGTAGAGCAGAATCCAGGTACGAGTGTGCGGAGAATATCAGCCGAGGTAGGAATTAGTGGTCCTCTTGTTTGGAGAATCCTTCACGAGCAACTGCTTTATCCATGCCATGTGCAACGAGTACAGACCTTAAATCCAATAAATGATCATCAAGCAAGTTTGGTTTTTTGCCGCTGGTTTCTACGTCATGATGCTGAAGACTCTCGTTTTCTTGCAAACATTATTTTTACTGATGAGGCCGGGTTTACAAGAAATGGAGTGTTTAATTTTCACAATACGCATATTTGGGCCGACAAAAATCCTCATGCTCTAATAGAATCTGGACATCAGGCACGTTTTTCATTAAACATTTGGATGGGTATTGTAGGTGACAGTTTCTAGGTCCTGTTGTTTTACCAAACCGATTAACAGGCGCTGCTTACCTCAACTTTCTGCAGAACACACTGTATGAGTTTTTGGAAGACATTCCTTTGAATCAGAAGCAACAAATATGGTTCCAGCATGATGGTGCTCCAGCTCATTCTTCCATGGCCGTTAGAGAGCATTTACACCAAACTTTTCAACATAGATGGGTAGGAAGGGCCGAACCTGTTTTATGGCCTCCAAGATCGCCTGATCAGAACCCTCTAAATTTTTTTGTTTGGGAATATTTGAAGACATTAGTGTATGGTACTCCTGGAAATAGCCTGCAGCTACGGATTAATCAAAAGTGTCAAGAAATCCAAACCAAGGAGGGTGTTTTCGAAAGAGTTCGAATATCGTTGAGACGAAGATGTCGTGCCTGCTTAGAAATGGACGGAGGGCACTTTGAACATCTTCTGTAACTTTGTTTTTTGTTTGTTAAAAGCTTCCTTTGTCGGTTTATTCCTAATAAAATAAATTATTTGAAAAACGAGTAGTGGTCCATATCTCTGCAACCGTTACTTTGCGGACCCATGTTTATTAAGACTTCTCTGCTTATTTTGGTTCATACTATTACCTTCTGAAATATTTTAAACTCTTTTTTAACACCCTGTATAGGACATTTAAAACCTCGGAAAATTATTTATAAATTCTTCCTTTAAAAATTGAAATTTAAAGTTAATTATTTCTCTGCAGCTATCTCTAATGTCATTCTATTTTGATAGAAAAAGGAATATTCTACAATATTAGCGGATACTTTATAAATTAACCCACTCGCTTGTTTAATTTATTTGAAATAATCAGAGACTTTAAAACAGCTTTTTGCTTTGGTTAGTTTATAAATTATCCAATTTGGACTAGCTGGAATGAAAACTATATTCTGGTAAAACAAAAACCAGTCCTTTGGATAGTATATAAATTAGCTTTCTATTTATTTATTTTCTTTGATTAATTTAATAAACATGATTTAGAATCGATTAAATAAAATAATTTCTAAAGTTTCCTGTTTTATTAAACATAAAAAACAGTAAACAAAATACAAATTATCTATATACACACAACGTCAAAAGTACCCCCTGTATATAAAATGATTCGATTAAACTTATGGTTTTTCTTAATGTGGTAAAAAAGTGCATGTACTTAGGGAACAAAAAAAAGCAATAAAAGATTGCAGACCATGAACCTTTACTTTATTACCAATATTTTTACAAATCTGGTCATATATTTTTAGGTATTAATAATATTGTGTGAAACTAACTACTCAGTGGACAAAAGCCCCAACCTGCGTTGAATTACACCCACAATATCTACCCATATATTCCTTATTATTAGCTTTTGTAACATTTTTTTATTGTTTTAGAAAGGTATTTTAAGCTAATATAAATCACATCTCCTACATTTCCTATCAATGAAGTCATATGTATGTTCTCTGATACCAAACATCTAGGTAGCTATGGTATGAACAATTCCACAGACAAAGCTCTATTCAATAATTATCTAAACAAAAAAAATCTAATTTACTAACCTGCTAGTGAAACACTCTATAAATATCTAACTTCACTTTTTGGCAGTGGGAACACGACAAATTCAACCATAATAGATGAGATCTGACCTATTTCTGCATTTTTATGACTTCCTTGATAGGAATTGTAGGAGATTTGATTTATATTAGCTTAAAATACCTTTCTAAAACAGTAAAAAAATGTTAAAAAAGCTAATAATAAGGAATATATGAGCAGATATTGTGGGTGTAATTCAACGCAGGTTGGGGCTTTTGTCCACTGAGTAGTTAGTTTCACACAATATTATTAATACCTAAAAATATATAAAAACCTTTACGTAAAAGATGAACATTTTTCAAGTAGGTATTGTCATATTTAATTCATTTACAATGACAAAAAGTGACATCCTGTCACTTTTTGTCATTATCGATATTTAACTTCAAATAATTTTAATTTTTATAATAATTTTTATAGTTAGATATTTGATTAAATTTAAAGGAGACTACCTGAAGAAGCAATCCTAAAAATGCAGAAATAGGTCAGATCTCATCTATTGTGGTTAAATTTGTCGTGTTGCCACTGCCAAAAAGTGAAGTTAGATATTTATAGAGTGTTTCATTAGCAGGTTAGTAAATTATATTATTTTCTTTAGATAATTATAGAATAGAGCTTTGTCTGTGGAATTGTTCATTAGCATACCTAGATGTTTGGTATCAGAGAACATACGTATGACTTCATTGATAGGAATTGTAGGAGATTTGATTTATATTAGCTTAAAATATCTTTCTAAAATAGTAAAAAAATCTGGTCAGATTGACAGTGTATTCAGCCAAGTGTTCCTTTGAATTTTTGTACATTATAATGCTAAGACGTCAAATTTCTTCGTTTACCCGAGCAAAAATGACTGTTTTACATGATGCGGGACATTCTAATCATTAGATATCGAACATGTTGGGCATTCCTAGATCATCTGTTGTACCAATAGTACACAGATATGAATTTGATACAGTGTCAAACAGACCACGTAGTGGACGTCCTCGAGTATCTAATGAAAGGGAGGACCGGTATTTGGAGCAATATTCCGGTAGACACTGCACATCTTCAGCTTCAGCTCTATGGGCCCACTTTTAAGGTAGGTTTCGCCGTGTTATATCGACACCTGCTATTCGAAGACAACTCCACACGTGGTAGAAGGCAATTACGGGTCCCCACTCTACTTCCAAGGCTTCGTGGTGGCCGTCTCCAGTTGGCCCGAGAGTATAGGAGTTGGCGGTGGGTCTTATTTACAGACGAAACCAGAATTTATGTGGTTACTGATGACAATCGACAAAGAGTCTGGAGAGAACCAGGTCGTCAACAGCCACTTCACTTTCCCCGTGAAGTTGGTCCGTATGAAGGGGATACCGTACCTGTTCTGGGGTGGAATAATGTTCAACCGCCGCACCCCCATTAATTCGCATACCACAGAATATGACCAGTCAAATTTACATCGAACATGTTATTACGTCCACCCCCTACGTAATGAACCACATTGCGCAAGAAGAGTTCAAGAGACACTCGAAGCAGGACATATCAATAAATTAGATTGGCCAGCCAACCCTCCTCATATGAATCCTATTGAAAACATGGGGCATTTCGTTGCTAGAGCCATTTATAATCATATTTCTCCACCTCAGACTGCAGATGAGTTAGTTGTAGCGGCAGAAAAGGACTGGAACAATATTCGGCAAGAGATCGTTAACCGCTTTATTATCTCAACGTACAGATCTGTCAATATGCTATTGGAACGTGGTGGAGGTCATACTGACTATTTGTCAAGTAGGGAACTTGCTTTGTTACTTCTTTTTGATTTAATAAATTTTGTCAAAAATGTCACACAGTTGCTGGTTTTTAATGTTCTAAGTACTGAGAACATATTCTTTTCACAAAAAGAATATTCAGAAAACAATATACTTTTATAAATGTATTTGGTTTTTCTGACAAAAAGATTTATTGAACAAGAATGAGGGGGAGTCCAAGATTTTTGACGTTGTGTGTATTTTTATAAAAACATTTGTTAGGTATAGATTATCGTTAGAAAGTGGTTTAAAATTCAGGAAAAGAACAAATAAATATTTGTTTATTTATTGTTGCATGATTTGCTATTCTAGGGCTTGCTGTTTTATATACACCCCATAGAGAACGTTAATAGTATATAGTAATACTTTTATCCTAACTTTTATCGCATATCTTTGTTCTTAGATTTCTTATTATGTAAATTTCGTATTGTTTTGTTTATGATTAAATTTTTCCGCTCATTTAATAAATTTTAATTACTGAGTAAATATTGTAAGGCAAACCACAAGTGGATTTACTTACTAGTTACTGTTGTACGTTACTTTTTTATGATTATCTGCTACTTAACAAACATATTTGTTTATATCTATACAAATATATTATATACATTTTGTTAAACAGTTTTTTATATTTAATAAAACAGTTTATAAAGTATTCGCTAATATTGCGAAATATACGTTATATATCAAAATAAAGTATTATCTTTGGGATTTGGCAGAAACGAGTAATGACGCCATCAGTTATATTTTTTTCCAGAAACATACCCAATTTTTTTTCTGTTAAAAAGCTCACTTTTTTTAATAAGCTTTTATTAGAGATTTTTTTCTGTATTACTTCCCGTTAAAAAGTTATAAGCAATATCGTCTTAAAGTTTCTCAAAAGAAATACCACCTAAAAACCATATTAGCGGTGAAAGGATCAAGTTGTCGTTGGAAAATAATTGAATGTTCATTGTTTAAAGTGCATAAATGTCACAAAATACTTGTCATTACTCAATACGACTGTCAAACGTATTACTTTTGCGCTTGCAAAAGGTTTTCTCATTCAGAAAAACTTCACAGTCACAAAAAAATTGAAGAAGAGCTGTAGAGTGATATCGAGAAAGGTATCCAGAGCGTCTCATTCTTGATTATAGAACCTTTACAAGATTGGAGGCGACCTTGCGACGAAATGCAGATACATTTTCTGTTCGGAAGAATCAAATAATTGACCGAAGGGTAAAAAACAATGGTATACAGATTGTTACAGTATTTAGAACAAAATCCACGAAATTCTATACGGCAAGCTAGCCGGTATCATGACTACAAAATTCACAATTTGGAGTATTTACCCGACCGTCACAGTGAAAATACACTTAATTTTATAAATCAAATTGTATTAAATGTAGAAACTGTTAATCAAAACCTTTTTAGGCACATTCTAACACCCCTCGATTTTTTTATAGGGTATTTTAAAAAATTAGGTATACGAAACATTTTCGCGAGATAATCATTTGAAAGAAAAAATCACAAACACTTGTAATGAGTTAAATGGAGAGATGTTAATAAACGCAACCCACAAAGAACCCAGAAGAAGATTGGATATGTGTGTTGAAACCAGAGGAAGTTATATAGATAATATATTATATGTACGTAGTAGGGGGCGTTTGCCTCATTTTTTTAATTTAATATATATATATATATATATATATATATATATATATATATATATATATATATATATATATATAGTTCGTAGGCTTCCGCGGGTGTTATATGTGGTTATAAAATTTCTCCGGGTTCCTTTCCGCGATGAATCCGAATGATCTTCAAGAGAACCATTTGTTTGACAACGTTTTGGTAAAATCTCATTCTTCTTACTTCTGCTTCGCGAAGACTGAAGATGGTAAATGAGATTTTACCGAAACGTTATCAAACAAATGGTTCTTTTAAAGACCACGCAGATTCATCGCGGAAAGGAACCCGGAGAAATTTTATAACCATATATATATATATATATATATATATATATATATATATATATATATATATATATATATATATATATATATATATATATATATGGTTATAAAATATATATATATGTATATACAGGCTGTATCACATAAGAGAGCCACTCCCATGTATCTCGCTTAATATGCGAGATACGTCAAAAATCTTTAATTGTTTTTTTGTTGCATTTTTGGAGGCCTTTATGCTCGTAAAAACAAATTTGAGATCCATGGCCAACTTTATGAGTAATAACAAAAAAACCTATAAGTGCCCAAACTTTAAGGCTGTCTAACTTTTTTATTTTAAGAGATAGAGAAAACTTATTGGTAATAAATTTTTATTGCAAAATTGATACCTTCCACCTGATATAAACAGATTTTTGAAATATCGTATGTGGTTCGCTGCGCCCTCTAGGCGGATAAAAAATTTTTTTATTGAAGCAGGCTATGGCTACAAAAAACTGCCTGTTTTTTCGTCTTTCATACAATATACTACATGTTGCCCTTATCTTTCGTATTTATTACATTTTTTTCAATTTTAGTTTAGTAGTCAATATTTTCGTGTTGCCCAAGATAGTGTAGAACCTGTTTTAAAGACGCCAATTGCAAAAAAATAATAAACAGAATGTACTTTTTTTATGCAAAATACAGATTTTCTTATAATATTATTTTATTACATTGTCAAACAAATGGTTCTTTTGAAGACTATGCAAATTCATCGCGGAAAGGAACCCGGAGAAATTTTATAACCATATATATATATATATATATATATATGGTTATAAAATATATATATATGTATATACAGGCTGTATCACATAAGAGAGCCACTCCCATGTATCTCGCTTAATATGCGAGATACGTCAAAAATCTTTAATTGTTTTTTGTTGCATTTTTGGAGGCCTTTATGCTCGTAAAAACAAATTTGAGATCCATGGCCAACTTTATGAGTAATAACAAAAAAACCTATAAAGTGCCCAAACTTTAAGGCTGTCTAACTTTTTTATTTTAAGAGATAGAGAAAACTTATTGGTAATAAATTTTTATTGCAAAATTGATACCTTCCACCTAATATAAACAGATTTTTGAAATATCGTATGTGGTTCGCTGCGCTCTCTAGGCGGATAAAAATTTTTTTATTGAAGCAGGCTATGGCCACAAAAAACTGCCTGTTTTTTCGTCTTTCATACAATATACTACATGTTGCCCTTATCTTTCGTATTTATTACATTTTTTTCAATTTTAGTTTAGTAGTCAATATTTTCGTGTTGCCCAAGATAGTGTAGAACCTGTTTTAAAGACGCCAATTGCAAAAAATAATAAACAGAACGTACTTTTTTTATGCAAAATACAGACTGTGTCAAAATAATTTTAAAGACCCAATTGCTTCTAATGTGAAAACCAATAAAATAATATTATAGGTCAAAATAATTTTATAGACCCAATTGCTTCTAATGTGAAAACCAATAAAATAATATAAGAAAATCTGTATTTTGCATAAAAATGCAACAAAAAACAATTAAAGATTTTTGACTTTTCTCGCATATTAAGCGATATACATGGGAGTGGCCCTCTTATGTGATACAGCCTGTATATATATATATATATATATTACAAATGGCTTTATATTGCGTACTAATATTTTACTTCCGATGAACCAATATTAAAATGGTAATTACAGGATTCCGCAAATAAACTAGCAGTACTAGTCAATAATATTATATAGTAAATATTTGCAATGCTTTCGGATATAATGCCAAATAATTTAATCTGTCTGCTAATTATATTTTCCTCATTAATATGCAACGCAAATCATTATATACGTTCGTGCCAGGTGAGTTATGCCTATCAATAAAATTAATATCATTTACAAGGTATGTATATCATTCGGAGTATAGGATGTAATAGCTCAGTCAATTGTGTATTAATATGCACAACGTCAAAAGTCTTGGACCCCCCTCGTTCTTGTTAAAGAAATCTTTTTGCCAGAAAAACCAAATATATTTATTATATTGTTTTCTGTATCTTTTTTTGTGAAACAAATATTTTCGATAAACTGAGTACTTAGATATTGTTTTCTGAATCTTTGTTTGTGAAACAAATATTTTCGATAAACTAAGTACTTAGAAAATTAAAAACCAGCAAATGTGTGACATTTTTGACAAAATTTATTAAATCAAAAAGAAGTAACAAAGCAAGTTCTCTACTTGACTAATAGTCGATATGACCTCCATCACGTTTCAATAGCATATTGACACGTTTGTGCATTGAGATAATCAAGCGGTTAACGATCTCTTGCGGAATATTGTTCCATTCCTCTTCTGCCGCGAGGACTAACTTATCTGCAGTCTGGGGTGGAGGAATATGATTATGAATGGTTCTAGGAGGGAAATCCCACATGTTTTCAATAGGAATCATGTCAGGAGAGTTAGTTGGCCAATATAATATATTGATATGTCCTGCTTCGAGCGCCTCTTGAACCCTTCTTGCACGATGTGGTTCGTTACGTAGGGGGTAGATAATGGGCGTAATAACATGTTCGATGTAAATTTGACTGGTCATATTCTGTGGTATGCGAATTAATGGGGTGCGGCGGTTGAACATTATTCCACCCCAAAATATTACAGTACCCCCTTCATACGGAGCAACTTCACGGGGAAAATGAAGTCGCTGTTGACGACCTAGTTCTCTCCAGACTCTTTGTCAATTGTCATCAGCAACCAGCCCAATTCTGGTTTCGTCTGTAAATAAGACCCACCGCGACTGACGTAAAAGCCAACCCCTATGCTCTCGCGTCCACTGGAGACGGGCAGCACTATGCCTTGGAAGTAGATTTGTGACCCGTAATTGTTTTCTACTACGTAAATTTACATTGTGGAGTTGTCTTAGAATAGCAAGTGTCGATATAACACGGCGAAACGTACCTTGAAAGTGGGCCCTGAGAGCTGAAGCTAAAGATGTGCGGTGTCAACGGGCATATTGCACGAAATACCGATCCTCCCTTTCATTAGATATTCGAGGACGTCCACTACGTGGTTTGTTTTCCAGTGTATCAAATTCTTCATATCTGTGTATTATTCGTACAACAGATGATCTCGGAATGTCCAACATGTTCTATATCTGATGATTAGAATGTCCTGCATCATGTAAAGCAGTCATTCTTGCTCGGGTAAACGCTTTCACGTCCTGGCATTATAATGTACAAAAATTCAAAGGAACACTTGGCATAATACACTGCCAAACTGACCAGATTTGTAAAACCATTGGTAATAAAGTAAAGGTTTATAATCTGCAATTTGTTATTGTCTTTTTTGTTCCCTAAGTACATGTACTTTTTCAGCACTAGGTTTAATCGAATCATTTTATATACAGGGGGTCCAAGACTTTCAATATTGTGTGAATTATACAAGGTGTGTAAAATTATAGGGCAGTTTTTTTACAATATTTGGAATAAAATAGTCTTATATCAAAAAGTCAATCATTATCAATCAAAGTTAATCTGTCAATTTTTTTACTATTTTAGAAAGGTATTTTAAGCTAATATAAATCAAATCTCCTACAATTCCTATCAATGAAGTCATATGTATGTTCTCTGATATATGGGTAGATATTGTGGGTGTAATTCAACGCACGTTGGGGCACTGAGTAGTTAGTTTCACACAATATTATTAATACCTAAAAATATATAAAAAAAAAATTAATCTGTCAATCTTTACGTATTGTCATGTAAATTAAACTTTATTTCTTGTAATGAAAACTGTCCCAAGTATGGTCCTGGATGCAACCAGCGTTTATATTATATGTAATAAGTTCTTATATTGATTGATAGATACTTGTATCAACTAAAAAAAGTACAAACCAATTAAACATAAAAATCAAAATAAAGGCACAATTTTTGTTTATTTATTTCTGTAGTGAAATGTCATAAACTCTGAAGTAGATTATTTATAGACAGTTGACGTAAAATAATAGCAAAGACAATAGAACACAATACCCATAACCGCCATAAAATAAAATAACCATTGTTACAGAAAAATGTTAAAATTGACCTTCATCAGCGCCCACACAGGCATGGTACCGACACACCCAATTCTGTCTAACATTTTGCCATATTTAATTTTCCTTTAATTGTGTCAGCAGCTTGAAGTGTATGGTGTTGTAATTCCACCACTATGGCAATGAGCGTACTAAAAATCAGTGATTTAATGTTCCCCAAAAATAAAAATCTATTTGGATAAAATCAGGAGGTCGCTGTGGCCACGGTACAAGACCAATGTGACTTATCCATCTCCGTGAAAGTACTTCAAAAACGTTCTTACTGCTCGAATACTGTGCGGAGGAGCCCCATCTTGAAGAAATCACATACGCGTTCGTAATTGTACCTGAACATCGTCTAATAATTCAGGCAATCGATTTTTCAAAAGATCAGCATACTCTGGCCCATCTTATGCAAATTTATCACTCCTTCACAGGAAAATGTCGCCTCATATATTGCGTAAGGTCAAACTTTCTGATATAAAACTTTTTATTCCAAATATTGTCAAGAAACTGTCTTATAATTTTTGTAGATAATAAACGAGATTCCATAGAGATGTTAAATGATTTTTATTTTATTGTTACTTACTTCTTCCTGATACAACTGTAGCCAACAATGATCAATGTTTACTGAACAGTTGGACACACACTTATCTCCGTTCAACAAAATAATCGCGGTCTCTTTTAATTTTCTTTTTGTTGTGTTATCTTCCTTTTCTAAAATTTTTGCCGAACCCATTGAATCAAATGATCGTTTTCCCAAGCATATTCGCAAATTTTTGATTTTTTAAATTCCCGTCTTTTTATATAATTTTTATGTTCCTCAACTCTAACATTCATAGGCCGAGACGTTTCTCTAACATAATGTTTATTGCATTCACAAGCATACTGTAGATGCAATTTTTTGAGTTTTGTATATCATATTTTAGAGGCGTTTTAGACAAAAATGATCCTAAAGTATTAGTTGTCTGAAAAACTGTTCGAATATTAAATTTATTACCGATTCTTCTTAACCTTTCTGATAATATAGGAATGTATAGAATTTTTATTGTATGATTAGTTTCTTTTATTTGTATAAAGTGTTAATAATATCTGTAATATTTTTTAATGTTCTATCAATAAATTTTACTTCGTTATTAAAAATATCATTGTTTGATGAAATTAATTTAGGTCTATCATATAAACATTTAACAACACGTTTCTGAAAATAAAAATAAAATAAACCCACGTTATAGTAAACCACCATATTTTTATGGTTTACCAAAGATTCATAAACGTGGTGTACCTCTAAGACCAATAGTTAGTTCTATAAATTCGCCTTGCAACAAATTAGCAAAATATTATCCACTATTTTTGAAAGATAAGATAATTACAAAATATCGATAATTGCTGGCAAAGTGCATGCCTTAATTTCGTTGTAATTGCAGGGTATCTCGGAAACTACAATAGATAGAAGGATGCGGTTTTGATTGCGGCATCTTGAGTTTCTCTAAAAAGTCCAGTGTTGCGAAAACCGCATCCTTCTATCTCTTGTAGTTTTTGAAAAATCCTGCAATTACAACAAAATTGGGACACCCTGTACATTAATGTAGAAATAAACCACAGTTAATCATAATTTAATAATATCTTAAATGTAACGTAGCAAATTAAATTCTACTCCATAGATTTAAATTATCTAGTAAAGCAAATTTTGCCAAGTCCATAACTATTCATTTTATCCAGTAGGATAATGTCATGCTAGTTATCATATTATATTGAAAAGTAGAAATCTTTAAAAATTTTAAACTTAACTGTAGGTATATGTAACTATATATAATATGCACAATATACAAACAGGGAACCTTGTTTATAACAGCACTACCTTACACAGTATTTACAATACATATGACTCAAAAGAAATATCACGAAAAACGAAACAAATGCCTATTTACTTCACGATCGCCGTAGCATAAGCAAGATGGTGTACTGGCAATTCTATGGCAATTTATTAATGTTAATATTTTAATTATTATGTGATTATTGCCGTCAGACACATGTTCTGACCTTTCAATATATTTGAAAGATTATTCTGTAATACATTTCAGATCAATATAAAATTCATGCAACTTCCCCATTGGCGACTTTACTTGCAGATTATGGGGCCAATATTTTAAAAATAAAACCACACGTCGGCTGCAAGTTAAATTTTGTTGCAGAAGGACATGTTGAAAATTCTATAGAAAATAAAAAATACAATTTTCGGTGATATTCTTAGAGAATCGAGTAATACCAATATCACAGAATATTACTGCAAGTTCAACAAATAAGATTTCTTTTGAGCACGGCTTCATGTACCTTTTCTTCACTTAGTAACAACCACCTCGACAGCCGAAAGGGTAGTGTGTTGTTTTTAACAGTACTATTGTTATACGCATTTAAAACTTGAACGCGGTCTGAGAGACCTCACGTCTGTTTAAATGCAACAGATTGTATATTTACCAATATTCGCTAATTGCATGAAATTTGGGTTTCTTTAGACACAAATATTAATCCTTTACCGAGAACATCTAACTCAGTTCGTTATACTGATGCAAATTATGAAAAACAGTTGCAGAAGTGGTATGATGAACTTGATTCAGACGATAGTGACAACGAAATTGAACTTGATCCGGATGAAATAGAAATATCTGAGCATGACACAGAAAGTGAACAGGAAGGTGAATCTGAAGATTTTGGAAATAATAAAAAAGAGAGTGACATTGAAGAAGAAGAATTAGAAGAGTTCGAAGAGGTTGAAATAAGGAGCAATTACTTGTACGGAAAAGACCGATATAAATGGTCAAAGGAACCCGCAATAAGTAAAAATACACGAACAATGAAACACAATATTGTTACAAAATTACCAGGAATTAAAGGAAGATTTTACGGAGAGAAGAAAATGAGTGCCTTATCTATATGGAACAGCTTAGTTACCGATGATATGTTTGAAATTATTATACATTGGTCCATCCAATGTAAGATTGAGAAGGGAGAGGTTAAAATATAAAAATCAAAATCACAGTGATCTGCGTGACCTTGATATCATTGAGTTAAAAAGTTTCATACGTCTTTTGTTTTTTACCTCAATTTTTAATTCTAATACTGAAGACATTAGATCAATTTTTGCTACAGATGATTCAGGTAGAGATATTTTTCGTTGCGTTACCAATGCAAACCGTTTTGCAACTATTTTAGTCTGCTTAAGATTTGATAATCCCGACGATAGAAACGAGAGGAAGAAAAATGACCCGATAGCGCCTATTTCTGAAGTTTTTAATTCGTTTGTAGGAAATTGCCAAAGCCTATATACTCTGGGAACTGGGGCTTGCGTTGATGAAATGCTAATTGCTTTTAGAGGATGTTCAAAATTTAAAATATACATGCCCAACAAACCAGTGAAGTATGGACTGAAACTGATGGCCCTCAGCGACGCTAGGCCGTCCTATTTTTATAATGGGTATTTATATTGTGGGAAAGATTCGTACGGCTTGACTTTATTTGACGAAGATAGAAGAAAATGGACTAAACCTTCTCAATCAGTTCTTCGATTAGCCAAACCTATATTTGGTTCCAATCGAAATTTAACCGCAGACAACTGTTTTTCGTCTGTGGAACTGGGAACACTAAAAAAAAAATAAAAGGCAGATACCTAAAGAATTTTTGCCTTCGCAAAGGGAAGTTGGTTGTTCTATTTATGGGTTTACAAAAAAGACGACTTTGGTATCATGTTCCCAAACGAAATAAGTTAGTTGTTTTAATATCTTCGCAGCATCACAATCCATGCTCAAATCCAGAAACTGGAAAACCAGAAATAGTTGACTATTACAACAACAATAAGGGCGGCGTCGATAGTCTTGACGAAAAGTGTGCAAAATAGACCACAGCACGACGAACGAGAAGATGGCCAATGTGTCTATTTTTTAGAGTTTTGGATATATCGTCTGTGAATTCAAACTTATTACATCAGTCTTTTCCAGAGAACCCACAAATAACGCGATATAATTTTGTCAAGTCTATGGCATTTGAACTTGTTACACCAGAGCTGCACAAATCCACGAGTCTCACGGGAGTGAGAGCATGCATAAGGCGTGTATTGAAAGTGGATGAAAATTTCCAGGTTGATGATGAAGAAGAAGAAGAAGGAAAACTTAAAAAAAGGAAAACTTGTTCCACTTACCCATCTGCACGACAAAGAAAGACGGCATACTTCTGTTATGTTTGTAAGAGGCCTATTTGCCTAGAATGTTCAAGACATGCATGTAAAATGTGTTCCTCGTAACTCAAATTGATCAATTGTCATTTTTTTTTTTAATTTTTATCAGTAAAAATATTTTTTTTGTGTTGCCTTATGTCTAAGTAATGATATTTTATCCAATATATAGTTATATATATAGTTATTTTCGTTTACATATGTGTCAGTTTATCAATATAAGTTCTTCAGAGATTAAGTTTGGATCTATATTTGACAAAACAAAAATAATATTAGATTTAAAAAATTTTGCAAGTATAAATTACAATAACCAAAAAACAGGTCCCTCAGACCTCACATATGTGGTAATGCGACTAAAGTCTGACGTCTGTGGTTGAGGGTTAAATAAAAGATACTTTATTATTTTTCTGTTGTATTTTGTTTATTTCTTTTTTTGCAATTAGTGACATAGCGAACTTTTCGTAACCAGTTGTATAATGGTTTTCATTATGTAACTAGTTAATAAAGTAGAACGTTTTGACACTTGTTTCGATAACAAAAAATGTTACTTTATATGTCAAAATTAGAAAAATAATTTTATAACATTACGTAATTTGTATGGAGCCATGTCGTTTCTTTCGAATCTTCTACATGTAAACAGCGTTCTAAACTGTTTAAAGATGCATAAACAGAGAACAGATTATTTTACTTTGCATAACATAACTATATAAACGAGACAAAATTTATTATTTTGCCCTGAACTAACTATTAAGATTTCAGTAGTAAACATGTTACATGTAACTCGTACTCAAAGGTATTTTTGACAGTTTTTATGTTGTCATGATAATCTCAGGCCGCGTGTCAAAGTACTTACCTTTCGCACTACTTGTTTAACTTGTTGCTGTTTTAAACTACACAGTGTCACAACTGCCGCGTGACTTGTTACAATCGACCAGTATAATTTAAATCAAATGACAAATTAGTTAAATTTATTTATTTATATTGGGAAAAAATGAATTTAGTAAATTTGAGGTTAAATTTAGTAAGCATATAAACAATCACAAAATACGTTTCAGTTTGGACTAATTTTTTTTACAATCGGCCTCCCTATATTGTTAATTATTCGTATTGTATAACGTACCGTAATATCTAAACATGGGGATACGTATTCACATTGTTTTATCGTTTACCGATAATACACCCTATACAAAATGTATGTAATTGTTTTACTAATTGCTTTTAACGTAGTATTACTACCTTGCCAATACACTATTGAACACACAACGATATGACCTTCTACCGCGCTATAATAAAAGGTATCCCTTTGAAATACTGTATAATGAGGGTATTTAGGACCCCTGAAGTGCTTGGTAGTATAAATTCTATTCAGTCATGCCTTTCAATAGACATTCTCAACTATAATGCGAGTTGTACCTCAAGGATCAACACAGAAATCACTGGAGTGCCACTGTGATTGTTTGGTATAAAATTGTTCAGCACAGACTATTATAGATTAAAAGATTATTCTCGAGAACTCACTTCCTTACTAGCAGGCACGCTACTACAAAGAATTTATGAAGTGAAAAATATTAAGAATGGCTGCAAAGTCTATTGTTATAGAGTATAATAATTTTCCTCAGACGTTATTTCTTTTACGTCTAGCGCTGAACCGGCGTAATATAGACATACATTATATCTATCTGACAATTTGCTGTAGCATGTTTTCGGTTAAATATGAGCAAAAAAAAACAGATATCTTGCATCAGATTTTTCATTGCAAATTACAATGTTGACTGAATTTTTAATTTCTCTTAGTGTGCACCGTGTGTTACTTTTCATAGAGCCAGTCTTTTGTCTTTGTTATTTGGAATTAAAACAGCTATTCATATATTTTTCGACGGTCGGGAGTAGAAATCAGTTTCTATGACATCAAAATTATAACAGAAGTAGTCGATTATTCCCAAGGGAGTATAATGCTCCCAAGGGAGTTTACATTATGGAGAACGTTTTTCATGCAAAAAAAAGATAACATTGAAATTATTTATTGACATTTAAATTAAATATTACATTTGTACAATTTTCAAAATTAATATTAGAAGGAATATTACTTTCGCTTACATTTACAGTTTTTGTGATTGCGCTAGTAGTGGTACCTATTAAAACCTGATTAGCAATTTTGGTCTTATTTTCAATGGAGTTCTCGACATAACCCTCAGCGACTGTCGTTGATTTCCAACCAGCATGACGCTTTATTGTCGTGATATCCACACCAGCATCTGCCAGTAATGTCGCTGAAGATCTTCATAAGCAGTGACCAGTATAACATGCAGAATCAGGTAATTTTAAATACAAAGCTACTACACTCACAATTTTTCCCATGGTATTCTTGCCAACTAGCTGTGAACTACATTTTCCTGCTTTGTAGTACAAAAAAGGCGCTTATGCTTGACGTGGGGAGGATGAAAAGACAGGTATTTTCAATTCAAGCATATTTCCCACTTCGATAACCAGAAAGGTTCGTGGAATCTTTGCCTTAATGTTTGGAATTTTTACAATCAAGGAAGAGCCTACATCCTCAATATCATCTACAGTTAAATTGACTAGTTCATCAGTTCGACAAGCTCCGGCAATCCCCAAAATTAATCCAACCTATAAAAAATCAAAATACTTAACAATTGAAATACCTAACAACAAAAGTAATCTTACCTTAATCATTAAGAATTCTTTGTCATCTGCATTTGATAGAAAACGGTTAATTTCACCCTTTGTCAATATTTTCGATTTTTTCGCTTGATATCCGTCACCGGTTTTTATCAAAAATGCGATCAGCTTCGTGAATTGGCTTATATCTATGTTGTCGTAAATTATCAAGCATGACTTAACTATAGAATATTGCGCCCATAACGTGGAAGACTCTTTGCATTTTCACTGAAGTATGCCAACAAAACATTCTCGCTGTATACTTGAACAGTTTTCTCGGCGCACCACTTTTTGAACCGATTGTAGGCTATATCGTACAAAGATCTTGACTTCGTAGGCAGCAAATTGCTTATTGCAATATTTGCAGCCTTCACAATCTCTTCCGACTCACAATTATTCATTGTGCACTAAACAAACTTTAAACTAAACCAAACTAGCACCTTAATTTGACAATTCTTTTTGTTTGTTTATTTCGTAGTTATGACAATAACTCAACGACTACTAAATAAATGCTCAAATCCGAATATAATAATTCTGGTGCTACTTACTTCATAATGACAAAATATGTATTTTTAAGTTAATGAGACCGTGGAAAAAATAGTATATACCATTCGGGAGAGATGCTATTTTGTCCTCGGTGCTTTGTAGCCCTCGGTCTTCAAATTGCACCTCTGCCAAAATAAGGCATTTCTCTCCCTTATAGTATAATGTACTATTCTAGTAATTGACTGTTATTATATTTCTTTAGGCAACATTATTAAGTTCACATAATAGTTATTAATTGAATCACTCGTTTCAAAAACGACATAAGTCACTTTTTTACGAAATTCACTTTTTACCTCGAAACGAATTTTCATTAGAAGGCACACGTTCCGAATAAAAATGACACAAGTCCCATTTACCCTTACATAAATAATGCAAGCTCACATCCTATGTTCGTGGCAAAAACAACATTAGTCGTTGACTTATGTTGTTCCTGCTCCGAACGTTTTTATATACGAGTAGGTATGGTATGGATAGTCGGTCGATCGTACTCCATTTTTGCGATTTGCTAAGTTATTCAAAACTCTTATATTTATGTTCCACTTAGTAACTAAGTAATTTTTTTAGTTGCAAAAACCAATGCTTTCGAGCATTTTCGGTAGACGACTTTAACTTCTGCATAAAGAAAATAAACGGCTTTAGTACCAAAGACGAGCAGGAACGACCAGGACTTTGGTATCACTAAAAGGAAAATAAACATGATCACGTCTTTATTCCAGATCAGTACTATACCATTATGACTAATACTAGTCCAAATTTTAAAGTATTTGTCATTAAGACATATCAGATTTATAACTCCAGTAAATGGTGGCCTCTTCATTATAAAAGAAACTGCTTATCCGATGAATCGTTTGGGAAGATAGTACCCAAAGAACAAAAACAGTAATTTACACCGTCCTCATTCATGTCCTTTGAATACAATCACAATAAAAAAAGAAGTTGTTATAGCACATGACTTTATTGATGGTTTAAACTATCACACGTTTAGTTTACTAATAAATACATCAAATCATGCCATTGCATTTCCACCGACACAACAGGCGTATCCAAATAATTGTGTTCCAATAAACCCCAAAAAAAATAGAAAATATTCGACAAGTTCAGCCCCACATTCTTGATGAGTATAAGCCATTTTATCAAGAAATCTTGCGATGGCCAACAACATATACTGTAGAAGAAGGAGATACAGAAGATGATAATGAATATGATTACGTTCCATAGTGTAAAAACACTTGTAATAACGTTAATAAAAGTGTTTTTACTGTCCATTGAGTGTGTTTAATTTGTAGTACTTGATATGTAAGAAAATATTACAGACTACTTTTATTCTTTGCATAAACTGCGTAAGTCAAGATATCAAAAATATTTTTTTCTCAAGAACACTGTTTGATAAAAACTATTGTGTGTATTTTTTATGTTATAAGCATATTCTCATATCAATAAAAAATTGTTTGGTTACTTAATCTATTAAATTTATGTAATTATCCAGTTTTTTGCTTCTCCTGTAAAATTGCATTTTAGTGACTTATGTTGTTTTTGAAACGAGTGATTCAATTATATAATAGAATTAACAAGACTTTAAGAAAGGATTAAAGGCTGGTTAATTTCCCGAATGTAATTGAAGTTTTATCCACAACCACGGCCAAAGCCGGTCAATTAGGAAAGTGAAAGCTGTGTGGGAGCAGATGAAAAATTATGGCTTCGAAAAACGTCAAATTTGACAAATTTATTTTAATCAAGAATATTGATTGTCAGCTGAATACTGGAAAATCTTGGAATTGTTTCTATGACATGGGTTTGTTAATTTGTTAACAGAACTGAAAAAATTTGCAAAATTAATACAAAAAATGAGTGAGAATGCTGAGAATTTCTTCATTACGTATGTTACCAGCGAAAAACAAAAGTTTGTACGACAAGGAATTGGTAGAATTCGATAAGTGGCAAAAAAGGGGCATACAAGAAGGAGGTGCTACTATCCTACTTTTCAGTGTGGAAAAAGGGTTTGCTGCCTCTTGTATGTATGTATGTAAGTATGGTAAACTTACTTCATATTTGAAAGTAGATTCAAATTATAAACCAAAGAAGGCAAAGATACTGGAAAGAAATCAAATGAAAGAATTTTTGAAAAAAGCACCGGATGAGGAATATTTAACTTAATATAGAAAATACACGATTTTAATATTTCAATTTATACATTGAACTTTTTATTTTTTAACTCTTTACAGGTTTCAACGATCATGGGAGTCGCAGGTGCTTGTCGATGTAATGAATTAACCTTTTTGGGCATCACCCATGACCAAGACAAAGGCAGTTACCTATACTTACTAATTCCGGATACGAAAACAAATATTTCAAGAAGTTTCACGATCATGGAACAAGCTTTTCCAGTCAATGCTGTAGAAATGTATCGAAAATACATCAATATGCTACTTAAAAATGCCTGTGGGAAATTTTTCTTGCGACATGTAGCTAGAAAATATATTACACAACACGTAGGCATCAAAACAATTTCCAAAACATTTTCAAAAGAATCTGCATTTCTTGGGCTCTCTGATTCAAATTTTGCCGAACATGGAATGAGGCGCTCTTCGGTAACATTACTGATCAAGGCTGGGGGTGATATTAACACTGTGAAGCGTCATGGTGGTTGGAATTCAACTACAGTAGCGAAAAGTTATATTGATGTTCACTGTCCAGCAAGATGGCAATTGCTTAAAAAATTCAGGTCCTACCTGGTGAAGTGGTGAGGGCCTTCAGTCCTTCAGAAACTCCTTATCGAGCGAATTTAAATAATCCCGGTCAAAATGGCAAGATCGTTCTTGATATGGATATTAATGTTAATAATAATAATTTTAAATAAAATGCTATAAAATCAAATGATGGTTGTGACGGACTTTCGGTGTTCGGTCGCAGATGCCGAACTAGTACAGCCACTTTAATCAGTCCGGGTTCACTCGGTGGAGAAGTTATGTCCAAGGTTCAGGAATATTAAAAGAGTCGGTATCCAAAATAAAATATTTATTTCATAAAATAAAATGTCACCCTGTAAACAAATAATACTAATTACCCAACATAATTAAAATAAATCCTGAAATAATAATACAAAATTACAAAATAACAAATAGGGCGGTAATGAATATACGGTGCAGACGCGGAGTATCGCGGAAAGATCCTGCTAAACACCCAGTGTCGAAGACCACGGGGATGACGTCGAGTACCGCGGAGTAACACCTGCTAAGTACTCGGAGTCGACGGAATACGGGCAAGACCTCGAGCGCCGCGGAAATTACCTGCTATACGCTCAGAACACCCAGAGGAAGATAGAGTGCCGCGGAAGTTACCTGCTAAGCACTCTGGGGTAGAGGAAGGTTGAAAGCGGCGGAAAGAGCCTGCTAAGCACTGCCAATGAAGGCAATATCGCCTAATTTTATACAGAACGGTGGGTAGTGTCGTATGCAAAAATCGCCGATGCGCTAGGCAATTTAAAGTACCGCATGCGCCAAAGAATTAAAGTACAGTGTGAGCAAAATAAAATAGGTTCATTACATGGTATTATGAATTCTAAATCATTAGTGTGTTAAAAGGCCTTCAATCCATGGAAAACAGAACCTTCTTAATATTGTGGTCGTGGATAAATATAATTTTTTATAGAAAAACAGGATTTTATTTTAAATTTGTAGAGTGGCAATTAATGCAACCAATAAGGTTTATTGCTACCCACCCAATCACTACGACAATAGGATGAGTTGAAATTAATTTATTTTCCACTACGTTTTTGTATTTTAAAAAGGAATATTGAATATTATTGTCTTGGCGTGTACCATTTTCACCAGTTATTGATGTAAATAATAATCGATAAACCTCACACTATATTCTGTTTAATATCACTGTCAACTAATAGTACGTTTTTGTGAATCAAAATTAGAGTCCGTTTTACTTTACTTAGAGGCTCCTTTTATTTTGACATTTGTTAGTCTAAAATGTCCAAAACTATCAAAAAGGCAACGGAAAAATGGTAAGATGTTGATTTTAACTTTTTGTAGGTTTGCACCTTGGTTTCTACAAACGTTAACTTAGCGTCCTAAGTGCGCTCCTGATAACGACGTCATCTGCGAACAAAACTCGGGCTTTAGTGATTAGTGATAGTGCTTCAAAAACGTTGAAACTTTCTTGTGGGTACTTTTTTGATAATTTCACAGCAAAAATAAAAAAGGTGGCAGCCACTTCATGTTAAAACATATCCGTGTATTCAACGACTGAAAAATAATTCATTTTTTGCAACAATTGCTTTTTCCTTGTAACCAAACACTTTTATAGTATCAACAAAAACCCCATGATCTACTAATCAATGCTTATGTATGAAAATGCCAAACTTGTTTCTTTTCTTTAATTTAGAAGCCAACTAAATTTCAAATTCGATACATTTTTGACATGCACTGTTGCTGACATCGAATTTTAAACAAGAGTACCTTTTTTATCAAAAATTTTGTTTTTGCCATGGAATTAACAAAAAATATACACAAAAGAGTTATTTTTAAAACACTACCCCCTTATTTTGTCCGTTCGACAAATTGTTTTAATTTCTCTATAGATTTTCAAAGAAAAGCATAAGTTATGAAACTGTGCCAATTTTCATTAACTTATCTGAATACATTTGAGAAATACTAACTCTTTAGAAGCTAACTTTTCACATCCTACATATCGAAACAAAGCGTTTTACGATACGTGTTTATATAGACTTTTCGTCTTATTTTTCGGATTAGAAAACGCAGTTAAAATGGTACCACTATTGCGCATCCTGACAATTTTTCCCACTCCTCTCACCCACTAATCACAGATATTTGAATTCTACTATATTGCCGAGTATATTTTCAATACTTATTGTAATTAATGTGTACCACTTTCATATAGACGAAATAAACAAAAATATTAAGGACAATCCTTCATCAAATTTTGTCAACTTCTACATATTCATTTAAAGAACAAAATGTATTTACTTTTTACTATTCAAATCTAATTATGCTTAAAAACAGTATATTTTCCTATTTTTATTTAAAGATCACTGACATTTTTGTTTTATTATGTTTTAAATGTGTAATAAAAATGTTTAATATGCGCCTACTGTTTTCTTAATTATAATTTTATGAACTTAAACTATACTATACAGGGTGTCTGTGAAAGGTTGGGAAATTTCGGAGCTGGAGATACTGGTGACCAAAAAAAAGTCGATTGATGCCTTATCCGAATGTTGCTGGTTTCAAAAATATAGGGCGCTCAATGCTAGAATTTTATTTTGAAATATCTCAATAACTTTGAAACCTGTCGGAGTATTAAAAAAAAATTGGCACAATTATGTTTTTTGGTACGGCAAATTTTAACGTCACTAGTGGAGAGCGCCACTTATGGCACAGCATGTTTCTCTTAAATGGCAAAACTTTTTTGCTGTTTAGTGTATCCATCTAGGAGTAACCATTTTTGAAATAATTATATTTGAAATATTCAGTGCATGCAGCGATGGAAAACTGTTATCGTTTCAGGTAAAGTGCCTTTTCTGTTGAAAATACAGCAAAATGTTACTTGAAGAAGTTGTTCATAACGGTAAATTATGAGGACGTATATTTTAAGAAAATCGGCGAGGTTTGATTTTGAAATCATTTTTCAACAAAGCACAAAGATTTTATCAAAGTTTCAAATTCATACATTCATTTATTTAAAAATTAATGAAAAACTTCGTAAGAGGGTTGAACATGCGAACAGGTTCATTTTATCGTCAATAAACACGAGTGCCTTTTTTAGTCTAATAGTTGAAGCTATTCAGAATTATTATTTTAAAGACTTTATCAGACAGGGTGTTAAAAATGTAGGCATTAAGTTGTAAAGCTTAGTTCGCCCCTGGTAAACTAAAAACCTAAATATGTTTCAAGGACACTATTTTAAGGGTTCCTTACTATGTCCATCACATCACATTTTTATTCAATTAAATTAAGTAGGTACTTTAAAAGTTATTCAAGAAAAATAGATTACCAGCGGCGTGTTTCAGGGAAAAATTTATAGGAACTTGTCATCTTATTTTTTCATGTTGTATCTGCACCCGATTTCCCGGACACACTGTAGATTGATGTAACTAACACTCTTTTCCATAGGTGAGGAAAAGTAGAAGTTTTAATGTGCATCAAATGAGTCTTTAAGTAATAAACACAGGCCTTCACACCATAAGCCGGAATTAAGGTCAGGGCCACTATTCTTTTCAGACATTAACTTTTTTTAGCTTTTGAGAATTCCTCAACATTAACGACACTGAGATTAAAAGTTCTTTCTGTCAAGGTATTATGAACACCTAGAAATGATAGAGAACATGATGATTTTATTTTATTGCAAATTGATCGAAAATGCTCACCAAAACAGTTTGCTATATCCGCGTGAGGTATTTCTACAGCCATATTATCCTTAAAGTTTGAATTTTGACGATTTTGAATGAATTTCTCAACTTGTGCAAACCCTGAACGAAGATGTGTGTAAACAAAGCCGCAATAAAACAAATAAGGACAATGGAGTTAATTCAAACACACGCCATCATAATCTCCGGTCACCTTTTTATTGAAATATTGTTCTTAGGATTAAGCTAGACCCTCTAACCCAATTCATTTAGTTATGTACACTGTTGCATTAGAAGGCTTACGGAGCAGGTCCGCATTAAATTTAATGAAGGGCCATGGGGCGTAAATCCTCCCCATCCGAGAACATATTGCACGTTTTTTGCGCCGACGATTCGATGACCAACCCATGGCCTCCGATGGACTTCCGGAGGAAGCGGCGGGGCCGCCACTCGGACACCTATCGCGTGAAATCGGCCCGGAATTAAAGTAATTTATGGATTCACAGATAATGCTCGGCCTGTATCTGAATTTTACCCGTGCGCTAATCTGACCTGGAGCAGTGCAGTTAATAGTTTAGGATTACGTAAGGGTATTTATTAGAATTATATCTAACGTTCGTCGGTGCCGATAATGATATAGTTATTGGAGGTTTTGTATAGGCGGTATGGGATAATGCTACATTGGGTTATTGATTATACAGTATGCGCCAAAAGTATGGAATAAATTCAATAAAAATGAAACAATATTTTTTGGGAAAAATCCTCGAACAGGTCGATTTTTAATTTAAAATTTTTTTAGCGTAAAATGCGATTTTCAAATGTCATTTGTTTTCGAGTAATGACGTCATCGATTTTTTTTTAATGGCAACACCATATTTTTTTCCTTGATTCTGAAAGATCGTTTAATTCTCTATCAGACAGTACTAAAATTTTGCCCTCTTACATAGGAAAGTTTTCGAGTAAATGACGATTGAATGTTAGAAAACGTAAATCAATTAAAATAAAGCAAAAACGTTATGAAGTTTAGTTTTTCGAATTCCATAGTTCTTTTATGGATCACGTAGGTGAAAATTTTTGCAAAGTGTCATTGTCGCACCGACTTTCTAATAAGTATTGTAAGCGACATAGAAATTATTATTCAATTTAAAGTATTATGGCACATTTAACTGTTACTAGAACTCAGCAGGAAGTTTGCGATTTATTTAATGAAAAATATCCAGATCGCCCTATCAGCCAATCAACAGTCAGTAAGGTAGAGTCTAAATTTAGAGAAACTGGCAATGTTGTAAATATTCCAAAACCTGGACGTCCAACCATTAATGAAAATCAGAAACAGAACATTTTGATAAGTATGGTGGATAATCCTCATAATTCTTCACGATTGGTTGCATTAAACAATGACACTAGTCAGAGCACAGTGCTACGTATCTTGAGGAAGGAAAAATATCATCCCTACAAAATTCAACTTGTGCAGGAACTCAATGGAGATGATCCCGATCGCCGCACACATCAAGATTAATACACTTATTCCAACGCTAGCTTAGTTTCAGTATTCCTCAAGTATAGTAATACTTTATTGAAAAATTAACTTATTTTTGATAAATAAGATTATACAGGGTGTCTTGCAAGTCATTAAGATAGAAGGTGATAGAATACGTGAATTTGAGTCGATTGAAACAAACATACCTATATACCAAGTGTTACAATATTTGTGATAATTAATTTTTTAATATTTTTTAATTTAACTGCGCTTTTCTACAATTATTGAAGTGTAAAAGAAAAACAAACCTTTTCATAACAAATATTTCTATACTTGTTTTATTAGTAATGAATGGATTATTTAAATCATTTAACCAATAAAATTAAAAGTGGCTTCGTTACTTACCTAGAACTTCATAAACATGGTTTTTCTACTTTGTAAAAGCGAAGAGTCAAATTTAAACGTGGATTTTATTGAAACCTTTGTGTGTAGGTTTATTCAGATATTATTAAAAACTTACCTAAGCAATGCTCTTTCAGTTCTTAGGAAAAATTTCTTGATAAACATTCTAAAAATTAGGGAAATTAAACTTAACACGTTTAAGTGTGCAGCTCATTCGCCAACACAGAAGACAGCCGTTTAGTACGTAATAAAAATAGCTTAAGAAATGAAGACATTTGCTAACAAGATCGCAAACTTTAGAAAATATTAGTTATTAAAATACCGGAGTATTCAAAAAGCTAAATATTTATTTTCGCAAGTAACACTTGGTATATATGTATGTTTGTTTCAATCGACTCAAAATCAAGTATTCTATCACCTCCTAAAATGATTATAACGACTGTATATTCTCCATTTAAGAATAAAAATTACTTGAAACCAAGAAAACTACTATACTGAAAATGAGATTATATGAGTTATATTTGTGTAAAGAAATATATGAATTACTTGATTTAACATTACTTGTTATTCTCAAGACAAAGTTATGTTTTTTTTTTTACTTGAGCTCTAAAGTGATCTGAAAGAATTACTGCAAATATATGAAATAATATTAAATAATAATATTGCATTAAGAAAAAATAAAACAGCAGTATATAATTAGTTTTCTCGCCTTAAATATATAGGTATTGCATTCTTTTCTACAGTAGTATTTCATTACTTATATAACGCAGGTCACATAGAACAGATGTCTATAAAATAAATATGTGCAAACACCTGTAAGGCTTATAGAAAACTGCCAAAGCCATTTATCAGCGGCACACCAGACATATGACATACACCGCTTTCGAGTAAAACTGAGTAAACGTTATGCAATATGCCGTTACATCATTCGGCCACATGCTGTACCTAATTGTCCTACAAAACTGATAATATTTTATTTATGTAATTATTATTCCTTATGTAAATCTCAAAGTTAGAGTTATTTTAAGAAAGAAAAGTGCCCAACTAGCAAAACAAATTTTATAAAAATTGTATAAATTGCTATAAAAAGGAGTTGCCAAATTTCATAAAAAATTTAGAAATTTAAAATAATACTATCAATAAGATATTGTTAGGTATTAGTTAAGTATTATTAGTTAATTATAATAATATTTAGTATAAAACTAACCTAATTACTACACTGTCAAAAACTTAATTATTATAATAATAATATCATTGAAAAATAACTATCGATCAAGAATATTTCTATTTACTTTTAGCAGCGCAACTGGACATCATCATTATTGATATTTCTTCACAGCTGGTAGAATTTTTTTTTATTTTCTTCCGCCGAGGAATCATTGCTTTTCTGATTAGTGCTTTGCAATTTTTATATGCGGAACATGCAATAATTTTGCTTTGTCAAACCACAATTTTGTTCTACAACATATTTATAAAACATGGAATATTTTTATAAATTAAACAAAACTATAAAACTATTTTATAAATAAGCGCATTTCAAGGCTAAAAAGTAATTTTAAATATTTAAATTTAAATGTTGTATATGTATACAGGGTGTTAAAAAAAGAGTGTAAAATATTTAAGGAGGTAATAGTATGGACCAAAATAAGCAGAAAAGTCTCAATAAACATGGGTCCGCAAAGTAACAGTTGCGAAGATATGGAATGTTTTATGTTCTTTAGCCCCTTTTTTATTTTGCCAAAACGTTGTGTATTTTCTTATAATAGTTGGTTGATGTTTAGTGAAATAAACAGTACGTATTTGACAGTTGTTCTCAGTGCACAAGTTTTCTTTCGCTATGGCTGGTTACTCTAACGCAGAATTAACAGCCATGCATTCATCATTCATGTATGGTCGTGCTAATGGGAACGCCACCGAATAGCGACGTCTTTATGTTGACGCTTATCCAAATCGCCAGATTCCTTCACAACGTATGTTTGGAAGAATTCGCCAAAGATTGCGTGATACCGGTTCCTTGAGCAAACAGGCCCATTTATCCGGAAGGCCAAGGTCGGTATAAACTCCTAGAGCAGAAGAAGAAATTCTAGCACTGATAGAGCAGAATCCAGGTACGAGTGTACGGAGAATATCAGTCGAGGTAGGAATTAGTGGTCCTCTTGTTTGGAGAATCATTCACGAGCAACTGCTTTATCCATACCATGTGCAACGAGTACAGGCCTTAAATCCAATAAATGATCATCAAGCACGTTTGGTTTTTTGCGGCTGGTTTCTACGTCATGATGCTGAAGACCCTCGTTTTCTTGCAAACATTCTTTTTACTGATGAGGCCGGGTTCACAAGAAATGAAGTGTTTAATTTTCACAATACGCATATTTGGGCCGACAAAAATCTTCATGCTCTAATAGAATCTGGACATCAGACACGTTTTTCATTAAACATTTGGATGGGTATTGTAGGTGACAGGTTTCTAGGTCCTGTTGTTTTACCAACCGGTTAACAAGCGCTGCTTACCTCAACTTTTTGCAGAACACACTGCATGAGTTTTTGGATGACATTTCTTTGGATCAGAGACAACAAATGTGGTTCCAGCATGAGCTTATTTTTCCATGGCCGTTAGAGAGCATTTACACCAAAATTTTCCACATTGATGGGTAGGAAGGGCCGGACCTGTTTTATGGCCTCCAAGATCGCCTGATCTGAACCCTCTAGATCTCTTTGTTTGGGGATATTTGAAGACATTAGTGTATGGTACTCCTGTAAATAGCCTGGAAGAGCTGCAGCTACGGATTAGTCAAAAGTGTCAAGAAATCCAAACCAAAGAGGGTGTTTTCGAAAGTGTTCGAATATCGTTGAGACGAAGATGTCGTGTCTGCTTGGAAATGGACAGAGGGCACTTTGAACATCTTCTTTAACTTTGTTTTTTGTTTGTTAAAAACTTAATTTGTCGGTTTATTCCTAATAAAATAAAATGCTTGAAAAACGAATAGTGGTCCATATCTCCGCAACCGTTACTTTGGGGACCCATGTTTATTTAGACTGTTCTGCTTATTTTGGTTCATACTATTACCTCCTGAAATATTTTACACTATTTTTTTAACACCCTGTTTAAAAATATATATTATAAAAATTATAACAATTTCAAAGAACTGAAACTTATTTGTTCTATAAAACTCTATAAAATCAAATTGTTCATTAAACAAAGTTATTCGATAGTTATAAAATAATTCACTTCTTTTAAAGTTCCATTTTGCTAGTTGGGTGTTGAATTAAGTGTAAGAAGTGCTTGGATGCTAAGAATATTATATATCAAGTATACTTTATTACTGAATTATACACTTAAATGAAGTTTCAAATTTTAATTGTATTATTATACTTAAATATAGAATAGATTTCTTTGGGTGAGCGCAAACACGATGCGCTTGCTCACCTTTGTTGACGTCACACACTACGCAGCCTATCAATGGCGTATGATAATTATGAATAAAAGATTAAAAAATTCAGTTTTTGTGACAAAAATTGAAGAGACATTCTTATAATATCTACCTGTGAAAGTTAGAGATGCTTACATATAAATACGACCCCCATCAAAATTACATTCTGTATATAAGATCTAAAGAGGCCTAATTTTCTATTAATTAAGTTATTTACAATACTTAAGTTCTCATTTGACAGTAATATGCCCTTGCGTTATTGCCTACTTTTGCATTCAGTGGCTTTAATAAAATTATTTTACACTTCTTTAAAAATTCTTTACAATATTAATTAACCTTCGAAGTAACATGGTAACCTACTTTTAAAGATAGCTGAATTATTAATCGATTTAGGATATAAAGGGTTTGTAAACAATGGATCCGATACTTTGTTTTCTATTATGTTGGCATTAATGATACTCAAAGCGATTATAATTTGTGTTGTTATTTCAGAAAATCATACACACACTATTTTGTAAAACTGATACCTATGCTACTTGATTAAAAAATAATTTGTGTCATCATTTTAATTAAGTAGTAGAATAATGAAATATCTATCCGGAGCAAATTTATAAATTTGATTTTAGCTTGAAGTGACTATTTTTTAGAGATTCACTCAAATAAAATGAATTATAAACAGATTAAATTTCAGTGTTCAGGACTACTTTGATAAAACAAAGAATAACTTTCAGATAGAGTTTAGTTTAGGAAATATTTATATTTAAAAAGATGTAAAACTGAGGTAGCTATAAAATAAATGTTTGTTTATTATTTGACTCAATAATAATTTCAATGAGAGATGGGATTGCCTTGTAAGGTCTCTGGATCTTAAAACAATATAATAAACGGCAAATGTCTGAATGAAGTAGGTGAATATTTTTAATTGATGCTAATCTTGACAGATTACATTTTTGAGATTGTTTAGAAATTTTAAATTATACAGGGTTAACTATGACTAAGTACAAAAATTTTAACCACGTGCTCAGGGAAGCCTAAAAGACAATAAAAAATTTATTTCGGAATTCTAGCTCGATGTTAAAAAAATGGGGCAAAACCCTCTTTTCCTACGGAAAGTCGGCGCCTATGTCATCAGTCATTGTCCAAGATAGCTACATATGTCAACAGGCATATGTTCTGTGCAACTAGGTACCATGCGGTCGTTTCTCACAACGTTCCAACGTTGCCGAATGTAGAAACAACGAAAGTAAACATTTTTATTAATAATAATACCTAAGTACCTGATAGATAACAGTTAATCCGGTTAGCTGCAGTATTTTGCATTCGTTTTTCGTTCCTTCGTTCCAAACTGCCAAAACTTCATTTTCACTCATTACAGGTCCGTCAGAATTACTCGCCACAAAATACACACTTCGCGTAGATGCAGTTAATAAAATTGCCCATTTATTTTAAGAAAATTGATTGAAAGAAATACTAACAGAAAACTTCGAATACACCCGTGGCAGTTTTTATTTTTAGTATAGTATTTATAAAATTTTGTCCGATAACGGTCACTCCACTCAGCTCTAGGAAATATCTTCACGTACGTTTAAAGAAAATTGTGGAAAACTACACATGTCCCAATATATCGCAACCATCCATTATTTAATGAATAAAATGTTTAAAACTGAAACTGTCACTAAAAACGGAAAACTAAAATTACAATGTCAACGCCACCGTTCAGTCTTCGGTCCGCCTACACCGAGAACTTAATATTCTTCAGATAAATATTCTTATGGCAATCAATATAATTAATATTATCTTCTTTTATGTACGATCGTGGGTTTCTTCATTCTAGTATTGTTTTGACACTTCCTCCGTGACATGGGTTTACACGCACATAGCACTTGTCAGTCGATATAAACCTATACTGTGTTGTTGGTTGCATTGTTTCTAATACTCTACAAATGTCAAACAGCAGTAGTGGCCAGAAAAGTAATATTACAGAGCACTCACTGTAAACGCCTCGGGAAATTTAAAATAATAATAGTACAATATTATTATATGCAAACATGGTCGATTATTGTGTGGACAATTATTTTGTTAATAAAAATATCTTAGATTAAACTGTAGTAAAGTAGGCATAAATATATGTTTTGTAAAATGTAGATCAGAAAGAATGTAAGAAGAAGAAGAAGAAGAAGAGGTGTGTCAGAGTTGAGTTGTTGTAAAGATAGAAAGTGCGAAATAAAGAAAGTAGTAAAACGTTATTGGGTATTTATTTAACAAAGAAAATATTACCCTAACAATTGTTAATATCGTTACTATTATTAGTTTTCAGTATTTGCTTTTCGCACATTCAAATTCGTGTAATCGCGGAAATTACGGATATGGTACTAATTTATAGGAAGTGCGACGAAAGTGCATATCGTGCAGCAGCAGAATATCAAATACGTTTTCCAAATAAACAGAATATGTCAAATCCTCGTACATTTGTACGAATTGTACAACGTCCACGAATGTTGTTTTACACGTGCCGGAGTATTAAATACGTATGTACCTACCTAACTTGAAAATAAAAAAGAACCAATTTCATCCTTTTTAAAATTACTTGAAACTTCTTTTTTACTTAGTGACATAAAAATAAAGCATTTTTAAACTACAATAGATATACTTACAGAAAAAAAAGTATTTTTTTATTTATGAAATGGTCGAGGGAAACCAAGAGGTCTCCAGCAAGTACAACAATTTTTACAACGACAAGTTATAATGTAAACAAGTTAGAAAACAGAAAATAATTTAACTTTCTTGAAATCTCCAAATATCAGTTCTGAAAGTATCAGTAAGGTAGGTTTTACTCTCAGTGCTACCATATCGTGTTTCTCATTACATAATCTAATATTTTGTAAACAAAAAATTTTCTTTAAAAGCGCCGTAAATCGTTACACGTGGCAACGCGGTGCTCTGTCACTACCTTTGACAACTTTGACTTTGGCAGAATATACTTAACCTCGCAGGTGACAGGCGGCATAGTCTCCGAAAAATTAGGGGTTAAAAAGGTTTTGAAAAAAATTTTTTTTCGCTTTATGAATTGGAATTTTTTTTAAGGGTGATTCCGTTAATTCTGAATTTTCCCTATCCCCTCTTAAAATATTTGTACTAAGTCATAGTTAACCCTGTATGTTAATTTTTTATAATTAGATATTTGATTCTATTCAAACAAAGGAGGCCACCTGAAGAAGCAATCCTTGTCCGTGATATACTTCTTCTTGAATCGGTATACCGAAGATTTACCAAATGGATACTCCAACTAACACACAGATCTTATGAAGACTTATCGCATTCTCCACGATACGTTTTCCATTGATTTGTTTTGTGTGTTATCGTTGAGTGATGATGAACGATTTCGAGATCACTCAACTACAATACGCCAGAATTTTCTTTCAAACCTAGTTTTCTATCTATGGAATCATGTATCTGACTGTTGTTGCTGCGCCATTCATCAATTCATTCAAGAATGGTTATGACGTCAAATTCAAAAGTGAATTTGATTTTTTAAAGTCAATGAATGAATTTTTTGTTTAAATATTTATTGAATCTAACCTTGTTTACGGAACTGTTCCTTATTATAAAAAGCTATTTACTATCAAAGGACATACATGACATGACTTTATATTAATTTATTATAATAATAGGAATTGTAGGAAACTGCATTTACATAATTAGCTTAAATACCTATACAATACAGTAAAAGATCTACAAAAACTAATAGTAAATAATATGAGTATTTAGGTAAATATTCATCATTTGGTCAATCTTAAAATTACACTATTTGCCTAATTTTTATGATGCATCAACAAAGAAAATTTGAAATCATCAATTTGTAAGTGCTGAAATGAGAGGCGTAAAATGCAACAGTAAGCTCTAAAACTAAAAATATGTATTTATAAGGTAAAAAAAATAAATAATAAAATGGAATATTTTGGTGACTAAAAAAATAATTTATAAAGGCACCTACAATAAAATAAACCAATTATACAAAACAGGTTCATAAATTAATTTACTGTAATAATTCTAAAAATAATTTTCTCTTTAATAACTCAAAAAACAATTTTAACAAGATAGTATCATAGAAATCTTGAATATCTTGAATTAAATAACTTTTGAAAATAAAAAAAACTAACATAAAAAAATAACGAATAAAAAAAATTAATCAAATAATATTTACTATTGAGGAAATATTTAAAAACTGTTTCAATTTTCCCTCTGGTGAATATTATAAATATAACCATGAAAATAGTAAGCAAATTATAAAATAGAGATGAACAAAGTATATATTTTAGATTTGTATTTTGTTCAATATATATGAAAATTATTCTTACACACACACATCGTATTATTACATATACAGAGATGGCCAGAAGTACGGAATAAAATTCAAATCTTTTGAATGAGTTATTTTTTTTTAAATCGCCGAAACACGTTAACTGATCTTGATTTTTTCCCATCTTTCGGTTGTAATAGTTAATTTTTCTGCAACCCCGTAACTCCTAGCTACCCGTACTTTTCTCAAATGGAAACATAAGGCATAAGGGAGCTAGTTGAAAAGTTTATAGACAACCAAATCCAGCCAAGTTTTATGTTTTCAATCAAAAGTTTTTTTTATTTACAAATTGAAACAACTAAATAATTACAAAAATAAACTCAATACCGCAAATGCTGAAAATGTCCTCCATTCACTATTTGGCGTCTCCAAGACGATAGTAAAAGCTGTCCACAGCATTTCGAATGACTTCAGCTGGTAAATTATGCATCTCCGCCCTAATCTTGTTCTTTAAATTCTCCATATTATCCGGTCTGTCTTGGATGACTCTTTATTTCAAATATCCCCGAACAAAATAATCCAGATTCGTTAAGTCGGGGGATCTTGGCGGCCATTCAACTGTATCCCGTCTACCAATCCAACTATTTGGAAACATTTCAAGTATCTTCGAATATCAATACTAAAATGTGGGGAGCGCTATCTTCTTGGAACCGAATTCTTTCATTCGATATATCTGGATCAATTTCATGAGGAAAAATCACAGCTAGAGCAGGTATCCGGTCAAATGTTAGAATAGCCAGGTAGCGTGCGGCAGTAAGATTCTCTTAAAAAAAAGAATGGGCCCAAGATTCTGTTGTTGGTGATACCTGCCCATACATTAACTTTCTGTGGGTGCTGCGTATGCGATTAGAATGTCCAGTGTGGATTTTTCTGGTACCAAAAGCGATAGTTGTGCCTATATTAACCACTCTATTTAAATAAAACGTTGCTTCATCCGAAAAAAGTACGTCTCGTTGAAAACCATTATTGTCGTCACACCTCATCATTTCCTCACAAAATTGTAATCGCCTATCATAATTGTCTTTCAAAAGCGCTTGGATAGGACATACATTGTAAGGGTGATATTTCTCTTGTTTCAAAAACATTCGAATTGCAGTTCGAGAAGCATCGTGATTGCGGGTCAATGCAACAGTTGAAGTATGAGGATTTTCAACAAGTTCTAATGCAATGTCTATTTTTTTTCTTCATTCAAAGCACGTGCCCGTTCAGTTTTGAACAAAGTATGTACCGTATCGTGTTCTTCAAATTTGTGAAATATTTTACTAACTGTTCCTTGCGAGATTTGGTTTTCGGGATATTTCGCATTAAATAAATCGCGCACTTCAGCCTGATTTCTTATTTTGTTTCCACATCCAATCAATATCAAGATTTCGATGCGTTGCCTTTCCGACAATACCATTGCGATTCAATAAATAACTTGATTTTGACACAATATTAACGTTTCGAACTCCAATTTACTAACTAAAGCGAAAAATTAAGAAAGTCTGGCAAGTAAGTGGTACCAAATAAAGCGACTTAAAAAAGATAACTTTTTTACGTTAGCAGTGATAGGTACAGTTTCAAATTCTTTATTTTATTCTGTGTAAATTGATGGCGAATAACAATGAAGATAATTAAATTTTATTTTCACTTAACTGATTAAAGGACTGCATTTTGCATACAATTTAAACTATTTTAAGTAACTATGGTAGAGTTCATGACAATTTTATCTAATATATACAATTTTTTTTATTTTTTGACAAAAACATTTTTTTAATTTTTTTTATGATGTGGCACTAAAAAATACATACAACCCTTAATTTTCATCCTTCTATCACAAACCCCTATTTTTTAATAACCATTTTAGTAATTTAATCATTTTTAACCCTGGTCGATAACTGATCTATTATCACTAGATCTGTTATCCTCGTCAGGCATCTACCGGTGTCACTTCTCACCCAGTAAACAGTACGGAGTAGGGATGAGAACGAAGCCGTCTCCTGTCTCTCTCACACAATAAGCCTTCTCTAACTCACTATACAGTTTTCGACCATTATTATTGTGTATGAATCGAGCGTAGTAGTGACGTTTACAATTATCATTTTACCTTCTAAGTGTAATTGTCAAGTAAATTTATTATTAATTTGCTGGGCCATAATTATTTATTTCCTATTTTATCAATAATTAATAAAATTATTAATTTTAAGTGTAGTTCTCATTATTAGTTAATTAAGTGATCTACATAACCTCAAAAGTACGTGTCACGTGTCACGAGCTCCCGCCAATAATGGCTGTTATTTTACTATATGGCTATTTTTTTGTACAGTGAACAATGCCAACAAGACGTAAAAGGGCTAATTTGGTCCGTCAAACAAGTAAAATTGCAGGCACGCAGAATCACCCATATTAATATTCTTTTTTACTAAAACTGAACGTATGACACAAAATTGGACAAAATAATAAAGTTGTCAAAGTCAAATTTAAACCAATAAATAAATGTGGTTACCATAAGATTGTCAAATGCAAGTGCACCTAATAATTTTGAACTTTCGTTTCTGATATTTTAAGAGAAATCGAATCTGCAAATAAAATCTATTTGGACCGTCGTAGATTAAATTTTGAATGATACACGTTTGAAATGAACTTTGTTAATGAAACTTGTTATTTAACGTTACACGTGTTTCATTATGGTGTTCATATTGAACTATCATTAATAACATACAATATGCGCCAAAGGTATGGAATAAATTCAATAAAAACGAAACAATTATTTTTTGGGAAAAATCCTCGAACAGGTCGATTTTTAATTTAAAATATACATATTTTAGCGTAAAATGCGATTTTCAAATGCCATTTGTTTTCGAGTAATGACGTCATCGATTTTTTTTTAAATGGCAACACCATATTTTTTTCCTTGATTCTGAAAGATCGTTTAATTCTCTATCAGACAGTACTAAAATTTTTCCCTCTTACATAGGAAAGTTTTCGAGTAAATGACGATTGAAAGTTAGAAAACGTAAATCAATTAAAATAAAGCAAAAACGTTATTAAGTTTAGTTTTTCGAATTCCATAGTTCTTTGATGGATCACGTAGGTGAAAATCTTTACAAAGTGTCATTGTCACACCGACTTTCTAATAAGTATTGTAAGCGACATAGAAATTATTATTCAATTTAAGTATTATGGCACATTTAACTGTTACTCAAAGAATTGAAATTTTAATTCTTATCGGATGCGGGAATATGGCTAGAACTCAGCAGGAAGTTTACGATTTATTTAATGAAAAATATCCACATCGCCTTATCAGCCAATCAAAAGTCAGTAAGATAGAGTCTAAATTTAGAGAAACTGTCAATGTTGTAAATATTCCAAAACCTGGACGTCCAAGCATTAATGAAAATCAGAAACAAAACATTTTAATAAGTATGGTGGATAATCCTCATAATTCTTCACGATTGGTTGCATTAAACAATGACACTAGTCAGAGCACAGTGCTACGTATCTTGAGGAAGAAAAAATATCATCCCTACAAAATTCAACTTGTGCAGGAACTCAATGAAGATGATCCCGATTGCCGCTTACACTTTTGCGAAATTCTAATGGATTTATGTCAAGGAAATAGAAATTTACACCGGCAAATACTTTTTTCAGATGAGGCCACATTTTGTCTGAATGGTACAGTAAACCGTCAAACTTGCAGATATTGGAGTCGGGAAAATCCTCATTGGATGGCAGAGGCACATACCCAACACCCTCAGAAATTAAATGTGTGGGCTGGAATAGTTGACGACAGAATAGTAAGGCCTTTCTTCTTTGAAGGAACCCTTACAGGACAAATATATTTAGAGTTTCTAGAAAATGACCTTGTTCCAGCCTTTGCAGTAATTTTTTCTAACGATAATGACCCTGACATTCCTGACGATACCATATGGTTTCAGCGCCCTGTACGAGATTTTTTGGACAACTGTTTTCCTGGGAGGTGGATCGGCAGACGCGGACCGATAGAATGGCCTGCAAGATCGCCAGATCTTACACCTCTTGACTATTTTTTATGGGGATACTTGAAATCAAAAGTGTACAAACCACGTAATTTAGAAGAACTTCAAAATCGCATTCGGAAGGAAATACGCAGAGTTACCCCAGAAATCATTCATAATGTGCAAGAAGAATTTCTTCACAGACTTGCGCATTGTCAACAAGTTGGTGGATGGCAATTCGAACATTTAATTTAAGTATAAAATTTAATCAATTGTATTTTATTTTACATACCTCAGAATTGTTACTTTTTTATGGATAAAATTTACGTTTTCTAACAATCAATCGTCATTTAATCGAAAATTTTCCTATGTAAGGGGGCAAAATTTTAGTACTGTCTAATAGAGAATTAAACGATCTTTCAGAATCAAGGAAAAAATAGATGACGTCATTACTCAAAAACAAATGACATTTGAAAATCGCATTTTCCGCTAAAATATGTATGTTTTAAATTAAAAATCGACCTGTTCGAATATTTTTTCCAAAAAATAATTGTTTCGTTTTTATTGAATTTATTTCATACTTTTGGCGCATACTGTATAACAAACTTATTTATTAATTAATGTACAGATGTAAATTCATTCTATTAAAGATTCATCGGCTCAATTTTAATAAAGGTGTTAATCGTAGTAACGTAACTTTAATTATATTGGTACATTTTTGATTCAGTGTACAAATTTCTCAGTGTGTAAAATTCATGAAACTTTATGACGAAACATAACATGTGAAAATATGTTTTTTTTCTTATTCCAAATGACTTTTCAGCCTGTAAATCATTATACATGCTGAAGAAAACTTGTATAATTGAAGCAGTGAAGATATTTTTTGTAATTTGTTTAGATTAAAAAAAAACAGCTATGAATTCGTTGAAAGTTGCGTATAAAAACGGCGCCTTTAAGTGAAACTTTGTGTGGTGTGCAATACATTAATAATATTATGAATTTATTGTTCCTATTCCTTTCGTAGTTTTTGTCATTCACTACCCTTCGACATCAGCTCGGGATACGCTAATGGAATTTCTACGTTTTAAGGACCTACCGGGAACAATAGCCGAACTTCCAGTCAGCTTAACGTTATAACTATTGAATGTATTTGACTAGAAGGAACCTGCAAATGAAATCGAAAAGCAAAATGTGAAAGGGAAAACGTTATCATAGCCAGGCAGTCCTCATAAATCATTCCATTGTATTAAGTTTGTAGATTTTCAATCCATCCAACACAATATCAGGAAAAGTTGGAGCTCATTTACTAATTATTCCTGATTTAACCCTTTGGCTTCGATGAGGCGGCTTGGATTACTAATGATGCTTCGCTTTTGTTTCACTGCAAATTAAATGGTAGCTGGATTTTGTTTGTCGTTACCCCAACTTTTTTAATTTACTTAGAAGAACTACGGTGGAACTAAACTTATTGATTAAAACTAATGAACAAACACGGAGAGGTTGCGATGCAGAAAATAAAAAACTACGTTTCCATATCATGTTTGTTCAAATGATGCGAGTAGCATTTCGACTAACAAGAATTTGTAGACAAAATGCTTGTATTGAGGCAGACATAAGGTTGTAGAATCTTTATTATTATTTTTTAATACTCAGATACTTATGTTTCTAAAAGTGTAATTTTTAAAGCATGCTGACAGTGGTCACCTTTCACGGCCGGTGCTATTATTTGATATATAATGGTTTTCCGGGTTGTTATGCCGTGACCTCGGTAACTGGTCACGGTAACAGAATTAAAGTGCCCATCTCTAGCTTTAACTGGGATTGTTTGACTTGCCCTGGTTTTTATCGGGTTAGGCTCTGTGGGGGCAGACTCGCTATCGGTATCTTTGGGTCCGCCTATATATTGGTTTTTGGCTTGTGGTATGCGACCAGTTACAGAGACGGCTATGGGACGTCTCAGAAGACTACCATTATCTGAGGAACGCTTCCGACCATAGCCGTTGTAATACCAACAATAAGAGCCGAAATCAATATATGGGCGGGCCCAGAGATACCGATAGCGGATCTGTCCCCACAGGGGAAGAAGTCCGGGAAGAACCAGGGCAGATCAAGAATCCCATCTAAAGCTAGGGATGTACACTTTAATTATTTTACTGAAAGCGACCATTTACCGAGGTCACGGCATAAAAACCGGGAAAATCACTATATATCAAATAATAGCATGCTGTCAGTGTCTAAAATGTCATTTTAACTCACTGATGTTAAAAGCAATTTACTCTTAGCATTAGTGCTAAAAAAAAGTTAACTTTTAACACTGGTGTGAAAATAGAAAACGATTAAGAATTTTTAGATCAAAGTTAGAGAAACTACAATGACACTAGTAGCTGTAGTAGTAATTATTTCTGTGAAATTTGTACCAAGATAGGGAACAATGCTATTTGCCAAAGTTATGGACAAATTTTGGCCCACGATGCTCTTCTTGCTTTGTAACGAGTCTTCTACATAACCCTCTACTATTGTACTAGACTTCCACCACCATTCCATTAGCACCAGAGTTTGCCAACTAACTATCCAAAGATTGTCGGAAGCCAGTCCAGTTTAAAGGTGAGAATCGGGTAAATTTAGAAATTCAGCAATATTAACAGACATCTTACCAAATGTGTTGATTCCAACTGGGCTCATGGCATATTTATTCTCAATGTATTCTATGAAAATTCTTGAATGTTTGCTGGACGAAGAGCTATGTACCTTTTATAATAGTTCAAAAATATAATGTACCAATAATAATGAAAGTTTGTTGCACATTTGTTTTTGTGTCTGGTATATGCACAACTAGTAAAGCTCCCAAATCTTCGATATTATCTACAAAATGTAACCTAATTAGTTATATAACAAAGAAGACTGGCTAGTTGGCTCTGTCCAGTGCCATAGAAACCTAAACACACACACACACACATCAAATGTCAAGTTACATAGTTCTTCATGAAGACAGGCTCCAAATACACTTAAAATTATGGCAACCTTCTTGATAATATATTTTTCATCCTGCACTTCTGGGACAAAATTATCGATTTGTTCCCTGGTCAATGCATTCGTATCCTTCGCTCTTTCGGTTCAAATAAGCAACAACCTTGTAATATTTGCTTATGCTCTGATTCTTTATCTTCATCGTCGCCTTGCCAAAGTGTTTACGATTTCTATATTTTGAACTTTTCTTCAAAACATGCCAAAAGCACTTTTTGTCTTGCCACTAACATTTTTCAAATCACACCATTTCAAGAAACGTTTGTACGGAAACTCATGTTGTTGCCTTGATGTAAGTCAATGAGCAATAACTCAGAAGTGGCTTTATTGGCATCTTCTTGAACTTCCACCGAGGGAAATTCATTTTCTTGATCACTTTCTATGTCGCAAGATTTGAAGTTATTTGTCAATAAACGATCATGGACAATTCTTTCGAATTTGTGTCCCAAACTTACTTTCTCACAAATGTCACTTTTAGTATTTATATCATAAATAACTATTTTATTTTAAAACGCATGAAATACAGGGTTAACTATGACTAAGTACAAAAACTTTAACCACGTGCTCAGGGAGCCCTAAAAGACAATAAAAAAGTTATTCCAGAATTTTAGCTGGATATTTAAAAAATGGGACAAAACCCTTTTTTCCTACGGAAAGTCGGCGCCTATGATGAGTATCGACTGAGATGGCTTATGGCTTAGATCCATAGTTGACATTACATCTGTCAACAACTACCATACGGTCGTTTGCAGTGTTTCTAAATGCAAAAATTAACATTAATTCTTATTAGTAATAATACCTGATAGGTAGGTAACAGTTAATCCAGTTAGCTCCAGTATTTTGCATTCGTTTTTCATTATTTGGTTACAAACTGGTAAAACTACATTTTCACTCACTAACGATAAACACACTTCCCGTAGGTACAGTTAGATACAATGCCTATGTATTATAACAAAATCGAAGAAAGGGATGAGTAGGTAGGTTCTAATAGATAACAGAAAACGTTTAACACCCGCGGCAGTCTTGTCCCATAACCTAGAAAAACAAACCGACGAACTATATTGTGGGAAAATATCTGTACCCGACACATATTCCTTTATTTATTAACTATAAAACGTTTAAAATTAAAATAAGGCACTAAAAACTGAAGAAGAACACAAAACTACAACGTAAACACAGGAATTAAATTATAACATGACAGTGAACCGACTCGACTGGACCGACTGCCGACTGTGGCCGACTGTTGCATGACGGTTGCTTGATGATTGCATACTCTGATTCTCGCATTGGCAGCGCTAAATAAGGATTTAATATAATATCGAAAACAAATTTTTTTTGCTTTATAAATAAGTTTGGAATTTTTTTGAAAGGAAATTCTGTTAATTCTTATTTTTTTCTATCCGCTCTTAAAATATTTGTACTTAGTCATAGTTAACCCTGTATATGGAGTAACTTTTGCTGTTTTACTGTTTTTTTATACTGCCCAAAATTTATAAAGCGTTTTTCTATCAAATAGTCAAACGATATTTATCATTTTTTTACTGTTTTAGAAAGGTATTTTAAGCTAATATAAATCAAATCTCCTACAATTCCTATCAATGAAGTCATATATATATTGATAGGAATTGTAGGAGATTTGATTTATATTAGCTTAAAATACCTTTCTAAAACAGTAAAAAAATGTTACAAAAGCTAATAATAAGGAATATATGGGTAGATATTGTGGGTGTAATTCAACGCAGGTTGGGGCTTTTGTCCACTGAGTAGTTAGTTTCACACAATATTATTAATACCTAAATATATATAGATATTTATCATGTCCAAAAAAAATATATAGCTTCATTAAAATATGCCAAGACCAAGAAAATGTTCTAAAATCCGATATTGTAAATAATAAAAGAGCCTCCGACTCTCACAGGACCTGGAATATTATAATACCCTTATATATATATGTATAAGGCCCGTCTCATGTGTCAACATCTTTGCAAATTTTTTCGATAAATCATTTTCCGACAGTCAAGCATCCGTCTGTGAGACCGATAAAGTAATCACAACAATGTTAATAGTTTCTGTCAATGAACAGTATTAAAAGCTCCTAGTTGAAACCTAAATTTGCCACAGCACCTGATGGTATCCCATCCTTATAGAAGACCGTGCTTACATGCTTGCTGAACCTCTATGTGTTTTTTTCAATATTTCTATACGATCCAATGCGATCAGTCTCTTTATAAAAGAACAAATGTGTTCTGTTTTTAAAAAAGCAATAAAAATGAAATTACAAACTTTCGATCTATCACAGTTATGTTATTCTAGAAGGTCTTTGAGTTTCTGTCATATAAACCATTATACAATCATGTAAAAGTTGCCCCCCGATAACATGGTTTCATGAAAGGTCGTTCTACCATAACAAATTTGATATCTATAGTCCAGTACACTGCAGTACTGGACTATAGATCCATTGACTTGAAACACTTTCAAACTGATGTTATATACAGGGCGAGTCAGAAAGAATGGGCCAACACTAAGTTGAGGATACTATATAGACACCAAAATATTGTTTGAGATCATCATGCCTTATACGAATGTCGCTAGTTTAAATTTTATTCTGAAATTTGACAATAACTGAAAGTTTTGATAGCATGATTCTGAAAATTGGTAGTTTCGGTGTGAGGATTACGAATTTGAAGCTTATTTTGACGAAGCTGCTAGAGGGCGATAATTTCACCGTATTATTTAGGTAATTTTTTTTTATCTGTTGAGCTAACTTAAAAAGTTAAAAATCTAAAAGAACGTTCAATTCGACATAAAAAATGTACTCTTGTTTAGGTCGCCTAACTTTATTGGTTTCTGAGTTATTGTATTTAAGTTTCATTGTATTTTGTGGCTATTTTCTTTCAGGCGCTGATATTGCTATTTCTTTTCTAAGTAGGCTTGTGTCAAATTTTCAACAACAAATATTATCGTCTTCTGCGTGCGTGTGACTTATTGTTCGTGCAAAATTATTAACTAGTAGTCATAATATGCCCCGACTTAATAATTAGTCCAACAGTGAGATGCTATATGATTCGTGTTTTTGCTCAGCCTAATTTTAATGGACATGCGGCGGTCCAAATATATGTACAATTGTAAGCAGATATATTGGAACCTAATTATAAACTATTCAGAAATCTTTACAACCGCTTAGGCGAATCTAGATCATTTCGACCAAAAAGTAACCATGGTACTCCAAAATCTATCGCTGTCGATGAAGAACAGGAAATTTTAATTCGTGTTTCGGAAAATTCCGGTATGAGTACTCGTCGGTAAAATGCAGCAACGGTAAGCCAATCGTCCATTTGTAGAATTTTAAAAAAAGAAATGCTTCATCCATATCATTATACTCCTGTTCAGCATTTAGTGCTTCAAGTTTACCAGCTCGCCTACATTTTGCTCAGGAGAAGATTCTATTTCTATTTTTAAAGCATTCAGTTGACAGCTGACAAAAAAGAAAGGATTTCCCGAGGAAGCAAATAATAGTAAATTATACTATAAGGGAGAGAAATGCGTTGTTTTGGCAGAGGTGCAATTTGAAGCCCGAGGGCTACAATGTACCGAGGACAAAATAGCATCTCTCCCGAATGGTATATACTATTTTTTCCACGGTCTCATTAACTTAAAAACACATATTTTGTCATTATGAAGTAAGTAGCACCAAAATTATTGGATTCGGATTTGAGCATTTATTTAGTAGTCGTTGAGTTATTGTCATAACTACAAAATAAACAAACAAAAAGAATTGTCAAATTAAGGTGCTAGTTTGGTTTAGTTTAAAGTTTGTTTAGTGCACAATGAATAATTGTGAGTCGGAAGAGATTGTGGAGGCTGCAAATATTGCAATAAGCAATTTGCTGCCTACGAAGTCAAGATCTTTATACGATATAGCCTACAATCGGTTCAAAAAGTGGTGCGCCGAGAAAACTGTTCAAGTATACAGCGAGAATGTTTTGTTGGCATACTTCAGTGAAAATGCAAAGAATTACAAGTCTTCCACATTATGGGCGCAATATTCTATGGTTAAGTCATACTTGATAATTTACGACAAAATAGATATAAGCAAATTCCCCAGGCTGATCGCATTTTTGAAAAGAACCGGTGATGGATATCAAGCGAAAAAATCGAAAATATTGACAAAGGGTGAAATCCACCGTTTTCTATCAAGTGCAGATGACAAAGAATTCTTAATGATTAAGGTAAGATTACTTTTGTTGTTAGGTATTTCAATTATTAAGTATTTTGATTTTTTATAGGTTGGATTAGTTCTGCGGATTGCCGGAGCTTGTCGAACTGATGAACTAGTCAATTTAACTGTAGATGATATTGAGGATGTAGGCTCTTCCTTGATTGTAAAAATTCCAAACACTAAGACAAAGATTCCACAAACCTTTCTGGTTATCGATGTGGGAAATATGCTTGAATTGTTTCGAAAATACCTGTCCCTTCGTCCTCCCCACGTCAAGCATAAGCGCCTTTTTTTGTACTACAAAGCAAGAAAATGTAGTTCGCAGCTAGTTGGCAAGAATACCATGGGAAAAATTCCGAGTGTAGTAGCTTCGTATTTAAAATTACCTGATGCTGCATGTTATACTGGTCACTGCTTACGAAGATCTTCAGCGACATTACTGGCAGATGCTGGTGTAGATATCACGACAATAAAGCGTCATGCTGGTTGGAAATCAACGACAGTCGCTGAGGGTTATGTCGAGAACTCCATTGAAAATAAGACCAAAATTGCTAATCAGGTTTTACTAGGTACCACTACTAGCGCAATCACAAAAACTGTAAACGTAAGCGAAAGTAATATTCCTTCTAATATTATTTTTGAAAATTGTACAAATGAAACATTTAATTTAAATGTCAATAAATAATTTCAATGTTATCTTTTTTTTTGTATGAAAAACGTTCTCCATAATGTAAACTCCCTTGGGAGCATTATACTCCCTTGGGAATAATCGACTACTTCTGTCTTAATTTTGATGTCATAGAAACTGATTTCTACTCCCGACCGTGGAAAATTACAATTTTATAACACCTATTTTATATCAGCAAATTTAACTGCTTTTGCCGGTATTGTTATTATTAATTAATAAAATTAATTTGTGATTTTAATTAACAAAATTATTTGACAGAGGTACCTGATGTTATAAAAACTGTTCAAAATGTTGTAAACCGACGTATAAATACATTTGGGCCCGTATTATGCATTTTCTACAAAGTATTACAAATATGTTTTCTGCATTTTGAACTCGTATGTTATCGGTAAATTGAACTTCGTGATACGCCACACTATTGACATTCCTTGTACTTATTGGGCGATTTGCCTGGTTTGGTGGTTTTCTTCAACAATCTCTGAAATGTATTCCTCAGCTGTTGCAATACGTCGTGGGCGCCCTGGATGTCCACTTCATCCACGATTCGGTTGCACATTTCCCATGTCACGCCCGCGTTGCAGTACCGTGGTAAAAGTAGCTGCATTTGGCACAGGTCTACCGGAAAATCGTTCTGTGTACAGACCAGAACTGCTAAATATTTTATCTTACACCACCATAAATTAAAATGATATCCATACTGCTACAACTTCAATAATTTTTTTCTCGGAAACTATAACGATTTCAAAAATAAATTTAAACTATATTGACTCCATTTTTCATGACTCTTCCCAATTTGTTTCGGCTAACTTGTTAATGAATCTGCATAAAAAACTTCTAAGATATCAACAAATCTCTTCTTTAATATTCTGAAAAAATTGAGCAAAAAGTTTATAGAAAAAAGAAACAGTTCTTATTTTTTTAAATTTTATTCTGTTCCATTATCGGAATTCCATTTAGTTTCACCCTGTATAATATTAATTATTTTTTGCTAAAAATATGTAGGCCTTCAGTTTAAAAACAATGATATAAATTAAATTCTTCGAAAATAAAAGAAATTGAAAATGATCACAGTATTTTCTTTTGTGTAAAATATCCTACCCTTTGTGGCTTATGTCAATGGTGAAGTTAATACATAATTTTAAATTATTTACCCCTACAGGGGAAGTTCGTGTAAAATGGCAGATGTGTTTTTGTAGTAAGAAATTCTTTTGAAGTTGCGGACCAATGGATTTAGATAATGTCCCATTGTATTTTTCCGAATTGAAAACAAACATGTTAGCTTCGGCATACTGTTATTTTTCTGGAAGGGGAGATAAAATTTACATTTTTAGGTAAGATACCTCGATTCCAGCTAAACGATTGAAATATTTGTTTTAATTTAGGTTATTTAGGTTACTAAAATATTAATTATTCAAATTAAAATATGATATGGTATCTTTTATATCAGTATTTACCTTATAGAAAAGTAAGCTTTTGAGAATAGGAGAACAAAAAAAGGATACCAATTTTAAATTGAGAACAGAGCATGGAGAGATGGAGTTTGAGGAAGTTCAAGAATATGTATATTTGGGGGCGCTAATAACAGCTAACTGTGATGAGGAACAAGAAATAAATAGGAGAATAATAAAAGCAAACAGAAGTTCGGCAGCAGTCAACCACTTATTGAAATCAAAAAATTTGTCCAGAGGAGTAAAATTTAGAATGTATAAAACAATTTTGAGACCGACAGCGCTGTATGGTAGTGAAACCTGGGTTCTCAATAAGAAGTCAAGAGAAAACCTTTTAAGGTGGGAAAGAAAAATCTTAAGGAGAATTCTAGGGGGTAAGAAGACGGAGGAAGGCTATGTAAGGAGAAATAATGAGGAAATATATGCAATGTACCAGACACCAACAATAGACGAAATTGTAATAGACAGAAGAGTGCAGTGGCTAGGGCATCTAGAACGTATGGAAGATGAAAGGGCAGTTAAGAAAATAGTAGGGAGTAAACCTAACTACAAGAAAAAAAGAGGTAGACCGAGGAAGCGATGGAGAGAGGCAGTGGCAATAGATCTAAGGGAGAAAAATGTAACGGACTGGAAAAGAAAGGCGAAGGACAGAATGGAATGGAGGAGAATAACACAGCTCGGGGCCTAAAAGGCCTGTAAACAGCTCTCATTTACCATCTTCAGGTCTTCTTACTTCTGCTTCGCGTTACTACGTTCGGCTTACTGGAAGATGTTTGTCCACTTGGTGAGTTATATACTGTGCTTTCGTTCCGGTATGTGGTTTTCTTCGCATAGCTGCGCGTCACGGGTCTTGCGTTTAATGGTGCTGTGGGTTCTTGTGTTCTGCTTGGCCTACTCTCAGCGTTGCGTATCACTGGTTTATTGATCTTCTTGGTTTCCAGGACAGGTTTCCAAGCTGTTGGTAATCTTTGGGTATCGTCACGTGTATTGAGATTTTGAGGATGTTTTTCAATTTCGATGGCTTCTCTAATTATTCTTTTTGCCTTATGCTCCATTCTTGCTAGTACCTTGGTATTATCGAAATCAATCTCGTGGCCGGTGTCTTTTACATGTTGAGCTAATGATGAAGTTTTTTCATTTTTCTGGACAGCATTCCGATGTTCTTCTTTCCGGGTTTGAATTCTGTTAGTTTGTCCAATGTCCAATGTGTCCAAAACAAACATTCCTCTAGAAGACCAAGGAGTATATGAAGTTCCTTGCGGAGACTGTGAGGAGACGTACATCTTCCAGTAAGCCGAACGTAGTAACGCGAAGCAGATGTAAGAAGACCTGAAGATGGTAAATGAGATTTTACCGAAACGTTGTCAAACAAATGGTTCTTTTGAAGACCATGCAGATTCATCGCGGAAAGGAACCCGGAGAAATTTTATAACCATATATATATATTTACCTTATAATTGCTTTAAATATTTTCCACTTGTATATAAAAATTCGCAAATTTATGCTGTTCAAAATAAGTAGAAAATATAACCCTACATCTACATCTAACGGTCGAAAGTTATATGTAGATGTGGGATTATTAATTTTTGCAATAGGTATAATGTTTGCATCTTTCCATGTAGAAGGAAAAACTCCATCCGAAAGGCATTTGTTTATAAGAAAAGCAATATTATTACTTAAATACGGAGTTATATGTAGATGTGGGATTATTAATTTTGGCAATAGGTATAATGTTTGCATCTTTCCATGTAGAAGGAAAAACTCCATCCTAAAGGCATTTGTTTATAAGAAAAGCAATATTATTGCTTACATACGGAGTAACAAGAGATACCATTTTTAGGTCGATTCCATCACAACCTTTAGCAGAAGATTTAAGTTTACTAATAATTCTATCAATTTTATCCGGGATAACATCAGTAAATATGATCTTGTAATCAGAATGACAATAAGACTTATTTACATAATTGTTTGAGATGAGAGTACTGATATCCTGTGATAAGTGAGATAAAGGAGTAGCAAAAATGTAAGAAAATGATCAGAATTTCCCACATTAAAGGAATTATATGTGGGTTTTGAATTAATGTTTAGAGTTTTGAGAAGTTTTCAAAAAATTTTAGTTTATAATTTAAGAAAGCTTTTTTCAGATGTCGCAGATCTGTTAACAAAATTTATAAGAACCCACCCAAGCTGACTCCGATTTAGAACGTTTATACTTTAAATTAGCGTTTTTATATATCTGTTCTAAATCTTTCCGTGAATAAAATAACCTGTGTTTTATTTAATAATACTTTGTATAAATCACCACTATTGAATCTGAGCACGACCATGCAACCATATTTTGAGTGTTAGGCAAATCCATTTAATATGAAATAATATATTTAAACACATCCGCATCCATCGTACCTAATGCATATTTTACGGAGGTTGTTTTCACGTAATGCCCAAATGAAACAATAAACAGCTTGGGTTTATGCGTAAGTGCGTATATGAAATAAATTTGTAACCCAGTAAATCAAGTCAAGCGCGCGTTGTTGGCTTTCGCTCCTAACAGCCTGCATATTAAGGTTATAATTTCCTTCGGTGCCTACATCAGATTTATCATGCGGTATTGCGAATATCTCTACTCCAACACGTAATTCTTGCTGACTACGTAACATAGTTTAGTAGTATTAAAAATAGATACAAGTTACTGAAATAATTTCTCTGTAAATGTCATTTGACAGTTAAATTTCGAAATGATATTCTTTTAAGCACACGACTAAAATATACAGATAAAAATAGATCATACAGTTTATCTCATAAAAAATGAGGCAGATGCCAAAGACTATTGAAGGAAGCATGTCTTGATGAAGTGTTACCAATTTTCAAGTTATAAACGATGTTGGCAGTATTTGAAAACAATTTTGCCAAATAATCTGAATATACATATATATTTGTGTAAAAGTGGTATACCTTCAGAATTAGCGTTGTTTTGGTTAGCATAGCTATAAACTCTGTATCTTAATGTGCCATATGGTTTCCTTTTCAGAAAGGTATCTAAAAAAAGAAGGAAACTATTTTGTTCTAACTCCATGGCAAAGCCATTAATCCATCAGAAGAGCCACCTAAATATGATCAGTTTTTTTGAATGAGCATTCAACAATTTATATAATTACATTTATATTTCTCAATGTGCTTTCTAATTGCTCTACTTTCATTTTTTCTTCCATATTGCATTGTTGTTATATTATTTAGTTTTTATCTGCATTTCATGTTTCCCATATTTTTTTATAGAATCTCTTCTGGCTATTTTTCCAAAATTGGAAGCGCTTTTGTCTTTCATTGTACTACAGATGTGAATTGCTTTGTTCTCTGGTAACTCTTTCTATTTCTCTCTCATCATCTCGATTTAAAATGTGTAAGAATGCTAAACATTTCTTGCGGAAATTAGTGCTTACATTTTAATATTTTTATTTCCATTCCAGTTTCTGTATTTCAAAGGATATAAATAAAATGACCATTGTAAATTCACACCATTAGGTAAATCACATTTTTGATGAACCCACCCGTCACATTGATCGCATTGAATCCACTTTGCCGTTTCATCAAGGCGGCCACCGTTACAGTATAAATACTTCAAAATACTTATAATTTTATTTATAGCTGCACAATGAGTTTCTGTTTCGGTATTAATGTTTTCAATTAAGTTTGTTCTTACTATCTTCTTGTCTACAATCTCCATCATTATTATTCTCCTTCTCCTGAACCTCTTCCTTGAATTCCCTCTCTGAGTTTGATCTTGATGAAAAATCAGGATGACAGTACACTGGTGAAGGTGACCCTGTGCGGCATCTCTTTTATTGACTTTTTACTGGGTCAATACACCTCTCTATTCTTCTTAAAATTTCACCAATATCACTTCGAATTTTCCGAGTGGGTGAAAGACTCCGATCCCTAGTCTTTTCTTTGGATTAGACATATTTATGTTTGGTTCCCGTTCACACTTTTAGACATTTACACCACAGGTCGTTCCGCACGAAAACTAAGACTGAGGTGTGTGTGCAAGGTGCACCTACGGCCGTAAGAGAATCAGTGTTGTCAGCTTTAAAATTCGTGGTTAGTTTCCTGCGGGGACGAGGATTTGTTTATGAGACGGAGCGGAATATAATGCTTTTATTATGTATTGAAAATGGTACACTATAAATGGATTCAACAAATACAAGATGACGAATCTTAAATAGGTGTACATATTTTAACTGGAATGAAATTTGCGATTACCTAAGTGAGTCCAAAATTGATACGTAAAGAAAGCTATGACAAAACGTGAGGGGAAACTTATTATTTTAAATTGTATTAATGCCGTACTTAACCAAATCACATATTATGTAGAACCGATTTTTTTTCATAAAATATTGTCATTACCCGAACTGACATGACAAAATTAATGTCCTCAGGTTTTGTGGTTGATCATCTTAATATACCTAATTAACGTATATAATTTGATTGAAATATCTTTGATACTTTAAAAGGTATCTCATTTTTTTATGTAAATGAACTTTGACGCATTTTATTCTTAAAATGAAGGCTTCAAAAGAAACAATTTTCATGAAAACTTAAAATCATTCTGTGTACGCAGGTAGGGGTATTTAAAAAAGATTATTTGCATGTTTGAACTTATCTAATTCAGGTAAGTCAAGCTAACATTGTTTAAAAAATATATATACAGAGTGATTCAGGTTTAAACTTGATAACTTGATATTCATTTGTGATATAAACTTATTTCCTAAAACGCATCGTTTCTGAGAAAGAGGGCGTTGAAGTAGGAATATTTTTCTCGTTTTCCCTCATAACTTTTGAACCACTTATCCTATTTAAGTGAAATTCGGAACACAAACACTACTTATGATCTTACATAAGCTTCTTAAGTTTGAACTACCTACCCCTCCTAGAAGTGTATTCTCCTCTTACTTTATTTCAAAACTACAAAAAAAAAATTCAATGAAACATCTACACGCCATTTTGACCTGATTAATTTCGAAATTTTTTTGTCTCCTGTTTTTTTTCGACGTTTGATCGTGTTTCTGAGATGTTCAAACATCTAACGTTCATTTAACGTTATAGCAATCCATGAAAACAAAACTCAATGATTTGTGTAAATTGACGTTTTAGGCGCCGCGATAACCGAGGTGGCTGGGAGACGACTGCTCGTGGAACCAGTCTGGATCGACTATGTCGGTGTGGGTTCGACTCCCACTGTAGTACCATGGATGTTTGTGCTCGTCGAAAGATGCACAATAAGTCTATAGGCTGCGGTGCTTCCGGAGACACTGTCGGACGGCTCTAAAAAAACTGCCGTTTGTGAAAATCATTGTCAAAAGTATTATTTAAAGAGTGTTCTTAGTGTTAAGAAAAAATGCCAATAACCTTAAACATAAATTTAGTAGCAACTACTTATTATAAGATCTCTAGCCACAATATATTTTTGGTATCGACGAACTAGTGTATTAACCCCAGCTGCTATTTGAACAGGATTGTTTTTTATGTCATCACAAGCATGTCTCATCCTTTGGATCAATTCCTCACGGGTATGTACTGGCGTATCATATACAATTGCTTTCATATGGCCCCAAACGAAATAATTCAGAGGATTCAGATCTGGCGAGCGCGGAGGCCAAGCTCCTTCGTAAGAAATCCACATATTTGGGTGGTTGTTGGGTTACCGTCCAATCCATCGACGAGGATAATTCTCATCCAGCCACTGCCGTACTTGCCTTCCATAATGTGCAGGGGCACCATCCAACTGCATCCAGTTCCCTTGGCGTAAATTTAAGGGGACATCGTCAAGCACGTCGGGGAGAGAGTTTTGCAGAAACTCATGAAATAAACCCCATTTAAACGAGGAGGCAAAATATGCGGCCCACAGAGGTTATTACTTAAAACACCTATCCACACATTTACACTAAACTGTTGCTGAAATGAAGATTCTCTGACACATCGAGGATTGACTTCACTCCAAACGTGAATGTTGTGGTAATTCACAATTCCAGCTTTTGTGAAATTAGATTCGTCGGTTCATAAAACCTTATGCAGAAATTGTGGATTAATTTCTGTTGAATCTAAAACCCATCTACAAAAATTTAAACGTTTTTCAGCATCTCCTGGCAACAAACCTTGAACTGGTTGGAGATGGAAAACCCTTCGATGATCTTGTTTGAGTGCTCTCAGTACTTTTTATTGAGATAAATGGAGTTGCCGAGCTGGTCGGCGTGTGCTTAAAGTTCTATCGATATCAAAGAGATTAAAAATCCGCCGATTATTTCTTGGCGGTACATTACGATTATGATCATTGTAGCGGCGCAAACCATATTCCGAAAATCGACAATGTACATCTACAAAAACTTGTGCATTTGGAATTCTTCTATTAGGGAAGCGTGTTCGGTACTCTCGAACTGACGCGTTGAAATTTCCGTCACAGAAACTATAAACATAATGTATGTCAGCATATTCAGCATTTGTAAACATTCTTGGCATTTTTTCTCAGCACTAAAAATGCCCTTTAAATAAAACAAATCACTGAGTTTTGTTTTCATGGGTTGCTATAAAGTTAAATGAAATTTACACAGCTGGTGCGCTACACTGTCACAATTTCGTTGAATATCTCAGAAGACCAAACGTCGAAAAAAAAACAGGAGACCAAAAAGTTTCGAAATTAATCAGATCAAAGTGGTGTGTAGATGTTTTATTGAAATTAATTATTTTTTTTGTAGTTTTGAAATAAAACAAAAGGAAGGTAGCATACAAAATACACTTCTAAGGGGGGTATGTAGTTCAAACTTAAGAAGCTTATGTAAAATCATAAGGAGTGTTTGTGTTCCGAATTTCATTTAAATCGGATAAGTGGTTCAAAAGTTATGAGGGAATAAACGAGAAAAAAATTCCTACTTCAACGTCCTCTATCTCGGAAACGATGCCTTTTTGGGAAATAAGTTTATATCACAAATAAACATTATTTTAACCTGTTCTATCGATTCCTGAAGTTATCAAGATTAAACCTGAATAACCCTGTATACATATATATATAATATATATATATATATAGTGTAGAAGAAAGTTAAACGACTGTCTAAGTTGAGAAAAGAATTGTATATATATATATATATATATATATATATAGAATTGTTTCGTGGATTGTCTTTTTATCGTTAACATTAAATATTTTCAGGCATATCCATAACAACCCAAGCGTCATAATTTTCGGGTTTTCATGGAAGCGGAATGATAATGATAATGATAATGATAATGATAATGATAATGATAATGATAATGATAATAATAATAATAATAATAATAATAAAAAAAATGACCCGCAAGATATTGCCAATTATAGGCCTATATCATTGCTTAGTACAATATCTAAAATATATGAACGAGTAATTTTTAATAGAGTTTGCACTTTTATTGATAAATTCACTATAATATCAAATTGTCAACATGGTTTCAGAGTGGATAAATCAACTCAATCTGCTGCTTGTAGTCTTACTGAGCAAATTTATAAACTGCAGGATGAAGGTATTTATGTTGCCGGAATTTTCTTTGATTTGACGCGAGCATTTGATTGCCTAAATGTTTCATTTCTTGAAAGTAAGTTGTATAATATGGGTTTTAGAGAGATATTCTTGGATTGGTTTGTTCACTATCTCACTGATAGGTCAATGTCTGTTAAAATAAATGAATGTGTGTCGGAAATGAGAAGCATTGACTTGGGAGTGCCTCAGGGGTCCGTGCTGGGACCATTAATATTTATTTTATATGTCAATGACATGGTAAAGCATTTTAACTCGTCTAAATTGACGCTATTTGCTGATGATACTTCTTTAGTGGTCTCAGCTCGGTCCCCTGAAGAGCTCACTACAAGTTGCGAAAATTTTATTGCATGTTTTGTAACCTGGTGCGAATCTAACGACCTCATTGTTAACATTAATAAAACTAAAATTCTGTATTTCCGTTCGCGCAACGTGCCTGATGCCAAACTGAATCTGCATCTTAATAACTTTATATTACAGTCTTCTGATATCACTAAGTTTTTGGGTGTGTACCTTGATTGTCAGTTGCGGTGGTCTGAACATGTGGATGTAATCAGTAGGACACTTAATAGATCGTTTTATGCAATTTCTCGTATTAAGAATACGATGCCGCTGTGTGCACTGCTGAATGTGTACTACATATTTTAAAACATGACGAAATTCAGCTGTATATAAAATAAATAAAAGCGGACCTAAAATCGAACCTTGAGGAACACCCATATTAGTTGATAATACATCGGAATGTTTACCATTAAGAATAACTCTTTGGTACCTTTCAGTGACGTACTGTTCCATTAACTTGATTGAATTTTCTTGAAAACCAAAATAATGTAAAATAGCTAAGAGAAGTCGATGGTTTATTCTGTCAAAAGCCTTACTATAATCCAACAAAACTAATACTGTAAGCTTATTATTATCTGATCGGTTACTCCTAATAGAGTGCTTGTGGTACTGTAACCTTTACGGAACCCAGACTGGTTAACTGGTAGAATACTATGTTCATTTGTATGATTCCAAATTTGAAAATTTAATATGATTTCTAAAATTTTAGAAATGGCGGGTAATATACTAATAGGTCTTAGATCTCTTATATCATTAAGATTATTTGTTTTTGGCAATGGAATGACATTAGCATATTTCCAGATAGACGGAAAAACATTATTCTCAATACAGTAATTAATAATATGAGTAATTACAGGCAGAATATCAGGACACAGATATTTAAGTAAATTTATGCCAATATTATCTACACCCAGTGCATTGCTACGAAAGCGTAGAAGGGCCACATCCTACTTTTTTTACAAAATTTCGTTAAAAGTTTGTGAATTCACACGTCTCTTACGAAATCTCGTAAAAAAAGTGTAAATATCAGATTTTTCGCAAAAAAAGTGTAAATTTTGTAAAAAAGTGTAAATTTCTTAAAAAGTTTGTGAATTCACACGTTTCTTACGAAATTTCGCAAAAAAAGTGTAAATATCAGATTTTTCTCAAAAAAAGTGTAAATCTCGTAAAAAGTTTGTGAATTCACACGTATTTTTCGAAATTTCGTAAAAAAGTGTAAATATCAGATTTTTCGCAAAAAATGTGTAAATTTTGTAAAAGAAGTGTAAATTTCGTAAAAAAATGTGTGAATTCACACGTATCTTACGAAATTTCGTAAAAAAAGTGTAAATCCCAGCTTTTCTATAAAAAACGTGTGAATTTCGTAAAAGATTGTAAATTGCAAATGACCAGTCAGTGGCGTATATTTTTCTTTGCAATAATATTGGTGAGGATCTAGTTCATGCTAACTTAGCATCTTATTACAATGAACAATAATGCCAAATTGAACAAAATCAACAAAAGAATTTTTGAAATATTAATAAAAAGTATTTTTTTTTAAACTTTAACAGCCTGTATCTTGAAAACCAGACATTTTAGGACACATATTTATATGAACTTTTCTACTTAAAATTGGTCCAGGAATACACCCTTAAATTTAGTACATATCTTTAAGTAACACCCTGTATACAAATAACACATACCAGGTGTAACAGGATCATGGTACACCCCTCCTTTTCCTTCTAGTTTTGAAGATAAAGTATTTCAATTTGGAACATCTTATAATACTTAATAAAGACCTCTTTTTGACATTTAAGTGATTTTTTTTCACTTCAGGCTTCACCGGAAACGACAGTAACATTTGATTTTCAAACGGAACACCCTGTATATTATTGCATTTTTGAATTCCACACAATTTTCTGAATCCAATGATACCACACAAGTGAGATTTTAGACGTTCAGTTTTTTAAATTAAATTTTTAGTTTTCTATTTAAGTGTGCCATGACTGTTCTATTTTATTATAATTGACCTGAACAATGCTACAAAAGTAGAAATCTCGTCGAAAATACAAAATTATATTATTCATGGGCAAATAAAGTTTAGAAAAATGGATTTTAGGGGATAACATACTACCCATACTATCATATGCCATGGTCCATGGCACCAAATACTAGTAATAAGGAATTTATTGATGCTTTATTTAAATATGTGATAAATACGATCGAAATGACAGCTAAGAGAACATAAAAATATTCAATTTTGTTGTAATTAAATGAGTAACAAGTAATTATTTAGGTGGCTTTGAAAACAATGAAATATTTATCTTGTCAAACATTTATGTAGTTCACAGCTGTTTTCATTGTGTCTTCAAGTTTGTATAAAATTGCTGTTATTTTTCTTCAAAATGCCGCAAATGTATGAACAGTCATGGCAGTTCCATTTGAAAATCAAATGTTACTGTCGTTTCCGGTGAAACCTGAAGTGAAAAAAAATCACTTGTCAAAAAGAGGTCTTTATTAAGTATTATAAGATGTTCCAAATTGAAATACTTTATTTTCAAAACTAGAAGGAAAAGGAGGGGTGTACCATGATCCTGTTACACCTGGTATGTGTTATGTTGTATACAGGGTGTTACTTAAAGGTATGTACTAAATTTAAGGGCGTATTCCTGGACCAATTTTAAGTTGAAAAGTTCATATAAACATGTGTCCTAAAATATCTGGCTTTCAAGTTACAGGCTGTTAAAGTTTCAAAAAAAAAATTGCTTTTTATTAATATCTCAAAAATTCTTTGGTTGATTTTGTTCAATTTGGCATTATTGTTCATTGTAATAAGATGCTAAGTTAGCATGAACTAGATGATAATTATGAGTTCCAGTGACGTCCCGGGGGGCATCCTCACCAATATTATCGCAAAGAAAAATATACGCCACTGACTGGTCATTTGCAATTTATAATCTTTTACGAAATTCACACGTTTTTTACGGAAAAGCTGGGATTTACACTTTTTTTACGAAATTTCGTAAGATACGTGTGAATTGACACATTTTTTACGAAATTTACACTTCTTTTACAAAATTTACACTTTTTTTGCAAAAAATCTGATATTTACACTTTTTTTGCGAAATTTCGTAAGAGACGTGTGAATTCACAAACTTTTTAAGAAGTTTACACTTTTTTACAAAATTTACACTTTTTTTGCGAAAAATCTGATATTTACACTTTTTTAACGAAATTTCGTAAGAGACGTGTGAATTCACAAACTTTTAACGAAATTTTGTAAAAAAAGTAGGATGTGGCCCTTCTACGCTTTCGTACATTGCTCTTAATTGATTGTAAAGCATTACACACATCATTAACTGTTGCCAACTTAAAACTGAACATTTCACACTCGTATACAAAATTTAACTACGCAGTACTTAAGAAAAAAGTTAAATTTTGAATACTTTAAGCGTCCGATTTTAAAGAAGCAAAAAATATGTTATACATTCATTCAGTGAAGGCACTAAACGTAAAAAGTAAACCCTTTAATTGTATGTTATCCCAGAGACCATCCCGCTTCGTATAAAAGGATTATGTCGTTCATTATTTGATTATATCGGGTTTAATTGTAAGGAGCAGTGTGGCAAAGATAAAGTTTTAGTTGAAACTACTGATCAGTCAGCAGTTTGGTAGTTTAGGACATTCCGAATGCAAGGACCGGAGGTGAGAACGTCGAACCTTTGCAAACTATCTCCAACTGGCCTGCAAATTGATGGTAACTGTTTGGGCTAACAATCTGGATAACATCTCTTGAATTCTAATTGCAGTCCAAGGCACCACACGTTCTTAGATCAGTTTTAGATGAAAAAGTTTCTGAATTATATTGTTTTTGCTTTTGTACGTTGAAAGTCTCAAGTAATATGCACAATGTTGAAGTTATGACTTAAATATACATGATAGCAAATGTCTATGTGGATATACTAAGTGTTTAAGAAAATTATTGCAGAATAAAGATAATGCACTAATAGAGTGTATTTCAGTTTATCACTAGATACTCTTGTTGTTCGCATTTTAGTTCATAATACAAGAGTAATCGCTTAGATGATCATAAATTGAAATTAGACAGTTTGAGGATTTGTTATTATATACGACTTATTTATTATTTATACAATAACAGAGTGGAATAAAGGACGATACCACTAATTTCGAATCTTTTTGAGCTTCCAAAAAATCAGTGTAATAGCTACTTTTTCATAATTGGAACAAAAGTATTTGGCAATGCCAATTATGATGACTCATTACTCATTCCATCAGAGAATGCTGCTGCTGACTCTACTAATATGTTGTTATCAACTGATCTGACTCAACATATTACAGAAAACACTAGATTTAGAGCGAATCAGCTTCCATCTCTCGTTGATCTACTTATAACTTACACTGATGATCTTTTTAGTTATCTTAGTATGCAATTTTTTGTTCATGATTACTGCAAAACTAATGTATCAAAATTCAACTTCTTCAAGACTGATTATACAGGGTCGGAAAACGGTGATGGTCTATCTGAGTTTACATGAGAGCGACAAAGTAAAGTATAGAAATCCGTCCGATAGACAAGGATGACTATATTGACGACGTTTTAAAATCTAAATAGTCACCGCCCATTTCGTCATTCAACAAATAAAATCCACTCCCACTTATATCTCAGCGACCAATTGCCATCTTTGCCTTTATTGTTTGCCTTTCGCTTTCGCAAGAGATGTCGCTACTTGTGCAACTCCAACTCCGATATTCTGATATTTTACCAGCGGTCGAAATTGTGGACAGTGACTAATCGCTAGCTTGTTGACCAGTGCGACGGGCGAAGCGTGCGGGGAGCAAGATTTCATAGGCGTACTAAATTTGAATGCGATCAGATATAAGAAATATATAAAAATGATATAACAGTTTTTACCAATTCCGAGGCGTTAGATAATAAAAATTATGAGAATTATTTAAAAATTTAAAGTTTTTATCTTGTCAATTACCCAAGGTCGAAAATAATAGAAAGTAACTAACTCACAACACAGAGATGAGTACGGAAGGTACGGGTGGTATGATTACCTAAGCGTGCCACTTGAGAAGAGTTAAAGCACACAAAATTATCAAAAATAAGGTGCCGTCGGCTGAACCTAGCACATTAACAATTTATTTTAAATGTGTCCCTATTCTTATGGACGGCGATTGCCCACTCCCACCCACTTACACCTACCTGATGCGCACTCCGCAGATAACAGCATTTTTAATTGAAACACTCAAAGTTAAGCTTTGCTGCTGTTTGTCCACGCAATACACTTGTCTGTGCCACGGAAATTAATAATTTTAGAATAATATTTGACTTCCATGGTCTATCTTGCTTAATGCTACATAACAAATCACATTTACAAAGAAAAAATAAAATGCAAAAATAACAGTTTTTCTTTAAAATAGTAATAATAATAATATTGCGTTTATTACCCAACAGAATAGGCATTCCAATTACAGGACAAAACATATTATAAACAAAGTAATGAATTAACAGTGTACTTAATTTTAATTAATAATAACACATTTTATAAATGACGCCAGTTTCTAATAAATTGGGAACCAACTAATAATAATTGTTTGAGAGTATCAAAATTTAGGTCACATGAGCGAGAAATTTGATCAAAATTAGTTGAGATGGTGTATAAAGGAGATTTTGTAAGGACATTTGTTCTAGCATTACGACAGTGAAATATGCAATCAGAACTCTCCTCAACTGCAACGATTTGATATCAAATCTTTGTAACAGTCGACTATGATTAAATCCTCCGTGGGATAAATATTATAAATACGATATTTAATACCGGTATTTTCCAACTTAATATGTAGAGGTGATATTAATATTGACATGCTAGATATACATGATCGTAAAACAGTATTGTTTAATAACTGCATTGAATCTTTTGATGTAAAACAAATAATTAACTCACCAACACGAGTTACTAATAATACAGCTACTCTTTTGGATGCGATTTTAATATCAAATGATTTACATTTTAATCAATCTGGTGTTATGCATATTCCACAAGAACAATCTAATCACTTTTTAGTTTTCTACTCTTTTGTCAATGAAAAACCATGTTATGATGACATTGCAAAATTTAAAAAATTTCAGCTCATTGATCGAAAATTATTGCATGAATTATTGTTACCATTTCATGATATATTTACTATACATGATATCAATAAAAAAGTTTCTTATTTTAATAGCATTATAATAAACATTTTTCTACACCCATGATATTATAACAATGCACTTATATGCCCATAATCCGTTTCATAATGATACCCATTACGATACAGATTTTTCATTACGATACAGATTTTATAATCCGTTTCATAATGATACCCATTACGATACAGATTTTTCATTACGATACAGATTTTTAATCAATAGAAACCCATAATTTTTCAATCAAGCATGCTATTCATTTGACGTTTATCCTAGGTTCCTATGTAATTATTTTAGATGTCAAAATCAGTACGTATTAAATTTTCGTAGATACCTAGCTAAACTTCGATAATTTATCAAAATGTCCGATATCAGCGATATAGAAGAATTACCATCGACTCCTCCACACATATCGGAGAAAGCAGAAAATGCAGTTCATACGAATAATTACTGTTACCTATTGTGTTCAATAAAAATATAAAATTTATGGTTTTTGATTATTTATCGGGTGTAGAAAAAATAGCGTATGCAACTCTCATGTAATGGTTATTAATACACTCGCATAAACCATACGAAACTCGCCTTCGGCTCGTTTCGCATCCCGGTTAATGCTCGTGTATTAATAACCATCATTACATGATCGTTGCATAATATACTATTGTCAAAAGTATTCCTGTACTGTTAATGGGCAATTTTATTACACCCATTGTCGGACAGTATTATTAATTATTCATGGTATATTTACTTTAGTCCTGAAACTGCCTGCTACTTACATCATCCTTTTTTCATTGGAGGTCAATTTTTGAAAGCGTTTTTTAAATCCGTAATCTAATAAAACTATGCTACTCAAACTGTCCCCGTAATTTTTTAAATAAAAATTCAATCACTTTAAAGTTTTGTCTGGTGTATTTACATTTATTTCAATAATTTTACAACTTTTTTTCTTTGTGAATAGATAATGTCACAGAATTTACCCCGCTCAAACCCAATTCGACGACTGCGGTATCGCGAAACGCGAGATTGCCCCGATCGCCCCTACGCGATTCTAGTAAACAAACAAATAATGCCGGGTATCGAGGCGTTACTGGAAAATTGGGGAAACGACGAGAAGCGTTCGAGTCATTCGAGAAAATGGATCTAGAGATGCTAGAATATACCTGGAATATTCGTTGGGTCTATAAAAGAAGAATAAAAGGCCTAGTTAGTTAGTCTTGTATTACAGTCTGAATTGAAGTGTTTAGTTGGAGAGATCAAAGTGATTTAGATGGCGATTAATTGAATAAGTGTTTAGTTGAGTTGTAATTAGTGTTCAGTAGTGTACTGAGTAGTTAATAAAGATAAGTAATTAATTTCTGGCAATAGAAAAATTCGGATTAGGAAATCTGTGACAATAAGTAAGTACCAATGAGTACATTTGGTGTTAAAAATTTGGTGTCTTGAAAAGTGCACAGTTGCACAATGGACGATTTCTAATATTTAGATCATTTTCTTTTTAATTATTGAAAGTAGCAATTACTATATCAAAAGCATAGTAGGTATAAATTTAATATATAAAGGAGCACAAAGCAAAAACAAACTTAAAAATCCTACAATTCCTATCAATGAAGTCATATGTATGTTTTCTGATACCAAACATCTAGGTATGCTAATGAACAATTCCACATACAAAGTTCTATTCAATAATTATCTAAAGAAATTAATCTATGTAAATTTACTAACTGGTTTAGTGAAAACACTCTTTTGACAGTGGGAACTCGAAAATTCAACCACAATAGATGAGATCTGACCTATTTCTGCATTTTTAGGATTGCTTCTTCAGGTGGCCTCCTTTAAGTCGAGTCAAATATCTAACTATAAAAATTATTATATAAATTAAAATTATTTGAAATTAAATATCGACAATGATAAAAGTGAATTTAGCCTGTCAATGAATTTTAAATTAAATATGACGTTTACCCTTTTCTGACATCTAAAGACAGTGCTTTCAGTTTGTTGGTTTGCATTTGCGCCCAAGAACGACTTGCATTGGTAGGCTCTAACCAGTCATTGCAGGAATGAGAGAAACCAGGAAAATCTCATTAATTAGGGAGGTAGTTAAACTTCGATCGGTATCAATATCTCACCTTGACCCAGGCTAACATTCTTCCACCCTACCATACCCGCATAGAGGGTGCCAATTCTCTCCACGAATATAGCTGATATACAGTCTACCGGCCACGGGAATCGAACCTACATCTGCATGAGTCTATCGTCAGTTCTTTGTAATCGGAAGCGCACGTAGTCCAACAACGAGGTAGGGATATATTTCCTTAAATAATTTTCATAAGTAACACCTAAAATTCGATATATTTTATAGCATAATTTAGCAATGTTTCATTTTCTATGTAATTTTAAAGCACCAGTTTATGTGTTGTTTCTAATTTTTAGAAATAATATTCGCAGAAATTACTTGCACCTTTTAAGTGTATATTTAGTCCAGTGTGAATTTTAAAGGAGAGAACGTGTGACAGCATCGAGCGTATATAAATTCCGTTTATCAAAAATCTCATTATACTCGAAAGGAAAACAAAAAGCACCTATTGGTTTAACCGAATCTCGCGAACATGCCAAGTTTCGCAAACTTGCTCCGGCAGAGCACGGGGGCAATAAGAAGGGACCGTGGCAGGACAGATTTATGAAGCTATTTCCCTTGTAATGAAACACGGTGCGCCACGCCGGTGATTACATCCTAATGAGAATGCACTTCGATTTTTGATATCGCCTAAGTTTGATAGTAAAGTTCCCCGTTGCCTGGGCAACAGCCCAAAAAGCGCAATTAGTTACAATTGATTAACTTGTCAGTTTTATAGAGCCCCGACTTTAATTTTTCGATATTTAATTGGACATTTTCTTAATTGAGGAGAAGTTTTAGTTTTATTTTCATTGATCTATTACACTAAAACGATGAATAATTCACAAATTGTGGTTTATCATTGTCAGTTATGACAATATTTCCTTTGAAATATATGAAGTAACAGTTTACAAAATATAAAACTACATCATTACTATAAAATATAAAAATTATGTAGGGTGTAGGGGATGAACTAAAATAACCTTAGTAAAACCACAAAAGGTAAATATTACAGAGTATTCTAAGTTTTAGTACTAATAATAGATACAAAATTCACGAAACACACCTAATATTTAACTGACTGATTGTCAAGATACAAAAAATGTGTTCCAAATGCAATTAAACCGTACAATGTACGATTTTGAGTCTGGACAATAGCAAAAAAATGTTCCAATTTAAAAATTATCGTTCATTAGCGTTCCAAATATGTTTGGGACAAGCATTGAACCGTACCACGGCGATAATCAGCCCAAGTATGTATCCCACATTGGTCATAATAACATTTACGTTATTTCAAGGTTAAAAGCTATATTTCATCACCTTAAATTTTTGTAGTATGTATCCCCCTATAACTGTTAATTAATAACGGTGATATTATTTCACCTTACACCTTATGTAGAATTTTTTAAAGTCAAGAATTAGGTTTATTTCAATAAAGCTAAAAAAATTGATTTTTCACAATATCGCCGAACGCGTTGAGAGATTTTAATTAAATTTCATATTTTGATATGGTTTTCAGGTCTTTTCTGACATTATTGAAGATGTTGTGCCATCACAGACAATTTTTTTAAATGTCAACCCCAAATTCTCTCTTCACATTCTGAAAGAGGACAATTTTTTGAGTAGAAGACACTAAATCAATTATTAGATTGCATAAGAATTTTTTTTCATAAATTACATTTTTTGTGAAGTTTATTTGTTTTTTCAATTTTTATTTTGTCTTTAGTAGTCTTTTTACCTTTAAGCTGTTGAAAGTGGTTTTTAAAAATGGTAAACTTATCTGAACGAGAAAAAATGAAATACTCTGCATGGTTGGGTTTGGTGATAGAACGCGCACCCAAACTGAAACCGCGTCCTTCTCAAACGGTAGTAAAATTTAGAGAATTTGATCATGTTAGAGACCTGACCTGACATAAGTCAGGTCGTGCTGTTAGAGAAGAATATGACCAACTCAATGACCAAGTTTTATTTTCCGTGTAGGTATATCCACATATTTCCTTATCACACATTGCTACTAATTTACACTTGAAATCTGCTGTTCATCGAATACTTCAAAGGTACAAATTTCATCCATACAAAGTTATTCCAGTACAAGACTTATCTGAAGACGATTTTGATAGATGAAATGAGTTTTGTGGAATACGCAAAATTTATGAAATTGAAATATTAATTTAGTAAAGAACACGATATTTTCCAATGAAGCTACATTTTCTCTACAGGGTATTATTAATCGACAAAATTGTCGGTTCTAGGATACAGTGAACCTGCCCTGGGTGATACAGGAACTTAGTACCATGAGAAATTTAGTGTGTTGTGTGAAATAGTAGAAGGAAGAGTAATATGCCCATATTTTTCAGCAGTCCTTAACTCAATGAAGATATCTTGAATGTTTCCAATTTGGATTGGTTTTATTTCCTATTGGAACCAAAGTCCCCCGATGAAGAGCTTCTTTTCTAACAAGATGGTGCTCCCCAGCAGTATTCTGCCCCTGTGTAAATCTTTTTAAATAAAGCGTTTCCCAATCGATGGATAAAAATAAGAGGACATATCAAATGACCTGGGCGGTTGTCAGATCTAACCCTTTTAGATTTTTTTTGGGGTTCCTTAAAATCAAAAGTGTATGCTGACAGGCCAGATAATTTAAAAACGTTAAACGAGAAAATCCGAGATGAAGGGCTATAACACCTGAAATGGCTGAAGAACGTGCAGAGTTTATGGATCACCTTAGACATTGTCAAGTAGAGAATGGAGCACATTTTGAAGATTTTATTTAAAGGATGTTGATTGTTGTTGTTGAATTTGTTGAAGTTATTTATTTATTGCTCTCAAAAAATTTCCTATGTGATTCAATATTTTTAGTGTTTTATATTCAGAAAATTGCACAATCCCACAACTTTTTATGTTTTTGAAAATCTGAAGAAATGAACACAATGTGTTCAGGGGCGGGTAAAACAAGAGGAGTAATGCTTAAAAAATATCCCAACTTTTTTTTATTGTATTTTTTTTTTGATAATTTCATAACAATAATAAATGAAATTGAATTGAATTGAAACTCGATGTCGGCTACAATTTTAGAGAAAAATTAAAATGTCTCAACGCATCTCGACGGTTTTATGAAAAATAAGTTTATTAAATTTATACATTACATTGGAGAGGCACTGTATAAATATATATGTATACTGTATCTACACCGTATATTGACATACATGGTGTGAAAAGTTTCTGATGACAATTTTTAATTAGCAATTTTCAAATGCGTAGTGTTAAATCAATGAAATTTACCACAATCACACAACTTTTTATGTTCTTTTTGAAAATCTGAGAAGAAATGCACACAGTTTGTTCAGGGGCGGGTAAAACAAGAGGAGTAGTGCTTCAAAAATTTCCAAATTTTGTTGTGTTTTTGTTTATTATAATTTAATAATAAAAATAAAAACTCCAAAGTTTTATAATTGATAATCTTTATCTCGGCGCATGTTTACTTTCATTAAAAATGTATAGGACTTGAAACATAGTTGACTTTTAAATGAAAGAACATTGACATTTTCATTCATCTAATGTTAGCAACATATTCGTATATTCAGCATCTGAAAAATGATTAATTCTTAGTAACAATTGCTTATCTAAACACTTTTATGATAACAACAAAAAAACACACGATTCAATGCTTATATGTTTGTAAAAGTCAAAATTGTTTCTTTTTCTTTTCATTTAAAAGCTAACTATATTCCAAGTCCGATAGATTTTTAATAAGAGTTAGCCAGAATGAAAACAAACCATTTCTAAAAAACTGTTGCCGACATTGAAGATATTAACGAAAAAAAACATACCTAGCATAATAAAATTATTAAATGCTAATTAGCATACCTAGATGTTTGGTATCAGAGAATATACATATGATTTCATTGATAGGAATTGTAGGAGATTTGATTTATATTAGCTTAAAATACCTTTCTAAAACAGTAAAAAAATATTACGAAAGCTAATAATAAGGAATATATGGGTAGATATTGTGGGTGTAATTCAACGCAGGTTGGGGCTTTTGTCCACTGAGTAGTTAGTTTCACACAATATTATTAATACCTAAAAATATATAAAAACTTTTACATAAAAGGTGAACATTTTTCAAGTAGGTATTGTTAACTACTTGGAGACCACCTGAGAAACAATCCTAAAAATGCAGAAATAGGTCAAATCTCATCTATTGTGGTTGAATTTGTCGTGTTCCCACTGCCAAAAAGTGAAGATAGATATTTATAGAGTGTTTCATTAGCAGGTTAGTAAATTATATTATTTTCTTTAGATAATTATTGAATAGAGCTTTGTCTGTGGAATTGTTCATTAGCATACCTAGATGTTTGGTATCAGAGAACATACATATGACTTCATTGACAGGAATTGTAGGAGATTTGATTTATATTAGCTTAAAATACCTTTCTAAAACAGTAAAAACATGTTACAAAAGCTAATAATAAGGAATATATGGGTAGATATTGTGGGTGTAATTCAACGCAGGTTGGGGCTTTTGTCCACTGAGTAGTTAGTTTCACACAATATTATTAATACCTAAAAATATATAAAAACTTTTACATAAAAGGTGAACATTTTTCAAGTAGGTATTGTTATATTTAATTCATTGACAAGATGTCACTTTTTGTCATTGTCGATATTTAACTTCAAATAACTTTAAATTTTATAATAATTTTTATAGTTAGATATTTGATTCAACTTAAAGGAGACCACCTGAAGAAGCAATCCTAAACATGCAGAAATAGGTCAGATCTCATCTATTGTGGTTGAATTTGTCGTGTTCCCACTGCCAAAAAGTGAAGTTAGATATTTATAGAGTGTTTCATTAGCAGGTTAGTAAATTACATTATTTTCTTTAGATAACTATTGAATAGAGCTTTGTCTGTGGAATTGTTCATTAGCATACCTAGATGTTTGGTATCAGAGAACATGCATATGACTTCATTGATAGGAATTGTAGGAGATTTGATTTATATTAGCTTAAAATACCTTTCTAAAACAGTAAAAAACAGCATTTTTTTGTTACGACAGTTAAAGAATATAGTTGATTTAAATACTCTAATTATGTCCTATTTTGTTTTTTTTTTCATTCTAGCATATGCTATGCGGTTTCTCTGCGGAGCAATTGCAGAGAATCTATAAAAATATTTCGCTTACAAAAGAAATCAATTAGAGTTAAATGTGAATAGTAAAGAACATTGTCAACCGTTCTTTATATTCTTCGGTATTTTAGCCTTACCTTGTTTATATATTTTTCCCAGGTTGTTGAAATTCATAAGAATATAACCAGATTTACATTGCAGTCGGACATTCACAGTCATAATACAAGAAACGCTAATATGCTTAGGACTGACAGCTTCCGTCTATCCAAATCAGTACGTAATTCTTTAAATGTGAAACTTTATGACAAACTTCCATACTCTATTAGACTGTTAAACATGACACGTTTTAAATTAGCAGTTAAGAAGCATTTGCTTGGGCTTTGTTTTTATACAGTGAAAGATTTTCTGGCGACGCCGTATTACGAATAACATGTATTGCAATAGATTAACTGGGTAAGACGGGCTCAAAATATTGTTGTACATCAGGTATGTCAAATTATTTTACTAACTGAAATACCAAATTAATTCTATTAATAATTAATAATAATAGCGGCAAAGACACTTGAATTTGCTATATAAAAATAGATGCGGTAAAAGGTTATTTATTTCTTTCTTTGATAATTTCTTTCAATACTTTATCCGGTCGCTCATTATACGCGTTATCAAGTTTTACTGTGGACCAGTTTCCAGTGCCGTACGGAATTGTATTTTTAAATGATTTTTGAACAGCTCTTTTAATTTTATTTTTACAAAATTGTATTTGTAAGTGTTTTCAAAAATTTTTTTAGATAAATTCTTAATCACCCTGTATTTGCACAATGTGGTGGAGAGTATTTCGAACTTCTTTTATACAGGGTTAACTATGACTAAGTACAAAAATTTTAACCATGTGCTCAGGAAGGTCTAAAAGGCAATAAAAAAATTATTTTGAAATTCTAGCTCGATGTTTAAAAAACGGGGCAAAACTCTTTTTTCCCACGGAAAGTCGGCGCCTATGACAATCAATCATCATCCGTCATGGCTAGATATGTCAACTACTGGTCGTTTTTTCAACATTGTCAAGTGTAGAAACTACGAAACGAAACATTTGTATTAATAATAATAATGTCTAAGTACCTGGTAGATAACAGTTAATCCGGTTAGCTGCAGTATTTTGTATTCGTTCTTTCGTTGCACACTGCCAAACTACATTTTCATTCCTTGCAGATTCATCATAATTATCCACTAACATATCCGACATAAAATACTTCATTTAATGACTATAACACGTTTAAAATTAGTCACTTAGCTGATTTAAAGTAACAGTAAGTTCTAGCTTATGCCATACTGCATTGCTAATTGCATACCCTCCGTGCTCTAAACCATCCAGGAGGCGAAGTTAGTTAATCTAAGGGTCATTTTTACAGAACACTGTAAACATCTTGGGATGTTATAGTTTAAAATATTACTAATTATTTTATGCAAACATCGTCGATTACTGTTAATATTGTTGCTATTATTAGTATTAACAGAATTTAATTACACAACAACACATGAAGCTTAAAAATTTATCGGCGTGAATGCACCTTGTATTAGTGGCCTACAGATGTCGTCAGATGTCGTCTGTAGATGTCAAATAACGTAAATTTACGGTTACGGTACTCTGATTAGTTTGAAATAATTTTTCAGTACTTGATTTTCGCAAATTTAATTTTTCACGTATTTTATGTGTATTTACAAACATGTCGTATTCAAATGCCTAGATGACGGATAAGGTGCTGATTTATGGGAGTGTGACAAGTGCATATTATCGTGTGGCAGCCTCAAAGACGTTTCCCGAGTATACAAAATATTTTGCTGAATACTTTTTGAACCACATCGAACAGCTGTTTTATGCCGTGGCGGTAAACGTGTAGCAGTGTTTTTTATGTATTTGTGTACATTTACGTGTATTTTATTGTTATCATTTGTGCTTTTTCCCGAACACAGAAGATGATTCAACATTCTTAATATCTCTCCAAGTATCAATCCTGGAAATAAATATTAGTAAGGTAGGTGCTGCCTCTCTGTGCTACCATACCGTATTTCTCATTAAATCATTAAATAATAATCTACATTTTGTAAAGATTTTTTTTTTCTTTCAAAGCGGCTTAAATTGATACACGTGTCAATGGACCTGTCACTATATTTGACACCTTTGACTGGCAGAATATACCTAACCTCGCGGCTGACAGAAGGTCAGTGATGGCGATAAATAGGGATTTAAAGTTTTGAAAATAATTTTTTTTGGCTTTATAAATAAGTTTGGAATTTTTTTGAAGAGTGATTCCATTAATTCTTATTTTTCCCTATCCCCTCTTAAAATATTTGTACTAAGTCATAGTTAACCCTGTAGTTATTAGGTCCAGTTAATAAAAATCATACACGTTGTTACTAAAACCAACAGAAACTTTAGGTTTTTTTTCGAAATATATTTGGAATTGACCTCAGACAGATCATGTTTTCGTAATAAATTTAAATTTTAAAATTTCCTTAATAAGTCGCAGATAATAATAATGCCTGAAGAAGTATTGTATGTAACACAATGTAAAGTATATGTATTTTGAGAGAGCTTTAACTCTGCTTCGTTAGTAATAATAACATCCACGCTGCTGCAAAAACGCACCACTCGCTGTCATCCACTTCCCTCACTCATTTTTATTTATTTCGTTAAGTGGTGCTGTAATACATCACATTGTACACTGATTTAGGTGTGTAAAATACTACAGTATGCACTTGTACACAATAAGGAAACACTGTGGGAACACGTAATAAATATGAGACCTACGTACTACATATTACGAGTAATAAAGTTTATTTCTACATCCATATAAATGCAATACTCGTATATTTCAACTTCCTGAGTTCCGTTTGGAATTTAAAATTTATAATACAAACAAAATTTTGATGTTTGTTTTATGTTTAACATGAGAAAATTTGTACAGGATGTCTCCGGATAGATGAAACGAGGTAAAAAAAATAATGCTGAAATGTAGGCTTTGGGATTCTGCTCTGATTTGTTGTATAGCATAATGTGTTTTAATTTCAGGAAATTCATACATAATAAAGAAGGTACCTTTTATATAAGAAATACAATGTTATTGAGGTTGCCGTATTTCTCGCCGTAAAATTACCAAAGTTGTGGTGTTTTCAGGTACAGAAAACTCGAAAAATAGAACACGTTGAACAAAATATTAAAAATAAAGTTATTGATTTATTTATTCACTTTTACTATTTAAATTCTGCTCAAATAAAATCATAACTTTTAAAAAGCGTTTGTAAGGCACACTCATTATTTTGCTATTCTAACTCCGCATTTTAACAATTATTATAGTAAGCTTATGTTATAACAATATTTACATCTACACTTAAATTTACAAAAATACGTTTTTTCAAAGATTTCTGTACCCAAAAATTTGTTGGTTATTGTCTGTTTGGAAATGAAAGAGAGTAATAAAACCCCGAGATAAGAACCGGCCATGGTCGTGGTAATATTTCGTTTCAGGTAATTATCGTACTTTTATTTTAAAAAAGAAATACCAACTCTAGATAAAATTTTAAGTGAACTTTCAGAGGACAACGATTTGCCAAAAATCAGTAGGAGCAAATTATTGGCCGTCTTACGAGAGTTGAATTTTTACTGGGAAGCAGAACAGGAAATCAGTTCTTATCGATAAAGAAGAAATTATTTGTTGGCGAAGATCCTACTTAAGATCAATTAGAAAATTCCGTGACTAAGGAAGAAATATTTATTATCTAGACGAAATTTGGGTCAACGAGGGATATACTGTAACAAAAGTATCGCAAGATAAAAATGTAAAAAGCTTTCGACAAGCATTTTTGGATGGACTTTCAACAGGGTTCAAGGCACCTTCAGGTAAAGGGCGAAGATTAATAGTGACACATATAGGTAGTGCCAGTGATTTTGTAGATGGCGGTTTACTTTTATTTGAATCTAAAAATACTGGTGACTATTACGAAGACATGAACGTAGATGTTTTCGAAGAGTATTTTACACAGATGTTGGATCTTATTCCTCCGGAGTCTGTAACTGTCATGGATAATGCCAGTTACCATTCACGGCAGACCGAGCGGACACCTACAACTGCTTGGAGGAAAGCCGATATAATTCAATGGTTATCCAGAAAAACATTTGTTTTGAAACAAATATGGTGAAAAAGGAACTTTCGACACTTGTCAATCTTAATAAAGATCAGAAAAAATATGTTATCGATGAAATGGTAACAAATCGCCAAGTACTACGGTTACCACTTTATCACTGTGAACTTAACCCAATTGAATTAGTCTGAGCGCAGATAAAAGGAGATGTAACGCGAATAATACGACGTTTTAATTAAGTGACGTGAAAATTTTGTTAAAAAAATCCTTAGAACGAGTAACTGCAGATAACTGGCAAAGATGTATAACATCATGTACAAAAGAAGAGGAGAAAATGTGGGAACTCGATAATTTAATTGACGTTATTGTGGAACCTATCGTTATCAATCTAGGAGACCAAAATAATTCATCAGAATATTCAGAGGATGAATTTTAATATACCTACTTTTTTATTTTCTTTATTATACATTTATACAACACTACATTTACTCGCCATAATTTGAATTTTCAAAATACATATATTTTTGTGTGGAATAAAAGTCTATTCATTAAATTTAAATAAATATTTTGATAATAATATTGAATAATTTTATTTGAATTACTAAAAACCCTCTTAACCCGGTTATGATGTTTAGAGCAGCCTCCTGTTGCTGTTTTTATATTGTTTACTTATAAGAGAAATGGACCGAGAAATTGAAGCGGCATAGACAAAGACGGATTGTCGGGGATTAAATTTTAGCTAACTGCTACAATTTAGTACGGTTCGATCACACAAAGTTCTTTTAAAAGTACACCTGATCTATACCGATAATACATAATATAAAAATATTGAATATAAGCACCAGTACTACATTTATTTACGATTTGCATACATAATAAGCTTTTATTACTCTGTTTCATTTCTAAACAGACTATAGACCACTTTCTGTCGTTTTATATTAGTTTTACTGCGGTGGCATGAGATAACATTCTTGTTATTTGCCAAGCTGTATATTATTCAGTTTTGAAATATCTAAAATTATTTGAGATCACCCAGTATATATTGCTCTTTTAAATGTGCTTACTGAACATATTACCAAAGTTTGCGGAATAAAATTGTGTAAACTTTGCTATTCCGATGCTTCAGCTACTAATGCAGTATACTACGAATGTTTTGAAAATTACTTTAAAGATTTTTTTTTATTAAAAATACGACTACATGATGTTCTTCAGTATCACTTAAGATCTACGTGACACACATTTTATCAATTTGTACTGAATAATAAATTAATAATAAAAATTTGTTGGTTAAACCACTTTCTGTCGTTATATATTTGTTTGCTTGGATAATTTTCGCAAATGACATGAGATAACATTCCTGCTATTTACTAAGTTCTATATTATTCAGTTCCTAAATGTCTAAAATTATTTGTATTTGTAGAAAACACCATTTCAATAATGCGGCGCTCTTAAGAAACGTTTCTCTGGAAGAAGATTTGAGTATTTAAGTATGCAAAATTTTAATGTCCTAAGCCTACTTAGCTTGATTTTTTTTTTTGAATACTTGATTTTGTTTTTTATGAATAACACTATTTTTGTATTAAATACGACAAGATGTTACTAAAAAAAGATTCTCGGGTTGAAAAATTGGGTGTGTAAATTCTTAATGCCCTAGCCTACTTAAAATTTTCCGATTTCAGAAACATTTTACTATTTCATGCTTCTTTAGAAGATTACTAGCGGGAGCCAATTAATATCATTTGTATAATTTCACTCAAAGGTTTATTAAATGTATATTTTACATTATTTCTAATATTGTTTAACTAAAATAATATTTTTTCCAAGTCTATAGGTAGAAGAGACCACACCCCTAATTTTGGTCCATTGAGTTCCAGTTCAGTTTGTGGATATATGTAAGACGATGTTTTTTCTGAACCAATGTTCATCAGCTGAAAAGAACGTTTTATAGATGCGATTGAATGTTTTGGCAAAAAGCACAGGTTTTTCAAAATATTAGATTTTTAGTAATTATAAAAGTCCGTTAACAAAATGTTGATATTACTATTGTATTAAATTGTAGTTTATAAGTGAGTTTAACTAATTTGTTTCTGTTTTAATTTTTCTTAGCAAACAAAATTATATATGTAAAGAAGCATTTGTTTACTACGTAAAACTAGTAAATACGTAAATCTGGTTAGCCTTGTGTTCAGAGACACGCTGTATAAGGCTAGTTAGGATATTAAAACATCGGTAAATTATTTACAAATTATCTGAGCGTTTTTCTGGAAACTGTAATTTAAAATTGTTTCTCTGCGGCTATCTCTAATTTTTATATATTTTAAGGTATTAATAATATTGTGTGAAACTAACTACTCAGTGGACAAAAGCCCCAACCTGCGTTGAATTACACCCACAATATCTACCCATATATTACTTATTATTAGCTTTTTAACATTTTTTACTGTTTTAGAAAGGTATTTTAAGCTAATATAAATCAAATCTCCTACAATTCCTATCAATGAAGTCATATGTATGTTCTCTGATACCAAACATCTAGGTATGCTAATGAACAATTCCACAGACAAAGCTATATTCAATAATTATCTAAAGAAAATAATCTAATTTACTCACTCTATAAAAATCTAACTTCACTTTTTTGGCAGTGGGAACACAACAAATTCAACCACTTAAAGGAGACCACCTGAAGAAGCAATCCTAAAAATGCAGAAATAGGTCAGATCTCATCTATTGTGGTATCAAAGTTTATTTAAATTTTGTTTTGAAAATTAATAAAACATTTTAACAAAGACATGAACAACTTTTTATTTTAAATAAGTACAAACCAACATTTTAACTAGTTATTACTATTAACATTTATAGTAAAATTAGAACAATTTGAAATTGTAATTCCCTGCGGAGTCATCATACTTAAGTTGGTTTTACTGTCAACATGTGTGACACATCTATTTTCTGTAGAAATACTACTGGTAGTACTGGTGGTATTGCTAGTAGTTGCAGCAGTAGGAAGTATTTGGCACGCAATTTCCTTCTTCTATTCCAGTGAATTTTCAATGAAGCCTTCAGCTACCGTCGAAGATTTCCATCCTCCATGTCTCTTGAAGGTAGTAAGATTTGCACCAGAATCTGCTAACAATGTCGCCGATGAACGACGAAAACAGTCTCCGGTGTAGAGTTGAGGATTTGGTAGATTGAAGAACTCTGCAATGTCGGCAGGCATTTTACCAAACATGTTAACTCCGACTGGATTCTTCACACATTTATTCTTCATAATTTAAGAAAAAGTCGTCTATGGTCAGCGTTGGGTGGCCGGAGTGCCATATACTTTCTAAAAAAGTTTAAATAGAATTAACCAACAACACTGAAAGTCCGAGGTACTTTCGTTTTAGTATCTGGTATGGTCACAACAACCGAAGTGCCCAAATATTGGATATTGTCGATGGTCATCTGACACAATTCCTCCCGGCGATACGCCCCGAAGACACCCACTATTGCTGCGACTTTCATCATCAGATACTTTTCGTCTTCTGCTTCTGTGAGAAATTTGTCGATATGCGTCTTCGTCAAAATTTTTGACTTTTTTGCTTGATATCCCTCACCCTTCCGTTTTAAAAAAGCAAGAAGTTTATAGTGTTTGCTTATATCTTGATCTTGTTTTATTTTTAACATAGTTTTGATCATGGAATAATTTGACCACAGCGTTGACGATTTCCATATCATGGCTTTTTCCTCAAAATATGCCAGTAAAACACTTTCGTTACATTTCCCAGGGACCTTTTTAATGTTGCACTATTCCGAAAAGCGTCTATAAGCGATTTCGTACTGTTCCTTTGATTTCGCCGGCAATAATTCCAATGTTGCTCGACTGGTGGCTTCTTCGATTTCAGCAGGGATGGATTCGTTACGCTCATTATCGAGATTATTCATTATACTAATAATATTACTAGAAAATGCTGTCAATATTTTTACGTTTTTTCCGTAACTAACAACAGCACTGGTTGCTACGAAGATTTTGGTTCATAAACATTGCGATCTGTGTGGTATTTTTTGATTTCTTATTTTTATTGAGTTTAAAGTTCTTCCGATTGTGTATGATATACGTGTTAAAAGTGATTTTATTTTGTTCGTGAAGTTTAATCACCTTCACTCACAAAATAAAATCTTACCTTTAACACGTATATCATAAATAGCTATTAAATAAAATTTTACACTGCGACATTGAATATTGTCCATGGACATAAGTCAGGAAAAGTGGGGAGGCAAAGTACCCCTTTTCACGTTTATTTTTGTAGAAGTCGTTTGCAATGATACCTTTAAAGATTTGGTCAACCAGAAGAAATATCTTTATTAAATTTCAAACTGATATGTGAAAAATTGACAAAATTATTGTGGAAAAAAAAATTTAAAAATTCAACTTCAACTTCAACACTCTGTATCTATGAAAGGAGACACTTTTGTAGCTAAGCAAGGTGAAATCGTCATATTTTGTCATAAAAAATAAGCAGTTAATAGAATGAACTGCTCTGTTGTTACAAAATAAATTCTTTTACCTTCTACAGTTGTACTTCGTTTGTATAAACCACTTGGTATTTACTAAATGAAAAATGTAATAATTTCATGTACGTACATATTATGTATCATAAATTATAGTTTAAAAAAACTAAAAAAACACGCTTTAATAGTAAACCGAACTAAAAAGTAGAAAATAATTTTGAAGTATCAAGAGTTTGTTACAGCAATAGAAAATTCCGACAATCAATTACGACTAATTAATTGGGAATAAGATTAAATTAGAAATTAAATTATTAATAAAATAATTCAATTATAGTAAAAAAAGCGTGGGGTGCAATTTACTATATTTTCATAATGACTTTATTTTTATAAATAGCTGCACTACTGAAATAATGGTAACATTTAATATCAAGCACCCCACGCTTTTTTTTACTATAATTGAATTATTTTATTAATAATTTAATTTCTAATTTAATCTTATTCCCAATTAATTAGTCGTAATTGATTGTCGGAATTTTCTATTGCTGTAACAAACTCTTGATACTTCAAAATTATTTTCTACTTTTTAGTTCGGTTTACTATTAAAGCGTGTTTTTTTAGTTTTTTTAAACTATAATTTATTTTCTTAATTTTTAGTCTCAAAACAATAACAAAAGTAATTATAATTAAGAGCCTTAATTTTTAAAATATCTTATATTTGACAATAAATCTAAATTCATTTCATTCATGTTTACGTAACCTTTCCATTTCATATAGTTTTTCTATACATTTTTTTTTTCTCCAGTCTCCTCTTTCTTTGTGTTATAGCTTCATTTTTCATTTTTGTTTGTTTCTATAAAATATGCAAATTAAAATTTTTGTCAACGTTCTCGTATCAAAATCTTTTTTTTTTCTTTCTAATTTTACAAAATTTTAGAATCAAAACTTTCTTCAAAATTCTTGCCAAAATTTTCAAATCAAAATTTCTTTGAATTTGAAAATTTACGCTCTTCAAAATTTTAAAATTCAATGCCTTTTTCGAAATTTTTTCTAAATTTTTGGATTTTAAAATTTTTCAATTGAAAATTTTTTCCAAAAATTTTTATTTGAATTTTTTTATAAATTATCAAATTTTTATTTATTTCTAAAATTTTTTAAATTTGATTTTATCATATAATTCCACAATCCAAAATTATTTACAAAATTTTGTATTTCAAAACTTTTTTAAACTCCAAAATTTTATATTTAGAATTTTTTTTTTAATTTTGAATTCTGTACTTTTTCGAAATTTTTTAAATCAAAATGTTTATTTGAATTTTGTTATAAATTATCAAATTTTTATTTATTTATAAAAATTTTTAATTTAAAATTAGGCGAAAACCGAAAACTAATTCTGTCAGGTCGCCATCTATACGTGAAAAGCAAGAGCACGAATCTATTACAGTCCCCTGCCCCTGCCTTGCCTGCTTGGAAACAACACTGATGGATTGTATACACTTAACCTGCAAAGTAATCTAAATAGTTTTTATTCTGATGATCCTAGTCAGGACATTAGAACAAAGTTATTAAATAATTGTATTGTCATCAGTCCTTGACCCCTGTGCAAATTTTCAAGCTGATCAGACTTCTTGAAATTAGTGAAAATTACGCTGAAAGATTCCGTTACATACATACATACATACATACATACAGGTGCAGCTAATATAAGCGTGTTAATAATATTTACTAAAATTGTGTAATTGTCAAAATGCAGCTAAAATTTTACTATATTTGTAAAACAAGTGCTTTGCCCAGTTCTGAGTATTCGCATAAAAAAATCTTTGAAATGAAAGCATTGTTTTACGGGTTCGTGTTAATGTGTTTTAAAGAAATTAAATGCTGTTCCACTCGCAATCTGAGACTTTATTTCTGTATTTCAGGAGCAGGTGTCAGACAATGAGAGTCCGTTCACATTTATCAAAACAATTTTCATATTCTTTCCTCGTCCATAAATCATCCCGTTTAAATCACTCGGCGCGGAAAATAAGGTATGATTAATTAATTTATATTTTTCGCCACTTAATTTTATTTAATTATTTGCCTGTGTTAGGGTTGGCTTAAATTTTACTTACAATTAATCGACATGCCTTTCTATTCCTTATTACTGACTCCATTTTTTGAACGAAATGCTTTCAAATAACATTCAAAAGATAGAAAAAGGACACATATCACATTATTTTTTTACGTCAAATGTAATATTTTTTAAAAAATGCTGAAAATTACTTTATTTTTGACACACACGAACGTACTTTCCTTTCCAAATCTCATTACACATCTGTTTCTAGTAGATATCCATTATTTCGCATTTACCTAATTTGAATTACATTTAAGATTAACATTTTTTTAATTATAATAAAAATGTGATACTAATATTGTTTCGTTAATAATTAATTAGTATCGAAATGTAAAAAATAACAAAGTAATTGGTTTCAATGAGACAAGACAATTTTCAACAAAACTTCAAAATTGACAAATGTGAGTTAATTTTTTTTATAATTCAAAGATAAAGAAAAGTCCTGCCAACTCACAATCTTTTATTTAATAGTGGCGACCGGTTTTGAGGTCAAATTTGGCAGTTCATCTTTAGGTCATACAAGAGGCTACAATGTAATATAAACAAAGTTTTATTTTTTTTTTAATTTTTTCATTTTAGAAATTTTCTCATTAAAAAAATTAAATTTTAGTTTTTTACTATAAAGAAAAACTATTAATTTTACACATTTTTAGAAAACTTTGCTAATTTTGAACTATAAAAAATACTATTAATTTTTTAGAAACCATAAAAATTTAGAAAACTTTTATTTTTAAACTACTTATTTTCTATTTTTTATGAACATTTTGAACCCTAACAAAGCCATTAAACAAGTTTAAACTCTTAATACTCACACGACACAATTACAAGTGTCAATGAATCCAATGCAAATTAACATCCATAATAAAATGCATTAACTAATTATCAATCCAAAATCAGTCAGTTATAAACTGCAGACCAAATACAACAACGTTACAAGTACATAATGTAAAGTCTAAAATTTTTCAGCAGAAATGAGTGAAGCACATAGGTTTTTTAACATTTTTTTTTATTAGATTTTTTAATAATTCCAACATAGCTCCATCTAGTGCACACACTGACAACTATCAATGAGAAGCTCAAGTAGGAAACTGTAAGAAAAGGTAATTTCATAAATGGATCAAATTCAAAATATCCGATTCCAACTTTTTTTAATGGCAATTATTTATAGGTTGTGAAATTAGAACCCAATTACGAAGTGAAAACTAAGATGAAACAGCAGAAGAAACACGATTATCTCCATATATATTTTTATTTAAAACCTGTACTAGGTACTTATCAAAAAATTACAAGAGACAAAAACCATTTTTAATTAAACATATTCAAAAACATTTTTTTTCAATCGAGAAAGTTAACCTCAAAAAATTTAAAATGAAAAATATAACAGAACGAGAAGAATAAAAAACTTGTCCAGAAGAAGTCCCTATCAAAACCGGTCGTACAATCTAACATTAATTTTTGTACACATTATTCGGGTCCATCCTGTATATATTGCTTTTTCAGATCGACTTATTGAACCTATTGCGACGATGCAGTTGCTAATGCAGTCCACTACGAATTTTTTGCATTTACATTTTTTAAAATTGCTTTATCGATTTTTTTAATTAAAAATACGGCAACGTGGTGTTCTTCAGCATCACTTAAATTATAGGCTACAAATTACATCAATTTCGAATCGAATAATACCTAATTTTCTCAAAAGTTTTAAATTTATTGAATTTGTGTTTTCCTTAAAAAAATTAGAAGGCTTTGGAATGCCTGAAATTTATTATTAAATCTACAATATTGTTCCAGTACTTCACAAATATTAACGTAAAAACAATACTTTTAACAGCTAATCACATTTATTACAACAAATTACATTAAAATGGTAAAAGAAAAGATTTGGGATTTCAAAGATTTTTTCCCTTGAAAGTCATACATTTGATACCCTATGTACTGTTGGAGAACTTAGTTTTCACGCTAAGTTTGTTTATGCACTTAAATATTGAGCTAGTTTTATAAAATTTGTCGAAATATAGAGATCCATAATTTTCCTCCGCATTGCCACGTCAAAATCGTAAAATACCCGGGCCACGTTCATTCCTTAAACATTTTCAATGTTAAAATTCTGTTTAAAAATCACGCACATTATGTCTGCACGGACCAGTACTGACCTGCACAGCACGGACCTGCAAACCTGTACGACTTCGAACACCAGGACGGACCAGCCCCCTCATGAAAATACCCATGTTACTTAATGGAGCATCGCACACTAGACCAGCACCCGCATGTACCGTTACCTGCAACGACAGTCACTGCAGGTCGTGTCGTTGATCGCTCTCCCGTTCAGAAAAGAAATAATGCAACTCCCTATACAATTTTCTTTTTTTATTGATAGGGTGAACCCAAAACTTTCTCATTTTCCTGGCTTCTTTCTCCTCCTTCTCTTGATACAACGTCGCTAAAATAAAAATTTTATCTTCCGAGCTGCACTCGACTACTACTGTAATGTCCCTGCTTCCACTGCTCAGCAAACCAAACTCGCATTTTCCTAACTAATATCTATTTTAACCTTCTACTAGTAAGTCTACATGACAACTACACTTTTTGAATAATGAATTTAACTTACCTTGACTGAAAACTACTTACTAAATAATATCTATAACTACAATACTATTTTGCCTTAATATATTCTTTTACTTGTTTAATTTCCTCAGATTTCCTAGATAGCTTATATTCATCTCTTAACTCAGTAAAACTATTTTCTAATTTCCCTAACTTTGTTATCAATTTATGTATTCTATCCAACGATTCTCGACGATGCTGGGGTTCTTTCTTAATATTACCTTGAAAGCTCCTTAACTGTTCGTATAGCTGGATACACTGCTGCAATTCCTTATTCACCAGCTGCAATTAGTTCTCACTCACATCGACACAGTTACACTCTCGGTTACACTTCACTAACTAGATACTCTGCAGATTCTGATTGCTGGTAATTTCTTATCGTATCTTCTTCTCCAACGTTTTCTTGACTTGGAACCAGCAGAACACCATTATAATTGCAAGTATTACTCCTTCTAGCACTATTATTAATATCCGTTGCCCTAGCATATTCCATTAAACGTACCATTCGTTACACTACCACTATTACCTACTTGACTTATTATAACTTCCTTCTTTGATTGACTGCTGCTCATTTTTTTCCACTTATATAACTTTTATTTTTATTTAGAATTTACCAATCATCCACACCGAACTAGCAGGATCGCCATGTAGTGTGCCTGCTTCCAGGGTTCAAATTCTTTGGTGAGAGGAGGCAGAAAGCAAAGCAGACTCGCATTTTCCTAACTAATATCTATTTTAGCCTTCTACTAGTAAATCTACATGACAACTACACTTTTTGAATAATGGAATTACCTTTACTGAAAACTACTTACTAAACAATATCTATAACCTGCATACTAATTACTTATAATTAACCATAAAAAGCTGTGCTGGACTGTTTCATATCCTGTTTTAAAGTTCAAACATATTGGACGCATTTAAATTATGAAATCTATAAATCTATCAACGAATCCAGTACACTACTTAAAAACTTCGAAACGCATCGTTTCCGAGAAAGAGGGCGTTGAAGTAGGAATTTTTTTCTCGTTTTTCCCTCATAACTTTTGACCCACTTATCCGATTTAAGTGAAATTCGGAACACAAACACTCCTTATGATCTTACATACGCTTCTTAAGTTTGAATTACCTACCCCTCTTAGAAGTGTATTTTGTATGCTACCCCCCTCTTACTTTATTTCAAAACTACAAAAAAAAATATAATTTCAATAAAACATCTACACACCACTTTGACCTGACTGCCTTTGACTTTTTCGTCTCCTGTTTTTTTTTCGACGTTTGGTATTGTTTCTGAGATATTCAAAGAAATTGGTGACAATGTAGCGCACCAGCCGCGTAAATTTCATTTAACGCTATAGCAACCCATGAAAACAAAACTCAGGATTTGTGTTAGAGATTAAATGGAGTTGCCGAGCTGCTCGGCGTGTGCTTAAAGTTCTATCGATATCAAAAAGATTAAGAATTCGCTGATTATTTCTTGGCAGTACATTACGATTATGATCATTGTAGCGGCGCAAACCATATTCCGAAAATCGACGATGTACATCTACAAAAACTTGTGCATTTGGAATTCTTCTATTAGGGAAGCGTGTTCGGTACTCTCGAACTGACGCGTTGGAATTTCCGTCACAGAAACCATAAACATAATGTATATCATTCAGCATTTGTAAACGTTCTTGGCATTTTTTCTTAGCACTAAAAATTCTCTTTAAATAATACTTTTGACAATGATTTTCACAAACGTCAGTTGACACAAATCACTGAGTTTTGTTTTCATGGGTTGCTATAACGTTAAATGAAATTTACGTGGCTGATGCGCTACACTGTCAGCAATTTCTTTGAATAACTCAGAAACGAGACCAAATGTCGAAAAAAAACAGGAGATAAATTAATCAGGTCAAAGTGTGTGTAGATGTTTTATTGAAATTATTATTTTTTTTTTTTGTAGTTTTGAAATAAAGTAAGAGGGGGTAGCATACAAAATACACTTCTAAGAGGGGTAGGTAGTTCAAACTTAAGAAGCTTATTTAAGATCATAAGGAGTGTTTGTGTTCCGAATTTCACTTAAATCGGATAAGTGGTTAAAAAAAATGAACATTATTTTAACCTGTTCTATCGATTCCTGAAGTTATCAAGACGAAGCCCGAATCACCCTGTATATTTCCAAATACTAACATTGCTGTCGCTACGCTACAGCAAATTATAGAATTCTAGATTAAAATTCAGGTGATTCGATAGATAAGTAGTACAAAGGCGACGCGATTTAACGGATGATATAATAACAAGTACAAGCTATCTACTAGTCCATCGATTAGGAAAGATTTGATTTAAATGATTCTGAACACTGACTGTAATGCTGAAGATCACCGTCAAGTTGATACCATATATTTTGACGAACCGCGAGAGACAAATCATGAGTTTTGCAAAAAAAAATCACTAGAAGATTTCGTTTATATGGTTCCAATTATTCAGTGACAGTTAGTAATTACGAAACGAATTTTACAAGATGGATATCATTTTAGGCTGAGATCATATATTTTCCAAAATATTCGTTATTCCCATATTAAAAGAACCCGAGTATGTATTCGTGAAGGTGGTGCCCATATTGAACATTAAGTTTTTTTAGTTAATTTCTTGTTTTTTCTAACTGTTGTACCGTTTTATTTATTAATAGTTTACTGAATGAAGTGGCTGAATGAAGTTGGGAAGGAAGTTTTGCAGAAACTCATGAAATAAATCCCCATTTAAACGAGGAGGCAAAATATGAGGCCCACAGAAGTTATTACTTAAAATACCTATCTACACATTTACACTAAACTGTTGCTGAAATGAAGATTGTATGACACATCGAGGATTGACTTCACTCCAAACGTCAATGTTGTGGTAATTCACAATTCCAGCTTTTGTGAAATTAGATTCGTCGGTCCATAAAACCTTATGCAGAAATTGTGGATTAATTTCTGTTGAATCTAAAACCCATCTACAAAAATTTAAACGTTTTTCAGCATCTCCTGGCAGCAAACCTTGAACTGGTTGGAGATGGAAAGCCCTTCGATGATCTTGTTTGAGTGCTCTCAGTACTTTTGATTGAGATTAAATGGAGTTGCCGAGCTGCTCGGCGTGTGCTTAAAGTTCTATCGATATCAAAAAGATTAAGAATTCGCTGATTATTTCTTGGCAGTACATTACGATTATGATCATTGTAGCGGCGCAAACCATATTCCGAAAATCGACGATGTACATCTACAAAAACTTGTGCATTTGGAATTCTTCTATTAGGGAAGCGTGTTCGGTACTCTCGAACTGACGCGTTGGAATTTCCGTCACAGAAACCATAAACATAATGTATATCATTCAGCATTTGTAAACGTTCTTGGCATTTTTTCTTAGCACTAAAAATTCTCTTTAAATAATACTTTTGACAATGATTTTCACAAACGTCAGTTGACACAAATCACTGAGTTTTGTTTTCATGGGTTGCTATAACGTTAAATGAAATTTACGCGGCTGATGCGCTACACTGTCACCAATTTCTTTGAATAACTCAGAAACAAAACCAAATGTCGAAAAAAAAAACAGGAGATAAAATAGTTTCGAAATTAATCAGGTCAAAGTGTGTGTAGATGTTTTATTGAAATTATTATTTTTTTTTGTAGTTTTGAAATAAAGTAAGAGGGGGGTAGCATACAAAATACACTTCTAAGAGGGGTAGGTAGTTCAAAGTTAAGAAGCTTAAATCGGATAAGTGGTTAAAAAAAATGAACATTATTTTAACCTGTTCTATCGATTCCTGAAGTTATCAAGACGAAGCCCGAATCACCCTGTATATTTCCAAATACTAACATTGCTGTCGCTACGCTACAGCAAATTATAGAATTCTAGATTAAAATTCAGGTGATTCGACAGATAAGTAGTACAAAGGCGACGCGATTTAACGGATGATATAATAACAAGTACAAGCTATCTACTAGTCCATCGATTAGGAAAGATTTGATTTAAATGATTCTGAACACTGACTGTAATGCGGAAGATCACCGTCAAGTTGATACCATATATTTTGACGAACCGCGAGAGACAAATCATGAGTTTTGCAAAAAAAAATCACTAGAAGATTTCGTTTATATGGTTCCAATTATCCAGTGACAGTTAGTAATTACGAAACGAATTTTACAAGATGGATATCATTTTAGGCTGAGATCATATATTTTCCAAAATATTCGTTAGTCCCATATTAAAAGAACCCGAGTATGTATTCGTGAAGGTGGTGCCCATATTGAACATTAAGTTTTTTTAGTTAATTTCTTGTTTTTTCTAACAGTTGTACCGTTTTATTTATTAATAGTTTACTGAATGAAGTGGCTAATACTTAGCTTTTTCTTTAGTTTTATTGGATTTTTGCCACACTAAAGAAAAACTAAAATTATGCCACAAATAAATAGCTTCAGACAATATCTCAATACTTAGCGATGCTTAATTTGTGCGAAGTCTAGAAAAATTTTCTGAAACTATAGGCATACTCAAACAAAAATGGGGAGGGGGCGGAGTACTACAACCCCCTTTCCTCCGTTCGTACCTTGATACTTTCAAAGAACACCATCTTGAAGCTATGACATTAACACAGAGACAGCCTGGACCTACATAAAATTAGGGCATCTAGAGAAATTAGCTGTAAAACAAGACAATGCTATAATGGACGAACAGGTAGGCCTGAAATAGTGGTAGTAATAACACATAACAGTTATTCAAAATGGGAATTGTCCAGGGACGCCAAAACATCACAGAACACTTTAGTAGTTTAGTTATCATGAAATTTACTATTGACATTGATAAAGGATCGCATAATACGATGAGAGAAACGCATTATTATAACAAAATATAATTCTGGGTGCTATATTACGAATATTTTGGTATGGTAAAATGTCAAAATTAAAAAGGAAAATAATTTAATGGAATTAATTTTTCCCCATGTATTCGTAAAACATTTATGATTTTGATAATCTATACCTACCAATTTGCTTAGGTTATAAATGAACATAAATTTCAAATCGTCAAAAAACTGAAATAACTATAAATATATTTCTGGGAGATGATTGTTATTTTATGATTTGGCTTGTAAAAACTGATCTGTTGAAATATATCTTTAAAACAAATAAACAATTAGACTGAGAAAATCCTTGAAACATAAAGTAGACTGTATAAAACAATCGGTCATGCAAACAATAATAATTTCAAGCAATATTCTATTATTATGATCCATAGTATAAATTAGTCGCTCTCATTTGAACAACACTAATGCAGATACAAAAAAAGTATAAGTAGACCTATAACTTTGCTAAAGTAATATTGTAAATGATACTCCAAAATGTGGAAATTTATATGTATAAATAATACAAAGCATAAGATGGTAGTAAGTACTGAAAATTATGAAAATATTTTTAATAAATTTTAAAATTGCTTAATAATACTAAAGCTTCATTCACATAAGATTAGTGCGGTTGCATTGGTACTGCAGAAAAGTTATTAAAAAGGGCGCCGTATTCTTGAATAGTGTTTTCTACAAAATACAAATAATTTTAGACATTTAATAACTGAATAATCAAGGGTTTAGCAAATAATAGGAATGTTAACTCATCCCACTTGCAAATATTCAAAGATACTGAAGTAAAACGGCGAGAAGTACGGGTGACTTTTGTAACGTTCAGATAAACTTAACAGTAACGCCTTTGTACCGCAGTTGTATGGCAGAAGCTAAAAGCATTTTAGCTTTTACCAATCCTTTTCCAACAATCATACAAGGACCAATCAGAAAACTGCTTTTTTGACAGTAAACAGAAGATTCACATTTTTGCAGGTTAAGTTTTTAAATTAGATTCTAATTTAGATATTTAGTTTAGAATTGATTTGTTTCTAAAAAAAAATTGATGAAGAGGACTGTTTGGTTTAGAAACAGTTACTTTTGCTGCTCTTATTCGCAGCGACGTCAATATGTATAAAAACTATACATGCAAAAAAAATAAAAAGAAGAACTCGGAGATGGTGGGTGCGACCTATTAACCGCAGATAGCACATGCAAGGTGATTTCTATAATTTATGTAAAGAAATGCGAAATGAGAATGCCGATTATTTTTTCATTTCACCCGAATGACAGTGGCAGTGTTTGATGACTTGCTGAAATTAGTGGGGCCTCATTTAACCCACAGTATACTAGTATACTGTGATTTAACCAAACATTCAAATAGACCATCTATTCCTGCAGATTGTAGGCTTATATTTTATCTAGGGTAGGCTTTTAATTCGGCAAATGATAAAAACAATTTCCGTAGATAGGGACGTAGTTGACAAAACATAAACATAACCTCTCTGAAGGTCAAGAATCTTGAGTTTTTGTATGTCGCCAACTTACAGCGGAAAAATTCCCCAACTTCTTAAGTCTACAGTAATTTTATGTAAACAGAGTAAATAATATTTAACACCATACAATTACAATACAACAGTACAACTGCAGTGCCATTGCACTAATGTTTATCTGAACGTTACTTAATAGTAGTCCTAAACAATTTGAAATTAACACATACAGCCGGATTCATGAAACGGGCGTAGCGTTAGTCGGACTAACCAGCTTTGCGCCCGTGTAAAGCGCGTTAGTTGGTCTAACCAGCCTTGCGCCCATTCACGAAACATACGTTGCTAGGTAGGCTGTTTATTTACGTCCATATTTGCGCCAAAAGTTAGACCCAGTATTGTACCTGTCTAAAAATCGCGTAACTTCGGCCTCTAGTTCCTTGCGTTTCCCATTGTATATTTAGTCTTTATATTCAAAAACAGTACTTTTCAGTGCTACGGATTAGTTAACATATCATAAAGTAAGTATTATACATAGTAGTGAATAGAAGTATGCCTTTTATTTAAATTGGTGCAACAGATGCGTAAATTTTTCACGTAACCTCCGCTAGTCTGACTAACGTTACGCTTTGTTGATGAATCCGTATGATAAAGTTTACAGGTGACATACAAGCTGGTACGAAGCATAATTTTATAGTGCAGAAAAATAGAGACAACTAGCGTAGTAATGAGGGCAATGGGTCATTTTTATAAACAAAAAATAACAATATTTGTATACTCTGTGCAATTTTTGAAATATGGCTTGCGAGATAATTTTTATTACATCTTCTTTAAAATATGAGAAATTTTAGGACACCAAATAGTTACAGTATTAACCAAAAATAAAACTTTTTTTTTAATAAAATTAATTAAAGTAATAAAGCTTTGTTAACTGTTTTCAACGTTTTTTCATTCCACCTACCAGTAGACAATATCTTTAGAAATATAAAAGGGATCTAAGAGTTTTCCCAAAGTGTTAGAATTTTGGACAAAATTAAACAAATGACTAACAATAATGCCGAAATAAATCGATATTAACTTTTAAATAAAACTGTTACATATTTATACAGAACACTCTCATTTGTTACAGAGGTATGACATTTAATAGGTCTAACTCTAGTAGCAAAGCCAACAGAATTTACTTTATTTACAACAGGGCATATATGTTTATAGCACATTCTTTTGGGTACATTTTTTGGTATATTAGATAGGCCCACTAAACATTATATAACCTTTAATCATAGTTTATGTAAAAATATACAAAATCTTCTATTTAAAGTGATTTATTTTGTCATTTGTACTATAGTATTTACTTGTTTTATCTGATCCAAAATTTGAACTCTTCATGAAAATTCTTGTAATTTTTTTCCCGAAAAGTCAAGACACACGTACGACCAAAGTTATGGAAAACTTGAAGATTGGTGTAAAGGGAAAGGAATCAGCAATAGCATTAATGAAAATGATGTTTTGGCATATTTCGAATATCTTTCAAAACTTCAAAACTACGTTCAGCTATATCAATGAAAAAAAAAATACGAATATTAGTAAGTACGTCCATTTAATTGGGTTTCTAAAAAGACAATCGGAAGGATTTCGATCAAAAAGATCTAAGATTTTAACAAAACAAGACATAACTCAATTGTTGCTGGAAGCCGACGATAGAACTCATTTTATGATAAAAGTTGTATTGATAATGGAGCTTGCAGGTGCGTGCAGGCGTACTAAATTGACAAATCTGCACGTACAAAATGTTTTTCAGATATAACAGGTAGGATCGATTGTTTCAATAGTCAGAGCAGCAAAAAAGTTCTGTCATTTAAAAGAAACATGATGTGCCACTGCCGTAAGTGGTGCTCTCTACTAGTGACGTCAAAATTAGAAACATATTTGAATTTCTCGTCCGCAAAAACCCCCGATTTACAAATTTTATGCAAATATTTAGATTTCTTAAGAAGTTATTTACAAATATCGAAAATAAAATTTTAACTTTAACACTCCGTTAATAATCAGTTTTGGAAAAAATGTTATAGAAAGTGGTAGCATTTATTTTCGGTCTAGAATTATGCCCTGAATTGTTTGCTCATCATTTCCGGACACCCTGTATAACGATGAGACCAAGCAACACAGATCATTCTTAATTTTTTGCTGGGTACATAAAAGGAAAATGCATCAAGCAACCAGTTGGCATTAATACTTTTGCGAAAATATCATGTAACATAACATTGTTCCTGAGTCTTTCAAATCCTCAACAATATACTGGAAACTGTTTTCGTATATTATCTACATCGTTGCTTGCAGATTCAGTAGTCGATATGTTTTGGGTGACGCTTCAAGCATGGCTCTTTACAAGTTCAAGCACTAGGGAAATAAACTTACTTTCTAAAAATACAGGCCACTTATCATCTGCTGGAATTACTTTAACAAATTGTTTAGAAGTTAGAATTAACGTTTATAATAAATAAATATTATTGAATTTTGTATAGTTAACAATAACAAGTAAAAGTGGTGGATAACTTTGTATTTGTTTAGTTTCTACTTTAAAACTTGCATCTTATTATGAATGGCAATAAGTGTTATCATGAAGGCCATAACGGCATCCAAATGAGGATTCTAAATATGTTATAATGTCACCGTGTAGATTACTTTAATAAATAGATATTTATTTAAAGAATTTAAGCCATATAGTCACAATGTTTTCCATTTAAATCAAAACAGGTATAAGTCAAATCCAGTTTTGAAGTAAAACTGGATCTACTGTCTGATACTGCAGTCGTTAATGTTACTTCCATGTTCAAAAACAAGTAGTAGAAAAGGATTTTTCAAAATATTTGTATATTTGTATAATTACTGGTGTATAATACTTTAAATACAACGTTTTCTGTTAAACAAAGCTTCATTGAAATAATATTTTTTATTAATAAGAATTTCCTAAATAAACTTGATATTTCTTGGTGCCTTTTGATGGGTTCCAGTAATAGTATTTTTATTTTATTGGAGAAATGGAATTTCTTCCACAAGTCGTCATGCTGTTCTGACAACAGATTCAATCAAAGCGAGTATTACCTAATTTCTTTTTCAGCTCGGATTTTTTATTTCCACCCCATTCTTATTTCCACATTGTCACATTGTAGGCGGAGTTAAATATTTCACGGCCATCTGTTCATTTAGCTTCTGTAGTCTACGTGTGTTGTATTTCGGGGATGTTACGCACTGTATTGTGAACGACTCTATTGTGTAAGCTGACGTTGTATATAACATCGCTGAAGAGTGTCCCCGGATGGGTGGCCGAAAAATAAATAAAATAGGACTGTAGTGGCTACCTGGAATGTTATATATTTGTACAATAAATCCCTATTATCGTAGTGACCATATTTAAATTTACGGCGGCAAAATTTATGGGCCACGGTCATTTTTGTCGCTTTTTGTGGAATTGATACATGGATTTTCGATTTTAATATGACTGTTTTGTGTCATGGAGATTTATCATCAAGTGAACAGTACGTTCATAATTTATTACTTATTATATAATGGGTGCTCGACTAGGTTCAAGTATAATTAAACTCGAAATCCTGCTCATTGTATTCGGCAAATATATTAGATATTCACGGTAACGGTGTTCCTTTCATAAACTAATTAAATCACCATTTAGATAATTAATACTACTAATATTATAAAACATTTATACGAAAGGTGTAAAAATAATACGAGATGAATTGTAAATAAGAAATATAAAATGTTATTTTATTTTAGTGTTTCAACTATTACTTTATTATAAAAAAAACACTATATTAAACCTAAGTAATTTACATATTTGTGTTTGTAATTTGGAGATTAAAAGTAATAAATAATAATCTATGATGCCATAATTGGAAGGCTACACAAGTTATTGTCTTTATCACTACCATATTGCCATATTCAACTACTTGCACTGTGGAGATATTGCTATTACTGTAGGTAGTTCAATTTTTCGAAAAACATTTTACAGGATCATTATGGAATAAAGCTCTTATGAATTCTGAATAATAAACAATATCAACTAATACATAGCGATTTTCCGGGTTGCTATGCCGTGACCTCGGTAACGCAAACGCTTTTGAGAAGTCACCACTGAAGATGCCGACAATGAAGAGTGGCGAAACTTTTGAAAGCATGGGATGCGACAAGTTACAGCGGCGGCTACGGAACGCCTCGGAGGACCAGCGTTGTCCGAGGAACGGTTCCTACCGTAGTAGTCGTAATATCAACAATAGGAACCGAAATCAATAATATAATAATAATAATATCTCTACCCCTCATTCTAATCACAGGAATTTGCCCAGAAGTCGGAGACTTGTGCGGGAGAGGGGGCGGCATATTATTATTAAGCAGGCCGCATTTGCGCCCAGGAACGACTTACGTTGGTAGGCCCTAACCACTATTCAGTGCAGGAATGAGGAAAACCTGGAAAAACCTCATTAATTAGGGGGGTAGTCAAATATCAATCGGCATCAATCTCTCACATTGACCCAAGCTAACATTATTCCACCCTATCATACCCGAAGAGAGGGTGCCAATCCTCTCCACGAATATAGCTTATATACGGTCTACCGGCAGCTGGGCGCGAACCAACTCCGATCTAGTCACCTCGATTCAAGTACTGACGCCTTAAACCGCGCGACCATTGACCGACCAATATATGGGCTGGTCCAGAGACACCGACAGTGGGTCTGTCTCCCACAGAGCTTAGTCCGAAAACAACCAGGGCAGGTAAAAGAATCCCAACTAATGTTAGGGATGTTCATTTTAATTCTGTTTCTGGCAGCGACCAGTTATCGAGGTCACGGCATAACAACCCGGAAAACCACTATGTATCAAATAATAGCACCGGTCGTGACCGCTTTATTATTATCTTTTGTAACATTTTTTACTGTATTAGATAGGTATTTTAAGCTAATATAAATCAAATTTCCTTTATTTGTGGAATTGTTCATTAGCATACCTAGGTGTTTGGTATCAGAGAGCATACATATGACTTCATTGATTCTAGGAATTGTAGGAGATTTGATTTATATTAACTTAAATACCTTTCTAATACAGTAAAGAAAGACAAGACGAGATCAAGACAAGACTTGACAACTCGAATTACAAGACAAAACATGATTTAACAAAAGTCTTGCTGGATAAGACAAGAAATATTGCTCTGGCAAGAAGTCTTGCAAATATCAAGCATATAAAACATTACCTGAGAAAAAACAAATTTGCGTTTCTGTAGATACAGGGTGTAACTTTGAAGGGGGGTCCGGTTTTGAGGGGTGGTAGTCCGTGTTCCCTAGATTGCTAATCTGAAATTATTTTTTTTTAAATCAAATAAATAGCCGAGTTATAATTAATTTTTTAAACCGCACCCAAATTGCTATACACGCCGCCCCTGTACAGCGTCCTAGTTTCACTGCAGAACCACATCTACGGTGTTGCCAGTTAGTTGTTACTAGTCTAGACGTCATTTCAAGGTCGCATTCCACGCAGCGCGGCGCGACCACAGTATACTAAGCAATCAGTATGGAAACTCAGCTTTCCCGCGTCTTCCAAAAATCCGCCATCTTGTTGGCGACTGACAGTTATTACTATAATTTCTGTGTGTCAGTTACGTTTTTGAATTTTTGGCATTATTACATGGTTATCCACTCATTATCGTTATTGTCCTTATATTCCTGCTTTGTATGTCGTGTTGAGTGTTTAGTTATTTGTGTTTTTATATTAGTGATTATTTATTATTTATGGAACTATACCCAGTAAATAATAAATAAACTATGGGAGGAGATAAATGTGTTGTAAAAAACTAACGCTTAACGCAGCTCTGGGCGTTAAAGGCCTGTAAACAGTTTTATATATGGGAGACCAAGTTAGACGTGATAGCTTAATTGAGAAAATCCTAAAGAAGAATTAAAACATGAAAGGGGGCAAAGGATTTAACTATAAATAGGAAAGAGACTGATTTCATACATGAATGAAAGAAACCACTCCATACACCTAATAGAGCAGAGGGTTTTTGATTATGTTACCTATATATATATTTTGTAAACCTCAAAATAAATTGTACCTAATATTCACGTTTTAATTTCATTTCGTACTTTCCTAAAAAAAATGAGCAAAAATATAAAAATTACACTGGGTTTAAATTTGATAATCTGCTAACAAAATAAGGCAAAAGTACTACAAAATATAAAATAAAACTACACTACTAGTTGACCTAGTTTCTATGTTTTCGCAAATTTTTTAAATAAATTTAAATTCATACTGGTTTTATAATCAAATTCAAATTATATCTGCTAGAAACCTCAATTAATATATAATGTGACCAAAACCTCAATTTACATGAAACTACACTGGATTACAACAGTTAATTAAGAATTAATGCGAAAGTATTAAAACTACGAACAACTTTGGTTATGTTTACGTCAAATTATTAGCTATTTTTTCGTATGTTCTCTGGGATCCGCCATATTCTTGGCGACTTTTTCTAGAGTGGGGGTATTTAAAAACTGCCAGACGTATTTCATTCATAAATTGTCTAAGATTCCGTACTGATTGCTTAGTATACTGTGGGCGCGACCGAAGCTGATATTTTATAATGAATTCAGTACATACGTAGCTTTGATGGTGTGCACTACGTATTATTTATTTACATTACGTTCACGAGTACAAGTTAACTGTACACAATGTCACGACGGATACCGTGCAGAAAAACCACAGAGAAATGGATTCACGATTTGCCAGAGTTAGTATTTAATGATACTGATTACAATATGTACTCTATGTAATATTTCACTTGACTGAAAACGAAGATCAACCGTAAAAGCCAGTATTCGCTCAGATTTAAAAGACAAGTATTTATGATTAAGTGTTGACAAAACAACTACTGCTGGTGAATGAAAAATAACACGTTATAACAGGTGCACTGGAAAAAAATTTTGCCACAAGATCTCATCTGATCGCATGAAAAGTACTAGAACACGCAAATGCAGAAGCTGTAACAAAAATAGTGACATAGTTTCACATAATTATGGGGTCGTGAAATGTGAAAATGAGGATTTTTTTAGTGAGTTAATGTGAATGCAGAAGACTATAGTCTGGATATGCAAAACTACAGCTTCCAATTTATTGTGATGAGATTTCGGCGATGCGAGTCACTAGAAATAACACCAATTCAATGTAAATACCTATATTTAACATATTTTTGCATGTATACACCTCAGTCTGATCCTAATAAACCGCCAATGATACGACAAGTTCCGACGTCTAGATGTTAAGTAACGGAGATACAAAAAAGAAAAAACTGCAATGAATAATGATTTAAATATGCTTTTTTATAACATTGCGACTCATCAGTCATTATACGTTTCTGTCAATCCTGATAAAGTATGGATCCTAAAACCATTTTCTAGTGTTGTAAACATGTACCTACGTAATGTAAAAATAAGTATAAAATACAATTTTTTACTGATCTATTAACTAATTATTATTATTAAATAATACTATTGGTAGGTGGATTTTAATACGTTACCTACTAATTATTGCCAGTAAAATTTAATGTTTTAAAATAATTGTTGCTGTTTTTAATAGTTTCAGTACAAAGGATTTGATCGAGGATTTGATACTATTTTTAAGGGTTTCATCAATATCCCTTCGATAACCGTGACATTGACCTAGTTTATAAAATAAAAATATTGCATAAATACTTCACACAATACATGAAACCAGACTAGGTCGTTTTAAGTTAGAATTAGAATTTGTTTAATGCATTTTGCCAAGTTTAATTTCGTAATAATTTAAAGTGGTATTTTGTGGAATGTGTTATTCTGTACAAGTATATAATAACCTTATAAAGATCAGTTTTCATTACCAAGTATGTGTGGTATTATGAAAAAAAAATATGTATACAAATTAAGAAAGAGCTAATATGTCTAAAGCTTCGTTTTTTTTAATCAAAATTAGACGGCGGCTGCAAGAAAACGATATCAGATGTATTACCGAGATAGACACGTACCGTATAAGAAAATGTCTGTATGATTAGTTCAACATTTAAGAGATTATGGGATTTATGAACGCCAATACTCTAATGTTGAGTAAAACCAAACTTGGAAAGTAATAATCTTGAACCAAATATTTTAAATGCTGTAGAAGAAGACTCTAAGTAAGTAAAAAGGATTAAGTATGTATTTATTTATTATTGAGTTTTCTGATAGTTGACTTGTTTCTGTTTTATAGTGCGTTATCCGTAAATGAATACATTTTTTATTTTTTGTTTATATGGAATAATAACGTGAATACCCACTAAAAACAAATGTATGTGTCAAAAAGCAGTGGCGTGAGGCACTGCTTTCTAATAGAACTTCTTTTTCCATCTTCCACTGTCGGTCAGTGGTCGCGCGGTTTAAGGCGTCAGTACTTGAATCGAGGTGACTAGATCGGTGTTGGTTCGCGCCCAGCTGCCGGTAGACCGTATATAAGCTATATTCGTGGAGAGGATTGGCACCCTCTCTGTGGGTATGGAAGGGTGGAAGAATGTTGACTTGGGTCAATGTGAGAGATTGATACCGGTTGATATTTGACTACCCCCCTAATTAATGAGATTTTCCAGGTTTCCCTCATTCCTGCACTGAATAGTGGTTAGGGCCTACCAACGTAAGTCGTTCCTGGGCGCAAATGCGGCCTGCTTAATAATAATATGTCGCCCCCTCTCCCGCACTAGTCTCCGACTTCTGGACTAATCCCTGTGATTAGAATGAGGGGTACAGATATTATTATTATTATTATTATTATTATTATTATTATTATTACTACTACTACTACTACTACTACTACTACTACTACTACTACTACTACTACTACTACTACTAGTATTATTATTATTATTATTATTATTATTATTATTATTATTATTATTATTATTATTATTATTATTATTATTATTATTATTATTATTATTATTATTATTATTATTATTATTATTATTATTATTATTATTATTATTATTATTATTATTATTATTATTATTATTATTATTATTATTATTATTATTATTATTATTATTATTATTATTATTATTATTATTATTATTATTATTATTATTATTATTATTATTATTATTATTATTATTATTATTATTATTATTATTATTATTATTATTATTATTATTATTATTATTATTATTATTATTATTATTATTATTATTATTATTATTATTATTATTATTATTATTATTATTATTATTATTATTATTATTATTATTATTATTATTATTATTATTATTATTATTATTATTATTATTATTATTATTATTATTATTATTATTATTATTATTATTATTATTATTATTATTATTATTATTATTATTATTATTATTATTATTATTATTATTATTATTATTATTATTATTATTATTATTATTATTATTATTATTATTATTATTATTATTATTATTATTATTATTATTATTATTATTATTATTATTATTATTATTATTATTATTATTATTATTATTATTATTATTATTATTATTATTATTATTATTATTATTATTATTATTATTATTATTATTATTATTATTATTATTATTATTATTATTATTATTATTATTATTATTATTATTATTATTATTATTATTATTATTATTATTATTATTATTATTATTATTATTATTATTATTATTATTATTATTATTATTATTATTATTATTATTATTATTATTATTATTATTATTATTATTATTATTATTATTATTATTATTATTATTATTATTATTATTATTATTATTATTATTATTATTATTATTATTATTATTATTATTATTATTATTATTATTATTATTATTATTATTATTATTATTATTATTATTATTATTATTATTATTATTATTATTATTATTATTATTATTATTATTATTATTATTATTATTATTATTATTATTATTATTATTATTATTATTATTATTATTATTATTATTATTATTATTATTATTATTATTATTATTATTATTATTATTATTATTATTATTAATTAAATATGGCAACAATGCTGGTGACGCGGCAACTAGATATGCTCAGCACTTGTCTGCCAAGTGGCGTACTATGAAAATTGCGAAAAAAGACAATAAAAAAAATCAGTTTTTGCTACAGAATTTAAGAAAACAAACTTATGATATTTGTTTGTAAAGGTTACGGGACCCCCCTTCAAAGTTACACCCTGTATATACTTTATTTAAAAACATCCAAAAAATTTAAAATAAGTTTCCATTTTTCTCATTTCTAGAGTTTCGCAAGAAATATGTAAAATTGAGAGACAAGAACTTTGCGCGACTCTTTCAAGACTTTACAAGACATAATTTTGCAAGATGGAGCAAGAACAAGACTTTAAAACAAAATTTTCTGAGTCTAGGTCCAGTTCTGCTGAATAGAACTCACTACCACTTGACTGAGATAGGTCTAATTCTGTTTCGTCTGTTTTCTTTTAATATAAAAATATAACGTATGTACTCTAAAGCACAGACATACTTTGCTGAAATGGTTACAAATGATAAGTAAATATAGATAAAATAGGTATGAATGTAGATACTTTATTTTAATAAAGTTAAAGTAGCATATGTTTAGATTGTTTGCTGTAGTGTAAATAACAAAGTTTTGTTGTTAGGTATAAGCAAAATTTCCACACCACTCTTGAACTATTACTTATCCTTAAATTCGCATCTACGTTTGTATACACACGCATTTATTTGCCATGCACATGCTCCATTTCAATGCACAGTTTTAACTAAACGTGTGTAGCTAACTTATGGCCGGTTTCTCAACATTTGGCGCAATCCATTCGATAACTATCGAGTACATAAATTTATCAGACCCATAACTTTATATTGGTTTTTGAACGCATGCCTTCCAAATTTTGTTGAATACATAACAGTTGAATGGATATCTTAATATCTGCAATAATCATAGAGGGAGTTAGCAAATGCACAACTGTTTGCAGATGCCATTTATCGAAGTAAGACAATTTCAAGAAATAATTGTAGATGGCGCCACTATCGGCTACCTAATGATATCACATCACATGACGAAATAAAAATATATACAAATCTGTTGCATAAATACGAAGTTATTAAAACCTTTTCTAATACTGATAGTAAATTTGTTCTATTACTAGAGACTTAACTACTATCTCCTATTAAATCTATCAGTAAATTTACAGTTTCTTTCGTTAAGGTCGCCGTATTTCTCGCCGTAAAATGATCAAATTTGTGATGTTTTTTAGGTACTGAAATTTTGAAAAATAAAACGGGTACAAAAGTAATATCAAAAATAAAATTACTGATGTTTTGTTTATACACTTTTACTATTTAAACTCTCTTCAAATAATATAATAACTTTTGAAATGCATTTGTATGACACACATTATTTCGCTATTCTAACTCCACATTTTAACAATTATTTTCACACACTTATAAACAAAAGTGAACAATGTTATATGCAGAAATATGTAAGTTTATGATATAACAATGTTTACATCTATAGCTGAATTTAAAAAAAATACATATTTTGAAAGTTTTCAGTACCTAAAAATTTGCTGGATAAATCGCTTTCTGACGTTATACATTGATTTTATTTCGGTACCTTTGAATATTCGCTGGTGGCATGAGATAACATTGTTGTTATTTGCTAAACTCTATATTATTCAGTTCTTAAATGTCTAAAATTACTTGTATTTGTAGAAAACACTATTTCAAGAATACGGCGCCCGTAAACCTCTCGAAATTCTGTCGCTGTATTTTTCATACTGCTTTTCTCTTTCACGATAACGTCTTGGCCGTTCAAGATATCTGACTATATTTAAATATTCTTCATCTGAAGAGGCAGACGAATCAGAATTTTCCATTGCACAAAGTAATCGTCACGAAAATATCAGAAAAAGTTGGGTTAAGCCTTACAATAAAGATGTAAACAAGCAACAGCTAAATCGCTGCGCGCGTGCGTTAATGTTTATTGGACAGATATCTTGCCATTTTTCTTTGGATATCTGTTCGATAACTTATGCAATAGATAAGCATTATCGAATGGTTCAGAAACCGAATTCATGGGATATCTCCAGTTTATGGAATCGATAAGTTTATTTAATAGATATCTACTAGTTGAGAAACCGGCCATTATACATTTTTGCCAATCTTCTGCACTTACTTTTGCAATTGCTCTTTTAAGCATTACTTTTACATCGGCCAATTTAAATATCCTATTCTCTTTGGCTATGTCTCCTTTAACTTACATCAATTCTATTGGATTTAGTTCACAATAACAAGGAGGTAGTCTTGATACTATTATTCCACGAATCAATGCCATTTCGTCCACAGCAATTTTTTTTATGTTATCTGACATTTCTCTGTACAATTTTTCATGAGTTAAGTTTTAGTTTGCTTTCATCAAATGAGATCCTTTTTCCTCGTAACCATTCTTGGAGGTCTGCTATCCTCCATGATTGCCGTGGTATTTCTTCGCATCTTCGACTGCGGCATGGAGCATTGTCCATAATGACGACAGATTCTAAATTTTCATGAATGCGTTCAAACCATTTTTCAAAAATTCCTGCATTCATCTCTTCGTGGTAATCTTCGGTCTCTTTTAACTGAAATATCAATTTTCCATTCTCCAGAAATTCACTGTCACTTCCCATGTGTGTCGCTATCAAAAGACAACCCTTTCCAGATGACATTCTTAAATCAGTAGACTGCTTGTCATTTGTTACATACCATCTTGCCACACGAGTCAATAGTTAAACCCATGTTTCGTCCAAGTAATAAAATTTTCTTCCTTATTGCCGATATTCTCTAATTTTCTGTAAATCATCAGTCCTCCATATAACTAACTATATCATATTTCTCTCTCACTTTCTATCAACCTTCCGTGCTGAAAGTTCCTGGTATGTAAATTTTTCTCAATATGTCCCTCCCCATTTTAGGAATTATTTCATTTTATTCAATAGCTGTTATAATACAGGTTATAAAATTATTACAATCTATTACACTTTTCACTCACTTTTTTAAATCTCCTATAAAACAAAATAAAAACACACGAATTACTGAAGATAAGAAAGCGCGCCCAAAACTCTTATAGGAGCTTTACTGGAATGTCAGGGTGCACTTCGCAGAGGCAAGCTCACGTGCGAGAGAGATAGACTTATACATATGCATTTGTGAAACAAGGCTAACAACGTATCTTCACATATCAGCTGTACGTCTGTTTCATGCATTGCCACATTTCCTTTGACAGTAAAAACATCTTCATTAGTTATTTCTAAAGCTATGTAATAAAACAACAGAACAGACTAAAAAGTGAACTAAACCTGAAAATTTTATTTGGCAATATTAAACTTCTTAGGTAAACATGAAATAGACGATAACATTTACACATTTTCCAATTATTGAGAAATTTCTGAACTAGATGTTGCAACTGTGTTTACTAGTTTACTAGATCATTCAACTGTCTACAATTTTTAGAGGAGCGTAGTGAATTTGATAAAAAATATTCAACAAAGATTTATTTCATTCTTCTTCTCTCTGTGTTCGAATTGTTATTTAATAAATAAGAAACGAAGATGTACTCAATTAAAACAGATAAAGCTTTGCTAACATAAAAGGATGTTCGGAATCATATTTAGGTAAATTCAAAGGTTTCTAGATATGAAATGCTTCCATGAGCTTTACTAGAAATAATTAGCTGACTAAATTCCACAAAGAATATTTATAAATCATTATTTTTCCATCTTAATGAGTGGTTTTAATGCTGTAAAACTTCATATGTGGGTTTAAGTCGAATTTAGTACACGAACTTTTTCTATACTATATGAACTTGGTCTAAATTGACCGTATAGTGTAATTCCATACTATTAGTTTTATACACCGAGAAATAAATTTAGTTTAAATATCAAATTAAATATTGACGACGAATTAACAATCTAAAACATATTATTGGAATGAACAGAGATATTCACATTTATTTTTTCAGTTTTCTATATAAAGAAATTTGGTAAAGATCGAAATTTTCGGAATTTTTTCAAAGACGTCTTGTCTTAAATCTAATGTTGAGTAAAAATAAGATTATTTTCTTCCTATAGCATCAGGCCGAAAAAAGTACTCTTCATTTACTCCTGTTTTTTTTTGTTCAAGGAAAACCGAGTTATAATTTTTATTCCATAATGTAAAGATAAGTTCTTTGACCTGCCCTTGATGTTCTTGGGCTAGGCTCTATGGGGACAGACCCTCTATCGGTATCTCTGTGTCCGCTCATATATTGATTTCGGATACTGATGTTGATAATATGGCTGGTACGGTTGGAACCGTTCCTCAGATAATGGTGGTTTTCACCTGAATCACTAAGTTAAGAAGATTCGGCAAACGTTGATGACGTAGAATATATTACGTTTGCTAAATGGTAACTACTAGCGCAACAATTGGATTTTTTGGCAACTAAGAACGATAGCAAACCGATTTTTGCACCATATTTTATTGCTTAAGAAGTAAGCAATAAAATATTCAGGCTTGTTTTTGGCGGCCGTATTTGCTATTTTTGTTATTGACTGTGAGTTGAATGGTCAACTTAATTTATTTGTTTTCTTTTTTTTTTGAAAAACAAAACACATTGGCTATCGTTCAGAGTTATGGAGCAACTCTATGGTCTACTATAGCAATATTACGCTAACCACAATTGAAACTGGTAGTACAAATTAGCAACAAAATATTCACCACTTATTCAAGTCGCTGAAGTTGGCTTGCTAGGGTAATTAAAGTCTCCATACTAAATACATATACCTAGGTACTATTTATATATGTTATTTTACTCAGAACGGTTAATAAAATATTCTTAACCTAAATATATATTTATTGCGTACACTTTTACTCATAAAAATATGAAATACATAACAAAACACAACAAAACAAAAATCGCAAAATAGAGGAAAAGTCAAATAATAACAATGATATCATTTTAAAATCTTTGAGCTCGGTAGCAAAAACTTACTTCTTATTTAGTAAAAAGCCTTGCCCCTGTTAAATCAGCGCCTATGTCTTTTTGCACTTTTAGAGTTTCTCTGGTAAGTATTTTCACTGTCATGCTATTTATTACTCAATTGATCTTTCGGGTTGCAGACTTACTAATTTATATTACACGATAGTATTTTCGCAATTCTATCTGTCACATTGAGGATGTATGGTAAAGTAGTGGCTGTAGTGACATCGTCCATGGACCTTGCTGAACAGAGGATACTAGAGTGCTGGTTCGTACCAATGGGTATTACAATCTAGCACTAAGGGAGGCTTTGGAGATTCTTCAATACCCGAGCAACATGAACAGGGACGAAGGATTGAAAATTAGTCATACTTGGATGCCTTTACCACAGTATAGGGAGACCATTAGAAACACTCGGACCGAAATAATAAGTCGCGCATAGCAACTCGCGCATTCATTTCAAGCTGCAGAGACCTCAATTTACATCCAACTCTGGGAGTGCGAACATCGTTTATACAGAGCCGTATTAAAGCAATATTTTGAATCTAAATCGAGGAACGAGTCGCTGCGCAGCAGTTAGATGTTTAAATATATCATATATAAATAGTAATTTAAGTTTCTTTAAATTTCCTAAAGACATAAATAAGTAATAATGGCCATTTCCACCGTTTGTTTTAAGCTACGCTTACGCTTTAAGGAACCTTAAAATACAATTTGCCTTCCACCGTTTACTAGACCCGACATAAAATGTCTTAAACCTTCTTAAATATAAGCCCTCGACATTCTAGGCTTATCTCTTTTAACGATACTTAAGGGTTCTACATAACCTAATTCAATAACTTGGTGTTATTTCCACTGAAAAATAAACAAAAAAAAATGAACTACGATGAATATGATGAAAATGATATATTTAATAATGATTTAGATATATTAGAAATAATAGAGTATGGGTTTCCTCGAAAAGTGTACGAGAGAAGTGATCACTTCCATACGATGGAAAATTTAACTTTTTTTAGAAGATACCGGCTGTATAAAGAAACAGTATTGCACATTTTGACCTTAATCGAAGAAGATATTGAATTTCCAAGTGATATGTAAGCTCTTAAAAAGAATCACTGATAAATTACAAACAACAAAACATTTATTTTTAATCTTTAGTAATAATTCTGTATCGCCAATAAAACGGACTTCCCTTTTTTTTGTTTTCACAAAACTTTTTTAATTATTCTGCTGTTCTGTGAATATTATTTGGCGACAGTGAGTTAAATTCACCTGTTATCATATTCTATGCATTTATTTTTTCTCGTACAGAGACATTATCGGTTTTTTTATTCTCCACCGCACTTTTATAATTTGCTATTATGTTAATTAGTAATACTTTTTCTTCATTGCTAAAATTTGCCGATCGTGTTTATTTTTGGAATTCTTTCCATTATAAATCCTACCAATTCGAAAACAGAACTTAATACAACATAAAGTCAAAACACTGAGAGTAAAGTGTCACACATTTGAGGTTAAGAAATAGTCATGAACCTAACAACGCGAAAACCGAAAAATTATGAATATTGGCTTTTTAGGTACTTTACGAATGAAACTTAATAATTGTGCGGTGGAAACATTAAACTAGGTCTAAAATTTTAACCGCCCTTAGTTAACTACACTTAAAAGGCAATGCGGTGGAAATGGCCATAAGTAATCTATAATATACTGTACAAACCATAAATAATATTTTACCTATTAACTTATTTCTTAAGCATAACATTGGAATATAAATACTTCTCATGAAAGTGAAGTTTAAAATATACATATTTATATTTTTCACAAATACAAACTTTTATTTTAGAGCCAAGTTCTGTGCAGAGGCTTCTAATAGAGAAGATTTATTAGAAAAGCTGGTCAGGATTGGTAATAGTTCATATAAACTATGTCAAATACATTTTTAAAATAATATGTTTTCTAACGATTCGCGCAATATACAGGGTTAACTATGACTAAGTACAAAAATTTTAACCACGTGCTCAGGGAGCCCTAAAAGACAATAAAAAAGTTATTCCAGAATTTTAGCTCGATATTTAAAAAATGGGGCAAAACCCTTTTTTCCTACAGAAAGTCGACGCCTATGATGAGTATCGACTGAGATGGCTTATGGCTTAGATCCATAGTTGACATTACATCTGCCAACAACTACCATGCGGTCGTTTGCAGTATTTCTAAATGCAGAAACGACAAAAAGTAACATTCTTATTAGTAATAATACCTGATAGGTAGGTAACAGTTAATCCAGTTCCAGTAACTGGAAAAACTACATTTTCACTCACTACCGATAAACACACTTCCCGTAGGTAGTTAGATACAATGCCTATGTATTATAACAAAATCGAAGAAAGGGATGAGTAGGTACTACCTAATAGGTAGGTTCTAATAGATAACAGAAAACGTTTAACACCCGCGGCAGTCTTGTCCCATAACCTAGAAAAACAAACCGGCGAACTTGTGAGAAAATATCTGTACCCGACACATATTCCTTTATTTATTAACTATAAAACGTTTAAAATTAAAAAAAGGCACTAAAAACTGAAGACTACAACTACAACGTAAACACAGGAATTAAATTATAACATGACAGTGAACCGACTCGACTGGACCGACTGCCGACTGCGGCCGACTGTGGCCGACTGTTGCATGACGGTTGCTTGCTGGTTGCATACTCTGATTCTCGCATTGACGGCGTTAAATAAGGATTTAATATAACATCGAAAACATTTTTTTTCGCTTTATAAATAAGTTTGGAAATTTTTTGAAAGGAAATTTTGTTAATTCTATCCCCTCTTAAAATATTACAAATATTAGTCATAGTTAACCCTGTATTACGCAAAGAGGTCGTTCCAACGTTTCCTGCACAATATCTCATCTTCAAATTATGTAGATGATCATATTTCTTGTAGTCACTATAATGAGAGTCTCAAAACAAAATAATAAAAAATATTTTTTTTCTAAATTTACATTTTACTGCACTTTTATCTCCAATTTAACAATTTGCAAAGTTAAGTAAACATAATTTTTCTGTTCTGAAAAATACTTTTCTTCTGGTTTAAGTAGGTCATTAAAGACAAAAAAAAATATTTGTCCACTAAACTTCAAACGTCAAATTTTAAATTTAAAAAAATCCCAAAAAAAATGTAATTATCACTAATAACAAAAAAAGTAAGTAAACAAATAAAAATATTTTGTAGTGCAATAATATATATTTTAAACATTCTTTTTTTAGAGTCCAAAGAAGTATCGAAGAATCAAATTTTCACACTGTATGTTAGTAGCAGTAAATGATGTGGATAGATATAACGTAAACTTTCATATGGGATAACTACGCTTTGAGGCGCAAATAAAAAATTTTTATTCCGGTCCTGATCACCGATTCTGTAAATTTCATCGGATGCGCTATCGCACTCACATTTCGAGGTCACCGCAGAAAACTGAAAGCAGTTCAAAGTGCCGACAACGGAGTGAAACTGCTGGTCTACCTATGCTGTGCCTTTACTTAAGAACAAACAAGTGAACTAACAGCCATCCGTAACATGCTTGAACCAGTAAAACTAAACACTGAACTTATCAATCTTGACGCACCGACTAGTATAAAGGGTCGGCTTAGACGCCGCGGTAACTATTCAGTCGCCGCTGATGATGCGAGAAGCACTGAATATGGCGAAACGTCTGCAGTTAAGCATCGTCCACGGCAAAACAGCCTAGAGAATGTACATCATTCATTTAGTGTTACTAATTAATATTAATGCGATTATGCTGCGACATGTTTTCGCATTGTAATAAACCACCCGGGTACATCCCGAATGTAAATTTATTTTCCGAAAATAATATTTTATTTTGTTAGATTAAGTCCAGCGAGCGCTCGAATTTTCTATCAGTAGGTACTATTTTGTACTAAACCGTCGATGCCCTACTCCGAAAGCACGCACCCGTCCCACCGTGACCTGTTGTTGTCGGGTGGGGAGCATGTTAACAAAAGTGAAGCACCGAAAGGCAAAAGCAGAGTTGTTGGGTTGGCAGACAACTCCAGCCAGCAGTAGAGAGTTGTCGGAAGACAGCTCCAGCCACCAGTCGAGAGTTTTCCAGCAGCAGAAGCAGTTCCAGAAGTCCACCAGGTCAGCCCAAGAAGACCAACCGAGCCAGGAGAAGCCGCAGTGCCCAGGAAATAAGTAAGCAATCTACCTTCCTCTAAATCCTATCCTTTTCACTCCGTTTGGGTGTTTTGAACTCATATGGGCTGGCTTGTACTTTTGACGGACGAGGTAGTTTGACTGTGCACAACACCGCTACCTGACCGAGCCGTCGAGACTGCCTGCCGTTTCACGACGCTGTCCTCATCCGGTTTGGCTGTGAATAACACCGCCGGCGAGTGAAAAACGCCAGTGAGCCCTGCGACGTTTTCGTTGTCGGTTTGGCTGTGGATAACACCGCCGACGACTAATATACGCCGTTTTGGTACACCGAAGTGTTTGGCTGTGAATAACACCGCACTAAGGAGTCGTTAGTGACTAAGTTGTACAGGGTTGTTCTCACCGAGGTGGTTTGGCTGTGCATAACACCGTCATCAAAGGAGATACACCGCGTACACTCATTTCTATCCTTCCGGATAGACATCCTAAAACTGCGTTATTTTCCCTTACACCAAAACCGTCCCATTTGTTCGCTTACTTGTTTTGTTAATAAAAAATTGCTGTATATTGTTACTCTGCAGTGCTTGCGCATTCTCCTTGGCTACAGTTAATTAAAAACCGCTTTTGAACTAATGCTTTCTATTTGCATTTACAGGGCCGAAATAAATTCAGAGTAGATTTTTGTTAAATCCATATATTTTGTTTTTATTTTCAGAACCTCGCTGGAACCGTCCCCTAGGTATAAGTTTATAGTTTTAGTCCGTATTTTGTTTATAAAGATTTTCTATCAATAAAGTATTTCATGCCGTATGTTTTACTTTAAGGATTTTTTCGGAGATAATTTATATTTTCTTTCAGCACCGAAACACACCGTTTTATATTCTGTTTGAAAATTGTAAAGAAATATATTTATGAAGCATTTTTGATTTTAGGACCGTTTATTTATTTTAATTGTAAATTGTATTGCCGTTTTAAAGACAAATTCATATACTCTTTATTACTATTCGACTGACAATTATTTATTTCCATTTTACCAAATAAATTTGTTATAGAAAGAATGTGTTGTATTAATTCATATCAGTAACTTTGATAAAATTCCGATCTAGCAAAAAAAGGTACTTAAACAGATTTTACCGTTCTACACTGACAATTCTGTTTAGTTGAAAAGTAAAAATATCACTACACTGATAAAACTAGTTTTGTTGCTCTCTAGGAATAAAAAAAATATAACAGACCCCTGGAATTTAACTTTCTTCACTGTAGCTGACCGAGTACTTACTCTAATCGAGGGTGAGTTCACGTGGAGTTTCTCCCACGTTAAACATAGAGAAACTGGCGTCCGAGACTGACCGAAAAGATCTCCTGAATTGCGTCTCCGTGACGTCACTCACCGCCGCCGAACACCGCTGCACAATATAATTTAGTCCTAGAAGGTGTGTCACAAATCTGACAGCCGAACCGGACTCTGGTGGCGTCATATCCTGTGCTACGAAAAATTAGAAATAGTCGTTCGCAATCGGGATACGCGAGAGATGGGGAAAAAAAGGCGTCACAGCATATTTACATGATTCCGATTCTGTCAAGAGCCGTGGGTCCGCGGTCTGTACTAATCACTCTCCGACAGAAGACAGCTTTATTAAACTGATAAAAATGCTGGATGTTATTCATTTATAGAATTTTTAAAATAATCAAAAATAATCAATAGGATTGCTATTCATCTGGCTTGTTTATGACTGTTATTGTTCTCAAAATATAATTATTAGGTCATTACTGCTATATGAACGTACAATTAGTCTTTATGTGGAAATAAACAATAATTCAATTTTTATATCTATGCAGTCATTCACAGATAACGAAATTGAATATAAGTAAATAACGAATATTGTTTTAAAACTAATGTAATAGTTATTTCTTATCACTTTAAGTTTGTTACTATTTATAATTATTTTTAATGAACTAGCCGGCATGATAAACAAAATTTGGGAATAGATGCGTCATGAAAAATGGAGTTAATATCGTAAAAACTTGTTTTGTAAAATCCTTATAGTTTCCAAGAAAAAAATTATTGATTTTCAACCTTTATATCGCTGAGTTATAGTAGCCTCTAGCTAGGCTTGAAATCCGACTACTTATAGTATTAACGTTTTTGTGATGCGAGCGATTATATCAAGTTTTCAAATGTCAAAAATGGCTTAACGTGTATACCGATTCGGAGTTTATATCGTTTTAATTCATGGTGAAGTAAAAATAGTTTAGCATAACGATTTCCCGGTAAACATGTGCCAAATGCAGCTTCTTTTACAGCGGTGTGCAGTGAGTGCAGTATAATGCAACACGGGCGTAACACGGGAAATTTGCATCTAAATCGTGGCAGAGATTGCGATCCAGGGCGTTTACGGCGTATTGCAGTAGTGTGCGGCAGGGATTGGACGAGTAGGACCGGTAGCATGGCCGCCATGATCTCCTGACTTTAAATCCTTTGGACTTTTTTTGTGGGGATATTTAAAAACTGAAATGTGTTGTACCGAAGTGGACACTATTGATGATTTACGCAAACGTATCATAGCTGCTGTCAATAATTTATCCCAAGGGGGACAAGAAGCAGAAACGTTTGTTTTAATTTATAGAAACTGGGTAAGATGGGCCCAAAATTTCGTTGTTATAACATCAGGTATGTCAAAGTATTTTATTAATCAAAACCACAAATTATTTATATTAATAAATAACAATCGCGGAAAAAGCAGTTGAATGCACTGTATAATCAAAGTTTACTGAATAAATATAAGTTATACCACTCTCTAGCGGTACTTTGATGTTTTGAGATATAAGCCGTACCGCCGCACGTAAATACTGCCGCAAAAAATAACCTAGTACGAGGGACTTAAAAAAGTAGTTTCTTTCCAATTGGGAAATATTTATATGCGAAAGATATTCCAAAAGTGGGATGTAAGCCTGCTTATTGTATAAATAAAATATTTGCAATGTAATAAATATGTGACAGCGCATAGAGAAAGGGACCTAAGGGTAAAAAAATCAATTTTCACTTTTTCTTTTTTTTTGATGTAGACAACATCTGAGCATCGAATGAGACCGATCCCATGCCCCAAAAGTGTTCCCTCCCAGAGATATGCGCGTTTTATGAAATTGAAGTCGACGATTCTAAGCGCAAATAGAAAGGTGATCGTCATCATCCTCGTCATCAGGGAAGCGATAAAGTAAATCTACTTCTTCGAGTTCGTCCACCATTTCATCTTAAAACAGTCAGGAAGAATGTTATTAGTTTTAAATTATTTTCGCGAATAACATAATAAGGTTATGTGAAAAAAATTTCGTACTAACAGAGTGATATTCACAATTTAAAAGAATTATAAATGAGTATTTATTATAATTCACAATTAATAATTTTAGAAAATAAACCTGGATTCGAAAAAACGCGAGCAAAATTGATATCAAACTCATGGAAACAGCGCGCTAGATAGAAAACCGTAAAAACCAACTACACAAAACAAGAGGTAGGGACGACCTACGCGCGTTTTCAAGGTTGTCCAACACGTTCCTGACGTCATGAGATGTGTCGCTTTCAAATGAGACCAATACCAACACGCTCAGTGATGGTACACCAAAGATACACGTATTTAAATCTATAAAATGGCTCTCCTGAACAAAACCGGATTTTACCCTTAGGTCCCTTTCTCTATGCGCTGTCACATATATATAATATAATCTATATATAGTTTCAAATGCTGCGGTATGGGATTTTTACTTGCTCTTTTAATGCAGCTTTTCTTGGACTCTTACACGAAAGTGTTTGTGACGTTTTTTATATTCTCATTTTGTAATTTAATAAACTACATATTCTTTTCAGTAAAAAAATTACTCAAATGAAAACCCAATGTATAAGTATAGTATAAGATCCCACTATAAAACGACCTTCACCGAAACTGGTTAATGGATGAAAAGTATTTTATATCCAATTAAATATGTCAATAAATACATTGCAAATGGGTTGTCTAAAAAATTTCAGTCCATAATATGATCAACTAACAATTAAAAATTATTATTTTTTTAAACATTTCACTGGTTTGGTTAATAGACAAATTCCATACCAATCGAAAGTATGAAGCCCACAGAATATGCAAACGTTAGGTTGACTATTTTATTTCCGTCACAACTCTTGGGTAGGCAGGTATAAACAGGTAAATCGATACTAGTAACTTGCACCGGTGTGGTTAATAAATTAAAGTTAAATTAAAATAAAGATTATTTCATTACCAACACGGTGGTATAGGGTTGTCTGCGAAAAATCAGTCCTGAATTCCGGTTGTCGAGTTTTAAAAAGTGAAATATTCCCCAGCGAACCATTCCATGCTATAGAAGAGTACACAGCATTGCAGCTGTGTGTAGTTCGTCCATACCGAAAACGAAGACGATCCGTTTATCCTTTTCTCCAAAAAATCGAATAAAGTCCAGGGGCGGCGGTACCTATTATTATTAATCTGCCCCTAGGAACTCCTAACGCCCTTCAATGACAATAAAACAACATTTTCTAATAATCCATTTGCCGCCCCAAATTACGTTTAATTATTTTTAAGGAAACGATACATCATATAATCAAAAAAATTGATTAGACTTTTCGATAGGTAAGGTGGAGAAGAAGCCACAAAAAAATTTCAATGATTTTAGACAAATTTCGTGTTTTCAAGGGCCGCCCCCAGAGGGGCGGCAGGCACGTCATAATATCATTTCTAGTCACTACTAGGAAATAATAGTCTATACCAAAAATGAAAACAATCCGTTTATCCGTTTTTCCAAAAAATCCGGGGGCGGTGGTATTTTGCCGCCCAACTCTTAAACCGTTATTTGTACAAAAAATTCTATATAAGCATTTTTTCATATTTTCCTAAAAAAACATTCTAATATGTATTCGAAATGAAACAGAAAAGGTCGATTTCTCGAATTCGTGACTTCGAGACTCCACCCCTCAGTTATGAATTCGGGAAACCTCCGATCCCGTCCCACAGCCGCCGTTTACATAGCCTCATGTTCATCGTTAGCAGAAAAAAATTCCACTCATTTCACGGCCACAAATCGAATCCGATCGATCTCAAATTTTATGTACGTATACTTCGCGATAAGGCGGCGCATCCGGTAATGTACCGAAAAATTTTAAAAAAACGGAATGCCGTCTCCGGAGCCGCCCCCCAACCGATCGAATCGAAATTTTAAAGACACGTACTCTTTGAGGCGCGGGATCGAAAAAATAGTATTAATTTACCTGTTTATACCTGCCTACCCAAGAGTTGTGACGGGAAAAAAATAGTCAACTTAACGTTTGCATATCCTATGGGCTTCATACTTTCGATTGGTATGGAATTTGTCTATTAACCAAACCAGTGAAATGTTTAAAAAATAATATTTTTTAATTGTTAATTAATCATATTCTGGACTGAATTTTTTTAGACAACCCATTTGCAATATATTTATTGACATATTTAATTGGATATAAAATACTTTTCCTCCATTAACCAGCTCGGTGAAGGTCGTTTTATAGTGGGATCTTAAACTAGCATGTCCAGGTAATTTTTAGTACTTAATATTATTTTAGTGGGTATTTCTATACGTATATTAATTAATTCAGACATATTATTTTAATTTATTTCAAGATGTTACTGTACATACCATTTTTATTATTATACTGTTTGTGCACAGGTATCACTTAGAATCGTTGTACCAGTTTGAACTTCAGCATCTTGAAATTTTGGCGCCAAAATAGTTTTGGTATTATCAAAAACTCTGCTTGAACCATAGACCTTATAAATCATGGACCGGCCCTAGAAAGAGAGGTCCGCTGTCCTGATGTGTACAAGAGGGATGAAGCTAGTCCGAGCAAAAACAAATGTTCTATGACAGAAAAATATATAAACATAACCTGACAAAACCTTTCCTGTTAATATTGTTAATGATTTGTGTGCCTTTTGTGATTTAGTTGTGTTTAGTGTGTTTATTAGCAATAGTTTTTAAAGACTCATAAACTATGGTGGAGTCGGTTTGTCACCGTAAATGTCATACGTCTGTCATTTACGGTTTTTGTTTTTTTTCGGCCAATGATCTGTGGGTTTTTGCCCGGACTAGCTCTATCTCTATCGCACACATCTGAGCATCAACGATTTGTATAGGCAGAAAACGGTTTTGGGCGCGTCCATGATTTATAAGGTCTATGGCTTGAACCAAAAATGCTTGAGCGTAAAATTTACACGACACCTGGGTACCGAACGGTCCCCGAGACGGATGAGAAGAGAGGAATTGGTAGGGCGGGGCGTGTTCGAGAGTGAGACAACTTATATATTTATTCAGTAAACTTTGGTATAATATGTTATTTATCTTTCCTTAGGAATTTCTTTCAATATTTTGTCCGGTTGCCCATTCCGTGGTTTGCCGTATGAGGTTTTACAGTGGACTAATTTCCAGTGCCGTGCGGAAGTGTATTTTTAAATCATTTGCAAACTGCTCACTTTGTTTTTTTCTCTACACAATTGTATTTGTAAAATTCCTTTGTACATCCAAAATGTTTATTTTTGATAAGCTCTGAATCAGCCTGTATTATTTCAAGTATGTTAGGTTAAAACCAAAAGATGCTATTTCACAGTCTGACTGTTATTTCCAAGATGAATTATTTAAATATTAGCAAGCAGCAGTTACTGTCGGCTTCCTGGCATTTTTCATTACAATTTGATTTATCAACACAGTCGAATTTTCAGAGCCCTTCCAAGCGGATGTGCGGAGTGTACGTCACACTGAGACAAGAGGTCTTAAAGGAGGGTTGATAAAATGATATATTTTAAAATAAAATGATGAACTACGCATCCTCTAGTGAAGATTTATTTATCAACAGTACTTGCGGATCTTTTAATCTAGAGAATGAGAAAAGATCCTATAAACTTTTTTATCAAACGAATAGTCCGAGAATGTAAATGCAAGAAAGTGATAATTATGTATGCACATATTAACATTTAGGCAGAAAAATGAACGGCCAGTCAAAGTTATACAGAGCGATTCACAACTTATCTAACAAAATTCGGGAATAGATGCATCATAAAAATTAATATCGTATTTTTTTTTTTTTTGTAAAATCCTTATAGTGGCCAAGCAAAAAAATATTGAAGTTGTAGCATTTTCAACCATTACATCGCTGGACTACTGTAGTCCTTAGCGACATCGGAATGCATTCTACCCGTGTTATTAGTATTAACGTTTTTGTTATGCGAGTATTTACATAAGTTCTTCAAATGGCAAAAACGGCTTACGTGTATAGCAACTCGGAATTGATGGATATTGTTCTAATTTTTGGTGAAATAAGACAAGTTTAGCAGTTCCTCGTCTGTACGTAGACATGTGCCAAATACAGCTACTTTTACCGCGGTAGCGCAACGCAGGCATGACATCGATAATTTACAACGGAATCGTAGAAGAGATGGGGGTCCAGCACATCCACGGCACATTGCAGTAGCTAAAGAACACATTTTAGGCACCAACAATAGACGAAGTTGTAAAAGCCAGAAAAGTGCAGTGGCTAGGGCATCTAGAACGTATGGAAGATGAAAGAACAGTTACAAAAATTGTAGGGAGTAAACCTAACTACAAGAAAAAGTGGGAGAGCGAGGAAGCGATGGAGAGAAGCAGTGGCAATAGATCTACGGGAGAAAAATGTAATGTATTGGAAAAGAAAGGCGAAGAACAGAATGGAGTGGAGGAGAATAACGCAGCTCTGGGCGTAAAAGGCCTGAAAACAGCTTTATATATGGGAAACCAAGTTAGACGTGTGATAGCTTAATTGAGAAAATCCTAAAGAAGAATTTAAAAAAATTAAAAATTTATAAAAAAATATAAAGAATTGTTAATATGGATATCACGGATATAAATTTACTAATAACAAATAATATTACATAACATAAAAATAATAATTCAATAATTTTATTATCAAGTGAAAATTAAATTTCATAAATTTGCATGACGTTGACAATTGTTATCACTCAGTACATAAAGAAAAACGAATTTAAACCCAGAGCAACTTATAATGAATGAAAGGCGAAAGTCTATAGATTAATCTGATATACATATTGTAGGCAGACGAGTAACATTATTAAAGATATATCGATCAAGATAAACCATATCATGAAAAATAAATTTAAATGTCAAATTATAAAAATTAATTCCTGAACTGTCAAGATTAAAGGTGACTTTGCAAGAATCCCTTGTAAATGACCTAAAACACCAAATAAAGAGTATTTTCATTAATAAGATAATTAAAATTGTATAATAAAAACAAAATGACATTTATAAAATGTGTTAGTTATAAGTAGTGTTGTGATTAAGTATTAAAAAGACATCCAAAGACTGTGAAAATACATGTGAAAGGACCTTTAACATGGCAATCTACAGAAAGGATGAAAAACAAAGAAGTTGTTGATAGTTACGGCTTGGGTTTTGAACAAGGGACAGCATCGCAAGATAGCTCCCGAAAAATTACAATTATATTAGAACAAACAAGTATAAATTAAGAAAATATCTACTCACCAGCGAAATTTACTAGTCTCCATCCTCCAGGAAAATTATTTTGCCACTACAGGAAAATATCAACCATCTCCAGGGAAATTTGCAGTTCCAAAGAACACTACAGGACAGTTTCCAGTTTCCAGAAAGGAAAATTATAAAGTTTCCAACCTCAGGTACCTTTAAAATAAAGTGCACTATAAAAATTTCTATAGCTATAGTAAAATAAAACAGATTTCATTTCTCTCAATCTTTGCAAAGTATTAAGAATAACCCACAACACTGACATTAAAAACTTAATAAAATATTTAAATAAAAATTAAATAATAAAAAAAATAAATTTAATTAAATAACACACACACAATAAAATATCAATAAATTGTACTTAATATATACATTTTAATTTCATTTCGTACCTCCCTAAAAAAAAATAATTAGTAAAAATATAAAAATTACACTGGCCTTAAATTTTATAATCTGCTAAGAAAATAAGGTAAACGTATACATCTTGACATAAGGCAAAGGTACCACAAAATATAAAATAAAATTACACTTCTAGTCTACTAGTCGACCTAGTTTCCATATTTTGCAATTTTTTAAAATATTTTTATAAAATCCATACCGGTTTTATAATCATTATATCTGCTAGAAACTGAAGTTAAGAAAAATGTGACCAAAAGCTCAATTTACATGAAACTACACTGGATTACAGTTAATTAAGAATTAATGCAAAAGTATTAAAACTACGAAACAACTGGTTATGTTTACGCCATATTGTTAACTACTTTTTCTAGTGGTGGTATTTGAAAATTGCCTAAATCCATGGGTGCGTGTCAATTGTCCGTATGTTGTGTGGGATCCGCGTGTCCAACAATTAATAGCAAGGGATTATATGTTGTGAATGGTTGCTGCAACATAATGCTCAATATCCCAGATTTAAAACTGACTTACCGATGAAGCTATTTTTACACGGAATGAGATGTATAACATTCATAATACTCATGTTTGGAATTTTGTAAATCAGCACGCGATTCAGAGGGATGACGTCCAACAACAGTTTCCCTTAAATGTTTGAGCAGGGATTGTCGATGATCGCTTGATTGAACTATTTATATTACCACATCGAATGGATGGGGTTCTGTATTTCGAGTTCCTACGAAATGATCTGCCTAGACTTCTGGAAGATGTCCTCTTAACTGTCCGACATTTTCGACAAATTGTTTGAGACTACCTTAATAAAGTTCAAGCGGTATGATGTATTGGACGAGAAGGATTGGTACCATGACGGCCATGATCTCCTGACTTTGGACATTTTTTGTAAGGATATTTAAAAAATGGGGTGTATTGCACCGAACTGGACACTATTGCTGCCAGTAACTTACGAGTTTAAAACGAACAAGAACCAGAAACATTTGTGTTAGTTCGTAGAGATGCTTTGCCTTATGCAAGGTCAGGTTTTACAGTGGACCAGTTTCCAGCGCCTACATGGACCTTTAGTGTATTTTTAAATCATTTTCGAACTGCCCTGTTTTTTTTTACAAAATAATTTAAGAGTCTTGTACAGGAAAATGACTGTTTTTTGAATCGCACTATGGAGATTTCAGTTAATATAAAAAAAATTTTTTTGGCTTCAAATCGTTTGAGGAAAAATTGAGGATTTTTATTTTTAAATACCAAAATGAGAAATGTTTTCAATTCAGGCGTATTTATGTATAAATATATCACATTTTGTGGGTGACACAAACATATTATCGTACTGGCATTTTAAGTCCGTGAGGGTGTTTAACTTTTAAACAATAAGTAATGCCCTAACAATCCAATAAAAAATACTAAGGAAATCGTTTGAACCGACTGTACATCTTCAGTTAATTGCTTTTCTGAATTGAATAAATGGTAATTATTTATAGCATAATCATAAGAAAACCTTGGTAATTCATCATTTTAATTAACAATGCGAGGTGCAACAGGACGTTTATTTTCCTTCCATTAACTAATGAGAAGTGCTTGTATTAAATACCTCCACTTTAGATTACCTTCATCATGGAAGTATTAACGTATTTACAATAAATAAAAATGGTTGTAACATAATATTAAATGTAGAATTGTTAATAGTATGCATTTTTATAGCTATATTTATACAGGGTGAGTCAATAATAATGGTACATTGTTAACGTCGAAATAAAGCAATTTAGCCCAACATGTCTTATTCAATTATTGCCTTTTTTCATTCTACACGGTATTAAAGTTGAAAAAATGTTTTCGATTTTTTGCTATATTTTAAGAACGTATGATCGATTGTTTTGAAAATTTGTTGAGGTATTGAGGTCACGGCTATGGAGCGCTAGTTATACTGTACTGTCGATGTAAGAATATGTCTAACTTTTTGTATTTTATAATTTTGATTTTTTTAAAAGAAACTATTGAACCACGTTCAATTCTAAATAGAAAAGGTATACAGGGTGTTTATTAATTGAATGCCGATACTTAAGGGTGTGAATCCTTCGGTTATTTTAAGAAGAAAAATTAATATCCTATCCTAAACCTCTTATTTTTTGAGCTACAGAGTGTTACAGTTTTAAGAAAGAATTTACTTTTTTATTATAATTTTCTTATCACTCCAGATATTTTTATGAAATTTTGTACACACCACCATTAATCATTAAGGAGGATTGTTTGATGTAAAAAATGTTTTAAAATATTTGCCAATGACGTACGTACGAGGTTTGAACTAAACTTTTTTGAACAAGAAAATGGTACGCCACTGCCTTTTCTAAAAACTAAAATTATTTTTAAAATCTCAAAACGAAACCAAAAAAGTTTTTTCTCCAAGTTCATTGAGACTGCTTTTGATATTTTGTTGCCATTTTGTAGACACCCACCATGCGTGGAAATACTTTTTGTGGGGCAAAAATTAATTTTCTACTTTCACAAATGACGTTCACGTAGGCATTATATTGAATATTTGAATAGAAAAAACGGTAAGCTCATTAATTTTTTTTACGTGAAAATGGTGCGTCGTACGAGAGTAAGTCTAGGGACCGAATTTGCTGTAAAATAAATGGAGATTTTAAAAATAATTTTAGTTTTTAGAAAAAGCAGTGGCGTATCATTTTTTTCTTCAAAAATGTCGTACGGACGTCATTGGCAAGGATTTTAAAACATTTTTTACATAAAACAATGCTCCTTAATGATTAATAGGTGTGTACAAAATTTCATAAAAATATCTGAAGTGATAAGAAAATTATAATAAAAACGTAAATTTTTTCTTAAAACTGTAACACCCTGTAGCTCAAAAATTAAGAGGTTTAGGACATATGTTGATATGTTTTCTCCTTAAAACGGCCGAAGGATTCACACCCTTAAGTATCGGCATTCAATTAATAAACACCCTGTATATGTTACAAATCGATAAACTCAACCGCTTTCGAGAAATATACGATTTAAATTTTTGAGATTCGGCGGGAATTAAATTAGAAAATTAGGGAACCTTAAGATATCAAAACTGAATTAACAATAAGACGAACACAACAACAACTGAAAATTTCATTATTCATATCTTAACATATCTTAACAAATTATTAATCGAAGATCGAAGTGACCAACAGCCACTTCAATGCACTTTATTAGCCTTTTATTTAAATTTTGTCTGACGTTGAATAAATTTCTATGTTGCTTGATAATATTAACCGATTTGAATCTTTTCCTACAGTTGCTCTTGACTATTAATAATGTCTTTGTTAACTGAAGATTTAATATAGCCCCAAAAGTAAAATTCCAGCAAATTTAAATCAAGGCTACGTGCAGGCCAAGGAACCTTGCTGCCGAGTCCAGCAGCTGCCAACGGTGCGGAAATTAAGATATTCTCTTACTCGTCGGGGGTACTGCGCAGGTGCACCATCATGCAAAAACCAGAAGACCGTAAATTGAAGGGAATATCTTCAAGAAGGAGTGGCAAGTTATTACTTAAAAAATTTAACTAATTTTCTCCGTTAAGTGACGAACGGCCCCACAATATTATCGGAGAGAATTCCACACCAAATATTGACTGTTGCTGAAAATGTACGTCGCTTGGCAAATGAGGAAACCGTAACCTAGTCTTGTGGCGTTAAATGTTGAACTGGAGTAAAATGATAATTTTTTTACTGTTTTAGAAAGGTATTTTAAGCTAATATAAATCAAATCTCCTACAATTCCTATCAATGAAGTCATATGTATGTTCTCTGATACCAAACATCTAGGTACGCTAATGAACAATTCCACAGACAAAGCTCTATTCAATAATTATCTAAAGAAAATAATCTAATATACTCACTCTATAAAAATCTAACTTCACTTTTTTGGCAGTGGGAACACGATAAATTCAACCACAATAGATGAGATCTGACCTATTTCTGCATTTTTAGGATTGTTTCTTCAGGTGGTCTCCTTTAAGTTGAATCAAATATCTAATTATGAAAATTATAAAAATTAAAATTATTTGAAATTAAATATCGACAATGACAAAAAAGTGACATCCTGTCAATGAATTAAATATGACAATACCTACTTGAAAAATGTTCACCTTTTATGTAAAAGTTTTTATATATTTTTAGGTATTAATAATATTGTGTGAAACTAGGAATTGTAGGATTGTCCACTGAGTAGTTAGTTTCACACAATATTATTAATACCTAAAAATATATAAAATGATAATGATACAAATTTTCTTTGTGGAGTATTCTGCTAACGGAAGACTGACTGATGCCAGTAACTGTCGATATTTGACGTGTGTTTTCAGCAGTTCGCACTAAAACATCTTCTTAGTCCGCTGTTAATATTTTCGGACTTCTAACGTCTCTATTCACTTGAAATGATGCTGTTTCACCTAATCTGTCACATAGTCTCTTAAATAATCTATGATCGGATTGTATGTTATCTCAATATAATTCCAACTATCTCGCTGCTCCACGGCGACCACAAAAATTTTGACATAAACAATATAGTATGGTAGTAACAGCTGTCTACTTATTATTTCCACACCTACTATGGAAAAAAAACAATTTTCTAATGTAATTCCCGCCTAATCTCAAAAACTTAAATCGTATGTTTCTGGAAAACGGTTAGGTTTATCGATTTGTAACAGATATACCTTTTCTATTTAGAATTGAAGGTAGTTCAATAGCTTCTTATAAAAAAAATCAAAAGTGTAAAATACATATTTTTACATCGACAGTACAGTATAACCAGCGTTCCCTAGTCGTGACCTCAACATTGTCTGCATATTCGTAATTACCACCTCAAAAAAATAAGACTACAAATTTTCAAACCAATCAGTCCATACGTTCTTAAAATATAGCAAAAAATAATTTTTTCAATTTTAACACTGTAGAATGAAAAGGAGCAACAATTGAGTAAGATATGATGGACCCAATCGCTTTATTTTGACGTTAACTATCTGTCCTTAAACTATGTAAAACTATCAATGACTCACCCACTTTCACCCAACTACAGAACAGGAGGGAATATAATGTAAAAATAACTATATCTGTGTTAAAGATCACGTGAATAAAACAAACAAATATCATTTAACGAAAACTATTAAAATTGTTTAAAATGGGATTGAAGATCATCGAAAATAAAATATGTTCTTTAAAGTTGAACTCCCTGTATCAAGAAAACGTGTCATAGCGAAAAATGTTATAGAAAAGACAATTACTATTTTTTCATTTTCTATCTTTTCACAAAGTTAAGAACGAAAAACTGGACACACCATGTATTTACCCCCAACTCATCTGTTTTAAACTATGAAATACACTTTCAACAGTTTCACAATTATATCCTTTATACTAGATAAATTAAACATTTTTGTGGTAGATGCTAGTCGTATCTACAGTATATCCTATAAAAAAATGTTTTGAAAATGTTTTAAGAAACTTCTTTTTTGAAAAAAAGTTCAGCAATTATTTTTACAATGTTGCCATATCAAATTCTTTGGCATATTTTTTGGCCATGATAATAAGACAAACAGTTTTAGAGAGGAAAAATATTTTTAATTTTTCATAAAACCCCCATATCTCCCATAAAAAAACTTTTTGAGACTTAAGTTTCTGGAAAATTTGAACTTTAATGATGACCTACAGGAATTTTGAAATAAATCCGCAAGGGAGCAGCACATGCATGTACTTATCCTGCTAAGCCCTTTATTTACAGAAGGAAGTGTAATGTTATAAGTGGTTGCACATTTTTTTGCGTAAATGACCTTTAAAGTACAGGGTATTCCAGTAACTCTAGTCTAAGTTGCAACGGAGAATATTTTGCAGAAATTCCAAACTCTCACCATGTAATCGAAAATGACAAAATAACTGGTTCAGTCAAATAACGATCAATAATATCAGCTGAAACATTTATCATAAACTCGCGTTGAGAATATGTAGGAGTTATTGCATAGAATTTTACATCGGAATATTTTTGAATGTTATGAAGATTTGTAATTCTACGAGTGAAATAATCCACATCAATGAAAGGAATATTCTTGTGAAAATTAATATTCTGATGCAAGATAAAATCGCAAAAGGTCACTCGTCGATTCAAATCTTGAGGAAATAGTTTTTGCACTTCTCGAATATGATATGGATCTCGAGGTAAACGTTTGTACTTGTTTGCGGTTCATATTCAACTGTTTGCAAAATATTTTCTTCATCTTGTACTCTTTATTAAACTAAGACATTCTCGGATATTATTGAAAAACTTTATTGTGCTCACGATTTCATTTTTCAACATAAGAAAATGTATCTCTATGAGGAATCACTCGATTTGGAAATCTCCTACGATATTCTTCTAAACTTTTTCTGCAGTGGCTTCCATAGAAACCTAGCACAAGTAACATGTTATCTTGTTCGCTGAATGTAAACTTTCCAACCGTTTTCAACAACAAACAGTAGCAGAAATAAAATAGTTTTATTACTAACTGTCAAATTTTAAAAACAAAATCTATTACTGACTTTTTGATTTCTTCTAATAAACACTATTAAAATCTTGTTTTAATAAATGCATGTTTTCTAGAAAACCTTACCGATGTAAAATCAGCCACATCCACAAATCTAGGTAGAACTATAATCGATAAAGTCGAAGTCATAAAAACAACAGAATAGTCAAATTTCTTGAAATCATTTATATTACCTTTAACAATTTGAATACGGGCTGTTCATAATAATAAATTAATATGGTATTACTCACTAATTGGAGACTGGGGACTGTTGTAGGAGATGAAATGTAGATAAAAGTTTAGAGACATGAAGAAACATAAAAATTAGGAAAATATGTATTGACTGCTATAATTTTTGTACAAAATTTTGTGTAAAATAAAATTTGACATCACAAGACGAGCAAGTAGCGCCCTTTACTTTGTACAAAAAAAAACAAAAATCTAATAACTATAGCCTGTTCGGCGCCACCAAGAACGTACCTGTGTCAAATTTGGATCAATATGTTGTTCATTAAAAAAATTACATTTGATATTCAAAAATTATCTTATACGTCTCTCAAAAATGAGTGGCTATTTATTTATTAAGAAACCCCACTTATACAGTATGCGCCAAAAGTATGGAATAAATTCAATAAAAACGAAACAATTATTTTTTGGGAAAAATCCTCGAACAGGTCGATTTTTAATTTAAAAAATACATATTTTAACGTAAAATGCGATTTTCAAATGTTATTTGTTTTCGAGTAATGACGTCATCGATTTTTTTTTAAATGGCAACACCATATTTTTTTTCCTGATTCTGAAACATCGTTTAATTCTCTATCAGACAGTACTTAAATTTTGCCCTCTTACATAGGAAAGTTTTCGAGTAAATGACGATTGAATGTCAGGAAACGTAAATCAATTAAAATAAAGCAAAAACGTTATCAAGTTTAGTTTTTCGAATTCCAAAGTTCTTTTATGGATCACGTAGGTGAAAATCTTTGCAAAGTGTCATTGTCACACCGACTTTCTAATAAGTATTGTAAGCGACATAGAAATTATTATTCAATTTAAAGTATTATGGCACATTTAACTGTTACTCAAAGAATTGAAATTTTAATTCTTATCGGATGCGGGAATATGACTAGAACTCAGCAGGAAGTTTGCGATTTATTTAATGAAAAATATCAAGATCGCCCTATCAGCCAATCAACAGTCAGTAACGTAGGGTCTAAATTTAGAGAAACTGGCAATGTTATAAATATTCCAAAACCTGGACGTCCAAGCATTAATGAAAATCAGAAACAGAACATTTTGATAAGTATGGTGGATAATCCTCATAATTCTTCACGATTGGTTGCATTAAACAATGACACTAGTCAGAGCACAGTGCTACGTATCTTGAGGAAGGAAAAATATCATCCCTACAAAATTCATTTTGTGCAAGAACTCAATGAAAATGATCCCGATCGCCGCTTACACTTTTGCGAAATTCTAATGGATTTATGTCAAGGAAATAGAAATTTACACCGGCAAATACTATTTTCAGATGAGGCCACATTTTGTCTGAATGGTACAGTAAACCGTCAAACTTGCAGATATTGGAGTCGGGAAAATCCTCATTGGATGCCAGAGACACATACCCAACACCCTCAGAAATTAAATGTGTGGGCTGGAATAGTTGACGACAGAATAGTAGAGCCTTTCTTCTTTGAAGGAACCCTTACAGGACAAAGATATTTAGAGTTTCTAGAAAATGACCTTGTTCCAGCCCTTGCAGTAATTTTTCCTAACGATAATGACCCTAACATTCCTGACGATACCATATGGGTTCAGAAAGACGGTGCACCTCCGCACTATGCGCGCCCTATATGAGATTTTTTGGACAACTGTTTTCCTGGGAGGTGGATCGGCAGACGCGGACCGATAGAATGGTCTGCAAGATCGCCAGATCTTACACCTCTTGACTATTTTTTATGGGGATACTTCAAGTCAAAAGTGTACATTAATAAACCACGTAATTTAGAAGAACTTCCAAATCGCATTCAGGACGAAATACGCAGAGTTACCCCAGAAATCATTCATAATGTGCAAGAAGAATTTCTTCACAGACTTGCGCATTGTCAAGAAGTTGGTGGATGGCAATTCGAACATTTAATTTAAGTATAAAATTTAATCAATTGTATTTTATTTTACACACTTCAGAATTGTTACTTTTTTATGGATAAAATTTACGTTTTCTAACATTCAATCGTCATTTACTCGAAAACTTTCCTATGTAAGAGGGCAAAATTTTAGTACTGTCTGATAGAGAATTAAACGATCTTTCAGAATCAAGGAAAAAAATATGGTGTTGCCATTTAAAAAAAAATCGATGACGTCATTACTCGAAAACAAATGACATTTGAAAATCGCATTTTACGCTTAAATATGTATTTTTTAAATTAAAAATCGACCTGTTCGAGGATTTTTCCCAATAAAATAATTGTTTCGTTGTTATTGAATTTATTCCATACTTTTGGCGCATACTGTATTTCAATGTTCTGTCAAACTTAGCAATACTGCTGTCTTTTTTAAACACACTGTATAAAAAAATAAAATCCAAAACGATGTTGCTGTTAATACTCTCCCAATTTTTTTCTTTTTTTAAGAAGAGGATTTGTTTCTACAAAATCGTTAAAATAAATACAAATAAATGTGATACATCCAAGATTTTTACCACTTCAGTCACGTTTCTCGAAACGGGACCCTTTTTAATTCCGCATAAATGAACACGAGAAATCACCGTGTTCGTTGTTGTTCCTCAGGACGTAGACGAAATAAATTCGCATGCTCTCTAGCTTCAACACATAATCGTAACTCGGGGCCAGAAAACTGACTGTAATAAATTTAGTATTCAAGTCGTCTTATATCTTCCTATAAAAAATACCCTAAAATCTTTCAATACAGCGAGCGGGAGGAGCACGCAACCTGGAACTTTAGAAATGCAGATGCAGCTGATTGCTGGGGCCGGCCTTACGGCCTACGTGGTCTCAATCGGAAATCAATGCTCATGAGCCATAAAGAAGCCCTTTCGGCGCTGCTTCATTGTTTCTTATGTGCACTTGCCCAAATCAGCCACCTGGGTTACTTATCCCGGTTTATTCGCATCTGGGGATGGCTAATTTTATACATTTAAATCGATTCTGGCTGACTAAGTAGAAAATTGGTATTGATATAATCTCAGATTCGATTTATTTAAACAATATTTTTTATTGAATGTGTCGAATGTAAAATACACTATACGCAATTTATTTCTAAGGACAGGCCAAACATCAGTTTGATTAGTTTGAATGTGGTTTGAATACACATATATACTTTTTCTGCTCCCAATACCCCAATACTTTGAATCAATAGGTAAGTCATTCTAAACCATAAACTGAATACACTACACATTATTTTCAATAGATGGAAAACAAAGAAAATAGAAAGAGATCCGTAAATTTCTAGCTCGATGTTTATATACATATAGGTATTTATTTTTTTAGGACGTGATTTTTCCTCGGAAACTGCTATTAATTGCAAAATAAATCAGTGGGCTGAGGTAAAGGCAGCTACAGAAGAATCAAAAGCAAAATTTCTTCATACTGAACATGAAATGAAAATGAAGTGTCTTCTAGAAAAACATGAGTTAGAATTAAATATAATGAAAACTGAATCAGAGAGTCGAATGAAAATGGAAACAGCAGAACATAACATTAGACTAGAAATTTTAAATATAGAAAGATCAAAAATGTTAAAAAAGAAATAATACAAAATAAAATACTCTTTTAGTTTATTAATAACATTAGAAATGTACTGAATATAGCTACCTGAGTTATATAAAACTTTACAGATTTACATGTATATATTTATTTATTGGTGATCTAATAAGATGTTCTACTTGATTCTAAAAATCTAACGGCAGCTTTTGACAAGCCAAATCTTTTCACAAACTCATCATTCCACTTCAAAAAATGAATTTCTCGTTGCCTATATACCTTACGTACCCTCTGACGTCGAACTATATTTACTAATTGCAAGAAATCTTCATCATCTGTTAACATTTTTTCTAGATTTTCCATTTTGTTTGACAAAGAATTTGACACTTTAACTTGACTTATAATAATAATTGTTAAACTCGAGCTAAGGGCTAGAATTTCATGGCTTTATAAAGCTATACATTAAACTCCCCTTATAATTTTAGGAATTTTAGGAAAGCTAGTTATCCTCTTTTATATGATTTGCTATCAAATTCCAATATTAATGCTTCTGTCAAATTCTGATATATTAAATTTACTATTTCATAAATCAGTTCCTTTAAAAATGACTACTAAAAGACGATATCCTATCTGGTACAATAGAGAAATAATTTCAAATATTAAGAAAAAAGAATCTGCCTGGAGAAACTACAAACGTTATAAACCGACGGACTTTATTGTCAATTTAAATCATTAAGAAGAATAATAAAGACTCAGGTCAAAGCAGCTTATGAAGTTTTTATTAAAAATGCGGCAAAGACAATATCTTGCCTAATTCAAATAATTGTGCAGATTAAAAAGGGCAATTCAAGAATTCCGGGAATTGTGACACATGATCATATAAAAAATTGACTCAACAAATTATTGATACATTTGCAAATTACGCTAGCAGACCTTACGTCCAATCCAGACTTCACTGATGTTTCGAATAACATATGAAACAATTCTGCTATATGTCAATTACTCTGGTCGCAGAATAAGATATCATTCGGGCTTCCAAAAAACTGAAAGATAAATTGACACCAGGTTTAGATGGAATTCCAAGCTTTGTAGTTAAAGACTGTACGCGAGTTCTATTAAACCAAATGATTCATATACACTTTCGTCTCACAAATTTCCAGATGTCTGGATAACTGGGCTTCCTCCATTACTAATAATTACAGGAATATATCAATACTTTCTAAATTTATGAAACTCCTTGAGGTAATCCTATACAATCAGATTTACCCGGCTTTATGAAAAAAAGATCAAATACGATAAACTTAGTCTGTTTTGTCCAGTATATATATATGAGGCTTTGGAGAGTCAGGAACAGATTGATGCTATTTATTTTGATTTTTAAAAGGCGTTTGACCAAATTGATCATTATGTTTTATTATCCAAACTTGATAGCAATAGCTTTTCTTGGAATTTAGTAAAATTTCTTAAATCTTATTTATCGGGTAGATACAAATATTTTGATTATAACGGTGTTAGATTTTTTACTTATCCTGTAAATACTTGCGTTCCCCAAGTTCCAATTTAGGTCCCTTATTATTTTCAATATTTATTAACGACTTAGCTAATTTAATTAAATGCCCCAAACAACTTTTTTCTGACGATTTCAAATTTTATACGATAATTAATAAATGCACAACTGCCAATATTTACAATCAGTCATTGATTTTGTCTCGGAATGATGTACAAGTTATCGTATACATATAAATACATCTAAATGTTATGGTGTGTCATATAATAGGAGGGAAACTATTATTTATTACAATTATCAGTTGGCTTCGACTGAAATAGATAGGTGAGATGGAGTGTCTTCTGTGATAATGGCTTGACCTTCAAACAGTACATAAATATTATTGTATCTTCTGCATCTAAGTCACATGGATTTATTATTAGAAATTGTAAAAATTTTAGGAATATATCGGATTTGAGATTACTATAACAATCATTGATTTGTTCGAAGTTGGAATGCTGTAATTTGCTATACGCTGTATCATATTGATTCAATTCTGATTAAAGGCGATTTTAAAATTATATTTGTTATGAGGAAGATGATATATTCTCAAAAAGACATGGATAATTACTTATTACTGCATAGATACAATTTCTTATCCCTGCGTACAAGACGCAAAATTGTATCAGTCACTTTTATATACAATATACAACTTAATTTACAACAATGTTGATTGTATTGATTTACTGAGTAAGCTTAGTTTTTTTATTCCATGAATCAGAAGTAGTTATGAGCGTATTTCACAAGATAGTCCAGAGCATTTAGATCAAAATTGACCGGAATAGCGGTGCATTGTGTTCAGGTAGGTCCTAGGAAAAAAGTCTATATCGTCTGGTTTAGCCATTTTTTGAAAAATGCCTTCTGTACCGGAAAATGCATTACACCATTATAGAAACGACTGGAAACTCGGAAAAATCGCTCGGAAATCGTTACTCGAGGGTTTTCGGAGCTGCCGAACTCGATTCTGGCATTAGAATTACCCAGGGATGCATGGGGGTGGCTCTGTGGGAGTGTGCGGAATTGGGGGAGAAATGGCAGCGTGCATGAAAATCGCTCCAAACTCGTTGCTCGGAGTTTTTGGGGATGCCGAATTCAATTCTGGCATAGGAATTACCCGGGGGCTCTGCTGGGGGTGTCCGGAGGGTCATTATGGGGGGGGGGGGGGAAATTGCATAGTCCATGGGAAGCGCTCCAAACTCGTTACTCGGGTGTTTTCGAGGATGCCGAATTCAATTTTAGCATTAGATTTCGGCGCTCGGAGGTCCTTTGTGGGGTTGTCTGGGTGTCGATCGATACTCGGGGGGTTTTCGGGGTTGCCGACTTCCATTCTGGCATTAGAATTACCCGGAGGTATGAATAATACAAATTTTGATTGAATATTAAATAAATAAATATTACACATATTATAAAAACAATTGCTTTGGAAGTCTTTTGTGCCTCGAAACTGGATTTGCCTGTTACATGCCTGTTGGAAACAAATGCCTTATTATTGTCTCGAATCTCATAAAATTTGTGCATTAATCCTCTCAATTATACCGAATATTTATTTTTGCAATATAATTAATGAATTGTGAGTTTAGTATCATGAGGCTGACCATCTGCGATATTTGAAAATGCAATGAAATTACTTTTATTGACATTAAGACTTAATAAACTGCTATCAAACCAGTTTTTAATATTAATTAGGACATTTCCGGCATAGTTATATAGATTTTCTCCATAATTTCGTGTGTATACAATAGCTGTATCATTTGCATATGAAAGCATAGTGTCTTTTACGCCGTTAAGCTCAAAATATTATTTATGTACACTAAAAATAAGATAGGACCAATAATCGTTCCTTGTGGAACGCCTGTAGTAACTAATAAAAGTTCACTGATTTCATTATTTATCTTAACACTCCTATATCGGTTTTCGGTAATTTTTAAATATATTAAGTGCAACACCTCTAACACCAATGTTTTCTAAACGATTTAATAATATGTTTAACATTATCGAACGCTTTAACAAGGTCAAGGAATACAGACAGACATTTTTTATCACGATTTAAACTACTTACATTTCATTATACAAGTTCAATTACAGTTCAATTCAATACTATATTTATTTTAAACCAAATTGATAGAATATTGAATGTTTTTCTAATATTTTCGCAAAATTATTAATACAAGATATTGGTCTATAATTGATTGTGTTCTATCTCCTGTAACAACAGACGCCTTTAATCTTTCGGGAATTATTCGTTGTGTAAACAATAGATTTATTAAATATTGCAAAGGCTTAGCAAGATACATATGCATATTTTTTAATAACTTTAGCAGATATTCTATCTGGACTTGCTGCAGATTCACTTTTCAGCTGTGATATGTACAAAATAATTTCCGCTCTGTAACAGAATATTTAATTTTATCAGAAATCTGCTTACCAATATTAACAAAAATATATTAAAAAAGTGTTTTCTTCCTTCTAACTTTGTATATAGTAACCAGTTTTATCTGCCAATGAGACTTGTATTTTTTTTAATTTATTGGAAGCTTCATCTACAATTTTCCAAATTTTTGGCATTATTAATTTCATTTTTATAAAAAATCATGTTTAGTTTTTTTTATTATTTTATTCAAATTTTCCTATAAACTTAATTTGTCACAATATTTCTGCCTGTTATGAAATCTAATTACTTGAGTCTTTTCAGTATTAAGATTGAGATAATTGGATTTATCACATATCCACTGTCTTTAATATTTTTACCATCGTCAACGTTTAAAGAACACTAATAAAAAAGCATACATAAAAAACAGCCATCAGAAAGGATGCTACCAAATTCGTTAGTATATAGCAAAAAAGGATTGGATCTGATATGGATCTCTGAGAGACACCCATGCTGACTTCAAGAAGTTCAGAATTATTTTTCGATAAGAATTTATCATTCCTGTATGTCAGATTAACGTACACCATACGAATCCAGTTTTGAATGCCATTTTGTTGTGATTAACAATATTCAAATCCTGGAAAACACAGGTGAGACGATTATAGGTCTATAATTTTCCATAAGTTTCCATAGGAAAAACAATTATATATATATATATATATATATATATATATATATATATATATATATATATATATATATATATATATATATATATATATAAAGAAAATTCAATCGAGCATCGCAATACAGAGATATTCATATTAACTTTATTTTTCCTGATTGCATTGATAAAACATGTCATGGTCTATCTTTTACTGTTTGCGGTATATTGGTGATTAAATAATTAAATTAAAGTATAGTGCGATACTCGATATTTTATTGATAAAATTAAAATCTTTGTAAAAAAATTGTCAAGAAATACACGTTTCAGTTTTCCCATATCTTCTAGGGTAGCAAAGTTACAGTACGTTTACTCTGTACATTATTATCTAAATACAGTATGCGCCAAAAGTATGGAATAAATTCAATAACAACGAAACAATTATTTTTTGGGAAAAATCCTGGAACAGGTCGATTTTTAATTTAAAAAATACATATTTTAGCGTAAAATGTCATTTGTTTTCGAGTAATGACGTCATCGATAAAATGGCAACACCATATTTTTTCCTTGATTCTGATAGATCGTTTAATTCTCTATAAGACAGTACTAAAATTTTGCCCTCTTACATAGAAAAGTTTTCGAGTAAATGACGATTAAATGTTAGAAAACGTAAATCAATTAAAATAAAGCAAAAACGTTATCAAGTTTAGTTTTTCGAATTCCATAGTTCTTTTATGGATCACGTAGGTGATCACACCGACTTTCTAATAAGTATAGTAAGCGACATAGAAATTATTATTGAATTTAAAGTATTACGGCACATTTAACTGTTACTCAAAGAATTGAAATTTTAATTTTTATCGGATGCGGGAATATGACTAGAACTGTTTGCGATTTATTTAATGAAAAATATCCAGATCGCCCTATCAGCCAATCAACAGTCAGTAAGGTAGAGTCTAAATTTAGAGAAACTGGCAATGTTGTAAATATTCCAAAACCTGGACGTCCAAGCATTAATGAAAATCAGAAACAGAACATTTTGCTAAGTATGGTGGATAATCCTCATAATTATTCACGATTGGTTGCATTAAACAATGACACTAGTCAGAGCACAGTGCTACGTATTTTGAGGAAGGAAAAATATCATCCCTACAAAATTCAACTTGTGCAGGAACTCAATGAAGATGATCTCGATCGCCGCTTACACTTTTGCGAAATTCTAATGGATTTATATCAAGGAAATAGAAATTTACACCGGCAAATACTTATTTCAGATGAGGCCACATTTTGTCTGAATGGTATAGTAAACCGTCAAACTTGCAGATATTGGAGTCGGGAAAATCCTCATTGGATGGCAGAGGCACATACCCAGCACCCTCAGAAATTAAATGTGTGGGCTGGAATAGTTGACGACAGAATAGTAGGGCCTTTCTTCTTTGAAGGAACCCTTACAGGACATAGATATTTAGAGTTTCTAGAAAATGACCTTGTTCCAGCCCTTGGAGTAATTTTTCCTAACGATAATGACCCTGACATTCCTGACGATACCATATGGTTTCAGCAAGACGGTGCACCTCCGCACTATGCGCGCCCTGTACGAGATTTTTTGGACAACTGTTTTCCTGGGAGGTGGATCGGCAGACGCGGACCGATAGAATGGCCTGCAAGATCGCCAGATTTTACATTTCTTGACTATTTTTTATGGGGATACTTGAAGTCAAAAGTGTAGTTACCCCAGAAATCATTCATAATGCGCAAGAAGAATTTCTTCACATACTTGCGCATTGTCAAGAAGTTGGTGGATGGCAATTCGAACATTTAATTTAAGTATAAAATTTAATCAATTGTATTTTATTTTACATACCTCAGAATTGTTACTTTTTTATGGATAAAATTTATGTTTTCTAACATTCAATCGTCATTTACTCGAAAACTTTCCTATGTAAGAGGGCAAAATTTTAGTACTGTCTGATAGAGAATTAAACGATCTTTCAGAATCAAGGAAAACAATATGGTGTTGCAATTAAAAAAAAATCGATGACGTCATTACTCGAAAACAAATGACATTTGAAAATCGCATTTTACACTAAAATATGTATTTTTTAAATTAAAAATCGACCATACTTTTGGCGCATACTGTATATCTATGACAAGCGAATATTTTTACGAAAAATGGCTTTTCAAAAAGAAAAAATCAAAATTAAAAAACGTTACAGATTAGAGCTGCTAACTATTCTTCTCAGGTTAAATTTCTTGAGGTATTGATCAAAAAATGACAGAATTCGTGATCTTTCTAAGAATCTGTCTAAAATAAATCTTATTAGGAGAATTCTTTCAGCTATTCTATTTTTAGACTTGTGTTAGTTACTTATTATTAAAATCCTATTGCCAAAAACTGCTCATATTGCAATTGTTATCAATAATGACATCGTAAAAATTTCGTGAAGGTAAACCTTTTTCTGATTTTCTTAAAATCCTAACAAACAAAATAAATATTATTTCATTCCATTTTTTGCTCTCTGAATATTAAGCTATATTTTAATATATCGAGATGTTCTCGGCCCTATCTGACTTCCTATACTGCACAATCTTAGGGTGTTTTTGAGGAAAGGCAGACGATTAGAATTTAAATTAAATTTATTACTGCCACTTTCCGCCCTGTCGTCGGAATTATGTGTTAAACTTAGAAAACGCATAAATTTAACCGAGTAGGATTTTATTGCATCTGCATACTAATAGATTCGATCGACCGTGCATATGTTCGCATGCTAATCGGCACGGAATTGCAAAAACAAATGGGGTACTTCAGTTAGAGTGATAAAATTCGAAACATCCATATGTTACATATGAGGGCGATGAGCGAAATCAAGATATGAAATACAAATAATATAATTTTTGTTATGTCCATCATAACAAGATTTTTTCAGTGGTTGTACTGTGTAATATTACTAAATTTATAAGGGAATAATGCATGGTTTATACAGGGTGTAACTTTGAATAGGGGTCGGATTTGTAGGGATGCCATCTACGACCTTTAGGAGTTACGGAATGTCTTGGACCTTTATTTTAACTTCTAGAACATTCCAGAATATATTAAAATTGGTTCTAGACGCATTCTAGAGGACATAGGAAACTTTGAGAACCCTAAAAGTATATATAAGCGGATCGGCCAGGCCTCTACAGTTTAGTTTATATTGAGCAGTCGAATGCGAGTGACAAACATCAAAGTAAATATTTGACAGTTGTGAATCTGTTTGAAAGATATTTGTTGTGCAATCAAGTAATGACAATAAGATTTGCTTTTCTACGTGACGTATTTCAAGGCTAAGTCAACGTAGATGTTACATTAGTGTCAGAAGTTCGACGTAGTACAGAGAAGGAATTTGAGTTGAAAAAATAAATGAAATACAGCTAGGATGAAATAAAAGAAGACTTAAAGAAATAGATTAAGAACAGTCAGGATGAAATGAAGAATAGCCAAGCGAAATGATGGAAGATTTGGAAAAGAAATCAAAAAGAAGTGAAGAGCAGTTTAGAAGAAATGAAAAATAATCAGGAGAAATTAAGAATCGAAGTGAAAACTAGTTTGCAAGAAATCAATAAGAAGAGACCTATTAGTTTAACATCTGTTCTCTGCAAGTTGATAGAACGAATTATATGTAATGAGTTTATATTATTTTTGTTAAACAGCAATATTATACGAGCTACACAACATGGATTTTTACCCGAGAAGTCAGTGATGTTCAATTTACTTTCTATTCTAAATGCATGGACAATGTATATGGACTGTAGTGAACCTCTAGACATAATTTATTTGGATTTTCCACGTGCTTTCAATAAAGTACCAATATGTAAATTGATGTGTAAGCTGGAGATATTGAAGTGCGTGGAAAATTACTATCTTGAATTGGATCTTTTCTTTGCTATAAGCAATTTACAATGCGGATTGGTAACTGTTACTCTGACAAACTCTGAGATGTTCTAAGTGGTGTCCCCTAGGGTTCGGTGCTGGGTCCTATCCTGTTTTTAGTTTATGTATAGGATTTCACCAGTAATTGTGCATCTGGGTCACTTTCTTATGTTGACGATTTGAAACTTTTCTCACCACCGACTTCGATTTTACAAAGGGACTTTGATCTCATTACACTTGGTATTTGGAAAGGTTAATACCACTTAACTACACTAAATGTTGTGTAATGCATTTATTTAAAAACAATCCAAAACTGAACTACACAATTGATGGTCATAACCTAAACACTGTGATCCAGTTTAATGTCCTAGGTCATTGTCTTGGAGTGCTCATGTGGTTAAATCAATTAATTTATATGTCCAAGACACATGTTGTATATATTCGCCCACATCTTGAGTTTTCTGTAACCATATAGTTTCTTGTTTTAAAGCAAGATATTCTGCAGTTGCGGGTATCCAGAGACGCAATACTAAACTTACCGTCGGATTTAAACATCTGCAGTCGTTGGAGGGAAGGAGGATGCGTGGCGATCTTATAATGATATACACGGTTCTTCGTGACAAAATCCACTGTCAGATAAAATATTCGTTCGTAACAGGGATGTGAGACTACGAGGTCATGATTTGAAATTAAAGGAGGAGCATTTTTACACCCGCACAAGACAGCATTTTTTATCGAATCGTTTTTTTGATATGTGGAATTCATTATCAAATTATGTAATTTCAGCACCTTCGATTAATTCCTTGAAACATAGATTTGATAATTATTTGTTCTCGACCTATACGTAGACTTATTTTCCATTGTTTCTTTGTTGAACTTTACACCAATAGTTGTGTTCATAATCATGTTTTGATTTAATTTTGTAACTGAGTGAAATAAGTTTCGGCTTAGTAATAATCAGTTAGAAGAGGCAACTAATGTTAAACTTAGTGAATTTGAGGAAACTGTTGAAGAAGAAATGAATTAATTGAGAGGTACAAGATGAGGTCCAGGTTGTAGAAGAAAGTATGACCAAGTTACAAATTGAAGTCTTACATCAGAAATCCCAATTATCCGTGAAGGAGTCCATTAAGACTCTAACAAGTTTTGTTTTATTCTCAAGTTTGAAGCCGTCAACGTTTGACGGCAAGCAACGGTCGGAAGGAGAAAAAACCACCTCACCAATAGTGGTTATATGAGGTGAAGGAGATTTTAAGAACACTAGATGAAAATAAACAAAAGGATTATCAAACGTTAAAAACTGCTTTAGAAGTGAGGTATAATGAAGCTACAACACGTATATCAAGCTCAACTAAAAGACCGAAGACAACAATTTGAATTAAATCTACAGCAATTTGAGGCAAATGTAGTACGTATGGTGAAGCCAGTCTAACCCACAGCACCTGCAGAGTTCTAACAACAGTTAGCAGTGAGTAGCTTCATTGACTGAAATTAGTCCAGCATTAAGATTAGCCAGAAATGACAATCTATCTGACGCTCTAACCTTGGTCAAGACAAAAAAGCCACCTCACTAATAGTGGTTCTACGAAATGAAGCCATGGAGATTTTAAGAACGCCAAATGACAATAAACAAAAGGATTATCAAACGTTAAAAACTGCTTTAGAAATGAGGTATGATGAAGCTACAACACTTTTATCAAGCTCAACTAAAAGGCCGAAGACAACAATTTGAATAAAATCTACAGCAATTTGAGGCAGTTATAGTACGTATGGTAAAGCTAGCCTATCCCACAGCACCTGCAGAGTTCCAAGAACAGAACCAAGTGAGCAGCTTCATTGATTCTGAAATTAGTCAAGCATTAAGGTTAGCCAGAAATGACAATCTATCCGACGCTCTATCTCTGGTCAAGGTGAGACCAGCCTAATTAGGCTTCAGACTGGATAACAATGAGGAGTCCAAACAAATGTAGAAGAGTTTGCGATTTTTATAAAGGGCGGGATCGTTCTGATTTTATCTTGTATACGAGGTGAACACCCATCCAGTGTTCCACTGTGGAGCAAAGGGGCATCATAGGAATCAATACTTTAGGAATACATTTAATTAAGATCCGAGGGAGCCTGACAATTGGAGAGATATGACAATTGGAGAATAAGCAAGAAAAGAGTCCAACCAGAAAGTTTAAATATTGAAACACAAAAGAACCAATTATTAAAATTGAGACAGGAACTGGAAAAGGAGAAAAAGCAGTAACTGATCTGGGCAACCAGAATAAAACTTTGGAAGGTAGTAATGCTGAACTCTTCAACCAGATAAAATTAATTCAGAATCAAAAGAAATAGAAAGAAGCTCAGTGGATTAAACAAAAGGAGGAACACACATTTTTTCGTATCTAACAATAACAGAGAAAAGAGGATGTAGCAATTTATGCGTGGCCACCTTGGCTTGGTGGTTTGGTTTGACTTGATAATGGATCACTTATGAAACTCAATTTGAGCTGTGAACCTTTAACCGCCTGCTCATAACTTACTTACAGTGACAGAAAGAAATATAGACAAATAGAATGTAGTTAGTTTTACACAATATTGTTAATACCTAAAAATATATAAAATAACGATTACATAAAGGGTAAACATTTTTTCATTAAATAGGTAGATAATTGATTGATAGGTTAAAGTCACTTTTGACATTGTCGATATTTAATTTCAAATAAGTATAATAATTTTTATAGTTAGATATTTGACTCAATGCAGAAATAGGTCAAATCTCATCTATTGTGGTTGAATTTTCGAGTTTCAAAAGTGAACTTAGATATTTATAGAATGTTTTCATTAATCCAGGTTAGTAAGTTTAGCTAAAATAATTTTTGTTTTAGATAATTATTGAATAGAGCTTTGTCTGTGGAATTGTTCATTAGCATACCTAGATGTTTGGTATCGGAGAACATACATATGACTTCATTGATAGGAATTGTATGAGATTTTATTTATATTAGCTTAAAATACCTTTCCAATACAATGAAAAAATGTTACAAAAGGTAATAATGAAAAATATATGGGTAGATATTGTGGGTGTAATTCAACGCTGATCGGGATTTAGTTCGCAGTCACACAATATTGTTAATACCTAAAAATATATATAAAAAAAGAAAGAAATATGTTTATTTAAGATTTAAAAAAATATTTCACTCCTTTTCGTTTCATGTCCTGCAATTCGAAGGATAATTCATTTTTAAAATTATCAATAAAACGGATTAACTGCTATCTGGCGGAAGCCATCGCTCACTAGGTTGTACTTAACACACAAATCGCGCCGAATGGGCCATAATTTCTGGTATTACAGCACATTTGCACCGAAATAATTAATTTCAATCTAAACGTAACAATTTAGCCGAGCCACCCCACACCGTGGAACAACTCCAGTGCGGCTGAATGAAGCGGGGCGGAAAGAGGAAACCGTAAAAACATCAATGCACTAACTGCAAGACATTTACATAACGGCACTGTCGATATTAACTTTAGAGCGAGCCAAATTAAATTAAAATGCTCAAAGTTGGAAAACTTCCCCGCTGTCGTCTTAATTTCCTTTGTCGTTCCTGTGCGCCCTGAAAAACCCGACAAGAAGATTTTTTTTATAGGGAGATAAATAATCATAGTTTGCGGGGTCAACTATTCCTAGTCGGAGGCGAGTACGTGGAGAAAAAGCTATACTAAAATGTATACAACTATCATTCTATAATTTGTATAAAAAATACAATTAATAAAAATTTTTCTTTGGAATCGAATGTTATACAGGGTCCGTATAAAATACGTATGCAACACTTAATCACAGACTCCCGGATTCAAAATAGATTTATTCACTAAAAAAACTGATTTATGTATATTTACCATGATTATCATTGACAATTTTGACTGACTTTGTTACTAATGTATTTAATAAATTATTTGACTAACGACAATGGGGGAAATTGCATGATTTTTCCAAATACGTGCAGAAGAAAGAATATATTATTTTAGTCGAAATGGCGTTTGTTCTAAACAATTTCGTGGAAAAATAAGCCTAAACAACATTTAAAAATTTAATCTGGCCATGCCCTCATAAAACAATTGCCACCATAGCGTACATCTGTGACGTCAAACGCCGTTCGCACGTGTATACCTAAACACAGTGTGCTTTAGTTCATATCTGAATACGATTTCTATGCTTTCGGACAACGCAGTACAGACGTTTAATAATAATAATGATGATGATGATGATGGTGATGGTGATGGTGATACTGATGCTGATGCTGATGCTGATGCTGATGCTGATGCTGATGCTGATGCTGATGCTGATGCTGATGCTGATGCTGATGCTGATGCTGATGCTGATGCTGATGTTGAAGCTGATGCTGATGATGATGATGATGAAACTATATTTCTTTTTGGACTCAAATTAAGAATATTTATGTTTATGTTTAAAATTAAATAAAAGACCTTCCCAGACCCACAACTCTATTAGTGCTAAAAAGGACATATTTGGTTTTATTCTCATTCAGAACAAGTTTGCTTTGTTGGAACCAATTTTGAATTCTAACAAAGCAATCCGATGTTTTCGATCCCACTTCACAGAGTGTGGCTCCATGTATCATAATGTTGTATCATCGGCATAATTTATTATTTTATGTCTCCCATTCGAGAACAATTTGCCCAAATCGTTAATATATACATATATTAAATAACAGAGGCCCCACAATACTACCCTGAGGAATACATCTCTTAACACTTTGCTTTGATGACTTAACAATTATCCATTTGAAGTCGATGTTAGTTATTTGACTTCTATTTTCTAAATATGTTTTGAACCACTTTAAACAATTCATCTAATCCCGTAAGTAGACATTTTCTTAAGTAAAATTTCATGATCTACACAGTCGTGTAGAAGAGTTAATTTGTGATTTATGATATTATTATGTGTTATTGTGTTGAATAGATATTGGAATCGAATAAAGGTGCAAAATAGACTCATAAAATCGACATAGAAAGTGCATCTCTCCAGATGGAAGAAGTATTGTATTAAGCCATTATGTACGAATACAGCATACAGCGCCTAATATATTTCACCGTGCCAAAAAGTGTAGTGTAGGGCGATGAAGCGCGACGAAAGGAAGCATTGCAACATTGTTTGTTTATGAAGACCATTTTAATATAAGTTTAATTTGAAATGCCGGTAGGCTGAAATTCATCGAAAAAATAAAATCAGTTATACTGTTCTATTAAGCTCATTATCAGAATGTATACAGGGCGATTAGAAGAACAGTGGTAAAGCAGACATTGTTTCTCATTTATTGTATTGAGCGTTTCATTCCGATTCCAAATAACATCTTCTGTATGTGGTCCTACCATTTACGTGATGTAGAATATAATATTTCAATATTTATACAATTTTGCTATCTGACGTGATTTCATTAAATTACCTGTTTTATACTGAAAACAGAATATGTTTAAGAAAAAATTAAATCAGTAGTAAATAACAACAAAAATATAAAAAGATAAATGTTAAATATCATTATTCATTACTTTTGTTTGTCACTTTTCAAATTAAAACAACTAGTTTAATGTGAAATCAGATGGCATAATTTTATAAATACATCAAGTAAAAACATCTATCTGGTACTTACCCAACAGCATTGTCGCCCTAATTGTCAGGAGCAGATCTATATTGTAGGAATAAGCTATGTTTAAGGCTTACGGCGAGCGGTCGATCCAAAGGGATATAGTTTTCGCTCAGTAACTCCTCAACAAAAAATGATAAAAATATGCGTTTTTTTTTAATAGACTACAAATATTATTTTACGTCGACGCTGTGTTTTGAAATTTTCAAAATATGCAAAATTCATTTAAAAAACAATTAATTTAACACTTTTTTAAAATTTCAAAACACAGCGTCGACGTGAAATAATATTTATAGTCTATTAAAAAAACCCGCATACTTTTATCATTATCCGTTAAGGAGTTACTGAGCGAAAACTATGGGTTTGTTCCAATACAGCAAGAATCGATTCCGAACCGTCCAGGATTACTCAGTCAGTTCAGTTGTTAATGTATTCTCGGCGAATGCGATGTAAGACGGTGTTTTTCAAACATTTCTCACGGTTCTGAACCAGTTCTCGACGGTAGTTGGAACAGACCTTATATATCGTTTGTTAGAGCGCTCACCGTAAGCCTCAACAATACCGTAAGTTCGCCACATCATCACTAATAATTTTATGACCCACAAATATCACAACCAATACCGTAACCTGCACCTGTATCAACGGAAACCAACTGCGCTGAACGGCGTGTAACGTCACACCAATAATATCGCGTTTTCGGCCATGTAATTTGATTTACATCCTATGGCAATTTATTATTGTGATTAGCCAGACACATGTTCTGAACTTTCAATATGTTTGAAAGATTACTCTGTCGTACATTTCAAACCAATATAAAATTCCGCGTTTATCATCATTGTCTCGGAAATGGGTCAACATTATTAATTTCAAAATACTTTTTATCATTAAATATAAACAAATATACAAACTTCGAAAAGAAGACGTTCTTAAAACTAGTGTATGTACATAATATTTTACAAGAACAATTGTAACATCCACATCACGTTCAAAATGTTCAGGAACTCATTTTATATACTGACGAGCCGTGGTTTACAAGATTCGGAATCACAAACCTGCACAACAAACAGACTCGACAGAAGGAACCATGAGTACGCGGTGTAGACAAGCTACATCTATCGGCTATTCGCGGAAGTGAAAAGCTACAGACACGATGCGTTATACATGCAGTAGGCATGCTACAGAAACAGTTAGGGTTATTCGTCAGATACCTCAGTTATGGCATACTGATGAGAGCTAATAAGTTCGAAATCGGTATATGTCTGTTTGCTACAGATTTTCCAGGTGTAATTTAATGTCGGTCGGGGCATTAGCCCAGAGAATAGTTGTTTCCTGGAATTATATAAATGAATTATTTAAACTCAAATTGAATGGAACTGTGATCGGTTCTGCAGATGATACAGCATTATTTTACACGGCAAAAAACTGGGAAATATTAAAAATGGTAGATGAGGAAGATTTTAATTTAGTATTGAATTGGTTTAGCAGTAGAATATTAACAGTTAATCTAGAAAAAACACACTTTATTCCATTTACTTCATACCGATCAAACTTACCTGATTATACGTATCTATCAGTCATAAGCAATAATTCTACAGTTCAAATTAAATCAACTGAGTTTATTAAATATCTAGGGATATATACAGGGTATCCCAACGAAAATTTGACCCCCCCTATAATTGGAAAACCGAATAATATTTCAAAATTCACCTAGACCCGTCGATTTTTGTTCTTGGGGGGAGCTTTTTTGACAGTCAGGCCAACTCGATATGTTAATCCCCCTAATGCCTAGCAACCCCAACTTAAAAATTTCAAATGCAACTACCCCACTTGTGGCACATCATTTTAAAGCCCTTTTCATTGCGAATACAGTTTTTAAAAATCGGTTGAGATTTGACAGAATTATTGGTTACAAACGAAAAGATGACAACTTACGCTTAGTAATTTCTACACAAATGCCCACCACTAATAAGTTTTTCATCTACTACACATGACCGCATTACCTAATTGTTATTGATGTGTCCATCAGTTTACAAAAAAGTCAGAAATGAAATAAAAAAGCTGAAGCAAATAAAACTAGATACTAAAATAGTTATTAGTAGAAGATACTTAAGTTTATAGGAATTTAGACCTTTTCAAAATAACAACAAATCAGTACTACAAAAAAAGTCGGTGTTTTTTGCTTGTGACCAAGAAATCGTTAGTTTCAGCCGTTATTGAAAGTATTAACGTGTGTTCGAAATGGTTTATTCTATCGCGGAAAGAGTAGAAATTGTTGCAATATATTATCGAAACCACGATTGCGCTAAAGCTACAGCACGAATTTTTAATGCCAATCATCCTGAAAAAAATGTAAACCACCAGTACGTTAAACACCTGATTGACAAATTTGTTGCAACAGGTTCGCTTTTAAACAACAAACGTGAAGTAATTGGGCCAGTTCGAAATGAAGCAGTTGAAGTGGCAGTTTTGGGTCATGTACAGATGGATAATAAGCAATCGATTACAACTGTGTCTCAAGCTTCTGGCGTATCCCGTTCCAGTGTTCATCGAATTTTGAAAAAACACAAGTTTCATCCATTTAAGATGACGCTGATTCAAGAGTTACATGAAGATGACTTTGATCGCCGTAACCAATTTTGCGAATACTTTAGTGAACAACTTCTACTGAATCCAAATCTTCTCTACAATACATGTTTCTCCGACGAATGCACAATTATGTTGAATGGCGAAGTGAATAGACACAATTGTCGTTATTGGAGTGATACTAATCCGCATTTAATCAGGGAATTTCATACTCAGACACCTCAAAAATTGAATGTTTGGGCAGGCAGACATTTTGGGCGACCATCTTGTTGGACCATTTTTCATCCAAGGTAATCTCAATGGAAACACCTATCTAGAATTATTAGAAAGTACAATTGATCTTAGGATAACAGAGATTTTAGAAAGTGACGACAATTTACTAGAAAATGAAATAACCTTCTAACAAGATGGTGCGCCCCCGTACTATGCTGCTGCTGTGCGACAATTTTTGGATGACCATTTCCCGGAGCATTGGATTGGCAGAAGAGGTTCCGTCGAATGGCCACCAAGATCTCCGGATCTGTCCCCTTTGGAGGGGGGTCATTTAAAATCACGAGTATACGCCACTCACCCTGAAACATTGCAAGTGCTACATCAGAGAATTGTAGAAAAATGCCGATTAATAACTGCGGATGTCTTTAATAATGTTCGAACAGAATTTGAAAACAGACTGTATTATTGTTTGGGAGTTAACGGGGGTCATTTTGAGCAATTCATCAAATAAATCTGATTTATTATTTGCTTCAGCTTTTTTATTTTATTTCTGACTTTTTTGTAAACTGATAGACACATCAATAACAATTAGGTAATGCGGTCATGTGTAGTAGATGAAAAACTTATTACTACGCGTAAGTTGGTTTGTCATCTTTTCGTTTGTATCCAATAATTCTGTCAAATCTCAACCTATTTCTAAAAACGGTACGTCACTGTATTTGCAATGAAAAGGGCTTTAAAATAATGTACCACAAGTGGGGTAGTTGCATTTAAAATTTTTAAGTTAGGGTTGCTAGACATTAGGGGGATGAACATATCGAGTTGGCTTGACTGTCAAAAAAGCTCCCCCCAAGAACAAAAATCGACGGGTCTCGGCGAATTTTGAAATATTATTCGGTTTTCCAATTATAGGGGGGGTCAAATTTTCGTTGGGATACCCTGTATAGATCCACACGTAAAATGGGAAAACCATTTACATTACATTACAAAAAAGATTAGATCAATGTTACCTATCTTTAAAAAATTAGTACCCATTGTAACTTTACAGCAACTCAAAATGCTATATTGTGCTCTTGTTGAGCGTCACATTACTTACGGCTTATATATCTGGGGAGGCGCTGCAAATGTTCATTCACATACACTAGAAATTGCCCAAAAACATATTAAAATCATAATGAAAAAACTATATATGTACAGCAGTGAAAATCTGTTCAATGAATCCAAAATTTTTGACCTTAATAAACTGTTTTGTTTTAGAATTTTAACTAGGCAATATATAAACAGGAACAAATTAAAACCTTTAGAACATGATTATAACACCAGACAACGTGAAACTTATTTTCAAGTGCCTAAACCAAATACTGCATAATTTACAAAATGTTACTCTTACCTTGGAACCAAAATGTATTATCTTTTTCTTGAGGATATTAAATGTTATTTATTAATATGTTATTTAAAATATGTTTTGTTGTCAAAATTAAGGTACTCAAGATTTGGATACGCTGTCTAAAAATTTCAATTTGTGCCTAAATCCCTGCATCTATGCCACTGGCTACAGTTGAAATGCCATATTTCGGTAATAAATGTATCCTTAGTTCATACAAAACCCGAGTTTTACCTTTATTCATTAAAAAATTATAAAATAAAACTGTTCTTTCTTGAAAAAATTTAATCTGTACCGAAAACAAAATAAACTAAGAAAAAATTTTGAATATTTTTTTTATGGTTTTATTTTTAGAACACGCTTGTTTGTGATATACAATAGCGCAACACCTCATATTTTTTATATTTAGTATAAAAATATTTATGTACAACTTTAATGTTATTGAAATATTTGTTATTACAAATATAATTTCTGTTTACATATATGACAATTTTGTTGCGTTGCAATATTTTACGAGATATTTCTTTTCGTGTAGGTAAATCATGAGAAACTTTATTCCGGTCGGAATTAAATTTGAAACTGCATGAATGGTCAAAGGGAACAAGAAAACATTAAAAATTGCTAAGGAACGTGCTCGGCTCCGCGTTTAAATCTTGTTAGACTAATCAGTAAATTTGGAAATGGGGATAAGGCAAAAAGGAAAACAAATTAATTATTTATGTAATTTGCATTTACATTTTTTAGACTGCTCAGCTAATATTATTTAATTACATAAATAACTTTTGTCAAATTAAGACAGTTAATTTAATAAACTGGCTTCCTTTTTATACAGAGGTTCTCAAAATGCAGTAGACAAATTTCTTAAAATAAGAAACAAAGTTTTCATGACAGTAGTTTTAAAGGTTTCACTGCCATTTACTCTAATATGTTTTTTCGGGTTGTTATAGTGTGGCTTAGGTAACTTGTCGCCACCAGTCACATAATATGTGTGCTCTTTTCTAGTCTAACTGGAAGGAAATCTTTGACCTGCTTTTGTTGCAAGCGGGCTAGAGTCCGTGAGGCACATTCACTACTAGAATACCTAACTGGTTCATATTGATTTCGGTTTCTGTTATTGGTATTACGGCTGATACGGTAGAGACGTTCCTCAGTCTCTGTAACGAGTTGGCGGGTTCTGCAAAAAACTGTAACGACATAATAACGCGACAAACCATAGTAATTCCATCTAGGCCCTATACAGGGTGATTCAGAACTTATCTTAAAGAGTTTGGAAATAATAATAATAATTACATTACTAGATTATGATATATACATATGTGTGCTACAAACTTAAGTAAAAACATCATCATTCAAATTCAGAACAGCTATTTGTATAAGTTCCCTTAGTGTGCATACATTAATATCACAGAGGTAACAAAGCTTATTATAATTATCACACATCACAAAAATTGGTGATTTGAATAGCAAATTTGTCTTCGGTGCACAACAATAAAATGTTACATTATGTCTGATCGATGGTCTAGGCACAGCAAAGTTTAATTGACTCAGAAGATCCCGGCAATCAATCTGACCATTCAAGAGATATAGAAAAGAAAGTGCAGAGTATTTGTCTCTTAAATTTAGACTAATTAAATCAATTTTCTTACATCCATTCAATACATTATTAAATTGACGTAAATCAAAGAAACTAATGAAATTATGTAAAATGCGCGTTTTAACATTATTTTCATGGTTAACAAAACTTGGCACATTAAAATCACCTACTATTAAAATACGTTTATTTCGTAAAAAGTCAATATGTTCAAGGTTTTCAAAGAAAATTTCAAATTCTTCAAATGAAGTTGTTGGAGGGATATACAAAGTTATAACATAAAAAGTATCATGAGATGTAAAACACTTACAAGCAACCACGTCGATTGTAGGAGACATATTATTGAGAAAAGTTAGGTCCACAGCTTCAGATTTTAAGGAGTTTTTTTATACCTATCAACACTCTACCTCCACGACATAAACCAGTATTGGGAAAATTACGATCTGCACGATAAATTTCATATTCATCGCCAAATAGTTCACTGGACCTCACATCATTATTTAGCCATGTGTCACTTAATGCAACAATTTCGTATTCACCACTGGACATTGCAGAGAAGAAAGTTTAAATTTTAGAATTAAGACCACGCACATTCTGGTAATAACCGTTTACTAACTTATAACCATTGGGCAAATTCAGTTTAAAGTAATAATTTTAGGAATTCCATTAATATGCTTATTCTTCACATTTTCACCTGCACTCTTCCCGATATTTAGCTGTTCCTTAATTTGTTTGAAATATTCAATTTGTCGTGGAGTTCGATCTATAGATACACATTCTCTACCAAAAGAGGTGTTACGTTTTAAGATATTAGAGCGGCGAATAACATTCCAGACGTCAACTTCAGATTCTAATCTTATTTTAATAGGACGAAATATGTTAGTCGCGAAACGCCCTAGTCTTATAGGCTTTATGCCATTCATAATAACTACATCAGGTGATACTATATGCAATATTTCAGAAACCTTAATTTCATCTTCCTGTAACTTGGCATGTGTAGACAAATTTTGATCAGGCTCCCTTAATCCAAATATGATCAAGTTGCGTTGCCGTTTATTTGATTGATTAATTTCTTCAATAATTTCTTCGTAGTTTAATTGTGGCGGAGCAGCTTTAATTTCGGATCTCATTTCATCATTTACAGATTTTAATGTACGGTATTCATACAGTCCGGTTTTAGGCCGCATCATAGTTTCCAAACTGTTTTGATGACCATAAAGTATAAAATATTTAGAACATTGGATAAAATCAATGCAACAGTGTTTACTTACTAATTGATTTCTCAAATGCGTTGGACACTTTGAATCATAATTTACTATCAGCCATTGTCAAATTGATAAACTTTCGGTTATGTTCCGGTTTTCTATTCGTGTTTAACAGAGTTCCGCAAGGTTCAATATTTAGCCCGCTTCTTTTTTCATTATATATGAGGGAATTTCTAAAAATAATTAGATATTGTTATATTCATTTATACAGGGTATCCCAACGAAAATTTGACCCCCCCTATAATTGGAAAACCGAATAATATTTCAAAATTCGCCGAGACCCGTCGATTTTTGTTCTTGGGGGGAGCTTTTTTGACAGTCAAGCCAACTCGATATGTTCATCCCTCTAATGCCTAGCAACACCCCAACTTAAAAATTTCAAATGCAACTACCTCACTTGTGGCATATCATTTTAAAGCCCTTTTCATTGCGAATACAGTGACGTACCGTTTTTAGAAATCGGTTGAGATTTGACAGAATTATTGGTTACAAACGAAAAAATGACAAACCAACCTACGCGTAGTAATTTCTACACAAATGCCCACCACTAATAAGTTTTTCATCTACTACACATGACCGCATTACCTAATTGTTATTGATGTGTCTATCAGTTTACAAAAAAGTCAGAAATGAAATAAAAAAGCTGAAGCAAATAAAACTAGATACTAAAATAGTTATTAGTAGAAGATACTTAAGTTTATAGGAATTCAGACCTTTTCAAAATAACAAAAAATCAGTACTACAAAAAAAGTCGGTGTTTTTTGCTTGTGACCAAGAAATCATTAGTTTCAGCTGTTATTGAAAGTATTAACGTGTGTTCGAAATGGTTTATTCTATCGCGGAAAGAGTAGAAATTGTTGCAATATATTATCGAAATCACGATTGCGCTAAAGCTACAGCACGAATTTTTAATGCCAATCATCCTGAAAAAAATGTAAACCACCAGTACGTGAAACACCTGATTGACAAATTTGTTGCAACAGGTTCGCTTTTAAACAAGAAACGTGAAGTAATTGGGCCAGTTCGAAATGAAGCAGTTGAAGTGGCAGTTTTGGGTCATGTACAGATGGATAATAAGCAATCGATTACAACTGTGTCTCAAGCTTCTGGCGTATCCCATTCCAATGTTCATCGAATTTTGAAAAAACACCAGTTTCATCCATTTAAGATGACGCTGGTTCAAGAGTTGCATGAAGATGACTTTGATCGCCGTAACCAATTTTGCGAATACTGTAGTGAACAACTTCTACTGAATCCAAATCTTCTGTACAATACATGTTTCTTCGACGAATGCATATTTATGTTGAATGGCGAAGTGAATAGACACAATTGTCGTTATTGGAGTGATACTAATCCGCATTTAATCAGGGAATTTCATACTCAGACACCTCAAAAATTGAATGTTTGAGCAGGCATTTTGGGCGACCATCTTGTTGGACCATTTTTCATCCAAGGTAATCTCAATGGAAACACCTATCTAGAATTATTGGAAAGTACAATTGATCCTAGGATAACAGAGATTTTAGAAAGTGACGACAATTTACTAGAAAATGAAATAACCTTCCAACAAGATGGTGCGCCCCCGCACTATGCTGCTGCTGTGCGACAATTTTTGGATGACCATTTCCCGGAGCATTGGATTGGCAGAAGAGATCCCGTCGAATGGCCACCAAGATCTCCGGATCTGTCCCTTTTGGATTTTTTTCTGTGGGGGTCATTTCAAATCACGAGTGTACGCCACTCAGCCGGAAACATTGCAAGTGCTACGTCAGAGAATTGTAAAAGAATGCCGATTAATAATTGCGGATGTCTTTAATAATGTTCGAACAGAATTTGAAAACAGACTGTATTATTGTTTGGGAGTTAACGGGGGTCATTTTGAGCAATTCATCAAATAAATCTGATTTATTATTTGCTTCAGTTTTTTTATTTCATTTCTGACTTTATGGTAAACTGATAGACACATCAATAACAATTAGGTAATGCGGTCATGTGTAGTAGATGAAAAACTTATTAGTGGTGGGCATTTGTGTAGAAATTACTACGCGTAAGTTGGTTTGTCATCTTTTCATTTGTAACCAATAATTCTGTCAAATCTCAACCGATTTCTAAAAACGGTACGTAACTGTATTCGCAATGAAAAGGGCTTTAAAATGATGTGCCACAAGTGGGGTAGTTGCATTTGAAATTTTTAAGTTGGGGTTGCTAGACATTAGGGGGATGATCATATCGAGTTGGCTTGACTGTCAAAAAAGCTCCCCCCCAAGAACAAAAATCGACGGGTCTCGGCGAATTTTAAAATATTATTCGGTTTTCCAATTATAGGGGGGTCAAATTTTTGTTGGGATACCCTGTATAATGATGATACTAAAATTTGTCATTTATTTCGCTTGTCAAACATTCCACAAGCAACACTTTCTTTGAAAAGGCATGCTCTACGAGTATCTATAGACATATTAATCCACCCAAAACTGTAGCATTTACTCCACAAAGATGTAAACATAATATTAATAAGCTCGTAACTGATGAATATTACTTTTTGTAATGCAATTAAGAGCGTCGGTATTATCTTTGACACTTTCCTCAGATTTAAAACCCATATTAGCAAATATATCTGTGCTACCTATGATGATTTACAATTATCGACATTTAAACAAGAAAGGTAAAATTGTTCTGACTGAGTCTTTAGTGATATCCGGATGATAGCCAAACCTCTAACACCCTGTATATGAAAATATGGCATGGTTCTGAAACGCAATTTCCGTATAAAACTTTCATCGCCCAGATTAATAAATAGAATGAGATCTCTGATCACAGCAATTAAACAATTACATCGCTCTTTACTAATAGATCTATGAAAACAGCTCTATATTGGCGTGATCTTATAAAAATATTCAGTCTGCAGAAGAAAATATCTAGTTATGAGTTAGACACTTCAGACATACTGATTAGGCGGTTTGATATATTGACTCCACTCCGTCCAAAGACAAATTACTGTCGCACTTATTTTGTCAGGCCTTTCAACGATTACGCACGCTCTCGCGAAAAACAAAACCTCTGGAGAACAACCGCAAGAAGCGGAAGAACGTACCCTAAAAGCGTAAAACACATTTCTATAAAACTTGTACTTTAAGTAATGACGTAAATGGGGCTGAAGTTGCAATGTGCCGCCTATCAATCACTTAGCTTATCTCATCTCACGACATCTCGCCAACCAGCCTCCTCATCTGTTATTATTGACGTAAACCTGAACGAAGCTATTTACAAAATTAAGATGTTGGCTTAGACGGAGGTACAACATGGGTATTAATATTGGTAAAACGGGATGATTCGTCTTCTGATTTTGGGGAATGTATTCGGGGTTGTTTTCACGGCGGCGGTCGGCAGCAATACAACATTGTTATATTTCCAACCAACCCAAGTGATGAAACAATTAATTAGGAAGATATACAGACAGGGTGATTCCTGATAGCTTGACTACGAAAGAAGATTTGTCGATTCTGTAAAAGTCAGGTGATTGAGATTGAGAAGTATATGGTGATCGATTTAACGGGAGAAATGAGTTTTTCTGGGAACCGGCTGAGAAAAATAAATTATTTTAGAAACTATTGCATTTCTGATGACTTTACCATTCCATGCGATAGAAGAGTACACAGCATTGCAGCTGTGTGTGGTTCGTCCATACCAAAAATGAAGACGATCCGTTTATCCGTTTCTCCAAAAAATCGAATAAAGTCCGGGGGCGGCGGTACCTATTATTATTAATCTGCCCCTAGAAACCCCTAACGCCCTTCAATGACAATAAAACAACTTTTTCAACCCTACTAATGATATGTCGAGATCGAAAATCCGTAAAAAACTAAAATTTTTCTAATAATCCATTTGCCGCCCCGAATTACGTTTAATTTTTTTTTAACGAAACGATACATATAATAAAAAAAAATTATTAGACTTTTCGATAGGTAAGGTGGAGAAGAAGCCACTAAAAAATTTCAAAGATTTTAGACAAATTTCGTGTTTTCAAGGGCCGCCCCCAGAGGGGCGGCAGGAACGTCATAATATCATTTCAAGTCACTACTAGGAAATAATAGTCTATACCGAAAATGAAAACAATCCGTTTATCCAAAAAATCTAATAAAGTCCGGGGGCGATGGTATTTTGTCGCCCAACTCGTAAACCGTTGTTTGTACAAAAAATTCTATAGAAGCATTTTTTCATATTTTCATAAAAAACATTCGAATATGTATTTGAAATGAAACAGAAAAGGTCGATTTCTCGAACTCGTGACCGAGACTCCACTCCTCAGTTATGAATTCGGGAAACCTCCGATTCCGTCCCACAGCCGCCGTTTACTTAGCCTCATGTTCGTCGTTAGGAGTAAAACAAAATTTCCGCACATCTCACGGCCACAAATCGAATCCGATCGATCTCAAATTTTATGTACTTATACTTCGCGATAAGGCGGGGGCGCATCCGGTAATGTACCGAAAACAATTTAAAAAACGGGATAGCATCCCCGGAGCCGCCCCCCAACCGGTCGAATCGAAATTTTAAAGACTCTTTGAGACACGGAATCGAAAAAATTAGTCCGTCTTCGCGTTAGGGGTTCCTAGGGGCAGATTAATAATAATACCGCCGCTCCCTGACTTTATTCGATTTTTTGAAGAAACGGATAAACGGATCGTTTTCATTTTCGGTATGGACGAACTACACACAGCTGCAATGCTGTGAACTCTTCTATCCCATGGAATGGTTCGCTGGGGAATATTTCACTTTTTAAAACTCGACAACCGGAATTCAGGACTGATTTTTCGCAGACAACCTTATACCACCGTGTTGGTAATGAAATAATTTTTATTCTAATTTAAATTTTATTTATTAACCACACCGGTGCAAGTTACTAGTATCGATTTACCTGTACCTGCCTACCCAAGAGTTGCGACGGGAAAAAATAGTCAACCTAATGTTTACATATTCTGTGGGCTTCATACTTTCGATTGGTATGGAATTTGTCTATTAACCAAACCAGTGAAATGTTTAAAAAAATAATAATCTTTAATTGTTAATTAATCATATTCTGAATTTTTTTAGACAACCCATTTGCAATATATTTATTGACATATTTAATTGGATATAAAATAGTTTTCATCCATTAACCAGCTCGGTGAAGGTCGTTTTATAGTGGGATCCTATACTATAGCGTTACCGGAATGCAGGCGATTCCGAATACTGAAATCTGATTGTATTATTACAATCACGTTTTTACAATAGTATTTACATTAGTTTTTCGAATGTCAAGAATGACTTACGTGTATAGCAGCTCGGAGTTGATGGATATCGTTTTAATTTATGATGAAGTAAGACAAAATGCTTTAGCAAACTGATTTTCGGGTAGATATGTGCCAAATGCGGCTATTTTTAATGTGGTAGTGCAACGTGGGCGTGACACGGGAAATCTTTCAACCGAATCGTGGAAGAGCTGCTGCTGAAAAATACATTTTAGAGATTGTTGAAGAAAATCCCTAAATAAGTACCAGGCAACCCGCTCAACAAGCACAAGGAATATCCCAATAAACAGTGTGGCGCATCATATATGAGGCTTAATTGTGCCAATAGCTTACAAGTTTAAAACTGACAAGAATCAGGAATATTTGGGTTCGTAGAAACCGGTAAGACGAGCCCAAATGTGTTTAAATGTTTACACTTGGGTGGACAAAATTTTGGACAGTTGTTGTAACATCAAGTATGTCAAATTACATTATTAATTAAACCCATAAATTAACTTTTAACCGATTTTATTTATTAATAATAAGAATAGCTGCAAAGGCAGTCGAATATGAGTTATTTCTTTCCTTGGGAAATTCTTTCATTTTTTTCCGTTAGTTCTCTATTATATTAGTAAACTAGCATGTGAAAAAACTAAACATTTTGCTAGCGGCAGCGCACGCATTCTTCTCGGTTAAGTTGACTATAGTGAGCGGACGAAATTGTGGACAGTGACTAATCGCTAGCTTGTAGAAAAGCGCGACGAGGCGTGCGGGGAGCAACATTTCATAGGCGTACTAAATTTGAATGCGATCAGATATAAAAAATATACAAAAATGACAAAAATAACTGTATTCCATAATATCCATTATTTTTAGAGTAGAAACAGTGATATAATGGTTTTTACCAATTTCAAGGCGTTAGATAATAAAAATAATAAGAATATTTCAAAATTTAAAGTTTTTATCTTGTATATCGGTGCCTAAGTTAATTTAGAAACTTTATCAAGACAAACTGAAAATATTCCTACCACAATTGTAAATATATCCTATTTAACGATGCCTTCTTGGGCATCGATGACCCACCACCACCCGGCTCATGCCGCCACAAGATGTTTATTATTTATACATTTCATATAGGTAATTATTTTACACGAATATTATCATTATCACTAAATTAGTACGCATTACGTCAGAATCATAACAAACTTCACTATCACTGTATGTTCACTATTTATTAAAATGACCACACGTTCACTTCGGTGTCACATCCACTTCGGTATATAAATAAATTCAAACCATTTTTCAAATACTTCATTATTCATATCTTCACGGTAATCTCCCATCCTACGTGATTCAAAAACATGCAAACCATTTTCTAAAAATCCAGAATCGCTTCAAATATGTGTTATTATTAACCTACGTCCTTTTCCAGAAGGCGCCTTTAATCCTGTAGAAAATCCATCTAAAATGCTTTTCTTTTACTTCGAACGTTACCGTCCTGCCAAACTTCGTTTACCCATGTTTCATCCATGTAATATATCTTTTTGCCCGATGCGCGAAATTCTCTTCTAGTTTTTCTAAATATTGTCTTCGCCATACTACAATTTCATCTTTTTCAACGAGCATACTTTTACAATTTCGTTTTAAAAACCGAAAATTCATGTCATGCATTGTTCATCTAAGAACTTTGTCAGAAAATTGAGGCATGTCCTCATCTTCAGCTATCGTAGATTGAATTTTTTTTATCGTCGGTATTTCATTTCTGAAGAATCCAGGAGTTTTCCTGCGAATGGCGTATTTTACGTCATCATCGACTTCTATTTTTTTCTTCTTTGGATTTACTTCCACACTCTTTTTTATAGCACGATATACACTAGAAACTGACCCTTGTGTTAACGAACTACACATATCAACAGCATCACTTACACTTATGTCAGAGTTTCGCGCTTGAATTCCTTCGTATACTTTTTTTATTATTATCAATTGTCCGTTACATGTGTTATGTCGATTACTAACAGACCTGTTACTAGAACTGGCACTTTGATCCATTTTTAACTGTTATTTGTTAACTTCACGGTTGCAATAATAAATAACACCCTGCGAATAGTAGCAAATCCCCCAACGTTACGCATGTTCTAATGGCGTTCTAACCTCGGCAAAGCCATGTGCTAACGCTCACGGTTTACACACACACCAAAATATTGTTTTCCACAATGCAATAAACAGAGATAGAGGATACATCGGGTTTCAGTTTGACTGAGTCTTTATCGTGGTGGGATACATGTGAGTATCGTTGTGCATAGAAAGCGGCACAGTAATAAAGAGGTAAATAATGTGTAATCTCTTATAAAAGTATTATACGCTTAATAGTAATAGTGTTTTTATATTATCTATTAGTCACTGTCCACAATTTCGTCCGCTGCCTATAGCATGTATGAAGGCGCCTTTAACGTCGGCGACTACTGTGTTTTAAGATTTTTGTCGCGTAAAGTACGCTGTGATTGTATTAACATCAGGAATTAGTATCCTGCGATGGCTCACAAAAAAAGACATTTGTTTCAATAAGGTGTTTGCTTGCATACTTGCCTTAATGTAAACATTTCTATACACAATCAGGCGTTAAAGTACATTTTAACGACCCGCTGTCCAGGTGTAAATCTCAATTTAAACGCCAGAAGGCCCTATTAGCGCCCAAGGCCACTAATCGGGTTTATGGCCTGTTATGTTGTTTGCAAAACGAAAAAACTGACCCAAATTTTTATGTTTATTTAATATTTTTTTAAATACACAAGTAAAGTAGATATTTAATTTTTTTCCTATAGTTTATGTTAAAGTTGCCTTTCAACTACTAAAAGTCGTAAATAAAGTAGTACTTTAACCTGAAGGGTAGATAAAATGATACTTTAATACCAAGGATAGATAAAGACCTTTATTTTTTAAGTAAGAACTTATAATAACTAATTTAAATCATCCTCTATTATTTATGAATACAAATATTTATATTACAATTAACATTCCCAGAGATATGAATGAGAAGAGAAGAATCCTTTTTTGCTCCAATCAGGATAACGATGTATTGGCGTCGATGGTCTAATTTTCCACGCTGTTAGGTATGCTTCTGATACAGCAATCTTGTTGCCCACTGATTTCTCAATGTATGTATCTAGTATATGGAACAAGACTACCAACCACCCAACCGCTTTACTTGTTACCAAGTCTGCACCAGAATTTGCAACTATCGTGGCTGCAGAACGGCGAAAGCAATGTCCAGTATACATTTCTAGATTTGACAGCTTTAAAAGCTCAGCTATCTTCTGTGGAATTTTATAAATGGCGTTTTTCCCACAGGTTGAACAATGCATTACTTCTGTCGATAGTTGATGAAGAATTTGTTCTGAGGCACGTTCTGAGTTTTACCCTAGACAAGGAGATATTCATCAGCTGCAGCAGTTTGTAGACATTGTAGCACATCTTCCGGATTAAAAATTTTTGGATTTTCTGAGTTTGTAACCGCTAGTTGATTATTTTAGGAAAGCTGTGAGCTTGATGTATCTATAGACAATAGTTGAATTGATACTACGTGATTTTAAGCGGTTCCTCAGTTCATTCTTACATAGAAATATTGATATTTTTTTTCAGCAGCATGGTACTCTTAAGTACTGAATTATACGATCATAAACTTGAAGGCTGCTTCTTTGATTTTTCCAAAAAATATACTAACAATGAATTTTCATTTAGATTATTGATGTTCTTCCATTTTTGAAATTTTTTATATCACTTTTCATAGGTCAATCGAAATTTTGATGGTAATAATTTGAATACAGTGTCTGACGCCTCAGTTCGAATATCAGATGGTGATAATTCCTCTTTTATCTTGTTTCCGGACATTTCTGTCTCCAACAACCACACAAAACGACACCAAAGATGAAATAAATGTCATCACATCACAATTACCGCCCAATAACAACCCAAAGCGATGACCTTGTTTAATAACTCAGCATCATAAAAAATGGTCTGTCCGACGGACTAGACATATATTCTGATGTATATTCAAACGCCGAATCTGGGGTACATTTAACCCCATCGCCTAGGTTCAACATCATTCTAAGGTCAAACGAAGGAAATATATGCAAGTAGACGTACATATATGTTTTTAGGATAGAATAAGGTCATTCTAAGGTCAAATCAAAAGATAATATGCAAATCTACAAAATCATTCTAAATTTATTTTTTGGGACCTCAAAGTTTTTCATTGTGGTTGAAAAATATTGCTTAAAATGCAAGTAAAATCAAATCTTCCGTTTGTCGTCATTGAAGTGCACTTCCTCTAGTCTACTGATGTTATGCGATTAATGAACAAACTCAAACTTGGATGGTACAAGCCTAATAAATGCAGATCGTCCATTGATTCTTCGAAGAAAAGCCTATATATAAACCGTCCTTTTTCATAACACTAATGTATACCTCTCTATTCCAGTAGCGCATTTACTTGTTTGAAAGGAGAGTATATGAGCATGAAGTCAGTTCTTGAAAAAATAAACTACAACCATGGATGGGAAATTTGTGGGGATTTGAAAGTTGTCACTGTTTTATTGAGACGTCAATCAAGTTTCACAGAACATTCGTGTTTCTTATGTGAATGGGATAGTAGAGATAGAAAAAACCACTATATAGTAAAAGAATGGCCAAGAAGAGCTTCATTTCAAGCAGATACTAAGAAGAATAGAGAAGCATTAGTTGTTCCACCTAAAGTCCTGATTCCAGTTTTTCACATCAAGTTAGGAGTTATGAAACAATGGACGAAAGTTGTTAAAGGTAGGTAGATAGATGCTATCTATATCACGAAAAGTTTTTTTCTATATTTCAGATGCAAAATTACGAGAAGTAATTTTCGATGTATTTTAGAAACGTAAAATGGTGAAAGACGATATTTTTGTTATCAAAATAAGAAAAGACGAAAGAGGTGGCTGAGGCATGGCTGAGTTTCAAATGTGTTATCGAGAACTTCCTGCGGAAAAAGACAGATTTAAGGGAAAAAGTGCCACATATGGTGGAAAACTATAGGAAGCTGAGTCGTTTGATTAATCTGAAATCCTTTTCATGGATTCCCATATTGACTACTTGCCACAAAATCTTGGCGCTTTCAGTAAAGAACAAGGTGAAAGATTTCATTAGGACCTGGTGAATGCAGAGCGACGTTACCAAGGCCGATATAATAAACATATCTTGGATGATTACTGCTGATGCTCTCAAAATATATTCCAGAAAGACGAAATCATCCATTGCACAGATCCTTTGAGTGTAAGAGAGGTAGATATAAAGAGAGAGACAGAATAGCAATCATTATAAACCTACAAGACTGAAAATCCCTAAACTTATGACGATTGTTAACTGTATAAAATTTATTACTAAGAGTTATGATTTTTACAGTTACAAGGTTACGAGCGTTATTGGGTGTTAGAGTTTTGAAGTTGTCATTTTAAGCTGACTCGATGGTTTTGCACATTTGTATATCTATCTTTATATTTGGCTTTAGAATTATCTCGAAGCTAATATAGTTAAATTAATCACTAATTCTGATCCAACGACCCCAAAAACATAAATGTACGATAGTCTGATCCAGTTGCATATTTTTCATTCTTTTTGATCTTGGAATAACCTTGAATCTAGGGCGATGGGGTTAAGTGGACTTCAGATTCGGATTCAGCGTATGAAAATACATAAGAATAAATAGGTCTAAAGGGTAGGATAATAGTTATTTATGCAACAAGTGCAAAAAGTAAGTGTTTATTGCACGCGACGTGAAGTTGTCCTACGAGGCCGTCAGGCCGAGTAGGACAACACGTCGAGTGCAATAAGCACTTTTTGTACGAGTTCCATACAATATTTTTTCTACGTTCATGGAAAAACCAAAAAATGTTATTTAGATGACACTAAGTTTAGGAAAATGTGACGTCGATTTGAACGTTTATGTTTGTCATGATGACAAAACGCTGTAGTAGAATGACAGATGAATGCAAAATATTTAATAAATTACTAATATATTAAGAACAATTTAACTCAAACTTGATTTTTACCATTAATATTAAAAGTAAATGTACAATTTGTGCAATTTTCAATATTAATATTTCTTAGTGAATTATTTTTTAATTCTACTTCATGATTTGCGACTTCTGTAAATGTATTAGTACTTGGTATCTGCACATTGTCATTTTCTTCAGGTTGAAATATTTGTTTTGCAACACTGAGTTTGTTTGCAAGTGATTCCTCTACGCATCCCTCCGCTACTGTCGATGATTTCCATCCACCGTGTCGTTTAAGCTCTAGTATACTTGCTCCAGTGTCTGCAAGAAGTGTTGCGGAGGATCTCCTGAAGCAGTGCCCTGTGTATAGCTCAGGATTCTCCAAATGCAGAAATTTTGCAATTTCATACGGGATTTTAGCAAACGTGTTCACACCAACAGCTTGGACAGTGCACTTTTCATTTCGGTAATTGATAAAAAAATGTTTATGCGAAATATGATTGGGACGTAATTTCGTGTATTTATGATATATCTCGATCAAATTTAATCCTTCATCGACCTCAGTTCTAATGACAAAACTTCGTTCTTTGTCAGTTTTTGACCGTGGCACTTTTGCAATTAATATTGAGCCTACTTCTCCTATGTCGTCGGTACTCAATTTTTGGAGCTCATCTCTACGACATGCCCCTGCGATACCAAATATTGCAGCTACCTACAACAAGCAGTTTTAATATATTTTAAAAAAGCTAAATAAAATACCGACTTACTTTTTTCATCAAATACTGGGAGTCCGGAGCTTCTTTAAAAAATTTATAAATGTGTTCCCTGTTCAATACTTTTGACTTTTTTAGCCGAAATCCTACAGAGTTCTGCTTCCTAAATGCCATTAGTTTCTTGTGGGTTTTAATATTAATATTTTCTTTTGAACAAAGACAAGCTCTCACCATTGAGTACTCAGACCAAAGTGATGAGGGTTTAATATCACTCGATCTTTTTGAGAAATATGCAAGAAGCACATTTTCTATAAGATTTTCAACTTTTTTATCGAAGCACCACTCTTTAAAACGATTATAACTTATTTCATACTGTTTTCTTGATTTTCTAGGCAATAAGTTTAATGACGCTACATTTGCTATTTCACTGACTTCTGGTGGTGTTCCAACAAATTCTTCATCACTATCATCTGTTTTTCCTATAATATTGCTCATTTTCAAACTTTAAACTGTAACTGTCAGAATTAATTTTTGACTGACGTTTCTAGAACTACAGTTGCATTATCCAAATCATAGTAGTCGGAAGCGCGTATATTGGAAACTAATTTTATTTTAAATAAATTGCATTTTCTGGTACTTAATTTCGTAATCCAATATGTAATATGATTGAAAATAATATTAAATATTCAATTGCTTGAAACGTAATACAATCTCACAGAAAATTGACTAAATATAGCGTCGATTTGAATGTTTATGTTTGTCACAAAACCTTGTAGTAGAATGACAGATGAATGCAATAAACATTTTATTGCACTAGTGCAATAAAGAACCACTTTTTCCACTAAATATAGTTCAATAAAGTTTTGTTTTTTGCATGAACGTAGAAAAAATAACATTTTATCGCCTTATATAAAACATATTATTAATGATGAAGCTATTTTATCAGTTTATACAAAGTGTAAAACTTTGAATGAGGGTCCTATACTTTTGATATTTAGAAATACATAACACAATTATTTTGTTTTCTTAAATTTCGTCTTGAAAACTGATTTGTTTTATAACAAGACTGTCCTTGTCAGATCAGTACAGTGTAGCAGTATATTTATTTCAGTATATAAATATGTTCATCTAAACATGAGTTCATGTAGTTGACGGATATCTCAATCGATCCCCATTCATAAAATTTATGTGTGCATCTCTAAGCAAACCGTTTGTTGTACATACAGTGTACAATATTCCACTTAATTATCATATTTACTGAAAGAAGTAAACATCCAAGAGAGCTACTCTAATATGTACGACATCTAAAGGGGCTTATTTACATAAAATACATTATTTAGAAACATACTCGAGATCGTTTGGGAAGACGTACACATACGTAACATCAACATGGATCTGTTTGAATGGTTTTCGGGTGTAAAGTAGTTTTGAAATGCCTGGGAAGATATTTTGCTTTAACTTTGACACAAACAAGGGGTGAGATCGTTTATTAGGTCCCACAGTTTAACCATAGTCTAAACTTTTTATTTATCTTACAAAGTTGTTTGAGATTTATTTTTTCCGAAGTAGAAATTAAAATATATGTAGAAGGGCTGTTTAAAATAAAAAAATGTCCCACGAGAAAATCACAAATTTTACGGAAACACTCACTAGGTATTATTAACTAAAAATGCACGCATTTTTTCATTTTTTGTTCAAATATTAGGTAGACTGTAAAACATTTTGAGTAAATTTTCAAAATTAACACTAGCGTGTTGAAATATTATCATAATTCCTTGAGTTATATGTATTCAGTTACGTACTATCCTTGAGTATATACACCTTGAGTATATATAGTGTATACAGTATGCGCCAAAAGTATGGAATAAATTCAATAAAAACGAAACAATTATTTTTTGGGAAAAATCCTCGAACAGGTCGATTTTTAATTTAAAAAATACATATTTTAGCGTAAAATGCGATTTTCAAATGTCATTTGTTTACGAGTAATGATGTGATTGATTTTTTTTTAAATGGCAACACCATATTTTTTTCCTTGATTCTGAAAGATCGTTTAAATCTCTATCAGACAGTACTAAAATTTTGCCCTTTTACATAGGAAAGTTTTCGAGTAAATGACGATTGAATGTTAGAAAACGTAAATCAATTAAAATAAAGCAAAAACGTTATCAAGTTTAGTTTTTCGAATTTCATAGTTCTTTTATAGATCGCGTAAGTGAAAATCTTTGCAAAGTGTCATTGTCACACCAACTTTCTAATAAGTATTGTAAGCGACATAGAAATTGTCATTGAATTTGAAGTATTATGGCACATTTAACTGTTACTCAAAGAATTGAAATTTTAATTCTTATCGGATGCGGGAATATGACTAGAACTCAGCAGGAAGTTTGCGATTTATTTAATGAAAAATATCCAGATCGCCCTATCAGACAATCAACAGTAAGGTAGAGTCTAAATTTAGAGAAACTGGCAATGTTGTAAATATTCCAAAACCTGGACGTTCAAGCATTAATGAAAATCAGAAACAGAACATTTTGATAAGTATGGTGAATAATCCTCATAATTCTTCACGATTGGTTGCATTAAACAATGACACTAGTCAGAGCACAGTGCTACGTATCTTGAAGAAGGAAAAATATCATCCCTACAAAATTCAACTTGTGCAGGAACTCAATGAAGATGATCCCGATCGCCGCTTACACTTTTTCGAAATTCTAATGGATTTATGTCAAGGAAATAGAAATTTACACCGGCAAATACTTTTTCAGATAAGGCCACATTTTGTCTGAATGGTACAATAAACCGTCAAACTTGCAGATATTGGAGTCGAGAAAATCCTCATTGGATGGCAGAGGCACATACCCAACACCCTCAGAAATTAAATGTGTGGGCTGGAATATTTGACGACAGAATAGTAGGGCCTTTCTTCTTTGAAGGAACCCTTACAGGACAAACATATTTAGAATTTCTAGAAAATGACCTTGTTCCAGCCCGTGCAGTAATTTTTCCTAACGATAATGACCCTGACATTCCTGACGATACCATATGGTTTCAGCAAGATGGTGCACCTCCGCACTATGCGCGCCCTGTACGAGATTTTTTGGACAACTGTTTTCCTGGGAGGTGGATCGGCAGACGCGGACCGATAGAATGGCCTGCAAGATCGCCAGATCTTACACCTCTAGACTATTTTTTATGGGGATACTTGAAGTCAAAAGTGTACATTAATAAACCACGTAATTTAGAAGAACCTCAAAATCGCATTCGTGACGAAATACGCAGAGTTACCCGAGAAATCATTCATAATGTGCAAGAAGAATTTCTTCACAGACTTGCGCATTGTCAAGAAGTTGGTGGATGGCAATTCGAACATTTAATTTAAGTATAAAATTTAATCAATTGTATTTTACATATCTCAGAATTGTTACTTTTTTATGGATAAAATTTACGTTTTCTAACATTCAATCGTCATTTACTCGAAAACTTTCCTATGTAAGAGGGTAAAATTTTAGTACTGTCTGATAGAGAATTAAACGATCTTTCAGAATCAAGGAAAAAAATATGGTGTTACCATTTAAAAAAAATCGATGACTCGAAAACAAGTGACATTTGAAAATCGCATGTTACGCTAAAATATGTATTTTTTAAATTAAAACTCGACCTGTTTGAGGATTTTTCCCAAAAAATAATTGTTTCGTTTTTATTGAATTCATTCCATACTTTTGGCGCATACTGTATAGTCAAGGGTACTATCTAAATACACCGTAGGAGTATTATTAGAAACTCAAACTTGAGTTATTTTATCAGTATAGAGATCAGCTAGAGATACTTAGAATTGATATGCATATCAATATCTAAATTTTGAAAAGAGGAGTCGTGAAAATATCCTTAAATTAACCCTTAGTCGAACTTAAAACGCATTTACCAAATTTTGCGTTGTTGTTAAACATATATGTGGTTATGTTGTAAGAAATAACATCTATTTTGAAAAACTATCGAAAGTCAACAGCATCAATCCGGCCGAAAACTTGATCGAATAATAGCAGAATTTCCCTCTTTCCTATCCCTTACTCCGTCCTTTTTTTCAAAATAGCAGACGGCAACATTGCAAGATCGCTAGACAAAAATTTGGATATTTCACCCAAAATAATACAGTCCACTAAATTCTGACAATTTAATGCCAAATCATCTATATTTCATTTTTTCCCAATTTTCCCATAATGTATGCTATTTAAATAATAATTTAAATGAGTAAAATTTTATATATTTAGAAGATGTTTTAGAGTTATAAACAAACTCAAAATGGTGCTATCACTATACTTTGTTGAATAGCCATACATTTTTATTAAAACATGAATTCGTTATTATTATTTTTCTCGTACATGGTTCGTTTTATCGACAATAAACAAGAGTACCTTTTTTTAGTCTAAGGTTGAAGTTACTCAAATTTATTATATTAAAGCCTTTGTCATACAGGGTGTTAAAAATGTAGGCATTAAGTTGTAAAACTTAGCCCGCCGTTGGTAAACTAAAAAACTAAATATGTTTCAAGGACACTGTTTTAAGGGGTCCTTACTAGTGTCCATCACATTAAATTATATTCAGTACTTTAAAAGTTATTCAAGAAAAACCGATTTCCAGCGGCGTCCTTCAGGGACACATATCTCCGTAGGGAGGGCTTGTAGGAAATTTTTTTATAGGAACTTGTTATCTTATTTTTTCACGTTCTATCTGCATCCCAGAGATTTCCCACATTTTCCCGGACACCCTCTATATTATTCACAATCAATTTCATACTTTGTGATGGTTACCTGTATTGAAGATATAAAACTTATTTTGATTAGAATAACGAACTGTTCCAATGAATGATTAAAAATGATTGAGCATTTCATCTTCTTCCTTATTTAAGTCACATTGTTGTATTTCTTGACTGCTCCTTTCATATGCTGGCTACCGATAGGAAAGCTAGTATTGGTGTTGGCAATCTTATCCTGCTCTTTCTTGGTCTTGCATTGGTATTGCAAAATAAGACAGGAGTTGACAGTTCGTATTGACAAGACAACATTTAAAAAACGTCTTGCGAGATAAGAAATTTTGCTACGACAAGAAGTTTTGCCCCCATAAACGCCTCCAAATCATTCTCCAAGAGCGGGCGAGCCCTGTTACCAGCCACCACAGCTGAATACATAAATATTGTATTTCTGTTGTAGATGTATATTTTATTTAAAAGGCATCCATCATATAAAATTATTTTGAAAATCAAGTTTAGTAAGCCTAGTATTTTCAGTTCTGCTGAACTATAACTAATAATAAATTCATAGCCATTTATTTAAAAAAACTTTCTCAGACCCATAATTTCTTGGCAGGATAAATGACCTCGGATGTGCGGGGTCGAGAGGGACTATCTCTCTTTACCCACATCATCGCTGTAGCTCTGGACGCATCGTAGAGGTGGACTCCTTTCTCCGGCAGCCGATATCGGCGGCTCGGGGAACCTTCCGTTGTCCTGGCAAGCCCTGTCGGCAAGAGCTTATCCGTTCCTCTGTCTTTTCATCTTTCTTCGTCAACTCGTATACCTCCGGGGGTAGTCATGTTTGGCCGCGGCACGAACGCCTCCGGCCGGGTGAGGGTTTAGGTAAAGACGGATTAGCACTGTGGCTCTAAAGAGACGCTAGGCCAAACAACCTTAAAGACCCTATCGTCCAGCGTTGCGGAAAGGGATAGAATAGCGAAGCCCGCCTATGCAAGAGTAGGGAAAAATTAATGTCTCCTCGTAGTCCTTTTCGTGATCCTGGCGGTCCTGAAACAGAAGAAATGTTTCAACTTAACCCGCGCATAAAAAACTTTTGCCGCCTGTACCTGGCGGCCGCAACGGGTCGATAGCCCACCGCCGCCTGGATCCGGTTGTTGCTGTGGACTTCTGCGCTTGGGAAGGATGCCTTCGCTCGCACTTTCATCATCGCTTCCAGGGCGTGGATCTGCATCCTGACGACGGCTGCCTCATCGCGATGCTCCCGTCCTAACTGCAATAGGACGGGCGAGTGCTACTGGACGGACTGCTACGGCGGTGCAGCGGCTCTTTGATACTTACCTGGTTCAGTGGCACTTGTACAAGCGCAAGTGGCATTTGCTGCCTAGTCCTCTTATTGGACATTCTTGCCACATTTGCGGGAGGAAGCCTTGTCCGCGGAGGTCCTCCGTTACCTTCTCTAGTGAGGTGCCGCAGGGGATGCCTCGGATAACCATCCTTAATCGTCTGTCTTCCTGGAGAGAGTACGTGTGGTACTCTTCTCCCTTAGTGCTTGGTCAGCCTCCAATGGTCTCCCGCAGAAGCTGGGGAGATGGCCACACCTTCTCACACCATCTTGGCCTTAGAGAAGTTCATCTTCTCTTCCTTCAGAAGGAGCAACACGGCTGTCCACCGTTCGCTTTTCCTCAATATAACCGGAGGTATTTTGGGCATCTTCTCGGCCTCACCTGCGGCGCGTGTGTGGAGGAGTGGAGACGGTGACGGCGCTCTTTGCAGGCGCAGGAGTGGGTGCCGTCTTTCTTGGCACTTTCGTCGGCTCCTCGTCTGATGACACCGCTTCTCCTGAAACAGAAGAAACCGCTTTTTTTCTATTTCCGCCCTTATCTTTACCTCTGCTGGGGGAGGGAGTAGGTGCGGCTGGGGCGCGCAATTCTACTTTCATCGCCGTGAAGGAACTGGCTTGGGAATGGGGACTGTTAGAGTCGGCCGACAACCTTCTGATCAGCTCCTTTAATGACCAACACTCATTGTTTGCACTAATTTGTCACAAACTCATCATCAACAGTTAGTATCTGCTCGCGTCGCTGCTAGGGACTCAATGTATGAAGAAAAGTTATGCTAAGGTAAGTTAACTTATATCACCTTGTTTTTGTCCAAGGAAGCTAGCCTTTAAGTATGACCCACTGTTTAATGAATACCCAGAAGAAGAAAAAAACTTTCTCGAGCTTACAACTTATTAAGGAAGCAAAATGGAACTAAGGTAAGTTGAATTAAATCATGTCACTTTCGTCCAAGGAAGCTAGCATTAAAATATGACCCATTCCTTAATAAATACCCTGTATTTTTTGTAGCATTTAGTTTTCCCACAAGGTACCTATTACTAGGTATGTTTTAAATAGAACACAGTAGTTGGGATAAGTTCTAAGGTAAATATTTACCCATCTGGGTTTACAGGAATTTAATGTATAGTCTCTAATTCTCACAATTATAATTATTTCATTAAATTATCTACAAATAATTTAAAAAATCATGAAAAATAGATATGTGCCACAATAAGGCATAATAATTCATTTCAGGGAAACAAATAATTTTGTTTATCCAATACCAAGAAATTTTTATCACATTTAATTAAAGATTTTAAAATCTTCCGACCGACGGAAGACGAACTGTTATAAAACTGTTACTAAGAAACAATTAAATATAAAATTTTATTACTCACTTCTCTGGAAGCGTTATAAAAATTCTAATTATTCTTTTATCTAAAATTATTCAGACAGGGATTTAAAAGTGTCGGCCAATTAGTTTTAAGTAAGCTATATAGATTTTTTTTCAGTAGGTAACACTTCTTGGGTCGTTAGGGGAGCAATAAAATCTGTATTTGGAAACTGGATAGTTCCTACTACCAAATACTATAAACGTTTGATTGAATTAAGATGTTCACAACAACAATAAAAGTGTTTAATTTTATTAAATGTTTTTAAAGATGTGAATTATATGACTTGTTCCGTAACGTACTTATTTTTTATTGCAACCAGAAGTTTAATATATTAAGTTTAACTTTTTATAGTACCGGGTGTACCGATAAGGTCGGTTTGCGCCTCGAGAAGTATATTAAAATTTTCTTCTTTCAAATTTTACTTAGAAAATACATACCTGGCTAGCAAAACTCAAATTCGCTTTTGAACATTAAGAACACGTAAATTCAGTCCCAATAGATGAGATCTGATATATTTTTGCATTTCTCGGATTATTTTTCAAGCGACTTACACTTATTCCAACGCTGGCTTAGTATAGTATAGTAATACTTTATTGAAAAATTAACTTATTAAGATTATTTATTTTTCATTTAAGAATAAAAATTACTGCACTCAAGATCATACTTTATCTCATATTAAGTATGAGTTAATAAGTTAATTTTTCAATAATTACTATACTATACTAAGCGAGCGTTGGAATAAGTAGTGTAAGCCGCTTGAAAAATAATCCGAAAAATGCAAAAATATATCAGATCTCTATTGTGACTGAATTTACGCGTACTTAATGTTCAAAAGCGAATTTGAGTTTTGCCAGCCAGGTACGTTTTTTGTGTTAGTAGGTTTAGTTACATTAATTTTTATTTTTGGTAATTATTGAGTCTTGTCTATGGAATTGCTTCTTAGCGTACCTAGATATTTGGCATCAAAGAACATACATATGACTTCATTAATACCCAATGGACCAATGCACGTTTATATAAAATTTTTAATACGTTGTACTGGTTGATTAAACGTTTTGCGTTAAAATTTTCAACGTTTATTTTAGCTAAAAACTTATTATATAAAAATATATCCTTTAAAAGACGTTAATAATATTCGTATTTTATCAAGAGGTTGAAGTGACCACTAGAAATTTACATTACATGTATAAACGTATAATATAAGTTTATATTTGAATAATATTTAACTGCACGTTAAGTGCAACGTTTATAAAACGTCGAATTAATAAGCTTCAAACCGTATATATCTGGTACCACCTGGACTTTGAACCTTGCTGGTTGCTATATGTTTTCCTAGTACAAATTCACTACTGGTCGGGGTAGACCTCCCTCAGAGTAGTTGTTTCTTGAAATTCTGATATATCATCAAAATCATGAATAAATTATCACCATAATTAGTAAACAAAATTGTACCACAATATTTTTTTAAAAACTAAATTTTCCATAAACGTTTATTAACTGTTTAATTTCTGTTATTTAAACGTAGCTTAATAATGTTTAATAAACGTTTTTTATTGTTTCAACTTTTGGTTTTCAACCACTTTTAAATGTTTCTTTAAAAGAGCCCATTGGGGACAAATTGGAAGAAAATTGATTTAAATTAGCTGCAGTACCTATACAATACAGTAAAAAATCTACAAACGTTAATACTAATGTATGGGTAGATATTCTGAGTGTAATTCAACGCTGGTATGAGCTTATTTATTTTCATATAAGTATTATTAATACCTGATAAAAAATGTATAAAAAACTCGGTACAGTGTTTTTTTTATTTTTTAAATTACAAGTTTTCCTTGAAACAATTGAAATTTTTATAAGAGCAATAAAGAGTAAAATGCTTTATACCTAATAAGCAGGTATTAATAATATTGCGTGAAACTAACTACTCTGTGGAGTAAAGCCCCAACCAGCGTTGAATTACACCCACAATATTTACCCATATATTCTTTATTATTAGCTTTTTCAATATTTTTTACTGTATTAGAAAGGCATTTTAAGTTAATATAAATCAAATCTCCTACAATTCCTATCAATCAAGTCATATGTATGCTCTCTGATACCAAACATCTAGGTATGCTAATGAACAATTCCACAGACAAAGTTCTATTCAATAATTATCTAAAGAAATTAATCTATCTAAATTTACTAACCTGGTTTAATGAATACACTCTATACATATCTAACTTCACTTGATAGTGGGAACTCGAAATTTCAACCACAATAGATGATATACTCGCGACAAGAATTCAGACGACTTACGTCATACGAACAAATGAATAATTCATTATATTTTCATCAAAATATTTAAGAAACTGCAACTGATAGTAATAAAACTATATACTACACTAAAAGTTTGCATTATATTTTCCACTAAATTGCAAAAATAATTGTTTTTAACCCGACCAAATATCGAAAATTACGTTGACAATAAAAACAAATGTGTAACGTCAGCCGTGACGTAAGACGCCTGAATTCTTGACGCGAATATATCTGACCTATTTCTGCATTTTTAGGATTGCTTCTTCAGGTGGCCTCCTTTAAGTTGAGTCAAATATCTAACTATAAAAATTATTATATAAATTAAAATTATTTGAAATTAAATATCGACAGTGACAAAAGTGAATTTAGCCTGTCAATGAATTTTAAATTAAATATGACAAATACCTACTTAAATAATGTTTACCCATTATGTAACCGTTTTTATATATTTTTAGGTATTAATAATATTGTGTGATACTGTATTAATTTTAATGCAGTCAAAAATGTTACGAAAGCTAATAATAATGAATATATGGGTAGATATTGTGGGTGTAATTCAACGCTGGTTGGGGCTTTAATCCACAGAGTAGCTAGTGACTGTAAGTAAATGCTCTTGTGTCATACACATCAATTCATAGTAGAAAGACAAAGTTCAGTCGTGTCACGATGAGTATCGAAACAATAAAATTACTACCCGTGTGATTGCCCTGGATATGTTACTTAAGAAAAAAAAACGTTCAATGTAGTTTTGGGAATGAATTTTGAAACATGACTAATTCATCATCTATAAATTAGTTAATCTTAGAACTAAGTGGCGAGAATCCGCAACAATTCTGAAATTATTTGAGGAAGATACCAAATTCAGTAAAACTACCTATTAGCGTAGCAGAAAAAGATTAGCTGTATCCAGCTATACCCAGTTAAAAACACTGATAATATAATATAGATATATACAGGGTATGTCACAATAAGCGTGCATTAGACGTATTTAGGAAACGATATAAATCTGAATTTTTGTTTCTAGGAGTTTTTAATACTGCTATATTTCAAATATAATATTTACAGTAACGTGGCGGTAGTACCGGAAGCAGACGTCAATTCTTTAACTTTTAACGAAAAATAGTATTTTTATTTCATTTTCAGATTCTACGTGCAATTTTAAATCAACTTTATTAAATATACCATATGTCCAAGCTTAATAGCTTTTGAATTATTTCGTTTCCTTTAATTTGTTTTTTTTTCCATCATGACTGAATTATTCAATCTCCCAGGTAATTAACGACTTAAAAAGTAATAATTTTGTGAGTGAAATGACTTAGAATTACATGTAGAATCTGAAAATTAAATAAAAAATACCTGTTCCATTCAAAATAAGCAAGTTGACGTATAATGTAAATATTTTGCATCAATTCAGCAGTGTTGAAAGGAAAACAAAATCCTTTGAAAAAGAAATTTCAGATTTCTATCATTTACGGTTTCCTAAATACGTCTAATGCACACTTGTTGTGATACATCCTGTATATACATGTCTAGTTTTATTTTTGTACAAATCCTTTTAAACTTTATTCTTCAAGATAATCCAACAATTTTTTTTTGTTTTGTTTTAAATGTCTTCAGAATCCGCTTCTTTGATTCTACCATGGTTTAATGGCGATGTAAGGTCTGCTATCATTTTTTTATACCTTTAAATTTCAATAAAAACTTTTAGCAATTTTTTTATTTAAAATTTCTTAAGTTGTTAATCAGGTGGACCTCTCAAAATGTAGTATGTCAAATTTGAATAAAAACTATTCATAGTGTTTTCTTCTACACGATTTTAAAGTTTTATTCGTGTCTAAATCTGCAAAATGGTTTTGTTCGAGATATTTCAACAAATATTTGTTTGTTTTAAATGACATCGAAAATCGCGTTTTTTGATGCTATTACGGATTTTACGATGGCGACCGAAGGCATGCTATTTTTTACACCTGCGAAATTCAATATAAGCGCTCAGAGATATTTTTTGAATAAGTGGTGCTAATCAGGATCCCTTAAACCCCTATGTGTGAATTTTTAGCAAAAACTATACATAATGTTTTCATTCGTATACAGCTCCTTACAAATTTATTCTTCGAGATAATCCAACAAATATTTTTTCGTTTTAAATATCTATATCTATAGTTTAAATTGAGCATAATATTGAATTTGAACGGTACTAAATCAGATTTAATTTTCAGATTTATAGTTTTTTATCCCCAGAAACATTTTCTCACAAACTGTTGAATATAAACAAATGAATTTTGTCAGGAACATGTACTTAAACAAAATATATTCCTGGAATATGTCCCATATTCCTGGTTTGTTGTAAGGGGTGAAATAAACCACTCCTTCCATGTTTATTTTCCAAACATTCTTATACTTAAAAAATTCTTAAATTAAGAATATTTCTTTGGACTTCACTTTATCTTTATTTGATTTTCTTTTAACATCCCAGAGTTCAGGTTCGTGGTATAAATTAATCGGTTCATCAATATCGCGTTTTACAGACTCTTTTTTATTATTCTTTTTGAATTGCTGCTGACACTATCACAAAAGTAGACGACTAGTCAACTAGAGCAATTTCTATCAGGCGAGTGCGAATATGAAAATAATATGTTTTTACATCTAATCGCATAGGTGTATCGATACATATCGTAGACGCTTGATACATATAACTTTGACAGAAATGTTCGCGCTGTTTAGATTAAATGCGATTTCTGTCCGACAGAGAATGAAAAATCGTTCGTTATGGATTTCAGAGTCAGCTTAGTTTGAAAGGCTTATTTGTAAAATAGACATACAGATAAGGTTTACTGCGATATAAATTAATCTATTCATCAATATCGCCTTTTATCCATTATTTTTTATCACTAAATATTAATAATTTGCTGCCGACACTACCACAAAAGTAGACGATTAGTCAGCTACAGTAATTTCTGTCAGACGATTCCGAATAGGTGTTTACATCTAATCGTATAGATGTGTCGATACATATCGCGGACGCTTGAAGCATATCTCTCCGACAGAAATTCTGCACTGTTTTCATTAGGTACAATTTCCATCCGACATAAATATCGAGCAATTAATGCCAGATGTAAACGTACCCTTATATGAAATTTTAAACCTACATGTATTTTCATTTGCCTGGAATATTATAAGGCAATTATTCGCTAGTGTAAAAACCATTCCACGTAAAAACGGCGAATACTAATTTATTACAGTATTCTCCCTTGTAAACGATGTAGAAGTTATTCGACCGTACAAGACAGAATTGTTTGTTGTGTTTTATTATCTTCTGCCTGTGATATATCCTTTTAATTTGCTTTATGGGTCCACTATATCTGCTTTTTATTGCATTCCCTTTTTAAATGTGTTGCATATATTGTCCTTCCTTGTCCTATAATTAAGCAGCCACACATATCTACATATGTGTACATAGCAACAGTGGGAATCGTTTAAAAGAATGCAGCATAGAAAAGTCATAGATAAAGATAATGTTATTATTTTTTTTATTTGGTGGTATTATTTTGGATGCAAACGCATCTCAATGCGTTTGTTTATAAGGTTCTATAAGCAAAAAAATCATTGAAATCTTACAGCTCAATAAAATTTTTCAAGGATCTAGGATGTCTCAAGTCGAATCCGATCACTAAAATGTATACATATAGTTTGTTACGTATATATAGAAACAAAATCACATTATATTTAGAGCTGATTAATCCGTTACGTAGGAATATTTTGTTAAGCACTAATAAACGCTGGCTTACCTGGAGAAAATAAACAAATATATACAGTATGCGCCAAAAGTATGGAATAAATTCAATAAAAACAAAACAATTATTTTTTGGGAAAAATCCTCGAACAGGTCGATTTTTAATTTAAAAAATATATATTTTAGCGTAAAATGCGATTTTCAAATGTCATTTGTTTTCGAGTAATGACGTTATCGATTTTTTTTTTAAATGACATCACCATATATTTTTTCTTGATTCTGAAAGATCGTTTAATTCTCTATCAGACAGTATTAAAATTTTGCCCTCTTACATAGGAAAGTTTTCGAGTAAATGACGATTGAATGTTAGAAAACGTAAATTTTATCCATAAAAAAGTAACAATTCTGAGGTATGTAAAATAAAATACAATTGATTAAATTTTATACTTAAATTAAATGTTCGAATTGCCATCCACCAACTTCTTGATAATGCGTAAGGCTGTGAAGAAATTCTTCTTGCACATTATGAATGATTTCTGGGGTAACTCTGCGTATTTCGTCCCGAATGCGATTTTGAAGTTCTTCTAAATTACGTGGTTTATTAATGTACACTTTTGACTTCAAGTATCCCCATAAAAAATAGTCAAGGTGTAAGATCTGGCGATCTTGCAGGCCATTCTATCGGTCCGCGTCTGCCGATCCACCTCCCAAGAAAACAGTTGTCTAAAAAATCTCGTACAGGGCGCGCATAGAGCGGAGGTGCACCGTCTTGCTGAAACCATATGGTATCGTCAGGAATGTCAGGGTCATTATCGTTAGGAAAAATTACTGCAAGGGCTGGAACAAGGTCATTTTCTAGAAACTCTAAATATCTTTGTCCTGTAAGGGTTCCTTCAAAGAAGAAAGGCCCTATTATTCTGCCGTCAACTATTCCAACCCACACATTTAATTTCTGAGGGTGTTGGGTATGTGCCTCTGCCATCCAATGAGGATTTTCCCGACTCCAATATCTGCAAGTTTGACGGTTTACTGTACCATTCAGACAAAATGTGGCCTCATCTGAAAAAAGTATTTGCCGGTGTAAATTTCTATTTCCTTGACATAAATCCATTAGAATTTCGCAAAAGTGTAAGCGGCGATCGGGATCATCTTCATTGAGTTCCTGCACAAGTTGAATTTTGTAGGGATGATATTTTTCCTTCCTCAAGATACGTAGCACTGTGCTCTGACTAGTGTCATTGTTTAATGCAACCAATCGTGAAGAATTATGAGGAATATCCACCATACTTATCAAAATGTTCTGTTTCTGATTTTCATTAATGCTTGAACGTCCAGGTTTTGGAATATTTACAACATTGCCAGTTTCTCTAAATTTAGACTCTACCTTAGTGACTGTTGATTGTCTGATAGGGCGATGTGGATATTTTTCATAAAATAAATCGCAAACTTCCTGCTGAGTTCTAGTCATATTCCCGCATCCGATAAGAATTAAAATTTCAATTCTTTGAGTAACAGCCAAATGTGCCATAATGCTTTAAATTGAATAATAATTTCTATGTCGCTTACAATACTTATTAGAAAGTCGGTGTGACAATGACACGTTGCAAAGATTTTCACCTACGTGATCCATAAAAGAACTATGGAATTCGAAAAACTAAACTTGATAACGTTTTTGCTTTATTTTAATTGATTTACGTTTTCTAACATTCAATCGTCATTTACTCGAAAACTTTCCTATGTAAGAGGGCAAAATTTTAGTACTGTCTGATAGAGAATTAAACGATCTTTCAGAATCAAGGAAAGAAATATGGTGTTGCCATTTAAAAAAAAATCGATGACGTCATTACTCGAAAACAAATGACATTTAAAAATCGCATTTTACTCTAAAATATGTATTTTTTAAATAAAAAATCGACCTGTTCGAGGATTTTTCCCAAAAAATAATTGTTTCGTTTTTATTGAATTTATTCCATACTTTTGGCGCATACTGTATGTATAGATTTGTACATTTCTTTTTTCTCTTGTACTTACAATCCATCTAGTGATGATATTATGTATTTTTCACCTCTCTCCTCATTCTTTAAGAACAGGGACAACAAATCTTTTGGCACTTCATTTGCAGTTCACACCAGTAAGTGACATCACTTCTTTAACATTCAAATCATCTGCAATTTACTGCAGATATGTTATTTTTGACTCCAACTGCTGCACCTTCTTTCGATTTTTATCAAGCGGTCTTAAACTAAAATAGAAATGAAATATTATTATTTCACCAAAGTACTGTTTTTTAATATAAATATAAAATATACCTATTTAAATATTGAATTACTGTTTTTCTCTTTTGTTTTGTAATACTCGATGTACCAGGAGATAACTGGGTTACGACAAATTTTCTAAAACAAATATCAAGGATGTAATATCGTATACCTAGCATTAACTACAAATAAATATAACTACAGTTGCGTACCTAAAAATATCTTTTTTGTCTGGTGTACTGCTGAGCAAAATAGTATAAACAAGATGATAATGGAAATTAAAGTAGCTAGCTAGTTAATATTTTATAGTCATTTTCATTCAAAGCCAAATGATCTCTCCTTTTGGAAATATAAGGAGCATCACCTGATGCCTCACAAACTTCCATCTGGACTAAACCCCTTGATAGCATCTTTTTTTTAAATATATTTTTCACCTGGGTAATAAACGGTGTCCAAAAATTGACGGAACAAATATAATTTTCTTGGGTCCCATTGTAATTTTGGAATACCTATTATTTCCTTGAAAAACTAAAGTGTTCACATTTAGGAAACAAAACAAAGTAAATTAGTCCTAAAGATGCTTCTTTAGAAATAAAATATTATTTATTGATATTGTTAATTGTTGTTATCTAATAATAAAACTACATACTGCTACAGATAAGAAGCACATAATTACTGAATTTAATGTCTTATAAAAACAGGTTTAAATTATTTACCTGTGGATAATGGACAGCCACTATCACTTGTATTTCGCAACTATATCTTTTCTATTTTGTTCATTTTGTCTATTTTGTTTAAGTAAATAACAGCATATATTTCCATAACCTCGCAATCTTGGAAATTCTTAATTTCGCTGTATAAAAATAGTTTTTTAAAACGTAACTTTAACACCCTGTATATTGAAACAGGGGCGCCCAAATAAAAAATGGCATAAGGAAAGTCGCATTATTTTTGTTCAAAGAATATGTGGTTAATGGTATGGCCTTCTATTTTGGGACACCCTGTACGTATGTGTATAAAACATATTTATTCATTTGTTAGTCATTGTCAACAATATACATATATCTGTAACTTCAACATCTTGTAAATAATTGTTAAACCATGTTTGAAGACAAATTTATTATAGTTACTGTTGTAATACTGTAATATTTTTTTAATAGTCTTTAAATGGCCTGATATACTTGCATCATGCATCTTTAAACATGACACTATTTCAAGTTGCATTCAACCATTTTAAAATTATTAAGTATATCACTTTATGATGTTATGCGGTATTTATTATTTTATAGTCAGCTGTGGGCGACGTAATTATGAAAATAATCTTCAATACCAACCGCAGAACGTTATTGGAAAACACAAATTATTGGGAGAAAATGATCAGTTTGTCGGATGTGAATAATTTTATAATTATTACTGACAATTTGAAGCCTCAATACTTATTACTAATGTATAAGCAAATGATTTAGCATTCAAAGCTTATTGATTTTGAAGATTAGTCAGTAATTGGTTAGTACTCGTACTGATTTTATTTTCTGTAGGGAACCTATTCAAAGTTTATATAATATAATATTGAGCTTAAATACATTATAAATATTATATACAGGGTGTTAAAAAAAGAGTGTAAAATATTTCAGGAGGTAATAGTATAAACCAAAATAAGCAGAGAAGTCTTAATAAACATGGGTCCGCAAAGTAACGGTTGCGGAGATATGGACCACTATTCGTTTTTCAAACATTTTATTTTATTAGGAATAAAATGACGAAGGAAACTTTCTTCGTCTCAACGATATTCGAACTCTTTCAAAAACACCTTTCTTGGTTAGGATTTTTTGACACTTTTGATTAATCCGTAGCTGCAGTTCTTCCAGGCTATTTACAGGAGTACTATACACTAATGTCTTCAAATATCCCCAAACAAATAAATCTAGAGGGTTCAAATCAGGCGATCTTGAAGGCCATAAAACAGGTCCGGCCCTTCCTACCCATCTACGTGGAAAAGTTTGGTGTAAATGCTCTTTAACGGCCATGGAAAAATGAGCTGGAGCACCATCATGCTGGAACCACATTTGTTGCCTCTGATTCAAAGGAATGTCTTCCAAAAACTCATACAGTGTGTTCTGCAGAAAGTTGAGGTAAGCAGCGCCTGTTAATCGGTTTGGTAAAACAACAGGACCTAGAAACCTGTCACCTACAATACCCATCCAAATGTTTAATGAAAAACGTGTCTGATGTCCAGATTCTATTAGAGCATGAGGCATACATATGCGTATTGCGAAAATTAAAACTCCATTTCTTGTGAACCCGGCCTCATCAGTAAAAAGTATGTTTGCAAGAAAACGAGGGTCTTCAGCATCATGGCGTAGAAACCAGCGGCAAAAAACCAAACGTGCTTGATGATCATTTATTGAATTTAAGGCCTGTACTTGTTGCACATGGTATGGATAAAACAGTTGCTCGTGAAGGATTCTCCAAACAAGAGGACCACTAATTCCTACCTCCGCTGATATTCTCCGCACACTGATACCTGGATTCTGCTCTACCAGTGCTAGAATTTCTTCCTTTGCTCTAGGAGTGGATACCGACCTTGGTCTTCCGGATAAATGGCACTGTTTGCTCAAGGAACCGGTATCACGCAATCTTTGGTGAATTCATCCAAACATGCGTTGTGAAGGAATCTGACGATTTGGATAAGCGTCAACATAAAAACGTCGCGCTTCGGTGGCGTTCCCATTAGCACGACCATACATGAAATGCATGTCTGCTAATTCTGCATTAGAGTAACCAGCCGTAGCGAAAGAAAACTTGTGCACTGAAAACAACTGTCAAATACGTACTGTTTATTTCACTAAACATCAACTAACTATTATAAGAAAATACACAACGTTTTTGCAAAATAAAAAAGGGGCTAAAAAACATAAAACATTCCATATCTCCGCAACCGTTACTTTGCGGACCCATGTTTATTGAGACTTTTCTGCTTATTTTGGTTCATACTATTACCTCTATAAATATTTTACACTCTTTTTTTAACACCCTGTAACACAACTAATTCATGTGTGTGACTATAGTTATCGTATGATTAACATCCACTAACTTTAACAGTGTGTGAAAGTGTACTTAACGTTGCTAGTAGTTTAGTTCTTGCAACCGATCTATTTTGGTTTCATAAAAATTTCACTCAAATAAATAAAAAATGTCTACCATTCTATTTTTGTCGAGTCGGGTCCTATATCGTGTGCCAGTTTCCATTACTGAAATTTGGTATGCAAGAACGGGTTGGAATTATGTTTCAACTAACCCAATTAGTCGTTGGAACGTAGCTGCGACTATCGTAGTTACTTTAAAGTGTTTTACTACTAGTCATGGACATGTAATAGAAACATTCCCATTACGTGTCTACGATAAAAATGGGGAATAAATTTTAGGTGACTGCTACGTCCCGACGACGTCTCCGAAACTTCAACAGCTACGTTTCAACGACGTTGTAATTCCGTGGAAGTAACGTCGCGTCGTGGAAACCACAACTTTAAGAAACTCCAGTTCTTTAGCGCGCTTCCACCACTCATTCATATCAGTATATTGCTTGCTTTGTCAAGAAACTAATAAATTTCTACATATTTCATCTCCATTTCCTTAACTCTGAATCAAGTAGGAAGATAAGTGCAGTACGTATTACTTACGCAAGTGAATGATGCATGTACTTCTAAATAAATATTATTGTGCAGTGGTCTGTACCCCAAAATTAAAGCGAATTAAATTTTTTTGACAAACATAGTGATAAAACTTCCAAATCAAGTAAGCGCCTTTAAAATGTGTATGTTTTAATTATATGTGAATATGATACTCTAGATATAGTTCGTTGGAACTGAGTATAATTTTTATGCATCAATTTAATAAATTTGATGCAGAAATAAAATTAAGCGCTTTAAGTTAATGTTAATATTTTGCAATATATATTTTGACTGTTAAAATAGCGCATTTCATAAATCTTACTATGAAACCTATAAATTATATTGCAAGAAACAACTACTCCGCGGACTAATGCCCCACCGGCATTGAATTACACCTGCAGTATCTGTGTGAACAGTCAAGAAACCCTTGTCGATCACATCATCATATATTTCAGGCTTGATAGCCTTCATCAGTATGCCATAGGTGAGACGACCGACAATTGAACTGGCTGTTCCTTCATATGTATGTTCACCTATAAAATGAGTGCAGGTGAGATATAAGCGGTCTGCTAGTTTCTGCTCAGTCTAAGCGGCTCGACATGCAGGAAGCAACCTACATTACATCGCAGACCTCTCGCCCTGGGCGACGAGCTATTAAATCTATAAATGATACTGCAGGAAACAACTATTTCGCGGACTAATGCCCCGATTGGCATTGAATAATATCTCACCTTACTTTGAAGTCGTTTGTTCTAATAAACGTAACTTGAAAGTAATCAATACTTTAGCATGCGTAACGGGAACTGTCAATATGTAACTTTAGTAAAATTTTCTACGAATTATGGAACGGGGTTGTAGAGTTATTTTCAAGTAGCAGCAAATGTTTGTTCAAAGTGCCCACTGCCCCTTTTTAGTAACATTCTTCCTGCTATTTATTCTGAACGCAGTACATCCGAAATTTACATTGAACATGCTTGATCCTTCAATTTCATCTTCTAGTAGTGCCTTTGCTTGTTACGTTTGTTGCATGCTTTTTATGGTGTTTTGACTCAGATATTTAATCCGGGTGAATTTAAGAAGTGACACGCAATTTGCTGTTTGTGATGATGCTTAATAGTTCTGCAAGTAGCGATAACGTTCTGGAACTAATAATTATTACTTACACAACTTTAGACAAACAATTAATGTTCTCTGAACGTCACGGTAACTATCAATACTACTTGAAATTTTGAAGTCATACTTTAGTAACATGAGTTAGTCACTGCTACGATCATTTGCCACTTTCATGTTCTGAAAACTTAGAGGTGGTCTCAATGGTAACTAAGACGTTATCAGAAAGCAGGAGAGCTTCTTAGAAGCTTATGTAAGATCATAAGGAGTGTTTGTGTGGTTCAAAAGTTATGAGGGAAAAGCGAGAAAAAAATTCCTACTTCAACGCCCTCTATCTCGGAAACGATGGGTTTTAGGTAATAAGTTTATATCACAAATGAACATTATTTTAAGTTGTTCTATCGATTCCTGAAGTTATCAAGATTAAACCTGAATCACCCTGTATACAACTAGATTTGGAACTTCATACCCGATTTTAGTTATTTAGATTAGAAAAATTTGATAATAATCATACTTTAAATACAAAACCACAAGCTAAACAATAATGTAGGTACACAAAAGGATAAGATTCGCCAAAGCTGTCTTACACCTGTCCTAACATTCTGAATGCTAATAAGGTATGTGTTTCAAATATAAACATTGAGAAAAAAATAGCAGAAGCAAAATAATAACTGATAAAATAATAACAGATAATATAATAACAATGATAGTAGCTTACCAGATGAGATATGAACAACTCAAAATATTGCCCAACAATATCAATATTTTACAAATAACTGATATATCATATTTAAACTAGGTAGTCTCTTTAGTAACTCCAATTTTAACTTTTCTTTTTAAGATAATAAAGTAACAGACAGGTCTGTGTTAACTGGATTAAGGTAAAATGGCACTAAATAGGAGAAGCATACCTGAAAATGTGTTGTGGCATGCTGTGGAATATGAAACTTATTGTTTCTTATATTGACACTATGAACGTCAGACCTTCGAGATATAATATCATAACTGGCTCCTTAGTATGTAACAATTTATACGAGAATATAATAAAAAGATACTGAACACTAAGTTTAATATTCAATGCATTTATCTTAATAAGATAAGGAGTTATAATATTTATTTATTTATTATTCCAACAGGAAAAACCCAATTACAGGAATAAAAAAACAGCAAAAAAAACAATTATTTGTGGTACATAAAACTATAAATATAAAAATTTACTATAAATAACAATAAGTAAACAATAATACAAACAAGATGAAATCAACAAAATGTTAACAGTTAATAAAACCAAATCACGTTAAACGAGCTACTCAGTTACAAATACTCTCTAATGAATCATTATGTGCATCACAGCCACAAGCAATTTTATTATAAAGACCACACATCAAAGATATAGGAGACTTCGTTAAAATGTTTGTGCGAGAGGTAACACAATAACAGAACAGAGCTTGTTGTCTGGAATTTATACGGGGTGTCAAAAAAATTTTTTTTTTTTTGAGTTCAATACAATCAATTTTGTTATTCAAGATATTATACAGAAAACGAATCAACATAATATTCCGCCTGGTTTCCAACGAATCAAAATTAAATCTGTTAAGCAGATTAATCTGGGAAAGACCTCTAGGAGGATAAAACCCATCTTGTAAAAATGATATAAATTTTAAAAACTGTCCCTGAATTGATTCCAAACGGTGACAATGAACTTGATAAATAGGATACCATATTATCGAACCGTATTCAAGTTTAGATCTCCCAAGAGCACAAAACAGAGTTTTGAAGGTGTGTATTTGAAAAATCCCGACAGTTGCGATAAATGAAGCCATACGATTTAAAGGCACTTGAAACAATATTATTAATATGATCTATAAAAGTAAGTTTACTGTCAAAATACAGGCTGTATCACATAAGAGGGCCACTCCCATGTATCTCGCTTAATATGCGAGACACGTCAAAAATCTTTAATTGTTTTTTGTTGCATTTTTGGAGGCCTTTATGCTCGTAAAAACAAATTTGAGATCCATGGCCAACTTTATGAGTAATAACAAAAAAACCTGTTAAGTGCCCAAACTTTAAGGCTGCCTAACTTTTTTATTTTAAGAGATAGAGAAAACTTATTGGTAATAAATTTTTATTGCAAAATTGATACCTTCCACCTGATATAAACAGATTTTTGAAATATCGTATGTGGTTCGCTGCGTCCTCTAGGCGGATAAAAAAATTTTTTATTGAAGCAGGCTATGGCCACAACAAATTGTCTGTTTTTTCGTCTTTCATGCAATATACTACATGTTGCCCTTATCTTTCATATTTATTACATTTTTTCAATTTTAGTTAAAAAAAATGAACCAAAATATTTTCGTGTTGCTTAAGATAATGTAGAACCTGTTTTAAAGACGCCAATTGCAAAAAAATAATAAACAGAATGCACTTTTTTATGCAAAATACAGATTTTCTTATAATATTATTTTATTACATTGTCTGTGTCAAAATAATTTTAAAGACCCAATTGCTTCTAATGTGAAAAGCAAATTGTTTACGAGCATAAAGGCCTCCAAAAATGCAACAAAAAACAATTAAAGATTTTTGACGTATCTCGCATATTAAGCGAGATACATGGGAGTGGCCCTCTTATGTGATACAGCCTGTATATGCCCAAATCCTTGAATACATCAACCCTACCAACGGCACTATCACCAGTCAAGTATTCATAAATAGGAAAGCTAGTCTTGCGAATATAAGTCATTACATTGCATTTAGAAATATTAAGTTTCAGACGAGTTCACACCATGAAGACATTTGCTTGATACATTCTTGCAGGAGAATAGAATCTGTAGGACATTTAATTTTAGAATAAAGTTTAAAATCATCCGCAAATAACAAATACTCGCAAGTAATGACTTTAGGAAGATCGTTAATAAAAAATAAAAATAGTATGGGACCTAAATTTAAGCCTTGCGGAACACCTGATGTGGGAAAAATGAATTTGAGGTGAAATTTTTATATCTTACCATAAAATATGATATGTTATATGACTTCTTGGAGGAATATCAGCCAAAAATCTCATACAAGCATTTTGAATCCGAATTTTGCGTTAAGAAATTCTAGCATATAGCACAGCAATTCAATTCCCAATTCATTATGGGGATAGATGAAAGTTTTTATTGATTTTAGTTGAGATTCTTGTCCAAAGGTAAATTTAAAGTTATACAAAACTTTTCCATTTTAAAAAACAAGTGCGAACTACACATAGAACATGTTTTTCAAATTTTAAAGACGAATCTATGTACAATTTCAAATTTTTTTCACAAGTTACCCTTTGTACATCTGTATTGTTTAATTTAAGAGTAAAGTTAAATGTAATTAAATTAGTATATCGCTCCAAGATACATTGTTTTGTTATTGTTAGGATCTAAACGAAGGCCGTGGTTACTTGAAAAAATATATAAAACTTGAAGATCATCATTCATCTGTAGCATGATTTACAGAGTTAAAAGTAGTTGATAGGTCATTTTGAATGTCATCTGCGGCTAAGTGAGTCTGAGAATGCAAGATATCCGCGGTGATATTAAAAATGAACAATGAAAAGAAAATTGTATCTAACACACTACTTTGGGGGACAACAAATGAAGTTTCATTTACCATACATAACCTCTTTAGTAACTATTAATCCAAATTAAAGTGTTCCCAGCAAAGCCAATATACAGGGTTAACTATGACTAAGTACAACAATTTTAACCACGTGCTCAGGAAGGTCTAAAAGACAATAAAAAATTTATTTCGGAATTCTAGCTCGATATTTAAAAAATGGGGCAAAACCCTCTTTTCCCACGGAAAGTCGGCGCCTATGACAATCTATCATCATCCGTCATGGCTAGATATGACAACTACTGGTCGTTTTTTCAACATTGTCAAGTGTAGAAACGACGAAACGAAACATTTGTATTAATAATAATAATAATGACTAAGTATCTGGTAGATAACAGCTAATCCGGTTAGCTGCAGTATTTTGTATTCGTTCTTTCGTTGCACACTGCCAAACTACATGTCCACTCCTTGCAGATTCATCATAATTATCCACTAACATATCCGACATAAAATACTTTATTTAATTACTATAACACGTTTAAAATTAGTCACTTAGCTGATTTAAAGTAACAGTAAGTTCTAGGTTATGCCATACTGCATTGCTAATTGCATACCCTCCATGCTCCAAACCATCCAGAATTCGAAGTTAGTTATAATCTAAGGGTCATTTTTACAGAACACTATAAACATCTTAGGATGTTATAGTTTAAAATATTACTAATTATTTTATGCAAACATCGTCGATTACTGTTAATATTGTTGCTATTATTAGTATTAACAGAATTTAATTACACAACAACACATTAAGTTTAAAAATTTAGCGGCGTGCACCTTGTATTAGTGACAGATGTCGTCTGTAGATGTCAAATAACGTAAATTTACGGTTACGGTACTCTGATTAGTTTGACATAATTTTTCAGCACTTGATTTTCGCAAATTTAATTTTTCGCGTATTTTTTGTGTATTTACAAACATGTCGTATTCAAATGCCTAGATGACGGATAAGGTGCTGATTTATGGGAGTATGACAAGTGCATATTATCTTGCGGTAGCCTCAAAGCCGTTTCCCGAGCATACAAAATATTTTGCTGAATATTTTTTGAACCACATCGAGCAGTTGTTTTATGCTGTGGCGGTAAACGTGTGGCAGTGTTTTTATGTATTTGTGTACATTTACGTGTATTTTGTTGTTATCCTTTGTGCTTTTTCCCGACGTAAGTAATCGACGTGGTCAAGACCGCCAAACCAAGTAGGTATCCCGCTTTACACAAAAAGAACGATCGAGGGAAGGAGAGGTTCACAGGAAGTACAAAAATTTTTGCAGGTTTTAATTTAAACAAGTAAGAACACAAGATGATTCAACATTCTTAATATGTCTCCAAGTATCAATCCTGGAAATAAATATTAGTAAGGTAGGTGTTGCCTCTCTATGCAATCATACTGTATTTCTCATTAAATCATTAAATAATAATCCTAACCTCGTGGCTGACAGAAGCTCAGTGACGGCGATAAATAGGGATTTAATATAGTTTTGAAAATAATTTTTTTTGGCTTTATAAATAAGTTTAGAATTTGTTTGAAGGGTGATTCCATTAATTCCTATTTTTCCTTATCCCCTCTTAAAATATTTGTACTAAGTCATAGTTAACCCTGTATTTTAGCTTAACAATTAATAAACCAAAATTTACTAGGTCAAATACTTTGCTTTGATTAAGACTAAAATTATTGCAACTAATCTTTTCTACTAGAAAAAAAAAATATTTTCCGGACTTGTTACGTAAATTACTATTTTGATTGATCAAGTCTTTGAATGTAACTGAATGTAACGAAAACCTTGACTTGACAATACAGTAACGTGACAAGTTTGTTTCTACGCACGTTTGTTAACAACCGAACAGGTATTTGTGCACTAAACCGTGTATCAGGAGCCTATGAAAAACTAAAAGTTCACTCGGGATTGGGAACCCCGTTTTAGCGAAGATGCGAGACGTAAAAGCACCGGGAAGCATTCGAATTTTGTGTAGTAACCCTGCGCTTGTGGAGAGGGGGAAAGATCATTCCGTGGCGCTATGGGGTGTTGCGCCGATATTCAACTGTTTAGTTATCCGCCAGCGTCGGAAAGGCGAAGGCGCTAACGTCATAGGGAGTCGAAACACGATTCTGATAGACAGTAGCTGTGCATAATCTCTGAATGTCATTGTGTCTACCGAAACGCATGTACGATTACTTATTCTTTAATCGCCACGACAATATCTTCCTTGTGCGAGTCGCCTGTGCTCTAAAGAGTGGATGTGCAGTGATTTCCGATCCTGTTTGTTTTTTAATTTGACGTTAGGAATCTGTCGTCCTGCTGAAGGAACTCAAAACAACTAATACAATTGCAAAATTGATCCTTTCATATTGCACATGTAAAATCACTCAGTGAGCCCAAAATATTACCCTAGAATGTTGTGATTAAACCCAAACAACTATTGTGATCCATGACTGAAATTATACATTTTAGTTAATAGAATTAATTAAAAACAAATATTAATTAAAACATACTAGTTAAAATATCGTTCAAATACCAAGCTTTTCAAACGTAAATTAAACAGAAGATAATTACTGAATTAAACATTTTTGTATCTGCAAAAAAACTGTTAAAACAGTGCAGTTTATCCGTTGCAATTCATTAAAAATTCAGTGTGTGTGTGTGTAAACAGTTTAATATCGTGTGTTATGATTGTTCGACATTGCATATTGCGTGCTGGTAATGATAGCAGAATGGAAAAACAGTGATTATATGTGTTAACGTTAATGACTGAGCTGTAGAAACTGGGAATTTCGTGAAAAACTATGCAGTTCACCATTTTCAGGAAGATTTTGAGCACGAAAATAGGCCTAACAATGGAACTTTATTGTATCTTGGTTTCGTTGTTGTTTACATTACATTTTACTAAAGGTAAGTCAGAGTAGAAACAAATTTATTTTTGTAGTTTATTGTAAAATTTGATTAGAAGAGGAGATGAAGATGCTTATCTTTACCATGTGGTTAAGGTTAGGGATATCATAATATTTCCAAGGGTTACCTACTGCTGTTCTTAACAAAAGTACATTAAAAGCTAGATTAGATATTTTAGAGTATCATATTAAGCTATTAATTATTTGTTATCCACAGATCTATGAAATCGTAGAATCAAGAGGGAGTTTTTGATTTACCTTGATAAACACTAATACACAATTTTACACAGTTCTTTTACAAATTATTGTATATATTTTAGGTAAGATCCATGTTAAATTATTTTATAAAAGAAAAGGGTTTGGGTTAACATTTACTTACGTCCATACCTTAAATTAATCAAAAATTTTATCAACTTGTATTATATATTGATTTTATAGTTACAATAATATTATTTTCTCATTACATTTAAACATATTGTCATTCTGGTCTAGTTATTAAATGTTAGCATCTCGGTTAATAAGTATTTAACAATTTTCACCAAGACATTTTTTGCAAAAGTAAGGACTGAAGAACAAAAAGGCTGAGCTAAGGACTGTCCCTCCGATATAAGGACAGGTGGCAACCCTACATTGTCTAACAGCTATTGCTGTTCGCGCGCTGAAATATAAATATTAATGGTGTACAGAGTGTCCCCAGAGTGTAAATATTTCAGGAGATATGGCAAAAAAAATAAGACGAAACGTTTATATAAGCATAGGTTGACAAATGGACCCTAAAGCAGCTTTTTGTTCAATTTGAATACATAATTAATTTATAAATTTAATTAATATGCAGGGAGTTTTGTATAAGAACCGACACAGATCAGGTGCATGTAGGAGATCGAAAAGTATTGTTATTTAACCAAACATATCTATAAAAAGTTGCACACAGGCGGAGTTATAGGCCTTCAAAGTGGGGTCAAATATTTCTAAAAAAAAAAAAAATAATATCTCTGAATTACTTTAACTTGCAGTAACTAAATTTGGTACATGATTTAGGTTTATTATTGATCTTTGACTATGAGTAAATTGAAACAATACAAGGTGTTCATTCACCTCTACAATTACACCAAACTTTTTGTCCAGTGATCTAATTTAAAAAGAATGCGGAAATCCCGCGGAGAATTTAATTTAAATCACTTTTCAACTTGTTCAATTTCCAAAAACTTTAAGATAAAATACATTAATGGAAGCAAGATTTTAATAGTGTTTATTTGAAGAAATCAAAAAGTCAGTAGTCTTTAAAATTTGATAGTAATAAAACTATAAAATAAAAATTAAATTAAAACTAAGGAAATTGTACAAAATACATAAATTTACTCTTCTTTCCTATAACGTTTCATATATTCGAAATACGATTCCACAAATATTCTCGGGATTAAATTGGTGAGAAATAAACCAAATTTTTCAAAGAAAATCGTGGTGCCAATTTTGAGAACAATTATTTTCTTGTTCTATTTGGAAACTTAAATTTCAAAAAGTCTCTAACAGTAGCACTAAAATGAGGCGGTGTCCCATCATGCATAAACCAAAACTCTAATCTAAGTTATTATTATTATTATTATTATTATTATTATTATTATTATTATTATTATTATTACAATATGGAAAAGGGCAGAGATTTTTAAGACCTATTATGCCCAAAAAACAAAGAAACTACAATATATATCAAATTATACAATGACGTACAACATTTACAATAATATAATTACATTGTGTTTGTTCACGATTATAATTAAACATAAAAACATTAATAAAGTCTTATTTGTAAAATAAATAAGCATCTAATCGGTTCTTAAAAATGTTCACAGATGGTGCAGTGACAATCGATACTGGTAAATTGTTCCAGGCGGTGAATATTCTGTTTGTCAGGAAAAATTGTCTTGTCCTGGATTTGAAATTTTCTTTTTTTAATTTTAATTCATGGCCCCGTAATCGGCAGTCTGTGTTAAGTGTATACAGAAAAGACAGATTTCCAAAATTGTGTCTTAAGACCTTAAAAGTTAGAATTAAGTCACCCCGAAGACGGCGCTGTTGAAAATCAGTAACCTTGGCCATTGACAAACGTTCAGTATATGAGGGCCTCAACCGTCCAAATGAAAACCTTGTTGCTGCACGTTGAACATTCTCTAATAAATTTTGATCACGGATGAGATCGGGGCACTACACTGGATCGGCGTATTCAAGAATTGGCCGCACATAACTTGTATATAATTTACAAGAGGTTTCAAAAGATATATGGAAAAACGTCTTACGAAATAAAAATAGTCTGGTATTAGCGCGTTTACACACTGAGTTGATATGGTCTGACCATGATAATTTAGAGTTTACTATAACACCTAAATCGTTGTGTGTTGACAATGTGCTGATCAGTTGCTTATTTAAGTGATATGATAGGAGAGGGTTGTTCTTGCCAAGATGAAGCACTACACATTTAGATATATTTAATGGAAGTTCACATATGACTTGATATCAATGTGTAAAAATTTAAATAATGAACAATATGCACATGTTAAAAAATGTACATACCAAAGGGTTCATCAATCAGTTCAAATATTCTCATTTTGTTTAATCTCAATCGTGTAACACAAGCCATTTTAAAAATATATTTATTATTATTTTTGTAGCCATATAAAGAGTGTGTCGACAGAGGGGGGGTGTGGGGGGACAGATGAAGCTGAAAAGAGGGAAAACTTTTTACTTTAATGTCGTGGAAAAAATTTGTTCTGGTTTCAAAATTCTGCTTGTTAGAATGTATAAAAATATAGGCTTAAGTGAGTCAATATAATGTCTTACAAGTCGTTACAATAATTTTAGGAGGTGATAAAATACGTGATTTTTTAATTTAACTGTGCTTTTCTACAATTATTGAAGTGTAGATGAAAAACAAACCGTTTTATAACAAATACTTCTATAATTTTTTATTAGGAATGAATGGATTATTTAAAAGATTAACTAATAAAATCCAAAGAGGCTTCGTTACTTACCTAGAACTTCATAAACATGGTTTTTCGACTTTGTAAAAGCGAAGAGTAAAATTTAAACGTGGATTTTATTTAAACCTTTGTGTGTAGGTTTATTTAATTAAATATTATATAAAACTTATATAATATTTTCAGTTCTTAAGAAAAGTTCATTGATAAATATTCTAAAAATTAGGAAAATTAATCTCAGCATGTTTAAATATGCAGGAAATGTATTAAAAATGGTTTAAAAAAATGAAGATATGATTGGTTAAATAATTTAAATATTCCATTCATTCCTAATAAAAAAGCATAGAAATATTTGTTATAAAAAGGTTTGTTTTTCTTCTACACTTCAATCATTGTAGAAAAGCAGGGTTAAATTAAGAAATATTGAAAAAATAATTATCACAAATATTGTAAGACTTAGTATATAGGTATGTTTGTTTCAATCGACTGTTTGTTTCTATCACCTCCTGAAATTATTGTAACGACTTGCAAGACTCCCTGTATAGAGGACGTCTTTATTAACAAATTATCTGAAATACCTCGAGATATACAGTAGATTTTATTATTAGAATTCAATAATACATACTCTATGCGAGTTAAGAAATACATAAACAGCTACATTTTTATAAATGGTTAAGAAGGATAACTTCTGTGTAGGAAGGTTTTTTTAGTGGAATCTGTCCATCCATGTATTATCCACCACTTTCTTTAAAAGCTTTTATTTATTGTTCATTGATTATCTAAAAATGTATTGCAATGTATTTCATTCACGTTAGTGTGTGATACATTAATATACATTCTTTGATTTTTACAAATATTTGCAGATGTACGAATATCTGTGTGAAAATAAATGTTTTTAGCTAGATTTTTAGCTTCAGTAAATTAACAATTAACAGCAACTAACGGCAATATCTGTTATAAACTATTACTGTATTTACTGATACAATTATAAATATGTTATTTGAAATGAATGTTGTTGTATGGTCTATAGACACAGGTAATGGCGCAGTTTTTACGCAAACATTTAAACAACGTACTGTTTCAGTTTCTATTATATTTATGAATTGTATAAAATTTAAATTGGCATAAACTGCAAGTGCGCACATTACAAAATATAATCTTATACTTACTTTTTTCCGAGGGGTGTTTCACGTATTAAAAATTTGTACACCACTGCCAGTTTTAGGCAGTGCTCTTGAAAAATTGCCGTCATTACACCAATGCCCTAGGTACTGCCTAAATCCCCGGCGACACTACCTCAATGCCGGCAGTGTCGACCATAATTCTGTTAATGTTGGTCACCACTGCCTTAATGCAGACCGTCACTGCCTCAATGCCGTTCTTCACTGCCTCAATGCTGACCGTCAGTGCCTCAATGCTGACCGTCACTGCCCCAATGCCAATCGTCACTTCCCTAATACTATTTTAAACAGTATTAGAGAAATTGGGCAATAAAGTGAGAACGATTAAAGGATATATTGTGTGTAATAATTATATGCATATTTTTTACAAAACTTTAACAAAAAATAATGGACAAAATTATTAATTAGATATGCATTGGCTAATATGCTATACAGCCAATAAAAAAAACTATAAACTGATTAAAATTATGTATGCATAACAGCTACTTACGTAATTATTAATTTTAATGACTTGAGTTTGACGATTCTCACTTTGTTTTCACATATAGATTTTGTTTAATTGACTTGGCCATCTTCTGACTCGGGTGTTTTACTAACTACTAAACTAGAGTAGACCGCACAAAACTAATTTTATATTCATGTTCAGCACCCTCGAAAATGTGGGGGTAGGAGTTTTTTTTATTAAGATTGGGAAGGTTTGCGCTAATGTAAATAATTATCCAGAATGCTTTTAAATACTATGACATTTAGTCAAATCGATTTTTTTAATTTATCGTGTGCCTTACGTAACATATTTTATCTAAATTTAATGTAATGGTAATTTTGGCGCGAGATAATATTGAACATTTGATATTATTATGTTTAATGTAGAATAATTAATTACACCCCACTCACCCCTTAAAGGTTTGGGTCGATATGCTTTGTAATGTTTATGTGCCAAATATGCAAGATACTGTACCTACACTACAGTTCGTCGGCACTTGGGAAACAGACAGCCATGTATCTGCTGGCGAACTGTCGAAATATTATTACTAGCTACGAATAATAAAATACCTCGCAAAATACACAACTTACCTCTTTATTTAATTTGCTAAGATTTAGATAAATTTTTCGATCTCTTCGGTTGTATAGCAAACGTTGCTCCTTTGATTGAATCACTTTCTTCACTACTTATATTTATACAGTTCTTTCGAAAAGTAACAAATAAATTCATTATTTTTGAAATTCAGAAGTTTTAGAAAAAATCCCCGGGCACGACGATTTTGTTTTTAAAAAAGGCACTTTTTGACATAGACCCACACTCGCACCCACATTTGTGACGTCATCGTTGTTCGAGATATGACGTCTTCGACCATTTTTTTAAATAGCAACTCCCAATTTTAACTTTCATTTGAAAGAGCGTGTCATTCTACGTACATACATAATGAAAACTTATGATGTTACATAACAAAAATTTCAAGAAAATAATGTTTAAAGATTTTAAAATTTAATTTTCACAATACTGAAAATGATAATGATTATGTAAAAAATCGACTAAATTAAATGTTCAAATTGTGCACCGTTGGCTGCCTGACAGACGATTAATAAATTCTTTTTGGACGTTATCAATAACTTCAGGAGATATACGATGTATCTTGTGACAAATTCTTGCTTTTAAATATTCTAAATTAATCGGTCTAGTAACGTATACATTGCTTTTTAAGTATCCCCACAAGAAATAATCTAGGGGTGTCAAATCAGGCGATCTGGCTGGCCACTCAATCGGTCCCCTTCTCCCTATCCAACGATTCGGGAACAGCTCATCTAAATAAGCACGGACAGGTGTTGCATAATAGGGAGGTGCACACTATTGTGAAAATTAAATTTTAAAATCTTCAAGCATTATTTTCTTGAAATTTTTGTTATGTAACACCATAATTTTTCATGATGTATGTATGTAGAATGACACGCTCTTTCAAATGGCATGGTCAAAATTGGGGGTTGCTATTACTATGACGTCACAAATGTGAGTCCGAGTGTGGGTCGTATGTCAAAAAGTGCCTTTTTTAAAAACAAAATCGACATGCCAGAGGATTTTTTCGAAAACTCCTCAATTTAAAAAATAATTAATTTATTTGTTACTTTTCGAAGGCACTGTATAGCACTGCCATTATTTACTAGTTTAATGCCGCAAAACTGCGATCATTTCCGACAATTACGGTGCCACTGCTGTAACTGCCTAAAGCACTGCCGACAATACCGTCCACTGCCGTTCACTACCTATTCAATACCTTCAACTACCTAATCAATGCAAACATTGCTCACAGCATTCCCTTAACTGCCGTATTCACTGCTGCTTGTACACCAGTGCCGATCGCGAAACATCCCTTGGTGTGAACTATTAATATACATTCCTTGATTTTTACAAATATTTGCAGATGTACGAATATCTGTGTGAAAATAAATGTTTTTAGCTAGATTTTTAGCACCCTATATCATTTTCTAAATTAAAGGCTGACGAAGACAGTAAAGGGCCACATAGTGGTTTAACAGTGCCTCAGAAAAAATTTACAGACTATTTAATATCTAGAAAATATTTCTGTATATATTTTTAATAATTTTTATATTTGCCATTGGCCAGTTATATTTAAACTGTGCCATCGTCATAACGAATGCGCGATCGCCATTATATTTAAAAATTGGCGGGAAAATGTTAATTTTCTCCGAAAATACCCATTAATTACCTTCGTAATACCCATTATTGCCTTGGTAGTACCCAAAAATAGACAGAGTACCTAAAAATACTGGAAAAATACCTATAAATACGCACAAATACCCAAAAAATTCAAAAAGTACCTTTAATTACCTACAGCTTGTACAGTAAAATGCCCCAGTGGTTTTCCCCTCGGGTTAGAGACTGATGTGCTGCCTCTGCATTTTCCTAATTTTATTATTTAAAACACAGAGGTATACTTGAATTTTTCTTAATATACGTATTGTAAATTAAAAATTCTCAGTAAAAAGGGCATAACAAAACATGGAAATGTCCACACTTTTTTTATCAGTGTAACTCAAGTTAAATTAAATACGATACCGAGACGATGTAAAATTAATTTATAATATTTAGAATTTTGCTGTTGTATTATTTTGCATTAAGTCTTAGTGATGCCAGTTGAAATAATTATGTTACAATTTTGATTTTGTATTCTCATTAACTAGGAATTAAATTTTGCGTATGTCAGAAGCGGATAATGTTCGTTAAGCATAAATATATTTATTACTAATGACTTAAAAGCTTATTTGATCATAATTGATGCAGGGTCCCCTACCTAGTTTTTAAATGCATGATTTGACCAATACTTGGTGTATTTCCAATCATGTACCTACACATCTGTACTCAACAAATAATGGTGAGAAATACGCATCTAAAAAGGTTTCACATATTGAGTTGCTTGCTCTAATTTAATTTTTACCAGAGCTGTCTACGCATACAGCGTTGATCTAATTTAAATTCAATTTAGTATAATCGCCCTCTGAACGGTTGATTTCGAGTAAGTCGAATTGTGGTACGATAATGAAGACGACAGCGTCTAATCTGTCTGTGAGAGAAAAAAAAGTGTAAAAAAATCAAATCACATCAGCTTTACTGAATGGAATTTGTATACGGTTTGAAAATGAAATCATGAAATTACCTATTTTCTACGTATAGTACCTGGAATAATATTTAGTCTGATAATAATAATAATAGTATATCTTTATTTACCATTCTACAGTGCTTTCGAAAAGTAACGAATAAATTAATCATTTTTGAAATTGAGAAGTTTTCGAAAAAATCCCCTGGCACGTCGATTTTGTTTTTTAAAAAAGGCATTTTTTGACATACTACCCATATTTGTAACGCCATCGTTGTTCGAGATATGACGTCATCGACAATTTTTTAAAATAGCAACCCCCAACTTCAGGAGGTATACGATGTATCGTGACGAATTATTGCTTTTAAATCTTCTAAATTAATCGGTCTAGTAACGTATATTTTGCTTTTTAGGTATCCCCACAAGAAATAATCTAGGGGTGTCAAATCAGGCGATCTGGCTGGTCATTCAATCGGCCCCCTTCTCCCTGTCCAACGATTCGGGAACAGCTCATCTAAATAAGCACGGACATGTGTTGCATAATGGGGAGGTGCACAGTATTGTAAAAATTAAATTTTAAAACTATCTTGAAATTTTTGTTATATAACACCATAATTTTTCATGATGTATGTATGTAGAATGACACGCTGTTTCAAATGGCATGGTCAAAATTGGGGGTTGCTGTTTAAAAAAATTGTCGATGACGTCATATCTCAAACAACGATGACGTCACAAATATGGGTCGTATGTCAAAAAGTCCCTTTTTTAAAAACAAAATCGACGTGCCAGGGGATTTTCTCGAAAACTTCAATTTAAAAAATAATGAATTTATTCGTTACTTTTCGAAAGCACTGTATCGTATGTAGGTAACGCTTCAAATTTTTGATAAATGCTTTAAAAAACTCATAATAATCATCAGCTGAAACTTTCAAATTAACATACTCTTTTCAAGTGTTACTACTGGAACAATGCTGCTCGCCTTAACTACTTGCAAAGTTACAAAATTTCTGATTAAATATTAATTTGAAGTCTGCTGTAGAAGTTTAAGGAGGTCTAGCACTTCAAGGAATTACAGAATACCTCTTACTGCATGCGTTGGCAGCTTGATGTGTTGATTTAAAATATAAAAATCATCTTTTCCCTCTGTGATTTAAAGTATATAGTCTGGTTCAAATTGGTATGGTTTTGAGAGGGGGTAATACTTATACCATAACAGGCTTTAACTATCATAAGTTTCATCAAAATCGGTTATAAATAAGAGTAGTTTTCTAACTACCCTTAACGGAAAATTTTCGAATTTTTTTTATTCCTTTGAATTATCAAGCAAATAATATTATTTTTTAATGTATTAGACCTTTTTAAAGAAAAAAATTCTCTTCTTTTTTTTCTAATTCTACGTAGTTTAGCCAGAAATAATAATTAAATAACATATAGTTTAGAACAGAAACATTTTTTTAACATTTTCACAGTAGACATTTGTCAGGGCGACAGGTCATGATCCATTGTAATGATTGTCATTTTCTGTAATGGTGATCATTACCAAAACTATAGAGACATAAATGGATCCAAGATATGTGATGCCGTTGCTGAAATATTGCGAAAAAACTGAAAATAGCGATTTTAAAAAAATTTAAATTTAGCGTCATTATTTCTCAACAAATCTCATGATATTAGATTTTAACCGTAACAGATGTGGGATATAATTACGAACACGTCAATATACCATTTAATTTGAAAATTAACTCATAAAATTAAAAAATTAAAAATTAAAATAAAAAATCTAGTTGTTTTTCGCGTAAAACAAAAATCAACAATATTTATGATAATCTTTCATTAAATTAAATGTATTGGAATAGAACTGGTTAAGCAAAATGACGCATGACCCTACCCTGTACTTCTCCAATATTTAAATCAATGCTTTCCAAATATGTAATAGGATTGGCACTCATGGGTCTGTTGCTTGGCTTCCATATCTCAAGCCATTAAACTTTTTTTTGAGATAGTCCGAAAGATAAAATTTGTATGCATATTAAGCTGCTAATTATGTGCTAATTTGTTGCCGCATTCTTAATTTTTGTGCTCGAATAGTTTGGTAGGGTTTTAACCTACCTACGTGAACCTACCCCCCTCCCCCCCAACCTGTAATAATATATAGAGGGTTCGAATCGACGAAACAACTACATCAGAATTTTGTGCTATTTTGTTGCTCTAAGATAGCTAATATAAAATCAAGAAAAACATTTTAGAAACAAATTTTGAATGCCATTCAATAAGTTGAACTGTCCGTAATATAGTTTTCAGAGAAATAACTATGTACCACTCGACATACCATCTAATGAAATTATATGCAATATATGCAACTTATCGAAAAATATGAAAAACAGAATTTGTTGCTAGTTCCAGAACGATCTAAGAAATATAATTAGGTAACGGTAACACTTTGACAGAATTTTTCGGCTGTAATAGCCACTGTTGCCTAAATATTTCTTAGATCGTTCTGTTTTTCAGGTGTAAAAAACGTATGGAAATAAAAATCAATGTATCAACAAATTTTTTAACGCTTATTAGTATTTTTCTTGAGTTCCAGTCACCACTACCTGAAAACGTTAATTACAACGCTATATAAGTAGCAACAAATTAAGTTTTTCACTTTTTCCGATAAATTAGGATGTAAAGAACATATATTCAAAATGAAATTTTCGTAGCAACAATTTTTTTTAACAATTTGACAGTATTTTTCAGGTGCTGTACTCACCGTTGCCTAAATATATTTATTAGACCGCTTTAGAACTAGAAACAAATTCTGTTTTTCAGTTTTTTCTATAGATTTAGGTGTAAAAAACGCATAGAAATAAAAATCGTTGCAGCGACAAATTTTTAAACAGTTTGGCAGTATTTTTCGTTATCCGCTCCCTTAAAGCTCAAGTTACATTTACAGTTTCGTTTTTTTTTCCAGCTTAATACGCATGAAATTTATTACAATCGCTGTGGAAATATAGTTACAAGACATAATTTCTGCATTTCTGAATACTTGTGCATTTTATTTGGTTAAGTATTGAGTTTAAATTTACATCAAGAACTAGATTTTTAATTAGATTTTAATTAAAATATAGTATTTTTTAAAATTTGTTGTTTGGATTTTCTTCAAATAGAAGAAATGGTACATATTGACCTGTTCATAATTTTATTCTACATCTGTTACTATCCAGATCCAATATGGCGTCCGACAAAAAAACAAGTGAATGTTACATTGCTTCTAGTGGTCCCAATATGGCGTCCTTAAGAACAAAAAACAAGTGAATGTTGCATTATTTCTAGTGGCCGCAGAAATTTTCTCTCGACGAAAATCGATTTCTTGCATATTCTTGTCTCCATGTACCACAGCTCTTTCTGTTGAGAAATAGTGACGCTAGATAGAATTTCCTAAATCGATTTTGTCAGTTTTTTCTCAATATTTGAGCAACAGCACTAGATATCTTGCATCTGATTTATTTCAATATCCATCAAAAGGTCCATTTTTCTGATTTAAGCTTTATGTTTTACGATTTGCAAGATGCCAATGGTGAGCCATGGAAAATGGACCACCCTATATGCCCTAATAATCCAGCGTGTACCATTTCGTTTACAATACGACGTCAAATGGTGTCAGATCTGGCGACCGTACTGGCCACGCAAGCTGTGTGTTTATCCTGATCCATGTTCCACGATCCTATTTTGAATCACCGTTGTGGGGAGGTGCATATTTCTTATCTTGTTCTAATAATCTAGGAAACAATTTACTAAATCAGTCACTTTGCCTTATTTTGAATTTCCATACATATTTAATCTACGACAGCGTCATTGTGCTATATTTAGCATCCTCATTTGGATGCCATTATGACCTTCATAATAATACTCAGTGCCATTATTTGAAAGAATTGTAAAAGTCAAATTTAAAACAATCAATAACTGGCTACCATGACATCGTCCAAATAAGAGCAATTTTGAATTTCAATTTATGAAAACGTTTCTGATATTTTAAGATAAATTCGAATTTGAATACAAAATCTATCTGAACCGTAGATTAAATTTTGAATGGTACACGTTGGATACGAACTTTGTTAATGAAACTTGTGTAACTAAATCACTCGACTAACGTCTCGTGATTTAACATTACATGCATTTCATTATAGTGTGCATATCAAATTAGTATCATTTATAACTATAGAGGCCACTTTATTTGTGGTGGTATAGAAAAAATTGCTACGCTGCCTCAAAAAGGAGACGTATCTTGAAAAGCAATTCATATGCGAAGCCAGAGGATAACCTGGCACTAAAAAGCCAGTACAACCGATATATAGAAATAATGCATAACAAGCAGATAGCTCAGCTATCGAACAAACTGCCTATTTACATATCCCTTCATTTCAGCTTAGCGGTGAGGGATCCGTCCGCGTTCAAATATTATGCGGCCGGCATTACTCTTTTTATTATTGAAAACTGTTTAAATGTTTGCTGCTTTATGTAAATCAAGTGTTGTTTCTGTGTACATCGATCTGCATACAAATGACCGGGCAGTTGCTAGCTTGGACCAGACCAATTTTCTCTCATTACTTTTATTAGCTGGTTTGCGTTTGCGGTTTCATGAGAATATATCGGCGGTGGTAGATATTTATTTTTTACAATTTTTACTGCACTCTTAGAGTCATATGATTATTTGCATAATGCCATCTGTCACCATTTATAGAGATCGCCTCATTAAGGGTCACCATTTTGTCTACTTTTTAAATTCTGGTTAACTAATCAGATATGTTGAATTAAACTTTAAGTAAAATAATGGTATTATAATAATTTATCTGGATATGGTGGTCACTTGACTAACGAAATACCAGGAAACAACTACTCTGCTAACTATTGCTCCGACCAGCATTGCTTTACACCTGAAAAACTATAGCAAACAGCCAAAAGTCATTCGTCAGTGGTTCACCAGACATATACCGGTTTCAATCTTATTAGCTGTCATCTCATTATGCCATAGGTGGGGTAACCGACGAATAATTGTTTATGTCTAGTGTCTGTCTCTTTATGGTATACTGATGACAGCTAATAAGCTATTACTAGTAATTTTAACATATTTTGTGTAAAAGCATGTTAAACTATTAACATGGAAATTTTATGGATGCTGAATTACAAACACAGACAGATAGACAGAAGTAAATAAAATTCTATAACACATATTTTATATCAGGAAATCCAACTGATTTAGCCGCTATTGTTATTATTAATTAATAAAATTAGTTTATGGTTTTCATTAATAATAATGTTACAATACTCTTTAATATTTTGTCCACCGACGTGTAAACCCATTTGGGTCCATCTTACTCCTGAACAATTTGTCGAAAATGAGAGGGAGCACCATCATGCAAGAAGCACATTCGGAGTCGACAGACTGAATGGCTTGGGGATTCTCAAAATCCCAAATATGAGTATTATAAATGTTATACATCCCATTTCGTGTAACGTCAACTATAAACCTGAGATTTTGAGCATTTTGTTGCAGCAACCACTCACAAAATCTAATTCGTCAGGAATAATCCCTTGGTATTAATGCTTGGACACGCTGTACACGGTACCAATATAATTGAGCCTCGTGTATGATATGCCACACCATTGATTGGGACATTCCTTGTATTTGTTGAGCGAATTGCGTGGTACTTATTCAGGGATTCTCCTCAACAATCTCTAAAATATGGTCTTCAGCTGCTGCAGTACGCCATGGACGCCCTGGGCCTCCATTTCTTCCACGATTCTGTTGCAAATTTTCCGTATCACGCCCGCGTTGAACTACCGCGGTAAAAGTATCTTTGGCACATACCTACCACAGAACTTTCACATTTCCGATTTCTTCTAAATATTCTAATTTTGATATAAAAACTACGAAAATGTGAACAAAAGAGTGACATTTTTTACACATTCTATATATTTTTTGTGGATTTTCTTGTAAATTAAGATTTATTGAATCCGTATTTACTTTACGCTTAAAATTTTGATAATATACAGGGTGTCTACTTTTATTTGTGTACAAATCCGTAAAAACTTTATTCTTCAAGATAATCAAAAAATTTTTTTTATTTTGAATGATGTCGAAAACCGCTTCCTCTGACCCTACCACGGCATTTAAGATGGCGATCCAAGACCTGTTATGATTTGTTTTATACCCCCGAAATTCAATAAAAACGTGGTGTTAATCAGGACCCCTCAAAATCCCTATGAGTAAAATTTGAACAAAAACTATACAGAGTGTTTTCTTCTACACGATATTAAAATTTTCATTTTGTAAAATTCGTAAAAAATTTATTTTTCAAAATATTTTTTTGATTTAAATGTCATCGAAAGCCGCTACTTTTACTCTTATCACGGCGTCTAAGATGGAAATCCAAGCCTGCTATGATTATTTTTATAACCCCCGAATTCAATAAAAACGTTTAGCGACGTTTTATTTAAAATCTGATAAGGTGGTGATACTCAGGTCATCTCAGAACCCCCGTGTGTGAAATTGAACAAAAACTATACAGAGTGTTTTCTTCTGCACGTTCTTAAAATTTGATTTTTATAAAAATTTGTAAATATTTTATTTTATATTAAAAAACAGCACCATAGTAGGAAGCGTATTGAAAAATGTATTATTTTAGAGGGTGGTTTGGTTGACAAAGCTTCAATTAATTTAAAAACTTATTTGTATTTATTTATTTTGTTAGTTAAATTATAAATGTTTTATTTCATTTTAGCTTCGACACAGTGTTGTTTATGAGACTTACTGTTTCATGGCAGACGACATTAATTCAATTTTAATTCATACTGTTTTGACATAATTTCATGGCTCACACTTGATTCGTCTAGTGCTTTCAAATTTAGTATTTTGTTTTGAGGGGGGTTGTGATTAACCCCACCTTATCAGATTTTAAATAAAAAAATCGTTAAACGTTTTAATTGAATTTCGGGGGTATAAAAAAATCATAGCAGGTCTTGGATCGCCATCTTAAATACCGTGGTAGGGTGAGAGAAAGCGGTTTAGCGGTTTTCGACGTCATTCAAAATTAAAAAAAAATTGGTTATCTTGAAGAATAAAGTTTTTACTAATTTGTACACAAATAAAAGTAGATACCCGGTATAAATAATTTATTAATAATAATTGCAATAGTTGCTAACTGTTCTATTATTATATATTACGATACTAAAGTATTCGGCAAAAGTTTTTACTAATTTCCACCCATCAGTCAAGCCATAATGGCAAATTGAAATTCCATTGTTTAGTTTGGAGCAACGTTTTATGGCCATATTGTTCTAAATAGGACACTAAAACAAATACCCAAATCGCGTTTCTTGTCGTGCGAATAAGCAATCGATCCTTCTACTCATTCACTGAAAGTTATGAGGGTGTTGATGTGCTAATTATTGTTCTGATGAATTGGGGCATAAATACCAGAATAAATACCGACAAATTATTCATGGCTTTGGCTTTTTGTAATTTCATTTTCGCTGCGAGGAGAAGAAAGCCATTTTTCAACAGCGTTTATGGTCACATTCGTAAAGTATGTATTAAAATCTTACCGACTATTAACTCAATGTAGTTACATTTCGACTTATGAGCTATACAGGGTGATTCTAAAATATGTAGCCAAATTTATGCGACGGAAACTAGAGTTCAAAATGGATCATTTTTATTTAATTTACTTTGATATCAAAATGGATAATTAACGAACTCTAATAATAAAAATTACATCGCGCGTGCAAGTTATTAAATTTTAAAAAATAATTGGCTTTACTTGAAGTTCTTCGGGCGAGAAAATTGATTTTTGGTTAAGGAGCCGTTTGTTCGTTAAAGGCATGTAATACTTGCTTAGATCTTACATAAGGAGGAGTCCTTGTAAAGCTCATATTAGATGTTTTCTCTTGATAGTCTTTGCTTCCTTAATTGTTCTGCCGAACCATTTGATGAATCAAATGAGGTGCTTTTGTTTCATTGCCATATCTAAAGTATAAGATATTCGAGAAAAATTAAGTAGAATTTCTAACTGCGTATTCTATAAAAAACAACACAAGATTATGCTTAATTTTATACTGAATATTGACTGGAAGACAGTGACATGAAAGTGTAAAATAATAAATGATTGTTTTTCAAGTGTCGAAAATTGCTTACATGTATAGCAATTCGGAATTGATGGATATCGCTTTAATTTTCGCTAAAGTGAGAAAAAATGCTTTAGTAGCTTCTCGCCTGTACGCAGAATGACTTCCTGGTAGACATGTGCCAAATGCAGCTACTTTTACCGCAATAGTGCAACGCGGGCGTAACACGAGAAATTTGTAAACGAATCGTGGAAGAGATGGAGGTCCAAGGTGTCCACAACGTATTGCAGCAGCTGAAGAACACATTTTAGAGATTATTGAAGAGAATCCGCGAATAAGTATCCGGCAAATCGCTCAACAAGTACAAGGAATGTGACGTGTCATACACCAGGCTCAATTATATCCGTACCATGCATAGCGTGTCCAAGCATTAATATCAAGGGATTATCCCTTACAAATTAGATTTCGTGAATGATTGCTGCAACAAAATGCTCAAAATCCCAGATTTGCAGCGGACGTGATAAATACAGATGAAGCGATCGATTTTTCTCGAAAACGGATAGAGATACCGAAATTAAACAAGAATACATAATTAATGGAAAAATATTGTTCTTTCAGGTTTTGAATCAAATTTCATATTTGAAGTACAGGGTAAAAAGTTATTAACTTAATATCGATGAAATTGGCCTATGAACAAAGCTAAAATTGCAACACGCATCTTAGTTGTCGCTTAAAAAAATATAGTTTTACAAATTTTCAAGTTCCTAACCTAGATATTTTCAGAATAATCGCAAAAATAATAATTAAAAATTTTACTTTTCAACACCCGCATGTTTGCACCAATGTTCACCATTTGTGTGTAGTAACTTCAGCTTTCGCATTTTCCGTTGTTAATAAATCACCCTGTATATCTGAGACACTTATAGATGTTTGGAAATCGGAGTACTTTGCCACCGGTTATTTTTACAATCAATAAGTAGAATATTTTATAAAACAATTAGATATATTTGCTCATAAATTTACAAATTCAAAGGTTTTCTTCTTCAGAGCACAAAACATTTTGACAGCTTAAGTGATTGTGAATTTTACCTAAAAATTTTATATTCATTCGTAACTGCACTTAGACAGAGTGATTGCGTTATTCATAAGTAGAATAAAATAAATCGAGCATTCTTAATAGATACATTGTATGATATAATAATTATTTTCAAATGCAACGATCAATAAAGAGATGTCTGCAATCTTTCTGAAAAGTGAGGGAATATTCCTTAATAAAACTAAGTAGAACTTTATTACTGAATAAATATAATTATTGTACTGTTTTCCCCCTGAGATTGCAATCCGGCGGAAACATATTACTTGCCATAAATAATTAAAAATAATGGCAATACATTTGTGAATAAATTGGTACAAAATTCATGCAATTCTGGCTAAAAATCGAAACACTATAAAAAAAATTGTCGTTGACTTAGCCTTGAACCTCTACATAGAAAAACAAAACTTTATTGTCACTACTTGATTCACAACAAATATACTTCAAACAATTCAAGCTGTCAAATGTTTACTTTGACGTTTGTCACTCGCGTTCGGCGATCAACATAAACTGAAACTAGACTAAACTATGGAGACGAAATAAGTTTTTAGGGTCCTCGAGAACGCATCTAGAACCAAAACGAATATAGCCTGGAATGTTCTAAAAAATATCAAAGTAAAAGTATTACAAAAAATATGAATTTTAACGCAAACAGGAACATAATTAACAAACTAAAAAGGTAGGTGAGCTTCTTTAACAATATTATGTGTTATGGAATGACGAGAAAAAAAATCAAATTACTATTTTATACTGTTATTCAGTTACCGCACTTATTTTCTAAAAAATAATAGATTTACATATACAGGGTGTCCGGAAATTATGCGTCAAGACTTTAGGAGGTGATTCCTCACAAAAAATTAGGGTTACAAAGTCTTATAACAATTTTTCGAAAACTCAATACTAACGGAGACACAGGGTGTTAAAGTTAAAATTTTAATTTCGATATTTGTAAATAACTAAAAAATATTTACATTAAATTTGTAAATCGGTGGTTTTTGCGGACGAGAAATTCAAATATGTTTCTAATTTTGACGTCACTAGTAGAGGGTGACACTTGTGGCACATCATGTTTCTGTCATTTGAAAGAACGACGTCGTACTAATGTGACCCATTGCTGACAGCCTAAACTTTTTATTGTGACGTCACTAAACCATAGAGTATCATATGTTAGGCCTTGAATGTAACTAATAATGGCTTGGTTTATTTAAATATATCTTCTAGATTTTCAGTTAACAAGGAACACAACTCTAAATACTGTAATAAATTAGAATTTCTTCATCCTTCGATTCCACTGTGAAGTAGCCTGTCGGACAAGAGAAGGCAGAAGGGAGTGTCATTATTATTGCAAAAGAATGTAGTAATAATGAATCCTGCGCCCAGGAATGACTTACGTTGGTAGGCCCTAACCACCATTCAGTGCAGGAATGATAGAAACCTGGAAAACCTCATTATTTAGGGGTGTAGTCAAATGTCGACCGGTATAACATTGCCCCAAACTAACATGTACCTGTTACCATTCGAAGAAATATTCCGAAAGTCAGTAACAGTTACCTGTTATTTTTAACTGCTATTTGAAAAGTTGCGACTGTTATTTGAAAATAACTGTTTTTCCTATCACTAGTTGACCATGGACATAAGTTATAGTGGGGGAGATATGCTATCGTGTAGTGGAATCAGAGGTTAAACAAAAATAGCCCTCGTATTTACTGTATTATACTATTTTACAAATAAATGTATTATTATTTCAAATTTAAGTCGACAAAATATTCCGAGTGTGTTAAAAAAAAATTGAAAAATCAATATTCAAATATTTGGATAATTTTCATAAAATACCCAGTACAGGTTAGGTACGAATATATAACAAAAACATCCATGTACGTATAACAGTTACATTTAATGTTGACTTTACATTAGTTAACATTAATTACTTTTCATCTAATTAAACAAGAGGCAAGCGCCTAACTTATTAATTAAATACAAAATTAAAATAAAATCCCACCCAAAATATAAATCAAAGGAATAATAAAATTAAAAATTACTATTGACTTAGCTGCTGGGTCAGCATTTCTTGTATTCAAACGGAATCTCCAAATATTTGTTCAGCCTTTTTCTTCAAACAATGGTCTTAAACCCGTTCAACTAGATCATATTTTCTCTTGTTACAGCCGTATATATAAAATGTTTAATGAATATTTCATGCTGAACCTTTTTTACAATCGTAAAGGCAACGTAGCTTGGCTCTCACTCGGGTCATAAGTTTTTAATGTCTTGTGTAGCTGTTTTAAATTAAAAAAGTTTTATTGGATCCATCAGCTGTGTTGCTTTTTAATGCCGTCATGTCTGCATCAAAGTAACATTTCGGTTTTTTCTAAACAGTGCAATGGCAAAGTACAGGTTCGACCAAAATTAAGCAGTTTTTGTATAGACAATTTTTGTTTATACAAACAATGTTTTATGAAACATAATTATACACCCCTTAGTACCTAGTACTAATTTAGTTAGAAATATCATATTTAAATTTTTGCTGCAACACACAGGGTGTCCGGAGAAGACGTGTACAACGGAAGACCACAGACTCCTGGGTTCAAAATGAGCCGATTTAGCCCAATTTACTTATTTCCAAAATTGCTTCGTTTAGCCGCTAGGGAGCGCCAAAGTTCGCAAAAATTTTATTCCGAATATCTTGAAAACGACTTGATCGATTTTAATCATTTTGGGATACACAGTTATAAGTCTAACCGACATTATTTAAAATCTTTTGCAGTCATTAGAAATATAAGAAAAATCATGTATCATGCAAATATAAGCATATATTTTCTTAACCCCCTGTACAATTACTCTCAGTTTTCTATTAGTAGCTGACTTTATTTAGAAACTTTTTATACTTTTAGAATTTTGAATAGATGAGTAGTTTAGGCAGAAAAAATATTTTTCGTATGTCAATATATCAATATGTCAATATCAGCATTCGTTCTGCAACAAATAACGAAGTACCAGAAGTTGGCTCTGATATTTTAAGTATCAGTTGTGTGTCAAATCTAATCAGCTACTGAAATTATAGGTTTATTCTTCTTGCTCAATTACTTAGTTACTTTAGATCTCACTTTATTTGTTGTTGTTATTGTTGTGTTTGTTTCTGTTCCTCATTTTTAAATATTTCATCATGGATACGTATACATATTCCGAACAAGTAGATATGCTTTTGGTTTATGGATTTTGTCAAGGTAACGGTCGCAAAAATGTTAAGGTCTACATGGACAGATTTCCTCATCGACAAGTGCCAAATCATCAAACTTTTGCCAACATCGAAAGGCGACTTCGCGAATTTGGTTTCTTCCACTAAATGAATGCGGTTCAAGGGCGTCAATGTAACACGAAAACTATAGAGATGGAGAACAAATCCTAGATAAGATAGAAGAGAACCCAAAAATTAGTGCAAGACGCATTGAACATGAAATAGGGATACCAAAAATCATAGTTCATGCTGTTTTGAAGGAGCAGTTACATCCGTACCACATTCAATCGGTTCATGAATTGCTACCCATTGACCCTGAAAAACGTTTAGCATTTTGTAATTTTATACAAGCTCAAAGAGCCCATGATATCAATTTCAGCAACATTTTATTTACAGATGAAGCATGTTTTGCTAGGTCAGGAATTATTAATAACCATAACAAACACGTTTATACTGATGAAAATCCACACTGTACTGAAATAAGAAATTTTCAATAATCAGATTAAATTCAGAGTAAACGTGTGGACGGGAATTATCAACCAGTTTATTATTGGTCCGGTTGTGCTTCTGCGTCGATCAAATGGGGTTAACTATTTAAATTTTTTACAGCAACTATTACCTAATTCATTGGACGATTTACCGTTACTATTTCGTCGTAACATGTGGTTTATGCACGATGGTGCACCCCTCATTTTACAATACCCGTTCGTCAGTATTTACGTAATCTGTATCCTAACAGGCGTATTGGAAGAGGAAACGATGCTACTATAAAATGGCCACCTCGAGCACCAGACTTAACCCCTTGCGATTATTTGTGGAGTGCAGTAAAAACCATAATATATGCCTATGCAGTTAATAATGAAGAGGAATTTTTTAGGTGAATCCAAGACGCAGTTAACATTTTACGAGGTAATCCAGTAATCATGGAGAGACTGCACTACAACTTCGTAAGACGGTGAGAGAAAACGGTGGATACTGAGCATTTATTGTAAAGAGATCATAACTCTTTTTTATTTGTTATATTAATATCTTATTATCTTGTATTTATTAAATAAAATATAAATGAGAGTTTTGGAATTTTCGTTATTTGTTGTAGAACGAATGCTGATATTGTTAACATACGAAAAATATTTTTTCTGCCGAAACTACTCATCTATTCAAAATTCTGAAAGTATAAAAAAGTTTCTAAATAAAGTCAACTACTAACAGAAAAAAACTGAGAGTAATTATACAGTGGGTTAAAAAACTATGTGCTTATATTTGCATGATACATGATGTTTCTTATATTTCTAATGACTGCAAAAGATTTTAAATAATGTCAAAAAATGGCGGTTAGACTTGTAACTGCGTAGCCCAAAAATGGTTAAAATCGATCAAGTCGTTTTCAAGACATTCGGAATAAACAAACATTTTTCGCGAACTTTGGCGCTCTCTAGCGGCTAAACGAAGCAATTTTGAAAATAAGTAAATTGGGCTAAATCGGCTTATTTTGAACCCAGGAGTCTGTGGTCTTCCATTGTACAAGCCTATAACACATTGCTATGTTCTGGTGAGTTATATTTGATATTTGGGCAAACTCGCGTCAGTGTAGGTTATTTACAGGAGCGTTAAATATTGTACTAATTTATTTAAAACAGGTGGTTATGTGGTTGTAAATGTAAATTTATTTATCATTGCTGATTATTTGCAACCTGTTCCTAAAACAAACGCATGTTTGTTTCTAAAAATGAATATTTAATCCTTAGATGTCATTCAACTCTCAAGCATTTATTGATGAACTATAGGAAGTAACTAAAGGCATATTTGGTGGTAAAAATGACAAAGAATTAGAAAAAAAGAAGCAGAAAGTTAAATGGATCCCTCCTATTTGAAGTTGTAATAACTTTGAAATATTTTAAGCTTTCTTACTGGTACTTACTTCGTACTGTACTAGTACCAGTAACATTAGTTTTTTCTGTTACTACCTATAGTAAGATAGTATCTTTTCAGTGGCATATTTTTTATTTTGAAGCCAACTTCCGATCTGAAATTAGACTCTTAGATAAACAACGGTATATCAAAGATGAATTGAATTTTCTTGGTTTATTTGATCAGTATAACATGAATATCTTTATGTAAACTACTAAGTATCACAGTTCTATTATAAACTTCTCCGCTTCTTCATTACATACATAAAAAGAAGCTTCCTTCATTTCGCAAAGAAAAATAAATACGTAAACAATTTTCTGAAATTAGAAAATAATACAGTAATTACGTTTTTACTGCATCAATCAATTGACTTAAAAAAAAAAAACTACTTTCAATTTGTTTATTTTTTTTATACATGGATGTGTTTTTACAGCTAATCTATGAGACGAAGAAGTTTTTGGGAAACGGGAATTTCTATAAAGATTATCCGATACATTTATTTTTACAGGAAAATAACATTTGATTGTGACTCCAAACTTTGCATACATTTATGCGTGTTTTGACTTTTCCACTCTTGCATATAAAATTTAGTTAGGGTTGTTATCGCCTTCGGTCCTTTTAAGAAAAATGTTGCGGAAAAACATATAAAAATGAAAAAGCGAAAATGAGATAAAGGGAGGGTTAAAAGTTTGTAGGGTGTTGGCAATTTAGATATGCCATCGTTTTTCCTTGTGCACGAGTTGCAGCAGTTGGGGAACTACGAGTTGTACTTCAAGTTTTAATAGTCACCAAAAAAGTATGTTCGACTATTGCATTAAGAAATTACTATAACACTCACTAAATACAGCTGCATATTTTAATTTCTTTAACGAGAATGTGTTAGTTTTATATTTTGGAATCATTCTAAATTTGTGTAAACTATATTAAGATATCTTAATTTTGTGATATAGCTTCAAAGTCATCATCATTACAGATTTATTAATGTTTATTAATCTTTGTTTCACTGCAATGTAACTTTTATTATTTTGCATCAGTTAGTTGTGACAGTTTTAACGAATTTAGAAACCTACAGTTACATGTTTCCTAATTAATCTAAAATGTTGTATTGTAGATACAATATAAATGAGTATTTTTCATGTATCTATTTCATAAACGAATTGGGTTAATTTTTCCAAATTTTTATAATAAAAAGACCTCATGAATTTAGTTTCATCGCCAGCTTATGAGATTTAGTAATTTTTTAACATTTTCACACATTCTGATTTTAAAATAATTTATTTATTTTTGCGCAATATTCTTTGAGTTCATTTATTTTTTTTTCACTGAAATTTATTCTAAAATTTCCTTCAATAATATGATTTCAAATAGACTTAAATTATTTTTATGATTACATAACTTGATTCTGCAGGACCTTTTATACATGAGTGGTTATTTTTTACACCGTCCAGAAAGAGACTCAATTGACATTCATGCAACTACGTTGAAATATGTTTCAGTATTTCAATATAATAACAATTATTGCTTCGATTTGAAAATGCTTGTCTATGTATTTTTTAAAATACATTCGTACCGTGTTCCAAATCTCCAACAGATGTATCTCTGACCAATCCTGAAAAAAGTATGTGGTATAAACTTTTCGAAGGATCAATGTTTTCCGAGGTTTTTATACCAAAAAATACATACACTTGCACATATTTCTGGCCCAAAATGGTGGAATGTCGATGTAATTTTAAAGTTAGGAATTTTAAACGCTGTTGAAGTTACTAAAACGTATTAAACATTATTGAATACTAGAAAGCTCAACTTAGGTAGTGTTGCCAAAATGTAGTGATTTTATACTTAAAATATTCATTGAAAATGTCTCTTTTTACGGGATTTTTACAATTATAACAATTAATATTTCACATTTCAGCAAAAGGGGAAAATTGAACACGAACCTTTCCCCTTCACCCTTTTTATATATTTTCCTGCAGTCAAATAAAATGTTAACTGTTTTGCAGAAGAGAAAGGTAAAGTTAAAATTATCTATGTTGATTTGCACGTTGTTTTGATTATCGCCATATTTAAAGATATCATATAATATACAGTTATTGGTAATTTTTGAGCCATTAGCTATTACTAGATTATCTGTCAATGGTTTAAAATGTTACTGTCTTGTAGGTTATACTCTGCTATAATAAAAAATGCCAAAGCACTGTTAGAAAACATTATTACAACTTCAGTTTTAGTGTTACTTCTGAAGAAGAGTGCAATTAACATGTTTCTCAAAACGTCAGAAGTCTAATCTCCGTCTTTCTAGAATTCTTACAATCGAAATTAATGTCATGTGTTGTGTAGCAAGGAACTTCTTTACCATACAGAATGAGTCATTTATTTATATGAACTGTACAGTATATTTTAAAGAACTTACATAACCCTTTTTGTTTTCTAATTAGGTGTTTGGAGAATATTGAGAAATGTAAGAAACCGGCAACAGTCTTTTGCAAACGATATTTCGTTTTTGCAAATGTCTTTATCGCCGCGCCATAATGGTCGGGGGCTTTTAGTGGTAGCTATAGAATTGTAGGATGCTTTGTGTTTTGTGGCTGCTCAGGTTCAGTATAAGGTAGTTAGTGACTGTTAGATGTAGCTGCTACATTTCGTGTACTCAGTTAGTAGACCAAACAGCTAAGTTTAGTTGTTGGTTGCCTCACCTATGACATACTAATAAGCTAGAAACGGGTATACATATATCTGAAATTCCGGCTTTGCAAATGTTGTTATCGCCGAATGCGATAGAGGTCGAAGTCTTTCAATGGTATCTAGAATATTGTAGGTTACTTTGTGTTTTGTATCCATTCGGATCCAGCATAAAGTAGCTAGTGACCATTAGATGTAGTTGCTATACATTTCATGTAAATACTCTTTGCTTATACAGTGCATCCATAAAGGAACGCATAAATTCATTATTACCTAAATAAACAATATTAGTAAAAATTCCGGAAATAGGTATATTTTTTTATTTTAATTTACTTGCTTTGCAAATAATAATTTATTATACAGGGTGACCTACCTTCGAGTAATGACGTTTGACAACCCATTTTTTCCCATTTCCGGATTTCCCTTGCTGAGCTGATTCCAGAACCGTATCACAAGTTGCCTTAAATTGGTACAAGGTGAGCAACAATACCATAATTACAACTTATTTACAAATGAATAAATGTACTAAAAATAATATTATGTATTGTTACTTCTACTACTTTCATAAACTATTGAAAAACACCCCAAACACGTTTATTAGTGATCTTTGCGCGCCCAAACAAACTATGAATAGGCTGAAGACGACGTTGACTGAAGAACTGAATTCTGCGCATAGATGATGCACCAAAATAATCCAAATAACAATGTCATTGCTAACTTTTCATTCCGACGAGGCAACGTTTTATCACAGTATAGGGAGACCAGTAGAAACACTCGGGCCGATATAATAAGTCGCGCATAGCAGCTTGCGCATCCATTTCAAGCTGCAGAGACTTCAGTCTACATCCAACTCTGGGAGTGCGAACATCGGTTATACAGAGCCGTATTAAAGCAATATTTTGAGTCTGATCGAGGAACGAGTCGCTGCGCAGCAATTAGATGTTTAAATATATCATCTATAATAGTAGAGTTTCTTTAAATTTCCTAAAGACATAAATAAGTAATAAGTAATCTATAATATACTGTACAAACCATATTTTACTGGTATTGCCTTACCTGTTAACTTATTTCTTAAGTATAACATTGGAATATAAATACTTCTCATGAAAGTGAAGTTTAAAATATATATATTTATATTTTTCACAAATACAAATTTTTATTTTAGAGCAAAGTTCTGTGCAGAGGCTTCTAATAGAGAAGATTTATTAAAAAAGCTGCTCAGGATTAGTAATAGTTCATACAAACTATGTCAAATACATTTTGAAAATAATGTTTTCTAACGATTCGCGCAATAGATTACGCAAAGAGGCCGTTCCAACGTTTCCTGCATAAGACGGCTCATCTTCAAATTATGTAAATGATCATATTTCTTGTAGTCGCTATAATGAGAGTAAATCTCAAAACAAAATAATAAAAAATAATTTTTTTCTAAATTTAACAATTTTCAAAGTTAAGTAAACATAATTTTTCTGTTCTGAAAAATACTTGTCTTCTGGTTTACGTAGATCATTTAAGACAAAAAAAAATCGTAATAAATTATTTGTCCACTAAACTTCAAACGTCAAATTTTAAATTTAAATAAATTCCAAAAAAAAAATGTAATTATCGCTAATAACAAAAAAGTAAGTAAATAAATAAAAATGTTTTGTAGTGCAATAATATATATTTTAAACTCTTTTTTTTTAAGTGTCAAAAGAAGTAAATCAAATTTTAACACTGTAGGTCAAAGAGTGGGCTAGTATTGTGTATTGTATCTAATTTAGTAACGTATAACTTTCTAAATTTTTAGTTGCCCACCCTGTACTAATTTGAAGCGACTTGTTATACATTTTTGTATTCAATTCAGCAAGGGAAATCGGGAAATGGAGTGTTTCATTTAAAAAAAACCGGTGATGACACCACTACTTGAAGGTAGGTCATTCTGTATATTAAATTATTTGAAAAAAACAGTAAATTAAAATAAAAAATCTACCTGTTTCGGGAATATTTAATAATATTGTTTATTTAGCTAATAATGAATGTATGCGTTATTTTATGGACGCACTATATATTCAATAAAAGTTTATTCTCGATGCTAATTTAGAACAGAGAATTTCTCAATTTTGTTTTCCACAATAAATATTACTCATTTACTTTTTGCGTTACCACTCACTATTTTGTTCAAAACTGATTTACCTGTGGCTCTAATCTTCTTGGAAACAAAATTGCTTTATGCACGTAGTGCGACCTGGAATAACAATATCTTTAAGTGCAGCAAACTGAAAACTGTAAAATATGCTCATGTTTCTCATATATAAAGTTTTAGGTTTTGTATCGAACGTGCGTGTTGAGAGGCATTAATTTAATCTAGGAATCTACTTTCCTTGAGTGGTCACATATTTCGACTATGCTTCATCAATTTGCATGTAGAAAACGGCTCGTTTTCAAACGCATTTGCGATGATTGTTTACCTGACGTGTGCATTTGCATTTTGGAGAAGCTGCAACTTCGGCTGCGGTAATAGGTGACAGAATGATCGTAGTTTCGAGTTTACATTTGACGTCGCGAGGACGCTAATAGCCTTGTGTATCAATACGTAATAACAATATTGAGTTCCATGAAATGTAATATTAGAACTAGCAAACATGTTAAGATATAATGTATCATAATTAAATATTAATTTTCAAACTGCTGTAACTTTAACAAAAATTTTTTTTTTTTAAATAAAATCTGAAACATATCGGTAGAATTATGTCTAGTTTATGAAAAAAAAAATGTGAGGCCCACGTTTTTTTTTAACTTTTTTTGCAAACTGCAAAATCGTTCTCCTTCTACTGAAGTTGTCTATACAGCCACAGTATAAATACAGGGTGTAACTTTGAAGGGGGGTCCGGTTTGGAGGGGTAGTAGTCCGTGTTCCCTAGATTGCTAATCTGAAATTAGTTTTTTTTTAAATCAAATAAATAGCCGAGTTATAATTAAATTTTTAAACTACACCTAAATTGCTATCCACGCCGCCCCTGTACAGCGTCCGAATTCCACTGCAGAACCATGTCTACGGTGTTGCCAGTTAGTTGTTACCAGTCTAGACGTCGGAACTTGTCCCGTCATTTCAGAGTCGTATTTCAAGCAGCCGCGACTGAAGCAGATATTTTAGAATTTAATTCAGTACACACGTAGCTTTGACGGTGCGCACTACGTGTTATTTATTTACATTATGTTCACGAGTACAAGTTAACTGTACACAATGTCATGGTCATGACGGATACCGTGCAGAAAAACCATAGAAAAATGGATTCACGATTTGCAGAAGCTACAGTTTTACAGAATTATGGGGTCGTGAAATGAGAAAGTGAGGATTTTTTAGTGAGTTAATGTGAATGCAGAAGGCAATAGTCTGGATATACAAAACTACAACTTCCAATTTATTGTGATGATGTATTATTATTACATACGCGTGAGATTCCGGCCATGCGAGTCACAATAACCGTGGCATTGACCTAGTTTATAAAATAAAAAAATCGCATAAATACTGCACACAATACATGAAACCAGGATAGGATGGATATGATATGTAGGGAATCTCCTAAAAGGTTCCACAGTTTCGTTCGATCAAAATACAGCTTGCTGTAAGTTTTCCGTGTTATTTTGTGTATACTTGTATAGTTCATGAACATGCGTGCAATTATGTTAAACAAAATATGTGTTGTTTTATACAAAAAATATACAGATATGAGAGAGAGAGAGAGAGAAAGCAAGTTTTCTGCGTTTTACTGCAATCGAATTAGAATTTGTTTAGTGCAGTGTTGTATTTTGCCAAGTTTAATTTCGTATTAATTTAAAGTGGTATTTTGTGGAATGTGTTATTCTGTATATAAGTGTATAATAACTTTATAAAGATCAGTTTTCTTTACCAAGTGTATGTGATATTATGAAAAAAAAACATGTATGCAAATTATGAAAGAGCTAATATGTTTAAAGCTTCTTTTTTATCAGAAGAAGACGGCGGCTGCAAGAAGACAATATCGGATGAATTACCACGATAGACACGTACCCCATAGAAAATATTTATAAGATTAGTTCAACATTTAAGAGATTATGGGAGTTATGAACGCCAGTACTCTAATGTTGAGCAAAAACAAACTTGCAGAGTACGAATCTTGAACCAAATATTTTAAATGCCGTAGAAGACTCTATTCACGTAAGTAAAAAGGATTAAATATGTGTTTATTTATTATTGACTTCTCTGTTAGTTGACTTGTTGCGTATAGTGTTATACGTAAAATAATATTTTTTTTAATTTTTTGTAAATATGGAATAACAAAGCGAACACCCACTACAAACAAATGTATGTTTCAAAAAGTAGTACCTCACGAGTGGCTTGGGCATTTTGCTTTCTAATAGAACTCCTTTTCCCATCTTCCACTTCAATAATTAAATATGGCAACAATGCTGGTGACGCTGTAACTAGATATGCTCAGCGCTGTTCTGCCCAGTGGCGTACTATGAAAATTGCGAAAAAAGGCAACAAAAAAAAATCAGTTTTTGTGACAGAATTTAAGAAAACAAACTTGTGATATGTGCTTGTAAAGGTCACAGGTACCCCCTCTCCAAACCGGTCCCCCCTTCAAAGTTACACCCTGTATACTAAAGTTTGGTTTGGGTCCCATGTCTAGGTAGAGAAGATATGACATACCTGAAATTTCACCAGCCGCCACTGATGTGTGAGTGTATCTAAATAAGTGCGAATATATTGAAGGGGTAATTTTTTGATGAAAAATAAGTGGGTTTTTTTGTGTAACAATTTTTAACAAAATCCTTTCCGCAAAATTTATGCCCGTCTCTAAAAAAGGGCAAAAATTCAAATAATCGTAATACATAATTTACAAAAGTCACATTCCACTTGTGGTTTTGTTTACTGTGTGATCTGAACGAACTAAATTAGTTTAAAAAATAGATAGACAAAAATTTAGTAAGGAAATACGAAATCTATACAATATTTCTTATTGCTAGAAACCCAAAGATATGTGATAAAAGTAAAAATAAAAATGTATAGTTTATATTTGTTAAACTGTTTTTTGTATTTAATAAATGAGGAAACTTTCAAAATTATATTTAACCATTTCCAAATTATGTTTATAAAATTAACCATGGAAAATAGATAAATAGTTGGCTATATGATATAGTTAATATCCAAAGAATTGGCCATTTTGTGTTGTCAGATTGATAGTTTTCATTCCAGCTACACCAAATTGAATAGTTTATAATTAGGGTTAGTGCTAGTTAATAGAAAGTTAGTGCCTTTGAGTGAACAAACCCCTGCACCAAATAAATCTGTCTGGAGTTGTCTCTATAAATATTTATAAAATATTTTTTCTCAACAAAAAAATCTCACACTGAAATGAAACAAAAAAAAAATTGCTTCACTGTGTCATGAGTATTTCACTTAGTTTATTTTTATGAAATCAATTTCTTTTCGTTTTAGTACCTTTCTGTGTACGTATCAGGACGAGGAAACGATATTCACTCTTCTTTGGCTGTTTATGGGCGTCATTTTCTTATTACAATTACGAGTATATCATATGCCTTTTTGTTCTCACTAAAATATCTCATTATCCACTTTCATAATAACGGCTTATAAACACCCCCTATAAAAATGTAACATAAATGTTGAAATTACTAGTCGGTAGCACAACGAATTTTAAGCTGAAAACAACGATGCATCATAAAATTAACTCGTATTTTAGCTTTCTCCCTCGTTGGCAATTAACCTCACAAGGGAGTATTAACATGAAATTTAATAAAAAAAAGTTTTAATAAATTTGAAAAGAGATTTATAATCCATTATTTCCGGCGACAGATTTCCATCCGCGTCGAGCCATTGTATATTAAAAAGGGAAACCATGAAAAATTCGCTGCGATAAACTAAGCCAAGTCTACAAATGTTGCAGAAAATAGCTTATTACCGGTCCAATATGTGGTAATATATTCTAGAAAAATATTTTTGGTTGGTAAAGAGTGAGATAAGTTATATGTAACAGGAAATTGTTAAAGGAGTAGCGAAAATAGGAAGTGACCAAATGATGTTAATGGTCTTTTTTATGAATGTCAGATATATCACTTTTCCTTAAACCAAACTTACAAATATCACTAACGTTTTGTAATGGATTGTTCAATAAGAATGATATGATTTTATATATTTTTAGGTATTAATAATATTGTGTGAAACTAACTACTCAGTGGACAAAAGCCCCAACCTGCGTTGAATTACACCCACAATATCTACCCATGTATCCCTTATTATTAGCTTTTGTAACATTTTTTACTGTTTTATAAAGGTATTTTAAGCTAATATAAATCAAATCTCCTACAATTCCTATCAATGAAGTCATATGTATGTTCTCTGATACCAAACATCTAGGTATGCTAATGAACAATTCCACAGACAAAGCTCTATTCAATAATTATCTAAAGAAAATAAGCTAATTTACTAACCTGCTAATGAAACACTATAAATATCTAACTTCACTTTTTGGCAGTGGGAACACGACAAGTTCAACCACAATAGATGAGATCTGACCTATTTCTGCATTTTTAGGATTGCTTCTTCAGGTGGTCTCCTTTAAGTTGAATTAAATATCTAACTATCTAACTATACAATTATTTGAAGTTAAATATCGACAATGACAAAAAGTGACATCCTGTCAATGAATTAAATATGACAATACCTACTTGAAAAATGTTCACCTTTTATGTAAAACTTTTTATATATTTTTAGGTATTAATTATTAATTTATATTAGCTTAAAATACCTTTCTAAAACAGTAAAAAAATGTTACAAAAGCTAATAATAAGGAATATATGGGTAGATATTGTGGGTATAATTCAACGCAGGTTGGGGCTTTTGTCCACTGAGTAGTTAGTTTCACACAATATTATTAATACCTAAAAATATGGTAAAGGTGAACATTTTTCAAGTAGGTATTGTCATATTTAATTCATTGACAGGATGTCACTTTTTGTCATTGTCGATATTTAACTTCAAATAATTTTATAGTTAGATATTTGATTCAACTTAAAGGAGACCACCTGAAGAAGCAATCCTAATAATGCAGAAATAGGTCAGATCTCATCTATTGTGGTTGAATTTGTCGTGTTTCCACTGCCAAAAAGTGAAGTTAGATATTTATAGAGTGTTTCATTAGCAGGTTAGTAAATTAGCTTATTTTCTTTAGATAATTATTGAATAGAGCTTTGTCTGTGGAATTGTTCATTAGCATACCTAGATGTTTGGTATCAGAGAACATGCATATGACTTCATTGATAGGAATTGTAGGAGATTTGATTTATATTAGCTTAAAATACCTTTCTAAAACAGTAAAAAAAAAGAATGATATGATTTTAAAATGAAATAAAATTAAAATTATATCAGATACAACCAAACATTTTATATTATCTTAAAGTACAGTCAATAATATTTATGTTTTGAATAACACACCGTTTAATTGTTCATCTCGCCTTCGTATACACGAGCGAATTGTACGAACTCAATTTGCGATGACTTTGTGCAATAAATCGGGTGTGATGTGACGAATGCAGCGTTCAATGTTGAATCTTAATGCATCAAGTGTTTATGGTGTGTTTACATAGACCTAGATTTCAAATAGCAAAAGAAGTAATCTAAAGGAGTTAAATCTCATTGCATTCCTTGAAATTATCCTTTCATCCTTTCTTGGCAATATGTTGATAGTTTCATTAGCAGTATGCATATGGCACCGTCTTACTGGAACCACATATCCTCCAAATTAAGTGCATCTAAAAATTCCTAAAAAAAAAAAATCCTTAACATCTGTCGGTATCGTTGACCATTCACTGTATCTGCATCTCCTACCTCATTTTAGGAAAAAAATGGTCCGACGATGCTACCATACCATAAACCACGCCATAAAGTTACCTTTAGCAGATACAAAGGCTTTTCGTGAATCTGTTGTGGATTGTTTTCACACCAAAAACGGCAATTTTGTTTAACATATCCACTTAACCAAAAGTGAGCTTCATCTGAAAAGGTAATTTTTTTTTTTTGCAAAATTAGCATCCCTTTCAAGTTGTTCTAAACTCTAAACAGCAAGATGGTCCAGTAGTTTAAGTTCTTAGGTCAAAATAATCGGGTTTAAGTTCAAGTTTTTGCAAAATCCGCAGTTGTCATATTTTTACGCTTTAATGGTTGAAGAAAAGACAATAATGCTTTTATAGAAACTTTAAATTTGAATCTTCTAAAATGTCCAGCATGCCTTAGGCCTGGGTTTAAAATTCGATTTTATAACGGAAATTGCTTAAGTTTCAGTCATTTACGAGGCGCATCGCCGACCAAAATCACCGAAACGTCAAACGTATGCTCCGGCGGTGACATATCGGAATAAAACGTAGGAAATTTGGAAAAATGGGCAGACTGGAGGCCGGCAAAGACCAAAAACTGTAAATTTGAGGTCTCTACGTAGAAAGTTTCCCGTACCCGAGCGCTGGGATTTGAGGACGTTTTTACATTGAACTTTGCATAAATACGAGTGAAAACGTGGTAAACATGAGCTAGACAATATGACGGTAGTCATTTCATTACCGTGTCGCTTTATAGGGTGATTCAAAAAGGTGGTCGAACGTGCGAAAGACGTGTTTCGTATACAAAATGTTGAAAAAAATTACCATTAAAAAAACTCAAAATTAAGGGAATTAACAATTTTTTTGATGAAACCCATCAAGAATCTATTATGAAACTAATTAAAGGAGCAAATACAGAGTGTTTAAAACTAACGAACCATTCTCTAAAAACCCTTTAAATTCATGGAATTAAAAAATAATGTTTGATGAAGCATTTAGTATCATCTAAAGACCATCCGATTCAATATTTAAAATACAGGATGTTGAAAAAAAAAAAATTAACCAAGCTCGAGAAAACACTAAAAATTACCAAAATATGCCAACCATTTTTCTAAATTATAGAGCGCCGGATTTTCCCCACCATAGATAGTTCAACCAAAGTCACGTTTACATTTTATTATTCACAGGCGTAGAGTCGCGCGCAGTAATGGAAGCGCCGTTGAGTGGTTCGTTTTGACGAAACATTATTTTATATAGACTTATTCACACGGACTCGCCACAGAATTAGCAGCGCCATGGTGGCGCATAGTGCCCGATTCCCACCGAAACGTCAACCATAAATTAGTGGCGCCACTCAGCAGCGCTGCATAGTGGCCCGTGTGAAAAGACAAAGGTACTACGCAGCGGTGATCAGGCCGGGCGCAACGCGGCCAGAGGGCTTTAGCCGACTTAACAAAATAATATTGAACTAAAAAATGTCACATATCCACAGTTAAATTTGTAATTAAATAAAATAAATATTTGCTTCGAATATTATCCAGCTTTTTTGATCTTATTCAATATTACTTAAACTTGCTGTAATAAAATACAGAGAAGATTGTCGTGAGCATTTCAAACATCTAAATGTTCTAATACTGCCGTCGATATACATTCTTGAATGTCTCATTTACATTAAAAATAATGAACATAGATTTGCTCGACAGCAAAGTTTTCATTCTCACTATACTAGAGAAAGACATAATATCAGGCCATATTTTCTTCGATTAGCGAAATCCAGAGGTGGCACAAACTATTTTTGTATTAAATTCTTTAATAAATTTCCAACCGAGATTCAGTCCCTAGATCTAAATTGTTTTAAGTTCAGAATTAGAAAATATCTCAAAGAAAAAGCGTTTTATGATTTTAATGAGTACTTTGCCGATCAGTTTTTAGATATGTAATTGTTGTTTTTTTTATGTTTTTAATTGTAACTTATTTGCTATTTTTGTAATTTTATATTATTATGTCATTATTATAATGTTCAATGTTATTTTACTTGTTGTGAATGTTATTTTAGTGTTTATATGTATCTTTCATTGCTTCTCTTTTTTGACTTGTGTAAACATTTTAATGTATAGACACCAATAAATAATTTGATTTGATTTGATTTGAGGTGTATAATTTTGTAATCCACGTACTTTTGTGTTTTAAAACTGTAGCAGTTTAAGCTAGGTAACTACGAAAGGGAGTGAAAATAAAAACCTGATATTTAAAATTTGAGTTAAATATAGTGCAATAACAACCACAATTCTCAGGATCCTCAGTATTCGATTTATACTCAGCTCTGCATATGTGAATTACTTGAAACAAATGTATAATCTTTGCTTAAATAGTACATTTTTTTCCGTGTATATTCATGTCGTTTACATAAAATTTACAATTAGGAGAACTAAGGATTTAATTCAATTTCCTGAGTAACGAACCCCTTACATCTTGTAATATACCAAGATCTATTAAAGAAGAGGAATTTGTTGCATATAATGACGGTCCCCTCATCTCGTATGCACTGCTCGTCCTGTAGGGGACTATATATTCCTGGGTTGTATATTTCTAAATAATTATATTTGGTGTTCCAACGGAATGTCAGCAGAAAATACCTGCGTCTGTTTGAAATGGTTAGTTGGTCGCCAAATATTTCACAAATGTTGCAATTGCAGTAAGTAGTTTTTGACCAGTTGCATCACCTACATTCTAGTGTTCATTACTGTTCATACCATTTTAGATAGTCTAATTAGATAGTCCAATGATTAAAGCTCTGATATTTGGACACATGATCCAATTGATGACAAAAACATAGGAGAGTAACGAATTTTTTATAATGTGGGTATGTAGATAATAATTTAAAAAATATATCTTAACTTGCGATTTAAAAAGATATGGGGAATATACAGGGTGTCCCAAAATAGAAGGTCATACCATTAACCACATATTCTGGACAAAAATAATGCCACTTTCCTTATGCCATTTTTTATTTGAGCGCTCCTGTTTCAATATACAGGGTGTTAAAGTTACATTTTAAAAAACTATTTTTGTTAATAATCCCATTGTTTTGTAAGATACACACTTGAAATTTTTCACGTACTTTTATCTTATTCCGGCATACTTTTCATGTAATTTTGGTGAAAAAAATCGAAGGGTGAATGGAGATAACTGAGGGATGCAGTACCCTTTATCCCCTCCAATTATTTCTAAGTACGCCTATGCAGCTTTCTCTTGAAATATCAAACGTAGAATTTGCTTCTGATCATTTTATCTCTTTTGTAATTTTTTGTTTAAATGCTCCGTTTTGAAGAAAAAACGGCAATTTGTAGTGCCCATAAATCTATCATTCACTATAATCTTCAAGTGAAACTGAAATTTTGTGGATATATCTATTATTACAATACCTTGGCAACTTAGCAAATCGTAATACTTACTGAATGAATAATTGCTAATTAAAACAGAATGGATATTTTTAAATTTTATAAAATGAGAAATACTTATGAATTGAAAAAATAATATGGCATTAAAATCTGTAATACAGTTCTCTTATCAACCCAAAAAAAAAGTTTTTTTTAGTAATAGTAATAATGAACGATCAACATAATAACCTTTTATCTAAATAACATTAAATAAAATAATTAATTAATTACTACTAATTTAACAAACGTTCTACTTGCCCATATCTTTTGAAAGATATTCTCTTTTTGTTTTAATTAGCCAATATTCATTCAGTAAGTATTACGATTTGCTAAGTTGCCAAGGTATTGTAATAACAGGTATATCCACAAAATTTCAGTTTCACTTGAAAATAGTAGTGAATGATAGATTTATGGGCACTACAAATTGCCTTTTTCTCCAAAACGAAGCATTTAAACAAAAAATTACAAAAGAGGTAAAATGATCAGAAGAAAATTCTACGTTTGATATTTCAAGAAAAAACTGCATAGGCGTACTTATAAATAATTGGAGGGGATAAAGGGTACTGCATCCCTCAGTTACCTCCATTCATTCTTCGATTTTCTTCACCAAAATTTCAAGTGCGTATCTTACAAAACAATGGAATTATTAACAAAAATAGTTTTTTAAAATGTAACTTTAACACCCTGTATATCGAAAAAGGGGCGTCTAAATAAAAAATGGCATAAGGAAAGTCGCATTATTTTTGTCCAAAGAATATGTGGTTAATGGTATGGCCTTCTATTTTGGGGCATCCTGCATAATGGTATAATATCTTAGCAAAAAGTAAAAAATATAATAGAATTTATTAAACATGTTCCATATTAATCATATAACAAGGAAAAATTCACACAATTGTAGCTCATATAAGTCCAGATACAAATTGTGTCAGACCTTGCTACAATATTATTATAATGTACTACGTATTAACTACGATTTGTCTTTATATTCTAGTAATATTGTAGTAAGGTCTCTGACACCATTTGTATTTGGACAATAAGCTACAATACAGAAATTGCATGATTTTTCCAAATACGTGCAGAATTATTATTAATATTTTAATCGAAATGGCATTTGTCCTAGACAGCTTCGTGGAAAATAAACCAAAAAATGGTATTTAAAAATTTAGTCTGGCCACGCCCCTGCAAATCGGTCGCCGCCACAGCGTGGGCTTGTGACGTCAGATACAGTTTGCACGTGTATACCTAATAAGAGCATTGTGCTTTAGTTCATATCTGTATAAGATTTTCACGCTTGCAAACAACGCAGTACATACGTTTAGAAGAGTTATTTTGTCATTTGTGATATTGTTAGGTGTTATTGTGTTAAATAGACATTCGTGTTGGATAAAGTTGTAAAATAGATTCGTAAAATGGGCACAAAAAATGCATGTCACCGGACATATGGAGGAAGTATTATACCATTATGTACGAATACAGAATACAAAGCCTACTAAAAAATATTCGACTGTGCCAAAAATTGAAAAGAAAAATATGATGTAGGACGATGAAGCGCGACGAAATGAAGCATTGCAACATTGTTTGTTTGTGAAGACCATTTTAATATAAATTTAATTGGAAATACAGGTAGGGTTTAGGTTCATCTAAAAAATGAAAAGTAAAGTTGTAAAAAATCCATTAAGGATGTGTATAGGGCTTTTAGAAAATCAGTGGTAAAGCGAATTTCATTCCGATTCCAAATAACATGTTCTGTATTTGCTCCTTACGTGATGTAGAATGTTATTCGAAGCATTTATAAAAGTTTGCTTTCTGAGTTCACTGCATTAAATTACCTGATTTATTCTGAAAACATAAGAAAAGTAATAAATCAGTATTTTTTAAAAAATGTTTAAGGGGAAATGAATTCAGTAGTAAGTAGCAATAAACATTTATTAAATTATGTTATTATTCATTACTTTTACAAACTTATTTGTCAAATTAAAACAAGTAGTTTAATATGGAATCAGATGACATAATTTTATAAATACTTCAAGTAAAGCCATCTATCTGTTACTTACCCAACAGCATTGTCGCCATAATTTTCACAAGCAGATCATCTATATTGTAAACAAAGGAATAAATTACGTTTAACAATGCCGTAAGTTCACCACATTGCCACTAATAATTAAGGCATTACCTACACAGTATTTACACTATGTATCTAAGACCCATAAGTGTCACAAAAACGCAAAAATACAAGAAGCAAACACCTGTTTATATCATCAACACTGTAACCTGCATCCACGGAAACCAACAAACAGCTGAAAGTCGTGTATCGTCACACCAATGATATCGCGTTTTCAGCCACGTGATTTTGTTTACGTTCTATGGCAATTTATTAATATTAATACCTTTCAATATGTTTGAAAGATTACTCTGTAACACATTTAAAACCAATATAAAATTTATGCACCTTTTCCATTATGTGGCAGAACGACAGTATTTTTTTCTGTGAACTGAATAACAGAATAAAATGATGTACTTAATAATTTGCTGAAAGAATTAGTATATAAACGTCGTTTCTCTTTCTGTTCTATATACTTACCAAATTATTGGGTTCCGGCAAGTGGCAACCAGAGAAAACCGGTGCATGTGTTTTTAACGTAGTCGTTGTTTAGTATATTTGTGATTGTTGTCATATGTTTAACAGCTGTAAATAATCAGTAAACAAAAATGCCATTTATGTTTTCCGCTGCATGTTGCAAATTTTTACTTGAATATAGGTGAAAATTGTATTTTCATAATTAATGTATTGTACTTTTGCTTGTCTGATCCTATGACATTTATTCCTACATGCTTTCAGTCCAAAATAAATATATGTAGAAAGCGTAAAGTTTAAGCACGCAACACTAAAAAAAGTGTTAAACATATTTAGAATTCTTGTAAATGCAGTCATTCGCAATTTAAATTAAAGGTATTTACAGAACTAATTTTTAACTTTCAGCTACTTCTGAAAATACCAGAGTTAGTCAGTCAACTTCCTTATTTCAAACGATATCCATTCTTGAAAAGAATATGAAATTTTGAGTCGAAAACTGTACCATACTACCTAAACTGACGAGTTATTTTACATACACAAGATGTTGAAGTACTGAATACATATTTAAATAAGTACTAAACATCGTTTTGCTCAGTCATAAAGAAAATAAAAACAAAAACAGAACAAAAAAAAACAAGAATTATTTTGGATACATAACCAAAATTTTTATAGCACATTTTCTATATGTCTTCCTCCTATAGCTAAATACAGGGTTAACTATGACTTAGTACAAATATTTTAATATGGGATAGGGAAAAATAAGAATTAACGGAATCACCCTTCAAAAAAATTCCAAACTTATTTATAAAGCCAAAAAAACATTTTTTTCGATATTATTTTATATGCTTATTTAACGCCGCCAATGTTAACTTGCTTGTTGGTTGCACACTCTACAAGCATGCAACATTCGGTCAGTCGGTATCGCTGTCATGTCATAGGTAATTGAATGACTGTGTTTACGTTGTAATTTTGTGTTCTTCATTTTTTAGTGCCTTTTTTAATTTTTAAACGTTTTATAGTTATTAAATAAAGACATTTGTGTTGGGTGCAGATACTTTCCCACAATATAGTTCGCCGGTTTGGTTTTCTAGGTTATGGGACAAGACTGCCGCGGTTACATTAAAACGTCTATTATCTATTCCTTTCCTTCGATTTTGTTATAATAAATATGCATTTTATTTAATTGTACCTACGGGAAGTGTCTTTTATCGGTAGTGAGTGGCTGTAATGAGCGAATATGTAGTTCTACCAGTTTATAACGAAATAATGGAAAACGAATGCAAAATACTGGAGCTAAGTGGATTAACTGTTACCTATCTGTAAGGTATTATTACTAATAAGAATGTTAATTTTCGTTTCTACATTTAGAAATGCTGCAAAAAAACGACGATGGTAGTAGATATTGTTGTTTTTGTACTTAGTCATAATTAACCCTGTATAAATCTAATCGAGACCTCATTTTTTTTTCTTTTAAATATTATACATTCTGTGATATAATTTTATAGTAATTATGCCCTATAAAAAGAAGTCCAGAGGAGTCACGTCAGGAGATTTTCCTGCCCATTTTATGTGTCCATTATTCCAATCCATTATTTCTTGAAATTAGTACTTAAATAATCTTGCACAATAAACGATATTCTCTAACATGTTGCAATTATTAAGTTCTTTGCAACTGCAAAGTGATGTTTTCAAGAAGTGCTAAGAGTTCTTCTTGCAAGAGGCGCAAATATTCTTCTATACTATTCAACACACCTTCATAAAAGTACGGTTCAATGAGATGATATCCAATGACACCACACCACACAAATTAAACTTACATGAAAATGGTCTTCACAAAGACACAATGTTGCATGCTTTCTTTCGTCGCGCTTCATTTTTCTTTTCATTATGGTGAAATATTTTTTATTAGGTGCTGTATACTGTATTCGTATATAATAGTATAATGCAATACTTCTTCCATTTGTCCGGTGATATATGCACTTTCTGTGCTCATTTTACGAGTCTATTATGCAATTTTATTCAATACCAATGTGTATTTAACACAATAACACCTAATATCACAAATACCACGTCTTCTAAACGTATGTACTGCGTTGTCCGAAAGCATGGAAATAGTTTACAGATATGAACTAAAGAATACTGCTGTATTTGCGTATATACGTGCTAACGGCGTCTGACGTCACAGGTCTACACTGTGGCGGCGGCTGTTATGTGGAAGCGTAGCCAGACTAAATTTTTAAATACCATATTTAAGTTTATTTTTTCATGAAATTGTCTAGAACAAACGCCATTTCGATTAAAATAATACAATCTTCCTTCTGCAACTGTCTTGAAAAATCATACAATTTTCTCATTGACTTTCGCTGTTGGCTTTCAAAATATTGCACCACTCATCTTATGGTACAATCTCGAACCCTTTTTCTTATTAATTTACTACCACAGAATGTCCCATCGAGTCACGGCTAATATAACTTTAATATTGTAATTATTATTTTTACATCTGATTATAATTTTTTAATGAAAATAGATAGACAAAAAGATTTTAAGTTAAATTTTAGAAAAAAAAATAGATAGACAAAAAGATTTTAAGTTAAATTTTAGAAAAAAAATATTCTTTTTAAATATGAAAACATACAGGTATGTTTCGGGAAAAACTTCGATGACGTGATAACTACAATTTTTAGAGTTGCATTAACTTTACCGTTTCTTGTGAATTTGCCTTAAATATACAATAAAAACCCAAATAGAAGATTAACGTTTTTTTTTTTTTTGGTATTTGTTGAATACCATAAATTAATGCAATGAGTATATTTTTACTACTAAGAAATGTGACATCATTGCAACAAAAATAACTTTCAACAAAGACGTATTGTTTGTTATCGTCTCGCCTATCTTTCTCGTATGTAGTTCTCTTTTGGTGAAGCATTGACATTATTTTTTTTCTAACTTCTTTAACAATTTTTTGACTGCTTCTAAAGACAGTTACGCACTTATAAAATTATTGATGTTTTGTTTATCCACTTTTTCTATTTAAATTCTCCTCAAATAATATAAACACTTTTAAAATGCATTTTAAGACACACATTATTTCGATATTCTAACCCCACAGTTTAACATACTTATAAGCAAAAGTGAATAATCTTATATACAGAACTATGTAAGTTTATGTTATAACGATATTTTTTATATCGACAGCTTAATTTAAAAAAATACGTATTTCGAAAGATTTCAATACCTACAAATTTGTTGGTTAGACCACTTTCTGTTGTTATATATTTGTTTTACTTCGGTACCATTGAATATTCGCAGGTGGCAGAAGATAGCATTCCGGTTATTTTCTAAACTATATTATTCAGTTCCTTAATTGTTTAAAATGATTTATATTTATAGAAAACACTATTTCAAGAATACGACGTTTTTAAAACGAAATATATCACATACAGTATGCGCCAAAAGTATGGAATAAATTCAATAAAAATGAAACAATTATTTTTTGAGAAAAATCCTCGAACAGGTTGATTTTTAATTTAAAAAATACGTATTTTAGCGTAAAATGCGATTTTCAAATGTCATTTGTTTTCGAGTAATGACGTCATCGATTTTTTTTTAATGGCAACACCATATTTTTTTCTTGATTCTGAAAGATCGTTTAATTCTCTATCAGACAATACTAAAATTTTGCCCTCTTACATAGGAAAGTTTTCGAGTAAATGACGATTGAATGTTAGAAAACGTAAATCAATTAAAATAAAGCAAAAACTTTATCAAGTTTAGTTTTTCGAATTCCATAGTTCTTTTATGGATCACGTAGGTGAAAATCTTTGCAAAGTGTCATTGTCACACTGACTTTCTAATAAGTATTGTAAGCGACATAGAAATTATTATTCAATTTAAAGTATTATGGCACATTTAACTGTTACTCAAAGAATTGAAATTTTAATTCTTATCGGATGCGGGAACATGACTAGAACTCAGCAGGAAGTTTGCGATTTATTTAATGAAAAATATCCAGATCGCCCTATCAGCCAATCAACAGTCAGTAAGGTAGAGTCTAAATTTAGAGAAACTGGCAATGTTGTAAATATTCCAAAACCTGGACGTCCAAGCATTAATGAAAATCAGAAACAGAATATTTTGATAAGTATGGTGGATAATCCTCATAATTCTTCACGATTGGTTGCATTAAACAATGACACTAGTCAGAGCACAGTGCTACGTATCTTGAGGAAGGAAAAATATCATCCCTACAAAATTCAACTTGTGCAGGAACTCAATGAAGATGATCCCGATCGCCGCTTACACTTTTGCGAAATTCTAATGGATTTATGTCAAGGAAATAGAAATTCACACCCGCGAATACGTTTTTCAGATGAGGCCACATTTTGTCTGAATGGTACAGTAAGCCGTCAAACTTGCAGATATTGGAGTCGGGAAAATCCTCATTGGATGGCAGAGGCACATACCCAACACCCTCAGAAACTAAATGTGTGGGCTGGAATAGTTGACGACAGAATAGTAGAGCCTTTCTTCTTTAAAGGAACCCTTACAGGACAAAGATATTTAGAGTTTCTAGAAAATGACCTTGTGCCAGCCTTTGCAGTAATTTTTCCTAACTATAATGACCCTGACATTCCTGACGATACCATATGGTTTCAGCAAGACGGTGCACCTCCGCACTATGCGCGCCCTGTACGAAATTTTTTGGACAACTGTTTTCCTGGGAGGTGGATCGGCAGACGCGGACCGATAGAATGGTCTGCAAGATGGCCAGATCTTACACCTCTTGACTATTTTTTATGGGGATACTTGAAGTCAAAAGTGTGTATTAATAAACCACGTAATTTAAAAGAACTTCAAAATCGCATTTGAGATGAAATACGCAGAGTTACCCCAGAAATCATTCATAATGTGCAAGAAGAATTTCTTCACAGACTTGCGCATTGTCAAGAAGTTGGTGGATGGCAATTCGAACATTTAATTTAAGGATAAAAGAATTGTTACTTTTTTATGGATAAAATATACGTTTTCTAACATTCAATCGTCATTTACTCGAAAAGTTTCCTATGTAAGAGGGCAAAATTTTAGTACTGTCTGATAGAGAATTAAACGATCTTTCAGAATCAAGGAAAAAAATATGGTGTTGCCATTTAAAAAAAAAATCGATGACGTCATTACTCGAAAACAAATGACATTTGAAAATCGCATTTTACGCTAAAATATGTATTTTTTAAATTAAAAATCGACCTGTTCGAGGATTTTTCTCAAAAAATAATTGTTTCGTTTTTATTGAATTTATTCCATACTTTTGGCGCATGCTGTATTTGCCTAAAGCTGAATTTATGATCCTCATAAGTCATTCAACTTTTAGCAAATTTTATATTTAAAAGCAAAAGTCAATATAAAATTAAGTATTTAACTTTATAGAATCTGTTATCATTTTTTTTTCAGTATAAATATATTTTTTATCGTATCTACCCACGTGCAATAAAGAGGAATTGATATAAAAAAAATCATGTAATAAAATGCCGGGATCTGGATAAAATGACCTGGGATATAATTTAAACCAGTTCATTTCAATAGGATTTTTAATCAATACAATTTGTGGATGCATCGAAATGTGCGTTTTTAAAATTCCCCTTAGGAGATTAATAAACAAGCAACAGCTGCCTACTCCAAAAAGCATCCGATGCAATGTAAAATAAATTGGGCTATTTTTCATTTTTTAATGTGGAGATTTAAATTTATGACACAGCATTAACTTGTCTGATATAAATATGAATATAAAAACAGATATCTATAGCAGACGCATAAAAACAGTGATGACAACCTAAAATATATTTTACCTAGCCGACACATACACATGTATAAATCACACATTTAACTAGAAATTTTTAGTTTATACCTTATATAGTGCGACTTCGTGACATATTTTGCAATTTATGATTCACAGTAAATTTACATTAGTGAAGTGGATGTGTGGGAAACTTCAGTATTTTTGTTATAAAAAAAATAGAGCAAAAATTAACTTACTGTGCGAATGCTTATTTCCAGGATAAAAAATTATTTATATTTAATGAAAATTAAATTACATGTTACGGAAAATTTCTATGCCTACACTGATAAAAATTACATAATAATTTTTGTAAATGAAATAAGTACACTGCAATGAATTTCCGCCACTGTAATTTGTTTTGATTAATACATTGTAATTTTTAAGTTGGAATGTAAAAAAATTAATCATGAGAATATGCATATATTACAAAAAAAATATACAGGGTGTCTTGCAAGTCGTTACAATAATTTTAGGAGGTTATAGAATACGTAATTTTGAGTCGATTGAAACAAACATACCTATATACCAAGTGTTACAATATTTGTGATAATTAATTTTTTAATCTTTTTTTATTTAACCGTGTTTTTCAATTTATTTTCAATTATTGAAGTGCAGAAGAAAAACAAATCTTTTTATAACAAATATGTCTACTCTTTTTATTAGGAATTAATAGATTATTTAAATGAGTTATTATTTAAATGATCGGTGTCTTCTGTTTTGACGAATGCGCTCCCAGCATACTTAAACTTGTCAAGATTAATTTTCCTAATTATTAGAATGTTTATCAAGAAACATTTACTAAGAACTGAAAGAGCATTGCTTAGGTAAGTTTTTAATAATATCTGAATATACTTACACACAAAGGTTTAAATAAAATCGACGTTTAAATTTGACTCTTCGCGTTTACAAAGTAGAAAAACCATATTTATGAAGTTCTAGGTAAGTAACGAAGCTTCATTTAAATAATCCATTCATTCCTAATAAAAAGTATAGAAATATTTGTTATAAAAAGGTTTGTTTTTCTTGTACACTTAAATAATTGTAGAAAAGCACGGTTAAATTAATTATCACAAATATTGTATCAAAGGCTTCATCAATCAGTTCAAATATTCTCATCCAGTTTAACCTGAATATTGTAACAGAAGCCAATTTTAAAATTGTATTAATATTATATTTGTAGCCATATAAAGAATGTGTCCACATATGAGGTTGAGATGGGCAATTATTACTTTTAATTTCATGAAAAAAGTTGATCGGGTTAAAAAATTCTATTTGTTAAAATCAAAAATACATGTTTAAGATAGTCAATATACAATACAGGCTGTCTCATACTAACAAACTATTGGATATGCAGTATTGAAGCATCGGGAAAACATACAACAAACAGCTAAAGTTACTCGTCAGCAGCCCACCAGATATATACCGGTTTCGAGCTTGTTCACTTTCATCAGAATGCCATGGGTGAGGTAACCGATGAAGAAGTTTTAAGTCTGTCTAACCCGACAGACTAGAAGCGTTTTATATCACAGTAGAAAATCATTGAAAGCTAGTGACCTCTATCGCGATTCGGCGCTGACGACATGTTGCACATACGCTTGCTATAGGTTTTCCAGGTGTAATTCAATACTGGTCGGTACATTAGCTCGTAGAGTAGTAGTCTTCTGGAATTCCATATTTGCAGCTACTTTTTTATTACTAAAGAGTTAAGAAGGCCTTGTCAAGAGCAGAAATAACTTCTGTGAAAGATTTTTTGAGTGGAACTCGCCCAAGCAGGCTATGGCCACAAAAAATTGCCTGTTTTTTCGTCTTTTATGCAATATACTACATGTTGCTTTTATCTTTCGTATATATTAAATTTTTTTCAATTTTAGTTAAAAAAAAATGTACCTAAATATTTTCGTGTTGTTCAAGATAATGTAGAACCTGTTTTAAAGACGCCAATTGCAAAAAAATAATAAACAGAATGTACTTTTTTTATGCAAAATACAGATGTTCTTATAGTATTATTTTATTACATTGTCTGTGTCAACATAATTTTAAAGACCCAATTGCTTCTAATGTGAAAACAAATAAAATAATATTATAAGAAAATCTGTATTTTGCATAAAAAAGTACATTCTGTTTATTATTTTTTTGCAGTTGGCGTCTTTAAAACGATATTTAAAAAATCTGTTTATATCAGGTGAAAGGTATCAATTTTACAATAAAAATTTATTACTAATAAGTTTTCTCTATCTCTTAAAATAAAAAAGTTAGACAGCCTTAAAGTTTGAGCACTTTACAGGTTTTTTTGTTATTACTCATAAGGTTGGCCATGGATCTCAAATTTGTTTTTACGAGCATAAAGGCCTCCAAAAATGCAACAAAAAACAATTAAAGATTTTTGACGTGTCTCGCATATTGAACGAGATACATGGGAGTGGCCCTCTTATGTGATACAGCCTGTATATATATTTCTTGGTTTTTGCAAATATTTGTAGGTACATATAAGTGAAAATAATAATCTTTACCCCGATTTTTAATTTTTTGTAAATTTAAAAATAACGTAACTGCAACTAATGTTAATATCTGATGGAAACTATGACTATTTTTACTGTCGCAATGATAAATATGTTATCTGAAATCAATGTCGTTGCATGATTTAAACAAAGGTAATGGATTAGTTTTGATGCAAGCATGTAAACAACGTACCGTATCCATTATATTTATGGACTTTGTATTTAAATTGGCATAAGCTGCAAATGCACATGTTACAAAACATTATACCTACTTTTACTCTTTGTTGTCTAGCACACCTTAACACAACTAAAAATCATTAAGTTAGAGCTTAGATTGATGCGCCGCCTCTTCACGTACAGAAATTACATGCAGAATTCTGTAAAATTTTATAATAAATTGAGTAAAAGTAAATATTTCCATAGTAGTATTATTACCACATATACATACTTAATTTTTTCTTAATGTAAAATGCAAATTAAAAATTACCAGTAAACATTATGTAAAAATCGCACAACTTTTATCAGTTATAAAATAATGATGGAAACTTTTACATCATAAAATATTGGTTAGATAAAATATCATATATTTTTTTTAAGTAGAGAACAGAACAAAAAGTACGAGACAAAGAGGTATCTGGAGATTGCCACAAAAAATAATATCTGAAATGGCATGTCTTTTGGGGATCTAATTCCAGTTCAACTAGACATTTATGACATGAAACGGCGTCAATCAACTTTTTTTGCATCTTATAAACGTGATACTCGTACAGAAATTAAATAATTTTTTCTACATACACAAAATTATTCAAGGACTGCTTAGGAATTTATTTTATTTCAAATAAAAGTGAGAATGTTCACTTGAAGCAAATGAAACAAATACTTTTTCTTAGTAACATATCTAAAGAATTTAAAAAGGGTTCATTATTTATTTCAGTCGCTGGCGTAGCTAACTTCTTTTTAAAATACCGAATTTTGAGTTTTACCAAAATGTAATTCACAATTATTATAAGAATATCTGATTTTCTTACATTTGTCGGATATAAAAGAAAAATTATCGAGTAGAACATAGAAAACAAAAATTTCAACTGTCAAACTATACGTTCGAATCTCAGTTAAAGTGTAAAATAAAGTGCAAATATCTTAATTTTTTACACCATTTTTATTACATACTAAACGGATGTCCTTTGTTCTGGCAAATGCACCCCCTGCATACCTAAACATGTTAAGATTAATTTCCCTAATTTTTAAAATGTTTATCAAGAAACTATTCCTAAGAACTGAAAGAGCATTGCTTAGGTAAGTTTTTAATAATATCTGAATAAACCTACACACAAAGGTTTAAATAAAAACCACATTTAAATTTTACTCTTCGCTTTTACAAAGTCGAAAAACCATGCCACTTGGATTTTATTGGTTAAATAATTTAAATAATCCATTCATTCCTAATAAAAAAATATAAAAATATTTGTTATAAAAACGTTTGTTTTTCTTCTGCACTTCAATAATTGTTGAAAAGCACGGTTAAATTAAAAAATATTAAAAAATGTATTATCACAAATATTGTAACACTTGGTATGTTTAATTCAATCGACTCAAATTCAAGTATTCTATCACCTCCTAAATTTGTTGTAACGACTTGCAAGACACCCTGTATATTGTAGGTAGTTAAATTTAAAGATAGACCACGTCCCCATACCAGTAAATTTTTACAAAAATTAGTATTTCTGTATCAGAAGACTAGGAAATAAGTTAAAATTTAAATCAATTATAATTCTTCAGGAAACTGAGAGTTCAAGCTGAGCCTTCCGGCCATTAAACAATCCCATTCACTTGCAATTATAGTAGAATCTACACCTTCATGTACCATCACCTGCAACGACTGTCACTGCAGGTCGTGTCGGTGGACTGCAATTTCTATACTTGGCCGCGCTAGTCCTACGTAAGTTCTGTTCCCACAAAGGTCAGGTATTGGTTTCAGTGTTAGAAATATTCGACCAGTTAAGTTGTGAATGTGAATGTATCGCTGAGGTGTCGGACAGCTTCACTTATCAACAACCTCTATTTACTTAACCTTAAATGAACTGCAAGTCTTTCGTCAGATGACATTGCCCTGCAAAATCTTGTGTTTTGGTGGCAAGCACGATTCAAGAGTTCAATAATTTTTTTGTATTCGGAAAATAAATTATAAATTCACCATACAGCCTTGTCTTTTTATTGATAAACTTTTCATTTTTCTCGTCTTTTCCCCCTCCTTCACTTCATACAACATCGTAAAATAAAAATTTCTTCTTCCGAGCTACACTCAACGATATTTTTAAAAACTTCATGAGATGATTCAACATGCGAGGTCAATAAACAAGAGTACCGTTTTTAGTCTAAGGTTGAAGCTACCCAGATTTATTATTTTCTCTTTATCATACAGGGTGTTAAAAATGTAGACATTAAATTTTGAAATCTTAGCCCGTTCCTGGTAAACTAAAAAAGCTAAATATGTTTCAAGGAAACTATTTTAAGAAGTCGTTACTAGTGTCCATCACATTAAATTTTTATGAAATTATATTAAGTTACTCAAAAAAAACCGATTTCCAGCGGCGTTCTTCAGGGACACACATCCCCGTAGACAGGGCCTGTAGGAAAAATGTTACAGGAACTTGTCATCTTATTTTTTCATGTTCTATGTGCACTCGATATTTCCCACATTTTCTCGGACACCCTGTATATTTTCTCTATTTTATCAAATTTAATTCCAGTAGCAGTTGTCAATGGTTGCCATTCTACTAATGGTTAAAGACGAACATTATTATCAGTTGTCAGAATTCTCTATCTATATTAGACACATTTACAAATAATTAAACTGCGAATGTACTAAATATTGTATGCACTAAATATATGTATTATTATTCAAATTCAATTTCAATTTTACATTAAATTCAGATTAAAGGTTTTGTGTATACACATTCACTTTGAATTCACTCTATTTGCGTTATTTATTAATTCAATAAATTAATTTACATTATTAAATTCTCTACTTTTAGTTCATTTTTTGTACGAATGGACGCAGTTATTTTTTATGTTCGCAATAAAAACTAAAATAATTGGTTCAGATAGGAATTAATTGCCCAGTTTCATAGAAATAATCGGAATTCAGTGGCGACAGCAGGATGTTCACGAAAATAAAGATAATTCACTTGTTTTGATTAAAATTAATGGATGTTTTTAATAGTGTGTTACTATTATTTGACTGTGACTGTGTTATGTCAAGGCTTTCAATAACATTATGGGGCGAACTAAATAGAACAATAGAATCGGAATACACAGCTCAGGTTTTAGACACATTCTACAGCTTTGACATCTTTACTACTTACAAGAAGTTACAAATTTTGTAAGTGACCATTCACGTTTCGATTTTTTTAAATACAGGGTGTCCGGAAATGATGAGCAAAAAATCCAGGGGATAATTCTAGACCGAAAATAAATGCTACCTCTTTCTATAACATTTTTTCCAAAACTGATTATTAACGGAGTTACAGGGTGTTAAAGTTAAAATTTTATTATCGATATTTGTAAATAACTTCATAAAAAATCCAAATATTTACATAAAATTTGTAAATCGGTGGTTTTTGCGGACGAGAAATTCAATAAATGACAGAACTTTTTTGCTGCTTAGTGTATCCATCTGACTATTGAAACAATCGATTCTCCTACCTGTTATATCTGAAAAAGGTATATCTTATTGAAGCCGTTAGGAGTAACAGTTTTTGAAATAATCTTATTTGAAATACAGGGTGAATCTTAAATAAGTACAAATATTTTAACCAGCAGTATAGTTTTGTGTGTAGAACACATAATTAATAGTTTTTTTACAAAAAAATCAGAAATAAAAAAGTGAAATTTTAAATAAATTTCGTAATTTTTCAGTAGAAAACTTGTTGAGGACCGCTGGCCTAGACCGACCCTTCATACTTTTATGAGTCATAGTGCTGCAGACTGAACGTGTGGTTCACAGTGTTGCCAGTATTACACAAATGTCTTTGCTTTAAGGAAGAAAAAATCTCAACTTTTAGCGAATTTTGTCAAGTGTAACATTTTATATTATTTTTTATTATCAAACTGTCATTGACTGTCATGACAGATTATCGGAAGCCCAAGTCAAACTTGTAACCCCACATAATGCATGAAAATAGCAATAAAATTTGCTAAAAGTTGACATTTTTTCCATTTTAAATAAAAAACGCGTGCATAGTTTTTCGTTATTCTTCATAAAATAACTTAAGGAAATTGTGTTTTGTGTCCCTTTCTAACAGTGTACAATGACATTTAACTTGTGAAATGTGGATTACTGATTAAATAGTTAAATTTTTAACAAACAGGTAAGCTTGTGTGCACGTTTATGTATAATTTTTGAACATTGGACATAGTAATATCACGTAATATCTTCCTAAATATTTTACGGTAGTATTGAACTTGCGGAAATTCATTTTTAATCGTTGAAGTATAGTAAGGTTAGTTCAGATGTTAAAATTTATGTTAATATTGCTGCGTATCATACTACATACCCAATTTTACTGTACTTATGCTTAAAACAAGTATTTTTAAAATAGAACTATTACGTTAAAGGAAACGTAATATTTATATTGGAGGAGATATGGCAACCTCGCAACAAATCATATGTTTCATTACGTTGTTGGATGAAAAATCAGCCAGCGGTCCTCAAAATGTGGGTATTTTTTTAAAAAATTAATATCTCCGTAAATATTAGAAATTTTTAAAAATGGCTTTCACTAGACTGATTTAAATGACGAACTACACCAGCAGTTAAAATATTTGTACTTATTTAAGATTCACCCTGTATTCAGTGCACCGATTGAAAACTGTTATCGTGTCAGTTAAAGTGCCTTTTCTACTGAAAATACAGCAAAATGTTACTTGAATAATTTGTTCAAATGGTAAATTATGAAGATGTGCAAAATTTTAAAAAAATTGCTGTATTTTCAGCAGAAAAGGCACTTTACCTGAAACCAAAACAAAACAGTTTTTACTCGGTGCACTGAGCATTTCAAATAGGATTATTTCAAAAATGGTTAGGCCTACCGACTTCAGCATGGTATACCTTTTTCAAATAAAACAGGTAGGAGAATCGATTGTTTCGATAGTCAGATGGATACATTAATATGCAAAAAAGGTCTGCGGATATCACACTTAAGCCTTGTCCTCGTGGACGCGAAATTCACGGATTTATGCACGAATTTTGCAACTTCTGTTTTAATTATTTATGGAGGAAAAATCTCAACTTTTGACAATTGCAATTTGCGAAACTGTCAAACACTACAAATATTATTGTCCCTTTCATTATTATGTGGTGTTAATAAATTTGTTTTGAGCTTCTGATATTCTAATGTTATAAGGTAGTTGACAGAATTTGTTACAAATAGAGATTTTTCCACCATTAAATAAATCGCACAAATATTTGCGAATTCCGCATTCAAAAGGCTTTAGAGTACATACACACTATTTACTATTGGTTACTAGCACTGTCACTATAACGGTCACACATTAACACTTATTATATCATATCGTACCGCTTTCCATATGACCTTCATACGCCCATGTCGTCAATATTTAATATATTCTTCGATCAAGATTCTTATTTTTTAATATTTATTTTAAATACTTTCTTCGCCATATCACTATTTCGTCATTTCTATCAGTATACTCATTTAGATTTCATCTTGTAAGATATAGCAATAGATTTTTTTTTTTGAAAAACTCATTTTAAAAATACAATCTTCCTTCCGCGAGTTTCCATCACTTTCCGTTTCACAGTTGTACTTCTTTACCACTTTTTTATTTGCACACATATGCTATTTACGTAAAATTTTGTTAATGAAATACATATTTCAACATCACTTACACTCATATTTTGACCCCGCGCTTTAAACTCTTCATACATGTCATCATCCAATATTCCTCATTGCGATCAAATCACTAATAAAATTAATTACATTCATAATTAAATTAACGAAAAGATATACCCGAAATTTTGCCCGCCCGAACGATATACCCGCCAATGATAGCGCTGGAAATGAAACAGTTGGATCCGGCAATTCGTCGCAGCCAATAAAATGCCAGTAGCGCATGCGTACTAACTGCAGCGCATGCGTAGCAGAAGCTGTGTAATCGAGTGTACTCTCAGAGACAAAAATATAAGGGCTGTATGTACATTTCTTTGTGTTGACTGCTATAAATTGTGAGCAGGTTTATAACATTAGTTACTCTCTACAATTTTGGGAGTCGACTATAGGCCAATACATATTTGGGCGGTAGACAATTACGCTTATATTTTCGACCGTCACGGTCGAAAATAATAATGTTCATTTATAGAGGGAGAACGCCAATTTCTTGCCCCATAAAATCAAATCTCCCACACCTATTATGAAACATTCAAATTGACGCAACGAATCGTCGACAAACCGGCCATCTATATTAAGTTAGTAGGAGATAAAAAGCGTCGGTAGAGGACAAATGTTTAATTTTGAATTAATTTTTGATTACCTACACCTACTAACCTGACTGATTATTATTAGAATTATAACACATTTTAATAACAATAAATCCTATTAAAATTAAAGGATAATATCAAAATGGGACATCTAAACGTGCTAATGATGTTTATAAAACGAATCCAAATCTGATCCGAGGGTTAAGAATTTAAGGCGATGCTTATCTGCGCGGTAAAACCATTTAAATGAAAACATTTTAATTTTGTTTGAACAGCTTTAACACCTAACAAATAAAGGTGCACGTTGTCTGTAATTTAGGACCATTTATTTAAAAAACTACCACACTAATCTAAGGCAATTAAGTTTTAAGGCGTAGAATATTTATAGGGTTAACTGGACCACCTATGAATGGGCCATTAAAAAAAGAGGTCGCCGGGCCATAATTTCTCCAAGACCTGCACCTGGTCGTAGAGCCTAACCCCCGGAAATAGGCTAGCTTTGAAGCTAAAGTTATTGTGTTTCAAGGGTGTATGTTTTTGTACGTTATCATATAAACGCCATTGTATTTGTGTGAAAATCCTTTATGCTGTTCTGAATGCACAAGGCTATAAACAGACAAATACAAATGAAACACGTTAAAGAGGGACAATTATTTGTAATGCAGTTTCCTTTTCTAGTAATTTTTAATATAATAGTTGAGAGGGTTAATACTGTAATGTAAATGTTAAGGCATTTTTTTAATAAGTTTTTGGGAAAAACTTACAAAAGAGCTTCAAATGCATGCATTTTTATAAAACCTTTGAAAAAATCAACATGGTACACTAGTTGTTGAAAAGAAGCTTATGTAAGATCATAAGGAGTCTTTGTGTTCCGAATTTCACTTAAATCGGATAAGTGGTTCAAAAGTTATGAGGGGAAAAAGAGAAAAAAAATCCTACGCCCTCTATCTCGGAAACGATGCGTTTTAGGAAATATATCATAAATGAACATTATTTTAACCTGTTCTATCGATTCCTGAAGTTATCAAGATTAAACTTGAATCGCCCTGTATGCGATTACTGGTGGTAATTATGAACATCAATAACATCATCGTTATGTGTTGAATTCGTTCAAATTGATTTTTGTTGCATTACATGTTGTGTTGCACCTAAAAAGAGTCCGTCCACATTCCTAGTCCTATGTTGCATTGCATGTTGTTTTGCACCTAATCTGACCCGGCTTAACGAATGAAGATTGTAGGCGTCAAAATATTAGTACCTGCTTAATAGTAGTACCTATTTAACCAAACATGCCTTAATAAAAAGTCGTAGTTTGTTTTTACATTTCAAATTTATTCCATAAACAGGTTTAGTGAGAATGGCAAATTCGAATCTGATAATAATTTTTAGATATTAGGAATTGTTTTTCTCATACACTGAATTGCACAATGTGAAAAAATATGTAACTATATTAGTATAACTACGTCAAACATAGGCGAAAGTAAAAAACTGTATTGCTATCTAGCGATCTTAATTTTACAAGTAACATTATGCTGTATTTTCTGCGAAAATGGCATTTTACCAGGAACCAAAACGGTTTTTACTCGATATACTGGAATATTTCAAATAAGGTTATTTCGAGAACGATCTATTTTTTTTACTTCAAGGAGATATATCTTTTTTATGTGAAATTGAATGTCATATTTTTATTGTTTAAGACTGTAGGTAGGGACATCTAGCAGCAATGCTGATTCCTTCGTTGCACACTGCCAAAACTGTATTTTCACTCATTACCAGTACGTCAGAATTATCCACTAACAGAATACATAGTTCCTGTTATATAAAATACGTATTTATTGTAAGAAAATTTAAATTTAATGTAAGGAGTATTTCTATATTGTTGTGTTTATTACGTAAGAGTAATATATGTACCTGACATAAATTCCTTTATTTAATTAACATAAAAGGTTTAAAACTAAAAATTAGTCTCTAATACTGAACTACATATAGAAAATATATTCTGTGACTGAACGATAACATAACCTAGAATTTTGCATTGCTAGTTACATACTCTCCAAACATCACAGAACACTGGTGAAAACTTAGAATGTTATATTCTAAGGGCCATGATTTTTGTAGAACACTGCAATCTAGGGATTTTATAGTTTAAAATATTATTAATAATTTTATGCAAACTTCGTCGATTATTGTTAACACTGTTGCTATTATTAGTATTAACAAAATTTTATTCACCAACAACACAAGAACTTTAAAAAAATTTATCGGTATCAAGTACATCTTTTATATCAATAATATCGCATACAGTGTTAGTTTCAATAACTTTGCGAATTTAATTTTTCACATATTTTTTGTTTATTTATAAACATGTATTCAAATGCCAAAATGATGGATACCTAAGTGGCTGATTTATGGGAAGTGTGACAAGTGCATATTATCGTGTGGCAGCGTAATACCAAAGACATTTTCCGAGTAGACATACAGGGTTAACTATGACTTAGTACAAATATTTTAGGAGGGGATAGGGAAAAATAAGAATTAACGGAATAACCCTTCAAAAAAATTCCAAACTTATTTATAAAGCCAAAAAAATTTGTTTTTGATATTATTTTAAATCCTTATTTAACGCCGCCAATGTTAATTTGCTTGTTGGTTGCATACTCTACAAGCATGCAACAGTCGCTCATCAATCAGTCAGTATCGTAATGTCATAATTGAATTCCTGTGTTTACGTTGTAATTTTGTGTTCTTCTTCAGTTTTTAGTGCCTTATTTTAATTATTAAACGTTTTATAGTTATTAAATAGAGACATTCGTGTTGGGTGCAGATACTTTCGCACAATATAGTTCGCCGGTTTGGTTTTCTAGGTTATGGGACAAAACTGCCGTGGTTACATTAAAACGTCTATTAGGTACCTATTCCTTTCGATTTTGTTATAATAAATAGGCATTTTATCTAATTGTATCTACGGGAATGTCTTTTATCGGTAGTGAGTGGCTGTAATGAGCGAATATGTAGTTCTACCAGTTTATAACGAAATAATGGAAAACGAATGCAAAATACTGGAGCTAAGTGGATTAACTGTTACCTATCTATCAGGTATTATTACTAATAAGAATGTTAATTTTCGTTTCTACATTTAGAAATGTTGCAAAAAGCGACGATGGTAGTAGATATTGTTGACAGATGTAAGTTTTATCTATGGATCTAAGCCATCTCAGTCGTTTCTTATCATAGACGCCGACTTTCCGTAGGAAAAAATGGTTTTGCCCCATTTTTTAAATATCGAGCTAAAATTCTGGAATAATTTTTTTATTGTCTAAAAATGGCTTCCCTGAGCACGTGGTAAAATTTTTTGTACTTAGTCATAGTTAACCCTGTATTATGAGGAATCGTCTTTGAACCACATTGAACAACTATTGCCATGCCTTGGCGGTACAGGTGTGGCAGTGATTTTATGTAATTCTGTACATTTCTGTATGTTTTTTTGTTACCCTTTGTGGTCTCTCCCGACGACGGAGGGAATCCACGGAATCCACCTGGTCGTGGTCGACGGCCGAGCATCTCCACAGCAGGTACAAAAATTATTACAAAGGTAAGTTTTAATGTAAACACTTAAGAAAACAGAGAATGTTTCAACATTCTTGAAATCTTTCCAAATATCAATCTTGGAAAGGTAGGTGCTTCCTCCTTCTGCTACCATATCGTGTTTCTCATTTAACCAGTAAATAGTCATCCACATTTTGTAAATAATGTTTTTTCTTTCAAATCCCTCTAAATCGATATACGTGACAAGTGGTGCCCTCTCACTACTTTGACACCTTTGACTTGTTGAATATACCTAACTTCGCGGTTAACAGAAAGCCATAGTCGAAGATAAATAGGGGTTTAATATAGTTTCGAAAAAAAAATTAGTTGAAGATGCACTGAGGTACTACAAAATCTGAACATATCTTTCTCTATAATCACAAGAAAAACAAAACACTTATAAAAATAGTGAATAGTCTCATCAAACTTCTATTTAAAATTAAAAATTCTCCAAGAGATGTCAAAATAGCGTGATGTGTTCTGACACTGCTGACAAACTGTAGTAAAACCAGGCATAGGACACATAAGTGTGTTAAGCTATTAACACGAAAAATTTACGCTGTTTGAGTTACACATTGAAAAATCTCATTTACATTAAGTACAACATTTTTTACAATTTTAAAACACCACTGATTAGAAAAAAAATACTCGTATATTTGTCAGTGAGTCGCAACAGCAAATGGTGCAAATCAAGTATTGATTGTTACCTAACACTCTGCATCTTTCTGCAGACTGGTAGCTTGACATTTAAAAATCTCGTTCACCTGCAGTTCGCGTCGAGTTCCTAATAAGTTTTTAAGGACCGCGTCGAATGAGTGAAAGCCAGATGGGAAAAGCCTAGCGCTGTGCCAAAATGTCATGTTTCAGCCATAACGATCCAGAAGAGACCTGTCATCGCCAACATCTGCGTACAAGTATCGAATAATTCAGTGTACAATTACTGATGTGCCCGTATTTCATACGTACCAGACATTTAGCGTGTAGATGCATATCAGTTACATAACTTGTTACTTCTGGTTAGTTTTTCATTTTTCAATGACGCTGCCACATGCGAGAGAGAGGATATTGACTTTATGTGGTGTGCAAATTACGTCGAAAAGTTAATTATATTTACGCGAAAATGGTTTCTGTTTTTACATGTTATCTATTCCGCGTTAAAAAAGTGTGCAGACCATAATCATTTTTTAAAACAAAATATAATAAAAAACTATTACAACATAATTTCAATTCGTATTTATGTATTTAGTAATGCACTATCCCACAGAGCAGTCACAAGGTAGAATACAAATAACTAGTTAAAAGACAAAATATACAAACACACAAGTATACATAATACAAAAAATATAATAATAAAAATTAACAAAAATAATAATCATAGACAAAGAAAATTACACTATAAAAAAAACAGTGTAATATAGCTGGCAAAAATTAAGTTCCTTAATGTTAATAGTGACAACTATGAAAGAAGTAAAATTACATATGAGAAAATATAAACTATGAAAGCAGGAATTGGTTCTTCATGGAACAATATTCCGCAAGATATCGCTAACCGCTTGATTATCTCAATGCACGTGTCAATATGCTATTGGAATGTGGTGAAGGTCATACCGACTATTAGTCAACTAGAGAACTTGCTTTGTTACTTCTTTTTGATATAATAAATTTTGTCAAACATGTCACACATTTGCTGGTTTTTAATTTTCTAAGTACTCAGTTTATCGAACATATTCTTTTAACAAAAAAAAAAAAGATTCAGAAAACAATATACTTTTATAAATGTATTTAGTTTTTCTGACAAATGGATAACAAGAATGGGGGGGTCCAATACTTTTGACGTTGTGTGTATAAGAAATAGTACTAAGTAATAGTCGGATATAACTAATCAGATCTTATAACTCCTAAAAGTATTAGAGATTTACGAAACTCTGACTGTTTAGAGTGCTATCTCCGTATACTTTTCGTGTAATTTTATAGATCAACAATATATTCAGATAACTACCTGTTAATTTTCGTAAACTATCAGCTTTGTTCGTAATATACCAGAATCAGTTTCCAGCCATCAAGAGCATGCGCACAGCATCTAAAACAAAGCATTTTCAACGTTATGTACTATCACGAAGACATGAACGCAGATGTTTTCGAAGAGTATTTCACACAGATGTTGGATGTTATTCCTCTGGGGTCTGTAATTGTCATGGATAATGCCAGTTACCATTCACGGCAGACCGAGCGGACGCCTGCGACTGCTTGGAGGAAAGCCGATGTAATTCAATGGTTATTCGGAAAAAAATATTTCTTTTGAAACAAATATGGTGAAAAAGGAACTTTTGACACTCGTCAATCTTAATAAAGATCACAAAAAATATGTTATCGATGAAATGGCAACAAATCGCCAAATAACGGTACTACGGTGACCACCTTATCACTGTGAACTTAACCCAATCGAATTAGTCTGGGCGCAGGTAAAAGGAGATGTAGCGCGAAATATTGCGACGTTTAAATTAAGTGACGTGAAAATTTTGTTAAAAAATTGCTTGGAACGAGTAACTGCAGATAACCAGCAAAGATGTATACATTATGTACAAAAAGAAGAGGAGAACATGTGGGAACTCGATAATTTAATTGATGTTACTGTGGAATCTATCGTTATCAATCTAGGAAACGAAGATAATTCATCAGAATATTCAGAGGATGAATTTTAATATACCTACTTTATTAATTTCTTTATTGTACATTTATACAACACTGCATTTACTCACCATAACTTGAATGTTCAAAATACATATATTTTTGTGTGGAATAAAAGTCTATTCATTAAATTTAAATAAATATTTTGATAATAATATTGAATAATTCTATTTGAATTATTAAAAACCTTCTTAGCCCGGTTATGATGCTTAAAGCAGATTCATGTTTTGAAATGCTGTTTTTATATTGTTTACTTATAAGAGAAATGGACCGAGAAATTGAAGCGGCATAGACAAAGACGGATTGTCGGGGATTAAATTTTAGCTACCTGCTACAATTTAATCCAGTCCGATCACAAAGTTTTTTTAAAAATACACCTCATCTATACCGATAATACATAATATAAAAATATTGAATATAAGCACCAGTACTACATTTATTTACGATTTGCATACATAATAAGCTTTTATTACTCTCTTTCATTTCCAAACAGACTATAGATTTTTATTTAGGTTATTGTACTTTTTATTTTATTGGGTTATTTTTCAAATAAAATGGTAGAACTACATACTGACATGTGCGTAATTTTATTCTACATCTTATTGTTACTCTCAAGATCCGATATGGCAACGTAAAAAACAACTGAATGTTGCATAACCGAAACTAGGGGGGTGTAGAAATTTATATTCTTATCCCTGTATATCAAATTTCTGTTAAGAAATAATGACGCTAGATTGCTAGATTTTCATTTCAACAACGGCAGCAGGTGCCCATGAAAAGGTGTAACTTTTTCTAATTTCAGCTACTCTGTATATTTTATGGCTTCCGAGATGCTAATAGTGAATGGTGACGTGAAGGGCCACACTGTATAGGATGTTCTATTTAAAGAAACCTGTCTATGTAAGAAAATTTTCAGTTATATTTCTACTTATTCCTTCGAAAACGTAAGATAATTTCTTAAAACTTTGGTTTCTGCCATTGATTTTTAGTCATAAAAACCAAAAGTATGTACATGCTTTTGCAATAATAATTACACTCTCTCAAAACAGTGTTTGAACTTCTGGAAGTTATGAGTAGAAATTTTACATTGTAATGTGAACAATCCTTATAGTATTGTAAATAAAACATTTTAAACACGTTTTAACACAAAGTACGATATTATACGTCTCAAAAACTATTATCTATATATTCTTTGATGCTATAAATAGTAGCGAATAAATAAAATTTGTTTTTAGTGGTGTTGATATTTCGAATAGGATAGGGAAGTTATTTCGGTGGGCTATTAAGAGCATCTATAAAATGACACTAAAAGTATTTATTCCCTTGACAAATCATTTATGTAGATTATGTTGGTAATTAAATCACAAATCTCAAAATACATGCCGTTTTAATGTTTATTTTAACTGTTTATTTCTCTTTTGATTTACTGCTTTACTTTTTATATAATTTGTTTATATTGTATTCTTTAATAGATTCGTAAAATAGTAAAAGTTCGTAATAGTTTTAAATAAACAGATATTTATAAAAAACAAAATAGACGAACATTTTTAATGAGAATAAAAAATATTACATAATTTATAATATTATTTCGTTTAGAGCTTCTTTTATCGTTACTAAATCAAATGATAAACTGGATGCATTTTACAACGATTTTTCGGGTTGTTGTGCCACGATCTAAGTAACTGGTTGCCGAGGGGTAAACCACTGCTTGAAATTTGTACAATGAAATACCATTTTTTTAAATATTACCCGTAAATACCTTATTTTCCAAAAAAATACCTAATCAAATAAGCACATACCTCAAAAATACCAAAAAAATACGAATTACCCTCAAGTGCCCAAAGAATACCTATGACTATTACCCAATAATACCCTTAAGTACCTAAAAATCCCGTTAAGTACCCAGAAATACCGAATAGTACCCAAAAATACCCTTAAATACCCAGATATCTAAGAAACGAAAAATACATTAAATGACCCACGATTTTACTTAATATACGTTTAATTTTCCAAAACTGTCATTCATTTCCTTAGAAATTATTCCAGTTCTACGTAAATAATATAGATTTTTTTAAGGGATCCTTTGACTCGATCTGAATACATCTGGGAAGAACATTTTGGATTACATAAAATGTATCATAAACTCATTGGGGCACCCAAGGAGGGTGCCAATACCTACACCATGCCCCCTTCAAGCTAACTAAAAACAAACTTCTTCCTCGTCTATGAAATCATAATACATATTCGGTCTATACAGGGTGTCCCTAAAATTATTGTCCGGATCCCAAATACTCATCGGGTACCATCGGTGTCTCCAGTACAACCAAAATCTTTTATTAGCAAGTATAAATACATGGGTATTGAGGGAGAATTCAATTTTAGCCCCAGCTTGCTTTCCGTATGATTAGAATTAGATAATTGGCAGTTGTTTACATAAAAAATCTTTTTTGTTAAATATAATACGAATGTGATGGGATAACTTTTTATTAAATAGTTTTCGTCAATAGAATATGTCGGAGAAGTTTGTCCAAACTCATCGTTAACACGTCGTATCGAATAATAGGTAATATATTGATTTAAAGATAAAGTTTATGAAATTATACCATACTAAAATTTGTTATAAGAGGGCAATGTGCTAGTATGTGAGTGGATATATTCTGAGTAAATGCCTTATAAAACATTCATATGATACTTGTTTATATGGTACTGTACTGTACAATCTATTGCAATAATAATGACACTGTTTAGTTGAATTTGATTATTTATTTCGAACTGCTGACATATTCGGAGGAAGTGTAATTATTTTTGCAATATAATGTATCTAATTCGAATCACCCTATATTATTTTCTAAACTAAAAATAAAAACTAAAGGCTTACGAAAACAATTTTAACAGTGCCTCCGAAAAATTTGACAAAAAATATTTTTGTATCTATTTTTAATAATTTTTATATTTGCCATTGCGTCGGTCAGTTGTTTACTTATATTTAAACTGTGCTATCGGCATAACGCATGCGCGATCGCCATTTTATTTAAAAATTGGCGGGAAAATACTAGTTTTCTCTTAAAAAACCCATTAATTATCTTCGTAATACCCATCAAATGCCCAGTAACTACCCATTATTACCTTGACAGTACCCAAAAATACGCAAAGTACCTAAAAATACGGAAAAATACCTTTAAATACACACAAATACTCAAAAAATGCAAAAAGTATCTTTAATTACCTACAGCTTGTACAGCAAAATACCTCAGTGGTTCCCCCTCGCTGGTCGCCGCCAGTCACAGAATTAATGTGCATTTCCCTAGTCTTAGCTGGGAATCATTGTGATACCTTGTGCTTGTCGTTCTCGTGCTAGGCTCTAGGGATGTACCCGCTATCAGAATCTCTGGACCCGCCCATATGTTTTATATTCTAATTTCGGTTTCTAATGTCGCATCCCATGCTTCCAACCGTTTGGCCACTCTTCACTTTATTAACTAATGATGTAGCAATATTGTTCAGCTAATAATATTAATGTACATATTAGAAGATGTTATTAGAACATAATATAAATTATAAATACTAATTAATTTCTCATTAATCATTTGATTAAGTTGTCTTCTATGAGCAAAAATTAGTATAGGACATAAAGTTTCATATTTGTTGTTACTGTTAATTTTAAATGAAGTTATAATGAATTGATAACATTGCAATTATAGTAAATGTAAAAAAAAATCTATATGGGAAAGGAGGAGATGGAGATGGTTCCCTTGTAATGCATTTAATTCTTTTAGCTTTTGTATTTATTTTTCAAATCATGGAATGATCTCCTGGATTTCGAAAGAAGGTATTAAAATTATTTTATTATAATCAAAGTTGAGTACATAGTTTTCAAAGTTATTGTCATAAGGCAAATAAACACTGTTAAAAAATTCAGCAAAAACGTTTACAATATCCTCGGGCTGAGTAAACGTTTGGTTTTCGTATTTCATATTACCCGGGATCCTAGTGGATTTTTTTGCCATTAAATACGACCAAAAGAATTTGGAATTCTCGAGCAGAGCGGTTTGAAGGCTTAAAACGTTGTGGTTGTAAGCTACCCTAATTTGATGTGTAATAACTGCCCTGAGTCTCTTGAATTCCGAAAAATGAAATGCTGACTTTGTTTTTATATGTTTCATAAAATTTATTTTTTAGTTTAATGTTTTGTTTCATTTCAGCAGTGTACCATTTTGGAAACAAACTTATTTGGATTGGGAATTTCTATAAAGTGGCACGTGAAGATCAAAAATTGAATAGATGGTAGAGTAAAACCCAGCTACTGCCATATTTATGTCATCATACGGTAATAGAAAAGACCAGTCTGTATGGAAAATAGCACTATGTAATTCCATATAATTAGCCTTAGTAAAATTATAACTTCTCTGATTTTTATTTTGGGGAAAGTTTATCAATCTATCACTCACTCTACATACAATACATAAAGAAGGATGATAATCATGCTCTGCAACCAACGGAGCATTATTGTGAGTCACAGAGCAATCAAAATTACAGAATACGAAATCGAGCATTCGATAAAGAAAATTGTAGACCACATTACACTGATTTAAATCAAAGAATGCTTGAAAATTATTCACTGATGGTTCACTTCATCTGCCATTAGCTCTGGGATATTAAAATCTCCTATAATTAATAACTGATTATCATACAAAAATTCTAAGCTTTCAAATATTTCAAATAACAATTGGTACTGATCCACAGAGGTACCGGGTCGAAAATAAATAACAAAAACATATACAATACTAAAATAAAAGCTACATTTACAATCCACTGTATCCACCAAATCAAGTACATCAAATTGCTGCAATTTAAGCCTTTCCAATTTAATATCTGTCTTACAAGCTAGTAATACTCCACCTCCGGTAGAAAAACCCGAGTTTTCGAGTTTTCTGTCGGATCTGAATAGGTTTGGGAATAGTTCATGACTGCTCACACTATCCTACAGCCAAGTCTCACTTATACCAATCACATCAAATTCACACTGAGAGACCAACGAAAGAAACGGTAGGACTTTAGTATTCAAACCGGTTACGTTTTGATAGTAGTACAAAAGTTCCCTTCGATACTCCTGAGCGCAACTGCTGCTGTGCGGATGCAGTTTAAATCTTCGACGATTTTTTGTACTCCTTTGACATATCTAATTCTGAAATTTGTCTTTCCTTCATTATGAAGCGCAGCAAGTTCCTCTTTAAGCCTTCTGTAGTGCTGGAGCTGTCTGGGTGTACGATCGAATGAAATGAATACCCTGTTAAACTGTCTGTGGTCTTTCAGCTTGTTGCTGTTTCTGACGACACTTTTGACGTCATTTTCACTGCTGAGTGTGACTTTAATCGGTCTAGCGCGTTCTTGGTTAAATTTACCTAACCGTATAAGTTTGTTATCTGCTACATTAACATCAGAATTAATGGCAGACAAAATGATTGACACAGTTTTCTTGGCCTCATCAATGCGTTTCTTCGAATCAAGGGCATTATCCAATTCCGACACACCATAGATAGCAATATTACATTTACGACTATTTCTATCATCCAACTCAGCCAAAACTAAAATCAAAATTCAAAATCAAATTGCTCAATTGGCTCCGCCGGAAGGGATTTTAAAGATCGAATTTCATTCTGTAGGTCAATTAGCAACGCCTTTAAGTTGGTCATATCATTTTTTAGAGATCTACAGGATGCGCAAGACCAGTCACATCCTTTATCTGGATTTATTATACGAATTTCCGAATTGGAGATATTAACACAAGAATTTTTGAAAATTTTTTACATACTAAGCAAGTTAATATGTATTGTTGCTCAGCTGACTTATTACAGCAGGAACAAAACATTTTTGTCGGCATACTGAACCAAATCGAATATCGAACAAAAACAACAGGTTTATTGCAGTTGATAACGGTACACACGTTAATTTTTCAATGAACACAATTTACCTTTCATTGCAGAAATCTCAATCAAATATCTTCGATCTGGTAATTCTAGCCGAGCTGTCCTTAACAGCAACATGCACCCCAAGTGTCCGCCTACACGTTAACTCTCAATAATTTATTTCAAATAAAAAACTTGAAAAATAAACACACTTTAACTGCTCTACAATTTAAGGTGTTGTTCACTTGAATTTGTTAAGTCTTCTTCACTCTTCTTCACTCTTTACAGTAAGTAAGGTTTAATTTTCTAATTATAATTTTATTTGTACATAAAAAGAACAAATTTATTGCCATTTTAGCAGTGGAAATAAAAAGAATTAGCCATTAGCATATCTTAGGAAAAAAAACGAAGTCATATTAAAAAAGATGGAAATAATAACTTCCAAGAAATCATCGTTGGTTTATATGTACAGATATAGCCGATTATGGTCAAGTTAATGGTTGTTAATATCTTCTGTTGTGTCGTTAAGGAGGGTGCACACATAACCGGTACGGAGAAGCACGACACGCACGTGCGTGAACCAACGCATTAATGTACTCTTAACCTGCATTTGCAGTCAATTTATTTCCAATGTAAATGCTGACACAGACATTTAGTAGAGCGGTTTTATATCTACATATGCATAGGTGTTAAATTTAAGGGAATCTGAGGAGGGAAAGTAGAATAGTAACTGGTTTTGGTGTTTTGCCTCTGATCATTTAAATAAAGAGAATAGTAATAAATAATAATTATTATCATTACCAACAACTTTTGATTATGTTGAGTAATGAAATTTGTGCTATTAAAATTGTCCATAATTTTATCATACATAAATTTACATTGTACGTTTTTCGAAAATTATTTACAAATACATAATGAAATAATTATGAAATTTTTATAACAACCCTCTTATTTGAATTCAAATTAGCAAAGGGGAGTTTTGGGGTACCCAAATATTAATAGATAGGATTTTAATATTTTTGCTTTATAAAACTGAGGTATTGATATTTGGAATCTCTAATGCGTTTTTTATTTTTTTATCTCTGTCGATTTTCTAATCGATTGGCTCTTTATTTTTGGCACAAAATTTGCATTATACAACGTGTAGCATTTAAAATCTATGCTAGTTATGAAACAGCTTTACAATATTTGCAATAAAATAATCTTATAGGAAACCGCTAGACCATATTTTTATAAAAATTCATCTACATATCGGATGAAGAGTCAAAATATGAACGCCGCCGGCCCTATGTTACTTTATTAAACATGTAAGATTCGAACATTGTCTAGTGGACTCTGTTTAGCATTCCTTAACAATCATAAATCACTCTAGAAGTCATCAGAATCTGAAACTTTTTTATTTAACTTTATCTAGGTCTCTCGAGCGTACAGTGTCATAAATAACCTATGCCAGTATGAGAAAAGAGTAAATGGTAAATATTTATGTATATAACATTCATGGAGAAACACCTACTATTCGTTTGAAAATTGAGGTAACAGGTAAACAAATCAGTATACTATTTTTTTTCTGTTAGACTTTAACGATAGTTTGTTATTTGATTACATTAAAAAATAACAAATAAAAATTCCTCAACAACAAATCCGTATACGTTCAAACTATAACCAGAAACTAAATTTTATTGGGATGCGTTATATCGCCCGGCTGTTATAAATTTGCTATACTGCAAATATTATGTATTTGTGGAAATAAATGTCTCTATAGCTAAAATCAAGTACTTAATTTATGTTGGAGCCGAATTGACCATTGTGACGGATGCCTAGCAATAATATCAACAAACGCGCCAAAGGTAACCTAACCTAACTTAACCTACCTAAATTATTTTTTAAAGTTATATAACAACAATCGATTATATTCATGATTCAGATAAGGCTTTGTTAGTTACTATAAAAGAATGCAAGACTAAAATACACTGCATATTTAGTATAATTGATAATGAAAACAGGTCACCAGGATATTTGGATATGTACAGAAGATATGGGTCTCTTCGCCAACCGGATATTATAACAATTACCATACCCAATGAAATATACCAGGTATTTATTGTTTGCGGCGTCCTTCGACTACTTTATTAGCTGACGCTGGAGCAGGTATAACTAATACTAAGCACCATGGTGGTTAGAAATTAACCATTGTTGCTGAAGGCTATTTTGAAAATTCAGTCTCCAACAGTGGAAATAACAAAAAAAATATATTGGCACTGATATGCCTTCAACTATTAGGTGCCCTGGACTTTCCAAAAATACTAGTGTTACTGAAATTACAAGAAGTAGTCCTGCATAACAAGTAGCAAATGAACATGATAAATGCTGTTCTAGTATTTTTATTTAAGTAATTCCCTTAATTGTATTTACATAAAAATGTAATTAATAATTATATTAGTATGATTAAATTGTAATTTACTGTTTGTAGTTCTTTATGATTTTTCATAAAATGTGCTACATAAAATGATATTTCCTTCAATAAAAATAGAGTACACACCGTTAAAGAAAAGCCAATATTTAGTGCATTACAGTGATTACAGTAATTAACCCCCAAGGGCGTTAATAAGGTCCTGCGACGTTAAGGTTGACGTTTCAAGGAAAATTCACCCAGTTGGTGGAGGTTCTTATTAGCGTAGTACTAAAATATATGCTGAAATTGAATCATTTCATTTAACTCTTTCGGAGAACATGAAAAACCGTGCAATGTACCTTATCATCATGAAAAGTACTTAATAATTTACAACAATTCAAGTGTTTCTAGTTTTTAAAAGAATTCTGTGGGATGTCATAATGTTTATAATGTCGTAAACAATATTTTCAATGTACAGTTTACCTGTAAAAGTCAGGATATTTTATGATAAAAAATAACAGTTGAAAATGATGCCTTTTTTCTTGTTCAACATGACTTCAGCCTGGAAACTATTATACAACCAGGAGAAAACTTGTATAATTGACATAGTGAAGAGATATCCTTTCTAAATTTAATTTTTTTTTAATACTGTCTCAACAAACAGGTATGAAATTCTTTGGAAATTTGCATACAAAAACGGCCTCTGCTGTTAAGTCTTTTTTGGTGTATCATCTATCTATCTACCCAGGAACGTCTATTTCAGTTCTGTTCTTAATAAGTCATCAAATGATGTGGACGTAAATTTGATTAATAGCTTTAACTAGCAAGTCAACATGAAACTATTTTTTAATTTAATAAACCCAGCAGCTCTTAAAGTTCCCACCCTGTATTCATAAATGGTAATCTAAAATCACTTAAAATAAAATTTGCAAACAGTCCGCATAAGAATGCAAATATCCAATAAAAAGTTTTAAGCAGTCCCGCCAACGCGGCATAAATATTGCGAGGCTTTTTTTGTATGAAGTCCCCGGCACCTTAGGGTCTTCCATTTTAAAAAAGATAGCGTGTTGTCGGTGTCAAGTTAAAAAAGCGAATTAATTACTTTCTAAAAGTGTTATCTTGTAAGATGATTCTGAATAATTAAGAATGGAAACTGTGGTGAACTTAAAGGAATCCGTTTTTAAGCGGTGCCGTCGAAATGAGTTACGTCTGCCGGGGAGCATAATTTCGTAATTAGATCCTAAATTACGCGGGGTGAAATCTATGAAATTTATGAGTGATAATATCTGGGAATTTTTAATTTATTTACACTTATATCTCTGATTTATACCGCTTACCTTTGACCTATAAATAACGCATGTCATGGATACGTTGGGGGAGAGTCTGTTCTTCAGTCTACTTTAATTTAATGCTCATGTGTAAGTTTACACGTGTCGAGTTTTATCAGAAACGTTTTAGGAGAAAGGTCATATCTTAGTCATGCAAAACAAAGGACAATGTTAAAAATAACCGATTTTTGGCTTATCCGGGGGAACGCATGAATCATAAAAAAATCAATTGATTATTGTTAATTAACATTAGAAATGGCCCAGAAATACGTCAGATAGCTGGGGAAATGTCGCTACTACCCCTAAACCTATATAAACTACCCTTAAATAGCTTTAAATGGATAATCATTAATTATCGTTATAAACTTCGTGTAACATGAAAAAAATGCTTGAAAATGATTTGAACTGACAGTATGTCAATATAAAAAGTGATAAATAACAGTAAAAATGTCCATTCCACCCCAAAAAATTAAAAAACGAGTTTCAAAAGCTAATTGTGAACTTACTTCGACATCAAAAATAGATAATGCTTAAATGTTCAAGGGAACGCCTATTGCTAGAAAAAAATTATAGATTACTGTCAAAAAATGCAAAAACTGATACTAGAGTACATTAAGTAAGTGGAGAAATATTAATTGTACCCCTAAATCTATATAAACTGCCTTTAAATAGCATAAAATAGATAATCATTATTTATTGTTGTAAAATTCGTTTAGAATGAAAAAAATGCTTAAATCACTTTTAAGGTTCATTTATACTATTGCGACCTGAAAAATGGGAGCAAGGATAAATTGTCATTTTTTCAGTACGCGTTCGCAAAGTGAGAACAATTGGCGCTATTTCGCCATTGAATGTGCACTTTTACAGTCGTTTATTATTTTTTATATTGATATACTGTCTGTTCAAATCATTTTCAAGCATTTTTTTCATTTTACATGAATTTTATAACAATAATTAATGATTATCCATTTAAAGCTATTTAAGGGTAGTTTATATAGGTTTAGGGGTAGTAGCGACATTTCCCCAGCTATCTAACGTATTTCTGGGCCATTTCTAATATTAATTAAGAATAATCAATTGATTTTTTTATGATTTATGCGTTCCCCCGGATAAGCCAAAAATCGGCTATTTTTAACATTGTCCTTTGTATATACCTATGCACCAAAATTGCTAGTAATAAGTAATTGTTTCGAACAGCTTCAGATTATACAGAGTGTTTGTAAATAAGTGCGAAATATATTAGAGGATGGCTGCCGAAGTTATTTTGTGAAAAAGAGTTCATATAAGGGTAGGTTGAAATATGCTTCGTTTCCGAGAAACAGTGTTTAAATTTTAATTTTTTATTTATTTTAATTACTTCAAAGAGTTTTAAAGATATTGACTCGAAATTTGAAACATGCTTTGGAGGGATAAATGTGCATTTTTTGGGTGATCCGAATATTTCTACTTGCACCAGTGACGTTCGTGCGAAAATGCTACAATTTTCATCAATTCTGAATGAAATTGGTCTCTTCAATTTTTTTCGTAGGATAAGGTAAAGGAGCGTAATATGAGACCGTGCCTAATATGAGACCCCCGGCAAAATTTTATATAGAATACTTTAATGCAATAGCAACGAGATGTCAGTTTTTTAATTCAATTCCTAGTTGCTATATTCTGCTAAATTCTATTTGACAAAATTTCGAACTGCAGGTCGGTGAATTTCACGCCGCCAACTTTTTCACATGTTGAGCTAAAAAAATCATATTCTTGACATGGTAAGTTTATTATCATATCGCGCATCGATTAATATGCGCCAATCTAACCTCAAAGTAATATTTTTTAAAATTTGTTATTGTTTCCCAATAAGAGACCATTTGAAGCTCCTATTATGAGTGGGTCTCATATGAGGAACATACAACGGTAATATTATAAAATAATTTTTTTCTCCTAAAAAATTCGTTTTTGAAACACACAAAAAAGTTAAAAAAGGCACGCTAAAAGAAGTTAAGGAGTTGAAGAAAAAATGAAGAAATTTGATTTGAGTGATAGTTCGAGTGATGACAGTGACAAGGAAAAAGTTTTTAATGATGACAGTGATAGAGAGGGGAACTATGATGCAGAGTATCTCTTTTGCACAGGCCTGTATTCAGCAGACAGACATGGCGAACAGTGGGTTAAATGCACAGTTTGTTACAGATGGGCACATAAAGACTGTGTACCCAATGTGCATAAAGAAGCAGAGAAAATAATTTTCTATGGCATTTTAGGCTCTTAATTTAATAAAAATTATGTTATTTGATACATGTTTAATAGGATCTCATATTAGGAGCCGGTTTTTTTCAGTTAGGTACTATTTGCGTTATATTACTATTGCTTTTTCTAAATAAACTTGTTATGGAAAAATGTACTTTTATTATCTGTTTCTCAAAATAAACACAACACAACAGATTCAAGAAATACGTCGATATTTAAAAATTTTTCTGTTTTTATAAGAATTACAATAATTCTTCAAAATGGGTCTCAAATTAGGTTACTTTACTACACCGTTTTTGAGGAAAAAAATAAAACATTTTATTGTAGGTTTTCCTTTATTTATAGGCCGTATTTACTAAAGTGTTATTATGGTCAAAGTAAAAATGCAATTATTACATTGAAAATAAAAAGTTAATATAAATGTGGGTAAAAAAAATTCTCTTGAAAATTTCAAAAAATTTTATTATCTAATACAGAAACATTAAACCAAAACAATAACACAAAACAGTAATAAAAATATTTTTTAATATTCGCAAACCTATAACAGATGTTGATAATGACCTCCCGCGCAAATAATGCAAGAGTCAACTCTTCGCCTCATCGTCATGGACTGTTGTATTCGCTGAAATAGTTCTACTGTATTTCTTATTGTCTCACAGCCGACTGCAATTCGATTCCTCAGGTCTTCAACATTTTCGGCAGGATTGGAGTAAACTAATGAGTAAACTTGAGAAAATCCCAAATGCAAATATCTAAGGGATTTTTGTTGCGTACCTCCCCTACCTATCAAACAGTTTGAATATGCTGGATCTAAGTGACCACGTACATTAATGCTAAAATGGGCTGGATGAACCATACAATTTGTCTGAGCAGAAGATAAATTTTTCAAGAAAAGCAGGTAACTCTTCCTGTAGGAAGTGATGATAAGATTCGTTATTTAATCGTAATGGGAGGAATGGACCAATTAAATAATCATTAAGTACTCCAAACCACACGTTTACTGATAATTGATCTTGAAAATGACTGAAAATATCCATGTGGATTTTCATCAACCCATAAGTGATTGTTATGAAAATTTCGTATAGAATCTCTTGAAACTCCCACAATCAGCAGTTCGTTTAATAAATGTACCATTTTCGTGAAAACGTTGGTGAAAGCGAGCAATGTGATGAGTAAAGATAAGTATGTCGTGGTCCGTCGGTTGAAATTCGTAATATTTAAATATTACTAATAAAAAACAAATATCTTCTTCAAAATAATGGCCAGTGTTGACGAACCCGCACCCTGTTTATTTACCGGCATATGTCAAGGTCGCAGTTGCTTCCGCTTTCCAATTGCTAGTATCAATCTCGCAGTGAAACGTTGTGCGTGTCGGATCTTTGTAAGGCCGATACCACGTTATTAGCAAATGTTAGTTTCTTATCGAGTTTCTTGATGGTTTGTCTGTTTCGGTGTTTGAATATGTTCCGTCAGCCGGCCTCCCACTCGTTCTGCGATGGAGAAATGGATTAAAGATTATCTAGATTTAGAATTTGACGGGACAGAATTAAAGTGCAAAATTTGTGAAAGAGTTATATCGTGAAATTATAAAACACATGTTGTGGAACATATGCTCTCGGAACAGCACAAAGTTCGTGTGAGTAATAATAAACCGTGAACGTCAAAAACGATTTAACAACGACTTGGTAAAAGTGAGGGTGGGGTGTAATATTCCTTTAAATAAACTAAATAATGCAGAGTTTAGACAATTTGTGCAAAACTGTGTTAATGGAAAGTACAATAATGTTACTGTACCCGCAGAACCCACGTTGAGAATCAACTATATGCCGGCAATGTATGAGGAAGTGAAAGAAAAAAATATTTCTGAGTTAAAGGATAAACATATATGGATTGGTGTTGATGTGCCATCAGTAAAAAATTATACATATTTTAAATATGCCCCAGTGACCTCTGTGGACGTTGAACGTACGTTTTCGAAACTGAAATGGATTTTAAGCGATAAACGTCACAACTTAACAACTGAACATTTACAACAGTTACTGGTTATGCAGTTTTATCTTGATATTAACTGTATTTGACAATAAATGTACGTATTTACTTGACTTCCACAAACGTTAACGTTAGCGTCCTAAGTGCGCCCGTGATAATGACGTCATGTGCGAACGATATACGGTCTCTAGTGATAAAGTATACTACGTTCTTGATACAACTCAGCATACAGTTGTCGAGCTTGTAGAGCATTTCCATTACTTCGACTATAGGCAAAATGCATATCTACCATTTCCGCATTTAGAAGATTAAAATTTGAACACCTTAGATCTCGAAATCGAAGAATTTTTTACCCACATTTATATCATCATTTTATTTTTAATGTTTAATTGCATTTTTACTTTGACCATAATAACACTTAAAAGAGATCTTTAAATAAAAAATTAAGAAAACTTACAGTAAAATATGTTTTATTTTTTTCTCAAAAACTGAGTATCCTACGAATAAGTTGAAAGGACCAGTTTCATTCAGAATTGATGACGAATTTCGAAAAATATATCAAAACGGGAAAAAGTCAGTGGAGTACCATTTTTTTTTATTAAAAAAGTTGTGGCATTCTCGCACGAACGTTATTGATGCAAGTAGAAAACTCTTTGAAATAATAAAAAATTAAAATTTAAACCTTTTGTATTTCGGAAACGAACATATTTCGACCTACGTTTATATGAACTTTATTTTCACAAAATAGCATCGGTAACCACCCCCTAAAATATTTTGCACTTATTTACACACACCCTATATTTCTATTTTATGGAAGAATATGGTGTTTTCTACCTAGACCAATTGTATTAATTATTTAATAACTAAACAAGTAAATAGCAAGGATGTTATCTCATGCCATTCTCAAGACTATCGAAGGAAACTGTCAATATGTAACTTTTAAGTAATATTTACTACAAAGTATCAAGCGAGATTGTAGTGTTACTTTGAAATAGCACTAAAGTTGTGACTGCCACACATTGTCTGTACAAAGTTCCCACTATCACTTCTTCACAACATTTTTCCTGCTGTTCATTCTGAATGCGGTACCCACGTCCGATGTTTACAATGAACACGCTCCTTGAATTTTATCTTCTAATAGTAGTTGAGATTACTCATCCCTATATTATTATTTTTATTACATTTCATTGTGGTTTTGCGAATTTCTTCTGTTTTCATGTTTTATCCTTGGAATTTTTTGTGGTGTTTTGATGTCCATACTTAGCACTTGATAGTGATATAATATACAGGGTGAGTCAGTCACAGTGTCATTAATTTTAACCACGTATTCGGGAGGCCTAATAAAGACATAAAATCGAAAAAAAATGTTTTACTCGACTTTTAAAAAATAAACAAATCACCCTATAAAAATCGGTAACACAACGCTCTGGTGCGCTACGAGCTTTCTGATGACGCACCTATACGACAATCGAATGCCGGATTAAACATCGTTGCCACATCATCTTTACATACATAATATCGTCTAACACTTCAGCCTGTTGTTCAAATTTACCCCCATTTAGCACTTTCTGCATTTCCCGCATTTCTTTCCCCCCAAATTTGTAGATCAAGCCACATATTTGGAAGGGGGATGGAGGGAATACAAGCAGTAAGCAGTAGTTTGTTTATTTCGGTCTCTCGTATTCGTCGTAAATTCATAATGCATAATTTTACAAATTCCGAATATGTGGAAATGGTAGTGGTATACGGAGAATGTTTACGAAATGTGAATGACGCTGTTACGTTTTATTAATAAAGTGCTGTGGACGGATGACTGCAGTTTTACTCGAACTGGCATTTTAAACAGGTTAGTAGGTACTATACTACTTAAAAAACAATAAATTTCTAGGCTAGATGTTCGTAACTTCAAAAGAATAATTAATTGTACTTACGAGTAATATTAGTATTTATAAAACGTAGTGAAAACGTAATAATAATAATTTACCCATTGGGTATAGGTTTTTTATGTAATGTACGTAAATGGTTTATTGCTCGGTTTATTATTAGGTACGTTGGAGTTTTGTGATTGCAATGTAACTAAGCTAATTTCTTTGCAGCCATAACAGCAACATTTGCTCAGAGAAAAATCCACACGCTACTTGTCGGTTTAGCTTTCAGAGGCGATTTGTTGTCAACGTATGGGCAGGAGTGTACGGGTATCGTTTGATTGGGCCGTATTTTCTACTGGAAAACCTGAGTGGACCGCGTTACTTGCAATTTTTAATAGAATTGTTTTATTATTATTATTTGATTTCATTGGATATTAAAATTTTAAATTATTATTGGCTGAAGTTGAACTGAGCAAGAAAAAATGATATTCTAAAATAGTCAGTACAACCGTTTATTTGTGATGTCTTAAACCTAGGTAGGTAGGTACTAGAAAAATATTTCAACTTGGCAACATTACATCAGAAGACATCGAGTTGAACTGTGAGCTGTAAACGACCAAGGCTGTGAGCGGTCAGTGACAGTCTGAAAAGGGGGTTTAAATAATGATTTGAAAATATTTTTCGGCGTAAATATGCATTTAGATTTTTGTTTAATGGCGTATTCGCATTATACTCATAAAATTAATGACATTATGACTGACTCACCCTGTATATTTAAAAAAATACTCTCCACACGTTACGTGATCAAATGGACATTACACAATAAAGAGCAGCGTGAAGGCTTCCAACTTTGGGAAACCACTTGGTAAAATTTACATCATGGTATATTTAAAGAACATACACACTTTATAGTTGCTGTGTTAATAATTCTACGAGTAGCGATAACACTGTTTGAACTAATAAATAATACTTACAAGTTCCACAACTTTAAACAAACAATTAAGATTCCCTGAACGTCGCGGTAACTATCACAGCTACTTGAAAGTGATTGCAATTTTGAAGTTATATTTTAATAACATGAGTTAGTCGCTGCTACTATCATTTGCTATTTTCGAGTTCTGTAAACTTAAAGTTCGTCTCACTGGTAACTCAGATGTTCCCAAAAATTGGGGGTTACTTAGAAGTCATATAACTATAAAGTAACCAGGAGCAGTCGAAAATCAATCAATATTCTAATCCTGATACTGAGCCGTTATAAATAAGGTAAATCAGGGTGTACAAAAATCAAATGTCTTGTTGCTTCAATTTATGTAAAAGACTGTAATTAGTTCACAAACTGACAAAACAGATTATGTTCTGGAACGTCCTTGTAACCCTCGAGGCCATTATCAAATCACATTTGAAATAATTCTTCATTGTTTCTTTTTCCTTTTGTAATGTTAATTTACTTAAACTCTTACTAATATTCTTAAAAAAGTAAATGAGAATAAATAAAAAAATAATAGAACTAAAATTGGATCTGCCTAGTTAATTACTTTCAACCATTTTTATAGTAGTAGGTACTTTGTAAGAAGTCAAAATCATTTTGGATAAGATTGAATTTGCCAATTACAGTAATGATAAAATAACTAGAATATGTAAGTTTGTACGTCATAGCTTTGACCTACAACTGTCAAGTGTCATGTATGAAGTTGGGGATTCGTTTCTCCCTCAGTCTAATTCATTATTTCATTTTATTAATGGATTTTGTCAAAATAAATCAACCGAAACTGCTTGCTATGATTTTACAGAATTTATACATAAACATCATGATAAAGGTAAATACGTTGGTGCATTATTTTTTATCTGTCGAAGGCCTTTGATACTCTAAATATTAATTTTATGTCAGAAAAGTTGTCAGCAGTGGGCTTTAGGGATAATGTTTTGTCGTGGCTAACATAATATCTGCAATATAGAAAAATGTATGTAAAACTAAATAATAACATGTCAGCTGTTCAAGAAATTGTCCTAGGAGTTCCGCAAGGGTCTATACTTGGTCCACTAATTTTTTTCATTTTTATGAATGACCTACCCTCCTATCTTAATACTGAATGTACTGTAATGTATGCAGATGATGTCACTCTAGCAACACATGGTAACAGCCTTGAGCAGCTGCAGGATTCTCTAAATATATTGGCGCTTTCAAACGCGTTTTTTACCAAAAACGATGCATTTTAACAACATGGAACAGGTATAGCTTTTCTACGCAAAATTTATCTCTCCATCATAATTTTCAGTCAAGCGTATCATATTAGGACCACCAAAAAGATATAATAAAAATTAGTTGCAAAAAAAACCTGCCAAGAGCACCCTCTACGATATGCGGCACTACTTACTCCTTCACAATGATTGTACTTATCTAAGACATAATTGTATCAAATTTGAGTATGATTGGACGTTTCGCTTCTTAATTATGCCCATAACAAGAAAACAATTTTTTTTTTTTGATGCCCTGTAACTTCTAAAGTATATTTTTCTCAGAAATAATTTCTGACAAGGGAAATTTACAACGGAATCGTGGAATAAGTGGAAGTCCAGGACGTCCACGGCGTATTGCAGCAGCTGAGGAACACATTTTAGAGATTGTTGAAGAGAATCCTCGAATAAGTTGTAGACAAATCGCTCAACAAGTGCAAGGAATATCCTAAATAATAGTGTATTAGTGAAATATTTTATTATTTAATTTCTCTGGGAATTCTCTCAATTTTTGACCGTAAAAAATATCGATTAAAATAAGGTATAATTTTTTTTCAGCAAATTAATAGATAAATCGACCTGCTAATGCAAAATGTCAAATTTTTCATCGTCAAATTGTATAAATTCTAAAATTTAATTTTTACTGTACCTGTATAATGAAACATGTCTAATTCCAATTTAAATAGTGAACAATATATTACTATGCGTTACTGTCAACTAAATTTTGAGATTATCAAAGTTTATAAAATATGATTAAAATTCAATATTTAACTTTTTACTTGGAACCCCTGTATATAGTAAGGAAGCCATATACGACAAAAATGTATATGAAATACTGACATTATTTTGCTTTATCATTTCTAACCACAAGTTTCTGGACACCCTGTATAATGATTTGACTTGATTTAAAATAAAATCTAGAAATCTATAAATCAAGTCAAGCCATAATTCACCATTTTACTTTTATACCTTTGACAATTCGTTCAATTTATTCAAAAAAAGAAGAAATATAAAATACGAAAGCACATACATTGTGCATTCGTATTGCCCTAGTATGTAGTGACAGTATGTAGGTACGGATTCCTCGTAGTGGTTGGTAGCATTGACATGCAGTCTCCTGTAAGTCTCGTTTGCATAAAATGATCCATTAAACACGAGGCACTAAAATATCGCGCGACTTTTTATTGACGGCGTCCTGTATAACACGGCGGTATATCTTTCAGAAGATGACAGCCCGAAAGAGCGACAGAGCATAAAATGATCCATTCCTTCCCGTTGATTTATAGAACGGACCATATTTCGTCGCTGGGTATGACAGGACAGAAAACATGTGTTTTCGTTCGACAAAACTTTACTTTCAACGCTTCAGAAAATATTTCGATGGCCCTCAGGCCGCCCACGCGTGTAATGTAAACAAAAATTTTTAGTGCTGAAATTGTAATTTAATAAAATACGTCGCTCAATAAATATGTAACTTATAGGAGTATTTTATATTTAAACAGTGTGTCGTTCGTAACTTATATTTATATTTAAACAGTTTAAATAATTAATAAAAAATATTTATGTGTGTAACAATGGCACAACTAGCCCTATACTCAGAGACACTCTGTATGAAATAAGTTAGAACACTAGAGCAAGTTATAATATTACAAATTGTTCCTTTGTAACTTATAAATGTATATGTAATAAATTATAGTTTAAAAAAACTAAAAAAACACGCTTTAATAGTAAACCGAACTAAAAAGTAGAAAATAATTTTGAAGTATCAAGAGTTTGTTACAGCAATAGAAAATTCCGACAATCAATTACGACTAATTAATTGGGAATAAGATTAAATTAGAAATTAAATTATTAATAAAATAATTCAATTATAGTAAAAAAAAAGCGTGGGGTGCAATTTACTATATTTTCATAATGACTTTATTTTTATAAATAGCTGCACTACTGAAATAATGGTAACATTTAATATCAAGCACCCCACGCTTTTTTTTACTATAATTGAATTATTTTATTAATAATTTAATTTCTAATTTAATCTTATTCCCAATTAATTAGTCGTAATTGATTGTCGGAATTTTCTATTGCTGTAACAAACTCTTGATACTTCAAAATTATTTTCTACTTTTTAGTTCGGTTTACTATTAAAGCGTGTTTTTTTAGTTTTTTTAAACTATAATTTATTATCTTAATTTTTAGTCTCAAAACAATAACAAAAGTAATTATAATTAAGAGCCTTAATTTTTAAAATATCTTATATTTGACAATAAATCTAAATTCATTTCATTCATGTTTACGTAACCTTTACATTTCATATAGTTTTTCTATACATTTTTTTTTCTCTAGTCTCCTCTTTCTTTGTGTTATAGTTTCATTTTTCATTTTTGTTTGTTTCTATAAAATATGCAAATTAAAATTTTTGTCAACGTTCTCGTATCAAAATCTTTTTTTTTTCTTTCTAATTTTACAAAATTTTAGATTCAACACTTTCTTCAAAATTCTTGCCAAAATTTTCAAATCAAAATTTCTTTGAATTTGAAAATTTACGCTCTTCAAAATTTTTAAATTCAATGTCTTTTTCGAAATTTTTTCAAAATTTTTGGATTTTAAAATTTTTCAATTGAAAATTTTTTCCAAAAATTTTTATTTGAATTTTTTTATAAATTATCAAATTTTTATTTATTTCTAAAATTTTTTAAATTTGATTTTATCATGTAATTCCACAATCCAAAATTATTTACAAAATTTTGTATTTCAAAACTTTTTTAAACTCCAAAATTTTATATTTAGAATTTTTTTTTTTAATTTTGAATTCTGTATTTTTTCGAAATTTTTTAAATCAAAATGTTTATTTGAATTTTGTTATAAATTATCAAATTTTTATTTATTTATAAAAATTTTTAATTTAAAATTAGGCGAAAACCGAAAACTAATTTTGTCAGGTCGCCATCTATACGTGAAAAGCAAGAGCACGAATCTATTACAGTCTCCTGCCCCTGCCTTGCCTGCTTGGAAACAACACTGATGGATTGTATACACTTAACCTGCAAAGTAATCTAAATAGTTTTTATTCTGATGATCCTAGTCAGGACATTAGAACAAAGTTATTAAATAATTGTATTGTCATCAGTCCTTGACCCCTGTGCAAATTTTCAAGCTGATCAGACTTCTTGAAATTGGTGAAAATTACGCTGAAAGATTCCGTTACATACATACATACATACATACATACAGGTGAAGCTAATATAAGCGTGTTAAAAATGTTAATGAATGCAATTCATCTTGATGCGACTAACTCTAATGCATGCTCAAAAATCAAATTTATCTCTAAAATGAAGAGTCTACGAATAACTATAAAGAGTAATTGAATATTCTAAACAAAATCTTATATTGTAACATAAAAAAATCACAAATAATTCCTTGCCCCAGTTTCTACACTTGTTTGTTTGGCATTGTTTACAATAATACCGTTGAGGATTTGACCAATAACAAAAAGTATTTCTTCAAAATTTCAAAGTGATACGTGAAAGAAATTATAGAAAAAATCGTTTTAAAAGTTCAACTTTAACACTCTGTATCTTTTAAGAAAGGCATTTTTGAATATAGGGTGTCCGGAATATGAGTGCCATAATTTTAAGGGTATATATTGTGATAAAATAGAAATTACATAAAAATTAAATGCTATGAAATTCATTTTAAACAACAAATATAAAGAACTATTATTGAAATTGTATTATTATAGATGTCAAATATAAAGAAATTATTATTATGGGAATTATATAATAAAAATATATCTAAATAAGCATATTATTATATAAAAAGGACAAAATTTTAAAAAAATTTTAAAAGTTTTATTAAATTTAATTTAAATTTTTTTCTACACCCGTATTATAACAATGCACTTATATGCCCATAATCCGTTTCATAATGATACCCATTACGATACAGATTTTTCATTACGATACAGATTTTTAATCAATAGAAACCCATAATTTTTCAATCAAGCATGCTGTGCATTTGACGTTTATCCTAGGTTATATGTAATTATTTTAGATGTCAAAATCAGTACGTATTAAATTTTCGTAGATACCTAGCTAAACTTCGATAATTTATCAAAATGTTTGATATCAGCGATATAGAACAATTACCATCGACTCCTCCACACATATCGGAGAAAGCAGCAAATGCAGTTCATACGAATAATTACTGTTACCTATTGTGTTCAATAAAAATATAAAATTTATGGTTTTTGATTATTTATCGGGTGTAGAAAAAATAGCGTATGCAACTCTCATGTAATGGTTATTAATACACTCGCATAAACCATACGAAACTCGCCTTCGGCTCGTTTCGTATCCCGGTTAATGTTCGTGTATTAATAACCATCATTACATGATCGTTGCATAATATACTATTATCTATCTTAATTGGACATGACAATACAAAAACACATAGTACATAAAGAAAATGAGTTCTAAACCAAGACATTGACATATCAAAAGAAAGCTTAAAGAGCCAAGATTTATCATATATGCATATCGTAAGACGAAAACATTAGTCACGTAAAATATTAGTAAAATAAAAAGAAAACTCCAATTTTGAACATAATGACAAATAGAAATGTCAAATGTAAAGATGGCTATACAATAAAACTTCAACATCTCTGACAGGACTTAAAGAATATTTCATTATAAAATTAATTAAAAACTGTTATAAAATTGTAAAATGTATTTATAAGATTAAAAAAGACTATTAGTGTAGTGAACAGTGTTTCGAAAAGAATAATTTAAATTAAAAGTGTTACATGTGTATAGACTTTAAGAAAAACTACTAAGAATCTAGAGGGTAAAATTACCTAGAAACAAAAGTTTATTGACTAGTTACGAAGAAAATTGTGAAACGAGAAGAGACACAGGTTTGTTGGAGCAGAAAAATTTCATTTAATTTAGTTAAAATTTGATTAAAAGTATAAATTCATGCTTATCAGTTTCTCAGTATCATTATAAAAGTAAAATAACTCAAGTCAACATCTATCAAGACAACATATAAGACATTTGGGGGAAATCATCTCCATAACCATACCTGGGGGTTTGCAAAAGGTCCAAGAAATCAATATCCAGAGGGAAATAACCTCCAAAGTATACAGGAAGACATCAACAGGTATAAAATTCCAGAATTCAACAGGATATCCAGTCCGGAGTATCAACAGCATCCAGAGACTACTACATCATCCAGAGAGGATCAATTCCAGGCAGCAGTTAGAAACATCGTCTATAAAAGGAGGAATTTAACGTATACGTATACAAAACGATATCTAGCTAGATCGAATGAAAATTGATCAATACTCAACTTAAAAACTGATAAATAATAATATACAACATTTAATAACTTACCTTATATTAAATTTCAATTATATTAAAAGCTTAAACTTTACAAATTAATAATTAACTGTTATATGAAACAAATAGACACTAAAGACGGCCATTTTACTCAAATGGAACCAAGGTAGAATTTATGCAATATTCATTACACTTGTGAATGTTTCTAGTTGCCTAATAGTAGTAAATAGCTTCATAAAAATTTATAAAACCAAATGAAAGATACACGTGGATAATAGATAGTTAAATTAAATCTTGTTAAATTGTAAGAAATATTCTTTAAATATTCATTGTGTTGAATGTTATAGTTCAATTGAAAATGTATCATTTCTTTTTGTTTTGAATAAAAGTTTATGTACTGTTCTTTAAAAAATTGTTTTGTATGTACTGAGTGGTAAAAAATATTCGAACATTATAATAAAAAAGGTGTTAGCTACTCTGCTAGAATCCACTTCTGAGATAAGAGAAAAACATAGCTAGGGTATAGAAAAATACAGGTAAAACAATATTATCTAAATAAAATCATAAATTTAACGTAAATGCAATTTACATTATTTCAATAAATAAAACATTGGCGCCCAATAAAAATTAACACACATAACAAAAATCATATCACATCATAATCACACACACACACTTACAAATCACAATAATATATATATATATATATATACCAAAACCAATGACCAAAAATCAATAAGAAACTGTTATGAAAAAAAATGCCTTAAACGAATAGTTTGTCTGCAAAGGTTAAGTAAAAGCGCCTGTAACGTAATTTGTTCGCAATTTGATTTTGGGATCAGTATTAATGAACTAAACAATTGAAATTTCCGAGAAACTCGTTGAAACTAACATACTGTAACGCTCGACAACGTTGCAATGTCAGGCTGCTGGTGATAACCTAAAAGTAATATTAGTCATAGCGGTGCGTATGCTAATGCGTTTTATTTTTCTCTAGTTTTTCTTTGATCTTTGTGAATATAAACAAAAATGGAACAATTTACGGCGACCATAACCACCTGCATGACATGTTAATTTACGGCGAATTTAGGCAAAACTCTCTGGCTACGAGACGTTTGTACAGTAAACGCTTCTTGTAAGAAACATAAGTGATTTTAAACACTTGTAACTATTATTCTGTGTTGTGAAAAGAGCACCAAGAAAACCATTCACAGTAAGTATCTATGTTTATATCTAGCTATTTCTAATTATGTATATATACATAACAATCCGAAGATAGTATATTGGCGACGTTGTCATATATTCAAAATCTGTCTGTTGTCATAATTCTGTGATCGTTGGTCAGAGAAAAAAATGGTGAAGTCAAATATGTTTTGTTCAGTACAAAGTGTACAACTTATTCATATGGTAAAATTAAGGCGGACACCCCGTATAAATAAGTAGGGTTAAATCGTATATTTTACCGGTACAAATAGGCAGTTAACGGGATCAACTGCTTTTTTGTTACACCTTGTGTAGAATTATTTTACCTATAACTTTGTAAATAACAAACATTTTTGTATTAAACCAGCCCTTATAAAGTCATGTTTATGTGACTGATTTCGGAGCCAAGTGGCTGCTCTCCCGTCAATAATTTTCTCCCACGGGAAGATTGGCGAAGCGTCACCTCCTCGGTCTCCTTTAATTTGACGCCCAGACGTTTCTTTGCGGTTAAAGAATTCGAAAGGCTGTGTAATTATTTAATTACAGTTAACCCCTTACCGAGTACAATCGTTAACACCACACCGACAATTAGGATTTAAGTGATTATTATTACTTAAACTGTTTCTAGGGGAAACTCTAATTATAATGGGAAACTGACATTTCGCTGTGTGTCTTTCAGTTTGTAACGTGAGCATAAAATTCGTCTTCATTACATTAAGCGGGAATGCTGGAATCGGATACATTTTGCCGATTAGTACACTGGGAATTGCGCACGTCCCACAAAATGTTGAATAACCGTCTACATTTGGCAATAACTGCTTAATTGCTATAATACTTATAATTGGAAGTCAAAATGTTCAGAAATAGTATATTGCTATATTAGGATTAAAAGTGTCTTTTTTGGCGAGAAGATTTTGTATTTGCGAGACGAAGCGTAGCGTAGTCAAGCGAATGAAATATTGCGAAACAAAAAAAGACACTTTTAATCCGAATAAAACATGCTATTTTTACACCAACCCATATCCCCCATTTAATTATTACTTTGTGACTTGCAATTATTCAAACCAAATTTGGATAATAAAGCATAAAGTATAAAGTCTGTAAAAATGAAACCCAATGAAGATTTAGGTGTACCTGAGAAGATACTGGAGTGTGCGAAAGAGGTTTCTTTCTTATTCTAAAGAAATCGCGGGAAATGTATTAATGTGTCTACCAACGTTTTATAGATTGGTGCAAAGAAAAAACATTAGGTTGTATTCAGAAGATATATTGATGGTGTATTTCTCAATATTAGCAAGAAAATAAAAGCAGTCGACGTTTTGGTCACTATATTCAATGTTGCGATCAACGTGTATTTACAAAGGAGCAAGTTGGTTGCTTTTTCAATAGTGCACCTGATAATTTATATTTAATGATGGGAGTAAACGCAGTATTAAAAATAAAAGAATAAAATTTTTAAAAAGCTTCTTTATAAGTTGTCCTAATATTGAGGGTATGCCGTTTTGATGAATTAGCCAATTTAACAATTGACAATGTTGAAGAGGTGAAATCCGCCGTAATTATAAACATTCCCAATACCAAAAACAACAAACCATGTAGGAGACAATTATTTTAGTTTTTATCGAAAGTATGTTGCTTTATGTCCACCTGGATTGGACGAACGTTGATTATTTCTCAGATATGTTAATGGAAAGTGTTATTGCATGGTGGTCGGTATTCATAAAATCAATGCCGTTTCACAAGAAGTGGCAAAATTGTTAAAGCTGGATAACTGGAAAGATTACAATAGACACACATTCCGACGAACGTCTGCTACCCTTTTAGTTGACGGCGGTGGTGACCTCACTTGTCTTAAAAGATACGGAAGATGAAGATCGAGCATTGTGGCGGAAGACTACATGGAAGACTCACTTTTGAATAAAGAAAATATCGCGAAAAGAATACTGAAAGTTAATAGTGGTAATGATAAACAAAAAACCGTTGTCATTTCTGAGAATTGCTCCAAGAATGAAGATAGTGGCTGTTTCATTGGTTTATTTGTTGCTAAGATATAATTTTTTTCACAGTAAAGAAAATGTCAACCATAGAGACTGCTGACAATAACATAATGTTATAGTTTTGTGACGGTGGAGAAAATAATATATATATATATATATTTTTAAATACTTCTAGGAAACAATTCAAACATTCATTCATTAGATTTCCTTTTTAAAAATGCAATTAGATTTGTACAGGGTGATTCTTTTATCATGGGAAATGAGTTTTTCTCGTAAACGGCTGCAGCAAATCGAGTTCTGTAAAAAGTATTTTATTTGGGCTGATTGATGCTTGAAATTGCGATGGATATGAAAGTTATAATTAAGCGACGCTGGGCGTCGCGACACTTCAAAAATGTTTTTTGTCAGAAGCATACCATTTTTATTTCAGAAATTGGAAGATCTATTGAATAGAAACACTTTTTCCAAATACCATTTTTTTTTCATCTAAAACCATTCAAAAATTACAGATCAGTTTTTATGTGTTAAATTGGTCGACTGCCATGCAAAGAATGCATGGTTTTTTAAATTTCACTAAAGCAGGTAGGCTTTGAAAAAACAAAATTGGCTTATATTAATTGATGTCTGAAATTGTCAGTGTAATTTTAATTATTTCTAGTAAAATAGTAAGTAATAAGAAATATGTTTACATATTCAGAAAAAGTTGACATGCTTTTGTTATACGGAGAAGCCCAAAAAAATGCTTTAACTGCAAGACCCCGAACGCAACCTTCCAGATCACAACATTTTTGCTAGGTTAGAAAGTAGTTTGCGTCAAAACCCTAAAGCATTTGAAGGTAGGTTTTGTGTTTTTTTATAAATCCCCATAAATTCAATGAGCCAAATTTGCAGGTAAAAGATTAAGAACAGAAAACTGTCACGACGGATGAAAATGTGGCAATTATTTTAAATTACTTTAACAATCATCATGAAACTTTTATAAGAGAGGCTTCAAGAGACTTAAATTTAAATTATGGCGTGATACAAAGAGTTTTAAAAAGCAACAAATACCATGACTATAAATTTCATAATTTGCAAGAACTTTCGCTAAGAGATTGTGAGCGGAGGGAGGATTTTATTTGTCAGTTTTTGGTGTCTTTGGATGATAATCCTAATTTATTTTCTCATATATTATGGACAGACGAAAGTCATTTTGTTCGTCATGGATTACCAAACAAAAAAAAATACCCATTATTGGTCGGACGAAAACCCGTATAAAATCAGGCAACATCAAAGGCAGGGCCACTTTGGCATAAATGTCTGGTGCGGAATAGTCGGGCGGCATTTAGTAGGGCCATACTTTTATGAAGGCGCCTTGACGGGCGCATGATACTTAGATTTTCTCCAAAATCACCTTCCTCTTTTGCTGGAATATGTGCCACTGCAAATCAGAAGAAACTTATGGTTTCAACTAGATGGAGCTCCTTGCCACAATGCGGCCATTGTTCAAAATTATTTGAATGAATTCTACCACGGAAGATGGTTGGGGACACACGGGCCCTTGAAATTTCCGCCTAGGTCTCCGGACTTGACACCCTTAGATTTCTTTTTATGGGGAACTTTAAAAAATATAGTGTATAAAACAAAATCTAATAATTTAGATAATTTAAAACAAAACATTATTGATGTGTGCAATGGAATATCTGGTGATGTTTTAACAAATGTGTAACAACAGCTGTAACGTAAGACGTCTGAATTCTTGACGCGGGTATAGTAACATTTTGTAAATTGTTTTCTTTAAATCCTAAATTATATTTGTGGTCAATATCAGCATAAAAGTTAGCCTGCCTGCTTTAGTGAAATTTAAAAAACCATGCATCCTTTGCATGTTTGCATGGCAATCGACCAATTTAACACATAAAAACTGGTCTGTAATTTGTGAATTGTTTTAGATGAAAAAAATGGTATTTGGAAAAAGTGTTTCTATTCAATAGATCTTCCAATTTCTGAAATAAAAATGGTATGCTTCTAAAAAAAAATTTTTGATGCCTCGTGACGCCCAGCGTTGCTTAATTATAACTTTCATATCCATCGCAATTTCAAGCATCAACCAGCCCAAATAAAATACTTTTTACAGAACTCAATTTGCTGCAGCCGTTTACAAGAAAAACTCATTTCCCATGATAAAAGAATCACCCTGTACATAAACACTCATGAGAATGCCTACTTTCGCGCCTCGAAAGACTAAATACATACAGTGTAGCTTAATATCTCTTAATATAAAATAAAAAATAACAGTGTTGGCAACATGTTGCGCTTCTTATTAAGCCACTACGTCAATAATATTCCATATCTCTTTTACATTTTCCGTGAAAATATAATAGAACTGAAAATCGCTCTGAACTATGTAAAATCACGGCTACCTCTTCAATAACTTTGGCTATTTTACTTTATAAACGTTTATCAAAATAAGCGGCTCCTAGGTTCCATTGAAACTTCTCTGGGGGACTACAACTTTCCCTCGCTGTATCTTCCATTATACTTAAAGCTTTCCCAATTGCCGCACAGAGCATTCTACTCGTATACCATCTTCTACAAGTAAGGTGTTCCGAAGAATCACAAATATATCCGGGGAACTTGAAGCCTATTGACAATTCAATGCTCAGTTCGAATAGACCTGTACTCTAGTAAATGAAGACAACGCATTCTGTATATAACACTTTGATGTTTCTGAGCAGGACAGGAATACTTTGAAGTCGGCCGGTAAGCTTTAATCACTTAATGGAACTATACCGTCGCAATCAACTCGATTTGTGCTGGTGCCGACATGTTGACATTTGAGGAATCATATGTGGGACTACCGCCGTAATACACGAGTATATGCATCTGTATATGCATTGTGCGTCTACATTGAGAAAAGACAAATGTTTGGAGCAAAAGTTTTCTTAATGTCAACTTTTTGATTGTTGCCGCAAGAACATTTTTCTTGTAATAAAAGAAGTATAATTAAAATAAAACTACTCTATACAACCAAAAAAAAAAAAAAATTGTTGACGACTTACTGCTTAATTCAACGATTTCTCATGTTTGATGTTAAATTAACCTCATAACTTGTTCAATCTACGTATTATTAAAATTGTCTGAAGCTATTTATTTGTGGCATAATTTTAGTTTTTCTTTAGTTTGATTGGGTTTTTGCCACACAAAATAAATATTAATGCGCCAAACGGATCAGTCAAGGGTTATTTTTGAAACTAAGTTTGCCTAACCAAAAAATCACACTGAAAAAAAAGCAGATAAGTAAAAAATAACAAAAATCACATCACTATCGCGTACTTCCGTAATTTTGACATTTCAAGAAACTCTCTGTTTTCGTTCTCAAAATTGTAAATGTATTAAAAGTGTCAAATTTGACAGTTTAATGTTTGTTTATCTGCTTCCATAGAGATGTTGTGGTATTCTCAACGTGTACATCAATGGGTTGCTGTAGTCTCTAGCGTCATCGGAATGCAGGCTATTCCGAATACTGAAATCAGATTTTAGTTTTAACGTTTTTGCGATAGTGTTTACATTAGTTTTTCAACTATCAAAAATGATTTACTTATATAGCAATTTGTTGTTGATGGATATCGTTTTAATTTTAGGTGAAGTAAGAGTAAATGCTTTAATAGCTTGTCGTCTGTACGCAGAACAATTTCCCGGTAGACATGTGCCAAATGCAGCTACTTTTACGGCGGAAGTGCAACACGGGCGTTACACGGGAAATTTACAACCGAATCGTAGAAGAGATGGAGATCCAGGGTGTTCACGGCGTATTGCAGCAGCTGAGGAACACATTTTAGTGATTGTTAAAGAGAATTCCCTAGATAAATCGTTCAACAAGTACAAGTAATATCCCAATCAACAGTGTGGCGTATAATACACAAGGCTCAATTATATCCGTACCATGTGCAGTCCAAGCATTAATACCAATGGATAATCCTTTGCAAATTAGATTTTGTGCTTGGTTACTGCAACAAAATGCTCAAAATCCCAGATTTACAGTTGACGTGTTAGTTACAGATGAGGCTATTTTTACACGGAATGAAATGTAAAGCATTCATAATACTCATGTTTGGGATTTTGAAAATCCGCACATGATTCAACGAGATCGTTTCAAACAACTCTTTTCCTTAAATGCTTGGGCAGAGATTGTCGATGATCGCTTGATTGGACCATTTATAATACCAAATCGAATAGACGGCGTTCAGTATCTCGAGTTCCTTCGAAATGATCTGCCCGGACTTCTGGAAGATGTGCTGTCCGACACCAAATGTGGTTCTTGCACGATGGTGCTCCCCCTCATTTTCAACAAAATACTCGAGAGTACCATAATGCAGTTTCTGGGAATTAACACAAATATTTCTGGTCCATTTTAAATTCGTAAGTTATTGGCAACAGCTATGATACTATCACGTAAATCATCACTGGTGTACACTTCGATAAGATGCAATTCTCTTTTTAAATATCTCCACAAAAAGAAGTCTAAAGGATTTAAGTTAGGAGATGGTGGCGGCAATAACGTTAAAATTAAAAACGTGGATAGAATGCATTCCGATGCAATATTTTTTTTTCTCGGAAACTATATGGATTCTACATAAATTTTTTTTCAATATTGACTTCATTTTTCATGACATACTCATACCCAAATTTTTTTAGATAAGGTGTAAATCACCCTTTATATAACAGTGTTGATACACTGATTATCCATTGTCAACAACAATACTCTCCTTACACCTTTAATTATGTTTTCTGTGTCCGGAAATGATAAGCAAAAAAATCAGGGGATAATTCTAGACCGAAAATAAATGCTACCTCTTTCTATAACATTTTTTCCAAAACTGAGTTACAGGGTGTTAAAATTAAAATTTTATTTTCAATATTTGTTAATAACTTAAGGAATCCAAATATTTACATAAAATATGTTTCTAATTTTGAGGGCGCCACTTGTGGCACACCATGTTTGTTTTAAATGGCAGAACTTTTTTTGCATCTTAATGTATCCATCTGGCTATCGAAACAATCGATTCTTCTACCTGTTTTATTTGACAAAGATACACCTTGCTGAAGTCGGTAGGCGTAACCATTTTTGAAATAATCCTATTTGAAATGTTCGGTGCACCGAGTAAAAACTGTTTTGGTTTCAGTTAAAGTGCCTTTTCCGCTGAAAATACAGCAAAATGTTACTTGAAAAAGTTGTTCAGAATAGTAAATTATGGAGATTGGCGAGGTTTGAACCATTTTTCAACAAAGCGCAAAGATGTTATCAGAGCAGGCGGATTTTTTGCACATCTCCATAATTTACCGTTCTGAACAACTTTTTCAAGTAACATTTTGCTGTATTTTCATTAGAAAAGGCACTAACTGAAACGATAACAATTTTCAATCGGTGCACTGAATATTTCCAATAAGATAATTTCGAAAACTATTACTCCTAACGACTTCAATAAGGTATACGTTTTTCAGATATAACAGGTAGGAGAATCGATTGTTTCAATAGTCAGATGGATATACTAAGCAGCAAAAATGTTCTGTCATTTAAAAGAAACATGATGTGCCATAAGTGGCGCCCTCTACTAGTGGCGTCAAAATTAGAACCATATTTGAATTTCTCGTGCGCAAAAACCCCCGATTTACAAATTTTATGTAAATATTTGGATTTATTAAGAAGTTATTTACAAATATCGAAAATAAAATTTTAGCTTTAACACCCTGTAACTCAGTTAATAATCAGTTTAAAAAAAAATGTTATAGAAAGAGGTCTAGAATTTTCCCCTGATTGTTTTACTCATCATTTTCGGACACCCTGTATATTACAACTGTAAAATTAGTATTGTTAAAATCTATATTGTTATAACTAAAGAAAATAAACGTTTATTTACTTTAAAATATATAGAGAGTAGAGGACGTGGCAATGTCAAAGACGTGACCGCACACTATTTTATACCGGTGCGTGTGTTATTTTTAAACAATTTTTTAGAATTATAAACTATTGGAATACCGCAGAGACTTAAATTAATTAAAAAATAAGCTATTTAGCATCAAGCGATATTAGGAGATACACCTCACATGACAGTATTTAAAGCAAACAGCATTTTACACATCGATAATGTGTAAAACGTATAATGATTGCATAGTTCGGTACAAAGTCGGTAGTCTCATAGTTTATTCCAGCATTGTTATGGCTGATGTAAGAAAATGCTCGATTGTTTACTTTATTTTTTTTATTTTAGACTCTAAGAAATATAAAGTTACGTTGTAATATGCCTTTATTTTGTAATGTAATAAGATATTAATAAAAAATTGCTACTTATAGGTTTGTTTAGCACTCGATGTTGTGTGCATAAACAAATGACAAAGAAATGTTTTCTTGCTTCCTTGTAAAATGCTAAAATGGACTGAATCTGACCTTTTGATACTGAGATACAGATATATTGTTAACACCATATCCGCTAATTCTTAATTTTAATAAGGTATTTTAAAATAAAACAATAACTAAATGTCTGATTGATGTTGAATCATGATTATAACTGTTAAGTTTCGTTTATGTTTTCTATCCTACATGTTTTAACATTTTGTTCTTGGTTTCAGGTAAGAAGGAAGAGAATTTGTGGTTCGCTAACAGTAAGTTAAATTATGTTATATGCATATAAAAAATTCACGGTAGAGTAATAACTTATCATTGTAGTTACAATTTACCATTACTTCTTTAGTCACAGTTATTTTTAAGATATCACAAAGTATTAAAGCATGGCTGAACTACTGTCAACATTTTTAGATTAGATTAATGTTGACAGTAAACATTGATTTTCTACGACCCTTCCGCATCTATAGTAAAAATCGCCGTCAGTGGTAGTCTAAATTATATTAAACACGAGTTGGTCTCTCAACATTCTTAATTTTACTTACCCAGTTGTATTAAAAGTTTAATGGTGCTGCAAAATTAGCATAGAGAGTACACCGACTGTGTTGTTATAATAACTACGGAAAGCAACGAGGCTCTTCCGGAATTGTAAGAATATTCGTCTCGGAGGAACGGCCTGAGAAAATAAACAGCGGCGTTATGTGTTTGGCAAGTAGTCGCACACCATAAAATTAATTTAATTAAACCCATTTCTAGATTATTATTATTTTTTAAAGAACTATTTTTATATAATTTTTTATTGAAGCAGTTGCTATATTATTCTAGTTAGCTTTAAACAAGTTGAATATTTTTAATTTGATAATTATTTTACTGAAATGAAAACAGTTTAACTCAATATTATGGCAATGACAGATCATTTACTACTAATACGTTCTCTAAAACTTTTTATTTTAGTCCAGTATCTGCCTACCCGAGAGGTATATGATTCTTCTGGGGTGGATAATATGTCTGCAAGCATTTTGAAAATTTTAGAACCGTATTATTTCCTCCACTCCGTTCTATTTCTCGCCTTTCTTTTCCAATCCCTTACATTTTTTTTTCTTAGATTTATTACCACTACCTCTCTCCTCGCTTCCTCGGTCTCCCTATTTTCTTCTTGTAGTTAAGTTTATTTTCTACAATTTTTTTTACCTGTTCTTTCAATTTCCATACGTTCAGTGCCCTAGCCACTGCACTCTTCTGGATTTTTTAGTTTCTACATCTGGTACCTGGTACATTGCATTTATTTACGCATTATTTTTCTTTAGATAGCCTTCCTCAGTCTTCTTTTTCCCTAGAATTCTTTTTAAGATCTTCTTTCTTTTTTTGTGCTTCTATTCTCAAACTTACTAAACTTATTTTTCACTTGATTTATCTGCAATCCCGCTTTACGTGTCTCCACAAGTTTTCTCACTTTTTCTAATTCCATACTATCTCTTGCAATTATGGCCACATCATTTGCATAACTTACGATTTGGTGACTTAAACAATGTGTGTCTTTCTATGTTCAAATTACTACCTCTTATGATCTGTTCTTGTACTCAATTAAAAAGAAGCGTTGAGAGTGGGTCTCCTTGTCTCAGTCCTGTGTTAATAGCAAAACATTCCGAACATTCACCTTTTATTCGTACTTTGTTATTGGTATTTTCTAAGGTCATTTTCAATAGCCTAATCAGTTTAGTTGGTATCTCAAATTGTTTCAATATGTTACTTAGTTTATTCCTTTTGACAGAATCATATGCTTTCCTGAAGTCCGTGAATAACACCATTGTTTTAATCCCATATTCATAGCATGTAGAAAAGATTTCCTTCACCATGATTTCTTTGTCTTAAATCCTCTCCTGCGTACTTAATATCATTTGTCGTTATTCCGTTTTTCCCTGGACTTTTGTTATTCTTTAGAGCTTCTATAATTATGTTTATTTCTTCCTCCCTTGCCAGTATCATCTTCTCCTTATCCTCTGCGAAATATTGCCTCCATCGAAAGATGGGGATGGAGATGGATGGATGGAGTGAGAGTATTCTCACTTATGTTTTTTCTCCTATTTCCCTTTCTTCAATTTCCTTTTTTCCCCTTTTTATTTCTCTGTAGGAGTTACGTATTTATTTCCTCTTATAATGACGTTCCATTTAATTTATTTGCTTAACTTGTTCTTAACTTTCTTTGTCTCTCGTCATTATTCCCTTTATATTTCCTTATCCACCTCTTGCGAAGTGCTTTAATCCTGATCGTATTTGTCATCTCCGCCTTTCTGATAGACTCCTCATCCCACCATCATTTCTTCTCTACATACTCTTTTTTGGTATTACTTTCTCACTTGCTGTTTGTATTAATGTTTTCAACGTTTTATAGCTGCCTTAAGAACAAATTTTAATAGTATCTAAAGAGATACATAGATTGCATACTACACAAATAACGATTATTAAATATGAAGTGAGAAACTACGTGCTTATTCAATATTATTCAAATAGATCCACATTTTTATTGTGCATCAATAATGTGGGAAACTAATTACTTTGTACTGTGTACTATTACTGTACTGTAATGCGTTGAATTACACACAAAACATTTTGTGTTAAGATCTTACAGCAACGTTCTTCCACCCTACCATACCCGCAGAGAGGCTGCCAATCCTCTCCACGAATATAACTTATATACAGTCTACCAGCTGCGGGGGTCGAACCCACAGCGATCTAGTCACCTCCATTCAAGTACTGACGCCTTAAACCGCACGACCACTGACCGAATAGTTTAGAGCCATCAGCGTAGATATACATTTGTTTGACACTGTACTCCGTTGATCATATCCGCATTATAAATTAGAAAAAGTACGGGGCCTAACACGAACCCTTGCGGGACGCCACTCGTTATAGGTCTCGGCTGTGAAATATTAGTTGCTATTTTGATAGAATTACATATTGTATCAATGCTGGTAAATTTTATTTTAGAAAGCAGTCTTTTATGTGGCATTTTATCAAAGGTTTTAACTAAAATCAAAATTATATCTACAGGGTTTCCAGAGTCTAATGATAAAGTCCACCTGTTTATTGAATTAAAAAGTTCGAAGTGGCTGAACGTCCTGGAAGAAAACTGTGCTGACTAGATGATATTACATTATTATTAATGAAAAATGTAATAAATTGTTAATGATAATCCTTTCCAATATTTTACATATTATGCATACCAAACTAATGGGTCTGTAGTTTGAAGCATCAGATATGTCTCCTTTTTAAAAAGTTTGTGCTGTATTAGCCTTAGATCAAATAAATGGTAATGAGTTGATGACCAAAGACTTTGTTGGAATAATAAATAATAATTGATGTATGATTTAAAAAAATAAATTCTTCCTTAAGAAGTTCGTCGCCTTTTTGCAAGAGAATTCTTAGAGTTGAGTCGTAATTCTATTGTAATGCAAACAATGCACAAAGACATTTGGCCTCAGTGCATGCATCCACACAATGGATGACTCTCATCTATCTATTTTCGGATAATACATGGATATATATAGAGCCATATGAATTACAAATAAGCGGTAACTAGGTGGAATGCGACAGTCGGAACGGAGAGCAGCATCGTGTCGAGTACATTCGAGCACGCAATCGTCACAATTTGTGCTCATTTATAACCTTAATTATGTAGCATTAGTCGCCACAAGTCTCAGATAATCATTCTGAGTAACTGCCTACCCAAATACCACCCTGCTAGTAGGTGCGAGCTTTCGTTTCTTATCTGTTTTTTAAATGAGTGAGCTTCAGGTAGCTGCGATTGCGATGAAAAATGCTTCATAAAAAAATGAAGCAGTGAAATGGAAAAGACGTTCGTGATGATAAACACGATTGCAGAAGGTGTAGGTAATCGTTTTCAATTTAAATAGGTCTGGATGGTTGAGGCGTGGTCAGAATTTGTTTCCTGATTGTTAGGCGTCTTTAAATTGAAAGGAATTCTGCTTTTTCAATTTCATTAATTGTCAAATAATATTCATTGTCGTAATTGCAATTATAAATTGAAGTTTTACGTAAAATTACAATGAAATTTCGAAAGAATTAAAGTTACATATACATTTAAATAATTTTAAGTAGAGGTTTTCATAACATGAACCTCAAAAAAAGTAAGCAAATGATTCAAGTACGTTTTTCGGATATTAAAATCAATCGGAATATGGGCGTATGAAATTATTAATAAAAAAGTCAAATTACGGCATACGAGTTTCTTTTTAATTAATGAGTTGGGTTTAGTTTCATATCAAAGTAGTATTTTATATATGATTTTGGTATATGATCTTGTTTTCATAGAAGTGTTAGGAGCTCTAATGTAAAATATTCAAAGATAAGGTAGAAACGTTCTACATGGGTAAAATTATGTTTAAAAAATCTATTCTCTCATGCACTTCAGCCTCATGATTATAGAAATTGTTTGTGTATGGACAAAAATTCATATACCGAATTACTTAAACATGTATCTACCCACTTTAATTTTTTACCAATATATTGTAGGCTGTTAACTGTACAAATTTTCAACTTGTAATATACAGATTTAAAGAAAATTCAAATCAGAACTTCCAGAAGTTCAAAAACTGTTTTGAGAGAGTGTCATTATTATTGCAAAAACATGTACAGTAGAAAGTGTAAATTTAGCTTCTAGCCTGTAGGTGACGCTGCTGATGAATTGGTTTTACTGCCCAGTTCAGAAGTGTTGCCAAATGTAAATTTTACAGAAATTATTAAGACGTATCTATATAATGAAGAGAATTAAATAATAGCAATATGTATTTCTACGAATATACAGGGTTAACTATGACTAAGTACAAATATTTTAAGAGGGGATAGAAAAAAATAAGAATTAACAGAATTTCCTTTCAAAAAATTTCCAAACTTATTTATTTTGCGAAAAAAAATTTTTTTCGATATTATATTAAATCCTTATTTAACGCCGCCAATGCGAGAATCAGAGTATGCAACCAGCAAGCAACCGTCATGCAACAGTCGGCCACAGTCGGCAGTCGGTCCAGTCGAGTCGGTTCGCTGTCATGTTATAAGTTAATTCCTGTGTTTACGTAGTAGTTTTGTGTTCTTCTTCAGTTTTTAGTGCCTTATTTTAATTTTAAACGTTTTATAGTTAAATAAAGGAATATGTGTCGGGTACAGATATTTTCCCACAATATAGTTCGCCGGTTTATTTTTCTAGGTTATCGGACAAGACGTTTTCAGTTATCTATTAGAACCTACCTACTCATCCCTTTCTTCGATTTTATTATAATACAATACATAGGCATAAATATCGAGCTAAAATTCTGAAATAACTTTTTTATTGTCTTTTAGGGCTCCCTGAGCACGTGGTTAAAATTTTTGTACTTAGTCATAGTTAACCCTGTATATCACTAACAACTGACATTTTTGTAATTTTCAATTTAATTGTAATTAAAAATACATAACATACACATAATACACTTATTTAAGAATTTAAATTGTGTTATAATAATTATATCAATAAGAATTTCAGACAACGCAGATATTTCTAATTTTATTCATTGATAATAATCACTAATAAAATGGCATGCTTATTTTTCTGTGTAGATCCAGAATTATATCTTATTCGTATTTTGATAAATATAAGTGAGATTTTTTATAATCGAAGCACATCCATGTGTTACAATTTATTTCACTTGATTAAAATGAGGATCCTATTAAACCGCCTAAAATATTCTTTCATATCCACATTTATAATGATTTTGAACTGTCTTTCTTACGGGAATTTAGGCTTCTTATTGAAAAAAAAACACTTGTGTAAATTTCTGTAAAAGATCCAGTTGAAAATTAGTGTATGAAAATCCTTTATCTCTTTATTTGTAAAATTAAACCATCTGACAATACAGACGATTCCAAGATTACAATGGTCAATTCAGCGAAGAACAAGGTACCATCAAGACATTTTTCTTTAGTTTGATTGGGTTTTTGCCACACTTCTGAAAAAATAAAGTTTAATTAAATAAGCCCTTGTGCCAAACGAATCAGTCAAGGGTTATTTTGTCTAACTAAAAAATCCCACACTGAAAAACGCAGATAAGTGAAAACTAACAAAAATCACATCACTATCGCGCACTTCCGTATTTTTGAAAAACTCTTTGTTTTCGTTCTCAAAATAGTAAATATATTAAAAGTATGTCAAGTTTGACAGTTTAAAATTTATTTATCTGCTTCTATAGAGATGTTAAATTATTTTTATTGTAGCCAACAATGATCAATGTTTACTGAACAGTTTGACACACACTTACCTCCTTTCAACAAAATAATCGCGGTCTCTTTTAATTTTCTTTTTGTTGCATTATCTTCTTTCTCTAAAATTTTTGCCGAACCCCATTGAATCAAATGACCGTTTTCCCAAACGTGTCCACAAATTTTTGAATTTGGTATATCATTTTCTGGACGTGGTTTAGACAAAAATGGTCGTGAAGTATTAGTTGTCTGAAAAACTGTTCGATTATTAAATTTATTTCCGATTCTTGTTAATGTTTCTGATATAAGATTGTTTGGAATTTTTATTGTATGATTAGTTTGTCTTATTTGTCTTAAAGTGTTCGTTTTATCTGTAATATTCTTGAATGTTCTATCAACAAAATTGGGAGGGTATTCATTATTTATTAAAACATTTTTAATAAATTTTAGTTCGTAATTTTGCTCTATCGTATAAACATTTAACATCACCTTCCTGATCACATCAATGTGATGGTTAGATCTAAAATTTGAGTATCTATTGGTGTGATTTTATTTTCTATAAACACATGTTTCTACAGAATTTCTTTTTGAGGTTATGGTAAAACTCTTACGCCATGGAGTTAAACGGTCCCCGGATTTGCAAAGTGACTTTTAAATCCGCTGGCGCAATCTGCTCGAGGTATACAGGGTGATTCAGGTTTAATCTTGATAACTTCAGGAATCGATAGAACAGGTTAAAATAATGTTAATGTGCACTTTGGCCTGATTAATTTCGAAACTTTTTTGTCTCCTGTTTTTTTTCGACGTTTGGTCTTGTTTATCAGATATCAAAGAAATTGGTGGCAGTGTAGCGCACCAGCCGCGTAAATTTCATTTAACTTTATAGCAACCCATGAAAACAAAACTCAGTGATTTGTGTAAACTGACGTTTGTGAAAATCATTGTCAAAAGTATTATTTAAGGAGCATTTTTAGTGCTAAGAGAAAATGCCAAGAACGTTTACAAATGCTGAATATGCCGATATACATTATGTTTATGGTTTCTGTGACGGAAATTCCAACGCGTCAGTTCGAGAGTACCGAACACGCTTCCCTAATAGAAGAATTCCAAATGCACATTTTTGTAGATGTAGATAGTCGATTTTCAGAATATGGTTTGCGCCGCTACAATGATCATAATCGTAATGTACCGCCAAGAAATAATCAGTGAATTCTTAATCTTTTTGATATCGATAGAACTTTAAGCACACGTCGAGCAGCTCGGCAACTCCATTTATCTCAATCAAAAGTACTGCTACTCAAACAAGATCGAAGGGCTTTCCATCTTCAACCAGTTCAAGGTTTGTTGCAAGGAAATGCTGAAAAACGTTTAAATTTTTGTAGATGGGTTTTAGATTCAACAGAAATTAATCCACAATTTCTGCATAAGGTTTTATGGACCGACGAATATAATTTCACAAAAGTTGGAATTGTAAATTACCACAACATTCACGTTTGGAGTGATGTCAATCCTCGATGTGTCAGGTAATCTTCATTTCAGCAACAGTTTAGTGTAAATGTGTGGATAGGTGTTTTAAGTAATAACCTCTGTGGGCCGCATATTTTGCCTCCTCGTTTAAATGGGTATTTATTTCATGAGTTTCTGCAAAACTCTCCCCGACGTGCTTAACGATGTCTCCTTAAATTTACGCCAAGGGAACTGGATGCAGTTGGATGGTGCCCCTGCATATTACGGAAGGCAAGTACTGTAGTGCTTGGATGAGAATTATCTTCGTCGATGGATTGAACGGCAACCCAACAACCACCGAAATATGTGGATTCCTTGCGAAGGACCAGTGGCTTGGCCTCCGCGCTCGACAGATCTGAATCCTCTAGATTATTTCGTTTGGGGCCATCTAAAAGCAATTGTGTATGATACGCCAGTACATACCCGTGAGGAATTGATCCAAAGGATAAGACAGGCTTGTGATGACATAAAAAAATAATCTTGTTCAAATAGCAGCTGTGGTTAATACACTAGTTCGTCGATACCATAAATGTATTGACGCAATGCACTTTGAACAATTATTGTAATTTTTTAGTAGTTAATAAGTTTGTTGTAAATCTTGTAATAAGTAGTTGTTACTAAATTTATGTTTGAGGTTATTGGCATTTTTTCTTAACACTAACACTCTTTAAATAATACTTTTGACAATGATTTTCACAAACGTCAGTTTTTTTTTTGAGAGCCGTCTGTAGTGTCCCCGGAAACGCCGCAGCCTATAGACTTACCGTGCATCTCCCGACGAGAACAAATATCCATGGTACTACAGTGGGATTCGCACTTACACCGACATAGTCGATCCAGACTGGTTCCACGAGCAGCTATCGCGGCGCCCAAAACGTCAGTTTACACAAATCACTGAGTTTTGTTTTCATGGGTTGCTATAACGTTAAATGAAATTTACGCGGCTGGTGCGGTACACTGTCACCAATTTCTTTGAATATCTCTTAAACAAGACCAAACGTCGAAAAAAAACAGGAGACGAAAAAGTTTCGAAATTAATCAACTCAAAGTGGTGTGTAAATGTTTTATTGAAATTAATTATTATTTTTTTTTGTAGTTTTGAAATAAAGTAAGAGGGGGGTAGCATACAAAATACACGTCTTAGAGGGGTAGGTAGTTCAAACTTAAGAATCTTATGCAAGATCATAAAGAGTGTTTGTGTTCCGAATTTCACTTAAATCGGATAAGTGGTTCAAAAGTTATGAGGGAAAAATGAGAAAAAAATTCCTACTTCAACGCCCTCTTTCTCGGAAACGATGCGTTTTAGGAAATAAGTTTATGTCAGAAATTATTTTAACCTGTTCTATCGATTCCTGAAGTTATCAAGATTAAACCTGGATCACCCTGTATATTGGGTAACTCTAATGTCGACTATCCCATTTCGTTTTTCGGGAAAAATACAGCTGTTATCGTTTATGAGGTTCTTGAGTTGTGGGGTAGGATATGTTTTGTTTAAAGAGCACTGACAAATTGCTTGACGTAATATAAGTTCAAGTACTGAGTAATGCGGTTATTGGGTTTATTGGTTATGGGATTATGAGGTTTTGTGGTGATTGGTTTATGGGTTTGTGGGTTAACAGTTTCTGAGTTAAATGAATCCCGGATTCAGATTTTGCGATCCCAAAAACATATAATAAATATGGTCTGACCTCCAGATCTGAGAAAAAAAATTGTGGGGCTGTGTAAAAATATTCACATTATTTAAATTTGAATCTTCACTTTTTCTAGTGAAGATCTGCTCACACATTTCTAGTAAAATACCAGCGACGTCTATCTGAGAATGTATGAACTGGACATTGTTCGATACCGCACACTGTCCGTTCCTCTCTTATACGACTCTCTCCTACCACGATTAGAGCAATTGTTTTCATGATTTAGAGGTGACATAAAACAAAGCGTGCAAAAATGCGAAAAGAGAAAAAGAAAAAGAGTCCTCGTTAAATTTCTTATCCGGAAAATATCCACCCCTTTATGGAGGAGATCTTGATGGAAAATCTCCACTGTAAACTCCATTGTATGTTTTAATGAATGCATTTAACACTAAACGCATAAATTCAGCGTTGTAGTGAGCATGTGATAAATATCTGGCGTAAATGTATCCAAACTGCCGTTATACACCACTATAATATCCTTGTAATATATTCTACAAAACAAGACTTTACGGCTTAACGAGATTATACAGCTAAACAAGTTTAAATCCATCTACACATGAAAGAGGAATTTGTGAATGTGATTAATTCAGCTATTATTAGGGCAACACTGGAGATTAGTAAATATTAGAAAAGTCATTTGTAAGCCACGCTTACACTCATCAATCAGTCCTGCCTTTAAGATCCCCGAGTCGTCTGCTATATCTTCTGTTCTGTTATGATTGTTTCTTTGCATTGGGTATAAATAGTTTATTCGAGTCATTATTACGTGCGAATATTTTCAAGGAAAAGAGACGACTTTAAACATTTAAGCAGCTTTATGTGTATGTATGATTTAGTCTGGGAAATGCGGCTCTCAACAGGTCGTGTTATATTTTTCTTTTGTTGTATTTCATAGATTATTTCAAATATGATTTGATAGCGACCTTAAAGGATAACGACATTTGCAGACATCATCTATTTTATAGTATTTATGAACGAATTATAAATTCTTCTACAAAAACTAGAATAAGACATTTAACTTCTTTAAATCATGATTTTCAGTAGCCGAACATCTGCCTTTCAGTTGCAACGGCAGATTGGATTCTCTATTAATTTCAGGTGATGTTGTCCTGCTAAATCCTTTGCAATTCCTCTCAGTCATACTAAGCATTTCATTTGTTCTTTTCTGCGAAACCTAAAATTTCTTTCGCTTGAGTTTCGCTTTATTTTGCCCTAGTCCAGAGCACCAGTACTAAGCTTTTTTAACCCACTTCACCAAAGCATGCTTTACGACACTGTAGTTAGTTCTGGTCATAGTTTTTGCAGGTATATAGGGTTAACTATGACTTAGTACAAATATTTTAAGATGGGATAGGAAAAATTCAGAATTAACGGCATCACTCTTCAAAAAAATTCCAAACTTATTTATAAAGCGAAAAAATATTATGTTCAAAATCTTATTAACCTCTAATTTCCCGGCGACTATACCGTCTGTCAGCTGCGACGTTATGTATATTCTGCCAAAGTCAAAGTTGTCAAAGGTAGTGACAGAGCATCGCGTTGCCACGTGTAACGATTTAAAGCGCTTTTAAAGAAAGTTTTATTTACAAAATACTAGATTATTTAATGATAAACACGATATGGTAGCACCGAGAGTAAAACCTACCTTACTGATACTTCCAGGACTGATATTTGGAGATTTCAAGAAAGTTGAATCATTTTCTGTTTTCTAACTTGTTTACATTATAACTTGTCGTTGTAAAAGTTGTTGTACTTGCTGGGAACCTCTTGATTTTCCTCGACCATTTCATAAATAAAAAATACTTTTTTTCTGTAGGTATATCTATTATTGTAGTTTAAAAATGCTTTTTTTTTATGTCACTAAGGAAAAAAGAAGTTACAAGGAATTTTAAAAAGTATGTAATTGTTAGGTACGTATTTAAAACTCCAGCACGTGTAAAACAACATTCGTGGACGTTGTACAATTCGTACAAATGTACGAGGATTTGGCATATTATTCTGTCTACATATTTGGAAAACGTCTTTGATTTCTGCTGCTGCACGATATGCACTTTTGTCGCACTTCCCATAAATTAGTACCATATCCTTAATTTCCGCGATTACACGAATTTGAATGTGCGAAAAGCAAATACTGAAAACTAATATCAAAATATTTGCGATATGAAACAAAAACAGATGTTGTATGACAGAAAAATATATAAAGGTCTATGGTGTAACCCCGTGTCACGGAGGAAGTGTCAAAACAATACTAGGATGAAGATAACCCACGATTGTACACAAAAGAATAGAATATTGATTATATTGATTGCCATAAGAATATTTATCTGAAGAATATTAGGTTCTCGGTGGTGGCGGACCGAAGACTGAACGGTTGTGTTGACATTATAATTTTAGTTTTCCGTTTTTAGTGACAGTTTCAGTTTTAAACGTTTTATTTATTAAATAATGGATAGTTGCGATATATTGGGGCATGTGTAGTTTTCCACAATTTTCTTTAAACGTACGTGGACATATTTTCTATAGTTGAGCAATGCAGTGGAGTTACAGTTATCGGACAAAATTTTCTAAATGAAAAACTACCACGGGTATATTCGAAGTTTTCTGTTAGTATTTCTTTCAATCAATGTTCTTAAAATAAATGGGCAATTTATTAACTCTACGCGAAGTGTGTATTTTGTGGCGAGTAATTCTGACGGACCTGTAATGAGTGAAAATGAAGTTTTAGCAGTTTGGAACGAAGGAACGGAAAACGAATGCAAAAAATTGTAGCTAAACGGATTAACTGTTATCTATCAGGTACTTAGGTATTATTATTAATAAAAATGTTTATTTTCTTTGTTTCTACATTCGGCAACGTTGTGAGAAACGACCGCATGGTAATTGACATATGTAGCCACCTTGGACAATGACTGATCGACATAGGCGCTGACTTCACATAGGAAAAAAGGATTTTGCCCCATTTTTAAAACATCGAGCTAGAATTCCGAAATAAATTTTTATTGTGTTTTAGGTCTCCCTGAGCACGTGATTAAAATTTTTGTACTTAGTCACAGTTAACCCTGTATAGGTGTTAAACCTAGGCCCCAATTTTGCTACTTCAGATCCACTTCCACTGTCTATTATGGAGCCCTTTGTATACCATATCCTTCCAGTGTCATTCTGTCATAATCGTCATCATCTTGTTAAATAATTGAATTCACTCATTGTTATTTCTAATACTGGATCCATTCCACTGACCTACTGGATCCTAACCTAATGTCACATTTAACAATAATACCGTTGAAATTGATTCGTGTTATACCTATGCAATCTAATCTCTAAAATATATTCAGCATCTCTCTTGCTACTTTGTTTGACCTTAGACTTATTGCACTATGAAGAATCCTATGATATATATCCAATGCACTGTTGCAGTCGCCTGCATATATTGCTCGTCTTACTTACCTGCCCCACTCGAATACCAATGTCCTTCAAGAATACGTATTCGACAAGGTTTATACGGATTTTGGAGGGTCGAGATCACGATGGTGGTGTTATCTTCCACTCTGTTCCTCCCGTAGCTACTCCCAAATAGAAAAACCACCCCCAAGCGGAGATTTGTTGCATCGGGGTTTTATTGGACATATCAGGGAAATTAACCGTTTATAAACTACAGTTGACACACGCAACTTCCAGGGGTTGAAACTACCCTGTTCGTAACATAGAAATCACCAGAATATCCTTTTGAAACACCCTGAATATTGATAAAGTTGGAAACTGTGGAACCTTTCGAAATGTTATTTTATTCTGATGCTTTTTCTACTTGTCATAAATTTTACAGTAAATTACAGTATTGAGCTTCTACAAAAGCTATGAAACAATGTAAAATAGTGTACCCTGCTTCGTTTATTATTTTTGTATCGAACAGGAAATATTACTGAACTAAAATAAAACAGGATAAAATTATCTGTTTTAATTTACATACTGATACAGGATTATTATGCATTCAACATTGCAGTACTTTTTAATAAAAATAGACGATTTATAAAAACAGTAAATAATTATTTTTTATTACCAGTATTTAATGCAACAAATAGATGTATATGGAATGGTTAATATCGTTCAGTTCGTTGATATACAGGATGATTCACTCATAATGTCATTAATTTTAACCATGTATTCGGAACGCCGAAAAAAGAAAGAAAATCGAAAAAAATATTCGACCTTTTACGGCCTAAATATGACACTTCGTGTTGACAACAATGTCTTAGTTACGACATCACAGAATGTCGATCGGTGAAATGAGCAACGTCACACCTGCGTTGCCATATCATGGCTAAATGTTTGTGTCCTTTCCTATCCGCTAAAACATATATGTGCAAAACAATAAAATCCAAGAAAATAACTGATTTTAACAATGCTTTTAGCCATGCAAAATGTTTTGTTAAGTACAAGTCTCACACTTCCCGAAGTCGACTTTCATTAAAAGAAAATAAACAAACCAGAGATATGTACCGCATTTTATACAATAAAAATATCTGGACACTAAATAATGCTCCTCAAATACACACACACACAAAGTTAGAAAATCAGTTTTTCGACAAGACAGCGATTGCAGACATCCCAAAGCAAGGTTTGGAGCACGTCTGGACGCAAAACTATTACGAAAAACGTACGGCGTACAGATTTATTCTAACTTTAAGATTGTAATTGTGCTGCTGGTTGCATATTTGCACGTCTATCGACTTCTTCGAGATCCATACGTACAAGTTATTGCAATAATAATGACACTCCCTCAAATCAATTTTGGATGGACTTTTCGTTAGATCTCTAGTGGCGAGTGGGACAATTAAGAACTTATGCCAAAAGTTGAAAGTTGATTTTAGTACACATACGTCAGCAGCTTAAAACAAGACACCAAATTTGTGATAAAGAGTGTCATTATTATGGCAATATATAGTACGTAGTCAAGCTTATTTATGATGTCTAATTAAATTTGGCAACGTTGCACTCAATTGTCCTCTTAAAATTAATTATATTGTGACTGAATCACTCTGTATACACAGGCACATTTTTTCAACTGAATTTACGGATATTGGACGGTTCATATAAATTTTATACTGTTGTCGAAGAATAACAAACTTGGGATAAATTAATGTTAGAAAAAACAACTTTCGGGGTCGGTCTTGTACTGCCTTGGCGATAAATATTTGATTAACTTAGCAACAAGGTAAAATAATGGCGCAGGTTTGACCTCAATAATTTATTCAGCTCTTGTGTAAGGTTAGACTTGGGCGATTATTTTGATAGGGCGTTTAGATAATAGACTATTTGACCAACACTTAAACCAGTACTCTGACCCTTATGTTGATAAAACTAAGCACTTTCACTTAGAAATACAACAGCGGAAATGTTCGATACACTTTATAAATTATATTTCCGATAATAATAATTCCGTGTTAAAAAGGTGTTTATTTGTATACACATTAATATTAGCTTTTTCTTGAAAAAAAAAAACGTGCTAGCTAGTTTGTTCTCAGTGGATGGTTGAAATACCCCTTTTTCAAGAAAAATTAAATTTCTGAAATATCTGATAAGCTTTGTAAACCTCAAGGAATAATACAGAAAAAGTATACTACTTGATAATAATTCATGAACAAATTTTGATCATTTTCTCTCCAGCTGATTCAAGGATAAATAAGAAAACCTTCTATAGGGTGGAATTCAAGTTAACACACTCAACTAACTGCTTAAAAATTTCAAAAGCGTCTGCCACATACAGAACCTGCACAAAAAGTTATTGGTTCATGCTGAACAAGTGTGTGAAGTCGTGCAGGTGTGTACGTCCGCTGTTTTGATCTGTGCAGGCATAATGTGCCCGATCTTTTATAGGCAATTAAAAATATGAATTTCACTTGCAAGGTAATTGTAATTGTCAGGTATTACATAGAATGGGAAAAACTCGAAAATATTGGCTTTCACTATAGGAAAATAAAATAAGAATTGATTATGGCAGGTAGTAAGTTACTAATTGAAAAACGAAGAGCAACAAGAAGTGAAGGACAATCAATAACACTTTGAATAAGTTTATAAAAAAACGCAACCGAGTGATAATTTCTTCTGCATCTAAGTTAGTTAAAATTAAATCTGAAGAGTAATACATTATGCGAAAAACCCTGTTCACTGTAAATACCATCGCTTTTGCACCACAAAAACTTCGACAGTAGGTACAATTTATTTGATGAAGTGCATTTTTACGATACTCATCACATTATTTAAACCAATGAATTACTTTACTGTTATTTATTATAAAAAATGTTGGAAATGATCACCTTCAGTCAAAATGCATGATTCAGATCTTCTGGAAATGGCAGCTCGAACACGTGCAAAAATTCCAGAAGCAGTTCTTTCACATCACAACCAGCTATAATTTGTTGACGTAAGTGCTCCTCAGATTCAATGTGAACTAATGTCTTGGGATGTTTCCAAACAAGAAAATCAATAGGGTTCATATCGAGTGATCTGGGTGGACAAGATTGACCTGGTTCTTGAACGTCTCGTCCAATCACGTTATTATCGGATCTCTGATTTAAAAATTTACGAGCAGTCAAAATAAAATTTGGGGAAACCCCCACATTCTTTGTCTTAGGAAAAACGAAACGAACAGATTCAGTTGTAGTCATGTGTGTCTCATATCCGGGATTCCGTACTACTGATGCATATTTGAATTTGAATCTTACATAAGCATTATAGAACTGAATTAGTGTTTTAATACTATTAAACTGTACCATTTCGTAAAATAAAACCTAAACTCTTTGAGGCACTGTCCACCATATTATTTACAGGAGGTATGAACTTCAGTTTTGAGTCAAACGTAGTAGTTCCTAAATCTTTAAAGTTGCTACGTCAAGTTAGCAGTGTGATACCAATATTATACATATAGAATAACTGATCCTTCTTATGGAAAAATGTGAAGAAATAACTATTTTGAACACACCATCTGGATAATTTGCAGAAAGAAATAACTTTAGATCATCAACGTACAGGAGAGTTTTACACTATAGCTCATAAGAAATATCATTAATAAAAATGGGGAACAATAATAGCCCTGGAACAGAGCTCTGCGGGACATCTGAGTAGCAGAGACCCTGATAGACCACGATATTACATATACTGACTTCCCATGTTTAGATAGCTATATAGAAAAACTTAATAACATTTTCTAGAAGAATATTGTGGTGCAGCCTGTCAAACGCTTTACAAAAATTGGTGTAGACGACATCAACCTGGCCAGCTGCATACAGGGTGAGTCAGTCATAATGTCCTTAATTTTAACCACGTATTCGGGAGGCTTAATAACGGCAGAAAAATCGAAAAAATTTTTTTTTACTCGACCTTTAAAAAATAAACAAATCACCCTATAAAAATCAGTAACACGACGCTCCTGGTACGCTACGAACTTTCTGAGGACGCATCCATACGACCGGATTAAACATCGTTGCCACATCATGTTTACATACATACCGCATTTCTTTCCTTCCAAATTTGTAGATCACGCCACACATTTGAAGGGGGATGGAGAGAATAGTGAGAATACACAAGCAGTAAGCAGTAGTTCTTTTATTTCGGTCTCGCGTATTCATCGTAAATGCATAATTTTACAAATTCCGAATATGCAGAAATGGTAGTGTTATATGGAGAATGTTTACGAAATGTGACTGACCCTAATTTTATTAATAAAGTGCTATGGACGGATGAGTGCAGTTACCAGGTTAGTATTACTTAAAAAATAATAAATTTCTAGTCTAGATGTACGTAACTACAAACTGAATAATTAATTGTACTTACGAGTAATACTAAAAATTCATATTTATTTGTAAAACGTAGTGAAAACGTAATATCAAAATTATTAAACTGTAATAACCTAACATTCGAAAACATTTATTTATTATCTACATTTGTTTTTATTAACAAATAAATCAATATTTAAGGAAAATTCATTGATGTATCTAGATTTAAAAAAATAGTTTTACTCCTTGTCGTTAAATAACAGTACAAAAACTACGTAACTAGGTTATTGACTTAATAATACGATAGGTCAAGGTTCACTCGCGATAACTTAGATTAGCGGAGTGCCATTTCGGTCTTGGACAGTTTTCTGTCGACAACACGATGGTTTTTTATTATTTAGTATTTAAACACGAAACACTTCAGCTTCTCTTAAAAATTTACCCATTGGATATAGGTTTTTTATGTAATGTACGTAAATAGTTTATTACTCGGTTTATTATTAGACACGTTGGAGTTTTGTTACAGTCATAACAGCTACATTTGCTCAGAGAAAAATTCACACGCTACTTGTCGGTTTAGCTTTCAGAGGCGATTTGTTGTCAACGTATGGGCAGGAGTGTACAGGTATCGTTTGATTGGGCCGTATTTTCTACCGGAAAACTTGAGTGAGCCGCGTTACTTGCAATTTTTAATAAAATTATTTGATTATTATTATTTGATTTCATTGGATATTGACATTTTAAATTATTATTGGCTGAAGTTGAACTGAGCAAGAAAAAATGATTAAAATAGTCAGTACAACCGTTTATTTGTGATGTCTAAAACTTAGGTAGGTAGGTACGAGAAAAATATTTCAACTTAACATTGCATCAGATCGACATCGAGTTGAACTGTGAGCTGTAAACGACCAAGGCTGTGAGCGGTCAGTGACTGTCTGAAAAGGGGGTTTAAATAATGATTTGAGAAAATTTTTTCGGCGTAAATATGCATTTAGATTTTTTTTTAATCGCGTATTCACATTATACTCGTTATTCCCTATCTCCTCTTAAAAATTAATGACATTATGACTGACTCACCCTGTATTCTGACTAATATATTGTGTAATACATACTAGGTTACTTACTGTAGATCTTCCTGAAATAAATCCATGCTGATACGTTGACAAAAGATGTTTTACATGACTATACAAAATAGCTTTTCATCATAAAGCACTATTTGACACAATTTAGCAAAATTATTTATTATTGATATAAATCTATAGTTTTCTTTTTAAAAATAGGAACACCCTTGGAAATTTCTCACGTACTAATAAAGGTAGCAGTTTGCAGTGCCAAATTAAATATTATGCAGGGTGAAAAAATTCTGAGTGTACAGGGGACTCTTACAAATACAATTTTGTAAAAAAAAATCAAAAGGGGCAGTTCGAAAATAATTTAAAAATACACTTCTGCATGGCACTGGAACCTGGTCCAGGAGATCAGGCAGCCACGGTACCGTTCCTGCTCGTCCAATCTCTTGGTATTAATGCTTGTTTTTACCTAAAATTTTTTTACTATAGCGACTTAATTTTTCATGACGCATCTATTCCCAAATGTCTTTAGATAAGTTCTGCGATCTAGATATAATAAGGCACTATCCTCGCCACTGGTTGGTAGCTTTATCTTAGTTTAGTTATTTTTCAGAACTATTTGAATTACATTCTTATTTCCAAAAACCAGTGGTTTCAGACCTAGCATATTAAAGCTTTTAGTTTTAAAATATTTATTCAAGGGATAATTTCTGAAACTTATGGCAAGAACTTAGAAAGCGCCTCTAAATTATGTTATCAGTAAGAAACCATTAGTCAAAAGGCATTTTGAATATTTAATATTCCACGGAAATCCGAAGATTTAAAATAATCCTTCTTTGATGACGTATCGATGAGGCAGTCTCTTTGTGCGGACAAATCGCAGTGTCAAAGTCACAGAGTAGGCAGTGTGTAATTAATTAATTACGAAGGGATCCCCAGATTCAATACCATTCGACGGTAGTGGAAGTCAAAGACCGCATCATCGTACTCCACCTTCACCACAAATCATTACAATATAATAGCGACAATGGTGGAGCCACGGCCAGGGTGGATGCATTATTCCCATCACTCGCTTCAATTAGTCAATAAGAGGAATTTCGTGTCCAGTTGACAGTGCATTGATAATTGCAGTCGATCCAGCAGGCCCGCATCATCTCCGAATGATAGTGATCTATGGTTTCAGTGTCAATTACTGATGTTTTCTGGTTACAGAAAAGGACGAATATATCACAGCATGTAGTCATATAGTTCTACTTTGACCATTTTTATACAGGGTGTACACCAGAAAATGTACGTCAGTCTATGCGAAGAAGAGTAGATGCTTGCATACGTGTAGGTGGAGGACACTTTCAACAACTACTGTAAATACATAATTTGGGTTCTTTATTTTGTTTGTATTTTCTTGTCTTGTCGTTTCGTTTTAGGTTTAACATTTTGAATTTATCGTTTTACTAAATAAATCGCGATTTTTTAAATAAAATTTAAAAAAAAAGAGAGGCGTACCGTTTTTTTCTATCCAAACATTTAATATTATGCCTACGTGGACGTCACTGGTTAAAGTAGAAAATTAATTTTTGTCCTAAAAAAAGTGTTTCCACACATGATAGGTGTCTACAAAATATCAAAAGCAGTTTCAATGAACTTGGGGAAAAATTTTTTGGTTTTAATTTTTTTACGTGAAAATGATGCGTCGTACGAGAGTAAGTCTAGGGATTTGCTGTAAAATAAATGGAGATTTTAAAAATAATTTTAGTTTTTAGAAAAGGCAGTGGCGTACCATTTTTTTCTTCAAAAATGTTTAGTTCAAACCTCGTACGGACGTCATTGGCAAAGATTTTGAAACATTCTTTACATCAAACAATGCTCCTTAATGATTAATAGGTGTGTATAAAATTTCATAAAAATATCTGGGGTGATAAGAAAATTATAATAAAAAAGTAAATTTAGTAATTTTCTTAAAACTGTAATAACTCAAAAAATATGAGGTTTAGGACATATGTTGATACTAGTTTTCTTCTTAAAATGACCGAAGGAATCACACTCTTAAGTATCGGCATTCAATTAATAAATACCCTGTATATTTGAAGATGTAGGCACTGAATTGGGTTTTTGCCACACTTCTGAAAAATAAAATAAGCCCTTGCGTCAAACAAATCAGTCAAGGGTTATTTTTGTAACTAATTTTTCCTAAACAAAATATCCCACACTGAAATAATGTCAAATGAAAATGTCAAACTTGACATCCTTTTGATACATTTGGTCATTTGGTGTACATTTGCTATTTTGAGAACGAAAACGAAGTTTTTCGAAATGTCAAAAAAACGGAAATATCTGCTTTTTTCAGTGTAAGATTTTTTGGTTAGGCAGACTTGGTTTCAAAAATAACCCTTAACTGATCCGTTTGGTGCAAGGCTTATTTAATTAAGCTTTATTTTCTTCAGAAGTGTGGCAAAAATCAAATCAAATTAAAGAAAAACTAAAATTATGCCACAAGTAAGTAGCCTCAGGGAATATCATAATATCTCTACCTCTCATTCTAATCACGTGGATTAGTCAGAAGTTGTGAGACTTGTACATTGGTATGCCCTAACTACCATTCGGTGCAGGAATTAGGGAAACCTGGAAAACCTCATTAATTAAGGGGATGGTCAAACGCCTACAGGTATCAATCTCTCACATTGATCCAAACGACGTTCTTCCACTCTACCATACCCGCAGAGACGATACTAATACTTTCCACAAATATAGTTGACCTACGGTCTACCGGCCGCAGGATTTGAACCTGTGAGCCTTAAGATATTTATTTCTCTTTTATTCTATAATAATAAGCATATTGTTCTAGGTACATTTTCACTGCTCACTGACATATCAGTCCCATTATTATACATAGTAAGTTTCAGTGTTGTTGTTTTTTATGGTCTCTCGGTGTTTTTTTTTTAACAAAATTGCTTTACTGACACATCAAGTGTGTGGAAAATTGAGCTCTCTTCATCCAGAATAGTCTTTGCTTAGGTAAGTTTAAACAACTCGAAGTTATTTGAGACAAATAGGTATGCTGCGCTGCACGGAGTCGGAATTCTCACGTTCTCTTTTTCTATTTTCTTATGAATGACCGATTCGGTCTCGCTTTGCTTATAAAGCTATGAATTATTCAGTTATTGACGAAAATCACGAAGGGGCTGACATCTGTTGATAGATTACGGAACCACAAATTACGTGCATAATAGGACTGTGAAGTTTTGTGTTATTTTTAATATTTTTATATCATTTCTCTTGTATATATAATATCACAACAGTTTGAAAATAGTATAATTTTATCTTGAATGAGGAGAAGTGCAGAATCTGCATTCATCTGCAAGACGATTTGTAATAAATCTAGTTTGTATGTGTAAATGTAGTGGAAATTTTCTGTATTAGTTAGTAATTTTTCAAACTTTATTGAGATTGTATAATATTTATTTATAAAATGTATATAAAAATGCAAAACATACGCATGAATATTTGCACAAAATCTCAGAAAATCTGCCCAGTGCTGCTCTTACTGTACCTACTTCTGATATTCCCCTGGATAAATTTTCCGTAGACCTGAAACTTTGTAGGCAGTGCAAAATTGAATTAAGAATAGGAAGTTCCATAAAAAAACACATGGAGCTATGCAGCAAACATTTTATTATAGAGGATTATATGCCAGGTAATTATAACAAGGCTATGTTGTGAATTATTTAAGGATATTTTTATATCTGTATGTACATTACAATGCAAATTTTCTTCATTTAATAAAATATATATTTCATGGGGAGGCTGATATCTGTTGTAGATATCTGAATCTGAAAGTTTACGAGGTTACGATGAATTTACGATATATATGCACTCTAGGACATTAAAGTTAAAATAATACTTTTGATAAGTCATAAATTACACTTTTACCTAAAAAAATACATAAATACCAAGAATTACACCATAAAACACAACATCCCTGGTAATCGGAAATTGTAAACAAGTTGTTGATCATCTCTGCATCCGACATATTGAATTTTACAGCGCCATCTAGTGATTCATACATTTCGCGAATTAAATGTTTCGAATTATTTATCTTTGTACAACACACTACTTGAAGAATACGACGTCCTTAATTCAAGATCAAATTTAAATGGCAAGCATGTACAATGAAATGTACAAGAAACAATTAAAATCTTTAATCTTCAAGATAATTAGTGTAATTTGTGCTGCAGCCAACACAACTCTTATTTATTTTTGGCTTGGTATTCCAGAATTATTACAATCCGATTTTATTCTCTGTACAGCTCCAATGCCGATATAGAGCTAACAACATAAAATATTCCCGTTGCCTAATGAACACAGACTAATGAAACTAATTTCGAGTGTAGGTTGAAAAATTGGAAATCGTTATAAACGCTATTTATTTTTATTGAAAACGGATGCTATTGTACTTTCCATTTACAACAAAATGTAGAATAGCATAAATGATACGGTCTGCGCCAAGGGAACGATATCGAGAGGTAATTTATCAAATGTTGTTAAATACTTTTGGGCTAAATTGTTTTGGACGTTGGTGTTTTTAAATTATTCTCTTGATAAAAACAGCCGACAGGAACAAGGGCGGATTAAATGTTTATTTTTGATCCGAGTATCATGCTGCAATTAATTTTTGTCCGTAACATTTGTTAACGTATTGCGTTCAATTCCGGCCAATAACATAAAATTGGTGAATTATTCATATTGAAACCAAAAAAACAAAATGCTTGCTATTAAAATGTCAACGGTAAAATTAATTTGCACACTATAAAAATAAATTGAAAAGGTGAATAAGTACTTACACTCCAAAAAATTTTGCAACCGAATCATGAAAGAGATAGAGTTCCAGGGCGTCTATAGCGTATTGCAGTAGCTGAAGAACACATTTTAGAGATTGTTGAAGAGAATCCCCGAATAAGTACCAGGCAATTCGCTAAACAAGTACAAATAATGTCCTAATCAATAGAGTGGCTTATCATAAACGAGCTTATCAATTATATCCGTACGACGTAAAGCTTGTCCAAGTATAATACCAAGGAATTATCCCTGACGAGTTATATTTTGTGAATGGTTGCTGCAATAACCTGTTCAAAATCCCAGATTTTCAGCTCATGTGTTAGTTACATGAAGTTATTTTTATGCGAAAAATTTTATCTAAAAAATGTATTTAGAAAATACAAATAAATACGTAAATACAATGAATAATACTTTTAAATACGAAAATATTTATTTACCCCAGGTCTTGGTCTTTCACGAATTTAAGAAAATTTTACTTTAGTTATTTTGAAATTTTTTTAAGTAGCCTTTGAAGCTAGCTTCAGATGATACTTCGATGACTTTTAATTTAAGATACAAACATTAATGGACATTTTATCGAACAGTCTTTTAATAGTGTAATGAAGTAATACTGAGAGTATCACAATTACAGGAGAGGAAGAAGAAACGAAACAAACGTCTGCATTGGAACTCATCAACAATAAGTACAAGAAAGGGGCAAAATATGAAAAGACTAAACGTATGAGAATCGATTATTTGGAGAAAGCTTGATTTCGGAGACATTGGCTTATCATAGACGAGCTTATCAATTATATCCGTACGACGTAAAGCTTGTCCAAGTATAATACCAAGGAATTATCCCTGACGAGTTATATTTTGTGAATGGTTGCTGCAATAACCTGTTCAAAATCCCAGATTTTCAGCTCATGTGTTAGTTACATGAAGTTATTTTTATGCGAAAAATTTTATCTAAAAAATGTATTTAGAAAATACAAATAAATACGTAAATACAATGAATAATACTTTTAAATACGAAAATATTTATTTACCCCAGGTCTTGGATGGCCATACACCGTGATAGGATTAGGAGGAGCAGTTTTCGATGCCATTTGAAACACAAAAATATTAGTTGCGTTATTTTGGAGAATAAAGTTTTTACAAATTTTTATAAAAATAAAACATTGAGAACGTATAGAAAAAACACTCTGTATAGTTTTTGTTCAAATTTCACATAAAGGGGTATTGAGGGACCCTGAGTACCAACCACCTTACCAGATTTTAAATAAAAAATCGTTAAACGTTCTTTTTGAATTCGTGGGGTATAAAAATAATCATAGTAAGCCTTGGATAACCATCTTAAACGCCGTGATAGGATCAGAAGAACAGGTTTTCGATGCCATTCAAAATAAAAATAAAAATTTTTGATTATCTTGAAGAATAAAGTTTTTACGGATTTCTACACAAATGAAACTAGACACCCTGTATATCAGGGACATCCTGTATTTCCGCTCGATAACTTGCGCTTTGTCCAAACAGATGTTTTGCACCTACGCTGAGAAAGTTGGTGCAGGTAATAAAGCTTGAATTGAATGAATAACTTTACAAAAAGACAAAGGTTTATAAACTGTTTTTGTTAGTAGTTTTTAAACGTCAAAAACGAGACATCTATTGATGTCCGCGCGCACAGAAAATGCGCTGGCATCTCTTCGTCTTGACGCAACTATTTGCTAAGAAGGGGGAAATATGTAGAGAGCGTGCGCATTTTGAAATGCTCATGGCAGGTTTTTAATAAATGATTTGTACTCAAACATAATATTGATGCAGTTTGTTGAAAACAGGGACTTTGACCATATTATAAAATTATGTACTTTTTAGGCACGAAAATAAGGACTAAGTTCATAAAATGGGTCTGACTGGGAGCCCTGGGTTAACAGCTTTATGAAATTATCATTGTATGTTGGAATCAGGGAATTATAATTTGTAGTCTGTTTGAAAGTAACGCAAAGGGAGCGCTCTCTAACGTTTTTTTTACCGCATTTGTATTGTGCACTTGCAAAATGCGAAGCAAAATGTATTTTAAATTTTATACCTAAATTCTAAGATTTTATTTAGAAGAATATGATGTTCATAAATTCCTCGATTACTCCAACACTTACAATTTCATCGTCAGTTTCATTTTGTGCTTTCGATTGTGCTTCATAAATGATCTTTTTACTCATTTATTACTCAAATGTAGACATGTACTTTATTATGTAATAATTATTACCAATTTTCATAACAATTTTCACAGCAATATCACTTTTAATATTGCATTAGCCAGAAAATTAGCTAGTATTAAGTATTATATATATTATAAGTATTAATTAAGCAAACTCTACTTCAATATCTTAAAAGTATTTTGAAATTACAAAAATATACTAAATATTATACATTCAGTTTTAACCTCGGCTTTAACAATGCAAGACCAAATGTTTCAATAATAAAAAATGCTTCTACGTAAGCAAAACAATTATTAATTAGATTTAATTACATTTGAATACACTAAATGCATTTTAATAGAAATAAACATTAGCAAATACAAATAAATACAAAATATATCGGCGATGACAATATATTTATAAATAGGTGTACAAATTTGTCGAAGTTACATTCCCCTCGCGTTTCAACGAGATTATTTCCAACAACACTTTTTTTTAATATTTGGGCAGGGATTTCTTATTACACTTTGCCGCCATGCCAGTCGCCTTCTGATTGCTCTACTTTGCGCAAGGTCAGGTTTTGGAGTGGATCAATTTCTAGTGAAGTATATTTTTAAATTATTTTCAAACTGTCCTTTGTGACAAAATTGTATTTGTAAGAGTCCTCTGTCCATTAAAAAATTATTGAATAAGTTCTGAATCACCCTGTATACTTCTTTCACGAATTTAAGAAAATTTTACTTTAGTTATTTTGAAATTTTTTTAAGTAGCCTTTGAAGCTAGCTTCAGATGATACTTCGATGACTTTTAATTTAAGATACAAACATTAATGGACATTTTATCGAACAGTCTTTTAATAGTCTAATGAAGTAATACTGAGAGTATCACAATTACAGGAGAGGAAGAAGAAACGAAACAAACGTCTGCATTGGAACTCATCAACAATAAGTACAAGAAAGGGGCAAAATATGAAAAGACTAAACGTATGAGAATCGATTATTTGGAGAAAGCTTGATTTCGGAGACATTGGAAACCTTTTTAAAGAATAGGAAGGGTAAAATTGAAGGAATGAATTCACTGCCATTCTTTTGAAGGGGCTGAGTTTATGTATCGATTGGTGTTTCCTAATCATCTTTTTTCTCGTGAAATGCTTTTCTCTTGTGTAATTTTTTTAACTGAAGATTTTCCAATGAATTGATACTGATAATCCTTTACTGCGTATCACAAATGTATTTACACTAAGGAAAATTCACCAATAATCTATAACATGAGACCATTTTACTACCTTAAATCAATGTTTTGTTATAACAGTAGAGCACTTACTTGCGTTGAACATTCTACTAAAATTAACTAGATAACTTTATCAGTTGCTAAAATTCTTGAAATAAATGTAGTTAATAAAAATTAAGAAAATAGTGGTACGCAAAATCATTTCTGACAACTGACAAACACCTTAACACTTCGCAGTTTAGATACCAACTGACCTCTACTCCCGGTCGGTCCTTGAGTACATCCTATCGTTGTTAAAAATATGTTATTAAAACTAAACCACGTTTGGAAAACACACCAAACTTCTTGAAATACGAGTACTGTAAAAAAATGTTCTGTACACGCTTAGTTTGAGTAATATACTCGTATGCAGCATAAGAAGGATACCACACAAGAACTCCGTACTCTTACTACGCATAAAACACACAAATAATGTTTTAAGGGCAGGAAAATCATAGAATTTTCTATCATCGCGCATAATAAAGCCTAGCATTTTATTGGTTGAAGAAACTACACTTTCGATATGTGCAGTAAATTAAATTTTCTGACCAGATAAAACTCCATGATCCTTTATTTGAGTTAAATAGTTCCAAATAAGATTATTAATATTATACGCAAACAATAAATTAATTAATTGTAACATTATTATTAATATTTAACCTAAGCTGGTTTGACTGATACCAAGCACATATAGCAGTAATATTCTTCTGTAACAACAGAAAGTCATTAATATTACGAATATCACAGTCAATTTTTAAATGATCGGCATATGATAATTTGTATATAGTAGAAATAATAAAGGGCCAAAATTCGACCCCTGGGGTACCCCAAAAGTATGTGTTATAAGAAAGGAAAGGAAAGATGTTTTAAGGAAAAGAAAATGTCCCGTCATTGCAACGAGGCATTTTCAGAAACAAACTCTTGCAAAATAGGAACTTGATAGGGTAACACTGTCCTGTAACTTTTCTCAACATTTTTCGTTTAAGCAAGTTTTGTTAAATCGACACCATTTGGGTTATAGATTATACCCTTGAAGTATGTGACATTCGTTAGGCGACACCCTGTTATAACAGATGTTCTGGAAAACACTAGCATAAATTTAGGGCCTGATAAATTTTCAAAAAATATTATAATTACAGGGCGTTGAAAAAATTTTTTTAGAATCTAGTTTCGGTCTTATTTTCCACAAAATTAGACCGAATGCACTGAAATTTTGTTATGTGAGGTTTCTGAGGATGCTGAATATTCTGGTGTTATAATTTTTGGCTATATTATACAGGGCGTTCACTGCAGTACTCCACGGGAACATTTTAGGTTCCAACTTTTTTGAGGTTAATCTTTTTGTCCCTTTTGTTACTTGCTGTTATGACAAATTTTATTCTAAACAAAAAAGGTGCTCTTGTAAGAAGTGCCCAAATTTGCTGGTTTTCGAGAAAAAACAGGCATAGTGTGCCAAAGTCAAGCAGATAGTATCCCAAATTATTGTTTTTTATTTCAAGTAGGCTTGTGTCAATTGTGTGAAATGAATGTGTTATGTGCATTATAAGAACAAGTATTTAATATTTTAATTCGTTTAATAACATATTTCTATTTGCTACAGTATGAATAACGGTAATAATTATTCAAACTCGGAATATACCGATATATATTGCTGACTTTAGGCTAATGTTTAGAAAACTGTTCTGCTGTTGTAAGGCGATATTCGGAAAAATTTCTTGGTCGCAAATTACCACATGGAAGTACATGTTTGGCTGTTGAAAGACGATGCCGGGAGACAGGCTCGTTTAAGCAAAATAAAAGTAAATTCGGGACGACCAAGAACTATAAGGACTGCTGAAAAAGAGAAAAACTTATTAGATATGGCATTTCAGGAGGCTCGTGGCAGTGAGTATCAGGACATTATAACAAAGGGCAAATGTATCCATGTGTGGTACTAGGGAAATTTTAAAAGAGCAGCAGTTACATCCATATCATTATACAAAAATGCAAGAGTTGCTGGAACAAAGACAAAATGAATATGCAAATTATCTACGACCTATCCTTTTTACCGACGAAGCGACTTTCATTCGAACAAGAGTGCTCAATACTCATAGTGAGCATCTGTGGATTGAAGAAAATCGTAGAGCCAAAAGGACATTCAACATTCAACATTCATTTGAAGTAAATGTTTGGGCTCTCAAGATGGGAAATCAGTTAATAGGATACCACAATCCGGATGATAATTTAAATGGCACCAAGTATTTAGATTTAGATTTTTTAAGAAATAGTCTGTTCGAAATTATTGAAGATAATATTCCACTATTAGCAAGAAATAATTATTATTTTATGCGTGATGACGGTCCACCACATTTTATTTGAGTATGCAGAAAATGATTTCATGAACATTTTCTTGGGCGATAAATTGGTCGAGATGCAGATGCTCCAGTTAACTGGCGTCCAAGGTCACCAGGCCTTAATCCCCTTGATAATGTAATTTTGAGCTATGCCAAGCAAAAAGTATATGAAATAGAAAAAAAATTAGCAGAACAGCTGAGACAAAAAGATTGTTGATGTTTTCAACCATCTAAAATTCAGAACATTTAAAAAATACATTGTTTTAATCATAAAAAAGGATTCGTTTTTGTATTCGTGTATTGTGTTTTTGTATTAGTTATTCTTGTTTTTCTTTTTTCAATTGTATTCAGTATGTGTTAAACTTTTTCAGAAATAAACTAACCATTACTTTTTATCATTACCACTAAAAGAATAACTTTGATTTTGAGTTTTATTAATGAAACTAATAGTAATAGTAACTAGGTGGCAAAGCCTACTTGAAATAAAAAACACCAATTTGGGATACTAACTGCTTGATTTTGGCGCACTATGGTTTTTCTCGAAAACGGGCAAATTTAGCACATCTTACAAGAGCGCCATTTTTAGTTAGAATAAAACTTGGCCAGCAAGTGACAAAAGGAGCAAAAAGATTAACCTCAAAAAAGTTAGGACCTAAGATGTTCCCGTGGAGTACAGCACTGAACACTCTGTATGATAGCGTCGCCAATTAATAACTCCAAAGCGTTTAGCATCACCAGAAATACCACATAACAAAATGTTAGTTCATTCGGACGAATTTTGTGGAAGATAGGACCCAAATTAGATTCTAAAAAATGATTTTCAATGCCCTGTATCTTGGAAACGGAAAAAGCTTACGCCTAGATACGCCCATGGTTAATAGAAATAAATTTCAATATTTTTTGAAAATCTATTAGGACCAGAACACCATGTATACTAGAAAAATACTGACCAAAGGCATTAACAATATCCTGTGCATTCGTAAAGATACAATCATGCCTGGTGTTATGAGGGAGATATACTCTTCTTATTCATCAAAATTGTGAAACTCTGAAGGGTTTAAATGACCCTTATGGTCTTTTGTAGAATTAAAGCTATTATGAAAGATTATAATCTTTCTTTATGTGATTAATTAGCTACAATTTTTACGAATATGAATGCGGAGGAAATTTAGTTTTGAACAAATCTTTTTTTTTTAAATCTGAACAATTTTTTAGCTGCATACCAACAGTTTGATAACCGATATTCTGAAATAGCACTCTAATAACTTTCCGACATTCTTTGTGTGTGGCCTCAGCAATTAATTAAGCAAAAATGGAATGAAACGGATGGAAAGTTAAACAAAGCATTAATTTCATCGCAACTCCATTTCTAATTAAAACAATCTCACTAAAAATAACAGCCTTGATGAACGAGATTCATCTACAATAATATTGGAGCCGAAATTCGGAGAAACGGGCTGATTGTTTTAACTTTTTTGTCTCGTTTCGGTAAAACATCAGTGAGTAGAATCGAAACCGTATATCGTCCATATATCGATGGGGACTATGTGATTATACTTGAAATTTGACTCGATCCGACCAATGGAATAATCCTGAATACGTTAGTTATAGGTTTTCCATTGCTAAAATAATGATTAGAGATAATGGAAATTCGGATTGTTGAGGTAAATATACTGAAAACGATACTAAAATGTAATAAGTTGACAATATAGAGTATATATACCCGATGGCCCATTAGTAGTGGCTTGGTTATTATATAAAAAAATCACTAGCGGTAGGAAAAGATACTTGTCCCAGCAAAATACACAATTGACAAAATCTGCTACGTTACAGTTTAGAATCCAGGCAGAGACAAAGTTTATTACATATGTATGCCCAATGCGTAGGCATAAAGAGAAAATTCATAAATAATTAAAAACCACGACGAAATGTTTGAAAATGCATTGAAAAGTTAAATAAAAAAAAGAAATCAGAACAGGCCATACCCGCGCATGGATAACATACAAGCTCCCGCACTTACACTATAGACTAGGGCCGATAATTTTTTAAACCAAAAAAAATAATAGTAGGATGAAACCCATTGGAAAAGGGAGAGAATACAACAAAAATGTAAAGAAAAATAATTTACGGGAGATCTGAGGTCGGGAAGTGGAAGGGGGTGAGTTTTTAAGGGTAAAAAACGGTTTACCTCGATTTCTGGCAAAACTACAAGTCCTATGGAAAAAAGTTACTTGAAAAATGTTCACCTTTTATGTAAAAGTTTTTATATATTTTTAGGTATTAATAATATTGTGTGAAACTAACATTTTTCAAGTAGGTATTGTCTTATTTAATTCATTGACAGGATGTCACTTTTTTGTCATTGTCGATATTTAACTTCAAATAATTTTAATTTTTATAATAATTTTTATAGTCAGATATTTGATTCAACTTAAAGGAGACCACCTGAAGAAGCAATCCTAAAAATGCAGAAATAGGTCAGATCTCATCTATTGTGGTTGAATTTGTCGTGTTCCCACTGCCAAAAAAGTGAAGTTAGATTTTTATAGAGTGAGTAAATTATATTATTTTTTTAGATAATTATTAAATAGGGCTTTGTCTGTGGAATTGTTCATTAGCATACCTAGATGTTTGGTATCAGAGAACATACATATGACTTCATTGATAGGAATTGTAGGAGATTTGATTTATATTAGCTTAAACTTTCTAAAGTCTCAAAATTTATGTGAAAAATTCAAATAACCAAGTTTTTGGTTGTTTATTTTTATCCTTTACAAAAAAATTTTTTTTTTCACGATATTTCCTGAAAACTTACTTTTTTATGTCCCAAATACACTGTAATTTTTTTGATTTAAAATATTTATTTTTTCACCTTTTTTTGAATCGAAAATTCTCACGTCAAAATATCTGCTTTTTTAAAAAAGTCGGTGGGCTTTTTGTTCGTTGAACTTTCTGATGGTGTAAAAAAATATGCATTATTTTGGTAAACGTTCTCAGAAAATGCAAAGAGACGAAAAAAATATTGTAGATGTTTTATTAAATTAACTTTATTAACTTATTTAGTGGTTAATTATAGTAGTATATTTCGACTTGCAATTTTTTTGTTTATCAGTGCAATATGGAATCTTACGTTTTTCGAGTAATTAAAGTATAAATTTTAATAAATAGCTCAAAATTGTACATAATGATTAAAAAAAAAATTCGGATTCGAGTTTGTCGCATCATTTCTTTGTATTTTCTGAGAACATTTACCATAGTAATGTATATATTTTTTACACCATAAGATAGTAGAGATTCCAACGAACAAAAAGCCAACCGACTTTTTCAAAAAAGCAGATATTTTGACGTGAGATTTTTCGATTGAAAATTAGGGTGCTTTTTCGATATTATGTCAAAATAAGGTGAAAAAATGTATATTTTAAATAAAAAAAATTACAGTATATTTGGGACATAAAAAGGTAAGTTTTCACCAAATATCGTTAAAAAAGATTATTTTTTATAAAAGATAAAAATAAAAAACCAAAAACTTGGTTATTTGATTTTTTACATAAAAAATTTTGAGGTTATGTGAAAAAAGTGTAAATATAAAAGTTGTAGATCTTTTTATTACCTACAACTTTGCAATCTAACTTTTTTCCATAGGACTTGTAGTTTTGCCGGAGATCAAGATAAACCGTTTTTTACCCTTAAAAACTCAGCCCCTTCCACTTCCCGACCTCAGATTGCCCGTAAATTATTTTCCCCCTCATTTTTGTTGTATTCTCTTCCTTTTCCAATGGGTTTCATCCTACTATTATTTTTTTTTTACTTTTTACCATTTTCAAAGGCTTCAGCACTGGTTTACTATGGCATGGAGAATAATGGATGATGCAGCAACAATATAGTGAGGAATTATTAGCTAACGGACCAAAAAGAAGGTATTTTCAAAATCCTCATTTAAGCGCTTAGAGTTGAATCCCCATGGTGGTATTCCATAGTTATAAAAATTACACAAAACAGAAACTATACCTCTTCAGAGTGCACACCATAACCTCGAAAACTAAGAAAGTTTGGTATAAACTTTTACACTATTTAAGTAGGTTTTGCTGTACTATATTTCCAATATACCTCTAAATATTCGTTCACAATACAGGATTATTTTTTCTTTGTTTTTGTAGTTGGCAGAGACAGCAGCAAACTATTTCCCATATCTTCAAAATCTCCAATTTTTATTTGAAGAAATTGATCACATCAACATGCCTCAGGTATGGCACAAATCATTGCCACCTAAAATAATAATGGTCAGTATTTTTCGTTTACAAACATATTTTGTTTATAATTATCTTTGTACTTAAATACGTATCAGGAGTCCATTAGAAATGTTTTCATTTTCTTCCTAAAACGCGTGATTTTTCAGTACCTGTGAGCATCGCATATATTGAAAAATATACTAATAGCACATTCTGAAAAAGACATAATGTTATTCTCAGCCCAGTAATCAATATATTTTTTATATATTTGCTGATTCAATAATTTCTGGGGGAATTAATTAAGTAATTTAAAGAATTCGTTGCTGGCATCAAACTATTCAACATTTTCTTCTATCGCTGAAAACTGCGACCCTACAAAAATTCAGCTATGCCAATCCTCTTCATAACTATGTGAAATTTTTATGAAAACATGTTCATATAATACCACTCATGAAACAATGTAATCCCCAACAATGCCCTTTATATTTCTGTTCCATTTTAAATTTTTAGTAATAACACAGACAGTATCGCATAAGAGTATATTGTCTCTTTTGTTGTCATTTCACTGAAATATAGGTAATAACTGAAGGTACTACCCTAGAACCATTAACACATTTGACCACTTCATATTTAGTTTAGTTTAGTTCGCTTATTTGCCAAATTAGACAAATTATTCAGATACACAAGTTAAATAGGGCAATACACAAAGTGAAAAACGCTAGGACAATAATTATGGAATAAATAATATGTATGGAAAATATTAACAATAGTTCTAAGACTATATCATGGATAAATTACTAAGGGATGGAAATATCATTTGGTAACAGAAATTCCTTTGGTTTGCATTTGAAACTTTGGATAACTTAATGTTTATTATTTTAAATTCTATATAAAATTTCTATTGGATTGATTCAACTAAAATAAATGATCATTACTCTAAACGGATCAAAAACAAAGTATTAGACATTACATGGCAATATCTATCAATCTTTTATTTTAAAATCAAATCCGCGTCTCTTTCAAAATGCTGCGGGAAAAATCTACTCATAATAATGATTAATAATTTGATATCAGATCATAGATATAATAAAACATTAGATTTGAGTTTTTTAAGTAGCATTAGTAAATGTGTTCTGTTTCAAAGCAACGTGTAACGTCGTTTAAATAAAAGTATAAGTCTATGTGGGTGTTACTTTTCGTTATCAACAGCATCAGGTTTATTCAGAGATGTAAAACGTCTTCTAAAATAATTTACGTATATAATTATACCGATAGTACTATCTGATACAAGATATTGTATATAAAATGATTAATTTTTCACAGCATATGAAAGAGTAGGTAGATCTTTCGAATTTTAAATTATTTCTGTCATACTTTTTTGGAGCATTTAATCTGTCAAAGCTGGAACTGGGCTTAACAAAATAATAGATATTTTTTGTTTTCCTTCCTCTACATTTAACAAATTTAATTTAGAATTGTATTGATAAATCAGTTATAAAGACGCCAAAAATGAGGATATAACTAACCCGCCCAATACTAATTTTATGTAATTTCAGTAGTGCAGAGTAATTTTATGAAAAATGTCTAAAACCAATAGTTTTTTTAAAAATGCCGGGTGTTCCCTCTAAGACTTTCAGTGTGAATATCTCAGAAACCATCATAGTCAGTGCGACGAAATTTGGTATACAGACAGTAGATGCGTAGAATCTCATAATAACATCAAGTCTTATACAGGGTGTTCCATTTTCAGGAAATCGATTTCATTTTGATATTTTGGTAGGCAATCCCGCTAAAACTTATATTTAAATTGAAATATCATTAATTATGAACACATTCTGAAAAATAAACATTCAAAAATTTTAAAATTTAACATAAAAAAACGAAAAACGCCTCCAAAGGTACCCAAATTTCATTGTTTTGTCATGTAAAACGTGTGTAGCCTTGAGCCAGACTTACACAGAAGAAACTAACATTGCTAAACGTCAAAACTATGAATCTTATTCTTGATCTTGCCTTGGTTTCACAAGACAAGACAATACAAGACTTGAGAGCGCGAATTGCAAAACAATATTTAAAAAAGCGAGACAAAACAATAAATATTGCTATGGCAAGAAGTTTTGTATATATACGAAAGGATAATACTTAACAATAACTGAAAAATAAATTTTACATTTCTATAGTACGTATAACTATACTTTATTTATAGGATTTCCAGCATATAACATTATTTTCAAAATCAAGCTTTATTGAGTTTCAGGGTATAGACAGAGTGGAAGCGGGTTTCTCGCTTACCGGTAACTCGTGCTTATCAGCGCCGAATTCTCGCGCACACAGTAGAAGCTGTTAAAAGCGGAAAGGGACAAAAATTTATTTGATACGTCTTACATACTTCCTTGCAAAATATCAGCAGCATCTGACGATGAACTGATCGTTTTGGATTCTATAATTACTAAGTCACAGAGAAAACAATAGAGGAAATTATTCGGAATTCATTTATTTAAAATTTCAAGGAAAGTTCTTTTCAGTATACAAGGATGACAGAAGAAATCTTTCACTGCATTTTAGATAAAGTGAAATGCCTTATAATGAAAAATTGGTGTAATCTACATAAGCAAACTATATTGGAAAAAAGGACTTGTTATTACTGTGAGATAAGACTGATTTACTTTAGTTAAAAGGTGCCTATTTAAGAAAATTCAAATCATTTTTCTTTAGAATTTCTGTTAATTAAGCCATATGTACAGTTGCATACATTAAATATCTAAAGTACAAATTAATCTTGCTAAATTTTCTAACGAAAACAGACATTAAATAATTTTCAAAATTTACTTTTGAACAAAATTATACTAACATATAATCAGCCACATATATCCAGCAACGTTAATAAAAAATGTTTTCGAAAACTACTACATTATTAATATACAGGATATCCAGAATATAAGTGCCGATATTAAAACGGCTTGTATATCTGATCAAAAGAAGCAAGAAAAAAGTGTCTAAAACTAATAGTTCTAACCTAAAAGCAGTAGTGATAACAGTGCGGCTAGTACCTTTCCATTTTCTGTACCTAGTGTTTGTTTGATATTTGCGTACGTAAAGAAAAAATGGAACAATTTATAATAACCATAACCTGTTAATCTATGAGGAATCTAGGCAAAACTCTCTGGCTAGGAGACATTTGTACGATAAACGCTTTTCACAAGCAACGACATTAATTTAGAATACTTATAACTATTTCACATTTTATTATGTGTGGTAAAAAGAATTCTAAGAAAACCGTTCACATATCTGACATGGTAGATCACAAAACCCGTTTGCTCTCATATACTGTTGGTCAGATAAAATTGTTAAATCAAATAAGTATGTTTTGTTTGGTACAATTTACCATACAGCAAAATAAAGGCACTCATATTTCGGACACTATGTATGTTTTAATACTTAACCTCTCTCCAATACGTGTGTACTATATCTCGGTTGCTGAAAATTTTGTCCTATATAGGTCATCGACGAAAACTGAAGATATTACTAGTTCTTTCTCCATTTTTCTTTCGTGTACAAATAAATTAAATTTGAATTCTGATAAAAGCGGGCACGCAGGTTTCCGGCGCGAACCTGCTTCAACCTGCTTTCACTTTGTACGTGTCCATTTAAAAGTATGTTATAATTTTCAAAGCATATACGCGTGGTTTGGCTCAGGGTACCAGTAAGCGAGAAACTACGAAAGCAACCTGATGTCAAACATAGGTCCTTCTTATTTTTAGAAAAATATATTTAGATTATTCTCAATATCCTGACATTATTCTCAATATAATGATATTTTCTTAATATATTGACATTTACTGTAATATTTTTTTGTATCTATTTACATTCCACTAGCGATTTAGGTAGTAAAAGTATGTTAATTTAGTTATAGGCGTCGCACGTAGTATTGAAAAAAGGGAAAATTTTTTGAGAAATAACATTTACAGTTTTTGTTATAATTATTTTTTATGGATTCTTATTCAGCTTTATTACAAACTTCTCTGTATCAAATTTTGGCAACCTACAGTTAACGATTTTTTACTTTTCAATAAATACCTTAAGCATTTATGTCGTCACTTTCAGACCCCTAATAATATCGAATTTCAATCATAGGCGTCCGATATTAGATTCAAAAGGAAACCTCTTTGTGCTAAATTTGAATGAAATATCTCTTAAAGTATTCAAGACACACAAACAATAAGTTACGCACACAGAATATTTTTTTTACGTTCGCATATCTGCTAATTTTAAAACTATTAGTTAGACAAACAGTTACTACTTGTTTTCATTAAGTATCACAATCTCGAGAAATTTTTCTTTCACTAAATTTAAAAAAAAAATTAAGATCTCATCTGCCATAACAATTTTTACATTTATAAGTGTATTAGATATTTTTTTCTATAACGATATTATTACATAACTATTTGTTCTTATGTATCTTATCATGAAACTTTCTAAATAACATGTTTCATATGAGGCAATGTTTGAGATATTTATTAAAAAGTAAAGAAGCGTTGAAGGCAGGTTGTCAAAATTTGGTATAGAGGGGTTCTAATAAAACTGAATAAGAATTCGTTAAAAATAATATCCTAAAAAAATCGTTAATATAATTTTTCGACAAATTGATCCTCTTTGCAATCCTACGTGCGACGCCTATGACTAAATTAACATCTCATAGTGTCAAAATAGTTACTTTATAAGTATATATAAGCTACGAAAAACTCAAAATAATTGGATAAGTAAGTCTATTAAAAGTTAAACCATTGACATTGAATAGGTTGCCAAAATTTAGACAGAGGGGTTTCAAATGGAGGTGAATAAGAATACGACAAAAATAATTACCTAAAGAAATCGCAAATGTTATTTCTCGAAAAACTGGTCTCCTTTTTCAATTCTACGTGCAACGCCTATGACTAAACACGCTTTTACAACCTAAATCCTAATGTGAATAAATACATAAAAATATCACAGTACTAAGAAAAAAGTCAAGATATTCAGAATGATCCCAATATATTGAGTTTTCTAAAAATAAAAAATATGTTTGACACCAAAGTGCTTTCGTAGGCTTCCACTGTGTAAGCTCTATCCTTCTTTAAACTGCTGTTTTTATATTACAATAAATAATTACAAATTAAATATACAATTACAAATTTCATAACTTATAATTACATATTGGGCGCTGGTTACCAGTAGGCGGAAAACCTGCTTCCACTCTGTCTGTACCCTAGTCCAGTCCTGCTCAGCTGGAACTCGTTATAAATTTACTACCACTTGGCGGAAACAGCTCCGATTTTGTTTTGTTTATTTCGTTCATTATTTACAACTTATTATGTAAAAGTGACGATATGTAGGCATACTTTATAACGTCTACCAATCGACCACTCTCGACGATGCTGCTGAACGATCAACTATATCGATAGCTACGTGTGAGTTGACGAACGGGAGCGTAACTGACCGAGAGTAACCACCACTGTTACCAAATTTGTAAAGTTCCATGTTTCTTATTTGTATACGAGAGTCTCATAAGAAATTTGCGAGACTCACAAGACAAGACATGACCTTACAAGATCGAGCAAGAATTTAAAGAAACTTTTATCTTGTTTTGTAAGACAAGACAAAACTTTTTCAAATTTTGACTTCTTTTCTCAGCTAACACTAGTATTAATAAAGTAAACAAAGATATCCTAAATATCCTTCAAACTGTAATGTGCGACAACATTGCGATCTATTATCTATAGCTGTTAACCGCAAACTAGTTGTACATGTGTCTCGTTTTTTGTACCTATTTTTGCTTGATGTTCGCGAGCGTATATAAACAAAAATAGAATAAAAAATAATTTTTACTCATTGTGTATACGTGTCGCTTCTCTCGATAAAAGATAAAAAAATGTTTCGTCTAATACGAAAGTAGGTTAATTGCAGTCTCGTCTATATTCATTACAAAATTATTAGATATATTTTATTTAAGTAAATCTACTAAGTAATGCATAACATTGCCGTTTATTCTATTAAATGTGTACAAAGCATTCCCTTACATAATTTTCTCCATAAGCTGCCTACTTGAGCAAGCTTGTGCCACCAATTTTTCCTAGTCGAAATATAAATTGAGGACATTTTTCAGCAGGAAAGTTTGGGTTTTCCAACGATTTATCTTCCTACTTTATCCCAAAACGACGGTCATCGCCGGTTAAAAGACCTATGATATATCATTTAATCTGTTTCATTCCTCCCTTTCCAGCATGCATAAAGAAATATACATTAACTTTTAATGCCGGAGCAGAGAGGATTTATTTATTGTGGAGCCCTAAAATATTGCAGTAGGTAGATGTAAAATAGCACACGCTAATTTCCAATGATACCCAATATATGAAGGACATTAGTGCTAACCAACTGAGATTTTAAAGTTTAGTCACACTAACAATATATAATTGTATAGATGATGTCTATTTTAATCATCTAACTCAATATTATTCGATATGGTGCAAAAATCGCTGTGCTATATATATTAAGGAATAATCAAGTGTATGTGTTTTTACGTAATAGAATTAAGAAATTTTAGAAAAGTGTGTTACTTTTAATCAGGTTATTATGTAATTTTACAGAAGTTTTCGTGTGATTTCTGTTGCACATGCACAGAGGCACATCAACCTATCGTTGACTTCCAAAATTGTAGAGAGTGACTAATCGTTAGCTTGTTGACCAGCGCGACGGGCGAGGCGTGCGGGGAGCAACATTTCATAGGCGTACTAAATTCGAATGCGATCAGATATAAAAAGTACACAAAAATGACAAAACTAATTGCATTAGATAACATCCATTATTTTTAGAGTAAAAACAGTGATATAACAGTTTTTTCCAATTTTGAAGAGTTAGATAATAAAAATAATAAGAATATTTCAAAATTTAAAGTTTTTATCTTGTATTATCAATTACCCAAGGTCGAAAATAATAGAGAGTGACTAATTCACAACACAGAGATGAGTACGGAAGATACGTGTGTTATGATTACCTAAGCGTGTCATGTGACAAGAGTTAAAGCACACAAAATTATCAAAAATAAGTTGATGTCGACTAGACCTAGGACATTAACAATTTACTTTAAATGTGCCACCTGTGTCATTCTCTCTACAAATTAGAATGCCGTCCTTTTGGACGGCGATTGCCCACCACTACCCACTTACACCTACCTGATGAGCAGTCCGCGTCCGCGGATATCACACTTAAGCCTTGTCCTCATGGACGCGAATTTCACGGATTTTTGCACGAATTTTGGAACACCTGTTTTAATTATTTATGGCGGAAAAATCTCAACTTTTGACAATAATTGCAATTTGCGAAACTGTCAAACACTAAAAATATTATTACCCCTTTCATTATTATGTGGTGTTAATAAATTTGTTTTGAGCTTCTGATAATCTACCATGGCAGTTTCATGATGAAAATGATAGGTAATGTTATAGGTAGTAGGCAAAATTTGTTACAAATAGAGATTTTTCAACCATTAAATAAATCGCGCAAATATTTGCGAATTCCGCATTCAAAAGGACAAAAGACTTTCGAATACATACATACTACTTACTATTGGTTACTAGCACTGTCACTATAACGATAACACATTAACAGTTATTATATCATATCGTACCGCTTTCCGTATGACCTTCATACGCCCATGTTTCGTCAAAATTTAATATATTCTTCGATCCAGATTCTTATTTTTTAAATTTTAAATAGTTTTTTTGCCATATCACTATTTCGTTCTTTTTATCAGTATACTCTTTTCGATTTCATTTATACGGACTAAGTTTCATCTTCTAAGATATAGCAATATATATATATATATTTTTTTTTTTGGAAAACTCATTTTAAAAATACAATCTTCCTTCCGCGAGTTTTCATCACTTTTCGTTTCACAGTTGTACTTCTTTATCACTTTTTTATTTGCACACATATGCGATTCACGTACAATTTTGTTAATGAAATACATATTTCAACATCACTTACACTCATATTTTGACCTCGCTAAACTTTTCATACATGTCATCATTCGATATTCCTCATTTCGATCAAATCACTAATAAAATTAGTTACATTCATAATTAAATTAAAAAAAGATATACCCGAAATTTTGCCCGCCTGATCGATATACCCGCCTAAACACACATACATTTTGTATGTAGAATTGAACGTTCTTTTAGATTTTTGCCTTTTTTAAGTATAACTCGACAGATAAAGAAAATAGGTTTTGATTTACCTAAATAATACAGTCAAACAAACTAGCGTCTTCTAGGAGCAACGTCAAAATAAACTTCTAATTCATAATTCACATAAAAAAACCTAACACTACCAATTTTCAGAGCCATGCTATTAAAACTTTCTCAATTATTGAGAATAAAATTTAAACTTTGAACACCTTGTACTTCTTAAACCAGCTACATTTGTATAAGGCATGATAAGCTCAAATATAACATTTTGGTGTTTAGATTTCCAGCTTAATGTTGACCCCAAGAAAATTTAAATTATCTACTCAGTAAAGTTACATATCTATATTTTACAATTCCTACCTAAAAATTACAATGTATAAATCAATATAAATTATAGTGATGGAAACTGGCAATAAAGTTGTAAAATCACATAACATAATATGATATTTTATCCGTTTATTTCTGAAATATTACAGTGTACTTATTTCATTTACAAACCTAGGTTTTATTGTGCGTAATATGACAAGTTTTCAAAATCCCGGCACTTAAATGATTATATAGTGCACTTATCAGATCTAAACTGGAATATGAGTCTTTGGCCTGGATTCCCTTATATTTTTGTCACATGTCGTGTATCGAAAAAGTGCAGCGTCCTTTTTCAAGTTGGCTGTGTTCATACTTGATGGTCATTACACTAAAAGAGGTTTTCCACAAGGGGCATTTTTTGAGCGTTTCAACATATGTAGCCTGGCACTGAGCCGTATTTTTTTTGAAACTCGACTTCCATATCCCTAGAGTGAATGTGAGACATAAGTATATTTTTCATTTAAGCAATCATCAGACTAATTTGTATGCGGTCGCTCCTATCCATCAGATGTGTGCTAATTACATGTAAGTTGAATCTTGGTTGGATGTGTTCTGTTCAACAATCGTTGTAGTTGTATTAAAAATGTATACAGTATGCGCCAAAAGTATGGAATAAATTCAATAAAAACGAAACAATTATTTTTTGGTAAAAATCCTCGAACAGGTCGATTTGTAATTTAAAAAATACATATTTTAGCGTAAAATGCGATTTTCAAATGTCATTTGTTTTCGAGTAATGACGTTATCGATTTTTTTTTAAATGGCAACACCATATTTTTTTCCTTGATTCTGAAAAATCGTTTAATTCTCTATCAGACAGTACTAAAATTTTGCCCTCTTACATAGCAAAGTTTTCGAGTAAATGATGATTGAATGTTAGAAAACGTAAATCAATTAAAATAAAGCAAAAACGTTATCAAGTTTAGTTTTTCGAATTCCATAGTTCTTTTATGGATCACGTAGGTGAAAATCTTTGCAAAGTGTCATTGTCACACCGACTTTCTAATAAGTATTGTAAGCGACATAGAAATTATTATTCAATTTAAAGTATTATGGCACATTTAACTGTTACTCAAAGAATTGAAATTTTAATTCTTATCGGATGCGGGAATATGATTAGAACTCAGCAGGAAGTTTGCGATTTATTTAATGAAAAATATCCAGATCGTCCTATCAACCAATCAACAGTCAGTAAGGTAGAGTCTAAATTTAGAGAAACTGGCAATGTTGTAAGTATTCCAAAACCTGGACGTCCAAGCATTAATGAAAATCAAAAACAGAACATTTTGTTAAGTATGGTGGATAATCCTCATAATTCTTCACGATTGGTTGCATTAAACAATGACACTAGTCAGAGCACAGTGCTACATATCTTGAGGAAGGAAAAATATCATCCCTACAAAATTCAACTTGTGCAGGAACTCAATGAAGATGATCCCGATCGCCGCTTACACTTTTGCGAAATTCTAATGGATTTATGTCAAGGAAATAGAAATTTACACCGGCAAATACTTTTTTCAGATGAGGCCACATTTTGTCTCAATGGTACAGTAAACCGTCAAACTTGCAGATATTGGAGTCGGGAAAATCCTTTCTTCTTTGAAGGAACCCTTACAGGACAAAGATATTTAGAGTTTCTAGAAAATGACCTTGTTCCAGCCCTTGCAGTAATTTTTCCTAACGATAATGACCCTGACATTCCTGACGATACCATATGGTTTCAGCAAAACGGTGCACCTCCGCACTATGCGCGCCCTGTACGAGATTTTTTGGACAACTGTTTTCCTGGGAGGTGGATCGGCACACGCTGACCGATAGAATGGCCTGCAAGATCGCCAGATCTTACACCTCTTGACTATTTTTTATGGGGATACTTGAAGGCAAAAGTGTACATTAATAAACCACGTAACTTAGAAGAACTTCAAAATCGCATTCGGGACGAAATACGCAGAGTTACCTCAGAAATCATTCAAAATGTGCGAGAAGAATTTCTTCACAGACTTGCGCATTGTCAAGAAGTTGATGGATGGCAATTCGAACATTTAATTTAAGTATAAAATTTAATCAATTGTATTTTATTTTACATACCTCAGAATTGTTACTTTTTTATGGATAAAATTTACGTTTTCTAACATTCAATCGTCATTTACTTGAAAACTTTCCTATGTAAGAGGGCAAAATTTTAGTACTGTCTGATAGAGAATTAAACGATCTTTCAGAATCAAGGAAAAAAATATGGTGTTGCCATTTAAAAAAAAATCGATGACGTCATTACTCGAAAACAAATGATATTTGAAAATCGCATTTTACGCTAAAATATGTATTTTTTAAATTAAAAATCGACCTGTTCGAGGATTTTTCCCAAAAAATAATTGTTTCGTTTTTATTGAATTTATTCCATACTTTTGGCGCATATTTAATTTTTATTTTGACTTTATTGTTAGTTGGTAGTATTTTATTTGTTTCGTAATATTTCATTGTAACTTTATGAGTGTTTGTAATTTAATTTCTATAGTTTATTCATATTTTTATTTAATCTTCTCCTTATCCTGTAATTAGGCTATTGCCCGTTGGATATTGTAAAAATAAATAAACAATAGTAGCCATTGACCAAATTACAAAAGAAAATTCTATTTTCTGCAGTGATTTTGTATAAAGCTTATGTATTCTGTCTATAGGTATGAAAAATATGCGATTTAACTAAATAAAACAGGTTATATGCAGTTCAGCTTTAACTTTCATATTTTAGTAGGTACTAACAATGGTATATGTTATATAATAAGACCTTTGTACGTAATGCAACGTAAATTAAACGTCATTATGGTATACTCGATATTTCTACATCACGGATACAATGAAAACTTCCTGATGAAGGCCGTTAGGGATGGAGCAATATAAGATAATAATCAGTAACTGCTCAAATTGTAGACAAAGTTTTAACTTCATCAGCACAATTTCGCTCCCAATTCATCACAGTTTCACTCTCAATTCACCACTTTTTGTAATAAAACTAGTCATGCAAACTATTAACGAACAACTTTCTGAAGGAAAATAAGAAATACGAGAAGCTTGTAACATAATAGGTACTTATCATTCGAATTTTATAAATACTAAATACATGACTTGTTTTTTCCCCAAATATTTTTTAATATATTAAAATAATGTCCCAGCAGAATCCACATAAAATGTCACAACGGTAAATATATTTCCCTCCAGTCCAATTTGTGATATATCATTTGAAAGGTTTTTTTCTTTATCAGTTCAATTTCCTAATGGAAAAAGTCTCTGATCTTAATCATTTTTGAGAGTATAAGTGGCATTCCTAAACAGAAATGGTATTATACTTTAGATATTTCGAATTAGTATTCTCAAAGTTGTCTGCTAAATAAAATGTGAATTTATTTAAGCTGTTTATAATACCAGCTACAGGACAAATAGTGAATTTTAAGAAAGTTTAAAAAAAAAGTAAAAAATATATTCCTGCTGCTTTAGCAATTATAATACATGTATAAATAAATAAATAATTTATTTGCGTATATATTAAAAATAAAAGTACTTCACAATTAGATAAATAAATCTTTACTATATGTATAAGTGGTTTTTAAGGTTTTCTTGTTATGTGGTTTATTTACTGCCAGTGGTGGACATTTTTAGAAATTTTAAGACATTTATTTTCTTTTTTATATATTTTTAGGTATTAACAATATTGTGTGACTTCATTGATAGGAATTGTAGGAGATTTGATATACAGTATGCGCCAAAAGTATGGAATAAATTCAATAAAAACGAAACAATTATTTTTTGGGAAAAATCCTCGAACAGGTCGATTTTTAATTTAAAGAATACATTTTTTAGCGTAAAATGCGATTTTCAAATGTCATTTATTTTCGAGTAATGACGTCATCGATTTTTTTTTTAAATGGCAACACCATATTTTTTTCCTTGATTCTGAAAGATCGTTTAATTCTCTATCAGACAGTACTGAAATTTTGCCCTCTTACATAGGAAAGTTTTCGAGTAAATGACGATTGAATGTTAGAAAACGTAAATCAGTTAAAATAAAGCAACACCCTCAGAAATTAAATGTGTGGGCTGGAATAGTTGACTACAGAATAGTAGGGCCTTTCTTCTTTGAAGGAACCCTTATAGGACAAAGATATTTAGAGTTTCTAGAAAATGACCTTGTTCCAGCCCTTGCAGTAATTTTTCCTAATTTATGGTGAAGTGAAAATGCTTTAGCAGAACGATTTCTCGGTAAACGTGCCAAATGCAGCTACTTTTACAACGATGTGCAGTGAGTGCAAGTCTAGTGCAAACTTAGGCGTAACGCGGGAATTTTGCAACCGAATCGTGGAAGAGATGGAGGTCCAGGGCGTCCACGGCGTATTGCATCAGTGTAGCGTATTATGCATGAGGCTCAATTATATCCGTACTACAGCGTCTCTAAGTATTAATACCAGAGGATTGGAGGAGAAGGACCGCTTCCATGGCTGCCACGCTTTCCTAACTTTAAGTCATTTAGACTTATTTTTGTGAGGATATTTAAAAAATGAAGTATATTACACCGAAGTGAACGCTATTGATGATGTACGCAAACGTATCATAGCTGCTGTCACAGACCACCTAGACTGTACCCATGCTATTCAATACAACTATACCAATGAAGCCTCGATAGGGGAGCGGTGAAGTGTGTGCGGAAGTTTGGCTCCGCCCTCTTTTGACAGAGTCGGATTCAGTAAAATGTATATTATTATAATATTTTATGAAATTTTAAAAAAGTTAATAATTTTTATTTGAAAGTAATGTGAAATAGAAAGGAATATATTTTTAATAAACCAACATAAAATATTTAATTGTTTTGAGAAGTTTTGTGAAATATTTTTAAATCAGGGTTTAAAATAAAATTCTTGTTATATTAAAGTCTTTATTGCTCTTTAAATAGTGTTACTTTATTTAATACTTGTTGCTTTGTGCCTTTTAAGGAATTGAATATTTTTATTTTATGATTTATTCTTACATCTACATATTTTTCAGAAATTGCTCTAAGTTCTAATCACTGTGTAATTATGGAGAAGTGCATTGCTGACAATTTTAATAGCCGATCAAATCGGAATAGTGATGAAATTTCATTTTTTAGGTAAGTAATAATTAGAAATAATGGAACACGTTTTATGGCATTAAACGGTGCTGCGCAGGCGTTGTGCTGACATTTTCAGTATCGGCTCTGTGTTTTTTAGTGCCCATATGTTTAACAATTATTCTTAGTGAGGTAACAAGTATTAATGGTTTATTAAATAATACCATGTGGAACATTTTGGTGATGCGTGTACTGGCATCTTGGAAATTATAAGCGATACGAAAATGAGCAGTTGGGGGAAAAAACTTAATGACGCTTGCAACTAGATCTAGGTTTTTGAGTTATTTTGAAAAAAGTTAATATGTTATCGTCTGTAACTTTTTTATTTAGAGGACTTTTTAAAATCTGAAAACACTTTTCTGCAGCAAATTTTTTCGAAGAATTTCACTGTATATTCAAATTCAATATGGCGCCCATACCAAAAAATGAAGTTGATGATGGTTTCGCGCAACCGCAACTGTTCGAAATTCTAATATTGTAAATTTATTAATTAGATTTTTAACTTATTATTATTTAGCAAATATAAATTATAATTGTAAAATTAGTCATTCCTTGTAAACAAGGTTATAAATGGCTTTTATGTAGGGCAGTTATATATATTGGAAAACCGTTCTTTGAGGGTTTCAGATTATTTAGTTTATGGTTACAGTATATTGTAAAATTATGTATTACTGTAAATTAGGGTTTAAATAGCAGTCCAATGATAGGAGTCAAGTTAGTTCCTCGAGTTGCTTCATTCACAACATCAGAGGGCACACTCTCTTGACAACATTCTTTTTAGTTTCTATTATATATTCTTTTGTGTACATATTTGGTTTGTAAATACATTGTTGGGAACAAATTTTTGCGTTTTTTTCTGGTTCTTCGAGAATTAAACGAGGTGCAGCAGCACAAGGAGCGATTAAACATTTATTAAAAAAGAAAAATTAATATCGTGACAAATAAACAGTAACACAATAAAAATCTAAATAACATTGAAATTTCTCGAAAAAACTTGCTGAGGAAAAGTGTTCAGATTTTAAAAAGTCTTCTAAATAAAAAAGTTACAGACGAATAATGCCATGTTAACGTTTTTTCAAGATAACTCAAAAACCTAGATCTAGTTGCAAGCGTCATTAAGTTAGCAACAGAATTTTGCCCCAACTGCCGATTTTCGTATCTCTTATCACCAAAATGTTCCACATGGTACTATTTAATAAACCATTAAATACTTGTTACCTCGCTAAGAATAATTGTTAAGCATATGGGCATTAAAAAACACAGAGCCGATACTGGAAATGTCAGCACAACGCCTGCGCAGAGCCGGTTAAAGCTATAAAACGTGTTCAATTATTTCTAATTATTACTTACCTAAAAAATTAAATTTCATCACTATTCCGATCTGATCGGCTATTACAATTGTCAACAATGCACTTTCTCCATAATTATACAAAAAAAACTCGTATATTTCACGAAATAATCACAATGTTACCACAACAAAAGTCTAACAATGACTGAGAGCATGAGGCCAGCTGGGCCGAGGTTAGGCCGACAGAAGGCTTCACTGGCTTGGCCCTATAGTTCATTCTAGGTGGTCTGTGGCTGCTGCCAATAATTTACTTTAACTTCAAAACGTACACGAAGCAGAAACATTTGTGTTAGTTTGTAGAAACTGGGTAAGACCGGCTCAAAATTTTCTTGTAACGTCAGGTATGTCAAAGTATTTTATTAATTAAAACCACAAATTAAATCTATGTATAATTAATAACAATAAACTAAATTTCCCGTGTCACTCCCGCGTTGCGCTACACTAACCCTCACTGCACACCGCGGTAAAAGTAGCTCCATTTGGCACATGTTTACTGGGAAATCGTTCTTATAAAGCATTTTCACTTCACCATAAATTAAAACGATATCCATCAACTTCGAGTTGCTGTACAGGTAGGTAAACCATTTTTGACAGTTGAAAAATTAATGTAAACACTATCGCAAAAGCGTTAATAGGTACTTAATAAGTAATGGGATTTCAATATTCGGAATCACCTCACTAGGGACTACAGCAGCCCAGCGATGAAAACACTGAAAATACTACATTTTCTTCAATATTTTTTTTACTACAAATTCCATTTTCCATGACGCATCTACTTCTAAATTTTTTTAGATAAGTGTAAATCACCCTGTATAAGCCCTTTTAGTATTGGCATTTATATTTCATACACCCTGTATTATCCCCGATCTCTACATAAAATTTGAAATAAATAATAACACTAACAAATATCAAATTTTTTAATTGAAATCATATTGAGAATCACCCCATTCACAAATTTTTGGGAAAGAAACTGTTTCAGTTATTCTTCAATAGATCAACGAACTTTCCTAATATCAGCTCGACATGCATTTCATCTCGGGACAAGGGTACAAGCAGTACCCATGTAGTAAATTATTCAAATGGATAATATTTTCCATTGTTTACGGTTGGCGCCGCATGGGAACAACAAACAATTTCTTTCACGTGTAAATACAATAACATTTTAAGCATTAGCTAAACCCATTCATATTTTAATTACGCTGTGGAATTAGATAAACGACGATGCGGTGCGAAGGACGGACACGCAGTTGAAACCCATGTCGGCCAACTTCAGCCCAGCCAGAAAAGTGTAAGGGAAATGTCGCCCATGATCATATACATGATGTAGCAATATCCATCACGGAGAACTTGTTGTTTGGACACATACTGTCGACCAAAACCTCTAGATTTATGTCGGCATTAATCACTTGGGCTTGGAGTTTGTTCCAGGGGATGTTCGTAGAAGAACCAGATGACAGAATTCTACGTCTACATATCATTTGAAAAAGCGTGTTAAACCACTTGAAACCGTGCGAGATTAATTATTCCAATTCTCTTTCTAATAATTCAGTTTGTAGTTCAAAGCTTGCTTAGTATCATTCTAAAGATCATACAATGTCTCATTTCTTATCCTGTGATTTCATATACAAGGTCCTTCGAAATACACTACAAAAATGGTCTACAAAGGACAATGTTAAAAATAGCCGATTTTTGGCTTATCCGGGAGAACGCATAAATCATAAAAAAATCAATTGATTGTTATTAATTAACATTAGAAATGACCCAGAAATACGTCAGATAGCTGGGGAAATGTCGCTACTACCCCTAAACCTATATAAACTACCCTTAAATAGCTTTAAATGGATAATCATTAATTATTGTTATAAAATTCGTGTAAAATGAAAAATATATTTGAAAATGATTTGAGCAGACAGTATGTCAATATAAAAAGTGATAAGTAACTGTAAAAATGTCCATTCCACCCCTAAAAATTAAAAAAAACGACTTTCAAAAGCTAATGGTGAGCTTACTTCGACATCAAAAATAGATAATGCTTAAATGTTCAAGGGAACGCCTATTGCTAGAAAAAAATTATAGATTACTGTCAAAAAATGCAAAAACTGATACTAGAGTAAGTGGGGAAATATTAATTACACCCCTAAATCTATATAAACTGCCTTTAAATAGCTTAAAATAGATAATCATTATTTATTGTTGTAAAATTCGTTTAGAATGAAAAAAATGCTTAAATCACTTTTAAGGTTCATTTATACTAATGCGACCTGAAAAATGGGCGCAAGGATAAATTGCCATTTTTTCAGTACGCGCTCGTAAAGTGAGAACAATTGGCGCTATTTCGCCATTGAATGGGCACTTTTACAGTCATTTATCACTTTTTATATTGACATACTGTCTGTTCAAATCATTTTCAAGCATTTTTTTCATTTTACACGAATTTTATAACAATAATTAATGATTATCCATTTAAAGCTATTTAAGGGTAGTTTATATAGGTTTAGGGGTAGTAGCGACATTTCCCCAGCTATCTGACGTATTTCTGGGCCATTTCTAATGTTAATTAACAATAATCAATTGATTTTTTTATGATTTATGCGTTCCCCCGGATAAGCCAAAAATCGGCTATTTTTAACATGTCCTTTACCACCTCATCGCGATTTGGTAAATTTTGCAAAGACGCTTGAGTAATGTATTTTAACAAATATTTGGTAGAATTTACTTGCAATAGTTACGGAAAAAGTAAAGTACTCTTCTATATATTCTAGGTAAAGTTTTATCGCGTAAGATATAGCAACCCATTCTTTTTAATGCTTTAAGTTTCGCAGTTGTATTGCCTTGCCACTCTTTATTGCACTATTCAGGGTGAGTCAGTCACAATGTCATTAATTTTAAGAGGAGATAGGGAATAATGAGTATAATGCGAATATGCGATTAAAAAAATCTAAATGCATATTTACCCCGAAAAAAAATATTTTCAAATCATTATTTAAACCCTCTTTCCAGACTGTCACTGACCGCTCACAGCCTTGGTCTTTTACAGCTCACAGTTCAACTCGATGTCGATCTGATGCAATGTTGTCAAGTTGAAATATTTTTCTCGTACTTACCTACTAAGGTTTTAGACATCACAAATAAACGGTTGTACTGACTATTTTAGAATATCATTTTTTCCTGCTCAGTTCAACTTCAGCCAATAATAATTTAAAATCAAATAATAATAATCAAATCTATTAAAAATTGCAAGTAACATGGTCCACTCAGGCAAACGATACCCGTACACTCCTGCCCATACGTTGACAACAAATCGCCTCTGAAAGCTAAACCCACAAGTAGCGTGTGGATTTTTCTCTGAGCAAATGTAGCTGTTATGACTGCAACAAAACTCCAACGTGTCGAATAATAAACCGAGTAATAAACTATTTACGTACATTACATAAAAATCCCATACCCAATGGGTAAATTATTAAGAGAAGCTGAAAAGTGTTTCGTAATACTAAATACTAAATATTAAAAAACCATCTTGTTGTCGACAGAAAACTGTCCAAGACTGAAATGACTCGCCGCTAATCTACCGTATTATTAGGTTAGTAACCTAGTTACCTAGGGCAAAATTTTAGTACTGTCTGATAGAGAATTAAACGATCTTTCAGAATCAAGGAAAAAAATATGGAGGTTTAAAAAAAATCGATGACGTCATTACTCGAAAACAAATGACATTTAAGAATCGCATTTTACGCTAAAATATGTATTTTTTAAATTAAAAATCGACCTGTTCGAGGATTTTTCCCAAAAAATAATTGTTTCGTTTTTATTGAATTTATTCCATACTTTTGGCGCATACTGTATACACTATGGTTAAGTGGCTCGGAAAATTAAAAAACTTTTCCTCGATTCTGTTATACCCCACTTACCAACCGAATAGTGTAATATACTACGTTAATTAATACAGTGTTTTGATAAATTGACGTTTACAATTAAATAACAAATAAAAAAAATAAAAAATATCGTTCAGTAAAAGACAAAGGTAATGAAACAGGTAGTTTCTGGACAGCATTTTAGTCTTACGTTTCTTATTCCTGTCTGTGCAGCGTACTGTGATGGTGTAATACGCGGCGTACAGTAAAAAGGAAGTTAGCACACATGCAGTATTCTGAAAATTCGAAGTCGGGATCTTGGGAGTTGATACATTATTGGATTACCGTGTCAGCGGTGATGAAGGAGGCGTTGCGGTCTCGGAACCGTGAGCCCTTGTTCTGCGTTGGGGTCGTAACTGCAGCCTCCCCCGCCGCTACTATACTGTCCTTCATAAGGACCCTTCTGCTGCTCCTTGAGACGCCATAGATGCTCCCTTATATTAAACATTTTGACCAGTTTTATTAAACTGTTTAGATTATGGTGGATCTGCGCTGAATTGATGCACTTCAGCGGGGTTGGGGAATTACTTCCCGTAGTATGGAGGACGTCGGAAACGGCTATAACGTCCACATTAATTACTTCATGGACTTTAGGGCTTCGGATGCAGTTAAATCGAAAGTAAAGTAAAATCAAATGTCGTGATATCATGAAATGATTTTATGGCATTTTGTACAAACCAGCACTTTTGTAGGATCAATTTTAATGGCAAATGTTTTGTAAACAATCGATTAGCATCTGCTTATATTAAACAACATTATCAATTTTTATACGTAGACACTATCATACGGATTCATCAACAAGGCGTAACGTTAGTCAGACTAGCGGAGGTTACGCGAAAAATTTACGCATCTGTTGCACCAATTTAAATAAAAGGTATACTCCTATTCACTACTATGTATAATACTTACTTTATGATATGTTAACTAATCCGTAGCACTGAAAAGTACTGTTTTTGAATATAAATACTAAATATACAATGGGAAACGCAAGGAATTAGAAGCCGAAGTTACGCGATTTTTAGACAGGTACAATACTGGGTCTAACTTTTGACGCAAATATGGACGTAAATAAACAGCCTACCTAGCAACGCATGTTAGGCCGTCGGCGAAGCGCTGAAAAGTCTTCGTTTTAAGGAGCAACGCGGTATTGAGGTATAATTTATTAAGACTAGTACCAGATGATTCAGCATATTTTTCTGCATAGAAAATCAAAATGGACGACTTTTTTCATTGGTCGAGAGCTAAGTTAGAAGCAAAAAACTAAATATATTTGAAAATTAAAATTTTCAATTTTAACCTCGTATAACTTCGAAACGGCTTAATATAATAAATTTATTTTTTTTTAATCTCTAGACAAATATATTCTCTTTAACCCGGTATATAATTTATTTAAAAAATATTGAAGTAGAGCTCAAGAAATTAATTATTTCTTGGGCACCGCGCGATAGATTAAAATATATGTTTGCTTTAACCTGCGGTAACTCCTTTATATATTGGAGTATTTAATTTATTTTTTTGCTCAAAAACTTACAAATTTAATTGGCTTTCTTTCGTCTCGATTACATGCAGACTTATTTTTAATAATAAAGTAGCTACAGCCATTTAAACACAACTAAGCGCGGTCTGACGGCAGAGCCGACTGGCCCTCCTTCTCATTCCGCTACCGCTGTATTCCAGAATGATCTATTTAGTGCGATAGTTTACATGCATGCCCGATTACTTGTTTTTTGAAGGTGCTTTGTATTTCTATTGAAACGTCTAATTTATCGGGTTGTCTTTGCATCAAAGGTTAAAGAAGTTTATACTGGTACGGTAGTATTATTATATATCAGTAGTAAATAGACAATATAAACAGTTAACTGAGAATTATCGGTAAATTAGTACGAATGCAGGTTATGTTAAAAAAACGAGTGCACGGATTATATTTTTTAATGAGAGAATTTCATGAAATTTGAAGTTCTCAATCGTTCATTATAACAATTAGTTATATTGTTAATTGTCAATACTTTAAAAATTAATTAAACAGTTATTCTCTGGGCCGGTAATAAATTATTGGTAATTTCCACTAGTGCAAATTATGCCGATACCGATATTTCAAGTGTAACTGTTTTAAATCATGGTACAACGTTTTTCTCTTAGTGTCGTTGTACGTTTTGTTTAGCATCTGTGGTATACCTGTCATGACACATTTCCATTTTTCATTTGTGTCAATAATACAATAAGAAAAAAAATTATTCGCTTTTTCTATGCACCTACGCTTTTTATCTGCAACTGACTGTACCTACTTTAAAATTTACTATTTTGTAGGCGGACTGACGTCATGGATAATATTTGTGTTTTTTGCTGCAAAACAATTACGGCCGATTCACCTTGTGTTAAAAAGTCATCAAAACAGAGCTACGCCACAATTTTTTCACTTACATCTACTTAAAAAAGTAGTTTCTTTCCAATTGGGAAGTATTTATATACGAGGGATATTCCAAAAGTGTGATGTAAGGCTTATTGTATAAATAAATTATTTGTAATGTAACAAATATAAATATTATAAAACGATTATAGGTAAATGTATAAACTTTTGTTAGATAATATTGGAAGTCGTATATATTCACTTGTAAATTTTAAAATAAAATACATACGTACTCTACTATATAAAAAATAATGTAGCCATGAGAAAAATTTGCAATAAAATGTTTATTTAAATACTTAAAACACAATATACATTATTTTAAAACTAATAGGAAATAATAAAATCTATATTATTTACAAGTTACAAATACTGCAGTATAGGTTTTTACTTGCTCTTTTAATGCAGCTTTTATTTGACTCCTACACGAACGAAAGTGTTTGTGACGTTTGGCAATCTGTGTGTTTTATTTACTACTTAAAATCTGTCTCCATTTCGAGTAATGGACTACTTCTTCAACTATTATTATTTTGGCTTTACAGATGTAATTACCAAGTTCGTCTCTGGACAATGAGCCATATTGTCTTTGTTGAACAGGTAGATCCGAAAAATTATGGATGGACTAATACAAATAACTGCCTCTCGCCAAAATTCACCAATAAGCTGCCCATTCCAGATGAAATACGAAAAGTAATTAGCCTGTTTTGTACAGAAAAGAATTGCAACAATCGCAAATGTGCATGTAAATCTGAAGGAGTTTTTTGATCAAGCGATTGCAAGTGTAATATGAAGTGCACTAACAATGAGGTCGTAGAGTTGTTAGAGAACGCCGAAGACAACTTATTGGAGTTTTCTTAACTGTGGAAATATTTATACCTCTTATTTTCCTCAATAAAATCAATACCTACATAACACAAAAATAATCACTATATTACATTACAATACTAACGATATTACATTAACTAACACTATAATACAAACGCTTGAATAGTTAAAAACTTTGCCAGCAGGAATATTAGTGACTAGGACGCTCGCGGGTCCGGTCGGTTGGCGGGAATGAGAGGGAGGGGCCAGTCAGCTCTGCCGCCAGACCGCGTTTTGTTGTGTTTAAATGGCTGTAGTTAGCTTATTATAAAAAATAAGTCAGCATATAATCGAGACGAAAGAAAGCCAATTAAATTTGCAAGTTTTTGAGCAAAAAATAAATTAAATACTCCAATATATAAAGAAGTTACCGCAGGTTAAAGCAAACATATATTTGACTCTATCGGGCAGTACCCAAGAAATAATTAATTTCTTGAGCTCTACTTCAAAATTGTTTAAATAAATTATATACCAGGTTAAAGAGAATATATTTGTCTAGAAACTAAAAAAAAATCAATTTATTATCTTAAGCGGTTTCAAAGTTGAACATTTCAATTTTCAAATATTTTTAGTTTTTTGCTTCGAACTTAGCTCTCGACCAATGAAAAAAGTCGTCCATTTTGATTTTCTATCCAGAAAAATATGCTGAATCAGCTGGTACTAGTCTTAATAAATTATACCTCAATACTGGGTTTTTGAACGAAAACGCTTGTCCGCCGACGGCCTATGTTTCGTGAATAGGCGCAAGGCTGGTTAGACCAACTAACGCGCTTTACACGGGCGCGACTAACGCTACGTCCGTTTCATGAATCCGGCTGTATATGTTTAAAAATAAATATTTTATACATACAAGTTACTTGAAACAACTATCTTGATGATTGTTTCTAAGGAAAGAAAAATTTTAGTTAATTTTTACGCTACTAATTCTAAAACTTTTGGAAATTTTCACGAAATTGAGTGGAAAAAATGTACTGGTTTTTTGGAAGGCGGCAGTAAAATGCTCCTTGAGGAGTAGTTGCAACCCTTTAGAGGACGAATAAAATTAATAGTTCAGAATAGAACAGTGGTAGTGATAGTGGTATTCTGTCGTAAATTTTACTACAAAGCCAATGGTAACACTGAACAAATCTGTGTTCGTTCAGAAGAGATAAACTTAACATATTTTAGACATATTTTAGAGTTACTTCTATCATTAAAGGGGTAGGGTTTACACATTAAAGTGTTAAGTGTGTATAAATATAGTATTTAAAGAATTAAGGTGACAATAAAATAAGATATTTTGCTTTCATAGTTTTATTTATATTCAGTTTAAATAAACAAGAATCAAGTTTTCTGATAAAATATTTAACAAAATTTTAGCTTAAAACATATTCATCCGACCAGCAATTTCACTCCGTTGTCGGCACTTTGAACTGCCTTCAGTTTTTTACGGTGACCTCGAAATGTGAGTGCCATAGCGCATCCGATGGAATTTACAGAATTGGTGATCAGGACCGGAATAAGATTTTTTTATTTGCTCGTAAAAGCGTAGTCATTTATTACACATGAATGTTTACGTTATATCTGTCCACATTATGTAATAATTAATTATACAGTTATGAATAGGTAATTCAACATGTATTATATATCATTTACTGCTATAGTGTGAAGCGATTTACTTCTTTGGATTATTTAAAAAAAAAGAGTTTAAAATATATATTTCACCACAAAACATTTTTATTTATTTATTTACTTTTTTGTTATTAGTGATAATTACATTTTTTTGGGGATTTTTAAAATTTTTTTGATTTTTGAAGTTAGAAAAATAATTTATTATGATTTTTTTTTGTCTTAAAGGATCTACGTAAGCCAGAAGGCAAGTATTTTTAAGAACAGAAAAATTATGTAAGTTTGAAAAATGTTAAATTGGACATAAAAGTGCAGTGAAATATAAATTTGGAAAAAAATTAGTACCTAAATATTTATATTTTTTATTATTTTGTTTTGAGACTTACTCTCATTATAGTGACTACAAGAAATATGATCATCTACATAATTTGAAGATGATCCGTCTTGTGCAGGTAACGTTGGAATGGCCTCTTTGCGTAATCTATTGCGCGAAGCGTTAGAAAACATATTATTTTCAAAATTGACATACCTAGTTTGTATGAATTACTAATCCTGAGCAGCTTTTCTAATAAATCTTCTCTATTAGAAGCCACTGTACGGAACTTTCCTCTAAAATAAATATTTGTATTTGTCAAAAATATAAATATGTATATTTTAAACTTCAGTTTCAAGTATTTATATTCCAATGTTATACTTAAGAAATAAGTTAATAGGTAAGGCAATAGCAGTAAAATATCATGTATGGTTTTTACAGTATATTATAGATTACTTACTTATTTATGTCTTTAGGAAATTTAAAGAAATTTAAATTACTATTAGATGATGTGTTTAAACATCTAATTGCTGCGCAGCGACTCGTTCCTCGATTCAGGCTCAAAATGTTGCTTTAATGCGGTTCTGTATAACCGATGTTCGCACTCCCAGAGTTGGATGTAAACTGAGGTCTCTGCAGCCTGAAATGGATGCGCGAGTTGCTATGCGCGACTTATTATTTCGGCCCGAGTGATTCGACTGGTCCCCTATTCTGTATTTCTTGTTTGTTGATTATGCTCCTGTTTGCTTTCGAATGTATAATTTGTAATACTTTTATTTTGACGTTTTCTATATTGAACATTCCAGGCTACATTCAATTTGGATCGAGATGCATTCTCAATGACTGAGAAAACTTCTAGAAGAAAAACGTATATAAGTGGATCAGTTTTTCCGTCTTCACAGTTAGGTTATATTCAAAAGCTGAAGCGAATGACAGACAGCTCAAAGTAAATATTTGACAGTTGTTTGAAGTATATTTGTTGCGTGTAATCAAGTAGTGATAAAATTTGTTTTTCTACGTAAAGTATTTCAAGGCTAAGCCAACATAGATGTTACATTGATATCAGAAGTTTGATGCACCACACAGAAGGAATTTGAGTGAAAAGTGGAAGCCAGTTACAAGATCAGAATCTACAGAAATGGAGGAAACATTCAATCAATTAATGGAAATGATGAATGATATGAAAATGAAGAGTAGTCAGGATGAGATGAATGTGCAGCAGCTACAGTCGCTATTGCTAACTGGAATCACACTGTAGCCTCATCTTTTGTTTTTTTAATCACGACATTATCTCTATTTTTATTGAAATTAAACTGTTTTAAAATGGACGCTTCGGAAAAAGGCTTCGCAGTCAGAAATTTATACGTGTAAATAATCAAGGCGGAAATGGATTGATTGTTTGAAATATGACAATTAAGAGTTTGTCAACGGTTGTCAAATTAAAAAAGTGCCACTATCTGCGACGGATGTTGTTGATCTGCGAATTGCACTTCAGGAAAAATTTGATGCAATTCCACATTGATACAAACCTTATTGATTCTATTGAATGAAGCCATTTTGAAGCGAGGAGGCCACACTAGATATTAGTTCCTTAAAATTATTTCTTTTTTCTTAAATTTCAATTGTTTTCACATTAATCTACGTTTTGATGTTTATTTGTTTATTTAACTTGTTTTTTTTCCGAGGCGTTAGTTTTAAAACAGTGTATCTCCAATAAAAACAGAGATAATGTCGTGATTAAAAAAACAAAATGTTCACAAAAGATGGGGCTACGTGTGACTCCAGTGAGCACGAACGACTGTAGCTGCTACACCACACAGGGTGTTACAAATTTTGGGAAAAAAACTTCGTCTTTTTGTTGCGCCCCGTATATGCCTAAATTAAATTCGAAATAAAAATTTCCGACATAGCATCCGTTCCTGAGAAATCAATGTACAATTTAAAAAAAGGATCATTAAAATCAAATGAGCGGTTCGCGAGGAAGCCAACTTTAAAATTGGAGCTAGCTTTTAGTGGCCAGTTTTTTTTTTGCCGGTGAGTAGTCCTCAAAGAGCACATAAATCGATTCCCTCTGATTCACCAATTATTGTGTTTTAAATATTAAAAACATGAAAGCTGTTTATTCGTCCTGTTCACAACGGAAGATATTGATTCACATTAGTATCGTATTATTACTTAAGAGAATTTATTATATGTTCCACATACGAATATAATAGTGTGCTTTAATTAATCGCTTGGACTTGGAATACTATGGTTCAAGCTTTAGCAAGGATTGCATGGACATAAATAAAATGGTCCTTTTCATTATACAAAACTAATAATCGTATATATATTTAGAATATACTGGTGAAAAGCGTTTAGGTATATAATTTCATATGAAAATATTAATTTCAGAATAACATGGACATAGAATAGTTTGGTTGTCAGGCGACGACTTGTATCACTAATGGCACACTTTGTGACGTATTAAATCGGTTCATTATCTTATAACTAATGTAATGTGTATTTTTACTCATGTATATGATATCTATATTTATGTAAAAATATAATCAACTTAGAAAAAATCGAGGCACTTAGTTTGAAATGTCTAACCATTCTCATCCATCAACTTTCCACATATTCGTTTAGAAGTTAATAACGATTCACGGCCGTATTGATTTCGAGTATTTAACTTGAATATAATTTTTTCGCCGTCGGAATACGGTTTACGGCTATACATTTTGTTTTACGACCGGTTCGTACTCATAAACGTTTTAACTAATTCAGACATACGACTGACATTAAAACTTCCATACGTACGTTATTATCTGAAATTTATCATTAATTCAGATGCAATAAATCGCTTAGAGCATTGTCTATCGATAGTTTCTGTCACCCCGTCATATCCGCCAATACAACCTTTGTTATGGCCTGCAAGCATTTGGTGTGCAGCAAATTTATTCAATTTAATTAATATTAATGCCGCAATATTCTGATAGTTAACGGAATATATTGACTACCTAGATGTAAACTGCTCCACAAAGGTTCACAAATATCGAAATTGTTTTTAAAGGTTGACGTTTTCTGTTTCCCAAATGGTTCTAGATAACAAATACAATGTTTACTTTCTTATCTGAGTGTTTTTTTGCTCACCATTGAGTGACTCATTCGGTTTTCGGCTAGTTCTTATCTTTGGCCTTTTAAGAATTTTGGGTCAGTCATTATTTCGAGTTTATATAGTCAACTCTTCAAGACCTAAAAATTTTGTTCCGTAATAATGCCCTCAGAGAGAAGTTGCTAATTTCAAGGCTTCTGAATCGATATAGAAAAGCAGAAAAAATCATTGAAAGATCGAAGAGTGGACGCTCAAGATCGGTTTCTAACAGTAACCACCCGTAGAGAGCCTCTGAGTACATGTCGGATCATGCAACAGCAACTTTTAAACGCTTCTGGTGTTGCGGTTTTAATTGAAACAGTTCGTAGAAGACTGTGAGATGTTAATCTACGTTCACGACAACTTTTGAGAAGAGTTCCACTGACACAAGATCATATGCGACTTCGGTTGCAATGGGCTAACGAACACGTGAACTAAAATGATCAATTGAGGTCTCTATTATTCACAGATGAGACTAGATATGGACGGTTAATCGGATAGTTGGCGTATTCGAGTATGGACCCTTCCTTTGGTACGCAGAAATCATAGAGCCATGCAGAAAGTTCATCCATGCAGATGTGGTACAATTGCTGTTTGGGAAGGCATTTGCTTTAATGGGCGTACAGAGTTGTTGGTGCTTGATGGAATCATGAATGCACAGATCTACGTCGAACAAGTCATCAACAATGCCATCCCTTTGTTTCATGCTACAATTGTGCCAAACTTTTCATTTCTCGACGATAATGCGTGACCTCATCGTGAGAGAATTGCTGCCGATGCTCTCTCGCTAGGCCTCAATCCAATTGAGCGCGCATGGGACCAACTATAAAGAGCCTTCGCATCAATCACCCCCACATACACTACATGAACTCGGAGGGCTTTTACCACGCCTGTGGCGAGAAATTGATCGAGGCTACTTCAACAAACCAGATAGACAGTATGCAAAATCCTTGCCAGGCATTGAAGTGCGAGGAAGACATACCCTGTATTAAACTTTTTTGTAATTGTTTTAAGAATTTGAATTTTATATTAAAATCGCCAAAAATAAAACAATTCGTAAAAAAGAGTAAACATTCAAGACAGCATATCAAAAAAAAATTTAAACAAAAATTGTCAATTTTTAAAAGAAATTCAAGATTTGTGAACTTCCTTAACTTTTGTGGAGCAGTTTATTTAATTATTACGTGTAAATTTTCACAATCAAGGAAAACAGGAAAGAAGTATAGGGTGATTATTTTAAAGGAAGATATGTTTAAGAAAGTTTTAAAAGGCTTTTTTACAACATTGACATTGATGTTAAACTTTCGTTTGTGACTTAATAACTTTAACTGCGATTTAACTACCAACACGTCGAGTGCAATAAGCACTTTTTGTACGAGTTGCATACAATATTGTTTCTACGTTCATGCAAAAACCAAAAAATGTTTTATTTAGATGACACGTCGATTTGAATGTTTATGTTTGTCATGATGACAAAACGATGTAAGTAGAATAACAGATGAATGCAATAAACATTTTATTGCACTAGTGCAATAAAGAACCACTTTTTCCACTAAATATAGTTCAGTAAAGTTTTTTTTTGCATGAACATAGAAAAGTTATATTATTATACACTATAAGCAATTTGCATAATTATAATATATTACTCTCCAATGATGTGTTTTCAATTCAATTCCAGTTGTAAAAAACGCTACAAATTCGATTGCTTAAACATGCGCGATTTTAAACTAAGGGATTTCTCTGAGTAATATTGCAGTATTTCATTCCATAAACAAAATTGCTGAACTTTAATTAACACGTCTAAAGAATAATAAAAGAAAAATAGATATGAACGTTACTACAAACAATATTTTTGATAAAGTATTGTATACGAATGCATTTACAAAATACTCATTAAAATTGCTGATTGTTTCCTCATTGCCACACACTTTGTGTTACGAGGAAATGCCATAAAGGGCATGTAGCATGTAGCGAGGTGTGTAATTTTATGCATATTAAACAGCTATTTAAATAGCATAACAAGTCTCATTTCTAATTAAAGTACCGTTTTATATATATGGACGTTTGTTTTAATATTTTTCCACTGACAATAAATGAATATATTGTAAAGGTAGTTTACTACATTCTATGCATTGCAACTTATGTAATGCAGAAATGTTACATTTAAAATTTTGCAATTTTGAATTTGCATATTTTTTACGAACGTTATGCCATATAATAGATGTTCGGAAGTTAAGCCATAAAACTTCCGGAGATGATATTACAGGTTCAAATAATGGTAGGAGTTCTTCAAAGAAAAAAATAATATAAAATAATAAAGGAGTTACGGTAACACAAAGTCTTGTCTTTATTGTATTTAAGGTAGTAAAATCCCAACTAGCACCAACAATAACTGAGACTGGAATCTTCAAAGAGAAATTCTTAAGTAACCGTCACTAAATTTGTTATTTTATTGTATACAAAACTTCATACAACAAAGTTACAGTCATTGCTACACGTATTTTGAACTACTTCTGGCTACTTTACAGTTATGTGACTTCTAAGTAGCTCTCCCAGTTTTGGAGACGTCTTAGTTACCAGTGGTGACCTTTAAGTTTCCAGAACTAGAAAGTGACAAATGATCGTAGCAGCAACCAACTCATTCATGTTACTAATACACCCAGTAAACACACATACGTTATTTAAACGTATTGTCAACGTACCATTGGTTGATAATTCGTGTTACGTTACAAAATTAACCATTATTTTATGGTTAGAAAAGTAACGGTCTAACATAACGTTCAAAATACGTACATTTTTTTACAAAAAATGTTAGCAAACCTATTGTAACGTTAAATAAACGTTTTTAAAATATTTAATTAAAACTTATTTATTTAAACCTTTTTAAAACGTCTGTGTCAACTGATTAATATATTGACATTGAACAAAAACGTGTTTGTAACGTTTTAGAATAACAGGCATAAGTAATGTTTACTAAACGTATCATAAAAGTTTTGTAATTAATAAATATTTCGGAACGATACCAATCCAAAGTAAATTTTATACAATATAATTTAATAAATAGATATGGCATTTAGAATATATAGGTACTTATATATACAAATAACTAGATAGTAATTATTTTTTAATAAACCTCACAAGTGTTAAAAAACAGTACAATTTAAACGTGTATTATACGTTATAATCATTCATTGAAATAAGGAAGCGAATTGCCGTTTTTTACACGTGTCAATTATAATGCCGTTAAACGTTCTATACCAATTTAATAATCTTATTGGTAGATAAAGATCACGTGTTACACACATACCATTTCGAGTTCTTTTTTATAAAAGTTTGTCAGTTGCATATTCATCACTGTACGTACCTACTGTGATCCGTGAACTATTTTCTTATTTTATTTTGGTAAGTATACCTACTTCTATAAGGATTTAATTTTATTTTATTAATATAGGAGTACTAGTTTTTTTTTACATTACATGTTACAAATAATTATATAATGGAATCTAAATTTATTCCACTATAACTTTTCCTACTTATGTTTCAAAATACTTACAAAGGCGATGACAAAATTAATAGAAGTAGGCGCGTGAATTTTGTACTCGTACATGCCTACGTTAAATTACTTTGTAAAATAGGTAACAATTATTATGACTTGGTAATTTTTTTACTCTATATTAATTATTTAAGATACAGTGACATATTTCTAATCATTAACGGGAATGATTTAAACTTTTTTATTTCCTTTCTTGACTATCTGCTTCGTGGTCATATTAAATGTATATTAGGTTATTATTATTGTTATTATTATTAGCATTATTATTACATGTTTAAAGTTTAGACTTTCTTTAAATAATCTGTATTATCCAATGTAAGTGAAGTTAATAATATGAAACTTGTTCAGACCTAATTTCATTGATTTTAGGTTCCAATTAGTAGCATAAATAAGATATATTATTTTGGTATTTTTATATTTTGTTTGTATTATGTACGTATTATTATTTATTTAATAAACTATTACTGATATTAAAACTAATTATTTATTATTACCTACCTAAATTTGAAATTAAACAATAGGTAATGATATTCTTTAATACTCTTATTTATAGGCATATAGTGAGTTCTTCATTCGAGCCACACTATTGGAGTATCGATAATAATTATTAATAGGAACAAGATTAAATGATAGAGAATTTTATAACTATTTTGTTTTTATTATATTGATTCTCTGATAATTATTTATTTAATACAGGGTGGTCCAGAATGTACCGTAAATACTAGAGCATATGGCACGTTAAAAAATAAAGGTACTATTTTACATAAATTTTTGCTCAAAACTCAGTAATAAGAGAGATACAACCCTGTGAGGGATGAAATAAAAATCATTTTTTTTAAATGTCTTTCAGATACTCTTGAATAATGGGTTCATAGAGTGAGTATATGATATTAGGATAATTAATTTTTTGTTACCACTTATGATTAAGGGGTAAATTTGGATAGTATTTTTTTTAATTTGAAATTATGTATTTCAAAAAAATACTTACATAAAATTAATTGTACTAAAACCTAAAAAAAGTAAAGCCATTATAAAAGTATTATAGTTAGTTAAATGTTATAGATATTTAAAGAAGTGGTTTTTATTTAGCGGTTTTACAGGATTAAATGTACCTGATTATTTTGAAATATATATATAATACCCTTATTTTTTAACGTATTATCTAATCTAGCATTTATGGTACATAATTCTGGACCACCCTGTACAATGCCACCAGAAGGATCTTAAAACAGCGTTGTAAAACACGTTAAAAACACGTCTCTAAAACATCTTTTTGGACATAAAAATAACAACGTTTAATTTACGTTAGTAAATAACCTTAATAAAATGTCATTATTAAACGTATAACTTAAAGCTTATTAATACTAAAAATGATCGTTCCACATTTACTAATATTAAACGTTTGTACTTTGGTTACCAGAAACGTGTAAAACCGCGACATTTTTAAGTTGATTGTACGTAAAAAAGACACACCTTTTTCAAACGTTGTATGTGCATTATAAACGTTTTTCTAACGTATATGTGTTTACTGGGCATGACCCCAAAACTGCAATCTCTTTCAAGTGGTCTTGATAGTTGTCGCGACGTTCAGAAAACTTTATTCCTTCTAAGTTATATTTATTAGTCCAAACAACATTATCGCAACTTGTAGAACTATCACGCACAGCAGCAACAAAATGCGTATCACCTCATAAATTCACCATTAAGTAAATTTTACCATGTAGTTTCCTAAAGTTGGAAACCTTAATGGTGTTCGCCATTGTATAATATCTGTACCTATTCGGTCATGTCAAATGTGGAGTGTACTTTTTGTCTTTGCGAATATTATCACATTTTTTGTAACTATTATCGTGGTAAGTAAGATCAAAACCCTATATAAAACGATATCTAACTAAACTATAAACTTTGATGCAACAAGGACAAAACATGCAACATGGGTAACACACGAAACCCCGAAGAAATAACGAAATGTAATAAAAATAATAACGCAGGGATAAATATTCACTACCACTAGAAGATAAAATTCAAGGAATGTATTCAATGTAAAAGTCGGACATACCGCGTCCAGAATGAATGACAGGAAAAATGTTACTCAAAAGTGGGGGTGGGAACTGTTATTTTAAAATAACGCTACAGCCTCGTTCGATACTTTGTAGTAAATACTACTCGAAAGTTACATATTGGCAGTTCTCAGTACGTATGCTAAAGTCTCAATTACTTGCAAAATATTAACCTTACCTTCACTAATAAACCTTCTGTCTATATTTCGGCTCCAAATTTATTAAATTGGTTCATATAAATTAAAGCAAATTCCAATGAACAATAAATTAATGGTAAAAAAAACTTTTTAAAACAAGTTTTTTATTTAAGTGCCCTAAAAAGAAGAAAATAAACTTTAAATTAAATCAAACCAATCAATTTAGTACATGTATTACACAATTTATTAAATGATATAAAAGCTTGTCGGCTTGGTAGGAGAGTGTTGAAGTTCCTTAAAAGTTGCAGTTTCCACGCATCGACGTCATCTCCACGGATCCGCAACGTCGCTGGAACGTGGCCGCACAAGTTCCCGAAACGTCGTCGGGACGTAACAGGCACCAAACACTTATTTCCCGTTTTTGTCATAGGCACATAATGAGGAACACTGCTATTACGTGCCCATGGCTAGTGGCAAAACACTTTAAAGTACCTACAATAGTCGTAGTTACATTCCTACGGCTAATTACGCTAGTTGGGTTATATCAGTAAAATCTATCTATCTATAAATAAAATCTATATCATCAGTTTCTGGTGCGCCAAAAGTATGGAATAAATTCAATAAAAACGAAACAATTATTTTTTGGGAAAAATCCTCGAACAGGTCGATTTTTAATTTAAAAAATACATGTTTTAGCGTAAAATGCGATTTTCAAATGTCATTTGTTTTCGGGTAATGACGTCATCGATTTTTTTTAAATGGCAACATTTTTTTCCTTGATTCTGAAAGATCGTTCAATTCTCTATCAGACAGTACTAAAATTTTGCCCTCTTACATAGGAAAGTTTTTGAGTAAATGACGATTGAATGTTAGAAAACGTAAATCAATTGAAATAAAGCCAACACGTTATCAAGTTTAGTTTTTCGAATTCCATAGTTCTTTTATGGATCACGTAGGTGAAAATCTTTGCAAAGTGTTATTGTCACACCGACTTTCTAATAAGTATTGTAAGCGACATAGAATTTATTATTCAATTTAAAGTATTATGGCACATTTAACTGTTACTCAAAGAATTGAAATTTTTTATTCTTATCAGATGCGGGAATATGACTAGAACTTAGCAGGAAGTTTGCGATTTATTTAATGGAAAATATCCAGATCGCCCTATCAGCCAATCAACAGTCAGTAAGGTAGAGCCTAAATTTAGAGAAACTGGCAATGTTGTAAATATTCCAAAACCTGGACGTCCAAGCATTAATGAAAATCAGAAACAGAACATTTTGATAAGTATGGTGGATAATCCTCATAATTCTTCACGATTGGTTGTATTAAACAATGACACTAGTCAGGAACTCAATGAAGATGATCCCGATGGTCGCTTACACTTTTGCGAAATTCTAATGGATTTATGTCAAGGAAATAGAAATTTACACCGGCAAATACTTTTTTCAGATGAGGCCACATTTTGTCTGAATGGTACCGTCAAACTTACAGATATTGGAGTCGGGAAAATCCTCATTGGATGGCAGAGGCACATACCCAACACCCTCAGAAATTAAATGTGTGGGCTAGAATAGTTGACGACAGAATAGTAGGGCCTTTCTTCTTTGAAGGAACCCTTACAGGACAAAGATATTTGGAGTTTCTAGAAAATAATCTTATTCCAACCCTTGCAGTAATTTTTCCTAACGATAATGACCTCCGCACTATGCGCGCCCTATACGAGATTTTTTGGACAACTGTTTTCCTGGGAGGTGGATCGGCAGACGGGAACCTATAGAATGGCCTGCAAGATCGCCAGATCTTACACCTCTTGACTATTTTTTATGGGGATACTTGAAGTCAAAAGTGTACATTAATAAACCACGTAATTTAGAAGAACTTCAAAATCGCATTCGGGACGAAATACGCAGAGTTACCCCAGAAATCATTCATAATGTGCAAGAAGAATTTCTTCACAGACTTGCGCATTGTCAAGAAGTTGGTGGATGGCAATTCGAACATTTAATTTAAGTATAAAATTTAATCAATTGTATTTTATTTTACATACCTCAGAATTGTAACTTTTTTATGGATAAAATTTACGTTTTCTAACATTCAATCGTCATTTACTCGAGAACTTTCCTATGCAAGAAGGCAAAATTTTAGTACTGTCTGATAGAGAATTAAACGATCTTTCAGAATCAAGGAAAAAAATATGGTGTTGCCATTTAAAAAAAATCGATGACGTCATTACCCGAAAACAAATGACATTTGAAAATCGCATATTACGCTAAAATATGTATTTTTTAAATTAAAAATCGACCTGTTCGAGGATTTTTCCCAAAAAATAATTGTTTCGTCTTTATTGAATTTATTCCATACTTTTGGCGCATGTACATTACCGAAGAATTAAAATATATTATCTTTATTTGTTATAAATAACTCCTTATTTTACATATAGAAACAATGTTTGCAAATAACCAGTTTCCCAGTCTTGCCCCTTAGATTCTTTCGAGTTGGGTATCACCAAAACGTTGCCGGTTTGCGATGATAATGCTATTTTCCTGATATACGATTTCTAATAAATCATGCCCCGTTGAACTGAAATACGGGGGAATGTTAGGGAATGTTGAAGGGAAAGGCATGGCATCCCAGTTGCAATTTTTCCTGAACAGAAACGGAAATGAGCGCTTCACCTGCACCGCATTGCATTCTATCGATACTATTTGTCGATCTCACCGTTAGGCAGCAAATCTAGCCTGAACATGGACCAGCCCGGATATAAGTATATTATTGCATTCCCTGTTGGTGTCAATTAAGTTTTCTTAAGGGAATGTGTCACCATACAGTATAGTAATAAGTTTCTTAGTATATTGATGCATGTGTCTTCTGAAAGTGTAATAACGTAAGGCAGTTTTTTTTTTGTGATGGTACTATTTTTTTCTAAATTATTCATTTTTATATTTTTTTTATTTCTTTAAGAGTTTTAAAACAAGTTAAATATGGGTAATAGTATAATGTTATATAAGTATTTAAAATGTCAATTTTGTGGCGAGGAAAAAAGACACTTTTAATCCTAATAAATCATGCTATTTTTTCTTCAACCGAAATCCTCCATTGATTAATTTGTGATTTGAAATTATTCAAACCAAATTTGGATAATAGAGTAAGTAAGTAGGATATACTGATTTGCTGAAATACTTTTAATCTAAGGATTAAAAGTATCAACTTTAGCTCCTAGGATTAAAAGTGAATTGTTTTGTTGCTGAGATAACATTTTTTTCTCAATAAGAAAAATGTCAACCTTAGGACTCCTGACAGTCAAAAACTGCAATAGTCTGTGGCGTAAATTTTGTATTTACGTGACGAGCCGTAGCGTAGCGGATGCAAAACTACGAGACAAAAAAAACATGTTTGATCCGAATAAAACATGATATTTTTTGTGCAACCGAAATCCCCCATTTAATTGTTAATTTTTGCTCAAATTTGAATAATAAAGCAAAGTAGGTAAATAGGATCCATCGATGTAGTCATGGATACTTTGTCAAGCATTAGTCCGTTTAGTAACTCATGCTGTCATGATTTCTTCTACATGTCTTATCAAAAATATAAAAAAAAATAATTGATAGGTACTCCTGAATAAACTTTTTCCTCAGTAAAATGGTTAATATTTAACCCCACATTTTGTATATATATTAATAGAAAGGGGAAAAAATATCAATTTCAACTGATTCATGGCCACCTATGGTGTGTATTTAAAAACACACAAGTTTAGGTTATAACTCAAAAATTAATAAAGTTACGAAAAAGTTCGCACGTCACTGGAATCTACTCAAAAAAGTGTTTGAAGAACGTATTAATTGGAGAGTCCAATGCAAAATGTGCCTAAGTCACATTTTCGCCAAATTCATGTTAATGATGCCATCTATTGTATTTTTTGTCAAGGTTTATGTCTGTATACTTAGAATCACTATAAGATGTTCCTAAGTCCAGATATAGACGCATACGTATTCTAAAAAGTGTCCACCAATTCAATGTAAAATGAACTTGAGCACACTATATTAACTCACATGTGAACACTATATTCAGTGTACGTTTTTATGACGTGTTCTCCAGTTTAGTTATTGTTATTATGTAATCAAAAATAAATATACCAAGTAAGTGATTTAACTGTAGCTAATTTATTTTTGTGGATACCGAAGTTTACATATTTAAAAACAATAATTTACTCAAAAATTATTATAGTGAACCTGCAGATATGAATCTGTACAAAGTCGGACATAGTCGACAAATAGCAGGAGAGACAAAGGACAATGTTAAAAATAGCCGATTTTTGGCTTATCCGGGGGAACACATAAATCATAAAAAAATAAATTGATTATTGTTAATTAACATTAGAAATGGCCCAGAAATACGTCAGATAGCTGGGGAAATGTCGCTACTACCCCTAAACCTATATAAACTACCCTTAAATAGCTTTAAATGGATAATCATTAATTATTGTTATAAAATTCGTGTAAAATGAAAAAAATGCTTGAAAACGATTTGAACAGACAGTATGTCAATATAAAAAGTGATAAATAACTGTAAAAATGTCCATTCCACCCCTAAAAATTAAAAAAAAAACGACTTTCAAAAGCTAATGGTGAGCTTACTTCGACATCAAAAATAGATAATCCTTAAATGTTCAAGGGAACGCCTATTGCTAGAAAAAAATTATAGATTACTGTCAAAAAATGCAAAAACTGAAACTAGACTACATTAAGTAAGTGGGGAAATATTAATTGCACCCCTAAATCTATATAAACTGCCTTTAAATAGCTTAAGGCCGCCGTATTTCTGGCAAAATATGACCCGTATTTGTAGTGTTTTTAGGTACTGAAATCTCAAAAAATAAAGCTCGAAGAACAAAAATAACCACACAAATAGAATCTTTAAAGTTCTGTCTATTCATTATTACTATTTAAATATAGTTTAAACAAAGTTTTAACTTTTAAAAAACGTATTTTCATATTGGTCTTTGCTGCTAACCTAATGTCACATTTTTATCAATTAATTTATCATGCATATACATAAACCTAAACAATTTTATATGTAACACTAAGTAAGTTTATGTTATAGGAATATTTAGAACTGTATATCAATTTTAAAAAGTAGTTAGTTTGATAAATTTCAGTACCTAAAAATTTATTAGCATTTTTCCATAAGGGTCATTTTCTCAGCAAGTTCAGCCAACTTCATTATCTAGAAGTCTGTTACAAACTCTAAAAATTTGACACAATTTAGCAATAAATAGTTCAGCCTCTGACTAAGAGGTGGCGGTAAAGTAAATTCTGTTTACAGGGCGACCAAAATTTGGAATTAAGTATTATATTAGAAATCAAGACGAATTAAACATACCACATGCATTTGATTGCATTGTTATTGATATAAATTTTCGATTTTTCCACTTCGGAACGGTTATTGAACGTGCGAAAGACGTTCTGTATGCAGTTATGAGAAAATTTTGACCTTTAAAACACCGCAAAATTATGGGAACTAAAAAAATCTCTTTAATATTAACTAAGGGTTATTGGAACACTGTTAACGAAAAAATATAGGTGTTTAAAACACCAAACCAAACTCCTGCAAAATTCAGAGAATTAAATCGATCTGATTCAAATTTTAAAATACAGGGTGTTGAAAAAAATGTAAAAAAAAATCTCAAAATTGACAGAATTTGAAAATTTTTAAAGTGAAATGACAACCACTTCAAAATTATAAAAGGAAAATCTTACAGTTAAATTATCTGTCCACTGATACTACTGGCTATCGTAATATGGAGTATACAGGGATGCAGAAAACAAATGACGCTTACCTGTATATTAGTGTACATTGTTCTCATGCCGTCAGGGGATTTTTTAACATTTACTTTAAAACATTTATTAGCATACGTCTTGTAAATGACTGTAACTCGTTGGAGATTGACATTTAGGTAAATTTTGACATCTAATTTTTGCCGTATAAGTTTGCTTACATATTTTAAACCCACCACACAAATAAAGATGTAATAGATATCAGGGTAAGGTTGAAACATAAAAGGATTGTTTTTACTATTATCTTTTATTTTGCAGGTACACAAATTTTTCAAAAAGTATATTGCTATTTGTCTTTTGTGAATTATCTCACTATTTATTATTAAATACCTATTATAAAAGGGATAAATAATGAATTAAAAATATATTTACATTATACAGGGTTGTTCGGATATGATTCGAGAGTTCAGTTTACATGAAAAATTAATATCACACTGTTCTATAAAATTTTCATTCGAGTTCCAAGGCGTCTAAGAAATTATTTTTAGTTAATGTTTTCTAATAACTTAATTGCGTAAGTATATCGTTTTTCTTTAAATTTTGTTCCCTTCACTAATGTTTCTTTGCACTCACATTAATTTGACGCTTATTCTGATTTAGAATTAATTTTTTTGTAAATTTGGATAATACGTAACTAGACAGCATATACAAAAAAAATTAAAAATGGCACTAAAAACTGAAAAAAAACACAAAACAACAACATAAACACGTGTTTTCCACTCGGCCTGACGGCCTCGTAGGACAATTTCACGTCGCGTGCAATAAACACTTACTTTTTGTACTTGTTGCATAAATAACTATTATGTATTCCTAAAATTTGATAAATTAAAAATTCGAATCCCCTCCCCTGTTCCTGTTGCATATAAATATATAATTATTAAGTACCTATTATTTAATTATTACTTTAATTCAATTTACAAATAATGATATACATACCTTTCTAAATCCAACGAATTTTCAATTAATAAAAATGTTCTATAATTTTCACTAGTATTACACACACATAAAGAATACAGAAAACTACTGCTACTGCAAAGCACAGATTTACAAAGGATAAACTGCATCTGAACGCTGAAATTTAGAATACGGAAAAATCGATATCCCATTTAGATGATAGGGTTGTAAATATTTTGCCGCAGGATCGAACGCATGACCTTCAAACTCAGTTTCGGCCACCCGTTATTTTCTGCACTCGAACTGTGACATTCTTTAAATATTTGCAGTTCAAGTTTTCTCCGCTAGATATCCAGCACTTCCCGGTACACAGTTTTATATCATTGTCTGTCAACGATCGAGGTACTTTCTTATTTAGAATACCGCAACCTTAAAATAGATAATCTTTATTTATTGTTGTAAAATTCGTTTAGAATGAAAAAAATGCTTAAATCACTTTTAAAGTTTATTTTACTATTGCGACCTGAAAAATGGGCGCAAGGATAAATTGCCATTTTTTCAGTACGCGCTCGCAAAGTGAGAACAATTGGCGCTATTTCGCCATTGAATGGGCACTTTTACAGTCATTTATCACTTTTTATATTGACATACTGTCTGTTCAAATAATTTTCAAGCATTTTTTTCATTTTACACGAATTTTATAACAATAATTAATGATTATTCATTTAAAGCTATTTAAGGATAGTTTATATAGGTTTAGGGGTAGTAGCGACATTTCCCCAGCTATCTGACGTATTTCTGGGCCATTTCTAGTGTTGATTAACAATAATCAATTGATTTTTTTATGATTTATGCGTTCCCCCGGATAAGTCAGAAATCGGCTATTTTTAACATTGTCCTTTGGCTTATGGTGAAAAATACCTTTAAAGTTCTTAAACTACAAAACGTTATGCATTTGCTGAACTATGTAACTTCAGGCGACACTGAATTTTTCAGAAGAGCCTTGGTGAATAATGGTATTGTTACTCGTGCCCCCATACAAAATGAGGGATTGTAGGAAGCAGTTGATTCCGAAACAGATGTATATGAATAATGGTTTTATTTCATTCTTGTGTACTCATTATTTTTTATTTAGCATACTCATTATTTTCGTTTTTTACAAAAATGTTTAGATGTCAAATAAAGTTGTTGCAATATTAACATTACGGCTTTTAAGTAATTGTTATTCTAGTTATAAAAAAAATCCCAAGGAAGAAGAGCCCAAGTCCATTTTTTCTCTATATTTGTTCTTGTAGTTACGGTAGTGATTTCCCATATTAATAATGACAAACTATTTCAATAATTACAAGGCATTACACAAAAAAAAATAAGTTCCTAACAACTATAATATTTCCAGAAGCAAATGAAATGTTGAACCTCGTTTTTCTCAGAAACAATAAAATGTGACAGGCACGTTTTGCATTGGTCGCTTCAATTATTTTTTTCTAATTTTACAAACAACCATGTTACAGACATGTATTGGAAATGGGAAAATTTGAATTTTTGTTTGTTATTAGAAAACAAAATAAAGACAATTTGACCATTAATTTTCTCTTAAAAAAAGAGATCTAGAGCGGGGGGGTCATTTTTTTCTATCTCTTTTAGTTAACAAGCCTATAAAAACATCGATATTTGCCGATCCTGTACAGTTTATTTCTCTCTATTAAAACGAGGATTTTATTAAACTGTCTAAAATTATTGTCCTTATTTATACTGATTTTGAACTTCATTTCTTACGGGAATTTAGGCTTGTTGAAAAAACACTTGTTTTTAAACCTTGCCAACCCATTGCAATTAATTTTTATTGATTCTATCACTGAAGAAACAATATTTAATAGTATATTGTTATATTAAAAGTGTCAGTTTTCTAGTGAACAAATTTACGAGACAAAAAAGGCAAAGGTATACCAGGTATTTATATTAAACAACTAGTGCAAATTTCCGTAAAAACTCCAGTTCAAAATTTGTTAGTGTATATGTGTGTCTCTTTATTTGTTCGTTTTACAAAAGAAAACCCTAGAATATATCAAAAATGTAATTTCTTGATATAACATTTATTATTTATGGGTCAGGGATAGGTTCCTATGATACGAACTTAGGAAATAAGAGCAAGAGCCTTGAGGCTGCACGAAATCTAATTAAATATCATGGAAATCGATTGGGGAAAGCTCAGTTGACTTATGCATTACCTACGCCTACATAGGCGACGTTCGGAGCTTCCCTTTCTGTTTCCTAGCAATCTGGCCGTTTCAGACTTTTCCGATAATATTAGCAAAGTTTTATATGGCGTATTACAATTTATACTGTGTTCTGGAATAGAATATGTCTAGAATAAATGTGTCTCAGTCAGAATTGTTTGTTTTTCAGGCTATTTTAAACTAATATTGAAAAAAGCATAAATTATTGAAGAAACATTCATTTGTGATGGGTTTGTACTCCCAAACTTTAGTTTTTATTCAAAATTGATATTGATATAGTCAGCACATTTCCTAATACACTGGAGTCAAAATTTCTAAATAATATAGCCGAATAGACATTGAGAAAGAACAATTTATTATCAAAGGAGATAATATGTCTCGGTGTTTTTAAATTAAGAATTTAAAATACAAATTTTGTTTGTAAACCGCCTAAAAAAATAATGATAAAATTGAATTCAAGATTATTTTTAATTTTTGACATATCTACAATGTGTCCCACCTTTCGCTTACAATCCCATAGTTTTTAACATATTTATCCTACTTTAGCATACAATAATATTGGCATGTTTGTTTGTCAATATTTATGACATATTTCAATAACACTAGACTTGCTAGTAAGTTTTTTTTCTTCAAATATTTCGATGCTTATTCCATTCGGTTGTGCATGAATGGTACTAAAATAATTTTTGCGCAAAAATATGTTTATTTTTACTGATTGTATTTGTTTTACTGTTTGTTTTTGTAACAAATTTGAAATGCATTTAAAAAATCAATATATAAGACACGGTAGCATCTAAGCGACAAGGAAATACAAATTTTATAACCGAACATTACATTCATCCTGACATTAGCAATAAATGTATACTTCTTAAATTAATTTTAAACAGTTTTTATAAGGGTTTGGCCCAGTGGTGTATAGTTAGATTTGAAAGAAATATCAAATATTTTACTTAAACGGAATTTGTGACTACTGTAACTTACAAGGACTAATAACATTTCCTGTATATTATAATAATAATAATAATATCTCTACCCCTCATTCTAATCACAGGGATTAGGCCAGAAGTCGGAGACTTGTGCGGGAGAAGGGGCGGCATATTATTATTAAGCAGGCCGCATTTGCGAATGAGGGAAACCTGGAATGCCTCATTAATTAGTGGGGTAGTCAAATATCAGCCGGTATCAATCTCTCACATTGATCCAAGCTAACATTCTTCCACCCTACCATACCCGCAGAGAGGGTGCAATCTTCTCGACGAATACAGCTTATATACGGTCTACCGGCAGAGGGACGCAAACCCACACCGATCTAGTCACCTCGATTCAAGTACTGCCTTAAACGCCTTAAACCGCGCGACCACTGACCGATCCAATATATTCCCCTATCACTACATAAATTTTTGTCCGAAAGCAGTAAATGTATACCTTTAAGAGCCCTGTATTCTTGAAATAGTGGTTTCTACAAAGACTAATAATTTTAAACGTTTAATAAATGGATAAGGCTAAACAAATAACGAGAATGTTGTCCCATACTAAGATCGCTAGACTGAGGACGTTGCCTACAAATTTTGGTCCAATGGCATTACATAATTTCTGATGACCCATTGGTATTGTAATTTGATTTTTACCATCCAAATTCATGTTATTTATATTTGAATTTTCAGTCGTTTTAATAATTTCTGTGTGGATATTGTTAGACAGTACTGTTACAATATTATTAACAGTTTAGAATATATAACAAAGAATCTCAGACAGTTTATTCTGTAACCTTTATTAAGTAGTTAGGTATGCCAAGTGTTTTTGATGCTGCTACAAAATATGTGCGAAGATTTTGGCTCAAATGCGTTTATTTCACAAATCATAACTTAATGACTTCCAGCCTAAGTAAGTTATTCTTACTAGAGGAGCGCCATGTAGGTTCTAGTAGCAACATATTTTATACCTCTAAACAATTACAAGTTCGTCGAGTGCACAATAAGCATTACCTATATAATATATACAAGTATGTATACCTGAAATATGGTACATAACTAAGCAAATATAGTAAAATACCATATATTTTTAACCTCTAAGCAATAAATCATAAAAATTCTTAACCTTACAAATTTTAGTAGCACGCTTCTGCCAGTTTGATTTTCATTTAGATTGAAATTTTGATGGCGTACAAAAAAAATTAAAAGCTCCTTCATAAGACATTTATACATTACATTATGCTTGGTTCGGAAATTTAATGATTGAAGACTAGAAAACTTATTGAAATGTAAATTATCCCATAGTTATCCTTATCGGTACGTATGTCGGATCAGAAAAGGAAGTGGCATCAATTTAAAGCAATAAAAATGACTATTTGACCATCACTATTTATTTGCTTAAGCAATATTACTCAATAGAAATGCAATATGAAAACAGGTATACTAATTGTCACCAATTTCAGTTGCTATTCATAGTTAATTGTAGGTGCTTACTTATCTGTACGACTTTGTGTCTACATTGACTTTATTTGATAAAATAATTCAAAATTACATTGGTAGCTGGAATTTCTGATGACCATTCTGGTGCACTTGTCTTAGTAAGGCTTTCGATTCGGGAAGGTCACTTACTATCTTTTTTATTCTTTGTGCATGGTGTTTTGGAGTGCCTACGTACTGGTATCTAGTAGTACTTAATGGAACAGTCTTCACAGAGCAACGATGTAGACTTCAGAAGATTAAGGCAAAAATGGATAAAATAATTAGTCTAATGTGCTGTATACAGCCCATGACAAGAATTTAAACCTATAGGTTATAATTTCTTTGAAGCGATTTTCATTTTTCTTCTACATGTATCTTTAAAATATTCTTTATATAAATGCTTACTCCAAATTCTTTGGTTATCTGAATAAAAAGTATATCTACGATTGCACCTTAGTATATACAGCTCTTTACTTGACTAAAGATATTTTGAGAACCTATGGAAACCAATAGATTCGCCAGTTTCCCGTTTTCATTTTGGTAGGTGGTCAAGTGGTTTAAGGCGTCAGTACTTGAATCGTGTTTACCATCCGCCGCAGTTTCGAATCCTGCTATATTTGTGAGACAGAGATCAGCTATATATGTGGAGAGGATTGACATCCTCTTTGCGGGTATGGTAGTGTGGAAGAACGTTAGCTTAAATCAATGTAAGAGATTAATATCGGTTGGCGTTTGACCATCCCCTTAATTAATGAGGTTTTCCAGGGTTCCCTCATTTCTACACTGACTGGTGGTTAGGGTCTAATAACGTAAATCGTTCCTGAACGCAAATGCGGCTTGCTTAATAATAATATGTCGCCCCCTCTCCCGCACAAGTTTCCGGACTTCTGGTCGAATCATTGGGATTAACATGAGAGCTAGATATATTGTTTATAAGTAGTATAAATTGTGTCCCCAGAATTATAATAATAATAACAATAATAAATGTCTTTATTCGAGGTTCAAATAAAATAATGACAACAAATTAGGTATTGTGGTTGGCGCCATTCAGCTTCGCTGCTCTTCCATGTAACCAACCTCAAAATACAAATAATAATAGAAGATAATGTATTAACCATACAAAAAAAATGTATATATACTTATATATATATATATATATATATATATATATATATATATATATATATATATATATATATATATATATACACATAACGCGAGCATACATAGAGCGTAAAGATTATGTGAAGAGTTACAATAAATAATAGAAATATTATGAGATAATAATACACTAATACTAAATTAACATATTAAGAACGAGATGAAAATAACAGGTCTTTCTTTGATCTGTTTTTTAAAAATAGGTACAGAGGAGACGTTGTTCAGGTAAGCAGGCAAGGAGTTGTAAATTTTGACAGCATTGTAAAGAAAGGAGCGTTCATACTGTGCAGTATTATGTTTAGGAACTTCATACCAGTTACACTGTCGAGTGAAACGAGAATGAGTATCAATACACTTTTTCAATCTATCAAATAAATATTTAGGAATTCGAAATGTATTAATCTTATAACTAAAGTTGCCAAGTGAGAGGTGGATCTTTCATCTAAGTTTAACCATTTTACTGAAGAGAAAGAATTAGATATATGATCAAATTTCGTAATCCACAAGAGAATCGTACACAAGAATTTTGAAATCTCTGAAGGGTAGCTTTATCTCTTGATAATAAAGCTGGGTAATATACTATATCACAATACGCTAAGTGAGAGAGAATGAGAGAGTCACACAATCTAATTTTAATAGATTTATCCAACACGTCTTTATTTAGGTAAAGCATTTTCAGCATACAGTATGATTTTTTTGTAAGTAACATGATTATCAAACCGTAATCTATCATCAATTCGTAAGCCCAAAATTTTAACTTGCTTTACAAATGTTAGTAATTTGTTACACAAAATAATATTAAAATTAGGATCATTTATAACATTTTCGGACTTATTTCCAAACATAATTATTTCAGTTTTATTTTCATTTAATAAAAGGTTATGACCTCTCGCAACAATTGTTATTGAATTTAAATCTTCATTAATATATTCTGAAGCTAAAAGTGCATTAGACAAATGAAAAGAATAGTATAACTGAGTATCATCAACGTATTGATGCATTTTGCAGTATTTCAAGTAAGAAATAAAATCAGCAGTATATATAGAGAATAATCAAATTGGACCAAGTATACTACCTTGAGGTACGCCCTAATTCAGTATCTTATAGGATGAAAATTTATTATTTAGAAAAACTCTCTGACGTCTATCATAAAGATAATTTTAAAAAAATGAAACGGCAACTGGGTTAAGCCCGAAATATTTGAGTTTCTGTAAAAGAATTTTATGATTTAACGTGTCAAATGCCTTACTAAAATCGAGCAAGATTAAACATGTGTTAAAGTTATTATCATTTGCGGTAAAAATTTCATTGGTTAAATGCAAAAGTGCAGTGGTGGTACTATGTTTTTCTCTAAAACCCGACTGTGTTATAGGTAATATTTCTCTTTTTGATAACTAATCGGTTAATTGCGAGCATACAATTTTTTCAAGAACTTTTGAAACAGTTGGGAGTATACTTATTGGACGAAACTGGGTAATGTCTTTAGGGTTATCAACTTTCGGTAAAGGCAATATATTAGCATCCTTCCATACACATAGACACGTATTAATGATAAATGTTGGTGTTAAATGTGGAATAACTATATGAAGAAGCTTTAAATTGATATTATCCGAGCCTTTAGTTTGAGTTTTGATAGTACCTATTACTCTATTTACTTCCTCAATTGTTACTTCAGAAAACGAAAATCCATCTTCAAGACCAGGAAAATTTGCATTGTATTTATTTATAATTGCATCACTAAATCCTGTTTAAATTTGTAAATTAAAAAAACTTTCTTTTCAAATTTGATGGCATTATTTACAAAGTTTCGTATTTCTTTATATTCTATAAACGATTCTTGAGTAAGAGAAGATTTATACCGGGTGTTCCCTCTAAGACTTTCAGTGCGAATATCTCAGAAACCATCATAGCCAGTGCGAAGAAATTTGGTATACAGACACTAGATGGGGCGTAGAATCTGATGATAACATCAATTTTTATACAGGGTGTTCCATTTTCCAAGAAATCGATTTAATTTTGATTTTTTGGTTGTCAGCCCTGCTAAAACTTATGTTTAAATTGAAATATACTTAATTATGAACACATTCTGATAAATAAACATTCAAAAATTTCAAAATTTAACATAAAAAAACGCCTCCAAAAAGTACCCAAATTTCATTGTTTTGTCATGTAAAATGTGTATAGCCTTGAGCCAGACTTACACTGAAGAAACTAACATCGGTGAAAGTCAAAACTATGAATTGTCATTGAATTGTCAAATATTAATGGCATAAAATATTTTATTTTACATAAATAACGCTAAAAAATGGATTTAATGCAATTTACGTATGCACAATGGTGTTATTGTCTTGTCGATCAAAATTTAGACTTGAGTTGAGGCTTTTGGAGCATTGGGGTCGCCGTGCCGGCGCAGTCTACCGCTACAGCTATAGTTACAGCGTGAATATTGTGTATTTAAATTGTTCCATATAATGTAATAAAACTTCAGTAAATTGTTTTTTTGTTATTACAGTGTACAATAATAATTAGGTACACGTATTTTTTATGAGAAAATAATTTACAAAATTGTGTAAGTACCTACCTAAAGAATATCCCTGACGAACAAAACGATTTCTAAAACTTTTAATTAATGTGAACGTATGTGTCGTTGAAAGTCAGATCTGAATCTACCCTAGCCCCACAAAAGGAAATATTACGTAAGCATAACCTAGAAATGATTGATACGTGTATCCACATATTTCAGCACTTAGCTTATGTACTTATGTTTAAGAAGAACTCTACATCTGTAAAATAATAAACAATGAACTACAACTAAACAAACTACAACAAACTAAAATAAAGCAACTGGTTTTTGCTGGGAAGAATCACCTACGAATGTACTATACGCAGTAGGTAAGTATCTATCAAAATAGTCATTTAAAGCTAGAAAATAATTGGTAATTATTGTTTTTATCTTTCAATTATGTGTGTAGTGCCACAAATTACATTAAAACAGACACCAGAAAGAATAAGCGAAAAATATTACACAGATATTTTCTTGGAAATAATTCTAAACATGGAATGATGGATAATATTATAAAGAAGTCTCTAACTTACATTCTTTGAAGAGTATTCTATAAGATATTAAATTCAGTTGTCTGTCGTAGGTTTTAAAATTTCTAAACGAATAAAATTAAGAAAAATAAACTAATTTCATAATTCTATGTACAGTATGAAAACATCTCGTTAGAATATCTTTAAAATGTTGAAAGCTAACTGTGGTTACAATATATACAACATAACGTAATAAGGTAGGTATCGAACAATGAAATAGCAAGATTTGTTTCTAATCGTACATGCATGACCATCATCAGATTCTACGCGCTATCTAGTGTCTATACCAAATTTCGTCGCACTGGCTATGATGGTTTCTGAGATATTCGCACTGAAAGTCTTACAGGGAACACCCGGTATTTTCTATATGCATTATTTTTAACTTTAATCATCAATTTTAAGTTTGGTGTTAACCAAGGAGCTGAAGCTTTAGTAATTCTAATTATAATATTATAATTTGAGATTTGACAAAAAAATGTGCTCAACAGCACTTAAATGACAATCAAACGACAGGACAACAAATATTACGCCAAAACTCTAAAATGACACCAACAGCACACAAATAATAAACATTTATTTTAAATGTGTTAAATGATAGACACATTTATCTTTAACAAATTGTATTACTTCACTCCTCAAATACCCTGTAATCGTTTACACTTAACGATATTTATTGTAATATTCTGTTTTCCACTTCATCTGTAACTTATCACTATGTGAAATATATGTGACCAAGGGCGTAGGGCGTTTTCTCCTTTATTTACCCTTGATTTCCCCCTCGTGTTTGATTCTATTAAGCTAATGTCTGAATTGTCCGCAGTTTTCATATTCGACAAGTAACATAAATACGTACAGACCGAATGCTGCAACTTTGCATATAAATCAGAATTATCGTCTTATTTTGGCTTAGCAGTTTTGCTATTTTTATATCGCACTAAGAATTCCCGTCCCAATCCAATATTGCTGGCTCCAGACAGCGAATATAGGGGTAGGGTCTTTGTTTTACTGTTTGTCCAGAGATTTATTGCATATAAGGGAATTGTTTAAGGGATCCCCTGGATATCTGTTAGTCTTTAAGTGGACATTCTTTTACTCGGAATTGATGGATCAGTTTATTTAAATAATAGGCCTTTTTAGTTGATAACGATGGGTTATTTATTATGTGACCCTTTTATATTTGATGGAGAGTAGAGGATATCCTCTGTAAATAAAATATGCCTGTACATTTGAGAAGCAAATTTATGTTTAAACATGAACATGTTTTAAGTAGGGTTAAATGGGGTAAAAGTGAAACATCAAATTATTTGGGTAAAAATTAAACGCGACAAACAACTCTACTTACTCTAAATATTTGGAATATTCGAAACACTAGTGTGAAGTTTCATGTTTCTACAGTTTTTTATACCCAAAAAATTACAAAAATGTTGTCAAACTTTATCTTTTTTTACACTTATAGACTTTCCTACTATATTGACTACTAGCAAAGACCTCAGACAATTTGGGTCGGTCAGTGGTCGCGCGGTTTAAGGCGTCAGTACTTGAATCGAGGTGACTACATCGGAGTTGGTTCGAGCCCAGCTGCCGGTAGACCGTATATAAGCTATATTCGTGGAGAGGATTGGCACCCTCTCTGCGGGTATGGTAGGGTGGAATAATGTTAGCTTGGGTCAATGTGAGAGATTGATACCGGTTGATATTTGACTACCCCCCTAATTAATGAGGTTTTCCAGGTTTCCCTCATTCCTGCACTGAATAGTGGTTAGGGCCTACCAACGTAAGTCGTTCCTGGGTGCAAATGCGGCCTGCTTAATAATAATGTGCCGCCCCCTCTCCCGCACAAGTCTCCGACTTCTGGGCTAATCGCTGTGATTAGAATGAGGGGTAGAGATATTATTATTATTATTATTAATAATGACAGCCGTAGGTAAAATTTGGAACAGTGTTGGGGAAATTGTTAAACATAATTTAAAAGCAACTTTTCTAAAATAAGTATTCTGCAACATAATTATTAAACGAAAATTCCGCGAAATTACATAAAAAAGTTAAACCATAGTGTAAATTGAAACTCGATCTGCTGAAACTTTAGTAAAGAATTATTTGCCTGACTTACACGATTCTAAGTGATTTAGCACTGTACATGTGATCTTTGAGGAATTTTTAATTTTTTTTACTTTACCAGTGGCACCGAAAATAGGTGACTCTATTGCTTTAGTAAAAAAATATTAGTACGCCACTGATTTTAAATTTAATAAACACTATTTTTTCAATTCTTCGTTTATTTTGGGACAAAAAATTATCCTTATAAGTTTTTCAAACTATTACCATTTTCAAGTATAATTTATTTACTTATTTATTATTATTACTATTATAATATATTACAAAATAATTACAGCTAGATAACATCTAACGAAGTTGTTCAAAATGCCCGCCTGCTGCATTAATACACATTTGACGTCGTATTAAAGAATTTATTCCCCGAATCTATTATGATTTCACGTGGCCTCTACGTTATATTGTCACAGGCGCCTATTATTCTTCTTTTCAACTGATTTCTGTCTTCAATTGGGATAGAATAAACATCATTTTTCAAAGTTCCTATACATAATAGTCAGGGGGGTTAAGATCTGGTAATCTAGGAGGTCAAGGCACCGGTCCTTCCACTTTAAAGAACGGTTCATATGGCAAACGTTCTATTCAGCGGTTTTGATAGTTTGCATCTGGAGCTCATCCAATTGGGACCCACTGTGATATCTTTGGTTTAAGGGAATATTTTCCATTAATTGAAATAAATTATTTTTCAGAAAATTTGCAAATGACACTAAATTTAGCCTTGGAGGTCATAAGGTCCACAAATACTTGACTATAATCAAAATACTTGACTTCATTGATAGGAATTGTAGGAGATTTGATATATATTAGCTTAAAATACCTTTCTAATACAGTAAAAAATGTTACAAAAGCTAATAATAAATAATATATGGGTAGGTCTTGTGGGTGTAATTCAACAATGGTTGGGACTTTAGTTCACAGAGTAGTTAGTTTCACACAATATTATTAATACCTAAAAATATACAAAATAAAAATCTCTAGATAAAATAATCCAACTCAAAAGCTTTAGGAAAATATTTGGAATTAGGGAATAACCTGAAAGAATGCAAACGCTAATTAGTAAAACAAAAATTGTTTAATATTTGAAAAATAGATATTTCAGTTAATAGAACAGACATATACAATTTTTTGAGTTTATATAACATAATAAATTGATTAAACTTTCTTTATAAAATAAAAATTAAAGTTTTGAGAAAAAAATAAGAAAATATTTTCGAAACGTTCATTTATTATGTATACATTGTTTATAATAATATGTTTTCATCAGTTTTTAGTTTATTAAAAATATATGATACTTGAAAATATCTTATCAATTATTTTTATTGCGTCAGAAATATTCAAGTAAATAAAAAGAAGTGATAAAAATGCAACAAACAAATAATATCGTTATTGATAATTAATTTAACTAAAATTTGAAAATTTTTGCAACAATTGCTTGTAATTAAACACATTTATAGTAAGAACAGAAAACCACACTAGAATCATTGGTTTTTATTTCATTTAAAAATCAACTATGTTTCAAGATATATTTTTAATGAGATCTTAAAATATATTTTCCTCCAAAACTCTTTAGTTTTCATTTTTGGGTGTTCGTCTCTTTTTACATTTTGTAAAAGCGTATAGTTATAGGACTGTGCCACAAATTTATCTACGCGTTTGGGAATTACTATTTAAAAACCATCATTAGGGACTAACTTTCACACCCTACAAATCAAAATAGTCCAATATATAGCATATTTTTAAATTCTATATGTATATAATAAAAAATACCACGATTCGTTTACGTACGTGTTGCGCTGTTATTCAAGCTTAAAGTAGACTCACTAAAGACTGAGTACGCAACTTATTAGCATATCACATATCGATGACGTATTGTGGAATAGTTCGTTGACTCATTAGCGTAGGTTAGGGTTACACAGAGTCGGCTCTTAATCTTAAACTCTGTTATCTCGGTTATTAAAAACATTCATTGGGATAATATTTTGAAAAATGATTCATTATATTGCCTACTGTCAGTTAAAATTAATACCCCACTTTCAAAATCACCCTGTATAGTAATTTCGTATCATTTTGGTATGTAGGAAACGCAGAAATTACTTCTAAAATCACCTTGTATATTAAAGTCATAATATTAACAATAACTGCTATACTACACTTGACTGGGAATTTTTCTATTCTCTTATATGATTTTCCTTTTAGCTAAAAACTATAACATCCTTGCGAAAAATAATTGAATACTATAACTCATAGTTAATAGAGTGGGTCTTCCAAAATGGCCTCTTTAATAGTGATAGATAACAAATCGCCATAATTCTTGCAGTCAGACCAGGGCTGGATTGGATATTGCAATAAAACGGTTTTTGTGGCTTATTCAGCTGATTTTCCCAATTTTCCGTATCCAATCTTGATTAGTCTATAAGAAGTTTAATAGGGTAGGGGATTTAAAGAATCTAGCGTAATATATGTGATGGGATTTAAATCTTGCTAAATGTTTTATGCAGCATACTGTCTAGAAACTAATGAAGCCATCACTTTGGAAATAGGAATTTGCGTCAGATATCTAACAATGGCCCCGCTGCGCATGAAACTAAATGTAATTTTCTGGGAATCGTCTTAAAAATAAGAAATTACTATGCGGTTTCGGAACGAGATCTGCATTAAACTGGCACAACCATGTATCTAATCTAATAAAATACTTTGGTATTATTTATTAGAGTTACTTACGTTCATATTTTAATATGTTATTATTTTATTTTGCTTGAAATAAATAGGTTGATAAATAAATATTTGCATAAAAAATAAGTGATTTTTACCTAATGTAACACGGATATATTACATAAGAAAATATATAAAAATAATATTACCCAACAAAATAGTAACTATTATTTACATTTCTGCCATTAAGGTTCGATCTACTATACAGGATGATTCAGAACTTATTAAAAAAAGTTTTTTGAATGTCCAAGGGACTCTTACAAATACAATCTTGTAAAAAAACATCAGAAAGGGCAGTTCGAAAATGATTTAAAAATACACTTCTGCACAACTGTAAAACCTGGCCTTGTGCAAGGTAAAGCATCCAGTGGGCGACCGGCACGGCGGAAAAGTGTAATAAAAAAATGAAGGGACAAAAAGTTTTGTGGTTTTAATTAATAAAATAATTTGACATACATATGTTACAATAACTATCTAAAATTTTATACCCCGGCGACTAAACACATTTGGGCCTGTGTTACTCCATTTCTACGAACTAACACAAATGTTTCTGGTCCTTGTCGGTTTTGAACTCGTAAGTTATTGCCAGCAGCTATGATATGTTCATGTAAATTATCACTATTCAGTTCGGTGCGATACACTTCAGCAGATATCCCCAGAAAAACCAAAGGATTTAAATCAGGAGATCGTGGCTGCTATGGTACCAGTCCTCCTCGTCCAATTCATCGTACCCCTTGAACTCAGGCGTTCTAACACTCAAAAGTCTTCCAGAAATTATACCTTTCTGAAATGCGCCTGACTCCTAAAGACGTTGAAAAACATTTCTGAACATTCTCGGATTTGGAGTTGGATGATTTGGAAATCTTTCCATATAAATTCGCCTAGCCTGTGTCATTTCCATCTGCAATACCATAAATGTAAACTATATTTGCCATTTCAGCATTTAAAAAAATAAGCTTAATTTTACAATACACAATAATAAATAAGATGACGACTTCTTATTATTAGTGGTATAAGATATGTTTTAAGTAACTGTTTAAAAAATGCACTTCATCAAATAAATCAATTTTGTTGTTAATCAGTCAAAAAATTGTAAAGAAACAAAAAATTAAGATAATGCAACCGCATATGATGGCCTTTATTTGTAATATTATATAGGTTGATATATTTTTTACCCATTCCATCTCTGGTCAGTTTCTAAAGCTAAGACTAAGACTAAATATGCACACCCAATTTGGTTAAACTAAAAACTGATTTTTTTTTGTTTACTTCTACTTAAGAAACACCCTGTAGTTTTAAAAATCTTTTGAGATATTATTTCAATAGGTTTTATAATCAATTATCGCACATGATACATAAAAATATCTTTCGTCATTCCAGATATTAAAAATTCGCAGAACGACATTTTCCATAACACTTGATAACACTGGGTTTGGCGCGAAAGTGCAGCTGTCCCTACTGATTAGAGATGGAACTTTGAGTTCATTTTGGTGAATTCATTCTTTCAGTCTCATTCACCTAAGTGAATCATTCACTTGAGTGATTCATTTGATTCAGTATGGTCGAAAATTGTATATTTGTAATTTGTCCACCGATCGTTCAGTCTCGACGTTCAATATCGGAGTTTGCTTACAACAGCATTATTTCATGACTTCCGTGGTATCGTAATTTAGAGGCATAAATAACACACAATACTTTTGAAATTACAGGCAAATCTAAATTTTTAGATTTTAAAACATTTTATAGGTAAGCATTTGAGTATAGGTAATAAAATATAACTGTAGGTGTGAAAATATTGTATTAAATTAACAAAAGAAGTATTATTTAAAATAAAAAAAAAACTAATCTCATAAATACTAAATATTTAAAAATTTGCGTTTAAAAACAAAATTTTGTCTAATTTTAATCAAGATCGTTTTTCTGTTACCCTGTTTTACAAAATATTCTATCCCAACACACCGGACTATACAGGGTTAACTATGACTAAGCACAAAAAAGACAATAAAAAAGTTATTCCAGAATTTTAGCTCGATATTTAAAAAATGGGACAAAACCCTTTTTTCCTACAGAAAGTCGGCGCCTATGATGAGTATCGACTGAGATGGCTTATGGCTTAGTTGATATTACATCTGTGAACAACTACCATGCGGTCGTTTGCAGTGTTTCTAAATGCAGAAACGACAAAAATTAACATTCTTATTAGTAATAATACCTGATAGGTAGGTAACAGTTAATCCAGTTAGCTCCAGTATTTTGCATTCGTTTTTCATTATTTGGTTACAAACTGGTAAAACTACATTTTCACTCACTACCGATAAACACACTTCCCGTAGGTACAGTTGTTAGATACAATGCCTATGTATTATAACAAAATCGAAGAAAGGGATGAGTAGGTAGGTTCTAATAGATAACAGAAAACGTTTAACACCCGCGGCAGTCTTGTCCCATAACCTAGAAAAACAAACCGGCGAACTATATTGTGGCAACCTGTACCCGACACATGTTCCTTTATTTATTAACTATAAAACGTTTAAAATTAAAATAAGGCACTAAAAACTGAAGAAGAACACAAAACTACAACGTAAACACAGTAATTAAATTATAACATGACAGCGAACCGACTCGACTGGACCGACTGCCGACAGTGCCGACTGTGGCCGACTGTTGCATGACGGTTGTTTGCTGGTTGCATACTCTGATTCTCGCATTGGCGGCGTTAAATAAGGATTTAATATACCCAATATCGAAAAAACAATTTTTTTCGCTTTATAAACAAGTTTGGAAATTTTTTGAAAGGAAATTCTGATAATTGTTATTTTTTTCTATCCCCTCTTAAAATATTTGTACTTAGTCATAGTTAACCCTATATAGGTGATCTGACTGAAACCGGTCATTCAGTCACATCTCCGATCCCGTCTACGTCTAATTGTCAACTGAAATTTTTCATTTCATTCAGTGAACTATTGAATAAGTATAGAAGGACTGAATTTGACTCGCCTGAATTACATTGTTAAATTTTTTGGAATCAACGTTGCTTTTAATTCACAAGGAATGATTCAGTCCGACAAAAAGCAATGATTCATTTCATTCAGTGAAGCGAATAGTTCGTTCGCGAGCTACTCATTTCTACTACTGATCTGTACATACTGCGCTGTAGAGATGTTTAGCTGGAACAAGCAGCTGTCAAAGAAGTGCTGTCTGCGTACTAGCGGGATTCCAATTAATGCTGTTATCATTAAAAAGTCATTGATGTTCGGCCGCTGATTAGCGGCCACTCGCTGGGTAATTGCGTATAAAATTGTCCATTGAAGCGTCGCGACGCCAATGCAAACCACGGACACTACACGTGGGGCTCGTTTCCATAGCGCTCCGCGATATTAACGTCAAGAACACACCGGGAATTATGGCCGCCTACTAACAATTAGGGATTGTTCTGCAACGGCCAGATTTGTCATTCGGATTACTGGATGGTAAACACATAAACCCTAGCGCGCGGGTTTAATTATTTGGGGCCTACATGGGAGTATAATTTTCCAGAAACGATTCCTTACCCGACCAGGGAGGATATAGGATAGTAGCATAACAACACGCAATATAACGTTTTTGTTTTAAATTTCACAGAGAGCAAATTTTGCTTGATATGCTTAATGTTCCTTAGTCAAATTGAATGCTATGCGTTGAGTGGTTTAGCTGATAACAAGTTATTTATTTTAAAATTTCTGTGATAATATTTCTATCAACCCGCAGTGTCATCCATTATACCTAACCGACAAAAATTTAGCCCGCTCACAATTTATAGCAGTCGACACAAAGAAACATACATACTGCCCGTATATTTTCCTTATAAAATCGTGTGCCGCATATCTCTGAGAGCATACCCGATTACATAGCTTCTGCTGCAGCAAATACGCAAGCGCCAGATCGAAGAAGTTAGCCTTCTATTGGTTGCGACCAATTGACGGATTGACGGAAAAGGGGGGCATTCTAATTTGTGGAGAGGATGGTACATTTTTTCTGGTTACCTTGAGTTTGTTTTGGAGACAGTAATTTCATTGCTATGACAACAAATTTAGTTTTTTTAAATTGCATCATACTATTTCCTGTCCTTAATTGGAATTAACTTTTATTAAAAAATATATAGTCGGGTTTCAAAATAGTTGCAATAAACCCACTCACAATATATAGATAGCAGTCAACACAAAGAGAAATACAGCATTGCATTGAATTGTATGTTCCGCATATCTGCAGCATACTCAATTGCACAACTTGTGGTGCAGCAATACGTATGCGCCATATCAAAATGCTCGATTTCTATGCTTAATGACGCCTTGACGGATCCACCTGTTCCATCTGCGGCGGAACCATGGGTGTGCGCATGGGAAAATTTCAGGTATATATTTGTGCCAATTTATTTGTGTAATTAATGTATTAGTGATTTTGAGTTTCTGTTCTTAAGAATGGCCAATAATTCAAGCTAGTGTGATCTCAAAATCCTAAACATCCTATTCTAAGAAATGAGGAATATCCGATCATAAAAAACTTGTATAAAGGAATTAGGGGTCGGTTGTATCGTAAATAGTTAACTAGCGAATCACGGAACCAGAGATCAAGGTTTGACCTTGGATCAGATGATATTCTGTCGTATGGACTTTCATCAAGAAGAGTTCAACTGATCCGTACGTTTGTCTAGTAACTATAATGTTGGCTACTCTGACAAAGGCAAAGCGCATGTTCCAAACTATTAATTTTAGTGCTGTCGAGTTGCTATTGGATAATTTTGCATGAATTCCCAAATATTGAAAATACATGAAAATAATGCAGGAGCAATTTTATTATATTATTTTTTTAAATTGCTAACGTAAATTTAGTTAGTTTTATTTAATTTCTTCTTCCTAAATCACATTTAGAATTTGGATCATAATAAATAATAGATGTGTATGTATTTTTTAAACCAATATTATATATATATATATATATATATATATATATATATATATATATATATATATATCTAGTTTTTTTTTATTAATATACAATCATTTGGAGTAGACATGGCAGATAAAATAAAACACAAATTTTATTTCAAACTTTACTTCTTTTCGTGAATTTAATTAGACAGAAATACACAGGCGTAATTGAAAATAAAAAACGGATACGAAGGTTCCAACAAAGTTAAAAATGGTGCATGTGTAATAAACTATCTTAAAAATTAAATACGCCAACTTGAAGAAGAGAACAAAAGATAAATCCTTATGAAACAGGTAGCGGACTCTTAAAAGAAATAAAATATACTCCAATAAATATAAGTTTTAAGGAAATTATCAGCACATAAAATGACAAATGCATCGTGTCTTTTGATAATTGAAATCTTTCTTGTAATTCTTTATTATCCCACTTTTCAAAATGATTTGTTTCTCGTCGAAAACCTCTAGATTTTCAGGGAAATATTTCTGTCTCCACTAGTTCTACGAAGTCCGTCAGTTAAATCTTGTAAAATGTCTCTTGCGAATTTCACAGCATATTTTTTGTTTATATAATTTAAATAAAATATATGGTTGTTAATCACATAGCACGAAAACTTATTCAACTCAAATGCTTGCTGATTGGCAATCCACCTTTTTAACCATTACCACCATTTTAACAATGTGATCTTGGATCAAGCTGATCCGAAGGTTAAACTTAGTCGATACAACCCACCTAAGGACACCAAAATAATAGTGTAGGTGATGCAGTTGAAATATGTAGTTGTCTGTGAACAGTATCTACCTATTTACTTATTTGAGCAGTTATTTTTACACACTTTTCTGTGCCTTTAGACGCAGGTATCTACTTAATTAATATTTTTAGTGAAATATATCTTATTCATTTCAATTTTTGGAAATTGATATTTGTCAAATCAATGTAACAGTCATATGAAAACAAATCAATAAGCAAGAGTCATACATTTTTGTAAATTCGGAAATCATCAAGAATATAACTAGATCCATTTTATTTTTTGTCATCATTTGGAACGACTAGCGTTTTTGTAGGAATCTAAATTTCTTTAGATATTTTTGGCTAATATTTTATTCATAATTGAAAACAATAACTCATACTGTGTTTACTTTCAATTTGTTTCTGAATCGATTATTTCAAATGCTTTCGTAAAGCACATTACGGGTAGGATATATGTATGAATCATGTTTTACCAAAATGTAATAAAATAACTAATTATAACTCCGCTATATTTTATCGGTTATATGATGGTTTTAGTAGTGTTTTCAAAAATAAGCTTGAAGTTACAGCTTGTTATTTTTTACATATACCATACCAAAATTATTTTTAGAATCTAAGAATGAGAATTATATGTGGTTGTGTAAACATTTGAGAGCTTAATCCAATAATATTTAGGTTTATCATTTTTATTATCGAAGTGAATAATCTAAACAAAATTAAGAATTGTTAGTTTCTGTACCACAACAAAGGCTTAAATCGCATAGAGCAGTACTCCCAAGACATGTTTATGTTGATATAAGTACCTCCAAAAGATGGAAAACGTTTTTATTCGTAAATTCATGAAATAATATGATATCGGTAAGTACCACTAAAAGGTGTTATTACACACATCCCCAAGTTGATATTTACATAACACTGTAGAATCTTTTTAAACAATTGGAAAATTTTGAAACAGAACATTGTGGTGTTTTATGCATTCTAATTACTTATAGAACATAATATCTCACTTGCACTCGGTTTGTATTGAACATACATACTGATGAGGGCTAACAATCCCGAAACCAGTCTGTCTGGTGGGGTAGCCAACACAAGTTCTTGGTTGTTCACACTGCTACTGCAGGTGTAATTTAATGCCGGTCGGGGCATTAGTCCGCGGAGTAGTTGTTTCCTGCAGTATCATTTATAAACATAACATAGTTCAATATGTAAAGTGAGGCAGATAAAAGGTTTTTTAGATATAAAACACTTAAAAATGCTATGCTATGCGCTGGTGGAAAGTCACCTTAGTTACGGAATAGTGTCCGAATGTTGCTGGTTTAAAAAATACAGGGTGTTCAATGCTAGAATTTTATTTTGAAATATCTCAATAACTTTGAAACCTGTCGGAGTATTAAAAAAAATAGCACAATTATGTTTTTTGGCACGGCAAATAAGAATTTTTAACTAATTTTGACGTCACTAGTAGAGGGCGCCACTTATGCCACAGCATGTTTCTTTTAAATGGCAGAACTTTTTTGCTGTTTAGTGCATCCATCTGTTTATTGAAACAATCGATTCTCCTACCTGTTATCGTTCAGGTAAAGTGCCTTTTCTACTGAAAATACAGCAAAATTGTACTTGAAAAAGAACGTTATTCAGAACGGTAAATTATGGGGACGTGCAAAATTTCAAGAAGATCGGCCTGTTTTGATAAAATCTTTTTGCTTTGTTGAAAAATGGTTTCAAAATCAAACCTCGCCGAATTTATATATTTTCTTTTATCTTATCTACTAATTTGTTGCCAGCGACCATTATGTAGACACTTGTCCATTCTTGTCCTTCGGCGAACAACTAACAGCTAACAAACCTGAAACCGTTGTATATCTGGTGGCACTGCTGACTATTAACCACGGCTGTTTGCTATAGGTTTTTCAGGTGAAGTTAGATGCTGCCATTGGCCTGCAGAGTTTCCTAAAATTCCGTCGTTGCAAATATGGTAATCGCCAATGGCGATACAGGTTCCGGGAATTTCATATTTATAGTATCCAAATATTAAGGAAGTATAGTGAGTCACTTTCTGCTTGTGGCCCAGCACCACTTGATCGACTTGATCTCACGTACTTTGGAATTTTCTTATATAATTTGACAAGCAATATTATGTATATGAAAGAAATTCAGAGAATTATGTAATAAAATATATTTTTTTGTGGAATAATAACACAATTTTGTTCATAATACAATGTCAGTAATGTTTAATATTTGTTTCATGTAAATTAACACACAGCCGATATCTGCAGTTAAGAAAAAGCTTCCGTAAATAACACACACCGACGCCAGTGTATCCAAATGTGAAAAACAGAACAATTTCTCCTACAATGGTTGGCATTTCATTTTCAATAGTAAAAATGTTTTCGATATTTTGTTGCATACTGTTCAATAAAACAACAAGTCTCAATAAAAATTAAACTAAACGTAGGATTTTTATACAGGGTGTAAATAAATAAATGCGAAAAAACCTTCTTCTGGAAAAATAAAGTGGGTTTTTCATATAAAAAAATCTGATTTGAACATTCCCTCTGAAGATACAAAAAGGATAACAAAACAGTAGTTTTTACTTTTCTTCTCACATACCAAAAAACGGCAAAAATGAAGTAGACACTTTCTGCTATCGAGAAGGCACTCAGTGAATAATTTGTTGAAGAAAGTGAAGATACGCAATGATCGATGATGATGATCAAAATAAAATGATATTTAATGGGTGTTTACCTTTCTTTGTCACGTAGTATACAGGGTGATTTAGAACTTATCTAAAAAAAATTGGGAATAGATGTGTCATGAAAAACGAAGTCGATATCGTAAAGAAAATGTAAAATCCATTTCCGAGTAAAAAATTCGCCGGGCTACTGTAATCTCTAACCAGGCGATTCCGAATATTGAAATCCAATTACTTTTTGTAGGTATTAAACGTTTTTGTGACATCAGTCTTTACATTACCTTTTCAAGTTCAAATATGGCATAGGCGTATAGTAACTCGGAGGTGATGGATATCGTCTAAATTTATGGCGATGTGAAAATGCTTTAGCACAACGATTTCCCAGTAAACATGTGCCAAATGCAGCTATTTTTACCGCGGTATGCAGTGAGTGCAAGTGTAGTGCTACGCGAGGGAAATTTGTATCGTATAACAGATGGAGGCCCAGGGCGTCCACGGCATACTGCACCAGTGTGACGTATCATACATGAGGCTCAATTATATCTGTACCATGCTCACTGAGTCCAAACATTAATACCACAGTATAGGGAGACCAGTAGAATCACTCGGGTTGAAATAACAAGTCGCGCATAGCAGCTCGCGCATCCATTTCAGGCTGCAGAGACCTCAGTTTACTTCCAACTCTGGGAGTGCGAACATCGGTTATACAGAGCCGTATTAAAGCAATATTTTGAGTCGGAATCAGTTAGATGTTTAAACACATCATCTAATAGTAATTTTATTTTCTTTAATATACTGTAAAAACCATAAATGATATTTTACTGCTGTTACCTATTAACTTACTTCTTAAGTATAACATTGGAATATAAATACTTCTTATAAAACTGAAGTTTAAAATATACATATTTTATATTTTTGACAAATACAAATATTTATTTTAGAGCAAAGTTATGTGCAGTGGCTTCTAATAGAGAAGATTTATTAGAAAAGCTGCTCAGGATTAGTAATTCATACAAACTATGTCAAATACATTTTGAAAATAATATGCTTTCTAACGATTTGCACAATAGATGAGTAAGTCTCAAAACAAAATAATAAAAAATATAAATATTTAGGTACTAATTTTTCTCCAAATTTACATTTTACTGCACTTTTATCTCCAATTTAACATAATTCAAAGTAAACATAATTTTTCTGTTCTATAAAATACTTGCCTTCTGGCTTACGTAGATCATGTTTTACAAAAAAAAAAAAAAAATAAATTATTTTTCCACTAAATTTCAAGTCAAAAAAAAATTTAAAAATCCCCAAAAAAATTTAATTATCACTAATAACAAAAAAAGTAAGTAAATAAATAAAAATGTTTTGTGGTGCAATATATATTTTAAACTTTTTTTTTTAAGAATCCAAAGAAGTAAATCGAATTTTCACACTATATGTTAGTAGCAGTAAATGATAGTATATAATACATGTTGATTTACCTATTCATAACTGTATAATTAATTATTATATAATGTGGATAGATATAACGTAAACTTTCCTGTGGAATAAATGACTACGCTTTTACGCGCTGATAAAACATTCTTATTCCGGTCCTGATGACCGATTCTGTAAATTCCATCGGATGCGCTATCGCACTCACATTTCGAGGTCACCGTAGAAAACGCAGTTCAAAGTGCCGACAATGGAGTGAAATTGCTGGTCTACCTATGCTGTGTTAATACCAAGGGACTGGACGAGGAGGACTGGCCATGGCCGCCACAATATCCTGACTTTAAATCTTTTAGAAATCTTCTTGTGGGGATATTTAAAAATTTAAGTGTATCGCACCGAAGTGGATACCTGCTATGGATGATTTACCTATTCAAACGTGTCATAGTTGCTGCCAATAACATAGGAGTTCAAAACGGACAAGAAGCAGAAGCATTTTTGTTAATTTGTAGAAACTGGGTAAGACGGGCCCAAAATTTTGTTGTAGCATCTGGTATGTCAAACTAGTTTATTAATTAAAACCACAAATTTATTATATTAATAATTAATAACTACTGGCAAAATCACTTGAATTTGCTGTTACAATAGGCGTTATAAAATGTTATTTATTATTTTCCTTGGGAATTGGTCTAGTCGCCTACTGCATGCGTTGCCGCCTTATCAGGTTTTACGGAGAACCAGTTTCCAGGGTCGTGCAGATGTATATTTTTAAATCATTTTCGAACTGCCCTTTTTGTTTCTTTTTTACAATTTACAAAATTGTATTTGTAGATTAAATTTTTTTCAGATGGATTTAAAACTAAATAATAAAACCTAAAATATTCAAACAAATAAAACATTTTGACCGCAATAAAATTAAATCGAATGATATCTCTCAGGAAACGCCCGGTATTCAATAGCTCTCGTCCCATGTAAAACATATCTAATTTATTATCACTTATATTCATTAACCTAGTATCATCGTTTCGGTTACAGAAACATAAAAACTGTTGTTGTTTTAGATCAATAAACGAAACATTAATAATCAATCTTTTATCTTTATTAACGGTCAGGGTTTATCTCATTGTGTTCAAGTTAGACTTACAGACTGCGCGTATTTAATTGCATATTAAATTAAAACTTATTAAAATAATGCCTGGTATCTCCACTGGCACTCGTAAAAATTTTTATTGCTCTATTATCAAACAGTTTTCGGCGTATTATCTAACAACTTTCGACATTTTATGGTTTCGAAAGTGAAAATTTAGATCCCAATTAAATTCATATGTTGAACCACCATTTCTCATTCCCGGAGATAAAGGAAGTGATAATGGACGGGAATATGACAAATGTTATTTAAACAAATTTAGTAAGGAACAAAAATCGAGCAGATTTAATCTACCCCACTGAATAAATTTAGTTAATTATATTTAAATAAGGGGTGAAGGATAATTTATTATGGTCTTTGAGCAACTTAACCTTTGCAGATATCCTTACAAGATAATTTTTATAGAAAGTATTAAATAAACGTTTAAATAATTATTTCACATCCATATTTGTGGATAACTAAAGGCCTTGCTGTACCAGTTTATTATTTCTACAGTATGTTTCACTTCACACCCTGCAAAATTGTAGTAGGTAGTGCGATTTTGATTATTAGGAAGATTTTGAATAGAAGAGGTAAGTATTTATACAGGGTGAGTCATTAATAATGGTACATAGCTTAAGGGCAGATTGTTAACATCAAAATAAGGCGATTGAGCCCAATATGCCTTATTCAATTTGCTTCTTTTAATTCTACAGTGTGTTAAAGTTGAAAACGTATGGAGCCAATGTTTTGAAAATATGTAGTCTTATGTTTTTTGAGGTGGCAATTACGAATATGCTCTACACAGTGTTGATGTCACGACTAGGGGGCTCTAATAATAATAATAATAATAAATGGTCTTTATTTTCAATACATTTACAAAAATAGTTAATTACATTAAACAATAATGAAAAAAGCCGAAGATCAGATGGTTACGCCTGGCTTAACCTCTGCTTTTCATCTTAAGCTGTAAGTCAAGACTTGAGATATACAAGAAAGAATAAATATACATACTCATGCAACATGCATTTAACATATACATATTCATATAATATTGCATATCACTATTAATACACATACACATACATATATACCGGGCATTCTAGATAAAATAGTAAAAAAATATATGTATATTTGCAAGGAAATAGAAATATCAAGCAATGTTTATTCCACAGAGCAACTTTGTTTAGTAAAGACAAATTTTTTATAAGCATATTTGAAAGACGATAGGGATTTATTTTTGAGATCTACCAGTAACAAATTAAATATTTTTGAAATTTGATAAGTAAAGGAAGTTTTGAAGAATTGGTAGGGAGGTGTGAGTGTACCTTTGTGACGTAAATTCAAATTATGTACATCTGTCCTGTATGATATTTTTCTATGAAGATATTTAGGTAATCTATTTTCTATAATTTTCTTAAAGAGGCAAGCAGAATGCAATAAACGTCGACGACACATATTTAACCATCCTACATCGCCAAGTTTACGAGAAATATGTCTACGTCTTATACCAAAAATTAGCCGAAGAATTTTGTAAAACCTGAATTCTTCTACCATCCTCAGCACATATACAAGGCCCATACACCACATCACAAAAATTAAATTTAGACAATATCAATGATTCACATAAAATAGTTTTTATTTTTTGTGTAAGAAAAAACCTATTACTATATATTGCTTTTAAATTTGCATATACAGAACGAATACATTTGTTAATATGGGTCTTAAATTTTAGATTTGTATCAATAATAAGCCCTAAATTTTTAGCAGACTCCACCGGAGTTATTTGTTTACCGTCAACGTTTATCATAATATGTTGAGTTATAGCTGATCGTATTTTAGGTGGGCCAAAAACAAGTACCGATGTCTTGCTGGCGTTAATATTTAGTGAATGGCGTTTAGATACATTAACAATAGAGGAAATGTCACTATTTATATTTTTTAAAGCCTCCAAATAGTCACAAGAACTAAAAGATGTATAAAGTTGAGTATCGTCAGCATAAAAATGTATTTTACAATGTTATGGTATTTACGCAAAACTAGATGTGTACAGAGTATATAAAACAGGACCCAAAATAGAACCTTGCGGCACACCAGAGGATATTTTCAGTGGTGTAGATTTGGTGTCATTAATTTTTGATATCTGTTACATAAATACTGTTATGTTTCAGATATTCCAACATATTTTAAAATAGACAATAACGTTTCATGATTTATGGTGTCAAAGGCCTTGGAAAAATCAAGAAGAACTAGTACTGTGATTTCTTTTCTATCCATGCCCCTTAAAATATCATTAACTGTATTTAGTAAAGCGGTTTCACAACTATGGGAAGGACGAAAACCAGACTGAACTTCTGGCAAAATATTGAACGTAGACACAAACTCACGAATTTGAAAATCTATTATCTATTACTCTTTCCGAGACCTTTGATAAAACAGGTAGTATACTAATAGGACGTAAATCTTTAAACTCCAGTGGATTATTATTTTTTTGTATAGGAATTATTAAGGCTTGCTTCCATGAATCAGGAAATACACCGTCTGTAATACATGTATTTATTATATGAGTTAAGAATGGCAAGATAGTAGGACAGCTTAGCAAAATTAGTTTTATATTAAGTCCTTCATGACCCTGGGCAGTTTTTATATTATACAGAGCCTTCATAAATGATTACAAGCCACGTGACCTACGCGCATGTGCAACCAACATTGCACAGTTTGTAGCAGGTTCATGAAAATCCCTAAACATCAGTGGTGTGGATGAAGGGATTACTGATTTAAATAAATTTGTTTTTGAAATTGAGTACATAACCTAATAAATTGTTCGACTACTGAAATTTAATACATCAAATTTAATATTACATAGTTACTGACGAAAAAAATGTTTATTTGTTTCGTTTGAAATGTTTTTTAACTTTATTAGAGAGAGAAAACAACCAATCTTCTCTTGTTAATGAACAAATTGAAATTTTTATGAATACAAAGAGTATATAATGTGAACACAACTGATTTTTTTATTGTATTCCACGGTAAAAGAAACATATTTTACTGTATTAAGATTTATTTACAATATTTGGGATAAAAGCATTACATATTGTAGTGTTAAAAATAATTTATTTGTGCATTTCTTAGTTATTTATCTTTGCTTGGGTATTTTGCCACTTGAATAAAAATTAACAAATTAAAATAATTACATGTTATGTTCAAAATGGTGCCCTTCACTTGCTATGCATAAATTTACCCTCCTGTGCATATTTTCAAATACATTTTGTAGCTGTTCTTCTGTGATGTTGTTGATTTCTCGAATAATTGCCGCTTCAACGGAGTTAAATCCGGAGACCTGGCTGGCCACAAACCTGCACTAATCAGTCGATTGTCATAAAATTGCTCTAAATATCGAATTGTTGCTCTTGCAGTGTGTGCAGTTGCCCCATCTTGCTGAAAGTAACCTACTTGCAGCTCGTCATCATGTAACTGTTCTAAAAATGGCTCTAAAATAAGGGTTCGATACCTTTCAGCATTTATAGTTTCATAGAAGAATATGGGCCCTACTATACGTCTTCTTGATATCGCTGTCCAAACACCAACTTTTACGGGATGTAAACTGGTTTCTACAAATGTATGAGGATTTTCTGCAGCCCAGGTTCTATAATTTTGGCTATTTACATAACCAGATAAATGAAACCATGCTTCGTCAGTGAAAAATGATAAGTTCAATAAGTTACGATTCATGTTTTCTTGAAACCATTCGAAATAGTGTAATCGTCTCCCATAGTCAACGGGAAGTAATTCTTGCACAACAGTTACCTTGTATGGGTGTAAATGCAACCGTTTTTTTAAAGCTTTGTGACATGTTCCAACTGAAAGTCCTAAAGATAAAAATTTTTAGTTATTAACTATTCGATATCGGTTTCAAATAAAAATTTCAAAATTGATATATTTTAGAGATGCAATCTAAATGAATTTGTGAATATTTATAACAATAAAAAAAAAATACCTGTCTGAGCAGACAATTTTGATATAGATTTTGTAGGACTTTGAGTTATTCGTTGCTGTATATTATCAACGACATCTTCTGTCAGTACAGTTGGTCTGCCTGTAGATTTTCCTTTGCAAATGCATTGTTTATTTTCAAATCGTTTGACGATAGTACACTTTCGGTATGAGAATGCGTCATAGTCAATGTTTGCGATTGGGAACTCAGTCATAAATTGTTCAATGGAAGATTGTAAGGAGTATGTCCACATCTTGTCTTCATTTCTAGTCCCACTTCTAAAATGAGCCATTAAAATAAAGGCATCTTGCTCAACAGTAAAAGGCATACTGTTCTGAACTGAAATAAGAATATTATTATACCTTAAAATTTTCTTTCTATTACAACTTACCAGTAATATGACGAAGTATCAAACGTTTAGCTATGAAAACAACTGATTAGTTTGAAATATGTATGATTTATTAATGAGGCAAAGGAAAACAATGACACCAGAAAATCGCAAGGATTAAAATAAATCAACAACAGCGCGGGAAATAATGGGCTGGAAGACGAACGCTACTGAAAGATACAGAAATGCCAATTTACGTCACACGTCATAAAGATTCGTTTACAATAAATAATGCGAAACGGTTGTGTCATGCGCGGGATGGTGCGATCGCCGATTGGTTGAATAAAATGTCAAGAATAAATTGCATCAATCACAGCCGTTGAAATCACAACCGCGTAATATTGTGTTTTAATGTAACCTTGATCTTATTCTTTAGGAACTAATAAATTTGCCACAATTTAATTGCCAACACCAAGGAAATAAAATAAGCGTTTCAAACAAAATTACTGGTCACGTGGCTTTTAATCATTTATGAAGGCTCTGTATAAAATGCTTTAAATAGTAAAATCCCCAACATGTTTAAATACAAATAAAGCTACATTTAGTTTTGAGTTGTTTTTATAAAATTCAATTAAATCTCGATCAGGGGATACAATAGGTATATAATTTATATAATAATTATTCAGGTCATCAGCACATTTCAGAGAAGGAGGTATAATTTTGTTCTGTTTGTTGTAAATATTTAGCAGATGGACATCTTTCCACATATTTTTTAAACCGTTTACTCGAGACTGATACTCAAAATAAGCTCTTTTTTCATTTTTACATGCAAGAGTGGTATAATTTCTTAACACTGTACTGTCGATGCAAAAATATGTCTAACTTTTGTATTTTACACTTTTGAATTTTTTAATAAGAAGCTATTGAACTACCTTCAATTCTAAATATAAAAGGTATACCCGTTACAAATCAATAAACTCTACCGTTTTCGACAAACGTAGGATTTAAGTTTTTGAGATTCGGCTGGAATTAAATTAGAAAATTGTTTTTTCTATAGTAGGAGTGGAAATTATAAGTAGGCAGCTGTCACTACAATAGGGCAATCCAACGAACTGTCAAATCACTTTTAAAATGGCGGCTGTAGGACAAACAACTCGACATATGACAAGCAGAAATTTGTGCTTTTGTGTAGAACTTTTAGTTATTGGTCTGTGTGAAGAACTGTGTGTTTTGCTCATTATATTTTATACCTATTTCGGAATACCAAGTATAATTCAGACTATCATAATGGTTTTCTTTTGTTGTGTTATGAATTGTTGGAGTAGAGGACAGCGAGAAGATCAAGTTAGATTTTTTAGGATTCCTGCTGCATTGAATTATAGACAGAACTGATCTCAATGAACTCTCATATAAGACGGCATAAGTGGCTTAGTGCAATAAAACAGCAAGACCTAACTCAAGAAAAAAATAAATACAGTGTACAAGTTTTAAATATATTATTTATAAATAGGTACCTAAGTTTTTTTTCTCTCCAACTAGTAGTATAATTACACCCCCGCCAGTCCTAGCAATTCAGGGTCCTGGAGAATACTATATATAATATTAATAAAAAAATATATTGATAACAATATTGGCAGTTATATATAATTAATTAGTAAACTATTACAGAGGTACGTAATTTGATTTTAACAATTATTTATGTATAGATACATGGCAGACTCGCACAACAAAACAAAACCATTATGATAGTCTGAATTATCCTTAGTATAAAATATAATGAGCCAAACACACAGTTCTACACAAAATCACAAATTTCTGCTTGTCATATGTCGAGTTATTTGTCCTACAGCCGCCATTTTTAAAGTGATTTGACAGTTCGTTGGATTGCCCTATACCATATTGTTTCTGTCAATGCCACTCAATTCATAGGTTAAGCAGTAATGTTTTTTATTGTTATTTTTTATATTTAAAATGCCCCGTTATAATAATTTGTTCACATTTAAATGAGATACATATGTGTATATAATTATATATATATGCCGAAGAAAATTTTTGTGGTCGACTATTTAAGAGATTGTATGACAAATTAGGTGAAACAAGATCATTTAACCCGAAACGAGACGTTGGAAGGCCAAAAATATTAACAGCGGACCAAGATGATGATGTCTTAGTGTGAATTGCTGAAAACACACGTATTTGTATAAGCACACGTCAAATTTCGGCAGCTACTGGCATCAGTCAGTCTTTCGTTAGCAGAATACTTCACACAATTGTATCCCTATCATTTTACTCCAGTTCAACATTTAACGCTACAAGACCCTCTAGCTAGATTACGGTTTGCCAGTTTCTTCGCTAACAACAAAATGATGACCCAACATTTTATAATAAAACATTATTTATGAAGCCAGATTTACCCGACGAGGTATTTTTAATTGAAGAAATAGTCATCAAAAGAGTTTTCTATAAATATTTGTGTTGAATTCTCTACGATAATATTGTGAGGTTGTTCGTACTATCACGTACCCTTAACGAAGAAAATTATTTACTTTTTCTAATTAGTGACTTGCCACTGCATCTTGAAGATATTCCCTTAAATTTACGGCAGAACTTCTGGTTTTTACCTGATGGTGCACCTGCACATTATCCTCGACGAGTAAGAGAATATCTTAATAGAAATTTTCCGCACCGTTTGATTGGATAGCTTGGCAGTAGCAAAGTTCCTTGGCCTGCACGTAGTCCTGATTTAAATCCGATAGATTTTTACTTTTGGAGCTATATTAAATTTTTAGTTTGCAAAGACATTATTAATAGTCAAGAACAACTGTGGGAAAAGATTCAAGAACTGGTTAATATTATCAAGCAACATAGAAGTTTATTCAACGTAAGACAACATTTAAATAAGAGGCTGAGAAAGTGCATTGAAGTCGCTGGTGGTCACTTCGAGAATCTTTTATGATTAATAATTTGTTAAGATATGCATAATAAAATGTTCAGTTATTGTAGTGTTCGTCTTATTGTTAATTCAGTTTTGATATCTTAAGACTCTCTAATTGCCTAATTCAATTCCCGCCGAATCTCAAAAACTTAATTCGTCTATTTCTCTGTTGAGTTTATCGATTTGTAACAGGTGTACCTCTTCTATTTGCAATTGAAGATAGTTCAATAGTTTCTTATTAAAAAATTGAAAAGTGTAAAATACTATTAGTTAGACATATGTTTACATCGACAGTACAGTATAACTAGCGCCCCCTAGTGGTAAGCTCAACACTGTTTACATATTCGTAATTGTCACCTCAAAAAAAAAAATAAGATAAAAATTTTCAAAACAATGGGTCCATACGTTCTTAATTTAAAAATTAAAATTCTTCAAGAAGACTACAAAATAATATTTATTTCACACCATCACAAAATTATGCCAAACATTGAAAAAAGATTTGTATACTTATTGTTTTATAATTTTTACTAATGAATTTTTCTTAAAAATATTTGATTTTTCTCAAAATAATAATGCATCTTATGCAGTAAGAGAAACCCACACATTAGTTTTAAATTAATTAACAGTTTGTATTCTTACTTCTTTAACGCAATAAAATAAACTGCTTATGTTTCAAACTTTATGATCTGTGGTTTGAATATAAATATATTGTCACAATCTTATTATTTAGGCAGGTATATGAAAAAGGGTCACGCGGCCACGCCCTCGAAACGCCTTCGCAGTTTTTTGCAGATTAAAATAGTAGGGCTTTATTTCCTTCGTTTGAATAAATGCGTATTGTTACACAGTACGACATCTAACAGGAATTATGATAACTATTTAGGTCTTTATTAAGGATTGGTCTCTTGGTGTATATACTCAAGGATAGTATTCAACTCCAGTTCCATTTTCACCAAAAGTCATCGTTGTAATCAAGAGTAGTCCAAAACGGTTGAAAAACTGTAAATTCCTTAATATCTCTACTCACTTAAATATTCACTGGAAAGGGTTTTACGATTGAAATACCTACTGGCGCAAGCAATTAAAATTTCAAGTATCCAAAACAAACAATGGACCGTGAGGCGTTTAAAACCCAGACGGTTTTATGGTTTGTAAGGAGGAAGAAAACATTAAAAATCGTCTTTTCTTGTGCTAATAAAATCGACCATTACTGTACGAGAGGGAAATTTTAAATTACTGAAAGTGCCGGCACGTAATGGTTTATTGATGTTAAAAGCTCTTTAGACTGGAAAGTTAGAGGAGTATTGCTTAGGGACATTTCTCTCCTTCAGTTGTTTTACGGTAGTTTCATTCATAGCCACTCATGTTTGACCTACTGCCTATTAAACAACTCCTTCTAATTTATATATGTACTCTGCGACGATGGCTCATAGTGGAGTAATCTCAAGTGAAATTTGTCTTTGAATAGGCACTTCGGCACGAGCTTATGAGCCTGTTTGAGTTACGGCGTATTAATAGATTTTAATGCCACTGCGGGCAAATACTGGAAGCTGACTATTATGTTTCAAATATCGGATATTTTGATACATACATTTTGATAATATACAGGGTGTCCGGGAAAATGTGGGAAACCTCTCGAGTGAGAGATAGCATGAAAAAATAAGATGAAAACTTTCTAGATATGTGTTAGATATATATGTCCCTGAAGGATGCCGCTGGAAATCAGTTTTTCTTGAAAAACTTTTGAAGTACTTTAATAAAAATTTAATGTGATGGACACTAGTAAGAACCTCTTAAAATAGTGTCTTTGAAACATATTTAGCTTTTTTAGTTTACCAGGGGCGAGCTAACCTTTACAACTTAATGCCTAAATTTTTAACACCCTGTATGGTAAAGACTTTAAAATAATAAATCTGGGTAGCTTCAACCTTAGACTAAATAAAAGGTGCTCTTGTTTATTGTCGACAAAATGAACCGTTTACGATAGAAAATTCGACCTATGTTCGCATGTTGAAGCCTCTTATGAAGTTTTTCAGTAATTTCGTTAAGGTGCCTCCTGGGACATCACTGCCTTTTTTAAAATTTTGTATTTTTTCGGATTAAATATCTTAAAATGAAACTTTCCTGTTTGAATGATTTCGTATCGCGTTTTGTTGCCGAGAAAAAAATTTAAATCATGACTCTTTTTATTCAAAATAAAACATGAATACGTATATTATTCTTTTTCTGGTGCTACAGAAATTGGTGTTCCTGGTCGTTTTGAGTAAGAATCCGTTGAATTTTTTCTTTAATTAAGTCTAATTTTTAATTTTAACACTATAAAAATGATCGTAGGTGGCCGTGACATTGAATTATACGGGGTCTTTCTTAAGTACGTGTAGAATATGCAGGGACGTACTCTATGGTTAAAATTAAGGTGATCTAATTAAACAATCATTTAATAAAAATTTAAGAGAACGTATATGAAAGCAAACATTTTTGTTTTATAATATAACCATAACTCCACCACTGGATATGTAGGAACGTTATATTTTTAAATTTTATATCTATCTACCTCCACCTATTAGATTGGTTAAAAATGTTAAAATGATTTTCTTTTTTTTTAGAAACCCTGTAGCTTGAAAATGGCTGCCTTAGGACATCATATTTATTTAAATAAATTACTTCAACTTTATCCATAGAATACGTCGTTAGATATTATGCACGTAATTAGGAAACACCCTCTAATAAATTACACTTAAAAAATCTATAGCAAACATCTAAAATCATTTGTCAGCGGCGTCGCCAGATATATACCGGTTTCGAACTTGTTAGCTCTCATCGGTATACCATATGTGAGGCAACTGACGACTAACTCTAGCTGTTCAAGTCTATCAAAATCGACAGAAAGGAACTTGATGAACGTGATGTACATAAAGCTATATCTAGTGGCCAGTAGCTACTCTATGCTGGATCTGAGTGATGCCGACATCAAGCGTTCTGCCAACGATTCTGCAGGTACGATATTGCAAAAGCAGAAGCATTTTAAGAAACACACAGACACACACAACTACTCACATCCAGCATGGAGTAGTCAGTGGCCACTAGATACGGCTACGTGATACATCACGTGTATCCTCTATAATGATTTATTTACTGTTAGTATATCTAAATAAAAAGAATTGCCACATTCGATTAAAACAGCTACAGGGTTGGCTGAACACGCTGTACATAATGTTAGCTACTACATAGTGTATACTAAATGTTTTTACAATAAGTGGCTTGCTTAAAAAAAAACAAACACATTGTATTAAACAGTAGTCATTTTTTTTTTGTAGATAAAAAAAGTTAAATCCGAGAACCAGACATTTTTACTTAGTTGTGACAAGAACTTCCTCGCAACGTTTTTTATCGAAATGTTTACTTTTATATATTTTGAAGTGCTTCTGGGATTGAAATTAATTGAAAAATAATGGAAATAAACTACTTGCTATATGTTTATACTATGTAACACATGCTACGCAGTGATAATTATTTGAAATACCCAGTTCGTTTGCAATATTATGGGGTAAAACAGTTTGGGCTGTCCGTGATATAGTTAAAATTGTATTTTTCTCTATTTGAGAGACACGTTGCAGTATTTCTTGACCACGGCCTTTATAGATAGGATTTGGTTGTTACCTTTGGTATTAGCATACATTTTGAAATAAAGTAACGTAAATCAAACTACTTTTATTTTCTGGAACATTATGAAAGTTTAGACCACATACTGCTTAATGAAAGTTGATTACTTTCACGTCTTCTTTTATTTCTTCGAAGCAATGCGCTCGTTTCACTCAGACTGACTGACTCAGTGATTCCTTCAATCTTTTATTAAAGACCATAGAGCTTTTAGGAATCGTTTTTATAAAAATGTTATGATATACCTCATTGATATAAGAGAATATAAAAAATTTCAAAAGACGCCGAAACTAAGGCGTGGGATAGAGTGCTGCAATATAATTTCAAACAAGTGGCATACAAATCATTAGAATATGTGCAATATATATATAATATATTCTCATAATTCTATAGATGATGTTTATTTTACTAATCTAACTCGATATTATTCAAAGCGGGGTGGTTATTAAAGAAAAATTTTATATTTCGATATAAAATTCGTCAAATCGATATTGCTTTACCCCAATCTAACCTACTGCTGGAATATAATATAAAAATTTTGGAACTGCGGATACAAGCCGTTATTTGAATGCAACGTTGTAACATCTCACAAAATAAGCTAACCGCTTTCAGTACATCACGGAAATGGATCTTTGTCTTTATCAAATTTAGTCTTTTAACAGGTATCAAATATACAGGGTGAGTCAGTCATAATGTCATAATTTTAACCACGTATTCGGGAGGCAGAAAATCGAAAAAAACAATTTTTTACTCGACCTTTAAAAAATTAACAAATCATCCTATAAAAATCAGTAACACTACGCTCCTGGTGCGCTACGAACTTTCTGAGGACGCACCATCGAATGCCGGATTAAACATCGTTGCCACATCATGTTTACATACATAATATCGTCTAACACATCAGCGTGTTATGCATTTCCCGCATTTCTTTCCCCCCAAATTTGTAGATCACGCCACACATTTGGAGGGGGGACGGAGAGAATAGTGAGAATACAAGCAGTAAGCAGTAGTTTGTTTATTTTGGTCTCGCGTATTCGTCGTAAATGCATAATTTTACAAATTCCGAATATGCGGAAATGGTAGTGTTATATGGAGAATGTTTACGAAATACGACTGACCCTAATTTTATTAATAAAGTGCTATGGACGGATGAGTGCAGTTAACAGGTTAGTACCATACTACCTAAAAAACAATACATTTCTGTGCTAGATGTACGTAACTACAAACTGAATAATTAATTGTGCTTACGATTAATACTAAAAATGCATGTCGTTAAATAACAGTACAAAAACTAGGTAACTAGGTTATTGACATAATAATACGGTAGGTCAAGGTTCACTCTCGATAACTTAGATTAGCGACGTGCCATTTCGGTCGGTCGGACAGTTTTTTGTCGACAACACGATGGTTTTTTATTATTTAGTATTTAAACACGAAACACTTTTCAGCTTCTCTTAATAATTTACCTATAGGGTATAGGTTTTTTATGTAATGTACGTAAATAGTTATTCGGTTTATTATTACACACGTTGGAGCTTTGTTGCAGTCATAACAGCTACATTTGCTCAGAGAAAAATCCACACGCTACTTGTCGATTTAGCTTTCAGAGGCGATTTGTTGTCAATGTATGGGCAGGAGTGTACGGGTATCGTTTGATTGGGCCGTATTTTCTACCGGAAAACCTGAGTGGACCGCGTTACTTGCAATTTTTAATAGAATTATTTGATTATTATTATTTGATTTCATTGGATATTAACATTTTAAATTATTATTGGCTGAAGTTGAACTGAGCAAGAAAAAATGATATTCTAAAATAGTACAACCGTTTATTTGTGCTATCTAAAACCTAGGTAGGTACGAGAAAAATATTTCAACTTGACAACATTGCATAAAATCAAGGCTGCGAGCGGTCAGTGACAGTCTGAAAAGGGGGTTTAAATAATGATTTGAAAATATTTTTTTCGGCGTAAATATGCATTTAGATTTTTTTTTTAATAGCGTATTCTCATTATACTCATTATTCCCTATCTCCTCTTAAAATTAATGACATTATAACTGACTCACTCTGTATACAATAATATTTCGAATTATTAATACTTTGCATTAACATTTTTAAGAAGCCGTTTAATTTTATGAATCGTAGGCAACAAACTTGGCAACTATGCAGTATCTCGTATACCAACTCGCAGACATACGTCGTTCTTGAACACCGTAAGGAAGACAAAGAGAGCAGTTAACGATGCTTAACTTACATTATTACTTGTTTACTTTGCTGGCAATGAAATACAGTATTTTTCAGGGCTAAGCAATTTCACAGGCTCGAGTGTGTTATAATTTTTGCTTTACTGATATACTAAATTTTTTAGTATTAGATACTGCATATCTAATAAGATACGGATATAATTTTCACACCTTAGGAAGATTTCTCGGTAGAACCTCAACATGGTACAAGTAGAGATCAAACAAATAGTGACAGAAGAGATGCAAAGGTTAAGACGAACAAACTCTGTTAATTAGATAATGTATATAAAAATGTAAAACATAATGAAGAAGAACAGAGATCATTAGAAAAAACGGCTTATTTAATAATAGTATTACGAAACGTTCCGTACTATTCAAGATTTTCAGAAAGGGTTTCAGATACTGGCACAAAAAATAAAATATTAAAAAATTTATTAAAATTGCTTACGATGCAAGTTCGAAGAAAGATAAGTTGCTGCATGTAGTCAAGAGCAATAATTTTGCAAAGAAATACGTTAATGATGAGATGGCTACGGTTCAGGAACATACCGTTCTAAGATTGCATCCATACTACTGTGTTTTTAATCCCATTGAATTAATATGGAGACGTTCAAAGAAATAATACTTTTTCAAAATTTAACAAAAGTTATAGATGTTATAAGAAGCGAGGTGAATAAAATTACATAATTGGAAAAAATGCATCGAACTTGTCGTAAATGGAATAAAAGTGGTTCCATCATAACTGTTGATGAAGAATGGGATACAAGTGATGTTTGTAGTGACTCTGACAAATGTTAGTGCTAATTTTTCGTATTATAATGTATAAGTATTTTTTGCTGTGTTTTTTTATGATGTCTTTGTTATGTAGTAGGTAATATGAAATATATGGGAAATATATTACTTTTTTTAGGTATCTTGTATCTGGGCGAGTTAGAAAGAATGGGTCCACACAGCTGCAGATACTAGACACCAAAATATTATGTTTGAGCTCATCATGCCTTAAACGAATGCCGCTGGTTTAAGAAATACTGCGTTTTTTGGTGTGAGAATTACGAATTTGCGATTTATTTTGACGTTGCTCCTAGAGGGTACTAGTTTAACCGTATTATTTAGGTAAATCAAAACATATTTTTTATCTGTTGAGCTATGATTAAGAAAAGTAAAATATCTCTTGATTAGGTCGCCTAACTTTATCGGTTCTGAGTTATTTGCATTTAATAGCCTAAATGTATTTTGTGGTGATTTTTTATTTTCAAAAGATCAAAATAACAAAAACAATTATTGATAATAATAATAATAATAAACCTTAAATCAAATGCGACCTAAACAAGAGTACATTTTTTATGTAGAATTATTGTGATATGTCAGAATAAAATTTAAACTTTGATCACCCTGTATTTCTTAAACCAGCGACATTCGCATAAGGCATGATGAGCTCAAATATAATATTTTGGTGTCCAGTATCTCCAGCTTAGTGTTGACCATTCTCACCCTGTATATTTCTAGGATATAAATACATCAAAATAATATTTTTGTATAATTATTTTCTATTATTTTTTCATTTTGTTTTCGCTTAATATTTTATATTTTAACTTATTATTTATTTTTTTCTTTGTTATGTACTCTTACACTACCCACAGCACGGGAAAGCCTTTGATGGTTTTATGTCAGTTTCTTATGCCGTTTTTTATTCCCTTATATCGATGAGATAAATCATATTCTTGTTTTTTTGTTGATGGTTTGAAGACAGAAATCTATCGTATCGTCGCTGTTACACCTTGTATCTACAGGGTTAACTATGACTAAGTACAAAAATTTTTACCACGTGTTCAGGGAAGCCTAAAAGACAATAAAAAATTTATTTCGGAATTCTATCTCGATGTTAAAAAAATGGGGCAAAACCATCTTTTCCTACGGAAAGTCGGCGCCTATGTCATCAGTCATCGTCCAAGATGGCTACATATGTCAACTAGGCATATGTTCTGTGCAACTAGGTACCATGCGGTCGTTTCTCACAACGTTCCAACGTTGCCGAATCTAGAAACAACGAAAGTAAACATTTTTATTAATAATAATACCTAAGTACCTGATAGATAACAGTTAATCCGGTTAGCTACAGTATTTTGCATTCGTTTTTCGTTTCTTCGTTCCAAACTGCCAAAACTTCATTTTCACTCATTACAGGTTCGTCAGAATTACTCGTCACAAAATACACACTTCGCGTAGATGCAGTTAATAAAATTGCCCATTTATTTTAAGAAAATTGATTGAAAGAAATACTAACAGAAAACTTCGAATACACCCGTGGCAGTTTTTAATTTATAAAATTTTGTCCGATAACGGTCACTCCACTGCATTGCTCTCAACTCTAGGAAATATCTTCACGTACGTTTAAAGAAAATTGTGGAAAACTACACATGTCCCAATATATCACAACCATCCATTATTTAATGAATAAAACGTTTAAAAATGAAACTGTCACTAAAAACGGAAAACTAAAATTACAATGTCAACGCCACCGTTCAGTCTTCGGTCCGCCTACACCGAGAACTTAATATTCTTCAGATAAATATTCTTATGGCAATCAATATAATCAATATTATCTTCTTTTATGTACGATCGTGGGTTTCTTCATTCTAGTATTGTTTTGACACTTCCTCGATATAAACCTATACTGTGTTGTTGGTTGCATTGTTTCTAATACTCTACAAATGTCAAACAGCAGTAGTGGTCAGAAAAGTAATATTACAGAGCACTGTAAACGCCTCGGGAAATTTAAAATAATAATACTACAATATTATTATATGCAAACATGGTCGATTATTTTGTTAATAAAAATATCTTAGTTTAAACTGTAGTAAAGTAGGCATAAATATATGTTTTGTAAAATGTAGATCAGAAAGAATTTAAGAAGAAGAAGACGAGGTGTGTCAGAGTTGAGTTGTTGTTGTAAAGATAGAAAGTGCGAAATAAAGAAAGTAGTAAAACGTTATTGGGTATTTATTTAATTAACAAAGAAAATATTACCCTACCAATTGTTAATATCGTTACTATTATTAGTTTTCAGTATTTGCTTTTCGCACATTCAAATTCGTGTAATCGCGGAAATTACGGATATGGTACTAATTTATGGGAAGTGCGACGAAAGTGCATATGCAGAAGCAGAATATCAAATACGTTTTCCAAATAGACAGAATATGTCAAATCCTCGTACATTTGTACGAATTGTACAACGTCCACGAATGTTGTTTTACACGTGCTGAAGTTTTAAATATGTATGTACCTACCTAACTTGAAAATAAAAAAGAACCAATTTCATACTTTTTAAAATTCCTTGAAACTTCTTTTTTACTTAGTGACATAAAAATAAAGCATTTTTAAACCACAATAATAGATATACCTATAGAAAAAAGTATTTTTTTATTTATGAAATGGTCGAGAGAAACCAAGAGGTCCCCAGCAAGTACAACAATTTTTACAACGACAAGTTATGATGTAAACAAGTTAGAAAACAAAAAATAATTTAATTTTCTTGAAATCTCCAAATATCAGTTATGGAAGTATCAGTAAGGTAGGTTTTACTCTCAGTGCTACCATATCGTGTTTCTCATTACATAATCTAATATTTTGTAAACAAAAATTTTTCTTAAAAAGCGCCGTAAATCGTTACACACAACTTTGACTTTGACAGAATATACCTAACCTCGCAGCTAACAGGCAGCATAGTCGCCGAGAAATTAGGGGTTAATAAGGTTTTGAAAAAAAATTTTTTTCGCTTTATGAATAAGTTTGAAATTTTTTTGAAGGGTGGTTCCGTTAATTCTGAATTTTCCCTATCCCCTCTTAAAATATTTGTACTAAGTCATAGTTAACCCTGTATATCAGAAACCTTACGCATCTGGCTACACGCATTTGGTTATCAATAATGATAAACACCATGTGATTTGCATCTGGACACCAACCTAGTTCGCGGACCAGTTAAGTGGTATGAAAAACGCCCAGTATTATTTATGGAGATAAATGCCGACGCTATTATCCTAATGGATTTTTTATAAAATGTAAACAAACATCTCATGTGGTGATATTAAAAAAGTCATCATTGCCTATGATACCCGACAAAAAATTAACATATATCGCTATTAGTATTCCGTGACAAGTTTAATAAATAATATGTATGTTGATATAATGAATTTCGTAAATCACATTGTTAACACATGAATTTTCAAGGAGCATATGTTCAACATGTGAGTACAAATTACCCATAAAATGAATACGTACTCTATACACTCCGCCACGTATGAAATAATATGTGGCCTTTGTAAAAAAACCGTAGCGAACTGTTTAATAATCTGTCTTCTTTATTTATGGCTAAAATGAGAAGTTATAACTTATCTATCAATGCATTTCAGCAGATGTGGAGTTGTAAATCTTCTTGCGAGATTACTCTGTATCCTGTTCAAATAAAATATCTCGATGTGATCGTTAAAATCGTTACTTTTTACCATTTCAAAAAGCACTAAATATTATCTGTCATATATTTTCTTGAAATTTCTCAGTAATTTTTAATAAAAACATGATTTTATGGTCAGGCTAATAATTTGAAGCTGAAATGTCTGTGAGACTCAACATTTGTTTAAAAAATATTTACTGAATTGAACAAAAAATGATAATCAACATCGTACAGAATAGATTATGATAGCCTACCTAGTAAAAGAAAATTGTTACTATTCAGAATACGGCGCGTGCAATGTATAAAAATTAAACTACAGCTTCCTGACGATATTATAAGATATAGAAAAGTCTTATACATAAATGAAGACCGACGAAAACATTAACTTATTTAGGTTAGTATAATTTAATACTAAAAAATTATCTACATTGTCATAAAAAACCTGTTCAATTAGGTGATTTTGTACTTCATTATTAAAGATTGATTTTGAATATTCACCTTATACAGGGTGTCCGGAAATTATGAGCAAAAAATTCAGTGGATCATTCTAGACCGAAAATAAATGCTACCTCTTTCTCTAACATTTTTTCCAAAACTGGTTATTAACAGAGTTAATATAACTTCTTAAGAATTCCAAACATTTACATAAAATTTGTAAATCGGTGGTTTTTGCATCGATGCCGATTGAAAATTGTTATAGTTTCAGTTAAAATGCCTTTTCTACTGAAAATACAGCAAAATGTTACTTGAAAACGTTGTTCGGAACGGTAAATTATGGACATGTGCAAATTTTTTTAAAAATCGGCCTACTTTGATAAAATCTTTGTGCTTTGTTGAAAAATGGTTTCATCAAACCTTGCCGATTTTCTTGAAATTTCACGTCTCCATAATTTACGATTCTGAACAACTTTTTCAAGTGTAACATTTTGCTGTATTTTCAGCAGAAAAGGCACTTTACCTGAAACCAAAACAGTTTTACTCGGTGCACTGAGGATTTCAAATAGGATTATTTCAAAAATGGTTACGCCTACCGACTTCAGCAAGGTATACCTTTTCCAAATAAAGCAGGTAGGAGAATCGATTGTTTCGATAGTCAGATGGATACATTAAGATGCAAAATTGTTCTGCCTTTTAAATGAAACATGGTGTGCTACAAGTGGCGCCCTCTACTAGTGACGTCAAAATTAGAAACATTTCTCGTGTGCAAAAACCCCCGATTTACAAATTTTATGTCAATATTTTGATTACTTAAGAAGTTATTTACAAATATCGAAAATAAAATTTTAACTTTAACACCCTCTAACTCCGTTAATAATCAGTTTTGGAAAAAATGTTATAGAAATATAGAATGTTATCTATTTTCGGTTTAGAATTATCCCCTGAATTTTTTGCTCATCATTTCCGGACACCCTGTATATATAAAGTCAAAGCAAAACTTCAAAAAATTTCGTCTAATTTGGATTATTTTGAATATATTTAAGGTGTGGGTAATTTTAGTTTTTATTCCCTCATTCCTGACTACTTAATAATAATATGCCGCCCCCTCTCCCGCTCAACTTTCCAACTTCTGGGCTAATTTTTGGGATTAGAATGAAGATAATCGAACAGAGTTTTTTATTTAATTGCTGATTTGTTAGATCACGCATTAAAATAATGAAGATTTTTACTATTGAGAGAAAAGTGACAGCCACTGCCAGAAACCTTAGAAGATGAATTGTTTAGCCTTATTCTACGTTTGCATATACAGGGCGTTACAGAAAATCTGAGGCAGGTTCTATATTTAAAAATAAGAAAAAAGTTTATATAAACATGGGTCCGAAAATATCTCCTTTTCTAGGTACTGGTTGTTTAAAATTTTATGTCTTATATACTGTAGTCTTTATTTCTCGAAAATCGATAGAGATATTGAGATAACATTTGATTCACAACAGTGTATAGTGAAGGGCTACATTTACGTTTATTAATTCTGTCTTAGAATATAGCATTAGTGATAGCAAAAAAAGTACGCTACTGATTTTTAGACAAATTGGTGTCAAAGTTTTTATATATTTTTAGGTATTAATAATATTGTGTGAAACTAACTACTCAGTGGACAAAAGCCCCAACCTGCGTTGAATTACACCCACAATATCTACCCATATATTCCTTATTATTAGCATTGATAGGAATTGTAGGATATTTGATTTATATTAGCTTAAAATACCTTTCTAAAACAGTAAAAAAATTGGTGTCACTCCTTAAAGCTTAATTCTCCTTCAAAAGTGTCTCTTGGACTTTTTCCCCCTGACGCAACGTTTTCGAGATAAAAATTTATTAATCGTTACAGTATACCAACTTTGGAATGCTAATTAATAAATTAAAAAACAACAATCTAGGGGCATGCGTCAGTTTGTCATAAACTTAACCTTCATAAACCCGAGCGGGGTACAGCTGTACCCCAGACATGAATTTTTGGGAATATTTTCTAAAATAATTTTTTTTACTTAATTTCCTTCAAGCTATGTTTCTTAAATATATATATAAATTGGTATACAAAATTTTGAATAAATTGCTTTTTATTGTAACTAACTATAGAGTTTTGTTGCTTGGGGCAACGTATGTGCAGAACATTAAAAAAATATAACAGTTTGTAACAAGTGTGATAATTAAATCGTTATTTAATGTCACTCAAATGCTTGTTATTTTTTCATAATTATTTTTGTTTTTATTATTTCTAATCATTTCATATTATTTTTTCAAAATGTGTTTACTCATTTATCAATGCTGACAACTTTTTTTTTGTAAAAATATATTTTTTTATAAGCAGAATGTATTTTATATTTAATATTCCCTAATTATAACATTAAAAATATAATAAGCCAAAAAAAATGTTGGGGTACATTTGGACCCCATTCGGTATTTAATGTAACTTTTTGACCACGGGTTTATGAAGGTTAAACAAAAAAGATAACACAAAGTGTCGAGTGACTTGTTTTTGAAGTGTTTGAGTTAATTTTTAATACATTTTTTTTACAAAATAATGTAAATATGGTGAATTATTCCTTTGAAGAATGCATCTACATAGAGACGCCTTGCTTCATTCGAATTTCCGTTTGCTTTCCATACATAAAATGTGTGTCGGCCAACCGACAGCTACCTCTGTTAATTCATTATTAAATTTTACAAGCTTATATTCGAATTTGTTTGGTCGAAGTATAAATTCGCTTCTTAAAATATTTGTGTTCCGTCTCAAATTACCCCTTTGTCAGTTTTATTTACTGAGCAGTTGACAGTTGATTAAATCTGATAATTAACGAATTGTGGAAAACAAATTAACTGGAAATTACATAATTTCATAAAGTTTTCCAAGAATTCCGCTCACCTTAAATTATCTCTACATGTTTGTTTACCACACAAAAGCTCTTTGTTATTTTAACCATCACCTGACCCAGCTGCCCTTAGTTCCAGAGAGAGATCACCTCGGGTTATTGCGGAACAACAAAGCCCCTTTACTAGCTTAAAATATATGAATAACATAATGTTTTGTCATTATCTCTGATTGTTTCCTTAAACTGAAAAACAATTAAACACATTGAATACAAACATCGGTTTATTTTCAGAGCAAAATCCTGCTTTTGTGTATTGAATACAATAATTTACTCGCTAATTTTGGAAAAACATTTTACACGTGTTCATGATTCCAAGTAATTAGATATTTATTTTCAATTATTTAAAAAAACACATATATGAATTGGGAAACAGTGAAAAATTGAAAAAATTTCGGTTTTGTATACAAGTAACTTAGTTACGTCTACAAAATATAGGTAAATTAGCAAGTTGTATATTATAAGACAGGAACAACGATTGTGTATACATATATAAATTGACATAACTTACATTGTATAAAAACAATATATTATGCATGTAATTGATAATATTGCATTGTTCAAGTACTTATATTGTATAAAAATTATAAAGACAATATACGAGGAGCAATATGTAATTGGTAACATAATAACGCACCGTATAATATCATACATCATAAATTATACATTATACATTATACATTATACATTATACATTATACATTATACATTATACATTATACATTATACATTATACATTATACATTATACATTATACATTATACATTATACATTATGCATTATCCATTATACATTATCCATTATACATTATGCATTATACATTACACATGTTTGTTTGGAGCAAATTGAAACGGTAGACAGAATAAGCGATTTTAAGAGGAAAACTTTATATGAACATCTTCTCGATAAATAGCGGAGTTACGAGAGGCTAGTTTAAAAAAAATAAATTTATTTTTTTTTATTACCAAGTCCGTATTACACACAGCGCGTTCAAATTTGATACAGGTACTGTTCAACTAGTCTCGGATATTATACAAGTTCATTTTTTAAAATCGTTATACAGGGTGTCATTTTTTCAAGGATATGCTATCATGAAACCCTTCTAGTGAGACTGAGCGAGCTCTAGGGTTGGGCAGTGAGCATGACTGAGCTGGGCTGGATGGAGCTGCCCGGCGACTGGACTAGGGGGTATGTGCCTGATATGTGTAGTTTGTGTAGTGTGTACGAGAACGCTGAGCCGGTCGAGCTAGATGTGACAACAATGTTAATGGGTTGCTAAGATACGTAGTTGATATGACTCCGCCGAATTTAAACTTTAGCTAAATGTGATCACTGGGAACATCTGTTGGCGACACAAGAAACTAAATCGTCGCTCTATCTCAGGCGCTATCTGTATAGCTAATTTATCTGTGCTAGCACTGCCACTATATCAGTCACAAAGTAACACTTATTATGTCGTATCGCACTGTCTTCTATATAATCTTCATTTATCCATGTTTGTTAAAGTTTAATATATTATTCTATTCAGATTCTGACCTTTTAATATTTATTTTAATAAGCTGTTTCTTCGCCATAACACTATTTCGTCTTTTTCTATCAATATAATATTTTCGATTTCATTTTATACGGAAATTCACATACCATAATTCACATGTCACACATAATTGGTAAAAGCGCCATTCTATATATTCTTAGCATCCCATTTTTTTTTTAATTATCGGAAGGTCATTTTTAATATACCATCTTCCTTCCGCGAGCTTCCACTATTTTCCGTTTCGCAGTTGTACTTCTTTGTCACTTTATTGCGCTATACATATACACTACTCACACACATTCTTGTTGATGAATTACATATTTCAACCACATTACTTACACATTACATATTTTGATCTCGCGCCCTAATACCTTCATACACGTCATCATCCGACATTCTTCACTTGTTGGATTAGGACGCTTACGATTTTGAGAATATAATAGAGCTTGAATGATTCTCCATTCACACAAAATCACTAATAAATTAATTACATTCATAATGAAATTAGCAAAAAGTCATTCCGGAAATGTTTCCACGCGCATGTCCATGTATAGAGCTACAGACGGAACAGGTGAATTGGTTACTTCGTCACAACTGATAGAAATCGAATGTATCAATCTATCGGATGCGTATTTGCTGCAGCAGAAGCTGTGTAATCGGGTATGCTCTTAGAGATATGCGGCACTTGCAATTTTGTAGGAAAAATAGAATATATTAGAATTATTTAATGTTTTATATTTAATTTGACATCACGCCATCCTTGTAACATCCTTGGCAAACTGAGCAAACTTTAATCAATTTTTTCTCCTTCCAAATAAATACGGAATCATTTTTAGAGTGCAAATAATGTTATTTGTACTCTTCGGCAGCATTCGAACAAACGATTCACCATTTACCAAACGTCAGTAATTGAGTTTGAACGGCAGAGCAAGAAAGTCCACTTCATTTATTTATCAACATCCAAACACCATTTATCAGATGCCATTATGTGAATAATTTAATGGTGTTGACAAATGGCGCGCTATTATTCAAAGGCAAGTGTGTTTGATGGAAATGGAAACACTGGGATAAGGGTCTGACATTTGTCCTTAGTAAAGTACAAGATATACTGTGATTACTCTTTGGTGACAGTCGCAAAAACTACACACTGGCTCACACTGTGCCATCCTGTTCTTGCTCCCGTGCGGCTAAATTTATACCTAGCGGGGTATAACGGGAAATTAATCGCTGCGAATTAATTTGTGACACTTATTTTTTCTTCGTATTTGGGAAAGTTTACTTAATGGAACAGTAGATCATCCAATTCATGAAATGGTATTAGAAATTAACGTTATATTAAGTATGGCAAATGTATTTTAAACCAAATATTTTACATCTGATATAATAAATAGACCAGTTGAACACTAGTAAATAACTAATGATGTAAATAACATCAATCATACATAATTATGAGTAAAAAAGGAAAGACAAACTGATTTAAAAATTGGGTAAGTAAGTAATATCAGTAAGTATATTTTTATGAACATTTTTTATTAGGTATTAACGATATCGTATGAAACTAACTACTCTGCGGACTAAAACCTGGACCAACGTTGAATTACGCCCGCAATATCTATCTACCCATATATTTATAGAGTGTTTCATTAGAAGGTTAGTAAATTATATTATTTTCTTTAGATAATTATTGAATAGAGCTTTGTCTGTGGAATTGTTCATTAGCATACCTAGATGTTTGATATCACAGAACATACATATGATTTCATTGATAGGAATTGTAGGAGATTTGATTTATATTAGCTTAAAATACCTTTCTGAAACAGTAAAAAAAGCATACCTAGATGTTTGGTATCAGAGAGCATACATATGACTTCATCGATAGAAACTGTAGGAAAATTGATTTATATTAGCCTAAATATCTTTACAATACAGTAAAAAAATAACTAAGTATAATGATTGCTTCCTTAAAAAGAAAGATTCCATCAATAAAATTAAACCACGACGTTAGCAGTTTCAGTCAAATTGGATGAAACGCTGAGAATAGGTAGTACTGAATACCCTGAAAAAAGATCATTATAGGCACCAAATCCAAAAAACTCTCTAAGCCTGTCAAATGTAAGGTCATATATCACAAATTAACAAAAATATTAATCGTTTCTTCTAAGAGACGCAGAGCCGCAAATAGAGATAGGCAGGCTATTTGTCATTCTCTTGTGTTCGTGTCCTTTGCCCTTCCTTCTTATTCCATCCTGTTTTTAAGCTGCACTGCGCTGATGAAGGGCAAAAGCCTAGAAACAACGTTGTCCGCAGCTGCTTCGTTGTTCCCTCCATCTTTTTCTCTGGATCCATTAAGTCGTTAAAATCCACCTGTCTCTTATAAGATTATGATCCATTAAGCTCTTTTCCTTCTTGTATATTTCCTGGCTGAGACTCTGACAGTGGTTGCTGGACTCTCTTCTGCGGCGACTGTTGCTCTTGGCCTCAATACCGAGGCTGTGTGACACGAAGCCGCAAATAGACATAGGCATGCTACTTGTCATTCTCTTGTGTTCGTGTCCTTCGCCCTTCCTTCTTATTCCATCCTGTTTTTAAGCTGCACTGCGCTGATGAAGGGCAAAAACCCAGAAACAACGTTGTCCGCAGTTGCTTCGTTGTTCCCTCCATCTTTTTTCTCTGGATCCATCAAGCCGTTAAAATCCACCTGTCTCTTATAAGATTATGATCCATTAAGCTCCTTTCCTTAATTGTTTATTTTTTCAACACTACCAGGCTTATAACATCATATCTGTCAGATACTAAGATAATAACCTCTAGACAAGTAGGCAGAAATGTGATGCTGACCTAAGATTTAAGCTTGATCCAAGGTTACTTGAAAATCAACGCATGCTTTAACAGTAAATTCTAGTGCTCAATTAAGAATCAGAATCATTGCATATTGATTTAACTCCTCAAAGTTAAGAGAAATGGAACTGATAACTACGAAATTGGTTCGAAGTTGATTTCAGTAAAGAATACCTTGATTTCAGTAAAGAATACCTTGATTTCGAATTGACACCAGGAACCAGAAAACAGATTAAAGATGATTCTAGATTGATGTCAATTTTATGCGTTGGTTCAAAATTAATCTAATAAACAGAATCAAAGTTGATTCGTCGACGCTAGAAAACAAAAAGTAATAAGTGATGCAACGATTTTAATATCAATTCATTGATTCAATGATTTGATTAACATTAGTGAATCGGACGGAAAGGATAATGTTAAAAATAGCCGATTTTTGGCTTATCCGGAGGAACGCATAAATCATAAAAAAATCAATTGATTATTGTTAATTAACATTAGAAATGGCCCAGAAATACGTCAGATAGCTGGGGAAATGTCGCTACTACCCCTAAACCTATATAAACTACCCTTAAATAGCTTTAAATGGATAATCATTAATTATTGTTATAAAATTCGTGTAAAATGAAAAAAAATGCTTGAAAATGATTTGAACAGACAGTATGTCAATATAAAAAGTGATAAAAAACTGTAAAAATGTCCATTCCACTCCTAAAAATTAGAAAAACGACTTTCAAAAGCTAATGGTGAGCTTACTTCGACATCAAAAATAGATAATGCTTAAATGTTCAAGGGAACGCCTATTGTTAGAAAAAAATTATAGATTACTGTCAAAAAATGCAAAAACTGATACTAGAGTATATTAAGTAAGTGGGGAAATATTAATTGCACCCCTAAATCTATATAAACTGCCTTTAAATAGCTTAAAATAGATAATCATTATTTATTGTTGTAAAATTCGCTTAGAATGAAAAAAATGCTTAAATCACTTTTAAGGTTCATTTATACTATTGCGACCTGAAAAATGGGCGCAAGGATAAATTGCCATTTTTTCAGTACGCGCTCGCAAAGTGAGAACAATTGGCGCTATTTCGCCATTGAATGGGTACTTTTACAGTCATTTATCACTTTTTATATTGACATACTGTCTGTTCAAATCATTTTCAAGCAGTTTTTTCATTTTATACGAATTTTATAACAATAATGATTATCCATTTAAAGCTATTTAAGGGTAGTTTATATAGGTTTAGGGGTAGTAGCGACATTTCCCCAGCTATCTGACATATTTCTGGGCCATTTCTAGTGTTGATTAACAATAATCAATTGATTTTTTTATGATTTATGCGTTCCCCCGGATAAGTCAAAAATCGGCTATTTTTAACATTGTCCTTTGTCAATAATTTCCTAAATTGAAACAACGTATTCGAAATTGAAATTAACTTAGATCTTTTGCGTAGGTATGTTTTCCACTATCTCTCAACTTTAATGAAGAATTAGATCAATATAGAATCTTGCATCTTTATTTTTGAATAAGAAATAGGATTTTCTATTAAAAACACACCCGCCATTCATGTGACCTTGAATAGGGTCCGTGTTAAATCTAAGGTTAACCTTCGTTGGGCCTCCTTCTTGTCTATAATTTTTGTTGTCATTTTCCCAATATCTGACAGATATTTGAATTTCTAAAATTATATTTCACTTGCTGTATCTCACAAATGAGCGGCTTTAGGATATATGTTTATTAAGCAAATTCCACTTATTTTTCAATGTTTTATTAGTTTTAACAAAATTGCCATGTTTGTTTGAAAGACCCTGTATATATCTAGAGTTAAATTTTAAAAATATGTGCTTTCATAAATTTCGCTAACTAAAACCTTGTTGATTGCGGCTTTTTAGTGCTATTTGTTTATATTTTTTGGTTATACAGCCAGGTAGCATGAAAAAACACTCTTGTTAATTCTCAGGTTGCCCAATTATTAAATACTTAAAATCATGTTTTTCTTCTAGAAAACACTATTTAGGAAAACAGCCTTAGTAAAAAAAATTTTAGAAAAAATAATAAATGTAAATTTTCTTATAATGCTCGAAGTAAATCATAAATGCTCCATAAAAATTTGGCAAATAGTGTAATTTGAGGTTTCTTCAAATGACCCTATGGTTCGCTAATGCTCGGGAAAGTTATTATTAGACAATTGCTTCTGAAAGTCGTTTTACTAAAGTAAATGAATGAGCAAACTTCATTACCAAATAACCCAGTATATCTATGGGCAAGTATTTACATCTATAATTGACTAAATAAAAGTAAACATATCGAAACGTTGTATAAACAAAAAAGGGGAAACATAAACATGCCTTTGTAGGTAGCCCAGATCAATGAATGGAAACTCTTTTGATTTTTGTTTGCACAGAGTCTAGTTTCTGTATTCCTGTAAATTGATGATTAAATAAAATGGATGGTTGCAACAAAATCAAAGCACAAATATTTGACATTAGCGTTCGCGAAATACTTTGATGAATGGCGGTAATCCTCAATAAATCAGCCGCAAGCCTAGCCTCTAATCCGTGCTGAATTATTGATATCGCACAGGTGAAATCATTTAGTGTATGTGCTGTTAATATTTGTTTTTCAGCTATGTGACTGTATGGGACTAAATACTACTCGATAAATTGAAAATGTACCAGCCTGCATGACTACCTAGTTTACAAATTTAACAATATCTAACTGTTAACTTATTTATAATCGTTTTCCGGGTTGTTCTGACTGACCTAGGTAACTAGTAGCTACCAATAACAAAATTAATACGCACATTCCTAGCTTTGTCCTGTATATGTTACGGCTAAAGTGTAAACTTAGTTATATCGTCTTCTAGCATCGTGGTGATCAGAAAAAGGATCAAAGATTGTCTTGTGTTTAGTATATTTAACTATTGTATATTGTCTGAAGCTATTTATTTGTGGCATAATTTTAGTTTTTCTTAAGTTTTATTGGGTTTTTGCCACACTTCTGAAAAATAATAAAAATTAATTAAATAAGCCCTTGCGCCAAACGGAACAGTCAAGGGTTATTTTTGAAACTAAGTTTGCCTAACCAAAAAATCTCACACTGAAAAAAGCAGATAAGTAAAAAATAAATATAGTACAATAAAGTTTTGTTTTTTGCATGAACGTAGAAAAAAGTCATTTTAGCGTCTTTGATTATTTCAAGTAAATTAGCCAAGCGATTGGATTAGTTTATAAAGTAACCGCTAGTATTGAGAAATATGCGTTTTCTGTCAAAATAGCCAATGGTTCAGATACTTTGTATGTTAAACAGCTAGTTTACAAGCTATATAATAATAATAATAATAATAATAATAATAATATGGTCTTCATTGCATTACAACAACAGTACACAAATAATTATATCAAAATGAGTGGCGCTATCCAACAGTGTTGCTCAGTACAACCACCCTAATGCAAATATATAATTTAAATATTAGCAATATACAAATAAATAGAAAAATTGCGATAGTGATGTGATTTTTGTTATTTTTTACTTATCTGCTTTTTTCAGTGTGAGATTTTTTGGTTAGGCAAACTTAGTTTCAAAAATAACCCTTGACTGTTCCGTTTGGCGCAAGGGCTTATTTAATTAATTTTTATTATTTTTCAGAAGTGTGGCAAAAACCCAATAAAACTTAAGAATAACTATTGTATATTCCTACTTTATGTTCTGTTACCTGTTTCAGGTGACAATTTTTCTATTTATTTGTATATTGCTAATATTTAAATTATATATTTGCATTAGGGTGGTTGTACTGAGCAACACTGTTGGATAGCGCCACTCATTTTGATATAATTATTTGTGTACTGTTGTTGTAATGCAATGAAGACCATATTATTATTATTATTATTATTATTATATAGCTTGTAAACTAGCTGTTTAACATACAAAGTATCTGAACCATTGGCTATTTTGACAGAAAACGCATATTTCTCAATACTAGCGGTTACTTTATAAACTAATCCAATCGCTTGGCTAATTTACTTGAAATAATCAAAGACGCTAAAATGACTTTTTTCTACGTTCATGCAAAAAACAAAACTTTATTGTACTATATTTAGTGGAAAAAATGGTTCTTTATTGCACTATTGCAATAAAATATTTATAGCATTCATCTGTAATTCTAGCGTTTTGTCATCATGACAAACATAAACGTTTAAATTGGCGTCATATTTGTCTACATTTAATATCATCTAAATAAAACATTTTTTGGTTTTTGCATGAACATAGAAAAAATATTGTATGCAACTCGTACAAAAAGTGCTTATTGCACTCGACGTGTTGTCCTACTCGGCCTGACGGCATCGTTGGACAACTTCACGTCGCGTGGAATAAACACTTACTTTTTGTACTTGTTGCATAAATAACTATTTTCTTTCGTTAGTTTGTAAACTATCCAATTTGGTCTAGCTGGAATGAAAACAATCACTCTGGTGACACAAAGTAGCCAATTCATTGGATAGTATGTAAACTGGACAACTATTTCTCTATCTTATTTGATTGTTTCTCATAAAAATATTTGAAATTATTTAACATAGGTTCTAAATATACTCATAAATAATAATATTCTCAGGAATTTTGTAACTGGAATCAATTCTCATTCGAATTTATTTCGCTGCACTCGAGAATCGAAGTCCAAGTGTGTTATTTTTATTTAGACATATGTAGACTTACAGCAGATAAATTTCGCAAAAAAAAGCAGTTGTAATGGAACCGTACGTTGGGGTACGTATTCAGAAGCAACATCATATTACTGCGTTCATTTTGACGGCATAAAGAGCAACGACTACACCCAAGTGATGTTACTTCTATTTTATATGCTCAACGGATATTTAGCACATATACATTTTAATTATTCCCGAATACCTTTAGTTATTCGCCAGTCTCAAGCAACTGTGATAGCATCAGGATATTCAATAAATAGCCCCGTAAATAATGTTTTTTATTTGCGATAGTTTATTTCCCAGTTATAAGGACTTGTGCTGAACGTGTGAAGAAAAAAATTGATATCGTCTTGCAGAACAATACGGGATTTCCTGACTTTATGCCGTATAGTAGATTTTTTAGATGGCAAATAAGTAGATTTTTCTGAACCCACCCTAAATGTGCCATCCATGAAAAGTTATATATACCTTAAATATGCCCCAGTGTTCTCTGTGGACGTTGAACATACGTTTTCGAAACCGAAATGGATTATTAGCGACAAACGGCATACCTGAACATTTACAGCAGTTACTGATTCCAGTACTACAAGTGAATAGTTATGTAGAAGGTTTTTTAAACTAATAAATTTAATATGAATAATGTTGGATATTATAGTTGACTTCCAAAATTGTAGAGAGTGACTAATCGCTAACTTGTAGACTAGCGCGACGGGCGAAGCGTGCAAGGAGCAACATTTCATAGGCGTACTAAATTTGAATGGGATCAGATATAAAAAAATATACAAAAATGACAAAAATAATTGCATTACATAACATCCATTATTTTTAGAATAGGAACAGTGATATAACACTTTTTCGAGGCGTTAGATAACAAAAATAAGTAATAAGAATATTTCAAAATTTAAAGTTTTTATCTTGTATTAGCAATTACCTAAAGTCGAAAATAATAAAGAGTGACTAATTCACAACACATAGATGAGTACGGAAGATACGTGTGTTATGATTACCTAAGCGTGTCACTTGAGAAGAGGTAAAGTACACGAAATTATCAAAAATAAGTTGACGTCGGCTGAACCTAGCACATTAACAATTTACTTTAAATGTGCCACCTGTGTCATCCTCTCTACAAATTAGAATGCCATCCTTTTGGACGGCGATTGCCCACCACCACCCACTTACACCTACCTGATGAGCACGTCCTCATGGACGCTAAATCCTGGATTTTTGCACGAATTTTGCTACTTCTGTTTCAATTATTTATGGCGGAAAAATCTCAACTTTTGACAACTGCAATTTGCGAAACTGTCAAACACTACAAATATTATTGCCTCTTTCATTATTATGTGGTGTTAATAAATTTGATTTGAGCTTCTGATGATCTACCATGGCAGTTTCATGATGAAAATGATAGATAATGTATAGGTAGTTGACAAAATTTGTTACAAATAGAGATTTTTCCACCATTAAATAAATCGCGCAAATATTTGCGAATTTCACATTCAAAAGGACAAAAGGCTTTAGAATACATAGACACTATTTACTATTAGTTACTAGCACTGTCACTATAAAGGTCACACATTAACACTTATTATATCATATTGTACCCCTTTCCGTATGACCTTCATACGCCCATGTTTCGTTAAAATTTAATATATTCTTCGATCCAGATTCTTATCTTTTAACCTTCATAAACCCGTGGTCTTACTTACATTAAATACCGAATGGGGTCCAAATGAACCCCAACATATTTTTTCGCTTATTATTATTTTTTTAATGTTATAATTAGGGAATATTAAAAATAAAACACATTCTGCTTATAAAAAAAATATTTTTACATAAAAAAGTTGTCAGCATTGATAAATGAGTACACACATTTTGAAAAAATAATATGAAATGATTAGAAATAATAAAAACAAAAATAATTATGAAAAAAGAACAAGCATTTTAGTGACATTTTAAATAATGATTTAATTAACACACTTGTTACAAACTGTTATATTTTTTTAATGTTCTGCACATACGTTGCCCCAAACTACAAAACTCTTTATAATTAGTTACAATAAAAAGCAATTTATTCAAAATTTTGTATACCAATTTAGATATATATTTAAGGAACATAGCTCGAAGGAAATTAAGTAAAAAAAATTATTTTAGAAAATATACCTACCCAAAAATTCATGTCTGGGGTACAGCTGTACCCCTCTCGGGTTTATGAAGGTTAATATTTATTTTAAATAGTTTCTTCGCCATATTACTATTTCGTTTATTCTATCAGTATACTCTTTTCGATTTCATTTATACGGACTAAGTTTCATCTTGTAAGATATAGCAATATATATATTTTTTTTGGAAAACTCATTTTAAAAATACAATCTTCTGCGAGTTTCCATCACTTTCCGTTTCACAGTTGTACTTCTTTACCACTTTTTTATTTGCACACATATGCCATTCACGTACAATTTTGTTAATGAAATACATACACTCATATTTTGATATAATAATATTCCTCATTTCGATCAAATCACTAATAAAATTAATTACATTCATAATTAAATTAACGAAAAGATATACCAGAAATTTTCGATAAAATAAAATAATTTCCATAGTTTCCTGTTTTATTAATATAACTAATATATATAATCATAAAAAATATAATCGTAAAAAATCAAAAAGGATGCATATACCTATTTTTTGTTTTATATTCTAAGGTGCAGTTCTGCTTGAGAGCAGATATTTGATTTAAAAGTATTTGGCTCTTCTGTAGAATATAATATACAAAGATAAATTGAAAATGTGTTGCTTATATTGTTTTCTGGAGTAGGTATTAGTTATTTTTCAAAATTGTTTAAGTAAACATTTTTAAACACTTTTTATCATATAATTTTTCTTATGGCTATTGGTTTCATTACTGTGATAATACTATGGTAACCGACTCAATTTTTTAAATGCAATTTAAGAACAGAATAAACATTTCAAAAAGTTGTGGTAGTGAACCAGACGATGTAAATTCTATTTCTAGTTTTTATGGTTGCAATTAGATTTGAAATTTAAAAGTATTGTTACAATAACAATATATCTATTTATAGTAAAACAAACATTTCACGAAAGAAGTATGTTCTTAACGGTATTCATTCTCTTCAAAGGATTAAATTCCATTGCAAAAAGTACTCAGCATATCCATCCTTCATGTTCAAATATACTTAACCCAAATAGCAATTTCGTGTCTTACCAACGTTGCTACGCAACGTCGGTTATATGACGTAATCACAACGTTCTCTTGATACTGAAGGGTTGTAATATATACTAATACGATAGCCGATTATCCGATTTAATTGGAAGCGGAAATATTTATTGCTCGAATTACCAGTTAGTAATGTATCATGATAATATACAGTGCTTTCGAAACGTAACGAATAAATTAATTATTAAGTTTTCGAAAAAATCTTCTGGCACGTCGATTTTGTTTTTAAAAAAGGCACTTTTTGACATACGACCCATTTTTGTGACGTCATCGTTGTTCGAGATATGCCGTCATCAACAATTTTTTTAAATAGCAACCCCCAATTTTGACCATGCCATCTAAAAGAGTATGTCATTCCACATACATACATCATGAAAAATTATGGTGTTACATAACAAAAATTTCAAGAAAATAATGTTTGAAGATTTTAAAATTTAATTTTCACAATACTGAGCACCTCCCCATTATGCAACACCTGTCCGTGCTTATTTAGATGAGCTGTTCCCGATTCGTTGGATAGGGAGAAGGGAGCCGATTGAGTGGTCAGCCAGATCGCCTGATTTGACACCCCTAGATTATTTCTTGTGGGGATACTTAAAAAGTAAATAATACGTTACTAGATTGGTTAATTTAGAAGATTTAAAAGCAAGAATTCGTCACGAGATACATCGTATACCTCCTGAAGTAATTGATAATGTCCAAAAAGAATTTATTAATCGTCCTGGCTACTGTCAGGCAGCCAACGGTGCACCATTTGAACATTTAATTTAGTCGATTTTTTACATAATCATTATCATTTTCAGTATTGTTAAAAATTAATTTTAAAATCTTCAAACATTATTTTCTTGAATTTTGTTATGAAACACCATAATTTTTCATGGTGTATGTATGTAGAATGTCTTTCTCCAACACGATTTTAGACAGTACACATTCCACAACTAAAAATTAGATTGTAATATATGTCATTCCAGCATACTGTGTTAGAATGGCATTCTATCACACTGTGTTAGAATGTTATTCTATGTCATTCCAGCATACTGTATTAGAATGACATTATATCACACTGTGATGGAATATGTACAAATAAGCAACATTTTGTATGATTTCTAAAGTCTTGTTAGAGAAAGTATAGTCTAAAACACGTGTAGAATGGCATATGGCATTCAACTTGTTGTAGAATATACTATTCTGTTATTAAATGCGGATTTTTGAGTTTCCAAGAATGAAGTTAAAAATTCCCCATTAGTGAATAACATTTTAAAGACAAATGCAGGTTTGCATTTTTTGTTCTAATGAATAGGTCAAATTCCAGCCTCTCAGGCAAGTAACCATGCAGTACATATTGGATTAAAATGGTATGGATGTTCTCTATTTAGCATTCTAAAAACTAAAGAACAAGTTGATCCGGTAGCTGCAGTTAGTCGTCCAGTATTAATATAATCATTATCGGCACTGACACCACTCTTCCTGTTCTGGTAATGGTTTCCACCCTGCGACATTCCGTTGGTGAGTTAAGGATTCTGTTTCGTCTAGAATGTCTATAGTCTTTTAAATATTTTATAATTTGGCTGTCCTCGGTTAGACTACAGCTCTAAATACCTACGAGCGGCTACTCACCTTATCATATTTTGGTAAATGAAATGTATTGCAACAGGATCTGGATCGCTTTTCGAGATATTGCCAAATGTTGTCTTCAAATGAAAAATAATGCAATTCTCAGACAAATATTTACACCTACTTGTATCTTTGTACGAAACACCCTTCCTTAGATACATCTAAGGAAAAAGATTAGCAACTGTCAAATATGTTGATATTAAAGAGACTAATTAGAAAGTCTTTTCCAAGAACGGTGAATTACTGTCAAAATATTTACAAGTCATTCATAAATTATCTTTAGGGCGATGAATTGCAGGAAACACTCTGTTGCAGTTCAACTACTTAATAAAATTTGAAAATTAATGATGATGACTAATGGGTATAAAGCCTATTGACGATAACTGTATAAATTTTACACATTTGCAGTCTTAATTTATAATAAATTAGACACAATAAAGCTAAAAATATAAATGTACCCTCCTGTAAATTTAAGCATTCGTGTATATACTATACTATTTTGTATTTTCAAGTATATTTGCATGTTGTGTAGGTACGCAAGTATGTATATTATAGTTTATAATGTGTAATCTACTAATTTTGTATAATTATATAAAAACACATGGCCACTACGCACTACGCAACATCAATTTTATCAATTTAAGGTTTTTTGACATATGAAGTAGCAACTATTGGAATCATTATGAAGGAAAAAATAATACAATTGAATGACATACAAATATACAGGGGTTCCATTAAAATAATAAATGTTTGGGTTATATTTTGAAAGAGACACCCTGTACTACTTTACGTAAAAAAACTCTATCAAAAAATATTTTCATCATTCCGATATCTCAATTATTCCCTGAGATATGAACACTCAATTAAAAGCAGTTTTTTAAATTTCGCCTTGTATCTCAAAACCGAAGAGGTCTATGAAAGTTCCGCTGACGGCATCTTAAGTTTCTTGAAAAATTAATCCAGTGTTATGAAAACCGCATCCTTCTATCTCTTATAGTTTGCGAGATGCCATACAATCACAACGAAATTGAAACACCTTGTACTTAGGAAGCTCTAGTTAAATTTTGAGAGACTTCAGTTGGCTTCCAAAGGGTGAAAATGGAGGAAAACCGTCAGAAATTTAGATCACTCAGAGAAATACTTTTTCGCTCTTAGAGTACCCTAACGCGTAGGATACAATTTTTTCTCAGTTGTTCTCAATTTTCTTCCCTTGGAAGCTAATTGAATTCGCTCAAGATGATACTAGAATAATTTTAAGACACACTATAACAAACTCTAAACATGCACGATATGGTCAATGGGGTATCTTCGTTGATTTTGATTGGTATCTTTGGCTACTGTCCTCAGAGCAGTATAGAATTATACTCTCTGCTAGTGGCCATCTTTATTTTTTCATATTCAGATTTCCCATACCAAATCCTCTTCGGAGATGCTCTCTGGTCATTGATGATACATTGCTTTATGTCTTCAGCATCTCCCCGATCCTTCTGATGTCATCACCATCCTTTACAAAAACTGCAATCTTTTTCTTATTCAGATACCTCCACGCACACTAAATCCTCCTCGACAACGACCATTCAGACCCTCTGAGAATTGTCCACGAACCCCAGTCTCTTCATCACCATCCTCTGGTCATTGGCGACTGTGATTACCTGCAAAAACTTCTTTGTGAATGACTTTGAAAGACATCTGCACCATGACTACCGCTCACGCACCTAATATCAATTCCGGATGGACTATGGATTATCAAAGGGATTCAGAACCGAACCTCTACAACTACTTACCTTTAATAATAGAGTAAACAAAGTAATATTTTGTTCAACAAAGCTCACACTGTTTCAAACAATTTAATCAATAAATAAATTTGATTTTAGCTATAATTTAATTAAATTTGACATTCTAATTACATGGAATGGAATTCCTAATAGGTTTAGTAATGAAACGAATGTTTTATGCAGTGTTAACTATGATTAGGAACAAAAATTTTAACGACGAGGACTAAGAATAAAATATTATTCCAGAATTTTAGCTCGATAGCGATATTCCTGCGGAAAGTCAGTGCTTATGATAAGCATCGACTGAGATGGTTTAGATCCTTAGATAAAGCTTACATCTGTCAACAATGTTAACTACCATGCGGACAAAAATTAACATTCTTCTTAGTAATAATACTGGATAGGTAACAGTTAATCCAGCTAGTTGCATTCGTTTTTCATTATTTCGTTACAAAGTGGCAAAACTACATTTTCACTCATTACAAGCTATTTTTCGTTATCCAAATCTTAACGACTATCATTCTCATCCGTTACTGTAAACGTGCAAATCTTATACATAATCGAAAATCTTTTTTTAACAAGACTTGATGCACTTTTATCGGCAGATAATTTTCACCTTTTATTGGAAAAGTTGACAACCAATTTCGTGTTGCTCGTGCTAGTCCACCATTACAAAATGACGCATTTCCACTTCGAAGATATATTCGTATGATTGACGTTTCAGTTAATTGCCAATCGGGTTATAGATGCTCTACCATTTATTAGATGTAGTCGATCAATTATTTTAAACTAACTAGTTGGAAATATTTACTTAAAAGCAAAGCTGTTTCAAATAATGAATGTTGCATGTACAAGGTAGTCATGTAGAAACGTTAGATTTTGCTTTAGCGTTGTTGGATTTAAAAAAATCGGAGAAATAAATCATTAATTTTTAAAAAAAATAATTTTTTACTACTATTACTCAAGATGACTTTAAACATATTACATATTGATATTAATTTACCATAATTTCTATGAATGCGGAAAAAGTGTCCATTGTTGACTTAATAATTATTTATTTACTTTATACTATTTCAGTGCACTTTTCCCCCCTAGACTTCTACACCAATGGTGAAAAGTATTTTTTCATTATAAATATTAAAATGTTATTCCATTTTTCTGAAAGAAGGCAAATTCACTAGGAAGCTTTATTTTTAAGATATTTTGACTTTTTCTAATCAGGGTCTAATCTTGTGGATTACAAAGGTCGTACAAAAATTAAAGGCTTGAATAATAAGCATTGTTTGTTTTTAAGCTTGTAGCAATAGTCAAATCAGTCTATTTGTTGTGCGGTTAGAGCATATTGAAATTATAAATTGGTTAAATATGATCTCCGAGAAAAGGTGGATTGGTCGATATGGTACAGTTTCTTGGTCAGTTCGATCATCGGATCTCAATCCACTAGATTTTTTTTCTTTGGGAAGTTTAAAGGAAAAAATGTATGCAACTCCGATGTATAATAGAAAATATCTATGGTCAAATAAACAATAGTTCTGTTGAAGCAAAGAAGGCAGACTAATTCCAAAAATGTAAAAAATATTCGTCCAACTACTTATTGCATGATGTTTACTGATGACAAATTCATGACTTTACTGGTCGAATATTTCTGACAGTTTGAAAGCAGTCCGGATTCCTTACTTGAACAGACCTATCCTCCAGACATGGTGCAAACTGCATCCAAGGTACTGTCTCATTCTTTCAGAAGAGAGTAAGAAATAGGGGTTTATTGAAAATAATGTTGTAGATCAAGACGAAGGTTACCAACTCATTTATTTCTCCAAAGATACTCCAACTTTTGTAGAGGTTATGCTTTCGGGAAAATCAAAACCTGTATCTCTAGATATTTTGAACGTCTGTACACAGAAAATTATTGACTTTCATAAAATCCAGAAGAATCCAGAAGTCTATAAAATCGGTGTAGTCAGCAACAGTGAACATACCCTATGTAAATATTACTAAACAATAAACAAAGAATCTCATAAATGTTTATATTGCATAGTAGAATTAAAGCCTAATGTAAGTCATAGCTCTTCCTAATTTCTAGATGGATTTATTGTAATTTCTGAGGAAATATGATCTAAAGCTGAATAAGGATATTATAATAGGAGTTTGTGTCTAACATTCAAGCACCTACCCAAAATTTTCTAAAAATTTTAATTCTAAACACTATTCGCCCCCATACGTATTATACAGGATGTTAAAAAAGAGTGTAAAATAATTAAGGTGGTAATAGTATGAACCAAAATAAGCAGAAAAGTCTCAATAAACATGGATTCGCAAAGTAACGTTTGTCGAGATATGGAATATTTTATGTTTTTTAGCCCCTTTTATTATTTTGTAAAAATGTTGTGTATTTTTTTATAATAGTTCGTTGATGTTAAGTGAAATAAACACTACGTATTTGACAGTTGTTCTCAGTGCACAAGTTTTTTCGCTATGGCTGGTTACTCTAACGCAAAATTAACAGACATGCATCTCATGTGTGGCCGTGCTAATGGGAACAAGAAATTGTAGCACTGGTAGAGCAGAATCCAGGTACGAGTGTGCGGAGAATATCAGTCGAAGTAGGAATTAGTGGCTCTCTTTTTTGAAGAATACTTCACGAGCAACTGCTTTATCCATACCATGTGCAACGAGTACAGGCCTTAAATCAAATAAATGATCATCAAGCATGTGTGGTTTTTTGCCGCTGGTTTCTACGTCATGATGCTGAACACCCTCGTTTTCTTGCAAACATTTGTTTTACTGATGAGGCCGGGTTCACAAGAAATAGAGTGTTTAATTTTCACAATACGCATATTTGGGCCGACGAAAATCCTCATGCTCTAATAGAATATGGACATCAGGCACTTTTTTCATTAAACATTTGGATGGGTATTGTAGGTGACAGGTTTCTAGGTCCTGTTGTTTTACCAAACCGATTAACAGGTGCTGCTTACCTCAACTTTCTGCAGAACACACTGTATGAGTTTTTGGAAGACATTCCCTTGAATGATGAAGATGTCGTGCCTGTTTGGAAATGGACGGAGGGCAATTTGAACATCTTCTGTAACTTTGTTTTTTGTTTGTTAAAAGCTTCCTTTGTCGGTTTCTTCCTAATAAAATAAAATGTTTGAAAAACGAATAGTGGTCCATATCTCCGCAACCGCTACTTTGCGGAGACTTTTCTGCTTATTTTGGTTCATACTATTACCTCCTGAAATATTTTACACATTTTTTTTAACACCCTGTATACGAGATGTTACGGTTAAAGTACAAACTTGGTTAGTTTATAAACTAGCTGGCTAATTTTTTGCTCATCATTTCCGGACACCTTGTATAATTGCAAAATATCAGTATAATTGATTATTGATTATACCAATTGCCATTTTTCTACCTTTTTAATAAAATCAAATAGTTAGAGAACTGTGTATCATTTGTTGCCTTTTTCCCGTTTTTTTTTTATTATTGAAGAATCTTAGTAAGAATAAACTCCTTAGAGTACAGGGTACGTTATAATAAAGGGTTGTAAAACGGGTAGCGCCAAATAAATAATTTATAATATTTACCCACTCCCCTCTTCCTGAGCTAGGACCAACCCTAAATGAAACTAAGGAGTTTGGTATACTCGCGTCAAGAATTCAGACGTCTTACGTCACGGCTGACGTTACACATTTGTTTATATTGTCAACGTAATTTTCGATATTTGGTCGCGTTAAAAACAATAATTTTTTGCAATTTAGTGCAAAATATAATGCAAACTTTTAGTGTAGTATATAGTTTCATTACTATCAGTTGCAGTTTCTTAAATATTTTGATGAAAATATAATGAATTATTCATTTGTTCGTATGACGTAAGTCGTCTGAATACTTGTCGCGAGTATATATCAGTTTTTTTATGACCACCAGAATAAGCAATGTAGCAGAATGATTGTTTTTATTCCAGCTAGACTGAATCGGATAATTTATAAAATAACCAAAGAAAACACGTTACTTTAGTTTATCTAATTATTTCAAATAAATTAGCCAGGTGAGTTGGTTAGTTTATAAAGTATCCGCTAATATTATGGAATATGCATTTTCTATCAATATAGCCGCAGGTTTAGTTAGTTTGTATATTATCCACCTAGATTATTAGCTAACGAAGTTCGTACTTTAGACGTAACATATACATTTCATTTAAATGAGGACTTGGACTATATTAAAAAAAACTGATAGTTGCGATAAACATAAACATAGCTATATTTAGATTTAAGACAGCCATACCCATCAAGAAAATAATCAGGAAACGATTAAAACCATAAAATTAAATTATTTAAGTATTTAAAGCACTCAGTAAATAATTTTATGCTTAATTCATTTTGACTATCCCATTATACGCGAAATGAGGTTAGTGAATTCTCCGACTATGAGTCTGCATTGCGGTTATCTCGCATTTTTATATTTTGGCACAGTACGAACAGTAATCGTTTTTCTCGAGCGCAACTTGCTATTATAAAATATTTTTATGGAGCTGTCTGCTAGATCGTCCGCTTAAAATTTTTAATACGCTTCACGGATATGTGGTTAAAATTGTATTTTTCTCTGCTGGGGGACGAAAAGGCAAATTTTGTACTCGTACGTTCATATTAATGTGAGGATCGTTTTGATGCTCTAACAATGTTATCCGTATTGTCGATTAAAATGGAAACAGTGTTGGGATGTTTAAAAATTGCGAATGAATCATCTGTCAGTACGTTAAAGCCGCGTTCCTTAATTGAGATATGTGAATACTTTTGGAAGTGGCCACTGCACATTTCTTTAATAGAACTAACAACGAGTAAACAACATAGCCAGGTTGTGTAGATTACCTTTCTATTAACTTAATGCTAACCTTCGTTGTTGTTGCTGTTTAGAAAGCTCCTGCTACTTGCCGCTGGCTGTAGAGTTCAAAACCGGCATGTAAAGGTTAGCCCAAGATATTTCTGTCTATTTCCCATTGAACAGAGACAGTTGCAGAAGATATATTCTGAAGCTATGAGTAATTGCAGTTCTACTTTTCGCAAAGTTTAAAATTCTTCTGGTGATCTTATAGCTAGAGCTAAGGCGAAACATGGATTTTGGCGTAGATACAAACGTACTGGTTTGATAAAGGACTTTATCGCTCATCGCGAATTCTCAAGTAAATTAACCCAATATTCGGGTTGCTAGGCAAATCTTTAAGAATAGCCTTGTCGAGAAGGGTCCTAAAGCGTTATACAAGTATACTAGAGGTCAACTGCAGGCTGCTGTCAAAAATCCTATAGTCAGAAAATCCAACTTACGTGTTGAAAATGCTTTGGAAAATGTTCATTTCTGAAGATATGGTATTAAAACATCTAAAACAGCTCCGTACTGACTCCTCTCCCGGCCCTGATGATATACCGGCAAATATTTTAAAGGTTACTGCAGTAGCCCTGGCGAAGCCTCTTTCATATATAATGCAAATTTCTTTAAGCCCAACCCAGCTTCCTAAGATGTGGCTTATGGTTTCTGTAACCCCCATCTTTAAGAAAGGCAAATAATTACAGGCTAATAAGCTTAACATCTGTCTGCATAAAAACTATGAAGCGTATAATAAAGGACGATCTACTCACCTATTTACTCGACCGCAATATTATTCCGGATACACAGCATGGGTTTCTTCCAGGCCGCTCTATCTTCACAAATCTTTTATCTTCTTTGAATTCATGGACACTATTAATGGATAATGATTTTCCAGTTGACGTCCTGTACTTTGATTTTGCTAAAGCGTTTGACAGAGTCCCGAAAAACAGACTACTATACAAATTAGAACATAATGGAATACGCGGTCCTTTGCTTGCCTGGATAGATAGTTTCCTTACAAATCGATCATTTTCAGTAAGGGTTGGCAAATCACATTCTGAATCTCAAGTAGTTCTTTCGGGAGTTCCGCAGGGTTCTGTCTTGGGACCAGTTCTATTTTTGGTATATACAGCCGACCTCTCGCTAAAGCTCAAGTCGAAGCATACACTGTATGCCGATGATACGAAGATATTTGGGAATGCACTGCAAGTCCAACAAACCCTACAAGATGATATTATTTCCATCGAGCACTGGTGCAACGATTGGCTCATCCCACTGAATTTAGATAAGTGTAGTGTTCTACATATCAGTAGAAATTTTCCCAAGTTTACATATGCTTTCAGTCAAGGTCTACTTTTAAATACTGTTGTTAGCCAGAATGATTTGGGTGTACTAATTAATTCCAGTTTCACTTGGTCTGAACATATTTCCGCCATTGCGAAAAAAGCCAATGCTATATCTTATATTTTAAATAAACGTTTCCAGAGCTCAAATGATCATGTCCTTTTAAAATTATATAAATCATATATTCGGCCGCGTCTGGAATACTGCGTAAACATATGGTCTCCTTACCTAGTGAAAGATATGAAACTTATAGAAGGAGTTCAGAGAAGATTCACGAAATGGATCCCCAAATTCAGATCACTTTTATATCATCATCGTTTGGATAGTTTGAAGAAAATTACTACTACTAATATGAGAGGTATGCGTGGTGATCTTATTCAAGTATACAAGATTCTAAAAAGTCACTACAGTTTAACTTTTGTGGATTTATTTGGGTTAAATAATATGGATGAACGTTTAGGTGATTATCAATTTAAATTGTCTAGAGAAAACTTTAAAACATCTTTACGTCAACACTTCTTTCCAAAAAGAGTGTTCTATCACTGGAATAACCTACCTTCATCTGTTGTTACTGCTCCATCGGTCAACTCCTTCAAGAACAGATTGGATGCGTGGATGACATCGCAATTTGTGCAGTGAGTGCGCGTCTAGTGTATTTTTCGAGGTATTTTTCGTGTGCGGTTTGTGACCTGTCACGCTAATGAGTTATGATTTGTATCGTGATTTTAGTTTTCTGTTGATGCATTTGTTCTTTTTCATTTGTATTTGTTTATTTATTTAGTCTTACCCTACAAGCTGTTAACTACTGTCATTTTGTATATTTTATTGGACTAATTGGCTTTGCCTCTGTCCTTGCTATTATGTAATAATAATAATATGTACCGAATCATCATATGTGTTGTAAAGCCTACACCTCGCAAAATTATTCTGAAATTTTGCTGAGAGTCAACCCATGGGCTCTCTAAAAGCGAAAATCTGGCCTGCAGTAGCTCAGATCCATCGAACCGATCTTTGATCGCTCTTTGATTCAGTCATCAATCATCATTGCATATAGTGTTTTGGTAACGCTAGTATGGTTGTGCAACCAGCAAATCTGTTTTATAATTTACAGGTTATACCACAATTATATTTTATTACTGTATTATCACTTTCGAAATACATATTATTTGTTTTATTATATCGGCAATGCTAGTATTTTATTGTCAGTAATTGAAATATTTTATAAATTTATCGCAACAACGTTTAGGCAGCTAAATTATAAAACAGCTGGTACGACAAATATACAGGGTGTTACAGAAATATATTAAGAAAATTTAGGGTCAGGTTCTATGTTTAAAAATAAGAAAAAAGGATTATATATACCTAGGTCCAGGAATGTCTCCTCATTTTTCGAAAATCGATAGAGATATTGAGATGATATTTGGTACACAACAGCGCATAGTGACGTGAAATTCATTAATCATTACAAACATAAATGATCTTCAGAAACAACAGAAAACAACAGAACTTATAGAAAAAAGTTGCAAGGAAAAATAGAATTTAGAGTCAAGCGCACTTTTTGTAACATTCGTTTTTAACATACAAGATACAATTAAACGTATAGCAAATTGTTTATTTATTTTTATATGCTTAGAAACAAAAGTGTATAAAACTGGACACACTGTGCATCAATACATACTCTAAATCGCCTACGCATCTGTCTTATAACTATTCGAAATATCCCTGGTGTTTGACGTATTGTTTCACAGGCATTGATCTGTAGTGAATGACTTTTTTTGTAGACATTGGCTATGTGGGTCTAATACACCAGTTGCTTTAGATCCCACCAAAGGTAGAAGTCTCAGGGATTTAAGGCGGATGATCAAGGTGACCAAAGAGAAGGCCTGTCCCGACTAATCCAATTTCTTTGGAACATAATATTTAAACAGTCTCTTACATTGCGACTAAAATGAGCATGTGCCCCGTCGTGCATAAACCATAAACGACAGCAACTGACAGCTTCTAGAAGTATAGGAAGATTTTCCTGTATGTCCATCCATCTAATCTTTTCGGCAAAATAAAAGGTCTAACCAAACAATTTTCAATAATTCCTGCCCACACACTGAAAAACTGCTGCTGGTGTCGCGATTCATAAATAATGTATGGATTTTTATCTGCAAAAAAAATCCATTGTGACAATTAAAAACATCGCTTCTGGTAAATTAATTCGTGAACCAAATGAAAGAAATAAATTGCCGATCATTTGCATTTTTTTTAGCTTAGCCATTGACAATACTGCAGTCTGACTGGAAAATCAGCTTCAGAGAGGACTTGAACTCCCTGCAGATGATAAGGATATAGCTGCCTAATGCATTTGCCAGACGCCTTGTATTTATTGTAGGATTTTGTTCCAGCGCTTGTAAAACATTTTCTTCACTTTCCACATTCTACAAACTCTGTTACTTTCCCCGTTTCCCTCAAACATCTATGCACATTCGAAAAAGTGTTTGCACAAGGTTTTCGGCAAGTAGAGACGCCTTCCTTCAGTCGATTTTTCGTTTGTTTTTCCATACATAAAATGTATGTCGGCCAATTCTTCAAAGGAATAATTCACCATATTTACTTATTTTGTAAAAAATGTATAAAAAAAATTACTGCAAAAACAAGTCACTCAACAGTTTGTGTTATCTTTTTTTGTTGTGTACCAAATCTCATCTCAGTACCTCGATCGGTTTTAGAGAAATGAAGACTATAGTATTGAAGATAAAAAAATTTATACAGTCTGTATCTCAAAAAACAAGACATTTCTGGACCCAGGTTTATATAATCTTTTTTTCTTATTTCTAACATAGAACCTGACCCTGGATTTTCTTAACATAATTCTGTTACACCTTGTATAGGTATTTGTCGTACAAGATAATACTTTCAAATTTTTTCTGTCTCAACTGACACTAACAAATTCCCTTTTCACACACATTCCATATAGTTTCGCTCTTTAACCACGCTACGCCTTGGACTCATCCATGAATCAAACGATCCCATTCGAGACCTGATCATCGAGATTAGCGAATCAGGCTTCTCTAGTGGGGAACTAACATTTAGAAAATGAATAAGTGTTCCTATGGAAAATGTCCTATGTCCTATGGTAGGACCTATATTTATAACATTTTTTTAACTATTTGGATTTAACCATTTATTGAAATATAGACTGACAAACCCATTATACATTATATTTTTATTTGGGAATATAAATAGAGTAACTTATTAGTAATTTATAAAACATTAGCAATAAATAAAATGCTTTTCCCTAATCGATCTACCCTAGACGTCAGAGCCCAGTTCAAGAAATTATGAGGAATCAGATATCTAAAATTAGCAGCATCCTCGGTCGGGGTAAGATGACAGAATCTCTAAATAACTTACACATTATCCGAGTTGTCATGCGTCAAAGATGAATCTCGTAATGCAGAAATGTAGCTCGAAATCCCCAATTTAATAAATAATGAATGTGGACGAGATAAAAGGGGGAGAAAATATAAATCTTTTAATCTAAATAAAATATACATGAGCAAACCTAAGCGGGGAAAATGTTGTACTTAATAGGAATTCCAGGCCTATGTACGATAAAATAAACCTTATGCAGCATTTTTAATTTTAAGCAATAATGTCGGCAGTGATTTATTTTCAATTTAACGTTCTATAATTTGAATGTGCACGAAATAAAAATACTGAATATATGGTGTCATTACATATTTATTTTACTACAGCGGCAAGTACCATTATTTTGTTGTCAGAAAATGAAATATTTTATAAATTTACTACAAGAACGTTTTGGTAATCAGGGTGTTCCAGAATGATGGTCAAATAATTTATCAGTGTATTCCACTAGCCATTTCAGGGGGAATCTTCATATGAAATTTTTCAATTTGGGTCCTTCCTGTTGAGATATTCGAGTCTTAAAATGGCGGAAAAAAAATAGTTTTTTTATTTTTCCTAATGATATTATCAGTAAACAATATAACTACAACAGAAAAACATGTATTTTGACACAAAATTACATTGACAAGACATTCTATAAAACAAATTTAAAACAGCAAAATGCGGGAGCCTTGTATAATAATAAACATGTCATGTTTAAATCAGTGGATAGCATTTAAAAGAGGTGGAACATTTGAAGAAAAGTAAAGAAATGTTATCAAAACAAAAAAAAACTATCTTTTATCTCAAAAAAGAAATAATTCCTAGTTTTATCTTACCAGTTTCATTGAAATGTTTTGAAAATATGAAAAATTCATGATTTTCAATCCTTCATATATTATTTACCATTACGATATGTCCCTATTATGGCAAATTCTTTATAGGATCATAATTTCCAGTGCTTTATATCGTTCAATTAGCTTACTTGTCATTTAATGCTGGTTTTTACAATTAAATTATTTTATAGGGGCAGCCATTTTAACAACGATGAAAATCATTGTGGCGTATAACTATAAACTTATCACAAATTTAGTTGGTTTCATAATATTGAATTGTCAAAACGAAGACAATAATGAAAAGTTATGATAGTTTTTGACGCTAGACGAAATTCCAAAAAACGTTTTCTTAATTATGATAATATTATAAATAAACACTTTAACACAGGGTGCATGTAAAATTTATTAGATATGGGCCATACAAATCATAATTAAATTTTCTTAGCGATAAAAATTGCTTTCACAAAGTGCAGTAAAACACGTAAAATAATATTGAGTAATACACCAGATAACATTTCAGTTACAGACATTGTGATTAAACAGAGATACTCGTTACTTCATATACCTTCTTTACAATAATTTACTATTGTTGATGGATTTTATGCTACAAAAATGTGTTACTGCCACTAAAGATACCAAAATAGTGCCTTTATAAAATTATTATTGATTTGTTGCTATTATACAGGGTATCCCGAAATAAATGCAACAAAGAGGAACGGTAGATCCCCGACCACAAAATAATACGATGTTGGCAAACTAACCTTAGTCACAAGTTGATGGTACAGGATGTCAAAATTAAAATGGTATTTTCGATATTTGTAAATATTTTTTTTTAAGAATCCAAATATTTGCATACATTTTGGAGGTGGGGGGTTTCTGAGAGCGAGAAATTCAATTTTATTTCTAATTTTGACGTCACTAGTAGAGAGCGCCACTTACGGCACATTATGCTTCTTTTAAATGACAGAATCTGACTATTGAAACAGTCGATCCTTCTACCTTTTCATGTGAAAAAGGTGTATCGCGTAATCCTATTTGAAATATTCAGTGCACCGAGTAGAAACTGTTTTGGTTTCAGGTAAACTGCCTTTCCCGCTGAAAATACGGCAAAATGTTACTTGACAAAGTTATGCAGAATGGTAAATTATGACGAAGTGAAAAATTACTGGAAGATCGGCCTGCTTTGATGTCAATTACTATAATTTTATTTTAGTGTATGTACTGTTATGTAACAGTTTCAGTTTTACTATACAATTAAATTTTTGGCACGCTTAGTATAGATAAATCATGGAGCACAAAATAAAAGAATGGAAAAACGTGAACTGAAAACTCGTTGATAGAGAATGAGATCAACAACCTCAGTGTTTAAAATAAAATTTAACACACATAAATCGATGTGTCGAGTAAAATAACAATGGATTAAATACCTAAATTATTGCATTTAACGACGACTTAATATGAACCTTTAAATAAATAAATCGTAGAAAATGTGTAGTATATTTCTTCTATTCGTAGATATTTTAACGCTGGTAAAAAGCATTGTTTTACAAATACAGTATGCGCCAAAAGTATGGAATAAATTCAATAAAAACGAAACAATTATTTTTTGGGAAAAATCCTCGAACAGGTCGATTTTTAATTTAAAAAATACATATTTTAGCGTAAAATGCGATTTTCAAATGTCATTTGTTTTCGAGCAATTTTTTTTTAAATGGCAACACCATATTTTTTCCTTGATTCTGAAAGATCGTTTAATTCTCTATCAGACAGTACTAAAATTTTGCCCTCTTACATAGAAAAGTTTTCGAGTAAATGACGATTGAATGTTAGAAAACGTAAATTTTATCCATAAAAAAGTAACAATTCTGAGGTATGTAAAATAAAATACAATTGATTAAATTTTATATTTAAATTAAATGTTCGAATTGCCATCCACCAACTTCTTGACAATGCACAAGTCTGTGAAGAAATTCTTCTTGCACATTATGAATGTTTTCTGGGGTAACTTTACGTATTTCGTCCCGAATGCGATTTTGAAGTTCATCTAAATTACGTGGCTTATTAATGTACACTTTTGACTTCAAGTATCCCCATAAAAAATAGTCAAGAGGTGTAAGATCTGGCGATCTTGCAGGCCATTCTATCGGTCCGCGTCTGCCGATCCACCTTCCAGGAAAACAGTTGTCTAAAAAATCTCGTACAGGGCGCGCATAGTGCGGAGGTGCACCGTCTTGCTGAAACCATATGGGTATCATCAGGAATGTCAGGGTCATTATCGTTAGGAAAAATTACTGCAAGGGCTGGAGCAAGGTCATTTTCTAGAAACGCTAAATATCTTTGTCCTGTAAGGGTTCCTTCAAAGAAGAAAGGCCCTACTATTCTGTCGTCAACTATTCCAGCCCACACATTTAATTTCTGAGGGTGTTGGGTATGTGCCTCTGCCATCCAATGAGGATTTTCCCGACTCCAATAACTGCAAGTTTGACGGTTTAATGTACCATTCAGACAAAATGTGGCCTCATCTGAAAAAAGTATTTGCCGGTGTAAATTTCTATTTCCTTGACATAAATCCATTAGAATTTCGCAAAAGTGTAAGAGGCGATCGGGATTATCTTCATTGAGTTCCTGCACAAGTTGAATTTTGTAGGGATGATATTTTTCCTTCCTCAAGATACGTAGCACTGTGCTCTGACTAGTGCCATTTTTTAATGTTGATTGGCTGATAGGGCGATCTGGATATTTTTCATTAAATAAATCGCAAACTTCCTGCTGAGTTCTAGTCATATTCCCGCATCCGGTAAGAATTAAAATTTCAATTCTTTGAGTAACAGTTAAATGTGCCATAATACTTTAAATTGAATAATAATTTCTATTGTAAGTGTGAAACTAGTAATACTGCAAAATGCACCCAAAGTCGAAGTTCTCAAAACCATGAGACTTTTGGACTCAGTGGCCATGAGAACTTTTGTTCTACTCGTTGAGAACTAACAGAGTTCAGAGTTTCATCAAATTTGACCGAGACTCAATTTCCATAAGGACCCTGCGGGGTCCTTTGTGAATTTATACAATAATATTATATGCAAAATTAATATATCTATCGAGCTATTCTAATACATTTATTATCATAGCGTTAAAATTTGTTGTTTAATATCTAGTATTATTATAAATAACCCTCGTATATGAGCTAGTGTGATATACAGCTTGCTGATATCCCTCGTAACGCTCCTTTAAAGATGATTTAAAACTTCAGGAAAAAAAACCGTGTCAGTTCTGAATGAAATCAGTTTTATTGTAACAGTAATGTGTACTAATTTTTTAAAAGTCGCCTCTATTCGTATTGTATATTTTAATCATAACTATTTGGAGTTCTGTACTTTTATTCCATGCAATTTTAGGATTTTGCAATTTCCTCCGGCTCTGAATTAACTTGAAGTTCTTTTAGTGGAAGTAACAAAAATCGAAAGCAAAATAGCCGACGAAGTTTGCAGTCCCCTGTGTACGTCTTTAGGTTTTTTATTAACATTACCGACATAATACAGCTGCTGCTAGTTTTCTTGTTCTCTTGTTAGAGCCGTTAAAAAGCGACTTTCAAATAATCCAGACGTCCTCTAAAAACTTGTGAAGAGAATTAGTTTCTAAAGCAAATTCATAAGTCCTTTTCATAACGTAATGCTCTGCCTGTGTAATAACTTTCCGGATTTCTTACTTTATTGCTAGTTAGATTATAGGGTTGACACAGTTTGAAGCTGATGTATCTAGTTTTCTTTTCTTTACTTAATTTTAATTAGTAGATATCCCATGATTTTTTTTATTTAAGCCCTTTGGAGGAGTTATGGCTGATAAATTTAAAGTTTTATTTAGTTACTTTTCACCACTTGAAATTAAGAAGTGAAATTTAGTAGGATATTTTTTAGACTGATGAAACTTCTTCTAGACTAGTATTTTTTATTATCCTCGTAACGTTATATACTGTGTAATAAATTTCATTTATTATCCGATTATTATGGTTCACAATGTGAAATTTTATTGTTTATAATCAAGGCCTACTTTGTTTTTTTTTTCAATGTGGCGAAAACTATTTAGCGATTTTTTCTGACCACGCCACTAAATTTAGCACCCTCAAAATGGGTATGTACCAAATTTCATAAAAGAATATTTATTATTAACGGTAAAATTGATTCATGGTTTTTATAATTTTACCTTGAAACAACCCTGTAAAAATTGAATTTATTATCCGATTTGGTTCGAGTTTTTTTAAAGAAGATAAAGAATTTAAAACTATTTTGGCTCACAATATGAAATTCCATTATCTATGTACAGGGTTAACTATGACTAGGTACAAATATTTTAAGAGGGAATAAAGAAATTTAATAATTAACGGAATCGCCTTTCAAAAAAATTCCAAACTTATTTATAAAGCAAAAAAAAAAATTTTGTTCGATATTATATCAAATCCTTATTTAGCACCGCCAATGCCAAAATCAGAGTAGGCAACCAGCAAGTAACGGTCGCTGTCGTCACAAAATATAAACTGGAGCTGTCGTTGTCATGTCATAATTCAATTTTTGTGTTTACGTTGTAATTTTGTGGTCTTCTTAAATTTTTAGTGCTTTATTTTAATTTTAAACGTTTTATTAATTAAATGAATATGTGTCGGGTACAGATATTTTCCCACAATATAGTTCGCCGGTTTATTTTTTCTAGATTGTGGGACAAGACTGTCGCGAGCGCATTTAAAGTTTTCTATTATCACATTCATTTCGTTTTATTCTCTTATAATAAATACCTAGGTATTTTATCTAACTGTTCCTACGAGAAATGTGTCTTATCGGTAATGAGTGATTGTAATGAGTGAAAATGTAGTTTTGCCAGTTTGTAACGAAATAATGAAAAACGAATGCAAAATACTGATGAATCAGATATTATTACTAATAAAAATGTTAATTTTTGTCGTTTCTGCATTTAGAAACGCTGCAAAAAGACGACCGCATGGTAGTTGACATTGTTGACAGATGTAAGCTTTATCTATGGATCTAAACCATCTCAGTCGACACTTATCATAGGCGCCGACTTTCCATTGGAAAAAAGGGTTTTGCCCCATTTTTCAAATATCGAGCTAAAATTATGGAATATTTTTTTTATTGTCTTTTAGGCCTCCCTGAGCACGTGGTTAAAATTTTTGTACTTAGTCATAGTTAACCCTGTATAATTATCACAACACAACACACAATGTCACAATTATTATTGATTATTTGCCAATTTTGACATCGAAAACATCAAAGTAGTCCTTGACAATGGAATTTCATATTGTGTTCAAAAATAGTTTAAATTCTCTATCTTTAAAAAAAAATCCGAACCAAATCGGATAATAAATGCAGGTTTTACAGGGGTGTTTCAAGGAAAAAGGAACTGACCATGAATATCAATTTTCACCGTTAGTAATAAATACTTTTTTATGAATTTGGTACATATCCATTAGGAGGTGCTGAATCCAGCGGTGTGGTCACATTTTAGATAAAAAAAATCGCTAAACAGTTTTGATATTTAATAAAACGAAGTAGACCTTGATTAATAGACAACAATTATAAGAATTTCATATTGTGAGCTAAAATAGAGTTTTAATTTCTGTGTATCTTTCACAAAAAATCCGAGCCAAATCGGATAATGAATGCAATTTTTACCGAGGTGTTTCCATCTTAAGTGGACCACACTGTACACAGGATGGTTCATTAATAATTGTACATACGCTAACTGGATAATCCTGGGCTGAAAATATGAAGAATTGACACATAAAGCTTACATAAAATATGACTCCTTACGGAGTTACAGGGTGTTTTATTTAAAAAAAATTTAATAATTTTCGCTTATTACTTTAACTATGTTTGATATTTCCATATATATACTTGTCATAAAGTTTAGATACTTTAGAACATACTAAAAATGTTACAAAATTGTTCATGGCTATTACCAGAGGCGTGCGACAGGGGAAGAGGGGCAATTTCCTATTCTGAACATCCACGCCACTGGCGGAATTTATATTTTAGTACAATTTTTCAATTCATCAATACAATGCAATTAACCTTTTTCATAGCGGTAAAGTCATTATTTATCGAGATTTTTAAAGTTAAACATAGGGCTGCACAATCATTTTTATTTTATTATGTAATTTATTTGTCATATTATTATTAGTCATGTCGGTGCCTGCTGTCATGGGATTGCATTTGTTGTAAACTCACATGGTTTTTTAAATTAATTTAAGTGGTAAAGATTTTAAGAAAAAAAATAAAATTTACGACCCTACAGGCACGTACTTTCCTTTTTAATATCTGATTTGCACATCAGTATCTATGGTAGGTTTCCATTCTTTTGTATTTAATTAGAAATCATTTTTTGCCGAGCCCCAATAATGTGAACATTGTTCAGGAAGTTCAGGACCACTGTATTTTCGATTGCATTTATACAGTATGCGCCAAAAGTATGGAATAAATTCAATAAAAACGAAACAATTATTTTTTGGGAAAAATCTTCGAACAGGTCGATTTTTAATTTAAAAAATACATATTTTAGCGTAAAATGTGATTTTCAAATGTCATTTGTTTTCGAGTAATGACGTCATCGATTTTTTTTTTAAATTTTGGCCTCTTACATAAGAAAGTTTTCGAGTAACTGACGATTGATTGTTAGAAAACGTAAATTTTATCCATAAAATAGTAACAATTCTGAGGTATGTAAAATAAAATACAATTGATTAAATTTTATACTTAAATTAAATGTTCGAATTGCCATCCACCAACTTCTTGACAATGCGCAATTCTGTGAAGAAATTCTTCTTGCACATTATGAATGATTTCTGGGGTAACTCTGCGTATTTCGTCACGAATGCGATTTTGAAGTTCTTCTAAATTACGTGGTTTATTAATGTACACTTTTGACTTCAAGTATCCCCATAAAAAATAGTCAAGAGGTATAAGATCTGGCGATCTTGCAGACCATTCTATCGGTCCGCGTCTGCCGATCCACCTCCCAGGAAAACAGTTATCCAAAAAATCTCGTACAGGGCGCGCATAGTGCGGAGGTGCACCGTCTTGCTGAAGCCATATGGTATCGTCAGGAATGTCAGGGTCATTATCGTTTGGAAAAATTACTGCAAGGGCTGGAACAAGGTCATTTTCTAGAAACTCTAAATATCTTTGTCCTGTAAGGGTTCCTTCAAAGAAGAAAGACCCTACTATTATGTCGTCAACTATTCCAGCCCACACATTTAATTTCTGAGGGTGTTGGGTATGTGCCTCTGCCATCCAATGAGGATTTTCCCGACTCCAATATCTGCAAGTTTGACGGTTTACTGTACCATTCAGACAAAATGTGGCCTCATCTGAAAAAAGTATTTGCCGGTGTAAATTTCTATTTCCTTGACATAAATCCATTAGAATTTCGCAAAAGTGTAAGCGGCGATCGGGATCATCTTCATTGAGTTCCTGCACAAGTTGAATTTTGTAGGGATGATATTTTTCCTTCCTCAAGATACGTAGCACTGTGCTCTGACTAGTGTCATTGTTTAATGCAACCAATCGTGAAGAATTATGAGGATTATCCACCATACTTATCAAAATGTTCTGTTTCTGACATTCATTAATGCTTGGACGTCCAGGTTTTGGAATATTTACAACATTGCCAGTTTCTCTAAATTTAGACTCTACCTTACTGACTGTTGATTGGCTGATAGGGCGATCTGGATATTTGTCATTAAATAAATCGCAAACTTCCTGCTGAGTTCTAGTCATATTCCCGCATCCGATAAGAATTACAATTTCAGTTCTTTGAGTAACAGTTAAATGTGCCATAATACTTCAAATTGAATAATAATTTCTATGTCGCTTACAATACTTATTAGAAAGTCGGTGTGACACTTTGCAAAGATTTTCACCTACGTGATCCATAAAAGAACTATGGAATTCGAAAAACTAAACTTGATAACGTTTTTGCTTTATTTTAATTGATTTACGTTTTCTAACATTCAATTGTCATTTACTCGAAAACTTTCCTATGTAATAGGGCAAAATTTTAGTACTGTCTGATAGAGAATTAGACGATCTTTCAGAATCAAGGAAAAAAATATGGTGTTGCAATTTAAAAAAAATCGATGACGTCATTACTCGAAAACAAATGACATTTGAAATTCGCATGTTACGCTAAAATATGTATTTTTTAAATTAAAAATCGACCTGTTCGAGGATTTTTCCCAAAAAATAATTGTTTCCTGAACCTGACCTGAACTTACACGAAGGCAGCAAACAATTAAACAAATATTTATACATATTTTGTCTACTAGGTATGGCTTTGGATTTATTTATCCAGCGATGCAGAAGACCTATATTTATTGACCAACACATTGTTGTTTTTAGGAAATAAACAAGTGACACATAATACTAATGCTTTAATATATTAGACATCATCGTACTATTTTATTTAAAATATAAAATATAATTAAGAAATATTAATAAAAAATGCACCTAAACAGTTTTTGGCAATGTTGCTTAATATAATTGGGTCTTGCGTGGCATTTCGACGAAAATGATTTATTATTGCACTAAAACCACAATTTTTAACTAAATTTAACTCAATAACTAATAACCTAACCTAAACCTAAATCTGACAAACGATATTGAGCAATTGTCGATCTTAACCGTGATCTTGAAATAATGTTTTTTTCAAAAATATATATTTTAGACATTCAGGAACTGAATAGTCTAGGACTTATCAAATAACATGAATGTTGTCTTATTCCACCTGCGGATTTTCAAAGATACAGAACTAAAACGATTAAATAACGAGAAAGCGTTCTAATCAACAAATTTTTAGGTACAGAAATCTTCGAAAATACATATTTTTTAAAATTTAACTGTAGATGTATCTAAATATCGTTCTAACACAAAGTTATTTAGTACTACATATAAGATTGTCTTTTTATTTATAAATGTGAAAATAATTATTAAAATATGGGGTGAAAATAGCAAAATGTGTGTTCTAAACCCGCTTTACACTTCAAAAGTTTTTCTTGAGTCAATTTTCTTGATCAAATGTTTTGACTCAATTTTCTTGTCGAATCGTATTCCAATTCGCATTCGCTTTTGAAATTGCCGTAATGCAGCCAACGTTTCAAAGCGACAGTCCTCTATGGTCAAATGTGTCAAGTAAACTTAACGTTAATTCTGTTAATGCATTTTATTTTTTTAATACTTTTTAATTTCCAAGAGCTTTCGGAGACTTGTGCGGGAGAGTGGGCGGCATATTATTATTAAGCAGGCCGCATTTGCGCCCAGGAACGACTTACGTTGGTAGGCCCTAACCACTATTCAGTGCAGGAATGAGGGAAACCTGGAAAACCTCATTAATTAGGGGGGTAGTCAAATATCAACCGGTATCAATCTCTCACGTTGACCCAAGCCAACATTCTTCCACCCTACCATACCCGCAGAGAGGGCGCCAAACCTCTCCACGAATATAGCTTATATACGGTCTACCGGCAGCTGGGCTCGAACCAACACCGATCTAGTCACCTCGATTCAAGTACTGACGCCTTAAACCGCGCGTCCACTGACCGACATAGTACACACAAAATATCAACTACTAATTTGCTTTAGGATTTTTATTTTAGTTGGCATTTCTAAATTTACCAGAAGAGAACAGTCCAGAAAATTGTCGAAGTTTTGGGTCCAGATGGAAAAGTTTCTTAAACTTGAAAATAATCAGCTCTGATCGCGATTTTGTCAAGACAAGAATTTGAGTGAAAACTTTTGGACTGTAAAACAGCTTTTACAGACGCTTTGTAAAAGTTATTATTTTATTTGAAGAAGATTTAAATAGAGCAATGAATAAACAAAATATCAAGAATATTATTTTTGAAATTACTTTTACTTTACATGTTTTATTTTTCGAGGTTTCTGTAGGTGCCTAATAACATCACAAATTTTACCATTTTACGGCAACCTTAATACATTCTTCTTATAAAAAATAATTCCGCACGATTTTGCTTTCAAAATAACGTAATGTAATTCTTACATGTATGTTTTTCCTGACATTGATATTATATTTTGTATGAATTTGGTCGGTATAATTTGTGGGCCCAGAAAATTTGACAGCAATAATTTTATTTTAGATATTCCTTTTATTTTACGCGTTTTATTTTTCGTACCTAAAAACGCCAAAAATATGATCATTTTACGGCATGATATACGGAGACTGTAATAAGTTTTACTTGAAAATCAACGAAGAATATTTTAACAAAAAAAAACAAATTTATCTTCATCTTTTTATCCAGCTCTTGAGTAATATGTCAAAAGCTGTGTTTCCAATACTTAAAGAATCATAGCTGTTTTTTGTTTGTTTTGCGAAGAGGAATCAGCTCTGAATATTTATTTTATATCAAAACTTGGTTCGATATGTAACACTGATTAATATTTTTGTTTGTTTCAGGTAAGAGTGAACGCCACTTTCGTAAAGAAAACAGCAACCGGCTCAATCCTGCTTATCTAGATGGTCCCGGAACAGCAGGCGGGTATTTCCACCATCCATTCTTTTCTTTCAGTTTTCTATTATCAGAATTGCGATCTGTCCCTTTTCTCGTTGTTTACTGCTCTTCCTGCGATTTATTTTCACTTTAACACATTCCAAGGAGTTTTTTTATACATTCCGACAAACTCTCAAATCAATCCAATGCATTACTGCCCTTAACGAGTCGGCTGCCACCCCTTTAAAATATGCGATCTGGGAGGCTGATATAACATATTCAATTTAAAGTATACACAACTTTTGCATGTTTTGTAAGTTTTCAATTTAAATCACGATTTCGCCAAACGCACCATTCAATATTCAAATTACACGTAGAACGGGGCATATAAATGACATACCTACCTGTTTTCCTCCGGGTACCAATCACCCAGTCACGTTTTGGGAACTCATTTCTTTGCGATTCGGAGTAAGAACTTTTTTAAAAAGTTCTCGGAGGCAGTTTTACAGCCGTGGGGGATTGAATTTCTCTGTATATTCTCTAATGCATGCCTAGAAATCTTAAAGTAAAATCTGCAGTGTCACAAATTAATAGGACAAGTCGTTTATCTCACATTACTTGGGAGACAATAATTTGATTTTTTTTTGTATTTTTAATTTGGGCAATAATTTTGCAGACATTTATAAAGTTTTAACACTAACACTTTTGAGCATTTTTTTTTCTCTTTATTTATTTACTCTTGTACAACAGTTTTATATACAAGGTGTTCCACATAAGAACCGACACAGAACAGGTGCATACAGGCGAAGTTACAGGCCTTCAAAACGCAGCCAAATATGTCGAAAAAAAATTGTATCTTTGAATTACTTTAACTTGGACTAACGAAATTTGGTACATATTTTAGGTTTATGATTGCTCCTCTTTAATTATGAGTTCAAGTAATTTCAGGTAAACTGAATTGGTTCAAGTGTTTATTGAGAGCGAGTCATTCCTAAAAGTATACCAGTTTTTTTTCCATTGATCGAATTTAAAAAGTATGACAATATTCCGTGCAGGATTTGATTTAAAAGCATCTTTTACTCTTGTTAAATTTAAAAAAAAACTATAGAAAATGCATTAATTAAAACAAGATTTTGCTAGGGTTTATTAGAAGAAATCAAAGTCAGTAATAGGCTTTGTCTAAAATTTGACAGTTCGAAATAAAACTATTTTATTTCTGCAATTGTTTATTGTTGAATGTTTTTATTATAATAATATTAATTTATACAAATTAAAATATGTGTGGAAAGATATCGTAGAAATTTTCAAATCGCGTGATTCCCCATAGATTTTCTAATGTTCAAAGACGGGCTCGAGAGAGGAAGGTTTCTCAGTAATATCCAAGAACGTCCTAGTGTAATAGGGGTAAAAGATGAAGATATTTTGCAAACAGTTGAAGATGAACCACAAATAAGTATTAAACGTTTTTATCTCGAGGAACTCGATTATCAAGAACTGATGTACATCGAATTCTTAAACGTAATCTATTACATCCATATCACATTCAAAAAGTGCAAGAGCTATTGCCTCAAGATTTAGATCCACGAGTGACCCTTTGCGAGTTTATCTCGCATCAGGATATTAATTTTCACAAGAAAATTCATTTCACTGATGAGGCTTGTTTCATTCGAAGAGGCATTACAAATGTTTACAACTTTCATGTATATTCCGATGTAAACCCCTATGCAATAATTTCTAAACATTTTGAACGTGAGTTTAAGATAAATGTTTGAGCCAGTATTTCAAAACTAGATGCTACTTTAAGCATCATAACCGAGTTAAGAGGGTTTTTAGAAATTCAAATAAAATTATTCAATATTATTATCAAAATATTTATTTAAATTTAATGAATAGACTTTTATTCCACACAAAAATATATGTATTTTGAAAATTCAAATTATGGTGAGTAAATGTAGTGTTGTATAAACGTACAATAAAGAAAATAAAAAAGTAGGTATATTAAAATTTATCCTCCGAATATCTTCGTCTCCAGATTGATAACGATAGGTTCCACAGTAACGTCAATTAAATTATCTAGTTCCCACATTTTCTCCTCTTCTTTTTGTACATGTTGTATACATCTTTGCCAGTTATCTGCAAAGTTACTCGTTCCAAGGAATTTTTTAACAAAATTTTCACGTCACTTAATTTAAACGTCGTATTATTTCGCGTTCCATCTCCTTTTACCTGCGCCCAGACTAATTTGGTTGGGTTAAGTCACAGTGATAAGGTGGTAACCGTAGTACCGTTATTTGGCGATTTGTTGCCATTTCATCGATAACATATTTTTTCTGATCTTTATTGAGATTGACAAATGTCAAAAGTTCCTATTTCACCATATTCGTTTCAAAATAAATGTTTTTTCCGGATAACCATTGAATTATATCGGCTTTCCTCCAAGCAGTCGTAGGCGCCCGCTCGGTCTGCCGTGAATGGTAACTGGCATTATCCATAACAATTACAGACCCCGAAGGAATAAGATCCAACATCTGTGTAAAATACTCTTCGAAAACATCTACGTTCATGTCTTCGTGATAGCCACCTGTATTTTTAGATTCAAATAAAAGTAAACCGCCATCTGCAAAACCACTGGCACTACCTATATGTGTCACTATTAATATTCGCCCTTTACCTGAAGGTGCCTTGAACTCTGTTGAAAGTCCATCCAAAAATGCTTGTCGAAAACTTTTTACATTTTTATCTTGCCACACTTTTGTTACAGTATATCCCTCGTTGACCCAAGTTTCGTCTAGATAATAAATATTCCTCCCTTCGTCACGGAATTTTCTAATTTATCTTAAGTACGATCTTCGCCAACAAATAATTTAATCTTTATCGATAAAAGCTGAGTTCATGTTCTGCTTTTCCCAGCAAAAATTGAACTCTCGTATGACGGCCCATAATTTGCTTCTACTGATTTTTGGCAAATCGTTGTCCTCTGAAAGTTCACTTAAAATTGTGTTTAGTGTTGGTATTTCTTTTTTAAAATAAAATGAGTGTACTTTTCTGCGAATGACATTTTTGAAGAAATCATCTATAACGACTTTTGACCTCCCTGTAAATGATTTTCGGGATTTACAGTATCTTGTTCATTTTTTGTTTCCTTTAAAAGTCTGTAGATAGTCGATTTTCCAATCCCTGTCATTTTGGAACACTTTTCCACGATGTCGTCAACACTGTTGGTAGGATTTTGGTGTTTCAATGCATTAAATACATATAATATAATAATTTTCTCATTCTGAGATAGCGCACATCTTTTCACGCGTTTAGCAGGTACGTAATCTGATAAGCTCGACATTTTACCCAAACAATATTATATCCACTGGCACAAAAGTCACTAAACACAAGTCGAATTTTACTGTACTGCACTAGCACGTTTTCGTATATTCAGCTCTAAGTCTGGATTGATCTGTCACAATACAATGGCTCCTGCCGTATGATGTATCTAGTAAAATATACTAATGTACACCCATTACCTGTTATCATTAGTGTTACCCGATAATTACCTGAAACGAAATATTACCACGCCCATAGCCGGTTCTTATCTCGGGGTTTTATTACTCTCTTTCATTTCGAAACAGACTTTAACTGTCAAATTTTAAAGACAAAGCCTACTACTGACTTTGATTTCTTCTAATAAACTCTATAAAAATCTTGTTTTAATTAATGCACTTTTTCTTGAAAACTTTAAAAGTTTGTTAAAATTTAATAAGGGTAACGAAGTGTTTTAAATTAAATTCTGTGAGGGATATGATCATTCTCTTTAAATTTGACCAATGGAAAAAATAGTTCGGTATAATTTTGAGGAGTGACATCCTCCTCCTTGTAGTCATAGTTAAGGAAGACCAATAATAAACCTAAATCATATACCAAATTTGATTATTCCAAGTTAAAGTTATTCAGAAATATTAATTGTTTTCAAAATATTTGACCCCACTTTGAAGGCCTATAACTCTGCCTCTGTGCAACTTTGTATATACTTAGGTACATTTGGTTAATTTGCAATATTTTGATACCCCTACATGCACCTGCCCGGTATCGCTTCTTATGACAGACGTGTGACAGACCGAATTATATTGGATATTTACTCATTTATTTAGAAATTTAATTTATAATTACATTTTGATAATAACAATTTGTAAGGAAGGTTTTAATGATTTAGGATTGTTTTGTCAGGTTACTTTTATATATTTTTCTGCCATAGAACATCTGTTTTTGCCCGGACTAGCTTCATCCCTCTTGTACACATCAGGACAGCGGACCTCTCTTTCTAGGGCCGGTCCATGATTTATAAGGTCTATGGTTCTTATGCAGAACACCCTGTATAAATATTGCTAACCCTTTGCGCTGAGGTTAATAATCAGTGACAGGAATACTAAATTAAACAAAAAAGTAAAAATAAAATACCACAAATAAATAACTACAGACAATAAAAAAGTGTGCAAGTGTAAACCATTGACACGCAGTACCTACATATAAAATTATTGCAATCCTTAGTGCGCTCTATTTTAGCTTGACGGCTAATCTAAAATTCTCGTAGGTATTATACCTAATTCCAATATTTTTCTTAGAGTATCACTTCACTCGGTTCATTTGTGTCCTTGGCAAAGGGTGGAACCACAAATAACTAAATTCCAGTATTTGAATTTTTGCGCAGCAGAAATCCCATTTTTATACATCCTAGGGCTACTTGATTGCCAACGTAACAAGGTTACGCAAGAAATTGGGGTGACAGATTGTTATAGCTGCCAGACGTTCTCTTTCTTTATTTAATTTGCCCCGGTCAGCGCCTGCAGTTTTAGTGGTAATCTAATTTATATTCCAATCGAAAATTTTGGATTAGAATAGGGAAGGTCCCATTATGGCACTATATATTTCTCAGTGTACTATCAGCTATTTTTCGATTTTTGTTATTGAACTAAATTTCGCAAATCTAACGTAAATACGATTCAGGAATTATAGTAGTCTAACCTAAAGGGCACTTTAGATGATCAGTCTTTTCATCCATTTTACGTGTACTCATTACACACACTACACACTACTACACTATTAGAAACATAAAATTTATTTTAAAAATAGCATATACCTTATAAGAAAAAATGTTTAAAATTTTGTCCCTCGACTTGTACACACATTTGGGCATGCCTTATCCAATTTTGCCACACTAAAGCGAACCTTTCCACTGGTTGCCTCATTTTTAAATGGTCCCACAAGTCATCGGGAGATTAAGGTAAAATGTTGATTTTCACAACACAACTTTCATCAGACATAAAGCAAATATATGATATCTAAAAATGAATTGCTTAATAGTTTTGATCAACGCTGCATAGGACTACTTGTGGGACCATCATATATTGTTGATGAGCTGCAACTTTGGCAAATTTTTACCGAATGATGGAATTTGTTTTTTTTTAACATTACAGTATATAAATTTAACTTAAGTAGGATAACAGGACAAGAAATTTTTAAATAAACTCTTGAAAAAGTAAGAAAAACAACGAAACGTCGACAATTATTTATTATTTTGCTCTCATAAGGGTGATAAGTTATATCTTTAAATGACTTATTTAAGCAGAATATGAGGCACATACTCATACTATCTCATTTTTTACTTTGGTACACTATTTTTACATCGATAATCGATTTTATTTTAGCAATTTAATACCAATACGTAGACAGCTATTCTTAGTTATTTGAAACATTGGTAGCTATATGTATTTGTATTTTAGGTCAATTTAATCAAGAAATTGTCTGGATAGTAATTTTAATTTATATTTTATGTATAAAATGAGATTCTGTGAGGACGAATTAAGAAAAAAGTTTGTTAAAGTCGGCTAGTAATAAAAAACTACTAGAGATGAATCTCTAGGCACACTATTTAATTTAAATTTTGTGTAAATTGTGGTAATTGTGTAATTAAATTTAATATAATATTATTTCACAACATCTCATCTGTTCTCATGAACTACAACAGTTAGACTACCTATTGGTCGGCGACGAGTCGCAGTCGCAAGCCGCAGCCCCAATCGCACCAGCGAATCCGTACCTTAAAGGCGATTTACAAAATTATTTCCAAAAAAACCTCTAAAGTTCTGTGATTAAAAATAAACTTAAAGATGGATGTATCTAAAGTGACGTGTCTTTAAAAGAATTTTATTATACTAATTTTGAAACTACTACTATTAGCTACATGAAATTTATAAAAAAAGTACCTTATTTCAAAAACTGTTCGAAATTTGGGCACACCTTATCCAATTTTACTAAAGCGAATGTTCCCCGTGGTTGTTGTTCTTGTGGTCTAACAAAAAGAAGTCAAGAGAGTTTAAATCGGGAGACCGCGGAGGCCATGCTACCGGTTGCCCGGCCAATACACCGTACCCCGTGCACTTGATGGAGATAATCTCGATCTAGCTGAAAGTGAGGAGGTGTCCTATCATTTAAAAATCACCTGCATTGTCGGACAGCTAGGGGTGCATTTTCAAGAAGGGCGGGAACGTCACTGCAAAGAAATTTGATATATTGTATTCCATACGAATGGACAATATGAATGGTCTAATTAGGTGTTCATCGGCAATTCCTGCCCATGCAATTTTCAGCATATTGCTGCAACAACCGCTCACAAAACTCGTAATGGATAATCCGCTGGTAATAGTGCTTGAACACGTTCGATATGATATAGGTATAATTAAACTTCCTGTAGTAAACACCACACTATTGATGGGATACTCCAAGCACCTGTCTAGCAATCTGCCCCGTAGTAATTCGCAAATTTTCAAGAGTCACATTCAACACTTGACCACGATTTGTACTAAATTACCAGTATCACGTCCGCGTTGCACAACTGCCGTAAAAATGTTATTTTTTACTTTTCTTTTCGTATATCAGGTGTTATTGAAGGACAGTTGGCCAGCTATGTACTCCTTTATGATGCTAGAACTTTAAAATATTTTTTACGCAAAATCTATTAGACTTTTATTGTTATTCTTTTGATGATATCGACTTCTCTTTCTTCTTAAGAGTCCACATAGCCTCAGAGCTTTTCGTTTCTGAATCATCCTTGTATATGTGGCTTAGTAAATTCACTAATTACCTTCATTATACTTACTATTGCCTTGCCTATTATTTACGATGTCGATACAAATTCAAAGTATGGCGTCCCAAGTTTATTTTAAATAACACTATTGCATCTAGGACTAACTATAAGAAATTATTGAACCATGCCCCGGGTTCGGGACACTCTACGAAACAAAGCTAAATTAATCTAAAATACACCCATTGTTTTTATTAGAGAATTGTTACTGGACGCTAAGTAATTCTCCACGCTAGATGAGGCAAACTTAATCATATCCGAACAAGTTTTCACAAGTTTGGTACAAACAGCAACTTACCCATCCTGCTTAAGCTGACTGGATTTAGATTCCTTGGAGAAGTCGGGAGTTTCCGCTTTACAGAGTGCCTAAATGCATTATGCAAATTACACAGGTCAGAGATTTTGTGCAAATCAAAACAACAGCGTATAGTATTCGCGTATTTCATTGGGCATGCGAAATCATTGCCGCCGGTTTTGATTGAAATTGTGTTCAGTTTAATTTATTGATACCGTCTCTTCTCTATAATGGTATTAGGAAAAGTATTGTTCTACTTCGGCTACACATACCCTTAACATTTGATAGGTATTATGGTCAAATTTTACAATTTCATAGTTATCAACAAGTTGAACTGGTGTATTAGGAAGTATTGCAGAATAAATGACTCAGATTTAACTATAGTGAAATTAATTAGACAACTGAAAATATCACACGTCAAAATACGTTACATGAGCCAAACATGCTTTAGTTAAAATGTATCAAGTTTAAATTATGTAATAATTTGAAAACAGTTAAACTTATTGGAGCTAAAATTGATACGATTATGTTTTTTAAGAGAAAAATCTGAACTATTTTCAAATTTCTCATATATATGTTCTCCAGAAAGCTTATAAAATTTTCTACAAGATTAGTTCTATCCATTTTTTTGCTACGATGTTTTCGAAATATTTGCTCTCAAAAGTCAGTAATTCAAAGAAATTTTTCTTTTAATGCTTCTGGTAACCTTTTCCTGTTACAATTCTCCTGGTAACTCCTCGGCCGCTTGTTTTACACAAAAACCCCATAAGATAAAGTTTTAGAGCGATAAATTTTATTCAAGAATATATATATATATATATATATATATATATATATATAAGCTAATTTATCTCCAATGAGTCAGAAGTTACCGCAATTATTTGCTTCACTTCCCTTGGCCTTATTCAATGAGCGTGGTATGAGAAAAACAAAAGAAAAACCGTACTTTACAACCAACATACATCTACCAAACTTTTATTTGGCGATTGATGGAGGCTTTCTTTTACATAAGGTCATCTAGCAAACATGATACGTACGTGAAATTCATTAAGATCCACTACATAGGCAGAAGATGTACCATTGTTTTTTATGGATAGCTCTCCCAATAACATAAGTGATCAGACATCAACTTCAAATTGGAAACTGTAATTTCAGTGACCGAGGAATAATTTCTCTTCAACCACCGAAACAAAGATAGACTGATCAACCTATTGACCTCAAAACTCCAGTAAAACGATATCACAACATATAGAGTATCACATGATGCTGACATGTTGGTTGTAAGTACAACTATTGACCAGTCCGTAAGTTAAACAGCCAATGTGCTGAATCATCTTCACACATTTCTGCACCGAAAAATTCCCGTCATCAATGCTCGTTACACCTCCTTTTAGGTCTAGCCTGTACGAAAAGTACGTTCAAAATTAGATCTGGCAACTCGTGTTTTACGTCATTTAACTTTTAGTTATTTTAAGTAGACTACACGAAAAAAAATTATAGCAAATATTCATGCAATTGTAAACGACACAATTGCAATGTGTAGCATTATAGGCGCTAAATACACCTCCTTCCGTGTTTATAGCAAATGATGAACGCATAAACCAGAACTATAAATTATAACGTTCGGATGTAGCAAAATATGCGTTGTCTGAACCTATCTGTTCCGTAGGAAAATTCGAGACAGATAAAAACGTTCCCTCTAGAAGTAGCGGGAGGGTCATTCCATTTGAAATCGTCTGAAAATAATAAAAATTGTTGCCGACCCATTTTAGATTTTGGTGTAACTTTGAAAAACTCTACTCTAGGGTCCCAAACAACAAAATTTACACGAGTTTGATTTTTAAAGCGCTTGTTTCCGTCTATTTAAATAAAGACTTAAAAATTGCTATTTTTAAGCTTTATTAATTTTTTCTGTAAAATTTTTCTGTTTGAAGATATTTGAATGATCAAGACGGAATTCAGAGTGGGAAAGATAATAGTTTCAGTGTAAATGAAGATAATTGGCTCGGACGATCCCTTTGAATAATAGCAGTGTGCTGAAAATGAGTGTTTTTTAGTCATTTTTCGTGAATTTCAATCCACTCTAGTGTCTTAACTGTTGAGAGTTAAAAATTCATGCTCCGCGGGAATTAAATATACATATCATAGACAAAATTCAGCCACAAGTTGACCTGAGTAGCCCACTCTTTATAGAAGAAAACTTTGCCTGAAGTTTTGAATTTTTTAAAAATCCAAATATTCAGGCTATGAAACGAGCGTGTTGACTGCGAGATAAAAATCTGATACAGAATCTACTGTTCTTACCTTCAACATTAAATGACTATATCACTTGTTTTGTTATTTTCATGTTTAGTGCATGTACGAGCCGTTTTTTTACAGAAAAAATCTGGAAAAAATAATTATAAATATGAAAAATATTTCAAGTTTTAATAAATTTATGGATATTTAGGGTGTAAAATTGTTTCTGGAAGTAATTATCATCGAAAATAGTAACTGTAAACAATTTTTCAACGAGAAAATTATGTACATGCACTCATGAATAACAATCATCAGGTCATCTGTGGTTGCCATATTGTTCTTATTTAAATCCAACTATTGATTATTTAAGATGGAAGAATTCACATTAACTCCGCCAGAAATTATTGACTCAGCAAAGCAAATAGTGTAATTTATTACCAAAAAATCGAAAATATATAAGCAAACATATACAAAATTTATTGATTACCGGGCTGTGAACAACATTATGTCTTTTTCAGAAAATGTACTATTGCCATATCTTTCTGAATTAAGCAAAAGTATGAAATCTTCTTCATTATGGTCTGATCAGAGCTACTTTGAATACCTAAACATCAGTATTAGAAAAGTATCTTAAATTAAAAGCATTCTTGAAACGGCGATCGGATGGATATTGTGCGAAAAAATAATGTGTTTTAGAAAATGAATAAATTAAGGCATTTCTAATGGAGGTCTCTGATGATACGTATTTAGGTATAAAGGTAATTATAAACAAAATCTTTTTGTAAACGAACAATGCTGACTATTATTCTTTTAGGTGGCAATGATTTTTGACAAAGAAATAAAACATAAATATTGTACCGCAAGACCTACACAATTAGTTACAGATTTTTTTTAAAAATATTGAAATGGTAAAATATATAACCAATTAATAGGAATTCGTACATTTGGCAAAATGTCAAAACAAGTTGCTGCATTTCACAAATTGAAGGATGCTCACAAATATACCAGACATTGTTTCCGTATAACTTCAGCTACACTTTTAATAAAATATATAGTGGATGGAAATCTTCAACGGTAGCTGAAGGGTACATTGAGGAGTCCATAAATCGTAAATCAGTTGTTAGCAAAAAAAAATTCCTACAGCAATTACGTCAAATGCTGGAAGCGATTTTTTAATAATTCAGCCACTTTGTAGGATTCAATAGTTCATAAACCATATACTAATGTTTCAAAACAAACACGACAAGGGATATCCCTTACAGGCTGTTCTATATAATTTCACTATAAATGCTTACAATAAATAAAATTACTTTCGTTAAAGAACAAATTTAGCGGCAGTAAAAGTGATGCTTAGGCAGTAAATGTGACACTTTAGTGCCTGACAGTTGTCACTTAAACTACGTCTTAATGTCGATCGGCGAAAAAAATATTTAACGCAAGTTTCGAGCTACAATCTTATAGCACACATCGCTTTTCATTTCTTTTCTTTTATATGTTATTACTTTCGTTCAAAGAATCTACGGTTAACGGCATAAGGTACTTGTTTGTAGTACTCTGTACACACTACAGGAATTATTATCAAAAAAGGCTAATACAAACTCTTCGTCAAACCAAAAACCTGTAGAGAAAGTCTAGAACCATTTTACTTTTGTGACATTTCAAGAAAATCCCATCAAACTCCAGCAAAAGCAATATCCTCTGTAGAAGGCAAGTTACAATTTTCGGCTGCTCTCACCTTCAGGCGAATCTTAACAATTGACATCTGCAGTGTGTAACGTCAATCCATTTAGTGCAAGGAAGAAACATCAATCTCACCTACCCAGGTCTTATTATATTACCCCGCCCCAAGGTGAAGTCTGCACTGTATCGGTATTTTCGACCCCGAGGAGGAACATCGGTGCGTGGCTGCATCCCTCTCATTTATTATTTAGCTCCCCTCGAAATGGAACTGAAAGGGACATTTTTCATGGTCACACCACCGTGATACAAATCGTATTGCAAACAATAATGGTTTGGTAAATTCGGGCGGAGGTGTATTTGCTTTGTGACATGGTTTAGAAACTGTACAGTTCATGATTAAGTACATAATGGCGTTATGTATATTTAAAATACGTTAGACTAATTTGGAAAGTACAGCGAAATTTTATAGCTGCCTGTCTCCCCCTAGGAAATCCCTGTCTGATTTCGCAATTCTGCGGAGACAAAGGCCTTTCAGACGTGACTGGAAATCAAAAAAGATAGATCCGTTAGTCGATAATCCATGACTTTATTTTCGAAAACGCACAAGTGGATTAATAAAATATGCATTCGGGGTTGCATCAAGTCCTCGAGACTTGATGTTTACGAAAGCAAATCTGATATGAAATATTCGCTTGCATGTTTAGATGAAATTGGAAAGATAATGGGTATTACGGAATAAACTACGATTGTATACAGTGTGCGCTACTGAAAACTTGCCATTTATATAGTCGACTATCAAAATTGTAAAGAGTGACTAATGTTATAAACCTGCTCACAATTTATAGCAGTCAACACAAAGAAATATACATGCAGCCCGTATATTTTTCCTACACAATCGTGTGTCGCATATCTCTGAAAGCATGCCCGATTACACAGGTTCTGCTACGCATGCGCTGCAGTTAGTTTACGTTAGTTCGCATGCGCTGCTGCTTTTGATTGGCTGCGACGAATTGTCGGATCCAACTGTTTCATTTCCAGCGCTATCAGGGGCGGGTATATCGTTCGGGAGGGCAAAATTTCGGGTATACCTTTTCGCTAATTTAATTATGAATGTAATTCATTTTGTTAGTTTGCGTTCTTAAGAGTCTGTTCTCTCTACACTCCTCGGGTAGCGCTCCGGGGTCGGGTGCACGGGCGTTACGGCTGGAGGCGGAGATTATCGCTCTCCCACTACAATGACTTTACGGTGGACGTATTTAGAATATTTAGATTTAGTGGAGTAAAATCGGCTAGCAATTATGCCGTTTTGTTTTTATAAAAATATAACCATTACAAGATGGTTATGTTTTTTAGTATCCAAAATGGACTTGTACAACTTTTTTTAGTAGGGTCGCATTTTATAAAAATAAAATCAAATTATCGATGCTTGGGACATTATTTGACAATTATTACGTTTTTCGTTACAGCGCGCTTGTAAATCAACGATTTTACTTATGTTCGTAGTTTTTTTACAGCTTATATATAAAAAACTGCAGTACTTCTCACGGTACACTCCAATTTTTAATAACTTAACGCCTACGTGTGCATTACAAACTTATATTAATTATTTACTATTGATATGTAGTTATATCGAGCAAATGTAGTCAAAACTATAAAAAAGTTTTTTAAAAACAGTTTACGGTGTTACACTTTTCAAGAAATTAACTTTGTGCGCCGTGTGCATACTTGTGATGCATTCATTCGACGAGTTAAAAATATCTATATTTTCCATAATGAGAAAAACATTTTTATTTTACATATTATGATTGTGTTTAATTTATTTATGACATTGCCCTCTTTAAAATTAGAAGAACAAAGATTTGAGAACAGGTTATATAAAATAAATATAGTGACTACATTTACTTCAGTGTTTTATGTTCTTTATTATTTTAATATGGAAAATACGTATTTAATTTGCGGAGAATTTTGTTCAATTTGGAACTTACGAATAAATGACATCGTTTTAATAAGCAATGTAAAAATTGCATGCCTAAGGAATTCTAGTAGAACTTCTTATATTTCCGGAACTGTTGGTCTAAACGAAAAAATGTTTCTACAATAAAAGTTTAGACACCACCGCCAACAAAAGAATCAGCATCGATCTCCATAAGATCGATTAATTCAATACTGTCTCAACTGAGAACTTATAGATTATAAGTGCCTATGTATTTCTTTAAACTCCGGTCCTGCCCACATTTACCAATCTCTAAGCCCATCCCACTGAGTGAAACACACGTGGTTGCAGCATTTAAAATATATTCGTATCTGAAGTTGTAGACGTTCGGCATTTAGCATAGAACTTTGAGCAATTTTTATCAATTCGATATAATTTTGCTATCGTTGCAAAGCTAAAAGACAGACTTACTTCCCTCGTGTAACCAATTTTCGATTTAAGCTTTTATTTTTAAGTAAATTGTAAATATGCACAGTTTACTCATTAAATTTAAATAATTAAAAACTAATTTTGAAAAAAATATTACACAGCAGCCTTAGGAAACAACTTTGTCTCTCGATTGTTTTTTATTTGGACCGCAATGTTTATTCATTGTCTAAATAAGTGTTACGGGCCGACCGTAAAAAATCGGTTTATTTCAAGCGCGCGACGGACTCTTAAACTTGATAAAACTAATAACGAAAAATAAATACGTTAAGATCACTAAATATTTTTGGGGTTATCTTGTACAATATCTACCTAAAAGCATATTTCAAAATTTTCATGGCGAAGCAAAATATAAAAACTCCTCGCCAGCGACTTGCAGAGTGGTGTGCGCAATGAATGTTCAGTAATCCCTCCGGAGAGTCCTCAAAAGTTCATGATTTATGAAATATTAAGTAGTGCAATTAAGCAGAATTGAAAAATCGATGCTTCCATGTGTAGGGTTGTGAAATTCTAAACGTGTTAAACTGTGAAATTTTAGAGGGATGTTTTTCAGCTTCCTCCCCTGCACACACTTTTAATAGCGTACTTTTATATGGTTCATCTGCATCCAACAATTCAGATATATTCAAATTTCTCTACACTGCACTCTTTGACAAGTTAAAAAGCTTCTAGCGTTGTGGAGCTGTTTGCTCTGGGGAAATATTGCCGTAAATTGTAGTATATGTAGAAAAATACAATGGATCCATCAACTCCTTAAGTAATATTCAAACTGGCGTTGCGTATATTTTATAAATAACTTTTAAAAATTTGCATAACAAACGAACATATTTAGTTCTATCATTTAAATGAAATAATAAATATTACAAACCGGCTTTTCTATCTTTATTTAAACTTTTGTTTGAAGAACTATTCTCTCAAATGATTTAAATATATGAAAGAATTTTAATGCAAGTACAGAATCAATCTCTAGCTAGCAGAGTTTTAGTCATAATTCAGTGTACTCTTCCGTATTGTATTATGTCAAAAGGAATAAACTAAGTAAAATATTGAAACAATTTTGGATACCAACCAGACTGATTAGGCTATTGAAAATGACAGAAAACACACAAAAAAGTACGAATAAAAGGTGAATGTTGGGAAGGTTTTACAATTGACACAGGTCTGAGACAAGGAAACCCACTCTCAACGCTGCTTTTTAATTTATTACTAGAAAAGGTCATAATAGATAGGCAGTTGAAAAGAGAGGGACATATATTGTTTAAAAGTCACCAAATAGAAAGTCATGCAGATGATGAGGCCATAATTGCAAGAAATATTAAGGAATTAGAAAAAGTAACGAGAAAATTTGTGGAGGAAGCGCGTAAAGCGGAATTGTCAGTGACACCTGGATCCCCAATAAGAAGTCAAGAGAAAACTTGTTAAAATGGGAAAGGAAAATCTTAGTTATTTGTCCAGAGGGGTAAAATTTAGAATGTATAAAACAATTTTGACAGCGCTGTATGGCAGTGAAACCTGAATTCTCAATAAGAAGTCGAGAAAATTTTTTAAGGTGGGAAAGGAAGATTTTAAGAAGAATTCTAGGGGGAAAGAAGAGGGAGGAAGGCTATGTAAGGAGAAATAAAAGAGGGACACTGAGGAAGCCATGGACAGAGACAGTAGCAATAGATCTAAGGGAGATAAATGTAACGGATTGGAAAAGAAAGGCGAAGAGCAGAACGGAATCGAGGAAAATAATGCAGCTCTAGGCCTAAAAGGCTTTATATACAGGGTGTCCCAAAATAGTAGGCCATACCATTAACCACATATTCTTTGGACAAAAATAATGCGACTTTTCTTATTTCAGTTTTTATTTAGACGTATTGTAATAATATGTATATTCACAAAATTTCAGTTTTATTTGAAAATGATAGAGAATGCTAGATTTATAGGCACTACAAATTGCTGTTTTTGTTCAAAACGGAGGATTTAAACAAAAAAATACAAGAGAGATAAAATGATCAGAAGAAAATTCTACGTTTAATGTTTCCAGAAAATGGTGCATAGGCGTACTTAGAAATAATTGGAGGGGATAAAGGGTACTGCATCCCTCAATTACCTCCATATAACTGAGCGAACATTACTCAATAAATTGTGTTATTATTTCAACACAATCGGATGTGGACTCGTTTTGGCAGTCATTTGTGTTGATTTTGAGTGAAGTTTTTACGGTGTGCAGATTCAGTATTTCGCGTACGTGCGTACAGTATTTGAACATACGTTGATATGGAACCTTTCAGATGTGACTGTTTGCCGGCGACGATATGGGCCTTCGTGTACAGAATTACCATTGCCCTCTATGTTAACTGATAAAACTACGATATTTTTAATATTTGGACAGACTATTTATAACACACCACATTTCATTAAAATCGGCTTAAAAGCATCGGCATGAGTTATTTGCAACGAACAAAATATTGAACTCAATTTCTCAAGTTAATATACCAATTTTTTTCCTAGTGTTTATTAATCCACGTTGCATATAATACTATATTATAACAGTAAACAATAAATATATTGCAAATGGGTTGTCTAAAAAAATTCAGTCCAGAATATGATTAATTAACAATTAAAAATTATTATTATTTTTAAACATTTCACTGGTTTGGTTAATAGACAAATTCCATACCAATCGAAAGTATGAAGCCCATAGAATATGCAAACGTTAGGTTGACCATTTTTTTCCCGTCACAACTCTTGGGTAGGCAGGTATAAACAGGTCAATTGATACTAGTAACTTGCACCGGTGTGGTTAATAAATTAAAGTTAAATTAAAATAAAGATTATTTCATTACCAACACGGTGGTATAGGGTTGTCTGCGAAAAATCAGTCCTGAATTCAGGTTGTCGAGTTTTAAAAAGTGAAATATTCCCCAGCGAACCATTCCATGCGATAGAAGAGTACACAGCATTGCAGCTGTGTGTAGTTCGTCCAAACCGAAAACGAAGGCGATCCGTTTATCCGTTTCTCCAAAAAATCGAATAAAGTCCGGGGGCGGCGGTATTATTATTAATCTGCCACTAGGAACCTCTAACGCGAAGACGGACACATTTTTTCGATTCCGCGTCTCAAAGAGTACGTGTCTTTAAAATTTCGATTTGTTCGGTTGGGGGGCGGCTCCGGGGGAGGCATTCCGGTTTTTTAAATTTTTTCGGCACATTACCGGAAGCGCTCCCGCCTTATCGCGAAGTATACGTACATAAAATTTGAGGTCGATCGGATTCGATTTGTGGCCGTGAGATGTGCGGAATTTTTTTTTACTCCTAACGACGAATATATGGTTAGGTAAACGGCGGCTGTAGGACGGGATCGGAGGTTTCCCGAATTCATAACTGAAGGGTGGAGTCTCGAAGTTACGAGTTCGAGAAATCGACCTATTCTGTTTCATTTCGAACACATATTCGAATGTTTTTTATGAAAATATGAAAAAATCTTCTATAGAATTTTTTGTACAAACAACGGTTGACAAATTGGGCGGCAAAATACCACCGCCCCCGGACTTTATTAGATTTTTTGGAGAAACGGATAAACGGATTGTCTTAATTTTCGGTATAGACTGTTATTTCCTGGTAGTGACTTGAAATGATATTATAACGTTCCTGCCGCCCCTCCGGAGGCGGCTTTTGAAAGCATAAAATTTGTCTAAAATTATTGAAATTTTTTGTGGCTTCTTCTCCACCTTACCTATCGAAAAGTCTAATAATTTTTTTTGATTATATGTATCGTTTCCTTAAAAAAAATTAAACGTAATTCGGGGCGGCAAATGGATTAATTAGAAAATTTTATTTTTTACGGGTTTTCGATCTCGACATATCATTAGTAGGGTCGAAAATGTTGTTTTATTGTCATTGAAGGGCGTTAGGGCTTCCTAGGGGCAGATTAATAATAATACCGCCGTCCCCGGACTTTATTCGATTTTTTGGAGAAACGGGTAAACGGATCGTCTTCTTTTTGAGTATGGACGAATTACACACAACTGCAATGCTGTGTACTATTCTATCGCATGGAATGATTCGCTGGGGAATATTACACTTTTTAAAACTCGACAACCGGAATTCAGGACTGATTTTTCGCAGACAACCCTATACCACCGTGTTGGTAATGAAATAATCTTTATTTTAATTTAACTTTAATTTATTAACCACACCGGTGCAAGTTACTAGTATCGATTTACCTGTTTATACCTGCCTACTCAAGAGTTGTGACGGGAAAACCTAACGTTTGGATATTCTATGGACTTCATACTTTCGATTGATATGGAATTTGTCTATTAACCAAACCAGTAAAATGTTTAAAAAAAGAATAATTTTTAATTGTTAATTAATCATATTCTGGACTGAAATTTTTTAGACAACCCATTTACATGTATATATTGACATATTTAATTGGATATAAAATACTTTTCATCCATTAACCAGTTCGGTGAGGGTCGTTTTATAGTGGGATCTTATACTATAGGAACTAAATAAGACTATTACGGTAAAATGCAATTTTTAAACTGCTCAATAAAAACTTGTCAAGAAGTAGGCAAACTTCTGCGTCTGGCTATCTATTTCCACAGTTATCGGATGAACCAGTGCATCTAATGGTCTAGAAGGCATGATTGTCGCAGCAATGAATAATAGTAGATGTGGGTACGCTGACTGGAAGCGAACAATTCCACAATAAAGGATATACGTCCTTGTCTCCTAGACATTTTCCACTTTTACAGGATCGTCGTTTAGAGAAACCATGCATGCCACAGCTGCACAGAGAAAACGGTTTACTAAATAAAATACATTCATAAAAGTCGGCACACTTTCTGTATAATTTTGATCTAAATATCAACGCATGAACGTAGAAAAGAGAGGCTGAAGTTCCCTTTTTTTTAAGTACAGTAGAACCTCGATTATCCGGGCCGGCCGAAACCGAGCGGTTGCTGGATAATCGAAAACACGGTTAATCGAAATGACGCTCAAACTCACCAATTTTTAAAAAAATATCAACTTTATTACACATACCTATTAAGTAATGTAAAAAGAAAATTAACATTTTTATGTTTGCGTTTTTCATTGACACCGTGCCGATTCATTTTGTCTGCACGTGAACGGACCAAATGCTCAACTGCGTAAAAGCCGTATGACACAACAAATAATTTTCAGCAAAATTACATATAAAATTTTTTCGTAATTTTCGTTAAAAAAATGCGAATTTTAGTTAATTTATGAATACTATTATGAATAAAAATTATATTATTATATATTTTGTGAAATATTGAAGGGCAAGGGCAAATGACAATTATATCAAAATATCGTTATTATGACATAAATATATTATGTTTACACAGCAGCACGAAGTAACTATTACAACTATAGTAATTAGTCCAATTTGCACACTGCGCACTTTCTCGCGCAGATTTACATAAAAATTTAGAACATTTTTATGCACATACAGTGTCATACGGCTTTAAGTAAATAATGCGTATGCTACAAACAAGCAAACTCGTCTTTGTTTTTGTTTCCGAGCGCTTTTTTCAGCCCACCACGGATAATCCGCGCACGGATCAGCCGCGCACGGATAATCGAGGTTCTACTGTAGTATGGTTTGAGAATATTTTTATAATGTATGTTTCTATTATATTGTTTTTAATCTTGACTTGAGGTTCGATTTACGAGATGTTGCAACTTTTTTCAATGTTAGTTATGGCGTAAAGTAAATATTGCTCAGTATTAAATGGCCATTGCTATTTTATTCAGTAAATTTAAATAATCAAAACGGCACAACTATAACAAAAAAAATCAAGAAAATACAAATATTTAACCTATTTAAACTAAATGTTAATATGGGTATCACCTATAAGATACATATTTGGGCTGTTTTATTTATTTATTTATTTTTTTTTTTTGAGATAGTAACTAATATTTTGGAAAATATGCGATTTCAGCTTTCCATCTTGTATAATTCGTTCCCTTAACTGTTGTTTACTTAATATTGGAACCATATGAACGAATTCTTTCATAATTTCAAAATTTTTGTTTTTTTTTTACAAAACTCATTCATATCCGTGATTTGCCTCTGGCGGTTCGTAAAAATATTTGATTTCAACTTTACGGTGCTCCTTTGCATTACGGTGTAAAAGTTCAGAACCATTTAAATAAAATCTTTCCTAATCGGTGGATTGATAGAGGACGGCTTGCACATGTTAAATGGCCATTCCGTTCTCCCCACCTCAACCCTTTGGACTTTTTGAGGTATTATCAATGATTTCATTTATGTGGTTCCCATACTAACTGAACAACAGCTAAAAGAACGAATTATACAACGTGGAGAGCACTTCAGGCTGACCACATATTTTCCAAATTCCTCGTTACACTCTCATTAAAAGAGTTACAGGTGAAGGTGAAAGTGGTATCCTTATCGAACATTTAATTGATATTTGTCTTTTTTGCTCTTTGTTGTTAGTTATGTTGTTTTGTTTATTTCAATTTACTGAATACAATGGAAATGGTCACTTAATACTTAGCTATATTTAATTTGCGCCAAACCCAGCACATCCTAAAAAGTTGTAATATCTCGAGCATCAAATTAAAATCATATAAGGAAAAAATTCACCTGATGAAGCAATGAGGGCATATATATGACTTCATTGATAGGAATTGTAGGATTTATCTTCGCTTAATATACCGCTACAATACAGTAAAAAATTTACAAAAGCTAATAATAAAAAGTATTTGGGTAGACATTGTGGGTGTAATTCAACGGTGGTCGGGGCTTTAGTCCGCAGAGTAGTTAGTTTCACACAATATTGTTAATACCTAAAAATATATATAAAAAAACCTGTATAAACCTACTAGGCCAAATAAGCTTTGTCTTTATGGACGCGAAATTCGTAGATATTCACGTGGCTGTTACAATTTTAAGTTTAAATGATTTAGTTGCTGGAAAATCTCAAATTTTAGCAAATTTTACGAGACACTTGAAATACTATATTGTTATATGTATCATTTGTATTGAGTTGTTTAGCTCAAGTCAAGTGATCTGAAAAAATCACAAGAAAAATATACCTATAGAGATCTGAACCCAGTGAATTTTTATAAACCTCTAATACTTTTGCATTCAACAATATTTTTTGCAATGCACCAAACAGTAAATAATATTGTAGTGGTTATAGGCTATCACGATCGGTGCTATCATTTGATATCTACATAGTAATTTTCCGGGTTGTTATGGCGTGACCTCGGTAACTGGTCGCTGCACATCCCTATTTAATAATAGGCTAATCGGGATTCTTTTACCAGGCCTGGTTGTTCTCGGGCTAGGCTCTGTGAAGACAGACCCGCTATTAGTGTTTCTGGGTCCGCCCATATATTGATTTCGATGATGATCCTCCGAGGCGTTCCGTAGCCACCACTATAACTAGTCGCATCTCATGCTTCCAAACGTTTTGCCGCTCTTCACTGACGACATCCTCAGTGGTGACTCCGCAAAAGCTTTGCCGCGACGGTTCCGACCGTAACAGTCGTAATACCAACAATAGGAACCGAAATCAATATATGAGCGGATCCAGATACACTCATAGCGGGTCTGTTCCCATAGAGCCTAGCCCGAGAACAACCAGGTCAGGTAAAAAATCCCGGAAATGCCGAGGTCACGGCATAACAACCCGGAAAATCACTGTGTAATAAGTAAATAATATTGTTTAATTTAACCATTTATTATAAATATTGCTGTTAATTAAGTGTAACTTTTTTGTAACGTTATATTCAATTATAATTGTTTTCTGGACTGAACTGGATTTTGTTTTAGGAATAAGGGTTTGTAAGGAGTCACGACAAACCACATTTGTGAAATATTAACATTCAAATTAGTTCTATCTCTGTCGGGGTTCAAATTTTAAATTAAAATATCATATAGAATAAAAATCTAAATGTCATGCATTTGTTGCAAATTTTATTTAGTTTTCTTTTAAGAACACCCAATACTCCTGTTCTTAATTACACTTTGTGCATCTTTATAGAAGAAACTATTTTCTTGGTGTAGCCGTTCTGTCTGCGTATAGAGATTTTCTCGGTCGGAGGAGGACAACGGGGCGTTATAAATAAATCAATCCAGCTAGACAATTCTAGCGGGAAATAAGGAAATCTGAAGAACGCCCGAGGCGTTACATATGTTTTGTAAGCATTTTCTTTAGTGAATGGGGCGAATTCAATTCCGCCGGTCTAAATTGAAGTGACTACTCCCCTGTTAGAGCACGTCGATTGTTTAATTATTATTTGACGAAATTCTCCGCCAATTATTCCGCCAATTAATTGCTTCGAATCGAGAGTAAACCTCGTAAAGTCAGCATTTCTTTTCTAGATCATTACAAATTCTGTTGGTAAATAATTTTTATGAATAATAAGGAGTATCCGGAATATGAATGCCTTCTTGCAGCCACAGATTGTTACCCAGTTTCGCAGTACAGTATGAATATGCTTACGCTTATTAAAATATTCGATTTTTGTTTACACACACAACATTAAACAAGCACTAGACCGTTACAAATATACACACACAAATTACATTATAGTGGATTACATTGAGCACAATTGTTTCGCCAGATTAACAGATGACTAACTGCAATGTTGTAGCACCTTACAGTTTGAAAGAAATTTATTGAAATTTCCACTATTTACCTTCGTAAATTACAAATTACGTTAATAGTGCTTCTGTTTGGTCTTAATTGTACTTTAATTTGCAATTTCGTAACAGAACTTTGTATCTATATTGCATATTTATTTATTAGTGTATGTTTTTATAGAAATAGTATTCGTTTTGAACATTTATTTCAGATTTTTTTGTTGTTTTTGGTCAGATATAAAGCTCTTAAAATTACGGCACTCATGTTCCTCACACCCTGTATAATACTTATTGAAAATTAGAGGAGCTTCGCGTCATAGGTAGGTAATCCAAAGTCCACATCATCTATCTGGAAAATTTAAATTTTATCACAAGTAAATAAATAATAATAATAATAATAATAATAATAATAATAATAATAATAGTAATAATAATGTTTATTTATAATATTTGTTGCACAATAACAATAAAGCCAAACTAAATAAACAATCTACTCGATAAGTGAGAACACTTGTTTCGAGAAAAAGGTAAATACAAAAATATAAATACATGTACTTGGACCTACATAATATACAGATATAGGAATGGAAATGGGAGATGCATAGTAGACGTAGAACCCATTATACAGCACATAAACATTCAAAAGATTAATTAGAATATAGGTACTACGTTTTTAACTAAATAACGTGACATTAGAACAGTGAAATAGAATCAACCAAGTAAAATAATTTGACAGAGAATAAGAATAAAAACATATTCCATATATAAACAATATTCACACATATATGTATCAAATATTAAAACAGGACGAACAACAATTAAGGCTTACAAACTACATGAAAATAAAAATACGGAACAAGTAGCCAGATGAATTGATGAATACTACATTTTAGAATAGTACTCAATTTTAGGAAACAATATGAAAATTTTGTAACTGCATGGCAAATAAATTGCTTCGACATTAGGAGGTAAGTAAAATATTAACTATTTTTTAAGTCAATATAATTATTAAATGTTTCTAGTGGATTAGACAATATGAATAATTTTAACTTCTTTTTAAATATATAACTGCTTTTAATATTACAAATTTCTTTTGGCAGATAATTATACAACACATACTGCAGTTTTTTGATAATATAATTTATGTGAGAATTCCATTTTAGGTGCGAGTCTATATAGATTCCTAAGTATTTAATTTCTTTTACAGGTAAAATTGTACACAACATAGTTGAAACAATAAACTTAAGGATTAAAAAATGTGATTTTTTATGTTTTTACTACATATACATCCATATAAACTTTATATCATCGATATAAGGGAATAAAAAAACGACATAAGAAACTGTCATAAAAACATCAAAGGCTTCCGCGTCCAGGGGCCTATAACATAATGCTTACACTTGTAACAAGTCTGCAAGTTATTAGTAATTCACTTATACCAAGTATCCCAATTTCCTGTAACACAATATTATTTCATACACATGCAACTGCCAGTGAAATATTCTACACTTGTACATGTCTTTGCTACTAGACAATTTAGTTATTTATCAATCAACTGTTGAACTCTAACTCGAGCTGCAATTGGAAGTGGTTCGTTATTTATGGGGTTGTTTTCATCACCTTCATCATCATCACCATTTAATTCCACATCGTCTTCATTGTTTTTTGTAATATTGCACAATGTTGCACAGTCCGTTTATGAGCTCTGTTGAAAGCGATCTGCGCTGGATTCATTGGATCGTCATAGGTTGGTGGAATTAACCATTCACGTAAAGGATAAGCGGAATCTCCGAGAATCACAGCATTTGCATGAGGTCTCCAACCGTTTTCCATTCTACGAAACAGAGAACTGTTACGAAGTACTCGCGCATCATGCACACTTCGGGGCCAATTTGCACTTATATAATAAAACTTTAAGTCAGGCCCACAGACAGCCATGCAATTGATTGAATGCGGTCGACGTAAGCGGGTTCATTATTCGTAGGGGCATCGATATGTATGAGGGTTCCATCTACAGCTCCACAAACTTCAGGAAATCCTGTCAAATTATGAAAGCGTTCTATCACGTTCCCTGTATTGTCGGGCCATCGAATTAATTCATCAAATTTTGTTTCGTTTACGGCAGCAACAACATCGTGAACATATCTGCGGACGGTCATTTTTGACACTCCATGGTATTGCCCTCCGTTTCCAAACCAATGCAGAGCAATAACCAGTTTCTGTAATGGTGACAAGCGATACCATCGAATCGTTTGATTAGCGATTGCTGGGCCTATATCTTGAAGAAGAGTTTCACAATGTTCTCGATTAAGTCTGAACCTTTCCACAAATTCCCCGTCTGTCAGTATGATATAGTTAATTCTCTCCCGATACCGATACACTGCACGAGCATTTTCGTTGTCACTCTTCGAGTCACTTGACCACGTATCGACAGTAAAATGATACACTGAGGGTGAAAGACTTCACTACACTGAGTCTACCCAACGTTCAACATAGGTAGAAAATAGTTCACAATTGTTGACAATTCCGTAACACAACTGTACAAGTGTGGTTGTTGTTATGGAAAGAAACTACAACTGTACAGAAAGTTCCGTAATTACCAGCGCCTCGCTAGTAACTTCAAGTTATTTTATGTTAATTATGTTACAGAATATCAACACTTGTATAATTTATATGTATACTTGTTGGACTTGTAGTGTTTGTGTTATAGGCCCCAGCTGGTAAGAAGTAGACAGACCCGTATTTACTTTAGATACCAGTATTCGCTCAGTTTCGCCAATAATAATTTAAAATAAAATGAAGAATATAATAATAAAGATAAATTTGACTATTAAAAAAAAAACACATACTAAATACATATTTTGATTAAATATTATATGTTATTATGTAATTTTAAATTTCCCTACAAGGACCACGATTAGGATACAATAAGGGTACATAAGGAGAACAAAATAAAAAAACAGAAAAAACTAAGTTAAATTATACCTCTATAATATAAAAACACAATAATAATAGAAAACAACTATAAAAATAATATATTTTCAATATACTTCACATACTATAACGACACCATAAAAAATACAGCAAAAATTTACTTATATGGTACATCATAATAAAAAAAACACTAATATTAACATTCGTCAAGGTCACTACTAACTTCACTCGTATCTGATTCTTTATCTACAGATGATAAAACCACTTTTATTTAGCCTAATCAATTGATGCAGCTTTATATATACTCGCGTCAAGAATTCAGACGTCTTACGTCACACGGCTGACGTTACACATTTGTTTATATTGACAACGTAATTTTCGATATTTGGTCGCGTTAAAAACAATCATTTTTTGTAATTTAGTGCAAAATATAATGCAAACTTTTAGTGTAGTATATAGTTTTAGTACTCTCAGTTGCAGTTTCTTAAATATTTTGATGAAAATATAATGAATTATTCATTTGTTCGTATGACGTAAGTCGTCTAAATTCTTGTCGCGAGTATAGCCTTTCAATTTTTATAACATGTTTCACGAATTTTTTCCAATTAGCTGATGTTATTTTATTCACCTCGCTTCTTATAACACTTTTAATTGTTCCTTTGAAGGTCTCTTTTTAATTGGCTATATATTAATTCAATGGGATTAAAAACACAACAGTATGGATGCAACCGTAGAACGGTATGTCCCTGAGCCGTACCTGTCTCAGTAACTAATCTTTAAGTGTTTATTAATTAATGCGTTAATTGTATTGTATAATATTTAATATTTACAAATGTTAAAGTTATAATAAAAGTTAAAGGCAATTTAGTATTTACAAGTGTTAATGTCATAATAAAATAAAACGCATTTTACTTTTTTCTGTCAAACACAAAATATCGCAAACGGTGTTTGAAATAATTTTTCAGTATTTATTATTCGCATATTTAATTTTTTGCGTATTTTTTGTGTATTTACAAACATGTAACGCTGAGATGACAAATATGGTGCTAATTTACGAGAAGTGCGACAAGTGCATATTATCATGTGGAAGCATAATACCAAAGTAATTTTCCGGGTAGATAAATATGCCGAATCCTTTTTGAATCACATTGAACCACTATTTTTATGTATCTGTGTACATTTACGTGTTTTTGTTACCCTTTGTGATTATCCCGACGGAGGGGATCCACCTGGTCGTGTCCCTCACTTTAAGCAAAAAGGACGATCGGGAGAAGGAGAGGTCCCTAGCAAGAACAAAAATCATTGCAATTACCAGTTTTAATGTAAACAAGTGAGAAAATAGAAAATGATTCAGCATTATTGAAATCTCTCCAAATATCAATCCTGGAAATAAACATCAGCAAAGTAGGTGCTATTTTCTGTCATCACCTTTGAGTTATGCGAAATACAGGGTGAGACAGTCATAATGTCATTAATTTTAACCACGTATTCGGAAGACCTAATAAAGACGGAATAAAATCGAAAATAAAATTTTTTATTCGACCTTTAAAAAATAAACAAATCACCCTATAAAATTCGGTAACACGACACTCCTGGTATGCTACAAACTTTCTGATGGCGCAGCCATACGACAATCGAATGCCGGAGGAAACATCGTTGCCACATCATGTTTACATACATAATATCGTCAACACTTCAGCGTGTTATTTAAATTTACCACCATTTATTCGCACTTTCTGCATTTCCCGCATTTCTTCCAGAGATTTACGTGAAAACTCACTGAACTCGTATCACTTTCAGAAAGTTCAGGCTCTAGAACCTACTGATTTCCCCAGCCGTCTTGAATTTTGCAATTGGCTGACCCTAATTTTATTAATAAACTGCTATGGATGAGTGCAACTTTATTCGAACTGGCATTTTAAACAGGTTAGTACCATACTACTTAAAAAACAATACATTTCTAAGCTAGACACGGACGTAACTACGAACTAAATAATTAATTGTACTTACGAGTAATTAGAAATTCATATTCAATTGTAAAACGTGGAGAAAACATAATATCAAAATTATTAAACTGTAATAACCTAACATTCGAAAATATTTATTTATTATCTCAATTTGTTTTTATTAATTATCAATATTTAAGGAAAATTAATTCATGTATCTAGATAAAAAAGTTAGCTTTACTCCTTGTCGTTAAATAACAGTAATAGTAGTAGTAGTGTAATAATACGGTAGGTCAAGATTCGATAAATTTTATGAGCATCAGATCAGAGGCGTGCCGTTTCGGTTTTGGACAGTTTTTTTGACGACAACACGAAGGTTTTTTATTACTTAAGTATTTAAACACGAGACACTTTTCATCTTCTCTTTATAATTTACCCATTGGGTATATGTTTTTTATGTAATGTATATAAATGGTTTATTACTCGGTTTATTATTAGATACGTTGGAGTTTTGTAATTTCAATGTAAAATATTTTTTAAACTGTGACTAAGCTAATTTCTTTGCAGTCATAACAGCCACATTTGGTCGGACAAAAATCCAGCAGTGTACGAGGAGCGTATATTCTACCGGAGAACCTGAACGGACCGCGTTATTTGCAATTTTGAATAGAATTATTTGATTTCATTGGATATTAACATTTTAAATTATTATTGGCTGAACTGAGCAAGAAAAAATATGAGATTCTAAAATAGTCAGTTACTAGGAAAATATTTCAATTTGGCAACATAGCATCAGGTGGACATCGAGTTGAACTGTGAGCTGTAAACGACCAAGGCTGTGGGAGTTTACGTAATGATTTGAAAATATTTATTTTCCGCGTAAATATGCATTTAGATTTTTTTAATCGCGTATTCGTATTATATTCATTATTCCCTATCTCCTCTTAAAATTAATGATATTATGACTCACCCTGTATAACCGTCTATAAATAGGGTTTTAATATGGTTTTGAAAACGAAATTTTTCGCATTAGAAATAAGCGAACATTTTTCGAAGAGTGTTGCTCTTAATCCTTATTTTTCTCTATCCTCTTTTAAAATATTTGTACTTAGTCTTAATTAACCCTGTATAAATGTTAAAATTCAGTAATACTTCAGCACTTTCTTTCTAAACCAAAAACCGAACCGATCAGTAAATAGAATCTCGATATCTGAAATTATATGTAAGATGTACTTTCCACCCTCCGTATTTCTTTAGGGTGAAATCAATTCTGCTGTTGAAAATTGAAGTGACTATTTCCAATTCAAGAATGTCGATTGTTTAATTATCGTTTACCGAAATTTTCCGCCTTGTCAGGTCCTGATTTTGCTAATTAAATGTTATCAATTCACCGAAGATAGAGTTTTAGCAAAATCAGCATTTCATCGACAACGCTACGACTGATATGGGGCAGCGTTCTAAGGGTGTATTTATTTAAGACAACAAATTAGAACTTACATTCCTCAGGGGCCTGAATTATTGATCTGGATAATTTTTGCTTTATTGCTGAACCCTGTTTACTTACTATTTCTCCCTTTTGCCTAATTTACTTTGAGCGGAAAGAAAATATTTTATGAGTAAATAATTTGCTACGAAATATTTAAGGTACTCTTAAAATATTTTTAAAATGTCAAAAATCCAACCAAACATTCTCACTTGCTGTTGATATTTAAATTTTGTCAAGCTTTGGAGGTCATTTGTCCCTTATGTCTCATCTAAGTACCCACAGTTTCAAAAATGAACATTGTCGATATTTAATTTCAAATAATTTTAATTTATTGATATAATAATTTTTATAGTTAGATATTTGACTCAACTTAAAGGAGGTCACCTGTAGAAGCAATCCTAATGCAGAAATATATCTCATCTATTGTGGTTGAATTTTCGAGTTCCCACAATTTCAAAAATGAACTTAGATATTTATAGAATACTAAGTGACCCGGCAAACGTTGTTTTGCCATATGAATTATTTCTAGTGAATACTTTGGCAATTAAATAAAAAATAACAAACTTATTGTAAGTGTGTGGAGATGTGGTATATGACTAAAAGAGGAATGGAGCACTGTGAACGATGACGGCCTATAAGAATAACAAAACACTAAACATTTATTTTTTTAATTATTTCGCGTGCCTGCAATTTTACTTGTTTGACGGACCAAATTAGTCCCTTTACGTCTTGTTGGCATTGTCCACTGTACAAAAAAATATCCATATAGTAAAATAATAGCCGTTGTTGGCGGGAGCTCGTGACACGTGTTGCGTACGTTTGAGATTGTGACTTAATTAACTAATAATGTGAACTACACTTAAAATTAATAATTTTATTAATTATTGATAAAATAGGAAATAAATAATTATGACCCAGCAAATTAATAATAAATTTACTTGAGAATTACACTTAGAAGGTAAAATAATTGTAAACGTCACTTATTACGCTCGATTCATACACAATAATAATGGTCGAAAACTGTGTATGGAGTGAGAGAAGGCTTATTGTGAGAGAGACAGGAGACCGGCTTCGTTCTCATCCCTACTCCGTGCTGTTTACTGGGTGAGAAGTGACACCGGTAGATGGCTGGCGGGGATAACCGATCTAGTGATAATGGATCAGTTATCGACCATAAATTACTAAAATGGTTATTAAAAAAATAGGGGTTTATGATAGAAAGATGAAAATTAAGGGTTGTATGTATTTTTTAATGCCACTTCATAAAAAAATAAAAATAAAAAATTTTGTTCAAAAAATAAAAAAAAATTGTTTGGGATGGAGCACCCCTATCACTTAGGGGTATGAAAAATAGATTACGACCGATTCTCAGACCTACCGAATATACATATAAAATTTCATAAAAATCGGTCAAGTCGTTTCCGAGGAGTATGGCGTCTAAAACTGTGACACGAGAATTTTATATATTAGATTTTCATTAAACCATGTTAGTAAATTTAGCTAGATTAATTTATATTTTAGATAATTATTTAATAGAACTTTGTCTGTGAAATTGTTCATTAGCATACCTAGATGTTTGGTATCAGAGAGCATAGATATGACTTTATTGATAGGAATTGTAGGAGATTTGATTTTTATTAGCTTACAATACCTTTCTAATACAGCAAAAAATTTCAGATATAGATTTAACAAATTTCTGTGACATGTCATTAACATATCCGTTTTGTCCCAATTATTGTTCAAAAGTTTTTCTTGGAAAATATTTTTATCTTAATTTCTGTAATCTCTCTGTATTTGATTTTCTCGAATCGATTTAATTGATGAACTTTAATTTGTATGGTTAAAATAGTATGGTCACTAACTTTAGGTGTGTGAAGAACTTGATGTTTTAGGTATTTTTCATTAGAAATAATATGGTCAATTAGAGTCTTACTAAACCATTGTGTAACCAGCTCCATATATTTATTTCCATGAAAACTACTTTTTCATAATTGAAGTCACCATATGTTATTTGTGTGCCTGAATATTTACATATAATATCTAAAAATTCTACATATTTTTATAATGGTCAATGATTATATTGTGAAGTAACACTTAATGCACCTGTCGACATTGACACATGATGTCAGATTTTTCCTTCTTTTCTTTGTCAGCAAGAATCTACAAACACCGACACATCAAATCAGAAAAAGGTTTAAACTCTGTCAAAGTGAGCAGCTAGAGGCCGCAAATTCTGCAAGTTTAAATTTATTACACGCTAAATCTGAGCAAAAATATGAGAAACAATATAAACATTTTGAATACCTACTGGTGCAAAGGGACAACTAGTATCAAGGATGAGGTGTTCCTGTTTTGCAGATTTCCAAAAAACATTTCAGCCAATACTTTATGGAGTAAGTACTCAAGTTAAAAAGTGTCCTTAAAGTAAAAAAAACTTGGATTTACGTCAATATTTCAAACTAATATCGTTTTTAAAAATGCAAAATGTGAAATTTCCAGATTTATGGAAGAAGCACCTGATCAAATTTACCTTCTAATAAAAGTCGCCACCATTTTTGGGTTGGCCGGTGCTTGCAGGCGCTATGAGTTTTGACATAGAAGATTCAAAAATGTGAAGTCGTCAAAATCCCTGACAGTAAAAACAATACTTCAAGAATCTTTGTAGTATCCAATGAAACAAATAAAGGACATTATTTACAACTAATTATAAATTATAATGCAAATTTGCGAAAACCATACACTCCGCACAGGCGTTTTTCGTGTAGTACTCAATGCGTTGAAAAAAAAAACATCTGCGAAATTTCCTACGAACCGCATATTTGACGTCATTGTCAATATCAAATTTGTTCCTGCCATGTGATCCTCTTTTTGCTTTATTTCACTTTTACTACTTTTTAACGCATCTTGCATCAGACATTATTGTAAAAAAGGCAAATATCAAAACAACCTGATTTATAAAATCAGTTTTTTTATTCAAATAACACTAATGAACATACCTATAATTTATAAGATGTATATATGTATCTTTTGACAAACGTAACTCAAAGTCTCCTTTTTGTGTCCATTTCGCATCACTTAATGATGTGCTGAAGCGTAGCAAGCTTTTCCTTTATCCCCTTATAAATTTTGCAGATTGTCAAAACCTCAAGTTAAATAATAATGTTAACCGCGAACTGGTGGCTGAAGTAGCAACTGATAAAGTATTAACTCGATATTGATCGAGTTTCGTCTAGTATCAATCAATTTACTGTCAATACAGCCTTATTCTAATTAATAACTTACACGTTATCTCATTGATTTCAACATTTACATCCAAGGATAAAAGGACAATGTGTGTTAGAATATGGTGCTGTAAGTTGAGGAGGAGTGAAAAAATTAGATTTTTACGAGTGAAATATTTTAAATTGGAGTTACTTCAGTTCGTATGCACCGCAAAAATATTTAGCCTAAATTTTCATTCAAAATTCATAATTAACCGTAACACATAACTATACATGTAAACTTTTATTTCATAATAAAGTTAAAAATGTTGTGGAGAAAAGTTGTTTCTAATGATAATATAAACCTCAAATATAAACTGTGATCATTGTGTATGAAAATTTTGATTTTTGGATTTATCAAGGTTGAACACATACCTAATTATTATTTAATGGACATACAAAGCACTAAGACCTAAACCAAACTTTGACTAACTAAAACTACCACTGATAATAGTGGTGTAGAGAGAACTTGGTTCTAGACTGTTTCTTGTGCTATCTCAACTCAGAAATTGGCATCTATACCATCGCTTACGCTGATGATCTCACTATGCTGATTAGTGGAAAGTTTGAGGGGATCCTTTGCCAAACTATACAAACTGTGAGGACCATGCTCTATCTGTCAGGAAGACATGAATGGTTCCTTTCGCGAGGAAGAGGAAATGGGGCCAATGAAAGCACCAACTCTCTTAAACATTGCGTTAAGCTTTGCATCAAATGTAAAACATTGGAGTCACACTTGATACAAATCTAACATAGAATCTTCATTTGGAGAGAAGCTCAACCAGGTAGAATGGATTGTCTTCCTGTGAATAAATAGAACTGTGAGAACTATGCCCACCATAGCAATGGAGGTAATGCTATGTTGGTGACCTTTGCATATTTATCTAAACGAAGTAACTGCGACAACTATGATTCGCCTCAAGAATACTGGTGTTATACCAGGCGTAGGATGTGGAGAAGTTAAGAGCCGCCTGTGGAATGGGGTCGTCAGAAGGATGTCACTTCTGCAGACGGGTCAGTAAGGAGCAGTGGATCAGGGGACAATAGATAGGCATGCTACCGTGGTACAAACGTAATTAGGAGGTATAATAATCATAGCTACCAAGGAAGTTGTCCGTAGGCATACAACAGGCAAAAACATTCACATCTATACAGATAGTAGACAATCACTACTGATCTTACGTAATCATAAGATAACTGGATCAGCATGGGAATGCCACCAGGCACTGGAAGTGGTTTCAATTGACAACAGCATTGTATACTGTTAAAGAATTTAGAAGACGATGGGATTAAACAAATAGCTGCCAATTTGCTAAGGAGTTTCTAAAGTACTTACCCCTGCAAGGATACAGCCAAAAAGTACGTGTCTATGTCTAGGATAAATATTTGTCTAGTTACAGGTATTCAAACTGAATACTGTTGGTTAAGGAAGCACCTACATTATATGAGGAAGTGTGAAAGTTTAAAGGGGTTGCGAACATGAAGACAGTACTTCATACACTCTGTGAGTGCACTTATGTCTCATCGACAAGAGAATCGGTGTTGGGAGAGAGATGGTCTGCTATGGCTTATATTAGACATTAGAGAGATTCCCCTGATCAACGTCACCACCTTTTTCTCTCTATTAGGTTAGTTAGCTGCTCAGGTAGATTGATCTCTTAATGGGAAGAAGTACAACGGGATCAATGAGACCAAAGTACTGTAGCCTCTTAAGCTACCCTCTCACAATTTCGGAATTCCAGAATTCCAGGTGTTGTCCTCCAACGGGTACACATTTTTCTAAATTCTGTATAAACTAAATGAACTGTATCTTTGTTGTGGTATATACCTTCCCTAATGTTTCCTTTAAAATGCTTATGTTATTGTTTGTAATAATTATTTATTTGTGGCATTTTTTAATGTGAATATTCAGCTTCAAATATCTCCATAAATAAAAATCCAGGGAATTAAGACAATGAAACCGTCCAATCCATTTATTATTAAAACGTTTATTTAGTCAATCTTCGTTATGTTCGTGATCTAGGTTGTGTAAAAGATAATTGTGCAGATGAGCTTTCCTTTCACTAAGTAATTATATCTTATTGAACACTAAATCTTTCGATACATTATGCACTGATTATTTGTCCATATTAACTAAATAACACTACAGTATTGATTGATATATTAAGATCTTTATATATTGTGGAAAGCTCGTACCACTTGGTGTAGTTTAATAAAATGTAGGTATATGTGTACTGTGTTAGTTTCAGCCACTCGCGTTTTTCCCCTTTCCCGCGCATTGTGGAGAATTTTAACCACCTGCATTTCTACTCTTTTTTGTGTATTGTGGAGAGTTTGAGCCACGTGCGTTTCTGTCTTTTGCCAATGCTATTGTAGTCAGTTTGCGCCATTTCGAATTAATCATTTTTTCCAAGCTTGACCCACAAGCATTTTTTAATTGAAATGCAATAGTTTACTATAGTTTAAGTGGCTTAATATTTTATATACAAAGGGAGGTTTCAATTTGTTTCATGTTTTTTGGAAAACCTGTGAAGAATTTTCTTTTTAAATTACTGTCATTTACAATTTGTTATAGGAGCATATTTTGGCTGCATTTTTCCCGGACTATCAATGACGTGCATTGGGTGGTCATTATAAAATTCTTATGAAAAACTGCACATTAAGTGGTTTAACTTTTGACACACAAAGGGAGGTTTCAATTTGTTTCATGTTTTTTGGAACACTTCTGAAGAATTTTTATTTTAAATTACTGTAATTTCTGAAAAATTTCATTTTAAATTACTGTCATTTACATTTTGTTATAAGCAGCATATTTTGGCCTGTCAATGGCGTGCATTGGGGTAGTCATTATAACATCATAAACTGTACTGATTGTCTGAGTTTTTGGTATAAGTATTTAATTAATTCTTACTACATTAAGTGGTTAAACTTTTGACATACAAAGGGACGTTTCAATTTGTTTCATGTTTTTTTAGAACACTTCTGAAGAATTTTCATTTTAAATTACTGTAATTTACATTTTGTTATACGCAGCATATTTAGGCTGCATTGGGGTAGTCATTATAATATTTTTATGAATAAACTGCACTGATTCTATGTGTTGTTGGTACAAATATTAAATTAAATCTTTACAAAAAAATTCTGTTGACATTTGATTCTTCTGCTTTGATTTAGAATTGTGATTTAGATAAAAAACGTTTTAATAATAATCCCCAAGAATTATTTTTATTCGTCTTCAACAAAGACATTAATTCTTTTTCTTCCCAAACCGCAGGAAATAAAATTAAGGAATATAACGGCACCAAAAAATACGGCATAATTATCTCTTTTAATTTAATGATGACGTAAACGCCGAAACGGGTCCTGTTTCTTTGCTTTTTTTACTGCCTCTACATTAAAAACATTGGCTATTACAGCTAAGCTTCCATTAGTGGCTTAGTTAATTACGGCGCAGTTTGGCGTCGATGGCGTTAGAAGCGAAATGTGGAGTTGTGTTGTTAGTGGAGATAGCAGGTGGCGCCGGGCGAAACGAGTGATCACTTAGAGCTGCAATTAAGCGCTGCGGCTAATGTTGATCCTCGTCTTTTACCAGCTTCAGTCAAAGAAATGTAATCTCGTTACCCTCTAATTTATGAATCGCTTCAACCGGTTCTTTTTTTCCTCAAGACCACTAAAAGTGGGGTAATCGCGATGATAATTTCTCCATGGCGTTACATTTCTGATATGAAACGTTACTAAAAATGATTGAGAGTTGAATGACCTTGGGGAATACAGATTAATGTCTAGGCAGAAGCATGTATCTTATTTTTTGGAAAAGGTTACAAACGGTCAGTATACAATAAATATATGAAAAGAAATTGCGTGAACATCGTAAGTATTTTTTTATTTGTATTTTATTTAATATCTTACATGTGTTGTATTATTTATAGAAGACGCCAGTTCCTGTAGAATTTGTCTCTATCAAATGCAAAGGAGAAACAACAGAGCCGAACAGGGAATGTTTCTCCTACGTATCGACGAGACATTTTAATTGACAAGAGACCAACCATGTACATAGCGCTTTTGTTAATGTAGATAATGAGCTAATTACTATAAAACGTTTAAAACAAAAAAAAGAATAATTTTAAAACTGAACCATAATCTAGAACTTTGCATTGCTAGTTGCATGCTCACCAAACATCAAAGAACACTGGTCAAAGCTTAGAATACTATTCTATTATTCTAAAGGGCAAGAGTCAAGGATTTTTACAAGACATTGTAAACATCACGGGATGTCATAGTTTAAAATAGCACTAATTATTTTGTGCAAACATCTTCGATTAATGTTAATATTGTTTCATTCTCCAAAAACATAAGTTTAAACATTTAGCGGCGTGATGTACATCTTACATTAGTGGCCTACAGATGATATCAGATTCTATCAAGAATTAAATTTCACATACGGTGATTAGTTTGAAATAACTTTCAGTAGTTACCTTCGCAAAATTTAATTTTTAGCGTATTTTTTGTATATTTATAAGCATGTATTCAAATGCCGAGGTGACGAATAAGTGCTAATCTATGGGAAGTGTGACAAGTGCATATTATCGTGTGGCAGCATAATAGCAAAGACGTTTTCCGAGTAAACAAAATATTATGCTGAATCTTTGAACCACATTGAACTGCTGTAATGTCTTGGCGGTAAACGTGTGTCAGTGTTTTTAGTACATATTTGTGTATATTTGCGTGTGTTTTTTTGTTACCCTTTGTAATTTTTACCAACGGAGTAAATCCACCTGGTCATGGTCGTCGGGCCAAGTATTTCGCATTGAGGAAAAGGGAGGTGTCCAGCAAACACCCAGCAAGTACAAAAATCTTTGTAATGATAAGTTTTAATGTAAGCAAGTAAGAAAACAGAAAATGATTCAACATTTTTGAAATCTCTCCAAATATTAATTTAAATCATTAAATAATTATCTATTTCTAAGTGGATTAAATCGATCTTTAAGTAGAGGTTTAATATAGTTTCAAAAAACAATTTTTTTCACTTTATAAATATTTTGATGGACGATTACATTAATTCGTATTTTTCTCTTTCCTCTGTTAAAATATTTGTACTTAGTCATAGTTAACCCTGTATAATTGCATTTCCGAAAAGGTATAAAATTTTGGAATCAAAAACATGTAGCGTACTCGATACCTAAAGCCATTTTAGAGTTGTGACATTAAAAAATAACAGTTGAGATTTAGGTGTCTAATTTTTAATATATCATGATATCTTAAGGACATCTTAACATTTGTATTTAATAGGTGTTCTAAAATTCTACACTAATTGCTCCACTTTTCAGTTATATTTTACCAATTTTAATATGCGAAAACTTTCTTATTTAAGCCGTCAGTACTTGAATCGATGTGCAATCCTGATCCAGGTTCAATTCCCGCTCCACAAATATTTTAACTGCAGGTGTAGTTCGTCATACAGTATGCGCCAAAATTATGGAATAAATTCAATAAAAACGAAACAATTATTTTTTGGAAAAAATCCTCGAACAGGTCGATTTTTAATTTAAAAAATACATATTTTAGCGTAAAATGCGATTTTCAAATGTCATTTGTTTTCAAGTAATGACGTCATCGATTTTTTTTTTTAATGGCAACACCATATTTTTTTCCTTGATTCTGAGAGATCGTTTAATTATCTATCAGACAGTACTAAAACTCTTACATAGGAAAGTTTTCTAGTAAATGACGATTGAATGTTAGAAAACGTAAATCAATTAAAATAAAGCAAAAACGTTATCAAGTTTAGTTTTTCGAATTGCATAGTTCTTTTATGGATCACGTAGGTGAAAATCTTTGCAAAGTGTCATTGTCACACCGACTTTCTAATAAATATTGTAAGCGACATAGAAATTATTATTCAATTTAAAGTATTATGGCACATTTAACTGTTACTCAAAGAATTGAAATTTTAATTCTTATCGGATGCGGGAATATGACTAGAACTCAGCAGGAAGTTTGCGATTTATTTAATGAAAAATATCCAGATCGCCCTATCAGCCAATCAACAGTCAGTAAGGTAGAGTCTAAATTTAGAGAAACTGGCAATGTTGTAAATATTCCAAAACCTGGACGTCCAAGCATTAATGAAAATCAGAAACAGAACATTTTGATAAGTATGGTGGATAATCCTCATAATTCTTCACGATTGGTTGCATTAAACAATGACACTAGTCAGAGTACAGTGCTACGTATCTTGAGGAAGGAAAAATATCATCCCTACAAAATTCAACTTGTGCAGGAACTCAATGAAGATGATCCCGATCGCCGCTTACACTTTTGCGAAATTCTAATGGATTTATGTCAAGGAAATAAAAATTTACACCGGCAAATACTTTTTTCAGATGAGGCCACATTTTGTCTGAATGGTACAGTAAACCATCAAACTTGCAGATATTGGAGTCGGGAAAATTCTCATTGGATGGCAGAGGCACATACCCAACACCCTCAGAAATTAAATGTGTGGGCTGGAATAGTTGACGACAGAATAGTAGGGCCTTTCTTTGAAGGAACTCTTACAGGACAAAGATATTTAGAGTTTCTAGAAAATGACCAGCCCTTGCAGTAATTTTTCCTATCGATAATGACCCTGACATTCCTGACGATACCATATGGTTTCAGCAAGACGGTGCACCTCCGCACTATGCGCGCCCTGTACGAGATTTTTTGGACAACTGTTTTCCTGGGAAGTGGATCGGCAGACGCGGACCGATAGAATGGCCTCCAAGATCGCCAGATCTTACACCTCTTGACTATTTTTTATGGGGATACTTGAAGTCAAAAGTGTACATTAATAAACCACGTAATTTAGAAGAACTTCAAAATCGCATTCGGGACAAAATACGCAGAGTTACCCCAGAAATCATTCATAATGTGCAAGAAGAATTCCTTCACAGACTTTCGCATTGTCAAGAAGTTGGTGGATTGCAATTCGAACATTTAATTAAAGTATAAAATTTAATCAATTCTATTTTATTTTACATACCTCAGAATTGTTACTTTTTTATGGATAAAATTTACGTTTTCTAACATTCAATCGTCATTTACTCGAAAACTTTCCTATGTAAGAGGGCAAAATTTTAGTACTGTCTGATAGAGAATTAAATGATCTTTCAGAATCAAGGAAAAAAATATGGTGTTGCCATTTAAAAAAAAATCGATGACGTCATTACTCGAAAACAAATGACATTTGAAAATCGCATTTTACGCTTAAATATGTATTTTTTAAATTAAAAATCGACCTGTTCGAGGATTTTTCCCAAAAATTAATTGTTTCGTTTTTATTGAATTTATTCCATACTTTTGGCGCATACTGCAAAGATAAGTCTAGTGGAAGTCATTTTTAAAAATTTCAAATATTTACGGAGATATTATTATTTTAAAAAAATACCCATATTTTAAGGACCTCCTACCAGATAGACCATTGTACATCAATCAACCTAACCTAATAAAACAAACCATACGATTTACTCAAGGCGAAGTTGTCATATCGTCTGTAAGATAAATAATTGTTTAATGTAAATTCAATTTTTGCAATTATTTCTAATTTAGAAACACTTATTTTTAACAATAAGTGAAGTAACATTATCATAAACGATTAAAATCTGAATTTCCGTAAGTTCTATACTTACTATCAATTAAAGTGTTTAGGAAGTTACTTTGTTCAATGATTCCAAAATTTATCCGTAAACCTGCATAAACGCTCACCTACTTACTGAAAAACCAATTATTTAAACAGTTATCCACATTTCAGCAGTTAATACCATTGTACACTGTTAGAAAGATTATCGCAAATTATACCCTTAAATTATTTTATGAAGAATAACAAATAAAACTATGGCTTTCAAACAACATGTTAGAGTTATTTTTTTTTAATATTTAAAGCAGCAGTGTCAATCGCATGCAAAAAAGAAACTAGTGCCGTAGGCACAGGTAACAGGTAGATATCACGAGCAGTAGGTGGAATGTCCCGTATCAGCTCCACTCTCTAGGATTGATAGTCGAGGTCGACAAAGAGGTTATGTTGATACCGGTGCACAAGTATGATCCAGCGCAGGGATAAGCAGTGGCAAAGTTACAAGTAGAAACAAAACATGTAATATTTGCGGAGAGATTTGATAATTTTAATATACGTAAATTGAAAGTTAATACTAGATACTTTTGCATCTTCTGAAACCGAACTAAGCTAATGGTTTCTTTCCCAGCAAACACACATACGTTATTTAAACGTATTGTCAACGTACCATTGGTTGATAATTCGTGTTACGTTACAAAATCAACCATTTTATGGTTAGAAAAGTAACGGTCTAACATAACGTTTAAAATACGTACTTTTTTAACAAAAAATGTTAGCAAACCTATTGTAACGTTACATGAACGTTATTTAAAATATTTAAATAAAACTTATTTATTAAAACCTTTATAAAACGTCTGTGTCAACTGATTAATATATTGACATTGAACGTGTAAAAACGTGTTTATAACGCTTTAGAGTAACGGGCATTAGTAATGCTTACAAAACGTATCATAAACGTTTTGCACTTAATAAATTTTTCGGAACGATACCAATCCAAAGTAAATTTTATACAATATAATTTAATAAAAAGGTATTGCATTAAGATTATATACAAATAACTAGATAGTAATTATTTTTTAATAAACCTCACAAGTGTTAAAAAACAGTACAATTTAAACGTGTATTATACGTTATAATCATTCATTGAAATAAGGAAGCGAATTGCCGTTTTTTACACGTGTCAGTTATAATGCCGTTAAACGTTCTATACAAATTTAATGATCTTATTGGTAGATAAAGATCACGTGTTACACACATACCATTTCGAGTTCTTTTTTGTAAAAGTTTGTCAGTTGCATATTCATCACTGTACGTACCTACTGTGATCCGTGAAATATTTCCGTAAAATATGTTTCAAAATACTTACAAAGGCGATGACAAAATTAATAAAAGTAGGCGCGTGAATTTTGTACTCGTACATGCCTACGTTAAATTACTTTGTAAAACAATTATTATGACATGATAATTTTTTTACTTTATATTAATTATTTAAGATACAGTGACATATATTTCTAATCATTATTGGGAATGATTTAAACTTTTTTATTTCCTTTCTTGACTATCTGCTTCGTGGATATTAAATGTATATTAGGTTGTTATTATTAGCATTATTATTGCAAATATTTATAACTATAATAGATTAAACTTAGACATGTTTAAAGTTTAGACTTTCTTTAAATAATCTATATTATCCAATGTAAGTGAAGTTAATAATATAAAACTTATTCAGACCTAATTTCATTGATTTTAGGTTCCAACTAAAAATGATCGTTCCTCATTTACTAATATTAAACGTTTGTACTTTGGTTACCAGAAACGTGTAAAACCGCGACATTTTTAAGTTGATTGTACGTAAAAAAGACACACCTTTTTCAAACGTTGTATGGACATTATAAACATTTTTCTAACGTATATGTGTTTACTGGGTTAAGTAATGCAATACTTGACAAATCTGTTTTAAGAGTTGCGGCACTAAGGTATAAAACGTATTTAAATCGTCTTTATTATTTTCACGGGCAGTGTTTTTCTCTTAATATTTTTCGTGAAATACAGTGTGATTAAATAAAATATGGTGCATTATTCAAAGAGTGAAAAGGTTGGTTAAAAGCATATTTATTTTATCAAGCAGTGATAATCAGTGATAGTGATAACGATAAGGTATAGTGTAGTTGGAGTGTAGTAAAAATGGATAATGACCAAATTCTGGATAACTATGATTGTGAGTAGAGTATCTGGTTTATATTTTCATTTTTTTGGTGAGGTATAGGAATGGCCATTAATATTTTCATAAATAAACATATTTCAATCATTCTTTGACATATCTAAAAATTGTAATTAACTCTGTTGGAGCTTATTCAAAGACATTAATGTAACACTGGTCAACTGGAATTCCCCATTTGGGACCGGGAGAATGACCCCTTAGAGGCCGGAAAATCGTGTTTCGGGCGTCGCAATCGCAACAGTGGTATTTTTATGTACTTTTAAATTCTGGAACTCAGACTGTGCTCGAAAAGTTTATGGCCAACTGGAGTTCCCCTTTTGGGACCGGGAAAATGACCTCTTAGGAAGCGATAAACGCCAGGCTGTGCGGCGATCCTTTGAATATAAAGTTCAAAGATACTACAAAAAAAGAGAGTGTGAAACCAGAATCCCACCTTCACCCTTCGGTAGTATGGCAATGACTTTGAGAAAAATATTAGCATCCCATTGTTACGATTCAGGCATCCGAAATTCGCTTTGTTTTTGATCATTTTCCCGGTCCCAAACGGGAGATTCCAGTTGGCCATAAACTTTTCAAGCATAGTCTGAGTTCCAGAATTTAAAAGTACATAAAAATACCACTGTTGCGATTGCGACGTCTGAAACACGATTTTCCGGCCCCTAAGGGGTTATTTTCCCGGTCCCAGACGGGCCATAAACTTTTCGAGTATAGTCTGAGTTCCAGAATTTAAAAGCATATTAACAGTACATGTTGCGATTGCGGCGTCCGAAACACGATTTTCCGGCCCCCAAGGGGTTATTTTCCCGGTCTCAAATGGGAAATTCCAGTTGGCCATAAACTTTTCGAGCACAATCTGAGTTCCAGATTTAAAAGTACATAAAAATACCACTGTTGCGATTGCGACGTCCGAAACACAATTTTCCGGCCCCTAAGGGTCATTTTCTCGGTCCCAAACGGGGAATTCCAGATGACCATTATCTTTTCGAGCACAGTCTGAGTTCCAGTATTTAAGAGTACATAAAAATACCACTGTTGTGATTGCGACGTCCGAAACACGATTTTCCGGCCTCTAAGGCCTCATTTTCCCGGTCCCAAATGGGGAATTCCAGTTGGCCATAAACTTTTCGAGCACAGTCTGAGTTCCAAAATTTAAAAGTACATAAAAATACCATTCTTTCAATTGCGACATCCGAAACACGATTTTCCGGTCCCTAAGGGGTCATTTTCCCGGTCCCAAATGGGGAATTTCAGTTGGCCATAAACTTTTCGAGTATAGTCTGAGTTCCAGAATTTAAAAGTACATAAACAGTACATGTTGCGATTGGGACGTCCGAAACACGATTTTCCGGCCCCTAAGGGGTCATTTTCCCGGTTCCAAATGGGGAATTTCAGTTGGCCATAAACTTTTCGACTATAGTCTGAGTTCCAGAATTTAAAAGTACATAAACAGTACATGTTGCGATTGGGACGTCCGAAACACGATTTTCCGGCCCCTAAGGGGTCATTTTCCCGGCCCCAAACAGGGAATTCCAGATAGTCATAAACTTTTCGAGCACAGACTCTGAGTTCCAGAATTTAAAAGTACATAAAAATACCTCTGTTGCGATTGCGACGTCCGAAACACGATTTTCCGGACCCTAAGGGGTCATTTTCCCGGTTCCAAATGGGGAATTCCAGTTGGCCATAAACTTTTCGAGCACAATCTGAGTTCCAGAATTTAAAAGTACATAAAAATACCACTGTTGCGATTGCGACGTCCGAAATACGATTTTCCGGCCTTAAGGCGTCATTTTCCCGGTCCCAAATGGGGAATTCCAGCTGGCCATAAACTTTTCGAGCACAATCTGAGTTCCAGAATTTAAAAGTACATAAAAATACCACTGTTGCGATTGCGACGTCCGAAATACCATTTTCCGGCCCCTAAGGGGTTATTTTTCTGCAGCAAATTCCAGACATGGAGGCCATTTCTGAGCTCGGAATCGGATTGAGTGTAGAAAAATACATGGGAATACATATATCGGACCCACAAGTCCGAACACTTTTTTTTTGGGGCTGTGTTATCTTTTGTGCAAATTAGTATAATTATATTTAAATTATAATTGCAATATATTACCATATGATATTTATGATAGAATAGGGCAACTACCGAAACGCTATCTCTGTATCAAAACTTTCCAGTCCCCCAGATTAATAAGTAGAATTATGTTCTCTAGTTGCTTGAAAATGTAAATTTTAGATCACCTGCCATACATTAATAAAAATATATATTTATTTGTAGGTTATGGTCGCCCAGTGCGCATTCGCTCTAAATGATGTAAGGTTTTCTTCTAATGGTGTTCATGACGATGTGACATAATATTTAATGTGCCTTCTACCCGGCTCGTTGAATTCCGCAAATGAATAAAATAGGGGTATTCATTAAAAGCGGAAACTAGTGACGCTAATTTGTGTGTAATTAGATTTTACGCCTTTGTGGGCAATGTTCTTTATGGGACACCGCCGCCGACTTAAACGTGCAGTTAAACGCCACATAGCATTATTAAAAGCAAATAAATAACTTTAAAGTTTACTTGATTGCTCTCTTTGATATATGCAGAGTTTTCTCAAATTGTTTGGAAAAACGCTAGTTCTAATGAAATTATAAGAATAGAGGAATGATTTAAGCTGCTGAAATGATGAACAGTGGCGGTCAGCTCGATGAGGCAGGTGAGGCAGTCAAAATTTGAAAGTAATAAGTAAAGCTCGCACTTCGTTCGTAAATCTTGGCGCCGACTTTAATATTTAAATATACTTTATTTGAGTCCCCTAGATGCAAAACTCGCTTATCAACAAAATATGAAAATATGGGTTATGATAGACTAGAGCGAGTGTACGCTTAAATGGAACTGTACGATCAACTGCTTCGATGCAAAATTAACTTTTTCATACCAAAAATTACCCGTAAAATTCCCAACTTGATGCAAAACTCGCATTATGCTTGGGTAGGCGTGATGCAAAACTCACTCTTTGCAACGCATCCAATCAGCACAGCAATTTTAGACACATGACTATTGCAAGCCAATAGCACACGAGCTTCTGTTCTAGCTTGTGTCAGATATTTTTATTTCATTTCCATGTATTTACATAGGTATATACCTACATAAAAATTAAGTATTAACGGTTTGTTTCCTGTTTGTTTTTGAAAGTTATAATTACAATGAAAGTATGCGACAGTGACTTAAGTGTTACCTCAACAATACAGCCTTGTGCCAGTAATATGTGTAGAAAAATAGTCCGAGGGGAAAACAAGCGGAAAAAACTTGAGAGATTGAGGTAATAACATATTTTTCATTATATTTGATCAAAGCAATTTACATGATAATTTAATATTTTAGGCACACGCCAAAACAACTGCCTGTTTTCCCAAATTGCGGGCACAATGGGCAGCCAGGAAAACCTTATTACTGCTCTTCATTATCGATGCGCCAAATTAAAGTTTTGGACTGGAAAAATGAAGCGCAAAGTAGTACGAAACCTCCAGGATTATGGCATTTTCAGTTCAATAAAGCAAAAAGATTTATTTTTACAGGCAAAACAAATGGTTTCATATGGGGTGAACCACACTGATACTGGTGAACCGAAATCGGTATGCAAAAGAGGGAAAAAAATTACAAATGTCAAACCAAAGATACTTCCTATTGACTGCAGCTTAAAGGGGGACAAATCAACAATTATTTCTCTTTTAAAAAAACATTATGGGGACACCTGGATGGAAAACCTCGATTTAGAATTTTACTTTAAAAATCTCATCAGTAATAAAAACCAAGATACCAGTAACGACGAAAATGAGGTTGAGATTGGATGCATGGCATCAAGACCAATTGAAATTAATTTACCCATATAAATTCTACTTATTAACATGTATTCTTTTGTCAAATAAATATTGTTCATAAGTTGTTATAGTTTTTTAATTACGATAAAAATTATGCAAAACTCTCGTAATGAATTTAACTGATGCAAAAATTGCTAAATGCATCTTTTTTTATAAAATAACTCAAAACTTCCAACTTGTATTTTAAAATTGCTTTGGATATGTATAAATATCAACATAATGATACAAACATAAAAATACACGATTTGCTGGAGATAAATTGTACATTAAATACGTTTTTTTAGTCTTTTGTAAATTGACATTTAATGCAATTAGTGAGTTTTGCATCTAGTGCACTCATTTATACAAACACGAAGACGATAAACAAAAACGATGTGGGACATTGTAGTCAGTATCTGGGAATTTAAAAAAGTATAAAATTGACATACCGGGCGACCCTATAAATATTGTAAATGATTTTAATACTTTTTTTACTAACTCTGTTGACAATTTACTATCGTTACAACCTAACATAGAGCATGTAAATAATGTAGATGCAAATCACCAATCAATGTTTTTCTATGAGATTTCGGAAAACGAAATATTAAGTGCTTTGAAAAATAAAAATATTTGTGAAGAAGATGAAACACCAATTTCCTTGCTTAAAAAATGTTTCCAAAGTATTTTGAAGCCTATTCATTTTATTATAAATAATTCGTTGTTGTATGAAATTTACTAAGAAAATCTGAAGCTTTCGGTCGTTAGACCTTTGTTTAAGAATGGAGATCCAAATATCGTGGAATATATTTGAAAAGATTGTAACATTTAGAGTAACTAGTTTTTTTAATACCTTTAAACTTTTTAGTTAATTCCAACATGGTTTTTAAAAGGGTGTATTGAGGCGGCAGGTTTTGAGCTGCTGGGAGCAATTTTCAACAATCTTGAAAACAATCGATTAGCCTTAGGTGTATTTCTTGATTTATCAGAAGCCTATGACTGTGTAGATCATGAGATATTGCTTAACAAGATGTTTTATTTATGGCATTAGAGGAAATTGTTTAAAGTGGTTCAAAACGTATTTAGAAAAAGAAGTCAAATAACTAACATCGACTTTGATGGCATAATTGTTAAGTCATGAAGACAAATTGTTAAGAGAGGTATTCTTCAGGGTAGTATTCTGGGCACTCTGTTATTTAATATATATGTTAACGATTTGAGTAAGTTGTTTTGAGATGAACGGCATAAAATAATAAATTATGCCGATGATACTACTTTATTAATAGATGGAAGCACAGTCTCTGAACTGGAGTCGGAAACTTCCCTTTAGAATTCAGAATTGGTTTCAACAAAACAAGCAAACTTGTTCTGAATGAAAATAAAACTAAATATGTACACGTGCTAAATTGTACATATTGTACAGATTAAAAAACAGAGTTCAACTTTAAATATTCATATTCACGTCTATTTGGGTATTTTTATAGACGGTACTTTAAATTGGATTACTCATATATATGTATAATTTAACAAAAAAGAAATAAATGATGTTTGTTACAGTATAAGAGTTTATAAAGTCCTATGTGTCGGAAAGAAGAACACAATTCAAATAACATATATTAAACCATAACGACACCTAATTATTCCTTGTCTTTAAAAACTCTGTTAAAATTCTACATGACGTGTAAGAAATAACATCGCCGTTATAGCCGCCACTGAGAGCTGAGCTGAACTCTCTCGGAGAAACTTTTAAGGAATCACCACTGAAGATGCCGACAATTAAGAGCGGCGAAACATTTGGAAGCATGGCATGCGACCAGTTACAAAGGCGGTTACGAGACCACCATTATCCGAAGAACGGTTCCAACCGTATTAGTCGTAATACCAACAATAATAATAATAATAAAGTGTCTTTATTATCTCAAGTACAAATATAAAAATATAATAATCAAAAGACGGCGAGATTCAACATAGTTGGCCTTCCATCTAACCGCCAAATAAGTGTAAGTGTAATATATATATATATATATATATATATATATATATATATATATATATATATATATATATATATATATATATATATATATATATATGTACAGCATTGTAAGTGAAACACCTGTGAAATAAAGGAGCAATAGGAGCTGAAATCATTATATGAGTGATACCGATAGCGGGTCTATCCCCACAGAGCCTAGACCGAGAACAACCAGAGCAGATAAAAGGATCCCGGCTAATGCTAGGGAAGTGCGCTTTGATTCTGTATCTGGCAGCGACCAGTTATCGAAGTCATGGCATAACAATCCGGAAAATCGCCATGTATCAAATATCGCCGTCATTTCTTAACAGTTACAGGGGGATACATACTACAAGAATTTAAGGTGATGAAATATAACATTTAACTTTGAAATAACGTAAATATTATTATGATCAAAATGGGATACTTACATGGACTGAATGCTAGATTGGTCGTTGCATCATTAAAGTGCAAGATAAACGTATCAACATTTACGGAAAATGTCACACATTTAAAGTGCTCTAGTCCAGTCCGCCACCTAGAGATTTATTCTATGGCTATCTATTTGTCTCCGCGATCTAGTTATAATAACTACTACTTTTCAGGATTCCTCGTGCCGCTCATTAGAAAATTTATAACAAACACCTTGCCTTAAGTACGAGGCAGCTGTAGTTATCCCAGCACATTAATTTTCTCAAACACATCTTACTCCCACAGTGGAAGTTGATATATATTGTTATGCGCTCCGCAGAGTCTCCTGAGGGACCAATTTTATTCACAACACTTACGGACGAATTCACTCATCTAGTAAAACTTGGCTGTCTACGACATGCAAGGTGCCTTGTGTCGCCGTTAAGAGTTTGGAAGACAGCTTTATGTAATTAAGTTATGGGGTGATAACTGTCTTGGTAGTTGTTTTAAGAGAGGAGGTGTAATAAAATGTAGTGAAGTTTTCCGTTTCAAGAGACACAAATAATTCGTCGGGGTACCCCGCGCTTACCTAATAATATGTAGATACTGAAATTTATATATAGTAATGACTTTTTAACGACCCGTTTAAAGTTATAAATATAATAAAATTGTGTATCTGTTACTATAGCGCTCCACCCAAACAACATACATCATTGTAATTGCAATGCAAATGATGTATGGGTGTACATTGCGTTGTTAAAATTGAAATACAATTGTGTTTATGATGATATAAAATATACTGGGTGTCCCTACTTTTTACAAAAACTGTTTAGCGACTTTTTTAACTACGGCACTGGATTTAGCATCCCTTAAAACAGTTTTATGCCAAGTTTCATAAATAAATATTTAATATTGAGAGATTTATAACATTTTTAATACAGGCTTCATTTTATTAAATACTTTTCTAAAAATACAAGTTGCCTATGAAAAATGATTTTAAAAAATGAGTTATTAGTTTTACTCTTTTAATTAATCAAATTAAATGTAAAGTCTTATAATTAACGGTTAACAATAATTAGGGATTTTAATAAATAACATCACAATAAATTTTAAATATCACCGTGAAGAAAATTGGAAGTAGACTTTGAAAAAAAATTTAATATTTTGAACCAGAATAGAGTATTTTACTACTCCATCTTTTGGAAAAAAAAAAGAAATAAATCGGGTAATAATTACCATTTTTACAGGCTTGTTTCCATCTGAAATGGGTCACACTGTATATGGAATTTATTTTTTATTCATATTTTGGAAAAATTAAAATATATGTAAGAAAAATTAATTCATTCAGCACATTCGGATTCAGAATCGAACGAATTTTACACTTGAAATTGATAAGAAAAAATCGTAGGCTATGCGGTTTTTTCTAATTCCGTTTCTTTGGTTAAAGTAGAAAATAACGAAACTTTCTTATTTGAACTTGAACTTGACTGAAATGGCTACATAGATTCTTTCAGATCTTTGGGGCTGACAATTAGCAGAATCCCGGTATCCCGAATTTTGACAGCCTTACTTGGTATACAGTAATCATATCATAAAAGGAAATATTTTGACGTGAATAAATTAATCTTCAGAAAAAGTGGTCTTGAGAAAATTCACTGACAAGTTTTGTCTCTGATATTTTGACTTTTTCTAATCAGGATTATCTTATGGGATTTCAAAGATCTTAACAAAAATTATAAGATTAAGTAGACATTACTTGTTTCTAAGTTTGTAACAATAGTATTGACATATTGTTGACTGACAACCACACAGTTCTGTGTCACACAGATCATATGGAAAGCTTAGGAGAATGAGAAATTCGATTCAACATATATTTTTTGTGTAGGACAATTTTTTCTGCTTTTAATGACTATTTTAATATTAAAATGATAAGTAATACATGTTTTTTAGAAGACACTTAGAATAAAAAAATTAAATTAAGTAAAGCAGTCTTAGACATAGAAAAAATTACACTAAAAACTTTTGCAAGGGCCTTATTTCTATATTTAAAATTTTATTTCAATATAAAGTAATTAATAAAATCGGTACTAGAATAATGTTTATTTTAACAAAATAGTTTTTTGCAAAAGCGATCTTTAAATTATTTTGTTGACTCTTGGGAGCAATTTAAAGTTTTCTTCGTTTTTAATAGTTTTTTTTATTTCAACTCTTTATATTGGCTCTTATCCTCTGACTAGTACCAAAAGATGTAACTTGTAACTGTAATTTCATATTAAAATATCGACTTCAGAATAACATGGACAGAATAGTTTGGTTGTCAGGTGACGATGTCATGTCAATCAGTTTATATAAGATCGGCTATATTTAGGAGAGTTTACCAACTTTTTCCAGAAAATTAGTCATGCATTTAGGACAGAACAGATACAATAATGTTCGCAGATCTGCTCGTATTAATATAACTCATATTACAATTTGGAAAACTTTGCGCAGAGATCATCAAAGAGCTTACCATTTCCGTCCCGTCTAAGCTTAGACCCAGGAAATGATAATCGATGTTTAGAAATTAAATACTTGAATAACAACGAATACTTCTTCCAGCAAACACTGTGGACAGATAAGTCACGTGGAATTATTAACTTTCATTATTTTTATATTATGGGTTCATGAAAGTCCGTATTGTATAAGATCTAGACAGAAATTGCGAAGAAAAATTTAATTTAGATAAATGGGTTTGGAATTTATTACAATGGTATTATTTGGAATTTATATTTTACCACAGACAGATTTAAAACCGTTACATTTCTGAAATTTTGTAAACTAATCATTAATATATGAGAAGACATAATATGGACCAAAATTGGCTATATACAGGCTGTATCACATAAGAGGGCCACTCCCATGTACCTCGCTTAATATGCGAGATACGTCTTATATTCTTATTATAAGAAAATCTGTATTTTACATAAAAAAGTACATTCTGTTAATTATTTTTTTGCAATTGGCGTCTTTAAAACCGGTTCTACATTATATTGAGCAGCACGAAAATATTTAGGTGCATTTTTTTAACTAAAATTGAAAAAAATGTAATACCTAAATATGAAAGATAAGGCCAACATGTAGTATATTGCATGAAAGACGAAAAAACAGACAATTTTTTGTGGCCATAGCCAGCTTCAATAAAAATTTTGTCCGCCTAGAGGGCGCAGCGAACCACATACGATATTTCAAAAATCTGTTTATATCAGGTGGAAGGTATCAATTTTGCAATAAAAATTTATTACCAATAAGTTTTCTCTATCTCTTAAAATAAAAAAGTTAGACAGCCTTAAAGTTGGGGCACTTAACAGGTTTTTTGTTATTACTCATAAAGTTGGCCATGGATCTCAAGTCAAGTTTGTTTTTACGAGCATAAAGGCCTCCAGAAATGCAACAAAAAACAATTAAAGACGTGTCTCGCATATTAAGCGAGATACATGGGAGTGGCCCTCTTATGTGATACAGCCTGTATATATATATATATATATATATATATATATATATATATATATATATATATATATATATATATATACGATGTATGAGGAAATATGGATTGGACGAGTTGATCCAGTTGCTCGACCAGCTGAATCATCAGATCTGATCCACTAGATTTTCTTTTCAATAGAGAGAAATATGTCGTATTCGAAGAACTTGTGGTGAAATAAATAATGTCACGCTAATTCGGCTTTTTAGTAAATTTCATCAAAAGCACTTTTTCGCAAAATAGAATAAAAATTTTCAATCAATACTTTTCAGCTGGAGTAGAAATTAAAAATAAATACGTCACTAGATTTAGTTGAAAAGTTATCTACGTCAAAATATTAACCTTTTGTTATGATTACTGTATACCAAATCTGTACGAAAATATTTATTTGTTTTAACAAATATAGAAACTTATTCCTAGTTATTTGAAACATTATCATATGTGTATTTGTCACCCTGACCAAGAAATCGTCGGAATAGTATTTTTTTATATATATTTTTAGGTATTAATAATATTGTGTGAAACTAACTACTCTGTGGACAAAAGCTCCAACCAGCGTTGAATTACACCCACAATATCTACCCATATATTCCTTATTATTAAAAAAAAATTTGGTACAATTTATCATACAGCAAAATAAAGTCATATTCCAAACACCCTGTATAAAATAAAAATTTTATTATGAAAACAGCTATAAAATGATTGAATTTTATTCTAGCTAATAACTAAAACAAATAAACAACTTTCAGTTTTTAAACATCTCTTAACATCACAATTTTCTGTGTAAGCAAACGACTAAATAAACTTAACATTATTATGTCACAGGAAAAAACAGTGTTTGCATCTCGAAATAAAACAGTTTCCGTCCATTTTCAGTCATTCTATCATATAAAATGAAAAAAATCTCAAACAAGAACTGTCATCTCTAAATAATTACTAAATATACTTGCGTCGAAAGTTCTTTCGGATTTTAAAACATTTTTGTCGAATAAGCATTTTTGGTATCTAAATGGAATCTGTAATGTCAAACACAACTCCTCTTGCATATCGTGATCGTCTGCAGCAATGATTGATAGTGTCCGAGCTGCAGAGTCCAGTAACAATTTATTTGAAAGGCTTTTTGACTGATTACAAGAAATATTTTGTTTTCAGGCATGGCAATATATCAGTTGTATCTATTAATCAAAGGGTATTTTTGGCAACTGTGCAATAAAGCTGAGGTCAAGCATATGATGACTCTCTAAAGTGTCTGTTAAGAATCCGTCCAATAACTTATATAAAGGAACTTTCCATTATTTCTTTGAAAATTAATAGTATCTAGTTAATTCTTTAATCTAGCGATGTTGCCACTTCGTCGGACCGGAAATTGTTTGAAACCTATTTATTTTACGATTTTATATGTAATAGAAAGTAGCCAACTATGAATTTCATATAATAAAACTTCAACTTTGTGTTAAAGCTTGGAAGTCATTTTAGCCATAGAATTAGTAGCGGTTGCGTATTCAAAGGTCGAGTCAGTGTTTCCAGATGACAGTGCAACTTAATTTAAAAAATAATTTAGGTACATTTTATATTGCATTTGAAGATGGCAACTTGCCTGGATCATTAAAAATATTTCATCGGGGGCATCCCTCAGAAAAGTGTCAATTTCCCCATCATTTATAATTTTTAAGAATTTTATTATAATCTTGAATATATGCTAATATCGATGTTATGATATAGAAGTACCGTTGCCTTTAACATTAAATGATACGACCACAAAGAGGACGGCTTACAGTTCACACATTTTTCTAAAAAATATGTTAGGAGCACATTTTCAGTGTAATGTTTCATGTTTTTAAAGGAACACCATTTAAAAAAATCAAGTTTTGTTGTAAAGTTTTTTTTTTATTTTTCCAGCAACAGGCTTTCTTTTGCTTCCTCCAGTGATTTAAAAATTCCAGGTGACGTACTTGGAATATCTTCTGTACTATCATTATTGAAATTCATATTTTACTAATTATATATGAAAAAAATCTCTCACTTTACTAGAGGTTTTTCGCGTATGTGAGAACCGCGTCTGTTGATATTATTGCTAGGTATCCGTCGCAACTGTCAATTGGTCTTCAACAAAAATTGTTTCATTTTAGTTATAGAGACATTTATTTCCACAAACACATGATGTATAGCACATTTATAAGTGTTCCAAATACCGGTCATTGTAAAAATCTCGTGCGTCATAATACCCTAAGCGTGTAATAGCTTTCGGTTTAAGCCTCGGGCTATTATTTTCAAGCTACGGACGCCTACTTAACACTTTTGATCTACAGTGTTAACCATGGCTAAGTATAAACATTTTCAACACGTGTTCGGGGAAGCCTAAAGGACAAGAAAAATGTATTTGGAATTTTAACTGCAGCTTTTAGCTGTGAAAATCATCATTCGAGATGGCTTATAAATGTCGTTTTTTACAGCGTTGTCAAATGTAGATATGTCGCAAATAAATATTTTTTATTAATAACATTTCTTGTTAATAATAGTAAGTACCTTATAGATATCAGTTAATCCGGTTAGCTGCAGTATTTTGCATTCGTTATTCGTTCCTTCGTTGTACACTGCCAAAACTACACTTTCATTTTTTACAGATCGGTCCGAATTATCCACTAACACGAAGTTCATATATATGAACTTTGACTAACAGAATACACAAACCGTATTAAGTAAAATACCCTTTTATTATAAGAAAATTGAAATATAATGTAATGAATACTTACTAATACAATGCATCCTCACTGCACTGACAGCATGCGTTAAAAATTATACTTTTACTGACGTTTGTAGAAAATTGCTATTTATATTAAAATATCAACCTTTACTTACAATTGCTGTGTACCACATTTGAGCGAAATATATTTATTTGCTTAATAAATAATAAAGAAAATGTAACTTTTTTTTAAGTTTGTATCACGGAAATTGGAGTGTCATACTATATTGCGAAGATGATTGGCAAGTGAAGTGTGATTGCGGTCTATCAACCTTTAGGCGCTCCTGGACGCAAATACAGTCTGTTTAATAATAATATACTGCACCCTCTCCCGCGCAAGTCTCTGACTTGTAGGCTACTCGTGATTTGAATTATACCAAAGTTAACAACGAAAAACGGAGGAACTCTGAACAAAAGTTAAAAAAACAAAACCTAGAGAATCATTATTTATTGCACTTAAAGAATTACTTCCGTGATAACACTTACCAGTTGACAACATTGAAGAGGGTCGCCAATCACTTCTACTTCCTTGAGAAATTGGGATCTAACTTTTGGCGGCAATTAATTATTGCTGACTACGTCATTCTGTTTCTGCGGACAGTAACGACTATATTGAAGGCGATTTATAGATTTCTGGACATAGGCAATGAATAATTTACAAACAAGTTATTTTCCAGTTATTGCTTTTGTCAAAAATTGAAATCTAACAAACCCATTTACTTTTTAAAGCTGCAGCGCCTTATCGATGATCGTCATCATATGACTCTGCCCTTATAAATTCATTAAACAGTTCTTTCAAATTTTTGCCAAATCTGTAATTATAGAGTATAACAATATATTGTACATTTAATTTCACTAGTTTTGGTCATAAACAAGTTTTAATAATAATTTTACTTTTTAATAATAAGTTCTGTATTTTATGAAGTTATTAATAATAACATTGAATTAAGACATAATAAAACAAAAGTACATAATAGTATTTCAGTGTTCTTGCTATATTGTATCCCTTTCTATAGTAGATACTACTCTACTCACTGACTAAATACTACTCACTCTGTCGTATTTATATAAGCAAAGAAAGACCTATAGCAAACTGTCAAAGACATTAGCGGGACACCAGACATATACCGCTTTTGAGCATCTTAGCTGTAATCAGTATACCGTAGGAGGCGAGGCAACCGACAATTTATCTGACAGAAGGGAACTTGAGTAGACGTAATGCAACATGTAAATACCTTGTGCCCACATGCTGAACCTGATGGTCCACCAGCACACATTACTATAAAATGTGTAGTAAATAATACTACAGTTGTGTCTCCGTAGTTCTGGTAAACACAAGTAAAGTGAAAGAACAATAAAAATTATTTTTTTACTGTATTAGAAAGGTATTTTAAGCTAATATAATCAATAATTATTTTAAAAAATTAATCTAGCTAAATTTACTAACCTGCTTTAATGAAAACATTCTATAAATATCTAAGTTCACTTTTGAAACTGTGGGAACTCGAAAATTCAATCACAATAGATGAGATCTAACCTATTTCTCCATTTTTAGGATTGCTTCTTCAGGTGGCCTCTTTAAGTTGAGTCAAATATCTAACTATAAAAATTATTATACCAATAAATTAAAACTATTTGAAATTAACTATCGACAATGTCAAAAATGATTAACCTGTCAATGAATTTAAACATGATGACGACCTACTTAATTAATAACAAAATTTGACCCTTTATGTAATCACTTTTTTATATACTTTTAGGTATTAACAATATTGTGTGAATCTAACTACTCTGCGGACTAAAACCCCGACCAGCGTTGAATTACACCCACAATATCTACCCATATATTCTTTATTATTATTTTTTGTAACATTTTTTACTGTTTTAGAAAAGTATTTTAAGCTAATATATATCAAATCTCCTACAATTCCTATCAATGAAGTCATATGTATGCTCTCTGATACCAAACATCTAGGTATGCTAATGAACAATTCCACAACAGATTTTTTTGTGCAGCTACTTGAAGTAGGCATGTTCAATTTCACATTGTTGTTATATAGAGTTTTATAAATAAATCGGTATATTTGTTTTACACGTCGGTATTTTATCCTTTGTCATCCAAGAATAACAATTTATGGAAATATTAAATCCTATAAAAACATATCATACACAACTAAATCGAAACAGCGCAGCTTTAAAATGAGAAAAAGTCTATAAAATTATAAATAAAACATGACTTTAAGTGACGATAACATCATTATCGTCTGGTTAATCTCTTTTAGTATCACAACATAAATAAATCTGAACTTGTATATTTAATAATTACTACCATACTAAAATCTGTTTTCGTTATGTCTGTAGAAGGCCTTTGCTGTTAGGAAAACAAACTTAAAATTGCTACTTTTCATAACTTGTCATCTCTAATTCTCGCACTTAAATATGTCCTCACTTCAGTAAATATCCATAAGGGAGCACTAAAAAACATGAATAACGTACGTCAGCAACTAAGAAACACCACTTGTCTTCATTCATCCATCTTATCCCAATAATTTATGATGATAAGGATTTATGGTTTAGTTTCTGGTGTTAAGGGTGTCGCCGTATTTTGATATCTCGTGTTCAGTGGATATGCTCATGTAACGATTTATACTGCTACGCTGACAGAACGTTTATTTATTTATTTATATTGTACCGGATTCAAAAGTGGAACAGTTGCCACTAAATTTCATTTTTTTGGCAATATGCATCTTGCTATATAGACATCCCAAGTAGCACACTAGTCTTAATATTAAAAATTATCAGTAATAATATAACAAGAGAGTGAGAATAAATTGAAAATAATTTGACAGATTTTTTGAAAACTTGTTGCCAGGCAATAGTCACGAGAGCCCGCAGGGCTCGAGTGGCTATTTCCAAATGGCAATAAAAAAGATCAATAAAACTATCATAAAACTATTGAAAAATTTAATTTAATTAATTATTACAATATACGAAAATATCGTTGACACATTGTGAACATATTAAAAGAATTAACAATTTAAATTAGTACAATGTAAAACGCAATTATTAAAAATATTTCGAGACTCTTTACTTATTGAGGATTTGGAATTGCTTGTTATATTAAGTGATTCCTCCTGCGTATTTTCTCTAAGATTATTTATTATATTTGAATGATGTTCTTGGTTCAATTGTAAGTATGGTTTAATGGAACTTGCAGAATTATGACCAGTGACCTTGATTAGTTCTTGTTCTCCTACACCAGCTTTTGAAAGGTTACTTACTGCACTTGATCTGGCAGAATGGTTAGTTATTTTTTTAGTAACTGTGTCTGGACCTACTTTTTCTGCGGATTCTTTCATCCATTTTGAAATGGAATTTATTCCCACAGGAACGTTTTTATACCAAGAACCATGAGTTTGCCAAGCCGGATTTGGAGTACGAAACAAGCATTCGGTTTTAATATTTTCTTCACGTTTACCCATTAGTTTTTCAAACAGACGAACAAGGCAAATATCTGGGTTATTTATGTTTGGAGTCAACCATTTACTATTAGCGCACCTTTGTGCTCCACCCTGTGCAGTTTTTGTAAAGATGGGATTGTATTCAATGCGGCCAGTATTTAATCTTATTATGTCGGTTTCTCTTTTAAAATAATGAACTAAACATTTCGTAGCTTCTCCTCCCCTCCAAACTAGTTCATACGATGCAACGTGAAAAAACTTTCTTTGCAATCCACAAGGTGTATCTTCGTCCCAATAGTTAAAAATTTGCAACAATTCTGTATTAGAAAGTGCCACAGAACTTTGTTTGTGCTTTTCAGGATGTTTTTGTAAAATTTTTCTTTTTTCATCTCTTGCATTTCGAGCATTTTTGAATTCTATATCATGGAAAGGATCAAAGGACCTGTTATACTTATTAAAGTAAAGTTCTTGTACTAATTTGCCGTTTTATTCCACATTGTCTTTATTACTGCTTCTTTATAATCATTTCCGTCTTTTCTTTTCATGTTATAAGCCCAATCTTTCAAAATCAATGCCAGAGTAGCTGTTGTAGTAGATTGATCCAGAATATAATTTCTTTCTTTGGTGAAGGTTTTAAATTGTCTACATATAGGCTGATTACTTATTAGAGTATTTTTCGAAGTAGTTTCTAAAATCTTCTTTGTTATTTCTGCATCAGAAAAGGTACTAAATCGATGATTTTCACCCATTTTATATATCGCGTTGACACAATTAGGTAATTATTTTGACAACTATCTGACACTTGCTAGGCAAATAAAAGCCACAGTGATTATTCCCGAGAATAATCACAAGAGATTTATTCCCACTATAATAATGACATAATTGGTTGAAACTTACCCTTGTAAATAAAGAAGCATTTCATTGGTTTTAAGAAACATCAAAAAATAATCATTAGAAATTTATATAATAATATGTAGCGGTTACATGACAGCAATTTCATCGTATTACTGTTCCATTTGAGACTTTTTTGTTAACAGCCCCTATTTTGCTGGTTAAAGTAGCTGTGAGGATAATGTAATCCCAACAAGAACAACGTTTTATAGAAATTATTTAAACTATTTTCAGAACGTTCTTGTGTCTGCATTTATACAGTATTTTTGCTTTAGATCATTTTACTGTTTAATGTCTATAGTAGCAATCTACACGACTGACTATAAAGCGTTATAAATCAATTTTGTAGTGGTCGCAATACAACTATCTGAGAAGATTCCTTCAGCAAAAATAAAAGTATTTTATAGAAGTTATTTAAATTTGTGCTTTAAGGAAGTTCTTACGCCATTTATGCAGGACTTTAGTGTCAGAAAACTGTTTAGCTGTATAATTACAGCATTTGTTTTATAAATGCTGTATTAAAATATTTTTGCGCGACAATAAAGCGAAACTTTTTCTTAAAGGTAGTTAACACCAACAAACGATTTTCTAGGAAACATAATGCACTTATGTTATGCTTTTACATAACATTAAAGTTTTTTTTCTACGTTCATGCAAAAAACAAAACTTTATTGAACTATATTTAGTGGAAAAGGTGGTTCTTTACTGCACTAGTGCAATAAAATGTTTATTGCATTCATCTGTCATTCTACTACAGCGTTTTGTCATCAAGACAAACATAAACGTTCAAATCGACGTCATATTTTCCTACACTTAGTGTCATCTAAATAAAACATTTTTTGGTTTTTGCATGAACGTAGAAAAAATATTGTATGCAACTCGTACAAAAAGTCTTTATTGCACTCGACGTCTTGTCCTACTCGGCCTGATGGCCTCGTTGAACAATTTCACGTCGCATGCGATAAATATTTACTTTTTGTACTTGTTGCATAAATAATTATTAAATGCTTCTGAAGTGACCAAACTGTTTTATTATTTTAGTGCCATGTTTATTCACTTAATTCCAATTGCCTTTCAGCGTCCATTTTGAAAAAAAATCAAACAACTTTTACGGGAAATTTTTCATGAAAATAACTCATGCTCAATAAAAATAAGAGAATTTAATATATGGAATTTAGAATTCGAACTGGAGATATTTTTTAGCAGCAAATGTGCATGTATTTAAATTTTCCTTTTTTTTGTGAACGAAAATAGTATCTATATTTTTTAATATTACGCAGGCGCGTTATGAGTTTTCGACCTACTTTATTCGTTATCACAGTAACATTTTATTCGTACCTGAAATTCAACTTTGAATTCGATATTTTTGAGTTTATATGTAGGTATAACATCGTATACCTAATATAAAGATACTTATAATAGGCATATGTCGTAACATTTAAAGAAAGTGGAATACTAGCTTTATAGTTGTAAATAAAGCAGAATAGTTGTATAACATTTTTATAAGACATTATCACGACATGCTTTATTGGATTTTTATATATTTTTAGGTATTAATAATATTGTGTGAAACTAACTACTCAGTGGACAAAAGCTCCAACCTGTGTTGAATTACACAAACAATATCTACCCATATATTCCTTATTATTAGCTTTTGTAACATTTTTTTACTGTTTTAGAAAGGTATTTTAAGCTAATATAAATCTAATCTCCTACAATTCCTATCAATGAAGTTATATGTATGTGCTCTGATACCAAACATCTAGGTATGCTAATGAACAATTCCACAGACAAAGCTCCATTCAATAATTATCTAAAGAAAATAATCTACTAACCTGCTAATGAAACACTCTATAAATATCTAACTTCACTTTTTGGCAGTGGGAACACGACAAATTCAACCACAATAGATGAGATCTGACCTATTTCTGCATTTTTAGGATTGCTTCTTCAGGTGGTCTCCTTTAAGTTGAATTAAATATCTAACTATAAAAATTATTATAAAAATTAAAATTATTTGAAGTTAAATATCGACAATGGCAAAAAGTGACATCCTGTCAATGAATTAAATATGACAATACAAGTAGGTATTATATATATATTGGTATATTAGCTTAAAATACCTTTCTAAAACAGTAAAAAAAATGCTTTATTGGAATCGTATAGTTTGTTGTATCAATGCTGTAATCTCATTGCTAAAACATGATTTCTCTAAATAGCTTCAAAACTTGAGAAAAAATTGATTATTCAACGTCCATGCAAAAAATAAAACTTTATTGAACTATATTTTATGGAAAAGGTGGTTCTTTATTGCACTAGTGCAATAAAATGTTTATTGCATTCATATGTCATTCTACTACAGCGTTTTGTCATCATGACAAACATAAACGTTCAAATCGCCGTCATATTTTCCCAGACTGAGTATCATCTAAATAAAACATTTTTTGGTTTTTGCATGAACGTAGAAAAAGTATTGTATGGAACTCGTACAAAAAGCGTTTATTGCACTGGACGTGTTGTCCTACTCGGCCTGACGGCCTCGTTGGACAATTTCAAGTCGCACTTACTTTCTTTACTTGTTGCAGAAATAACTAGTATATTAGCTTAACTACCTCTACAATACAGTAAAAACAGACTGTTCTATTTTAAAAAAGTTCGAGTTCGAGTTTGATTACTTAAATGGAATCATTATTAGATGCAGCAATTCCTGGATTTTTATTGTTGCAAAAATTTAAATTAAAAGTGTTCCACTGTTTACATATTTTTAATATAATGCTGCTATCGTTACTTTTTTCTTCAAACTTTAAATAATTCGAAAACAACTGAATTTAAGGATATATAGACGATTGTAGAGATACAAAATTAATTTAAAATTGAACATAGAATCCAAAAATGCAATATGTAATCACTATATTACATATCAGTCAGTCAGGTTACTTTACAAACTTTAACAGAAGATATAATATGTGTTTTTAAGAAGAAAAGTTCCCATAAACATATGTCGTAGATGGCTTCGTTTCCGAGATACGAATTTTCATTATAACTTATAAAGGAATGCTCAGATTTTTTTCATATTTGGGGGATAATGCCTATTAATTAAGGGGCATAAAACAAGCGATAAGACACACGTGAATATATTGTTAAAAGTAAGCACTACTAACATTGGTAAGTAATCAAATTTAGACCCTGTGTATATTTTTCTATATACAGTATGCGCCAAAAGTATGGAATAAATTCAATAAAAACGAAACAATCATTTGTTGGGAAAAATCCTCGAACCGGTCGATTTTTAATTTAAAAAATACATATTTTAGCGTAAAATGCGATTTTCAAATGTCATTTGTTTTCGAGTAATGACGTCATCGATTTTTTTTTTAAATGGCAACACCATATTTTTTTCCTTGATTCTGAAAGATCGTTTAATTCTCTATCAGACAGTACTAAAATTTTGGCCTCTTACATAGGAAAGTTTTCGAGTAAATGACGATTGAATATTAGAAAACGTAAATTTTATCCATAAAAAAGTAACAATTCTGAGGTATGTAAAATAAAATACAATTGATAAATTTTATACTTAAATTAAATGTTCGAATTGCCATCCACCAACTTCTTGACAATGCGCAAGTCTGTGAAGAAATTCTTCTTGCACATTATGAATGATTTCTGGGGTAACTCTGCGTATTTCGTCCCGAAGGCGATTTTGAAGTTCTTCTAAATTACGTGGTTTATTAATGTACACTTTTGACTTCAAGTATCTCCATAAAAAATAGTCAAGAGGTGTAAGATCTGGCGATCCACCTTCCAGCCCACACATTTAATTTCTGAGGGTGTTGGGTATGTGCCTCTGCCATCCAATGAGGATTTTCCCGACTCCAATATCTGCAAGTTTGACGGTTTACTGTACCATTCAGACAAAATGTGGACTGAAAAAAGTATTTGCCGGTGTAAATTTCTATTTCCTTGACATAAATCCATTAGAATTTCGCAAAAGTGTAAGCGGCGATCGGGATCATCTTCATTGAGTTCCTGCACAAGTTGAATTTTGTAGGGATGATATTTTTCCTTCCTCAAGATACGTAGCACTGTGCTCTGACTAGTGTCATTGTTTAATGCAACCAATCGTGAAGAATTATGAGGATTATCCACCATACTTATCAAAATGTTCTGTTTCTGATTTTCATTAATGCTTGGACGTCCAGGTTTTGGAATATTTACAACATTGCCAGTTTCTCTAAATTTAGACTCTACCTTACTGACTGTTGATTGGCTGATAGGACGATCTGGATATTTTTCATTAAATAAATCGCAAACTTCCTGCTGAGTTCTAGTCATATTCCCGCATCCGATAAGAATTAAAATTTCAGTTCTTTGAGTAACAGTTAAATGTGCCATAATACTTTAAATTGAATAATAATTTCTATGTCGCTTACAATACTTATTAGAAAGTCGGAGTGACAATGACACTTTGCAAAGATTTTCTCCTACGTGATCCATAAAAGAACTATGGAACTCAAAAAACTAAACTTGATAACGTTTTTGCTTTATTTTAATTGATTTACGTTTTCTAACATTCAATCGTCATTTACTTGAAAACTTTCCTATCTAAGAGGGCAAAATTTTAGTACTGTCTGATAGAGAATTAAACGATTTTTCAGAACCAAGGAAAAAAATATGGTGTTGCCATTTAAAAAAAAATCGATGACGTCATTACTTGAAAACAAATGACATTTGAAAATCGCATTTTACGCTAAAATATGTATTTTTTAAATTAAAAATCGACCTGTTCGAGGATTTTTCCCAAAAAATAATTGTTTCGTTTTTATTGAATTTATTCCATACTTTTGGCGCATACTGTATATCTATCAATCGCGGCCGTTTGTGGTGGAACACACTGTATAGATGCCTTTTAATGACATTGGTAAGTCCAATTTGGAACGAACTGTGTTCGCAGTGCCCCATATATCGAACTGTTTCCATTTCCTAGCATTGCTTGCCCAACATTTTTAGGATTTCTTCGCCTCTACTATTTGGTACAATTTTAAAAGATGAAGTGTACAGTTTTCAAGAATGGTACATTTTAAATATTTTTCCGTATATTTGAACTAAACCAGGATATACCAAATGATACCAGATCAAATAACGAAATTTAATTTAAACCTGCCAGAACACACAATTATTGTTTCGTTGCTGAAAATTAGAGCCTTCCCTAAAGACATAAATGGTGGTAATAAATAACGAAATAGGGATATCCTTGGAGGATTCAGCAAAGTTGTAAGCAGATAAAGTAGAAAGTGAAAGGGTTCAAAAGATTATAGGTTTAAGTAGACGTCTCCCTTTTTCGTTCCGAGGTTTAATAATGCATGGGGTAGTCTGCGAATTGGGATTTATATTTTAAAAGGTTCCTGAGCCATTAGTTTTTTGCTTTTATATTTCAAACCGGCAACGGTATAGATCGAATAAAGTTTTCCAATGAATTCTTAATCAGTTTTGGAAACTTTTCAAATATTCATATCAGTAAAATCTTATGAATTATGATATGTCTCTGGCAATATCTTATATTTACGATGACATAAATTTATGGCTTAACTGGAATGGATTGCATGTTTATATCAGCATTTGCCAAAATAAATTCAAACATGCACCGTCAATATCTTTGATAACTTTATAATTGAAGTTTTTTTGTTGACCCTTAACCTAGTTCCGTATAATAGTAAACTAGTTTCCATTCATACTTATTGTAATGTTTTAACAAATAATATTTAGTGTTTGCATCGACGTAGGTATACAGGGTGATTCAGAACTTATGTAAAAAAAAAATTGGGAATAGATGCGTCATGAAAAATGCAGTCAATATAATAAAAAAAAATTCGTAAAATCCTTATAGTTTCCGAGAAAAAATTATTGTAGTTCTAGTAGCTTCAATCTTTACATCGCTGGGCTACTGTAGTTTCTAGCCGGGGGATTTCAAATATGCGATTACTTATCGTATTAACATTTTTGTGATGCAAGTATTTACATTATTTTTTCAAATATCAAAAATGGCTTACGTATAGCAACTCGCAGTTGATGGGTATAGTTTTAATATATGGTGAAGTGAAAATGTTTTGGCAGACCGATCCCAATAAACATGTGACAAATGGAGCTACTTTTACAACGATATGCAGTGAGTTCAAGTGTAAAGCAAAGACAGACGTGACGCGGAATATTTGCAACCGAATCGTAGAAGAAGTGACAGTTCAGGGCGCTCACGGCTTATTACAGCAATGTGGCGTATCATACACGAGTAGTGAGTGAGTGTAGATGGTTTCTAGGAGCCTTGCTTTCCCGAAAAATAAGCCAAAAGAATTTTCTTAGTCACCTACCTTACCTTGTTAGCTTTGCACCAACCTTGAGACTTTTGGTACTCCAACTTATACCGCGCTTTGAATTTTGTCGCAACTAGACTTGAGATCGCTCCGTTTGCGGCTGCTTCTATCTCAGAGAGTAAACTTCCATCAGAATCACTCATTTTGAAAAGCACTTTATATATTTATGGATTTGTTTGACAAAGTTTTAGCAGTAACCATACGATAGGTAGCATAAGAAAGTTTGATCCGTAAACTTAATAGCAGGTTCTTTTTTCCGTTCATAGAAAATACAACAGGTTCTTATCCCACCATTTGACACTTTCTTCCAAATATATTTTTTGTCTTGTTATTAAATGAAAGTTACTACACTTACATTGTAAATAACTGTAATGATCATATTAGCACAGATACGAGTAGGTATAAGGATTTTTTCATTATTACAATATAAATCAACCTAATATTTTTAATATTATTGCTAACTTCAGTAACTTAGTTATCTACAACGTTACCTACAAACGGCTGTAGAGACTATAAATAAAATATTATTAATTCAATTTTATTAAATAATGGGAAAAAATATCTGACTATGTTATAATTTACCAGATAATGAATTTCAAGGTGTGCATACAGCAAGGAAGGAATAATATTAGGTGTGGCAATTAAGTTCCGGGAATTTAGTTATAACTCGGAAAGTGGCAACACTGCATCGTCCGTTAACGTTTTTTCTAGAGAGCGGGGGCCTTTCTTTTAGTTGCAATTCAAGGTTGAAGTCGATAGCACGTTTGGTTTGTGTTTTATGTGTATTTTTTGGAAGTAAGTTTTTTAGTGACGCCGTGAAAGTGAGTGACTCAAATTACAAGCAACGTGTGATTCAATTTTTAGTGAAATCTGGCGAAAAACCTCGGAAATCCTTCGAAAAGGTGGTGTATGGAGAACAGTGCATGTCGAAAACACGCATGTTTGTATGGGCAAAACGGTTCAAGGGACGTGAATCGGTAGAAGACGATCCACATGAAGGAGCTCGCGTCACCTCTCGTACTGATCACGTCTGATCGACGCCTAAGCATTCGTGCGTTGTCTGACGAGTTAAACGCCAACAATGAAACCGTTCGCAAGATGTTACACGAAAATTTGAATATGCGGAAGATTTGCGCAAAGGTGTTGCCAAAAGTTCTCACCCATGAACAGAAAGACATGCGAAAATCGGTCTGCGAGGATTTGTTGTCCCGCAAGCGGAGCGATGGTAGAGACTGGATGAATCGGGTAGTCACTGGAAATGAGACCTGTATATTTGAGTATGACCTCGAGACCAGCAAACAAAGTCAGCAGTGGGTGGAAAAGGGTGGAGAGCGGCCAACAAAAGCGAGGATGTCCAAGTCACGACTGAAGGCAATGTTGATAGTTTTTTTTCGGTATCCACGGCATCATTCATCGTGAATATGTTCCTGCCGGCCAGACAGTGACTGAACAGTTCTATGTTGGCGTTAAAAAGTGAAAAAAATAATAGTAGGATGAAACCCATTGGAAAAGGATGAGAATACAACAAAAATGAGAGGAAAAATAATTTACGGGCGATCTTAGGTCGGGAAGTGGAAGGGGGTGAGTTTTTAAGGGTAAAAAACGGCTTATCTTGATTTCCGGCAAAACTACAAGTCCTATGGAAAAAAGTTAAATAGCAAAGTTGTAGGTAATAAAAAGATCTACAACTTTTATATTTACACTATTTTCACATAACCTCAAAATTTATGTGAAAAATTCAAATAACCGAGTTTTTGGTTTTTTATTTTTATCTTTTATAAAAAATAATTTTTTTTTACGATATTTGGTAAAAACTTATCTTTTTATGTTCCAAATACACTGTAATTTTTTTGATTTAAAATATACATTCTTTTACCTTATTTTGACTTAATATCGAAAAAGCACCCTAATTTTCAATCGAAAATTCTCATGTCAAAATATCTGCTTCTTGAAAAAAGTAGGTTGGCTTTTTGTTCGATGGAATCTCTACTATCTTAAGGTGAAAAAAAAAATACATTACTATGGAAAAGAAATGATGCGAGAAACTCGAATCCGATTTTTTTTTTAATCATTATGTACAATTTTGAGTTGTTTATTAAAATTTATACTTTAATTACTCGAAAAACGTAAGATTCCATATTGCACTGATAAAGAAAAAAATTGCAAGGCGAGATATACTATAATTAACAACTAAATAAGTTAATAAAGTTAATTTAATAAAACATCTACAATATTTTTTCGTTTCTTTGCATTTTCTGAGAACGTTTACCAAAATAATGTATATTTTTTTATACCATCAGAAAGTAGAGATTTCAACTAACAAAAAGCCCACCGACTTTTTTAAAAATGCAGATATTTTGACGTGAGAATTTTCGATTGAAAATTAGGGTGCTTTTTCAATATTAAGTCAAAATAAGGTGAAAAAATAAATATTTTAAATAAAAAAAATTACAGTGTATTTGGGACATAAAAAGATAAGTTTTCACCAAATATCGTGAAAAAAAATTATTTTTTGTAAAAGATAAAAATCAAAAACCAAAAACTTGGTTATTTGAATTTTTCACATAAATTTTGAGGATATGTGAAAAAAGTGTAAATATAAAAGTTATAGATCTTTTTATTACCTACAACTTTGCTATTTAACTTTTTTTCATAGGACTTGCAGTTTTGCCAGAAATCGAGATAAACCGTTTTTTACCCTTAAAAACTCACCCCCTTCCACTTCCCAACCTCAGATCGTCCGTAAATTATTTTTCCTTTCATTTTTGCTGTATTCTCTTCCTTTTCCAACGGGTTTCATCCTACTATTATTTTTTTTGGTTTCAAAAATTATCGACCTTGGTCTAGAACGGCTGCGGGCCCGCGTTTTCCGTGTGCAACACGATCTCGCCAAAAACGGCTGGATCTGGCACCACGACAACGCGCCAGCCCATTCCTCATTCATTGTGCAAGAGTCTTTGACAAAAAAGGCATTCCAACGTTGCCATATTGCCCCCTGCGATTTTTTTATTCCCGAAGATGAAGTCGCACCTCAAGGGAACTCATCATGGCGGCGTACAGGAGGTCAAAGAAGCTGTAACCGTGTTGCTGAACGGGTTAACTCCAATCGTGAAAGCAACATTGGAATCGTTGTGTAGAGTTAGAGGGAGACTATTGTGAATGTCGATAGTACAATTTTGGCGAAATTTAATATGCTTATTTTTTCATTGACAAATTCCCGGAACTTAATTGTCACACCTCGTATATTTACATAATACTATAATTTCTCTTATTTCTTCGAAAGTAGTACATACATTTTAAATTCCAACATTGCTAGGCTAGCTTTTCAGATGCAGGTCCTTCGAAAACTAGGTTAACGCAAAATCCATTCCTAGAAATTGTTTTCCGGCCAAACTTATAAATACATCCATTTCCTTTGCTGCATACTTGTTTTCTAATGGATACAGTTTGTTTGAATGTGTAAGCTACGATTTCGAACACAGATCTATAAGATTTGTAATATAATTACTTGTTACTATTTTTCCTTGCCCCAGTTTCCTTCTGGCAAATGTAATGTAACTTTAATTCGTCAAGAAGCTTAACGTAACACAGAAAATGTCTGGCGTGATTCACATAAAACTTCCCAATCCGTTAATTTAATAACGGAAAGATATTTTTTAAGATCTCAAGCGGAATTTTTACAAAGGTGGCGCGGATGTAAAAAGAGAACTTTGAATAGTATCACCCTTTAATTTTCAGCAAATTTTATATTCAATTAAAATTTTTAACATATTGTACTACTAAATTTTGAAAACCGGAAAACAAATTGGGTTACGGATTAAAACAATAAAGTTGAAATTAAATTGTTTAGAGAAAGTTTAAAATTGATTTAGTAACACAAAAGTAACTATTATTTTTAATATTCACCTACCAAAAATAGATTGTTTATGTAATTGATTTGTTAAATTTTGTATTTGTGCAAATTATAAATCCATTTTCTAATAAAGAATATGCTGACACTGTCTTTGTGTATAGACTTCGTAAAGGAAACACTTATAATGCAGCGAGAGCATATTTAGTACTTTATTTAGAAAACTTCACTGATTCACTTCACTTCAACTTCAATGATTGTTACTGCTGCTTCTCCTAAGCTCATTCGCTCCCAATATATAAATGTTAAGAACTTCAAAACGTAATAAATACTGTAGTTGAAAAACTGGAAAATACCTGACGCATAATCCGAAATTTGGGATTATTATAAAGATGATTTTTATTTATGGAATCACATAAGCAACTTGTTTTTGTTCATAGAAATAAGTAAATGATGAAAAAATAATGGTTGTCTTTCATACAACATTTGTCTTTATGACATTCCGTTTCGTTTTCAACATTTTCAAAATTATTTAATTTTTATTTTATAACTAAACAAATAAATATATTTTTTTCAAATTGGGTATGCAGTACTCTCAATAAAAGGTGAAAAGTATTTTTTCAGTGCAAATATTAAAATGTTATTCTATTTGTCAAAAAAAGTGTAAGGATATTCACTGAGCCGCTTTGTTTTTCAGATATATTATATTTATTATAAAGTTTTAAAAATTGCATACATTGCATCATTTATTAATAGTTATTTATGCAACAAGTGCAAAAAGTAACTGTTTATTACACGAAACATGAAATTGTCATGTCAAATGCAACACTTTTTTTACGAGTTGCATACAATATTTATTTCTACTTTCATGAAAAAATCAAAATATGTTTTATTTATAATTCACTTGATATTCAAAGGAAACTAATTTATTTTTGTAAAGGATACTGCAGAAAACAACTACTCCGTGAACTAATGCCCCGACCGGCATTGAATTACTCCTGCAGTATCTGTGTGAACAGCCAAGAACCCTTGTCGGACACACCACCAGACATAGACCGGTTTCGGGCTTGATAGCCCTCATCAGTATGCCATAGGTGACATGACCAACAATTGAACTGGCTGTTCCTTCATATGTATGTTCATATATAAACTGAGTGCAGGTGAGATATAAGATTGACATATTTTTGGGCATCAATATCGGATTAATTTTTCATAAAACCTGAGACATAATCCTCTGGGAAATTTAGGCTTACATAATTCGTCACTTACAGAAAATTTTAAATAAACTCGTTAGGAATACAGATATACTTTAGCCATTTCAATTTCACCTGTTACCAGTTGTGGCACTGAAAACGGTAATAACTATGAATTATCTTTAATTTATTCGAATCATAAAAATAAATTGTTATTTGTTTTTTTTTTTTGTTTCTTCTACGTAAGACATTTCTATAATACCTACATACATAAAAAGCTATTATGGCCCCGTGTTTGACATAAATAGGCTATTACTGCTTTTGAAACCAAAATAATGTACGTTATTGTTACTAAATGGCTACTAGTATACATGAAAAAATTTGTCTTTATAGGACCTCTTCTTATATATACAAAAAGGTGAATGAAAACTCTTCAGCACAACAAGGTATTCCGATTCATTTAAATCTTTCAACGAAATAAAAAAGTAGTTCTTCCCTTGTTCTCAGGGAAGTATTGTTTTCAGAACAATATACATTACACAGAGAGAGTTTATGAACCGCTGAAAAAATATTATCTTCAGCATGCTCTGTGTTATGAGTACACATATAACTTACATAAGAATAACGTACGTATATTGTTAGGCGCAAGAACAATAAATTCCGCACCGCATATGCAACACGAAAGAGATATACAGGGTGTTCTGGTGAGAGTAGGGCCTTAATGGGAGAGTTCTGAGGTCAGCAATTTTAAATAGTACATAATTTTATATAGCACATTTTATCATGTTGCATGATCATATGCATTATCTTTTAAGAAATTAAAACCCAATAGATCAGCGGGTTCAAATGTATCTTTCAAAGTATCGGATTTTAAAGGTACCTTCATTGCTTTTGTTTGAGTTGGTTGTGTACATTTTTAATAATGAAAAAAAACGTTTAAAAAAAATCAAGATTTTCATAATGTGAACACTAGGTATAATGAATTTTTTCGTGTGCCATATGGCAAGTGTACTGTTTTATATAAATCTCCTAATATTTAGTTTAAGGATATTTAACAAATTACCTGATAGTATTAAAAACTGTAAATCTATTACCTCATTTAAAAGTACTCTTAAGCAGTTTTTGGTCAAAAGATGTTTGTACTCTATTGATGACTTTTTCATGTAAACAATGTAGCTAAGTTATTGATGATTTCTATACAATTGTTTCATAACAAAAATGGTTTAAGAAATGAAAACGTTTGCTAACAAGAACGCAATTATCCTTAGTTTCCATACGAACCGTAAATGTAGATCAATTGTCAAACTATACCTTCGAATCTCAGTAAAAATGTAAAGTAAAATGCAAATATCTTCATTTCTTAAACCATTTTTATTACATACTGAACGGCTGCATATTTAAACGTGTTAAGATTAATTTCCCTAATTTTTAGAACGTTTATCAAGAAACTTTTCCTAAGAATTGAAAGAACATTGCTTAGGCAAGTTTTTAATAATATCTGAATAAACCTACACACAAAGATTTAAATAAAATCCACGTTTAAATTTGACTATCCGCTTTTACAAAGTAGAAAAACCATGTTTATAAAGTTCTAAATAAGTAACGAAGCCACTTTGGATTTTATTGGCTAAATAATTTAAAGAATCCATTCATTCCTAATAAAGTATAGAAATGTTTGTTATCAAAAGGTTTGTTTTTCTTCTACATTTCAATAATTGTAGAAACGCACGGTTAGATTAAAAATTATTTAAAAATTAATTATCACAAATATTGTAGCACTTGGTATATAGGTATGTTTGTTTCAATCGACTCGAAACCACGTATTTTATCATCTCCTAAAATTATTGTAACGACTTGCAAGACTCCATGTATAATATATATTTTTTGTATACATTTGTTCTTCGAATAAATAGGCACATAATAAAATTAGTACTCCACTTTCAAAATCGTCCTGTAGGTATAACAGTAAAGAGTAAATTTTAATAAATCTTCTGCAGGTATTACAAATATACTGATTTTGTTTATTCTATTTCATATTTATCTTGTTATTATCCATATATTTATAAGATTTTTGTTGTTTTATTTTTTATATCTACATGTTATTCAATTATTTAACTAAATTATAATTTTTAAATTTCCATAAAACATGTTTTACCAGTCTATGGATATTTTGTTAAATACCTATGAATTTCATAATTTCTGACCTGGCAACACTACCAAGACACACGCTGTATTTATGCAGTTATCAACTATTTATAAGAGCATTTGAATAGTTTAGTTTTTATCACATTTTGTATTTTTTAAATTTTCTGTAATTGGGTTTCATCTCTGGAAAATAAATATATTAATATTATCACATGATTTGAAATTAAAATGTTATGATGCATGTGATACTGTGTAAACCTGGGTATTTTCGACCGAGTATGCAACGTTGCCAAATTGTGTAGATTATACAACTTTATCCTATTAATTTAATTAACAATATTTATAAATCAGTAAGCCTATGTTTTTCAATGGTGTTTGGTTTATTTGGACTCAATCAATCACCTGTTGAAATCATTGTAAAATTTATAAGTATCTATTACAAGCAATAAAATAATCTGATATTTTCACTTCGAGTTGCTTTTTCAGGTGTTCTCGATTTCAAATTAAGTTATGTATTGTAATAAACACAAAATACACATATGATACGAAGAATCGCACTGTATAACACAAAAGCCAAAACTAACACATAATCACGCCAAATACAATTTGTTGAAATAAATAATAAAGAGGGTAAAATAAGAAGACTAAAATAAAAATAATCTCAGATATAAAATAAAACAAGAAATGTGCAGAGAATAACAAAATTTAAATTTAAATACTGCTGAAATAATAAATAATTCAAATAATATAGATGAAGCTGAAATAATTATTATGAATTCACAACAATTTTGACAGATATCAAAAATTAAATGCAAAGCTTGTAAATAATTTAGATAAAGTAGTGAATCGTTTTAAATTAAAAGCTAGTGAAATATGAATTGAATCCGTGAAGCGACTAAGGTAAAAGGAACATTCTCAATAAAAATAAAGAAAATTGCCGAATATTAAGGACATCACTGGAATTGCCTTGACAACGATGTATCCAGGGGAGGTTTTGTTGATCGAGGATGCCGAAAAGAAAGCTTGGTAAGGGGACACAATAAGAAAAGGTGTGAAAAGTTTTTCCTCCGTAAGAAAAGAGCCCCCACACAAAAATCACAAGACTCCAAGCCCAATACACAGCTGAGATCGCACAAGAACACCTCAATGAAAACGGCAGGCAGTCGAAGTGACGTTACACCGAGATTTAGATGAGATTCCCGTCAACAGAATACAACGGTGAATAGAATCGATAACGCTACCACCCGCTTTACGTTGGAAGTAAGATAAAGCATAATAGTGAACACCAATTAGTGCTTTTCTGTAAATTTTTTTAAGTAATAGTACATATAATCAAAATTTTAATTTATACTCAGCTTGATTCGGTTGTGCTATATTTACAACTCTATAAATATCATTTACGCTGTGAGAAAGGAATAAGAATAACTGGTAAGTTCCAACTTTGTATACAAATAACTGCTAAGCTACGACAAAAAGATAAAACCAATAAGTATAAAAATTTAAACAAAAATCAAATTATTATATAATATTATAGTTATTATAGTATTAAAAGTATATTGATACTTTTATATTGAAAAATAATGTCAACTTTTCTTTTACGTACATTATAAAAAAGAGACAGATTGGTTCATATGAAACACGAAAGCAGATCCTATAATTTAGTTTCCGATTTAAATCATTGATTCCGTACGGCTATTGTACGAAATATGCAGATATATTTGTCTAATGTTCATAATTTCCATTGTCTGCAACCCCCTCGGTAATAAATACATTGCATACTGTTAGGGTAGTCTCTAACAGAACATCTGAGCCCTTCAGTGGTGCGAATCCGCTCGTGTCTGGCACCCTTTTCTTTATACACAACGCCAATTGAATCACCGATTTAGTTAAATCATTGCCTCAAGCGCTAATCTCGCATATTTCCTTTATTTTAAATTATAAATGGATTTGTAGGACTTTCAGAGAGATTTACAGTACATTAACTTTAAATAACGGAATTAGGGGAAAAATCAGCGTTCATTTACCATCTTTATTAATCGTTCTGTTGATTATCTGAATTGTTACGATTACAAGTGGAACGAATATCCACAATAAATCAACTTGAGCAGTATAGAGAAGGCTTTATTATTATTAATTACATTTTATACATCTACCCTAATTGATAAGCTATACAGGGTGAATCTTAAATAAGTACAAATATTTTAACTGCTGGTGTAGTTCGTCATTTAAATCAGTCTAGTGAAAGCCATTTTTAAAAATTTCTAATATTTACGGAGATATTAATTTTTTAAAAAAATACCCACATTTTGAGGACCGCTGGCTGATTTTTCATCCAACAACGTAATGAAACATATTATTTGTTGCGAGGTTGCCATATCTCCTCCAATATAAATATTACGTTTCCTTTAACGTAATAGTTCTATTTTAAAAATACTTGTTTTAAGCATAAGTACAGTAAAATTGGGTATGTAGTATGATACGCAGCAATATTAACATAAATTTTAACATCTGAACTAACCTTACTATACTTCAACGATTAAAAATGAATTTCCGCAAGTTCAATACTACCGTAAAATATTTAGGAAGATATTACGTGATATTACTATGTCCAATGTTCAAAAATTATACATAAACGTGCACACAAGCTTACCTGTTTGTTAAAAAATTAACTATTTAATCAGTAATCCACATTTCACAAGTTAAATGTCATTGTACACTGTTAGAAAGGGACACAAAACACAATTTCCTTAAGTTATTTTATGAAGAATAACGAAAAACTATGCACGCGTTTTTTATTTAAAATGGAAATAATGTCAACTTTTAGCAAATTTTATTGCTATTTTCATGCATTATGTGGGGTTAACAAGTTTGACTTGGGCTTCCGATAATCTGTCATGACAGTCAATGATAAGTTTGATAAAAAATAATATAAAATGTTACACTTGACAAAATTCGCTAAAAGTTGAGATTTTTTTCTTCCTTGAAGCAAAGACATTTGTGTAATACTGGCAACACTGTGAACCACACGTTCAGTCTGCAGCACTATGACTCATAAAAGTATGAAGGGTCGGTCTAGGCCAGCGGTCCTCAACAAGTTTTCTACTGAAAAATTACGAAATTTATTTAAAATTTCACTTTTTTATTTCTGATTTTTTTGTAAAAAAAACTATTAATTATGTGTTCTACACACAAAACTATACTGCTGGTTAAAATATTTGTACTTATTTAAGATTCACCCTGTATAAACCAATAGCAATTGAGGTCAAATATTCAGTGTTCTAATATACAGGGTGAACCTTAAATAAGTACAAATATTTTAACTACAAGTGTAATTCGTCGTATAGATGAGTCTAATGAAAGTCATTTTTAAACATTTCAAATATTTACTGAGATATATATTTTTAAAATTAAAGACCACACGATTTACTGAAGGCAAGGTTGCCATATCGTCTATAAGATAAATAATTTTTCAACATAAATTCAATTAATAGTTTAAACTTGTTTTTAGCAAAAAGTAAAGTAAAATTATTATAAACGATTAAAAAATGAATTTCCACAAGTTCGATACTATCAATTAAAGTGTTTAGAAAATTACTTTATTCAATGATTCGAAATATTATCCATAAACGTGCATAAAAGGTCTCCTTTTTGCTGAAAAATCAACTATATAAATAAATCCCTATTTCACAAGTACGTTGTTAGAAATATTATCACAAATTATTCCCTTAAATTATTTTATGAAGAATAACAAAAAACTATGATTTTCACGCAATACCTTAGAGTTAATTTTCTCCATATAACCCCAAACAACGTGTCAATGCTAACCATTTCGAATTTCGTAGTTTCTTAGTGAGTGAAACTGATTATAAAAATAACAAAACATGGAACAACAAAATAACTAGGTTGATGTATGCGTTCAATATTAAGAGAAGGCTAAGTAAAATATTTAAAAGCAGTGTTAATCGCATGCAAAAAAGAAGCTGATGTAGGCACAGGTAACAGGTAGGTGCCACGGTCAGTAGGCAATGTCCCGCACCAGCTCCATCTTATAGGATTGATAGTTGAGGTCGACGAAGAGGTTATGTTGATACCGATGCACTGGTATGGTCCAGGGCAAAGGAATAAGCTGTGACAAAGGCAAGGTATAAGTGGAAACAAAACATGTAATATTTGTGGAAAGAGATTTGAAAATTTCAATACACGTAAATTGAAAGTTAACATGAGATACTTTTGCATATTCCGAAACCGAACTAAGCTAATGGTTTCTTTAAATAATGCACTGCTTGGCGCATCTATTGCGGCACTAACGTATAAAACGTAATTAAATCGTTTTATTATTTTCTCTTGTGTAGTTAATTAATATTTTTGGTGAAATACATTAATTAAGTAAAATATGGCGCATTATTCAAACAGTGAAAAGGTGGACATGCTAGAGGCTTTCTGGATAACTGTGAGTACAGAATCTGGTTTAAGTTTTCGGTTTCGTGTACTTAGATACATGGACATACTTTATTGGTGAAGTATCGGAATGGCAAAGGGGAGAAGGTAGTCATTAATATTTTTATAAATAAAAATATTTCAATTACTCTTTGACATGTCTAAAAATTCTAGTTATAACTTTCTTGAAGTCTATTCCAAGACATTAGTATAACTCTGGCAATGTTGTGGAACACACATCCATCATGACTCTTAAAAATCTTAATATATATCAGTGATCCTCAACAAGTTTTCTATTGCAAAATCACGAAATTTCTTTAAAATTGGATTTTTTTTTTTTTTTTTTTTTTTGTAAAAAAACTATTAATTATGCGTTCTATACAGTGAACTCTACTGCTGGTTAAAATAATTGTTCTCATTGTAAGGTTCACTCTGTACAAGGTGGAAATTATGTGAACTTAAATAACGACAAAAAAATATCCAAAATCAGTTTTGGAAAGCACCTTGCTTATAATTTTAAGTTTAAAGCCGCTTTATAGTTGCAATTTTTTTTGCAGTAAGCCCTTGTACTTGTAACACCTTTCCCAAAGTTCTGACTTACAGTTTGTTTTACAGTCGTCAACTCATAATTGCAATAGAAGTGACACAAACACTTCAACCCAAATGCATACTAGAGTCAAAAGTATTTATCCAAATTTGACAAATAACAAACAGCACATACAAAATAAAGGTTTTTGTTATTATATATTGCAAACTCAACAATCAAACAATAATAAGGTAGAAACGAAGGAAGGCAGTTTGACAGTTCAACTCATACAACTCACTAAATTATTCTCCAGAATTGCAGAAAAGCTGCAATAAAAATCGAGCTATATTTTAAAAGTGCAAGAGTCTTTGAGATGTGGCTGTTTTTACAATACAATACGCTGCTGTTCAGTGCGCATGCCTACGCGCAAGAGACTTGCAACTGGCAGAAAGAATTGCAGTCTGTAAAAGCCACTTTACGGTCCGTAATTCTTTTTGGAAGCGCTTGCAGCAAGCCCTTGCACCTACAATACCTTATTCAAAAGTCTGACTTGAAGCTTGTTATACATTCGTCAATTCGCAATTGCAATAGAAGTGATACCAACACTTCAATCCAAATGCACGCTAAAAACTAAACTGTTTATTCAAATTTGACAAGTGGCAATAACAAACAGCATAACATAAAATAAAGGTTTCGCTTAATATATTTTCCAAGTTCAACAATCAAATAATAAAGTAGAAATGAAAGAAGGCAATTTGAAAAGGTTTGTTTCAAGAGTAGTCAGAGACTAGTTTGAAACCGTCAGAAATGTTCGTCCAACTACTTTTAGAGTTGTACGCACTGAAAACATACATAACTTAACAGGGCGAATATTCATAACAGTTTAAAACCAATCTCTGACTCCTGTTGGAACAGACCTAAAGTGTAGCCTAGGAATTTTTGCATATGGTACTAACTATACATGTCACTAAATTATTACCCAAAATTGCAGAAAAGCTGCAATAAAAATCGAGCAAGATCTATACTTTGCAATACGCTGTTGTTCATGCCTATGCACAAGAGACTTGCAACTTGCAGAAAAAAGTGCAGACTGCAAAAGCCTCTTTACGGTCCGCAATTCTTCTTGTTTGCAAGATTTGCAGCAAGTCCTGGCACCTGCACTACCTTTTCCAAAAGTCTGACTTGCAGCTTGTTTTACTTTCGTCACACATTTCAACCCGAATACACACTAAGATTTAAACTGTTTGTTCAAATTTGACAAGTGGTAATAACAAACAGCATAACAAAATGCAGGTTTCAGTTAATATATTTTCCAAGCTCAACAATCAAGTACAAGTGAAACAAGACAGTTTAGCCTAGGAATTTTTGCGTATGGTGGTAACCATACAAATCACTAAATTACTCCCCAGAATTGCAGAAAAGCAAGAAATTGAAAGTGCAAGAGTCTTTCAGATATGACAGTCTTTTCCAGTATGCTGCTGTTTAGTACGTATGGCTACGAGTAAGAGACTTGCAACTTGCAGAAAGAATTGCAGTCTGTAAAGGCGTTTTTATCTTTCGTATTAATTGCTTTTACAGTTATTATAAAAGTATTATCTACCATTTGTAGTTTGTATCTTAATAGTACTCTACCAAGGTCTGGTGCAACTTGTATTTGGAGCTACAATTGTGTGAAGTTTCATCATGACGATGTTTTTTTCAGTTTTCAGCATGGAAACACCCCTTCAGCAATTTGTGATTAAATTATGATGCATTATCGATCAGTTATTAGTTCAGAAAATTTTCTGAAAGCAGAATGTATTTACTTTATAAAGTAAGTAGTTAATATATGGCTGTATGCTTTACTGTTTCCGAACCTGCAGGCTAATGCCTCGACCAGTATGCACAATCTTTTATACTAATACATACACTTTTTATACATAATTATTTATAAAATATTATTAATATTCGAATCTCATTATCGACCTATAATATTATTTTACTTAATTTATTATCAGGAATCGAAGTTTTTTATATTTTACATTATAGACGCCATACCCTGCATAAAACTGTTGACTTTGATTTATAATTCCATGAAAATATTGTCAAGAAGTTGTCTTATAATTTTTATACATTATAAACGCCACTTCTTGTATACGTATAAAGATACGTAATAGGTATCTCCATTGTGAAGTAGAAATTCGTTACTAGTTCCTGCTTCTTCCGTCCATGCTTCATTACCAAATGAATCATTCCAATTAATCCAAGTAATTGACGCCGTACGCCAAGATGCAGTTAAGTACACGTAATCAAAATGCAGTTATCGCATTAAATATTTGACAAATTGCCTAAATTATTTGCAAATTAGTTGGCTTAAAACGGCCAGGGTCCCCTCGTGGAGGCCACCAGATGTGCGGCCCGCCATTAGAGCCTAAACCACCCTGTATCCGTTGTCAATCATTAACTAAATTACCGATGAAGCTTGAGCCCTAAGTTCTAAACTAATAAAAAGTCTCCGGTACCCCCTAAATCTAGTCACATCTGCGTAACGCCCGCTCCCGGATCCCCATCATCCCTCCAGGATCGTTTCCGTAAGTTTCGCTTTCTTTCAAGCACGTATCTGGCAGATTTACTGCCGAAAAAATATGCATCGAGGTGGGTGCAGCGCGGAATCGGGAAATATAGGTAGCTTGTCTAAAAATGATATTGCTTTCCGGAGTTTTATTAACGTTCGCGCGAATGTTTCGCATCGAATAAATATTAATGTAGGAGAAGAGTGTAATAACCTCTACTGAAAATGCCTGTACTATTTTTGAAATACTAGGTATTTCTAAAATTTGGTGCCAAATTAAAGCTGAAGAATGCATAATAAGCAGAGCTGGGTTTTACTCGAATACATTGTATTCATTAGTAGCATACGATGATACTTGATAACTTTGAATTACAAATTTATAGAAAAACTCATTTTTATATCATATTTTTATTGAGAAAGTAAAAACTGTGTTACTTTTTGAAAAAAAAAATAAATTTAAAATATGTTAATGGTCCATCTCACCCTAGCTATAGCGGATGATTTGGACCACCTATTTTAATAAAACATAAACACAAGTTTACGTTGTGGAAACATCATATTTATTTGTAAAGTTATGGTTCTGGTACATCCAACACACTCTTGAAATGATATTTCCTTCTTATTGTCAGATTTTGACGTAGGTACTGCTAATAGTTTGCTTGCACTCTTTTCTTCTGTTTCTCTCTTTTAACATTTTTCAATTTTTTGTTTTCCTTCTCTCATCACCTTCTGATTCTCGTACATTCAAATTAGGATGTAGTAATATAAAGTTGAAGTCAGTCGTATCCAGGTGTTTATCGATGTTTTAATTTTAGTTGTTTTGAAATGAAAAAGTTATACAGTGCTTTCGAAAAGTAACGAATAAATTCATTATTTTTAAAATTGAGAAGTTTTCGAAAAAATCCCCTGGCACGTCGATTTTGTTTTTAAAAAAGACACTTTTTGGCATACGACCATATTTGTGACGTCCTCGTTGTGCGAGATATGACGTCATCGGCAATTTTTTAAAGTAGCAACCCCCAATTTTGACCATGCCATTTGAAAGAGCGTGTCATTCTACATACATACATCATGAAAAAATATGGTGTTACATAACAAAAATTTCAAGAAAATAATGTTTGAAAATTTTAAATGTAAATTTTCACAATACTGAAAATGATAATGGTTATGTAAAAAATCGACTAAATTAAATGTTCAAATTGTGCACCGTTGGCTGCCTGACAGTAGCCAACACGATTAATAAATCCTTTTTGGACATTATCAATAACTTCAGAAGGTATACGATGTATCTCGTCATGAATTATTGCTTTTAAATATTCTAAATTAAATGGTCTAGTAACGTATACTTTGCTTTTTAAGTATCCCAACAAGAAATAATCTGGCAGTGTCAAATCAGGCGATCTGTCTGACCACTCAATCGGCCCCCTTCTCCCTATCCAACGATTCGGGAACAGCTCATATAAATAAGCACGGCAGGTGTTGCATAATAAGGAGGTGCACAGTATTGTGAAAATTAAATTTTAAAATCTTCAAACACTATTTTCTTGAAATTTTTGTTATGTAACACCATAATTTTTCATGATGTATGTATGTAGAATGGCACGCTCTTTCAAATGGCATGGTTAAAATTGGGGGTTGCTATTTAAAAAAATTGTCGATGACGTCATATCTCGAACAACGATGACATCACAAATTTGGGTCGTATGTCAAAAAGTGCCTTTTTTTAAAATAAAATCGACGTGCCAGGGGATTTTATCGAAAGCTTCTCAATTTAAAAAATAATGAATTTATTCGTTACTTTTCGAAAGCACTGCTGCATCGCGAATGCAGCAGTCCAACTAGCACTAAAGTAAGACTGAGGCTAGACTGAGACTGGACTTCTGCTATACTTTACAGTTATGTGACTTCTAAGAAATTCTCCTGGTTTTGGAGACGTCTCAGTTACCAGTGGGACGACCCTTAAGATTTCAGAACTAGAAAGTGGCAAATGATCGTAGTACCGACTAATGTTACTAAAATATGATATGAAAAGTTTTCATAGTTGCTGCGGCGTTCAGGGAGTCTTAATTGTTCGTTTGAAGTCGTAGAACTTGTAGGTAAAGGTTATTAGTCCAAACAATATTATCGCTACTTCTACAACTATCTAGCATCATCACGCACAACGATTACAAATGCATATCACCTCTTAACTGAAGTAAATTTGACTATGTAGTTTTCCAAAGTTGAAAACTTTCATGGTGTTCGGCATTATATAATGTCTGTACCTATTCAATCATGTCATATGTGGAGTGTCCTTTTTGCCTTGAATATTGTAAATATTATTATATTTTTTATAGCTATTATCTTAGTGCTAAGTATGAACAAATCCCCATTAAAAACTATACAGCGTGATTCAGAAATTATCTAAAAAAATATAGGGAAATGGATGCGTCGCGAAAAATGGATTTTTTACTGTATTAGAAAGGTATTTTAAGCTAATATACAGTATGCGCCAAAAGTATGGACTAAATTCAATAAAAACGAAACAATTATTTTTTGGGAAAAATCCTCGAACAGGTCGATTTTTAATTTAAAAAATACATATTTTAGCGTAAAATGCGATTTCCAAATGTCATTTGTTTTCGAGTAATGACGTTATCGATTTTTTTTAAATGGCAACACCATATTTTTTCCTTGATTCTGAAAGATCGTTTAATTCTCTATCAGACAGTACTAAAATTTTGCCCTCTTACATAGGAAAGTTTTCGAGTAAATGACGATTGAATGTTAGAAAACGTAAATTTTATCCATAAAAAAAGTAACAATTCTGAGGTATGCAAAATAAAATACAATTGATTAAATTTTATACTTAAATTAAATGTTTGAATTTCCATCCACCAACGTCTTGACAATGCGCAAGTCTGTGAAGAAATTCTTCTTGCACATTATGAATGATTTTTGGGGTAACTCTGCGTATTTCGCCCGGAATGCGATTTTAAAGTTCTTCTAAATTACGTGGCTTATTAATGTACACTTTTGACTTCAAGTATCCTCATAAAAAATAGTCAAGAGGTGTAAGATCTGGCGATCTTGCAGGCCATTCTATCGGTCCGCGTCTGCCGATTCACCTCCCAGGAAAACAGTTGTCCAAAAAATCTCGTACAGGGCGGGCGCGCATAGTGCGGAGGTGCACCGTCTTGCTGAAACCATATGGTATCGTCAGGAATGTCAGGGTCATTATCGTTAGAAAAAATTACTGCAAGGGCTGAACCAAGGTCATTTTCTAGAAACTCTAAATATCTTTGTCCTGTAAGGGTTCCTTCAAAGAAGAAAGGCCCTACTATTCTGTCGTCAACTATTCCAGCCCACACATTTAATTTCTGAGGGTGTTGGGTATGTGCCTCCGCCATCCAATGAGGATTTTCCCGACTCCAATATCTGCAAGTTTGACGGTTTCCTGTACCATTCAGACAAAATGTGGCCTCATCTGAAAAAAGTATTTGCCGGTGTAAATTTCTATTTCCTTGACATAAATCCATTAGAATTTCGCAAAAGTGTAAGCAGCGATCGGGATCATCTTCATTGAGTTCCTGCACAAGTTGAATTTTGTAGGGATGATATTTTTCCTTCCTCGAGATACGTAGCACTGTGCTCTGACTAGTGTCATTGTTTAATGCAACCAATCGTGAAGAATTATGAGGATTATCCACCATACTTATCAAAATGTTCTGTTTCTGATTTTCATTAATGCTTGGACGTCCAGGTTTTGGAATACTTACAACATTGCCAGTTTCTCTAAATTTAAACTCTACCTTACTGACTGTTGATGACTGTTTTGTGAAGCGAGTATTTTCATTTCCAAGTGTCAACGATTTCTCTGTAGGCATGTGCCAAATGCAGCTACTTTTACGGTGTGCAAGTTTAGTGCAACGCGAGGGGAATTTTAAACCGAATCGTGGGATAGAGATAGAGGTCCAGGACGTCCAGGGCGTATTGCATCAGTGTGGCGTATCATACACGAGGTTCAATTATATCCGTACCATGTACAGAGTGTCCAAGCATTAATGCCAGGGGATTACGCGAGGGGGATCGGTACCATGACCACCACAATCTTCTAACTTTAAATCATTTGAACTTCTTTTTATGGGGATATTTAAAAAATGAAGTGTATAGCACCTAAGTGGATACTGATCTTTCAATAGTAGACTTAAACAGCCAGTCAGATACCTCACCTATGGCATACCTACTGATGAGAGCCAATAAGCTTGAAACCTTTAGCTGTCTGGTAAGCTGCTGACGAGTGACTTTAGCTGTTTACTATAAATTTTGCAAATGTAATTCAATGCTGATCGGGGCATTAGCCCTCAGAGTAGTTGTTTCCTGGAATTCCGTGTTTGCAATATATCGTAATCGCCGAATCGCGTTTCAATAGTTTCTACTGCGATGTAGAACGCTGTGTGCCTGCGACTTGTCAGTTCGGCATGGAGTAGCGATTGGCCGCTAGATGTAGCTTGTCTACACCGCGTACTCAGTTTTCTGTATATTGGTATAGCTAAATTTGAATATTGCCTTATGGATGAAGTAAAGACAATTCTCCTACTACCATTAGGGGACTTCTGTAAATCACATTTACTGATATATATTTTCTCCCTGCTATTTAATACCAATGGCGTTTAATGGAAATATACGAAATGCTCTGTAAGGTAAGGGTAAAATTTAAAGAAGTTTTTTTAATGCGTTTGGAATCCATACCTACTAATTAATTTTTATTAAAATTACCTCCATATAAAAATACTTTGATATCCCGCAAGACTACCTAAGCATATAAGTACATATAAAATAGGTTCCAGATAAAAAATAAAACATTTTTGACGTATATATTGAATTTGAATTTAGATGAAACTGGTTAATCTCTTAGAGTTGATTATTTTCCTAAAAATTTAGGAATTGTATGGTAATCTCAGCCAACAGAAAATAAAAATCCTTTCAAACAAATACAATTTTATTCCCGTGCGTCACAACAGCATTCAATAAATCTCCAAATGTAAGTTTAATACTTTGGCCAATACATAAGCAATATTTTTCTATTTCCAATTCAATACGAACGAAAGTTTCAGCACCTGCCCGATCGTAGAAATTCTAAGTCGGACTCCACAAATGCATCGAAGCATCTCACATTATCTATTATTTGAAACGTGTTTGGTGTGAAGTTTTTAATTTGCGCTTTTCACTAGACTTCTCTATATCAATTTCTGTGGTGCTCACCTGAATATTTCATGAACATTTAATTATATAGAATGTCTTACTTGGACCTAGAGCAAATGCAAATTTGGAACACAACAATGTTACTTTTACTGTAATTTAAAAGAGTTATAGTTATTGATATATTAAGGGCCTTAAGTAGACGTTGAAGTTCAGTAGTGTGAATATAATAGCCCAAGACTTAAGTCGTACACACTTAGGGTATTAAAAGCATTATAACGCACGAGATTTATACAAAATTTTATACAACAAGTAATTTTTGTTTGAACCGAATTGACAGTTGTGGCGGATGACTAGCAATAATATCAACAAATGCGGTTTTCATGTACGCCGTATTAAAGCGGCGGAAGAAACGAAAGGTTGCCGGGAAAATCAAAAAAACTGGAGGAAGATGATTTTGTTAAATGGTGTTCCTTTGAAAACATGAAACACTACTCTGAAAATGTATTCCTAGCATATTTTTTTTTGGAAGAATGTAAGAACTGGAAACCGTCCTCGTTGTGGTCGCATTATTCCATGTTTAAAGCAACAGTACTTTTTTCACATCGATATTAACAAATATTGAAGGTTAATAACATTCTTAAAAAGAAAAAATGATGGTTACATACTGAAGAAGTCAAGAATATTTACTAGAGAGGAGAATGACACTTTTCTGAGAGATGACCCTGATGAAATATTTTTAATGATCAAGTTGTCATCTTCAAAAGTAAAATAAGATGTACCTACATCATTTTTTTAATTAGGTGGTACTGATTTTTTGCATATGTGGAGCTTCTCGAAAATAAGAGTTATGTAACATAACAATAGATGATATTCAGGATTTAGATATTCCGTACAAAATAGCAAACTACCTTAAATTACCAAACCCAATGGAAGGACCTTGTTTTTGGCATTCTTCGGCTACTTTATTAGCCAACGCTGGAGCAGATAAAACTAATATCATTGAGTAATAAATAGTACCTATTCATTTACTCAATGCTAATATTAAGTACCATGGTGGTCAGAAATCAACCACTGTTGCTGAAGGCTATACTGAAAATTCAGTGTCCAACAACAAGTGTAAACAACAAAAAAAATGTTTGGCACTAATATGCTTTCAAGTAGTGGGTGCTCTAGATCTTCCGTAGAATTTTCCAAAAATATTAGTGTTCTGAAGTTACAAAAAGTAGTCCTGCAGAACAAGTAAAATATGCACAGAACAAATTCTGTCTAATATTTTTATAAGTAATTCCATTAATTGTATTGTAAACATAAAAATGTAACTCATAATTATATTAGCATGATTAAATTGTAATTTAATGTTTGTGGTTCTTTTTTTTCATAAAATGTGATACACAAAATGATATCCTTTCTTCAATAAAAATAGAGTAGGCACCATTAGTGCAGGAGAATGAATATTTAAGGCATTACAGTCACTAGAGTAATTAACGCCCGAGGACGTTAATAAGGCCTGTTTGCTGTCATATCTCAAAAATTGTTGGTTAAAAAAAATATTTATTTTTTTTTTGTGCAATTTATTATACAGGAAAATAAAGGTACTCATACTCCGAACACCTTGTATAAATAACAATATATTGAAGGTATATGTATATTTTCATCACATGAAAAGGCGATTTGCTCCTTACGATTAAATGGCATGATTGATATTACTACACCATAAGACACAAACTGACCTAAAAGTAGAATTGCAGATGATTTGGTCTCATGTGGTCTTATGGAATCAAAGTTTTTTCTATAAGTAAAACCATTATCCCTCCAATTTCCTCTAATGTCCTTTTTGCTCTAAGTTTACTTATCACATTTTCTTCTGCTAGATCTCCCTCATTCATCAGAATGCTGCTGATTTTAATTGTTAGCAATTCCTTTCTATTAATGTTCATACAGGGTGTCTCAGGTATTGCAGGACACTGGTATTATCCTTGAAAGGAGCGATTGTACAGTATCATAGATCTAATTATTCAGTATGTTTAAGCATTCCCATTATCACCAGTGGTGTAGAAACCCTGTGCTACTGTTCTTTTATTTACAATAGTACACCATTGTCTTCATTATAAGAAAACGTAAGAAGTTCTGACTATTTTGGACAAATAATTAGTTTTTACAATTTTCTTTAAAATGCAATGTATTCGAGTAGGTTGTTCATTTAAAATATCTTGTGCATATTTGTATGAAAAGCTGAAGGAGACTTCCACTCTTAATATTTTGCACATCTACTATTACTATTTTGACTAACTTTTTCAAGTAACATTTTGCTGTACTTTCAGCAGAAAAGCGCTTTACCTGAAACCAAAACAAATTTTCCTCGGTGCATTGAAATGTTTGAAATAGGATTATTTCGAAAACGGTTATTTCCAACAACTTCAACAAGGTATACCTGTTTTAATAGTCAGATGTGTACACTAAATCGCAAAAAAGTTCTGCCATCTAATAAAAACATTATGTGCCATAAGTGGCGGTCTCTATTAGTAGCGTCAAAATTAGAAACAAATTTGAATTTATCGCTCCCAAAAACCCCCGATATCTAAAATGTATCCAAAAATTTGAATTTTTTATAAAATAATTTACAAATATCGAAAATAAAATTTTTATTTTGAAACTGTATCTTTTTAACCATCAACTTTCGACTAAAAAAGTTTAGCTATATCGCAATAATTTGTCGTCTACTCTTGTCTTATGACGCATTCATTTCGGGATACCCTGTATTACTGAAGTAGGTATAAGAGGTCTCGCCACGCACAAGATACGAAATATATGATGCATTTTAAATAATAATTATTTATTTCAAATAATCAAACTAAGACAGTGGCGTACCATTTTTATTTTAAATAAAAGATGAGTGCCACAGGGTTTCTATGCTACCGGTGATCAGGGGAATATTTAAACATACTGAATAATTAGACAAATATCTCATTACAACCTAGAACTATTATTGTTTTATCACGAAAGGTTTCCAAGTAAATAATAAATATAAATAAAAAATTCGAAATCTTTGACACCCTGTATCTTGGAAACGGTAAAACTTTAGATATAGGTGTATTTGGGTATATCTAATTTAATTTTACTGTACAATGACCCCTTCCAAGGATGCCAGTAATACCTAAGACACCCTGTATATTACTCTGTTAGTTTCCAGAAAAATATTTGATTTTGATTGTGGAACACCAGCCTTATTAATTATTCTTGTTACATAATTCTTTTAACTTCTAATAATTTAATGTAACACAGTATACATTAAATAACCTTTTTCTATCCTTAGTTTGCTATACAGGGTGTTCTCTAAGTCCATATCATGACGTCTGCTGTTTGTTCTTGGAATTAAATATTTGAAAGATGTTTGAAAGAATAAAATGATGCTCAACAAAAAAGGACATACTAATTCTCGAAATATCTACTTAACAGTGAGTACCGTCTAAGTTTCGGAAGGAAGTATGTTGCAGGTCTCCAAAACTAAGAATTGAAATCTTAAATTTTAATAATAATTTTTTTATTTATAATAATTTTTAAAGTATATATTTGAACAGATTTCAAATTTGATGGTTAATAATATGTGCACACATTGTATTTTCGACGTCACCATCTGTGTTAGCATTAGAGCGCCAGAAATTGACTAGGCATGGTGTTTATCAATCCAAAATTTTCACAGATATAACGAGCATGGTCTACAAATATTAAAAATAAGTTCTCCAAACGATTTATTAACAAAATTATTCTCTAGATTTTGAATCCGATAACTGTTTATGAAATATTTTCTATTATTTATAACGATAATGATCTACAAATATTAGAAATTAGGGCCGCATTTTATAAAAATAAAATCAAATTATCGATGCTGGGGACATTATTTGGCAATTATTACGTTTTCGTTGCAGCGCGCTTATAAATCAACGATTTTACTTATGTTCGTAGTTTCTTTACAGCTTATATAAAAAACTACAGTACTTCTCACGGTACACATCAATTTTTAATAACTTTTCGAAAAAAAAAAATGTTCCAAAGTCGGCCCGGCAAATTTGTGCATTACAAACTTATATTAATTATTCACTATTGATATGTAGTTATATCGAGCAAATGTAGTCAAAACTATAAAAAAGTTTTTTAAAAACAGTTTACGGTGTTACACTTTTCAAGAAATTAACTTTGTGCGCCCTGTGCATACTTGTGATGCATTCATTCGACGAGTTAAAAATATCTATATTTTCCATAATGAGAAAAACATATTTATTGTACATATATTTATGACATTGCCCTCTTTAAAATTAGAAGAACAAAGATTTGAGAACAGGTAAATTTTTATATAAAATAAATATAGTGACTACATTTATTTCAGTGTTTTATGTTCTTTATTATTTTAATATGGAAAATACGTATTTAATTTGCGGAGAATTTTGTTCATTTGGAACTTACGAAAAAATGACAAAATAAATATAGTACAGTAGTGTATATAGTAGCAGACTACATTTATTTCAGTGTTTTATGTTCTTTATTATTTTAATATGGAAAATACGTATTTAATTTGCTGAAAATTTTGTTCAATTTATAAAAGAAAGACATTGTTTTAATAAGCAATGTAAAAATTGCATACCTAAGGAATTCTAGTAGAACTTCTTATATTTCTGGAGCTGTTGGTCTAAACGAAAAAATGTATTCTACAAGAAAAATTTAGACACCACAGCCAACAAAAGAATCAGCATCGAACTCCATAAGATCGATTAATTCAATACTGTCTCAACTGAGAACGTATAGATTATAAGTGACTATGTATTTCTTTGAACTCCGGACCTGCCCGCATTTACCAATCTCTAAATCCATCCCACTGAGTGAAACACACGTGATTGCAGCATTAAAAATATATTCGTATCTGAAGTTGTAGATGTTCGGCATTTAGCATAGATTTTGAGTAATTTTTATCAATTCGAGATATAATTTTGGTATCGTTGCAAAGCTAAAAGACAGACTTACTTCCCTCGTGTAACCAATTTTCTATTTAAGCCTTTATTCTTAAGTAAATAAATTGTAAATATGACGATTTCTTGCACAGTTTACTCATTAAATTTAAATAATTAAAAACTAATTTTGAAATAAATATTACATAGCAGCCTTAGGAAACAACTTTGTCTTTCGATTGTTTTTTTATCTGGACCGCTATGTTTATTCGTTGTCTAAATAAGTGTTATGGGCCGAGCGTAAAAAATCGGTTTATTTCAAGTGCGCGACGGACTCTTAAGATATTATGAATTTTAACTATCAGGAATGATCGATAGTTTTTTTGTCAATAAATAATGACTGATTTACGGAAATGGTGGAGGCACCGACAATGTATACTGCTATAAAATGTAGACAATTTCTCTAGAACTGTTCAATTTATAGAATCTAAGACCAAGATTATATCTTTGTTAGCAAATCGTTTATGTAATTGATTTTCTTTATTGTAGATCATGATTGTTACCCCTGAGAAAATTCTGAATTATTAACTAATAGGCCTAGTATGGCCTCAAAAATACTATATGCACACATTATCAACCACTAAATTTATAACGCGGCGAAATTTATAATTTAGATGTACCACTTTCGAAAGCGGAAACTTTAGAGGCAGACAGACAACTACAAAATAATATCAGTTTGTATTATAAACTATATTCGAAAAATGCTTCGTTACAAAGATACAGGGTTTTTTACTGTATTAGAAAGGTATTTTAAGCTAATATAAGTCATATGTATGCTCTCTGATACCAAACATCTAGGTATGCTAATGAACAATTCCACAGACAAAGCTCTATTCAGTAATTATCTAAAGAAATGAATCTATCTAAATTTACTAACCTGGTTTAATGAAAACACTCTATAAATATCTAATTTCACTTTTGAAACAGTGGGAACTCGACAATTCAACCACAATAGATGAGATCTGACCTATTTCTGAATTTTTAGGATTGCTTCTTCAGGTGGTCTCCTTTAAGTTGAGTCAAATATCTAACTATAAAAATTATTATACAAATTAAAATTATTTGAAATTAAATATTGACAATGACAAAAGTGATTTTAGCCTGTCAATTAATTTTAAATTAAATATGACAAACACTTACTTAAATAATGTTTACCCTTTATGTAATCGTTTTTTAATATATTTTTTAGGTATCAATATAATTCTTATTGTCTACATAAAACAGAAACGAAACTTTTCATATTAAGTATATTTGTTTTCTTGATTTCAAGTAATTTTATTTATTTATTTATTTATTTAATTTGTTTATTTATTTATTTATTTAGAATAAAATGTCCAACGCGTATACACCCAATTGCAGGACAAGTTTACATAGAAATTTGTACAAACAATGGCTTATTACATTAACTGACAAACAGAAATCTTTACATACATATACGCACCTATTACAATTTAAATTACAAGAGACGCAAGTACACATGAAATAAACAGACTAAAAATAACTAATCTGCAAATACAAAAATAATCAGTTATAAGCTAGTAAAAAATAATTAAAATAACACAAACATCAAAACCCATAAATGACAAAATTATAAAAACCAATTTTTTATGTCACAAGTTGCACAGTATAAAATATCAAGCTGTGATTCTTTTCATTCTTAAAAGAAAATTTGCTCTTATTGCACAAGGGATTACTTTCAATAAAGTATTACTGTACTTGATGAATAAGCAGCATAACTAAGCTAGTTTTGAACTAAGTGTATTTAATCTTGATACTAGTATAGTATACCGCTATTCAAAATATATGTACGTGTTTACCCCATATAGGTACAACATTTGTTTGTTTTTATATCGTTTTCAAATAGTAAAAAAATGTCTGTAACTTTTATATTTAACTTTTCTATCTGAATAGAAAGGTGCCGAAACAAGAGTGGTAGCATGTTATCTACACGAATAAATTACATATAATTTCAATAATTAACTAAGTTACGTAACGGATATAATACAGTATATTGCTGTAATCCGAGCTGATCGGCGATACATTATTGTAACACCTATTCAACGCCAACTTAAAAGGATTATATTTCTTTAGTAGGTATTTATTATCCCATTTGAATATCCCACACGTAAGACGTTCGCTTGTATATTTATAAGGTCAGTAAGGTTCCTAAATAAGTACTTCGAACTAGCATTTACATAAATGTCATAAAAGAGCACTGGAGTATAATATAAAGTTATTGTTCAAATTTTACGAGGTTGTAAAGCATGGAATTAAATTAAACTTTCTCCCAGTCCTAGGAAAGTCTAGAACTGTGATAGTTACAGCAGTGTCGTACACAGAGTTTGACCACTTTTATGGAGCAGTTACTTGATAAACAATAAAATTGGTATTGTTTATGGCTGGCTTATATGCAAACAACAAAACGCGAATATATTTCGTTGCTTTTAATTTGCCAGGAAAATTGTTAATTAAATACTTCCTAGGTTGATGATTTCATTCGGCTTTTATAATTACTTGTATAGTACGTGATTTCAACAACGTCCGAAGTTACCCGCAGCATTTCCGGTTTCTCTAACTTCATAAGTATCAAAACAGGCACGTCTAGACGAAAGCAATCTGAAAATAGATGTTATTTATCTCATATAGCGTTATTATTACTTTAATACATTTCTGTAGTTAACATTTTCAAGTTACAACATAATAATTTATAAGAATTGCAGTGCAATTTACAGTGATGAGGTATTTTAAGTATAAATGGGATACACACACAATATAAACTATAGTCTGTCCAGAAATGAAAGAGAGTAATAAAAGCTTATTATGTATGCAAATCGTAATTAAATGTAGTACTGGTGCTTATATTCAATATATTTATATTATGTATTATCGGTATATCGGTATCGAATGAGGTGTACTTTTTAAAAAACTTTGTGTGACCGGGTTGTCCTAATTTTAGCAGGTAGCTAAAATTTAATCCCCGACAATCCGTCTTTGTCTATGCCGCTTTAATTTCTCGGTCCATTTCTCTTGTAAGTAAACAATATATAAACAGCATTTCAAAACTAGAGGCTACTTTAAACATCATAACCGAGTTAAGAGGGTTTTTAGTAATTCAAATAAAAGTATTCAATATTATTATCAAAATATTTATTTAAATTTAATGAATAGACTTTTATTGCACATAAAAATAATATGTATTTTTCAAATTTCAAATTATGGTGAGTAAATGTAGTGTTGTATAAATGTACAATAAAGAAAATAAAAAAGTAGATATATTAAAATTCATCCTCTGAATATTCTGATGAATTATCTTCGTCTCCTAGATTGATAACGATAGGTTCTACAATAACGTCAATTAAATTATCGAGTTCCCTCATTTCCTCCTCTTCTTTTTGTACATAATGTATACATCTTTGTCAGTTATCTGCGCTACATCTCCTTTTACCTGCTCCCAGACTAATTCGATTGGGTTAAGTTCACAGTGATAAGGTGGTAACCGTAGTACCGTAGTAACCGTAACCGTAGATATTTGGCGATTTGTTGCCATTTCATCGATAATATATTTTTTCCGATCTTTATTAAGATTGACAAGTGTCAAAAGTTCCTTTTTCACCATATTTGTTTCAAAAGAAATGTTTTTTCCGGATAACCATTGAATTATATCAACTTTCCTCCAAGCAGTCGTAGGCGTCCGCTCGATCTGCCGTGAATGGTAACTGGCATTATCTATGACAATTACAGACCCCGGAGGAATAAGATCTGTGTAAAATACTCTTCGAAAACATCTGCGTTCATGTCTTCCTGATAGTCACCTGTACTTTCAGATTCAAATAAAAGTAAACCGCCATCTACAAAACCACTGGCATTACCTATATGTGTTACTATTAATCTTCGCCCTTTACCTGAAGGTGCCTTGAACTCTATTGAAAGTCCATCCAAAAATGCTTGATGAAAACTTTTTACATTTTTATCTTGGCATACTTTTGTTACAGTATATCTCTCGTTGACCCAAGTTTCGTCTAGATAATAAATATTCCTCCCTTCGTCACGGAATTTTCTAATTGATCTTAAGTAGGATCTTCGCCAACAAATAATTTCATCTTTATCGATAAGAATTGACTTCCTGTTCTGCTTTTCCCAGTAAAAATTCAACTCTCTTAAGACGGCCCATAATTTGCTTCTACTGATTATTGGCAAATCGTTGTCCTCTGAAAGTTCACTTAAAATTTTATTTAGCGTTGGTATTTCTTTTTTAAAATAAAATGAGTGTACTTTTCTGGGAATGACATTTTTGAAGAAATCATCTATAACGACTCTCCCTGTAGATGATTTTGAGGGATTTACAGTATCTTGTTCATTTTTTGTTTCCTTTAAAAGCCTGTAGATGGCCGCTTTTCCAGTCCCTGTCATTTTGGAACACTTTTCCACGATGTCGTCAACACTGTTGGTAGGATTTTGATGTTTCAATGCATTAAATACATTTAATATAATAATCTTCTCATTCTGAAACAGAGCACATCTTTTCACGCGTTTAGCAGGTACGTAATCTGATAAGCTCGACATTTTATCCAAACAATATTATATCCACTGGCACAATAGTCACTAAATGCAAGTCGAATTTTACTTTACTGCACTAGCACGTCTTCGTTTATTCAGCTCTAAGACTGGATTGATCTGTCACAATACACTGGCTCCTGCCCTATGATGTATCCAGTAAAATATACTAATGTACACCCATTACCTGTTAACATTAGTGTTACTCGATAATTACCTGAAATGAAATATTGTCACGTCCATGGCCGGTTCTTATCTCGGGTTTTATTACTCTCTCTCATTTCCAAACAGACTATAGTACATATTAACATTTCACCTCAATATTTTATAATTTTGAACATAGTATTGTTTTTCAAAAAGACTTAGTTTTTATATATTTTTAGGTATTAATAATGTGTGAAACTAACTACTCTGTGGACTAAAGCCCCAACCAGCGTTGAATTACACCCACAAAAGCTTTGTTAAAAATAATCGCAAGGGGGAAGAGGATCTACTTTTCAAAAAGAAGTCTATGCCAATGACAATAATTGTTTTCAGTGTTTTTAAATTGTCATAATGTTCTTATTAAAATATATCTCTCGTGATTTTTTTTATATCTTCAGTATTTTTCGAGATAAATTTAAATAAATAACCTACTTCATCACTCAAATTTCAACATGAGCCCATTTTGACTCCTTACGAAAATAGACGAAACTTAAACTAACCTGCAAAAGCGGAATTTCAGGAAACAACTACTCTGCAGTCTAATGCCCTGAAGTACCTATTTTATTAATTACACCTGAAAAACTTATAAGCATAAGCAAACAATCACGGTTAGTCGTCAGCAGTGCCACCAGACATGTACCGGTTTTGAGATTGTTAGTTGCTATTAGTAAGTGAGGCCACTGACGAATAATTTTGACTGTTCCCTATCTATCATAACCCACAGAAAGACATGAGATCGCGAGATGTAGTACGTATCTACATCTAGTGGTCACTGGCTACTCAATACTATTGTTAAACAAAATGAAAATATTGAACTGATTGATGAACTCTTTGGTAGGTATATACATTTTTATTTTTTTACACACTGATATTCAGTCATATATGTGAAATAATAGTTATTGAAATAGTTTTCTTTATACATATTTTTAAATTGTAATTGTAAAGGTAAGTATACAGGGTGTTTTATAACTCATCTAAAAAAATTTGGAAATAGATGCGTCATGGAATCAATATGATAAAAAAAATTGTTTGTAAAAAATTATTGGAATTGTAGTATTTTTAACCTTTACATCGCTGGGCTACTTCAGTCTCTCGACAGGCGATTCCGAATATTGAAGTCCGATTACTTTTTGTAGCGTGTACCGTTTTTGTGAGTAAGTCTTTACATTAGTTTTTTGAGTGCCAAATGCAGCTACTTTTACCGCGATGTGCAGTAAATGTAAGTGTAGTACAACACGAGAGTCACTCGGGAAATTTGAAACCGAATCGTGAAAGACATTGTCCACGGCGTATTGTTCCAGTGTGGCATATGTACACGAGGTTATATTATATCCAAATTATGTACAGTGTGTCCAAGGATTAACAGCAAGTGTATTACACCGAAGTAGATATCTACTATTGATGATTTACGCAAACGTATAGTTGCTGCCAATAACTTACGAGTTCAAAAGAAACAAGAAGCAAAAACATTTGTGTTAGTTTGTAGAAACTGGATAAGACGGGTCAAAAATTTTGTTATGACATCAGATGTGTCAAACTATTTTATTAATTAAAATCACAAATTAATTCTATTAATAACTAATATAATAATTTTAATTATTAATATTAATTAAATTACAATACAAATTATAATGTCGGAAATTTACTATGGAATTTAGCATAATATAATATGTGAAATAATGTTAGTTATTGGAAAAATTTTCTCGATGTTTTTCAATAGTAGTTATAAAAGTAAGTATATACATATAAGTAATATATTATATTATCGAAGGTGATCCCTAAATCTTTAACTAATGTGCAATGAGATAATACATAATCATATTTATAATGGGATAATTTCTTAATAAAACTTACTATTTTGCATTTCGACGCATTTAGATGTAATTTATTTTTATCACACCAAGTCAGTACAATATCCAAATCAGTCAGAAAAAGCTGACAGTTGTCCAACGATTATATTTTTGTATATTTTTGAAACATCAGCAAACACAAGTGTGTGTGACCTTATCTCGATCAAATAGTTAATAAATAAAAGAAACAGTAAAGGACCTAGATTAGATCCTTGCGGAACTCCAGATGTGGCTAAATATTTAAAGTAATGTAATTCATTGTAAGATATATACCTACTGTAGTCTTTCAAGTAAATAGGATTTGAAAAACTTTATAATTGTGAATTGAAACCGAAACATTACAATTTTTCGAGCATGATAAAATAATCAATATGATCACGTATTTAAAAGAAAATATGTACATGCTATATCCATCTGCCCTCTACTGTCTAATATTTCAGATTCATATGATAAAAATCTGCTAAATTAGTATTTATTTATTTTCCATACACTCTCACTCTTTGCAGAATAATCTTCAGAAAGCATAAAAATGCAGAAACCTCTGGAATGCTGCGATGATATCCGCTTTTTCCATGTTAGAGAGACATCTCCTCGTCTCAAATATGATTCGATTATACTTTTCATTTTATAACATTATGATAATAAAGGAATGCGCAAATATGGATCCATTCTTTCTTTCCCCCGCCGTTGTTTTATATCCTTCTTCTCCCTCCCTGAAAATTCCTTTATTGGATACAGCTCACGTGAAGTATTGTCAAGAGTTGCCAAACGATGAGTGCCCTTCTGCAGCGGGATTACAATATACGAAATTGTACCAAGTCTTGTCGGGATGGGGGACTGTTCTAAGTTGCTGTAGGGGAAACCCTACGGATGTGTATATACAGAGCGTTTATAGTGGTAATTCTGTTAAAATATTAGTCTTAATGGATATATCTTCAATGCCTTTGACGATTTTCTATTTTGTAATAGCTTAACGTTTTTATCGATGTAATAAATCTTAAATATTTTAAACTGATTTCTTCTTTCAATGAAAATCGAAATAAAAGAAAAATATGTTCTCATAAACAAAGCTTTAATATTAGAAAGTAAGTATTGCAGGTTGTTAATTTCTCGATTTTTTCTAAACGACTGATGCCCTTTTCTCGTTTTTCTTTTAAGGTATTTTAAAACAGTTTGAACATTCTATAGGCACATTTTTAAATTCGACAGCATAAAAGTAAATGTAATAATATTTTTAGTTTTTGAGGTATGACCACAACTTTTGTTTTTTTTTTGTAGACACCCTTATTTTATTTCAAAAACAAAAAAACGGATAAAATGCATTTTAACATATTATTTGTTGTGTAGATTTCTGGAAAATACAAAATTTTCAAAATACCAACAATATTTAAGTATTCTGACAAAGAAAGCTGGGAAACAAGTTTGACATTTAACATTATTAGAAGCGCGTTAACAGAAACCAAAAATGGTTTCTTACCCAAATGAAGACAAATACAATTTAATAAAATGTTTTAATTTAAGAAATGAAAATGCAGATTTAGCATAGAATTTTTATTTTCAATTGTAGGCATTTATAATCTGAATGTTGTTTTGCGTTAAGACGCTTCTAATAATGTAAAATGTCAAACTTGTTTGTATTGAAAATATTCTGTCAGAAAACTTAAATATCGTTGATATTTTGAAAATTTTGTATCTCTTTGTCCCATGTTTGTCTTGGTCTTCCTCGTTCCTTCTCTTATCCAATTTAGCCTCCCATATCCATCTTTTATCGTTCATGCGATGTAAATGTCTCTACCAATATAATTGTCTTTTTCCACGTATTTTAACGTTGATTCTATTTTAAGTTCTTCTCTTACTTTTATGTCTTTAACTCTGTCCATTTTTGTGACCCCTCCAGCTCTTCTTAGGTACTTCATTTTTGTAGCTTGAATTTTACTTTTCTGTGCCTTTGTTAGTACCCATGACTCGTAACCGAACGTTACTATTCGTCTATATATCGCTTTGAATAGTTTAATGTTGGTGTCACTTGATATTTCTTTCTTATTTATGAAACTATTATTCATTGAATAATATAATTTCAACGTTTTCTCTATCCTACTGTTAATCTCTATATCTTGTTTTCCGCTGCTCTCAATTACTATTTGTAAATATCTAAAGTCTATTCTATTGGTAGATCCTCTATCTCTATATCGAACTTCTGTCGTTCTATTCCTATTGCCATTAATGTTGTTTTTATTTATCCTCATTCTGTAATCCTTTAGTACTTTATTCCGTATATCCAAATTTGTCTGTAGATTTTCTTTGCCCTCTGTTATTATCATTATGTCATCTGCTAATGCTCCTTCTAATATTCCTACTCGTTGTATCTTTCTGCATCCTATCTGTATTTTCTTGCTTTGACCTGAACATTTCTTTATTATTTCATGCATGAACATCATAAATAATACTAGTCCTTTCCTAAAACTGCTTTGTGGTTCATCTAGAGAGTTCTCTACTGTGTCTTTTAATCTTTTACTTACTACAAACATTTTTGTTGCTATACACAACAGAGTTGTGTCCCTCTTCTTGTATATAGGCACTATTAATGCTATTTGCCAATCTTTAGGAATTTGTTCTATTACTACTCTACTCTTATATAAATTTCTAGCAACAGTTCTTTCCCTTGTACACCCATATTTTTTATCATTTCCACTGATATTTTATCGTAACCTAGGGTTTTCCATTTTTTTTTGTTCTTTTACTATTTGTAATTCTTTTAGCGTTACCATTTGTTCATTACTTCCTTCATTAATTTCATCTTGCTTCTCGTATCCATTGTTGTCTATTTCATCCTCCGTTCCTAACAATTCTTAGAAGTATTCCATCTGTTCATTATTTCTCGGTCATTAATTAACCTTGTCCCTTTTTTTGTTTTCAATATTTTTTGTATTATATATTTTTTCTCTTCTCATTGATTTTAATGCGACATAAAATGGTTTTTGGTTTTCTTTGCTCTTCTGTATGTTTAGGGCATGTTAGATCTAAAGATTGGAAAAGACTGCACTCTACGTAAAAAACTCTACTAGAAGCAATTTTCACCATTTCAATATCTCAGGCATTCTCTGAGATACAAATATTCTCTTAAAAGTAATTTCGTAAATTTCTATGAAGGTTCTGATTGCGACTTCTTAAGTTTCTCAAAAAGTAGCCCAGTATTGCGAAACCGCATCCTATCTCTTGTAGTTTCCGAGATACCTTTCAATGACAACGAAATTGAAACACCCTGTACACACTTCCGCTTTTTTTCTGAATAGGTTCTGAACAACCGTGTATTATCAGCATTGGCAACTACTTAAAATGCATAACGCAAACCTCTTACAAACTGAACATTTAGCTTTTAATGGAAATATTATTCTCAGGTAGTACTTGTTAAGTCCGAACTTACATTCAAGACTTTATGAAAGTTGTTGCTCATATAGCATGAAAGTTTGGTAAACATATACAACAATGCCTCCAACTTGACTCTCGAGGAGCTCTAGAAAGTTCCAGAAAATACGTGTTAAAAATAAGAACCGACAAAATCCCGTTCGGATCTTATAAAAGTAAAACAATAAAGCATCCAAGTCATGGCCTCCTTTAATCCCCCGTCGCGTGATCAAGGAGTCTAATCTAGAAACTTTTACTTCACCTGCTTCCACGGTTTTATCACTAAACTTCTACTTGTAATTGTCGTTCCTTCGCACGTGCTTGTTTCTAATCCGATGCATAAAACTCCGGAGAAGGAAGAAAAATGGCAAAGGGGAAGTACGAAATTAACCAATTATCGAACGGATATTATTTTCAAGAGATGTATTATTTTAAATGTAGAAACGATTCAGCTTTAATTAAGATTTGAAAACGATTAAACTAAGCGGGTTATATCCTGTTTTATTCTCCTGAATACATTGTTTCCAGTTACCGCAATGGATAATTAGAAATGTGGAAACTGTTTTAGATATTGTTAATTCAAAATGTGTAGTACAACCATACAGGATCATAACGTTTTTCACAATAATATATACAGGGTTATTCCTTTTATTTATGTCACCCTTTATTATCGTTATTATTAGAGATGCAAAATAAAGTTTCAAGTAAAAGTTGTAGGGCTATATCTGAATCCCTTTAATAAGTTAATGGAAGCACAGTGCCGTACAGAAGTTGAGGGGTACAAGAAGAAATAATATATTCTTTTAAGAGAATACTCGTTGTATCGTTAATTTTTGAATTGTTCTTTTTTTCTAATTTCAAAAATATGGCATATGACATGCCTATCTTTAACTATTTAAGAGTTATTAAAAATTAATGAATTATTAAGAAAGCTACGAAACAGTTATTACAATTATTTATTTCAGTTTCAATTGGTTTGATTTAATAAATGTCGTAACAGAATATTTGTCATTTTCATAGACAACCGTTACTTTGCGGACCCATGTTTATTAAGACTTTTCTGCTTATTTTGGTTCATACTATTACCTCCTGAAATATTTTAAACTCTTTTTTAACACTCTGTATATGACAATATAAAGTATCTAAGAGTGACAAAAGTGACATTTTGTTATCATAAGTTACATCCGTCACCGATTTTCCGGAAGAAAAGACGATTTTGCCCCATTTTTTGAACGAATCGAGCTAGAATTCCAAAATATTTTTTTATTGTTTTTTACGTGGTTAAAATTTTTGTACTTAGGGGTGTATACTCAAAATAAATCACGTATTTGAAAGAATCTAATAATCCAATTAACTATTTTCTTTTTGTTGCAGGTAAGCTTGTGGAGTTAAATATCGCCAAGTTAATATTGTAAGTATATTTATTCAGTAAATATTTAATGATATTTCAGGCGATATTATTAATAATTACCGCTTATTTTTTAATTTAATCATACGTATGATATACGTTTGTTTCATACAAGGACGGAAATTGCTATACAGGGTGTCCCATATAAAACTTTCCACCTGAATATTTCGTTTAATATAAAGTTTTGAAAAAATTTCAAACACACGTCGATTTTTAATTTGAGAGGGGCATCGACTTACATCATTACTTATTTTGTAGTTACCATTTCTTCGTAATACATCGTTTCAAAGCTCTTTTGATACTAAATCCGTAAATAATATGTAAAAAATCATTATTTGTTTTCAAGAAGAAAACATTTTTCTTGTCGTATACCTATTTTCAGTCATACTTTACACATCTAAATATTTTGTTAAAAATTGAAATTTACAGATTTTGGAAAAATAATCTAAGCGAAAGAGAATTAAATATAAATTATTTGTGACATAGATTTTCCACTATATTGGTAACTAAGTACGTAGTTGAATATTGAATATAAGTATAGTATTTTCATGTTTTTCTCATTTCCAGATATACAATGTTTGGATATTCCTGTACAATAAAAACATGTAAAAAAAGTTGAAAGACTTTCAATTTATTTTTTAAATTCACAGTTATAGTTATTGCTAATCCCAAAAGAATAATAAATATCAAATTTTTCCCCAAATATTAAATTCAACTTATTTTTCTTGTAATACCTAATTTTATAGTAGATTTAATTGTTGCTTTCAAAAACTCAGTTAAAATAATTATAACCAATGGAATACAACAGGAATATAATTAAAAATTATCATAATTACCATTACCTAAACTTAATGAGAATTTTTAAATTAAGGTAGGTACTTAAATAGTTTCTGAGGTATGCTGATATTGTTTTAATTTTGGAACAATCGAGTGTACCTGGGAGATTTTATATCGACAACAAACAGTTTTAAATTAATGTAAATTATTAAGTACTCTTTGCACTAGGAAAGTAAAAAGTACAAAGGTACTTTTCCTCCAAAAGTTAAAGGAAATGATCTGTGTGGATTTCCTTTATGGATCATTCAGTCTGATTCTTTGTTCATAAACTGCCAAAATGTGTTTTCGTCTATCATAATATGAAGGAACAGTTTTCCCATGTTATGAATATACACCTTATATAAAAAAAAAATAAATGAACAATTTTAATTTATTTAATATTTATTTTCTTACGTTCAATTATTTCTATAATTTTTTAAACAACTAGTTAAAGCAGACATTTTGGTACTATACTCAATTTGCCAATAACTATATTATTGGGAAACTTTAAAAAATTAATATAAATTCTATTACCTTTTTACAAGTGTTGTAAATCTTTCTCGAACCACAATATTGGAAAACTTTAACCCTTGTAGCATTTTTCTCATCAACAAATTGGACAAAACAATATTTTCTCCTTTTCAATAAAACCGGCGAAAGAAACGAACTTAGTTCTTTTAGAAACTACCGCTTATTCTTTCGTCGTATTTCGTTCCGTTTTTATTAGAAGCTAACGCGAAGAAAATATCATTATGATGTGATATATCTGCACACTTCTTTCGCACATGGCGTAGAGTTCCCCAGATGGATAAAAAGGGAATTGCCTGTTGTTTTTTCATGTCGAATCGTTCGGCCTGTGTTTATTTCTCAATCACCTACTTCAATATCGAGGAGACATTTGTCATAGCTTGTGGACATTCCAATAATCTCCGCAAGAAATACTGAAAATCGCTCCCCTTTTGTTTCCAGATAGAAGCGGTGGTCAATTACTTGATTTTGAAAGGATTTGCTATAGGAACACCCATTTTTACAAAACGGATTGACCACAAATTCATGAATATAATTCAGCATCTTGTTAAAAAAGTTCTACTTACAATTATTATTTGAGCATACAAAAGTGTACATGGATGTAGATTCGGTCAAAATGTGACTAAATTTGTATCATTGTTGCATGCTTTCTGAGTTAAATTAAAACAAAAAATTGCGTTTTCCGACCACAACTTTCAGAACGTTTCAGGAGATCAAAATTATAAACGTTATAATTTTTGCATTGCTCAGAATTATTTTAAATGCAATAGGTTTCGTTTCATGCTGTTTATAAATTGAAGCTGATAGGTGTCAGACATCAATGTATTTTTAACACGCTTATATTAGCTTCACCTGTATGTATGTATGTATGTATGTATGTAACGGAATCTTTCAGCGTAATTTTCACCAATTTCAAGAAGTCTGATCAGCTTGAAAATTTGCACAGGGGTCAAGGACTGATGACAATACAATTATTTAATAACTTTGTTCTAATGTCCTGACTAGGATCATCAGAATAAAAACTATTTAGATTACTTTGCAGGTTAAGTGTATACAATCCATCAGTGTTGTTTCCAAGCAGGCAAGGCAGGGGCAGGGGACTGTAATAGATTCGTGCTCTTGCTTTTCACGTATAGATGGCGACCTGACAAAATTAGTTTTCGGTTTTCGCCTAATTTTAAATTAAAAATTTTTATAAATAAATAAAAATTTGATAATTTATAACAAAATTCAAATAAACATTTTGATTTAAAAAATTTCGAAAAAATACAGAATTCAAAATTAAAAAAAAAAATTCTAAATATAAAATATTGGAGTTTAAAAAAGTTTTGAAATACAAAATTTTGTAAATAATTTTGGATTGTGGAATTACATGATAAAATCAAATTTAAAAAATTTTAGAAATAAATAAAAATTTGATAATTTATAAAAAAATTCAAATAAAAATTTTTGGAAAAAATTTTCAATTGAAAAATTTTAAAATCCAAAAATTTTGAAAAAATTTAGAAAAAGACATTGAATTTGAAAATTTTGAAGAGCGTTCATTTTCAAATTCAAAGAAATTTTGATTTGAAAATTTTGGCAAGAATTTTGAAGAAAGTTTTGAATCTAAAATTTTGTAAAATTAGAAAGAAAAAAAAAAGATTTTGATACGAGAACGTTGACAAAAATTTTAATTTGCATATTTTATAGAAACAAACAAAAATGAAAAATGAAACTATAACACAAAGAAAGAGGAGACTGGAGAAAAAAAAAATGTATAGAAAAACTATATGAAATGGAAAGGTTACGTAAACATGAATGAAATGAATTTAGATTTATTGTCAAATATAAGATATTTTAAAAATTAAGGCTCTTAATTATAATTACTTTTGTTATTGTTTTGAGACTAAAAATTAAGAAAATAAATTATAGTTTAAAAAAACTAAAAAAACACGCTTTAATAGTAAACCGAACTAAAAAGTAGAAAATAATTTTGAAGTATCAAGAGTTTGTTACAGCAATAGAAAATTCCGACAATCAATTACGACTAATTAATTGGGAATAAGATTAAATTAGAAATTAAATTATTAATAAAATAATTCAATTATAGTAAAAAAAAGCGTGGGGTGCTTGATATTAAATGTTACCATTATTTCAGTAGTGCAGCTATTTATAAAAATAAAGTCATTATGAAAATATAGTAAATTGCACCCCACGCTTTTTTTTACTATAATTGAATTATTTTATTAATAATTTAATTTCTAATTTAATCTTATTCCCAATTAATTAGTCGTAATTGATTGTCGGAATTTTCTATTGCTGTAACAAACTCTTGATACTTCAAAATTATTTTCTACTTTTTAGTTCGGTTTACTATTAAAGCGTGTTTTTTTAGTTTTTTTAAACTATAATTTATTTAACTTTAAATAGAACACTCAGAAGCCATAAAGTTGTTCCGATAGTGTTTTGTTTTAATACGACTGCAGTTTGACAAAAACAGGGGAGTTTTAAGCGACGGAATTAAACAAAAGGGAAATAGTTCAAATGTGGATTGATAGTCATTCCGAAGGTTACTCTATGACGTTCAAGGAAATGATATGTGTTAATAAATTTGATATTTCACTGGTAGGTAATCGATTTTATTTTTATTAAATACAAAATTTAGATGCATCTACAGGGTGGATTCGGCCATAATGTCATTAATTTTAAAAGAAGATAGGGAAAATGAATAAACAATTATAAATGCATATTTACGCCGAAAAAAATATTTTCAAAATATTATTTTGCAGACTATAACTGCTGGTGGTAGTTCAAACATTTACCTAGTAGTACCTACTTATTGTATTATGTAATTAATGCTATAAATTATTGTTTAAAAGTATGAAATTAACATATTAAGTTTCAACATAAAAATAATGAAGATTGAAATTACAAAACTTCAATGTATCAAAATAAATCATTCACATTTCATTACATAAATAGTAAAATAAAATCCAATACTCACTAGGTTAAATTATTAAGAGAGACTGAAACGTTTTTTTATATTTAAATACAGACTAATAAAAAAACTCTCGTGCTGTCAACAAAAAACAGTCCTAGACATACCTATTCAGTGATAAACAATCCGGCAATCCGAGTCTTGACTAGGGGTGGGCGATAACGGTTTGGAACTATCGATTATCGATAAATAAAATAAACCGATATTATCAATATATCGATAATTTGTCGTTATTTGTCAGTTCTTATGGAAAAGTGTTATAAAACTATTTAAAGTGTTAAAATAATTAAAATATTGAAGTAATAACTTCAAATAATGAATAATTTTTATATCACAGCGTGTTCTACCGATAAGTTGTCGCTTCTCTTTATAAGATCTGTGGCCTTTGTTATTCACCCGCGGTAGGATTTCATTCACTCAACAGATGTCGCCCACTTCGTGATTGTTCCCTAAATTTTAGGTTACTCACCGAAAATTGTTGTATGGTATAAATAAATCTAAAACCTATGAAAATGTTTACATATAAGTCGCATAAATCATTATTGGCTTCAAGCTTCAAGATACGGCTAAACGTGATTCTTATTGAGTCAAAATATTATCGATATTATCAAAACTATCGATAGCTACCGATAAATTTTCGATGATATCGATAAATTACCGATAATATCGATATTATTGATACTTCGATAATTTTTTATCTGTATTATTATCGATATATCGATAAATATTCCCAATCCTAGTCTTGACTTACCGTATTTAGTTCAATAACCTTGTTTTTAATGTCTATTTAGTGACAAGCGCTGCAGAGCTGCAAAACCGCTAAATAATAACAGAAACAGTCAATAATTAAATTTGCATCTTTATAAACACCCGGTGTAATCAATATGAAATCATGAAAATGTTATGGTAAATACCCAACCGTAGTAATCAGCGCTAATATAGGATGGGCTGTATCTTCTTCATTCATCAGTCATTATTCTCGCGTGGTGAATTTTGTGTGTTTGTGTCACCAGTGTAGTTTATAATTATTAATTAACTTTGCCTAAATAAACATGTTGGGTAAAACGAAGTAGTGAAAGACCGCGGTTATCCTCTGCTGAACAGAAAAATTTATAAAAAATATTTTAATAGACATGTGCGTCTGTGGGAATATCGACGTACAAGCTCAACTTGATTCTGTTTTCAAGAACATAACAAAAACTAACTATGTTTTATCCAAAATGGTTTATTGTATAAAATTTTAAGAAGCTTTTGAACTAGCATTACAAGGGCGCAATGAATTAATTTTACGTCACAACTTAACAAAACGCTTAATGAATACCTGCACCAATTCACCTCAAAAACTATACATACATTTTAGATTGCAAATAAGAAGTTTGCTATATATTTCTAGGTATTAACAATATTGTGTGAAACTAATTTGCGGACTAAAACCCAGACCAGCGTTGAATTACACCCACAATGTCTACCCATATATTCTTTATTATTAGCTTTTGTAAAAACTTTTACTATATTTAGGTATTTTAAGTTAATGTATATCAAATTCCTATCAATTAAGTCATATGTATGCTCTCTGATACCAAACATCTAGGTATGCTAATGAACAATTCCACAGACAAAGCTCTATTCAATAATTATCTAAAAATAATAATAATAATAATCCAGCTAAATTTACTAACCTGGTTTAATGAAAACATTCTATAAATATCTAAGTTCACTTTTGAAACTGTGGGAACTCGAAAATTCAACCACAATAAATGCATTTTTAGGATTGCTTCTTCAGGTGGACTCCTTTAAGTCGCGTCAAATATATAACTATAAAAATTATTATATCAATAAATTAAAATTATTTGAAATTAAATATCGACAATGTCAAACGTGTCGTTAACCTGTCAATGAATTTAAATTAAACATGATAACTACATACTTATAATTAATAAAAAAAAATATCCTTTATGTAATCGTTTTTTATATATTTTTAGGTATTAACAATATTGTGTGAAACTAACTACTCTGCGGACTAAAGCCCAGACCAGTGTTGAATTACACCCACAATATCTACCCATATATTCTTTATTATTAGCTTTTGTAACATTTTTTACTGTATTAGAAAGGTATTTTAAGCTAATATAAATCAAATCTCCTACAATTCCTATCAATGAAGTCATATGTATGCTCTCTGATGCCAAACATCTAGGTATGCTAATGAAAAAAATCTATCACTTCAGTACTGAACATGCTGCTAATATGTGGTCCTGAGTGGCAACGCTGTTGGACTTCCATATAGCTTCAATACTCGAACGCGTCATCAGAAAATTTGTAACGTACCAGGAGCGGCGTGTTACCGATTTTTTTTTTTTTTTGTTATTTGTTTATCTTATGAAAGGTCGAGTAGAAACTTTTTTTTCGATTCCATTCATTACGAGACACCCTTTAGGTATACAAGGCGCATCTTTAAAATAGAATATTGAAGACCTAGAAAATGAATTAAAATCTTCATTCACAGGTCAGTTATATTCCATCATCACTAAAATGTGAAGAATTTTCTGATTGACTCTTCAGTTTTCCATAATTTTTTTATTCAGTTAATAAATAATCGGATGTCACGATCTTTTTTCCTTTGTTGTACTGTATCTTGGTAAAATGTTATAACGACGTTCGATTCGTGATCGTTAAACGATATTTAACATTGTTTTGAACAATTATCCTTTGTAAACTATACTCAATTTATGAACAAAGTGTATAACAGTGTTACTGTAAACTACATTACCTAAAAATAAGAAGCATCAAGTGTCAAGTGTACTTCCAGCCTGCCTTCGCGCTAATGGATATCAATTCAACATTTTCTATAAATACGATAGGTTGGCACCCAATTTTGTTTGTAGAAATACAAATAGTTTTTTTCTGCAAACATCGTATCTCGGATCCCACATTACCATTTACAGAGAAGTAACCAATTCATTTTTGCAATTTATTATTTTTTTATTAAAACAAATTATTCAACTGTCGAAAATATTAATTAATGTTCACACTTATACCTGTTTTGAATTGCATATCTTACGGGAATTTAGGCTTGTTTTTGAAAAATAAAAAACACTTGCGAAGTTTTCGCAATTAATTTTTATAGATTTTAGTCTAGCTCTGAAGAAACAATATAAATAATTGTCGGTAGGGTTATAAGTACCAGGTTTTCATTAACAACTAGTGAAAATTTTCGTAAAAAAAACAGTTCAAAATTAATTAGTGTATGAAAACCCTTCATATACTTATTTGTTTTATTTTTTTACAAACTTTCGTAAAATTATACCATCTGGCAACACTGTATCGGCTTTCGGATGGTTGCCTGTCAGGTTGCTAGGTCATAAACTGTTAAACAGTGACATCTTATCCAGGGCCGTATTTGGATGTATTATTCCACTACAAAATTGGAGTTAAATCTTCTTGGCAAATATAGGATTTTTTGATACAAGATAATATAAGATATACCCGGGATTCAGAAGTTAATTAAAGAAAAGATTTTGAGTGTAGTTCGAAAATGATTTAAAAATACACTTTTGCACGGCACTGGAAACTGGTTCACTGTAAATTCTGTTAAGGCGGCAACCTGCGACCAGATAAAAGATGGAAAAGAAATGCTCAAGGAGAGAAATAAACAACATTTTATAACGCCGATTTTATACAGCAAATTTAACTGCTTTTGCCGCTAATGTTATTAATTATTAATTAATTATTTGTGATTTTAATTAATAAAATAGTTTGACATACTTATTGATTTATTTTTTAGATAAATTCTGAATCATTTTGTATACAGGGTGAGTCAGAAAGAATGGATCAAAGATAAACACTAAGCTGGAGATATTAGATACCAAAATATTATGTTTGAGCTCATCATGCCTTATATGAATATCGTTAGTTTAAATTTTATTCTGAAATTTCTCAATACTTAAGAAAATTTTAATAGCACGACTGTAAATTGGTAATGATAGGTTTTTTGGTGTAAAAATTACAAATTTCAATCTTATTTTGACGTTCTCCTAGAGGGTGTTAGTTTCACCGTATTATTTAGATAAATCAAAACATTTTTTTATATGTTTAAGTTATCCTTAAAAAAAGTTATCAATCTAAAAAAAATGTTAGTTATTTGCATTTAAAAAATTCGATATATTTTGTGGTGATTTTCTTTGAGGCGCTGATATTTCTATTTTTTTTTTTTCTTAGTAGGCTTGTGTGAAATTTTGATGTCAATAAATATTATTCGTGCAATTATTGAGAAATTTCAGAATAAAATTGAAACCTTGAATATATCTTAAACCAGCGTCATTCGTATAAGGCATGATGAACTCAAACATAATATTTTGGTAGTGGTCTAGTACCTCCAGCTTAGTGTTGCCCTATTCTTTCTAACTCGCCCTGTATTCCGAATATTTGCAAGAATCTGTATTTTATATTTTCTTCATTAAAGACGCTGCACCTTGTATATGTGTAAAATTGCACTCATTTATTTTCGTAAGTGCTACTATGTTTTCTACTTTATTGGAACAATCATGAATGAATTATTCGAAACTAATTAACAAACCTGATAACTAACAGAAGGGGAATTAACAAACCCCGTCCCCTGTAATTATATCTAGAATCAAAGTGAACAATAGGAAACAATGCATTATTATTAGCATTCATACGTACATCCGCTTACCTGTACTGCCTCCAGCAGCTTTACAATCCGTATCATGACAGACAACATGTGGACTCGATTTATTTCCTCAATTACCCCCATAGATCATGCCATTGCGGATCCAACCCTTTTATGTAGATAAGAATACAATTTGTAATTCTATCTGTTCGAAACTGTAATTCCCCTTGTGCTCTTAAGATTCTTTCCTCCGATGTAATGCAGAAAAATTGTTGTAATGAATGGGGTTAGTGGAAGGTGAGCATTTCAACAGTGAAAGGGGCGATTTTTAAAAGAAAATCTGCGTCTGTTATCAGAAGTACTGGCATTTCCATTTCGAATATTCATTTATAACATCTCTTCTTGCAAGTTATACCATCACAATGTAATTGTAATGTGAATAGATCAAATTTTTAGAGTTACAGAGTGTAGTATTTTTAATATAAATTCTTATAATATAGTAGAGTCACTTGTCGGTGACGTTTTATCTTTACAGGTTAATTATTGTTTTAGGTTTCTATACATTTAAAAATGATACGTAAACAGAAACGTACACCTTAACTGATATTTGACATTTGTCATAATTTCTATGAAACGTCAAATAAATGATGAAAACAATTGACGACTATGTCCGGCTACGTCATTTGTACTGTAGTGTGTGCTGCGCGCGGTGAGTTGCTGAAAACGGGTAATGAAACCGACTGCATAACTATGTAGTGAGAGCAAACGCGCTTCCTTAGAGTGTGTTCAAGTATAATAATAGGGAATTTTATATTAGTTTGAAATATATTACAGAGTAATCTTTCAAATATTCAAATGTCAGAGCATATGTCTGGCGGTAATAATCACATAATAATTAAAACGCGATATCACTGGAGTGACGTTACACGCCGGTCAGTGCGGTTTGTTTGCTTGGATACAGGTGCATGTTACGGTGTTGCTGATGTAAACAATCGTTTGTTTCTTGTATTTTTGCGTTTTTGTAGCATTTATTGGTCATAGATACCTAGTGTAAATACTGTATAGGTAACGCCAGAATTATTAGTGGTGATGTGGTGAACTTTACAATATAGATCCGCTCGTGACAATTACAGCAATAATAGTGTTGGGCAATTACTAGATATATATACTCGAGGTATTTATAAAATTATCCCATCTCTACTAATAAGTAATAATAATGATATTGTTATGGAAACTCGCCTATCTTCTTAGTTTGTTAATTGTGTTCCTGTTTATGTTAGAATTTGCAATTTTTGTGATGCCTTTATTTTGACGTTTTCTGGAACATTCTCGGCCACATTCTATTTGATTCTCGAGACCGCCGAAAACTTCTAGAACCCTAAAAACATATATAAGCGGATCATTCTCGCCACTGGGGTCAGTTTATATTGAGCAGCCAAACGCGAGTGACAAACGTCAAAGTAAATCGTTGACAGTTCTGAAATTTGTTAGAAGGATATTTCTTGTATAATCAAGAGTGACAATAAAGTTTGTTGGTCTACGTGACGTGCTTCCACGCTAACCCAATTTAGAGATTTGTAAATTAATTTAGTACATTTTTATTGCTATTTACTACTAATTTTATTTCTTCTTATACATTTTTAAAGAATTCTTATTTATTACTTTTGTTTATTATGTTTTCAGAATAAAACAGTTCATTAAATGTAGTTAGGTTAGATAGCAAAATTTTATAAATACGTCAAATAACATTCTACATCACGTAAATGGTTGGAGCAAATATAGATAGTTATTTGGAATCGGACGCGTTGAATACAATATATGAGAAGAAAATTAGAGTTTTCGTTACCATTGACCATTTACCTGGCGAGATACACTTTCTGTGCCCATTTTATGAGTCTATTTTACAACTTTATTCAATACCAATGTCTATTTAACACAATAATACCTATTGATATCACAACTGACAAATTAACTCTTCTAAACGTATGTACTGCATTTTCCGAAAACATAAAAATCGTATACAGATATGAACTAAAGCACACTTCTGTATTTAGATATAGTGAAAGGCGTCTGACGTCACGTCTACGCTGTGGCGGCAATCGTTTTGTAGGGGCGTGGCCAGACTAAATTTTTAAATGCCATTTTTGGGTTTATTTTTCCACGAAATTGACTAGAACAAACGCCATTTTGATTAAAATATTATATTTTTCCTTCTGCACGTATTTACAAAAATCATGCAATGCAATTTCCTCATTCTAGAACAAAAATTATTATTCTTTGAATAATATAACTAACTAAATAAATAAATAATATAATTTCTATTCAAGTAAATGATCAATTATATCAATATAAAATTTCTGGTATTAAATATAAACATATTAACAAGGTTAATTTTTTCTGTATTTAATAATATTTTAACAAAATTGTATTCTTTAAGTAAATCTTAAGTTTGGTTTAATTTTTTTAAACTAGTGTACATATACACTTGAGCGAAATTTCAAATTTTAAGGATAATAATATATTTAAATACAGATTAGACTTTTTCCGTGTAGTTACTCACGACTACTATTTTACTGTTTAATATTTTACATTTTTTTAACTGTTCGATTAATATCTAGTGGCATAATAAAGCATTTTAATTAAAAAATACCGTAGAGTACATTCTAGGAAACATCGGAAGTTATTCATTAAAAATTTTAAATGTCTCTCATGATTTACCGAGGAATTATTAATAAAACGAACCTTTCATAGGATTAATTAAATTTTCCCATAAAATAGACTGGAATATTTTAACACCTTCACAACTAAAGTGATACGAAGTGGGAAGCTTTCAATTTTCATTTGGTTTATTTGAAATTTAAAATGTATCGTCTAGACAACGTAGGTGGTTAGCTCGAGACCGGAGAAAGGTCGTTTTGAATATTTAAAAGCTATTAATCTGATTGATATTTATAGTACATATGTATATTAATCAAGTCCGGGATATATATGGTTGTATTTAATATTGGGCAATAGAATTATGTTCTACTACTAAATTAGGGTTATATCCGCTTTTGTGTAGTACGAGTATCCCACTTTCAAGTGACATCATAGACAGTTTTAAAATTTATTGACACAGAAATGCTTAAAGCTAGGTTTAAATTAATATACAGAGTGATTCAGATCTTATCTAAAAGAATTTGGGAATAGATGCGTCATGAAAAATGGAGTTAATATGTTAAAAAATATTTTTGTAAAATCTTTATAGTTTCCGAGAAAAAAAATTATAGTAGTTCTAGTAGTGTCAACCTTTACATCGCTGGGTTATTGTAGTCTCTAACCAAGCGATTTGAAATATCCGATTACTTATCGTATTAATTTTTTTGTGATACAAGTATTTATATTAGTTTTTCAAATATAAAAAAATGACTTACATCTATAGCAACTCGCAGTTGATGCATATCGTTTTAATTTATGGTGAAGTGACAATGCTTTAGCAGAACGATTTCCCGGTAAACATGTATTTACAGTAAAGCTAAGAACAGTAATAATGGCTTCTGATTATTGTGTTTATGGTTATAAAGTTAATATATTGGTTAATGTCTGACATTTTGTTTTTCATAACAGTAGGATTGTAAAAAAACTAATATCGTAATTACTTATAAGATAAATGTTGTAAAGAGTTTGATAAAACATCGGATGTAGAAATAAGAATTTACAACAATATTGTTCAAAATTTTATCTAGCTTCATTTAATAACGCGAAAACAAATATATTTGATAAAAAGTGTCAAATGATGCGACAAAAAGCTGGTGTATTTTTTATCAAAAGTTTGTAGATTGGTGCAGGTGTCTGAGAAAATCCATTTGACTTATTTTTCCGGAAGTCGCTATATACAGGCTGAGTCAGTTATAATGTCATTAATTTTAAGAGGAGATAGGGAATAATGAGTATAATGCGAATACGCGATTAAAAAAATCTAAATGCATATTTACGCCGAAAAAAATATTTTCAAATCATTATTTAAACCCTCTTTTCAGACTGTCACTGACCGGTCACAGCCTTGATCGTTTACAGCTCACAGTTCAATATCCAATGAAATCAAATAATTCTATTAAAAATTGCAAGTAACGCGGTCCACTCAGGTTTTCCGGAAGAAAATACGGTCCAATCAAACGATACCCGTACACTCTCGTCCATACGTTGACAACAAATCGCCTCTGAAAGCTAAACCGACAAGTAGCGTGTGGATTTTCCTCTGAGTAAATGTAGCTGTTATCACTGAAATTAGCTTAGTTATATTGAAATCACAAAACTCCAACGTATCTAATCATAAACCGAGTAATAAACCATTTACGTACATTACATAAAAAACCTATACCCAATGGGGTAAATTATTAAGCTGAAAAGTAAATACTAAATAATAAAAAACCATCGTGTTGTCGACAGAAAACTGTCCAAGACCGAAACGGCACACCTCTGATCTGATACTCAAAAAAGTTATCGAGAGTGAATCTTGACCTACCGTATTATTAGGTCAATAACCTAGTTACCTAGTTTTTGTACTGTTATTTAACGACAAGGAGTAAAACTATTTTTTTTATTCTAGATACATGAATGAAATATTGATTTATTTGTTAATAAAAACAAATGTAGATAATAAATAAATGTTTTCGAATGTTAGGTTATTACAGTTTAATAATTTTGATATTACGTTTTCACTACGTTTTACAAATAAATATGAATTTTTAGTATTACTCGAAAGTACAATTAATTATTCAGTTTGTAGTTACGTACATCTAGCCTAGAAAGTTATTGTTTTTTAAGTAGTATGGTGCTAACCTGTTTAAAATGCCAGTTCGTGTAAAACTGCACTCATCCGTCCATAGCATTGTATTAATAAAATTAGGGTCACTCGACGCAGTTTCACAGAACCCGTATCGCGAAGGCACTTACACAAAGTTCGCGCGCATTCTCCGTATAGCACTACCATTTCCGCATATTCGGAATTTGTAAAATTAAGCATTGTGAATTTACGACGAATACGCGAGACCGAAATAAACAAACTACTGCTTTCTGCTTGTATTCTCTCCATCCCCCCTCCAAATGTGTGGCGTGATCTACAAATTTGGGGGGAAAGAAATGCGGGAAATGCAGAAAATGCTAAATGGGGGTAAATTTGAATATCACGCTAAAGTGTTAGACGATATTATGTATGTAAACATGACGTGGCAACGATGTTTAATCCGGCATTCGATTGTTGTATGGGTGCGTCATCAGAAAGTTCGTAGCGCACCTGGAGCGTCGTGTTACCGATTTTTATAGGGTGATTTGTTTATTTTTTTGAAAGTCGAGTAATTTTTTTTTCTATTTTCTGCCTTTATTGGGCCTCCCGAATACGTGGTTAAAATTAATGACATTATGACTGACTCATCCTGTATTGAGAACTATAATTTAAGTTAAGAAAAATCAAGATATAAGCCATTTTTACATTTTTGAAAAGAAGTTCAGAGGGTTACAACTTAAAAGGCCAAAAGACTCATAAATGTACGTTAGTGTGGTCCACTTGCTATCGCTTTGACTTTGGAATGACCTTGAACTTAGGGCGATGGGGTTAAATGGATACTTAGATTCTGATTCAGCTACCCCAAAAACATAAATGTATGATGGTCTGCTCCACTTAATTTCTATGATCTAAAATATGCCAATAGGGTTTACAATAATGTACTGATATCAATACGCGCATACATCTTCGTTTATTTTATTATAGACAAAGCTACTGATGCTGTAGGCGCTCAGCAGCCAATTTTTTAATTGGTGCGTTAAAAAGTAACACTGCTAGTGACAGTATCTACTGGTTTCTAAAGTGCTGGACAAAACTGTCAAAAAAGTGTTCATTAAGGCGCCTATAAGAAGGGACATTTTAGGACGACTTTACCAGGCATACCTCTGCCTCCCGAACCAGTTATAACTAGATGGGATACTTGGTTAGAAGACCACCAGAAGTATTTTGATAAAGAATTCGATGAACATAAAAGATGTTATTTGTAGATTTAATTCTAATGGCATCAGCGCTATACACACACTCCATGACTTACTGAAGGACCAAAATATTCGCGATAACATGCAATAATAGATACTATGGTTTCTTAGTTAGTGCAATAAGGAAATTAGATTCACATGGACTATCTCTAAATGAACATAATGGATGATGTACAAAAAATATATACGATGCTAGTAATATACTCCCAGTCAGTAGCATGATAAAAGAAAAAATGCAAAATGTGTTGAAAAAATCCAGGATACACCCTTTTGGTGTTTAGTTGATACATATCAGGAGATACCAGCAGCTATATTGTTCATGGCTCAAAAATGTCTTGTACTGTCCTTTGTTAACAGTAGACGCTGAACGGTCATTTTCCCTACACAAGTTAATTTTAGGTGTTTAAGTTTCACTACAGAAAAGCACGTAATAATATGTTTTAATAATTTCCAATGTGCCACGGAAACCTTGTCTCAACACTAAGGTTGGTTGGATAAGTGCTGTAATTTTGACGTATGATCTTAATTTATATAGATATTTTATCCTCGACTTAACCTAACCTTACTATTTGGTAATAGTACTATGTTGCGACATATTTTCTGTGAACATATTAATATGTTCATTGGTATACTGACTACGGTCCTGTTAAACTCCGCGCTGCACTATCTCTACTGTTGAGAGAGAAGGAAAGTTCTGGTCAACACGAGAAAAAGGCGATGCAAATTTAAAAGAAAATGAAATAACTGAGACGCTTGAAATTACCTAGGATTTGGAAAAAATGTATCTGTAAAAACCAAGATCCGGGACGTCCCAAGTCATATACCAGAAAGTTGTAAGCCAGTGCACGAGATTGAAGTTCTTTCTGAAAAATAGAGTGATACGTCTCTCCAAATATCAAGAAAGATGTGGTCATCATATATTTTTTCACAAATGGTCGAGATCGAAAATGAAAACACGCTAAATTACTTACTTTTGGAAAAAAATATTAAAAATGATACAACTTACAAATGATAGTTGGCAACTTCAAACCCCTCGCTGTAAGCAGTCTGAAGTTACTTAAACTATTCAATGAAACATTAGTTATTCGCCAATACACCAATCGAACAGAACCCGAAAATTTGGGGAATGTTTAATCAAACATCTGGCGCTGTAGTATCCACCGAGAATTTATTACCTTGCTACCTGTGCTCTGGAGGCAGAGGAAAATGAGGGAATTCTTCCTCTGCTAATTTGTGAAAAAATTCTGTTGCGGATACCGTTACACGCATATATTAAATTCATCGCCAAATTACTGTATTTCGAACGTAAATGAATGTTTAATCAGTGCTGGATATAATATATTTGTTTACTAAATCAAAGATTTGATTTATATTACAGCCGGCCGCAATAATTATAACCGCAAAAATTTAATTAACTAAATATTCCCTTTGGTAGATGGGCTGGTATTTATATGCTTTTTACCCACTAAATGTTGGAATTAGATTCTGTTTACGTACGAATTCCTCGTCAATACAGCAGTACAAAATTATACATTAGGTATCTATACAGTGTATATTGCTATGACTAAGTGTAAATATTTTAAGAAGGGATAAAGAATTTTCAAACTTAATAAAAAAACATTTTTTATTCGAAACAATATTAAACCTTTATTTATCAGCGACTCAGGTAACCAGAAACAAGTTGTTGTTATAATTGAAACCATGTGTGTTTGCGTTTCCGATTTTCTATTTTTCTTTAGATTTTAGTGCTTATTTTTATTTCAATTTTAAAAATAAAGAAATTTGTGTCGGGTACAGATATTTTCCTGTAAGTTCGCCAATTTCTTTTTTTAGGTTATCAAACAAGATTTGATAATGAAAGCGAGCGTATTAAAAATTTTCTGTTTTCTATTGACCTTCCTTTCGTTAGATTTTCTTAGAATAAATGGGCATTTTATTTAACCATATGCAAAGTGTGTTTTTAGTGGGTCAATTCGTATAAGTATATGCATCGACAAGAATATTGAACTTGATTTTCCTCGCTTGTCAATAACTGGAGACAGTAAAGACTTGAATATTTCTCCAAGCCTAATAATACTAGTATCATCAATATTGAACTTACTTGAACAATGCATACATTTTCATTGACTTATTTGATGAAAGCTTTACCATTACTCAATCATCCACATTTAGTGTTTCAATAGAACTGTTTATCACGTCCTTTAACTTCATCCTCTTTTTCCTGCATTATTTCATCTAAGACATCGTCGTTGTCTGATGCATTCTTAATAACATCTGCGGTTTCTTTACTTTCTACGTTATTCTCGATAACAGAGGTAGATTTTTTCTTTCTTGGTGCTTTTACGAGAAATTTTCTTATCGGCTTCTATTTTTACTAATGCATCTATTGCCTCAGCCCCTCTACAAATACGTTTTCTTCCAGTTTTTACATTAGGAACTTGTTTCACTTCTTCCAATAACAGTGATTCAAATTATTTTTTGTATTGATGTTGATAATTCAGTATGGGGCACAACAAATTCTGAAGTAGAAGATGTTGATATTCGCTCATCTTCGGAGGATACAGATAGTGCATTAGTTGAATTCTCGAGAATACTAGGTGTTCGTGCCATAGATGAAGTATTTCCATTAAAAGACAACCATCTTTGATATGCTTCCGTTTAGAAATTTGTTGGACAAACCACTTTATCGAAACCAACAGCCTTTTCAAATCCGGTTTTTATCACATCAGGAATAAGATTTTTCCATATTGTTGCAATCATGCTTGAAAAGATCTGATTTTAGCAATTTTCTGCCAGGTCTTCCTCTGCCATCTGATGAGTTCTTCTTCCTACTTTATTTTCATTGATCTGACGATACTGAGATCTCATGGTTGTAAGGCATGATTGCTATCTCTTGTAATTTGTACTAATGGTAACCTAATATAGAAGGCATCACCATCATAAGAATAGCTAGTCTTTGAGCATTGAAATATTTCGCAATATTCTAGTAAAGTGAGTGAAAAAGGTTTAGGGTTTTGGGTTCCACACATTTTTACCCTTGAATACTACCAAAGACGGTAATTTTTCAGCAGTATTACTGTCAATAAGACAGTAATATTATCTTCGCCGAGATCAGTAGTTGCTCAGTGAGAGGATATTCTTATTGGTCCTAGGACCTTTACTCGGCTAGGATCCAAGCGAAAGCTTGTTTGTCCAGATTCCATAGCTCCGTTTGAGCAATATTAGTAGTAACTTCTTTTAATAGTTTAAAATAGTCATAGATCAAAGGGATCTATAATTTTTCATGCAGCTTCCACAACTTTTCTCTCCGAACATATCAGCCTCTAGAACCTCTTTTAAAGCAAAATTATTCATAAAAACAATCTTTTAGTTGTATACAGAAGATGCCACCTTTAATGCGCTGTGACGAGTCCCAGTTTTATAAATTTGTCCTTTCATTCACTTTTCCAGGCCGACTCGAAAGCTGTACCTAATAAAAGGAAAATTATATCCTCGCTAGGCCCCACGGGACATCTGAACGCAGCATTCCGGAAATCTTTAACCCGCCCGTTTCCTTAACTGTCAGTTGCTTTTAATTTATCTAACTAATCGTCGAATCAGAAGACAGAAAGAGGGCTACTATATTTGATGTATAATGTTGATAAGAGTACAATTAAATTAATGTTGCAAATATGTTTTCCCGATATAACATAACAGGAACCTTTTATTAACATGTAATTATTGTTAGAAAGGCCGGATTATAATCCCTTCTCCTCCTTCTGAGGGCAAATGAAATCTTTGTTATATGTTTTAGAAATTAAGTAAAATTTCAATTATCTCGGAGCATAATAATTTAATCGTTATGAACATACATTACTTTCGTAAATAATATTTATTGTTATACAATTGCAATTGTTAATTTTGAAAACATTACCATATTTTCACAACAGCTATAGTACCAACAGTACTTACAGATAGCTAGTCCGCTTCTAAAAAGCTAGAAAAAAACAAGGACTGGTGAAGGACTCCCTGCTAAGGCTAGGGATATGCACAATAATTCTGTTACTGGCAGCGACTAGTTACCTAGGTTGTGACATAACAACCCGGAAAATCATAGTAGATCAAATAGTAGATAGATACCGTCTAAGTTGTATTAAGAATATTACACTGTAAAAAAATAATTACACATTTTTACACAAAAAAAAAACACAGTCTTGTGTTAATCATAGCCCACACGGTATTGTGTACTTATATGAATATTTATACACATTTCTCTGTATGCAACAGTTTGTTAAAGGTTTAACAGAATTATTCACTGTGTTAATATAATAAATGTTATATGCAATTTGTACACATTTCAGTGTTGTTTGTATCACTAAAGGTGTAGAGTTTACACATTAAAGTGGATTTTTTTTGTATATTATAGTAATTGCAGAACCAAAGTGTTATAGTGATAATTAAATAACACGTTTACTCCTTACAAATTTATTTAAAAATTATAATTTAGTTCAAATAAACAAGTTTTATTTTAACATGTCTAATAAAGGACTTCACATTCCAGTAAATCATAAACAACGAAAAAAAATTTAAATATATTTAGGTATTACATAATATGAATTTACAGAATAAAGTCGTAATGATCTTAACACATTATTTCCTTTCTCTAGTCACCAAAAACAATTTTAATATATGTATTTATAATATGCTACTGACTGATTGATTATCCAGAATAAATAAGTACAAATATTTTAACTGCTGGTGTAGTTCGTCATATAGATCAGTCTAGTGAAAGCCATTTTTAAAAATTTCTAATATTTACGGAGATATTGTTTTTCCCCACATTTTGAGGACAGCTGGTGCTGGTAGATCTGTCATAACCAACCTAATGAACCATATGATTTGTTGCGAGGTTGCCATATCTACTCCAATATAAATATTACGTTTCCTTTAACGTAATAGTAAAGTAATACGGTTAATTCTATTTTAAAAATACTTGTTTGAAGCATACGTACAGTAAAGTTGGATATGTAGTATGATACGCAGTATTATTAACATAAATTTTAACTGCTTAACTGACCTTACTATAAACGATTAAAAATTAATTTCCGCAAGTTAAATACATACTACCATAAAGTATTTAGGAAGATATTACGTGATATTACTATGTTCAATGTTCAAAAATTATACATAAACGTGCACACAAGCTTACCTGTTTGTTAAAAAATTAAACATTTAATCAGTAATCCACATTTCACAAGTTAAATGTCATTGTACACTGTTAGAAAGAGACACAAGACACAATTTCCTTGTTATTTTATGAAGAACAACGAAAAACAATGATTTTCACACAGCATATTAAATTTAATTTGCGTCACATAACCCCAAATGAGTCAGTATTAACCATTTATTTGTGACATTTGTGTAACACTGTGAACCACACGTTCAATCTGCACTGCTATGACTCATAAATGTATGAAAGTCAGCGGTCCTCAACAAGTTTTCTACAGAAAAATTACAAAATTTATTTAAAATTTCAGTTTTTTATTTCTGATTTATTAATTATGAGTGTTCTACACAGTGAACTATACTGCTGGTTAAAATATTTGTACTTATTTAAGGTTCACCGTGTATACTTGGGTCCTTACTATTTATCATCTTTGTTAATGATAGTATAAGCGATATTGAAGTTAACTGCTTGTTATATGTTATAGATTTATTTTTTTTTAATAATTACTTGTCAAAATGACTGCATATTTTTGACAAAAAAATATCTATAATAAATGTCTGGTTGATTAGGAATACAATTCAATTAAATATTTAAGACTTAGGTATACCACCAAAAATAATCCTTTCACTTATGACTGCACCTTAGGTACCACATGCTTACAACCACAATATACATGTACATTTCGTGATTTTAGAGTAACAACATTCGATAAAGAATTATCTTTTGCAGCGCAAAAAGATCAAATAGATGTAGAAGAGATTTTTCTGATATAAATACTTTGAGAATATTATATGTTGCTTTTGTCCGGAAAAAAAATTAAATATTGTTCTCTTGCGTTTAAACCTAAATTTAATGTTTACATTGACCATATAGAGGGGATGTAGAGGAAATGTCTGAAATTATTATATTACAAATCAAATTCTGTTTATCCACAAGTTGGTGTTCCGCAGGAAGTTACAATATTCTCAATCATGGCACTTGACCAAAAGCGTAAATGTTATTCTTAATTTATTCTACATAAACTTATTCACAATATAATTGACTGTCAGCATTTATTAAGAAAGCAAAATTTTAGAGTACCGCACTTAAATGGTTGTAGGCCTCAAAGCTTCTATCTCTCCATCCCCCATTCAAACGTTCGTAAGCGTTTTATTTTTATGTACAACGTTTGAAATTGTCATTGTGAAAATTTTGACATTTTTTATTGTTCTATTAGTTTCATAAAAAATTGTTTCAGATGATTAAAATATAAAATTAATAATTTTATTTTTAATCGTCTATTGTAATTTTTGGCAATTATTGTTGGAGCTACTATTGTATTTTGTGTTATATCTTTCTTTCTATGCTTTATTATTACCTGTAGAGTAGTTTTATATTAAAATAAAATATTTTGTATAAAACGCAAAAAAGCTAGAGTGTTAAACTACTGAATTGCACACTGAAAAATCTCATTTATACCAACATGTTTGCAGTGTATTAAATGAAATATCTTTATTTTTACTTAGAACATGCTAAGTATTTTCCTTTTTCAAGATTTATAATACGCAAGTGACTAAATAAAATGTAATTTCCATAAGAAACGCAGATATAACTATATGACTTATTTCAAATACATGTGGGAATTTTATAAATATAGTACAGTTATTTTTATCTAGATACAAAAAATCTGAAATGCATAATGTCATCATCAAAATATTTCCCTTTTCTCTCCAACGACCAAGATATACAAAAGACTCGATACTGTTTTGGTTTATCACATCGATGTAAGGCAATAGAAAAACGACATAAGAAACTGCCATAAAAACATCAAAGGCTTCGTCTATTTCGTCAATAATAATTTAAAATAAAATTAAGTATATAATAATGAATGTAAATGTGAATGTTTGGAAAAAAAACAAATGCTAAATACATATTTTGATTAAGCAAGGACCACGAGGAGGTAGGATTGGGTAGGGCAAGGATACATAACAGAGAGAGAAAAATAACTAATAAGTTAAAATATAACATATTATTATATATAAAATATAAATATAAAAAATAATAATAACAGAAAACAATTATGCAAAAATGTTTTTTTGGATGTATCACTTGTATCCCATTCTTCATCAACAGTTATAATGAAACACTTTTATTTAGCCTAATCACTTGGTGCAGCTTTATATAGTCTCCTTCAATTTTTATGGCATGTTTTACGATTTTTTTCCAATTAACTGATGTAATTTTATTCACCTTGCTTCTTATAACATCTTTAGCTATTTTGTCAAATTTTGGAAAGGTATTATTTCTTTGAAAGTCTCTTTTTAACTGACAACATATTAATTCGATAGGATTAAAAACACAGTGGTATGGATGCAATCGTAGAGCGGTATGTCCGTAGCCATTTGATCAATAACGTATTTCTTTGCAAAACTTTTGCTTTTGATTATGCAGCAACTCATCTTTTTTCAATCTAACATGGTACGCATTTTTATGGATATTAAGAAATTTTTGAATATTCTTTTTTTGTGTCAGTATTTATAATTTTTCTGAAAGTCTTGGATGGTATGGGGCGTTGTCTTAAATAAGCCGTTTTTTCTAATGCTCTAGGTTCTCTATTATTGTGTTTTATATTTTTATATACATTATATCTAAGTAACTGAATTTGTTCGTCGTCCGTCCTAACCTCTGCATCTTCGCTATCACTATTCGTTTGATCTGTACTTGTAAAGGTTGAGGTTCTTCCGAGAAATCCTTCCAACGTCAATATTTGTTGAAAGGTGAAAAAAGAATAGATACTATAGCGGCACTAAGTATTACAAAAAATTAAAACAAACACGCTCACAACACAACACTGAGTGTACTCACAACAATGCCATAATACTGTTTAAACAATTAAATACTCCAACGTCAATATTTCTGTTGAAAGGTGAAAAAACGAATAGATACTATAACGGTACTAAGCATTACAAAAATTAAAACAAACACAACACTGAGTGTACTCACAACAATGCCGTAATACTGTTTAAACAATTAGATATTCACAACACTAATTTATAATGAGCCAACGATAACAGTAATTAAAAAACACCTAGTATATCAGGAAAGTAAAAACACAGTCGAGTCTGTGAAATCACCTAGCACTGAAAAGTACTGCCCTGCACTGCCAGCAAAGTAAACAAGTAATAATCTTGTCTTGGCGTCGTTGACTGCCCTCTTTGTCTTCCTTACGGTGTTCAAGAACGACGTACGTCGGCGTGTTGGTAGACAATAAACTGTATAGTTGCCAAGTTTGTTGTTTACGATTCATAAAATTAACTTCTTAAAAACGGTATTGCGAATTTGCAAAGTGCTAATAACATTTGCTTTAAATTATATTGCACCCCTCTATCTCACGACGTATTTTGAAATTTTTTATACTCCCTTACATCGATGAGATGTGCTGTACTTTCTGTAATTACATTAAAAATATTTCTTAAGTATACACTGCGGAAGAATGCCTAAGAAGGCACCTTTTAAAACAAATTCACGAAATCTGCATAGTTCCCCGCTTCCAAATCTCCAAGGACCTAATGAACGTACGAAGGGGATTAAAGGCCACAGTCTGGCCAACCCTTTTCTTGCATTCCCCGATTTCGGGATTCACCACGTCTGATTCCTAGAGAATTAGAACCTCACTGGGCCGCGCAAATATAAATTAAATCCATGAATTTCATTTGTTTGTTTTACTTCGCCCATTTTACGAATTCCGCTCGCCTTAATGGCTTTAATCGCCCCAACCTGCACCCCTGCATTGATTAAAAACAACACACATACATTCATAAAATCGGGGATGTTTTACATCTTGGGTAGTATAATGTGTTTTAATTAATATGTCTAAATGCCAGATTCGCAGTTCCAACAAACCATAGAGATCGTAGCGGCAGGAAAGCGGGTAATTAAGATTTCTTGTACAGCAGAATAGGCCAATATTCGAATTAGTAAAGAATGAGAATGTAAAATATCCGGTATATAATGATTTTCCGGGTTGTTATGCTGTGACTCAAAGCGTCCCTAGACGTCTGGGATTCTTTGACCTGCCCCTGTTGTTCTCGGGCTAGGCTCTGTGGAGGGGTAGATCCGCTCTCGGTTTCTTTGGACTCGCCCATATATTGATTTCGGCTCCTGTTGTTAGTTTTACGATTGCTACGGTTGGAATCGTTCCTCGGATAATGGCCTTCCGAGACGTCTCATAGCCGCCTCTGTAAACATTCGTTGCTCATAACAGGTTTCGGAACCCGATCAATCCACATTAAATGCATGGAAAGCAACACAATGGCCGGAAAAGGTAAATGTTTGGGCTGGAATAGTACACTGAGAAAAAACTTCACTAGTGGAAGGCAAAAATTTATTTGCACCAGCAAACAACTTGTATAAAATAGATGATAAACAATGCAATTGTAGCAGCTAAATCAAGTTTTCTGAAAATCAGTTACTACTATAGTCATAAGTAAAGAGGTCATCGAACTGTGGCTATCAGCAGTGACTAATATTTCTTGCTGGAGTACCTGAATTATATTGCTGTAGTTATTAAAACTTTTAACTAAATTTATTTCTGATACATTAAGGACAAGTGAACTGTGCATTACAGGTTAGTTAGACTGTAATGCAGAAATAATGACATGCTATATTGCTCTTTTGTATTTTAGACAACAGAAGTATAAGTTTTGTACTTGTCTTAAAACGCATGCTTCTTTAATATCAATAAAAACGGTAATTGGGTCACAATTCCAAAAGTAAAGGTATTATGCAACGTATATTATGCGAAATAGAAGTAATGTATTATGGAAATATATTTTTATATACAGATTACATACGCATGATATTTTTTTACTAGTTATATTTTTCGAAAACTAGACGAATATGTATTGTTTCTGACAAGATAAATCTACTGCATTATAGTTCAGAATCCAGAAATGTCTTTCAACAATTCACAAGATAAAAGCATATCATCACATGAAATGATAAACAAACTCGCGCACTCGAACTAGCCAGGTGACGGTCATAGTCATTCTTGAATTAATTGTTGGATGGAACTTCATATAAGCGCTTAGAGCTGAATTCCACTGATACAATAATAATATTTGGTATTCCATAATTATTAAAGTTACCCAAAACACATAAACTACACCGCCTCAAAGTACACGCCTTAACCACACAAAGTTTAATGACGCCGAATTAAACTGATTTACGATCCTTCGGCATATTTCACCTTTATTGGTGATGGTATTGATTATATTCAGAAGTATCTTTCAAACTTTACTTTAACCATATCACATGTCTCTGGAAACGTTAAGGAAGCTAAACTGACGACGTGGCAACAAGTTCGGAAATTGTTCTACCAAGGTCAAAGTAAATTAGTTAAATGTCAATTTCCTCATAAAATGTTGCGTTTCTGATTTTACCCTCAATGAACGATGCATAAGGATTGAAATTACCGTCAAAGTAATACTATGACATCTATGACATGATTCGGATCGGTCAGTGGTCGCGCGGTTTAAGGTGTCAGTACAACACCTTGAATCGAGGTGACTAGATCGGTGTTGGTTCGAGCCCAGCTGCCGGTAGACCGTATATAAGCTATATTAGTGAAGAGGTTTGGCGCCCTCTCTGCGGGTATGGTAGGGTGGAAGAATGTTGGCTTGGATCAATGTGAGAGATTGATACCGGTTGATATTTGACTACCCCCCTAATTAATGAGGTTTTCCAGGTTTCTCTCATTCCTGCACTGAATAGTGTTTAGGGCCTACCAACGTAAGTCGTTCCTGGGCGCAAATGCAGCCTGCTTAATAATAATATGCCGCCCCCTCTCCCGCACAAGTCTCCGACTTCTGGGCTAATCCCTGTGATTAGAATGAGGGGTAGAGATATTATTATTATTATGACAGCTATCCTTCAATTGTTTTCAAAGTACACTTAATTTGCTTACATCGCAAAAAACGAGATTTATCATTATGTCTAGAATATTTAAATGATTTCTTAACAAACGGTTGGTTTGTTTCGACCAAACAAGTATCAAATTTTTAGACAAATTGGAATGGATTGGCTGTTCCAGAAAATATTATCAAAATTTCAATAAAATTAAAGACAAAAAAATTATGATAATTTCTTCAGTAAGTATGTACCCTATTTATCCTTTAGGGCGCTGCAATTTTAGAACCTAAAACTACATCTCTATTAGGGTTGCCGTCTGCCTTTATTTCGGAAGGACAGTATTTACTTGAGCCTCTGTGTCCTTCCACAGAAAGTGACAATATGCAAAAATAATTGTAATGTAATGAGGAAATAATGGTAACTAACAACCAATAAATAACAATTCAACCAAATTTTATACATGTCAATTTTTTGTTGTTTTTGAAAGCAGAATCAAGTTGAGCTTGTACGTTGATATTCCCAAATAATGTAAATCGCATTTGATTATGAATATGAATCCATTACTCATGATCAGTAGGTACTGAATAGGACAGACCCACACGGAAAACACAGACGCACATATCTGTTAAAATGTCAAATGACAAATAGCAAATTTTATTAATAATATATGTCAACTACACTGGCAGCACAAACACAAGAAATTCACCAATCTCTACCACGCGAAAATGATAGGTAACTGATAGAAGTGATAAATGAAGAAGGGAGAAAAGTCGGGCCTCGGGCTCGCCTGCATAGGAAAACGGACCCGAACGATGTACACCGGTAACGTATCAAACGGGAATTACAGCTTATCCGATATCGGCGCTGACTGCGGTTAGAAATTTATTTAATATAAAATTCTCATGATTTCATAGTGATTACACTGGGTGTTTACAAAAATGCAAATTTAATTATTGTTTATTTATGTTACTATGTAGCGATTCTGCAGCGCTTGTCATTGAGGAGACATTAAAGACAAGGTTATTGTTAATCACTGAATAGGTTTTTTGTTGGCAGCATGAGGATGTTTTTACTGTATGTATTTTAATATAAAAAACGTTTCAGCCTCCCTTAATAATTTAACCTAGTGAGTATCGAATTTTCTTTCATATTTATGTAATGACATGTGAATGGTTTATTTTGATTTGTTGGAGTTTTATAATTTTAATATTAAATATTTTTTATGTTGAAACTTAATATGTTAATAACATACATTTAAAACATAATTTATAGCATTAATTACATGTTACAATAACTAGGTACTATAGGAAAATAGTTACATTTGGCAACGCCGCATCAGGCGGGCACCGAGTTGAACTGCCGCCAGCAATCAGTGACAGTATGAAAAAGGGGTTTAAATAATGATTAGAAAATATTTTTTTGGAGTAAATATGCATTTATTTTTTTTAAATCGCATACATTATGACTGAATCACCCTGTATACATTTACAGCTTTGAATCGTAACCATGAAATTACACAATATTACACTTTTCAGAATTCAAAAATAAATTGTACATTTTCAGTTTTACAGTCTGAGACCGAGAAGAACTTGGCGAATTGCACTTAATTTGATGAAGTTAATAAGCTCTAGCAGAATCCAATTAAAATAATTTATGTAACCACGTCGCTCTATTAGATCTGCCGTAAATGAGACACGCCGTGGGGAGGTTTCGAAAATGAAATTTCACCACGTGTTTTTCCTTTAAAAACGCCCATAAAACTAAAGTGTAGCGATGCGGCAACTGTTAGTCTTTCTCCTGATGTGGGGAGCTGGAGAACGGCAACAATAAGCACTTAAATAAAATAACATATACAAAGGGTCCTGCTCATTGGAGCGAGCGCAAGTGACCAGTATTTTTAGCGATAAAGCCAGAGAGTTTTATGGCCGGACCGCATTCACTATCGGCCGCTTGCACACCGGACATTTATCATTTGATACTTACTTTATCCACCGCGGAAACTTTGAATATATCGCTTTCCTGGTGCAAAATGAATTTTGTGGGGTCCGGCCTGTGTTAATTAAACCGCCGACTTTATTAGTACTACTACATGACCACTAACGAATATTGTATTTCCTAGCCGTCCGTTCTGTGGGGCGTCGTTTCGCGGCGACGCGACGTTTGTTCAAATTAATTATTGGATCTACGCTTTGCATAACAATTATCATCAAGTCGATGAACTGGAAACTCTAACTAAAATCGTTTGTATTGCAGCCAAAGAACTACATAAAAATAAATAAAGTTACTATAAACGATTTTCCATAACTTTTTTGAAGTATAGTGACTTTACATTAAATTCGGAGAAACTACAACAAAAAAAATGTTCCCATAAATTACTGCAAACCAGTGGCGGATCGTGGTAGTTGCAAGAGGTGAGACCCAAATAATACCTAAATAGGAATAAATTTACACGTCACCCCTGAGGTAATATCCCATAAATTAAAAAAATAAATAACATCAGAACTCCGATTTTTATTTGCAATATAAATAATAAAAAAAACATATGTTTCAACATCTAATAATTTAAAAATTGTTCCTACGTGTTTAAAACACTAAAAAATATAAAAACCAATTTTCAACTACTTATCTATTTACATACAAAACAAAGCCACTTTTACCAAAAATGTTTTAATACTTTCACTTCTTATAAAACAAGTCTATTCGTCGGTCTTTTAAATTCGCAAATTTATTTATAATGTCTTAATAAAATTGGGAATCGGCGCTAAGACTTTTCAACAGTTCTATTTCTATAGCCATCATCGATAAGTTGTTTAAGAGCTGCTGTGTCATCGTATTTCTTAAATAAGTCTTAATGCGCTTAAGGCACGAAAAGTTTCGTTCTACTGAAACACTTATTGCAGGAATTGTTAAAACTAAGCAAAATAATTTGTATGTTTCCGAAAATATCATTTTAATAAATTCCTTGTATAATATTTCTACCGTTTTCTGAACTTCTAAATTATAAAATTGTTCGTCTCTGTACAAAACATAAAGTTCGTTTTTCAACTTATCTATGTCAAATATGTTTGGATACATTTGTAGTAAACAATCAAACGATATTTCCGGAAATTTGCATATTCGGGATATTTTAAAGCGTTGGCCGACTATTCAAAATTTGTCGTTTCTCTACTTCATTACGTATTGAAAAAGGCGTTTCAAACAGAGATAAAACAATATCGTGAGAGGGATTCATTATTATAAATAACTATCGACGAGCCTATCGATAATATATATTTAAATTAGGTTCCTATTAAGTTAAATTTAGTCTTACCTTGTCAGGAAGTTGTTTTTTATTTCTTTAAATTAATCCTACCTGTCTTGTCCCTATAGAGCATCTGCGGCACGTGATCAAAGTAGGCGTGTCTACTGGCTTGGAGGATAAACAAACAGCGATCATAACCTCAAACGTATTTATTACTATTTATTTATTATATGTTTTCACGTTATCTTAAGTGGTTGTGTTCTGGTTATAGTTTATTGTTGTTATTATTTTTCGTTTTTTTGTGGCTACAATATTCCTACATTTATATAATCATGTATAGTGAATATATTATTATACACTGAAAGTCATAGATGCTGAAAGTGCTGATAGATATAGACATAAAATAAGTGAAATTGGAATAGATCCATACACATTCAATCTGATAATGAAGAAGATTTTCCTAAAACTTTATATCCAAATACTGTAAATTATTTGTTATATAATAAAAGTGCTTATACACATACATCAAATTTGTGGTTTTTTAGGTACTGAAATCTCGAAAAATAAAACAAGTAGAGCAAAAGTAATATCAAAAATAAAATTACTGATGTTTTGTTTATCCACTTTTACTGTTTAAACTCTCCTCAAATAATATAATAACTTTTAAAAAGCATTTATATGATACACATTATTTCGCTATTCTAACCCCACATTTTAACAATTATTTTCAGATACGTATCAACAAATGTGAACAATCTTATACGCAGAACTATGTAAGTTTATGTTATAACAATACTTACATCTATTTTAAAAAATACGTATTTTGAAAGATTTCAGTAGGTACCTAAAAATTTGCTGGATAGATCGTTTTCTAACGTTATGTATTGATTTTACTTCAGTACATTTAAATATTCGCAGGTGGCATGAGATAACATTCTTGTTATTTGCTAAATTCTATATTATTCAGTTCTTAAATTACTTGTTTAAATACAAGTAGCATATTAAAGGCTTAGAAAGTAATTTTTCTCACCGAAAATGTACGCATATTATGTATATAGGTATGCATATACAACATACTAAAACAGTTTCATTTCAAATAATTTAAATTACCTACAAAAGAAATATTTATTTATAACTAAAAAATGGTACTCCGATATGGTATTCATTCTACAAGATTTTATATAAAATATTAACTTTTCACAAAAAAAATATTGCTGAAAACATTTGAATTCGTAAATAGCAGAAATATATGCCAGTTTTCCAAAAGTATATATCCACAGAATAAGAATAAATAAAAATTTAGTCCTGAAATAGGTTGCCACTAAATACAATCAATACATATGCTGCTGTGGCGTTTGCACAGCCACGGAAAATTGATATGATTTATTTTTTCAAACCTCTTTTTCTCCATTTAATAATTTTCGCCTCATATCTATCTTTTCTTGATTCTTTTGATGAAGTACCAGATGTATAACTCATATTCACAGTGGGGATCCAATCCGGATTATTTTGCTCGTGCAAATTTGCAGGTTTCCCTATAGTATAATAAATGTATAATTTTTGCTCTTTTATGTTTTGAACATATTTTTCCAAATTTAATTTTGGACTCTGTAAGGTCAGCTCTTTTTAAACTATTCATACAAGCCTCTCGCCTTTCTCAGATGCTAACTGGTTAAATTGTTTATGTCTGTCGAATTCAGAACGAATTCTGAAGAAACTAACATTGTCCCTTGCAGAATTGCTGCCACAGTTTACTACCATACAATAATTAGGCATTTTATAATACAAATAACACTCAAATATTTAATAATAAATTGAAATAAATATAAGGTTATACTTTTGTTTATCCTCCAAACAACGACCTTGAAAATCATGACGTCACGTGCAGATGCCCTATAACCCTTGAGTATTTACACCGTCAAGGCTATAACTTTACCACCGCGCTTACCACCTAATCTTCAGAATATTTAAGAAGTCACATTCAACTAATCAACCACTAACACTAACCACTGAAAATTCAAAACACATAAATAAAAGTATTAACACTTGAACAATCGATTAATCGCGTCGAACAATCGATTAATCGCGTTCTACAGTTCACAAGTTACTTACGGTCACATCGTCCATTTGCCGTTGAACTAAAAACTTGAGGCGCCAGAAATCGGGCCTCAGTCTCGAGCGGACATGGAGCGAAATACATCAATTTTAACCGTCTCGCGTGGTGGGGGAAACCATCATTGCGACGCAATTTGAGGTTCGGAAAATTCGACCTCATTGTGGTGGGATTGGTGGGTGATCCGGACTCCCCACGCGGGTAGAAACAGAAACGGCGGGATATTGAAATGTAAACTAGAGTACGTTATAACATACGAGGGCTAAGATTGAAGCAATTATTTTATATCGTTACATTGATTTTTGATAAATGTAGTAGGCAATCGGATTGGAAATTATGGGGTATTAAAATATACAGTGAAAGCCAAATTTTACAGTGAGGCCCGGCCTCAGTTGCTTCATACGACGAGCCGCCACTGCTGCAAACGATTTTAAACGACAGCTGAGAGTTACACAAAGAAAATAGTATTTAATTATTATAATTTTACTCCAACTTTACATAATAGCACTCTAAATTAGTGCTAAAATTTTGTAATTGCTACATATTTGAAGTAGCTTTATTGTGCATTTTGTAATTTAATATTATGTGATTATTTCCTACAAATTTAAACGTTACCTAAATTAAATTATGAGCAAAACTGTGTAATTATTGCGCAAAAATACATTTTTCTGCAATAATTTCACATAATTTTTTGAATGATTACAAAACCTATTAAAAAAGTTCATACAATTTCTGTTATATTAAATAATTTCTATACATGGTGTTCTGCGTAAGAAACTACATAGAGCAGGTGCATCTAGGGAGTTCCAAAATATTGCGATTTAACCTATGTACAAAGTCGCACACAGGCGGAGTTACAGGCCTTTAAAGTGACACCAAATATTTCGAAAAATAAAATATCTCTGAATTACTTTAACTTGGAATAACCAAATTTGGTACATGATTTAGGTTTATTATTGGTATTCTTTGACTATGAGTTCAAGTAAATTGAGACACTACAAGGTGTTCATTGAGGGTGAGTCACCCCTAAAATTATACCATAACCAAAACTTTAAGATTTTCAAGAAAAAATACATTAACTAAAATAAGATTTTAATAGTGCTTATTAGAAGAAATCAAAGAGTCAGCAGTAGGTTTTGTCTTTAAAATATGACAATTAGTATTGAAACTATAAAATAAAATTAAAACTAAAGAAATTATTAAAAATGGGCACTATTTGCTGTGAAACATAAATTTGCTCTTCAACTGTTCGCAAAAAATTTTCTTCATTTTGTACCCTTATTCCGCTAGGAAGTTCTTTCGATTTGGAAATTTCCTACGATATTCTTCCACACTTCTTCTACAGTTTTCTTCACAGAAACGCAGCACAAGTAACATGCCAACTTGTTCTCTGAATGTAAATTTTCTAGTCACACAGTAGTAGACATAAAATAGTTTTATTACTAACTGTCAAATTTTAAAGATAATGGTTAAATGGTTTATTATGTATTTTCACAACAATTGTTGTGTGAGCAATTTTAACAAGCTTATTACCCAATTATTCGCAATCTTCTTGACGCACGATTTAAACACTTTGTGGGTAGACTTTTACTGTTTTTATGTGTTTTTTAAGTATTTTAACAATTTCAATTTAGAAGCAAAACTTGGTTTGACTTCCTCTTTCACTACATCTTTAATTTTTTTTTTATAATCAGGGTGTGTATAACGTCTTTGTTGTATTTTCCCACTATGTTCTTATTTTATTCTAGATTTTACAATATCTTTTTACCAATCAGTACTAATTTCTTGCCATCATTAGTCAACTAACTTTCTATTATCACAATTATTATTTCAAATCAATGCTCCTTCTTCATATTTTTACTAATATTACAATCATGATTTTTATACTATTACTATTTCTGTTCATATTTTTAATAACTTTAATTAATATTTTTACATCATCCTTTTTATTTCCCTAATAATAATAAATCGCCGATTTTATAAAATGATTATAATTTTTTTTTTATCTGAACTAAGATCGAGAGAATCTTAATATTGCGATCCTTAATTTTTATTATTTGTTACATTTCTATTCATCACAATATTCCAAATTACGCGAGATCGTTGAGTGAGAAATTATAAAGAGGCGCCACCTTATGGCGAAATGCGTATCCACTTTTGGGCCCGAGATAGTATTACGTAATAGCAGCTTTTTGGTTCTAAGATTCGTCAATTTATCGACAACTTATTGTTCACGGAGGTTTTCTTTGCTTGTTAAACCATTGAATCATATAGAACACTCAAAGTTGACGGACAAACTTCGGGCTCAAAAAAACCTTACTGTAAAACACGGTGTAACATAAAGGAACGTCAAACGTCAGTGACCTGATAACCATCGGCGATTACGATATTTGCAAAGACGTAATTTCTGGAAACACTACTTTTCTGGTAAAGTTATGACTGGCATTGAATTACACCTGAAAAACACAGAACCACGGTTATTCGTCATATACCGATATCTTTTTATATTAAACTAGGTGACCCGGCAAACGTTGTTTTGCCATATGAATTATTTCTAGTACATATTTCGGCAGTTAAATAAAAAATAATTAACTTATTGTAAGTGTGTAGAGATGTGGTATGGAGCACTGTGAATAATGACGACCTATAAGAATAATTAAACACGAAGCATTCATTTTTTGAATTATTTCGCGTGCCTGCAATTTTACTTGTTTGACGGCCTAAATTAGCCCCTTTACGTCTTGTTGGCATTGTTCATTGTACAAAAAAATACCCATATAGTAACAAAACAGCCGTTGTTGGCGGGAGCTCGTGACACGTGTTGCGTACTTTTGAGGTTATGTAAATCACTTAATTAATTAATAATGAGAACTACACTTAAAATTAATAATTTTATTAATTATTGATAAAATAGGAAATAAATAGTTATGGCCCAGCAAATTAATAATAAATTTACTTGAGAATTACACTTAAAAGGTAAAAAGATAATTGTAAACGTCACTACTACGCTCGATTCATACACAATAATAATGGTCGAAAACTGTGTAGGGAGTGAGAGAAGGCTTATTGTGAGAGAGACAGGAGACCGGCTTCGTTCTCATCCCTACTCCGTACTGTTTACTGGGTGAGAAGTGACACCGGTAGATGCTTGGCGGGGATAACTGATCTAGTGATAATCGATCAGTTATCGACCAGGGTTAAAAATGATTAAATTACTAAAATGGTTATTAAAAAATAGGGGTTTGTGATAGAAGGATGAAAATTAAGGGTTGTATGTATTTTTTAATGCCACATCATAAAAAAATAAAAATAAAAAATTTTGTCAAAAAAATAAAAAAAAATTGTTTGGGGTGGACCACCCTTATCACTTAGGGGTATGAAAAATAGATTACGACCGATTCTCAGACCTACCGAATATACATATAAAATTTCATAAAAATCGATCAAGCCGTTTCCGAGGAGTATGGCGTCTAAAACTGTGACACGAGAATTTTATTTATTAGATAATGTTTTATCATAAAATGTAAGTAGAAAAACGTACTCTTTAAATGGTGTCTACAAACAAGGCTTCTTTTATTGTGATCTCCTTAGAAATACGGTTTATATACGTTATTTGCATTATAAACGCAACATAATTTGAAAATAAAAGAAAATAATTACCATCATAATACGCTATATACAAATTGTTAAATTTAACAACTTTGAAGCAAACTTTTCAAACCATTATTAATCTTAAGAAATTATCCTATTTGATTTTCAAGATATACTCGCAGCAAGAATTCAGACGTCTTACGTTATGGTTGACGTTAGGCAATTATCTTTATTGCAATTTAGCGCAATATATAATGCAAACATTTAGTGTAGTATATAGTTTTATTATACTAAACGCAACATAATTTGAAAATAAAAGAAAATAATTACCATCATAATACGCTATATACAAATTGTTAAATTTAACAACTTTGAAGCAAACTTTTCAAACCATTATTAATCTTAAGAAATTATCCTATTTGATTTTCAAGATATACTCGCAGCAAGAATTCAGACGTCTTACGTTATGGTTGACGTTAGGCAATTATCTTTATTGCAATTTAGCGCAATATATAATGCAAACATTTAGTGTAGTATATAGTTTTATTATACTCAGTTGCAGTTTCTTATTAAATATTTTGATAAAAATATAATGCATTATTCATTTGTTCGTATGACGTAAGTCGTCTGAATTCTTGACGTGAGTATATTTGACTCTATATGGGTATTTAAAAATTCTAGATAGATACACAGAAATGTTTTTTTATTAAAATTTCACTTAAAATCAACACATTTGGTTGCTAAAATGAGTCCACACCAACTTGTGTTGAAATAATAACACAATTCCTTGAGTTATGTTCACTCAGTTACTTTGTTAGCTAAATAAAGCTTTCATGAGTTACCTATGTTCTCAATATATTTCGTTGTTTCTTTCACAAACCACTTCTCTAACCAAAAATTGTATTGAAACCCTCGTTTCTATGTTAAAATGTTTAATTACTCAAAATTCAATGTTATTCAAGAATATTTTTTACTGGGTATCAGATCTTTTAAAGTTGTTTAACTTTTAACAATCAGACTTGTAAATAAAACCTGTATTTACTAAATTAAATCTTGAATTTTAATATTTATAAAGTTTATTCTGATGCTAACTGACCTTTACAAAAAAATAATATATTGTGTTTTTATTATCTATTGTCCCATTCCGCAGCATAGTATAAAAATATATAGATAACAGAATAAACAGTTTCTGAAAATTTATTTTACACACTAACAGTAAATAATTCATAAAGCATATTTTTAAGTACAGGCAAGCAGCATAACCAAATCCTTTAAAAGGGAGGAATTAAAATTACCGCTGCAATCAAGTGACCCTCTGAACCTAACCGAAATCCCAAGAATTAGCAATGTCTCGTTTATAGTGATATATTTCACACATTTAAATCCTTCAGGATAACCTGTTAGTTTACAAACGATTTGTTAGATGAAAGTACCACTAATCCATTACAAACTTAGGCCATAAAGAAAACTTTGTGAAGTATATCACCATCTGAGGTTTGTGGTTATTAATCTTACGGCATGAATCATTTACAGGCAAAGGTTCAATTGAAATTATTTTGAAGGTATGCTCCAAAACATTTGAAAAGTTTACCTATGTATTCATTTTCTTAATAGGTACAATGATAATATCTAATGTATGGCACTGTTTAAAACACATTTGGCGACTTCTTTTGCGACTGCTGCCGTATTCATAATAAAATCTACTTTCAATTTTTAACATTAGTTCTTAGTTGTTTCACTCAACACTAAAGATCTAATAAAATTCCACCCAGAACTTCTAATAGGTCAAAAACTGTTTTTAAGGAGTGCCAATATTGCAATAGGCTGTACAGAGTGTATCAAACTCGATAGTATGAGCCTACTGCGAAAAAAAATAAATAAAATTTGTGACGTGTTGTTTTAAATTGAATGAGGTAAACTCCATTTTCAATCGAAAGTATTATCTTTGAAATTTGACAACAATGACTAATGACGTCATCAATTATATTTTTTCCAGAAACATACCCAAATTCCAGTTAAAAAGCTCTCTTTTTTCTACTAAACTTTTATTAGAGAAATTTGCCGTTTGAAAACTATCCAGTTTAAAAGTATCCAGAGCGCCACATTCCTGATCATAGAGCATTTACAAGATTAGAGGCGACCTTGCGACGAAATCTGTACGGAAGAATCAAATAATTGACCTAGGAGTAAGAAACAATGTTAATACAGCTAGACTATTACAGTATTTCGAATAAAATACACGAAATTCTATACAGCAGGCCGGGAATTGAATTTGTATAAATCAACCGTTCAACGAATTTTATAGACGAATATGTATATCATGACTACAAACATCACAATTTGGAGTATTTGTCTGAACGTCACATTGCAAACAGACTCAAACAGCTCAAATTGTAGAAAATGTAGAAACTGTTGATCAGAATTTTTTTCGGAACATTCTTTGGACGGACGAAAGTTGGTTTGTCAGTAATGGTTTGCCAAACAGGCGCAACGAACACTACTCGTCCATTCAAAGTCTCCACATTATAAATCCAGTAAATGGATACGACATCATCAGTAGGCATTTATTTTTATGAACATACATTGAATAGTGTGAGTTACCTAATAGTCGAGGCAATGAACTAAAAAAGTTCTAAAACTAGTTGTGGTGGACGGATCGGAATGCGGTTTCTTGCATTCTCTTCCAAAAATTATTTGTAAAAATGGTGTAGACATAGAATTTCTGACAAATCGGAAATTGAATTGCTGTAGCCAAAAATGCATTCAAAAAATGCATTACTTGAGAGGCCTCTTGGAAGATGTGGACTTGCTAAATAAGTGTCAGAAATGGCCCAGATCGGGTACTCGGAGATTTTCGAGGTCGCTGATCACGAATATGATGTTCAAATTGACCCCCTGAATACCTGGAGCTCAGGAACGCCGATGAACGTGATCTCCGTGGGACTCTCCCACAAATCACGCGGGAAAGAAGAGAAACTCGGCGCCCGGGTTTTTTTTGGGTTCCTGAATCCAAATCTGGCATCGGCGAACACCCCACGGGCACCTGGTGAGCCGGAACCTGGACGCGGACTTCATCTCCGAGAATTTTCCTGAGAAGAGTGCCAAAAACCACCCGAAAATCATAATAGGGGCGTTTGTGGGGCGTTGAATCCGAATTTCATGTCGGAAACGATCCCGGAACACCTAGTGCACCAGAACCTGACACCTAAATGTCATCTCCGTGGCTTTTCCTAACACAATCAAAAAAGGCGAACCGAAAATCGTTATCGCCAGGAATAGATTGTAAATATGTATGTAGCATGAAGGCGTTTACCTCATTTTTTAGGTTTGGTTATAGTTATCCTTACCTTTTGTTTTAACTGTGTTAGAGAATTTTCGAGTTTAATCCTTTTATTTATTCTTAATGACATTTATGCACTTTAAACAACGAATATTTAATTATTTTCCAATGACTACTTGATCGTGCCACCGCTAATGTGATTTTTAGGTGGTAATTCTTTTGAGACTCTTTAGGACGATTATGCTTATAATACAGTAATACAGAAAAATTTCTAATAAAAATTTATTAGAAAAAATATAGCTTTTTAACAGGAAGGTCAGATTCCAAAAATAATATTTTCGATTCAAAAAGGAGCTCAACTCATCCCATTTAACACCACATGTCATCCAGTTTGGGGCACCCTATGCATGTCACCATATATACCATAAACATATTTTAACAATTTTAGAACAGGTTTTAGTACTTTATGAAAGATAAAAAAGGACTTGTACAAATCCATACAAATATCAGAGTAGCAAAAATATGCGAGAGCTAAGTCTCGGTGACATTCTAAATACGTGACGATAGTCTTGTCAGGAATTCTCGTTGGAAAGGTTAGTAAAAAATTAACCATTACTGAAATGTAAACAAAAAGGAAATGTGGCACAGCTGTGGAAATACGCAATTTGCTACGTTCTTGCAGCTTGTTATGATCCTTGCATCAACAAAAACTGGATATGTTAGGGGAAACCCTAGATAAATAATACAGATAAAATTCAGTAGAGCTGCTTGTTTAATGTTATTTACTCGATATCCGTCTACCTCTGAACTTTCGTTGTAAATATAGATAGTAATATTTTCAGATTTATGTCACTCCAGAAAAAAATTAATAATGTCCATCTAAATAAATTCCCTTCGGGAACCTATGGGGATATTTCCAGAGCATTTTTATATTTCTATTTCTTTCTAGTTTTTATTTCAGTTATAACCTAAACATGGTATGTGTGTTTTTTAAGTAGAGAAGCATGTAATTGTTTTAAGGTATAAGCCTATAAGCATCAAAAATTATTTTTAAATATTTACCACGGGGCCGAAAACACGATATCCTTTGTGTGAAGTGACATGCCGTTTAGCGCGGTTTGTTTTCGTGGATACAGGTACAGGTTACGCTGTTGGTGATGTAAGCAGACGTTTGTTTCTTGTATTTTTGCGTTTTTGTGGCAATTGTGGATCATAGATACATAGTGTAACTACTGTGAAAGTAATGTGATAATTATTAGTGATGATGCGATGAACTTACGGTATTGTTAAATGTAACTTATTCCTTGTTTATAATAAAGATCCGCTTGTGACAGTTACGGCGACAATGCTGTTGAGTAAGTTCTAGATAGATGGTTTTACTTAAGTTCGCCGTATTTCTCGCCGTAAAATGATCCAATTTGTGGTGTTTTTTAGGTCCTGAAATCTCGAAAAATAAAACACGTAGAGCAAAAGTAATATCAATAATAAAATTACTGATGTTTTGTTTATCCACTTTTACTTTTTAAACTCTGCTCAAATAATATAATAACTTTTAAAATGCATTTGTATAACAAACATTCGCTATTCTAACCTCACATTTTAACAATTATTTTCACATACTTATAAACAAAAGTGAACAATCTTATATGCAGAACTATGTATGTTTATGTTATAACAATGTATACATCTATAGTTGAATTTTAAAAAAATACGTATTTTGAAAGATTTTAGTACCTAAAAATTTGCTGGAGAGATTGCATTCTGACGTTATACAGGGTGAACCTTAAATAAGTACAAATATTTTAGCTGCTGGTGTACTTCGTCATATAGATCAGTCTAGTGAAAGCCATTTTTAAACATTTCTAATATTTACGGAGATATATTTTTTTTAAAATACCCACATTTTGAGGACCGCTGGCAGATCTCTAATAACCAACCTAATGAACCATATTATTTGTTGCAAGGTTGCCATATCTCCTCTAATATAAATATTCCTTTAACGTAATAGTAAAGTAATACGGTTAAATTCTATTTTAAAAATACCTGTTTGAAGCATAAATACAGTAAAGTTGGGTATGTAGTATGCATACGCAGTATTATTAACATAAATTTTAACTGCTTAACTGACCTTACTATAAACGATTAAAAATGAATTTCCGCAAGTTAAATACATACTAACATAAAGTATTTAGGAAGATATTACGTGATATTACTATGTTCAATGTTGAAAAATTATACATAAACGTGCACACAAGCTTACCTGTTTGTTTAAAAATTAACTATTTAATCAGTAATCCACATTTCACAAGTTAATTGTCATTGTACACAGAAAGAGACACAAGACACAATTTCCTTAAGTTATTTTATGAAGAATAACGAAAAACTATGATTTTCACACAGCATATTTAATTTAATTTTCGCCACATAACCCCAAATGAGTCAGTATTAATCATAAAGTGACTTCGCACTTTAATCATTGAAACAAATTTTAAAAATAAAGGTACACACAATATTAAGTAACAAAATAGCAGCTTGACGTATGTGCTTAATATCAAGAAAAGCAAAGACATTTGTGTAACACTGGCAGCACTTGAATCACACGTTCAATCTGCAGTGCTATGACTCATAAATGTATGAAAGTCAGCGGTCCTCAACAAGTTTTCTACAGAAAAAATACAAAATTTATTTCAAATTTCACTTTTTTATTTCTGATTTTTTTGTAAAAAAAGCTATTAATTATGTGTTCTACACAGTGAACTATACTGCTGGTTAAAATATTTGTACTTATTTAAGGTTCACCCTGTATATTGATTTTACTTCGGTACCTTTGAATAATCGCAGGTGGCATGAGATAACATTATTGTTATTTGCTAAACTCTATATTATTCAGTTTAGATGTCTAAAATGACTTGTATTTGTACAAAACGCTATTTCAAGAATACAGCGCCCTTAAGGCATTTTTAAAATTATACCATCTGATTTCACATTAAAGTACTTGTTTTAATTTGAAAAATAATAACATTTATTAATTTTTTAAATTAATTTAATAAATTTTTAATGCCATTTACTACTTATTTAATTTCTCCTTAAACATTTTTAAACAATCCTTATTTATTACTTTTGTTCATTACGAGGTTCATTATGTTTTCAAAATAAGTCAGGTAATTTAATGTAGTGAAGTCAGAAAGCAAAATTTTATAAATATCTATAAAAACATTCTACATGATAAATGGTAAGAGCAGAGCATGTTATTTATTGGAATCGGAATGAAGCGTTAAATACAATTAATGATAATGTAAGTACCTAAATAATATTACCACAAATGACAAATTAACTCTTCTAAACATATGTACTGCGTTTGCCGAAAGCATGGCAATCGTATACAGGATATGAACTAAAGTACACTGCTCTATTTAAGTATACACATGCGAATGGCGTCTGACGCCACAGCTGTGGCGGCGACCTTTTTGTGGGGGCGTTGCATGATTTTCCAAATATGTGCAGAAGAAAGAATATTTTAATCGAAATGGCTTTTGTTCTAGACAGTTTCGTGGAAAAATAAGTTTAAAGGCGGTGTTAAAATTGTATTCTGATCACGCTCCGAAAAAACGATGGCCGCCACAATGAAGATCTGTGGCATCAGACGACATTCACACCTGTATACCTAGCAACTGTAACTAGTTTATATCTGTATACGATTAATATTTTCAGAAACGCAGTACATGCGTTTAGAAGTGTTAATTTGTCATTTGTGATATTATTAAGTGTTATTGTGTTAAATAGGCATTGATATTGAATAAAGTTGTAAAATGAGCACAGAAAGTGCATGTCACCGGGCAAATGGAACAAGTATTTATTTCACCGTGCTAAGAAATGAAATGATCCCGATGAAGCGCGACGAAAGGAAAACGTTAAACTTCCAGCATATTAATGTAACTTTAACTGGAAATATATTATTAGGTAGGTTTAAGTACATTATAAAAATGTAAATTTATAAAGAATCAATTAAACTTTTGTATTAAACTACCAAAATGTATACACGGCGTTTAAAAAATTAATGCTAAGGCGAACTTACATTTTTTCTCATTTATTGTATTCAGCGCTTCATATAAATTATTAAAAAAAATAAAGAAATGCTAAAATAAAAATTTATTATTACTTTTATTTATTATTTTTCAAAATAAAACAAGTACTTTAATACGGAGGTAACCAGCAGCATTGTCGCTGTAATTTTCACGAGCGGATCTGTATTGTAATCAGTTACGTTTAACAATATCGTAAATTCCCACATCACCACTATTAATTATGGTAATGTTAATAACGGACAATAATAGACACCTGCTTGCTTTGACTCTCCGCATTTGCTGCACCAATGAAGTTCATAAGTATAAAATTAAATCAATCCACTCACGGTAAATTAATAATAATCGTCCGGTTATGCTTACAAACCCGCTTCCGTCATCGTGGAATTTGCACAGCATCTTCTATAGTATTTACACTATCTATGACGTCGCACCAATGATATCGTCTTTTCGGTCACGTGGTTTTGTTTATATTCAATTTATTAATGTTTATGTTTTAATTATTATTGCTACCAGATATATGTTCTGACCTTTCAATATATTTGAAAGATTACTTTGTAACACATTTCAAATCAATAGGTATAAAACTCATGCAACTTCCCCATTATATCATGTGATGGATATTTTACGCAGACAGAAAAATATAATTTTTGGAGTTAAATTTTTCCAAAATTGTACACATAAAAAAGAATGAAATGATAATTGATAAAAACAGAAAAAAAACATCCAAATATTACATTTTTTCTGTCGATCGTCTGGCATACCATAAAAATGTGTTCAGCGACTGCTAATCACAAGTAAATAATTATTTTATAACATGTTAGTGTTATTAGTTTGCCAGTTCAAACAAAACATATAAAGAAGATCTAGTAATGAAAGTTGAAATAGTATTTCTTGTATTGCGTAGAACAAATGAGTTTACTGGAGAAAAAAAAAATTGTCTTATGAATTTCATGTGGAAGTCATGAGCAAATAAATATCTTATAAACTCGGTTTGATACAACGTAGATACACAGAACTGCGTATGTGGAAAAGTTCTGGATAAACAAGAACCAAATTTATCTAATATACAGCCCTTTACAAGGAAACTAATTTAAAGAATACAGATAAAGTAAATTAAGCTGTCCGGATACACAGTTTTTATGTTTCCTATCTGGATTTAATTTGGCATGGTCATTGGCTAAATGGGTCTTTCCCAGTCATTTTCCTTAAACAGTTTTATAACGAATTGTAGTTTAGCTCTGTTTACAATAACGGTTTTCAGAGAAGTTGAACTTCTTTGTCTATTTCCTATTATCAAAGTACTCGATCCGTCTCGAAGTTTTCCTTTGTGCTTTACTGTATCTCATCGGAAAAGTTGATAGAACGAAAGGGAAGTTGATGCCATTTAAAATAAAACAAAATCAAGTGTTAAAATAATCATCTCCTTAACCAAAAAGAAAGTTAATTAAAGATTAAGTGTACATCTTGCCCAAATGCCATTTTATATCTTAATTAATTAAATCAAAAGTTGTTTTATGTGAGTTTCTTTAATATACAGAGTGACTCACTTAAGGACGCTAACTATGGGAATTTTGTAAATAGGATACAAAATAAGTTATTTTACAAAATGCTGCACAATGATAAATAGTAATGATAAGCGCTCTTGAAAGAAAATGATTTCTTATAACTTTCATAGACTGTTAGGAAACACTGATTAAAATGTATCTGTAATCAACGTAAAATTACATAATAATGTTGTAAATGAAATAAGTATACATTGTAATACTGCAGAAATAAATATGGATAAAATTCCGTATTAAATTATATTATTTTACAACTATTGTGCTAAATTCCATTGTAAATTTCCAGTACGCTATATTTTTAATCGATTTATGCATTGCAATTTTTAGTTTGGAATTGTAAAATATATGTAATTTTACTGAGTAATTTATATATTTTTTTTATTTTATATATACTTACCTTTATAACTACAATTGAAAAATATGCATAAACTTTTTTAATACGTTATGTCACATATTATAACTGTATCAGTGTATAAAAATTTTGAATAATGAACAATATGCACATGATAAAAATTGCATATACCAAAGAGTTCATCAATCAGTTCAGCTTTTCTCATTTCGTTTAACGTGAATAGTGTAACAGAAACCAATTTATTTTGTAGCCATATAAAGAGTGTGTCGACAGATGAAGAGAAGGAAACTATTTACTTTTAGTTTTATGGAAGAAAGTTACTCAGGTAAAAAAATGCGATTTAAGAAATACATAAACAGTTGTAAGGAGCAGAAATAACTTCTGTGTGGGAATATTTTTTAGTAGAATCCATCGATCCTCTGAATGTGAATTATCTTTATATTATATTTTTGTTGAAAATGGTATCTTATTCCTAAAACATTGATAAATATTCCTTGGATTTTGTAAATATTTGTAGATATACGTATATCTGTCGGAAAATAAGTAATTTTATTTTACCTCGATTTTTAATTACAGTAAATTTACAATTAACGTAACTACAACTAATTTTAATAACTGTTAAACTATTACTATTGCTACTGTCACAAAGGTAAATATGTTGATTTATATAAATGTTACTGTATGGTATAGAGACACAGACAATGGCGCAATTTTGATGCAAGTATCTAAAGAATGTACGGTTTCAATTTCTATTATACAGTATGCGCCAAAAGTATGGAATAAATTCAATAAAAACGAAACAATTATTTTTTGGGAAAAATCCTCAAACAGATCGATTTTTAATTTATAAAAAACATATTTTAGCGTAAAATGCGATTTTCAAATGTCATTTGTTTTCGAGTAATGACGTCATCGATTTTTTTTTCAGCAGTCAATAAGGTAGAGTCTAAATTTAGAGAAACTGGCAATGTTGTAAATATTCCAAAACCTGGACGTCCAAGCATTAATGAAAATCAGAAACAGAACATTTTGATAAGTATGGTGGATAATCCTCATAATTCTTCACGATTGGTTGCATTAAACAATGACACAAGTCAGAGCACAGTGCTACGTATCTTGAGGAAGGAAAAATATCATCCCTACAAAATTCAACTTGTGCAGGAACTCAATGAAGATGATCCCGATCGCCGCTTACACTTTTGCGAAATTCTAATGGATTTATGTCAAGGAAATACAAATTTACACCGTCAAATACTTTTTTCAGATGAGGCCACATTTTGTCTGAATGGTACAGTAAACCGTCAAACTTGCAGATATTGGAGTCGGGAAAATCCGCATTGGATGGCAGAGGCACATACCCAACACCCTCAGAAATTAAATATGTGGGCTGGAATAGTTGACGACAGAAGGGCCTTTCTTCTTTGAAGGAACCCTTACAGGACAAAGATATTTAGAGTTTCTAGAAAATGACCTTGTTCCAGCCCTTGCAGTAATTTTTCCTAACGATAATGACCCTGACATTCCTGACGATATCATATGGTTTCAGCAAGACGGTGCACCTCCGCACTATGCGCGCCCTGTACGAGATTTTTTGGACAACTGTTTTCCTGGGAGGTGGATCGGCAGACGCGGACCGATAGAATGGCCTGCAAGATCGCCAGATCTTACACCTCTTGACTATTTTTTATGGGAATACTTGAAGTCAAAAGTGTACATTAATAAACTACGTAATTTAGAAGAACTTCAAAATCGCATTCGGGACGAAATACGCAGAGTCGATCATTCATAATGTGCAAGAAGAATTTCTTTACAGACTTGCGCATTGTCAAGAAGTTGGTGGATGGCAATTCGAACATTTAATTTAAGTATAAAATTTAATCAATTGTATTTTATTTTACATACCTCAGAATTGTTACTTTTTTATGGATAAAATTTACGTTTTCTAACATTCAATCGTCATTTACTCGAAAACTTTCCTATGTAAGAGAGCAAAATTTTAGTACTGTCTGATAGAGAATTAAACGATCTTTCAGAATCAAGGAAAAAAATATGGTGTTGCCATTTAAAAAAAATCGATGACGTCATTACTCGAAGACAAATGACATTTGAAAATCGCATTTTACGCTAAAATATGTATTTTTTAAATTAAAAATCGACCTGTTCGAGGATTTTTCCCAAAAAATAATTGTTTCGTTTTTATTATATTTATTCCATACTTTTGGCGCATACTGTATTTATGAATTGTATAATTTTTCAATTGACATAAGCTGCAAGTGCATAAAATATAATCTTATACTTACTTACTCTTTTCCGAATATTCAACAAAAAGTCCTTATTAATTCAGCGTACATGTTTGCAAGTTACCACACCTTAACACAACTAAAACGCATTCAGTGAGAAGGTAGATTGATGTGCCTCTGCGCATGTGCTACAGAAATCACATAAATAATTCTGTAAAATTTCAAAGTAAATTGGGTAAAAGTAAATAGTTTCAAAGGAGTACAATGTATTATCACATTATTTCTGAAATTTTCTAATTTTATTATGTGAAAACACATTTGCCAAAAATTACCAGTTAATATTATACTAAAATAACATAACAAAACATGATATTTCCACCCATTTTTATAAACGAAATGAAATTTGTTAACTTTATAAATATTACAAGCTGTATTAAAAATAAAATTCGGAGAAGACCTGAAACTTATTAGAGACTCGTTTTTACTAAAATAATGCTTAATTTGAAGCACTCTTGAAAAATAATTTTTTGTAAGAGTGGAAGAGTCCTCTACTGTCTTGTATATTGAGCGCTGTTGAGAACTCTCGACTAAGCGACGCTACTCACTAGGGGATTTAAGTTCTAAAAAGTTCACTGAATAATAATTATTCTTACTCAACTTTTTCTAGAGAGTTGTCTAAATGTCAATTAACTGAATCATAGACAGTACATGTACTTGCTGAGCTCTATAAATGATTGATATACACACTATGTTCTATATATTTTTTTATACAGGATGATTCAGAACTTATCTAAAAAATGTAAATGTACAGGGGGTTTAAAAAAATTTAAATGGGCACTCCGAAAATAATTTAAAAATATACTTCTGCACGGCACTGGAAACTGGTCCACTGTAAAACCTGACAAGACTAAACATGCAACCGGCGACTGCACAAAAAAATGAAAGAAATTCCCAACGATATAAATAAATTTTATAACCTATTTTATACAGCAAATCAACTGCTTTTGCCGCTATTGTTATTAATTATTAATAGAATTAATTTGTGGTTTTAATTAATAAAATATCACATACTTGATGTTGCAACAACAAATTTTTGGGCCCGTTTTCTGCAAAGTAACACAAATGTTTCTGCGTCTTCTCCGTATTGAACTCGTAAGTTATTAGCAGTCGATATGACTGATACGTTTGTGTAAATCATCAATAGTTTTCACTTATTTTTTTAAATATCCCCAAAAAGAAGTCCAAAGGAGATCGTGGCGGCCATGGTACCAGTCCTCCTCATCCAATCCCTTGGTATTAATGCTTGGACACGTGGTACGGATAGAAATTGAGCCACGTCTATGAGGCCACACTGCTGCAATAGGCCGTGGATGCTCTAGACATCCATCTCTTCCACAATCCGGTTGTAGATTTCCCGTATCATGCCCACGTGGCACTGCACTTGCACTCACTGCACACCGCGGTAAAAGTAGTTGCATTAGGTAGATGTTTACCAGGAAATCGTTCTGCTAAAGCTTTTTCAGTTCACCATAAATTAAAACAAGATCCTTCCACTTCGTGATGCAATACACGTAAGCCATTTTTGTCACTTAATACTACAAGTATTCGGATTTAAATGTTAGGGTAGAAACCACAATAGTAATGTAATGTAAAAGTTGAAAATACTATAACATCAATAATGTTTTTCTCGGAAACTGTAAGGATTTCACAAACATTTTTTTTACGATGTCGTCTCCATTTTTCAGACGGATCTATTCCCAAATTTTAGATAAGTTCTGAATCACGCTGTATAGTGCAAGCATTTAGTATAGTATACAGGGTGATTCAGGTTTAATTTTGATAACTTCAGGAATCGATAGAACAGGTTAAAATAATGTTCATTTGTGATATAAACTTATTTCCTAAAACGCATCGTTTCCGAGATAGAGGGCGTTGAAGTGGAATTTTTTTTCTCGTTTTTGCCTCATAACTTTTGAACCACTTATCCGATATAAGTGAAATTCGGAACACAAACACTCCTTATGATCTTACATAAGCTTCTTAAGTTTGAACTACCTACCCCTCTTAGAAGTGTATTTTGTATGCTACCCCCCTCTTACTTTATTTCGAAACTACAAAAAAAAAATAATTTCAGTAAAACATCTACGCACCACTTTGACCTGATTAATTTCGAAACTTTTTCGTCTCCTGTTTTTTTTTCGACGTTTGGTCTTGTTTCTGAGAGATATTCAAAGAAATTGGTGACAGTGTAGCGCACCAGCCGCGTTAATTTCATAACGTTATAGCAACCCATGAAAACAAGATTTTAGATTCAACAGAAATTAATCCACAATTTCTGCATAAGGTTTTATGGACCGACGAATCTAATTTCACAAAAGCTGGAGTTGTGAATTACCACAACATTCACGTTTGGAGTGAAGTCAATCTTCGATGTGTCAGACAATCTTCATTTCAGCAACAGTTTAGTGTAAATGTGTGGATAGGTGTTTTAAGTAACAACGTCTGTGGGCCATATATTTTGCCTTCTCGTTTAAATGGGGATTTATTTCATGAATTTCTGCAAAACTCTCTCCCCGATGTGCTTGACCATGTCCCCTTAAATTTTCGCCAAGGGAACTGGATGCAGTTGGATGGTGCCCCTGCACATTACGGAAGGCAAGTACGGCAGTGGTTGGATGAGAATTATTCTCGTCGATGGATTGGACGGCAGCCCAACAACCACCCAAATATGTGGATTCCTTGCGAAGGACCAGTGGCTTGGCTTCCGCGCTCACCAGATCTGAATCCTCTGGATTATTTCGTTTGGGACCATCTAAAAGCTATTGTGAATGATACGCCAGTACATATCCGTGAGGAATTGATCCAAAGGATAAGACATGCTTGTGATGACATAAAAGACAATCCTGTTCAAATAGCAGCTGCGGTTAATACACTAGTTTGTCGATGCCAAAAATGTATTGAGGCTGGAGGAATGCTCTTTGAACAATTATTGTAATTTTTTTAGTAGTTGATAAGTTTGTTGTAATTCTTGTAATAAGTAGTTGTTACTAAATTTATGTTTGAGGTTATTGGCATTTTTTCTTAACACTAAGAACACTCTTTAAATAATACTTTTGACAATGATTTTCAAAAACGTCAATTTTTTTTGAGAGTCGTCCGACAGTGTCCCCGGAAGCACCGCGGCCTATAATAGACTTTTTGTGCATCTCTCGACGAGCACAAACATGCATGGTACTACAGTGGGATTCGAACCCACACCGACATAGCCGATCCAGACTGGTTCCACGAGCAGTTGTCTCCCAGACACCTCGGCTATCGAGGCGCCCAAAAGTCAGTTTACACAAATCACTGAGTTTTGTTTTCATGGGTTGCTATAACGTTAAATGAAATTTACGCGGCTGCTGTCACCAATTTCTTTGAATATCTCAGGAACAAGACCAAACGTCAAAAAAAAAACAGGAGACGAAAAAGTTTCGAAATTAATCAGGTCAAAGTGGTGTGTAGATGTTTTATTAAAATTAATAAATTTTTTTTGTAGTTTTAAAGTAAAGTAAGAGGGGAGTAGCATACAAAATACACTTCTAAGAGGGGTATGTAGTTCAAACTTAAGAAACTTATGTAAGATCATAAGGAGTGTTTGTGTTCCGAATTTCACTTAAATCGGATAAGGTGTTCAAAAGTTATGAGGGAAAAACGAGAAAAAAATTCCTCCTTCAACGCCCTCTTTCTCGGAAACGATGCGTTTTAGGAAATAAGTTTATATCACAAATGAACATTATTTTAACCTGTTCTATCGATTCCTGAAGTTATCAAGATTAAACCTGAATAGTTTTATTATTCTGAGTTACAGTTTCTTAAATATTTTGATGAAAATATAATGAATTATTCATTTGTTCTTAAGACGTAAGTCGTCTGAATATAGCATTAATAACATATTTAAGGACTGAATAATATAGAATTTATCAAATAACAGACAAGTTGTCTCATGCTACCTGCAAATATTCAAAGGTACCGAAGTAAAACAAATATATAATGGCTGAAAGCAGTTTAATCGTCAAATTTTTAGGTACAGACATTTTTCAAAATACATATATTTTTTTAAATTCAGCTATAGATGTAAACATTGTTATTACTTAAACTTACATAGTTCTGCATATAAGATTGATCACTGTTGTTTATAAGTATGTGAAAATAATTATTAAAATGTGGGGTTAGAATAGCAAATTAATGTGTGTCATACAAATGTATTTTAAAAGTTATTATATTGTTTGAGGAGATTTTAAATAGTAAAAGTGAATAAACAAAACATCAATAATTTTATTTTTGATATTTTGCACTACGTGTTTTATTTTTCGAGATTGCTGTATCTAAAAAACACCACAAATTTGATCATCTTCCAGCAGAAAATACGGCGACTTTAAACAGCTCTTCGTCTGCAACTAAAGTGAACATATGCTGTTTGTTCATAGTGTCACGAAAAATGTGGCCCTATAGAATGGAAGTCTGGGGCTTCCACCAAAAGTCACAGAATGTGTCCTGCCTGACTGTGATAACTGTATTATACTCTTAGGGTACTCGCTTGGCTCCTGCGAGAGTCAAAGAACAACCTTTTCATATAAATACAAATTTATTAAAATAATCATAACAATAATTATAACAATAGAGTGACGTCTGCGCTGGAGAGAATCTCTTCTAGAGATCAGAGCCAGCCAACAGCTGACCGCTGTCCTTTGGCCATGGACAGACCAGTTTCCCAGTTTCTATAGTATTTATACGCATTAGAGAAATGCTGAGTGCATCAAAATTACTATCTATTGAAACAGTGGAAATAGCCAGCAAATCTGTCGCTGGGTTTTTAGAGAGAGCAAGAAGGATATACATAGTTTGGTTTGATAGTAACCTTTGCAATTAGATACTTTTAATTGTTTTGAATATTCGTATGTACGCCAAGAGATTTTTAATTTAAAGTAATTGATTAAATTATGTTTCTAGCTGTAACCATCTCTCTAAGATTCTTTTTGTTGACAATAGTATGATGGGGTGACCTGTAGAGACTCATTATCTGTAATAATCTGATTTTAAGCAAACACTGGAAGGTGCCATTTCTACTTATACAAATTCAATAATTTCAAATGTGTTCTATTAGAATATCCACCGGATATTGATATATGCTAACTAAAACTTTACTGCAAATAAATAATTTCAGGCGATATGAAATCCTTATTCAGAACTGTATCCTCATCACTCTTACTTCTGAACAATCCTCCACAACAACAGGGTATGATGTGCGACTTTTCAGGTATCGATTTTCCCAACAAAGCGATACGATTTTCCGTAAACGACCATCATTGGATTTTCACTAACAATTTTCACGTGGCGAACAGGACGGTATATGCGGGCCGTAACGTCATAGCCTCGCTCAGTAAAGACTGGGGGGGTGAGGAAACTGCTTTGCATTCATGTCGTATAAGGGCACTAACGCGTCCAACTTTCCCCCTATATCTGTATTGGTTTCCTCAGATATCATCTTAATATGCCATATTTTTCATGTGCAATGCGTTTTCCGTTTTATTTTGCAAAGGTGGCATAACGTATGGCTACTTTCACTGGGATTTCTATCGCGGATACGGAGAGATTTAAGATTTAGAACAAAAACTCCACGAGTGATGTCGAGGATTTTATTCGAATCCGCGGTTGGTTTTTATGTTTTCCGTTCGCTTCTTGCGTACGTGTCTTAAATTATAGTCTGAATAATGGCATGTTAGGAGAAATCCTCAAAGCTGTACTTATTTCTACATATTCTTTTATTTCGCTTCGTCGGTTTTCTTACAGCGTCAGCGTCGATAACGTGGAAAGGCAGACTCTAATGCTAGCTCGTCAAGGTAAAGTGAGGACGTCTGATTCAGCTGAGTGTTATAAATAGAGTTTGACATTTACGTGCGAAATTGGTGTCCCAAATAGGGACCGCACTTTTAAAAACTTTTTTTATTGTTTATTTTTTTTAGAGAAATTTTAATAGAACGTTTTGCTTCTCTTTGGAAACTATAAGCAGTAATCATCAACTGCCTTTATTTTTGCAAACACGGAATTCCAGGAAACAACTACTCTGCGGAGTAAAGCCCCGACCAGCATTGAATTACATCTGAAAACCCTATACCAAATAGCTAAAATCACTCGTCAGCAGCCCACCAGATTTCCGTTTTCGGGTTTAATAGGTCTCATCAGTATGCCATAGGTAAAGTACCAGACCCTAGCTGTTTTAAATCTGTCTAATCCGACAGAAGGGACCATGAGTACGCGGTGTAGGCAAGCTACATCTAGCGGCCATTCGCTACTCCATGTCAGACTGAAATGCCACGAAGCGTTCTACAGCATTTTTCATCGCAGCAGACGCCATTGAAAGCTATTGACCTCCATCGCATTCGGCGAGAACGATATTTTACATACATGGAATTCCAGGAAACAACACCAGTACTGAATAGAAGCATAGCTGTTTGCTATAGATTGCTATAGGTTTTTCAGGGCTTGTTTCCTGGAATTCCGTGTTTGCAAAACATCGTTTTCGCCGAATCGTTAGGAAGTGGAAGCTTTCAATGGTGTCTACTGTGATGTAGAACATTTCGTGTCTGTGGTTTCTCAGTCCAGCATAGAGTAGCTAGATGTAGGTTTGCTATACCGCGTACTCATGGTCCCTTATGTCGGATTAAACAAACTTAAAATAGTTAAGCTTATTCGTCGATTACCTCACCTATGGTATACTGATGCTAATAACCCCAAAACCGATACATGCCTGGTGGACTGGTGACGAGTGACTAACTGTTTGATATAGGTTTTTCAGGTGTAATTCAATGCTGGTTGGGTCCACAGAGTAGTTGTTTCCTAGAATTCCGTTTCACAATTATCGTTATCGCCAAGAGGCGATGCTTTATTGCTTTGTAACCTGTCAGGTCCAGCATAGAGTAGCTAATGGCCACTAGATGTATTTTTGCTACATTTCGTGTGTCCAGGGTCCTTTCTTCCGGGTTTAACAGACATAAACATATTGATGAGAGTTAATAATCTCGAAACCGGTATATGTCTTGTGGATCGATGACGAATGACTTTGGCTATTTGCTATAGGTTAATAGAGGCATTAGACCGCAGAGTAGTTATTTCTGGAATTTCGATTTGTAAAATATATTCCCAAGGCTTTGCGAAATTGACACTTTTAGGCGCTAGTTATTAAAATCAATGAAAATATTTATTTACTTGAAATGTTAAAGGTACAATTATATAAATTGAAGTGAATACTAGAGACATACAGCTTCTCTTCTCTAACAGCAATACAAGTATTAGTCGGAATGAATAAATTACTAGTAGCTTCTGCTCTTGCTTTTAATTTCTTATTGGTGCATCTTTCTGTCCTATGATTTTTTTTGCTATTTCGTTTTTCTGTTTAATGGAATTTGCCAACAGTGTTGCAGAGTAGCGTCGGAAGCAATGGCCAGTGTATTCATTGACATTGGAGAGTCCAAGAAATTCCTCTATCTTTTTAGGCATACCTCCAATTGTATTGATTCCAGCTAGTATGGTACAGCATTTATTACTTCAATATGTCAAGTTAAATTGCTGATGTGTTGTATTGAGTGGACGAAGTTTTCCTACTTACGAAATATATCTAAAAAAATTATACTATCTGTTGATTCCTGAACAATCGTAAACATTCTTGTAACATGAGTTTCTGTGTTCGGAATTTTTACACTAATAAATGACTGACAATCTTTTATGGCATCTACTCTCAAAAATGTGATTTCTTTCCTCTTATGTGCTCCAAATACTCCAATGATTAAAACAACTTTAGCTAAATATGCAATTAGGTTTGTAAATTTACTAATATCTATGGTGGAATATTTACTTCACAAATTGATGGCCTTAACGTACTGGATAGCTTTAGGAAATAAGCTAGTAATTAATATCTTTTCTGTAATATTCTCAAAATGTTTTTTTTTGGCTCAGGTTCAAAGTTTTCGTATACATTTTCGATTTTTCGGACACTAATGTGGATAGTGCAGCTTCAGCAGCTTTTTAAATATCCAAAGACTTGTCATTATCACTCATTTTTGGCTATTTTTTCGCGAAAATTTGGAAGGAAATACGGCGACGCGCGACGTTTAAACTTTTCAGAACCTTGACAATGCCTTAGAAGCAGATTTCCTGTCCACTTTTCAAAATGTTTAATAATTCATATAAAAGCATAAAAATATCAAATTCTTCGCTTTCACAAAAAATCTTGTATGTGCATGTTTAAAGTACATGCGTTCATTTATCAAAAAGTGTAATATATTGTTACGGGTTTCCTACCCAATTTCTTCTTTTACCGATAAAAAAAACAATCACCCTATCACTCTATACACCACTAGATACAACTATACTAATAAATCACTATCCAAATCGCTCTGAATCTCCAGTTGATCTCACCGAAACATCCAAATGAAAACTCTCTCGCTCGGTCCGCTTATTCTCCTTATATAGGCAAAACTAATATGCTAATTTTCTAGTAGCTCTGGATCCCATTCTCGAGCGGCTCGCGAATCTTCCTGATGCATCTCGATCAACGGCATCACCGTTTATCAGTTTACTAGCGCGGGCGATCGGGGCAAATCTAGCGTGTCATGAATTCAACAGCCATCGGGACAAATCCTGTCACAATGTTTTGCTTTGTTAGACGTTGGCATTAAAAAATACATACAACTCTTAATTTTCATCCTTCTATCACAAACCGCTATTTTTTAATAACTATTTTAGTAATTTAATCATTTTTAACCCGGGTCGATAACTGATCGATTATCACTAGATCAGTTATCCCCGCCAAGCATCTACCGATAAACAGCACGGAGTAGGGATGAGAATGCTGGGCCATAATTATTTATTTCCTATTTTATCAATAATTAATAAAATTATTAATTTTAAGTGTAGTTCTCATTATTAGTTAATTAAGTGATCTACTTAACCTCAAAAGTACGCAACACGTGTCACGTGCTCCCGCCAACAACGGCTATTATTTTACTATATGGCTATTTTTTGTACAGTTAACAATGCCAACAAGACGTAAAGGGGCTAATTTGAGCCGTCAAACAAGTAAAATTGCAGGCACGCGAAATAATTCAAAAAATGAATGTTTTGTTATTCTATAAGAATCATCATTCACAGTGCTCCATTCCTCTTTTAGTCATATACCACATCTCCACACACTTACATTAAGTTAGTTATTTTTTATTTAACTGTCAAAATATTCACTAGAAATAATTCATATGGCAAAACAACGTTTGCTGGGTCACCTAGTAGATATATAGATTTATTACCCAGTTCTTAAGTACACAAGCATATAAATACAGATCTTTAAAAAGATCTAATACATTTGCATTAGTATAAGAGTACGTATGAACATGGGAGTATGGGATTAAAACGATCGGGGCAAATCTAGCGTGTCATGAATTCAACAGCCACCATATTGGGTGCGATCGGGACAAATCCTGTCACAATATTTTGCTTTGTTAGACGTTGGAATGAATGGTTAAATATATTTATTATTTGATTTTTTTTCCATTCTGTACTTTTACCATAATTATGGATAACTGTTGCAAATTTCTCACCGATTATACGTTATTCTCTGTTTTCTTCATTTACCTAATGCGTATAACAATGCAAGCACGAACAGTCTTGCAAATCAAGTGGTTGAGGAGATAATTGAAAAAGATTGAGTGACAGATGTTATATTATACATTGCTGCACTAAAAATTTGCCAGGATTTTAGTAAATTGTGCAATGTAAAACTTTTAAGTTGAAATTAAACGGTCTCTCAAATACACTAGAAACAAAAGGAAATGGAAAAAGTTGTTCAAAAAAATCAAATGACATTATGCATTACTATTTTTAAAAATGTTCAAACAGACTAATTTCAACCGAACCAAATACCATTAAAATCAGCTTAATAATTGACAAAATATTTAAAAAAATATGTCCCAGGTGCCTCAAACATAAGAGTTCAGGAAAAAATACGGGTTAAATAATTTCTCACGTAAATTATGTGTTGTAGCTACATAATATTTTTCTTGTATTTCTAAATATCCTTTATAATCACTGTCCTGAAAACTCGTAAAATCTCAGGGCTAAATAGAATGAATTGAAAACTTCAAACAACAAAACTAGCAGCAGCAAAATATTTTTGGTTTGATTGAATGTTTAATTTCGCCTTCACATATTTTAATTACAAACTAATCTGGATTTCAGTTAGTGAAGTCCAAAACTATGATAAACTTATGCTGGATTCAATAAAGTTGTGGTAGGCAAGTTTAAATTTGACTCAAGATATGGAAGATTTGTTTGATATGTTATTTAATTTATCTGTAATGCACTTAGTCACAGTGTTTCTACTTCTTTTATTTTTCATCAATTTATGTTTAACAAATATTACATAGCACATAGAACATTTTAAATTATAAATCATACAAACTATATAATTACTAGCGCATCTCTGCAATTAACAAAGTTTTTGAAGCAAAATGAAACTAACTTATGAGCAAGCTTTGAATAATTTGGAATAACTCCGCTTTATGTCCATTAAAAACTGAAACTTTCACATTACGTATTTATATTTTAAAACGACATTGGGATGTCCGTTTAGCTCGAAAATGTGAAATAGATTTATCAAAATTAAGCAAGGAATTTTATGCTCTGCAGATCATAAGAAGTTACGAATCTTAAGTTAATTAATTTCCAAACTTTATAAATATCCCTCGAAGTCCAACCAATGAAGAAAGAGAATATATTTCGTGTAATGTAAGCAAATTAGCTAATCTGTAGGGATGCCTCTTTCATCTATATTTAAGTTTTGTAAAAGCTATACCTACTACTGTCCCTATAACTGAAAGTGAACTCTGAACATGCTTTTATCCTTTGTCATGGTCACTGGAGCTGCTATCGGCTACATACTTTTTGAACATTACGGTTACCTCCACCGAACCTTAAACTTTACGTTTCTTAGAAATTATTATTGAAAATGAGAAATTATATATGAGTTATGTTTGTCGTACTACATTTGTATTAGTAATTCTGTGAACCGTCAGTAGGTTTTTAAACTGATTTATTCTTTCCAGCTGAAGAAATACGTTGCAAATAAGTTCATCTGCTTTTACAAATAAAGTAAGGTTACTTGAGAAATATGGATATTTAATTCATATTAAATATTATCAAATTAAAATAAGAAATTAAATTATTAATCACATCACATGAAAATTGTATTGGCTTACTACATTGGATACATTTGGTGCATATCTATCTTATAAATCTAATATATAAAATTCTCGTGTCACAGTGTTAGACGCCACACTCCTCGGAAACGGCTTGACCGATTTTTATGAAATTTTATATGTATATTCGGTAGGTCTGAGAATCGGTCGTAATCTATTTTTTATACCCCTAAGTGATAAGAGTGGTCCACCCCAAACAATTTTTTTTTATTTTTTGGAAAAAAAATTTTATTTTTATTATTTTATGATGTGACATTAAAAAATACATACAACTCTTAATTTTCATCCTTCTATCACAAACTCCTATTTTTTAATAACTATTTTAGTAATTTAATCATTTTTAAACCTGTTCGATAACTGATCGATTATCACTAGATCAGTTATCCCCGCCAGGCATCTACCGGTGTCACTTCTCACCCAGTAAACAGCACGGAGTAGGGATGAGAATGCTGGGCCTATCCTATTTTATCAATAATTAATAAAATTATTAATTTTAAGTGTAGTTCTCATTATTAGTTTATAGGGCAATCCAACGAACTGTCAAATCACTTTAAAAATGGCGGCTGTAGGACAAACAACTCGACATATGACAAGCAGAAATTTGTGATTTTGTGTAGAACTGTGTGTTTGGCACATTATATTTTATACCAAGGATAATTCAGACTATCATAATGGTTTTGTTTTGTTATGCGAGTCTGCCATGTATAAATAATTGTTAAATCAAATTACGTACCTCTGTAATAGTTTACTAATTAATTATATATAACTGCCAATATTGTTATCAATATATTTTTTTATTAATATTATATATAGTATTCTCCAGGACCCTGAATTGCTAGGACTGGCGGGGGTGTAATTATACTACTAGTTGGAGAGAAAAAAGAACTTAGGTACCTATTTATAAATAATATATTTAAAACTTGTACACTGTATTTAATTTTTTCTTGAGTTAGGTCTTGCTGTTTTATTGCACTAAGTCACTTTTGCCGTCTTATATGAGAGTTCATTGAGATCAGTTCTGTCTATAATTCAATGCAGCAGGAATCCTAAAAAATCTAACTTGATCTTCTCGCTGTCCTCTACTCCAACAATTCATAACACAACAAAACAAAACCATTATGATAGTCTGAATTATACTTGGTATTCCGAAATAGGTATAAAATATAATGAGTAAAACACACAGTTCTTCACACAGACCAATAACTAAAAGTTCTACACAAAAGCACAAATTTCTGCTTGTCATATGTCGAGTTGTTTGTCCTACAGCCGCCATTTTTAAAGTGATTTGACAGTTCGTTGGATTGCCCTATTAAGTGATCTACTTAACCTCAAAAGTACGCAACACGTGTCACGAGCTCCCGCCAACGGCTATTATTTTACTATATGGCTATTTTTTTGTACAGTGAACAATGTCAACAAGACGTAAAGGAGCTAATTTGAGCCGTCAAACAAGTGCAGGCACGCGAAATAATTCAAAAAATGAATGTTTTGTTATTCTTATAGGTCGTCATCATTCACAGTGCTCCATTCCTCTTTTAGTCATATACCACATCTCCACACACTTACATTAAGTTAGTTATTTTTTATTTAACTGCCAAAATATTCACTAGAAATAATTCATATGGCAAAACAACGTTTGCTGGGTCACCTAGTAGATATATAGATTTATTACCCAGGTCTTAAGTACACAAGCATATAAATACAGATCTTTAAAAAGATCTAATACATTTGCATTAATATAAGAGTACGTATGAACATGGGAGTATGGGATTAAAACAACGGTCTTATTTGTGGACTTCAGGAAAGTAAATGATTCTGTCAAAAGGAATAAACTAAATAAAATATGGAAACTGTTTGGGATACCAATTAAGCTGATTAGACTATTGAAAATGACCTAAGAAAATACCATAAGCGAAGTACGAATAAAAGTGAATGTTCGGAAAGTTTTACTGTTGACACAGGACTCAAACAAGGAAACCGACTCCCAACGCTTCTTTTTTAATTAGTACTAGAAAAAGTCATAAGAGATAGTCAGTTGAGCAGAGGACACATACTGTTTAAAAGTCACCAAATAGTAAGTTATGCAGATGATGCGGCCTGCATTGCAAGATATAGTAGGGAATTAGAAAAAGTAACGAGAATACCTGTGAAGGAGGCACGTAAAGTGGGATGCAGATAAATCAAGCAAAAAGTAAGCTTTTGAGAATAGGAGAACAATAAAGATACCAATTTCAAATTGAGAACGCAGCATGGAGGAATGGAGTTTGAAGAAGTTTAAGAATATGTGTATTTGGGGGCGCTGATATCAGCTAAGTGTGACGGGGAGCAAGAAATTAATAGGAGAAAACAAAAGCAAACAGAAGTTCGGCAGCAATCAACCACTTAATGAAATCAAATATATTGTCCAGAGAAGTAAAATTTAGAATGTACAAAACAATTTTGAGACCCACAGTGCTGTATAGCAGTGAAACCTGGATCCTCAATAAGAAGTCAAGAGAAAACCTGTTACTGTAGGAAATGCAGATCTTAAGAAGAATTCTAGGGGGAAAGAAAACGGAGGAAGGAGAAACAATGAGGAAATATATGCAATGTACCAGGCACCAAAAATAGATGAAGTTGTAAAAGCCAGAAGAGTGCAGTGGCTAAGGCATCTAGAACGTATGGAAGATGAAAGAATAGCTAAAAAAATTGTAGGGAGTAAATCTAACTACAGAAAGAAAGGATGGAGACCGAGGAAGCGATAGAGAGAGGCAGTGGTAATAGATCTAGGGGAGAAAAATGCAACGAATTGGAAAAGAAAGGCGAGAAACAGAACAGAGTGGAGGAAAATAACACATTTTTGTTGTAGGTAATCAGCTTTATATATTATTACATTTCAATATCTTATTTCCCTTTTCATTTGTTTGCATTTCTTTCTTAATTATGTGTCTAAATTTTATTAATGTATTTTTATTTATACAACGTGTTACCAATTATATACAAAGTAGGTAGATGCAGTTTGTAGCGTCTTTAATGCAGAAAAAATAAAAAACAGATTCCTGAGAATATTCGGAATAAAAAAGTCATATCAAAAAGTCATATCTGCCAAATAAATTTAACTGGAAAGATAAATCTTAGTACGACTCTGACGAAAATATCACCGTTCGACAGCTGTAAACGTAGCGGTTCTATCCAAGGACCGAGTCGGTGTTGCCAGATCTTATAATTTTACAGAAATTTGTAAAACGAACAAATAAATGTACGGAAATTTAGGATTGATGTTAATAAAAGCTCGTATAACCTTAATGACATCTCACAATTATTGTTATTGTTTTTCAAGGCTAGACTAGAATCAATAAAAATTGATTGTGAAAAATCGGCAAGATTTAAATCTAGTGTTTTTTTTCTTTCGACAACAAGAATACACTCCCGTAAGAAATGCAGTTTAAAATCAGTATAAATGTGAACAATAATTAATAATTTTAGGTAGTTTTACAATATCCACTTTTGAATAAAGGGAAATAAACTGTAATATTTTATAAAATATTTAAAATATTCATGTCATAATCGATCTATTACTTTCAGGAATCTAGGTTTTTATTATTTTATATTAGATGCCACACCCTGTACTAATAAAATCCCTTTACCGTTAATTTTTTTTTCACTTGTGAAATTTAAATTGATAGCGTAGTTCTCTTTAGTTAAGTGATTGAAATCTTCATTTTGCATTAGACTAAGCTCAAAATTTGGAATTCTTAAACAGCAGTGTCTTCTAAAGTACAAATTTAATATTGACCAAGAGTGTGTTTTTGCCTACATAGTGCGTGACCTACTAATTTGTGACACCCTGTATATCTGGTTTGGATAATAAATAATTTGAATTCTAGTTGCATACCTATTGTACGTTTCTATTACTTTCAAGATATCAGATAATTTTTTCTACTACAAGATGTCTGAAATAAGTGCGTTTTTTTCAAAACAGTAAACGATGTGAAAGTAAACAATTTTCAAAGCAGTGGCTACAAGTGTAAAATTTGTATTTATAATACCCCTAGTGCTTAAATTATTTCTGAAAATTTTTTCGAGGTCATGAATTTTTGCTCAAAATATTCATGAACGAGGAAAAAATAGAGACTAATCTGTAATTTATTATTTGTAGAAGTTTTAATTCTCGAAAATGGAACCACAATATTTTCAGCATACCTAGTGCTGTACTGATGTACATTACAATGTTTAATTAAATTTTACGAAATTTTAAAGTTTTTGTGGACCAGAAGCAAAGATTTATAAATAAAAAGGCTTGGAAGCGGTAAAATTTTTAACTTCTTGAATAAGTCCCTACTAGGAGTTGTTCTTGCAACTCCAACAATGAGGCGAACTGCAGCCTTCTGTAGAATAAACACTCTCGAGACAGCACTAGAATTTCCCCAAAGTGTAATACCATATAACAAATGACTATGTACTAAACAGTAATAAATAGTCTTCATCACAATATTGTCAATTGAAGACGGCAGCTGTCTCATTAAAAACATTTGAGTCGAGAGATTTTCTTCTTATTCTTTTAAAATGAATAGCGTTATACGTCTTTAATTTTTAAACTTCGTACTTGTTTAAAAATATTTTCGAGCGTTCCAGAAAAGAAAACTGTAAGCTTAGTTTAACTAGTGCAGTCGATTAATCAAATAAAAATATATGTAAGATTAAAAAGTTAACAATGATGTTGTAGCATTTAAAAACACGTCAAATTTTCAGAAAAAAAAATAATGGTTACAACGGACAAACTTCTAATGATTCATTAGCGTGTACCAGCCTGTATTTCTCTCCGTAAATCATATACATTCCAAAAGTATTCTTTATCTGCATTCATATTTGAAATCTCCTGAATTGTTATAAAACAGATCCCTTTCTCTGTATTAGGATTTTTGTTCGCCCCGATTGTTCGTGAACCTTCATTAAGCAGAAACACCAGAGATATATTTTTTTCATTTCTTTCATTACAAGGCCTTTCCCCGTCTGCATAACACGAAATGCTTGTTTAAGATCATCAGAATTATGGATCTGGTCTTTTAATTAGTGTTATCCGATGCGAAATTTTCAAATATATATTCAACACACGAGCCAGGGAGGGGTCCTCAAATTTCTTTCTGGTTCTAACGTCCAGGATCAACCTAGAGTCATATTAAACCCATTACCACGATAGCGACGCTGGGAGTCTGGATTTTGGCAGGAGAGTCTCTTTTGCATTCAGCACGAGTCCGAGGAGGATTCCAACCCCTTGCGCTTTTTGAATCTTATGGCTCTGCTGTTCCCTATCTATGGATTTACAATATCACCGGTGTATGGGAGACTGGGCCTAGCTGTAATGCCTTAGATCAAGATTAAGTGCTGCAGATTATTGCAATAAGGGTCGTTTGTGTAAGGTGATAAAAGCTGGGAGACGGATGGTTATTTTTCGATGAAGAGACTAGTTGCGCGGTTGGAAAATTTTCATGTCTTTCAACGTACACGAAAAAAATCTAACTCAATAATGTACTTAAAATTTTAAACTTCATTCATGTGTATATGTATTAATTCAAAAATAAAGTATATTTGATATAAATATTTACATATTCTTACCATTCAATATTCTTGCACTTACTTCAAAACTTTTCTTTTTTAAATGACACTAAATTTAAGATTTACTTTAAGAATAATATTTTGTTAAACTACGAATAAAATGTTATTAACTATAGTTCATATTTTGTAATAAATGTCATACTGTCAAACTTAAAATGCGGCTACAGTACAAAATAGTATTTATAATAGTTATTGATTATACACGGTGTTTTTAAATTTTGTAGCAAAAATGAGACCACAGATTCATTAGGTGAAAATAAATCGATTTAACCTACAACACCTATATCCCATGTCGCATAATAAAAAAGATACAGGGTGTCAAATTTAAAATTTTATTTTCGATATTTGTAAGTAACTTCTTAAGAAATCCAAATATTTACATAAATTTTGTAAATCAGGGGTTTTTACGGGCGAGGAATTCAAAGGACAATGTTAAAAATAGCCGATTTTTGGCTTATCCGGAGGAACGCATAAATCATAAAAAAATCAATTGATTATTGTTAATTAACATCAGAAATGGCCAGAAATACGTCAGATAGCTGGGGAAATGTCGCTACTACCCCTAAACCTATATAAACTGCCCTTAAATAGCTTTAAATGGATAATCATTAATTATTGTTTTAAAATTCGTGTAAAATGAAAAATATGCTTGAAAATGATTTGAACAGACAGTATGTCAATATAAAAAGTGATAAATAACTGTAAAAATGTCCATTCCACCCCTAAACATTAAAAAAACGACTTTCAAAAGCTAATGGTGAGCTTACTTCGACATCAAAAATAGATAATGATTAAATGTTCAAGGGAACGCCTATTGCTAGAAAAAAATTATAGATTACTGTCAAAAAATGCAAAAACTGATACTAGAGTACATTAAGTAAGTGGGGAAATATTAATTGCACCCCTAAATCTATATAAACTGCCTTTAAATAGCTTAAAATAGACAATCATTATTTATTGTTGTAAAATTCGTTTAGAATGAAAAAAATGCTTAAACACTTTTAAGGTTCATTTATACTATTGCGACCTGAAAAATGGGCGCAAGGATAAATGGCCATTTTTTCAGTACGCGCTCGCAAAGTGAGAACAATTGGCGCTATTTCGCCATTGAATGGGCACTTTTACAGTCATTTATCACTTTTTATATTGACATTCTGTCTGTTCAAATGATTTTCAAGCATTTTTTTCATTTTACACGAATTTTATAACAATAATTAATGATTATCCATTTAAAGCTATTTAAGGGTAGTTTATATAGGTAGTAGCGACATTTCCCCAGCTATCTGACGTATTTCTGGGCCATTTCTAATGTTAATTAACAATAATCAATTGATTTTTTTATGATTTATGCGTTCCCCCGGATAAACCAAAAATCGGCTATTTTTAACATTGTCCTTTGTTTCTAATTTTGACGTCACTAGTAGAAGGCGCCACTTATGGCACACCGTGTTTCTTTTAAATGGCAGAACTTTTTTGCAGCTTAGCGTATCCATGTGACTACCGAAACAATCGATTCTTCTACCTGTTTTATTTGAAAAAGGTATAACTTGCTGAAGTCGGTAGGAGTAACTATTTTTGAAATAATCCTATTTGAAATGCTCAGTGTACCGAGTAAAAACTGTTTGGTTTCAGCTAAAGTGCCTTTTCTGCTGAAAATATAGCAAAATGTTACTTGAAAAAGTTGTTCAGAAAGATACATTATGGAGACGTACAAAATGTCAAGAAGATCAGCGAGGTTTGATGAAACCATTTTTCAACAAACCACAAAGATATTATCAAAGCAGGCCGACCTTTTTGACATTACATTTTTTCGAGAGGATCAAAGGCTGGTTAATTTCCGGAATGTTTTATCAACGACCACGGCCAAAATCGGTCAGTTAGAAGAGTGAAAGTCGTGTGACAGCAGGTGAAAAATTATGGTTTTGAAAAACGTCATATTTGAAGAATATTGATTGTCAGCTGAATACTAAAAAGTCTTAGAATCGTTTCTATGACATTCGTTTGTTTATTTGTCATCAAGAGTGAACAAATTTACAAAATCGACACAAAAAAATTAGCGGGAATGCTGAGCAAATCTAAGAAGCCCAAGAAGCAACATTACGTCTGTTACCAGCGATAAAATGGGCAGAGATGAAACAATCACAGAAGAGGTGTGTGGAGAAACGGTTTGCTGCCTCTTCGAAGTGGACAAAATATTCCATGCTAAAATCAATGTTAAAAGTGCACAAAGGTTGATATTTCCAAGTATGGTAAACTTCCTTCATAATTATAAACCAAAGAAGGCCAACCAAGCCGGAGAGAAACCAAATTGAAGAATTTTTGAAAAAAGCACCGGATGAGGAATATTTGCAAATTAAGATAGAAAATACACTATTTTAATATTTCAATTTATACATTGAGCGTTTTATTTTAAACTCTTTACAAGTTGCAACGGTCATGGGATTTGCAGGTGCTTATCGATGCAATTAATTGACCACTTTGGATATCACCCATGTCCAAGACAAAGGCATTTTACCGATACGTACTCATTCCGGATACGAAAACAAATATTTCAAGAAGTTTCAACGATCATGGAAGAAGCTTTTTCAGTAAATGCTGTAGACATGTGTCGAAAATGCATCAATCTGCGATCTAACAATTCGGTGGGAGATTTTGCTTGCGATATGTGGCTGGAAAATGTACTACACAACATGTATGCAACAGTGAATGCTTTTCTTGGGTTTTCTGATCGAGACAGTTTTACCGGACATGGAATGAGGCGTTCTTCGGTAATATTACTTAGCAATGCTGGAAGTGATAGTCTACTGTGAAGTGTCATGGAGGATTGGAAATCGACTACGGTAGCGGAAAGTTATATTGGAGATTCACTGTTCAGCAAGATGGCAATTGCTGAAAAAATCCTTATCCTACCTGGCAATGTTGTATGCCTCTCCAGTCCTTGAGAAACTTCGTATCGAGTAAATTTAAATAATCCCAGTCAAAATGACAAGATAGTTCTTGAGATAAATGTTAATGTTAATAATAATAATAATAATAATAATTGTAAATAAAATGTTATTTATTCCACTGAAAATAGACGTATTCCTTTTTAATATAGGGGATAAATGATAACAATACAATACTTATGGTAGTCATTACCAAAACTATATATATACCACAAATTGTATCAAATCTACTCAGGTTCTATTCTGTCGGATAAGTTGTCGATTGCCTCACCTCTATTGGATTCTGAGAAGAGCTAACAGCTCAAAAACGGTATATGTCTGGTGTGTAAATGACTGATTGAGATAAATGTTAATGTTAATAATAATAATTGTAAATAAAATGTTATAAAATCGAAGCGTGATATTTAGAATTCTAATCCATTAGTGTGTTAAAACGCCTTTATTCCACTGAAAATAGACGTATTAAACCTTCTTAATATAGGGGATAAATGATAACAATACAATACTTATGGTAGTCATTACCAAAACTATATATATATATATACCGCAAATTGCATCAAATCTACTCAGGTTCTTTTCTGTCGGATAAGTTGTCGATTGCCTCACCTCTATTGCATTCTGAGAAGAGCTAACAGCTCAAAAACGGTATATGTCTGGTGTGTAAATGACAAGTCACTTAAAACTTGAAATAAAGGAAACATACTTACTTTATTTTGAGAATGCCAATTGTTGACTCGGGTAATACATATTATCTAAATAAAACAAAACAATATACTTACAATTTTAAGATATTACGTAAAGTGCCTTAAAAGGTAGCAAGTCGGCATACGTCAGCTTGACTTTTCCCTTGTGCCTGCAGCACTCAAGCTGCGCTGTGTATGAGTATAGTTAAAACACTTAATTAATAAATTTAAAATAAAATTTATTTTAAATATATTTACTTGCTTACTACTTTTTATTTATTTATTTTAATTTGTATTTATATGATATGATACGTTGTTGCGTATATAACATGTAATATCTCGAAAACCGTATAAGATAATTGTCATGTATACATTTTTGAAAAGCTCAGTTTGCGGTCTTTTCAGTGGCGAAAAAATATGCAGGTTGATATATTAAAAAACATAAGTTAAGTGAAAATCGCGGAAAAGCGACATTCAATTGTTTTCGTGACATACTTATGCTTTAAAAAATATATAAAACATTCTACAAGTTTCACTCTTACACCTTTTTTCGTGTCTCGAATAATAACGGAGAAATGGGAGGGTGGGGCAATTTTCGCGTGACTACCCTGTACATACTAGATGTCTCTTGTGTTTGTGTAAAACTTTCTTAACTCCGAGTAAATAGTCATAAGAACGTATTTCATAATCGAATCATTGTTGTCTGAGTTTTTTAGTATATGGGTTTACTCAATTTTCCATGAAAATTTAAATGGAATGTTATATTTTACTACCTTAATATTCGTAAAATTATTTCAAAAATTGCATCAATCGAAAGTCACTACCGTGTTCCACGTGTATTTTAGATACGTTAATTTTATATCGATAAATATTGAATATTGCGAAAAAGTTTTGCCTTGAGATTTAAAAATATTTTTTATAAAATAACTTATTTTTCTCCTAAGTTTGGAAAACATTAATGAGATCTGGTTTGTGTCATTTTTTAAACAATTTTATGAGCAATAATATTAAAATTTTCGTAGAATTAAATAAACTCGTAAATACACCAAAAACACCATCTAGCGGTAGGACATGATTCCGCTATCAAAAAGCTTTAAAATAAAAGCTAACTCGTTAAAATAGAATCACGTATAGTCGGGAATTCTCTGCAATAGAATTAGAATTAGTATTTCAATTTTCTAAAAATTATTGTTCTTCTATATTTTTCGGAAAAACTTAAAATTAACATTATTAATCAATTTTCAGTGTTTCAATTTTTGTTGGCGAAACTGAAAGTACCTACTAATATGAATAAAAGATAGATATATAAATCATATTTATAGGTTTCAATCCCAGTCCAATTTGTTTTATTAGTTGAAAGTTTCATTTTATAGATAAACTGGTTTCCTCAATATGTGTACATAAAACTCAAGGCAGTAAATTTGCCTCTCTGCTGCTTTCTTTCACCAATGGTTCTCGGGTAGACTGAAATAAAAATGCGGATTAATGTAGCTGTACACCCTCCATTGAGAGGGTAAAATATCATCGGCTATCAGGTCCACTAGTCGATTAGTTGGTGATCTTAGAGGGCTTTTCGTCGTTATGACGAGCTTAGAGCTTAATCCAGCTTCTCTCTTACAACTAACGAATGTAATCACAAAAACCCAAGACTAGAAAATAAGATTAAGAGAGAGATAAAAGTATTTATAATTATTCTAACTGCACTCGACGGTAATTCTTCGCTAAGTAACAACTTAGTTATTATTTGAAAACCCTGGAACACGTGTAAATAAGTTTTTAATATCTGATATTAATTAGTAAAATTATTATTTTTCTCTGTATCTATGTTAAGATGATCATAACCAAAACTACTTCAAGCTTAACATGATTTTGATACTCATTATTTTTCTAACTTACCCATTATGTGAAGGACAAAATAGCGCATATCTACACTGATAAAAGTGATTGTAAATTTACACGTTGTTCACATCATACATTAATGTAAAAAATGCCAAAAAGTTTCCATATTTCAAGAATATTCATGTGAATACCGTAAAGGACCCCGTACCATACATTTACGTATGAATTTTCTCAATTTTACTTGTTCCTTGTTGTTTGACAGTTAGTTGACAGCTGTCAACTAGCAATATCGTCTTTTTAACATCAGTTTTGAACTCAGCAACCTCAAAAACATACATTTACGTATGGATTTTCTCAATTTTACTTATTCCTTGTTGTTTGACAGTTAGTTGACAGCTGTCAACTGTCAATATTATTATATTGGCATTGAATTTGGATGCAGTGACCTCGAAAACAAAAGAGGGAACTTTTTTAAGGCATGGTGAATCAGTGGAGCTTTGGAGCTCCGTAGGAGCCAAAATAAGCAAAATTGAGCTTTGTGACCATTGAGACTTTTGTTCAGGATGCCGAAACGAACAACATATCCAAATTTCAGCCAATTTGATCGAGAGCCAATTCCCATAAGGTTTGTGCGGGGTTCTTTACATATTTCATGTAAAATTATATGATTTCTTTTGTAAAAATACATAATAACGTTGTAATGTGTACAAACAGTTTTACTATAAAAAAATACATACCTATTTATAGGTAGTACCTGATTTTCCATTACAGTCGTACATTACATTCTGGTATCATAATTTTGAAATTCTCTCCTTACATAGCTACATAATTTTTCAGCCTGATTTTTGCAACAGTGTTGAGGATTTTTTTCTCGATATTTTGACACTCTGTCAACTACAAAATAAGCTATATCCGATTCTTGGTAAACCACCCTGTATACCTTAAAATTTTCCAGAAGCGAAAGGAGCTACCTAGAAGATAAGCAAATGTCAATGGTTTTTAAGTTTTTACTGTATTGAATTAAATAGTTCTATATCTGATCAAATGCAACAAAAAACTATAATGCACAAAATGTCTAACTAATACTTTCAACAAATATCTACTAACACAAATAACAATTCAGAGTAAGTAATAATTATTTATATATTAAGCGCGAAAAGTGAAATTCATTTGTTAGCATTCAATCTTTATAATATTTAATAATAATTCCTGATCCATAAGGCATATTAGAGCTATATTCGATATGGTAAAATTTCCATCACTGCAATTACTTTACATTATTTGATGGTCTGTTAAAATGTTCTTACTTGTTTCAATTTTTTCAATGACGTTATTATCTATGTATGCTTCTGCAACTGTACAACTCTTCCATCTCCCGTGTCGCTTCAGTAATTATATAATATCACCTCCACCATGAACCATTAAAGTAGTCAATGCCCTATGTATAAATGACTCTGGTGGGTTAAGATTATTAGCAGCATCATTTAGTATTTTGGCATTAACATTCATTCCTACCACTTGATTAAAATAATTGCCTTTATTAAATTTTAAGAATAACCGTGCTGGTGTATTTTCGTTTCTAAGTTATAAGGCTATATAGGGTGAGTCAGTCATAATGTCATTAATTTTAACCACGTATTCGGGAGGCCTAATAAAGGCAGAAAATCGAAACTCGACTTTTAAAAAATAAACATATTACCCTATAAAAATCGGTAACACGACGGTCCTGGTGCGCTATGAACTTTCTGATGACGCACTAATACGACAATTGAAGCCAGATTAAACATTGTTGCTACATAATGTTTACATACATAATATCGTCTAACACTTCAACGTGTTATTCAAATTTACCCCCATTTAGCACTTTCTGCATTTCCCGCATTTTTTCCCCCGAAATTTGTAGATCACGCCACACATTTGGAGGGGGGATGGAGAGAATACAAGCAGTAAGCAGTGGTTTGTTTATTTCGGTCTCGCGTATTCGTCGTAAATTAACATGCATAATGCGTAATTTTACAAATTTTCTAAATATGCGCAAATAGTAGTAAGCAAGAAAAAATGATATTCTAAAATAGTCAGTACATCCAATTATTTGTGATGTCTAAAACCTAGGTAAGTAGGTACTAGAAAAATATTTCAACTTGGCATCATTGCATCAGATCGACATCGAGTTGAACTGTGAGCTGTAAACGGCCAAAGGTGCGAGCGGTCAGTGACAGTCTGAAAACGGGGTTTAAATAATGATTTGAAAATATTTTTTTCGGCGTAAATATGCATTTAGATTTTTTTAATCGCGTATTCGCATTATACTCATTATTCCCTATCTCCTCTTAAAATTAATGACATTATGACTGACTCACTCTGTATACTTCCTATAGAATAACAAAAAGTTGATAAAATTGTCTTGAATGTTATTTGTGAGAGTAAAAGTTTGACTTCTTGTTGTCTTTGAATCAGGAATAGTAACTATCAAAACGGATTCTTTGTCCTCAACATCTTTAATATTAATTTTTACTAATTCACTTCTGCAGGCACCCGAAATTCCAATAATTAGAGCTACCTATAATAAGAAATTGTACAAGATTGTACAATAATCAATATGTATAGAATTTTCTTTTTTAATAATATGTTTGATCATCGCTTTTGCGCAAAAATCTGTATATTTCAGCTTGCGAAAAAGTTGTTGCTTTCTTAGGCTTATATCCAACTCCTTGTTTTTGAACATTCTTTCAACTTACTTAAGTCAATATCATCCTTGGTAGATAATGTGGATTTTAGCATCGAGTAAAATCGACCATAATGATGATGATTTTAGTGGCCTTGCTTTCTCACAAATAAAAGGCGAGAAGTACGTTTTCTGAATATTTATAAATTTCCTTCGACTTATACCATGTCACAAATAGGTTATATTACTTTTCGTATAACTTCTTTAATTTTTCTGGCAACAGACCTAAAATTACAGTTTCTGCAACTAAACTTGACTAAATCATGATTTTGGTGCACTGAATCCGATCTCAGAATAGAGCATTTACATTAACTCAGTGTCATTAAATTCCGCTAGGGGCGCTAGCGTCAAAGTTAGGTATTAATATTAATATTCTATGGTCTAGTTTATGATTTGATAATTTTTTATTTGAATTTGTGTAAGTCAAATAGTGATTGTAAATCTAATTTGCATACGTATTATCAAAATATAACTTATAATAAATCAATAAAATGTTTGTAAACACACAAAGATAACAGGAAAAAAATCTCTTGAAAAGATATATTAAATTTTATTTATGTTAACCTCACATAACCTTGTTTATGTGAATTTTACATTAGCAATTTGGAAAGAGACGTAATGAAACGTTATTTAACACAGAAATTGTTAACGTTGGAGTGCCTAAAGAATTTCCTGGTAATTCTTAATTTAAACCACTTTGTTTTTAAAGAATTGAAATTTTATATATTACGAATCGATAGAAAAATGGTTAGTTGTCCTTCAGATTGCAAAAATGTTGCATGTAATATGTTTAGTAAATAAAAGTACATTAAATACCCAGTTTCTGAAAAAATACGAATATATAAAAAAAATCAGTGTTTTAAATAATGTACATGTGGCATAAATAAATAATAAACATATGCAGTTTTTATTTGGTATTTTTATTACAGTACAAGTACAATACAGAAAAAGTTGAAAACCCTGATAGGTGTTTTAAATGGTTTTCATTAAAAAATTTGAGTGATATTAGTTGTGCTCTTTTATAACTAATAACATTTTGAATCGCCATATCGTAAAATAACTACTAGATGCACTTGCTATGCTCTCAGGATTACCGGCGTTATTATTATTCAAGTAATTTTCAATTTGAGGAATCGTATTGTCACATTTCTCAGTTCAGAAGTCTATGAACTCGTGTCACATTTCTACTTTGTTTCTATCTGCAAGTTTGCCTACATTTTCACCCTGTTTTCGCCTTTTCAAGTACCATTTCATGCGTTCATTATTGTTTACAATATTGGTGTCGTATTTTCGTGGACGGGTAAATATAATGTTGAAACAGCTGTTTTTTGAGAATTATCCATTGTCCTAAAAATAAGAATAAAACCTTATCAACTAATGAAAAATATACACCGAAAATAGATCATGAATGCTCTTACTTACCCATACTAGTAGTATAACAGTCTTCTGTAAAATGTTTTGAGCAGATCTTTGTGTACTGGGTTGGTTTCTTGCTGGATGCAGTTGCTATTAACCATTTTTTTTCAGCATTATTGGGGAACTTACGAAACATGAAATCTTTCTTTTATTAGCAACAGATAAACACACAACAGTTATATGGCTATTTTTTTACACAAATTGAAACACAACAAAAATTAAATAACAAATATTTGTGAGGTTAGATTTAATACCTAACATTGATTGCAGCGCCGCCTACATGTAAATGCTCTATTACTCCATCACGTTAGGTTTTTGCTATATTAGAGGTAATTTCGTCTGGAAAATAAGAATTGCATCTTAAAGTGCTAGTCTTCTCCTTCAAAACCAAATCCAGTTTGCTCGATATTATTTTCTTCTGCGAAATATCGTTCATTGAAATTTATTAGTTTTACATTTTATTGATATGGCGAAAAATAACCAAATTGACTGTTGTCTGTGGATACAGCATATGTTTGTTATTGTTATCGACAGTGCTTATCAACACTAAGATAGTTGACGGGTTATTACATTCACTGTTGGCAGTACTTAGGGACAGTTTTCCAACAGTTCTTTTCTGCATAGCTGAATTTATGGGTTTTGTGGTTTATGGAACTTGGAGGGGTTTATAAATTTGTTTTTGGGATTTATGGGTCTGAGGTTTCCGGGATTATGGAATTTTATAAGTTTATGGAATTTGGGATTTCGGTATTTATGGAATTTGGAATTTATGGGTTTCGAGGTTTACAGTTTTAGGGTATATGGATTTTGAGATTTATAGTTTTTGGGGTACGAATTTGTGAGTTACAAGTTTTGAAGTTTATGGGTATTAGTGTTTATGGGCTCAATGTTTTGTATATGTAAGGAGCATCGGGGGATCAGAGGGTAACGAACGATGGTGGATGTAATGTATGGAATTGGAATACAGTGCGACTGAAATAGCAAATAAGTGGCTACGGGAAATAGGTCACCATGAAGGAATGTAATTTACAGTTTGACTGAAATGCGACAGAAATGGTACGTAAGAGTTCAAGGAAGATATGAAGTATGTATTAACGGGGTATGTAATTTATGGGTTTGAACTAATAAATGTACGATATCTCAAAGAGGAAAAAGATATTCGAGCAAACTCAATTTAATATGGTACTTTAAGATGCAATTTTTACTTTTGTGTCTTTTTGGCATAAAATAAGCTCAAATATGACGAAAAAGGGCGTTTTTACTCTTTTAGGTTAGAATATTTTGAAGATCTGACGTGATGGAGCAATTCTGCGGATTTAACGCACTAAAGTCCTACGGAAACATAAATTAGAGTAAGTGCGATATAAAGAAGTTTAAATTTTGTAAACCTTTTCTGTGCATATTTGTTTATTACATTTTTTTAAATAAGAAATCGCAAAATTTTTTCATTTTCAATTTTCTTTAAACCTCGAAATTTTGAAAACCATTCATTATGCGCAAAATGGAAAATGAACTTTTTCTAATTTTGACATATAAAGGGACACTTTTTAAAACTGATTGACATTATGAAACGTCTTACTTTTTGTAACTAGTTGCATAAAGTAAAATTTTATGCAATTGGTGACGAAAAATGTATTTCAAAATTAGTGACAAAAAGAATTATTCTATTTATTAAACTGTTATAATACAAGTTAAAAACATAAATTATAAATTATTTAATTATTATAAATATTGATAACACAATTATTGCAACTATTCAAATTAATTCCCGACGACATATTTTTTTCATTGCTCGCACTTGCTGTTATTTGGGAAACGGCGCACATTGCATTAGATGTTTCACCAAATATTTCTTGCGCTATAAGTTTTTTATTATTCATGGAATTTTCAACATATCCCTCCGCAACAGAGTTAGATTTCCAACCTCCGTGCCTTTTTAATTTTAAAATATCAGCGCCACTGTCTGCTAGGAAAGTGGCAGAGCTTCTTCTGAAGCAGTGGCCAGTATATAGAACAGGATTTGAAATACCAAGAAATTGTGCAATAACTTTTGGCAGACTGCTAAATGTGTTAATTCTCACAGGATTTCTGGTATATTTTCCATTCGCATATTTTACAAAAAATCGGTTGTGTTTAAGAACCTGGTGACGCAACTTAATATATTTTCTTAATATTTCAACAAGATTCGTATTTTCAATGTCTCCAGTGGTAATTGCAAACTGCCGTATAACTTTTGTTTTTGAAGGTAGGATATCAACACGAAAATGGCTTCCTTCGTCTATAACATTTTCAACTGGAAGAAATGTTAATTCTGCTTTTCTGCATGCTCCTGCCATTCCAATTATCATTGCAACCTTAGCCATTAAGTATTCTTTGTCATCAGCTTCCACTAAAAATTTGGCAAAATCTTCTTTAATAAAAACTTTTGACTTTTTAGCACTGTACCCGTCCGATTGCCTTTTAATATATGCTACCAAATTTGCATATTTTTTAATATCAATATTCCTTTTCAGATTTAGTTCAGACCTTAACATCGAGTAAAGTGTCCATAATGTGGAAACTTTTAGATCTTTCTTACCCTCAAAATATGCAAGTAAAACTTTCTCATTAACATGTTTAATTTTCTTCTCATCCCATCACGTAACAAATTTTTCGTATGCCAAATCATAAACTGCCTTTGACTTTTTGGGAATTACTGATAATAGAGCATTACCTGCTGCCTCTTCAATATCGCTTGGTAGCTCTTCAGAACTTGAATCACTCATTTTTTAAAAATAAAACTAAAAATATATCAATCTCGCTAAAAACAAACTAAATTTATGTTTTCCAAATTTTTGTCAATTATATTAAATTTTATTTTTTTATTACTTTCTTCAAAATTAGAAAAAATCTTGTATGCAATACGTTACGAAATGAAATTTTGTGTAACTTGTGAGTTTTTGCGAAACTCACTTCGTTCGTTCCACAAAAATCTCACGTGTTACACAAAATTAGTCATTTCGTAACTGATGGCATAAATAGCTATTACGCGTGAATATCGCAACACTCTGTTCATATAATTAATCACACATCATTCTGTATAAAAGATATCTGGAATAAATCCAGCTATAAAGTAACCAGCTTCCATAAAATTAAATAGCAGAGTGGTCGTTAAGTTGGTAACGGACGATTTTAAGCTATATCATCGTAGTCTTATTCTACGAAACCTTTATATGCCGCATTTAGTTTTGTTGATTCCTTCCCGTCTACATTTCTGAATGGATTATTCGCAACTGAAGCCAAAGTGTACCACATCAAACGAAATATTCAACCGTAACAAGAAAAAGTCGTTATATTTTAGTGCTTAGACATGTATCTAGGACGACTTGATCTTAAAAGTGATTTATTGTTTGTTTCATTCTTGATATGAAGCTGTATAATAGAAGAAGAGTTTCTGTTGTAATTGTGTCAGTTGCGCTGTCACAGGAAAATGTTATGTGACCAATCAGAGCAGCGACAGAATAACTAATAATTCTTGAGATATAAAGCCAGTACCATTATTTTTATATTTTTTCAAGTTTACGCAATAATTTATCATAATACCTACATATCTGTGTATTCCAGAATAAACTGCTAGACGGCTGTCTAAATTGAGAAAAGAAATTTATTTCAGGTAAATCGAGTACTTCATTGTCTCTTTGGTTTTTTTTTTTTTCTCACCACACAGATAAAGTTTGAAATAGTTATAATAACTGTTCAAAATGACCGCTGTTGCTTGTGAGAAACGTTCACGGTACAAACGCCACCTAGACAGAGAATTTTATCCGGTTTCGTCATAAGTTAACATTTCATGCACTAAATTATTTTTCTTTTGTTTATATACTTTGACAAACATCAATCAATCACTTAAGTGCATATGGGAATAGATTTTTTAACCAATGTTTTACCCATTTAGAATGTTTGCACTTTAAAGATTCGTTCACACGGGTTTACTAAACAGACACAGCTACTGGAGCAAGTTACTATCTGAAAAATATTACAATCCAGTAACTTTGCCAGTGACTTTTCACATGAATAATCATGTGTAAAATGGATCTAATTGAATGCCACTTGAAAATCTACTATAGTCATTTCGCCTATAATTTTTACTGAACCTGCTTGCTGTACTGTCTCTTTCTGTAACTTGAGCTGTTCATGTTCCATAGGCATTCATGTACTCGTATAAACGAGCTTTAAGGCTCGTTCACACGAGTTTAGTAGTAATTCCGTGGTGGCGGTAAGCTAGTGGGTAAGTACATTGAACTGCTCTCGACCTGCTTGACTGGTTTCATTTACTGGCTCTAGTACTCTACTAACCATTGGAAACCTATGTTCACACGATTCCTAAACCCGTGTAAACAAGCTTTAAGACTAGTTCACACGCGTTTAGTAAACAGACACAGCTACTGGACTGCTTGTAACTTGAGCATTCATATTCCGTAGGCATTCATGTTCCCTGTAAAGTTACATCCCACTTTGACATTTTAAAGATCTAAAACTGGGTAGGGTAGAATGGGGCTAGTTGAGCATAGGGGTAAGTTGATCAATGCATATATCTCGGTAACTAAAATAGCTAATCGAACACGTTTGTGCATACCAACGCACATTATAATGTCTTTCTTCTCCCACCCAACTCGGTAGGAATTTATGGTACCATGAGAACTCAAGTTGACTACAACAAATTTCGATAGGTTAAAGTAAAATTAAAAGTTTGTTTATTTTTTGGTCTGGACGCAAAACAAGAGCGATTATTAGGTTGAGATAAGTATTTACAGTTTGTTTAGTCCTTCTATTGTCTATGATTTATTCGTAAATCGTATTTGAAAAATGGCGGGATTGGCGTTAGTTGAGACACATTGCTCAACTAGCCTCCCTCTAGTTATAAAATATCTGCATGCCGTTTTAAAAAATGGTAAAACAAAAAGAGCAGCATCTATTGCTTTTAAAATTCCAATAATGACTCTTGTAAGGTAGCTATATAAAGAAACTGCATCAAGGGCAGCCTACAATGGGATATATTGTGCAAATAAAGCTTTTTTATAATGATCCAGAAATGTCTTCAAAGATTACCTATTTGGTGAAAGATATAGATGTACATTATTATGAATTAAAAACAAAAAATGTCCATGTACTTGTCTAACGCTGCCGTTAAGTATGATATGAAATTTTCAAATTTATAGAAACACAACAAGATAATGCGTAAAGGCTGGCTCTCAGATTTCTTAAAAAATTAGATACCAGACTACTAATAATCTTGGGAGGGAAATTTCTTTTAGACACATGAGTTGCCAATGATGTTCTAACAATTTACAATAGAACTGTTTAGTTTAAATTTGTGTTTTTTTTTAAGAAATAATATGTTTATTGTCAGTTTTAAGTATAGTAGGTAGGTAGAAATGTTTTCCTTTGACAGTTTTTAACTGAATGACCAATATACCCCGTTAATGGTGTAAATTGGGCAACTTGTTCTATACTTATTAGATGTGGATTTTCACAATTACAGATATATTTTTTCAAAATTTTTAACCAGTATTATGAAGTCAGAAGTCCAAAGGTTCCATTAAAATACTTATTACTAACAGAATATGAAAATTAATATTTTTTTCAATCCTCGAAGAAAAAAGTGGCACAACCATCCCCACCCTATCCTACTTAAAACTGTAAAAATACACAAACAATACAGCAAATTAAATAATTTGCTACTAACGATTCTACTGGAAAACAGGCGTTCATAAGAAGATAGTAGCAGAATAGTCGACTGGCTTTGATACATTCCATTCAATAATTTTGTGGTTAGGGTAAGCTAGCGGTCAAGTAAGTTGAACTGCTCTCTACTTACTTGACTGGCTTCATTTACTGGCGCTAGTACTCTACTAACCACTGGAAACTATGTTCACACGATTCTAGTATTTAAGAGCTAGTTATTTGCTCCAGCAACACCTATTTACTAAACCCGTGTAAACGAGCTACCGGTCGAAAGGTAGCCATACACGATGCGTTCTACCGGTGTATGTGGGGAGTTGGTGCAGGCCGAGAGTTAGAACGACTCGAAGCAATCTGGTTAACTAACATATTCTGCAGTCTTCTGATACGGAAATGCTTATTTTTAGGAAAAAAACTTATATTAGAACGTAGTCTTTTCTAATCTTTGAAGTTAATATATGCTTACTTAGTTGGTGAAAAAAATAAAAGACAGTAGATGCAGTATTTTATTTTTTAAGTAATGATGAAATGTGTTTAAAGGCGCCGTATTCTTTAAATAGTGTTTTACACAAATATAAGTAATTTTAGAAATTTAAAAACTGAATAATATAAAGTTTAGAAAATAACAAGGATGTTATTTCATGCCACCTGCGAATATTCAAAGGTACCGACGTAAAATCAATATATGACGCCAGAAAGCCATCTATCCATCAAATTTGTAGGTACTGCAATCGAAAGAATACGTATTTTTTTTAAATTCAACTATAGATGTAAACATTGTTATAACATAAACTTACATAGTTCTGCATATAAGATTGTTCTCTTTTGTTTATAAGTATGTGAAAATAATTGTTAAAATGTGGGGTTAGAATAGCGAAATAATGTGTGTCATACAAATGCATTTTAAGTTATTATACGATTTGAGAAGAGTTTAAATATTAAAAGTGAATAAACAAATCAGTAATTTTATTTTTGATATTACTTTTGCTCTACGTGTTTTATTTTTCGTGATTTCAGTACCTAAAAAACACCACAAATTTGATCATTTTATGGCGAGAAATACAGCGACCTTAAGTAATATTGAGGGTTCATTTGTATTTCGTGAGAATATAATTGTGATTTTTTTTAATGTTTTACGGGAAATAATACAGAAAAATTTCTGTAATAAAAGTTAATTAGAAAAAGGAGAGCTTTTTCACAGGAAAATTGGGTATTTTCTAGAAAAAATATAATTGATGACGTCATTAGTCGTTTCTGTCAAATCCCAATGATAATGCTTTCGATTGAAAAGGGAGCTTATCTCATCCCGTTTAACATCATGTGTAACAAATTTTATTAAAAAAAATTATCCTCACAGTAAACCCATACTATCGAATTTGACACACCCTGTACAGACCTTTTAGATACACCCTGTATAAACGCAAATAATTTAATGTTTAATTGTAGAAATTGTTCTAGTAGGTTTTGTAATAATTGAAAAAATTATGTAAAAATTAATATTTTTGTGCAATAATAAATACAATTTTGTTGTTTGTTTTGTATTTATTATTGCACAACAATATTAATTTCTACATAATTTTTTCAATTATTACAAAACCTACGGCAAATTTAAAAATTTGAAAGAAATAATGAGAATAAATTCACAATGATACTATGCTCGAAATATGTAATAATTATTTATACAAAAATTGGTGCAATAACGAATTTAGGACCAATTTGGACTGCTGTTATGCACAATTGGAGTAAAATGTTACATACATGCCTCTCTGTGCGAGGTATTTTACTAAAAATATGTAATAAAATTAATTAGATCTAGCCAATCTCCTCTTATTTCCTGAGTACCTTAAGGTTCCAATCTGGGCCTACTTTTATTTTCAATTTTCATTAATGACATCACATTTTATATTGATTGCCGTAAACTACTGATGATTTAAACATTGTTGGTTCCACATCAACTGATGATGATTGTGTTCACCTTCAAAGTCAGTTACAATAGTTTCTTGGTGTGAGTTAAATAACTTACAGCTGAATATTTCCAAATGTAAATTTATGTCATTTACGCGTAAGTTGAAGCCCATTCTGTTCAATTACAAGATTAACGCGGATGTTTTGGAGCGTACGGATAGCATAAAAGATTTAGGAGTTTACTTTGATAGTAACTTTTCTTTCTCAGATCACGTTCAATATTTGGTTTCCTTAACACTTAAAACACTGGGTTTTGTGATAAGACAAGGTCGTGAATTTCGAGATAATGCTGCCCTATTCCCGCTATTTTATGCTTTTTTTGGTCCAAACTAGAATCCTGTTTGCCTGTTTGGGTTGCTATTTACAATAACCAGGACCATTTACTTGATTCCGTACAAAAAGGGTTTTTAACATTTCTTGCATATCGTGCGGATGGTATATTTCCTGCACGCGGATTATAAAATATTTATTAACACGTTTTAAATTCGCCTCATTACAGTTTAGAAAGCTTAACATTTTTACATGCTCTATTTCATAATAATATTGACTGTCTTGATATTTTAACTAACTGAACTTTTTAACAGTTCAGTCTGCAACTCGCACTTCTCTCACTTTTTATACTTCTGCTGCTAACACTAATATGTTGAATTGAAATCTCCTGTTTCTTTTATAACACATAATTACAATTCAATTTATAATTCCTTTGACATACTGAAATGTATTTAGCTTTTAGAAGTATAAACAATTTGTGAGCTATAGCATAGCGAGTAGCAATATTTAATCTTTTTTTATTGTTATACCGTTATGTAACTTACATTTTTTTTGTCTTTTCTTTTTGCACGATATATTCTTCTTCTGTTCTGCCATTGTATACTTTGTCCTATTATTGGTGAGTTTCTCTGTTGGGAAAATAATTGTAATAAACAAATAAATAAATTAGTGGTACAATACTTTCTCTTTAACAAAGGTTCACGCTAATGAACTAACTTTAATATTGTGCTGGTTCCTTAAATTATTGGCGAATAACATTTACCGCACTAAGTTTCAAAACAATCTGTTAATTCATTCTGGAAATAATAAAGCTCAACTTTAATACCCTGTATTTTCGTAAGGAGGCATTTTGGAATAAAATTTCTTTAATCAATTATTTTGTGTAGACGAGGAGTTTCGCTAAATTTTTTATTCATAGTTTGGTTATTTTTTATGCAACTTATCCATGTTCTAGCTAGAGCTAGTACTTGGTACCCCTCTTTAATTAATATTATTATAAATATCTACATTGACACTCTAATTTGCATTATTGTAACACATTTTTGCTTTCAGGTTATCACCATACAAACCAACAACCTCCCAGGATTACCGAACACCCTGTAGACACCACAGTGGCGCGTCACGAACCAGCGACCCTCAACTGTCATGCGGTGGGGGAACCCGAACCGACCATCACTTGGTATAAGGACGGACAGATATTAAGGACGGCCCCGCAGGACGCGCGCTCCCACAGAGTCCTGCTACCAGCAGGAAATTTGTTTTTTCTGCGGGTCGCGCAGAGCCGAAAAGAATCAGATGCGGGAGTGTATTGGTGTGAGGCCAGCAACGCATTAGGAAAGGCCAGAAGTCGAAACGCCACCTTAGTCGTTGCCGGTGAGGAAATAAGATCTCTTTTATTAAATCGTATATGTAGATATGGATTTTTTTATTGGCCGGAATATGTTACTTTTTATGGGTCCTACTCTGCGAAATCTGCAGTAAATGAAAGCAATTGCTTGCAGAAACGAGAATATAATATTTACAAAATGGTGGACTCAAATGCGGATGTTTAGTTCACTATATAGTATTTTCCTCTACATTCATTTAATTTTGGATTTAATAAGCTTTATAGCTTTTTTTTACTGTTTTAAAAAGGTATATTAAGCTAATATAAATCAAATCTCCTACAATTCCTATGAATGAAGTCATATGTATGTTCTCTGATACCAAACATCTAGGTATGCTAATGAACAATTCCACAGACAAAGCTCTAATCAATAATTATCTAAAGAAAATAATCTAATTTACTAACCTGCTAACGAAACACTCTATAAATATCTAACTTCACTTTTTGGCAGTGGGAACACGACAAATTCAACCACAATAGATGAGATCTGACCTATTTCTGCATTCTTAGGATTGCTTCTTCAGGTGATCTCCTTTAAGTTGAATCAAATATCTAACTATAAAAATTATTATCAAAATTAAAATTATTTGAAGTTAAATATCGACAATGACAAAAAGTGACATCCTGTCAATGAATTAAATATAACAATACCTACTTGAAAAATGTTCACCTTTTATGTAAAAGTTTTTATATATTTTTAGGTATTTATAATATTGTGTGAAACTAACTACTCAGTGTCTACAGGGTGTTTGGTAATCCTGGGAGGTTGTTGGTTGAATTTGTCGTGTTCCCACTGCCAAAAAGTGAAGTTAGATATTTATAGAGTGTTTCGTTAGCAGGTTAGTAAATTAGATTATTTTCTTTAGATAATTATTGATTAGAGCTTTGTCTGTGGAATTGTTCATTAGCATACCTAGGTGTTTGGTATCAGAGAACATACATATGACTTCATTGATAGGAATTGTAGGAGATTTGATTTATATTAGCTTAAAATACCTTTCTAAAACAGTAAAAAAAATGTTACAAAAGCTAATAATAAGGAATATATGGGTAGATATTGTGGGTGTAATTCAACGCAGGTTGGGGCTTTTGTCCACTGAGTAGTTAGTTTCACACAATATTATTAATACCTAAAAATATATAAAAAGCTTTATAGCACTGCATACCTTGCTAAATACACGACACTCCGAATATAAGTGGAAAAAATTAGTCATAGTTATCAGTATTCTGGTTTCCTACAAAGTTAAAATTATTATGGCAATTTTATGAAAAAATTGCGGATAAAAAGTTTCCAGTTACTAATAAAGACCGTTAGGCCATTTAGGATTTCATAATTACGATATACAGGATTAACTATGACTAACTACAAAAATTTTGTAGTTGACTAAGTACAAAAATTAACAACGTGCTCAGGGAGGCCTAAAAGACTATGAAAATTTATTTCGGAATTCTAGCTCACTGTTTAAAAAATGGAACAAAATCCTCTCTTCCGGCGGAAAATCGGCGCTTATCGAGATGGCTTAGAATGTTGTTTTTTATAGCGTTGTCAAATGTAGAAACGACGAAAATAATTTTTTTTATTAATAACAATATTTATTAATAATAGCAAGTACTTACCTGATAGTACAGTTAATCCGGTTAGCTGCAGTATTTTGCATTCATTCTTCGCTCCCTCGTTGCACACTGACTAAACTACATTTTCTTTTCGCGTGTTGACTAATTACTCTTTCCAGTTGTTCAATTTCAAAAATTTTCCCACTTGCTAGACGTCACTAATTTTATGAATATTGAATATCAACCACAATTCGATGAAAGTTTCCACGAATATATCTCCGGGTGGACATAAAGCAATATATTTTCGCTAAAAACGTAAATAATTGTTTCCCAGCATAGTAGGACGTGGTTTCTTGGTTTTGGCATTGGGAATTTTTTAAATTTCACATCTTCAACATTATCAATTGTTAAATTTACTAATTCACAGAACGGCAGCGCCTCCAATCTCTAATATTAGGACGACTTATAAAGAAGGTTTCAAAAATGTTGTTCTTTTATTTTTAAATCGTTTACCTTCATCATCAAATATAAATTATCAGGTGCGCTATTCAAAAAGCAATCAACTTGCTCCTTTGTGAATACGCGCGATTTTTTGGTATATATCCCTCATTTTGTCACTTGCTTATATCAATCCCCTTCTTTATATCCAACGTTGACTGCAACGTTGAATATTGTGACCAAAGTGTTAACTGCTTCATTCTATTTGCTAAGTTTGAGAAATGAAGCATAAATACATCTTCTGAATAAAACTTAATGTTTTTTCATTCCACCAACCCATAAAACGTTGGATGACACATTCATAAATTTATCGAGATTTCTTTGGGAGAAGATTCTAAGAAGCCTCTCTCGCACACTCCAGTATATCATCAGGTACAGCTAAATCTTCATTAGATTAATAATTAAATGAAGGATTTCGGTTGGAGAAAAAAAATAACATGTTTTATTCGGATTAAAAGTGTCTTTTTTGTCTCGCAATTTTGAATCCGCTCGGCTATGCCACGCTTCGCCTCGCAAATACAACATTTGCTCGCCACAATAGTGGCGCTTTTCACCCTGATATAGCAATATACTATTTTCGGTATGTATGTAAAAACTTTCTATTATTTTAAATCTGAAGTTAACTGCGATTTCTTCGGAAGCCCTCACACACATTTCGGAATCCAATTTTCATGCAAAGTACCTTGGCGCAAAATAGTTGGACTAAGATAAACAACGTTTATTATGAGTGACACCTTCCCTGAATATAAAACACCCAATTTCATGCTTTGTGCCTGCCATTGTTACCGTAATCTTTGAAAGCGTCATAAAGCAGCGACACAATGAAGCCCTCGATACTTTACTTTTCTTTACCCCAAACTCTAAAATTAAGTGCACTTTATATGCAGCTAATGGCCTATTTTTTCCTAAATTACACGGTACCCGACGCTTGTCAAGACAAATTTATTACCCGTGCGAACACCCAAAATATATACCGGGTTACCATCGTGATGTTTATACCCTTTTTTATAACTAATAAATTCAATGTTAATAATTTTTTCTTTGGCCTCAGGTCTTATTTCCCACTTGTGAACATATTTTAATAAGAACATAAAATGTTTATTATTATCAAAATTAAAGTGAAAAGAAGTAGTTTCTGAAATATTTTTGAGTATTCGTAAGTACGTACGTCTAAACTGTAGCTCTCACAAACCGAAAAGCGCAGCTTGCATAAACTTCAGTTTACCAAAGATTAACTAGATTTAGTTTGTGCAAACTGAGTTTCACGGTAAAATTTGAATATGTGAACGATATATAGCCAAGTCGGCGTAACAAAAACTGAGTTATCGATGGGCTCTCTCTCTCTCTACAATGAATGAATAATTACAACAATCAATCTCATTTTCATTACCATTAGGTCATTCTTGAATAAGTTTATAATAGTGATATAATCCTACAATCTACATGATAGTATGTACAAACTTTTACAATATTAATGACACCGCTTCAAAACAGTTTGAGAGCCACTAGAATTTTCATTAGAAGTTTATGCTCCTGTCCGCAATGCCTTCTTACGGCGGGAACATACACTGTATATGAATAGTTTCCCCGCCGCGAGAGGGCGCTGCGATCGAAATAATTTAGTGAAAAATTCCGTATAAAAAATAAATAAATAGAGATAGAGAATCATTCAACCAAGGTCAAATGTGTTACATTTATTTACAAAATATTTACTGCTATCTTTTCTTTTTCTAATAAGAGAGAAAATATCATAGCCAAACAAATGTAATATTTATACCTGTGACCTATACTCAAAAAATATAGGCAATTCTCTTTAAAACACATAAAATAACTAAAGTTTAAAAAGCTTAGTACACTCATTTTATTTCGAAAGTCTAAATCGCAGGTTTTACAATACTTATATCGGAAAAATCCGTGTAATATATTTCGTCTGTTAAAAATCGCGGCACGCACAGGTGGCGATCATCTAGATGTTTAAAAAAGTTCAAAATTCCCTCGTAGCTATGAAGAATAATTTTTAGTACAAACATTTATGATGAATGTTATGATTTGGCTACTATTAAAATTCAAAGACAAGTCATAGAATAGAATTGATTTTCGACAATAAAAAATACTTATAAGATAATTATTTATACACAGACAAAATATATATATTTATTTTAGAGCAAAGCAAATGAAGAAGTCATATATACACAGGAAAAATTAACTACCTATTGTCACGGAATTTGCCCCACTCACACCCAAACCGACGACTGTGGTATCGCGAAATGCTATGATTGCCCCTACACGATTCTGTTAAACAAACAAAAAGCCGTGGATCGAGACGGGACTAGAAAATTGGGGAATCGACGAGAAGCATTCGAGTCGTTCGGGAAGACGAATCTAGAGATACTAGAATATGCCTGGAATATTTGTTGGGTCTATAAAAGAAAAAGAAACGGCCGATTAAGTTAGTCTTGTATTACAGTGTTGAATTGAAGTGTTTAGTTGGAGATATCAAAGTGATTTAGATAGCGATTAATTAAATAAGTGTTTAGTTGAGTTTTAATTAGTGTTCAGTAGTGTACTGAGTATAGTTAATAAAGAAGTAATTAATTAACGGATTGTTTTTCTGGAAGTAAGAAAAATTCGGATTAGGAAATCCGTGGCACTATCTACCATTTGGCGGTAAATTTGAAAAAAAAACAAAATAATTCGTTGCTGACTTGAAAAATTTGCTTTTGAATTAACAAGGGGAAAGAATAAACACAAATTAAATCTAGATATCGAATTTCTTTAAACGGCACAATGTTTAGAACAACTAGCACAATTCAGCACAACCCTGTTTTTTTTATTTTCGAGAAAAATGGGGGGCTAAGTTCACGCCCAAATTTCCGGATTTTCCGGAGAACGGAGGCAGATATTGAATTTCTTTAAACAGCACAATGCTCAGGACAACTAGCACAATTCAGCACAACCACGTTTTTTAATTTTCGGTAAAAATGGGGGGCTAAGTTCACACCCAAATTTTCGGTTTTTCCGGATTTTCCGGGGAACGGAGCCAGACATGAAATTTCTTTAAACGGCACAATATTCGGAACAACTAGCACAATTCAGCACATTAAAGAAAAATATAATATTCGCAAAATAGGGAGCACAGTAAGGTCACGTCAAAATTTTCGATTTTTTCCATTTTCCGGAAAACGGAGACAGATATAAAATTTTTTTAAACGGCACAATGTTCAGAACATCTAGCACAATTCAGCACATCGAAAAAAAAATCGGATTGTGATAAAATCACTTGTTTTAGTTTATAAATAGTTAATAAAAGACTATCGTTTTTTTTAAGTTTAAAGTTCTGCTCTTTCTCTTTTGTTTTTTATCTGTTAAAAACCTTTAAAATAAAACAAAAAATAATTCAAATTAACTATACCCTAAGAAACTCAAAGGGTAACTGACGATTTTTAATAGTTCTGTTATAACTGTCTTATGTAAAGGGAGAAGGAAGCATTTTTTTTAATAATTAAATTATGATATTTTTGTTTTACTATTGAGTAAGAATGGACGTGCCGCTGCTGCCTTCATTTTGATTAAGAGAATTCAAAGTTAAACGAAAATATCGGTAGTGGATAAAAAAAATCTACCGAAGGCGAGATTTTTGGTTAGGCAAACTTAGTTTCAAAAATAACCCTTGACTGATCCGTTTAGCGCAAGGGCTTATTTAATTAATCTTTATTTTTTCAGTAGTGTGGCAAAAAGACCAATAAAACTAAAGAAAAATCTATTCTTAACTATTTTCGATATAGAAATTAATGATAATGAACGAACGTCGACTGTTCAAGCAGTGGCGTATGGCGAACAAAATACAATTGAGCCTAGATTTAAACAAATGATAGAAGAACGAACTTGTCAGGCAGCGCATAATTTCACTTTTACAACATTTCGACAATTTTTTCCTCACTTTCCGCTTTAAATACGCCACTGTGCTCAAGGAAAAATATTCAAATTTCGCGCGCTGAATTTACTTACCTACTTTATTGTAGGGACCAGCAAATGTAACCTACAAAAAAACTGTCAAGTATAAGTTGAAAATAACATACTAAATACCTACTAGATATGTTTGACATAGGTTTATTAAGAAAACCCCATTTATTTTTCAATGTTAGTTCTAGCAATATTGTCATGTCTTTATCGAAACTTTCTTTTTTTAATATTTATTAGTCCAACAGGAAACCCAATTACAGGACTTTAATTGAAACAGTACATTATGCAATTAAAATGGCAATATATAGTTAACAATAATTTAAAATTAAACAAAAATAAATATGAAAAACGTACCTTTAAATATGTAAATTGCTAATTAGAAAAGCAACATAATATAGAATATTATGAATGAGTAAACCAGATTAAATAAAATTAAGTCAATAAATATAAAAACAATTATAAGTACAAGTCATATAACAGCTGTTTTAGACTTGAGTTCTTAATGTAACAAACATCAGATAATAAATTCAAATTAGATGTTATATTATACAGGGTGTTCAGCATAAGAACGACACAGAGCAGGTGCATGTAGGAGGTCTCAAAACATTACAATTGAACCAAACATACCTATATACAAACTTGCACATAGGCGGATTTACACGCCTTCAAATTGGGGCCAAATACTTCGAAAGAAATTTAATTTATTTGATATTTGAATTACTTTAACTTGGAATAATTAAATTTGGTACCATGATTTAGGTTAATTATTAGTCTTCTTTGACTATGAGTTCAAGTAAATTAAAACACTACAAGCTATTCAGGTTGATCACCCTTAGTAGTAGTAGTAGTAGTAAGTGTGGGCGGCCTACCCTGACATCCCATCACCCCTTCACTATTCTCCCTCGGCCTTCATCAAACCTACCCGACGCCCTAATGAACGCCAGGATCCTGGTCCATGGTAGGCCCCTCATCTCTTCCCTTTGCAGCTTCCCGGTGCCAAAGATCCTTCTTAGTCTTCCAAGAGCCGCACAATATCCTAGGAAATGGATAGGGGTCTCCTCCCCCTCTCCGCATTCCGGACATAAGGGACTATCCTCTATGCCTATCAAATTCAAATGCCTTCTGAGTCTGCAGTGGTCTATCAGGACCCCCACCACTTGGTTCAGGGATCTTCGACTAAGGCTCAGCAGCCACTTGAAGAAGTCGTGGGCCTGTCTACATCCCCCGTTCCTTCTCCAATTCCCTCCTAGTGTTTTATAGGCCCATTTATTAAGGGCACTATTCATACTACCTCGCGTAACTCCCAAAAAGGGTTCGGGTCCCTGGCAAGGTGCCCCAGATCCGAGACGAGCTAGCAAGTCAGCCGTCTCATTACCGGGGATTCCCTTATGGCCAGGAACCCAGACCAACTCCAGCTCCCTTTGTCTGGCCAGGGACTCCAGGGCATCTCCACATTCTTGAACAAGACCTCGTCACCGGAGAGCTAAGTGCCCTGAGTGCAGCCTGGCTATCAGAGCAGATGAAGATTTTCTCCTCCACACAATTCCTTACTTCTTCCTTGCCTGCTACCATCAAAATAGCAAAAACCTCCGCCTAGAAAACCATGGAGTGTGTGCCCAGCGAAAAGCTCTGCCGAATGTCCAGGTTTTCCAGATATATTCCTGCCCCAGAAAACTCATCCCCTACCCGGGATCCATCTGTATAGCATATCAGAGATCCCGGGGGAAACGTTTTCTGCCCTCTCCCACTGCTCTCTCGAGGGGAAAACAGTGGACCAAACATTTTTTCCATTGATCGATTTTAAAAAGAATGATAATATCCTGCGCAGAATTTAATATAAAACAATTTTTTACTCTTCTGAAATTTTTAAAAAACATGTTTTCAAGAAAAAATGTGTCAATTAAAACAAGATTTTAATAGTGTTTATTAGAAAAAATCAAAAAGTCAACTGTAGTTTTTGTTTTTAAAATTTGGCAGTTGCTAATACCTAAAACCATAAAATAAAAATTGAATTACGGTTCATTTTATCGATAATAAACAAGAGTACTTTTTTTAGTCTCAGGTTGAAGCTACTCAGATTTATTTTTTTAAAGTCTTTATCATGCACGGTGTTAAAAATTTAGGCATTAGGCGTTAAGCCCGCTAGGACACTATTTTAAGACGCAAGACTTTTACTTCTAACTGTACATTATCAATATTAATCTTAAGGTTGGTAACAGTTTAGTATATTTCATACGATTGGCAAAAAATATAGTAACACACTTTGTGGAAGAGTATGTTCTACCGAATTTCGACAGAGTGTTTCAAGTTCATTATTTATTATATTACAATACAATATTATATAACTGGAATGGAAGGTATAAAATAATTGAATATCCGCATACTTTGAATTTTACAGTGATTTAAAAATTTAGGGAATGAGTATGTATATAATGAGAACAACGTAGGTCCCAGCACGGATTCTTGAGGTACTCTGATAATCTGAGGTAATCTGAATACTCTACTAAGCAATAATTTATTATATCAGAAATATATTTAAAAACAAAATAAATGTGAGATAAAATCAGTATATGTACAATGTTAAATTTCACTTAAGTTTCAAATATTTTAATGAATTTGGAAAAGGTAATATTTAACGCTCCTTATTGGTTAAAATACGGAATTTATATGGAGAATCTGTGGTAGCTCCATGCACACGGAACATTAGCACACTATGCGTTTATTTTAAGTTTTTTTATTCCCAAATTTTCTTTATTATAAATGTAAAATATTATATGTACCTACAGCACAATACCAGAAACTGATATAAAACTTATTTACTATTGTCTGTAAATCATCCTGAGCTTAGTACCAGCCGCTGGGTTTCTCCGTGGCCTTTTTAATATTCATAGAGTCAGTAGAATAGATGCAAAAGTTTTAAGTCGTTACAGTTTTACTAGAAGCCTATGATCTATTGTTAGCTTAATTAGGGCGTAAAGAAGACAAAGCGAATCATTATGAATAATTATTTTAGGTACACCTACATTACGAGTAACCTTTAACTTGGTATATTTAGAGTAATGTGTGTTAGCTTAGTTGTGGGTTTACCTTACATTAATTCAAGTAAAAACTTCGAGAATAAATTCACGCATGCAAAATTAGTATGAGTATACCTAATGTATAATTCTGTACATGGTGATTTATCAACTGTATCACGTATGTACAGTCGTTTGCAATAATAATGACACTCTCTTAAAACAATTTTTGAACTTCTGGAAGTTCTGAGTAGAAATTTCATTAAATCTCTATCGGTGAGTGGAACAACTAATAACTAATATTAAAAATGTGAAGTAGATTTCATTACAAATACATCTGAAGTTCTAAAGAAATCGCAAAATTAATTTTAATGAGTGTCATTATTATTGCAAACGATAGTACAGTAGAACCTCGATTATCCGGGCCGGCCGGGACCGAACCGTTGCTGGATAATCGAAAACACGGTTAATCAAAGTAACGCTCAAACTCACCAATTTTAAAAAATATATGAACTTTATTACACATACCTATTAAATAATGTACAAAGAAAATTAATATTTTTACGTTTACGCTTTTCATTGACGCCGTGCCGATTCATTTTGTCTGCACGTGAACGGACCAAATGCTAGACTGCGTAAAAGCCGTATGACACTACAAATAATTTTCAGCAAAATTACGTATAAAATTTTTTTGGTAATTTTCGTTAGAAAATGTGAATTTTAGTTAATTTATGAATATTATTATGAATAAAAATTATTCACAGTAAAATTATCCTCATACGCGAGCGTAGTAACTCGGTTTATGTGGCGCCATCTGTTGAGTGATTATATTTTGTGAAACATTGAAGGGAAGGAACCTATTACAATTATTGCCAAATGACAATTATATCAAATTATCGTTATTATAACCTACAAATATTATGTTTACACAGCACAGCATGAGTAACACACAATCACAACTATAGTAATTAGTCCAATTTGCACACTGCGCACTTTCTCGCGCAGATTACCAGTCTTTATAAAAGTATAGTTAGTCAACCTAGAATTTAATGAGTTGACAAGAGATGGCAGCATATGTACTATTTTCAAGTATTTGTTCAAGGGTTGTCCAAAGTGGACATTTAAACTAAATTTAATATGTTTGGATATATAGTTCACTTGATTTAACATAGATATCATAGATAATTTATGAATGAACATTGAGCTATTTTTCGCCAACAAACAACACTATTATGGTTAGATGGTGCCAACTAACCATTAATTATTATTAATTTTGGTAAAATAATATTTAATAGTTTATAATTACCTATGTATATAGCAAGCAGATAATTCAGTTCAGGAGATAAAACGACGATAAATCATTAATGAAAACTTATGAATGCTTAAGTTTCTTCTATTTTTTCATCGACTAGTGTTGTATTATTAGAACTTCTATAAATTATTGCATTAACGACGATCAACTTTGTTAGCATGCTCTATTAATTTTCAGATTTTTGTATAGCTCTATTTTTAATTTAAAAAATATACATATAAGTAACTAAACCACCCCTAACGGAGCTATAGCTCCTTAAAATGAGACCCCAAAATGTATTTACTTTTTTAAATATTTTCAAAACGAATCGAGGTACAGTAAACAAATTTGAAATTGATAATCACCATTGGATTGCGAACTAATTTTTCAAAAATAATTCCGCATAATTAGTCATAGGCGTACCAAACCTGGGGGTTATAAGGTAAATATTGCTCTAACTTTCTCTCTCAAGATTTTGGCTGTTAAATAAAAAAAATAATAAATTTTTATAACACCTACTCTTGTTTTGTTCGATCAGTTTTCAAGTAGTATTAATTTAAAAATTTTGTGACAGTGCAAAAATATTAGATCCTACGCAAGCGGGCAAGTCAGTTAGTTTATATTATGTACGTTTTTAAGATTATTTGACATATTAATAGGCTATATAAAAAATTACAAATAATCACCTACCATTATACTGATATACAATTTTATAGTATTTAATACTTCAAACGTTTGAATATCATCTTCATATGTGCCAAATAAAGCGACAGAATTGTTTTACAGTCTACTATTTTGACTACTAGATTTATTGTTTAATGATGATACTTAGTACAAAACTATTGATTTATTTTAGGCGGTTTTGAAATATTTAGAAAGAATTACATTCTGCTCCCTTAAGCAGTGTTTTCTGATTTATCTTTATTTCTTTTTTGTCCCCTGTATAAAGTTATCGAGCCACCTCATTTGCATTTTAAAATATAAGCCAAAAAAAATAGTTTGCACCAGTCTTTTACGACAAAACTACGGCCAAATTGTGACACAATCAAAATATCTAAGCTGTATATATGTATATTATATACATATATAATATGTTTTCTGACATAATAAAAGTCGGAATTTCTAAGCTGGTCTATTTTTAATCACATTTGAACAAATAATACTGTGACAAAAATTCTAATACAGCAATTCGATATCATGAAAATTAATTTATGCAATACACCTCCAATTTTTAAATAAAGTTACTAATATTTAAAGCTACAAAATTAGAAAATAGGAAAATATTGGAATTTAGTCATATTATTATGAGATATATGAAAGTTGTAATTAGGCATACATATCATTAAAAAGTGCTTAGCGTCTGCGTACCTATCTTTGTTTATAATTTTTAATTGTTTTTGCATAACTTGTAAGATTTTTATATCGAGGATCCTTAAGCAAATCGCCCTGTACATTAGATTAATTTGAATATTATAATGATGTATTTTTAATGAATACCTAACCTATATTTTTAATATTCAGGATAAACTAAATTTTAAAACACTTAAAGCGCCTTATTAATTACAAACTTGACCGAAACATCTCTACAACTTTTTGTATATGCTGCAATTTGATCTGATTAATTTGTGTATTTTGTCAGACAGCAAAAACTTGTAACCTATTTAATACTTCTAAATTCTGTGGAATTTATATTTGTTGTTTCCTTTTTGCATCGTGCCTTCCCAGTTCACATATGGATAGAATTGGAATGTGTAAATAGCCATAGCCTTGAGCTTTTTTTGCATGTGTCTCATAGTAATAAAATTTTTTTGTCGAGTATTTTAAAATTTTGTACAGTGACACCTAGATAAAATGTGTGGTACTTTGTTAAAGGAATGAATATTAGATAAAGATCCGACAAAGATTTCATAAAGAAAGCCAATGCAAAAACCTCATGCTGGTTCAGCTTGTATAGGGCTGTCCAAATTATTTTGCACACATTGTAGTCCTCGCCATCTAACCGACATGGTCCACAACTAAGGCAAGTTGACTAACTATACTTTTATAAACACTGGATTTACCATGAAAATTTAGAACGTTTTTATGGACATACAGTGTCATACGGCTTTAATTAAATAATGCGTATGCGACAAACAAGCAGACTCGTCTCTGTTTATTAATGTCTCTGTCTATTATTATTTTATAAAAATGTTATACTATTTTATAAACATGTATTATTATTATACATTTTTGTGAAGTAGATACCTATAATTTTTCGTGGTCTTTCAAAGCTTTTATCAGGAGGACGATATAACAAAACATTTTGAATTTTGGTAAACAAGTGTGTTTACATTCGATTCCGATAATGTATTCTGTACATGAATATCACGATATACTAATTACTCGAGACTGTGGATGCGGGCTCTTAAGGCTGGCGTTTTATGAACGAAGAATCGCACTTAGTAAGATAAAGGATATACAAGAAAAATCCACCCAAGAAGTAGCGGTTCTTATTACACGCCACATAATACTGAAATTGGATTACTTTCTATAATTTTTGGAGGAAATATGCGTTAGAAAATGAATCCCCATTAAAAGTTCTTGAATTGTACCTTTTTACTTTAGTTACACCGTAAAAAAATATTTAATAATTTACGATGATAATTCAAGTCTTACTAGCTTTTTAAAAGAATGAACCGTTGGATATATTACAAATTAGGCAACCAGTACTACAAGTGCACAAGTACAATACCATTAAAACTTGCAAAATTCGATTTTAAGGGAAGGAAACACATTAAATGTTATAACACCTCCTTTATACAGCAAATTCAACTATTTTTGCTGATATTATTATTAATTATGAATTATTGATTTTAATTAATAAAATAGTTTGATATACTTGATATTACAACAACAAAATTTTGGTCCCGTCTTACCCAGTTTCTACAAACTAACACAATCTATCCGCTTCTTGTCCGTTTTGAACTCGGCAGCACTTATTGGCAGCAACTATGATACATTTGCGTCAATCATTCATTTTTTAAATATCTCCACAAAAATAAGTCCAAATGATTGAAGTCAGGAAATCGTGGCAGCCATGGTACTGGTCCTCATAGTCCAATCCCTTCGTATTAACAAAGTTTACTGAATAAATATAAGTTATACCACTCTCTGTCGGCACTTTGATGTTTTGAGATCTAAGCCGTACCGCCGCACGTAAATACTGTCGCAAAAAATGGCCAAGTACGAGGTACTTAAAAAGGTAGTTTCTTTCTAATTGAGAAGTATTTATATACGAGGGATATTCCAAAAGTGTGATGTAAGGCTGCTTATTGTATAAATAAAATATGTGTATTGTAATATAAATATTATAAAACGATTATAGGTAAATGTATACAGTTTTGTTAGTTAATCTTGAATGTCGTATATATTCACTTGTAAATTCTAAAATAAAATATATACGTACCTACTCTACTATATAAAAAGTAATATAGCCACTATTTTAAAACTAAAATAGAAAATAATATAATCTATATTGTTTACAAGTTACAAATGCTGCGGTATAGGTTTTTTACTTGCTCTTTTAATGCAGCTTTTCTTGGACTCCTACACGAAAGTGTTTGTGACGTTTTTTATATTCTTGTTTTGTAATTTAATAAACTATATTTTTTTCAGTAAACAAAATACTCAAATGAAAACCCAATATATAAGTATGTCCTGGTCATTTTTTAGTACGTAATATTATTTTAGTGATTTGGGTAATTCTATACATATATTAATTAATTTGAAACAAATTATTTTAATTTAAGATGTTACTGTGCATACCATTTTTATTATATACTGTTTGTGCACAGGTATCACTTAGAATCGTTTTTTTTTTTGGCGCCAAAATAGTTTTGGTATTATCAGAAACTCTGCTTGAACCAAAAATGCTTGAGTGTAAAATTTACATGACACAATTAAGTACCTACTTACATAATTATTGCATATTACAACTATTATAACTTTTTTAATAAATACCAGTACAAAGAAGTTACTTGTTAGTGTATACAAAAACAATGTTTGCTGTTTCATTTCAAAAATGTTTGCTTCAAATTCTAATTTTTATCGGCGTACCGCGTAAAATTTTATATCGTAACCTATTTCTTTATATTAGTTGATGAAATATAAAATACATACCTTGCCTTATCCTTTGGACAATGGAAAAGGGGGGACAATTATTCACAGTACAATATCTCGGGCATTTTTAGAAGAAAAATAAGATAAAATAAACACTAACAGATATTCAAGGTACCAACCGATTTATTGACAAATTTTACCTACAAGTAGGGAATTTCCCTACGTGTTAACAACACTGGCCAAGACTTCAAGATTGACCGTCACAGTGAGGCAGTGACCAGCTAGATTGGTGGTGGGGGAAGCAAGGAACACGGTGCTGTTGTCAGATTTAAGCTAGGGCAGCTTGTTGGAGACTTTAATTTACGGACAACCCTCGTAGTTATTCCGCATATTTCTTCGCAGCGTGACGTGACGCAGTTTTGGCTCAACGTGATCCTGCGGAACGCAGTGTAGTTGCCGCAGTTTTAGAAATCACGGCGCGTGTTTGAAAACATGGAAAGAAATTAATCGAGACGTGCGAATTCGACAAGTTTTGTACGATACAAGCCATGTAGACTACATGGGAACAAAATTGTCACTAAATTATTTAGTTAAGGTAAATTCTCCATGAGTTTTTGGGTTTTTTTTCAAGTACAAGCTTTTCACTGACTTTTTATTACTACCCATCTGGGTGATACACGATGCCATTTCGCACTCAAACTCGTCTTCTGAATCAAATTCAGAACTAAATTGATAATCAATGAGTGCAGTAGTTGTAATTTTTCAGTAATATGGCTTGCCTGCGAAGTGAAACCTGCAATCGTATGTGCGCGGTACCCGCACTAGCAGTTTCCTCCCGCATAAAACTCACCGTGACTCACGCTGCGTCACGTCACCAAGCTGCGTCTCATTTTGCGCCGGGCCTAACAGTTCTAACTTCGGCTACCGTGTAGGATCCTGGGTAACGAATGGTCCCCGAGACGGGTGAGGAGAGCGGAATTGGTAGGGCGGGGCGTGTTCGAGAGTGAAATAACTTATATATTTATTTTGTAAACTTTGGTATTAATGCTTAGACACGCTGTACATAGTACGGATACAATTGAGCCTCGTGTATGATACACCACACTGCTGCAATCGTGGACGCCCTGAACCTCCATCTCTTCCATGATTCGGTTTCAAATTTCCCTCGCGTTGCACTGTACTTGTAGTCAAATTAGCTTCATTTGGCACGTTTACCGGGAACCATTCTGCTAAAGCATTTTCACTTCACCATAAATTAAAACGATAACCATCAACTCCAAGTTGCTATTAACGTAAGCCATTTTTAACACCTGAAAAACTAATGTAAATACTTGCATCACAAAAACCTTAATACCTATAAGTAATCGGATTTCAATGTTCGGAATCGCTTGGCAGGAGATTGCAGTAGTCCAGCGATATAAAGGTTGAAAATACAACAACTTGAATAATTTTTTACTCGGAAACTGTAAGGATTTTACAAAAAAACGGTATGGCATTTATTTTTTTTTTCTTAATTTTTTTAAGATAAATTGTAAATCACTCTGTATAAGAAATATCATGATAGATTATGTACATAGAAGATTACGGAAAATTTTGTCTAAATTCAGAGAAAACTTGAAAACAGTTCTAATAATTTGAATATGTTATACTGTTAACTTTATTTTCACTAAATACATAACATTGGCTTCGCAACTTTAATACCTAAAAGCACGTAAGAGCTCAGCCAATAAGTTCATTTATACAAAATTTAACTCTAAAAGAGCACGAAATCAACATAATCTCAATATACAAATTTTCAAGTTAAAATTTTCTGACAGATTACAATAAACCAAATTAAATCAATTGCTCAATTGGGTTTAATTCTGTTTTACTATTGGTGGAGCAAGATAACACTCTTCGAATTCAAGCGAAGAAATTTCTTAGATATATATATATATATATATATATATATATATATATATATATATATATATATATATATATATTTCTATTAACAGAAATAATCAAATTCCAATGTCTTGGTAAGTCACTTAATGAAAATTGATTATTTTCACGCCTTGTATTATTATTTAAAGGGATGCACTTATTTTGTATATATGAAATTCCTGTTAGAACCATGGCAACAATGTATTACAAATTCATGTAAATATGAGAGAAACTATTTATGCCAGTGAAAAATACAGATTTTTTTTACTGTTACCATAGATGTAAATTATAAATACAATCAGCTAGAACTTTATTACAACTTGGATGAATGTGAAAAAATACTTGTTATCCCTGAAACTTCAAAGTTTTTTTATATTTTATAATTTACTTGTATAAATATGCATATGTATCAACCTCTCTTATTACAATGTTAGTTCAAATAAAGTTATATGTCCCAGTATACAATTTAATTACATCTACACAGAATTTCGTTTAATATTCACGACTACATTTTTCATTCATATAGTAATCAAATATAATATTTTCCTACTAAATAACATTTTGAAAGTTACATTATAAATACTTTAAACCAACCCTTTATGGATAAAGTTCCTGCTCTTTTCCATTATCCGCTTCTTTCCAAGAGCATTTCGAATATATTCATGTAGATATACATATGATAATATACAAATGTACACACCAAAATAAATAAGTAGCTTTTGCTATAAAAATACGTAATCATTTCCTTTTCCCACTGTGGTGATTTACTTTTGTGATATAAATCTTGCCCCCGTCGAGCTTTAATGCATGCAGGAAACAAATTTTCTAAAACATAAATTCGGAAAAACGTGATAACTTATATGTTTTTATTACAGTACCAGAACAAATGCACTATCAGTATTAGAAAAAGTGAACTTTAAGTAATGGTAATGGTGTATTTAAGATACAAGCACCCAATAAAAACCAATTACAGTGTGGGGAAAATACATAATATACAGGGTGTCCGGAAATTATGCGTCAAGACTTCAGGAGGTGATTCCTCACAAGAAATTAGGGTCACAAAGTCCTATAACAATTTTTCGAAAACTCAATATTAACGGATTGTAAAATTCAATCGTAAATTATGGAGACGTGCAAAATTTCAAGAAAATCGGCGAGGTTTGATGAAACCATTTTTCAACAAAGCACAAAGATTTTATCAAAGCAGGCCAATTTTTTAAAAATTTTGCACATCTCCATAATTTACCGTTCTGAACAACTTTTTCAAGTAATATTTTGCTGTATTTTCAATAGAAAAGGCATAACTTATGTAATAAAAATCTACAAAATAATTACCACAAAACACAAAAACCTATAAATTATAATTACACACTAACAATAATTAAAACTACATAGTAAATGCAATGCAATGCAATGAAAAATATCCATATACAGGGTGATTCTGAACTTATCTAAAAAAAAATAATATACAGGAGACTCTTACAAATACAGTTTTGTAAAAATAAAATCAAAAAGAGCAGTTCAAAAATGATTTAAAAATATATTTCCGAACGGCACTGGAAACTGGTCCGCTGTAAAACCTGATAAGGTGTATAATCGGCGACCGGAGAATAAATTGAAATTCCCAAGGAAAGAAGTGAATTACATTTTGCAATATCTATTGCAGCGAATTCAACTGCTTTTGCCGCTATTGTCATTAATTATTAATATAATTAATTTTTGGTTTTAATTAGTAAATACGTTTGCGTAAATCAATAGTGTCCACTTCGGTGCAATATACTTCATTTCTTAAATATCCCCACAAAAATAAGTCCAAAGTCATGAGATCGTGGTAGCCATGGTAGCGGTCCTCCTCGTCCAATCCCCTAGTATTGTTTGAACAGGCTGTACATGTTACGGATATAATTGAGCCTCCTGTATGATACGTCACACTGCTGCAATACGCCGTAGACGCCCTGGACCTCCATCTCTTCCACGATTCGGATTCAAATTTTCTGTGTCACGCTCGCGTTGCACTACACTTGCACTCACTGCACACCGCGGTAAAAGTAGCTGCATTTGGCACATGTTTACTGGGAAATCGTTCTGTTAAAGCATTTTCACCTCACCATAAATTAAACCGATAGCCATCAATTGCGAGTTACTATATGTAAGCCATTTTTGATATTTGAAAAACTAATGTAAATATTTGCATCATAAAAAAGTTAATACGATAAGTAATCGGATATTTAAAATCGCCTGGCTAGAGACTACAGTAAGCAATCGATGTAAAAAAATTTTTTACGATATTGATTCCATTTTTCATGACGCATCTATTCCCATTTTTTTAGATAAGTTCTGGCTCACCCTATATAAGCTACATAGTAGTTTCGTTATGGAATTGCATGTAGAAGTTTGGAACCCTATTTTAGAAACACCCTGTATAATACCTATTTATAATGCAGTAGTGTTGCTTTATTTATTTATTTTCGCAGATGTTAGGCATATTTAGAAAACCGGAAATGATAAAAATTTGAATGATCAATTTTAGAAGTATTCAGCACTGCTGATTTGAAGCAATATATTTATAGTGACGTTAACTCGCTTGTTATAAATTAAACATGATACTTTTTATTTAATTTCTAGATTCTACGTGTAATTTTAAGTCAACTTTGTTAAATATATCTATAAACTCAACAATTTTTGTGGTATATCATTTTTTTAATTCTTTCTTTTTTTTTGTTTCATCATGGCTGTGAATTATTATTTAGTCTAGTTCAGATAATTAGCGAATTAAAAAATAATAATTTTCTGGATAGGGCCAGGTTTCGCTAGATTACACAGGATGCTGAAAAGCGGGCGGTCTATAGTGACAAATTCAAATCTCAGTAACTAGCTTATTTTAAATTTAAGAGTCGTATTTTATTTTACCGTCTTCTTTTTATAGAGATTGAAGGGAAAAAATAAAATATAGAAAGAGATGGTAAAATAAAACAGGGTGTTCCATTTAAAATAAGCGAGTTATTTAGGTTTGCATTTATCATTATTGGCAGCACATATTTTAGCACTTTGTGTAATCTAGAGAAACCTATTATGGATATTGTGTCCTATCTCAGTATTACTCCCAGAAGATTGTTATTTTTTAATCACTAATTGCCTTGATTAAACTCTATAATTCGTAGGTATGATAGAAGAAGAAAAAATTTAGAGAACGAATTAATTAAATAAAAATCGAGATAAAAATAATCATGTCATAATCACGGAATTCCAGGAAACAACTACTCTGCGGGCTAATGCCCCGACCAGCATTGAATTACACCTGAAAAACATCCAGCAACAGCTAAAGTCATTCGTCGGCGGCCCACTAGACATATACCGGTTTCGAGTTTATTTGCTCTCATCGGTGAGGTGACCGACGAACAACTTTTAGCTGTTTTAAATTTAACTCGAGAGTATGGAGTAATGCGTAGTGGTAAAGCTACCTCTAGCGATCATTCGCTACTCCATGTCGGATTGAAAAGCCACAGACAAGAAGCGTTTTACATCGCCGTCGAAACCATTCAAAGCTAGCGAAATAGATATATGTCCACCAGACATATACCTATTTCGAGCTAATAAGCCCGTAATTGTTAGTCGTTTCGCGATAGAGGTCGCTAGCTTTCAATGGTTTCTATGGCGATGTTGAACGCTTCTTTCTGTGGCTTTTCCGTTCGGCATGGAGTAACGAATGGCCCTAGAAGTATATCTGCTACTGCGCGTTAAAAAATATCATGTTCTATTTAAAATAAGCGAGGTGACGCCTACTTCCGGTATAGCCGGCGGTGCCACGTCACTGTAAATATATTGCTTCAACTAGAAACGAAAATTTTGATTTCTATCATTTTCGGTTTCCTAAATAGGTACGTCTAATGCACGCTTGTTGTGGACACCCTGTATATTATTGTTTTTATTGTTATTTATTATTATTTAATTTCCGTACAACCCACAGATTTCTGGTAGAATATTTTTTTATCCGTCTACTGAATAATTTATTATTTATTTATTTTCGCAGATTTTAGAAATAGTATACAGCATGTCCGACCACTAGCGTGAATTAGGCATATTTAGAAAACCGGAAATGATAAAAATTTGAATGATCAATTTTAGGAGTATGCAGCACTGCTGATTTGAAGCAATATATTTATAATGACGTTAACTCGCTTGTTTGAAATTAAACATGATACTTTTTATTTAATTTCTAGATTCTACGTGTAATTTTAAGTCAACTTTATTAAATATATGTATCTATAAACTCAACAATTTTTGTGGTATATCATTTTTTCAATTCTTTCTTTTTTTTTGTTTCATCATGGCTGTGAATTATTATTTAGTCTAGTTCAGATAATTAGCGAAATAAAAAATAATGATTGTTTGAAGTCGTACTGAGACAGGGCAATATCCAGAATAGGGCCAGGTTTCGCTAGATTACGCAGAGTGCTCAAAAGTGGGCGGTCTATAGTGACAATTCAAATCTCATTAACTAGCTTATTTTAAATTAAAGAATCGTATTTTATTTTACCATCTTCTATTTATAGAGATTGAAGGGGAAAATCAAAATGTCAATGGTTTCTACGGCGATGTAGAACGCTTCTTTCTGTGGCTTTTCAATTCGGCATGGAGTAACGAATGCCCGCTAGAAGTATATCTGCTACTGCGCGTTAAAAAATATTATATTCTATTTAAAATAAGCGAGCTGACGTCTAGTTCCGGTATAACTGGAAGTGCCACATCACTGTAAATATTTTGCTTCAACTTAGCAGTCTTGAAAACCTCTAGAAACGAAAATTTTGATTTCTATCATTTTCGGTTTCCTAAATAGGTACGTCTAATGCACGCTTGTTGTGGCCACCCTGTATATTATTGTTTTTATTGTTATTTATTATTATTTAATTTCCGTACAACACACAAATTTCTGGTAGAATATTTTTTCCTCTTTCTGTCTACTGAATAATTTATTATTATTTCTAAACAAAATTTCCATATCCTCCCATTTTTACCAGCGACTGAACTTCGATGCAAATTAGGTGGACAAGAAATTTGTTAAATTCTTTGAATTTAAGCAGAGAACCCTACCGCATTAATCACCAAATGTTGCACTGTGTGGAATAATAAATTAAATACTAAACGACGTCGTCGGCCCCTTTGCTTCATTCTGGGCCTAAATACCACTTTGTTGACTTTATTTAGCTTTAATCTTTCTATTGAGTGCTTTGGTTAGCTCTTGACAAACACACAAAGCCTCAACGCAATAAACAGAGTCAATGTTTAGTATGGCATTATATTCGGCTAAAAATAATTACTCGAGATTTTTTTTTCAGAGATCCCTGTCAGTGAGTAAGTTTAGATCTTTGTTTTATGTCACTGAGACGTCAACAGCGACACAAACTTTTGAATTAAATTTTGTTTTTAGAATCGTTTGTTACAGTAATTAAACATCTGAAATTTTAAAAGGTAATTCCTCCATGAATTTTTTACTTATGTGTATAGGATCACTCGCGACATCTTTAGACTAAATGTATCTAGATAACCAAGGGAGATATAAATTTGAAAATTGGTATACAGTATGCGCCAAAAGTATGGAATAGATTCAATAAAAACGAAACAATTATTTTTTGGGAAAAATCCTCGAACAGGTCGATTTTTAATTTAAAAAATACATATTTTAGCGTAAAATGCGATTTTCAAATGTCATTTGTTTTCGAGTATTGACGTCATCGATTTTTTTTTAAATGGCAACATCATATTTTTTTCCTTGATTCTGAAAGATCGTTTAATTCTCTATCAGACAGTACTAAAATTTTGCTCTCTTACATAGGAAAGTTTTCGAGTAACTGACGATTGAATGTTAGAAAACGTAAATCAATTAAAATAAAGCAAAAACGTTATCAAGCTTAGTTTTTCGAATTCCATAGTTCTTTTATGGATCACGTAGGTGAAAATCTTTGCAAAGTGTCATTGTCACACCGACTTTCTAATAAGTATTGTAAGCGACATAGAAATTATTATTCAATTTAAAGTATTATGGCACATTTAACTGTTACTCAAAGAATTGAAATTTTAATTATTATCGGATGCGGGAATATGACTAGAACTCAGCAGGAAGTTTGCGATTTATTTAATGAAAAATATCAGTAAGCTAGAGTTTAAATTTAGAGAAACTGGCAATGTTGTAAATATTCCAAAACCTGGACGTCCAAGCATTAATGAAAATCAGAAACAGAACATTTTGATAAGTATGGTGGATAATCCTCATAATTCTTCACGATTGGTTGCATTAAACAATGACACTAGTCAGAGCACAGTGCTACGTATCTTGAGGAAGGAAAAATATCGTCCCTACAAAATTCAACTTGTGCAGGAACTCAATGAAGATGATCCCGATCGCCGCTTACACTTTTGCGAAATTCTAATGGATTTGTGTCATGGAAACAGAAATTTACACCGGCAAATACTTTTTTCAGATGAGGTCACATTTTGTTTGAATGGTACAGTAAACCGTCAAACTTGCAGATATTGGAGTCGGGAAAATCATCATTGGATGGCAGAGGCACATACCCAACACCCTCAGAAATTAAATGTGTGGACTGGAATAGTTGACGACAGAAGGGCCTTTCTTCTTTGAAGGAACCCTTACAGGACAAAGATATTTAGAGTTTCTAGAAAATGACTTTGTTCCAGCCCTTGCAGTAATTTTTCCTAACGATAATGACCCTGACATTCCTGACGATACCATATGGTTTCATCAAGACGGTGCACCTCCGCACTATGCGCGCCTTGTGCGAGATTTTTTTGACAACTGTTTTTCTGAGAGGTAGATCGGCAGACGCGGACCGATAGAATGGCCTGCAAGATCGCCAGATCTTACACCTCTTGACTATTTTTTATGGGGATACTTGAAGTCAAAAGTGTACATAAATAAACCACATAATTTAGAAGAATTTCAAAATCGCATTCGGGACGAAATACGCAGAGTTACCCCAGAAATCATTCATAATGTGCAAGAAGAATTTCTTCACAGACTTGCGCATTGTCAAGAAGTTGGTGGATGGCAATTCGAACATTTAATTTAAGTATTGTTACTTTTTTATGGATAAAATTTACGTTTTCTAACATTCAATCGTCATTTACTCGAAAACTTTCCTATGTAAGAGGGCAAAATTTTAGTACTGTCTGATAGAGAATTAAACGATCTTTCAGAATCAAGGAAAAAAATATGGTGTTGCCATTTAAAAAAAATCGATGACGTCATTACTCGAAAACAAATGACATTTGAAAGTCGCATTTTACACTAAAATATGTATTTTTTAAATTAAAAATCGACCTGTTAGAGGATTTTTCCCAAAAAATAATTGTTTCGTTTTTATTGAATTCCATACTTTTGGCGCATACTGTATAGGTTTTTTAAAAGAAAATATTTTTAAGTCTAAGCTACCTACTCTTGAAAACACCAAAAGTAGTCGTCCTCCTTATTTCAAATGGAACATCATACGAGGTGTGGCAATTAAGTTCTGGGAATTTGTCCAATGAAAAAACAAGCAAATTAAATTACGTCAAAATTTTATTATCGACCTTCACAATAGTCTCCCTTTAACTCTACACAACGATTCGAACGTTGCTCCCACGATTGGAAGCACCTTTGGTAATCCTCCGCAGTTAACTTGTTCAGCACCACGGTTACAGCTTCCTTGACCTCCTGTACGGAAAACGCGGGTCCGCAGCCGTTCCGGAACGCCAACATAGAACTGTCCAGTCACTTCCTGGCCGACAGGAATATATTCACGATGAATGATGCCGTGGATATATAAAAAAAAACAATCAACATTACCTTTAGTCGTGACTGGGACATCCTCGCTTTTGTTGGCCGCACTCTATCCTTTTCCACCCACTGCTGACTTTGTTTACGGGTCTCGGGGTTATACTCAGTTATCCAGGTCTCGTCTCCAGTGACTACCCGACTCATCCAGTCACTACCGTCGCTCCGAACGCAGGGCAACAAATCCTTGCGAATAGACTTTCGCATGTCTTTCTGTTCACGGGTGAGAACTTTTGGCACCATCTTTGCGCAAATCGTTCGCATATTCAAATTTTTGTATAACATTTTGCAAACGGTTTCTTTGTTGACGTTTGACTCGTCAGACAACGCACAAATGCTTAGACTCCGCGCCGGCAAAATAATGTCAGTACTTCATATACATTTTGGTCCTATCTGGCTTCCTTATGGATATTCAGCCCAACTATCACCAAAGTAACACTAACTGAGATTGGAACTAGCACCCGCCACCAAATGTGCTGCTTTGTTGTATGGTACCTGGTTTTGGAGACGTCTCAGTTATCAGTGGGACGACCTTTAAGTTTTCAAAACTAGAAAGTGGTAATTGATCGAAACAACGACTAATGGCCATTTCGACCGTTTGTTTTAAGCTACGCTTACGCTTTAAGGAACCTTAAAAATATAATTTGCCTTCCACCGTTTACTAAACCCGACATAAAATGTCTTAAACCTTCTTAAATATAAGCCCTCTAGGCTTATCTCTTTTAACGATACTTAAAGGTTCTACATAACCTAATTTAATAATTTGGTTTTATTATTTTTCCACGGAAAATAATAAAATAAACAAAAAATATTGAATTATGATGAAAATGATATATTTAATAATGATTTAGATATATTAAAAATAATAGAGTATGGGTTTCCTCGAAAAGTGTACGAGAGAAGTGATCACTTCCATACAATGGATAACTTTTTTTAGAAGATACCGGCCACATACCGGCTGTATAAAGAAACGGCTGCACATTTTGACCTTAATCGAAGAAGATCTTGAATTTTCAAGTAATATGTAAGCTCTTAAAAAGAATTACTGATAAAGTTACAAAAAAAATACATTTATTTTTAATCTTTAGTAATAATTCTGTATCGCCAATAACTTCCTTTTTTTCAATTTTCAAAAAACGTTTTTAATGATTTTGCTGTTCTGTGAATATTATTTGGCGACAGTGAGTTAAATTCACCTGCTATCATTTTTCAGACATTATCGGTTTTTTATTCTCCACCGTACTTTTATAATTTGCTATTATGTTAATTAGTAATACTTTTTCTTTTGCTAAAATTTGCCAATCGTGTTTTTTTTTTTTTGGGAATTATTTCCATTATAAATCCTACCAATTCGAAACAGAACTTAGCAGAACAACATAAAGTCAGAACAGTGAGAGTGAAGTGTCAGACTTTTGAGGATAAGAAATAGTCATGAAGCTAACAACTTGTGCGGTGGAAACATTACTGTTTTAAACTAGGCCTTAAATTTTAACCGCCCTTAGTTGACTACACTTAAAAGGCAATGCGGTGGAATTGGCCATTACTCATGTTACTAAAGTATGACTTATAATATTGGAATCACTTATTTTTTTTATAATTGCCGCGACGTTCAGGGAACCTTAATTGGTCGTGTGAAGTCGCTGAACTTAAGTAGGTTTATTAGTAAAACAATGTTACCGCTACTTGTAGAATCACAACGCACAGCAACTACAAAGTGCGTATCACCTCTTAAATTCACCTCCATGTTCTTCGTCATCGTGCAATGTCTGTACCTATTCCATCACGTCACGTGTGATTTGTATTTTTTTGTCTTTGTGGGTATCATCATATTTTAACTGTTAACTTAGTGCTAAGTATAGACAAAACCTAAACTATATAGTAAACTATAAAACTGGCTCAAAACATGCAGCATGAGTAACCTGCAAAGTCACAAAGAAATGTAATAAAAATGTAATATATTCAGATCCAGAGACCCCAAAAACTTAAATGTACGATGATCTGATTCTTTTGTATACTTATCTTTCGATTTGACCTTGAAATAACCTTAAAACTGACTTGTTGGGGTTAAATGAATTCCAGATTCAGATTAAACGACCAAAAAACATAAATGTACGACAGTTTAGCCCACTTTCACATCGTTCGTTCGCTTTGACCTTGGAATGACCTTGAACCTATGGCGTTGGGGTTAAATGGACCCCAGATTCAGTATGTGAAAATACATAAGAAAATATAGGTCTAGTACACCGAACAAACCACTTTTTTGTGGTTCTGTGTCATTATAAAACGTAGGTAATACGCTGAACGCCTTCTCAAAAAATAATTGCTTTCACTGAGCGAGACTACAGATTTACAATGCATAAGCAAATAAGTGTCATAGAATCGGTATAAGTCAAAATTTGCGGCAGTTTATCAGCCTCATTTACGGCGGTTGCTATGACAACAAGATCTCACATAGCTGACTAGTTTTAGCGAGTGTAACGGAGTTCGAGAGCTGCTTCACCTGTTTATACAATAAAAACCAATTTTTATAGAGCCAGCAGTGTTGTTATTTTTATGTCGGTGTTCGATTCTTCGCATGTTATAAATACTGGATTTCGCTAAAATAGTTCTAGTTATATGATCCCGATTGAAAATACCATTACAATACCATGTTGTTCTTGCCTAAAAAGAATTTAAACTTGGTTTGGCAAACATTTTAAATGAGAAGGGACTATTAAATGAATTATATTACAACATCATCGATAAATTTACAGTTTTAAAAGATCCAAGGAAATACCTTATATTTAAAAAGTAAATGGGTTTGTTTTAATATAAAATAAGGTATTGTTATCCTTCCACTTCACCTATTATTAAGTCCACGAGCCGCCACTGCCACCCGGTATATCCAAAAGTGAATTTCAGTAGTTCTTCATTTAATAATTGGCTAGACATGGTTTTTTCGTCAGTTTTTTGCTGTCTAAGAACGTACATAACTTCACTGACAGAAATTGTAGGAAAATTGATTATATGAGTAAAATATTGTAGGTATAATTCAATGCTGGTCGGGACATTAGTCCGCAGTAGTTTCACAGATGTAGAGGGCTGGTTTCTTTTTTAAGTTGGGTTTTTCTCATTCTAACTAAGCCTTGTCATATTATGTAATTTTGCACAAAAAAGGTTGTCTTAGCAGTATTTTTTAAACACTCTGTATAATATTAATACCTAATAAAAATTATATATTTTATATCAAGTAGTCAAGTAGGGTCTAAAATATCGTGTAGATTTTAATTGACACACCCTGATATTGGTGATATTTAATTTATCAGTTTTGATTCAGCTTGTGCATTTGTTAAAATTCCTAGGTTATTACATAAACAATTACAGGAAAGTATTAAATGATATCTGTATTCAATATACATACGAGTACATGTTTTTGCACTACGTGTCTATGAAAATGGAATACGCATACTTAATACTTATTAAACAAATCGAAGTTTGTACTTCATGAATATAGAGAACAACTAACAAAAGTCTCGAACAACCACAACGTCCTAAGGGAGTGCAGATAAAGTAGGCTTTAGCCCCAAGCATGCAGAACATTTCAAAATGAAATGACAACATCGTTCGACTGCTATTTACATTTCTTGTTTATACAGACACCGAGAAAAGGCAAAGGCAGGTCTCGGTTTGTAAACATTTGCACCTGAGAGAAAGATTTTTAACTGTGTAAACAAGTGGTAATAAATATTTCGCTTTGTTTGATGTAGAAATTCCAAATAATATTCTTTTCGTGCACAGAATATTACATATTGTAAGGGAGACCGGAGTCGCTTGTGAAACAAATTACACTGATCTTCTTGAAGCCTTAGCTGTTTGGAATACTCTTGTCAAGTTTTGTCAAACATTCGTATATGCTTACCTAACCCTAACCAAAATAGTCAAATATACAAACTTATGTTGCAATTTTGATAGACGCTCATCAAAAAAGTGTTTTCAGAAACAATGACCGATTCAGAAGAAATTATTTGTACTCCTCAACTGAGAAAAGCCGCTGAAAGTTTGAAAAAAGATTTGTTACCTAAGAAAAGTACGATAAAGTTTATGATGCTTTCAAGAGTTGGTGCTTACAAAAAGGTATTCAGAAAATTGCCAAAATAAAAAAACCGTCAACCCCTGGTGCATTTATACAATGTTGGGTAGTGAAATATTGTGTAATATTTAATGTAAATAAAATTTGTTGAGAATATTTTAATGTACAATAAGATACTTTTTGAAAACATTTTGGTTATCCATTGATTGTTGACATTTACCTGGGTTGAAAGTGACAAAGTAATCACTTTTCACCTTGGTAAATGCCACTTTCCATTTGGATATATGCCAAAGTTAGAAATATGTTTCTTTTAAAATAACTATAAGTTTGAAATACCAACATTACATATATGGTTGCAAATAAACGCTATTTCGCAACATAAATTAATATGTAGGATAAAATTTGGAATCTAAGAAGTTACGAGTATATATTCAGCGCATGTCTGTCTCATTTTCCTCAATACATACTCTATATAATATGGTTTGTCATTATATAAAACCATTGTATGCATACGTTTTCGTAGATTACAGTATTCTGCTAGAAGAATCTGCTTGATTTGACATCTGCTTTTAGCATTGTTTACTGTATTTTTCCTTTCTTGCTGCAGTATCTGCTTCATAAGGTTTCCTGACTTGATATGGCGTAACCAAGGTATCTACTACTAACATAATTAATATGCGCATTTATAGCCCTAGCTGGGAATCTTTGGTCTGGTATTGTTGTTCTTGGGTTCAGTTCTGACGTGAGTCAGAAGCCGGCATATGGATTTTGGTTGCTATGGTTAGTATGATAACTGGTGCGAAGCGCTCTTCGTATAACACTGGTGTACCGAAATATCTCGTGGTAGTCTCTGTAATTTATCGTATCCCATGCTTTCAAACGTTGTGTCGCTCGTAGTGGAATATAATTATTACTTCTCAGTGATATAAATATCCTGCTGCAGTCATACTGCCAGTGCATTATATTATTCTAGTTCCAACCTGAGAAACTTGAAATTCAGCTTTGGAGCCATTTAGTCATTATTCATATCAAACAGATGACTTTATTGATTAGTCTTAGACAACTGTTTGAGGTTTAGACAGTTTCCAGTTTTGTTGCTCTTTGATTTGACTTTGGCTACCACATTATCGACAAGTAAGTAATCGTAGAATTTACCACATCTATACACCGATAGCCAAGCGGCATTGGATACCATTAGATCCTACTGGTGCAATTTAGAAACGGTAAGGAATTGTTAGAAAGCTCCGGATTGGTTGGGAACCAGCAGCAGAGTAACAGAATAGCAGAGTAGGTGTGAAGACCTGGTCATTCAAATGTCCAACGGAACGAGTTAGCGAACTCTAGCTGCAGAAGGTGCTGCCTTGTACTTCATTAGGTCAGAACGCCATGATTTAGATGTACGGAAAAATCATTGTCATGAAAATGCACACAACTGTAGCACATTAGCTCCAAATATAAGTTGTGTCTGACCCTGCTAGGATATTACACAGGACATAACACAGGATGGGTTTGGTTGAGAAAACCGAGTGCCGCTGGTGCTTTGAGAATCGGCAGAACATTGCTATCTAGGTTCTACCTATTTGGCCTTCAAACTTCTTCTTTTGCAAAGCTGTAGTCTTTTCCGGATTTACCCTCAGGTCTTCCTTACACATTCTCCAAAATCTATTATATAAGCTTTGATACAATTTTAATATTTTCCACACTATGCATATTCCTGGATATATAAGCTTTTTTTCATTTAAAATCCATGTTTTAGTGGATTACAATGTTTTTTACACCATTTACAAGGCTCAAAATAATACCGAAATATATTCGATGAATTAAATATAGTGTTCTTTTCAATTCATCGACTTTGTTGACTAATCAAGACCGAAATGAATTAAGAAAATCAATTTTTTTCATTTATTTTGCATATGAATTCATGTATATCTTCTGCAATAGAATAAATAATAGTAGCATATTTGTTTCAATTGACACTGTTACAACTCGCACTGGTCTCCCCTAACGAATAATTTATTTGCTGAGAATAACTTCCCCGAGTATAATGGCTTGAATGAAATTAATCATTACCTGAGAAATTAAGAATGTTTTCGCCGTTCTTGAATATAATTAATAAATGAGGTTCATTTTCAAGGCATTATTAAACGCGGACTACTTCCCATAAAGAACGCTTTGTAGAAGGCCCCGGTACCTTTTGTTAAATAAATTGTTTATTATATGACTAACTTGAAGAAAGAGGGGCAATATAAAAAACATTTTACTTTTCCAATAGGGGTTACTGTTGTAGAAGTCTAGGACTACTTTAGCATGAAAAATTATGCCCTGGATTCGATATGCTCTTGCTTTTCTTTTGGATGACCTAGATTTGGATGAAAAATTCCAGTCTATGGCGTTTAACTTTAAGGAATGTTATTTTTATTTAATTTAATTCAAATAAAAGGGCTGCTGTTATTTTTGTAACTTGTAAAAGCTACAATTTCACAGAGGTTGCAAAAATTCCACCCTTTGAGATATTTAAAAACTGAAAGGAAGGAAGGGAAGTAAAGAATAAATATACGAGAAATAAAATTCTTTCTTGTTTTAGTAACTTAATGTATTACATAGTAATTCAAACATATTGAAAGGTGTCTGGCGGCAATAATCAAATAATAATTAAAATATTAACATTAATAAATTATCATGAAATTTAAACAAAACCACGTGGTCGAAAACGCGTTATCGTTGGTGTGACGTCACACGACATTCAGCGCCGTTTATGTTTCCGTAGATACAGGTGCAGCGTTACGATGTTGGTGATGTAAAAAGACGTTTGTTTCTTGAATTTTTGTAACAGTTTTGAGTCATATACAGGCTGTATCACATAAGAGGACCACTCCCATGTATCTCGCTTAATATGCGAGACACGTAAAAAATCTTTAATTGTTTTTTGTTGCGTTTTTGGAGGTCTTTATGCTCGTAAAAACAAATTTGAGATCCATGACCAACTTTATGAGTAATAACAAAAAAACCTGTAAAGTGCCCAAACTTTAAGGCTGTCTAACTTTGTTATTTTAAGAGATAGAGAAAACTTATTGGTAATAAATTTTGATTGCAAAATTGATACCTTTCACCTGATATAGATTTTTTAAATATCGTATGTGGTTCGCTGCGCTCTCTAGGCGGATAATTTTTTTTTATTGAAGCAGGCTATGGCCACAAAAAATTGCCTGTATTTTCGTCTTTCATGCAATATACTACATATTGCCCTTTTCTTTTGTATTTATTATATTCTTTTCAATTTTAGTTAAAAAAAATGTACTTAAATATTTTCGTGTTGCTCAAGATAATGTAGAACCTGTTTTAAAGACGCCAACTGCAAAAAAAATAATTAACAGAATGTACTTTTTTATGTAAAATACAGATTTTCTTATAATATAATTTTATTGGTTTTCACTTAGAAGCAATTGGGTCTTTAAAATTATTTTGACACAGGCATGGATCACAAATTTGTTTTTACGAGCATAAAGGTCCCCAAAAAACAATTAAAGATTTTTGACGTGTCTCGCATATTAAGCGAGATACATGGGAGTGGCGCTCTTATGTGATACAGCCTGTATAATGTCACTGTGTAGATAAGTAATACAGTGCAAGTTCCACGATAGCGGTAGCTGGTTTTATATAACTATAATAGGACAATTTGTCACGAGTAGATTCATTTAATTTTATGCTTATGAACTTCATTGGTGCAAATATAGAGAGACAAGGCGTGCAGATGTCTATTTTCCGTTTTTAACATTACCACAATTATTAGTGGTGATGTCGTGTTTACAATATAAATCCGCTCTTGAAAATTATGGCAAAAATTCTGTTAGTTTTCGTCCAGATATATAGATATTTATAAAATTATACCATCTGATTTCACATTAAACTATTTGTTTTAATTTGAAAAAAAATAAATAGGAGTAATGAATAATGATATTTGCCAATTTATTTATTTAATTTTCATTGCTGTTTACTACTGATTTATTACTTTTGTTAAATATAAAACAGGTTTTGTAAATGCTTCTAATAACATTCTAACCACGTGGTCAGATGAGCCTAAAAAACCATAAAAGAACTATAGAAAGATTTTTTTCAGCATTCTACCTCAATATTTTTCTCCGGAAAATCGACGCCGATGATAAGCATCGTTCAGGATGGCTTAGATCTGTCAACCACTATGTGGTCGTTTTTTATATCAGTTCCAAATGTTGTAACGATGCAAATGAATATTTCTATTAATAATATCAGATATATTTGCGGTAAGAAATCAAACAACTTACATCACTGCTGACTTTACGTAATTGATTTTATTGTGAACATAATTTTAGATATTTGGTCGCGTTAAATGATTCATCAATCATTTTACAATTTAGTGCAATATGTAATGCGAATTAGTATAGTATGTAGTTTTATTATTCTCAGTTGCAGTTGTTTTAATATTTTGATGAAAATATAATAACTCCAACGGATCAAATAATAAATTATTTACACTTCATTACATAATCAGTGAAATAAAAAACAATACTTACTAGGTAAATTATTAAGAGAGGCTGAACAGATTTTCGTATTAAAATACTAATAGTAATACAACAAACTTTCGCGTTGTCAACAAAAAAACAGTCCGAGACATATTCAATGATAAAGAATCCGGCAATCCGATATTTGTCCTACCGTATTTATATCAATAACCTTGTTTTCAATGCCTTCTATAAACACCCGGTATAATGAATATGAAATCATGAGTATTTACTATTTACCAAATTGGTCATTAATTCCATAATAGCTAGTCTCTTTCCCAGCAGTTACCATGTGCGCGTAGTATGGTGCGTTTCGTGTTTGTTGTTTTTTCGTTTGTCTCGTGTAGTTTATAATTAATAATTATATTAATTTCATAAATTTTCCAACCAGAAACAATAATTAACAATGAAAGAGTGCGGTCGTGCCCATGAAGACATGTTTTTCGTGTGTTATTCGGTACTGATCACGAAGCGAAAACGTGGATAGAAACGGGAATAAATGATCTTATACTTAAATAAGAAAATAAAAAAAAAAACAAGAAAATGGTAAAATTAATACTCATAGTCAAATGTGATTTGTATTATTTGGAAATATTAACGTACAAGCTCAACTTCATTCAAAAACATAATAAAGAGGAAACAAAAAATAGGTATGTTATCCAAATTCATTATCCTACTACAAAATTTTGCGGACTTTTTGAACTTGCAGTACGAGGAGGCACGATGAATCCGAAAATTCTTAAAATTCTAGTATTTTTCGCGGAATAGTGAATTTTATATCTTCTATTTTGGGACACCCTGTATGTGGTCCTGATACAAGGCAACGTGGTTTCGCTTCAACACTCGAACGCGTCATCAGTAAATTCGTAGCATACCAGGAGCTCCCCATTGTTACGGATTGAATTGCTTATCTTTTAAAAGGTTTAATCAATTTTTTTCGATTTTCTATCTTTATTAGGCCTTCCGAATACGTGGTTCACATTAATGACATTATCACCCTGTATATTGCATGCAAATTATTATACTAGTACCTAATGTAGAAAATACTTTTTTGCAAAACGAATCACCAGACCCACACATAATCGATTTTATCAGAATATAAAAGCAGAAGCAATAGGTAAATGGGGGATAAATCGAGAGTGCGCGGGGCTAAAGAGGGGTAAACAAATGACGCCATTAAACTGCGGTCGAGAAATAATGAGGACCAAGCTTTGATCGGATGTGCCTCCCCAAAAACAAACCACTTTACCTCATCCGATTTATGCTATTAGTTGCTTCTATTGCTGCCCAATGAATACTGTCGGCCGACGGCCGAGCTCTGGTTTAATGTATCTGCATGATATTTTATCATCGCCTAATTACTTCCAAAACATTATTCAATGCTTCATGGATATCTAAATATTAAAAAAGCTCGCGTAAGAAATTTTGAAAGTACACTCTAGTTGAACTGAAAACATAATCATTGTTTTTCCGATTTTTTGTGTACGTTGAAGGTTTTGTGTAATCACCATTAATTTGCCAAGCTCAGTTAAGTGGTCACTTCAAATTATGTGAGTATCTACTGTCAGAGCTTTGTGAATATTTACGTTGAGTAAACACTAACAGTAGTTACACAGAGTGAACGACTTGTATTGACTAATTTGAATTAAGAGGTTTATGTAACATGAATCATTTTTACTATATTGAAATTCGATTATAGATACCTAAATCGTGTTGAAAAGATGATTGAATATTCTTCTAAGAGTCCCCAGCTTGGGAGTAAAAATTTGTATAAGTGAGTACATCCACAAAATGTGTCTCAAAAACAAAAAATTACGGGTCCTAGCGAAATTGTAGTTTTTACATCAAAACCACAGAAATCATAAAATATATACAACTCCAAAAGAAATACGAAAATAGCGAGTCTGATATTAACGCCGTAACTTAGTTTTTATGAGTTTATTGCATTAACAGGGCAGCTTCACACTAATGGGCGGAAATTTCTAAATATGAAAATTTTACATCCAACTCATAGAAATATATGATTTATATGGTTCAATTCCATTTTGGTTTCAATTGTATGCTGGGATTAAAATATAGTAGCACATTACGTTTTCCCTAAATAGCCGTTTTTAAGCTCCTCAATATTCTGACTACTTTTGCCTAATGCAAACGCTTTTGTCCTTCTAGGGTGTTTCAGGAATTACTGTCATCCTTGAAAGGGGTGATTGTACAGTCAAAATAAATGAGATTTACCTAAATATATCTATATCTAAAAGTTCTCTGTTTCCAAGATACAGGGTGTCAAAGATTTCGAAATTTTTATTATATTTTTTGTTTACTTGGAAACCTTTCGTGATAAAACACCAACAGTTCTAGGTTGTAATGAAATATATTTAGTCTTGGTGTTGAAGGCATGTTTTAATACCGGATATTTCTTTCCGAAAATAATTTAGATTGATACGGTTCTCGTTGTTATGTTCTGTGAATGGAAAAGAACATGAAACAGTACTTGTCATGTTTCCGCATTTGAGAGGTATAAATTATGTATGAAGAAGCCATTTGGTAATACCTAAATCGTTAGTATTTCTATGAACGTAAATGCTTTTTGTATTACGGCGCGTAACATATTAATTTTACAAATGCAGTGCGCTATGCAGTTTTAACTTTTTCAACTAGTGTGTATACCATACCTATCAATTGATTGTTTCTACTTACTGTTGATATTGTTTGACACAACTACTCAGCGGATTAATAACCGGAACAACATTGAATTACATCCTCAATACGTAATGAAAAGCAGTGGAACCACCAGACGCAAAGTGTGGGCCACCGGAAATTTCACACACTCAAATTTTCTTCGTTTTAATCACAGAAATCATAAAATATACAAGACGTCATAGGCATCCTTGGAAGGGATGATTGTGCAGTGAAAATAAATGATATATACCCAAATATATCTATATCTAAAAGTAAATCGTTTCCGAGATACATGGTGTACAAAATTTTGGATTCTTATTATATTTTTTATTTACTTGGAAAAAGCTTTGTGATAAAACAACAATAATTCTAGATTGTAATGGGACACTTTATGTCTAATTACTCAGTATGTTTAAATATTCCCATTATCACCAGTGGCGTAGAAACCCTGTGACACTCCTCTTTTACTTTAAATTAAAATGGTACGCCACTGTCTTAATTATAAAATGACGTAAGATAAATTTTGATTGTTTTGAACAAATAATTATTCTTTAAAATGCATCGTATTTAGGAAATTTAAAAATATCTCTGTATTTCGTAGTTTGTGCAAAAAATCCGAATGTTTCCAAACATTTGGATTTTTTAGAAAATGACTTGCATATCAAAAATATTATTTTTACTTTGACACCCCCTATCTGTTTAACCATCAAATTTTGACTAAAGTAAATTTACCTATATCGCATTATTTTGTCGTCAGGAATCTACTCATGCCCTATGGTGCATTAATTTCAGATCACCCGGTACTGATGAAGCATAATAAGTCTCACCATGTACAAACTACGAAATACAGAGATATTTTTACGATGTGATAAACACTATCTACATATCTATACACGCCTTTGCTGACCACTAGCGGCACATCAACCCAGTGTCAGCTTGACTCGACTTTGCCAAATTTAAATATTTTTCTAGTAGGTACTTATTGTAATGGTAAAATATGTAATGCTATATAAATTATTTTTTAAAAGTATGTTTATTAACCAGGTAAATTATTACGAGAAGCTGAAAGTTGTTCCTATTGAAATACTGACAGTAATACAAAAAACAGGTAGGTGTAGAGATATTAGGTATAAATAATTCGACGACAGTGAATCTTAACCTTCCGTATTTAGGTTAATATCAATAATCTTGTTTCAATGCGTACTAAATGAGAAGCGCTGCAGAGCTTCTTTCTCTTCAGTACTTTCTCCCATCTCTCTTACTCATCAGTTACTATCTTCACATTGTTTAGCAACGTGCGTTTCGTACGTTTGTTGTTTTTTGTTTGTGTTGCCAGTGTAGTTTATAATTATTAATTAAATTTACTATTTGTTTGAATAACAATGCAATTCCAATTGGATGAAACTAAATTTCACAAACTTTCTGCAACCAGGGACAATTATTAGTGAAAGAGCGCGGTTGTCGTATGCCTGATCTTAACATTGAAGTTGCTGAACAGAGCCATGGAAAAAAATATAAAAGATATTTTAATAAAGACATATATTTAAGAAAAAAATTGGATACATTTTTTACTGTATTAAAAACGTATTTTAAGCTAATATATATCAAATCTCCTACAATTCCTACCAATGTATGTTCTCTGATACCAAACATCTAGGTATGCTAATGAACAATTCCACAGACAAAGCCCTTTTTACCCATCTATGTGGAAAAGTTTCGTGTAAATGCTCTCTAACGGCCATGAAAAAATAAGCTGGAGCGCCATCATGCTGGAACCACATTTGTTGCCTCTGATTCAAAGGAATGTCTTCCAAAAACTCATACAGTGTGTTCTGTAGAAAGTTGAGCTAAGCAGCGCCTGTTAATCGGTTTGGTAAAACAACAGGACCTAGAAACCTGTCACCTACAATACCCATCCAAATGTTTAAAGAAAAACGTGCCTGATGTCCAGATTCTATTAGAGCGTGAGGATTTTTGTCGGCCCAAATATGCGTATTGTGAAAATTAAACACTCCATTTCTTGTGAACCCGGCCTCATCATTAAAAAGAATGTTTGCAAGAAAACGAGGGTCTTCAGCATCATGATGTAGAAACCAGCGGCAAAAAACCAAACGTGTTTGATGATCATTTATTGGATTTAAGGCCTGCACTCGTTGCACATGGTATGGATAAAGCAGTTGCTCGTGAAGGACTCTCCAAACACCAGGACCACTAATGCCTACCACGGCTGATATTCTCCACACACTCGTACCTGGATTCTGCTCTACCAGTGCTAGAATTTCGTCTTCTGCTCTAGTAGTGGATACCGACCTTGGTCTTCCGGATAAATGGCACTGTTTGCTCAAGGAACCGGTATCACGCAATCTTTGGATAATTCTTCCAAATATGCGTTGTGAAGGAATCTGGCGATTTGGATAAGCGTCAACATAAAGACGTCGCGCTTCGGTGGCGCTCCCATTAGCACGACCATACATGAAATGCATGTCTGTTAATTCTGCGAAAGAAAACTTCTGCACTGAGAACAACTGTCAAATACGTACTGTTTAATTCACTAAACATCAACCAACTATTATAAAAAAATACATAACGTTTTTGCAAAATAAAAAAGGGGCTAAAAACATAAAACATTCCATATCTCCGCAACCGTTACTTTGCAGACCCATGTTTATTGAGACTTTTCTGCAAATTTTGGTTCATACCATTACCTTCTTAAATATTTTACACTTTTTTTAACACCCTGTATATTAGCTTAAAATACCTTTCTAATACAGTAAAAAATGTTACAAAAGCTAATAATCATGTACAAACTACGAAATACAGAGATATTTTTAAACTTCCTAAATACGATGCATTTTAAAGAATAATTATTTGGTCAAAACAATCAAAATTTATCTTACGTCTTTTTATAATTAAGACAGTGGCATACTATTTTTATTGTAAATAAAAGAAGAGTGACACAGGATTTCTACGCCACTGGTTATAATGGGAATATTTAAACATACTGAATAATTAGGCATAAGGTATCCCATTGCAATCTAGAATTATTGTTGTTTTATCACAAAGCTTTTTCCAAGTAAATAAAAAATATAATAAGAATCCAAAATTTTGTACACCCTGTATCTCGGAAACGATTAACTTTTAGATATAGATATATTTGGGTGTATATCATTTATTTTCACTGCACAATCATCGCTTCCAAGGATGCCTATGACGTCCTGTATATTTTATGATTTCTGTGATTAAAACGAAGAAAACTTGAGTGTGTGAAATTTCCGGTGGCACACACTTTGCGTCTGGTGGTTCCACTGCTTTTCACTACGTATTCAGGATGTAATTCAATGTTGTTCCGGTTATTAATCCGCTGAGTAGTTGTGTCAAACAATATCAACAGTATATAGAAACAATCAATTGATAAGTATGGTATACACACTAGTTGAGAAAGTTAAAACTACATAGCGCACTGCATTTGTAAAATTAATATGTTACGCGCCGTAATACAAAATGCATTTACGTTCATAGAAATACTAACGATTTAGGTATTACCAAATGGCTTCAGACATAATTATACCTCTCAAATGCGGAAACATGACAAGTACTGTTTCATGTTCTTTTCCATTCACAGAACATTACAATGAGAACCGTATCAATCTAAATTATATTCGGAAAGAAATATCCGTTATTAAAACCTGCCTTCAACAAAAAACTTCTGAAATTTATGTGCTCAGAATGCACGCGATGAAGTTGAGTTAAGCAGAAATAGCATGGTTTATGTATAAAATAAATTAACTTCTTTGTAAGAATAATAGGATCTTTCTGTGGTTTAGATTTCGATACTGCCAGAGATAGCGTTTCATGTTGAACGACATTTTGAAAGGTTTCGTGATCAACAGGATCGATTTTGCATTAGATGAGCCCTGCGCCGATTTCAGAAATAAATATATCTCAAGGATATTCGTTTTATTAACGAAGGTATAATAGAATAATAATCTATATTTAGTTCATAAGAATGATATAAAGAGCATAGCTTTGCCAAAATGTTTAACCACCACAGATATTCAAATCTTCATTTTCAGAAATAAATTACTGATATAAGTGGCCTCAATTTTTTTCGACTAGACGTTGTCTACACATGCCATAATATATTATTTATAATCTAATCCTAAAATACAATAAATTTCCTACATTGTGGAAATCCTCAATAATTAGTCCAATACACAAGTCAGGTGATGAATCAAGTGTTGAAAATTATAGACCTATAGCAGTCCTTCCAGCCCCTGCTAAAGTATTTGAACAAATATTGTATTCTTTATTATGGAATCATTTTAGTAATATTGTTAGTTTAAGGCAGCATGGGTTTGTTCCAAAACGCTCGATTTCTACCAACTTATTAAATTTTACCCATTACATTCTGGAGGCTTTTGAGCAGGGGGTGCAAGTGGATACGATATACACGGATTTTCGCAAGGCTTTTGATAAGGTTGACCATGACGTGTTAATAAATAAGCTTTGCGCATCTGGAGTTACGGATTCTGTGATCGCGTTGATAATATCATATCTTCAAGACAGGAAGTTTGTTGTGAAATACTATGGTTTTTTTTCTGATGAATGTAGAGCTAATTCGGGTGTACCCCAAGGGTCTAATTTGGGGCCACTCTTATTTTTGTTTTTTATAAATGATATAACTGACATATTACAAAATTCGAATTGCTTGATGTTTGCAGACGACCTAAAGTTTTACAAACGTATCGAATGCCCTAATGATGCTATTTTACTCCAACATGATATTGATGCGGCTTTTGAATGGAGTCGCACTAATAAACTTGATTTCAATGTTCAAAAATGCTATAATATAACTTTTACTCGTAATAAGCAAACGATATCTTATCGCTATAAAATGAATAACGTTGAATTAAGCAAACAAAATTTTGTCAAAGATTTAGGTGTAACTATTGATTCCAAACTATCATATAAAATGCACATTGAAAATATAACCGCCTCAGCATATAAAGCCTTAGGTTTCGTGATAAGAGAATCAAAAAATTTTCGGAACATCAATTCAATTATCTCTCTTTATAACAGTTTAGTTAGGCCCAAACTTGAATATGCTTCGCTGTTATGGCATTCACAACCTGGAATATATACAGAGAAGGTAGAAAAAGTTCAGAAGAAGTTTCTAAGATTCATCTATTTTAAAAAATATAACAGACCTCCGGATTACAATGTTATTCGGACTGTTCATTTGTGTAAAGAGTTTAAAGTGAATACATTATATAATCGGCGTGTCATTACAATGCTCCTGTTTGGATACAAAATAATAAACTCTCTTATCGATGACTCATATTTGTTGTCCTTGATTTGTGTTAATACCCATCTTAGAAATACTAGAATGCATGAACTTCTCTACATCCCCATTCATAAGACAACCCAGTTTGCACCCCTTCTGATACTGTTTCGTCTAGTTAACCAGGTTTCCTCTAAGAATAGTGTGGATCCCTTTGGATCCTTTGGTGTTTTTTTAAAAACCATAAAAAATATATATTCGATTGATAATCTGTAATTACTCCTCTGTTAGTGTTATCTGCTGTATTTATGTTTAAATTCAGCTAGTTTTAAGTACTTATACTGTACCTGTGCTATGCTATGATATATTACTATTTGTATTGTATTTTGCTATTACTTACGTACTTTCTATGTAATTAGGCAATGATGCCTGTTTGGAAGCAATAAATAAATAAATAAATAATATAATAATATAATAATATTTATTTACACACAATATAAATTACAGTAACAATAAAAAATTGATTTTAGTTAAATGCGATAAATCTACTAATACATCAACTTACAGTAACATAAAGAAATATTTTTTTAATCAATGCAATAATCCATTAAGTAACAAAATTTGCTCAAAATGTACAGTAGAACTTAATTTTTACTTTTATAAATACCTGTGCAAATAAAAATATCACAAAGACAAAAAGATTGTCTGTAGTGACAAATAACGTATGCAATAACTAATATAAGAGCGTTGCAAAAAAAACCCAAAAGTACAACTTGTCAAGGGAATTATACTTAACTCTTTTTCAGTTAACAATTATTGAGTTCTGTTGTTATTAAAAATTATGAAAACTTTCCCGATAATTAGACACAAAACATGAGACAAGAAATAAAAACAAAAATAGATGCAGATCAATATTTCAGTTTAAGTTAAGTGCAATTAAATTATAACAAAAAATACGTGGTTTATTTAATAACCATTTTTTAATGCGAGTTTTAAACATTACAAAAGAATTTATTAATTTTAAATTATTTGGAACTTCAGTATATATTTTTGGACCAAGGAAATAAGCAGACCTTTGTATCAACGTTTTATAAGTAAAAGGTATCCATAAACCCATCTCTTTGTACCTTGTTGGATAATTATGAACAATGTTAATCTTGTTGGCGTCTTTTTTTGTTCTATAACTAAACTTAAGGTAAATAATTGCCGAATATCAAAAACTCTTGACAGTTTATAGAGTTCGTCACTGGGGTAAGTAATTTATTTTTGGTATTTTTGTATTACTTCAAGATTCTTTATTACATTATTATAAGCCCCACCCCTAGTAATGATCCCGTATCGTAACTGAGATTCCACTAAAGCATAATAAAGTACTATGAGATGCTCAATGTTCAAAATATGTTTCAAATATTTAAATTTGGATAAAAGACTTCTAATTTTATTTACGAGTTCATTAATATGTACATTCCATTTCATCATACTATCAAAAAATATTCCTAAGTATTTAAATTTTGTTGTGGGAGGGATCTCTATTACGTTTCCGTCACAATTTATATTTAATGAACCAAACTGCGGGAGTCTAACATTACTAGGTGAAAATGGTAGAAACATTGTTTTTGAAAAGTTAATAGTTAATTGTTTGGAATCAAACCAATGTTTTATGTGTTTAAAATCATTTTCCACGTTGTTAATTATTGATGTCCAAGTATCGCCAACATATAGTACCGATGTGTCATCAGCAAAGCCAATTATAGATGCACAAGTATTTATACTAAATAAGTTATTAATATAGATGTTAAAGAGAATTGGCCCAAGTACAGTCCCTTGTGGCACGCCACATTCTACGGAATCCAAGTTTTTCTTCTTTTTCTTCTTTTCATGCATAGTATCATTATTTACAATAAAAAAAATTTATTAGAAAATATAAGTATACATACATATACATAAGTATGCCGTTTAACGTATTATACAGGGTGTCCTTAAAATGCACCAGTGAGCTACCCCAGGTTCTTAAGGTGAAAATACGACGATTTATGATAATTTACCTACAGTGTGACACATTACAAATGGAAATAGGTCTGTAAAAATGGTATTTATTATCCGATTTAGTTCTGTTTTTTTTTTTAGATGGAGCAGTAAAAACTATATTCTGGTGCAGAATATTAAACTTATTTCCGATTTTAAGGCCTACTTCGAATTTTTTTCACTGCTAAATTTTATAAAAACTGTTTAGCAATTTTTTTTCAAATCTAACTACGGCACTGAATTCAACATGCCATAAAACGGTTATATACCAAATTTGGGAAATAAATATTAATGATTATTTATTTAAATACTTAATTACTATTTATTAACCGTTAATTATAATTTTTTACATTTAATGTGATTTATTACAAGCAAAAAATTATTTTTTCTACAAAACTGTTAAAAGTGGGCTTTTTAATTGTCATTTTTGATGTTAAAAATGTCATTTTTTGATACGCGTTTTAAAAGTAAATTTAAATTTTGTTTTGAAAATTAATAAAACGTTTTAACAAACACATGAACAACTTTTTATTTTAAATAAGTACAAACCAACATTTTAACTAGTTATTACTATTAACATTTATAGTAAAATTAGAACAATTTGAAATTGTAATTCTCTGCGGAGTCATCATACTTAAGTTGGTTTTACTGTCAACATGTGTGACACATCTATTTTCTGTAGAAATACTACTGGTAGTACTGGTGGTCTTGCTAGTAGTTGCAGCAGTAGGAAGTATTTGGCACGCAATTTCCTTCTTCTGTTCCAGTGAATTTTCAATGTAGCCTTCAGCTACCGTCGAAGATTTCCATCCTCCATGTCTCTTGATGGTAGTAAGATTTGCATCAGAATCTGCTAACAATGTCGCCGATAAACGACGAAAACAGTGTCCGGTGTAGAGTTGAGGATTTAGTAGATTCAAGAACTCTGCAATGTCGGCAGGCATTTTGCCAAACATGTTAATTCCGACTGGGTTCTTCACACATTTATTCTTCATATATTTAAGAAAAAGTCATCTATGGTCAGCGTTGGGTGGCCGGAGTGCCATATACTTTCTAAAAAAGTTTAAATAGAATTCACCAACAACACTGAAAGTCCGAGGCACTTTCGTTTTAGTATCTGGTATGGTCGTAACAATCGAAGTGCCCAAATATTCGATATTGTCGATGGTCATCTGACACAATTCCTCCCGGCCACACGCCCCGAAGACATCCACTATTGCTGTGACTTTCATCATCAGATACTTTTCGTCTTCTGCTTCTGTGAGAAATTTGTCGATATGCGTCTTCGTCAAAACTTTTGACTTTTTTGCTTGATATCCTTCACCCTTCCGTTTTAAAAAAGCAATAAGTTTATAATGTTTGCTTATATCTTGATCTTGCTTTATTTTTAACATAGTTTTGATCATGGAATAATTTGACCACAGCGTTGGCGATTTCCATATCTTGGCTTTTTCCTCAAAATATGCCAGTAAAACACTTTCGTTACATTTCCCAGGGACCTTTTTAATGTTGCACCATTCCGAAAAGCGTCTATAAGCGATTTCGTACTGTTCCTTTGATTTCGCCGGCAATAATTCCAATTATCGAGATTATTCATTATACTTATAATATTACTAGAAAATGCTGTCAATATTTTTGCGTTTTTTCCGTAACTAACAACAGCACTGGTTGCTACAAAAATTTTGGTTCATAAACATTGCGATCTGTGTGGTATTTTTTGATTTCTTATTTTTATTGAGTTTAAAGTTCTTCCGATTGTTTTGTAGAAAAAATAGTGTATGATATACGTGTTAAAAGTGATTTTATTTTGTGAGTGAAGATGATTAAAAAACGAGCGTAGCGAGTTTTTTAATCATCTTCACTTAGAAAATAAAATCTTACTTTTAACACGTATATCATAAATAGCTATTTTGTCCCACTCTAAAAAGACGACTTTTTTTAATCGCTATAGCTTATTTTTTATTTTCATAAATTTTTTTAGCATTTACATTTTTATTTTTACATAATTTTTTAATGATGAACCAAAGCACAGTATCATGAAATATGGAAACAAAAACACGCGATCGTGAAAAATAGTATATTGTTATATTAGCATTAAAAGTGTCACTTTTGTGGCGAGCAAATTTTGTATTTGCGAAGCGAAGCGTAACGTAGTCGAGCGGATACAAAATTGCGATACAAAAAGACACCTTTAATCCGAATAAAACATACTATTTTTTATCCATCGAAATCCCCCATTTAATTAATAATTTGTTCTTTAATTAACAGTTTTAATCTAAGGATGAAAAATGTCAACTTTAGCTTAAAAAAGATTAAAAATAAAAACTTTTGTTGCTAAGATACCATTTTCTTTTCTCAGTAAGAAAAATGTCAGCCTTAGAGACGCCTGACAGTCAAAAAATGTCATAGTTTTGTGGCTGTTGGAGAAAATAGTTATTTATTGTAAGTATAAGTTTTTTAAGTAGCATGTTAAGTGCATAAAAGGCAACTAAATGACGAATGCAATGCAACGTTTTATCCATAATATCACAATCATATTTGTGGAGTCAGAATTATTGGAAATTAATAAGAAAATATTCGCACGACTTGATATTTCTTAGTACTCAATGAAACACAAACTTGATATTGGAGGAAAATTCAAGGAAAATATAGCTGTTCCTTACAAGAAAAAACATCGGTAACTTGTACAAATTCTTCACAAATTTCGGCAGATGTTATGCGTTCCGAAAATGATGGCAACAATGCTACAAGGTTTGTTATTAACGAAAAGGAAGTTAAATGTGATAAAACAAAAAAACGAAACGTATATTGCTGTTATAAGTAAATATATTAAATTTGATTTATTATTGATTTATTATTTTTTCATTATTAATGAAATAAAGTTACTTTATTCCACTAGTGGATAAAGTATCACATTAGACGCTTTATATGTGTGGATATAAGTCCGATTATAAGGTGATTGCTAATAAATTTTTTTTCACAGTTCGGGTATTTTTTCACTATCATGTCACTTTTGACACTAACTTGAGATAAAAACGTATTGAAAAATAATAAATCTACAGTGGCAAATACTTTGAACAGTTTGGTACAAAATATTGTTTATATTTCGCGCGCAAAATCAGTGTTTCAAATGAATTTCCATTCTCAGGCGCCATTAAAAAAAAGACTGATTTTGCGCACTTAATATAAAACAACTACCTATTATCATTAATTATTTTTTCATAGCCAACATTTCTTTCGCAAAATTATTATATATGTATTTAATAAAGTGAATCCTTTATTAGATTTTTTATTAATAAATAATCAGTAATATCTATGTATTTACAAAATTTGATATATAACCGTTTTAGGGTATGCTGAATCCAGTGAGTTAGATTTGAAGAAAAAAATCGTTAAACAGTTTTTGTAAAATTTGGCACTGAAAAAAATTCGAAGTAGGTCTTGAAAGCGGATAATAAATATAATTTTTACAGACCAGAAAATGCATTGAACGATTAAAATGAAATTTGTTATATATATCGAAAAAAGGATGTTTCTGATGCAATTAATGTTAATTACCGACTTGCACAAATGCCTTAAACTGTTAGGAAAATATATTTTTTCTGTATCTGTACAAAAAAATCTTAACTGTGTACACCTTTCAATTTTTTAGAAATCATACCAAAATATTTACATTTGAAGGAACTAATAATAACCAAAAAATACTCTTACTTGGAAAAGTGGCATTTAAAATCATAATAAATTTAGGGTTGCATAGAACATATAGGGGATTGAATTAGATAAAAAATACATGGTATTCCAATTATAAATGTACAACTTTATGTATGCCACTCTGCATGATAATAACACATTCATCATTAATTTCTTTACTCCACTAAATTTATCTCAAGCCCTGCAGTAATTTTGTCTAAAAGCTTCAATGTATTTGGATTGGTTACAAGTCCTACATATTCACAAAATAGGCAAAATTTTCCAGATTGTAAGAGGAGAACTATTTAATTAATTGCAAATGTACCTTCAAAGCTACCAATTTAACTAAAACGTGCATGAGATAGGGAAACCTAAATTAACGGCAAAAACCTTTGTTTTGCATTCCACCTTTGACCGAATTGAACAGAGGCAGTCAAAAATGCGTGAAACTATTTGACGATTTATTGGCGTGTGTGATTTAGCCAACGCTTATGTACAATTATAGCAAATGCTTCTCCACGTCTGTAATGTTTTCGTTTAATTAAATTTTATTACAGGCTTTTGCAACAACGAAATTTTGTAAAAATATTTCCCTAATATCAAGATTCAGAATTAATAAACAGGATATCATTAAATTTGTATCTAACAAAACATACTTCAAGAGCAAAAGAAAATAAATAAGAAAGTGAATGTTGTACAGTGTTTCAAAAATAGTTATAATTTTTGGGAAATAGTAGAGGAGTTTGAGACATGAAAATATAAGAAAGGAATTTCTGGCTGAAAATTACCGTTTTGGCGCCATAGCCAAAATAGCTATTGGTGCAATAAGTTAAGAACAGTGACTCTTGTCCACATCAGGCGTAGGTTTTTTAACCGAGGCACCAGCCGAGATAAAAAATACGCCATGTACGGAAAACACTTCCTACGAGTTGCACACATGATTTTTTTAAATAGGGTTTTGAAAATAGTTCAAATAACTATAGTTATTATAATGTTTTATTGAAAATTGTGAATTTCGAAAATGTGGATCAAGAATTCTGAGGGAATGTTGATATAGGAACGAGTATGTTTATTAGGTTCTCGTCAATATAATTGTGTCAGTGATTTATGAAAAATGTGAGAATCTTCTGCTTACACCGATAATACGAAAGATGATGTAAAAGAATCATCAGAAATCGTAATTCAATCATTATTGCCATCACACACCGCAAGGATCCGTTCTAGGGCCTATTTTATTTATTCTACATACCAATGATTTAGATACTATAATTAAGGATGCATTTTTTGTCATGTATGCTGACAATCAATCCTTATTGATTTCGGATGATTCAGATAAACAATTATAGTTGGTATAGTTATAATGGTTTACATTTTAATACTAGGAAAACTCATGTTATGAGATTTCATAATAGGCAAAGACACTGAATATTTGATTAAATAATAATAATAATAATAATAATAATAATAATAATAATAATAATAATAATAATAATAATAATAATAATAATAATAATAATAATAATAATAATAATAATAATAATAATAATAATAATAATAATAATAATAATAATAATAATAATAATAATAATAATAATAATAATAATAATAATAATAATAATAATAATAATAATAATAATAATAATAATAATAATAATAATAATAATAATAATAATAATAATAATAATAATAATAATAATAATAATAATAATAATAATAATAATAATAATAATAATAATAATAATAATAATAATAATAATAATAATAATAATAATAATAATAATAATAATAATAATAATAATAATAATAATAATAATAATAATAATAATAATAATAATAATAATAATAATAATAATAATAATAATAATAATAATAATAATAATAATAATAATAATAATAATAATAATAATAATAATAATAATAATAATAATAATAATAATAATAATAATAATAATAATAATAATAATAATAATAATAATAATAATAATAATAATAATAATAATAATAATAATAATAATAATAATAATAATAATAATAATAATAATAATAATAATAATAATAATAATAATAATAATAATAATAATAATAATAATAATAATAATAATAATAATAATAATAATAATAATAATAATAATAATAATAATAATAATAATAATAATAATAATAATAATAATAATAATAATAATAATAATAATAATAATAATAATAATAATAATAATAATAATAATAATAATAATAATAATAATAATAATAATAATAATAATAATAATAATAATAATAATAATAATAATAATAATAATAATAATAATAATAATAATAATAATAATAATAATAATAATAATAATAATAATAATAATAATAATAATAATAATAATAATAATAATAATAATAATAATAATAATAATAATAATAATAATAATAATAATAATAATAATAATAATAATAATAATAATAATAATAATAATAATAATAATAATAATAATAATAATAATAATAATAATAATAATAATAATAATAATAATAATAATAATAATAATAATAATAATAATAATAATAATAATAATAATAATAATAATAATAATAATAATAATAATAATAATAATAATAATAATAATAATAATAATAATAATAATAATAATAATAATAATAATAATAATAATAATAATAATAATAATAATAATAATAATAATAATAATAATAATAATAATAATAATAATAATAATAATAATAATAATAATAATAATAATAATAATAATAATAATAATAATAATAATAATAATAATAATAATAATAATAATAATAATAATAATAATAATAATAATAATAATAATAATAATAATAATAATAATAATAATAATAATAATAATAATAATAATAATAATAATAATAATAATAATAATAATAATAATAATAATAATAATAATAATAATAATAATAATAATAATAATAATAATAATAATAATAATAATAATAATAATAATAATAATAATAATAATAATAATAATAATAATAATAATAATAATAATAATAATAATAATAATAATAATAATAATAATAATAATAATAATAATAATAATAATAATAATAATAATAATAATAATAATAATAATAATAATAATAATAATAATAATAATAATAATAATAATAATAATAATAATAATAATAATAATAATAATAATAATAATAATAATAATAATAATAATAATAATAATAATAATAATAATAATAATAATAATAATAATAATAATAATAATAATAATAATAATAATAATAATAATAATAATAATAATAATAATAATAATAATAATAATAATAATAATAATAATAATAATAATAATAATAATAATAATAATAATAATAATAATAATAATAATAATAATAATAATAATAATAATAATAATAATAATAATAATAATAATAATAATAATAATAATAATAATAATAATAATAATAATAATAATAATAATAATAATAATAATAATAATAATAATAATAATAATAATAATAATAATAATAATAATAATAATAATAATAATAATAATAATAATAATAATAATAATAATAATAATAATAATAATAATAATAATAATAATAATAATAATAATAATAATAATAATAATAATAATAATAATAATAATAATAATAATAATAATAATAATAATAATAATAATAATAATAATAATAATAATAATAATAATAATAATAATAATAATAATAATAATAATAATAATAATAATAATAATAATAATAATAATAATAATAATAATAATAATAATAATAATAATAGTGCCTTTATTTTACAATGGATGTATACCGTTGACATTCAAAGAAAATATTAAGTTTTTGGGCGTCACAATGGATGAGTATCTTAACTGGAATATAAATTGTGATTAGTTTCCAAGTTAAACTCGGTTTGTTACATTCTGAGAAATATGAAAACTTTTATATTCCATTTTATAAATATAAAGTGACACATGATTCTGCTTCGTATTTGGGACTGCAAATATTTAATAGGCTGCCAAATGAAATAAAAACATCATTAAATTTGAATATATTTAAAAATAAATTAAATGTTTTTTTTTATTTTATGGATGTGTTGTGTACTAGTTGTAAGTGAATGTTGTGACTATTCCTATATGAATGTATTTTTTATCGATGGGAAAATAAATTTTTAAAAATAAAAAAAAAATCCAAAGATAAATATGAAAAGCGTGTCGCTTATTTGAAGATTGGAGTCATCAAAAGGGGGTAACTCTTATCACTGAGGTAGTTCTACTAGCTTATTTTGATCAAAAATCCAGATTATACCAGAATTCTACGCTCTGGAGTCTTTAGTTAATAGTAAGAATAACATTGTCAGTGAAAACCAATATTGACATAAAGAAATTTCCAAGTTTAATTGCTTTCTTTAAACGTAAATCGGTAAGACTAACACCTGCAGAGTCGTATACAAATATGTGCTGTGCATTTCAATTATGAATCATTCACTTTGTCAGGAAAAGTTTGTTAAAATCTGCGATCCCTATAAAATTATTATCAGTATTGAATACCTTTGATACCATACCAAAATTTATTAACAGAAGAAGAGAATGCACTAGTATATGTGAGTGGATATTTTTTGTGTAAATTCCTTACAAAATATTCATGTGATTGTGTAACATGTGATACTTGTTTAGAATACTGCAATGCACTTAATTCGAATCACTCTGCATTATTTTTTAAGCAAAAAACTTACGAAGGCAATAATTTTGTGGTTTAACAATACCTCCGAAACATTTTGCAGACTATTTAATATCTTTTCAAAATATATGTTAATCAATTTTGAATTATTTTTTTTTGAACACCTGTTCCGAACTCCTCATAATATTTACTTTCCTTATATGCAAGTGTAGGATTTATTATACACTTAAATTTACAAGTAGGGCAAAAATTGTATGTAAAACTCCTAAATTAAAAATTGTTCAGAATTTATTATTAAAAAATGTTATCTAAATTTAATTACTTATATTTTTCTAATGTGCTAAATGCACCTGTACCTGTATAAAATCTCTATTCGCCTAACGTTATATTTCAATTATAATAAATTTGTGAGTTTACGTAATATTGTATACATAATAATACAACAATAATATCTAATATTTATAATTTGCAAAACTATATATATAAATTAATATATGTATCAAGGTATTCTAATTATTATCACAGTGTTAAAATTTGTATTAATAGAAATTATAATATCTAGCACAGCAATATTATAAATGTCCCTCGCATATGCTCTGCCGTATCTAATGTGAAATATAACTTGTTGATATCCCTCATAATGCACCTCAAGTTGATTTGAGAGATCTAATTGTTTATATCCACCATCCACCATTTGTAATACTTTACACCTATTAACATATAATCTCTCCATATATTTAGCATATTTTTGAAAAGTTAGGAACACGAATTTAACAAAATTAAGTTGCAACACCCATCAAACCCCTACTTTTTTCGCACGCCTTTGTTCTAAATGTTTTGTTTTTAAATTAAGCATTTTATATGATTTTCATTGCATCGGAAATTATTAACTATCTATAACAAACAAAGTCAGTCACGAATTTTCAAAAAATACATTTACCCGAAAGCAGTCTTATATTAATGTTATCTGAAACAATATTGATTATATCTCCGCTGTGCTAGCCTCCTTTGATGCAACACTTTTGTTTTTTTTATCTGTTTAATCATTGGGCAGGCTCGTGTTTAGAAAAGCCTTGTCGAAAGTTGAGCCTCTGGGGTATACTTGGAATAACCCTTATGGACTGTCTAGAGCGGGCTTCTTTATAAATAGATTTTATTTATTTAGTGACCACTAGCGGCGCAAGGCTTTGAGCACAGACAATTTACTTAAATTTAAATTGCCGCAGTTTTAGTGCGAATGAATGGTTAGTAAATATTGCTAGATGTAAAAGATAATATAGAGTGCAATATACAATGCAACATTGTTAATTTTAACGGTGAAATTTAGATAGATAATTTTGTATTGCTTTGAAATGTAATCTTTCAAACATATTGAAAGGTCAAAACATGTGCCTGGCGGCAATAATAATTAAAATAGTAACATTAATAAAATGCCATAGAATGTAAACAAAACGCGATATCATTGGTGTGACGTTACACGACATTCAACGCGGTTTGTTTCCGTGGATACAGGCGCAGGTTACGGTGTTGGTAACGTAAACAAGCGTTTGTTTCTTGTATTTTTGTAGCATTTGTGAGTCATAGATATGCATAGTGTAAATACTGTGTAGGTAATGGCATAATTATTAGTAGTGATGTAGTGAACTTACGGCATTGTTAAACGTAACTTATTCTTTTGTTTACAATATACAGGGTGTTAAAAAAAGAGTGTACAATATTTGAGGAGGTAATAGTATGAACCAAAATAAGCAGAAAAGTCTCAATAAACATGGGTCCGCAAAGTAACGGTTGCGGAGATATGGAATGTTTTATGTTTTTAGCCCCTTTTTTATTTTGCAAAACCGTTGTGTATTTTGTTATAATAGTTGGTTGATGTTTAGTGAAATAAACAGTGCGTATTTGACAGTTGTTCTCAGTGCACAAGTTTTCTTTCGATATGGCTGGTTACTCTAAAGCAGAATTAACAGACATGCAATTCATGTATAGTCGTACTAATGGGAACGCCACCGAAGCGCGACGTCTCCAGATCCCTTCCCAACGCATGTTTGGAAGAATTCACCAAAGATTGCGTGATACCGGTTCCTTGAGCAAACAGTGCCATTTATCAGAAAGACTAAGGTCGGTATCCACTCCTAGAGCAGAAGAAGAAATGAAATTCTAGCACTAGTAGAGCAGAATCCAGGTACGAGTGTGCGGAGAATATCAGCCGAGATAGGAATTAATGGCCCTCTTGTTTGGAGAATCCTTCACGAGCAACTGCTTTATCCATACCATGTACAACGAGTACAGGCCTTAAATCCAATAAATGATCATCAAGCACGTTTGGTTTTTGCCTCTGGTTCCTACATCATGATGCTGAAGACCCTCGTTTTCTTGCAAACATATTGTTTCTACTGATGAGGCCGGGTTCACAAGAAATGGAGTGTTTAATTTTCACAATACGCATATTTAGGCCGACGAAAATCCTCATGCTCTAATAGAATCTGGACATCAGGCACGTTTTTCATTAAACATTATTGTAGGTGACAGGTTTCTAGGTCCTGTTGTTTTACCAAACCGATTAACAGGCGCTGCTTACCTCAACTTTTTGCAGAACACACTGTATGAGTTTTTGGAAGACATTCCTTTGAATCAGAGGCAGCAAATGTGGTTCCAGCATGAAGGTGCTCCAGCTCATTTTTCCATGGCCGTTAGAGAGCATTTACACCAAACTTTTCCACATAGATGGGTAGGAAGAGCCGTACCTCTTTTATGGCCTCCAAGATCGCCTGATCTGAACCCTCTAGATTTCTTTGTTCGGGGATATTTGAAGACATTAGTGTATGGTACTCCTGTAAATAGCCTGGAAGAGCTGCAACTACGGATTAAACAAAAGTGTCAAGAAATCCAAAAGAAAGAGTTCGAATATCGTCGAGACGAAGATGTCATGCCTGCTTGGAAATGGACGGAGGGCACTTTGAACATCTTCTGTAACTTTGTTTTTTGTTTGTTAAAAGCTTCCTTTGTCGGTTTATTCCTAATAAAATAAAATGTTTGAAATACGAATAGTGGTCCATATCTCCGCAACCGTTACTTTGCGGACCCATGTTTATTGAGACTTTTCTGCTTATTTTGGTTCATACTAGTACCTCCTGAAATATTTTACACTCTTTTTTAACACCCTGTAGATCCGCTCACGACAATTACGGCGACAATGCTGTTGAGTAAGTACCAGATAGATGGTATTTATAAAATTATGCCATCCAATTTTACCAAAAAGTACTTGTTTTTTAGAATTAATTGAATATTTTATATTACTGTTTACTACTGATTTCATTTCACCTTAAAAATTAGAATAAAATCCTTATTTATTAATAATAATAATAATATCTCTACCCCTCATTCTAATCATGAAGATTAGCCCAGAAGTCGAAGACTTGTGCAGGAGAGGGGGCGGCATATTATTATTAAGCATTACATTTATTTATTGCGTTTTCAGATTAAAACAGATAATTTAATGTAGTGAAATCAATTAGTAAAATTTTATAAATATCTCAAATAACAATCTACATCACGTAAATGGTAGGAGCAAATACAGAACATCATTTTTTAAGAGTAGACTTTGCAACTTTATTTAATATTTATGTATATTTAACACAACACCTAATAATATCACAAATTACAAATTAATTCTTCTAAACGTACTACCCTTGACTACTTTGTCCGAAAGCATGGAAATCATATATTAGTATAGGATCCCACTATAAAACGACCTTCACCGAGCTGGTTAATGGATGAAAAGTATTTTATATCTAATTAAATATGTCAATAAATACATTGCAAATGGGTTGTCTAAAAAATTTCAGTCCAGAATATGATTAATTAACAATTAAAAATTATTTTTTCTTTAAATATTTCACTGGTTTGGTTAATAGACAAATGCCGTACCAATCGAAAGTATGAAGCCCATAGAATATGCAAGCGTTAGGTTGACTATTTTTTTTCCGTCACAACTCTTGGGTAGGCAGGTATAAACAGGTAAATCAATACTAGTAACTTGCACCGGTGTGGTTAATAAATTAAAGTTAAATTAAAATAAAGATTATTTCATTACCAACACGGTGGTATAGGGATGTCTGCGAAAAATCAGTCCTGAATTCCGGTTGTCGAGTTTTAAAAAGTGAAATATTCCCCAGCGAAACATTCCATGCGATAAAAGAGTACACATCATTTCAGCTGTGTGTAGTTCGTCCATACCGAAAACGAAGAAAATTTGTTTATCCGTTTCTCAAAAAATCGAATAAAGTCGGGGGGCGGCGGTGCCTATTATTATTAATCTGCCCCTAACGCCCTTCAATGACAATAAAACCACATTGTCGACCCTACTAATGTTATGTCGAGATCGAAAACCCGTAATAAAACATTTGCCGCCCCGAGTTAGGTTTAATTTTTTTTTTAAGGAAACGATACATACAATCTTAAAATTTTATTAGACCTTTCGATAGGTAAGGTGGAGAAGAAGCCACAAAACAATTTCAATGATTTTAGACAAATTTCGTGTTTTCAAAGGCCGCCCCCGGAGGGGCGGCAGGAACGTCATAATATCATTTCAAGTCACTACCAGGAAATAATAGTCTATACCGAAAATGAAGACAATTCGTTTATCCGTTTCTCCAAAAAATCTAATAAAGTCCGGGGGCGGTGGTATTTTGCCGCTCAATTCGTAAACCGTTGTTTGTACAAAAAATTCTATAGAAGTATTTTTTCATATTTTCATAAAAAACATTCGAATATGTATTCGAAATGAAACAGAAAAGGTCGATTTCTCGAACTCGTGACTTCGAGACTCCACCCCTCAGTTATGAATTCGGGAAACCTCCGATCCCGTCCCACAGCCGCCGTTTACCTAGCCTCATATGTTCGTCGTTAGGAGTAAAAAAATTTCCGCACTTCTCACGGCCACAAATCGAATCCGATCGACCTCAAATTTTATGTACGTATACTTCACGATAAGGCGGTAATGTACCGAAAAAAATTTAAAAAACGGAAAACCGCCCCCGTAGCCGCCCCCAACCGAATAAAAATCGAATCGAATAAAAATTTTAAACACACGTACTCTTTGAGACGCGGAATCGAAAAAATTAGTCCGTCTTCGCGTTAGGGGTTCCTAGGGACAGATTAATAATAATACCACCGCCCGCTGTCTTCGATTCGATTCGATTTTTTGGAGAAACGGATAAATGGATCGTCTTCATTTTCGGTATGGACGAACTACACACAGCTGCAATGCTGTGTACTCTTCTATCGCATGGAATGGTTCGCTGGGGAATATTTCTCTTTTTAAAACTCGACAACCGGAATTCAGGACTGATTTTTTGCAGACAACCTTATACCACCGTGTTGGTAATGAAATAATCTTTATTTTAATTTAACTTTAATTTATTAACCACACCGGTGCAAGTTACTAGTATCAATTTACCTGTTTATACCTGCCTACCCAAGAGTTGTGACCGTAAAAAAATAATCAACCTAACGTTTGCATATTCTATGGGCTTCATACTTTCGATTGGTATGGAATTTGTCTATTAACCAAACCAGTGAAATGTTTAAAAAAATAATAATTTTTAATTGTTAATTAATCATATTCTGGACTGAATTTTTTTAGACAACCCATTTGCAATATATTTATTGACATATTTAATTGGATATAAAATACTTTTCATCCATTAACCAGCTCGGTGAAAGTCATTTTATAGTGGGATCTTAGACTATATAGATATGAACTAAAACACACTGATATATTTATGTATACACGTGCGAACGGCGTCTGACGTTACAGGTCTACACTGTGGCAGCGAACGTTTTGTGAGGGCGTAACCAGGCTAAATTATTAATTACTATTTTTAGGCTTATTTTTCCACGAAATTGTCTACGATAAACGATAAACGCCATTTCGATTAAAATAATATATTATTTCTTCTGTATGTATTTGAAAATAATATGTAAATTCCCCATTATGTAATGTTTCCGAAGTAGCTTAATTTTTCAAGAAAAATATGTCCAGTTTGCGTAGTGTATAGTAATGCTTTATAGAAAGATTAACTTATTGTTGTATAATAATATTTATTTATTTATTTATTTATTTATTCATTTACGAGCAAGCCCACTTAAGTAACAGTATAAAAAATGTAGAATAGTGCAAACAGTCGTACTAAAAATAATAAAACAAATAGTTAAAACAAGTGAAATACAATTAAATATACAATCACACAAAGCCAGAATACAATAAAATACAGTAAACAAAAAACATACATATACTATACTAAAAACAATTACAAGAACAAAATGACAAATTGAGAAATTTAGGAAAAAGGAAAATGTTAACTCAAAACATCATACCTGAGTGCTTAGAAGACGCTTCTTAAACCTATCTAACGATGCATCAAATACGTCTACATCAGTAACTGCATTTGCCATTCTAAGCATTCTAGGTATACAGCTATTTAGAGTGACATTCATTCTGCAGAAAGGCACATGGAACAGATGCAATTGCCTAGTACAGCGATTAGGTACAAGGAGCTTAATTTTCGATAATAGTTCAGGACAATTACATCTGCCATTTATGATGTTTGAGAATAGCAAAAGATCTCTGTGTTTCCTTCTGACAGATAGAGACTGCATCTTTAAATATTCTTCGATTGAATTGTAATTCCAGTTAATATGTAACTTAAAAGCTATATATCTAAGAAAATTATTTTGAACCGAATTAATTTTTTGGATATGTGTTACATAATGCGGGGACCATACACAGGAACAATATTCCAAATGAGTTCTCACCAATGTGCAGTAAAGAGTTTTGATGGCAAAAGTATCAGTAAAATCACAAGTTAGCCTCTTGACAAAACCCAACATCTTCAATGATTTTGCCGTGACAGCAGAAATGTGTTGATTGAAATTAAGAGCAGTATCAAAAATAACACCAAGATCTTTAATTTGATGAACAACGTCTAATATCTGACCACTAATATTATAATCAAACAATATAGGCTGTCGAGTACGATTAAAACTAATTTTATGACATTTCTCAGCATTTAAATCCATATCATTATACGTGCACCAGTTTACCAGGTTATTTAAGTCAGATTGCAATTGGAAAGCATTGGTAATACTATTAACAACTTTAAATAATTTCAGATCATCAGCAAATAATAAGGTGTTACTATGAGTAAAACAGGAAGTAATGTCGTTTATAAATAATTTGAATAAAAGAGGTCCTAGGTGAGAGCCCTGAGGAACACCGGAAGTAACAGAAATATAATTAGAATAATGATGATTTACTCTGACTATCTGTATTCTATTTACTAGATAGTTGGCAAGCCATTTCAACAGTATACCACGCAGCCCAAAATTTTCCAATTTTTTTAGTAATAATTCATGATTCACTCTGTCAAAAGCCTTGGAAAAATCAGTGTATATAGAATCCACCTGATAGCCTTTCTCCAAGGCTTCCGACAGAAATGTAACATAAGAGACCAGGTTCAACTCAGTAGACTTGCCAGCACAAAAACCAAACTGTTCTGGAATAATAATATTAGAGCAGTCATAGCTAAGGTAGTCAGTTATTATACTCTCAAAAAGCTTGGGAATCGTACTAATTATTGATATGGGTCGATAATTTTTTATATTTGATTTATCCCCAGATTTATAGATGGGTGTAATATAAGAAAGTTTCCAGCAGTCAGGAAAAACTCCTATATCGAGTGATTTGTTGAAAATATAAAACAATGGACGAGACAAGACAAAGCTACAATTCCTAAGTAACACTGGAGGAATAGCATCAGGACCTGGTCCCTTTCTGATGTCAAGTTCTGACAACTTCTCATAAATTTTGGAAATTGGAATGTGATAAGAGGAAACATCTATTTCCGTCTGAATGTGATTTTCATGTATATCTATGTTGTGACTGGTATATACTGAGGAAAAATACTTGGCAAAGAGATTGGCAATTTCAGCACCAGAACAAACAACATCATCATCCAAGTGCATTTTGTCTGGAATAACATTATTTTCTTTCTTATTTCTAACAAATTTCCAAAATGCTTTAATATTACTCCTAATAGAAATTTCAGTTGAACTTATGTAGTTAGAATAGCACTCAGAGGATAAAATTTTACATGTAGATCTTAGTTGACTAAATACAGCATAACTATCGGGAGATTTCGAACTTTTATAGATATTATGAGCAATCTTTTTATCTTTAATTAATTTTCTAAGTTGTGGTGTATACCAGCAAGGAAATTTTTTTATAAATGTTTTTCTTAATGGCACAAACAAATCTATTGCTGCATACACAACATTATAAAAATTATCAAGCATAATACCAAATTCCCTGTTACAAAGAAGAGAATCCCAATCAACCATTTCAAGGTATTGACGAATGGCTATAAAGTTGGCACATTGAAAGTCGTAATAATATTCACCTGCACCACTACCATAAGTATCACACTTAAGATGTATAGCTGTTTCCAACGGCGGATGGTGGTCATCAGGTTTAATTAAAATATCAATGGCTTCATATACACTGAGCTCAGAAGGAGAGAGAATGAGATCCAGAATAACACCATTATGATTGACAATACTATTAGACTGAAACAAATTATTGACTGCGCATAAGTTTGACATAATTTCAATAGCTTCTCTATTTAAGAATTAAGAAAATTCGGGAAAAGTTGACAGTTTCCCGCCATTAACATTTAAATCAAAATCTGCGAAATTCGCGAGAATTTTCGCGTCCATGAGGACAAGGCTTTGTTCTCAAAATAAAGTTATGTTTTCTTTATTTGAAGTTTTAAGTGGCTTCAAATAATTACTGCATATTTGAAATAATATTAAATAATTTTGAATAAAGTAAATTGCATTAAGAAAAACAAAACTTTGTCCATAATTAGTATTTCAGTACTCTTGCTGTATTGTATTCCTATCCAGAGTAGTTACTACTCTACCCACCTTATATAAATAATTAAATACCTACTATTCACTCAGTCTCAAATCTCAGCGGCACACCAGACATATATCGCTTTTGAGCTTGTTAGATCTCTTCAGTATGCCATAGGAGGCGAGGCAACCTACGATTTTTCAGACAGAAGGGAACCTGGGTAGACGTGATGCAATATGTAACTACAATTATCACGTCGATTATGTTTTGTCTCGAAGTTAAGTTATATTTTATTTGTTTGTTGTTGAATTTGTTGTTTTTCTGTTTATTCCTAAATGAAATAATAAATATGTAATTTTGAAATATTTTTGTATTTGTATATTTACAATATTTTGTGCATTTTTTGACTAAATTTTGTGGATATTTATTTATTTATTTATTTGCACATATTTCTAATATTTTCATGTACATATTTGAGTATTCTAAATAATTAGACATTATTTTAATAGTATAATTTTATTAGAAACTAATTTTTGAAATACCTGATACAATTTATGATAAGTACTTTCTATAATTCATAAATCTAATGTAGGTATGACTAAATGAATCATCTTCACATATGTCTTGTTAATAAAATTAATTTAGTTGAAATATATGCACCCTAAAATTCCCACAATTTATACATATCCAAAACAGTACATATGATTTTTGTGCTATTAACTAAAATAGAGTATGTGTAATCTAAAACAAAATGACCCACTACGTGCATAAATATATAATTAAAAAAATGGTTCCAAAGTATTTTAATCTTAATTACATTTTACACATTCTTTTGCTGCTATACCAATTTTATACCAAATTAATTTTTCGCAGGATTTAATGTAGCCAGTCTACATACAGGGTGATTCACAACGTATCTAAAAAATTGGGAATCATGAAAAATGGAGTTAATATCGAACATTTTTTTAAATCTATAGGTTCCCAGAAAAAAATTATTGAAGTTGTACTATTTTCAACCTTTACATCGCTGGACTACTGTAGTCTCTTAGCAGGCGTATGCAGTGAGTGCAAGTGTAGTGCAACGCGGGAGTGATAAGGGAAATTTGCCACCTAATCGTGGAAGAGATGGAGATCCAGAGCGTCCACGGCGTGTTGTAGCAGTGTGGCGTATCATGCACGGGTTTCAATTATATTCGTATCATGTACAGGCTTCTCTTCTGGCTTTAAATCCTTTGGACTTATTTTTGTGGAGATATTCATAAACAAAATATTCAATTTACTGACCATAACATAACAATGTATAAAATATTTCCTGGGAATTGGTCATAATAAAAAAACCATAGTTTAAAATACTATGCAATCATAGAAATGTATTACGAGGGTTTCGGGATAACACCCATCTTCAGATAATAGACATTTTTCAAAAAAATTTTGTTTACATGTTTGTTTCAATAAATTAGTCCAATTGGTTAAAAGACATGACTTGTCGAGATATATAAAATTTTTATTTTTACATTTTTGTTAAAATCAGACCAGTTGGTCCTTGACCAGGACCTTGTTGGTATTAATTAAAAAACAAATTAATTCTATTAATAACAATAGTGCAAAAGCAGTTGAATATGCTGTATAAAAAAGGTGTTATTAAATGATATTTATTCCTTTCCTTGGGAATTTCTTTCAGTCTTTTGTCCGCTCGCCGATTGCATACTTTGCTTTGTCAGGTTCTACATCGGCCTAGTTTCCAGTGCCGTGCAGAAGTGTATTTTTAAATCATTTTCGAACTGCCCTTTATGAGTTTTTTTTACAAAATTGTATTTGAATCATCCTGTATAAGTAAAAACTAAGATAATGCAAAACCTTTAATTCTAAACCTTTTCACTTGAAATTCGCAACGTAGCGAAAGAGAATGAAACCCACGTTGTTATCTTCGATCTCAAAACAGATGTCGTAGAGGAGGGTCCATATTAATGACAAATTTAACTATTAAGTTTGCGTTTTATGCTGTAATTAACTCGGTACGCGTGTGACGAAGATAATTAACTATGCTGTTGAACACACAGAGCCTTGCGGAAGACTTCTTTTATCTCGTGCGTATATCTCCTGTGTGGTCACGAGCCAACTGCTCAAATCTCTTTCTTAGAAATATACTAGTATGTAAATATTAACGTCTCTTTTTAATGCATCCACTTTTTTATTATCAGAGATTTTTAATTTCTTATATCACTATAATATGGCAAACTTACTAAATATACGGGGTGTTACAGAATGATGTTATGAAAATCTAAGGGGCAGGTCATTGTTTAAAAATAAGAAAAAAAATATATACAAACATGGGTCTGGAAATGCCTCGAATATGTAAATTTTCCTATAAAAAGTCCAGGTATGTTCTTCCATCTAATCTTTTCGGCAAAATGAAAGGTCCAACCAAACAATTTTCAATAATTCCTGCCCACACATTGACTGAAAACTGTTGCTGGTGTCGCGATTCGTTAATAAGGTTTTGATTTTCATCCGCCCAAAAATGTTCATTGTGGCAATTAAAAGCACCGTTTCTGGTAAATAAAGCTTCATCCATGAACAAAATGAAAGAAATAAATTGCCGATCTTCTGCATGTTTTTGGCTTAGCCATTGACAATCATAGTCTTCATCATTCATCATCTCAATCATCTTAGTCATTGACTGGAAAATCAACTTTAGAGAGGGCTTGAATTCTCTGCAGATGATAAGGATATAGCTGCTGCTCTTGGAGAATTCGTCAAACATTAACATGGTTCATGTTCCCTAACTTATTTGCCAGAAGACTTGTACTTATTGCAGAATTTTGTTCAATTGCTTGTACAATATTTTCTTGATTTTCCACTCTGCGTGCAATTCTTTGAGTCCTACAATCTACAAAATTCGATGTTATTTTTCTCGTTTCCCTCAAACGTCTATGAACATTCGAAAAAGTGTTTGCAAAAAGTCAGGAAATGCATCTTCATAGGGACGCTCTGTTTCATTGGAATTTCCGTTTGCTTTTCTATACATAAAATGTATGTCGGCCAATTCTTCAAAAAAATAATTCACCATATTTACCGATTTTGTAAAAAAATGTATTAAAAATTAACTTAAACACTTGAAAAATAAATCAGTCGACACTTTGTGTTGTCTTTTTTGTTTGTCTGACATGGAATTTATGACAAACTGACACATGCCACCTAGATTATTGTTTTTTAATTACTTAGTATTCTAAAGTTTTTCTATTGTAATGATTAATAAATTAATTTGTATCTCGAAAGGGTGCATTAGAAGGAAAAAGTCCAAGAGACACTTTTTAAGCAGAATTAACTTGGCTTTAAGAAAATGATACCAATTTCTCCAAAAATCAGTGGCGTACAATTTTTTTTGCTAAAAGTAAGTATTTAACAACACAAACGCCACTGATGTTAGTATATTACAAGAGAAATTTATACATGTAAAAGTAACCCTTCACTATACACTACCAAATATACTGTTGTCTACCAAATATAATATAATATAAATTTTATTTTGAAATTTCTCAATAACAGAAAGTTTTGATAGCATGACTGCAAATTGGTAGGTTTTTAGGTGTGAAAATTACAAATTTGACGCTTATTTTGACGTTGCTCACAGAGGACGCTAGTTTCACCGAATTATTTAGGTAAATAAAAACAATTTTTATTTATTTGTTGAGCTATGCTTAAAAAAAGAAGAAGAAATCTAAAAGAACGTTCAATTTTATATAAAAAATGTACTCTTGTTTAGGTCGCCTATTTTTATCGGTTTCTGAGTTATTTGCATTTAAAAGTTTCAATGTACTTTGTGGTGATTTTCTTTCAGGAGCTGATATTACTATTTCTTTTCTTAGTAGGCGTATGTCAAATTTTCATGTCAGTAAATATTAGAGAATTTTGCGTGCGTGTGATTTATTATTCGTGCAATTATTGAGAAATTTCAGAATAAAATTTAAACCTTAAACACTGTATTTTTACCAGCGGCATTCGTATAAGGCATGATGAGCTCAAACATAATATGTTGGTGTCTAATATCTACAGCTTAGTGTTAACCCATTTTTTCTGACTCACCCTGTATATTTTAAATTGCTTGTTAACTTTTTTTAAAGATTTAAGTTTTACTAATGGTTTATGCATATTCAAATGCTGAAATGGCCAATATGGTTTACATTTATGACCTTGCAGATGGAGACGGTACTGAGGTTAGGTCAATTTATATGGAAAGATTTGAGATTTCCAAATCATCCAATTCCAAATCCAAGAATGTTCAGAAATGTTTTTCAACGTCTTTCGGGGTCAGGCTCATTTCAGAAAGATCCAATTCCTGGAATTCTCGAATTCAGCATCAGTTTTCATTGAATGTATAGGTGGGTATTATTGAAAATTTTCTTGTTGGGCCTTACTTTATACCAAGAACTTTAACCACAGCCTCCTACAGACATACATTTAACCATACCTAAACAAAAAAAAACAGACGAATAACCCCATATTAACTTTTTTCAAAATAACTCAAAAACCTAGATCTAGTTGCAAGCGTCATTAAGTTTTTTTCCCCCAACTGCCAATTTTCGTATCGCTTATAGTTTCCAAGATGCCAATACACTCATCACCAAAATGTTCCACATGGTATTATTTAATAAACCATTAAATACTTACCTCGCTAACAATAATTGTTAAACATATGGGCACTTAAAAACACAGAGCCGATACTGGAAATGTCAGTACAACGTCTGCGCAGAGCCGTTTAATGCCATAAAACGTGCTCCATTATTTCTGATAATTACTTACCTAAAAAATCGGCTATTACAATTGTCAACAATGCACTTCCCCATAATTACACAATAAAACAAAAATATTCAATTCCTTGAAAGGCACAAAGCAACAAGTACTAAATAAAATAATACTATTTAAAGGCAACAAAGATTTTAATATAACTAGAATTTTATTTTAAACTCTGATTTCTAAATATTTCACAAAACTTCTCAAAATAATTAAATATTTTATGTTAGTTTATTAAAAATATATTCATTTCTATGTCACATTACTTTTAAATAAAAATTATTAACTTTTTTAAAATTTCATCAAATATTATAATAATATACATTTTACTGAATCAGACTCTGTCAAAAGAGGGCGGAGCCAAACTTCCGCACACACTCCACCGCTCCCCTGTCGAGGCTTCATTGGTATAGCTGTATTGAATAGCATAGGTACAGTCTAGGTGGTCTGTGGTTAAAATTCACTTGATCAAATAAATAAATGTTGTTAATCGGTTTGAAATACAAAAAAGTGTAAAGAAACAAAAAATTAAGGTTTTTTTTTCATACCTACTGTCATACTAAATATTCACACCGAATTTGGTTTAATTCTTTCAAGCGGTTTAGAAATTATAAATTAAAAACTGATTTTTTTTAATTTTTCGACACGCTGTATCTGGAAAATGGCTGTCCTAATACCCCATATTTATATACCAAAAACCCCTTATTTTTGGCCACAGAATACGCCCCTGGATGTTTTACCTCTACTTAAGAAACATCCTGTATGGTATTACCTATATTCTGTATGACTTTTATATGTATAATTTATGAAATGATAAGATAATTAAACCTATGTTAAAAAATGTGTAAGTGCAAAACTCTGCTGTAAGGGCAAACCTATGCTATAAAAGGACGCGGAAAATTTGCCACCCATCTCGTTGAGCCTGGATCCTGGATGATTGTTCCCTTCCCCATATTATTATTATCTGCACACAGTTTCGGGATACCCTGTTTTTAAGAAATACTTATCCTTGTACTAAAACTAATTTACCTATTGGTATTGTTACACAAGCCATTCTTATATTATTTTATAATATTGACTATGATTTGCTTCTTAGAAATCTTAAAATATTACATTCTGGGAAAAAGGATAAGGCAGGATTAACATCAACTCCTTAACCCATTTATCTGAAGACAAAAGAAGTATTTATAGAATTTAAAAATAGTTTGTTGTAGTTAATGACTATTTACATCGCTTTCGCTTAGTTCAAAGCGGTCGTAAAAATGTCTAAAATAGCTTGGAATCAACGTAATACTAAATAAATAACCGAGGACCCTTTTACTTAACTTTTTTGGTGGTATGTTTTAATGGCATTAAAAACCAAGTAAAAACAAATCATCTTTGTAGGGAGATGGAGGGATAATTTTAAACCTTTAAATGCATAAACAAATTTTATGCTCGGCATTCTTATCTTCGATGATGGATTTTTGAAAATGAATATATTATTATTATTATATTGTTGAATTCAGCAGACAAAAATAAAACTTTGGTTTGGAAAATATTATGTACAAAATTTTGTTTTGGAAAATATTTTGGAAAACAAAAAAATAATATTTTCATTTAATCGTTTTCCATCATTATCTTACTAATTCGCTAATGTATTATACAGGGTAATTTTCAAAGTGGGGTATTACTCTTAACTGATGACAGTAGGCATTAAAATAAATCATTTTACAAAATATTGCCGCCATGTGTAAAATGTATTTTAATAACCGATATACCTAACTGAATTTAAAATTATTGCAAATTTTGAAACCTACTCTGTAATAAAACGCTATCCGAATGGCCTTGAAGTTCTATTGGAACCAAACCAACGTATTATAGAAAAGAATCATGTTATGGTTAAAATCTTGGTGTTTTGTAATGTGTGCGTTGTATTATTTTGTGTTAAACGTAATTTGCCAATATACTGATATAACAATGGTCCAAGTGTATCGATAATAATGACCTGTGGATGTGTTATTTGTGTAAGGAAAATGTAATCAACATAGGCATACTTCTTTGAACATTTACTATGAGTGTACAGGACCTGCTAACATAATTTAAAAATGCGAAAATAGATGAGTTATATAATTTTTCATATTAACATTTTATTGAACTATTTTTTGCATATCACTTGTTCTTCGAATAAGTAGGCGTCTACTAAAATTACTACCCCACTTTTAAATTGTATATAAAAATGTCTATTACTAAGTTTCAATTTTTAAAAACAAAGTCTACTACCAACTTTTTGATTTCTTCTAATAAACATTATTAAAATCTTGTTTTAGGTACCTAATACATTTTTTCCTAATAACCTAGTTTTTTAAAATTTAACAAGAGTAAAGAAGTGTTTTAAATTAAATTGTGTACAGGATGTTATCAAAGTTTACTGAATAAATATGTTTTACCACTCTCTGTCGGCACTTTGATGTTTTGAGATCAAAGCCGTACCGCCGCACGTAAATACTGTCGCAAAAAATGCCCAAGTGCGAAGGACTTAAAAAAGTAGTTTCTTTCCAATTGGAAATATTTATATACGAGGGATATTCCAAAAGTGTGATGTAAGGCTGCTTATTGTACAAATAAAATATTTGTAATGTCATAAATATAAATATTATAAAATGATTATAGGTAAATGTATAAAATTTTGTTAGTTAATCCTGGAAGAAATAATATTCACTTGTATATTTTAAAATAAAATATATACGTACTGTACTATATAAAAAATAATGTAGGCATGTGGAAAATTTGCAATAAAATGTTTATTTAAATATTTAAAAAATCAATATACATTATTTTAAAACTAAAATAGGAAATAATATAATCTTTAGAAGTTATAAATGTTGCAGTACAGGTTTTTACTTGCTCTTTTAATACTGCTTTTCTTGGACTCCTACACGAAAGTGTTTGTGACGTTTGGCGGTCTTGATCTGAAATATAATAAAAATGCATTATATTTTTGTTTTGTAATTTAATAAACTATATATTCTTTTCAGTAAATAAGTTACTCAAACTCAATGTTTAAGTATATCAAGGGCATTTTTTAGTACTTAATATGATTTTAGTGATTTGGGTATTTCTATATGTATATTAATTAATTTGAGACAAATTATTTTAATTTATTTAAAGATGTTACTGTACATACCATTTTTATTATATACTGTTTGTGCACATGTATCACTTAGAATCGGTGTACCAGTTTGAAGTTCAGCATCTTGAGATTTTGTTCACAAAATAGTTTTAGTATTATCAGAAACTCTGCTTGAACTAAAAATGCTTGAGCGTAAAATTTACACGACACAATTAAGTACCTACTTACATAATTATTGCCTATTACACCTTTTTCTTAATAAATACCAGTACAAATAACTTACTTGCTGGTTCATACAAAAAGAATGTTTGATGTTTGCTTCAAATTCTAATTTTTTTATAGCATTGATCGGAACAATCTTTCAAATGAAGAGTCTAATTTTTATCGGCGTACCGCGTAAAATTTTATATCGTGACCTATTTTTTTATATTAGTTGATGAAATATAAAGTACATACCTTGAACAATAGAAAAAGGAAAAACCACGTCTTGAGGGACAATTATTCACAGTACAATATATTACGGGCATTATTAGAAGAAAAATAAAATAAAATAAACACTAACAGATATTCAATGTTTTTTGTCTCACAGTATATCGATCGCACTCAACACGTTACAGTTCTAGCGTCGGCCACCGCGTAGGATCCTGGGTACCGAACGGTCCCCGAGACGGGTGAGGAGAGCGGAATTGGTAGGGCAGGGAGTATTCGAGAGTGAAACAACTTATATATTTGTTTGGTATAATTTTAATGTTTCAATTTACTTGAACTCATAGTCAAAAAAGACCATTAATAAACCTAAATCATGTACCAAATTTGATTATTGTAAGTTAAAATAATTCAGCGATATTAATTTTTTTCAAAATATTTGGCTCCACTTTGAAGGCCTAGAACTTCGCCTCTGTGCAACTTTGTATATAGATACGTATGGTTATGAACAGAACTGTGTCTAAAAAAAGTCAAGCATTATTGTTCTGATATTTTTACTTTTACAAAAGTAAAAATATCTAAGCTCTGGTTATGTGACTAAAACAATAATACCATTTGCTGAGTGATATGTGTAGACATATTATTAAATTTCTCGTTTTGGATGTAAATTGAAATATAACGTGCTCTCAAAAAAAATAGTGATATAAGTGACGGCACATTTATTACTAATGGTGAACAAGATACTATCAATAGGAAACACTGATAACAGTGATGTACCTACTATTGATTAGATGAGAACTATACTCGTAGTATAATAACAAATTATTTCTTAAGTATTTCCCTTGAAATACAAATAGCTATACACTTGTGGCTATCTAGATAAACGTTAGTATTAATTATAAATAAATCATCATTTACGTACTTATAATATTACAATAACATAACAACTAGCCTCTCTAAATGTAGGTATTCACATAATATGTATATGAAGAAAATAATCCTACGTTATAATACATATTTTACAGTTTTGGAACGTGCATGGAAAAGAATGAACTTTTAGTATTATTAAACATATGTGTTTGTTCAAGTACTAATTACGTTTGCATTTCATTAATCTTTTTGTTTGCTAATTAGAATTATCTAATAGGAAATCGTAAATCATATTAACTAACTGCTTTCCTGTTCCTTAATTGCGGTTCTTGTAATATTGAACACATAGGTATTCTTTAAATGTAATTGTATTGGCAAAATATTTCTAAATCAATGAGTACAAATCACTGTATTCAATATCAAATACGAGTAATTTGCATAGTTGTATTTATGAACAAGTTTCTAAAAACAGAGTGACATGGCTCGTTGGTCTAGGGGTATGATTTCCGCTTAGGGTGCGGGAGGTCCCGGGTTCAAATCCCGGACGAGCCCAGGTATTTTTTTTCATAATAAAAGTTTATGTTTTGCATATTATACATTATATGAAGTTAAATATAGAAATAAATATTTATAAGTAATAAATGGTATACGAATATAAATAATTTAATTCATAACTTTATTTCAATTTTAAATTTAGAATATAATCTATTCTAAATCTATATCTGCCAAACTGCATAGGTAGGTAATAGAGAAATTCATTTTAAGAGAAAATATGCATGGTCCGGAAACGCTTTTAGGGGTGACGTATTCCTGAAATATTGTTTTCTACAAATACAAATAATTTTAGATATTTAAGAACTGAATAATATAGAGCTTAGCAAATAGCAGGAATGTTATTTCATGGCACCTGTGAATATTCAAAGGTAAAGTAAAACGAATAATATAACGGCAATAAATATCTACTAATTTTTAGGTCCAACAATTTATCAAAATACATATTTTTTCAATTTAACTGTATGTGTAAATATTATTATAACATAAGCTTACATAGTTTTACATATAAGATCATAATTGTCAAAATCTGGGGTTAAAATAGCAAAACAATGTGTGTTTTACAATCGCTTTTTAAAAGTTATTATTTTATTTGAGAATAATTTCAATAATAACAGTCTTCTCATTTTGTTAATAAATAATAATTATTATAAATTTGTATGTTGTTTATATTTGACGTATTAAGTCCTTAATATCCTTTTTTTAAACGTAATAGGCCTAGGAAACTCGGAAGATCAATGAATTAGTTTTTTGTAACATGTAAAAAAAAGTGTCAAAATTTAGCGAATTGTCATAATTGACTAATTTCTTGAAGGGTTTATTAGGTCAATAAATGATAAATGTAAAATACATGTAAAACTACATATTTTGAAAAAATTATAAGTCATTCAATATTAGCTGTCCATTAACTGACAAATGTAATAAAGTAGCTATTTATATAATCAGTTATAAAAAGTAACTCGTGCGATATTGCACTCTTACATTAAATCATGTTTCGCAACGTATTTCATACAAGATTTTTTTTAAATTTGACGAAAAATGGGAAATACAAGTTAGTTTAAATTTTCTTGTCATTTGGCTTGACATCTAATAGACGCTGATCTATTCTGTGACGCTGATTGTTGGGTACTATTTACCATTTATTAGGAAAAATGTGTGATTAACATTCAGATTCTGACGATATACCGAGCGATTTCGAAGAAGCGGCAAGAAATGCCGTATTTTCACTGATTCCTGAAAAATCCAAAGTGTATACCATGACGTATGACTTGACTTATGAAAAATTTGAAAGTAAAACACGTCAATAAGAAAGTACTATCGGCATATTTTGAAGGTAAGAAGAATTTGAAGGCTTCTACGCTATGAACACAGTACTCCATGTTGAGAATTGGGCTATCTTTAAAAAAAGGTATAGACATTAAAACATACAACAGTTTGATAGCATTTTTGAAAAAGCAACTCACAATGGAGTTGGAAAAAGATGGATTCCTAACATTCTTAGATGTGCTAGTAAGGAGAAAACCAAATAGAACCCTTGGAGACCGAGACACCTGAAAGTTGTGAAGATCTCCAAGGTCCCGGTGTATACAGTATACCTTGTACATGTGGCAAGGTGTACATAGGACAAACGGGTAGACACATCAGCACGAGACCGAAGGAGCACAAGAGCCATCTTAAAAATAACCACGTGAGAAGTCAGCCGTTGTGGAACATAGAGCTGACACAGGACACAGCATAGCAATTGAAGAAACAAAAGTTCTGGTGAGGGAACGACGATTCTGGTCCAGACTTTACAGGGAAGCCATCGAGATACACAAAAACCTTAGGAATTTTAACAGAGACAGGGGGATAGATTTACCAGGAGTATGGAAACGAATCGTAGGAGCGGACCGCCAGACAACAGAACAAGGCAACCGTGAAAACCGCCCACCGCAGCAGAACGGTCCAATGAACACGACCTATATAAATACCAACTAGACATCATATTCTGCAGTTTCAGGTCTTTTTAAGAAGAGAACGACATGTCTCTCGAAACGTCAAGAGTCTTAAACCGACGACTTGGCTAACAGCCTGGAAGCAGCCAAACCATTGACGGATTCACGTTTTTTCGAAAGTAAATATTGCGAAATTTTTGGCGGAAGTGGATGACAATAATTTTTTAATGACTAAGGTAACTAATAATTGCTTCATTTTGTTGTCAGTTTACTAATTCGCATTTTTTGCTTTAGGTTGTGTTGGTTAGGTTGGATATAGCCATAATCGGTGCATGTCAGAATTAATATTTTTACGTGTTGGAGATGTTACAGATGAGGAGACGTATTTTCGAGTAAATATTCCAAATACAAAAACTAGGATAATTCGTGAAGATATAGAAGGACTAAACTTCGTTGACAGGAAATATAGAAACCTACGCCCGGAAAATATTAAACACAATAGATTCTTTGTTAGATATAGAAATAGTAAATGTGGTGTACAACCAGTAGGAATTAATAGTATTGGTCAGTTACTAAAGATGATTGCTCAAATGAATTGCCGAATTGTGCATTATTCACGGTGCACTGTTTCAGAAGATCTTCGGCCACTTTACTAGCAGATTCTGAGGCCAATATTTTAAAAATAAAACAACACGGCGGCTGGAGGTCAAATTCGGTTGCAGAAGGATATGTTGAAAATTCTATAGAAAATAAAACAAAACAATTTCCGGTGATATTCTTGGAAAACCAATAATACCAATAACATATCACGGAATATTACTACAAGTTCAACAAATAAGATTTCTTCTAGAATTAGTTTCACTAACGGTACCAACTGCGTTGTGAATATTTAGAATTAAATAATAATAATTAATAAAGTGTTATTTATAAAATTACTGACTTCAATAAAAGTTACTTTATTATTTTTCTGTTGTATTTTGTTTAATTATTTTTTGCAATTAGTGACATAACGAACTTTTCGTAACCAATTGCATAATGGTTTTCATTATGTAACTAGTTACATAAAGTAGAACATTTTGACACTTGTTTCGATAACAAAAGATGTTACTTTATATGTCAAAATTAAAAAATAGTTATTTATGATATACGTGTTAAAAGTAAGATTTAACTTCACGAACAAAATAAAATCACTTTTAACACGTATATCATACACTATTTTTTCTACAAAACAATCGGAAGAACTTTAAACTCAATAAAAATAAGAAATCAAAAAATACCACACAGATCGCAATGTTTAGCAACCAGTGCTGTTGTTAGTTACGGAAAAAACGCAAAAATATTGACAGCATTTTCTAGTAATATTATAAGTATAATGAATAATCTCGATAATGAGCGTAACGAATTCATTCCTGCTGAAATCGAAGAAGCCGCCAGTCGAGCAACATTGGAATTATTGCCGGCGAAATCAAAGGAACAGTACGAAATCGCTTATAGACGCTTTTCGGAATGGTGCAACATTAAAAAGGTCCCTGGGAAATGTAACGAAAGTGTTTTACTGGCATATTTTGAGGAAAAAGCCAAGATATGGAAATCGTCAACGCTGTGGTCAAATTATTCCATGATCAAAACTATGTTAAAAATAAAGCAAGATCAAGATATAAGCAAACATTATACACTTATTGCTATTTTAAAACGGAAGGGTGAAGGATATCAAGCAAAAAAGTCAAAATTTTTGACGAAGACGCATATCGACAAATTTCTCACAGAAGCAGAAGACGAAAAGTATCTGATGATGAAAGTCGCAGCAAAGTCTTCGGGGCGTGTCGCCGGGAGGAATTGTGTCAGATGATCATCGACAATATCGAATATTTGGGCACTTCGGTTGTTGTGACCATACCAGATACTAAAACGAAAGTGCCTCGGACTTTCAGTGTTGTTGGTGAATTCTATATCTAATTTTTTTTAGAAAGTATATGGCACTCCACCCAACGCTGACCATAAACGACTTTTTCTTAAATATATGAAGAATAAATGTGTGAAGAATCCAGTCGGAATTAACATGTTTGGTAAAATGCCTGCCGACATTGCAGAGTTCTTGAATCTACCAAATCCTCAACTCTACACCGGACACTGTTTTCGTCGTTCATCGGCGACATTGTTAGCAGATTCTGGTGCAAATCTTACTACCATCAAGAGACATGGAGGATGGAAATCTTCGACGGTAGCTGAAGGCTGCATTGAAAATTTACTGGAACAGAAGAAGGAAATTGCGTGCCAAATACTTCCTACTGCTGCAACTACTAGCAAGACCACCAGTACTACCAGTAGTATTTCTACAGAAAATAGATGTCACACATGTTGACAGTAAAACCACAGTATACTAAGCAATCAGTAGGGAAACTCAGCTTTCTCGCGTCTTCCAAAAATCCGCCATCTTGTTGGCGCCTGACAGTTTTATTACTATAATTTATGTGTCAGTTAGGTTTTTTGAATTTTTGACATTATTATATGGTTATCCACTCGTTATCGTTATTGTACTTATATTCCTGCTTTGTATGTCGTGTTCAGTGTTTAGTTATTTATGTTTTTATATTAGTGATTATTTATTAGTCGAATTATACCCAGTAAATAATAAATAAACTATGGGAGGAAATAAATGTGTTGTAAAAAACTAACGCATAACGCAGCTCTGGGCGTAAAGACTTGCAAACAGTTTTATACATGTGAGACCAAGTTAGACGTGATATCTTAATTGAGAAAATCCTAAGGAAGAATTAAAACATGAAAGGGGGCAAAGGATTTAACTCCAAATAGGAAAGAGACTGCTTTCATACATGAACGGGGGTTTTTGATTATGTTACCAATATATATATTTTGTAAACTTCAAAATAAATTGTACCTAATATTCACGTTTTAATTTCATTTCGTACTTTCCTAAAAAAATGAGTAAAAATATAAAAATTACACTGAGCTTAAATTTGATAATCTGCTAACAAAATAAGATAAACGTATACATCTTGACATAAAGGCAAAAGTACTACAAAATATAAAATAAAATTACACTACTAGTTGACCTAGTTTCCATGTTTTCGCAAATTTTTTAAATAAATTTAAATTCATACTGGTTTTATAATCAAATTCAAATTATATCTGCTAGAAACCTAAGTTAAGACAAAATGTGACCAAAACCTCAATTTACATTTAACTACACTGGATTACAACAGTTAATTATGAATTAATGCAAAAGTATTAAAACTACGAACAACTTTGGTTATGTTTACGCCAAATTATTAGCTATTTTTTCTATGTTCTCTGGGATCCGCCATATTCTTGGCGACTTTTTCTAGAGTGGGGGTATTTAAAAACTGCCAGACATATTTCATTCATAAATTGTCTAAGATTCCGTACTGATTGCTTAGTATACTGTGAGTAAAACCAACTTAAGTATGATGACTCCGCAGGGAATTACAATTTCAAATTGTTCTAATTTTACTATAAATGTTAATAGTAATAACTAGTTAAAATGTTGGTTTGTACTTATTTAAAATAAAAAGTTGTTCATGTGTTTGTTAAAACGTTTTATTAATTTTCAAAACAAAAAAACTTTAAAAGTAACTTACTTTTAACACGCGTGTCAAAAAATGACATTTTTAACATCAAAACTGACAATTAAAAAGCTCACTTTTAACAGTTTTGTAGAAAATAGCTATTTATGATATACGTGTTAAAAGTAAGATTTTGTTTTATGAGTGAAGATGATTAAAAAACGAGCATAGCGAGTTTTTTAACTGTTAAAAAGTGGTCTTAACGACATGCAGGAAGTACACTGGTTAAAAAAAACGGTATTTATAAGTTTCGGCTATCCTATATCAAGTCACACTGAAACATTATATAAAAACAAATAATTTGAAAGCTCGTAATCTTTTATGCAAACAGGATACGAACTTGATATGAATCTATTCATTTTCATACAAGGAAGCTACCAGTGAAGTGTGACCCGTTCTCCAGACACCTTGTATATATTTTACTTCGTCAGTAAAACGAGTTTTTCCCAGGTAATGCATGCACTTCGGCAGTATTTATGCAAATAATAACATATGTAAAGTCCCTAAAGCGCAATTTCCATAAACCATATATTCGATAAAAGCCGAACTTGCCCATTTAATATGAAGGGACGGGGCTAGACAACCGTGTAAATCCTTAGGCATTTCTCCATAATGGCCGGAAACGCGAAAGTGAAAGCGAAAGTTTTAACCCCGCTTTTAACTTGATACATATATTACCGAAATCTGAAAACCCGTCAGTGGAAACCTTGACAGGAAATACCTACCAAAAGGCAATAATTTTCTAGCGAACAAAAGTAAGTCGACCATATATCTAATGTGACAGTTGTAAATATCTATTTTCCGAACAAAGCTGGGCGAAAACGCTCTAAATATTGTCATTGTTTCCGAATACACCTTACAGTTTTATTAAGTTTAGTATTGTACTTAAATAAATTCAGTTTTAAATTAAAACTATAGCGTACGACAACATTGCAATCCATTACCTGCTCCTGTTCATCTCAAATTATTATTATTAATAATAAATGGGTAATTCAACATGTATACTATCATTTACTGCTACTAACATACAGTGCGAATATTCGATTTACTTCTTTGGACTCTTTAAAAAGAAGAGTTTAAAATACATATTATTGCACTACAAAACATTATTATTTATTTACTTACTTTTTTGTTATTAATGATAATTACATTTTTTTTGTTTTTTTTTTTAATTTAAAGTTTGCCGTTTGAAGTTTAGTGGACAAATAATATATTATGATTTTTTTTTATCTTTAATGATCTACGTAAACCAGAAGACAAGTATTTTTCAGAACAGAAAAATTATGTTTACTCAACTTTGAAAATTGTTAAATTGGAGATAAAAGTGCAGTAAAATGTGAATTTAGAAAAAAAATAGCTATTTATGATATACGTGTTAAAAGGAAGATTTTATTTTGTGAGTGAAGATGACTCGCTACGCTCGTTTTTTAACTTCACGAACAAAATAAAATCACTTCTAACACGTATATCATACAATATTTTTTCTACAAAACAATCGGAAGAACTTTAAACTCAATAAAAATAAGAAATCAAAAATACCACACAGATCGCAATGTTTATGAACCAAAATTTTCGTAGCAACCAGTGCTTTTGATTTACTCTTAACACGCGTGTTAAAAGTAACTTACTTTTAACACGCGTGTCAAAAAATGACATTTTCAACATCAAAAATGACAATTAGAAAGCCCACTTTTAACAGTTTTGTAGAAAAAATATGTTTTGTTATTTTGTTTTGAAACTTACTCTCATTATAGTGACTACAATATATATGATCATCTACATAATTTGAAGATGAGCCGTCTTGTGCAGGGAACGTTGGAACGGCCTCTTTGCGTAATCTATTGCGCGAATCGTTAGAAAACATATTATTTTAAAAATGTATTTGACATAGTTTATATGAACTATTACTAATCCTGAGCAGCGTTTCTAATAAATCTTCTCTATTAGAAGCCTCTGCACAGAAATTTGCTCTAAAATAAAAATTTGTATTTGTGAAAAATATAAATATGTATATTTCAAACTTCACTTTCATGAGAAGTATTTATATTCCAATGTTATACTTAAGAAATAAGTTAATAGGTAAGGCAATAGCAGTAAAATATCATTTATGGTTTGTACAATATATTATAGATTACTTATTACTTATTTATGTCTTTAGGAAATTTAAAGAAACTTGAATCACTATTTATAGATGATATATTTAAACATCTAACTGCTGCGCAGCGACTCGTTCCTCGATCAGACTCAAAATATTGCTTTAATACGGCTCTGTATAACCGATGTTCGCACTCCCAGAGTTGAATGTAAACTGAGGTCTCTGCAGCTTGAAATGGATGCGCGAACTGCTATGCGCGACTTATTATTTCGACCCGAGTGTTTCTACTGGTCTCCCTATACTGTGTAACTATTTCACATTTTATTCTGTGTTGTAAAAAGAGCTCTTAGTAAACTATTCGCAGTATGTTTAAGTTTATTTGTGATTGTCACTTATGCAAGACCTGTTTGCAATTACCGTTGGTCAGAGAAAAAAATTGTTATGTCAAATATATTTTGTACAAACAGAACACAAATTTTAATATTTTATAATACTGTTAAAGACAAATTTATATTAGTAGTATTAAAAATAATAGTTCATCTTTATTGATTAGATTCGTTTTTAAAACGAATAATAGTACCAGATCTATTTAAAAAAGGTCACACAAAGTCATCGTTGGGTCATGGTTGGCAGCATTGTTTTAAACTTCATAAATAACCAGCTGTTTGTTAATTGTTATTATGTCAACTATATCTATTTTTGTAAAAGCATTTTTGTGCTTTCGATGTTATGATGCGTTCCATTAAAAAGAAACAGGAAAATCATTTACAGAAATTTTCTTAAAGATGCTTACATGCTTTGAATAGCTCAAGATGCCATGAATGGTTTAAAAGGTTTAGGGAAATAAATCATTTTGGACGACCATCAACACCAATCGAATAGTGTCATATTGCACGGATGAATGAATATATATGATTTAGCAAATTCGACCGTGATTGGGTCCTATACAAAAGGGCTCAACGTAACTATTAGAATTAGATAAAAACCAATGCATCTTGAGTACACACTTTGGTGAGTTATAAAAAAGAAATCCAAATTTTGTGTATTTTAACGTGTGTATTTGTATTTAGCTTGGATTTTGAAAATACAAATACACACTTTAAAATACACAAAATTTGGATTTTCTTTTTATAACTATGAGCCTTGTTCAACAAATCAACCGTCAAGCTTGTCTTCAAAGGTTATCACTTATTATAGAATTAAATTTACGATCCACTCGTTTTCCCAATTCAAAAGTGTTAATAAGAAAGACTCATAGCATATTAAAGAGGAGGCGCTAGTGGTACAGCGATTTCACATTTCACAATATGCTTATTAAACGGGAAAATCTACCACCATTACATACTGTAATGTGCAAAACTGAAAAAAACATTAGCCAGATGCTTGCTCTCAGGATCGGTCAGTGTTCGCGCGGTTTAAGGCGTCAGTACTTGAATCGAGATGACTAGATCACTGTGGGTTCGAACCCCGCAACTGGTAGACCGTATATAAGCTATATTCGTGGAGAGATTGGCACCCTCTCTGAGGGTATAGTAGGGTGGAAGAATGGTGGCTTGGGTCAATGTGAAAGAATGATACCGGTTGACATTTGAACACCCTCTAATTAATGAGGTTTTCCAGGTTTCCTTATTCTTGCACTTAATGATGGTTAGGGCCTACCAACGTAAGTCGGTCCTGGGCGCAAATACGGTTTGCTTAATAGTAATATGCCGCTCTCTCTCCCGCACAAGTCTTCGACTTCTGGTCTATTCCTCGTGATTAGAATGAGGGGTAGAGATATTAATATTATCAGAATCTTCTTAGACATAACTGGATGGTCTCCTCCGTAAGCTCAACGATGAAGAAATTTATACTCAAGTCTACGCTGATGAACTTGTTATACTCATATCAAGGAAATTATCGGATATCATCAGTGAGCTCACTCACGGGATCCTAAACGTTATTAGCTGGTGCATAGGACAAGGACTAAAGGTTAATCCCACTAAGGTTGATCTTGTTCTTTTCACTAGAAGGCTAGAGGCCGACCATTTTCATCATTTACATTCAGAGGCCATGAATGTACAATTTTTTAGGGGTTACTCTGGATAATAAATTAACCTGGGCACCCCACATTGACAGGGAAAGGCCACTGCATCCTTTTGAATTTTCAAGAGGCTTTTTGGGAAATGTGGGGGCTTAATCCTAAACCAACGTTGTGGCTACGCTCGTGGTTAGGCCACCTTTCATTTATGCAGCTGTAGTATGGTGGCCTTCCATAGTACGAACAATAGGAACTGAAATCAATATATGGACCGGTTACTGATAGTGAATCCATCTCCACAGAGTCTAGCCTGAGGCCATCAAGAGGTAGTTCAATGATTTCCAGCTACAGTTATGGAAGTACATATTAATTCTACGGCAGCAGCAGCAGGTCAGTTACTTAAGGCACATCATAACCATCCGAATCGCCATAATAGATGCTGATGGTTCTGCTCTCAATATTTATCATATTTAGATCCCATCTAATTACTTCCCACAAAATCTTGGAGATTACAGCGAAGAGCAAGGAGAATAGAATTATTCATGAAGATATTAAGGGAATAGAACGAGTTGGATATTGAAGACAGGAAGTTGTGAAGGGAAAAGATATATGAAAACCATTCCATAGATCATTGAAAACAAGATGATAGGAAAACACCATAGACCTTATATATCATGGACCGGCCCTAGAAAGAGAGGTCCGCTGTCCTGATGTGTACAAGAGGGATGAAGCTAGTCCGGGCAATAACAGATGTTCTATGACAGAAAAATATATAAACATAACCTGACAAAACCTTTCCTAAATAATTAATTATCAAAATGTAATCATAAATTAAATTTCTGAATAAATTAGTAAATATCCAATATAATTCGGTCTGTCACACGTCTGTCATACAGTTATTGTTTTTTTCGGCCAATGATCTGTGGGTTTTTGCCCGGACTAGCTCTATCTCTGTCGCACACATCTGAGCATCAACGATTTGTATAGGCAGAAAACGGTTTCGGGCGCGTCTATGATATATAAGGTCTATGGAAAACACTGACGATCATACGCTATGCGGTCTTTTACCTGTCCGAATTGTAAATGCTAAAATTTTACATAGCAGTTAACATATGCTACTGCTACTTCCTTTTAGCAGTTAAAAATAGCTGCTATTTTTTTAACAGTTTAGCATAATGACGCGGCGATAAATTAAATATTTATAATATTAATAAATTATATTTATTTATAAACGTAGTGTATTATTAGTTTCTCTATGAGTGAGAACCCCGAATTTCGCAGATGGCACAAGGGCACACGTCAGTATTCGTAATTCTCAGTTTTGCATTCTACAAGCAGTCATGGTTAAAATAAAATAATAATTATTATAAATCTGCTTCTTGGCAATCGCAGTGTGCTAGTTTGCATTGCTATTGCATTCCTTACCGTGACCGTGTTTTGATTTTTCAAATTTTCAACCCAACCTGCGCAATAACAGTAAATAGCTGCTACATTTGAAGTCACTGCTACAGTTGCTACTGCTACAAACCAAATAGCAGCTAAAAATAGCAGTCTGCTATTTAGCAACCCATCTCTAGTCCGAATTCAATCATTGGGTGTCCATTGTATTGGCTAAATAGTCCTTCACAGGGTTATGTGATTACTGAGGGGCAAGGTTTTTTTCTCGTATGGGTAATGTGGTTATTTTTTTATTGTACTGTTATAATTTTGTAAAAATAAAATCAAAAAGACCAGTGCAAAAATGATTTAAAAGTACACTTCCGCGCGGCACTGGAAACTGGTCCACTGTAAAACCTGATAAAGTGTATAATCGGCGACCGGACAAAAAATTTAAAGAAATTCTCAAAGAAAGAAAAAAATTACATTATTTTTTTCTCGGCAGCTATAAGGATTTTGCAAAAAAATTTTTGCGATATGGACTCCATTTTTCATGACGCATCTATTCCTAAAATTTTTTTAGATAAGTTGTGAATCACTATATTTATTAAGAGGCTAAAAACTCATGAAGTTTGTGATTTCATAACTTGAGCTCATAAGTTCATAACTTTTAATATAAGTCTATGCAATTAATATATTATCATTAGAAACAAAAGGGTATAAATGAATAATTTGTCACAAAATTGGTCAAGAAATCCCCAGAAATAACGGAGCATTCAATTACATCCACACAAATATTCCTAACAAGTCGATTTCCATAAAACTAATAATAAAAGTCCCGACAACTAGTTATAGTTATACATACATAAACTGTACTCGTATATGAACTAAACTGTATATTTTTCTTTTGAATGTTCACCTGTTCTTTTTGCTTACCTATTAAACTGCATCTACTATATAATTTCATGGAAACCCAACATATATTTTAGACTGCTTCATGGGTTGGAAGGAAAGCTAATATCGCGTGTTCTATTTGATTTATGCAAGCATTTTATAAAACAATCCCGTTTATTGTCTGGTGCCGTTACTTCACAAATATTAATCGTGATGTTATCTTGCGCCAAAAGGAGACAATATTTGCAGCTACCTTTGTTACATTATTTACGTCGATAATTTTGTCGCTAACTCCGTTAATTTATAACCGTATGGAAATAGTAGACTTCAATTTTATGCGCTCCGGAATATTACTAGAGTTAAAGGAAACGCTCATAAATCGAATAAAAGATAAATTTAAGGAATTTATGAAATTACAAGATCAAGACACCCATAATGTAGAAAGGATTAAGTAATGGCATGAATTTCGAATCGTCTCGCTATCTATAACTCCTTGGATGAAACGCGTTTATCCACTGTAGTTTGTAATATATTGTTCCGTAACAATTGAAACAAAAAATAATTGTTAGTTTAATAAAAAAAGAAGTGAATGGTGTTTTCTACGTAATCCCCCTTTAAGAAAACAGTGTTTTCCCAAAATGCTAAATTATGTTATATATAAAGCTATTTACAGGCCATTTAGGCTCAAAGCTGCGTTATTTTCCTCCACTTCGTTCTGTTTCTCGTCTTAATTTTCCAATCCGTTACATTTTTCTTCTCTTTTCTTCTTATAATTAGGTTTACTCCCTACAATTTTTTCATCTCCCATTCATTACAGATGCCCTAGCCACTGCAGTCTTCTAGATTTTACAACTTCCTCTATTTTTACTGCCTGGTACATTCCATATAATTTCTCCTTGCATAGCCTTCCTTCGCTCTCTTCACCACTCCCGCCCTCCTAGCCCCCTAGGACTCTTATTAAGATCTTCTTTTTCCACCTTAACAGGTTTTCTGTTTACTTCCTACTGACGGTCCAGGCCTCACTGCCATATACGCTGTTGGCCTTAAATTTGTTTTGTACATTCTAAACTTTACTTCTTTAGACAAATTTTTTTATTTCATTAAGTGGTTGACTGGTGCCGAACTTCTATTTCCTTTAATTATTCTCCTATTAATTTCATGCTCCTCGTCAAACTTCGTTGTTATCAGTGCCCCCAAATATACCTACATATTTTTGAACTTCTTCAAACTCCATCTCTCCGTTCTGCATTCTCAATTTAATTTTTTTTTCTCCTATTCTCATAAACTTACGTTTCTCCTGATTTATCTGCAATCCCACTTTACATGCTTCCTCTACAATAATGGCAACATCATCTGCATAACTTTCTATCTGGTGACTTTTAAACCATATGTGTCCTTCTCTGTTTCTGTCTATCTTATATGACTTTCTCTAGTACTAAATTAAAAAGAAGCGTCGAGAGTCTCCCTGTCTGCCGTGTGTCAATATTAAAACCTTCTGAACATACACCTTTTATTCGTACTTTGCTTTTGATATTTCCTAAGATCAGTTTCAATAGCCTAGTCACTATAGTTGGTATTCCAAATTGTTTCAATATTTTACTTAGTTTATTCCTTTTGACGGAATCATATGCTTTCCTGAAGTGTTGTTTTAATCCCATATTTATAGCATTTAGTAAGGATTTTCTTCACCATAAAGGTTTGGTCCGTTGTTGATCTCCCTTTTCTAAAACCTGCTTGATACTCCCCTATATGTAGTTCTACTATAATTTATATTATTTGTTCTATTAACGTTACTATAATTGTATACCCTATATTTTTTTAAAAATCGGTATCTCCAATCTTCAGGTATGCATTCTGTATCATTTCGTATATTCTTTACCTTAAATCTTATCCTGTGTACTTAATGTTAATAATAATAATAATGTGTTGCCGTTATTCCATTCTTCCTTGGACTTTTTTTTATTCTTTAAAGTTTATATAATTATGTCCCTTTATGCTCTTCTACTTCCCTTCCCTCTTCCCTTTCCAGTATCATCTCTTCTTCATTCCCCCCCCTGCCCTTTTGCCCTCTTCATTAAACATCTCTGCAAAAATATTTTGCAATAGCCTACATACCTTCTCTTATTAAATTGCCACTCATCCCTCACATATATTTCTTCCCCCATTCTTTCTTTTTTCCTTTTTGATCTCTCTGTAGAAGTTACATATTTATGTTCTCTTATAACGACGTTCTATTTCATTTATTTTCTTAACCTATTCTGCTCTCTTCCTCATTTAAATTTGCTTCCATTAACTGTCCGTTTTCTTGCAGGCCTTTCCTTATCTTTCCTTCATATTTCTTTTGAATCCTCTGATTTTGTCATGCCGTTAAATTTGATCGTTTTTTTCTTCTTTGTTTTATTTTCTTTTTTAAAGTTTTATTTGTCTTGAAATAAAAAATCTGAATTATGTTAGTTGTTCGAAATGTGCCGGCAATCATCTCTGTCGTAATTTCCCAGAAAATGTGGGAAAACTGAAATTTTTTAACTGATAAATCATTATGACCATAGTTTCACTATTGATGTTGTGTATTTGGAGGAAATAGAGACAAGTAATAACGTTTCTACCTTAAATTTAAAATATTTATTTTCAATGATACCTACTTAAGTAATTGACCAAAAGCCGTGTTACATATGCAAATTTTGAAAATTTTAACGTTCAAAATATCTAGTTTTTAAGTGGTGTATATTATGCGGCAAAAAGTAATATCAAAGTTTGACTCAATCCCTTTAGAAATGACGTTTTTATGGCATGCTTAATAAAAGCCAGGACACCCAGTATATAGGTACATAATGAGTAAAAGTGATTTGTGATAAAAATATTTGCTTATAATCGCATTACCATAGTGAGAATTAGGTATATTTTGATGTCCAAAAAATATATTATATTATATTATATTATATTATATTATATTATATTATATTATATTATATTATATTATATTATATTATATTATATTATATTATATTATATTATATTATATTATATTATATTATATTATATTATATTATATTATATTATATTATATTATATTATATTATATTATATTATATTATAGTATATTATATTATATTATATTATAAAATTGATAGGAGAATCTAACTGCGAATGCAAAATTATAAATTTAGAAATACTGTCAAATATAACTGTATAATGGAGCATTTTGACCACTAGTTTCTGGACACCCTATACAGATACAAATCTAAATTTATCAGTGATAATGCGATTATTTTCACAAGTGAAAATTGTTATAGCGAATGACTTTCTTCAAAAAGAATTGAAAATAAAAAAGTTAAATCTGTGGACACACTGCATATAAATAATCTTTTGCCTAGCTAATTGTGACATAAAAACATGCTGTTTATTACTAACCACTTAAAGTTGAACTTCCGGCAACTCTGTTGGATGAACCTTAGCAGAATGCTTTCGGAAGTAAAGCAGACATGTTTACTTCCTTTCTATTTTATGTGTATTAACAACGTACATATGGTTTTTACTTTATCTCATTGTTTTATTATAGTTAAATACTATTGTATTTATTGCATTTGGAATTGAATTCTATTTACTCTTTTAAAAGATGCATATTTATTAAAAATTATATATCGTACCTACAATTATTTAAAAAACATATACATATAAACTTGTATATAATTTTAATTTTGTTCCTACTATTGTCAAATTTAAATCATTTCGGCTTGAATTCGAGTTACCCACAACTAATTATACTTTATTCTTTTTCCTTATACTCTCCTGATATTTTTCAATTGCAATTAAAAGTTTTATTCTGTTACTTTTTAATTACAAGGGCAATAATATTTTGCCTTATTTGGTAGTTCCAACAAAAATCCAATCTAATATAAACAGCCCAAAGAAGTTTATAATCCCTAAAATAATGAATAAATTCTTTCAAATTATCTCGCGTGGCTGAGTTGTTTTGTTAAAGTTTACGGATCTAATTAATTCAGAGAAAACACTGCTTTACTTCCAGGTTGTATATATTTCTGAACGAGAAATATCTCCCAGTAGCGTAGACTACTGGAACATAGCGATTTTATTTGCAATATTTATTGTTCAGATTGTTCCGGAGAAATTCAGTATGATTACAATAAATTTGCTTTTGCCCACAGTTTTTATTAATCATATGAATAAATAATTTTAAATAATTAATAAATCAAAGAATGTTTCCATCTGGTGTTCAATAAGAAATTTGTGTTTGGCAACTGTTTTATTTTTTAACAACAATTAATTTGTAGACAAACGCAAGATTTCTTTGCAAACACTTTACAACTACTACAAATTACAAATCTCTGGAAAAAAATAAATTTACTTGGCGCCAAAAGCAATTTGATATCTCGGAAACTGCAAGAGATAGTAGGCAAGGATATGGTTTTCGCGACGCTGGGCTATTTTTTCGAGAAATTTAGGATGCTGCAATCAGAATTTTCATAGACCTCTTTGAGAGGTATTCTTCGTGTCTCATAGAATAGATGTGTATGTCACAGAATGGTGAAAATTCCTATTACGTAAGCAAGAAAATATTTTTCGTAGCTGCAGAAAAAGTCCAAGTAAGATACCAGATAATTATTCTTTCATTTGTTATACAGGGTGTCTGTGAAAGGTTGGGAAATCTCAGAGCTGGAGATACTGGTGACCAAAAAAAGTCGATTGAGCCAAATATGCCTTATGCGAATGTTGCAGGTTTCAAAAATACAGGGCGTTCAATGCTAGAATTTTATTTTGAAATATCTCAGTAACTTTGAAAACTGTCGGAATATTAAAAAGAAATTGGCACAATTATGTTTTTTGGTATGACAAATAAGAATTTTTAACTAATTTTGACGTCACTAGTAGAGGGCGCCACTTATGGTACATCACATTTTTTTTAAATGGCAGAACTTTTTTGCAGCTTAGTGTATCCATCTGACTATAGAAAAAATCGATTCTCCTATCTCTGTTGAAGTCGTTAGGAGTAACAGTTTTCGAAATAATCCTATTTGAAATATACAGTGCACCGATTGAAAACTGTTATTGTTTCAGGTAAAGTGCCTTTTCTACTGAAAATACAGCAAAATGTTACTTGAAAAAGTTGTTCAGAACGGTAAATTATGGGGACGTGCAAAATTTCAAGAAGATCGGCGAGGTTTGATTTTGAAACCATTTTTCAACAGAGCAAAAAGATTTTATCAAAGCAGGTCGATCTTCTTGAAATTTTGCACGTCTCCATAATTTACCGTTCTGAACAATTTTTTCAAGTAACATTTTGCTGTATTTTCAGTAGAAAAGGCACTTTACCTGAAACGATAACAGTTTTCAATCGCTGCACTGAATATTTCAAATACTATTATTTCAAAAATGGTTGCTCCTAACGACTGCAACAAGGTATACCTTTGCCAGATATAACAGGTAGAAGAATCGATTGTTTCAATAGACAGAAGGATACACTAAACAGCAAAAAAGTTCTGCCATTCAAAAGAAACATGATGTGCCACAAGTGGCGCCCTCTACTAGTGACGTCAAAATTAGTTAAAAATTCTTGTCTGCCGTGCCAAAAAACATAATTGTGCCAATTTTTTTAATACTACGATAGGTTTCAAGGTTACTGAAATATTTCAAACCAGCAACATTCGGATAAGGCATATTTGACTCAATCGACTTTTGGTCACCAGTATCTCCAGCTCCGAGATTTTCCAGCTTTTCACAGACACCCTATATAGAGTACTTAGGTGTACTCTATCGTGTGTTGACACTCATACGTTCGGCAAAATTTTTCCAATGATTGCGAAGTATCTGAAATTGCCTAACTCCGACGTATACACCGGGCATTGTTTCAGATGAACATCTGTTACTAGTGTAGTGTGGTCTTGTCTTGGTTTCGCAAAACAACACAAGACAAGACCAAAACAAGACTTGACAGCTCAAATTGCAAGACAAAACATGATTTAAGAAACGACTTGCGAGACAAGACAAGTAATTGCTCTTGCAAACAAGTAAACATTCGCTGAAAAAATAAATATTGCATTTGTAGGTATAAGTATACTTTATCAAGGACATCCAGCATATAACATTATTTTTAAAATCAAAGCTTACTGATTTATTAGTTCTGCTGAACTGAATTATAAATTCACTGCCACTTGACTGAAAGAGCACCGATTCTGTTTCGTCTATTTTGTCCATTACTTATTATGTAAAACTGGCCATTTCTATACTTTATAAAGTCGTAAGCTCCGAGCGGGACCGTGGACGACCGAGAGTCACCACCATTGTTACCAAATTCGTAATAAAGATCCATGTTTCTCATGTATATCCATGATTTTTGCAAGAATCATGCAAAAGTCTTGCAAAATTGTGAGGTAAGAAATTTGCGACACTCGCAAAACACGACAAGACATGACATGATATTGCATGACCGAGCAAGAATAAGACTGGCCAAAAGGGCAAGACTTTTTCGAAATTTGGAAGATTTCTTGTCTCAGCCAATACAATCTGCTTCCCTTGTTGTCGAAGTGGATGCTGAATTGGTGACCCTAAAAGATCGCGCACCATATGCCTGCACGGAGCAGCACGGACCTACAAAGCCTGTTCATGAAAGTTCCCATGTTATTTAATGGAACGTCGCACACTAGACCAGCACCTGCATGGACCGTCGCCTGTAACTACCGTTACTACAAGTCGTGTTGGTAGCCTGCAATTTCTATGCTTGACTGTGATAGTCCAACGTAGGTTCTGCTCCCATAAAAGTCAGGAATTAGTGATACTGGAAAAACTTTTGTTGATCTCTCTCCAATTCAGAAAGTAAATGATGAAATTCATCATTCTGCCTTCTCTATTTATTGATAGGGTGAGCCTAAAACTTTCTCATTTTCTTGACTTCTTCCCTTACACACACTCAACTTCTGCTTCAAAACTTCTACCTGCCACACACTCTGCACAAAAAGTTGCTGGTCCGTGGTGAACAAGTGTGCGAAGTCGTGCAGGTTTGCAGGTCCAAGTTGTGGTGGTCTATACTGGTCCGTCCAGACATAATGTGCGCGATGTTTAAAACGTCAATAAGATTGGCAATCTGCATCAATTGCTGAGAGCTGTACAGGGATGACTACCACTAACACTATCATTTTAACCACGTGCTCAGGGAAGCCTAAAAGACAATACAAAACATTATTTCGGAATTCTAACTCGACATATTAAAAATGGGGTAATATCCTATTTTCTTCAGAACTATATTTTCACTTATTACAGGTTCTTCAGGATTAACCACTAACAACAAAATACTCATTCCGCGTGCAGTAAAATAGAATACTCATAAAATACTCTAAAAAAATCGTACTAAAGGAATATTAATAGTAAAATAAAACTTCGAATGCACCCGCGACGGTCTTTAATTATAAAATCTGGTCCAATAACAACGAATTTTACTATTAAGTCGTCCAGCTGCCGTAGTTGTTAGTTGTCGTACTCCAAACGTCAAACGTGTCGAATAAATAACCTCGCGGTGTTTGTTCATCGTCTACGTTAAGTCTCTTCCGATAGCATTTAATGGAAGCAACTAGAAATGGCTTGTAATTTTTCTTTTCATGCATTAAATAATTTGTAAAAAGTGGTTTGTAAATTTTGTGCTTTAATAAAGCTTGATTCAGCTTCAATTCCTACCTATTCTTTTTTTATGGTCATTTTAAATAAAAACACGCCATTAAAATGTTTCCATGGCGCTAAAGTAGCATTTTATGGATTGTTTTTAGTATTTAAAGTTACTTTTAACAGAACGTGTACAAAATATGAATTGTGCCAAATATTTATAAAATACTAATAATAATCTAAAGTGACGTGGTATTGTTCCGGCAAATATTAAATTATGCGAAAGTAAATTGTATACATATACAATTTCGCACTAATTTCAAATCTTTTACCGCTTCTGCACTACCCTCGTATTTAAAATTCAAATATAAATGTAATTATCATATTTAATATAAAGTTGTTATTTTAATATCCCCTGTTCTACTATAAATTTATACCGTAAAAATATGATTTTCGTAGCATTGATTAAAATTTGACTTGACATTAAAATCACAAATAATATTGAATAATTCATATTAACTTTATTTTCAGTTCACATCATGCATATTGTTATACAGGACTAGTCTATATATAGGTATACCTACGAATGTATTTAGCTTCATTGAACAGATTATTTTTAGACCTATAAACATTTTTATTAGAAATATGCTAAATTGCTGCTAAAATAATTAAAATTTCTATACCAATGGTTTTTAAACTTTCAAGGAATACCTACACCTGTTAGTTGCTCCTGCAGCTGCGATGTTCTAATTACAAATATTAAACAGTGTTATAAAGAAATATTGCAAAAATTAACATTAAAAGGAATAAATTAATTTGCTTGGCAACTAACTGAAACCTTCAAATGTCCAAAATGCGTTTCTTAAAAGTCTTGACATCATAAACTCTATAAAAATGTATTCTATCGTTATTCAATCTGAAGTATAACCGACCTAAAAGTAAGCATTATTCCTCTTCTTAAGTAACGTACATCGCTTGGTTTAGTTTTGTATGCCATACTTTTCAGATATCTCCATGGAAAGAAATCTCAAAGTATAAGATCAGGAAATTATGCTGGTCATTCTAGCGAACCTCCCTTTCTTATCCTTTGCTTTGGTTAAGTTGGGATATTGCCGGATATTGATTTAACAATATGCTCCTTTCTGCTGAAACCATGACAGTAGTTGGAACTTATGGGATTGCTTGATCAGGATATAAGTTTACCAAAGAGAGATGGTCCCCATGACCGAGAACGGTAAAAGTGAATTCAAGCAACGCATTTACATATGTTTTGAGAATTTCTGCGACAATATTGATATAGGTGCATACCTATGTTGTATTTTCAGGCGACTGTAAATGCAGCACCACACAATGTGCATATAAACATGTATTTTTTAAATTACCTTCAGAGAGCTTCTCATGTACTATTTTACACAAACCACACACTTGAAATGTCTCGTACCACTTTAATTTCAACTGCACTGCATCACTACAACCCACCTGCTTGTATAAACAAGCCGACCGTTACTGAATCGGGACGTTGTAGGCGCATGCGATGGAAAGTGTTTACCACAACTATCTCTATAAAAATACATAATTTTTATTAAATTTACAAAGCTTTACACGTTTTGCTGTTAAAATTACAAAGTGAAATATAATAACATTATTAACAACTGTTAATTTTTACAGTAAATTTTAAAAGCATGGCATTTTTTACTAGGTAATAAAAAGAACTCTCAAATGAGATATCATAAGTAATCATAAATAAAGCACGCACTTCGTTAGCAAATGACGTTATTATCAAGGGCGCACTTAGGACGCTATGTTAATGTTTGCAGAGATCGAGGTGCAAACATATACCCACAAAAAGTTAAAATCAACATCTTTCTTACCTTCAACAGGTAATTTATAATATCCAACATTATTTATAATAAGTTTATTAGTTTACAAAACATTCTTCATAACTATTCACTTGTAGTACTGGAATAAAATTGAATAACCAGCAACTGCTATAAGTGTTCAGGTGGTAGGTTGTGGAGTTTGTCGCTAATGTCGATAATTGAAGTATATATAATTTTTCATGGATGGCACATTTAGGGTGGGTTCAAAAAATCTACCTCTTTGCCATCAAAAAGATCTACTATACGGCATAAAGTCAATAAATTCACACGTTCATAAATATAGAACATTATTTACTGCATTATGTATTGAATATCGTAATGCTAGCACAGTTGCTTCAAGACGGCGAATAACTGAATAATTAAAATGTATGTATAGTAAATCTTTACGAATTCTAGAATCGTTAAATATCCGTGGAGTATATAAAATAGAAGTAGCATCACTTGAGTGTAGTCGCTGTAGAATACTTTTCATGCCGTCAAAATGAACGATGCCTCTACTACACATCTCAACGTACGGTTCCATTGCAATTATTTTCTTTTACGAGTAGTAACCTTGCTGTAAGTCAAAACATGTTTAAATAAAAACAACACTGCTGGGCCTCTATTGTCGAATGCAATGAAATAAATTCAAACGGGAAATCATTCATCTTAAAAAAATCCTGAGTATATTGTTATATACGTGTATATTTATCATCCTTATTCGAATACCTATTCAATTGAGTATTAAAAATTCGGCAAGTGGGACGATAAGGCCATTTTTAAAGCAATTTCCGCTCTACGTTGTATGAAGTAAAATCGTGATACTGTTCTATACAACTTAAATAATTGCCTGCTACTTTTTTAGGTGTAAATTAGTACGAGTACTAACAAGACACCCCTGTTGCTACTTAGAAAGTGCAATTTTCTATATAACTATCCAATTTACTAAAGTGAATCGATATCTTCCCGTTATCTTGCTCATTTCTCTTTCAGTTCTTATAATATCCTTGTTCTGTTTGCAAGATCGCGAGGTATCGTGCACGTCGTGAGAATCTTGACACTTGCACCTAGCATTTCCCCAGGTGTTTCCAAATGCCTCGTCATTAGTTAGCACCGTGAAAAAACTACGTTCCGACGAAAATAAAACTGTTATTAGCAACAGTAATTATAGCAATCATCATTAATTCTCGAATGCGAGGAGGATATTGATGAACTGGAAAGGACAAAGTGGCGTTGGAAATATTTGAATGTCTAAGCTGTCGTGAAATCGAAAACCTCAATGTTTGTTATTAGGTTCAAATTTATAAGACGCCAACCAGCTAGTCAGTTGTTATACAGGGTGTTAAAAAAATAGTGTAAAATATTGAAGGAGGTAAATAGTATGAGCCAAAATAAGCAAAAAAAGTCTCAATAAACATGGGTCCGCAATGTAACGGTTGCGGAGATATGGAATGTTTTATGTTTTTTAGCCACTTTTTTTATTTTGCAAAAACGTTGTGTATTTTCTTGATAGTTGGTTGATGTTTAGTGAAATAAACAGTACGTATTTGACAGTTGTTCTCAGTGCGCAAGTTGTCTTTCGCTATGGTTGGTTACTCTAACGCAAAATTAACAGACATGCATTTCATGTATGCTCGTGCTAATGGGAACGCCACCGAAGCCCGACCTCTTTATGTTCATAACGTATGTTTGGAAGAATTCACCAAAGATTGCGTGATACCGGTTCCTTGAGAAAACAGTGCTATTTATCCGGAAGACCAAGGTCGGTATCCACTCCTAGAGCAGAAGAAGAAATTCTAGCACTGGTAGAGCAGAATCCAGGTACGAGTGTGCGGAGAATATCAGCCGAGGTACGAATTAGGGGTCCTCTTGTTTGGAGAATCCTTCACGAGCAACTGCTTTATCCATACCATGTGCAACGAGTACAGGCCTTAAATCCAATAAATGATCATCAAGCACGTTTGGTTTTTTGCCGCTGGTTTCTACATCATGATGCTGAAGACCCTCGTTTTCTTGCAGACATTCTTTTTACTGATGAGGCCGGGTTCACAAGAAATGGAGTGTTTAATTTTCACAATACGCATATTTGGGCCAACGAAAATCCTCATGCTCTAATAGAATCTGGACATCAGGCACGTTTTTCATTAAACATTTGAATGGGTATTGTAGGTGACAGGTTTCTAGGTCCTGTTGTTTTACCAAACCGATTAACAGGCGCTGCTTACCTCAACTTTCTGCAGAACACACTGCATCAGTTTTTGGAAGACATTCCTTTGAATTAGAGGCAACAAATTTGGTTCCAGCATGATGGTGCTCCAGCTCATTTTTCCATGGCCGTTAGAGAGCATTTACACCAAACTTTTCCACATAGATGGGTGGGAAGGGCCGGACCTGTTTTATGGCCTCCAACATCGCCTGATCTGAACCCTCTAGATTTCTTTGTTTGGGGATATTTGAAGACATTAGTGTATGGTACTCCTGTAAATAGCCTGGAAGAGCTGCAGCTACGGATTAATCTAAAGTGTCAAGAAATCCAAACCAAGGAGGGTGTTTTCGAAAGAGTTCGAATATCGTTGAGACGAAGATGTCGTGCCTGCTTGGAAATGGACGGAGGGCACTTTGAATATCTTCTGTAACTTTGTTTTTTGTTTGTTGAAAGCTTCCTTTGTCGGTTTATTCCTAATAAAATAAAATGTTTGAAAAACCAAAAGTGGTTCATATCTCCGCAACCGTTACTTTGCGGACCCATGTTTAGTTTGACTTTTTTGCTTATTTTGGTTCATACTATTACCTCCTGAAATATTTTACACTTTTTTTAACACCCTGTATACAGTGTTTCTTAAGTAGAGATAAAATATCCAGGCACTGTCCAGCTACAGCATGTCAAAAATTGAAAAAAAAATCTGTTTTTAATTTCTAAATCGCTTGAGATAATTTAACCAAATTCGGTGTGCATATTTAGTATGACAGTAGGTATGAACCAAAAATTACCAGCTTTAGAAACTTAGCAGTGGGGAGAGGTGAGTATTATCGATCATTATTTGCCAAAAAAAAATATATCACCCTATATAACATTATAAATAAAACAGGGCATCATATGCGACATTGTATTATCATCACTTTTTGTTTTTTTACACTTTTTTGTATTCCAAACCGATTAACAGCAAAATGTATTTATTTGATCAAGTGAATTTTTACGATACCCATTATATTACTTAAAATAATTAATTAACAATGAAATTACTTTACTACGATTTATTATAACAAATGTTGGAAATGATCACCTTCAGCTAAATACATGCTTCAGATCTTCTTGAAATTTCAGCTCGAACACGTGCAAAAATTCCAAAAGTGGCTCTTATCACATCACAACCAGCTATAATTTGTTGGCGTCAGTGCTCCTCAAATGCAATATGAACCTTGTAAACTAATGTCTTGAGATGCCCCATACAAAAAAGTCAATAGGGCTCCTATCGGGTGATCTGGGTGGCCAAGGTTCACCTTGTTCTTAAGTACCTCGTCCAATCACGTTATAACCGAATCTTTCATTTAAAAATTCACGAATAGTTCAACTAAAATGTGAGGAAGCCCCGTCGTGCGTAAACCACATTTTTCATCTTAACGCATAGGAAACATCAAGTAGTTTAGGTAAAACGTTTTCAAGAAAATGTATGTAGGAGGTACAGGTTAAAGTTCTTGGTAAAAATTATAGTGTAACAAGAAAAATTCCAATAATACCCTTCATACATTCAAAGAAAACTGATGTTGAAATCTAGATTCCATTATGGCATTAGGGTTTTCATCAGACCTCAGAAGTTCATTATAGCATCTCTGGAAAAATTTGCCTCGTCCGTAAACAATATGCCAGTGGTAAAGTCAACATTTTGTTCAATTTTTTGCGAAATCCAGTGGCAAAATTGTAGGTGGGCAGGATAGTCTTGCGGCAGTTAGGCTTGAACCCTTTGTATGTGATACGGGTATAACTGTTGATGCATTGGTGAATCCGACTCTGAGGTGGAATATGGTGGCGACAATTCTGAAATCGATGCAGAGATTTTGAAAGAAATAGTGTCGGAATCGGAAGACAATTTGGAGGATAATTCCGAGGAAGACTCAGACTGGAAACCAGATGCTGTTAATATATCTCCAGGTAGTCAATATGTACCCAATCAAGAATGAAATGGTTTAGTTGTCTATTTCGTACATCTAAGTGATCTCATAAAACTTATGTAAATGCAAAGCCTGGTTTATCACATTGTGCCATTGCTTCTTTTTATAACTCCTGACATGAAAGACGTCATTTGTCGTCATACAAATCAGGAGGCTGTTAAATTCTATGCGGATTGGAAAGCAAAACATCCAGATGCAATCAATGAGTGGAAATTATTGCAAATTAAGGAATTGGATTGTTTCATAGCAATTCTCATCAAAGCAGGCGCCTTGCGATGTCGAAGGGAATCTACACGTGAAATTTGGACAAGGGATACATCGATCCGACGCAGTTTCTTTACAGCTTCCATGTCTGTAAACAGATTTGAATTAATTTCAAAATTTATAAGATTTGACGATAAAACAACCCGTGCGGAGAGGAAGGCACATGACAAACTGGCTGCAATAAGAGAAATTTGGGAACTATTTGTTGAAACCTGCATCAAGAATTTTGTACCTTACGAACATTTAACGGTTGATGAACAAGTTGTAGCCTTTAGAGGAAAGTGCCCTTTCCGACAATATATGAAGTCAAAGCCAGCAAGATACGGAATTAAGATTTGGGCAGCAGCTGATGTCAAAACAAGCTATATATGCAATATACTGGCAAAGGATTGGATAACATTAGGGAAAAAGGCCAGGGACTTCGAGTTATCAAAGACCTTACCCAACCATATAAAGGCAGTTGGTGAGATATAACCACGGACAACTTCTTTACCGGTGTTGGTTTGGCAAAATATTTGCTAGAATCTAAATTGACACTGCTAGGAACTGTGCGCAAGAATAAGTCTGACACCTGCTGAAATTAGCATAAAATCCAGACCTGAGAAATCTTCAATGTTTGCATTTACTCAAGACATAGCTATGGTTTTATATATACCAAAGAAAGGCAAGATGGTTCATTTACTGTCCACTCAGCACGATGATGATATTGTAAGCGAAGCAGATGAAAATAAGCCTATAATGATATTGGATTACAATAAAACCAAGGGAGCAGTTGATAATGCCGATAAACTAGTAAGGGAACATTCTTGCTCCAGAAGAACTAAGCGGTGGCCCTATAGATTATTCATGAATATGATAGATATTGCTGCGCATGATGCGTTTATTTTGCATAATTTGAAGCATTCCGATTGGCTAAAAGGTCACCAAGGCAGACGTCGAATGTTTCTTATGCAACTAGGACAGCAGCTCGCACATAAACATATGGAAAGCCGTGCTAAAATTCCAAATATGCCAAAATATGTGAAAGATGCACTTAGGGATTGTGGAGTTGAACCGGAGCAATCTACACCATCTAATCACCAACAAGAAACAAGCCTAAAAAAGCGAGCAAGATGCTACTTGTATTCTCGAAAGAAGACAAAAAATCGCGCATTATCTGCAAGTTTTTTGATAATTTTGTTTGGGAAAGACACAGAAAGGTTGAAGGTTATGTCTGCAATGTGTGCCATAATAAAAAATAAAAATTTTGATTTCTGTTATGACTTTCCGATTATATGTTTGGATTAAAATACTTGTTTTTACTTCTACAATAAAGATCCTTATCATTTCTCTGTTTTCTGAATTAAGCACATTTTAGTCTGGGGTCCATTAGGGACCCCACTTATGCATTTACGGAATTTTTTGTTACCTATGCACTTAAGGGATAAATTCGTCTAGCCTCAGTACCATTCCCATCTGCAAGGTTCCAAATGTAAACCATATTAGCCATTTCAGCATTTGAATATGCATAAACCATTACTAAAACTTAACCTTTTTATAAAAATAAGCTTAATTTTACAATACGTAATAAATAAGATGACGGCTTCTTATTATTGTTGTTTTACATAGTCTCCCTAAGGTATGTTTAAGTAATTTAAATAATTATGTAAGAATGCACTTGATCAATTAAATCAATGTTGCTGTTAATCGGTTTAGAACACACATTTTCCACCCCTTTAGAAAGATGCTTCAGCATTGTGTGAGTATCAATTAAAGGATTTCTATGGTGAGCGTGCTTAAGCCAATCACCTCGCCACAAAAATATTAAGCAGGTATTTTACGCACTCCCTTGTCCAACATTTTTATGCTGCCTAGATTCAAACTAGATTATCAACGTGACATCCTCCTCTATCAACCTTGCCTTGCCAATAAGGACTTATTAGACGCCATTTTAATTAAAACGCTGAAAGTAATGAGAAAGGAAAATTGAATTTCTATAAAATATGCTCCGTAATAAGGAAAAGTCGATTAACCCATACATGCCGGGATTGTCAATTATCTCACAAACCCCTTAACTCGATTTTATTGTAATATGACGGACCTTCAAAATCTTATAGCCTTGTGTTGCAGATGAGCAATTTTGCAACAATTGAATTTTTTACTAACGCATTCATAATTACTTTGCATTTGTGATGTTAATTCTTAATAGGAGAAGCCCTCCCGGACTGCACCACCGATTACACCAGAGATTTGTTCTAAAGTGACTAGAGTCGAATTTAAAATCAATTCTGCGAGGGGAAACTGACGCAGGATATGTCCGGAAATTGAGATAGTTACTACACGATTGGGATGAATTGACTGATATATCAATCAACAGTTTTCATTTCCCTTTCATAGTCCCCACCATTATACACACTTCCAGCAGTTTATTTAATTAATCTCTATATTATAATCTTTTATATATACAGGACGCAGGGTGGGATTAAGGGGCTCTGAAGCTAAAAATTGTAGGGGGCCCTCATAGTTTCTTATGAAAAATGTAATTTTTTGTATTCACACACTTACGTTTATAAAAAGCGAACAATGAACAACACATAATAATAATTATTATATAAGAATAATAAAGATGATCTTGTCTGAAGCTATTTATTTGTGGCATAATTTTAGTTTTTCTTTAGTTTTATTGGGTTTTTGCCACACTTCTGAAAAAAAATAAAGATTATGTAAATAAGTCCTTGCGCCAAACGGATCAGTCAAGGGTTATTTTTTAAACTAAGTTTGCCTAACCAAAAAATCTCACACTGAAAAAAGCAGATAAGTAAAAAATAACAAAAATCACATTACTATCGAGCACTTCCGTATTATTGACGTTTCGAAAAGCACTCTGTTTTCGTTCTCAAAATAGTAGTAAAAATATTAAACGTATGTCAAGTTTGACAGTTTAAAATTTGTTTATCTGCTTCCATAGAAATATTAAATGATTTTTATTTTATTACTTCTTGTTGATACAACTGCAGCCAACAATGATCGATGTTTACTGAACAGTTTGACACACACTTATCTCCGTTTAACAAAATAATCGCGGTCTCTTTTAATTTTCTTTTTGTTGCATTATCTTGCTTCTCTAAAATTTTTGCCGAACCTCATTGAATCAAATGACCGTTTTCCCAAGCGTGTTCGCAAATTTTGGATTTTTCAAATTCCCGTCTTTTTATATAATTTTTATGTTCCTCAACTCTAACATTCATAGGCCGAGACGTTTCTCCAACATAATGTTTATTGCATTCACAAGGTATACTGTAAATGGAATTTTTTTAATTTTGTATATCATTTTTTGGACGCGTTTTAGACAAAAAATGATCGTAAAGTATTAGTTGCCTGAAAAACTGTTCGAATATTAAATTTATTACCGATTCTTCTTATCTTTTCTGATAATATAGGAATGTATGAAATTTTTATTGTATGATTAATTTCTTTTATTTGTCTTAAAGTGTTCGTTTTATCTGTAATGTTTTTGAATGTTCTATCAACAAAATTTGGAGGGTATTCATTATTTATTCAAACATTTTTAATAAATTTTAGTTCGTTATTAAAAATATCATTGTTTGATGAAATTAATTTTGCTCTATCATATAAACATTTAACAACACCTTTCTTAATATCGATGTGCTGGTTAGATCTAAAATTTAAATATCTATTGGTGTGAGTTTGTTTTCTATAAACACTTGTTTCTACAGAATTTTCATGTTTTTTAATTAAAACATCTAAAAATGGTAGCATATTATTATTTTCTATTTCCAAAGTGAATTTTTCTTTATTGTTAATATCATTTAAAAATTCATTTAATTCTGTAACAGTAAAAGGCCAAATTGCAAAAATGTCATCTACATATCTCCACCAGATAGTTGGTTTTTTATTTATATTTTGCATATAATTTTCTTCAAAAAATCCAAGAAAAAGATGATCTTTACAATGATATTTTCGATCTTTCAAAATAGGAAATTCCTCACCTATAGCCAGGCGTACAACGTAGTAGTAGTACATGAGGTAGTACCTGACAATATCTAGTACCATTTAGGCACTACCTGACAGTATCTAGTACCATTTAGGCACTACCTGACAGTATCTAGTACAATTTGAGCACTACCTGACAGTATCTGGTACAATTTAGGCACTACCTGGCAGTATCTAGTACCATTTAGGCACTACCTGACAGTACTAACACAGGCTCGGTATTATGAAGGCTGGATCTGGCAGTACTGAAACTGGACCTAGCAATACTAACTCAGGATCTGGTAGTATAAGGACAGGATCTGGTAGTATAGGAACATAACTTTAGTTTTAGGTCGGGCCATTATTCGTTATTTTAAACGTCTAGTATCATTTCAAGCCAACTTCAAGGCCAAAAGCATTTTGTTGGTATTTGTGTCACCAATTCCAAATTTGTAATTTGTGCCGATTTCGAAAACAATGGTGACTGGTATCGAAGAAAATAAATCTTTCACCTCACCCACTCAGTAAAAAATGTGTCAGTGTCTTGTGCTTGTCTTAACTGGTCGCCGCCAGTAACATAATTAAAGTGCACATCCTTAACTATTGTTGGAATTCTGTGACCTGCCCTTGTTGTTCTAGGGCTAGGCACTACAGGGAGCAGACCCGCTCTCGATATTTCTGGATCTGCCCATATATTGATTTTGGCTCGGATAATGATGGTTTTCCGAGACATCCCGTAGCCGCCTCTGTAACTGGTCGCATCCCATGCACTCAAACGTTTGGCCACTATTCACTGTCGGCATCTTTAGTGTTGACTCCGCAAAAGCTTTGCCGCGACTGAGACTGAGTGACGTCCACCATTATCCAAAGAACCATTCCCACAGTATCAGTCGTAGTCGGCGGGCCCAGAGATACCGATACCGGGTATACCCCCACAGAACCTAGCCCGAGGGCAGGTCAAAGAATTCCAGCTAAAGCTAGGGATGTGCACTTTAATTCTGCTACTGGTAGAATCTTAATACATTCATTATTTAAAGTTTTTAAATGTGCAGAAAACTAAAATAGTTCGTGAACGAAATTGTTTTTAAAATTATCGGAATAATGAAAAATTACGTTTGTAGCACTGGCAGTTATGTCTTCAGAAGAAGGGATGGTTAACTAAAGAATCCAAAAATATTGCTAACTTCTTTATTATTATTTTATCTACCTTCGGTAGCTACGATTCTATATAAAATTTGTTTTGATATTGTCGTGTTATTTCTGTTGAACCTAATTTTCTGATGCCTTTAAGTTGACACACATCTTTGTAAGAAGTATTCAGTCAAGTCTAAAGTCTTTCACCTGGTGAAAGTGAAAAAAAATAAAACTATATAAGTACCTACCGAAGCCACGAAAATATAATTTTTGTTCTTTTTATATACCTGGATAAAATGTGAACCTACCTGCTTATGTCCACATTTTCTTTAACAGACAACATTGTCTTAAGCTATGGATAATAAGAGCATAATGATGAAAATTTCACACTTTTTTATTTTTCAGATAGGTATATAAACCATGATTTACACCCCTTGCTTGCTTTTTGTTGCGACATTCGCAAAAACATTAATGCACTCATAAAGTAACTAAAATCTGATAATATTGAATCTTATTCCCTTAGTTCTAGACACTTCTGCTTTCAAACAACTCAAGACAGAAGTATTGGATGTTGACATGAATGCACAACATGAATTACACCTGAATTCAACTAATAAACAATTATATTGTATCCAAGCAACATCTAATACAATCTCACAGATCACTCAGTTCTTAAGGGACCCTTTGAGGGTTTATGACAATACCAAATTTCAAAATAGCTATTTATGATATACGTGTTAAAAGTAAGATTTTATTTTGTGAGTGAAGATAACTTCACGAACAAAATAAAATCACTTTTAACACGTATATCATACACTATTTTTTCTACAAAACAATCGGAAGAACTTTAAACTCAATAAAAATAAGAAATCAAAAAATACCACACAGATCGCAATGTATATGAACCAAAATTTTCGTAACAACCAGTGCTGTTGTTAGTTACGGAAAAAATGCAAAAATATTGACAGCATTTTCTAGTAATATTATAAGTATAATGAATAATCTCGATAATGAGCGTAACGAATCCATCCCTGCTGAAATCGAAGAAGCCGCCAGTCGAGCAACATTGGAATTATTGCCGGCGAAATCAAAGGAACAGTACGAAATCGCTTATAGACGCTTTTCGGAATGGTGCAACATTAAAAAGGTCCCTGGGAAATGTAACGAAAGTGTTTTACTGGCATATTTTGAGAAAAAAGCCAAGATATGGAAATCTTCAATGCTGTGGTCAAATTATTCCATGATCAAAACTATGTTAAAAATAAAGCAAGATCAAGATATAAGCAAACATTATAAACTTATTGCTTTTTTAAAACGGAAGGGTGAAGGATATCAAGCAAAAAAGACGCATATCGACAAATTTCTCACAGAAGCAGAAGACGAAAAGTATCTGATGATGAAAGCCGCAGCAATAGTGGGTGTCTTCGGGGCGTATCGCCGGGAGGAATTGTGTCAGATGACCATCGACAATATCGAATATTTGGGCACTTCGGTTGTTGTGACCATACCAAATACTAAAACGAAAGTGGCTCGGACTTTCAGTGTTGTTGGTGAATTCTATTTAAACTTTTTTAGAAAGTATATGGCACTCCGGCCACCCAACGCTGACCATAGACGACTTTTTCTTAAATATATGAAGAATAAATGTGTGAAGAATTCAGTCGGAATTAACATGTTTGGTAAAATGCCTGCCGACATTGCAGAGTTCTTGAATCTACCAAGTCCTCAGCTCTACACCGGACACTGTTTTCGTCGTTCATCGGCGACATTATCAGATTCTGGTGCAAATCTTACTACCATCAAGAGACATGGAGGATGGAAATCTTCGATGGTAGCTGTAGGCTACATTGAAAATTCACTGGAATAGAAGAAGGAAATTGCGTGCCAACTACTTCCTACTGCTGCAACTACTAGCAAGACCACCAATACTACCAGTAGTATTTCTACAGAAAATATATGTGTCACACATGTTGACAGTAAAACCAACTAAGTATGATGACTCCGCAGGGAATTACAATTTCAAATTGTTCTAATTTTACTATAAATGTTAATAGTAATAACTAGTTAAAATGTTGGTTTGTACTTATTTAAAATAAAAAGTTGTTCATGTGTTTGTTAAAACGTTTTATTAATTTTCAAAACAAAATTTAAATAATCTTTGATTTACTTTTAACACGCGTATCAAACAATGACATTTTTAACATCAAAAATGACAATTAAAAAGCCCTCTTTTAACAGTTTTGTAGAAAAAAATAATTTCAGAGCATATATTGTATATATAAAATTGTATTTATTAATGAAATTTGTTAAGTGCTATACAACATCCATATCAAGTAATTGTATCGAGTAAAATTGAATTCATATAACATGGCAGCAGTGATTAGGTAAAAATGTTTTTAAAATTATTTGTCTATGCACATACCGGAAATCAAATTACTGCATGGAGTGCGGACGAACGTAGTGGAACTCACTTATCTAATTATCTCTATAAAACCATTTTACAGCTGTCAAAACCTTTTAAAGCCTTTATTGGGTTAATCATGAACTTATTAGCTTATCTGAGTGCTTTAATGCGTCTACATTGATATTTGCGTCGTTTTTCCATTCAGGAATGCATAATGAACACGATAAAACACTATATTATTTAAAATCGTTAACTATAACATATTCGCGTTTAGGAAAATTATATACTCTTGGATGTGGAATTTATAGGAACTTCATATTCAATTACAAATACTGTATGCAAATAATAACATCACAAAGACAAAAAGATTGTCTATAGTGATTTGTAAGTTATACTGTAACAAAATCAAACAAAAAAACCTTTTCATTTCATTTCTAATGTTTTAATAATCACTTAACACGCGGCACACGGAAGTTCACTAGATATGGACCATACAACTAACAATAAAATTTTCTCCGCCATGAAAATTGCTTTAACAAATTGCAGTAAAACGCCTAATATAATGTTGAGTAATACACAACATAACATTCCAGTTGCAGACATTGTGATTAAACAGAGATAGTCGTTACTTTTTGCCTACCTTTACGATACAGTTAATAAATAATTTACTTTTGTTGATGGGATTTATGCTACAAACATGTCGTTTTGCTACTATATACAGGTGATAAACAACATCTACTTGTGTACAAAGAATTAAGAACTTCTATAAAGCCAGGACATTGATATTGAGCTTAAGAGGTATACTGCGAAACTTGAAAGTGAATTGAAAAATAATCCACAATTCTTTTGGCACTATATTAATGAGAAAAGAAATTTAAACTATATCCCAGATTGTATGGTTTATTAAGGTGACAAAATTAGTCAACCGCAGACTATTGTTGGCGCTTTTGCTGATTTTTTTAATGATTCTTATCATTTGTCTTCCGAATTTGCTGTTACTGATTATGTATCTTGTAGTGTTCCTTGCTTGTCCGTGCCTAATATATCCGACGAGTGTGTAGCTAGAGCACTTAAAAAAACTTAAACCTAAAAATACTAATGGTTTTAATGGTATTCCTGCGTTTTTATTGAAAGACTGTGCTACAATTTTAGCTTATCCCCTTTCCATTTTATTTGATTTGTCACTTAAATCTGCAACTTCCCCTGATGTTTGGAAAAAATCAAAAATTATTCCGGTGTTTAAAAAAGATAATAGAGAAGTTATAGAAAATTATAGAGCTATTATTATCTTAAATAATTTGAACAAAGTTTTTGAAACAGTTATTCATGAGATACTCTTTAGTCATGTTAAATCTCAAATTAGTATTGATCAGCATGGGTTCATGCCCGGTCGGTCTACAGTTACTAATTTACTTTGTCTTACTCAGTTTTGTTGTGAAAAACTTGAAAATGGAGGCCAAGGTCATTTATACAGATTTTTGCAAAGCTTTTGACAGGCTGGACCACGGTATTTTGTTACGTAAATTATCTACTTTTGGATTAAATATAAATTTTTTGAGATTTTTTAAATCTTACTTATATAATAGAAGTCTGTCAGTACATTGCCGTGGTTCCAGTTCTGCCGAAATAGAGGCGACTTCAAGAGTACCTCAAGGTTCTGTACTTGGTCCCCTATTGTTTAATGTTTTTATAAATGACATCACATGCGATCTATCTTGCCGCTCATTACTGTATGCTGACGACTTGAAATTATTTACGACAATTGAATCTCTGGAAGACTGTATTTTGCTACAACGTGATATTGCAGTGATTAATCAATGGTGTTTACATAATAACCTATTTCTTAATATTAATAAATGTAATGCCATGATATCTACTAGAAAATTAGCTCCTATTAAATTTGATTACACATTAAACAACCAGAAACTTAACTCTGTTACGCAATATAAAGATCTGGGGGTGTGTTTTTCATCTAAATTATCTTTTTCTGATCACATTGACAGCATGGTATGCAAGGCTATCAAGAATTTAGGGTTTATAATACGCAACAGTCATTAGTTTGAAGGGCACGGTACGCTTATAGTATTATATAATGCATTTGTAAGATCTAAGCATGAATATGCTTCTGTTATTTGGAATCCTTGCTATGAATGTCATTTAAATCATATTGAAAGACCCCAAAGACGATTTGCTAAGTACTTATGGTTTAAGTATGATAGGGTATATCCCTCAGTTGGATTTTCCAATGAACAATTGTTATCCAGATTTAATATGTTTGAATTGTCTTTACGTCGTAAATATTACTCCGTAGTTTTTCCATATAAGTTATTAAATAATTTCGTTGATTGCCCGGAACTTCTTTCTTATATTAAATTATTACCACCTAATTTAGTAACGCGTTTTCGTTCTTCTATGTTTCATATTCCCACATGCAGGACTAATGCTCTTAATTATGCTCCAATTTTTGTTATGTGTACAATTATTTCTTAGTGCATAATGCCTTATATTTATTTTTTTGTAACGTTGAAAATATTAAAAATGCATTTTTTCATTAATTTTAATATGTATGTAAATTTTGTATACTCGGTTTTATTTTGTTTGTATATATTTGTTATTACTCGTTTGTTTTTTCCTGTCCTGTAATTGGATTATGTCTGGACAGTGTATTGAAAATAAAATATCTATAATCAAAATGTCCTTTTACAACATTGTGGCGTAGGTAGTAATTTTTCTTAACCATGCACAAATTTTCTCCATTCTTTTCTATTTCTTGTCAGTTCTTTTGCTTCTGTCCACGTCTTTCCTCTTTTCTGTATTATTTTTCCAATAACTTGATTCCATGTTGTTCTTGGTCATCCTCTTCCCCTTGCTTGCCATACCTTCTTAACCGGTCTTGCACTATCCATCCTTTGTAAGTGTCCCCACCAACTCAGCTGTCTTTTCTCAATAAATTCTAATATGGACTGTATTTTTAAATCCTCTCTAACCTTAACATTTCTTATTTTGTCTTCCCTTGTTATACCCTTTATTCTTCGTAAGTATTTCCTTTATGTTGCTTGTATTTTGTTTTTTGTCTTTTAGATAGAACCCATGATTCACAGCCGAATGTCAGAATTGGACGATAAATTGATTTAAAAACGTTTAGTTTTCTTTTCTGAGAAATTTCTAATTTTTCCTATTAACTTATTACTCATTGTATAATATAATTTTATTGTCTCTTCTATTCGTCTATTTATTTCTGCTCCTTGTTTTCCACTTTTTTCTATCTCCACTCCTAAATACTGGTAGACATCCACTTGCTGTATATTTTCATTTCCTACTATTATATTAACGCTTTCTTGTTTGTCTCCTATCATCATGACTTTCGTTTTCTTCTTGCTCATGTTCATTCCATTTTGTTCAAGTACCAAGTTCCATACATTCAAGTTATGCTCCAAATCTTTCTTACTTCCTGACAAGATAACTACATCATCAGCAAATACTCCCTCTGAAATATCGACCCTTTGTAGGTTTCTGTATCCGATGTTTAACTTTTTTACTTCTGATGCACATTTTTTTATTATTTCGTCTATAAATGTTATAAAAAGCGTTGGACTTAATCCCCCTCCCTGTCTCAATGCACTATCCTCGTATGACTCCGTATTTTCTGATGCATTTAGTAATTCCTCGAAGTACTCTTTCCATCTTGTCATTATATCTTCTTCTTCTGTCAATATGTATTGTATGTTTCTGATGACTGATTTTAGCACTGAATAAAACAGTTTCTGATTATTTTTATTATTTTCCTCCATTTTTCCTCCAAATTTTTGTTTAGTATATAACTATTTTGTAATTGTTTCCAACAACCCATAGAAAATTGCAACGAGTGCATTATAATATTGTGTTATATAGTTGCTGTATAAACATTCTGACAATGTTTTTATGACATGCTGTTTTATAAGATTTGTTTCGAAAACGTCTTTGTAGCTGTTGTTGTCAAGGTAACGGCTTAGAAATTATGACTGAATTTCAGTATATAACTTCGTACTTGGTAGCCCTGCCCTGCCCTGCCCCGCAAGGAAGCCAGATAGGAAAAAATGTATATGAAGTACTGATATTATTTTGATTTCCGCTGTAATGCCCTTTCATTTTTAACCACTAGTTTCTGCACACCATGTATTCATTCACACATAGAGATTTTTAGGCAAAATTTAAAGTTCAATATTTTCAGCAGGAATGCAAATTTTTTAACGCGGCTTGCAAATTTTAAGAGCTAGTTTTTTTTCGGATTAAGCTGCATGACGTATATTTATCGTAGAACCATAGGTTTATTTAAATTTAAAGTTCAATATTTTCAGCAGGAATGCAAATTTTTTAACGCGGCTTGCAAATTTTAAGAGATTTTTAGTTTTTTTCGGATTAAGCTGCATGACGTATATTTATCGTAAAACCATAGGTTTATTATATACGGGGTGATCAATGTCATGCAAAAAATCAAAAAGTTTGTATGAGTGAAATTTCCGCAAAAAAATATTTTTTGGTCATTTCAATATGATTCGTTACTAAGGTAACATCAATATCTCTAGACTTTTTTGTCAGTTTTTTTATTAAAGCCCTTAGGTCTTGTACACACTACTCAACATAAAATTTGGGTAGCAAAATTTTTAAAATTCTATAACTTGACATTGGATTGACGGTTCTTGATGATTTTTGCAGATTTGGAATCCTTATTTCACGTAGATTTTCTATGGTCTAAGCATTTTATTTGAGAGTCGAAATTTACACATTATATCGGGTCGATAATAAACAAAAACGTATTGTACGACACGCTCTAAGGTTTGGCATTATTTTTTATTAAGTTTTTGTAAAAATAAATTCTCACCTCAAGTTGTTTTTATTTAATGTTCTTCTCACTATTCTGTCCGAAACTCACACCCCAGTTTCTTGTCTCAAAGAATCATTCAGTTTTACACAGTTCGTTGTCCACCCCCATGCCCATAATTATGATCGGGTGTAATTTCTACGCGACGCGTCCATTTCAAAGAAGTTAACATTATTTAAGAAATAAGTGAGAAGAACATTAAATAAAAACAACTTGAGGTGATAATTTATTTTTACAAAAACTTAAATAATACCAAACCTTAGAGCGCGTTGTACCCTACGTTTTTATTTATTATCGACCCGGTATAATGTGTAAATTTCATATAATAAAATAAAATGCTTAAACCATAGAAAATTTACGTGAAATAAGGATTCCAAATCTGCAAAAATCATCAAGAACCGTCAATCCAATGTCAAGTTATAGCATTTTAAAAATTTTGCTACCCAAATTTTATGTTGAGTAGTGTGTACAAGGTCTAAGGATCTTAATTCAAAAAGTGACAAAAACGTCTACAGATATTGATGTTACCTTAATAACGAACCATATTGCAACGACCCAAACAATTTTTTTGCGGAAATTTCACTCATACAAACTTTTTGATTTTTTGCATAACTCCATTGATCACCCCGTATATAATAAACCTATGCTACGATAAATCTGTCATACTGCTTAATCTGAAAAAAACTAGCTCTTAAAATTTGCAAGTCGAGTTCAAAAATTTGCATTCCTGTTGAAAATATTGAACTTTAAATTTTACCTAAAAATCTCTGTGTAAGTTCGGGTGACCAGCAGTTTATCTGGCCCAGACGCATTCATTAAAGCAGCTGTAATATCAAAATGTTTTGTCAGCAAAGTAATGCTAAATATGCGTTGTCTAATACAAACATTTATTTAATTCTTTATTTCTAGTTCTCCGAGATGAATTTCGTTTCGAACCACAAAGCACTAGAGTGGCTGCAGGAGAAGACATTGTCATGGAGTGTTCTCCACCGAAAGGTACGCCAGATCCGCAAGTGATATGGAGGAAGGACGGTCAAACGTTAACAATCGATGGTCGGTTAAAGTTGGTTGATGGTTATAATCTAGCCATCACTGACACCAAAACGTCGGATGATGGTCGCTATCAGTGTGTTGCCAAAAACACTGCGGGTATAAGAGAGTCTGCTGTTGCCGTTTTGAAAGTTTATGGTAAGTTTAAACATATTTTTTACATTAATTAATTATTGAAATTAAATTACAAAAAAGATAGGAATTGCATATAAATTTTTTTTATCAAAAGTTAAATCTGGTCGCCATTATTTGATATTGAAATTTTCATCAATATTTTTTTAAATTTAATGTTTTTTTTAGGGTTTTTAGATTGTGGTTCGGTTTTTCAAATATCCAGTTTTTTTTGTGTTTAGTACTCTAACAGACCTTCGTTAGAAGTTTCATCAAAACAGAAGTTTTAGCTCCATTAATTTTAAGGTTTTCCTAATGGTCAAAAATTTGTCAACACTTTGTATACGGATCGGTATTTCGCATTTTCTATAACTGTTCCGAAACGGAAAAAAATTAAAATTTCCTCGAATTTGAACATTTGAAATGTTCAAATTAAAATTTAAAGTTACAATATCGTCGTCAAAACAGTCGAGTAGATCTCGGAAGACACAATAAACACCTCTCGTTTTCTAAACGGCCCGGAAAACGTCGCAAAGTACAAACTTATTTTTTGACGTTTCTCTTGTGACGTTTTGCCAGACGTTTTTTTCAAATTTTTCGAAAAGGGGCGCTCTCGGTACGTCGTTTGTCTTGCTCGTCATAGAAATTCACCGACGGTTACCGAGAAGCCTCAAGAAAAGAGCAATATAACTAGGAAAGCGCGAAAAAGACTTCACCGAAACACGACAGAGCAACACAGCAAGAACCCAGCTCCTCGTACCCTGTGCTGCCCCTTTCCTCTGCTCCCCGTTTCCTCTGCTCCCCCTACTTCCCCTGCGTGTCTCGCGAGTGTCACATTTTTGGCCCAAGTGTGAGAGCGAGAGTCACCTACTGCTTTTAATATATAAAGTGAGAAGGATTTAAGTAATCATCAAAATAATAATCATCAATATCGAGAATTTTAGGCCGCCAAAGTTTATTACTTTGTTTCAATTATTTTCTCTAAATAAGGCAGTTAGGTTGACAAAAATTGATACAGTACAGGCAGATAATCTGTATAACTTAATTGTAATACGTTTTATTTCTTTTTGTCAGTGTCTTACTTCAGAATATACAAAAAATTATTGGAAAAACTAAATTTTACGCCTTAGGCCCGCTACAGACTATGTGTGAATTCGCGATTCGCAATGTGCGATGCGTGGTTTGAAAGGAATTCGTGCATCGTGTGTAGGGTTTCTATGAATGGATTTTTAAAGAACAAAATCCCACACACTATTCGCGAATTCCTCGCATATCAAGTATTAGGCCCGCTACAGACTATGCGTGTATTTGCGATTCGTGATATGCGAGGAGTACAGATAGATGTAAAGTTCATATGCAGATATTTGTGAAACGTATAGTTTAGAAGTTATTGCGGAATTATCAGGTACGGAGCTTTTATTTTAAAATTAACAAAATCTTTAGTTTTGAATATAAAATTAGAATACAACAATTACGTTTTACACAGATGTTCCACAAATCATACAAATATTTTAGGCAACGGCCATACCACGATGTAAAATACCAGTTCTCGTCCGATCACTGAAGTCAAGCATCGTCGGGCGCGGTTAGTACTTGGATGGGTGACCGCTTGGGAACACCGCGTGTCGTTGTCCACTTTTTGCAATTTTTTACGAAAACACCGTGGAATATCGCATAGGCACTGAGTCCTGAACATTTAATTTTCAATTTTGATTTCATACTTTTGAATTTCCTGTCTATCTATATTCTATAATATTGGAATGAATGAAGCTCACCTAAAATCTCGAAATTTAGATAATTTCATCTTACAATTATTAGGTTAAGTGAGATAAGGTTATTTCGATCGTTATACTAGCTACAGACGAGGAGTTCAGGAATAGTGTGTAGAGTTTTGTTTGTTAAAAATCCATTCATAAAAACCTTACACACGATGCACGAATTCCTTACAAATCGCGAATCGCGAATTTACGCATAGTCTGTAGCGGGCCTTATTCTACATAAAATGATTATCAATATTTATTTATTGCAAGAAATCTACTCATTTCGACGGCTTCTATAGTTTCCCAAATTTAGCTTATAAAATGTGTGAAATCCCTCTTAAATTTAAACTGATAACACAGTTATACAATACGAACGCCGCCGCCGGCTGTGGAACGTTCTAAATATACATCCCCCTGTTTACCAAAGTGCAAAGTGCTCGGACAGGTCGATTTTGTTTTTTAGAAGTTCATCATTTCCGGTAATGTACTTTTTTACCTTCCACTTACGGTGACATCATCAAATTTTTTAAACGACAACCAAAATTTTTTATTACCAATTCTGATTTTCCTTGAAATTCTGCATGTAAGCAGATATTTACTAGATATGGTATATATAGTATTTCTTGAATATTTTGGTTTGACAGACGGGGAATAATTGAATAGGCGGCTGGGTCACATGACCTTACTCCTTTAGATTTCTTTCCTTATATTATATAATTGTTATAATTTGTTTTCTTTCTGTATTTGTTATATTTAATTTCATTATTGTAATTTACTGTTATTGTTCCTACTTCCTGTATTGTCATTAATTCTATTTTGTCGAATTATTATTTGGATATTTATTTCTTCATAATATTTACTTTATTTTGCTAGTGGTGGGCTATACAAAAACATTAATTTGTTTACAATAGATAAATATTTCATGGCAACTTCAATATTCAATTGTGCATTTTAAAACATTAAACGTCCATATCTGATAAACTTTTAAAGCAATACCTATGACCAGGTATTTGTTGTTCGACGAATTTCAAGGAGAATCAGAATTCGCAATAAAAAACTTTGGTTGCCATTTAAAAACTTTGATGATGTCACCATGGGGAGAGGGTGGGTGGTAAACAGCATTGCCGGAATAACAAAGTGGACCTATCCCAGTGTTTTGCACCTAGGCAAACAGGGGATTGTATATCACGCGTTCACACGTATGGGTACCTAGATAGTAATAAACCATTTTTTATAATAATAATTTTTTCGCCGATCTACATTAAAGGTATAGTTTTAGTGACAGCTGTCAGGCACTAAGGCGCCACATTTACTGCCTAGGCATTAGAAATCATTTTTACTGTCACTAAATTAAAAATTAAAATTTGTTGACTAACGAAAGTAATTTTATTTATTGTAAACATTTATAGTGAAATTAGAATAGCTTGTAAGGGATCCCCTGTCCTGTTTATTTTAAAACTTTTACTTCGTCTATGTATAGGGTTTCCATACGTCCGGATTTACTCGGACATGTTTGGGCTTTTTAGGCGTCCGGGGAAGTCCGGCCGGAATTTTTAAACATATCCGGGGAATGCTAAGAGACAGATAAAAAAAAATAAACTTAAGTTTGTCACCTTTATCATTACATCTCTATTAAGATGTCACTGCATTCCGCTCGGACGCGCACACATCTCAAGTTAGATTTGAAATTCAAGGTTATTATTTCTGAACGCTATCTCGGCCGACGAATTTAAATGTTTTAAAGTGAATGAATTTAAAACATATAGAGAAAAATAACTGGGAAAAGAACATTCTCCCATGTATTAGTTATCTTCTAGAATAATAATGACGATGGAAAACTATTTGGTCAATATTCTTCGAAAAAATTTTGTAACAGATACATTTACTGTGGACGAACATAATTTGCCTGCTCACAAAAAGTGGTCAATTTATTTCCATTGAAGTTTTTTCTGAGTTGCTAAAAATGTGTGCATTTTTCTTTGCTATAACAGCCCACAACGCGAATGTGGAGCGAATATTTTCTTTAATAGCAGCTTAATGGTCGAAAGATCGAAATAGGCTTACACTTGAGTCTGTAAAAGGTATAATAATGACCATATTTAATTTCAACATGACCTGCTCTGAGTTCTATAATTTTATAATATCACCAGAAAACTTTTCCATTTTGAATGAAGTTCAAGGGTCTGAAAAATATACTTTCTAAAAATATCATCTATATTTTTTTGTACCTAAAGTGTTTTTTATATACTTTCATAAAGTTCTATATTTAAGTTATTATTGTTTTTAAAATAAATAAAAAAATGAATGGGTATTTCTATTAATTTTACCCTTTATCTTTCCTTCAAAATGTAATAAATACGAAATACATATAAGCACAACATGTAGTATATTGCATGAAAGACGAAAAAACAGGCAATTTTTTTGTGGCCAATAAAACAATTTTTTATCCGCCTAGAGGGCGCAGCGAACCATAAACGATATTTCAAAAATCTGTTTATATCAGGTGGAAGGTATCAATTCTGCAATAAAAATTCATTACTAATAAGTTTTCTCTATCTCTTAAAATAAAAAAGTTAGACAGTCTTAAAGTTTGGGCACTTTACAGGTTTTTTTGTTATTACTCATAAAGTTGGCCATGGATCTCTAATTTGTTTTTACGAGCATAAAGACCTCCAAAAATGCAACAAAAAACAATTAAAGATTTTTGACGTGTCTCGCATATTAAGCGAGATACATGGGAGTGGCCCTCTTATGTAATACAGCCTGTATATGAAGCTCAGAGCTACTTTGAATGTCTACAACAACATAGATATTTGAAATATTTAAAATTAACAGTATTCTTGAAACGGCAATCGGATGGATATCGTGCTAAAAATTACACGTTTTAGAAAATGAACAAATTAAAAAAATTCTAATGGAGGCACCTGATGATACGTATTTAGGTACAAAAGTAATTATAACAACATATTTCTGTAGAAGAAGAATAGCGACTTATGATATTTGCCATACCTGGGGCGTGTCAATGTGATGAATTCCTTCAAATAAAAATTGGAGATATTGAAGATATGGGAAATAAATAGTTAGCTGATCATTCTGCCAACTACAAAAGCAAATAAAAAAAGATCCTTACCAATAAGTTTTCTCTATCTCTTAAAATAAAAAAGTTAGACAGCCTTAAAGTTTGGGCACTTTACAGGTTTTTTTGTTATTACTCATAAAGTTGACCATGGATCTCAAGTTGTTTACGAGCATAAAGGCCTCCAAAAATGCAACAAAAAACAATTAAAGATTTTTGACGTGTCTCGCATATTAAGCGAGATACATGGGAGTGGCCCTCTTATGTGATACAGCCTGTATATTGACTCTAATGAAAATTTCATCTTTTGCATAATTCAGAAAAATATACCAGTAGGTAGTATATTTTCTGAAAAAGACATAACATTATTCTCAGCCCGGTTATCAATATTTTTGTTATATATTTACTGATAAATGTTCTTCGATTTTTCTGTTAATAAGTTACACTATTTGTTTTGCTGATTCTGACGGAGTTAATGTGAATTAACTCTAACTATTAATTAATTCCAAATAATAAATAGTTATTTTTAAGAATTTAAATAGGAACAATATAGCGATTACTGTGTACCTAAGTTATTGACTTAATAACGTTGGTCTCGTAACAACCACAGACGATCTGAGTTTTTTAAAAGTGTGTATACCACAAGTAATATCAATTTCAATGCTGCAAATTTTGATCACAATTATAATTTGGACTCTTGTCGATAGACCAAATAACTGAAGGTGAAGTTGAGCAGGCTATTAAGACTCTAAAACCCAAAGCCTCTGTTGGTGTAGATGGGTTACCTCCCTATTTTTTAAAGCCTACTGTCATTTAATCAAGTCACCTTTAACAGCTTTATTTAATGTTACATTAAAATGTAGATGTTTTCGTAACTGCTTGAAAGTGGCTCGAATTGTTCCTATATATAAGAGTGGTAACACGAAACTAATTATAAACTGTAGGTCCATTTCTATATTGTCAGCAGTTTCAAAAATATTGGAGAGAGTGTTACATACCAGAATTTATAATCAGCATTTTTGCTGATTTTATTGCAAATTAAATGTCGAAAAAAGGTCAGGTTTGACGTTATATATACTGACCTGGCTAAAGCTTTCGATAAAGTGGATCACACTGTGCTGTCCTATATACTAAAATCTTTCTCATTTAATGAAAATCTCATTAAACTCTTAGTCACATTTACATAACAAAATCCAGTTTGTAAAATATAACAATCAAGTGTCTGACACATTTGTAGCTACTTTAGGACTGCCTCAGGGTTCAATACTAGGGCCTCTCTTATTCATAATATTTATAAACGATATAGTTCGCGGCATAAAATATTCGAATATTCTATTATATGCAGATGACGTGAAATTGTGAAATTACAGGAGGATCTGAATCAAATAAATGAATTTTGTGTAAATAACTGTTTAGTCATAAATAAAGGCAAATGTAAATCTGTAATATTATACGGTTTGAGCATAATTATAAAATAAACAATATAGAATTAGAACGGTTACTAGAAATTAAAGATTTAGCGGTAATATTCACAAGCGATTTTAGATTTAGTAGTCATATAAGAGACTGACGTGTTCTAGACGACTTAGTTGTATATTAAGGACAATACGATATTTTAAAAGTATAAAGACATGTATACAGTTATTTAATGTTCTGGTTCGATCCAAATTAGAATATGCGTCAGTAGTATGGTCTCCCCCTACCGTTAATCACTCGGAAATTATCTAAAAGGTCCAAAAACAATTTGAAAGAAGTATATATTTTAAGAAACATGGAATATTCCTTGTGTATCCAGTTATGGTGTCATATCATTCACAAATAAATGAGTTCAGTATCCAGTCTCTGCATAATCGAAGAGAAAATGCTCAAGTTCTATTTATTTATAACATATTTAGATCAATTATTGTGTATGTACCTGAATTACTAAACGCTATTTCTATAAATGTACCTGACATTAGGTTAAGACAACGCGGTTATTTATTTAAGATCAAAACGGCATTGTCGCCATTACAAAATTGCCTGACATCATGTAATTTATTTATGAGAGAAAGAAATACAGACTTTTTTAATGTGAGTAAATGTAATTTAGTGATTAGTTTGTCATAGATACGATTTTTGTTATACTCACTGTGCGACAATTTTGGAATGTATTCTGTTCGTTTGTGCAGTATAAATAAATTTCTGTATCATTATTATTAAATTATTAAGTATTATAATGAAAGAAGTATCATACAATTTTAATAATATAAAATAAATAGCATTATTTGCTATTATGATAAAATTGATCGGCGAAAAAAATGTGTTTAACTTGGTAGTAAAGTAGATGAAATGCCTTGGCTGCTTTAAGGTCCATTTATACACATCAGTGCCGTATCAGTTCAGTGTCAGTTCAGTATCGGTGTTATTTGTGGTCGATCACTGATGCCAGTTTACACATATCCGTCCGTAGTCCGTAAAAAGGAGTTAGTAGATGGTCAAATAAAGTGATCTGAATATATTTATCATGTAATTGATCAAAATTTTGTGCTAGGTCGATAAGCTTTTCCTCCTTTGTTAGTAATAGAAAAATCTGATCAGTTCGTCAGTAGAATTGCAAAAATATCGTCGCCGGCGTATTTAAAAGCCACTGAACGGACACTGAAGCAGCACTGACAGCACTGACAGCACTGATACGGCACTGTGACGGATGTGTATAAACACGCCCATTTAAAATCTAAGCAACATTTTTTTAGTTTTCACTGATACTGATACGGAACTGACACAGCACTGATATGTGTAAATAGACCTTTAACAGACTCGGCTGCGACTCGTGTGCTAAATGCCAGCCGCGGCATTAAATCTTGTACTTTACTGCCTATTTAAAATAATAACTATTATTCCTACTGAGTTTTTGAGTTAAAATAACAAATGACATAATGAACTGGCAACTGATAAAAAATTTATATTTTATTGTGTTATACTTTTGAAAACAATGGAAATTTACAAGAAATGCATCAAAATTATCATTTCTTAATGACATCTATCTTTTTCCAGTAAAACCATTTATGGTCCGTCCTCCCGAAGATATAACAGCACTGGTAGGGTCAACTGTTGAATTATCTTGTGCAGTTGGTGGTGATCCTGTCCCGGATGTCCTATGGCGCAGAACCGCACCTGGCGGTACTATGCCACTAGGAAGGGTAAGGGTTTTGGAAGACCGCACTCTACGCCTAGAACAAGTAACCTTGCTCGATCAAGGACGATATACCTGCGATGCGGATAACTTCGCTGGAGCTGTTTCAGCATCTTCACTGTTAACTGTCCATGCACCACCCACATTTACTACAAGACCCCTCGCCCAAACGGTAGAAGTCGGTCAAGAAGTCAGTTTTCATTGCAGTGTCACGGGGAATCCAAAACCTTTCATTTTCTGGTCATTTGAAGGTGACAGGGCGTTAGTGTATGCGGGATCGCCATTCGGCAACTTTGAAGCTTTTACTTCATCTGAAGGCCAATCCACTTTAATCCTGAAAGATGCTCAAGTTCAAAATTCTGGCACAGTAGTGATATGTTCTGCAATAAACGTGGCTGGTTCCGCATCGACAAGAACTAGACTTACAGTAACCTCCAAGGAGGATCGTCCTCCTCCTGTTATAACTCGTGGACCTAGCAATCAAACCCTACCAATCGATTCTGTGGCGTATTTAATATGTGAAGCAAATGGTAACCCAAAACCTGTTATTTCTTGGTACAAGGAAGGGGTACCTGTGGCATCTACGACACGTATTAATATGACTAACCCTGGTAGAGTAGAAATTTTCAAATTGCAAAAGGAAGACTCGGGTCCTTATACCTGTGTAGCTTCGTCACGAGGTGGTAAAGCCACATGGACAGGGCACTTACTAGTTGAAAATCCAAAGAATCCAAACATAAATTTCTTTAAAGCTCCTGAACCTATCATGCTTCCAGGACCACCAAGCAGACCACATGCTTTAAATCAGTCAGAAGGTAGTGTCACCATAGCTTGGGGGCAAAATAATAAAATTGGATCTTCAAGCCTATTAGGCTATCAGATTGAACTTTTTGGTAGGGAAGAGGGGGTTACTCCAACTTGGACCGTGGTGGCTCGACGAATTCCAGGCCCAATATATACCCAACATCTATTATCCCCAGATGTGCCATATACATTTTTGGTACGTGCAGAAAATGCACATGGTTTAGGACCACCATCGCAACTGTCAGAGCCTATTATTGTCGGACCTGATTCCACGCAAAACTGGGGTAACCCGGAAGTAACTGTATTAAGTGAGGCTAGAGCCAACTTAGTAACCACAAATGATGTAGTAAAACTTTCTGAAGCAATACCAGTTACTTCCACATCTATAAAACTAATTTGGCTAGTGTCAGATTCTACATATGTTGAAGGGTTGTACATTTACTATATTTCCCTTAATAGTGCACCTGAACTGCCCAAAACTTATAGTATGCTGACTGTATTACATACTGGTGGTTCCTCAAGTTTTACTATAAATAATCTAGCCAAGTGGTCTAAGTATGAATTTTTCCTTGTGCCTTTTTTCAAGACTGTCGAAGGACAACCTTCTAATTCTAAGACAATAAAAACCCTTGAGGATGGTAAGTCAAGTCTTATTATTCAAAAACTTTATTTATAACTGTCAATAAATTGCAGTTCCAACCGAACCGCCTTCTAATATGGAAGCCCTATTGCTCAATTCAACAACTGTATACCTAAAATGGAAGTCGCCACCCGCAATTTCTTTAAATGGAGAACTTCAAGGCTACAAAGTTGAAATTAAGAGTAATGGATCTAGCGCATCTGAAATTATTAGTGTTGGTAAAACACCTACTTTACTCTTAGGAAACTTGTCTTCTGGTATTTCATATTTTGTAAGAGTAGCTGCGACAACTAGAGTAGGATTAGGTCCGTTCAGTGCAGCTGCCACATTAAGACTTGATCCAGCGACAAGACCAACTGATGACAACAATCAGAGGTTTGTCACTGTTTTATTATTTCATTGTTATTGTTATTGATTATACTTTAAATGTTATAACTTCCATTATTTTTAGGCCAATTGGAGCAGACATGCAATCGGGCGAATTTATAACTGAAACATGGTTCATGGCACTCCTGATAAGTATGGTTTCTGTAATGGTATTTCTCTTTGGAGCAATGTTTTTGGTTCGACGAAGACAATTGCTATCGAAGAAGACAATGACACCCAGCCGATCTAATGGAGGAGTTTTAACAACTCCTATGGCTTCTAAGCACGAAGCTCCTCTATGGTTGGAAAAAGATAATTTACCAGATTATACCGCTTCTGTGCCAGATTATTCTAAACTTACTGCAAATGATTATCACAGGAAAGACTGTAGTAGCAATGGTATAACACCACAATGCAATGGTTTTCTGCATCACGGCAGTGTGAATTTGCATTCAAATCCATTGCATCAGAGTGAATTCAGTCGTCCGGATAAATTAGAATATAGTTCAGAAAAATGTTATCCGATTAGTGGAAGAAGCTATAAAGATTATTCCAACATGCAAGTCCAAGATTATGCTAGCCCAGACCTGGGGCCTGATTCAAACAGAACTTCTCAAATAGCTGACTATGCTGAGGTAGACGCTAGTATGTGTAACAAGGATAGTGGTTCTACATCACCTGCTCCATATGCAACGACAACTCTTGTAGCCGGAAGTAAACGAATGGTAAGCATTAAATTGAAAAATATGCCCTTTAGATTAATGTTAATGAAGAAATCTCACTTTTTTATGCAACAATGTTCGTAAACTGAGTTAGTTTCAGAAAGCGTGAACCTGATGGAAGACACAAGCTTTCTTCTCACATAGCTGTTTCAAAATACATTTGTCTTTCAGTACAGAATTATCTCAGAAATGACCTTTACTTAATTTCAGATTTTTAACTTTCTTTAAGCTCCCTAAAGTTCATTGTAGTCATGTAATAAATATCGAAATGAATCTAATAACAATGCGTAGATCGACTTCTGATTTATAATTGATAACTAAACTTAATTTTAGTTCATATGTCACTAACCAAGTATCAAATGTTAGCCATTATAGGGTTAATTATGACCAAGTAGGTATAAATATTTTAAGGGTGGTTAGAGAAAAGTAAGAATTAACGGAAGCAACATTCAAAACATTTCTAAACTTATTTAAAAAGCGAAAATTTTTATTTCTGAAAGTATATTAAGCCTCTATTTATTGCCGACTATGAAGACCGTCCACCGCGAGTATATTTATTTCGCACATTCAACGTTTAAAGAGTAGGCAACCTGTTGTCATTTTGTGTTCTCCTTCAGTTTTTAGTACCTTTCAATTTTAAACGTTTTATAGTTATTAAATAAAGGAATTTGTGTCGGGTAGATACCGATATTTGCCTATAATAGGTATAGTTCACCTGTTGCTTTTCTAGTTATTGGAACAGACTGCTGAGAATGTATTGAAAGTTTTCTATTATCTATTAGTATTCCTTTCGTTCAATTTTATTACAAAAAATAGGCGTTTTATTTAACTATATGCATAGTATGTGGAAGTCGCTAGTGGTTGTAATGAGTGAAACGAAAAGAATGAAAAACGAATGCAAAATATTGCAGCTAACCGGATTAACTGTTATCTATCAAGTATTATTATTATTAAAAATATTCATTTTTGTCATTCTGGTATTTGGAAACGGTCTATACCAAAATTTAGATTTGAATTCGGCAGCGTCAAGAAAGATGGGCACAATGAAACGTTCGAAATAAGCGTAAGTCAAGTTTCATCAACTAAAATCAGACGACTGAAGACCAGAACCACCAGTCACAAATCCTATCCAGACCAAACTATTCTTCAATTATTCAATCTTTTGAAGTACCGCTCAAGTAGCAAGAACGTCAACATTAAGCTTGGAAACCGTTAGGTTAATGTGGGCCACGCCATACAATCTATTGGAATAATAATGGTGTTGTTTAAAACTAATTTAGCGATTTAAATGGATCTGCTGACGTATTCGTATTGAAATCTACTTTCAACATTAGTTCTTAGTTGTTTTCCACTCATCAATAGAGACCTAATGAAATGTCTACAAAGAACTTCCAGCAGCAGAAAAACTGATCTGAGGTAGTGCCATTAATACTGCAATAAATTATGCATACCGATTTCAACGCTTTCACATCTCTTCCACATGTGCCTTGGTTTCCATTCGAATCTCAGTCTGTACGCGGCTTAACACACTAATTTAAATACGTTAATTTGTTACTAATTTGTAAACGTCAATTTATCAAAACACCGTATTAATCAAGAAAATTTATTTTTACAAGCTACTAACTGTGTTAATTTATTTAATTTTTACAGATTAACATTATTTACATTAGAGAGCTTTGTTTTATTTGTATCATATATGTTAAAAATCATTGTTAAACTATTATTTCCGGTAATAAAAATGTCATAATTACGTATTTGCCCATATCTTCTACATCATTCATGGTCAGGCAGAAAAGTTTGGCACTTCGATAACAACCATAAATCCCGAATATTGTTGCAATTTTTACCAGCAACCAATGGTTGTCGCAAATGTCCAACCTTTTCTTTAGTTAAAACCTTAGTATTTTTTTTAATATTATAACATTCATTCTTTCGTTTGAGAAATACAATTAACTTTAGTAACCTACAAATGTGAATTAAACACATTTTACCATATAATTTTAAATAAGAAGTAAACCTGTGAACCTGAACATTTTTCTTGATTTTTAAACAACAATTTAACATAGACTATTTTTCCTATAATGTATTCGGACTGAATGTAATAGATAGTTGATTCATTCACGGAGAAAAAATTGAAAGAATTTCCTAAGGGAAGAAATAAATAAAACTGTTTAATACCTATTTTATATCAGCAAATTCTACTGCTTTTGCCGGTATTGGTATAATTAATTAATAAAATGAATCCCATTCCATGTAAAAAAATAACTTCATCTGTAACTAACACGTCAGATGTAAATCTGTGATTTTGAGCATTTTGTTACAGCAACCATTCACAAAATTCAATTCGTAAGGAATAATCCCTTGGTATTAATGCTTGAACACATTGTATATGGTACGGATATAATTGAGTCTCGTGTATGATACGGCACTTTTGATTGACACATTCTTTGTACTTGATAGCTAGCAATTTGCCTGGTACTTATTCGGAGATTCACTTTAATGATCTCTAAAATGTGTTCCTCAACTACTTCAATACGCCGTGGACGCCCTCGACCTCCATCTCTTCAACGATTTGGTTGCAAATTTCCCGTGTCACGCCCGCGTTGCACTGCCGCGGTTCAAGTAGCCACATTTGGCACATGTCTACCGGAAAATCGTTCTGCGTACAGGCGAGAAGCTGCTAAAGCATTTTGTCTTACATCACCATAAATTAAAACAGTATCCATCAACTCCGAGTCGCTATACACGTAAGCCATTTTTGGGACTTAAAAAATTAATGTAAACACTATCGTAAAAACGTTAATACAATAAACATGGATAAAATGCATTCCGATGACGTTGAGACCTCAGTAGCCCAGCCATGTAAATGTTGAAAATACTACAACTTCAATATTTTTTTTCTGCGAAACTATAAGGATTTTACAATTTTTTTATGATATTGATTCCATTTATCATTAACATCTATTTCCAAATTTTTTGGATAAGTTGTAAATCACTCTGTATTACCGTCATAAGAGATGTTAACAAGTTTTCGGCATATTTCGCACACTAGCCACAAATGTTCAAAATATCCCCTGTATGTCTATGCACAAACTATACATCTGTTACCAGTTTTTTGTGAAATTGCTGGAAAATACCTGGATTTACGCGTATTTGCTGTACTTTATTCAAAATCTGCAGGAGAAGATCATTTACCGCTACTGAACATGATTAATATTTATTCAAATACTAATGTGGCATAAAACCAAATACAAAAGAAAAATAACAGTTAAATCAGATAGGTAAGGTCAAAAATAAATAGCGCACTTAATCTATCTTGCGGCGCTATCAATTGATACTGTCTTTCTTCCAGGAGATCGATGAATATGGTATATCTTTGATATCAGAAATATACACCAAATACTGCAACACAAAATGATTTTTTGGTCTTACCAGTGGCGCGTGTAACATATAATTTTATTATAATACCTCACAGTTTTGAATAAATATAAGTTTTTTTCAATTAAACTTTAAAACTGTATATATACATAACGAACCTTTTTGGACTATAGTTTATATAGTAAACTAGAGTTATTTTTCAATCCAGAATTCATGATTAACGTATGGGGGCTTATTTTCAGGACACCCTGAATAGTATTTTTTTATTTGTTTGGGTCCTACATCTGTTACAATAACAGTAGTTAATTACATTCTGTAATTTGGATAGCAACTGAGAAACACAAAATTTGATTATTACTTATTGTCATTTTTATTTCATAACCCCATGTTGTACGAGAAATGAGTATTTTACTTTTTTTAGGTATGGAATGACTGTGGTGTAAGTGCAGATGAGGAGTCCTTGTACCCATCATCAAATGGTGGCTATTACAACCGAAAGGTATATTCTGATTCTTACTTTGCTCCAACGCACACCCTTAAAAGAGTCAAAAAGGAAAGGAAATCCTCCCAGGAGAACCCCCCAGATTTAGTGTCACCATCTGGCCAACCAATTTATGCCAGAGTTGGACCACCAGGCCTATCATGGAGAAACGGAGCTCCGTCTATGACCAGCTTCACACCACATAAGCAGGTTTACCATGGGTCAACCCGATCAGAGCCTGGTAATATGTTGTGAACTGATAGCAATGTTATGAATTGTATTGGTTGAAACTGTGTATTAAATTTTTTACAGTATGCTTTAAATAATAACCATTTTTACCAGTTGTATTTGTATAGAAAGTTCAACGATATGCTACCTCATAGATATCATATTACTCATATTATAAAATCTAAGCAATAAAACATTGATTTATTAATTATTGAAGGTTAACGTGTACTAAGATAGAGCGGATCGGATCGGAACGTATAAGAACGGATCTGGATATTTTCTACATTATTAGGGTCCTTTGTTAAATTGATTAGTTTAAATGTAATGATACTGATTATCTAAAGACATTGTTAAACAGCTAAACAGCTGCTGGAGCTAAGGCAAGGTTTTAAATAACATCCATAAAAATTTACACTCTTAAATACATAAGTGACTTTCCTACGTAAAAAAACATCGGTCAGTTTGTCTAATGAAGTTTAACTGCAACTAAATAAAGTTTGTTGCTAAGGAATGACACATTTCATTAGCTGTTGCTGAAGGATTTTATTGGATCAAGTTAAAATTTCCTTTCATTAATGATTGGAGTAGTCGATTTAATTAAATCCAGTTTAATCTTCAGTTCATTGAAGATAGAAACCGATTTATTAACAGTAAATATTCCATAATTAATAAATATTAGTAATATAAAAATGGACTGGAGAATAAAGGTTATATCGAGGATATAAAGAGATAATCTCGATTTGTTTCCTAAACCAAAAGAAATCTAAACTTACAGTCGAAATAATAGCTGCCGTTGGTTGTAGAAGCTATTAATTCTAATAAAGTAAGTTTCATATTTATATGAACACACAGATGTATTTCCATATCACCCAAAATATATATTATCAGAGGAGTAGATTCTTTTTCAATGGCGGCTCAAAACGACGATTTTTCCGAACATTAAATTTAATTAATTTTCTATTTTACACACATCGTGCAGTGCACTGCCGTTATATTTTATTTACTTTTATTATTAAAAATTGATTCTTGCAACAAATTTTTAAATTTGAATATCCATTTTTTACTTCAAACTGTATCATTGTTTCTTGATAAACAAAATGACCAAAAGTTTATTTAATTTCACGCAACCGCTAAGCCATTCATATACTATCATCTAGTAAAAATGTATATTTTTTAACCAAATTTTCTTCTTGTGTTTATGGAGTTAAGAATAACAATTGGAAAAATCGAATACATTCTGCGGTTCACCTGGGACTGCTTCTAATGAGATGGTCTATAGAGTCCTGGGGAAGGTCATCCCAAGCAACTTGTAGAACGTCATGCAACTGTTGTAAGTTCATTGGAGATTTTGGAAGCATTCCTAACCTTTGACCCATCATATCGCAGACATGTCCGATGGACGAAAGGTCAGGCGAATGAACAGGCCATGGGAGAATATTGATGGTCTCTTCCAATAACTGTAATGTAACCACTGCAATATGAGGGCGGACGTTATCTTGTTGGAACGTGACATTGTTTAACTCTCGAATGCATGGTATAGCAAACGGTTCCAGAGCTTCATCAATGTATCTTTGGGACTCGATTTGCCTTGGGGAAATACTATAGGAGTTCTGCTACCTATCCTGATTCCACCCCATACCATCAGTCCTCTGGCAAGAGCTGTTTCACGTTCCACGGCAAACTCCAAGAACCGCCTTTCTCCTCTTCGACGCCTGACTTGTCTACGACTATCGTGACACTATTTCAGTCTCCATCCTAATTTGCATGTTCATTGCACCATTCCAGTCTAAGGGTAGGATGAAGATTGGGTAGAGGGAGTATTAATCTCGGTCGATATGAAATTAGATCACAAGAACGAATACAGCGATATACGGAACGCAGTGTGATTCTATGGCCTATCTCTCCCTATCGATCTGGAAGTACTGTGCCGATCCCTAGGGGCAAGCAGAATCAATCTCCTGTCTTCTCGATCTGTCGTTCCTCTAGGTCGTCCAGAGCCTCTCCTGCCATGTTGCCTGTTATCTACTGACCAGCTTCTCCAACAATGAATAATTGTTGTAACATTTATTTGCATCCATCTACCAATTTCGCGAAAGTCAATTCCCGCTTCATGTAGACCAATAATATGACCCCTTTCAAGATCACTCATTTGATGATAATTCTGCCGTCTTCTAACTGTGGGCATTTTATCACTATAGCTTAGAACTGTTTCACTCGAATAATAACAACAAAATGACTAAAAAACCAGAGAATAAAATTTAAAAAAAATGGAAGGCATATCGAAAAAGATAAAATATCACCCTTTGTTGTTGTTTTTATCATTTATTACTCTCTATATCTTAAGCATTTGTATAGAGTTTGGTTTTAAAATATTAGCCTCAACAGGGTGATGCATTTTATTGTACCAGGTAATGTTAAAGGGGCGATTTAGTTGACGTGAGAACCAATGTTGTTTAAAATTTACTTACAATTAGGCGCTGCAGATAAAATTTTATTTGAACTACTTACCTCCATTAATTTTTATTGATCACATAATTAATAATTAAATGCCCTGTATGTCATATATTTTTGGAGAGAGCTTGTTTCATTAAAAACTGATTTTTGAAGTAAATACATCTTAATCCAGGTTGGACTTAAATTCACAAACCATTTACGCCAGTGACAAGGTTTTGTAAATAATGTTAGATAAGATCAAAAAAGTGGGTACTACTTTCAAGAAATAAAAATTTGATAGGTAATGGTACTCGTAATGTTGATTTTGACATGATGAAAAATCATAAATGTCAATATAATAAGAAAAATGCCTCACTATATGTATCTTTCCAAAAGGTTCAATATAAAATTGAATAAAGAGATAATTTGTTTCTAATTTTGTGTTACACTACTTTGTAGTTTCGTGCATTGGTTATACAGGATGATCATTAAAGATTAAGAAGATTACATTAAGGCGAGCCTCATTAGACAAAAATAATGTAATTTAAATCAACTTAATACAATTTTGCTTCTTTAAGTAGAGGCCTGCGAAAGTACTTTTTTTATTAAGTTTTTTACGGTAATATGCTTATTTTTAGGGTAATCGTACTGAAATTTTCAATAACGAAGTTTTTGGTGAGCTAAACACGACTGTCTAATTGATGTTTACGTTAAATGCACAAGATGTTATGAGCGCCTGTGCCATTATGTTAATTTTTTGAAATTTTTTTAGGGATGGAGATATTCGGAAATAAGTTTCGATTGGCTTTAAAATAAGTATACTTTGATGCCACTAAAATGTACCATTTTAAAGAAAACAGTGTTTAAGTTCGGAAATTAATACATAAATTCTAATAAATTTTTAAATCAAAAAGTTTTTAGAGTTAGTAATGCCTAGCGTATATTTTAAAATAAAGGTTTTGTTTTTGCTAAAGCATTATAAGTGGTTATTTTTTTATTTTATCACTTTTTAAATGTTGTATTTGTTTCATGTTGTAATATTTCTTTGAGTTATGTTTCATGCTGTTTTATAAAAACAATTGCTAACTGTAATTACTTTTTGAATTAATAATATATTGATTTCCACGCTCAACAAATATATTAATCGTAGTGTTCTCTAAAATAGTGCATTTTAGAGACATACGAAAAGTATATGTTTTTAAAAACTAATTGAAGGCTGTTTAAAAAAATAACTAATAATTTTTCAAAAATCTCTGTCCTAAAAAAAATCTGAAAGGAATAATATAGTGGCACAGGCGCTCAAAACGCTCTGTACGTTTAACTCAAAAATCACTTAGATATTCGTGTTCCACTCACAAAAAAAAAAACCTTCTATTTCAAAATTTGAGGACAAATAAGAGAATTATCGTAAAAAAATAAAATAAAATGTACTTTCTCAGGCTTATTACTTTTTAAGTAAGAAAAATTCTACTAAAGGAAGTTGATTTAAATTAAATTATTTTTTTCAAGGCTAGCCTTAAAGTATGACCTATTCTTTACTGATACTCTGTATATGTTTCGGTTTCCATATCTAACGGTTTCACAGATACGAAGGATATGAATCGTGACAGATCCAAATATTAATAAATTTGCTACTATTCTATTTTTATTTGACATATTCGATTGTTATACCGAAAAAGGGGTATAATACCTGAAAAATCTAGATGAGAAAGAAATGAGATATATATTTTGTAGATTATAGTTGAACTTTAAAAAATGTTGCAAACTTATGTTATAGGTAACATCCCTAGATGAATAGAAAGACTGATGTGTTGAATTTCATTGTATTCATATATTTCACTACTTTTGTCTAGTCATATAATTTTTAAAATCTTAGAGTGTATCGAAGAATGTTCATTTCAAAAAAACTGTTCGTCCAGTAATTGATATACTTAGTAGTTATAACAGTAAATAACAATGTAAAAATGAGAACTAAATAAGGAATTGGCTATCTTCCACTTATATCTTTTATGTGATAAATTACGTATAAGTTCATGTTATTAGTCAATTCCTTTCTGCCATTATTCATATTGTATGAACATAATTTATTACACTATCCAGTTGTATAAATCACATATCATTTAATGTATAAACATGTGATTGTAAAAATAGTAGTATTAGTGTAATCACATTATTTTTAAGTAAGGTAAAATTTGAACTGCTTGTTATGTGAATATGTAGGACTATTGTTTAATTGAAGTAAAAAACTAATTTTTATTAAATCATTATAATAATAATTTACTTGACACCAATAGTGTTTTTTCATAAATTGAATATCTAACCTGCAGTGCACAAAATAGTTTATGTATATTCCCAGATATACTTTCCAAAACAGGTTGTAGAAAAACAAAGGACATTTGCTCTGGAAACAAGTAGTAACTATAAATTATTTTAAGATTTTGTTATGATTATAAAAAAAACTAGAATCGATTTTTTTCATACTGTTGAAAATCATAAAACATAAGTACCTACCTATGTAAGAATGTATCCACTTTTCCTTTTTCATTTGTATGGAAAGTATTTTACAAATTAATTTTGTACAAAAACTGATTCATGTTACTAGACCTAATACAATGTAAAACTGTTTTTTAATGTTTTAAGTCTTCCTCTAATTTATATTTTCTTTTAGTGTTAAAGACATGCTCATAATATTTTTATATAAATAATGTGCCATTGTATAATTATGTTAACATATGTATGTACAGTATTTAAAATAAAAATGATAAATATTAGTCTCACTCTTTATTACCTACACCATTGGTTATACAGGGTTAACTATGATTAAATACAAAAATTTTAACCACGTGCTCAGGGAGATCTAAAAGAAAAATTATTTCGGAATTCTAGCTCAATGTTTAAAAAATGGGGCAAAACCCTCTATTTCTACGGAAAGTCAATGACAATCAATCATCGTCCTTGATGGCTAGATATGTCAACTACTGTGCGGTCGTTTTTTGCAGCATTGTCAAGTATAAAAACGACGAAATTTTTTATTAATAATAATAATGCCTGATAGATAGCAGTTAATTTTGTTGCAGTATTTTGTATTCGTTCTTTCGTTGCACACTGCGAAAACTGCATTTTCGCTCCTTGCAGATTCGACATAATTATCCACTAAGATATCCGACATAAAATACTTTATTTAATTACTATAAAACGTTTAAAATTAGTCACTAGCTAAGGGACTAAGAAACAATTTTACATAACACTGTAAACATCTTGGGATGTTATAGTTTAAAATATTACTAATTATTTTATGCAAACGTCGATTACTGTTAATATTCTTGCTATTATTAGTATTAACAGAATTTAATTCCCCAGCAACACAAGAAGTTTAAAAATTTATCGCCATGAAGTGCACCTTGCACTTGGCCTATAGATGGCGTTTGCAGATGTCAAAAAATATTGCGTACGGTTACGGTACTCTGATCAGTTTGAAATAATTTTTCAGTACTTGATGACGGATATATGAAAGTGTGACAAGTGCCTAAAAATAAGCATATTATCGTGTGGGAGCGTAATACCAAACACGAGTACACAAAATATTATGCTGAATACTTTTTGAACCACATTGAACAACTGTTATAATGCCTTAGCGGTATACGTGTTATGTATTTGTGTACATTTGCGTCTATTTTTCTGTTATATTTTGTGGTTTTTCCCGACGTAAGTATTCGACCTGATCATGACCGCCAGACGAAGTAGGTACCTCGCTTTAAACAAAAAGAACGGTTGAGGGAAGGAGAAGTCCACAGCAAGTACAAAAATCTTTGGAATGGCAGGTTTTAATTTAAACAAATAAGAAAACAGAAAATGATAACATTCTTAAAGTCTCTCCAAATATCAATCCTGGAAATAAATATTAGTAAGATAAGTGCTACCTCCCTGTGCTACCATATCGTGTTTCTCATTAAATCATTAAATAATAATCTACATTTTGTAAATATGTTTTTTTTTCATTAAAAGCGGCGTAAACTGATACACGTATCAACGCGGTGATCTGTCACTACGCTTGACACCTTTGACTTTGGCAGAATATACCAAACCTCGCGGCTGACAGAAGGTCAGTGACGGCGATAAATAAGGATTTAATATAGTTTTGAAAAAAAAAAATTGTTGCTTTATAAACGAGTTTGGAAATTTTTTGATAGATAATTCCGTTAATTCTTATTTTCCCTATCGCCTCTTAAAATATTTGTACTAAATCATAGTTAACCCTATAGTCAAAATCTAGCAGAATGAGGAAATTGCATGAATTTTCCAAATACGTGCAGAAGAAAGAATGTATTGTAATCGAAATAGTGTTTGTCCTAGACAATTTCGTGAAATAATAAGCATAAACATTTAAAAATTTAATCTGGCCACGCTCCCACAAAACGGTCGTCTCACAGCGTAGACCTGTGGCAGACGCCGTTTGCACGTGTATACCTACATACAGCAGTATGCTTTAGTTTACATCTGTATATGATTTCCATGCTTTTAGAAAACGTAGTACATACGTTTAGAAAAGTTAGTTTGTCATTTCTGATATTATTAGGTGTGTGTGTGTTATTGTTGGTATATTTGACTCCGCCACTTTCACCCCCAATCAGGGGGTAAATACTCCAAAATATTTAAATGGCATTTGGGGTTGAGTAATATTTATTTTGAAAGCTCTTACAATTCTATTTACAACAGACTTTAAATTTTATAATTCCGCCCACTACTTTGAAAAAAATTTACATTTTAAAAATTAAATTATGTTTAGTTGCTTAGTTACTACTTAGTTGATTAAATGTTCAAACTGATGACCGCTCTCTTCCATACAAGAATAAAGATTTTGTTCTAAATGTTCGCGCACATTCTGAAGCATTTCCAGAGTGATTCGACGGCATTCGTCGACGATTCTTTGACGCAAATCTTGCAATGACGCTGGCTGTGTTTTTACTTTTTAGGTATCCCCACAAAAAAATCATGGGGTGAAAAATCCGGTGATCGTGGAGGCCACTCAATGCTGCCTCTTCTCCCAATCCAATTCCGTGGAAAACGTTGGTCCAAATACTGACGAACAATTAACGCATAATCCGGAGCATTTTCAATAATATCCGTCAAGGCAGAGTCAATAGCGTCTCCCAGTAACTGCAAATACATTTGGTCAGTCAAATTACCAGATAGAAAAAAAGAACCCACCAGCCGGTCACCAAAAATTCCAACCCATATATTTAATTTTTCCGGTTGCGGTTGTGTATGCACCTCGTGAAAAACTCTTGGATTAAATAACTGCAATTGTAACAATTTACCGTCCCGTTCAAGAAAGAATTGCATTCATCAGGAAAACAGATGTTAAAAAGGAACTGTGGATCGTTCCCTGCTCGCTCACTTATTATTTTGCAAAATTACAAACGGCGGTCATAATCATCCTCATGAAGTTCCTGGACTAATGGCCATTTCCACCGTTTGTTTTAAGCTACGCTTACGCTTTAAGGAACCTTAAAAATACAATTTGCCTTTCACTGTTTAGTAAACCCGACATAAAATGTCTTAAACCTTCTTAAATATAAGCCCTCGAAATTCTAGGCTAATCTCTTTTAACGATACTTAAAGGTTCTACATAACCTAATTTAATAATTTTGTTTTATTATTTTTCCACTGAAAAATAAACAAAAAAAATAATGAACTATGATGAAAATGATATATATATTTAAGAATGATTTAGATATATTAAAAATAATAGAGTATGGGTTTCCTCGAAAAGTGTACGAAAGAAGTGATCACTTCCATATGATGGATAACTTTTTTTAGAAGATACCGGCTGTATAAAGAAACAGCAGCACATTTTGACCTTAATCGAAGATCTTGAATTTCCAAGTAATATGTAAGCTCTTAAAAAGAATCACTGATAAAATTACAAAAAAAATACATTTATTTTTAATCTTTAGTAATAATTCTGTATCGCCAATAAAACGGACCTTTTTTTTGTTTTCAAAAAACTTTTTTAATGATTTTGCTGTTCTGTGAATATTATTTGGCACAGTGAGTTAAATTCACCTGCTATCATTTTTCTTGTACAGACATTATCGGTTTTTTATTCTCCACCGTACTTTTATAATTTGCTATTATGTTAATTAGTAATACTTTTTCTTCATTGCTAAAATTTGCCAATCGTGTTTTTTTTTGGGAATTATTTCCATTATAAATCCTACCAATTCGAAAACAGAACATAAAGTCAGAACAGTGAGAGTGAAGTTTCACACTTTTGAGGTTAAGAAATAGTCACGAAGCTAACAACTTGTGCAAAAAAACCGAAAAATTATGAATATTGGCTTTTTAGGTAGACTTTACAAATGAAACTTAATAATTGTGCGGTGGAAACATTACTATTTATACTACACTTAAAAGGCAATGCGGTGGAAATGGCCATTAATGTATTTTGTATGGATGGAATTTATTCTGCTTCAAAATTCTTTGTATTCTAGTTCGATTGATCCCAGATACAGATGCCAGCTTCTTCGTACTTAATGTAGGATCAAGATGAACTTGTTTTCAAAAACACAATTAAATAAAGTACCAACCAATGCTTCCAAATAATACTAGAAAATAACTTTGGAATCCACTAATTTTACGTTCGATGTGTGTGTATAGTATTCATTTCTGTTTTTACAATTGTATTTTTTACGAAAGTGATAACAAATCTCCAAAAACCAATGTAACGCAAGAAATACTAAATTTATACCATTCTCGAATGAGTGACATTTTTACCGTTACTAATTGTTTGTACATAAGTTTAAAATCAAAATTCTTATTAAGTGTTGGCCGGAATTATAAAATTTAAAGTCTGTTGTAAAGAGAATTGTAAGAGCAAAAGCTAATAAATATTACTCAACCCCCAATGCCATTTAAATATTTTGGGATGATGCTTTCCCTTGCTTGGAGGTGAAAGCGACAGAGTCAAAAAATACCAGCAAAGAATGTCCCCCTTTAATCTAAAATCGACGAGTCTGAGCGTTTTCTACAACCTTGACGCAGTTCCTGAAAATGGCTCTGTTTCGTTTTCATCTGGCCACCCTGTATAAGTGAAATCTAGCAGTATAGGGAAATTGCATGATTTTTCCAAGAACTATTGCATTACGCCATTATGTGCGAATACAGCATACAATGCCTAATAAAAAATATTTCACCGTACCAAAAAATGAAAAGAAAAATGTGGTGTAAGCGGTACACTATTTTAATGTAAGTTTAATGGACAATACAGGTTTCAGTTCATCGAAAAAATTATAATGTAAAGTTGTAAAAAATTAATTAAACTTTTCTATTAAGCTATCAGCATGGTAAAGCAAATTTACATACATTCCTATTCCAAATGAAGGGCACAAGGGAAAACAAGTTAAGTCACAAATAACTGTATTGGAGTTATAGACCTTTTTAGGTTAATATTCAATATAACTTGATTCTAAATTGACGTTGTAATTTTACTACTTGAAAATATTAAATAATATCATATTTTTTATTATTCTCTATAGATATTAGTTCCATGAGGTAACGGATATTAACACAGTTTAAGATCAAATCTTAGATTATTGTGACTTAGCCTGTTTTTTCCCGGTTTTAAGGAAAATATTTTGTTTGTGATACATTTTATTCATGGAAAAATAACATATGCAGTTCTGAACAAAATAAAAAAATAACACTTAATTGTGTGGTATATTACTCAGGTACTCTTGGGCAGTTGGGCCACAAAATTGTTTTAAACATTGCAGATTATTATATTTTTCTGCTGATATATTAATCAGTCCTAAAGGAAAATAATGTAAAAACATCAACAACCATATATTCAGAGGTATCACTATCATGATTATTACATACTTCCATTGCTGCATATGCGTATTTATGTGCTCAAATAGAAAAAATAATATTTGACTGTATAAAAACCTACAAACGTATTGCTACGATGAACACTTGCATCTTAATAACAGAACAATAGTACTAACTACTAACTAACTAACTAATATCCCCATGTCTAGACGTTACGGACTTAACTTATCCTTCTCCTGTAGCGCGCGGACTTAGCCTGTTTTCCTCGTGTATAGAATATTTTACATTAGGCATATCTTCGGACTTGGCTGGTTAAGCCCCTGACTGACTTACCCATAGAAAGAGTTATAAATTTACTACAAGATGGCACCGTTATCGCAATTTCGATAATAATGAGCTTATTTTTCCCCTGTACCCTTCAAATATGTTCTGTATTTGCTCCTGCTCCTACCATGCTCCTACGTGATGTAGAATGTTATTTAAGGCATTTATAAAATTTTGAAATTTGATTTCACTAGATTAAATTATCTGTTTTATTCTGAAACTGCAATAAACAAAAGTAATAAATAAGGAGATTTTAAAAATATTTTAGAAAAAATTAAATCAGTAGTAAATAGCAATAGTAAATTAATATTAAAAAATTAACAAATATTAAATATTATTATTCATTACTTTTACTTACTATTTTTCAAGTTAAAACAAATAAGTAGTTTAATTTGAAATCAGATAACATAATTTTATAAGTAGGTACCTTTAGTAAAACCATCTCTCTGGTACTTACCCAACAGCATTGTCGCCGTAATTGTCACGAGCGGATCTATATTGTAAACAAAGAAATAAGTTACGTTTAACAATACCGTAAGTTCACCACATCATCACTAATAATTATGGTCTACACAGTATTTACACTCTCAAAAACGCAAAAATACAAGGAACAAACGCCGTTTACTTCATTAACACCGTAACCTGCACCTGTATTCACGGAAACAAACCGCGCTGAACGGTGTGTAACGTCACACCAATGATATCGCGTTTTTGGTTACGTGGTTTTGTTTACATTCTCTGGCAATTTATTAATGTTAATATTTTAATTATTGATTGTTGCCGCCAGATGCATAAAATTCATGCAACTTCCCCATTTTCATTACAATGTTCTACATGAGGTTTGTTCCTGCGGCAATTGGAATTTGAAATTATCAGAAATGTTCGTTCAACCACTTCTTGCTTTAAATAAGTACTCAACTTAACTGATCGAATATTTCTGACAGTTGTAATTATCCGTTGTATTTCCGTTTGCGTTTGAATATGTTTTCTGTATCATATAATTATAATCGAACATCACTTGAGGTAAGTTCGTTTGATCACTAATTATGTGTTAAAGAGTGTTATTCGCAAAGTAAGCATCAGGTAGGTGTAAATGGGTGGTAGACTATTACCATCTAAAAGAACGTCATTCTACGGGTGAGTATATATATATTTTTAAATAAACTAGTGCTAGGTTCACTCAATGTCTACTTATTTTTGGTAATTTTATGTTCTTTGAACCCTTCTCAAGTGGCACGCCTATGGAATCTTGTCCCCTTCAACTCCTGTACTCATTTAAGTGCTCTGAATGAATCACTATTATTTTGAACTTCGAATTATAGACACAAAAAACTATTATCACTGTTATAACAGTTTATGCCTTTTCTGGTACAGGGCTTTAGATCTGACGGTGTCGATCCCAATGTCCTGACGATCTACAAACGTCAAAATTTGTGGGCAATGTTGATAGTCCAATTATACGAACTATCCTTGTTCTATTTATATTGAATGTTCGTGAAGAACGGCTCGTTCCTTTTTATGAAGCTATCCATGAAGCTGAGCCTATTATTTGTCAGGAACCTTGTATAGTACAAATTTTCTATAATATATCAAAAACTTTTAATACTATCAAATAGAATTATCTGTTCACAGGGGCAATCCTTAAAATTACTTAAAAATGTAAAACTGTAACACATACTGCATATAAACAATTAATTATATTCTATACTTATTAGTATAGTGCATAGGTATAGTTTTTCTAAAGATATGAAAAGTAAAACGCCGTATAGATAATAATGCTTTCTACTTATGGGACATATAATTTACATATTATCGTATATATTGATAATGGTATCATTATACTTTAGGTATGTCATACCTGTGTGCAAAATTTAGGTACACGTAAATTACTATTTTCCTTATTCCACTGTTAAAAAATACGTGGTTTGGAGAAGGATGGATACAATTTTTAAAATGCGAATGACTTCCATAAAAAAATGTCTTGAACTGCTTATCTTCTTCATTTACGTGTCACTTTTGTTTCAACCACGGAAAAGAGTACATGGTAAGTTATTTGATATTTTCATTTATAATAGTAAAATTTATACTTCAAGGATTTGTAATTAGATCACAACATTCATATTTTTAGCCAGGTATTGTTTAAATTACTTATTCCTTGCACATTTTAGTACTTTTTTATTTAATTAGGCATCTCTACCATACTGAAAAGTAAAATAAATTTTAAATAAATAGCAAGTCAAAATTATGAATGCTTTTTTAACTAATATTTAAAAAAATCACTACAAAAGCTGCTTATAAATTATATCTTAATAACAAAGCAACAAATGCAAAATAATAAAATTGATAAAAACTATATAACAAAACAAAACTTTATTGTCCAAAAACAATTGTAAATCTTTACCGATTTTGATTATCTGACATATTTATTTATCTATACAAAATTGATATTTTGAATGTCTGGGTAGGTTCAATTTTTTTGAAATTTTTTATAAGAGAAATATAAATTTGTTGACTGGAATACGCAATTATTAATAATGATTTTCCTATGAATATCGACCAATTAAATAAAAATTCCTTCATACAATTTTGTTCCTTCTTTAATTAGGTAATCCTGATAAATACTTAAAAATATTTGAAAAATAATCATCAAAATGAATAATTACCCAGAAACTGAATATTTCATTGCATTATATTCCTTTTCTCGCAGAAAGGATTGGGAGTGCATTGCCTAAATTTGATAATAATATTGCTCATAAACATTTTGTTAAGTACTTCTGAATTTTTTTAATTTAATTTAAAACTAGATGTTTTAAATGAAAATAAAGCAAATGGGGTATACAAAATTGATTGTAATGACACTCATATTGCTCGAACGAAATAATATTTATATAAAAGATTATATGTATAATCATAAATACACTATTGATACTAAAAATTCGAATTATACTGCCTTTTAATCATAAGCCACATGGCTTACCATTTTATTACGTTTTAATTAATTATTTATTCTACTTTTTCATAAGGGAACAATTTCATTTTTTTACTAATTTTATTTATGAAATTCAATTCGTTGGTTAATTTTCGCCTTTTTGAATTGCAAAAGTTTTTTATCAATACCTGTTTTTTGTAAGCATTATTTTATTGTAATCGTGTGTTACGTATAGATAAATCGTTTTTAAAATTTTATTTTTCTTCAACATGCCTCTGACGGAATTTAGTTATCATAAAATTCGAAAATTTTATATAGTGCCTACGATGCTATTTAAAACTTCACTTATTTCTACGCGGGTTAATTCTTCTTAATGCTGTTTGTAGAAAAAATAGTGTATGATATTTGTGTTAAGTGTTTTTAAGGCACTGGTGCAAAACTTTTACATGCGTGCCTTAAAAATACACTTTTAATATTCACGTCATAAATAACTATTAACATATTTTGTAACTTTATTCATTGTTTTCTAAAGAAGAGCCTGTGCCCGAAACGTAAGTAATTAAAAAAATATATATGAATTCATATTTAATTGACCGATGTTCCAAGAAAATTATTTGTTAATAATGAAAATATTTACAGTGCTCATTTGTTAATGAAGAGCGCTTTATAAAAAATTAAACAATAGTTTCGCGTTCCGCATACGGAGGATTTCGAGTGAAAATAGAGAAGGTTAATTTTACATAGCCTTTTATTTCTGATATTTCTCACCACTAAAATTATTTTTAATCGAATATAATTTTTTAAATTTATATTTCCATAATAAAAATATATTCTGTTTGTTTCTTAGATAACAAATTAATGATTAATATTTATAGCATAATGTATTGTAGCCTCTACGTTAACTTTATTTTGAAATACGTCACGTAGAAAAACAAGCTTGTCACTACTTGATTATATACAATTGTCAAATCTTTACTTTGACGTTTCTGACATCGTCAGTTATATCTGCTACTAGGATGTTGTGTTGGAAAATGGTTGTCCCCAAGGTTATTCTAGCTAGATATATACTCTTTACGGTTATGACTTCTTCATTTGCTGTTTCCAAGATGTAGTTTAGTCTGGCTTTTGTACTCTGCAGTAAGCGACGATATTCGGTTTTACTATGATGTGACTAGAGTTGGTATCTTGGACCATTTCACTATCCCGTCCGCATATACGCCCTAGTACTACCAAACTCGTTCCATTATTTTGCAGACGGGTTACCTTGATCTTAACAGTAGGTGGGGCTTTGCAGCTCCCCAATGCTGACGGTTTGACATTTCCCTGGTAATGACGCATTCTTGGAGCATCGATTTCTAAGATGCCCTTCAGCTCCACGATTCCAACATTGAAGTGATATCCGCCTATTAAATACACTAGAATCGGTACGAATTTATCCTCTCTGGTAGTTGTCCAATAAATTTCTGAAGTCCTTTATTAATCCTTCGTCAACCTTCTCGGTTTCACGCCGTCCTTCCGTCCTGAATCTTAGTTGTCTTGGATCTGCCTTTACTTCTAGAAGCCTGCCGTGCGGCTTCAATTTCTAGCGCCTAGCCAAAGCTTCAGATATTTTTTATGTCTGGCTAACCTTAATGATTGACTAATTTCGGAATCTTGCAGGCCATCGATAAAGCTGCTTACTGCTAACTGCTCTTATAACTTGCGAGTGCGGTGGTGTAGGCTAGCTTCACCGTACGTGCTACATCTGCCTCACATTGCTGCAGATTTTCGAAACGTTGTCTTCGAGGAAGCGAAACAGATCCACGTATATTCAGGGTGTCCGGAAATTATGCGTCAAGACTTCACGAGGTGATTCCTCACAAGAAATTAGGGTCACAAATTCCTATAACAATTTTTTGAAAACTCAATATTAACGGAGATACAGGGTGTCAATTTTTTTTTAGTTTTTCTTAGATAATTTTTTTATTTGAGATTTGATTTTTTCCAAGCCTTTCCTATGTATTACTAGTGCCCTTGTAGATTTATGTTCCAAATATGATGCAAATATTCCAGTGCCAAAGGGCCTAACCTGATCTTAATCTTCGATCCATGGCCCACAACTTTTTTGTTTTCACCGGTTTATAAAGTTGAACAGCACCATGTTAAAGAATATCAAAATTTTTTTAAAAAAGTATCTCTTATTGCGATACAATAAAATGAACCATTTCTGAGAAAAACGACAAACATTTTCATGCGTTAACGCTGCATCAAACTGATTTTTAAGATTTACAAAGGAGGCTTTGAAAACAATAACTTAATGTTGCCTTAGCTACTTTTGACAGATAATATTTATGTGAATTGTTCTGTTGTGATCATTTGTGTGTAATAAGTATCGTGATTAAAACTGATAAAATGAATAATAATAATAACAATAATTATTATAATAAATATTCGATTGAGGAGCTGTGCGACATGCATTATTATTATGGTTTAGCTGCGGGAAATGCATCAAGAGCAAAACTTTTGTATCGAGATGCATTTCCAAATTGAAGAATTCCACGACCGCAGTTGTTCAGTACCGTCCATCAGAGATTAGGTGAGTTTGGCTCTTTTAAGACAAGGCGGTTTGATGTCGGTAGCCCACGACGAACTCGAACTCGAACTCCTGGGGCTGAAGTTCGTGTTTTGGATGTAGTTGATAATAATAATAATATCTCTACCCCTCATTCTAATCAAAAGTATTAGCCCAGAAGTCGGAGACTTGTGCGGGAGAGGGGGCGGCATATTATTATTAAGCAGGCCGCATTTACGCCCAGGAACGACTTACGTTGGTAGGCCCTAACCACTATTCAGTGCAGGAATGAGGGAAACCTGGAAAACCTCATTAATTAGGGGGGTAGTCAAATATCAACCGGTATCAATCTCTCACATTGACCCAAGCTAACATTATTCCACCCTACCATACCCGCAGAGAGGGTGCCAATCCTCTCCACAAATATAGCTTATATACGGTCTACCGGCAGCTGGGCTCGAACCAACTCCGATCTAGTCACCTCGATTCAAGTACTGACGCCTTAAACCGCGCGACCACTGACCGCCCATAATAACAATAATTACTAGTTCCACATAGATTGGCGACGTTCGGCTATCTGCCGCTCTTCCACGTAACCAACAGTATATACAAAAAATGGTAGACTAAAATAAAGGAATAATTCTAAAAGTACATAAAACGTTCAAAGTAGATACAATTATCACAATAGAATTATTGAGGAAAACGCCGACCAATCCTGATATAAGCGTTAGGTTAATTGCATCGCAGGAAAATATTCCCAAAAGCTCAGTCCATGAAATTTTGCAGGAACAACTCCTGCATCCAATCCACTATCAAAAGATTCAAGCCCTACTCCCTAGAGATCCGATTGCACGACTGAATTTTTGCAGGACAATTATAAATATCCATGATGGCAACAGAAATTTCATCAATTCAATTCTTTTCATAGATGCAGCAGAATTCGGGCATGATGGTGTAATAAATCTACATAATAAACATTATTGGTGTGACGAGAATCCTCATTTAGTGGTGGAACGTAGTTTCCAGAATACATTTACTGTGAATGTATAGGCTGGCATCGTGGGAGATCATTTAGTTGGGTCACATTTCATTCCTCAAAGGCTTGGTGGTGAGGTTTATCTACACGTTCTACAAAATGATCTGCCAGTTTTATTGGAAAACGTTCCTATTAGAGTGCGACGTGCAATGTGGCTACTGCATGACGGTGCACCGCCTCATTACAGTTTAACGGTGAGAGCACCTCAATGAAATTTTCCCTGAGAGGTGGATAGACCGTGGTGGATTCATAGAGTGTGCTGCCAAATCGCCCGAGTAGAACCCGATCGACTTTTTCCTTTGGGGCTATGTTAAGTCACTGGTATATAGAAGGCCTGTGAATAACGTGGAAGAGCTGAAGCAACGAATTATTGGCAGTTTTGCAATAGTAAGAGCAAAAGAGGGCATATTCTTCAGGGTTCGTCGCAACTTTCTGAGAAGAATGAATTTGTGTGTCGAAATGGAAGTACAACATTTCGAGAACTTATTATAACAGCATAGACTAAAGAAAAATGTTACTTAATAATGTAGTTAGTGAATAAATTTTGTATTGATGAGTTGAAACTGTGAATATCAGTTTAACACATGAAAATGTTTTACTCAGAAACGGTTCATTTTATTGTATTGCAACAAGAGATACTTTTTTAAATAATATTTGAAACTCTTTAACATGGTGCTGTTCAACTTTATAAAGCGCTGACACAAAAATTTATGGGTCATAGATCGAAGATTAAGGTCAGATTAGGCCCTTTGGCACTGAAGTATTTGCATTATATTTGGAACATAAATCTACAAGGGCACTAGTAATATATAGGAAAGACTTGGGGAAAAATCATATCACAAATAAAAAGGTTATCTAAGAAAAACTAAAATAAAAAATTTCTTTTGACACCCTGAGAATTAAATCACTATTTTACATCATTTCAGATTCTATTCAACAAAAAAATAATTTTTCCATATCAATAGATGCAGAGATGCAACTATCCAGGTCACCACACTCCCACAATTTTAGTCCATTGGATTTCAGTTCAGCTTGTGGTTTTATGTAAGACGATGTTTATTCTAAATCGATGAAGAACTGAAAGGAACATCATGTTTTTTAAAATTATTCGGTTTTCAGTAACTAGAAACGCCCATTAATGTATTTCTAAAATATGGAATTAGTGAATTAGAGTGTTAATATTACTATTAAATTAAATTGTAATTAATAAGTCTGTTTTCATTCTTTAATAAGCGGAATTACATAGGTAAAAAACATTTAGAATGGTTTTTAGGCTTTCCCGGCCAGTGCTATTATTTGATATATGTATAGCAATTATCCGTATTGTTATGCCATGACTTCGGTAACTGGTCGATGCCAGTAACAGAATTGAAGTGCACATCTCTAGCTTTACGGAGTCACCACTCAAAATGACGACAGTGAAGAGCGGCGAGACGTTTGAAAGCATGGGATGCGACCATTTACAGAGACGGCTACGGGACGTCTCGGAAGACCACCATTATCCAAGGAACAGTTCCGACCGTATCACTCGTAATACCAACAACAGAAGCCGAAATCAATATACAGGATGTCCGGAAATAAATGCAATATAGAGATCCCTGACGACATAATAATGCGATATTGCCAAATTTACTTTAGTAAAAAGTTGAGGGTTAAAAAGACATAGAGTGTCAAAGTTAAAATTTTATTTTCGATATTTGTAAATAACTTTTTAAAACCTCCAAATATTTGCATACATTTTGGAGGTCGGAGGTTTTTGGGGACGAGAAATTCGATTTTTTTTTCTAATTTTGACGTCACTAGTAGAGGGCGCCACTTACGGCACATCATGCTTCATTTAAATGGTAGAATTTTTTGTGGTTTAGTGTATCCATCTGACTATTGAAGCTGTCTGAAGTTGTCCTTTATTTTTTTATCTGAAATCTTGTTGAAGTCGTTAGCAGTAACCGTTTGTTGAAATATTCAGTGCACTGAATGGTTTCAGGTAAAGAGCCTTTTCCACTGAAAGTACAGCAAAATGTTACTTGAAAGAGTTATTCATATCGATAAACCATGACGACGTGCAAAATTTTGTACGTCGTCGTAATTTACCATTGTGAATAACTTTTTCAATTAACATTTTGCTGTATTCTCAGCGGGAAAGGCTTTTTACCTGAAACCAAAACAGTTTCTACTAGGTGCAATGAATATTTCAAATAGGATTATTTCAAAAACGGTTACTCCTAACGACTTCAGTAAAAACGGGTAGAAGAATCGACTGTTTCAACAGTCAGATACACTAAACCGTAAAAAGTGCTGTCATTTAAAGAAATATGATGTGTCATAAGTGGCGCCCTAAGTGACAAGAAGTAATTATATTCTTTTTTATAGATTCTTTAACGGAAACCTATTAATAGTAGCAAAGATAAACAGCTTACTTGACTTGTTAATATCTATTTCAGAAAAGCTGATCAAACACTGTGATATAACCACTTTATTAAAAATTTCGTTTGCACAACCATTCACTTTAAAAGATTAGTCAGTGCTGGTGCACACGCCATGTTAAAGATGGAAATTATGTTTATACTGCAAAATATGCACCTTCGTTAATAGTCACTACATACCAAATTTCATGGAAATATCTAAAGCGGTTTCGAAAATATTAACTATTTTTCTTTTTTTTCCTGAAACTTTAACACCCCGTATTTTTGTAATTTTGTAATTTTTGGACTATAGTGTATAAAACAAATTATCATTAATTTTTTATGTAGAATCACCCTATTAATTATTCGCATATAATTTAGGAACACCCTGTATATGTAACGCACAAAATGTTCAAGGGGTTCTTATAAGGTAGACACTAGCTAAAAACTCCATAAAGGAAATAACTTTTTGTAAATTCAGAAATACATTTATGGCGGTATTTTAGCTTAAATTGGACCACTGTATAGAAATCTGCTACGCTACTATTGTAGAAGGTTATGTTACTAACAATTTGTGTACCTTACTAAAATGAAGCTAACAAGATTCTTCACAATGAAACTTCAACCGCAGTTTCCAATAGTACGTTGCATCAGTCAGACCATTTTGAGAAAAATGTGGTAAGGAACAAACGTGAATGACTTTATCTAAGTTTTGTGAATAATACTGCTAATTATAATAATCGTACTATTACTATAAATAATAATGAGTAATTAATTAAATTTCAAGTTCAACAGATCTTTATATTTGCACTTATGACTCGAAATCACTTTTTTTACCTATTAGGGAGGTAAATAACTAACTTACCTCCGGTTGCCAATAGCAACTATCACATTGCCTGCAAAATCCACTTACATGCATGAAAACAATGTCACAATAACCTACTTGCCATAGTGGGACTGATAAATTATTTATACCACACCTTTTCACAAAATCAAATCTAACCCTCTTATCAGAAAGTTGCCCGTTTTACTCAAAATGTAAAAGTTAATTTTTATCGTTTTAATTTCTGATGTTAATAGTGGAATGTTGGTCGTCTATGTTTAGGCTCACATAATTAATAGAAGCAGCCACGAAAACACGATGTTGAAAACATTTAAAACTGTGTTGTGTTCTCAGGAAAAGAAGTAACTTATTACGAAAATAGGTTGGTGACACGAATTAGAAAATATCTGAACTAAATGCGGTAATGTTGGTAATAATAGGTATGTTAATATTATTAGTATAAACTTGTTAAATTTGTAACCAGAATGGTAGTATTAAAATGCTACATGGGGATGATGTTCGTCTGCACTCTGCACCCGCAGTAATATAAATTTTGCAAATTGAATAGAATTAGTGGTGAAGGGTCAAACATTTTTTAAAACAATTAGCAGCATTTGATATAAATATACATAAAATTCAAGTAGTAACCTATCATATCTATATAGAATTATTAAAATATGAGGACTATAGGTAGGTAATTATAATTATTTGCACCTATATATAATTATTGCAATTATTTAATACAATTTGAATACATTTCCAAAATGATCTTTACTCAATTGATTGACATGCCAAAAAAATTCTTTGGAGCCGATAATTAATTTTTAACATTACATATTAAAACTAATCTTTTACGGCCTGTTAATATGCATTTTTTTTAGAAAGATATAGATATTTTATCGATTATAGTAAGAAAAAAATATACTGGAACGAAGATATTGAAAGGGCGATGGATACCAACAAACGTAATAACTAACTTGCTCCATGCGAATAAATTGTATATTTAAAAAATTTGTTCGTGTGGCTCGAGTCAGAACTTACGTTTTCTCGAATAAATCGACATATTATAGGATCTGCTTGTGGTATATGTAGAGATTCCTACAGTATTAGGTTATGACCCTAAGATTTTAATTAATTAAGTGATTTCAGCGTATTCAGCGTGATTCAGATATACAATAGTATTTTGTTAATGAATATCCATTTATTCGAGCATTTATTTTAGGAAAATAAAATATAATTTACTTGCATCTTAAGGTTTGTTCCAACAACAGCAAGAATCGATTCTGAACCGTCCAGAACTAGTCAGTCAGTTCAGCTGTTTAATGTATTCTCGGCGAATGCCACGTAACATTTCTGACAGTTCTGAACCAGTTCTCGACGGCTGTTGGAACAGATCTTTAGTTTCAAATCTAAAGCAATATTTCACGATATGCAACCCCCAATACATCCTTAACGTTTTACGGTGTGCAATTCAGTAAATCTGAAATTACTTGTTACCATGACAATATACAAACATAAACATAAAAATAAAATAATTAATTTGTGGTATGTGTCTTTTAGAATAATTTTACAAAATGCCTATATCTGAAATTGAAGAAGTATTTGCAAAATATAGGAAAGACGAGGAAATTATCAACTCTAAAATAAATCAAAGGTAATAAAACTTTTAAGTTCACTAGATTGAACTTTTAAGATTTCATTAAAACGTTATGCCAATTTTTATCGTATTCGTGTATTTCTGTCAGATAAATTCTGTCAGAACCATCATGTTGAAATTAGATATCTCTGGTTGAAATTCGGATTTATACAGAATGTTAAAAAATTCGTGTCATAAAACTGAGGCAGCATGGGCGAAGTTAGGTCATCAAATCTGAGGGGGCTAATGCGTGGGTGGACTGTGAAAATGTTTTTTAATTTCAGTTCTAAAATGTGTGTGATAATGTTTATGAATATTTGTGGGAAGGCTAATTCGCCCCAGCATATTTGGCGCTTGAAGTACAGTGTCCCAATTTTGCTGTAATTGGGACGGTAATTCGGAAACTACAAGAGATATAAGGATCCCGTTTTTGAAACACTGTACTACTTTTTGAGAAACTTAAGATGGCGTAATCAGAACTCTCATATATCTCTTTTTTTTAAAATACACTACTTTTAGAAGATTCTTTCGCTGGGATATCGTTATGGTGAAAATTACTCCTGATAGAGTTTTTCTACATAGAGTTTAGTGGTGTACTTGTAATTTCTCTACAGGGTGTATCTTTTCAAATATGACACAAACATAGATTTTTTAAATGGAACACTGTATATTTTGATGCCATTCCATTGCATTATTTGTTGGCTTCATAATGATGATAATCATGTAATATTTGCTACTTTAGTACTTTACCTACTTAAAAATGTTGGTTCATGAACTTTACTTTACAACTTACAGAAAAATATAGGTATACAAAATAAACAGTTGTTTAAACAATTAAGATATGTAATAATTTGTTAATATTTTAGCACTACAATTAATAACACTATATAATAATACGAAGTGTGTTAAGAATAACATTCATTAATATTGAAAAAATGCAAACCCAATAAAATACATACTTCTATTTATCCCTACTTTATAATTTGCTGACTATTTTCATGATTACATTTAAAATCGTCAAAGGTTTTTTCAATATTAAATAATTTCTAATAGTTTTGAAAATGACACTGTCGATTAATTTTGTTCATATTAATTATTTTTTGTTTGTTTTTATTTATTTTCAAGTCTTATTTAATTAAAAATATTTACAAATTACTTAATTGGCTCATATATATATTATTTTTGAATTATTAAAGTTGTTAGAGTGCATTATTTTGTATACCTAAATATATAAAATTGCGTGGCTAACTGTGCACCACGCAACATCAGTTTTATCAATTTAACGTTTGAGAGTTCAATGGCGTACTTGCAATTTCTGTACAGGACGTCACTTTTAGAATATGACTCAAGCATACATTTGTATAAATTAAACACCTTGTATATTTTTATGCTATTCAATTGCATTATTTGTATTCCTCATGATGATATAAACTCACCGGCAAAAAAAACTGGCAACTAAAAACTAACCCCAGTTTTAAAGTTGGTTTCCTCGCGAACCGCTCATTTGATTTTGATGATCTTTTTTTTGAATTGTACATTGATTTCTCAGGATCGGATGCTGTCGGAAATTTTTATTCATTTAATTTGAGCATATACGGGGCGAAACAAAGAGACGAAGTTTTTTTTTTCCGAAATTTGTAACACCCTGTGAGGTGCAGCAGCTACAGTCGCTGTTGCTAACTAGAGTCACACTGTAGTCTCATCTTTTGTGAACATTTTTGTTTTTTTAATGACGACATTATCTGTTTTTATTGGATATATACACTTTTAAAACAAACATCAAAACGTAGATTAATGTGAAAACAATTGAAATTGAAAACAAAGAAAAAAAAATTAAGGAACTAAGATCTAGTGTGGCCTCCTCGCTTCAAAATATGGCTTAATTCAATTGACGTGGCATTGAATCAATCAGGTTTGTAACAAATCCTTGTGAAATTGTATCAAATTCTTCCTGGAGTGCAATTCGCAGACAACCGTTGACAAACCCTCAATTGTCATGTTTCAAACGATCAATCTTATGCCTATGCCGCCTTGATTATTTACACGTAGAAATTTCTACCTGCGAAGTCTTTTTCCGAGGGGTTCGTTTTAAAACAGTGTATCTCCAATAAAAACAGAGATAATGTCGCGATTAAAAAAACAAAATGTTCACAAACGATGAGGCTACAGGCTATAGTGTGACTCCAGTTAGCAACAGCAACTGTAGCTGCTGCACCTCACAGGGTGTTACAAATTTCGGAAAAAAAAAATTCGTCTTTTTGTTGGCCTCGTATATGCTCAAATTAAATTACGAATAAAAATTTCCGATATAGCATCCGTTCCTAAGAAATCAATGTACAACTTAAAAAAAAAGATCATCAAAATCAAATGAGCGGTTCGCTAGAGGAAGCCAACTTTAAAATTGGGGCTGGTTTTTAGTGGCCGGTGAGTTTATATCATTATGAAGAATACAAATAATGCAATTGAATGGCATAAAGATATACAGGGTGTTTCATTTATACAAATGTATGCTTGGGTCATATTCTAAAAGTGACGTCCTGTACAGAAATTACAAGTACACCACTGAACAATTTTCATCATTCCGATATCTCAGCTAATCTCTGATTTACGAAAAATTTCTTAAAAGTATTTTTTTAGTCTTCACCTTCTATTTAAAAAAAATAATGAAGAAATCTATGAAAGTTCCAGCATCTTAAGTTTTTCGAAAAAGTAATTTAGTGTTGCGAAAACCACATCCTTTTATCTCTTGCACTTTCCAAGATATCCTGCAATTACAATGAAATTCACTTAAACGTGGAATACCCTGATAGATGGACAGGCAGAGGAGACCCGTTAGATGGCATCAGTAAAACTTTTTATCCCTATACATATTTTTTAAATTAGAATAATGAATTATGCATACTTTATTGAACTTAATATAATATTTTTTTCTCGGTCTCTTTCCAATGGCGCAATCGAATTTTATTCCAGAGATGACTACGTGAAAACTGAAAACAATGGTCGAGTACAGCAACAAAAATTGCATTCAAGAAGCTTGGGTCAAGCCAAGGAGAGGAACAGATTGATTTTAAAGGTAGGTAATATATCAAGTCGGTTCATAACACAACATGCTTAAAATATACCGCCAATAAACACTATAATTACTTTTTGCTTATTGTAAGTAATCGAAAAATTACAAAAATAATATTTTCACTGCATCTTTGAATATGTTACTAGTATTATTAGCTTTGTTCGAAGAAGGATTGGAAACTATCAGAACAATCGGAAAAGCATTTTGAAAAAAGCGTTCGAAAACACCAAATGATCAGACATTAATCGCCATATTGCTATTTGAGTTCATTTGTGATTGTTCGTGGTTCAATTAGCTGAAAATTCTGTAAAAATTGAATCTAATGAGGATTTAGGTGTACCTGAGGAGATACTGGAGTGTGCGGAAGAGGTTCCTTCGAATCTTCTCCCAAAGAAATCTCGAAGAATTTATGAATGTGTCTACCAACGTCTTATTGATTTCTGCAAAGAAAAATATTTAGTTGTATTTAGAAGATGTATTGATGGTGTATTTCTCAAACTTATCAAATAAAATGTTGCCGTCAACGCTTTGGCCACAATATTCAATGTTGCGGTCAACCTTGAATGTAAAGAAGGGGATTGATATAAGCAAATATTCAAAGTTACGTGCTTTTCTCAAGAGACAAAATGAAGGGATATGTACCGAAAAAATTGCAAGTATTTACAAAGGAGCAAGTTGATTGCTTTTTGAATAGTGCATCTGATAATTTCTATTTGACGATAAAGGCAAACGCTTTAAAAATAAAAAAATATTTTTAAAAAGCTTCTTGATAGGTCGTCCTAATATTAGGCGTTTGCCGTTCTGATGAATTAGTCAATTTAATAATTAATAATATTGAAGATGTGAAATCCGCCTTACACAAATATTCTCAATACCAAAAACAAGTAGCCACGTACTTTTACTCTGTTAGGAGACAATTATTTAAGTTTTTATCGAAATTATGTTGCTTCCACCAGGATTGGTAGAACGTCGATTATTTCTCAGATATGTTAGTGGAAAGTGTCATCGAATGGTGGCATAATTTTTGAAGCTGGACAGTTGGAAATAAAACAGTGAACACGCATTACAACGAACGTCTGCCACCCTATTAGTTGGCGGCGGTGGTGACCTCGCTTGTCTTAAAAGCCACGGAGGATGGATATCGAGCATTGTGACGGAAGGCTACAGTGAAGACTCAGAAATAAAAAAGATATTGCGAAAATAATACTAAAAGTTGATTGGTAATGATAAATCAAACACCGTTCTTATTTCTGTTTTCACAATAATTAATGAAAACGTATTGAACTACTTTGAGAATTACTCCAAGAATGAGGGTAGTGGCAGTTTCAGTGGTTTATGATGATGAATTTATTAAGAATAGGTAACTCACTGTCACGCCCTTGTGCTTATTTTGTATTTACTTTATACCAATGTATTCTGTGTTAATCGTTACGTGTTTTTGCTCATTGTGATTTTTGTTTCAATAGTCAGATGGATACACTAAGCAGCAAAAAAGTTCTGCCATTTAAAAGAAACATGGTGCGCCACAAGTGGCGCCCTCTACTAGTGACAAAATTAAAAACATATTTGAATTTCTCGTCCGCAAAAACCCCCGATTTACAAATTTTATGTAAATATTTGAATTTCTTTAGAATTTATTTACAAATATCGAAAATAAAATTTTAACTTTAACACCCTGTAACTCCGTTAATAATCAGTTTTGGAAAAAATGTTATAGAGGTAGCATTTCTTTCAGTCTAGAATTATCCCCTGAATTTTTTGTTCATTATTTCCGGACACACTGTATATTAAATAGTAATTATTGTAAATATACTGTATGGAATGCTCCTTTTTATGGAGTCTTATTTCTTTCACTGCAGAAGTTATCCTATTAATTGATTTATCGTATTTTTTAAGACATTTTAAAAGTAGACTTCTTTTTTCTGTCTATTATGAGGGGCACTTTTTTTACTTTAAAAATTATTTTTATGCTTGCAGAATCTGGAAACTGTAAAAGGAAATCTTCGTTCAAAAGCAATTTATAGCCCTTCGGAAATGCAGTGGAAGAAGATACAAGAGAACTACAGAGCTGAACCTTCACTTCCTGTAAGCAGATGGAGATGTCATTTACCAGTATTAGTATAAAAAATATTTACTATATATTTCACTTATATATGTAGTAAATTTGATTAAAAGTTTAGAATAAAGTATTTTCCAACAAGTTTGTCTCAACCTATGTATGTGTATATTTTAGTAAAACTAATATAGTCTATAGACCTATATATACTTATGTATTTTGACCCACTAAATTCGAGGGGTCCATTTGATTCAATCACTTTAGGTTCAAGGACATACCAAGGTTAAAGCGAAATATAAATATGCAAGTGGACCAGAATATTGTACATTTATATTTTTGGGATCGCTGGATTCGAATTTAGAGTTCATTTAAAGCCATCAAGTCAGTTTAACCTGACACGCTTTAACTATTCCATATAAATTCAAAAAATCACAATAGGTAGGCAAGGAATTTTATACAGTAATATTCATCTTAAGAGAAGGGGGATTTAGTTTTGTGGCTAGTTAACCTGTGCGATTCATTATCTTTCTTTATGGTATCTAGTTTTCTTAATCTCAAAGGATCTGTGCAATGGCCGTCTTTTACGTTTTCGTTCTCTTTCTGGTATTTCTTGCGAGCATCCAGCAGTAATCAGCCAGCTCGTGTTTATGCCATCTGCCTTAGTAACGCCATACTGCATCTTTAAAGTCCTAATAAAATCTTCCACCTTGCTCTTCACCGTAATCTGTAATTCTGTAATGAAATGCAATTTTAGATTAATTCAAGCAATCCAGTTTCCTATAGTTTTCCTATAGATGAGATAACGGACTCCGGAGTAGAATAAGGGAAAAGTCAATGTCTAGTGGTCCTTTTTTGAACCTGACGGTCCTGAAACATAAGAAAAGTCTCGACTTACTCCGCGTCCAGGAGTTGACGCCTGTACTTGGCGGCCGCATCGGGTTGGTAGTCCATCGCTGTCTGGATCAACTGGTTGCTGTGGACTTCTGCACTGGCGAAGGAGGCCTCCGCTCGCGCATTAATCGCTTTCAGGGATGTAGTAAATTCCAGATCTCGGTTAATGTCGGGAAAGCGAGATTCTCGACGGTTTGCACTCGTGCAAGGTGCGACTTTGCTGCGTACCCCCATACTGGTCCAGCGTACGTCAACTGTGACTGCAAAACAGATTTAATTAATCTTATCTTGTTTCCAAGGTTGAGACAGGTGAAGTAGCGGGTAGAATTTCACCCTGACATTTTTCCTTTGTGAACCACTTCATCGACGTGCGGCTTCCAAGTCAGCGTTCTATCTAGGATCACCTCCATATATTTCACTGTGGTCGCCCACTGGATGTCTTCTCCGTTGAATTGAATGAATATATGTACTTTTTTCCGGGTTGATCGTCAACTTCCAACGGTTGCACCAGTCGGCTACCCGCTCTCTGAAGGTACCTCGTCTTCATTTCTGAGTTCAGGGAACGAGCCATGATGGCGGTGTCATTGGCGTAGAGACACACGGACGTGCGCTCCATTCTGGACATGTCCGCGGTGAAGATGTTGAACAGGTGCGTGACAGCACGGCGCCTTGGGGGACGCCGGTCTCGATAATTGAACACCTTGATAAGAAGCCCATTGTGCCAGACCCTGTCAAAGACCTTAGTGACGTCCATGAAGAGTGCTCTGTTCGATTTTATTGCGTTGAAATCTGCGGACACAAGTTCTATGAATTTATAAATGTTACTGCAGGAAACAACATCTCCGCGGACTAATGCCCGACCGGCATTGAATTACACCTGCAATATCAGTGTGAACAGTTAAGAACCCTTGTCGGCCACCCCACCAGACACAGGCCGGTTTCGGGCTTGTTAGCCCAAATCAGTATGCCATAGGTGAACTGGCTGTTCCTTCATATGTATGTTCAATGTCGGTCGAGTCATTAGTCCGCGGAGTAGTTGTTTCCTGCAGTATCATTGATAGATACTGCAATGCAGGTCGCTTCCTGCAAGTCGAGCCGCTTAGGCCGAGCAGGAAGTAGCAGACTACTTATATTTCACCTGCACTCGATTTATATGTGAACATACATATGAAGGAACAGCCAATTCAATTGTCAGTCATCTCACCTATGTCATACTAATGAGGGCTAACAAGCCCGAAACCGGTCTGTGTCTGGTGGGGTGGCCGACAAGGGTTCTTGGCTGTTCACACAGATACTGCAGGTGCAGTCCGCGGAGTAGTTGTTTCCTGCAGTATCATTTATAGATTTAATGGCACGATGCCCAGGGCGAGAGGTCTGCGGTTAAGTACCTACTGCAATGCAGGTCGCTTCTTGCAAGTCGAGCCGCTTAGGCCGAGCAGGAAGTAGCAGACTACTTATATCTCACAAGTTCTATGAACTCTAAAATCTATTGTTCTGTTGAGTAGCCGCGGCGGTACGCGGACTTTTCATCTGGGAGGACTTGCAGTTCTACCGTGGTCTCCAGAAGTCTGGTCAGTATGATCCACTCAGCTACTTTGCTTTTCATCGGCAGGAGGCTGATGGGTCTGTAACTATAGGGGAACGTTAAGTTCTTACCTGGCTTAGAGATGAGAATTATGTTGGCTTTCTTCCATGTGGGCTTCGATTCTCGAATGTAGTGGAATAAATTCGAGTGGGAATTCATTCCACTTTTAAAAAATCCTATGAAAATCTTATTGCCTGTAGGTATATTTACAATTCTTGAAACTTTATATGCCTTTAGCAAAAACCATGTGAAATAACTCTCCTATTTTTTATGCGAAGTAACCCAATGAGAATGGTCACGAATACAGAACTAGAGGATCGAGCCCTTGGACGGAAATCTGCGTAATCTCAGAATTACGTTGCAGATGTTCAGCAACGCCATTATAAAGGAGTTTCCTGATAATTCTATTCCCTACCCGCATCCGGAAGCCTTACGAAGGTTGAGGTGACACAAGGTCTGCAGTTATTTTGCTAAATCGATTAAATGAAGTTATTTGGAATTTATGAAAAATACTCTCTCTGATTTTATCGAAGATTTATCGTTGCAACTTAGACTAGAGTTTTGGTTTGTGCATGATGGGGCACCGTCTCATTTTAGTGCTTAGAGGTTTTTTGAATTTTAAATTTTCAAATAATTGATTAGGACCAGGAAATGACTGAAAATTGGCCACCACGATCGCTAAACCTCAACAAATGTGATTATTTTCCTTGGGGAACATTGAAGGATTTTGTTTATTCCAGCTAAATCCCGGGAAGATTTGTGTAATCGTATTATAGATAAATGTAACGTTATAAGAAAAAATAATCATTTATTAGACAAAGTAAATTTCAATTTTCGTTAAGAGTAAATTTATGTTTCAGAGAAAGTGATGTATATTTTGAACAATTTCTTTAGTTTTAATTTTTTTAATTTTTATTTTATTTTATAATTTTATTACTAAATGTCAAATTTTAAAGACAAAGCCTGCTACTGACTTTTTGATTTCTTCTAATAAACACTATTAAAATCTTGTTTGAATTAATGCATTTTTTCTTGAAACCTTTTTTAAAATTTAACAAGAGTAAAAAGTGTTTTAAATTAAATTCTGCGGGGGATATTATCTTTTTAAATTCGACCAATGGAAAAAATATTGGTATAATTTTAGGGGTAATTCATGCACCCTCAATAACCAGTTTGTAATGTTTCAATTTACCTGAACTCATAGTCAAAGAAAACTATTATTAAACCAAAATCATGTACTAAATTTGGTTATTCCAAATTAAAGTATGTAATCCAGATATATTTTTTTTTCCAAATATTTGGCCCCACTTTAAGAGCCTCTAATTCCGCCTGTGTGCCTTTGTATGTATTATCAAGATAACCTTGTATATACCTACTTACTTTTATAATTACAATTGAAAAATATGCACATTTTCTATTTATTTATTATTCTTGATCCAATCTATCAATAATAGCAAGAAAAGCATTAAATCTCATATTACCTTTGTCATCAAAGTTGATTTCATTTTCATGAGTTCCGTGAAATTGAAGCTTTTTCGCTTCTGCATCCTTTTTTATCTTTTTATATTTCATAATTTTGAATAGTTGTTTATTGCCCCTTTCTTAATATTTATCAAACTGGATCTTGTAATGATTTAAAGTAGCCAATCAGTAATTTAAAAATTGCAATCGTTGTTGATAAATCAATATCAACAGTTACCTGGTTTTGACTTCTGGTTTCCACGGTATAAATTTGGCTACATATTTTAGAATCACCCTGTATTTAATAATTCCTTTATTAATTTCTTGACCCACAGGACTATAATACATTTTTAAATGTTTTTGTAGGGTATTTCAGGGACCGCCGCCATTTTGGTGCTTGTTTATCGTAATCGCAACTCGCAACCACATACTTCTACAATATACCGCGCACCTTCTATCTTATCAATATATGTCCTTGGCCCCGAAAGTTAGTGGAATACTAAACTGTGACAAAGCGCAACCACAGTCAAATTTATATGCATAATCGTTGATTGCAATACATCTATCACATACATAATGTTATAAATCTCACTTGTCTCCAATATTATGAATCGAATAAAACGTAAACTTTACCTAAATAACCATAAAATACCTATGACCTTGTCAAAAAATATTGTTTGTGTAGAATTAGAATGCGCCTAACAACGATAATCATTATTACACAGATAAATACCACCAGAGTATCATTTTGCAGACCCCCGTTATTGAAATTACTGGTATCTATATAAATAAGTAGCGAATAACTATTTAATACAAATAGCAATCTTGTCCCTACAACTGCTTTAATATACTTATGTATAAATGGGTATATCAATTGTTCAATCGTATTATATCTATATGTATTTTACAGTTGAAACATACAAAAAAACGGTACTTTTACAGCTGAATACTACATGCATACGAAGTAAATACGCAGGTGGTATTTACCACATGAAATAAAATCACAAGTAAGTACATATAATAATAATTAAACATCTTAATAAAACTAAATAAGTGTTTTACAATTATTTTTCGTACAACTCTCCCTGAATTTTTCGTATTTTAAAGTTACATCCTGAATGTAGTAAATTTTAATGAAATGTGTGGAAAGTAGATTGTGTTTATACTGAGATTAGGTAATTCAATTGTTATCAACATTTATTTTGATTACCAGGGCCACAAACCTAGAAACGTTGCCTAGGGTCTTACGGTCCAGAAAATGGATATTTTATTTGTTTTATGTTGGCGGTTGTGCAAATATGATGGCTGCATTGCAATATGAAATTAACTAACTTGCTGTCATTTTAAATGTCATTAAAGAATGTGACCAATCACAGTAAACAAATGAGCTTCACGCTACAATACAACCAACGTAAATTGGCATAAAAACCAAGTTTTAGCGATTCTGGACCTTTTAGGGCAGCCATGAATTAGCGGTCGCCGGAAATATGACACTGGCACAGTCTATATTTTTGTGTCCACTCCTTATAAAATTAAAATAGATATTTTTAATTAAAAAAATATATATGTACATGTGTACAGAACTACAGATATATATTATCATTAAACATTAGTTCTAATGAAGTCTCATTTAGAATTAATTAGAAAAAATTGTTTAAAAAATGAAACAGTTTGAAATCTGGCAATATGAACCAACACGTGCATAGCACACCAAATCCTGGTCTCCTTAATTGCCCCCACCGTTTGGGACCAGTATGGTTTACAAGTGGGCGGTATATAGTAGAAGTACATACATACCTATATGCTCGCAACGCAATCGTATAATCCAAAATGGCTACTGCTTATGATATCACTCGTTTCATACACGAAAAATCAGACAGTTTCATCCATGTGCAATGCATCCTTGAACCAAACGTCAGCGGGCAAAGTGTCAAGACTGTCAAGCTGTCAAGTTGAAGTATACTGTGGTTGAGACAGACACTTGTATTTATATTTACATAATAAACGAGGTGTCTGATTGTCTGATGATTAAGTAAAAGTATTAATCCAATCCAATCACACTCAAGGATAATAATTCAGTAATTATTGTTCTTAATAATCGTGAGTATCGCTGTTACAATGCGTAATTATTGTTCTTAATAATCGTGAGTATCGCTGTTACAATGCGCGAATAACTTCGAGAGAAATCTGTGATATTGTTTTGATATATTCAGTGTAAAATTAAACTTGAGTTTTGATAAATAAGTATGACTGGGCAAACTGTAAATGGCTATGCCGGTAAGTAATAAAGGTAACTTGTAATGAAGAATATTGTTAAGTACATTTTTAGAACACACAAAAAATTCAAAGAGGTTTGATGATTTTGAGGAAGTTCAAATTCCTGTACCTTGGGGACACATTACAGGTATGGTATGATTTTCACTGTAAACTAAAAAATAACCTTTACCCATACTATTAGATTATCAGTAATATTTGAGAAATATTCGCATACTTAAATAATATTCCGCCATTCTTGCAATTAATGCAAAGAAATCTTTTTAAATATTCAAAATAGATTTTTTACGTTCTCAAAATAATATGTGAAATAATTAAGCTTTTCTTTATTGATATATGCTTTCACCAATAATAATAATAGATATATTCTGCATTATGTGAACTTTAAATTAAAAGATAAAGAAATTAAAGTATTTGTGTTTAACATTTGCGTTTCATATGTTAGAAAAATCTTAACAGCTAATTTTAAAAAGTAATATAAATATTACTAGTAGTTAACTAAAAATATTTAGAGAAATGTACACCTATTTTTCCTTTCATTATTTTGTAAAACATTTCTCCATCTTATTCTCTTTAATTCATAAAATAGTGTCTTACAAAGACAAATGATTTTAAATATTTAATAACTAGCAGGCAGGAATATTATCTTGTGCTATACTCGCGGCAACAATTCAAACGGCTTTCGTCATACGAACAAATGAATAATTCATTATATTATTTTCATCAAAATATTTAAGAAACTGCAACTGAAAATAATATAACTATATACTACACTAAAAGTTTTCATTATATATTGCACTAAATTGTAAAGAATGATTGTTTTTAACGCGACGAAATATCCAAAATTCTTGCCGTGAGTATACCTGGGTATTTTCAAGAGTACCAAAGATACACGAATAAATATCAGAAAAAAAAACCATAACATCACTTAGTACGAGATATAAAACTGTTTGTTTCTATTTATTTTACATGAAAATAATTGCTAAAATGTGATGTTACGAAGGCACATCTTACAGACGTTTCTTAAAAGTTATTATTTTTGGGCAAAATTTAAATAATAACAGTGAATAAACGGAGGAATAAACAAAACTTCAAGAATGTTATTTTTGTGCTTCTGTTTGTTGTTTTATTTTTTGAGATTTCTTTTCCAAAAGACACCAGACATTTGTTTATTTCACAGTGAAAAATTGCGACCAATGGATTCTAATGTGAAATAATGCTGGTAATTCAATAAAAGTAATGAAGGATATATCTTATCTTATTTTAATCACTAGTCTACATCGTGATGATAAAAACATTAGTTTAAAAATAAATAGCACCTAAAATAAAATCATTTAGGTGTATTTAGTTCCAAGTCCAAGGTAGTCTTTCAAAACTTAAGTTTTAATAAAATATGTATGTTAATATAAGTATCAAAATATTATGTAGGTAAATATGAATATTTACATAATATTTTTAATAATGACCTTGGATGTTATTACAAACTTTTATCTGTTTTTTTTATTATTATTTAAAATCAGCATAAAGTAAATATAAAAGTGAAAAAACATTATTTTATGAAATGATTTAATGATTTAACTAAACATTCATTTCTGTCTATTAATGTTGATAAATTAAGTTTTTTGCCAAAAATTACTCTAAAAGACTATGTGCGATAAAATTTTTTATGTTATACTAATCATAACAAATTCTGTTTATTTGATAATAATAATAACAAACAAATATTTGAAGGAATCCAGGAATTTTTAAAAAATTATGAAAATTATTAAAAATGTTGTATAAATAAATAAACGGTATCATAATATAGTTTGTAATTTAATACTCCCCATATAAAGATAGGCATTAGTGACAGATTCATATAATGTGATCACAAGAGTTACATAGTGTAAGAACATTTCGGAGGTTCACAATGCATAATAATTTAATTTTTGGTATCAAATCAAATTTAATAATGGTTAAATCAAAATATGATTAATAGTAATAGTCATCATTTTTATTGTAAGATAGATTTAGACAGTGATTCATTCACTCAAGAACATAATTCGAGCATTTAATTTTTTTAAATGATACTGATGTTGACACTAAAAGATGAATCCAATTCGTTTTATCCACAATTACTGATTTATAATTTTAGGAAAATGGTGGGGTCCAAGAGATGATCAGCCCATCATAGCAATTCATGGTTGGCAAGATAACAGTGGAACGTTTGACAAACTAGCTCCAATTCTTAGAGAAAGAGGATTAACTTTATATTGTATCGATTTACCAGGCCATGGATTGTCCTCACATTTACCAGGAGGACAGAGTTATTACATATTTTGGGATGGTGTTCATATTTTGCGCAGGATCGCAAATCATTTTGGTTGGAAGGAGATTACCATTCTAGGCCATTCATTAGGAGGAGCGATAGCATTTTTGTATGCCGCGGTTTTTCCAGATAGTGTAAAAAAATACGTTAGCATCGATATCGCGAGTCCCAGTATACGAAACATTAAAAAAATGTGTGACATCTTGGGGCCTAGTGTCGACAAATTTTTGTCTTACGAAACTAAATCTGTGGAGCACATGCCATGCTACGAATATAATGAAATGCTTAATTTAGTTTATGATGCTTATGCCGGTTCTGTTACTAGAGAAGGCTGTGAAGTGATACTTAAACGTGGAATGAAACCAGCGACACATAAAAAGGGATATATATTTACTAGGGATCCTAGGCTCAAAACCGCTGCATTAGGGTTCATGACAATGGACCAGGTACTGGAGTTGGCATCTAGAATTACGTGTGAAGTTTTGAATATAAAAGCAGCCTCTGGATTAAAACATGATAATCCACATCACTACGACATGGTTTTAGATACCATCGAGAAGCAAGCGAAAAAAATGGAAAGGCATGTTTTCGATGGAACTCACCATTTGCATTTGAACGATGCCGAAAGTATTGCACCTTGTGTTTACAATTTTCTTTTATCTTAATACTTGCTTTCTAGGTAATTAGTTAATTACATAGCAAATATAAAGTTATGTGGCACCAGGGTTAGGTAATTAGTTAAATTGTGATAATTGTTATTTATTGTTTTATTAATTTATTGTGTCACTATTTATTTATTGACAATATATGGTTATATTCCGCAAAGATATAATTCCAAAAATCATTGTAAATACAATTTGTTAACATTTTCCAGTAATAAATGATACAGAAAAAAATTCATAGGAAATAATAAAATGAACCTGGGACATATTTGGTCATTCTTGTTATGTCATTTCACAGAATTAACGGTAACAGTTTGTTTCTTGCCTTAACACTTACAATTATTTTCCATTGCAATTTCTCTCTGCTACTGATACCTTCATACAGTTAGGTTAAAAGAGTAACAACAGACAATACTAATAAATGTGCTGTTACAACTGAGTTCAGATGTGGTCCAGTGGCATTTAAAAAAGTTATAATTTAAGATTAGTATTCTGAGGGAATACTATTATACCTAAAAAACTGCGTTCACTTAAAGTTACATCCTGTATATCATACTGTGTCAGTTCACTTCAAAACCATGTTAATATAAATACGTGCACCAACATAGTCATTATTTAGTTGTTGGTACTACCACAGTCTATTACAGTCCAGCGTCTTAACGTCGGCTCGTTTGATGTCCATGTCCTAGATTTCATTTTTTTTGGACGACTGTGCATTTAGCCGTGCATATTTGCGGCACAAGGAGCACGGTGATTTGTCAAGAGACGGATTATCTCCCATTTTGTTGTGTATAAATGAATTTCATTGGTGTTCATTGCACATTTAGCCGGAACCACAAAAAATGTGCATAACTTCATGAATCTTACTTATACATAAACTACCAATGTAAAACATCAGTTATACTTCACAACCACAATATAAAGCAAATATAACGGATTTTTCAACTATATTAAAATTAATTTACAATTTTATTTTTTTTTTTATTTTTCCTATATCTTGTAAACTTTTTGATTAATACTATAGTAAATATTGTGAGCAACTCCTTTTTTGTTTAATTGACTAATCTGATTATATATTTTATTGGTTTTATAAAAGTTATCTATGCAACAAATATAAAAAGTAAGTGTTTATTACGCGCGACGTGAAATTGTCAACAACATGTCGAGTGCAATAAGCACTTTTTGTACGAGTTGTATACAATATTTTTTCTATGTCATGCAAAAACCAAAAAATGTTTTATTTAGATGACACTAAGTATAGGAAAATATGACATCGATTTGAACGTTTATGTTTGTCATGATGACAAAACGCTGTAGTAGAATGACAGTTGAATGCAATAAACATTTTATTGCACTAGTGCAATAAAGAACCACTTTTTCCACTAAATATAGTTCAATAGTTTTATTTTTTGCATGAACGTAGAAAAAAAATATATGTGTATACTTATATCATATCCATCATAATGATTGGTAATTCGCTATAAGTTATCCAGATAAGATAACAACATAAAATGATTTGGCTATGAATCACTTTTCAAACTGATTTTGCACAATTTCTTGGGATAAAGTAAGACCAGTAAGATAACATAAAAAAAATACCAAAATATACTACCAAAAAATATATAACCATTTCATTATTTATTTTACATAATTTGAATTAACTTATCTTGGTCATTTTATAGTATTTTTCTTACCAATGTTTCATCGAATATTTACCTATTCTGAAATATATTAGCACAAATTTAAGCCATAAAAACTGTAGAGTATGCAAATGTAGCATACTAGTGATAAAAAAAATTTGGAAGTTTTAAAAAAACAAGTGGTTTGGAGGCTCTTGATGCCTTATAGATTTTTAATTAATATTTATTACAATAAATACTTTTTTAAGAAAGGAATATTTATTTGTAGCTAACTACTTATCTATGACAAACATTTTAACTACGTAAAATGAGTTTATTAAATTCAAGGATATTAGTCCTTAATTATGACTATATTATTCGCTAATTACGGCTAATTATAAAAAACCCATTTTTATCATATAAATTATAAATATGTATTTATGTTAATTATTAACATTATTAAAGTCAGTAAAAAGATATCTATAATCGATCGATCGAATCAACTGGTTATTAAATGTAGTAAAGAAGATTACTTCATTACAATGTTTTGTTTTACAACTGAAAAAATTATCAAACGATTTTCACGTCAAAATTATGTCAGTCCGATTTATTTGATAACAAATAAAAAATGCAAAGAAAGAAGACTACTTATTCACAAACCATAAAGTTTTCGCATTTTGTTGTAAATATTTTTCAATTGTTAATCATATTATTTAAAAAAAACCATGGACTATATGACAAACCAGATTAATATTTCTTTTAGTAATGGTAATGGTTAACTAGAAAATTTATTTTAATTAAATATTGTCACTGCATAATTAACAATTCTAATACACATTGAAAAAAAATTGGAAAAACTTTTGACAATTTTTTGTGAAACTGTAAATTGGAAATTCGAACCTGAAGTAACTTTTTAGTTTAGGAAATTGAAAGCAATTTATAAACAACAATAAGGATATATTTAAAAGTATTTTTATTTCTTTCAATATTTCATGTATATTATGTATTTATGCTTTCTACATATTCAGATATTTGAATGTTCACCTTGAAAATTAAGTGTGTTTACTGTTTTTTTTCTCTTTCTAACTATTCAATCATTAATCTTAAAAAAAGAATTGTGACTGACTGTAAATTACACCCGGTATCAGAAACATTGTGTGAGTAAACATTTTTTTTGTTCCATCTATTTTTTACATCTTCCAGTATAAAAAATAGATGTATCAGTATAATTTTTTTTAATGTAAATGTGTTTTTACTCTTTGATTAGCTATTAGATATTAGTCATTAGAATGAGGGATAGAGATATTATTATTAGTTTTGTTTATAATATGGTAGGTACCTAAATATTATAAAATTATTAACTTAATTTTCTTACAAAATTGAAATTTAGTTCTTCTGTACTTCGTATTTGTACTTAAAACCAAAATATGTGGTATTATTTTATTGACCAGTCCAATAGAAACAACTTTTGAAAATTAAAAATGACCAAATAAGTGACTATGGTCATTTATATCAAATACCTGTGTGGGCATAACTAATCAATTTTTTCAATGTGCCATTCTGATATTTTTAATCGTGATTTTTGACGCATATTTTGAATTTTCTTTCAGCTTCTAATATTAAAAATTTTGCAAACATTTTTTATAATAGAAAAAATTGACAATTTCAAATATCTTAAAGTAATTTTTGTTGGTTGTTAGATTTGCTTGTTTTTAAGATTAATTTAATGGAAATTTCTATACACATGCAGTGACTTATCCACAATTGAAATTCTACACGCACAGTTTACCATCAACTCTAAAGAGTAATTATTATCTTCATTTTCCTTCCTGGATAGTGCACTACTATTCATGCAGATTTTTATACAGCATTACTATATGAAAGAGTAGAAGTATTTTAATACGTAGTAATTGTTAATATGATATTTGATATCAGTACTGCTGCAAGTTGAGCAATTATGCTTACTGACAGTAATAAAATTATTATTTCTTTCAGAAGATGAAAGAACTCTCCTATTATTACCTTCCCCGCCTTCACACAATAGTATTATAATCATAAATGTTTAAAATAATGGAAAACTTTTTATTATATCCTTAAATAATTTTAGGCAACAATTCTTGGTTTTTAAATTAATACATTTTAATCTTCATTGTATACATGAATTTAAAATATTATGCTTCAAGTGCCACAGGCTCCTTCTGTTTGGGTTTTTTCTCCTTGGCTTTATCTAAAACAGAACATTAAATAATATGAGCCTATTTGTCATCAACATTAACAAGAACGCCTATTATACTCAACCGCTGAATATCTAGAGTGACTGTCAGACGTGATATGAGACTGGTGCAGTTGCAAGAGCAGGTAGGAGCTGCCACGACAGCTATTGCGTCATTGCTTTCAAATATGATTAAAAAAGAAGCGGTAGCAAATAAGAAGCAGATTGAATCACTGAATGACATTGGTCATTTGTTGAGTGATGTTATTCACTGAAAATCCGTTTCCCGAAGGGAACTTATAGCTATAAATTTGAATAACAAATTAAAAGAAACTTTAAAGAACACTACCATTAACGAATGGCTGTTCGGAAGTGACTTAGATAATACTATTAAAGCGGCCAAGAAAAAATCCGGCAAACAACTAAAGGCTGAGAAAAAGTATATAGTTCGACCATCAACATCGAAACAGGGAAACTACAAACGTCCATTTCTGGTAAAGAGGGGGACAGATCAGAATGGACAGGTATCTCATGTTCCCAACCGCTATCGGAAAATCACTCAGTGCTACCAGCAACACCGAGCGAAGAAGCAGGATCGTCAACAAGGCGAGAGAAGACGTTATATTTAGGGGTTAAGTTATGTTAGAGGTCTTAGTATACCCTTTAGTAACATTCCCAGGCAAATAGTTCACTGTAGATCTAAAAGATGCTGATTATCTAGTGCCTATCAAAAGAAAATACTTACGATTTAAGTTTAATGGCTCTCTGTACGAGTATAACTGTTTACCCTTTGGTTTAAGTTGCGCCCCTTTGATCTTTACTAAGATCCTAAAACCTATAATGACGCTGCTTAGGGAGAAGGGTCTAACCTCTGTTATATATTTCTTTTAGGGAACACTAGTAAAGAAGTCCCAATATCCCACCTTACAATTATCAATGATAATTACCCAATGATGTATGTTGCAATACCTTTAAAGTGACAGGTGTGTGTGCAAGTTGCAGTTACGGTCATAAGAGAATCAGTGTTGTCAGATTTAAAATTCGTGGTTAGTTTCCTGCAGAGACGAAGGTACTACAACATATATTTATTTCGACGGGGCCATCATATAATCAAGATCGAACATCACTTAGGTAAGTTCGTTTGATCTTGTGATTCTAATGCCTTTTGTCCTTTTGGATGTGAAATTCGCGAATTTTTGCGGGATTTATTTAATGGTGTGAAAATCTCTACTTGTAATGAATTTTGTCAACTATAACATTTTCTATCATTTTCATCATGAAACTGGCATGGTAGATTGTCAGAAGCTAAAAGAAATTTATTAACACCACATAATAACGCATGTAGCAATAATATTTATAGTGCTTTAGTGTTTTGTAAAATTTGTCAGAAGAGATGTTCTCGCCATAAATAATGGACAAAGAGTGGTGGATTTTGCAGAGGAAAAAGATATGAAAATTATGAGTATGTACTATAAAAGGAAAGATATATACAAAGTGACTTGGGCTGCCCCAAACGGGAAATACGTAAATCAAATTGACCATGTTTTAATAGATAAGAAGCATTGCAAGTTAATAAAGAATGTGAGATCATACAGAGGAGCGGATTTAGATTCTGATCATTTTTTAGTCAGAATAAAGATAAATACAAAGGTGACACGGGAGAAAAATAAAAAAGAAAGGAGACAGGTCTATGATATGAGGAAGTTACAAAACGCAGATATCCAGAAACGGTACAAGAACAAAATAGCGCAGGGATATCGAGAAGAAGCCCAAAGAGAATCCAATTAGAGAAATTCTTGTTAGTAGAGACTGTGCGGATGTTCTGGATAATCTAACTTATTTTCGTCTTAAGAACTATGTTGGCTAGATATGAAGAATTGCTTTATCAGAAAGCCTTGGCTTTAGTTATAGCACCTTCGACACGTCTGTTATATAAAAATTTCAATATAACAAAACATACCGCGAAATATTTGAAATTTCAGACGCATATTTATATTATTAGAATTATTTTCCAGCTTCGCCTTAGCAACAAATACTGTCTGAAGTTCACTATCAACGACGTTTCATACTCAATCAATCCGTCTGAACTTTGCACACTTTGTAATCAGCACAGATTGGAAACGTTAGAACATATTCTTATAGAGTGCCCTGTTTATGCCAGTTTAAATCCTACTGAATTAGAAAACTTAACTTTTAACTCTCTTGTGTTTATGCTCGATAACTTATCGCTTAGTACTGCTAAATTGCTGGCTAGTTTTGTAATAAGTTTATTGAAACTTTGTTCATTTGTTTTGAGCGAATAGTAGCTTAGAATTGTACTGTTTTTCTTCTATTACTGTTTTGTAATCGAGTTTTTTTATTTATTTATATATTTTTTATATTCTTTTACCAATCATTTGTCTGATATTTTATTATTGTAAATCTTGTTCTCGTAGCCCAAACACTCATACCGTTTGTTTGGTTGTTTTTTATTGTATAATTTGTCTTATATCATCATTTTACAATGCGGAACCTCTTCCTATAAATTTATATTTTGTACTTTTTTTTGAAGGAATAAAGATTTATTATTATTATTATTATTATTATTAGACGCCCAAAGAAACAATTATTCAAAAAGCCAGTAGACCATTTGGTGTATCTGGGGGCACTTATCTCAAGTAGTTGCAATGAAGAACAAGAAATTGAAGCTAGAATAAGTAAGGCTAACAGATGTGCGGGAGCAATGAATTACCTACTGAGATATAGACAATTATCAAGGAACACAAAAATGGGAATTTATAAAACTATTCTGAAGCCAACGGTATTGTATGGATGTGAAACGTGAGTACTAAACAAAAAGACTCAAGAAATGTTGATGAGATGGGAAAGGAAAATAATTAGAAAAATAGTCGGAGGTAAAAAAACGGAAGATGGATATGAAACAAGAACGAACCGGGAGATATACGAACTATACAAAGAACCTACGATAGAAATGGCGGTTAAAGCAAGAAGACTACAATGGCTTGGACACATTGAGAGAATGGAAGAACACAGAACGGTGAAATTAATAGCCTGGAGAACACCAGAAGAAAGGAAAAAAATAGGGAGGAAAAAGAAAAAATGGAGGGAAGCTGTCGTGGAGGACTTGAAGGATAGGAATATAGTTAACTGGAGAAATAAAGCGAAAAACAGAAATTTATGGAGACGGATCACACAGCTATGGGCCTAAAAGGCCTGTTGAAAGCTATATATATTTATTGTTTTTATAGATATTTTTAATTTTTGCTGCCCTAATCTACACCCTCCAATTTCCATTTTTGATTAAATAAAAAAAATAATAACAAATAGGTTTCACCTACAGACTAAAATTGCTAAATAAACGTTTTCCCTAAACCACTGGATCCAACCATAACCATAACAAATAAAAGTACTTATTACAATATTCGAAATAATTGAAGAATATACAGGGCAGTGGCAGCTCGTGGTAGTTGCTAGAGATGAGGCCCAACCCACTTTCAAATAATAAATAGAATTTTATTTACAAAAAAAATTATTTATCCAATACAAAAAAAAATGTTCCTAATTCATTTAAGAACACTAAAAAATATGAAAAGGTCTAAAAAAACAATTTTTTTAAGGTAGCCAGCCTACTGATATCTTATTCCCACATATAAAACAAAGCTGCCAAATTTTTATTTTCGTTTGCATCCACTTTTAACAAAATATTTTTAAACACTCACTTTATATAAAACAGATCTACTCGACTGTCTTATTAAACTACTCGACTGTCTTAAATTTGCAAATTTATTTGTCTTCATACAATTGAAACCCTTGTTTATTGCATTAAAACTAAGCAAAACAATTTGTATGCTTCCGAAAATACCATCACAAATTCCTTGTATATTTTTATCGTTTTTTTAACTTCTATATTACGAAATTGTTCGTATCTGTACAAAATATAAAGTTCGTTTATCAACTTTTTGTCAGAAACGTTTGAAGTAAACATTTAAACAATTTTGCATATTTTTTTTGCATATTCGGAATTTTTGAGGAATCTACTAAAGCAAGGAAATTTAAAGTGTGTAAATTTCCAAAACGAGTGCTTAGTTAAAGAGAAATACAATTTATAATTTCGTAGCATAGCATTTTATAGCCAAATGATGAAACAGAGCCATTTTCAGGAATTACGTCAAGATTGTAGAAAAACGCTCAAACCCGTCAATTTTAGACTAAAGGGGTTGCTGGTATTTTTGATTACGCCACTTTCACCCCCAAGCAAGGGTAAGCATCACCCCAAAATATTTAAATGGCATTGGAGGTTGAGTAATATTTATTTTGAGAGCTCGTACAATTTTCTTTACACCAGACTTTAAATTTTATAATTCCGTCTAATACTTTGAAAAAAATTTACATTTTAAAATTTCGAGAAAAATTTACATTTTAAAATTTAAATTATGTTTGTTGCTTACTTACTTAGTTGATTAAATGTTCAAACTGATGACCGCCCGCTTCCACACAAGAATAAAGATTTTGTTCGAAACATTTGCACACATTCTGAAGCATTTCCGGAATGATTCGATGGCATTTGTCGACGCAAATCTTGCAGCGACGCTGGTTGTGTTTTATAGATTTTACTTTTTAGGTATCTCCACAAAAAAAAAATCAGGGGCGATAAATCCGGTGATCGTGGAAACCACTCAATGCTGCCTTTTCTCCCAATCCAATTCCGTGAAAAACATTGGTCCAAATATTGACGGACAATTAACGCATATTGCGGAGGAGCACCGTCCTGTTGAAAAATCAAATGATCTTCATCATACTCTGGAACATTTTCAATAACATCAGTTGAGACAAAGTTAATAGTGTCTTCCATTAATTGCAAATACATTTGGCCAGTCAAATTACCAGATAGAAATAAAGGACCCACCAGTCGGTCACCGAACCAATAGCGGTAATTGTGACGATTTACCGTCCCGTTCAAGAAAAAACTGCATTTGTCATAAAAACAGATGTTAAAAAAGAACTGTGGATCGTTCCCTGCTCGTTCACTTATTATTTCGCAAAATTGCAAACGGCGGTCATAATCATCCTCATGAAGTTCCTGGACTAAATGTATTTTGTAAGGATGGAATTTATTCTTCTTCAAAATGGTTTGTATGCTCGTTCGATTGATCCCAAACACAGTCGTACTTAATGTACGATCAAGATGAACTTGTCCCAAAACTGCAACTTCACTATCTTCATTAACTATAGGATTTTCAATTTCTTGTTTTTTATTTTACGTTCCCTGTTCCCTGTCTTTTTTTACTAACTCTAGAACATATTTCCTCCTGACAGGTCCTGACAGTTGTTCATTAAATAGCTGAGCTGTTCTATTCGCACATTTATTGTTCATAAAGTAAAGTGAAATGATTATCTACAATTCCGCAATGGAATAAACCACAGTGTTTAATTTTCAAAAACACAATTAAATAAAGTACCAACCAACGCTTCCAAATAATACTAGAAAATAAATTTGGAATCCACTAATTTTACGTTCGTTGTGTGTTTATACTATTTGTTTTTTACAATTATGTTTTTTTTTACGAAAGTGATAACAAATTGCCAAAAGCTAATGTAACATAAGAAATACTAAATTTATACCATTAGCGTACTTAACTCTAATGAGTGGCATTTTTACCATTACTAATTGTTTGTACATAAGTTTCAACTTTAAAATCAAAATTCTTATTAACTATTGGGCGGAATTATAAAATTATAAAGTCTGTTGTAAAGAGAATTGTAAGAGCTTTCAAAATAAATATTACTCAACCCCCAACGCCATTTAAATATTTTGGGGTGATGCTTACCCTTGCCTGGGGGTGAAAGTGGCAGAGTCAAAAATACCAGGAAAGAATGGTCCCTCTTTAATCTAAAATCGACGGGTCTGAGCGTTTTTCTACAATCTTGACGCAGTTCCTGAAAATGGCTCTGTTTCGTTTTCATCTGGCCGTCCTGTATAACACTAACCACTGTCTATAGTTATAATTTCTAGCAATGAATATCAGGTTTGTATTAGACCCTACTTCATTTTCACAATAGTTAATATTTATTGCTATAGTGTCAGAAGAGTAATAAAATAGTTAAAAGTTAAGCAGTATGATTAATGTATGGAACCACCGCTGTGCACATACAAATTAACATTGTCTCACCCCTAACTGGTGCTTCTTCCTCTGTGATCTCTTTATCACCTACGGGTTCTCCAGATGGTACTTCAGGTAACTGTTCATTTATAATGTCTGCCAATTCTTGTTCCACTGCTTCTTCATCTTCTTCTGTTAATTTACCACTTAGAAGTGCATTAATCTCCTGCAAAATATAATCATTTTATATTAAAAAAAATGTTTGCTTCATAGAATTAAACTTACATTCTGCTTATCGATACTCTCCCTTGTATCTTCAAGAATATTTTCAATATCCTCTATATTCAAAGATTCATTAACCTTTTTCAGGGCTTCGTTACCTTTCTTTAATCCTTCTACAACCTGTACTTCTACCTGAGCAAATTCTATATCATGAGTCAATTTTTCCAGGTTGTCTAACTGTGCATCGGTTTTAATTAGCAGCTGTTCTTGGAAACGCTTCTTCTTCAATAATAATTTAGCTCTCCTACAAATATTAGATATTAGCTATTTAAAAAATCAGCATAATGTTTGCCTTCTTAAATAATTAAGGCCTAGTAAATCCAAGTTTGTCTCTAATGAGTAATGCATTTAATTTTTCAGACAGATAATTATTTAACAAGTTGTTTTATGTGTAGATTGATATTGGCCCTAAATTAAATGTTTACACATACAAAAGGTATGTGAAACATATATAAAATGTCACTTTTGCTTTAAACATTTATAATTTAAAAAAATACTTGTTTTACCGAGTTATTAAATGCTGTGCTAATATTTACCACTGCTTGAACTAAAATTCATACACCTTTGTTTAATACAAAAATACAGTCAGTTAGTGATTTACAATAGTTAAAAACATTTATTTGAGTACTAGATATTTCTCTACAACACATATATACTTTCACACATACGCGTATCAGAATAAATATAATAGTAATTAGAAATTAATAATATACACAAAATAAACACACAGTAAACCCCACATAAGTTTATTTATTTTCACATTATCGTAACCAGTTTTGGTTGAGCAATAGAGAAGGTATTTTGTTTTTTCTAAATTTATGGTAAGATGGTAATCGAACCAATACTTTATTTTTTCTTAATTCCTGCTTACATTTTGCTCCAAATTGACCAAGAAGCACTGTATCGTCAGCAAAAGAAACGATGTCGGCATCAAGAGATAATGTAAGTAAATCATTTAGATAAATAATAAACAATAGATGAGCAAGTACAGTGCCGTGAGGTACACCACAAGAAACATTTTCCACTTCACTTAAGGTATCAATTTTTACAATCTGGTTGCGATTTAATAAATAACTTTTCAGTAAATTGTGGGGAGACCATGAATACTTATATTCCATGATTTTTCTAACATTTGCTCATGACTTAACATATCAAATGCCTTGGCAACGTCGGTAAATACCCCAAGACAAGGCTTATGCTTATCTATATTTTCATAGATTTTAGACGTTAAAGATGCGATAGCATCCCGTGTTGAAAATTTTGATCGAAAACCATACTGTTTGTTTGATAATAATTTATTTTTTATTAAAAATTGTTCTAGTCTATATTTTAGGGCTTTTTCAAAAATTTTAGGTACTGTAGAAACAAGTGATATAGGTCTATAATTTTCCATCTTTGTATTATCTCCGCTTTTGAATATCGGTTTGACCAAACCTACTTTAAAATAAAAAGGGCATATGCCACTTGTAAATATTAAATTTATTAAATGGCAAAGTAATTTTGGCATAACTTTGGGTACTACCTTAATTAATTCTACAGTTATTTCATCTATTCCAGGTGCTTTAAAATTTTTTTAACTCGTTTATCTAGTGAATTATTTCAGTTTGTATTCTGTTAGATAAAACGTTTTATTTTTTATGTTTTCAGGATAGATTGCATTTGGATTTGTAATATTATTTGCAATTTTGATACCTATTTGGGAATAGTAAGAATTAAAATGATTTGCTATATCTTTTTTATTATCTATTTTTTTTTCTATTTTCTATAATATTATGTACCCAAGCAACATCTTTTTTTTTTGTTCGTTATATGTTGAACAACTTTCCAAAAAGTTTTATTGTTATTTTTGTTTTTATTTTTCTATTTGCTCGTTATAATGTTTTGCCATTTTCTTAATTAAATCATTTATTCTGTTTCTGAAAATTTTCTTGCCACTCTGTGTCATATGTGTCACACGTTTTTATTGAATTTATAATACCCATAGAGATCCGTTTTTTTATTTTTGACCGAACAGCTTTAATTAAACAACTTTTTAATTTGTTTGTTAAAAGATACTACATGCTAACTCCGAATCTATTGTAGTATAAAATTAGTCCCAGTTGTCATTAACAAAATGGTTTTTAAAAATATTTTTGTTTACTTTAGTAAAGTAGGTTGTTTCTTGTTCAATCAATAAATTTTGTATGTTCGAATTTAAAATGGTTTAAAATTACTTATCTAATTTGGTTAACATAAATATATGTATTTGTTTTCTATTTTAAATTATGCGACACTAATACCAATCCTATACTTCACGCAAAGTACTTTTTTTAATATTTTACATTTTTAATAAATAACTGCTACTTCATTTTCACAATAAAAAACACAAAACTTCATTATTTTAATTTGTATCAATTTATATATTTAAAAGTGATATGTAAACAGAAACCTACACCTCACCAGTGGTGTAGCCAGTAATTTGACATGGGGACATTTGACAGTGAACGAAGTATTTCAAACTAGATTTTTTTAATAAAAAAAATAAATAATTTTTAATAAATTAAAACAATAAAAAGTAAATAAAAAAACAATCTCATCATAAACATGTAAATAATAAACAGGTACGAACAATATTTGTTACAAAAATGACAAAAATAAAATTAGAACTTAGTGGCAGGTGAACCCTATTGTACGGTTGGCGTAGGAGATCTAGATCCTAAATCTTGGCGAATAGAGTAATTGCAGGTTTGTAGTGAGACATTACATATATATATATATATATATATATATATATATATATTTGAACGAACTAGATAAAGCACAGGCTATTGCGATTTAGCATGATTGTCACAGTAGTATTGTGGGTAGTGTGTTTTGTTCTAGTGCTTATTTGATACTTGTGAATGAACATAAACAAAAATGGAACAATTTATAGTAACCATTACCAGCTGCATATGTTAATTTATAGCGAATCTGGGTAAAATTCTCTGGCTACTAGACGTTTGTATGGTAAATTCTTCTTGCAAGCAACATAAGTCATTGTGAGCACTTGTAACTATTTCACATTTTATTGTGTGTTGTGAAAAGACCTCTAAGAAAACCATTCCTAGTAAGTACTTAGGTGTAATTATTATGTACAAATAACAATTCTGGCATGGTATGTGAGCGACGACACATATTCAAGACTTGTTTGCTGTTACCGTTAGTCAGAGAAAAAATTGTAAATTAAATGTTTGTTTGGTACACTTTGTCATACAGCACAATAAAGGCACGCATATTTCGGACACCCCGTATGTCAGAATTAACTTGATGATTTTTACTATGTCTTGAGTTGAATGAAAAATGCATAAAATTGAAAATACTTACTCTTTTTGACCTTTATTTAACAATTTTTTGGCTAATTCCTTATCACTATGTAATCTTAATTCTATTCTTTTCTGATACTGCTTTAACTTATCCCTTTGTTGTTTTAATTGCTGTAAAATAAATACAAATCGAATATAACCTTATAATTAGTATTTAAATACATACCAATACTGCTTTATCTTGTTCTGTTACTCGAGATGCTTGTTTCTTTTTGCCGAATATTATTCCCATTGTTAAGAAATAAGTATAAACGTTATTCTAAAGCTACATTGAATACTGAATGTATATTAAATTAAATACAAATTCTCAGAAAACAAGATAACATTTTTATCGTATCTGTCACTCTGTCACGTTATGTTATTGTCTTGTATTTTGACAGCACGGCCAATGACCAATGCCAATGATCTGTGCTTGACAGTTCTGCTTCTGACATGTTTTTATCAGAGCTGGTTTTTATTCATCATAATATAAAGGGTTTGTTCCAACCATATATTTAATGTAGTATTACATATATGGTTCCAACACAGCAAGAATCGATTCCGAATCCTCCAGAATTAGTCAGTCAGTTCAGTTGTTAACGTACTCTCGGCGAATGCGATGTAAGACGGTGTTGGTCAAACATTTCTCACGGTTTTTAACCAGTTCTCGACGGTTGTTGGAACAGACCTAAAATTACATTTCAGTGGTTTTTATTCACAAACTATTGCCTATCACAGATTACTGAATGAATTGCTTAGTTGCATAGTGTTGTTCTAGGAATAAAAATAATTGTACTGGGTTGCAGGAGAAAATTGTACTAAATTAACATTGGATGGTACTAAAATTTTCTATTCTTCTTCTTATTCCTAATTTAGGCATATAACCTATTTTACTGGATTCTTTACGAAACTATAAAATTTTCTGATTGTTTAAAAATATATATTATTAAAGATGCAATTTGTAATGGTAGTTTTGAAAATTGCCAATATCTTGAATTTGTAAGTGAATTTTTACATTTTTCCCATGTTGAGATTTTCTTATTGCTACAGAATTTAAGTGTTTTATTTAATTTGAAATTTGTCATAATTTTATTTGCCTTACATTTTTAAAATACAAACTCGTACTATCACTAATGATCCCGTAGGTAACAAAAGTTTATACTAACAAAATAAAACCATGGATGAGGCACGAAGTTTTAAAAGTTACTAAATAAATCAAAGTACTTGAAGTATTTGTTGTTTGTAATAATGTAATTGTATTAAATTTTATAATGGGGTACTGTCGTGCATTCACACTGTCAAGTGTACTGAATTTAGTACAATTGTACTGACTTGAACAACACTGGTTGCATCATGTACGCAAATTCTTATTAAGCAACTCATCGTCAACTCAATTAATGCTAAGTTGCTTACGATTAACCAAAGCACATAAAATAACCTAAAAATGTATATGTTCGAATGCCAATATTTATTCAAAGATACATTTTTCAATATAGAAGATAGAAAGGAAATAATTATTTATTAAAGGTGGCATATATAGCGGCCTTCACCGCTTTGTCCATAGCATTTAAATTAATCTTAGACAAGAGTCACCCCAAAATGCATTCAAATCACAGAACATATCTCATTATTCTCATTTTTTAAATATTTTAAGTAATGTAATCTGACATTTGTCAATAGTAAGCGGAAAACAGCGTTCAGTAACTACTCTGTGTACGCGCTCATCAAAAGTGCGCGGCTGAACGTACCCAATACTACACAAAACCACTGAAATGTACGATATGGAATGCGTTTAGTCCATTTACACATCCAAATAAAGGTACCAAACCTAGGAGCAGACAAAAGGAGGCACATGAAACTCAGCAAAGACATACTTCATTGGTTATGTATGTAGGTGCGAGAGAGATAACCATCTGCACGTACGATATGAATTGTGTTCTTAATTTCCCATTATTTTGTTTGTAAACACGTCATTGGCGTACAGTGTGGTTTCTTCATTTATCTTGTATCTCGTTAGCGTTATTCTTTGTGTAATTTTGTGGGTGTTATTGTTGGAACATGTCATGTTTTATAAGAGACTGTAAAATTAACCAGCATATAGCACGAAATAATTCTTCATATCCAGAATTCAATTTCATTTCAATTCAGAATCAGATAAGCCCCTACTGCTCCGCAATTGCTAGAGGCACAAAACAAAATATGGCGCTGATCATAAATAATCCATTCGCGCAGCTTTTAGCGGATTCCAGTCATCATAATATAAAATTACATTTCAGTGCACAAAACACATTTATGAACTTCAGTAATGGTGTCATAAGTGTCATAAAAATTTTTAGGTAAATTTTTCAGAATAAAAAAAACGCTTGTATGCGTATGTCTTTAACTTATGCAGCTTATATCAAGAACGATAAGGTCTAGTTTATCATTCTTGACTTATAGTACCAATTAATTTCAAAATAGATTTTAGTACGTTTACTCTCCAGGGTGTTAATTAAGTATATGTGCACAAACTTTAAGGGGATAATCTATGATTGATTTTAAGACAAAAAGTTCATATAAATATGGGTCCGCAACGGCTTTGTTTTCCAGATACAAGGTGTTAAAGTTTGAAAAGAATCAAATTTTTCGATCTATTTTCTTAGTAAGAGCTACTTAGTTGAAACTTGGCACACCCTAATAGGTATTTAGAGATTACATTTTGCAGATATTAAATTATTTTTAATTTATTTTTATGACCTACCTCGTAATAATTTAGATAGATTTTTAACCCCTTAAAGTTTGTGCACATACTTAATTAACACCCTGTATAGGGAGGATAATGAAGAGAAAGTTTCATTATAACAATTATACATGTACTGTACTTAATATCACATCAACGATCTGTTTCATACAACTTCAATAAAAATTAAAGTACCTACCTTAAAATGTGGATAAAATCTGGGAAATCAAAGCAGTGGTCTGTCCTTTTGCTTCTATACACTTTTCTTTTCTAATACGTTCATGATACCTAGTTAATAGACCGTGCATGCATGATACACCTATGTTAGTCTCTGTTTGACAAAAACAAATTATAGAAAATTATTTTTTATTTCATGCCTCCATCATCATACCATTGATAAATGGAGCACTTATTTTCCGGAGACCGGCAGAAAATAATTTCAGGGGGGCAACAAAAATAATGCGTAGTTGTTTTCTAAATTTTAATGAAAAATAAAAAGAAACTTTGGTAAAATCTTTGGTGCTACAGTAGATGACTTAAGCCTTTTTCACATGGCTCAAAATTCTCGAAAATTGTCGTGAATTTCGTAAATTTTAATTTAAATTATTAATGGCAGGAAAGTGACAACTTATTGCGCAAAAACATGAATATTTTCATCATTATGTGGGGTTGGTAGGTTTAACTTGAGCTTCTGACAATCTACCATGACAGTTTTATGATGACAATGATAGAAAATATTGCAGTTGCCAAAATTTACGGTCTATTAACTACACGGTCAGGGTCATCAGCAAGTAGCCAATGAACGCTGAGTACTTTTGTGACGTATGACACAGCCCCGACCTGTAAAGTTAATAGACCGTGGTCAAAATTGGCTAAAAGTTGAGACTTTTCCCGCCATTAATTAATTCGCGCAAGTTTTCGCTAATTTCGCGTTCAAATAGTAACAAATAACTCTAAGATCAGTAATAACTGAAAAGATAATCTAAATTTAAATTTTGCAGCCGAGTTTTTGGTAACAAAAAAAAATTTCGCATAACACTAATCAATTTCAAAATCGATTAACTAAACATTAATCGCTATTGCATATAATAACACTGTATAATACCTCATACGGAAATGACAAGTTACATATGAAAAAAGCATTTGATGTAAGTCATTGCAGATATTGTTTCACACACAAGAAAAGCTGTTTGTAAAAAATGCTGACTATATATATCATTTTAACTGAATTATGAATTTTCTAGATATTTATTGAATGCAACCTTGTCTATGAATAGTTCCTGAATATATATATCTAGATATTTGGAACATATTTTTCCATCTCGAAAATTACTTGCAATAAAAAATATAAAAAACTACTTTCCAAAGGAAAATTCCTCGAGATATTCCCTATTTTTAAAGCTCCTCCTATTAAAAAAATTCTGGAACCATTTCACATATTAATTGACTTCATGGAGAAATTTTGTAAACTAACTTTTAAACTCAATAAATCTCCATTAAGTTAAGCGTTGTGTGTCATTCCTGCATATCTTTCTAGTTTGGTTATGGTATCCACTAACGAATTCTAACAGCTTTGTGAATGTAATATATTACATTCATTTGTAGCCAACATCTGGATAAAAAGCTACCAATATTATCAACGGATAAGGTAGTAGCGGCAACTGGGTATATCTTGATATATTCTTGATCTTTATAATAATTATTTCATTGATTCTACACCTAATTTAAATGTTATAATTCTAAATTTATGAACGATTTGAATTTTATATACAAAAATCTCATACTATAGGTTCAGATGGTGTTTCTGGTAAAACGCTGCAAATGTTGGTTAAATGGATATCAGCGCCTCTGACCCACATAATAAATTTTTCATTGGAGACTGGTCAATTGCAAGAACAATGGAAAGTTGCTTATATCAAAGCATTACCAAAAAAGAAAAATCCTGAACAATTTAAAGATCTCCGTCCAATCATTATGCTAACTGTACATCTCAAAGTTGGTGAATCTGCTATCTCTGAACAATTGTTTGAGTATTGTGTTATAGAAATAATACCTGTAAATCAGTCTGGTTTTCAGAAACGGGTTAGTTCCCTGTTACTTCTTCAACATTATTGGCTAGTATAACAGATGACATTTTGACAGCTATTGACAATTCCCAGATTTCATCTCTCACTGTACTAGACATGACTAAAACCAGCTTCAGAGAACGACGTGTTGCCAGCAACAGTAAGTCACATGACTTTTAGCCAATGAAATTAATTGTATGCGTTGTTGAAGTTGAGTGAAGTTCAAAATTTCCAACTTCAACTATCCAGAGGAGCAACATTTGTACATAACATAACCAACAAAAACAAAACAAACTTTATTAAATATTTATTTCACTGAAATTAAACTGGTGGTGGGGATGTTGCCAGCAACACTACGAACGTCGTTCTCTGAAGCTCGCTTAAGGCATTCGACTCCATTGACATCAATTGCTTTATAACTAAACTTCATTATTACGTACATCTAGTAATATATTGTGTTGGCTTGTTTTGTAATTATACTAAGTTAAATACTGTTTCCTCGATACTTACTTCACCTTATAGATCAGTTGATTCTGGTGTTCCTCACGGATCTATATTAGGACCACTTTTATTTAACATTTTCACAGCAAACTTGTCAAGCGTCCCTTTGAATTGTAAACTAAATATATATGCTGACGATCTACAACTTCTTTATAGTTTCGTAAGTCTTCTAATTTTATTGCCACAGAAGTTATTAATAATGATTGAAAATTAATTTATGACTGGACCATAAACAATACCTTATTAGTTAATTCTAATAAATCTCAAAACATTCTATTTGGAACATCAACTTAATTGCGAGGTTTGGATAATTTTTCCGTTTTAATTCATAATGAAAATATTTCTTCAACTAATGTTGTGCTGTTTACTGTATTTATTTGTTTTTATTCTACTCTTTTTGCCTCAGGGGGTGTTGTAAATCAATTTTGTTGATACACTGTCCTTTTGTAAAAAAACTTTTGTACTTTATTGCAATAAATGTATATTATTATATATTATATGCATAAAAATGACACGTATTTTACTATGTACATAAAAGTTATACCTTATTACAGTTTACTTAGTATTTAATATTGAAAGCTTTACCTTTTTCGATAATGTAAATACAAATATTGTAGAATATTACTCAATGAATTTATTCTTTTCAATGTGAACTTTAAATATCTCCAACTATCTCCGAACTCTCGTCGATGATGCCCGATTGTACTAAAAACTTGTGTCATTTTCCATATTTGCTTTATTTCTATGGATTCGCAAACAAAGCCTGGAAAGCCTCCTTCTAGGGGTTAGAATTAGTTCATATCCACACTACTTTCTCTTAAAGTATAACTTACCGATTTTACAGCTAAGCCACGCTAAAACAATTCAGGGAAATGGAAAACACCCATAGAAAATAAAAACATTTTTATTGAAGCTTGTTCTAAAATATTCATATAAAAAATCGAGGCCTTCATTTAAAATTTTTTATGTAAAATTTATATTTACAGTGGAGTATATATATACACAATATATGTACAAAATGCAATCTAGTCTATTCTCAATACTTTATATAGTTCTTTATAATTATGGCAGTTTTGCATGGATTATAATTTTTACCTCAAAATCACTTGCAATATTATAGTTGGTTCTATTTTCACTATCAACCCACTAGACTGCTTAGCCTATAGATCAACTATTCCACTCGAGATGAAATCCAAAAACGTTCATCATAAATTACATTTTCAACCAACTCACCAATTTTATTTCAGATATTGACATTATCAAGGAATATCACATGTGCACCACATATTTAATAATAATTGGTGTATTAACAATAACAATAATGCGTAAGTGTCTATACATATATAGATATTATATAATGAATATTCCGGCGTTAAAGTAGTACAAATTTTTTACTCTTGCTTGAATAGAACAAGAAAATATCAATAGCATTATTTGAACAGCTGTTTCTGATTTCATACACTAAGCAGTGGTTCCTTAGAAAATAGGAACTAAACTTCAACTGAATTTCCACTTAAATTCTGGTTTCACAATACAATATCAAATCGAGAGTTTCAATGGTTTAGCGACCTTTACTTATATTTAATATATGAAGATTTCAATGTTACGATATTGTACGATCATTCCAGAATTCCGTCGTTAACTTAAATTCTTTAAAGTGTCAACAACAATGAATCGGCTAGTCCACATACATATTGTGTAGGTAAGTACACATAATTGACTAAAACATTAAAAAGTTTTAATGGATTTTAAATGGAAATGTAGCTTTTTAATAAAACAACGTTTGCTCGGTGTACAATCTGTACAGGAAATACTTTTGTATTATTTTAATTTGCATATTGTTTTTTTTATCACTTCTGGCAATATGTTTTAAATAATTACTTTTGATCCTAGACTGCAAAATTCATCCTAATAATTGAAAATGAAAGTTTATTTGGACTACAATGAGAAAAAATTACATTTTTACATCAACAATTTATTAATTGTACATTGTTGTTTCAATTAATCTTATGTACATTAATTAATTACAATTTCCATAGGAATTTTAAATTTTGATAAAGAAGTTTATTAATTATTAATTGTCTTAGAAATTGAGAAAATGTTTTTTGTGTCCTAGTAACCTCCAAGTTAAAAATGCCCATAAGTGGGTACACGGCGCTCAATATGTTAATAAATATTTTCTAAGCAATTGTTGTCATGCTTGCAAAAAATAAATAACCAAATAAAAAATCTAGTACATAACTAGAGATCGGAACTTGTCCCGTCATTGGCAGTTTATCAGGACCGGACTGAGGTGTATGCATGCCAAAATACGTTAAACATAGGTACTTATATTCAATTAGTATTATGTCATTTCTAGTGACTCGTATCGCCGGAGATTCATTGCATATGCAATATATTATCAGGTTGGAAGCTGTAGTTTTGCATATCCAGACTATTTATATATATATTCTTCTTACAACACTCGTCTAGTTGCTTAATTCTATGCAGCAGCGTCCATGACTAAGAGCACAAATTTATATTTGTTCACTTGTATTCATCGCCCCACAAACTATCAGTCACTATTTTTGTTATAGCTTCTGCATGTTCTAGTATTTTGGATGCAATCAGATGAGATCTAGTGGCAAAATTTTCTTCTAATGTGCCTGCTATAACGTGTTATTTTCCATCCACTAGCAGTAGTTGTTTCGTCGACACTTAACCATAAATACTTTACTTAGTGTAGATAGTATATCTATTTAACATGACAGATCCATCAAGTCGACTAATTAAATTTCGATTGTGTCTAGAGGAATATGATTTTTATGACGAATATATAAAAGGTAGTAAAAATGTAACAGCTGATGCCTTATCTAGAATTATAATATCCGATGAATTAAAAAATACAAAAAAGTTTAATGACAGTTATAACTAGGGCACAAACAAACATGAAAAATGTAGGTACACAAAAAGAAGTCGATAGTGGAATTGATACTTTTCGGTCTGATCAACCGAATATTGTCGAAAAATGACAGTCAAATTAAACCTTTCGAAAAACTGTGTACAAAGTCAGGTAGTTTCTGTTTCATCCAAGATGTATTGTTGAGAGATTTGGCTTTCATATGTGAAAAAGCGAATATTCATGAATTAATTGTTATTAAAGAAGATAATAACATAGAAATAATAAAAAAGTAGCTAATGCAATAAATATATCTAAAACAGAGAACAATAAATATCCAAAAATATGTGAGAACAATAACTGAAGTCTGTCGATTATTGTTGTAAAAGGGGTTAAAAGAGTAACAAATGCAGAAATAAAAAAACTAATATTAAATGATTTTCATCTACGACCCATAAGCAGACATGCAGGCATTAATCGTATGTTAAATAATATTAAAAAGGATTATTTTTGATCAGGTATACAAAAAGATATTACTAACTTTGTAAAAAAAATTGACAGCTGCCAGAGATACAAACACTATAAGAACACAAAGCAACCTATGGTAATAACATCTACTGCTTCATCATCCTTTCAAAAAAATTTTCTTGATGTCGTAGGTTCTGTAGATAGAGCTATTAATGATAATTCTTATATACTAACTGTTCAATGTGAATTAAAAAAAATTGTAGAAGCGTATCCTATGAAATCAAAAGATGCTGTAATAATAGCTAAAAGTTCAGTAGATAATTTCATATTACGTTATGGAGTAATGCAACAAATCGCTACTGACAAGGCTGCAGAAACAATGACTGAAGTCTGTCGATTATTAAACATTAGCAAAATTAATTCAACAGCTTATCATCATGAAAGTAAAGGATCATTAGAAAACTGTCATAAGGTTCTAGGTGTTTATTTAAGGTTGCAAACGCAAAAGCATACTGTTTCGTGGAGTACTTGTTTAGCGTATTGGTGTTTCGCGTATAACACAACTGTCCACACAGAAACGAAGTCTACTCCATTTGAATTAGTTTTCGGAAAAGTATGTAACATCCCTACTAATTTGAGTAACACTGTAGATCCTCTATATAACTACGACAAAAAATAATCTATTGTTAAGTAAAGAAAAACGAAAATGTAAATACGATAAGGACATAAATCGGGTAAAATATAATAAAGGTAATTTAGTGTTAGTGAAAAGTGAAATAGGAAATAAACTAACGTCCTTATTTGACGGACCCTATACGGTGGTAGAGAAATTACCTCCAAATGTGAAAATCATAAAAGACTCTAAAGACGATAGTTCATAAGAATAGAACCATATTTTCAGTAATAGGTGTCTTGTATCCTTATCTGAAAAAAAAAACACTGTAAGAATCAGTGTATAGTTTATTTTTAATGTAAAAAAAATTACAATTTGTTATTTACAGAAAAGATTTGATTTGGATAACTAACTCTACAAAGTTATTTACCAAAACAAAAACTTTTTGGGGGAGGTGTAGTATAGGAGAAAGCTACTCCTAAGGAACGGGAATTATTGCTCCTTAACTATTCCTAACCTAACTATCTTAACTATTACTCCTTAAGGGAATTAAGTGTAGTGTAATATTAGCTGTATGTATTGATATATTAACATTGTTTTGACTAGTTGCTTAATAAATTAGCAACGAGTAAGCATGTTGAAATAGGGTGCAGTTCAATGAAACCTGTATGTAGAATAAAGAGAACATAATAGACTTTAGAAGTAGAAATATGTTGTTTGATTATGAGCACAATTTCAACAACTAAATGTAAAATAACTAATGTAAGAAGTAAGAATAAAATATATTTATTACATTAAATCGGAGTGAATACTGGCTTTTACCGTTGTATTTAGGTTCGGTAAATATAATTTACGTAACGTTGATTCGTCGGGCACATTCGCAATATTTATCACTCACATAGTTTTCTATAGTCTCTTATTTGATTGTCTCCATGGGATATTACACGAACTCATTACTTTCATTAATAAGGCTAAATTAAAGTCTTTCTGTTTGTCCCTGGCACTCACTTGTCCACACTTAGTTATGTTTTGTAACTTGCACTCGCGAACATAATATTAATAAATAATATATAGTGTACACGAGCGACATAGTACGGAATTATAAAGTATCTGCTTCGGTCGGGAGTTTTCCAGCCGGAGAGACGCTTGTTTACCTACATTCCACTGCTGCGCTGCATGAAATGATGTGACCAGTTTCGACAACTAGTAATAATTAATGATATTCCATATTTTTATGGAGCACTGCATCTGACAATTTTCATCAGTATTGATTTAGCATTATGAGGTTAAAATTATTCACAATAAAAACCATTCACTCCATTGAATAAATACTAACCAGTAAAATTTAAGTATAGAATGGTGGCTTACTAGATATGGAAAGAAATGTTATTAAGAATGAATTAAATATAAATTAAGAAAAATATATTTGGCTGACCGCTCTGGAAACAGTCTAGTTGAAAATTATATTTAATTCAACATCCATAATGTATATATAATTTAGCTCAATATGTGTGATTTACGTCCAAATGCACTTTCATTTTCAAGTTTGATGATACTTAACTAATTTCATATTGAAGATTGCATATTTGCAACTGATTTTGAAACGGGCTGTATCTATAACAATTTAAAAATTAAGTACTTAAAAATATGTTCAGCATCAGTGCAAAATATTGAACAAATAAATAAATAACACCTCTATCACATTTTAATTCAAAACAGGAAAATAAATATTTCTATTTATTTTCAAGTAAAGTCTCGGATTCACCCTTCTTCTGTAAGTTACCAGAGAGTGTAGGATCGTTGCTAACTCGTTTTCTTTTAAAGAATCCGCATTTGTATAGTATCACTATAAGGAGAATGAGCAATAGAAGGCCAGCTAGAATTGCTCCTCCAATTATCCACCAGTTGACACCCTCCGTTAAAACTATTTCTGGATATGCTATCGTTTCAGCCTAAAAACAAATGCAAAATTAACATTAATGTATCAGTTTATATTTTGGAAGTATTCTGTAAATATGAAATGCACTGATGTTAATACAGAATGTTCCTATGTTTCGTATGGATGAAACTACATACGATCACGATAAACAATTTAACTAAACTTACATCATTCTGAAGTTGCTTGTTTAGTTAAATTTACATTCCAAGAATATGTGGAAGCTCCATGTACTTACATGAAATATTGGGTCATCCTGTATATACCAGATGATATTTGATGTTACACGATGGCAATATCAGTTACCGTGTGTAATATCCACGCATACAAGGCAAAACGACGTAAGCAACATTTTAGTTAAAATTGAGTTTTTGGTGTCAATAGAAAGGTATAACCACCAACAATCAACTGATAAACGCCCCAAACGCCAAAAAAATAATAATACTGGAGATATTTGAATTTGAACTTGCGCAAGCACCATCTTCCTGTGGCCATATCTATTCAGTGTTGTCAGTTTGTGACCTAAGCACCAGTATAACATTGTGCGTCATAGGAAGGAGTGCTAAATTTTACCAACTGTTTTTATATGTAATTGAAGCTCCATATACTCAAGTAAGTACATAAATAGCTTCCTAAATATAATCACTACGTTAAAATTAAATTAAATTAATTAAAATGCAGTATTTCTTGCTTAAAGGGCTTCACTATAATTATCATTATTAACTATAATTTGTCTTTATTATTTTTAATTATTATTTGTAGCAATGCAATATTGGAATATTATATAAATCAAACTCCATCCGCGTCGTTAGTTCAATTTTACTTTAAAATATTAAAATATAAGCGACAATGGGACGAGTAAACTAAAAAGCAATATTTAGGCATAAGTGACAGTTTGAACGCATGTCGACATTTAAGTTTGTCATAAATGACAGTCATAATCACCGTATATCAAAACTAAAAGATATAACCGACAAAATTTGACTTTTTAACGATTTATTAATTTAACTTGGATCTCAAATTCACAAAGTCTTTATTTAAACGTTTTGTCATCATGTATGACAAGGTTATAGAAAAAAATGTGCATAAGAACGCATATTTCCGACAATTTCAGTTTTTTCCTTCTCACCAAAATTTTATCCAGTGGCGCTTACGTCGTTTTGCCTTGTATACGTTGATATATTACACACCCCAATTTATTGAACAATAAACTAACAACTTATTTGCAAAAAGATGAGTTTCACAACTTTTACACATTTCAATATTTATTACAACAAATTATTGATCTATATCATTGATCCATCCATCTCCAAATTTATTGATTTTTTGTATTACTCAGATAACACACATTTAATGGAGTAATACTGACAAAACATTTAACAAGTGGTCTAACATTACTAAGGCTATGTGCCAGTGAAGCGTTGAGCGATGAGCCGAATAGAGACACGGGTAGCCAGCTCGTATTGGGAAACGGAAAAAAATCTACGCTTTTCCAATCAGTAACTCAACCAACCAAATTTAGTAGCACCAATGGTATTAAATTTTAAAAAACGTTTGAAAAAATTGTTGAAATTGTTTTTTTTGATAATTCTTATCTCGTCTTTTTGTAGTAACCCTGACAAAGATTTAAAATAAATTAAAACATTGGTTTAGTCAGAAAATCACAACCCTTAACTATACTGTCCCTTTTTCCAATTATTTTATCCTCAATACACTATTAAGGACATCAACAATATAGCATTCATTTTTTATTATATTTCAGGAAGAGGAGTTTTAATAAACATTTGTTAAAATACATGCAGATTACTTTTGATTCCTTTTGAGGTTTTTTTCTTTGTTGATCGTATGAACCTGAAGGAAGATTTTTGAATACATTCAAGACAAATGTGCATTTTCTCTGTTCTTTGGATTCATAAGTAATGTAAAGTCATCATTTATCAGAAATTTTTACTTTGTCATATATGAACCCGAATTGAATGAAGATTTATGAAGACTTTCAAGACACATATGTTCTTTGTTGTTTGGATTTATAAATAATTGAGTGCATGAACTATTTTTATTGATTATTTTATTACCTCTATAGTATTAAAATGTATTAGAAAATTTATAGATGGAATATGAATAACAGAAGAAGTATTTTTATTATCGTTCATAAAATTAAAATATTGGATTGCTTCAAAAAATGTGTTTTGTCACTCGACTCAACGCTCAACGCATGACTGCACGCACCCTAAGAATTTGCCATTATTGGTATATTAATGGTTTGATTTAATGAATCAATATTTTTAAAAACTATATGAAACCAATATTAAACCATTATGTTAACAAAAATGACTGTTTTTATTAGTTAGAAATATTGGCATAACATTGGACTTATATTTGTGAAAAATAAATTTTTATGGGATTAAACCAATGGTTCTTAATTACCGTACCCACTTGTACAGGCCGCGTCTCGCTAAGTGCACTATAACCGTATGACTTCCCTTACCTCTTCCATTTTTGCCTGCCTTGTATCTCTCATCATCTGATTCTATTTGAACGTGCGCGGTTTTTCAGCAGTGTTTTTAGTTCCAAGTAATAATAATAATATCTCTACCCCTCATTCTAATCACAAGGATTAGCCCAGAAGTCGGAGACTTGTGCGGGAGAGGGGGCGGCATATTATTATTAAGCAGGCCGCATTTGCGCCCAGGAACGACTTACGTTGGTAGGCCCTAACCACTATTCAGTGCAGGAATGAGGGAAACCTGGAAAACCTCATTAATTAGGGGGGTAGTCAAATATCAACCGGCATCAATCTCTCACATTGACCCAAGCCAACATTCTTCCACCCTACCATACCCGCAGAGAGGGCGCCAAACCTCTCCACGAACATAGCTTATATACGGTCTACCGACAGCTGGGCTCGAACCAACTCCGATCTAGTCACCTCGATTCAAGTACTGACGCCTTAAACCGCGCGACCACTGACCGAATCCATAAACAAAGTTATTATTCATTATTTTCAAAAACAGAGTGTATATAATTTAATAATACAATTCACCGCTTCTAAGATGCCAAGATTTATTTTGTTGCCTTTATGTTTTAAACCTTAGTTTATTTGAATCTAAAAATAAGATTTAGGGCATCCTAGAAAGTAAATTTATTTTTCTATGAAAACTGATGCAAGCCATATCAAAATTGGATGGATTATTACAGAAGTTATTTTAAATGAGTTCGAACTCGATAAATAAGTACGTTATTAACAAATTTACTAAGAGTACCTTTTTTGTGTAAAATAAAATTTTACTTGAAAAAATCTGTATGTACCAAATTTCGTATGATTTATGCTATTATGAAGATAAATATTTACATATTTTACCGTCAGGAATTTGTGCTAGTGTTTGCTTGTAATAATATGTTGTTCTTTAAAAAAAATTACATACCAAATTTGGTTTTCTAAAATTATCTTACACACCCCTGTATCTCAAAAATTAATGGCTTTAGAACATTTATTAAGCAAACCCCATTTTTTTCAACATTCTATCAGCCCTAGTAATACTCTGTCTTCCTGTATAGAGGAAATTGACATACCCACAAAGTATTTATACTTATGAGTACAATAAATATTGAACTGTGTAACTTACTATTTTTACTAAATAGTAAATAATTATACGATATTATTCATAGGAAATATTAAAGCAAACTTACAGAAAACTGTGGGACAGATTCACCACTAGTATTGAATGTTTTATCTGTAATTTCAATTTCTATTTTAGATCTTATTACAACCCAATCCACTTTGCTGTAGTCTTCTACTAGTGTTGAATTCCATATGCGACTTTTAATATCCACATAAGCTGCATTACCTTTTCTGAGATCTTTAATTGAGCACATTATTTCAACACATTTTGCCGTACCAGTATCGCAGTCCTAGAAAAAAAAAAAAATGTACATAAACAGTTACTTAATTTGTACATTGTACAGGTTTATGATGACAGGCTTTAGAAGAAAAGATATTGAAATTAAATACATGAAAACCTGTAAATGAGTGTAATAGAACAATTTAAAATAACTTCATTTACCACAAACTGATATTTCAAAACCAAATGTCTTTTTCTTTCTTAAAAATTTATTGAAATGGAAGTTATTTCTATTGCTAGAAAGATAAGCAAATCAGCAATTTCAGAGGCGAAAGAACCGCTGCGAGGTACACTTTACAGTGGTATCTCGATTAACAAGACATTTGTCATCAGTTATAAATAAACTGTCAAATTGTGTATATTTCCTAATTGTTCTGTTAGTTATATAATATACATTTTAATTGCATAAAAATTAATTTTTCTAATTTTGACATATAAAGTGACACTTTTTAAAACTGATTGACATTATGAAACGTCTTACTTTTTGTAACTAGTTGCATAAAGTAAAATTTTATGCAATTGGTGACGAAAAATGTATTTCAAAATTAGTGACAAAAAGAATTATTCTATTTATTAAACTGTTATAATACAAGTTAAAAACATAAATTATAAATTAATTAATTATTATAAATATTGATAACACAATTATTGCAATTATTCAACTTAATTCCCGACGACATATTTTTTTCATTGCTCAAACTTGCTGTTATTTGGGAAGCGGCGCACATTGCATTAGATGTTTCACCAAAAATTTCTTGCGCTATAAGTTTTTTATTATTCATGGAATTTTCAACATATCCCTCCGCAACAGAGCTAGATTTCCAACCTCCGTGCCTCTTTAATTTTAAAATATCAGCGCCACTGTCTGCTAGGAAAGTGGCAGAGCTTCTTCTAAAGCAGTGGCCAGTATTTAGAACAGGATTTGAAAGACCAAGAAATTGTGCAATAACTTTTGGCAGACTGCTAAATGTGTTAATTCCCACAGGATTTCTGGTACATTTTCCATTCGCATATTTTACAAAAAATCTGTTGTGTTTAAGAACCTGGGGACGCAACTTAATATATTTTCTTAATATTTCAACAAGATTCGTATTTTCAATGTCTCCAGTGGTAATTGCAAACTGCCGTATAACTTTTGTTTTTGAAGGTGGGATATCAACACGAAAATGGCTTCCTTCGTCTATAACATTTTCAACTGGAAGAAATGTTAATTCTGCTTTTCTGCATGCTCCTGCCATTCCAATTATCATTGCAACCTTAGCCATTAAGTATTCTTTGTCATCAGCTTCCACTAAAAATTTGGCAAAATCTTCTTTAATAAAAACTTTTGACTTTTTAGCACTGTACCCGTCCGCTTGCCTTTTAATATATGCTACCAAATTTGTATATTTTTTAATATCAATATTCCTTTTCAGATTTAGTTCAGACCTTAACATTGAGTAAAGTGTCCATAATGTGGAAACTTTTAGATCTTTCTTACCCTCAAAATATGCAAGTAAAACTTTCTCATTAACATGTTTAATTTTCTTCTCATCACACCACGTAACAAATTTTTCGTATGCCAAATCATAAACTGCCTTTGACTTTTTGGGAATTACTGATAATAGAGCATTACCTGCTGCCTCTTCAATATCGCTTGGTAGCTCTTCAGAACTTGAATCACTCATTTTTTAAAAATAAAACTAAAAATATATCAATCTCGCTAAAAACCTTCTGTCTAGACTTTTTTACAAAATGTCAAACTGACAACTAACATGAAGTAACACCAACAAACTAAATTTATGTTTTCCAAATTTTTGTCAATTATATTAAATTTTATTTTTTTATTACTTTCTTCAAAATTAGAAAATCTCTTGTATGCAATACGTTACGAAATGAAATTTTGTGTAACTTGTGAGTTTTTGCGTTACACAAAATTAGGCATTTCGTAACTGATGGCATAAATAGCTATTTATGCTTCAAAATTATCATAAATTTGTTTAAACAATCATAATAAACATGACTGACCAATTCAGAATGTTATACTAAATAAACCACAGTAACTGGTAATTCATAAAAAAAAACTCTAACCCATAAATTGAATTTTATTAGTGCGACATCTTTATTTATCAAATTAAGCAAAGTAAAGATCAGACATATTGGCGAAAATCACGAAGTGACTAACATCTGTTGATAGATATCGGAAGTGCTGTAGAGGTAAACAACAAATTAATATGAGTGACAACTTTTGTGTGTTTAAATATTTTTCTATCATTCTAAACAGGATGTTCGGAAATGATGAGCAAAAAATTCGGGGGATAATTCTAGACCGAAAATAAATGCTACCTCTTTCTATAACATTTTTTCCAAAACTGATTATTAACAGAGTTCCAGGGTTAAAATTTTATTTTCGATATTTGTAAATATATATATATATTAGCGCTACAGGCCTAGTGACCTTTGGCTTAAAGTTTTGCAATTTTTTCCTGCCATTTTCTCCTATCCTTTGCTTCTTCCAGTGGCGTGCAGAAAGGGCCCGCAATGCGGGGGGGCCCCGGGAATCCATTATTAATTAGAATTCTTATTCTTCAAAAAGTCGAAAGAAAAAAAATCAAAATATAAAGGTGAGGTCACACCAAATTTTTTCTATCTATAAACCGATTTGAAATATCACCGCAGGCAGTAGTTTCGTTGTCACCCAGTATAGGCAGTATATTAATTTTTTTGATGTAGAGGGGGGCCCCTTGAAAAAAATTGTGGAGGGGCCCCCGAAGACCTTGGCACGCCACTGGCTTCTTCTTTCCAGTCCGTGACACCAATTTTCCTCAAATCATCTTTGACTTGATCCAACCATTGCTTCCTGGGTCGTCCTCTTCTCCTCTTCCCTCCTCCTGCCATTAGTATTCTTTTAACCCATCTGTTGGTCGGGCATCCTAGCTATGTGTCCCAACCACTTGGCTCTTTGCGTCTTCACTACCTGCACGATGTTGGGTTGCTTAAACAGATCTTCTATTTCCTTATTTGTCCTTCTTCTAAATTCTCCCTCCACCTTAATTCCTCCAAATATCTTCCTTAAAATTTTCCTCTCCTATATTTCCAGTTCCAGTTTCTTCTTTTTTTTCTCATTATCCACGTTTCACACGCGTAGGTAACAGTAGGTCTTATTACAGTTTGATACAGCCTTATTTTTGTGGTTCTGGATACTATCTTCGATTTTAGAATCTTGTTTAGCATACCTGCGGCTTTACTTCCTTTTGCCATCAGCTTTTATAATTCCCTTCCCTCCTCCCCTTTACATGTTAGCGTCACTCCTAGGTAATCCACTTGTTGAACTTTTTCAATTATGTATTTTCTATTTCCTATTTGTAAATAACTTCTTAAAAAAACCAAATATTTACATAAAATTTGTAAATTGGGGATTTTTGCGCACGAGAAATTCAAATAAGTTTCTATAGGGTGCCACTTCCGTCACATCATGTTTCTTTTAAATGACAGAACTTTTTTGCTGCTTAGTGTATCCATCTGACTATTGAAACAATCGATTGTCCTACATGTTATATCTGAAAAAGGTATACTTTATTGAAGGCGTTAGGAGTAACAGTTTTTGAAATAATCTTAGTTGAAATATTCAGTACACTGATTGAAAATTGTTATCGTTTCAGTTAAAGTGCCTTTTTTACTGAAAATACAGCAAAATGTTAATTAAAAAAGTTGTTCAGAACAGTAAATTACGGAGATGTGCAAAATTTTAAAAAAATCAGCCTGCTTTGATAAAATCTGTGTGCTTTGTTGAAAAATGGTTTCATTAAATCTCGCCAATCTTCTTAAAATTTTGCAAATCTCCATAATTTACCGTTCTTAACAACTTTTTTAAGTAACATTTTGCTGTATTTTCAGCAGCAAAGGCACTTTACCTGAAACCAAAACAGTTTTTACTTGGTGCACTGAGCACTTCAAATAGGATTATTTCAAAAACGGTTATGCCTACCGACTTCAGCAAGGTATACCTTTTTCAAATAAAACAGGTAGGAGAATCGATTGTTTCAATAGTCAGATGGATATATTAAGATACAAAAAAGTTCTGCCATTTAAAAGAAACATGGTGTGCCACAAGTGACGCCCTCTACTAGTGACGTCAAAATTAGACAAATTTAAATTTCTCGTCCGCAAAAACCCCCGATTTATTAATTTTATGTAAATATTTGGATTTCTTAAGAAGTTATTTACAAATATTGGAAATAAAGTTGTAACTTTAACACAATGTAACTCCAATAATAATCAGTTTTGGAAAAAATGTTATAGAAAGAGGTCTTGAATTATCCCCTGAATTTTTTGCTCATCATTTCCGGACACCCAGTATAAATAGTTTGAAAATAGTATAATTCTATCTTGAATGAAGAAAATGCAATCTGCATAAGACAATTTATAATACATTGGGTGTGGCGTGAACAACAATCCAACAAATCGGTTTTATATGTGCAGATATAGCAGCAGTAATTTTGCAAACTTTATTGTGATCGTATGATATTAATTTTTAAAAAGTGTACAAAAATGAAAAACATACGCAAGAATAATTGCACAATTTGATATTTTCCTGCGTATACCCAAAACTCTCTAAATTGAAAATCAGAAAATCGATAACAAAACACATGAAAGTATGTAGCAAACATTTTTCTATAGAGGATTTTATGCCAGGTAATTATAACAAGATTATGTTGTAAATTATTTAAAGATGTTTTAAAATCTGTATTTTACATTACACTGCAAATTTTCTCCATTTAATAAAGTAGATATTTCATGGGGTGGCTGAACCAAAGCATTCATCTGTAAACATAGTCTTTTGACAACTTGAGGCTGCTCACGTTCTACCCCAGAGAAAATTATGTGGCCTGCCTAAAAAGTCCTCACCTTTTTTCGGAGGCCATACACGATCCCCCAAGTAGTTCAAGATATCTGTTATAGTATTTCGAATCGAACCACTATATCAGAATCTGAAAGGTTACAAGGTTTCTCTAGGACTCTAGGAATTTATCTTATATTAAAGTTAAAATTATCCTTTTGAAGTCCTAAAAGCACACTTTCACAAAAATTATATAAATACAAAGAATTACACCATAAAACACAACATCCTTGACAATTAAATGCTCTATAATATTTAGAGGTAATTATAAACAAATTGTTGATCACCTCTATTTGATATCTTGAATTTTACAGCGTCATCTGGTGGTTCGTAAATGTCTCAAATAGTCTAATGTCTTGTAATTGGAAACTGTTATATCATTATATTATCTACTCAAATAATAATAATAATAAGTTATATAACACAATTACTTTTATTGTCTTTTTTGTATATTGTTGCTCTCTGCACACTTCGCCTGTTGCGCTGATCCAGAAGCTAGCAAAGAGTCACTTTCTAGATTTTCGGAGATTAGGTATAGTTTCCAGTGTTTTATAATATATTGGAATCAGGGTGCAAAAAAATTATGATTTTAAAAAAAAAATCAAAAAACCCGATTTTTTTTATTTAAATCAGATTTTTTTGATTTAAATCAGATTTGTTTGACTTAAATTAGATGTTTTGTTTAAATCGCATTTTCTAGTAATTAACGTCTTATTTCCTGTCAATAATGCCTAATTCGCCGCACCTATACAATAACAAACATTTCCACCGCGCTGCATAAAAAATAAAACAAAATAAAAATTTCTGTAATCTTTGCCGCAGCCGAACACAGAAGTTTCTTTTCTTTAACACCAGTACATTTTCTGGCATTTATTATAGATCCTCGGAAACGAAAATATAGCTTAACCTCAGAAGAAACAAGTGCTGCACTAGAGTTTGCGAATGAAATGTATATGGACACCGGGTTTCTGCCACTTGTACTTAAAAAATAAATCCCTGCCATTTAAAAGTTTTATGTATTCAGACGAAATAACCTCTAATATCAGCCTAATCGAATGGTGGATATCTCACAAGGATGTATTTTGAAACAATGGAAATGCGATTATCAAAATTGCTAGGCAACTTCTGGGAGCTGTGGCATCATCGGCGTCGGTGGAAAGAATTTTTTTTTCGTTTGGATTAGTCCATTCTAAATTGAGGAATCGACTGGGAGTAGAGAAGGCAGGCAAATTGGTGTTTTTGTTTAAACGTTACAACAGCAAGTGTAATATATTTGATGAATAACTATTAGGTAGATTTGTGTTATATGATATATTAGTTTTATACCTTTTACATTTATTTTTTGAGTTATTAAAAATATTAAAATATTACAACAGAAAGTATATTATTTTATTGATGAATAGATATTAAGTTTATGTGTTGAATGAATCATATTTTATAGTTTTGTAACTTTTACAGTTATTTTTCGATTTAATAAAAGCGTTTTAAAAAGTTGATTTTTTTAAATTTATTCCCATAATTAAAATAAAAAATCAACTGATTTAAATCACGATTTAAATCTTGATTTAAATCAAGTTGATTTAAATCTTTGCACCCTGATTGGAATATAAGGAAATCTGCTTTTATTAGTTATCGATATAAGCTATCCTTAAATTATTTAAAGTTACATATGAATTTCAAAAGGTATTAATTTTAACATACGCTTTGATATTCATTAGCAAGAATTAAATCAGTACATGTTTTGTACAGTTTTAAAAATATGAAGCAGAAGTAGCAATGTTCATATATACGTAGTTATCTACTGCCAATGTATAAATCTACAACCCAGCGCAGACCCGCTATCTGTGTAGAATAAGCTAAAGTTTAAGCTGCCGCATATATTCTAGATGGCAGGCGAATTAATTCTCTTGGTTTGAATCATTCATAAACGGAAAGTGTACAGCATGAATGAAGTGATTCACTGTCCACTCCACGCCTAAATTGACAGTTTGATACACGGTGTCCAGTTTAACTGTTATACGGATGCGCTCGATAAGTTTAATATAAATTTAATTAGATATTTTATTGAATAATGACAATGGTTTCACATGGATTTCCCTGTATTGTTGGTTGTAAAGGTATGTCTGATATTTTATTTGCCGTAACACCAGAATGGTAAAAGAATTAAATTTGTTTTTAAAGATAAAAATAATATAGTATTACATCAATAATTGTAACAAACTGATTACCAAAATTTATTAAAAGATGAAGGAAATAGTACTGGTTAGTATATGTAGTAGATATTTCCGCATAAATGTTTCTCAAAATATTCATACGACATTTTTTTAGAATACTTCTGTAAGTCATCAAAGAAATGAGAGGAGAAGACAATTTAACAATGGCTCCAAAAAATCTTACAAAATATATGTGTAATATCTTTAAAAAATGTAATTTAAATAATTTATGTATTTACAATGCGCATATGATACAGTCTGTTAAAATAATTTTCAGATAATAAGGTTTGAATGTACACATGCCTAAATTTCCCATATAAATATTTTGTATCCTTATTTACAAGTCAGAATTTATTACACCTTTACATTTTCTAATATGGAAATAAAATCTCAGGAGTTGTGTAAAAGAAAATCTTAAATTAACATTTATTTAAGGTCGCCATATTTTCTGCCGTAAAATGATCAAATTTGTAGTGTTTTTAGGTATAGAAAAAATAAAATGCATATAACAAAAGTATTATCAAAAATAATATTAATAATGTTTTGTTGATCCACTTTTACTATTTAAATTCTCTTCAAATAAAATAATAACTCTTAAATAAGGACTGTAAGTCATATTATTTTGCTATTCTAATCCTACATTTTAACAATCATTTTCACAGATTTATAAACAGTAAACCATCTTATATGCAGAACTATGTAAGCTTATGTTATAACGATATTTACATCTACAGTTAAATTTAAAAAAATATGTATTTTGAAAGATATCTGTATCTAAAACTTTGTTAGTTAAACCGCTTCTGTCGTTATATATTATTCATTTTACTTCGGTATCTTCCTGTTATTTACTAAACTCAATATTATTCAGTTCTTAAATGTCTAAAATTATTTGTATTTGTAGAGAACAGTATTTCACAAATACGGCACCCTTAAATAAATAATGTTGCTATTTATTTACATATAGTGGTTAGGAAAAACTGCATGTTGTTTTCATCTCCGTTACTATTCAAGTCATGAAAAACTGTGGAATAAAACTTATGATTTAAATAATATTATTATTATTAAGTGGCAGAAACAATTCAGTGTCATTCAGTGTTTTTAAATACTTTAAAATAATTTGAGAACATGGACTCGCGTAAACTGCGAAAATTCAAATATTGAAGGTATTATTAGGGAGACTAAAAAAAAATCAAGCAACATTTAGATATTGTATTGTACTCTCAGAATACATATTTTTTAGTTACTTAAGTACTTACCTATCAATAACGGAAAAAATGGGAGAGGTGTGTAGTATTGAGATAAATGTTCCCATATATATTTGTAAAAATTTGAAGAACTTAATTTGAATTCACCTTAGGGAAGTAGCTAATGTTATTTTTTAATACTTTCACTTATAAAACAAGTCTATTCGTCGGTCTTTTAAATTCTCAAATTTATTTATAATGTCGTTATAAAATTGGGAATTGACGCTAAGACTTTGCAACAGTTCTTCTTCTATAGCCATATTCGATAAGTTGTTTAAGGGCAAATGTTGTTTATAGGATACCTTGCAAAGATTGTGATAGGATTTATATAGGGCAAACTGGTAGATATCTGGGAACTCGTATTCAGGAACATAAAAGAGACTGTATGAATATACTAAATTCAACAAAACCAAAAAAAAGTAACAATACTGCACTTGCCGAACACTGTTACAGTAGTTTACATCATTTCAACTAAGATTATCGGCAAACAAAATAATATAAAAAAACGGTTATTAGATGAAATGATATGCATAAAAAAAGAAAAACACTCAGTAAATAAAAGATCGGATATTGAAACCCTCAGTAGATCATATTTTAACCTTATAGGGGAGATAAAACGGTAATGTTTGTAAACTTTTTGTATGGTTTTTGTTCACCCTTAGTTTCGTACGACAAGATAACTTTAATTTGATTTATATTTCAATATATGTTCTTCATATATGTGTACGTTATTTTCTAATTATCTATACTGTCCAAGATTGTTATATGACATACAATGTACGAGACTCAGAAAACACAGTGAAGCACTTAAATCTGTAATGTGAGTAACATATAAACAATATAAGTAGATTTAATTTTTAATGTATATATATATATTTTTTTAATGTTATACACAGGTTGTTGTTTGTTACATTTTTTGTTCTTTCGCCATATTTTATTATTTTAATATTCATTATATAAAGACATTTTATTTATATAATTTTAATACTTTGCTTTTAAATTTGTGACATATAATACATATAATAATTGTTAGTGTGTGTGTAAATTTGGTTTCTTGTTTCATGTTTATATAGATATTGTTGTAGCCATTTTATTGTAATGTTTTAAACACACTTTTTTAATATTTTATGTTAAGTTGGCTTTTATAAATTGTGATGTAATTTTGAATTTATTAAATTTTATAGTGTCCTGAGGATGTCACGATAAGTGACGAAACGTCGACAATTTTAGAAAATTTGGTGTTTTCTTTGAAATTTGGCCTCTAATTTCCCACTATCGACAACAAATTGAACTAAGCAAAATAATTTGTATGTTTCCGAAAATATCATTTTAAATTTCTTGTATAATATTTCTACCGTTTTCTGAACTTCTAAATTATAAAATTGTTTGTCTCTGTACAAAACATAAAATTCGTTTTTTCAACTTATCTATGTCAAATATGTTTGTATACATTTGTAGTAAACAATCAAACGATTTTTCTGGAAATTTGTTTGCATTTTCGGGATATTTTAAAGAGTTGGCTGACTATTCAAAATTTGTCATTTCTCTACTTTACTACGTATTGAAAAAGGCGTTTCAAATAGAGATAAAATAATATCGTGAGAGGGATTCATTATTATTAGTAAGTATCGACGAGCCTATAAATAATACTTATTTAAATTAGGTTCCTATTCTATGTTAAATTTAGTCTTACCTTGTAAGGAAGTTGTTTTTTATTTCTTTAAATTAATCCTACCTGCCTTGTCCCTAAAACTTTACCACCCCGCTTACCACCTAATCTTCAGAATATTTAAGAAGTCACATTCAACTAATCAACCACTAACACTAACCACTGGAAATTCGAAACTCATAAATAAAAGTATTAACACTTGAACAATCGATTAATTGCGTCACACACATAAATAATCTACAGTTCACCAAGTTACCACTAACCACTATCACATCATACATTTGCTTGAACTAAAAACTTGAGACGCCAGAAATCGAGCCTCAGTCACTAGCGGACATGGAGCAAAAAACATCGATTTTAACTGTCTCGTGTGGTGGAGGTAACCATAACGTATAGGCATATGCGATGCAATTTGAGGTTCAGAAAATTAGGTCTCACTGTGATGGGATTGACAGGTGACCCGGGTAGAAACAGAAACGGCGGGATATTAAAATGTAAACCAGAGGTACGTTATAACATATGAGGGCTAAGATTGAAGCAATTATTTTATTTCGTTACATTGATTTTTGATAAATGTAGTAGGCAATCGGATTGGAATAAAAAATATTAGGAATCAGTTCAAATTGAATGTGGGCCCTAAATTAATTAATATTTTAAAGAATATTATAATTATATTTTTTGACAAACCATGTATTGTAAACTTAATTTAGTACCTGAACGAACAATCCATTCACATGGTAATTTCTGATCATGTGAAAATCTGTAATAATAATATTTATTGTTTGGAAATGTCCGACTTGTTTTAAGTATTGTCTTTTAAAAATTCCCTCGGTAACTCATTCTTAAATAAAATATGTATACCTACATATTATACTATTTATACTGTGCTTTCTCAATTCTCAACTCTTATTTAAGTTGCACTATGTAGCTGTATCTAGAAAAAGCTCCGCCTTCAAATCACACTCTCTCACTCTTAAAGCCGTACTTTCTTACTCTAACTTACTATACCCGTTTCTTGTCCAACATGCTTTTATACACATTGATTTTGTCGTCCTTTCAGAGGACGGTAAAATAATGTACGTGAGTAGATAACTATGTAAATATGAGCTTTGGAAGTAGTTAGTCTGACTTACCATAATAACAATTTTACGTTTCTTTCCACCACGTTCTGTTATTTGAGTGGGTACAACGTAGTTCACATCTCGTTTCCGCCTAGGTTTGACTTTTGTACTCTCAGTAGTTTCCAAGAAGGGGTCAGGTAGTATCAAATTATCTGGCTCATCAATTTGTTTTGATAACGTTAGATTTAATTCGTTCACTTTTGATCTGTCAAGAACCTCACAATATCCATTAACACCACTACCTAAAATAATTATAAGTTATTATCAGCCAGTTTTCTTTAATCACAGAATCAACTTACCACTAATAACCGGAACACTTTCTAAGTACAGCAGCCATTTTCCTGGTCTATTTCCTGCATCAGGGCCTGGAGAAACTTGTATTGGCCATCTTACAGTAACCTTAATGTCTGGCAAATCCCACTGCCCATTATTATCTATTTCATATTTATGGGTGACTCTTGCTCCAATATCTTCTAGGTTTTTCATGGCAGATTCACCAACTATTTTTCCTCCATAGAATAGGTTAGAAGTTCCTTTCCTAATAATAATAATAGTTTAGTTTATTTACTGAGCTGGTAAAATATTATGAAGCTTTATACAGTAATAATTAAACCTATCTATGGTCTCAAGTGTAGTGGTTTAAAGCCACCCTTTCCTAGGAAGCATGATGCGTGGCTTTAGGAAAGGACTTCCAATGTTTTGCATCTGTGCAACATCCCCCGAATCCGTCCCATCTTTATCACATTTCCTAGGAACTGGCCAAGTTGCCTTTAAATAAATACTGTATGATATATTTTGTTTTGAAGCAATCCCTGTAGTTAAGATCTGAAGTAACTAGCTCTCTCAGCACTAAATATTAATTTTAACATTAGCAAATGTATTAGTTTAACACAAAATTAATTTTTTGACAGATAATTTTATACCTAAACTTCCTTGTGAAATTGTAGAAAAAAAATTAAAGAAATTTTTTTGTCGCCCTGTAGCTTATTCTGATAGGTTAATTAAGTTTAGATAAGCATAACTTTTTATTTATTAGAGAAAAAATAAAATTTAGACAGTTCCATCTTGTTCTATTAAAAAAATGTAAGTAAAACATATGTTTACTGATAATATGAAAATTGTATTTTTTGTTTTTTAAACATTAGCTTTAATGAAAATTGTACCGTATTGTCAACAGATCCAGGGTTTTTTTTTGAAAATATCTATATTATTTTTTTCAATATTTTATCTCTTTAAATTTACATTAATGTTATAAGGAAAGACTAATGTACTTTGCTTACAAAAAAATAACAAAATATTGCACTTTTTAATGTTTCAGTTAAGATGATTCTACAGGATTCTAGGTTATTCTGTAATAATTCACAGTATGCAACGGTAGAGTAGATTTTCATATCATCCGCTTATAAGTGCTTAACATCAAAACAAGAAGATATATCATTAACATAAATGATAAACAACAAAGGACCCTAAATTGAACCTTGATGGATATCAGATAATGTACTAAACTGTGTTGACTTAAAGAGTTGACATAATTTACCAGAATCATCTATGTGATCAAGTTTTTCAAGAAAAATCTCATGGTGGAGACGATCAAATGCTTTCATCATTTAAGTATAAATTATGTCAACCTGAGCTTGATTATCAAGGACTTTCAATATATTTTGAGTAATAGAAAGCAAATTAGTATTAGTGGATTTAACTTTCATAAAACCGTGTTAACAAGGACTAATAATATTACCAACATGATTATAATGAGAGGGTGGAATACAGTTTCAATTTCATTTTGCTGTTGTACAATTGCATACTAAATAAATAAATAATTATTATAAATGTACAATTTTTAATTTAGGAGTATCTTTTTTACAATTCCTAGATTTTATTTCCTTATTTGCAAATTTAAGCATATAATAAATCATAAAATATTTCTATGGAAAGTTTGAGCATGGGTATCCAAACCTTATACAGGATGTTTTTAAATGAAGTAGCAAAAATGACACCACAGATTCCTTAGGTGAAAATAAATCAATTTAACCTAACATACTTATATCCCATGTTGCATAATAAAAAATATACAGGGTGACAAAGTTAAAATTTTATTTTTGATATTTGTAAAAAATAACTTCTTAAGAAATCCAAATATTTACATTTGTAAATTGAGGGTTTTTGCGAGTGAGAAATTCAAATTTGTCACTAGTAGAGGGCGTCACTTGTAGCACACCATGTTTCTTTTAAATGACAGAACTTTTTTTCAGCTTAATGTATCCATCTGACTATCGAAACAATCGATTCTCCGACCTGTTTTATTTGAAAAAGATATACCTTGCCGAAGTCGGTAGGAGTAACCATTTTTGAAACAATCCTATTTGAAATGCTTAGTGCACCAAGTAAAAACTGTTTTGGTTTCAGGTAAAGTGTCTTTTCTGCTGAAAATACAGCAAAATGTTACTTGAAATTAAGGAGACGTGCAAAATTTCACGAAGATAGGCGAGGTTTGATAAAACCATTTTTCAATAAATCACAAAAATTTTATCAAAAGCAGGCCAATTTTTTTGAAATTTTGCTTGTCTCCATAATTTACCATTTTGAACAAATCTTTCAAGAAACACTTTGCTGTATTTTCAGTAGAAAAGGCACTTTACCTGAAATGATAACAGTTTTCAATTGGTGCACTGAATATTTCAAATAGGATTATTTCGAAATCTGTTACTCCTAACAACTTCAACAAGATATACCGTTTTCAGATATAACAGGTAAGAGAATCTGACAAAGTGAATGAATGATTCATAATTGAAATGCACAGCACATATTTTATATATACATATGGGCCTCTGCAGGTATTAGTTTGGCAAATTTATGCTCACTCACAAAGCTTAACTAAATCTTTCCATTGTTGTATTATTGAACTTATAAGGCATTATAAATATTTTAACTAACACAGCATAACACTAACGATTAAATAAAATATTACAGATACTGGTAACTGTAATTCATAAATTTGAATTCCTGTTAATACAACTATTATAAATGTATAACTTTTCAAGATCCTTGGGAAAGTGAAAAAAAATATATTATCCAATGTATAAGTTTTATAATCATCAACTGAAGAGTAAGATCCATGACAAGCCATTATTAGTAATCAACAAAATTAACTCACTCAAAATTTATAGGCTGCACCCGATACAACCGTTTCACAAGATACTGAATATCAAACAGACCCAATAGACAAATGATCGGAGATCAATGTTTAGCTCGTGGTCCAACCGTTAGTATATTTAAACTATGGTTTAGAGAATAATTTATTATAACCTTGACTTACCCACTAATATGAAATTCTGCAATTTTCTGTAAAATTGCCACAAGCGTTTGCGATGTTCGCTTTGACAACTCTTTGGAGGTAGAATTCACAAAAACTTTTAGATCTAATTTTTGTTCCTTAGTAGTTTTTATCACCTCGAATCTCAAATTAAGTAAAATGGACTGTTTACCATGAAACGGATTCCCAAGGTCACATGCAACTAATGTTTCATTTGTAACTGAACACTTTACGTTTACCTGAAAATATTCAGAGTTATTTAAATCACAACTACAGTTATTTCAGTACTTACACGATCATTTTTTTCGGTTTTTAATGCAATGTAACTCAGTGCACTTGGGTGAACAACAAACAGTTTTGCTTCATATGCAGGTTCGTTTAAATTCTTTATTTCAGCTTGCAAAATGAAGTCTTCGTCAACTTTATCAACCTTGTACGAACCATCAAGATTTCCTGAAATGTTCTAAATTAAGTAAAGCGATTGAACATTCTTCAAAAGAACATTTTTATTTATTATTTTCAGTTAATTAAAAAAGTTAAATAATGGAGAAGTTGCAGGAATTTTATATTGGTTTGAAATATATATAAGGTAATCTTTCAAACATATTGAAAGGTCAGAACATATGTCTGATGGCAGTAATCACATAATAATTAAAATATTGACATTAATAAATTGCCATAGAATGTAAACAAAATCAGGTGGCCGAAAACGTGATATCATTGGTGTGAAATCACACTCCATTCGGTGTGGTTTGTTTCCGTAGATGCAGGTGTAGGTTACGGTGTTGGTGATGTAAACAGGCATTTACTTCCTGTGTTTGTTCATTTTTGGATCATAGATAGTGTAAATGTTGTGTACGTAATGCCAGAATTATTAGAGGTGATGTGGTGAACTTACGGTATTGTTAAACTTAATTAATTCTATTGTTTATAATATAGATCCGCTTGTGAAAATTATGGCAACAATGCTATTCAATACATTCAGATAGATGGTTTTACTTCAGATATTTATAAAATTATGTCATCTGATGTCACTTTAAACTACTTGTTTTAATTATGTTTAAAAATAATACATAAAAGTAATGAATAATAATAATAATTTATTTACCATACCACATAAATGTATACAAATGCATAATACAATGTTAAATTACAAATATGCAGTTCACATGATATAAAATATGTATGATTAAATCTGATAAATAAACAGGTGATCCCACAAAAGTGGGGGAAGATCAAAAATATTAAAAATTTGTTCTTTTAAATACACCACATGTAAGTATAGCAATTATTGCTTTTAATATTAATATATACATTTTCAATTTCATACATTATCAATTTCACACATTTCAATTTCATACACTGAATCATTGGATACATTTTACAGGGTGTAACTTTGAAGGGGGGTCCGGTTTGGAGGGGTAGTAGTCCGTGTTCCCTAGATTGCTAATCTGAAATTAGTTTTTTTTCTAAATCAAATAAATAGCCGAGTTATATTTAAATTTTTAAACTACACCCAAATTGCTATCCACACCGCCCCTGTACAGCGTCCGAATACCACTGTAGAACCATGTCTACGGTATTGCCAGTTAGTTGTTACCAGTCTAGACGTCGGAACTTGTCCCGTCATTTCAGAGTCGTATTTCGGGCAGCCGCGACCGAAGCAGATATTTTAGAATTCAGTACACACGTAGCTTTGACGGTGTGCACTACGTGTTATTTATTTACATTATGTTCACGAGTACAAGTTAACTGTACACAAAGTCATGACGGATACTGTACAGAAAAACCATAGAAAAATGGATTCACGATTTGCAAAAGCTATAACAAAAATAGTGATATAGTTTTACAGAACTATGGGGTCGTGAAGTGAGAAAGTGAGGATTTTTTTTAGTGAGTTAATGTGAATGCAGAAGGCAATAGTCTGGATATACAAAACTACAACTTCCAATTTATTGTGATGATGTATTATTATTACATACACGTGAAATTCTGCGATGCGAGTCACAATAACCGTGGCATTACCTAGTTTATAAAATAAAAATATCGCATAAATACTGCACACAATACATGAAACCAGGCTAGGATGGATATGATATGTAGGGAATCTCTTAAAAGGTTCCACAGTTTCTTTCGATTAAAATACAGCTTGCTGTAAGTTTTCCGTGTTGTTTTGTGTATACTTGTATAGTTCATGAACATACGTGCAATTATGTTAAACAAAATATGTGTTGTTTTATATAAAAAATATACAGATATGAGAGAGAGAGAAAGCAAGTTTTCTGCGTTTTACTGCAATCGAATTAGAATTTGTTTAGTGCAGTGTTGTATTTTGCCAAGTTTAATTTCGTAATAATTTAAAGTGGTATTTTGTGGAATGTGTTATTCTGTATATAAGTGTATAATAACTTTATAAAGGTCAGTTTTCTTTACCAAGTGTATGTGATATTATGAAAAAAATATGTATGCAAATTATGAAAGAGCTAATATGTTTAAAAAAATTTTTTTATCAAAAGAAGACGGCGGCTGCAAGAAGACGATATCAGATAAATTATCGCGATAGACAGGTACCCCATAAGAAAATATTTGTAAGATTAGTTCAACATTTAAGAGATTAAGGGAGTTATGAACGCCAGTACTAGCATAAACTAGCATGCTGAGCAAAAACAAACTTGCAGAGTAAGTAAGTCTTCAACCAAATATTTTAAATGCCGTAGAAGACTCTATTCACGTAAGTAAAAAGGATTAAATATGTATTTATTTATTAATGAGTTCTCTGTTAGTTGACTTGTTGCTGTTTTATAGTGTTATACGTAAAATAATATTTTTTTTTATATGGAATAACAAAGTGAACACCCACTACAAACAAATGTATGTTTCAAAAAGTAGTACCTCACAAGTGGCTTGGGCATTTTGCTTTCTAATAGAACTCCTTTTCCCATCTTCCACTTCAATAATTAAATATGGCAACAATGCTGGTGACACTGTAACTAGATATGCTCAGTGCTGTTCTGCCCAGTGGCGTACTATGAAAATTGCGAAAAAAGGTAACAAAAAAAAAAAAAATCAGTTTTTGTGACAGAATTTAAGAAAACAAACTTGTGATATGTGTTTGTAAAGGTCACAGGCAACCCCCCTCCAAACCGGACCCCCCCTTCAAAGTTACACCCTGTATATTAATCACTCGCTGATCAAATTATTAATATATCAAACATATTATAATGATATATAACATTTATCTTTTTTTTTAATTAACTTTTTATAGATATTTACTGTTAATTTAATTTCTCCTTAAACATTTTTTTAAAATCCTTATTTATTATTTTTGTTTATTATGTTTTAAGAATGAAACAGGCAATGTAATGTAATGATGTCAGACAGCAAAATTTAAAAAATGCATCAAATAACATTATACATTTTGTAAATGGTAGAAGTAAATACCGAACATGTTATTTGGAATTGGAATGAAGCGGTAAATACAATAAATAAAAAAAAAAATGTAAGTTTACTTTACCATTGATTTCCTAAACGCTCTGTATACATTCATGTAGCTTAATAAAAAAGTTTAATTTTAATTTTTCAATAAACTTAAACGTACCTACTTATGTACTTCCAGTTAAACTTAAAATTTTGCAATGCTTTCTTTCGTCGCGTTTCATCGTTCTACACCACATTTTTGTTTTAATTTTTTGGCACGGTGAAATATTTTTTATTAGACTTTGTTTTTTGCCCAGTGAGGTACGTTTTCTGGGTCCATTTTATTACTCTATTTTGCAGCTTTATTCAATGCCAATGTCTATTTAACACAATATAACACCTAATAATATCACAAATTACAAATTAACTCTTCTAAATGTATGTACTACGTTACCCAAAAATGAAAATCGTATACAGATATAAACTAAAGCATTGCTGTACAGTAGAACCTCGATTATTCGGGCCGACCGGGACCAAACCGTTGCTGGATAATCGAAAACACAGTTAATCAAAATAACGCTCAAACTCACAAATTTTGCAAAAAATATGAACTTTATTACCCATATCTATCAAATACATATATATGTACATTATTTAAAACAAAAATTAACATTTGCGTGCATTTTGTCTATAAGTGAACAAACCAAATGCTAGACTGCGTAAGTAAATAATGAATAAGCGACGAACATGCAGACTCGTCTTTGTTTTTGTTTCCGGGCGCTTTTTTCGGCCCTCCACGGATAATCCGTGCACGGATAGTGGACAGTCATAACATTGCAGCGCATGAAGAATCCGGCATACAAATAAGCCGCGCACGAGTAATCGAGGTTCTACTGTATTTATTTATGAATAGGAACAAAACTTTTAAATGCCGTTTTTGGGACAAAAATCATTTCGAATAAAATAACACATTTTTTCTTCTGCATGTATTTGCAAGAATCATGCAATTTCCCCATTTTCATCAGTTTATTACTCTAGGATTTTTCTTATAACAGTTGTAATTAAATGTAATTTTTTATATGAAAAAGTTATTTAGTAATATTAAAAATAAAGTAGAAATAACGAATGGTAAAAGTGGTTTCACATAGGACGATATTATCGGTGTCAGTACTGATATTAGATAATGTTCACACATCCGACAATCAGTTTGTTTATGTTCGATCCTGCAAATTTAACACATTTGCAAGTTTAGTCAGTGGTGTACCTAGTGAACGCTAGAAACTGTATTAAATAATAATGATGCAAAAACCTTTATTGCATCTACTGTATCCATAAAGGAATAAACAGCAAATATGCAGAGAAAGAAGATACTGGATACATTAATTGTTGTCTAATAGATGCATCAATAGTCTATTTTACACAAAAATTGGCAAGAAAATGAAACTTGACTACTACGATTTGTCATTGCACTGATCTGTATCGACATTGGTAATAGGTCTGATCATATGTATGCATTTTGAATTGCCGTCTAAAACGTAATGTTAAATTAATTATCCCATTTTACAGAATCATCAGACATGTAGTGATATTAGTGATGGCCATCGATATTTGTACAATATTTCTATTAGATTGAATACTATGTGAATTGCCTTTATTTAAAACCATATATTTCTGATTATATCCGACGCAAGTACCGACACCAAAAATATAATCTTGTGTGAAACCACACTAAAAAGAGCGATATGACTCGCAAGATACGTTAATAATAACAATATAAGATAAATATTTTATAAGATTAAAATTGTTTTGTACATATGAAATGTACAGTTTACTTTAAATTGCTGTACACTTAAACGATGCCATAAAATATTAATACAGAAGTCTCCATCATTTAGCTGTGTTGACCTCATTAGATATTTATCATACATCATCATTTTCGAGATCTTGGTACTTAACGACACTAGAAAATTGATCATTTATAGTCCGGTTTCAAAGTAGTAAAGAGTGATTCTTATTATAAATCCGCTTACAATTTCTAGCAGTCAACACAAAGGAAATACATGCTATCCATATATTTTTCTATAAAATTGAATTGTATGCTCCCCATATTTCTGCACAACATACCCGATTATTCAGCTTTTGCTGCAGCATATATGCATGCGTCCGATGGGAATGCTTAAATTCAATTGCTTATGACGAATTGATGGATTCACCTGTTCCATCTGCAGCGCTACCATGGGTATGCGTGTGGGAAAATTTTGGGTATATCTTTCTGCTAATTTAATTGTAATACATTTATTAGTGATTTTGTGTTTGAGTTCTCCAGAATGGAGAATGATTCATGCTCTACAGCATGTTCTAAAATCGTATATGTCCTAATCTAACAAATGAGAAATATTAGATTATAAAAAGCTTGTATGAAGGAGTTACGGCTCAAGATCAAAATATGAGTGTAAGTGATGCGGATGAAATATGTAGTACATTAACAAGAGTGGCTGTGAGCATTGTATATCGTGTAATAAAGAATGACAATGAATATATAACTGCAAAGATTATATTACACCAATATGGATAAATGAAGGCCATACAATAACAAAAGTGTGGCATTGTTTTGTCACATACGGAACCTGATGTTGAATTATAATAGATAATGCACCCTTAATAGCCGACTATAAGTGTTAATGTGTTCTTTATAGTGACAGCCCTAATAACTAGTAGTGTATAGTATATATTTACACTGTACTCCTGTATTATGTGTTAAAGTGTAGTATCCACGGAGTGCGCATCAGGTAAGTCAGTATAAACTTTTTAAAGTAAACTATTTAAAGTGCTAGGTTCATTCCAATTATTTTTGCTAATTTTGTTCTTTGGACCCTTCTCAAGCGGCACGCCTTTAGAATCTTATCCCCCTCACTTGAGTATAGCGTCAAGAAACACGATAGGTAACTTATTTTGTTTTTTACTGTGTTATTTTCTGCTAGGAATGAACCAAACCGGATTTGATTTATAACTGAATGTCACATATTTAGCGTAAAATTTGACAGGTGCTTCGATTTCAGCTAAAACTAAATTTAAATAAAAGGTAAATCGATCTATTAATAAAATTATGTTATTCATAGAATTTCTCGATTCAGTTCTTCCAGTGAGATTATTGCAAGACAATGATTGCATAATTCGCTTTATGTACATCTTTCAGTCATCCAACACAAAAAAAGTTTAAATTTCTCTGTTTATAATTCATTATTCGATTATTAGTTACTCTCATTACCCTTTGAAATCCTAGAGTATACAAAACCATTTTTTTTTAAATATTAAACATAGATACTCACTCATATGTCAAATTATTAATTTGTGGTATAGTTTATTAGTGTTTTTTTCAGTTGAAAACACATGTTTCATAAAAATCCTGATTTTTTTGGCATAAGAGTTCTTAAAGTTAATTTATCAATTTTTACTCAACTGTAACAATGTTAGTATTGAGCTGTGAAAAAACTAAAATTGTATTTTCAAGTTTAAATAATAAAAAATACAGTTAATAATAATAAAATAAATATCAAAACTTACTCTGTAAATTAGTTTTTACATCTAGAACAAGATTACTTTCGCAAATATCATCATCACCACATTCTTTTTGGAATGTTGCTTCAAACGTTTTTACTGATGTTTTATTTAAAATAGGTGAATGATATCTGTTTTCTTCTAAAGTATAATTGACACGGAGCTGAAATAATTAATAATCAATATTATAGATAACACTGACAAAATAATTTACTTACTTTAATTGGGGAAAGTATATCGGTAATACCTTCCTTTATGTATACAGTTTCGTCTTGACAATACTGCTTTGAATTGCCACTAACGGTTACAGTTTTTGTGTGCATAGAGGAACGTTTGTCAACGTGAAGATCATCCTTAAACCATATTCTAGAAACATGTTTCTTTACTTCCATAATATAATAATTTACGTTAAAACTATCCGCTGTTTTAAGCTTCCCTACGATTGAGAAACACGACTGGAATGAGAAACTAGAACAAAATAACGAGGTTAATATAATTTGATGATAATAATATTTTTAAGCATATAAGTTATAACAGATTTGTTTCACCAATAACATCACATTGTTTAATTAGAACTGAATTAATTACACATCCATTAGCTAAAGGAGTACTAAATGATATTAATTTCGGACCAAATATGTTCAAATTGAAGCAATGTATATTTTATATTTCAATTTACCATTATACAAGGTGTTTCGAAAATAGTTGAGGAAAATTAAACAATGAATTCTTTAGCCGATTTTAGCGGGGGTGTTTCATGTAAAAGAAATATATTTTTGCATCTCCAAAGAAGTTACAACCCTTTAAAAGTAAGTACTGAAATCAAGTTTCCATATTTTTTGTAAGACGACTGTTCATTTGTCTGTCATAGTCGACGAGTGAAGTATTGTCCTGCTGTGTGCATTACAGAACATGGCGAGGCACTCGTGATTAAAAGTGTGCATGTGCATGTGATAAACTACTAAAATAGCTGCAATACTCCCAATAATGTTTCTATTTTCTATTACTTACAAAAAATAACGTAATTTTTTAACCATTTTGAATTTTTTACTTTCAATCGCTACCCATGAAAAAATTTCACGCTTTGATGCTGCAGAATGGGTAATGATGCACCTGTAAGATAGCCATCACGTTTCCCAGATTTAAATGTGTAACTTATTTTTGTGGGGCGCTCTTCAAGCAGTAGTTTACAAGAGACTCTGATAAACACTTCACATGATTAATTGATAAGAATTTTAAATGCGGGCAACCTTTTTAATAACTTCGACACATTTGTAGAAAATCCTGGAGTGTAGGTCCTAAATAACTATACTGGCCGTATGTGACGAATATCAGACCTATGGTACATATGGCTCCATAGTTTGGTGGTCTTCAAAGAACAGCTAAGGCTAAATTCTCTAGTTTACAGATGCAATCTTATCTGGCGATAACTGGAGAAATCAGCTGCACACTGTCTGCTGCTCTGGAAGTCCTCTTGGATCTACCAGCTCTCCATACACTTTTGGAAAGAGAAGCCAGGTGGACAATATACAGATTGAGACAAGTGGCTATTAGTATGTTGAAGGCTAACATAATAGGGCACAATAAACTGCTGGAGAGCACAGATAGTCATAGCACTATGTTGAAGGTAACAAATGTTACACCTACAAGAATCAACTATAGACTACCTTTTGAAATCCTTCTTCTTCGGAGGAAAGAATGGGAGTGGAGTGGAACCATTCTTTTGAAGGTAGATAGTTGCTGATACACCGATGACTCCAAGACTCACTCAAGTCAATAAAAAGGTTTTCCAACAGCTAAGTAGCTTTAAAAACATTTGGATCCTACTGGCGCAATTCAAGAACGGTATGGAATTGTCAGAAGGCTCTGGAGCGGTTGGGAACAAGCAAAAGAGGAACTTTGGTTTGGATACCTGGTATAGGGGAACGAGGTGGCAGATTCATTACCAAGACAAGATGCTCCTTCAGTTTTGTTGGTCCAGAACCAGCTCTTGGTATAGCTTTGGCTACTGATAAAGCAGCCATTTTGACCTGGGTGGCGGAAAAGCCGCCAAGATTAGCTCATTTAAAGACTTTGAGAGAAGATTCACCAAAGCAAAGAGAGCTAAAAACTTGATAGAGTTAAATAAGCTACACCTAAAGACTATAGTTGGCTTATATATTGGGGACCAACGGCTAAGGAATCATATACACAAGTTAGGTTTGGCTGAAGAGACCGAGTGCCGATTGTGTTTGGTGCGGAATCGTCAGAACATATCCATATTTGGCAAGATGCACCTCTTGCTGGAAGATCTGGACAAAATCTCACGAAATAATTCATTCATTGGTTTCATAAAGAGACTAGACCTGTTGTGTGAAAAATATAATATGGATATTTTATAGTGTGTTATTAAGTATATAATCAGTTAAATACTGACCACTTTTCTCATATATTTAACTGACGTTTACTGTTTAAATACTACCAACTCATTGATTTTTTTTTGTCATAACTGCTTGTCGAGCAAAAATTTTTCTAGAGATAAGAAAACTTTCGAAATACGTCGAGGTCCAGTTACAGAATAAAAATATCCGTGTTGTCATAACGTTGATGATATAACAAATCGGAAAGTATAATTATATTTGACGTCACATTTATAAGTGTTCTTCATTTTTATGGCCGGTCACTAAACCACCAAAAAATGTAATTTTATATTGTTAGATTATACAAATATATATATATATATATATATATATATATATATATATATATATATATATATATATATATATATATATATATATAAATTTTCAAGAAATTTGAGCGGGTTTTATACCACTGCTACTATTCAATAATAAAAATAAAATTCAAAACAGTATGCCGATTAATATACACTAAATACTGTTTATTTCAGGCAAAATTCTAATTTGTGAAAAAAATCTGTTATAGTTATACATTGTATATACATATGTATTTACTCACCAAGTGTAATTATGATTTGTTGGGTCAGCCAAGCATCCTTTCCTAGTAGAATTTATATGTTTTAATTCATCACTTTTTATTTTAATTTTTATATCTATAATAGGTCTAGTTTTGAAAAGAAGAGCCTTTTCAGATTCATATGCTCCAACCAATAAATCTGGATATCCGTTATTGTCCATGTCTATTCCACCACTTAATGAATATCCCAACGTTTTTAACTGTTTAATTCTGATCACCTACAAGCAGACACACTTTTATTATATTATATATTTATTTAGTAAACTATTCTTCATGATTATTTCATTTGAATGTATTTCTTTCATGCTTACATATTTTATGAAGCAAATACACACAATTGCTAAATCAGTATGAAAAGCTAAGGCTTAAGACAAAAGTTGTTGTATCAAAAAGTAAAGTTCAAGTAACTACTATAATTATCAGGGTTGTTAAGCCTTGGCAAGGTAACTGAATGTTTAAATGTGAGAACGTAATTTGAGAGTTTAATTTTTTAGGTGGATAAACCTTCTATTACCAAACAAACATATCAGACATTGTGATTTCCAAAGATGCAGACAAAATATCTAGCAATAACAAGGAAGTCAAAATTACTGTGAACATCAGTGTTAACAAGAAATGAAATAAGATTTATTCAGTGGGGGCCAGAAGATAAGGCAGGTGAGGCAGTGCATCATATGCCTTGCCGTATTGTACAGTCGTTTCGTGGTTCTTCTCCGCTATTGATATACTATATATATATATATATATATATATATATATATACTTTTATTATATTATATATTTATTTAGTAAACTATTCTTCATGATTATTTCATTTGAATGTATTTCTTTCATGCTTACATATTTTATGAAGCAAATACACACAATTGCTAAATCAGTATGAAAAGCTAAGGCTTAAGACAAAAGTTGTTGTATCAAAAAGTAAAGTTCAAGTAACTACTATAATTATCAGGGTTGTTAAGCCTTGGCAAGGTAACTGAATGTTTAAATGTGAGAACGTAATTTGAGAGTTTAATTTTTTAGGTGGATAAACCTTCTATTACCAAACAAACATATCAGACATTGTGATTTCCAAAGATGCAGACAAAATATCTAGCAATAACAAGGAAGTCAAAATTACTGTGAACATCAGTGTTAACAAGAAATGAAATAAGATTTATTCAGTGGGGGCCAGAAGATAAGGCAGGTGAGGCAGTGCATCATATGCCTTGCCGTATTGTACAGTCGTTTCGTGGTTCTTCTCCGCTATTGATATACTATATATATATATATATATATATATATATATATATATATAGGTATTCAAAATCTCAGTGCATTGTAACTAAAATTTTATTGTCGTTTCTGATACGTTTTAGTTAAGTTTCAGGTGTATGTACTGTAACTGTGTAGGTAATGTGAAATGGAAATGCTCAGGCCCTGAAGTACACCAAAACATGAGGAATATGCTAGCAATATTATTAATTATTCAATAAATAAGCGAGCTTTTTCAACATTGGCAAAAATGGATATTTCAATTTAAAAAGTTGTCACAAGATTTATTAATACAGGGTTAACTATGACTAAGTACAAAAATTTTAACCACGTGCTCAGGGAGACTTAAAAAACAATACAAAATTTATTTCGGAATTCTAGGTCAATGTTTAAAAAATAGGACAAAACCCTCTTTTCTTTCGCAAAGTCAGCGTCTATGACGATCAGTCATTGTCCAAGATGGCTGATATGTCAACTACCGTGCAGTCATTTTTTGCAGCGTTGTCAAGTGTAGAAACCACAAAAATAAACATTTTTATTAATAATAACACCTATGTACCTGGTAGATAAAAGTTAATACGGTTAGCTGCAGTATTTTGCATTCGTTTTTCGTTCCTTCATTACAAAGTGCCTTTTCACTCTGTAATGAAGTGATTTTTCATTTTAAATCTTATTAATATAATTATCACCATACCGCCGATATATGTTTAATTACCGCGCGCACCCGCTGCCGTTCTCATAGAAACGAAATTAATCGCGGCATACTGGCATTACTGGCCAGCGAGTCCTGTCACGGCCGCCCGAGGGAACAGACCTACCGCGCGACCCCACCAGCACCAGCGCGAGAGCTTCGAATTTTTCGAAGTCGCTTAGAAAAATTCCACGCGCTGCCCGCCGACTAAAATTATTCGCTGATCAAAATAATTTCGTGAGGACTACGAGCAAGGTAAGATTTTTACAAGTTCAAAAGGGAGACCGCCGATTTGTCTATAGCATCGAAGACTTCTAAACAGCGAGTAGGCGATTCAGTTCCTGGCCCGTCGTCGTCGAGAGCAGTCCTGCCTGTCTACCACTCCAGAAGCAGAGGAGCTGTTCGTGATTTTTCTAAGTTGATGAAAAACTTAGAATAGTTTTGCCAGGACCACTTGCCGTAGCTGTTTGGTCAGATTTTTACAAGTCTCGTTTGAAGACCACTGCGCAGCCGCCAACCCGTGACTAGCACTGAAAGCCACTGCCACTGTTAACTTTGTGCTAATCATACCTTGACTTTCAGATTACCGTCCGTACTACGACAGGGTTGAGGCGCTGTTGCCCTTATCCGGCGTATTTCATCTCACCACCGTTCGGCTCATAGGATGTTGTTCTCAATCCGTCTGTATGAGTTGAAACGTGGGTCGTAGCTAATCATACTTTCCTTTGCAGGCACTTAACCATAGCTTACCTTTCAGATTTCCATCCGCACTACGACAGGGTAGAGACGCTGTTGCCCTTAACCGGCGTACTTCACCTCACCACACGTTGGTTCATAGGATATTGTTCCCAATCCATCTGTATGAGTTGAAACGTGGATCGTAACTAACGATACAATCTCTTACAGCTAGCGGCTTTGCAAGCCCCGCTGACCAGCCGTGCAACCCCTGGAGAGAAACCCCACTGCCAACGTTTGTTGTTTCTATTTTTAGTAATAGTGGCCAAGTATATAGTTTTGTAGGTTAATTTTGCTTTGTCCGCTTGATTGCTTCCTCTTGCCTCATTTTGCACGTAGCTTGTAATAACCGCTTGTAGAAACCGTTACCCTGTAACCGCACCACTGACTCTGTACCGTATCTGTTTACCTCATAGTTTAGAACCGTATTATTCGCACCGTGATATTTTTTTTTTTATCTAGAGTAGTAATTAGAATTGTACATATAGGTTTGCACTCAATAAATGTAAATATTTATCAAGTGTGACTTGTGTTACTGGACACCGAAAGTCTAACTCCTCCTAGTGGTGTTTCTGCACTGTAAACAGAAACCGGCACCTGAGGTTACCGCCGCCACCGCTCAGGCGTCATAGTGACACTGTGTCATATTGCAATCTCTACGTAGGTATGTCACAACTCCTTACAGGTTCATTAGAATTACTCGCTAACAAAAGACACAATTTAATTCCAATGATACTGAAAGTGTTAAAGCTCTTATGCAAGAAGTAGTAGGGAATGGTTCAGATATAAATATTACAAAGGTTTTCCGTTTTGGCAAGCAAAATAAAAATGGTAACCGTCCGGTAAAAGTTGTTTTGGGTGCTGCTTATGAAGTTTTCACAGTTTATAAAAAATAAGCATCGTATTAGTCGAGATAGAGAAATTTTCATTCATGTGGATCAAACTCCATATCAAAGGAAGGCTCTTGAGTCTCTAAGAAATGAATTATTGAGAAGACAGCGTAATGGTGAGCATGATTTAACTATAAAGTATTTGAACAATGTTCCGAAGATAATTGCAAAAAACCACTAAAGCACATTGACTCGGGCAAGCTCTCCGTTTATTATCAGAATGTTAAATGCCTACGTACCAAACTAACTCAACTTTGTAATAATGTTTTAAACTGTTCTTATGATGTAATTGTCCTTACTGAAACATGGTTACATGGTGACATCAAAGATGCTGAATTGGGTCTCATTAATTATAATATATATAGGCAGGATCGTACAACTGAGTCCAGTATTTGTATCAGAGGCAGAGGTGTTTTAATAGCTGTGAATAAAATACTATGCAGTAGCCTTGTACCCTTGGTTTCTACAATTAAACAGCTGTTTGTTCAAATTGGCACTAATAGTAACAATATCACTATCTGCAGCTAGAAACTTTAAGTGACCAGTACCCTAATATCAAATTTTATCTATTTTGAGACTACAACCTTCCTCTGGCCAAATGGGAAATAGACGACTTCTGTTCCACGGTCACCGCACCTGGCATAGCCTCTCCTGCTGACGCTGAAGCTATTGAAATTATGTCAAACTTATGCGCAGTCAATAATTTGTTTCAGTCTTAGTATTGTCAATCATAATGGTGTTATTCTGGATCTCATTCTCTCTCCTTCTGAGCTCAGTGTATATGTAGCCATTGATATTTTAATTAAACTTGATGACCACCACCCGCCGTTGGAAACAGCTATACATCTTAAGTGCGATACTTATGGTAGTGGTGCAGGTGAATATTATTATGACTTTCAATGTGCCAACTTTATAGCCATTCGTCAATACCTTGAAATGGTTGATTGTGATTCTCTTCTTTGTAACAGGGAATTTGGTATTATGCTTGATAATTTTTATAATGTTGTGTATGCAGCAATAGATTTGTTTGTGCCATTAAAAAAAACATTTATAAAAAAATTTCCTTGCTGGTATACACCACAACTTAGAAAATTAATTAAAGATAAAAGGATTGCTCATAATGTCTATAAAAGTTCCAAATCTCCCGATAGTTATGCTGTATTTAGTCAACTAAGATCTACATGAAAAATTTTATTTTAACTACATAAGTTCAACTGAAATTTCTATTAGGAGTAATATTAAAGCATTTTGGAAATTTGTTAAAAGTAAGAAAGAAAATAATGTTATTCCAGGCAAAATGCACTTGGATGATGATGTTGTTTGTTCTGGTGTTGAAATTGCCAATCTCTTTGCCAAGTATTTTTCCTCAGTATATACCAGTCACAACATAGATATACATGAAAATCACATTCAGACGGAAATAGATGTTTCGTCTTATCACATTCCAATTTCCAAAATTTATGAGAAGTTGTCAGAACTTGACATCAGAAAGGGACCAGGTCCTGATGCTATTCCTCCAGTGTTACTTAGGAATTGTAGCTTTGTCTTGTCTCGTCCATTGTTTTATATTTTCAACAAATCACTCGATATAGGAGTTTTTCCTGACTGCTGGAAACTTTCTTATATTACACCCATCTATAAATCTGGAGATAAATCAAATATAAAAAATTATCGACCCATATCAATAATTAGTACGATTCCCAAGCTTTTTGAGAGTATAATAACTGACTACCTTAGCTATGACTGCTCTAGTATTATTATTCCAGAGCAGTTTGGTTTTTGTGCTGGCAAGTCTACTGAGTTGAACCTGGTCTCTTATGTTACATTTCTGTCGGAAGCCTTGGAGAAAGGCTATCAGGTGGATTCTATATACACTGATTTTTCCAAGGCTTTTGACAGAGTGAATCATGAATTATTACTTAAAAAATTGGAAAATTTTGGGCTGCGTGGTATACTGTTGAAATGGCTTGCCAACTATCTAGAAAATAGAACACAGATAGTCAGAGTAAATCATCATTATTCTAATTATATTTCTGTTACTTCCGGTGTTCCTCAGGGCTCTCACCTAGGACCTCTTTTATTCAAATTATTACTTCCTGTTTTACTCATAGTAACACCTTATTATTTGCTGATGATCTGAAATTATTTAAAGTTGTTAATAGTATTACCAATGCTTTCCAATTGCAATCTGACTTAAATAACCTGGTAAACTGGTACACGTATAATGATATGGATTTAAATGCTGAGAAATGTCATAAAATTAGTTTTAATCGTACTCGACAGCCTATATTGTTTGATTATAATATTAGTGGTCAGATATTAGACGTTGTTCATCAAATTAAAGATCTTGGTGTTATTTTTGATACTGCTCTTAATTTTAATCAACACATTTCTGCTGTCACAGCAAAATCATTGAAGATTGGGTTTTGTCAAAAGGCTAACTTGTGGTTTTACTGATACTTTTGCCATCAAAACTCTTTACTGCACATTGGTGAGAACTCATTTGGAATATTGTTCCTGTGTATGGTCCCCGCATTATGTAACACATATCCAAAAAATTAATTCGGTTCAAAATAATTTTCTTAGATATATAGCTTTTAAGTTACATATTAACTGGGATTACAATTCAATCGAAGAATATTTAAAGATGCAGTCTCTATCTGTCAGAAGGAAACACAGAGATCTTTTGCTATTCTCAAACATCATAAATGGCAGATGTAATTGTCCTGAACTGTTATCGAAAATTAAGCTCCTTGTACCTAATCGCTGTACTAGGCAATTGCATCTGTTTCATGTGCCTTTCTGCAGAATAAATGTCACTCTAAATAGCTGTATACCTAGAATGCTTAGAATGGCAAATGCAGTTACTGATGTAGACGTATTTGATACATCGTTAGATAGGTGTGTGATTGTATATTTAATTGTATTTCACTTGTTTTAACTATTTGTTTTATTATTTTTAGTATGAATGTTTGCACTATTCTACATTTTTTATACTGTTACTTAAGTGGGCTTGCCCGTAAATAAATAAATAAAAAAATAAAAAAAAACCTAAAATTACAATGTAAACACAACTGTTCAGTCTCATCAATAATCTGTTCTTTTGTGTATGATTGTAGGTCATCCTCATCCTAGTATTGTTTTGACACTTCCTCTGTGACACGGGGGTACACGCACATAGCACTTGTTAGACGATATAAACCTATGTTGTGTTGTTGGTTGCTTTGTTGCTTATAGGTACTCTCCAAATGTCAAAGAGCACTGATAGACAGAAAAGTAATATTACAGAATACTGTAAACACCTCGTAAAATTAAAAAAAATAATACTACAATATTATTATATGCAAACATGGCCGATTATTGTTAATATCGTCACTATTATTAGTATTATTATTATTTAATTCTATAATAAGTTAAAAATGGAATGAGTGCGAGTGCATCTTGCACTAATGACCTACAGATGACGCCAGTATAGGATTCCCTCAAAAATATTGCAAACAAGTAAATTTTCAGTGTTTGCTTTTCGCATATTCAAATTCACATAATCACGTATTTTTTGTATATTTATTAAAATGCCGTATTCAAATGCGGAAATGACGGATATGGTGTTAATTTATGGGAAGTGCGACGAAAGTGCATATCGTGCAGCAACAGAATATCAAAGAAATTTTCCGAATAGATAAAATATGCCAAATCCTCGTACATTTGTACGAATTGTACAACATCTATGAGATTCCGGGAAATTACATGCCTGTAGAAGTGGAGTAGGACAGTAAAATAATTTTGATCATGGGATATTAAATTTAGTGGAGCAAGAACCCTCCATAAGCACTACTATGATTTCAAGGCGATTAGGAATGTCGCAAAACAAGGCAAAAAATATAACAGACTTGTAGAAATAATAATAAATCATTGACAGGGAAACCAAGAGGTCCCCAGGAAGTACAACAATTTTTACAATGACAAGTTATAACGTAAACAAGTAAGAAAACTTCTTAAAATCTCCAAATATCAATCCTGGAAGTGAGAAGTAAGGTAGGTATGGTTTTACTCTCAGTGCTACCATATCGTATTTCTCATTAAATAATCTAATATTTTGTAAATAAAATCTTTTCTTTAAAACCGCTGTAAATCATTACATGTGGCAACGCGGTACTCTGTCATTACCTTTGACAACTTTGACTTATGTGGAATGTTTCTAACCTCGTGGTTGACGTATAGTCGTCGAGAAATTAGGATTTAATAAGGTTTAAAAAAAAAATTTCGCTTCATAAATAAGTGGAATTTTTTGAAAGGTGATTCCCTACTAAGTCATAGTTAACCCTGTATATCATAATAATATTACTCATTGAATTTTTTCAAGCTGCAAATTAACATTTATAAGTATAAGTAAATAAAATATTAGAACTACATTGGACGATGCGCATAAAATAGAAATCAAAAATTGTCAAATAGTTAAAAAATTCTTACTAAATGAATTTATTCACCTAACAATGTAGAACAATATCAAATAATCATGTATTTGTATTTTCTGATTTATCTATAAATAATGACTAAGAAAAAAGTTTTCAAAGCATTTTTTAGTTTCAAATAAATCGGTAAATGTGGATAACAGATTTTTGTTAATAAACGAATTAATAACAAAAATTAAGTTACCTGTGAAGGCTCTGGATTTAATCCATTTGGTGACCCTAAATATATATAAACGGCACCATGATCTGCTTCGTAAGGCGCACCAATCGCTACATCGTTATATCCATCTTTATTAATATCACCAAGTGAAGTCATTGAAAATCCATATCTTGATTGAGTCTTTCCATAAAAAACTTTATCCCAGGTACAATTGTCCCAAGTGCAGTCTCGAATATTGTAATAAATGTAAACGGCTCCTCCTTTCTTTTCGCCATAATAAAATGGAGCACCAACTAGTAAATCGTCGTATCTAAAGTATATATATATATATAACTTAGTATCAGCAAAAAAAACTATATTTGATAGTGCAAGTATAGTATATTCTATATCATCGATATAAGGGAATATAAAAAATTTCACCAAAAGACACCGACCGTAAATAGTAGGATAGAGTGGTGCAATATAATTTCAAGCAAGTGACATAAAAACCATTAGAATATGTGGATATATGCATAGTATATTAACATAATTCTATATATCATGCCTATTTAAGTCACATATTAGTGTTCATTTTACCCCAATCAACCCAACTGCTCGAATATAAAAACTTATATCAGCACACCGCTATTTGGAATGCGACGTTGTAACATTTCACATAAACGATAGTTCCTTGTCTTTATAAAATTTAATCCTTTAACAGGTTTAGCACTTCGCAAAATCGTAATAACATTTTTAGGAAATAGGCAACAAACTGGCAACTATGCAGTGTCTCGTCTATCCGTATCACCAACATACGTCATTCTTGAACACTGTATAAGAAAGACAAAGAGGGCAGTTAATGATGCAACTTAGATTATTACTTGTTGGCAGTACAGGACAGTACTTTTCAGTGCTAGATGATTTCACAGGTTCGAGTGTATTATAATTTGTGCCTTTGTGACATCCTAGATGTTTTTTAATTACTGTTACTAATTACAAATTAGTGTTGTAAATACATAATTGTTTAAACAGTATTATGAATACTACATTAGTGTGGTGAGTACATACTCAGTGTTGTGTTGTGAGTGAGTGGAACTACAAACACTTGTTCTCAGCATGTAACATCGAACACCAAAGTACTGTAAGTTATTTCCATCTATTTCCTATCAAACTTTACATTATTCTTTCCTGTAGCTCCAGACCTAGGACAGCAGAAGCCGCCAAATTATTATTTAGTTAATATATATTGTATTATTAACATTACGTTGTGAATATCCTGAATAAATCCATTTTGAGGGTTACTTCTTGTCCTTTGCTGAGTTAGATACTGAGCCATTAAAAGTAACATTTTAAAGCTTTGGAATTTACGACCCCAGAGTGGCTTGTATCAAACATTTAATAATAATATTAGACAACGTTCCATATCATTCAATACCTTCAGAAAGGATTCCGATGCTGGCACAAAGAGAATATTCAAGGATTTCTCAAAATTCATAAAATTGTGTATAATGCTAGCAAAGAAATACGTTGATGAGATGATTATGGCTCAGGGACATACCGTTCTACAATTACATCCACATCTACTGCTGTGTTTTTAATATCATTGAAATAATATATAGCCAATTAAAAAGAGACCTTCAAAGAAATAATACCTTTTCAAAAATTGGCAAAACAGTTAAAAATGTTATAAGATGCGAGGTGAATAAAATTACATCAGCTAATTGGAAAAAATGTGTCAAACATGTCATAAAAACTGAGGGAGCTATATAAAGCTGCACCAATTGATTGTATTAAACAAAAGTGTTAGTGCTGTGTTTTGTTTTATTTATGATTTTTTTTGCTGTATTTTTTATGGTGTCGTTGTTATGTAGTATATGAAGTATATTGGAAATACATTATTTTTGTTATATATTGTGTCTATATATCACTATTTTGTACTTATAGTTGTTTTCTATTATTATTTTTTTATTCCTGTCTACTTCACATCAACTGGACGCGGAAGTCATATGATGTTTTTTATAGCAGTTTCCTATGCCGTTATTTTATTCCCTTATATCAATTATAAATACTTTAACACATCAAAATGGATGACTTACCCATCATTATTTACATCCGCAGCAAGTAATTCATATCCAAAACTAGAAGCAAATTGTTCACCAGTAATTATTAGTGATATATTTAATTCTTCATTATTATATTTCTCAAAAAAGTAAACTTGGCCGTTCATTTTGGATCTCGGAGCCCCAGAAATGAAAGTGTATGCACTTCTATTAGAAAAATGACCACCTCCCACACTCATACCTAAAAAAATTGAGTTAATTGTGAAGAATAATGATACCGCTACCTATTATACCTAGATAACTATATTTATCTATAATCTCCGTATCACTCAAAGGTCCATGGTAAGTTGTTTTGTCTTTTGTTAAAAAATCACCGACAACAACTTGGCCAAAAACTGTTCCTCTCCAAGTATATGGGCCAGGAGCACCCATCAGAGCAAACTCTTTACCAACGAAGGATGCACTGGTACCAACTTGACAGAATCCAAACTGTTGATGTAGTCTGTAAAGAAAATAATTTTTAATATGACAATCTCAGTGAGAAAATCTGGACGACATACTTTTCAACTGATCTTCCCTTACATAGTTGTAAACTTTCGAAGGTATTCAGTTTTGCATCCAATAAATAGCAGAGACCTTGGCCGTAGTGGAATTTTGATAAGTCTGAGCTTTGTATATACCTATGAGCGCAAACTATAACAATACCACCTGGCTTTTGGGACTTTACGGTCACCCCTAACCACTGTCCCGTCTTGATTTCATCTTGTCCTGGACCTTTCAGTGATGTGTTTTCATCTACTTCGTCATCATATTCAAAGTCATCGACTAAACAACATTATGCATTTGTCAGAAATTGAAATTATAAAAGAAGTAAACTGCTGAATTTAAGATAAAATAATGAGTAATTGCATTTATGATCCACATTATCATCACGTTCATATAAATTGGAATTCAACAATTTACCCCATTCAGAATTAGTTCAAATAAGACACAGGCAATAGATTATTATTTACTTCTTGAATACATAAAAAAAGTTATCGATTTCTTCTTATAATTATAGATTATCATCAAAAAGTAGATGCATATACAAGATGATTCAGTCATAACGTCAATAATTTTAAGAGCAGATATGCAAAAATTAATATAGTAGGAATATGTCGTTAAAAAAATGACTGCATATTTACGCTGAAAAAAAAAATCAAATCATTATTTAAACTGTCTTTTCAGACTGATTACTGATCGCTGGCAACCTCGATTCTTTTACAGCTCTCAAATCAACATGGTGTCAGCCTGTTTCAACACTCAAACGTACCAGGAGACCAGGAGTGCCATGTTACCAGGAATTATGGGAGGTTTGCTTTTTTTAAAAAATTGAGTAAACTTTCTCTATTGATTTTCTGTCTTTATTAGGGGAATACGAACAACTGGTTAAAATTAATGATGAATCACCCTGTAGATACCAATTCATTCCCAAAATGTGTCTTGCTTTAAAGTTTAAATTACAGTTTTATCAAAATAGTTTGAAAAGAACATACTTGTAAGAGAAAGACATACAAAAAAATCTTTTCAAATAGATCCTAATACCAATAGTTTTTTTTTATGACTGAAAATTGTATCAATCTTATTTATCAAAAACTAATATTTCAAGTTATTAATTTCTAATAATTATTACAAATGTTTTAACTTTTATACTGAACATAAAATTTCAGTTTATCAAATTTGTTCATATCATAAATTAAAGCATACAATAAAAAATAATTTAAATGAAGATAAACACAAAACTAATATTCAAAAGAAACTTTTTGAAGTACCGATACCTATATTTTTTAAATATACCAATTTTTAAAATAAAATGGAAGATTCTAGAGGTAGATGAATCAGTGATTTTTCCCTATGAACAGGTGTCTATCCTAAAAAGCTTCTAAGCTATAACCCTTTAAAATTAAAACAAATATTGGTTACTCGTTAATGATAAATGCATGAAATTTTGTTTAAGCTCTAATTACAAAACAAGTGTGGCTTTACAGAGGATTGCTCACTTTTAACTGCCCATAACTTAAAATCATGAAACAGGACATAACATGAGTAGCCCTAAAAAAAAAATACGGTACAAAATATACAAAAGATATGTAAAATTACTACTAACAATTTTTTATTTAAATTTCGTAAATCTTCTAACATTAATTTATACAGCAAGCTGTAAAGGATAATAGATGGGAAGAGCTGCATTTTAGGCTGCATTCATAGTAAAAAAAATACCATGATATACAGAGTGCTATATTTGAAATGACCAAGTTAATAAGCTTTCAGTATATCACGTTTGAAATATTATTCCTCGATATACATATCTTATAAATACATTCCAGTAATCCTATTTTGAATAAAACTGATCATAATAAAATACTGAATTTTGCTTTTGTAAACAATAATCTATCATATGCTGTTAGTAAATAAATATGACTGCAAAATAATCTACAAATACAGATCAAAAGAGAATGTATGTTTTGTGCAATTATTCGAATGCTGATGCGAATTGATTTATTTGAATGAGGTGCAAATCATTCCGTTGTCAGACAAGAACTTTTATACAAATGTTCAGCACTTTTATAACTTACAACAGTACTTCATTCATAATTTTCAATAAAAGTACATATTGTAATAAATACATCTAGTTTTGTTACATTAATTTTTGTAACTATTCTTATAAAATTCAAGACATTGTAAAACTTGAACTTTTTTAAACACGTAAGTTAGAATATCTCACTTTTAATAAACAATAACTACATCAGAGATATAGGTATAAAATAATATTGTTAAATGAAACCTTTTTTGGATTATTTGTACTTACTTAATACACACAACACGAAGTTCTGTTCGAAGAGATTTTTCCCGCCAACTTGTTACGCGTATTATGTATATGATCTTGTCCGAGACCTCTATTCGAGACGCTGTTACGCATCGAGGTTCTGTTACACGTGTGTAAGCGATATTAATGACAGAGTTTGCAATTTGTTTAAAGAGTTGTATACTAATTTCGCATTTAATTTTGATTTAATAGTCCAATTTTCATCAATTTAAGTATATGAAAAGAACTATCGACATGGAATATATTTCTATTAAAATATACCATATATCTACAAATCATAAACATATCACATATATTAAAAGTGAGAGGCTCTGTGTTTAAATAATTTGTACTTCATTGTAAACAAAACATCCTCTTTTTTAACAATGCTCAGCTGCAAATTTATATACAAAATGCACTATTTACAAAAAAAATGTATGCCTGAACTTTTTTATACATTTTACTTATACATAAGCTTATTAAATATTATATAAAACAATGCGCAACTTTAAAACACATTCAATGAAACAAGTCAAACACCACCTCAATTTAAAAAAAAACGTGGTCTCAGATTTACATAAGGTAAATAATTTTTTTATGTTAATTATTTTGTTATTTTCATTAATGGACTACAAAAAGCTGAAAAACAAAACACTACCGCATTAATTCGCTAGAGGGGCAATGCAGTGAAAATTTATGTGTTTTTATGACCTTTAATTTGCATTTTTTAGGAATATTATATCAGTAAGAAATATTTCCACTGCACTGACCCTGGTCATTTAATGCTTTTGTAGAGAACTAAAAATATTTTAGCGATTTAGCCGTTTATTAAGATATTAATATTTGAATGGGCAGAGAATTTTTTAGAAGTGTATAGTTATTTGTGAATTATCAAATATATGTAAATATTAGATTTATTATTGTATGTTATTCAGTAATTAGATATTAGATATTTTAAACCCACATGCAGAAATATGGTTTATTAACCCAAATATTATGTTATAATGGGACAATGTAGTTATAAATGGTTCGTAATGTCGAAAAAAATAATAGAAGTAACCGATATATGACGCGTCGTATAGGATGATTCACAATTAGCTTTTCGCCATGAATTATTAATTAACATTAAGGTAGGTATATGAATAAGTAAATATGTAAAGTACTGTACCTTTTTGCAAACGACGATGTAAGTACATACCAATGTTAATTATAATATATGAAAATAATGATGGATGTATAAATCGATTTTTATGATTTTTTTTCTCCGATACATTTGTTTCTCAATATACAGGGTGGTCCGTAAGTAATAGACCATGGAGACATACTAGACATATTACGATTTATAACATGTATGCAAAAATTGATAAGAAAAATCATAATTTGTTATCTATTTAAATTTATTTTCTAGGTGGAAAACTTAATTAAACAAAACTACAAGAACTTAACAAGTAAAGAATTGAATGCGTAAAGGAAAAAGAAAAATATTTCAATGTAAATGTTCAATATGTTCACCATTCACCTCAATACTCTATATGAATCGATGGAGATCGCCTGATACTAAATACTACCACTGGATCAAAAAAAGTTACCGAATCACTATATAGTATAGTATTTTTATAAAATTTCTAAATAAAAAAGTCTATAGAGTTGATATCTGGATTGGTGGCGGACAAGAAAACATATACTACCACGGCGAATTCAACGTTCAAGAAAATGTTGATTTAGGAATGTCATTATGTTGCATATGTACCACATATGTATTTTGCCTCAAATTATGTGGTACATCAATAAATCATTTTATAGAAAATTTAAATAACTGATACCATTTCAATTTCCTGTCAACTCATATTAGACCAGAAAATGGCTGCCAAGCATCCCACGCCAAATATTAATATTAAATTCATGTTAGAAGTGTCCTTCTCGGACTAAAGGAGGATTTTCAACTTCCCAAAAATGGTTATTACTTTTATTGAAAACATGGCGAGTAAATGTCACTTCATCTATAAATAATATTCTACTGACGGTCAGTATTTTGTTACTTCCGAATATCACTTGCAAATTGATATCTTGAAGCAAGAGGCAATAAATTTTGAACAGATCTCTAGAGGAAAAAAATAGAAATCATGGCCATTTTTATTAAAAATAAAACATGAATTCGTTTGTTATTATTTTTCTCATAGACGATGCATTTTATCGACAATAAAACAACAGTACTTTTTTTTAACCTAAGGTTGAAGTTACCCAGATTTATTATTTTAAAGTCTAAGTAAAAAAAATTAATTAAGAATGTCTTTTTCCCGTAAAATGAAAAATAAAAATGTTTTGCTGTCCGTTTCTATCAAAGTAGGCCCATGTATGCACATATTGAAATTGTAACACAAATTAAAATTTTAAGCAACTTTCCTTAATAACATATTTTTGTACTATTAAAACAAATGCAGTTTATTCTTGAACGATTTTTATATTTACTTACTGAATTTCTGATCACCCTGTACATGCAACATCAAACAAACATTTTAAACAAGAATGCCTTTTTTCCGTAAAATGAAAAATAAATATATTTTCCCGCTTTTCCACTCTAACCATGGACATTGTATACAGAAGGTTTGTCTTGAGATAAACACGAATATTATGCAATAATTGATTTTTGAGTTAAATATGCAGGGTATTTTGAGCGCATGTGTCTCTATATTATTCCTCTCAGATTTTTTTAAGGAGAGATTTTTGAAAAAGGATGATGAAAAGATATTTTGATTCGACTTCGATTAGTTTTAAAAGAGTTGCATGTCGTCAAAATACATTTTAGAAAACACTGCGTTTAACATATTTCTAACAAAATTCTAACAAATTATTAATTTTGCCTGGCGTATTTCAAAATAAATTTGAAATAAAAGTTTTGATTGTGTTATTGAGATTTAAGATTTTTTTATTGTTTACCTAATTGTGTCTTTCTTTCATGTCATAGGTATGTCTCTGCGTTGTGTTTTGTGCTGTTTTATAAGAACGACATTGCTACCTTTCTCTTAAAAAATTGAGACTCAAAAAATAAGAAAATTATCATAAAAATAAAAAGTACTTTCTCAGGACTGTAACTTTTTGTAATTACATTAATTTTATATCTATTATTGTTACTGCAGGAAACAACTACTCCGCGAACTAATGCCCCGAGCGGTACCGGTACACCTGCAGTATCCGTGTGAACCAAGAACCCTTGTCGGCTATCCCACCAGACACAGACCGGTTTCGGGTTTGTTAGCCCTCATCAGTATGCCATAGGTGAGATGACCTACAACTGAACTGGCTATTCCTTCATATGTATGTTCACATATAAAATGAGTGCAGGAGCGCAAGTGAGTGGTCATTTATAGATTTAATTTATGCATTTAAGTACCTACTACAATGTAGATCGCTTCCTGCAAGTCGAGCCGCTTAGGCCGAGCAGGAAGTAGCAGACCACTTATATTTCACATTACTTTTGTCCAAGGAAGCTAGTCTTAAAGTGTAACCCATTATTTACTGAACACTGTATATTGTATGTGAAGTGGATGTTTCAATTTCAAATACCATTTACTGCGTGTATCAATATCATGTACGTCTGTAGGCATCAATATCATGTAAGTCTGCAAATGATTTTCGACTGAGTGTGAAATTTTGTCATTGATTTTGGTAGTATCATAACATTAAATTTTTTTGCAAAATTCCTTGTTCCATTATTTCTATGTTCAAATGTAAATATGCGAAGAAAAATAAGTTGCATCATATTTAAACCACCAGTAAGGTAAAATTAGCGCTTATCGGTATAAAAAAAATTGAAATTCTTAAGCTGATCAACAAATATTCTGACATGGTGCTACGATTCTCGAAATATTGATAACTCAATTTAATTTTAATTTGATAATAAAATTTGCATATTAGTTTAATGACACAAATATTTTCTTTATATACACTCGGTATAAACTTCGTCAAAAAAATAACAAACGTACAAATTCTAATAAAAAGATTAATGACTATTTTGTACCTATATTTGGAAAAACCGAGATAACTACTTAATTAAATACATGATAAGTATATTTCAGGTTAAAATATAAAATTTCTAGCGAGTCATTGGTTCGTTGAATTTACGAAATTGCAGCAAAATAATACAGATAAGGGCCTCATTATAATACACTATATCGAGTCGAGTCCCTTTTGTCCTAATTTACCTAATAAGGTTATACGGGTGTCTAGCAAGTCAGTCGTTACAATAATTTTACAAGGTGATAGAATACATGATTTTAAGTCGATTGAAACAAACATACCTATACATATACTAAGTGTTACGATATTTTTTATGATAATTAATGATAATAATATTTTTTAATTTAACCATGCTACAATTATTGAAGTGTAGAAGAAAAACAAACCTTTTTATAACCAATATTTCTATACTTTTTTTTTATTAGGAATGAATGGATTATTTAAATGATTTAACCAATAAAATCCAAAGTGGCTTCGTTACTTATCTAGAACATCATAAACATGGTTTTTCTACTTTGTAAAACCGAAGAGTCAACTTTAAACGTGGATTTTATTTAAACCTTTATGTGTAGGTTTATTAAGATATAATTAAAAAGTTACCTAAGCAATGATCTTTCAGTCCTTGGGAAAAGTTTCTTGATAAACATTTTAAAAATTAGGGAAATTAATCTTAACACCTTAAATATGCAGGGAGCGCATTCACCAAAACAGGACAGCCGTTCAGTATGTAATAGAAATGATTTAACAAAAGAAGATATTTGGACTTTACACTTTCGAACGTATAGTTTGACAGTTGATCTACATTTACGGTTGCTATAGAAACTAAGGACAATTGTTTTCTCATGGCATACCCAGCTATTTAATAGAAACATTGCTTTTCCGTTTTACGCTGCAACTTTAAATTAGCTTTTAAGATTTGAACAATAATTGAAATCAATATTTAGCTTTTTGAATCCCCCGGTATTTTAATATTTCAATATTTTCTAAAGGTTGTGTTCTTGTTAGCAAATATCTTCATTTCTTAAATGTATATTATATTAAAACAAACGAAGAAATGATTGCTTAGCGCACAAAATGAGTAATTAGGCAATTGTTTTTAACTGTTTGACATTGGCTTTGACGTAACAGATATCATTTGAAACTTTGTTGTTGATTTTAAATTTTATTCAAATAATGCTTACTTTATAGCATCGAATTTATCTGGTTAAATGTTAATGGCGCCGTATCCTTGAAATAGTGTTTTCGACAAATACAATAACGAATATATGACGATAGAAAGCGGTCTAACCAACAAATTTTTAGGTACAGAAATCTTTCAAAATACGTATTTTTTTAAATTCAACTGTAGATATAATTATTGTTATAACATAAACTTACATAGTTCTGCGTATAAGATTGTTCATTTTTATTTATAAGTGTGAAAATAATTGTTAAAATGTGAGGTTAGAATAGCAAAACAATGTGAGTCTTACTAATGCATTTTAAAAGTTATTATGTTATTTGAGGAAAATTTGAATGGTAAAAGTGGAGAAACAAAACATCAATTATTTTTATTTTTGATATTACTTTTGCCCTATGTGTTTGATTTTTCGAGATTTTTGTACCTAAAGAACACCACAAATTCGATCATTTTACGGTGAGAAATACGGCGACCTTAAGGTATCGGTAATATTCCTTATCAGTGCGAAATTTAATTCTTATATTCTAAATCAGTTCCAAATTTATATTCGTTCGCTCAGACCACAAAATTTGCTCGTGGACGATCATATATTTTATTGATATTTAAAATTATATAGGGATGGCCAGAAGTACGGAATAAAATTCATATCTTTTGAATGAGTTATTTTTTTTAAACGCCTAAACACGTTAAATGATGTTGATTTCATTCGGTTATATAATAATTAATTTTTCTTGAACCCACTAACCCCCAGCTATCCCTACTTTTTTTTTCAAATGGAAACATAAGGCATGAGGAGGCTCGTTGAAAAGCTTATAGAAAACCGAATCCAGCTATACCAAAAAACAAATTTTATGTTTTCAATAACAAGCTTTTTTTCATTTAGAAATTGAAACTAGATAATTTACAAAAATAAACTCAATGTCGCAAATGCTGAATGCTCCATTCACTATTTGGAATTCTCCAAGACTATAGTAAAAGCTGTCCACAGCATTCCGAATGCCTTCAGCTGGTAAATTATGCATCTCCGCCCTAATCTTGTTCTTTAAATTCTTAATATTATCCGGTCTGTCCTGGTAGACTCTTTCTTTCAAATATCCCCAAAGAAAATAATCCAGGGGCGTTAAATCGGGGAATCTTGGCGGCCATTCAACTATGCCCCGTCTAATAATCCGACGATTTGGAAATATTTCATCTAATACCAAAATGTGGGGGAGCGCTATCTTGTTGGAACCAAATTCTTTCATTCGGTATACCTGGATCAATTTCATGAGTATCATGAGCAGCTAGTGCAGGTATCAGGTCAAATGTTAGGAAATCCAGGTAGCGTGCGGCAGTACGATTTTCTTCAAAAAAGAATGGGCTCAAGATTCTGTTGTTGATGACACCTGTCTATACATGAACTTTCTGTGGGTGCTGCGCATGCGATTCGCATGTCCAGTGTGAAATTTCCTGGGACCAAAAGTGATAGTTGTGCGTATTAACCACTCCCATTTAAATAAAACGTATCTTCATCCGAAAAAAGTACGTGGCATTGAAAACCATTATTGTCGTCACACCGTCTCATCATTCTCTCATAAAATTGTCATCGCCTATCATAATCGTCTTCTAAAAGCTTTTGGACAAGACATACCTTATAGGGGTGATAATTCTCTTGTTTCAGAAACATTCGAATTGCAGTTCGAGAAGCATCGTGATTGCGGGCCAATGAAACAGTATGAGGATTTTCAAGTTCTAATGCAATGTCTAATTTCTTTTCTTCATTCAAAGCACGTGTCTGTCCAGTTTTGGGCACAGTCTGTACTGTGAAATATATTACTAACTGTCCCTTGAGAGATTTGGTTTTCGGGATATTTAGCATTAGTAAATCGCGCACTTCCGCCTGACTTCTTATTTTGTCGCCACATCCATGCAATATCAAAATTTCGATGCGTTGCCTTTCCGACAATACCATTGCGATTCAGTAAATAACTTGATTTTGACACAATAGTAACGTTTCGAACTACAATTTACAACTAAAATTAACCAGAAAGCCTGGCAAGTAAGTGGTACCAAAAAACCGCAACATAAAAAGATATCTTTTTTGCGTTAGCAGTGATAGGTACAGTTTCAAATTCTATATTTTATTCTGTGCAAATTCATGGAGGATAACACTGAAGATAATTAAATTTTATTTCACTTGTTAAGTAGGTGTTTTATACAACCTAAAAACCTTGCTATTGAAAAGATAAAACTTGTTTACTTTGTATGGCTGGATTCGGTTTTCTATAAGTAGTCGCGTCAAATTAGCATTTCACTTGTAACTTTTTTCGGAGAGGTCCGATTGAGATGCGGTTTTCTGCAGAATGTTCAGGGAATTTTTTATAACAAAAGGTACATCTAACCTCTGTACGCTAGCAAATTTTTAATTTTTTATTTAACCAATGACCCATTTTTGTTGAACATATGACAAATGTCGGGGGTTTTCGAGGTCCCTCTTTATCACTTTGGTGTTAGCTTTATTATTTATTGATAAATTGTTGTAACTGGGCTAATTAACAAATTAAAAACTCCACCCCCGAAATCACTAGAGAACCGAAATTTTTTCCAGGATTTCTGTCTTTTTGAGGCGAACCATCGGCACAAGATTTTTGCAAATATAATTGTTTATTGTTCGATTGTTGCAACCTCGCTAATTAACAAATTAATAACTCTACTCCCGGAATCGTTAGAGACCAGATTTTTTGCAATAACTCTGGGATCATGGTGAGAACCATCGGCTCAAGGTTGTTGCACGAAATTGTTTATTTTTCTATTTTTGCAACCTGGCTAATTAACAAATTAATAACTCTACTCCCGGAATCACTAGAGACCCGAAATTTTTTCCGGGATTTCTGTCCCAGAATTATTGCAAAAAAAATCCGATTTTCTAACGATTCCGGGAGAAGAGTTTTAATTTGTTAATTAGCGAAGTTGCAGCAATCGAATAATAAACAATTATATTTGCAAAAATCTTATGCCGATGGTTTGCCTTAATAAGCCAGAAATCCTGGAAAAATTCCGGTTCTCTAGTGATTTCGGGGGTGGAGTTTTTAATTTGTTAATTAGCCCAGTGACAACAATTTAGCTATAAATAATAAAGCTAACACCAAAGTGATAAAGAGGGACCTCGAAAACTCCCGAGAGAACATTTTTCAGACATTTTCGTTGAATCGTGTGTGACATTTGCCATATGTTCAACAAAAATGGGTCATTTGTTAAATAAACAATTAAAAATTTGCGAGCGTACAGAGGTTAGATGTACCTTTTGTTATAAAAAATTCTCTGAACATTTTGCAGAAAACCGCATCTCAATCGGACTTCTCCGCAAAAAGTTGTCTATTTTCACATTGTTCATGCTAATTTGACGCGACTAAAGCTTTTCAACGAGCCCCCTCTCATATCTTATGTTTCCATTTGAAAAAAAAGTAGGGGTAGCTGGGGGTTAGGGGATTGAAGAAAAAATAATTATTATATAACCGAAAGATGGGAAAAAATCAAGATCAGTTAAGGTGTTCCGGCGTTTTAAAAAAAATCACTCATTCAAAATACATTTTTTTCCGTACTTCTGGCCGTCCCTGTACATCGCAAGTTATTTCTTCGTATAAAGCAAGATATTAGTCTATGAATTGTTATAAAAAAATAAATTTCTACTACCCATCCAAACCTATAGTTAATATATTTTAAGTATGTTTTATAATGGTGAATACGTGATAACTTGATTTTAAAGAAATTATTACCTTATTACTTACGAAGCACTACAAAGCAGCAAGCAAAAAGCATACAAAAATACCATCAAATCCCAAAACATGCAAAAAGTGTACATGCATCAATTAGCTAAATACTCATGCCATTACCAAATAGGTATAAATTGGATTGAACCACTGATTGGTTCGAGACCACCACTTACATATATACTTCCCGCCGGCATCTGGAATTGCACCCCAAAAAAACAAAAACACAAATTATTACAGCCCCAAAAAACGGAGGCTTTAAAATATGCCATATACCTCTAAAAAATGTATATGGAGAATGTACAAGATACTATAAAAATGCTAGATGAGAAAATTTTAACAAACAAAAGCCTCCTCAGCTTGATCGATGGCACTACATTAAAAACAGCAATGTTCATTTGAAATTATCTAACAAAAACGTTAATTACAAAATTAAAGAAAATGAAACAACTACACTGTCAGTACCATCGGTAAAAATAGATACAAGTACAACGCTGCAAAACTGTCACAATCTAAGACTAAACTAATAAGTGTTTTTACAACACTGAACTAATTTATTTATTTAATAATATAGAGAGTATGTTCAATATATACCTACCCCTTTTTCCATCTGTTTCAACTTGTTCGCAGTCATTATCGGAATTTGAAACTGGGCATTTGAACAAAGCCCCAGAATGATTCGATCCAGGTTGCAAGTTCTGGCCAAGAGGTGCCCCTACTAGAAGCCTGAAACAAAAAAAAAAGTTACCTATCAGATGGAAAAGAGATAATATAATCAAATCATTAGGGGCGACATGCAATAAAAAATTTACTCATAATATTAATGAATGCCGTTTATTGGACAAAAGTTTATTATAGCTATTTCGTCACCCCAGAATTATATTGGTCTATATCCATTTTTGGCCAAAGTGACATAATGTAATCCCTGAAAACTAGATAATTAGCTTGAACTATATCCATAAAAATTAAGTATTAACAAAGCTCTACAAGAAAGTTTTTGGTAAATTAATGTACTATATCCACATTTTTTCCCAAACATATATTATCTTGTCCCTCGAAATCTATGAGAATTATATTGTTCCATAGCCTCTAAGAAAATTATACTGTGCTATATCCCCTCTCAATGTCACTTCCATCATCCAGAACTATTTTGTTCTATGTCCGATTAGACATAATATAGGAAAGCTTTGCTTGATTTGCAAAATGCATTTTCATTACCAAAGTCCAATGTATCAAAGAACTTTTATAAAATGAAACTGTCCTGTTATAATTTTACAGCTCCCCTCAATGTGAATAATACTGTTTACAACGCAGTGTGGAACGAACTTCTCTGTGGACGAGCCGGTGTCCACATTGCTAGTGCCCTGATTAGAATACTAAAGGAAATATTTGGACAATCCTCAACTTAATACACTTATTTCATGGTCAGATAGTTGTGTACCACAAAATAAAAGTTCGATAATGTCCTTTGCTTTACAGAAATTTATTTAATTCTGGCAAGCAAAGAACATAAAAGTGAGATCAAAAGTTCGGGGAGCCAGCCCATGACAGCGTCCAAGAAATAGATAATGCTCACAGTTGCATAGAAAGGTGTATACGCAATTAAGAAGTTTGGTCCCCTTTAACTTTAATTCGTCTCCTCCTGTCAATGCCAAAATCGTGGAAACTTATATTTAGAATAATCCAGATGACTTCTAGAGATTATTTTGACTATCAATCATTTTCAGCTTGATATTCTTGTAATTTAATTCCTTACACAAAAGCGAAACATTTAATATATGAAAAGGACACATTACGGAGAAATAAAGACTGCTGAGTTAAAATATACAAGAAGAATAAATCTTAAGACGGAGGTCCTAAGAAGAATGTTAATATACCCGAACAGAAAAAGAAGCATTTGGTTGAGATGCTGCCTCAAATGCCAGAAAAGGAAAGACAGTTCTACAGGGCTTCATTAGGGTTGCATAAAAGGCAATTAATATACAAATCCAATACAACGTTTTATCCATTATCACATCACAATCATATTTGTGGAGTCAGAATTATCGGAATTTAATTAAAAAATATTCGCACTTGATATTTCTTAGCACTCAATGAAACACAAACTTGATATTGCAAGGAAAATCCAAAAAAAAAAAATATAGCTGTTCCTTACAAAACAGACATCCGTAACACTTCGCAAACTTTGTCAGATGTTATGCGTCCCGAAAATGATGGCAACACTGCTACAAGGGTTGATATTTACGGAAAGAAAGTTAAATGTGATAATAATAATAACAATAATATCTCTACCCCTCATTTTATTTAAAAATTCAAGAGCAGTCAAACTAAAATGTGGGTTGCCCTTTCTGCATAAACCATATTCATTGTCTTGCCGTATAGGAAACATCATCAAGTAGTTAAGATAAAATGTTTTCACCATGGGCGAATTGAATTAGCCCCCCCAAAAATGTTTATAAACAACTCGCACACCTTTCAGAACCGAAATGAAAACAGTCCACCTGGGGATTTAGTCCTCCCAGATTTGATGACCTAACTTCGCCTATGGGCACCACAGGTCAAAGTTCTTGGTAAAAAAGCTGTTCATTTTTGGTCTCATACCTACTATCGCCTACTATTGTCATACTAAATACGCAGACTGAATTTGGTTAAATTATCTCAAGCGGTTTAGAAATTAAAAACTGATTTTTTTTTTTAATTTTTGATACTTTGGTCATTCCTCTTTAAAAAAGGTATTCTACATTTGTTTCGATGAAATTAGCCGTTTTCGAAAAATTTATTAAGCTAAACTATTTATTTATATATTTTTAGGTATTAACAATTTTGTGTGAAACTAACTACTCTGCGGACTAAAGCCCCGATCAGCGTTGAATTACACTCACAATATCTATCCATATATTCTTTATTATTAGCTTGTAACAATAATATAACGATAACATTCAATATTAGATATTTATAGAATGTGTTCATTAAACCAGGTTAATAAATTTAGATTAATTTTTATTTTAGATAATTATTGAATAGAGTCTGTGGAATTGTTCATTAGCATACCTAGATGTTTGGTATCAGAGAACATACATACGACTTCTTTGATAGGAATTGTAAGAGGTCTGATTTATATTAGCTTAAAAAACCTTTTTAATAGAGTAAAAAACTAAGCTATTTAAACACAATAACTAATCGAATAACACGATAACTAATAATTCGTATTAAATAATACAATTTGTCATCATTGAATTTCGAACTTATTGGCAAAGTGTTAAATATTTTGGACGGTTGGACGAAAATATTATTTATATTTTGTGCACGAAATTAGTGTTTTATGGCACTTTCGAATGATTTTTGTCTCGACCTACGGTCTCGACCAAAAATTCACATTCTCACGCGCCATTAAAAAAGCATTTATTTTGCGCACAATATAAAAATAACTATTAAGCAACTGACAAATTTTTTTGACAAGCTAAAAATTATACTGGGAAAAATATAACAATGTTTTCTGTAAAAGATTACAGGAATCTATGAGAATATATCAAGTCAAGAACTAGATTTTGTATTTAAATTATTGTATTCCACCCTGTATATTTTACGGTTTCTGAGATGCCAATGATGAGCCATGAAAGACGGACCACTCTGTATAAACCTTTCTCCCACTAGTTTTGAGGTTTAAATAGAACAACTTCCCTCTATAGGTAACAAAACCACATTTATTATTCATCAAACGTTTTTCACATAGGTAATGTAATTGCAATGGGATGGGATCAAAGCAATGGTTCTATTTGTGGACTTCAAGAAAGCATATGATTCGATCAAAAGGAATAAACTAAGTAAAATTTTGAAACAATTTGGGATACCAACCAAACTGATTAGGCTATTGAAAATGACTTTAGAAAATACCAAATCCAAAGTACGAATAAAAGGTGAATGTTCGGAAGGCTTTACTATTGATACAGGACTGAGACAAGGAGACCCACTCTCAACGCTTCTTTTTAATTTAGTACTAGAAAAGATCATAAGAGATAGTCAGTTGAACAGAGAAGGACACATATTGTTTAAAAGTCATCAAATTGTAAGTTATGCAGATGACATGGCTATTATTGCTAGAGATAGTAGGGAATTAGAAGAAGTAACGAGAAAACTTGTGAAGGAAGCACGTAAAGTGGAATTGCAGATAAATCAAGAGAAAAGTAAGCTTTTGAGAATAGGAGAACAAAAAAAGGATACTAATTTTAAATTGAGAACAGAGCATGGAGAGATGGAGTTTGAGGAAGTTCAAGAATATGTATATTTGGGGGCGCTAATAACAGCTAACTATGATGAGGAACAAGAAATAAATAGGAGAATAATAAAAGCAAACAGAAGTTCGGCAGCAGTCAACCACTTACTGAAATCAAAAAATTTGTCCAGAGAAGTAAAATTTAGAATGTATAAAACAATTTTGAGACCGACAGCGCTGTATGGTAGTGAAACCTGGGTTCTCAATAAGAAGTCAAGAGAAAACCTTTTAAGGTGGGAAAGGAAAATCTTAAGGAGAATTCTAGGGGGTAAGAAGACGGAGGAAGGCTATGTAAGGAGAAATAATGAGGAAATATATGCAATGTACCAGGCACCAACAATAGACGAAATTGTAAGAGCCAGAAGAGTGCAGTGGCTAGGACATCTAGAACGTATGGAAGATGAAAGGGCAGTTAAGAAAATAGTAGGGGGTACAAGAAAAAAAGAGGTAGACCGAAGAAGCGATGGAGAGAGGCAGTGCGAATAGATCTAAGGGAGAAAAGTGTAACGGATTAGAAAAGAAAGGCCCTAAAAGGCCTGTAAACAGCTTTATATATATATATATATATATATATATATATATATATAATGTAATTGCAATATATTAATATTTTTTAAATCCATATCTGAAAAAAAAAAATACGTATTTAAAAACTCGTATACAGTGCAAATAAGTTCTATAGTGAAAGTTAATTGATTTTGAACATTATAGTAAATAAGTGTATAATAAGATATTGAATCAAAAATTTACATTTACATTACAGAATGGTTGACGACACTAAAATACATACACACACACAATAATTAGCTAAGACGTACTAATCTCTCCATAAAAATATATGTATTGCCAAACGCAAACCAAGTATTTATGAGTAAAAACATGTAAAAATAGATATAAAATAAGACCTGTAATTTTGTAAAATAAATATATTCTGTATAATTGTGTCCACAACCTACTGGGAAGAGATGGGAGGCATAAAGCTGTAGCAGCATGGTAATATTTTTTTATTTATTTAATTGAGGAAATGAACTCTACGCATTTCAATATATTCATTCAAAAATACAAAATATAGGCAGTTTGTCAAGTAAACAAGACTATTAATCTCCCTATGAAATGGTCGGTCTAATAGACCTTATATGGATGTCTAATCGACTAGACTAATATATACATTGTAATTAATGCAGCTTTTAATTATGAACTGGTTTTAATATATTTCTGTCACAAATAGGAACTGACAACGCGTATTAAATTTGAATAATTTTCTATTTCTGAAAATTAAGTACATTATACAATACAATTTTAATATATCCACTAAAATGTATTACATAGGACACTTCTTCTTCCTCCTTCTTCTACGTTTCCTGCTTCGGCCCCTGCTCTTACGCCTTCTTCTGCTCTTACCTCTACGCTTCCTTCTTCTTCCCTTTCTTCTTCGCTTTCCTCTACCCTTTCTCTTTCTTTGAGCGCAAGCCTGCCTGTAGAACTTCCTCCTCTCCATTTCGTTCATTTTGCACCAACATTTTGCTCCTTCTATGGCAATTTTACATGCCGGCCAACCACAGTGTTTTCTTCGAAATACTCTCAAATAGTTCAAGAAAGGATTTGCGGTCTTAGGTCCTGGTCGCGCACATTTCTTCTTTTTGGAGTAGCTCTTCCTTCCTCTCCTTCTTCCACGTGTTCTCCTTCGCGTTCTACGCTTTCTTCTTCGCGATCTTCCGAATTTCCTTCTGCGACTGCGACGGGACCTTCGACGACTTCGACGCCTAACAGATCGCCGTCGTCCTTTTCTCTTTCTGCTTCTGCTACGTCTTCGCGCCTGCTTGCAGTAAACTGCGGGAGTCAACCGACAACATCCCGATTTTGAGCGGGATCTCAAGGACATTATACGATGAATTTAGAGTGTTAGTTGCTAATTTAGCATTTTAAAGTTTTATTTTGTACTTTCATTGTGAATTTTGAAAATGTATGACAGTAATAAACAAATTTGTCATAACTACCAATTTTGTTTCGAGGTAATGCCTATTGAATTTTTTGATTTATTAATCCTATTAGTACTGAATTGTATTCAACAAAATTTTCAACTAGAACTTTATGAAAACATATTAGAACTAACCGCTGGCAAATGTATGTCAATTATCAATTATAATTTGATTAATTCATTTAATTAATACGTCGCTTTCAACAAATTCAGCGGTGCTGAGTGACGAATTTTATTTGACATTTGTTGTATCTCTCAAATTTTAATTAGTCAATTATTTGACTTGAAATGGCTGGTTAATTTTAAATATTTTATGCTTTCTTTAACTACAAAATAAGCTGTTACTTCATTTTTAATAAATCTATTTTACCATAACAGCAGAAATTTAAGACTGACATCGTTATGGATGTTTCCTCCTTTTATTATCAAACCAAAAAAACAGGGGTCAGTCTAAGGTAAATATAAATATATTTTGAATATTAAGGTCACTGTATTACTCGCCGTAAAATGATAAAATTTGTGGTGTTTTAGGTACAAAAATCTTGAAAAATAAACACGTAGAACAAAAGTAATATAAAAAATAAAATGATGTTTGTTTATCCACTTTTCAAATAAAATAATAATAACTGTTAAAAAGCCATTGTAAAATACACATTATTTTGCTATTATAACCCTACATTTTAACAAATATTTTCACATACTTATAAAGCAATTTTAAATTTCAATTTCCAAAAGAACGCTCAAATTGAATTGATTTTATACCCCAGTCCCGCAATACGCACATTTATATATTTACCATTTTTAGGCAAACAAATGTTTTTTTACCTATGTAATTTAATTTACTTAGAAAAATGAAAACAGAAACAGATTAGTTAACCATACTTATTTTTAATTAAAAAGTATTTGAAATAATTTAAAATAGCCATTTAATCCTATGAGTGGAAGTATACAAATAATTCTGAAAAATGTTGGCAAAAACATCAGATTTTCTATTTTTTCATTGCATATGTGCTTTTTAAAGTTGTTAGCCCTATAGTATCTGAACAGATAGAGCCTAGCGCAGAAGAAACGTACAGCCTACATGAACATTTCGTTATAAAATTTAATCTTTTTATTGCCAAAATACTACAAAAAAATCAGTAAATTTTCAACATTAAATCTTTATTTTCTTGGAACTCGTCAATTTTTGTTTGTTAAATTGATTTTAGGTATTGAAATATAATAATTAATTTTATACAAAGTGATCAGGTGTGAACATACAAAATTTTTCCAGGCAGTAGATCGGTCAATATGGAACAAAAACTAATATTTTTCTATCGTGCTACTGATCTACAGGATACCAAATTTTAAAAAAATACTGTCTTTATCCATCTTATTCAAATCAGTTTGATCCCTTGATCAAACTGATTTTTTCATTTTGGGCTGCCTTAATTCTTTCAAAAATCGGCAAGAGGCAAACGCCCCAATTTTTTATTGATTATACAGGTCCAAAAAAAAAAAAAATGTTGTGTGTGCTGAGGGTCCCACAGTATATTTTTTCCCCCTGAACACGAATCTGAAGTCAAAATGTAGGGTCGCACAGCAAATTTTAGAGAAGACTCATAAAAACAGGTCCACAAAATAAGTCATGTGTACTGGGAGTTAGACTATATTTTTCTTTTATATTTTTTCCCGCTGAACACGAATCTGAAGTTAAAATTGGAGGTTACACAGCAAATATTTGAGAAAACCTAAAAAATCGATAAAAATCACTTTCTCGTAATTTATTCTGTATGATTGAAACAATTTATGCAGAAAGTATGGATGACTAAAATTTATTTAACTGCAAATTAAAAATAAACTACAGTTTAGTGTTAACACGAAATACTATGGCTTTAAGTCACTGAAACGTGCGGTTTGTATAACACACAAGTTACGTGCTGAGCGTGAAAATGAACAGACAATTAATTTGATATCATCTTCTAAGACATAAGAGCTCACATTACACAAGCATATTTAAAGATATACTTACTAGCCCAAATTAAACCAAGATTTACAGTTAATTGAACTTGAAATGATACACTTGCAATTTCAGAATTTAGAAGTAACAAAATTTTAATTTGATTAGAACGCCATCATCATCGACCTTATGACGTAATAAACTGAGAACTGCGACACGTTATTACATACATTTTATTATACAGGCTGAGCCAGAAAGAATGGGTCAACACTAAGCTGGAGATACTAGACACTAAAATATTACGTTTGAGTTCATTATGCATACAACTCATCTCTGTTCTTTCATTGCGATGGGAACGAAGAGAGGCAGTGGTATATTTTATTTGTGCTTGATATTATCGCAGTTTTTAGTAGGTATACAGAGAGAGTCACAAATAGGAGTAAAAAAATTAACTGAATATTCGTCTCATCAGAACAAAGTTTTTATTGCAATACATTTTGTTCTAACATGACTCCTTACAAAGAGAGGACGGAGTGTTGAAATTTAGGAAAAAAATAGTTTTTTCTCATATCTCCCAAACGGATGGAATGATTGTTTTGAAATTTGTCGAAGTGAATGTCACTAGTAATAGCTATTATTATCCAATGTAGAGCCAGCAGAATAGGAAAAACTAGTGGCATAAAATCATCATTATGGTGAACTTAAAAAAAAACTTTTGTGCCACTGGTTAATATTAAAACTAATCATTTTTTTTTAGACTAAGCCATTTTTGCTACAAAAAGAGTATTGCTATATAATTTTATTAAATAGCCTCCTTTTGAAGTAAATCATCAACTATTTACGTTAAAAGTAGTGACCGAAGTAAATGTAAAAGATGGCACAAATTATGCCTGCATGGATCCTGCAAACTTGCATGGACCAGCAACTTTTCATGCAGATGTGTGTGGCAGACGTTTTGAAATTTTTAAGTAGTAGTTGAGTGGATCTCGTTAAAATAAAAATGTATCGATGTTGTATGAAGATGAGGAGAGTATGGCGAATTTCGTCATATATTTTCCGAACTGGAAAGAGATCAACAAAATTGTTTCCAGTATTTCCGATTGTCACAAAACAAATTTGGACCTCTTGGACAGACCACGCCACGCAGAGCAGTCATCTGGCGAAAAACTTGCAGTTTGTTTTAGGTAAGTAAATAGAGGTTGCCGATAAGCGAGGGTGTCCGACAGTTCAGCGACTCATTCACAATTTTTGGTCGAATATTTCTAACAGTTTGAAACCAATCCCTGACTTTTGTGAGAATAGAATTTACGTTGGACTAGCGCGACCAAGCATAGAAATAAGGCAAGGCGCATATTGAGACGCGTATGACGCGTGAAAGATGACGTGACCCCAGGAGCATGACACGAATGCGCGACACGCGTAGCGTTGTCTTTCGCATATTGTAGAGGTGGGCACTTCGGCTCTTTTCAAGGAACCGGCTCACCGGCTCTCGGTCAATAAAAAGATCCGGTTCACTGAATCGGCTCAATTGAGCCGATTGATGTTGTGATTCGCGAACGAAATGAACGAAGAACGAGACCACACTAACTACAGTATACTAATCAAATAACGAGACAAATGAAGTAAAGCAATTTACATTCTACTAAAATGTTAGAAATTGTACTAGGTCACAATTTAAATTTACTTTTGAATGCAATTATTATTTTCATCAAAAAATTTGTATTTTTGTTTAGTACCTCTACCTCTACCAATAACTTTTTTATGTACATAAAAAAATATATATACCTGTCGGCAACGAATGCTTTAATAATATTACCAAACGATTCAACTGAATTGATTCAAGAAGCAAAACTGTCGATAACTAGCGTGGATCGTAAGTGAGCGAGAACTGCCGAGAGCCGGGAGCTGGTCGAGAGCCGGGAGTCGGTCGAGAGCCGGGAACCGATTAATTTGTATTCCGCGAGCCGGTTCATTTCGTTCGCGACTGGGAGCCGGTTCAATCGAACGGGTCGTTCGCGAACGACACATCTCTAGCATATTGCAAGACAGTTCTTCTCGCGACTTTCGAACAGCCACGTCGTTCTAATTTTTCTTGTTTATTATAAAAATGAATTATTTAACCAGAAAACTGGATTTATAAATGAAATAGATCCCTGAGTTTGGAAACAGATATTAAGAAAACGTAATGATGAAATAATTTGAAACTTGGACCATATATAGCCTGTAGTTTCGTAATCGTATTTTTTAGTTATCAATGAAAATGTAGAAAAATTACGGTTTTCTATCTACAAAATATACCATCTTTTAAGTGCAGCTCTTTTGCAATATCACACCAAATCTTGTTTTGTTTCTTCGCTTTCATGTAATTCTCATGTCTGCTACCATAAAGCTCTCTATGCCTTCTTACCAGCTCTACCAGTTTTGTTTTCATTGCCATGGTAGAAAACACAACTAACCTCAAAATTATCAACACGTGGCGCGTATGGCGTGAAAAACTGTATCACTGCCCCTGCGCCGCGCGTTTTGCGTCAAACGCGAGTCTTGCTGTGCACGAATTTCGTATCCAGGTATCGTATACAAGCTGTTTGGTAAGTGGTAGTATTTTTTGCAGGATGTTATAGTACATACAAGTAATTTGTGATCAATTTTTTTAATATACCATGTTCCGAAATCGCCTAGTTTCCGATCTAAAAGGTGTTAAAATTTTAATTAAAAATACACATTTATTAATATTGCGGAAACCGCATAGAATATTTTAATGAAATTCGACAGGCTTTGACAGTTAACAAGAGTACATGTTTTGCGGTAAAAATATTGTTTTCAGTTTCACCAGTGACGTGCGTTAGGGCACGTCTCTGGATATTTTTAAGGAAAAAATAACCTGTCATTATTAAAATTAAAAAAATATTTTTGAATTCCTTGTTCAATTTGTAAGAGAAAAGGCCTCCATATTTTTTTTTCTTACGACGCACCGTTTTCCATTAAACTTACATATGAAAAGACAATTCAGGATGAAAAAACTAATGTTCCTCAATTTGTTTATTAAAAGTTTTACTAAAAAACATCGAGAAACCACAAAAAAACACCAAAGCTTCCAGTACTCCAGATTAATAGTAGTAATGAAGTTCTCTGATTGCTTCTAAATGCAAACATTTACATCTTCTTTCACTTGTATTACCTACCACGTCAAAGTTCATTTAAATCGGATTAAGCGTTTTAATATATGGAAATAACAAAATTTTAATGTAAGGTTAGTTTAGTAAATCGTTTTAGTTTGATCTTAGAAATATGTGATAAGTCCACGTATGTATCGTATATTGGAGCACCCTGTATAAACAATTAATGTTTTTGCAGTCACATAATCACAATTACAGGATGTAGTTGTTCTGTCTAGCCGTTTAGGTCCGTACGTGACGTCACAGTATCCGCAGTAAAAAATCCTTTATAAATAATGAAATTAATTCTAGTCGAAATATTTAGCATTTCGGTAGGTTAAAGAAAAAATAGTTCAGTTCCATTTTAACTAAAAATAGTCAAAATTTAAATGAAGCACCCAGTTATTTTTCTAAGTGTGCAAAGTGTTTCCGTGCTTTTCCGCACGTAAATACAGTTAGAGTAGTTTTTGCGTGCGGAAAAACCACTTTGCGCACGTGCTAGGAACAATAGCTATTTATGATATACGTAAGATTTTATTTTGTGAGTGAAGATGATTAAAAAACGAGCGTAGCGAGTTTTTTAACTTCACGAACAAAATAAAATCACTTTTAACACGTATATCATACAATATTTTTTCTACAAAACAATCGGAAGAACTTTAAACTCAATAAAAATAAGAAATCAAAAAATACCACACAGATCGCAATGTTTATGAACCAAAATTTTCGTAGCAACCAGTGCTTTTGATTTACTTTTAACACGCGTGTCAAAAAATGACATTTTAACATCAAAAATGACAATTAAAAAGCCCACTTTTAACAGTTTTGTAGAAAAAATTTTTTGTGCAAGCTTCATAATAGAGAACAACATAATAACAACAAAAATAAAAAGATATTATTTATTCAATAATTTTTAATTAAACTTGAAAGAAAAACTATACGACAAAAAATTACAATAAAAAATTAGTATATTAAAGTATTATAAGTGGATATTAAGGTCTTTAAAACGCGCGATTTTTCGAAATAAAGCAAGTGTTTTAAATACCAGTTATCTAGGAATGCTTTACGCTATTTTTTTATTGGTACACTTTGAAATCATAAATACTGGTATTAATACTACAAAAAATGGAAATAAGAACTAATAATGTAAAATGGTTAAATTCGTGATGTGACATCAGTATACCTTTTGTTGTCATGAAAATGAGAAAAACAAGAATTAATTTATAATCTGTCACATTAGAGCATTTACATGTAGGCGGCGCGGCGATCAATGTTAGGTATTAAATCTAACCTCACAAATATTTGTTATTTAATTTTTGTTGTGTTTCAATTTGTGTAAGAAAAGTAGCCATATAACTGTTGTGTACCGCAGTGATTATCTGTTGCTAATAAAAATAAAGATTTCATGTTTCGCAAGTTCCCTAATAATGCTGAAATAAATGGTTAATAGGATCCAGCAAGAAACCAACCCAGTATACAAAGATCTGCTCAAAACATTTTACATAAAATTGTTATACTATTACTAGTATGGGTAAGTACAAGCATACATGATCTATTTTCGGTGTATATTTTTCATTATTTGATAAGGTTTCATTCTTATTTTTAGGACAATGGAAAATTTTCAAAAAATAGCTGTCAACATTATACTTACCCGTACACAAAAATACGATATCAATATTGTAAAAAATAATGAACGCATGAAAAGGTACTTGAAAAGGCGAAAACAGGAGGAAAATATAGACAAACTTGCAGATGGAAAAAAGTAGAAATGTGACACGAGTTGTTATTAGTTACAAAAGGGCACAACTAATATCACTCGAATTTTTAAATGAAAACCATTTAAAACACCTATCAGAGTTTTCAACTTTTTCTGTATTGTACTTGTAATAAAAATACCAAATAAAAACTGCATATATTTATTATTTATTTATGTTACATGTATATTATTTAAAACACTGATTTTTTTTATATATTCGTATTTTTTTTCAGAAACTGGGTATTTAATGTACTTTTTTATTTACTAGGCATATTGCATGCAACATTTTTGCAATCTGAGCGACAACTAACCATTTTTCTATCGATTCGTAATATATAAAATTTCAATTCTTTTAAAACAAAGAGAATTAAATTAAGAATTACCAGGAAATTCTTTAGGCACCCCAACGTTAACAATTTCTGTGTTAAATAACGTTTTATTATTTCTCTTTCTAAATTGCTAATGTAAAATACAAATAAACAAGGTTATGTGAGGTTAATATAAATAAAATTTAATATATCTTTTCAAGTGACTTTTTTCCTGTTGTCTGTGTGTTTACAAATATTTTATTGATTTATTATAAGTTTTATTTTGATGATACGTATGCAAATTAGATTTACAATCACTATTTGACTTACACAAATTCAAATCAAAAATTATCAAATCATAAACTAGACCATAGAACATTAATATTAATACCTAACTTTGACGCTAGCGCCCCTAGCGGAATTTAATGACACTGAGTTAATGTAAATGCTCTATTTTTAACACGACACTTGTTACTGGTTGCATATTGTTTAAAAAATGAGTTATAGCATTGATTGCTTGAATAGTAAAGCAGAATCGCGATTAATACCGCAACAATCGGAAAACGCTTTTAAAAATGAATACAAGTTCATCAAATAGATGGAAGAGTAAATAGTAACAGATACAGATGAACGAGTTGTGTTTGCTTGCCTTCTGAAAATGTCGGAGCTGTACAAGGCGTCGACTATGTCGGCTATCCATTCGAAATTGCAGAGTATGTTGAGGATAAACAAAGCGGTTAATGCAAAATCATTTGTGAAGGTGAAGGCAATTGGCAAGAATTATGTAGCCAAGAAGGCATATGTATTCAAGGAAGTCGATTTGCAGAAGTTTTTCACAGATGTAGCATGCAGCGGACATTACGTATTTATTTTTGAAGGTGGTAGCCATTTGCGGTATCTTTGGCTCTTGTAGAAGATGTGAACGCTTCAATGAAGAAGGAAGCGTATTACTTATTACTATCCGACCATCTAAGACAATGAAAACTGGATGTTTTACTGTTGCCGACAGTGATGGAATTAGTTATGTGCGTTTGGTAAAGCAGTATTTATCATTGCATCCCCAAAATTAAGTACAGTAAGAGTAAGAGTACAGTAAGTAAGATTAGTAATATAACAGTCACGAGAGATGAGGTGTTAAACGTTCTAACTGATTTCACGAGAATAATGGGGCCGGACCTGACGGAATTCCCTTAATTTTTTGTAAAAAAATGTGCAGATTCTCTGTGTAACCCTCTTTTACATTGTTATTTAACAAATCTCTCGAAGAAGGAGTATTTTCTGAGATATGGAAGCAAGCATTTTTATTCCTATTTATAAAAAAGGTGATAAAAAAGAAGTTTCAAACTATAGACCAATTAGTAAGTTAAATATTATTAGCAAGACTTTTGAACTTGTTTGTTATAATCATTTACTTAGTGCACTTAAATCCTCAATAATTCCTGAGCAGCATGGATTTTTTCCAAATAGATCAATCGAATCTAATTTAGTAACATACTCTCAATATATGCAATGGATAGTCAGACTCAGGTGGATGCCGTGTACACTGACTTCAGCAAAGCGTTCGATAAACTTAATCATAATATTCTTATTTCTAAGTTGTTTGAAGTTGGTGTACATGGTAACTTACTGAGATGGCTTACCTCTTATATTTTTAATAGACACAATTGGTAACCATTAGTGGTTATAAATCTTTCCCCTATGTTGCAAGGTCAGGCGTTCCTCAGGGATCGCATTTGCGACCGTTACTATTTTTAATCTATATCAATGATATCCGCCACTGTTTCAAATTTTGTAGATTTTTGCTTTACGCAGATGAATTAAAAATTTATTCTCAAGTAAGCAATTCCGATCATTGTTTTGCCTTTCAGGAAGATTTAAACTCTTTTTCCATTACTGTAAAACAAACAAGCTGCAATTAAATTTAAATAAGTGTTTTTATATTTGTTTTACCCGTAACCATAACATATACTCTTACAATTATAACTTTAATAAAAATATGTTAAATCAAGTTGAAGAAATAAAAGATCTTGGCGTTGTCTTTGATAGAAAGATGAGTTTCTCTTCGCATATTGATTACATAACTTTAAAATGTAACAAAATGCTTGGTTTCATTGTCAGAGTTTGCAAAAATTTTAAGTCAGTTTTTTTCTATTAAATCTATATATTTTGCATATGTGCACAGCATAATCAACTTTGCCTCTATAGTATGGAATCCTCAATATTCCATATATAAATCTCGACTTGAGTCGGTGCAAAATAGATTTATGAGATATTTATATTACAAGGAGAGTGGTGTGTATTCTTTTCAATGTAGCACGTCATTAAGAAACAAGTTTCATATTGTTTCATTAGAAAATCGAAGAATTATTGCCGAAGCAATATTTCTATTTAAACTTTTTAATAGTCTGATTGATTCTCCAGATTTATTAGCCTTGATCGGCTTACATGTACCTCAACATGATTTTAGAATAAATGCTTTGTTTTATGAGATTTTTTACCGGACTAACTCTGGTCAAAATTCTCCCATAAATAGAATATGTAAAAATTACAACTTGTACTATAGTCATCTAGATATCTTTCATTCTTCGCTCGCCGGTTTTAAAAAATCTTTAAAGGGAATTACTATTGTAGGTTAAGATTTTCTATTACAGCAATTATCACTGTACTTTTGTAATTAATTTAAGTATTTTGTGGACATTGTTTTGGGCTGTAAAGTCTGTGATTGTCCCTGTTTTCTATAAATAAATAAATAAATAAATAAATAAATACAGAGCGAGTTTTCTTACGGTATGATAAGGGGAAGCGATTGGTATTAATACATTTGAATCATGTCTCTTGTATATTGCACGTTATCTTAAATTGGACGAAATACACTGAATATGCGTTTCGACGTATGTCCGCTACCAATATGGCGAATAGTGGCATGAAAATAGATCAAATCCAACGACAAGTAGCATGGAAATCGGCAGTTGTGGCGACTGGTTACGTTGCAGAGAGTATTAGCAATAAGAAGAATGTTTCAAACATTATTGGGAGTGGCATTAATAAAAGTGCAACCTCATCGACTTCCGAGAAAATTACCTAGCAGTATTAATTTGAACAGCATTTCCTCCTATTTAAAAAAGTATTAATATTTCAAACAATTCCAATTGCACTTTTCACATTCATTTAAAAAAATCAAATTATTGAATATTGAAGCTTTTGAAACATTTAGTAATATTTCATTTGACGCCACTCCTGTCAAATCAATAATTAAAAAGGTGTCATTTAGACTTCACGTTTCTCGGGTAGTTGATTTTCTCATGGTAACATTAAAACGCGCGTTTTTATAAGTTGGATTCAAAAACGCTGAGGCGTCCTTTATATAAACAAAATAAGGTCAGTAAAAAATAATAATAGAAAATTAAATTATTTCATAATATTTATAACTAAAGAACAATTATGGTATGGCTTGATGGACACTGATTTAGCGCGGAAAATCAGTTAATATTATGGCTTCATGAAGATTGATTTGACTCAGGACAGTTAAGTTGTTCAAATGGGTCGACTATGGTTATGCTTAACTGAGAAAAGCAGTTTTTATGTGGAAAGATAGACTAGGAACACCTCCTACTTTTTAATATTTGCCCCTTTGTTACGGCAGCACCGGTATTCAAAATTTTTATGTTGTTTTACTTGTCACTTTAATGAACGACTTAGCATCTTCAATGTTATCCGTACGTAAATAAGAATTCTTCTCTCCTGCAGGCTCCAAATATACCAACAATCAAGACAACTTTTTGGAATTAGTACTTTTCATCATCTGCCTCTTTGATAAACCTTTCAACCTGTTCCTTGGAAAATATTCTGGGTCTATAATCACTTGCTTTGCTGTTGAGGAAAGCAATAACATTGGTATATTTACTAATATCCATATTTTTATTCAAATATATTGTAGTTCGCAGCATGAAATAATTACTTAAAATGTAGAAGGCGCACATTTTAAAGATAACTGGGACAAGTATGCTATAATAACTTTCTCCGAAATATTACATACCCTTTTTTCACCAAATATTAAATTTTGCATAAGTATTTTAGAATTTTGCGTCACACATACTGAAGTAATTATTGAGGTTTAATGTTTACAAACGTTCACAGATTTCAGAATTTTTAAAAATGTTTGTATAGTTTGCAAACATCGTACCATAGCACCTGCTATAGCAACAACCTTATAGGCAACTTAGTTGTAGTTAAAAAAAATAGTCTAGAGATCATAGAAATTTATGTTGAAACTATTTTAAATATTTATTTGACGATTTTAAGAAAAATCTTAGTATTTTAAGCATTTAACGTGTTGCGTTAATATCCTTTAACATGCATTTAACTTCACGTGACGTGCCTAAAATGCCATTATTTAAACTTGTATCGAAAATAGCTATTTTGTTTTAAGCTGAAATACAAATTTCGGAAACTAAGATTAAAAGGTAAAAGAGAATGCCCTTGAAACGATTTCTCACACTGCGATAATTCGACGGGATAATTCGCCGCGACAAATTGTTGAGAATGTTTCGTTGGTTTGGGGATTCTGTATGTTTAAATTTATTTGACATTGTAGAAAATACTAATTCAAAAATACAGCGCTGTGAAAGTTTCTACTTTCAATATTTTTTTATTTATTTATAAACAAATTTTACAGTTGTGCATATATTATCATTATGACCACATTTTATAGGTCATGACAGTCAATATCTGACACTGCTCTTAGTAAATTTAAACTCCTAACATCTAAGCAATGAATTAGATACATAATAATTGATGTATAAGCTCACACAAACAGGCAACCATCAATCACTTATGAATGACTGACATGGCAGAATAATGTAGGCATAGTTGCCAATTTTTTAAAACCCAAAAATTCATACTTTCTATAATATAAATTTTTCTATGAAGCAAAAATAACTTTCTTTTCGTATACTTACATTTAGTTACTGTATTTCTATTATGCATCTATAGTCTGTTTGGAAATGAAAGAGAATAATAAAACCCCGAGATAAGAACCGGCCATGGGCGTGGTAATATTTCGTTTCAAGTAAATATCGGGTAACATTAATGCTAACAGGTATTACAGGTAATGGGTGTACATTAATATATTTTACTGGATACATCCAGTCTTAGAGCTGAATATATGAAGACGTGCTAGTGCAGTAGAGTAAAATTCGACTTGTGTTTAGTGACTATTGTGCCAGTGGATATAATATTGTTTGGGTAAAATGTCGAGCTTATCAGATTACGTACCTGCTAAACGCGTGAAAAGATGTGCGCTGCCTCAGAATGAGAAGATTATTATATTAAATGTATTTAATGCATTGAAACACCAAAATCCTACCAACAGTGTTGACGACATCGTGGAAAAGTGTTCCAAAATGACAGGGATTGGAAAATCGATTATCTACAGACTTTTAAAGAAAACAAAAAATGAACAAGATACTGTAAATCCCCTAAAATCATCTACAGGGAGGTCAAAAGTCGTTATAGATGATTTCTTCAAAAATGTCATTCGCAGAAAAGTACCCTCATTTTATATTAAAAAAATAAATACCAACGCTAAACAAAATTTTAAATGAACTTTCAGAAGACAACGATTTGCCAAAAATCAGTAGAAGCAAATTATGGGCCGTCTTACGAGAGTTGAATTTTTGCTGGGAAAGCAGAACTGGAAGTCAGTTCTTATCGATAAAGATAAAATTATTTGTTGGCGAAGATCCTACTTAAGATCAATTACAAAATTCCGTGACGAAGGAAGGAATATTTATTATCTAGACGAAACATGGGTCAGCGAGGGATATACTGTAACAAAAGTATGGCAAGATAAAAATGTAAAAAGTTTTCGACAAGCATTTTTGGATGGACTTTCAACAGGGTTCAAGGCACCTTCAGGTAAAGGGCGAAGATTAATAGTGACATATAGGTAGTGCCAGTGGTTTTGTAGATGGCGGTTTACTTTTATTTGAATCTAAAAATACAGGTGACTATTACGAAGACATGAACGCAGATGTTTTCGAAGAGTATTTTACACAGATGTTGGATCTTATTCCTCCGGAGTCTGTAATTGTCATGGATAATGCCAGTTACCATTCACGGCATACCGAGCGGACACCTACGACTGCTTGGAGGAAAGCCGATATAATTCAATGGTTATCCGGAAAAAACATTTCTTTTGAAACAAATATGGTGAACTTTGAACTGAAGAACACTGAAGTGAACTTTTGACACTTGTCAATCTTAATAAAGATCAGAAAAAATATGTTATCGATGAAATGGCAACATATCGCCAAATAACGGTACTACGGTTACCACCTTATATCACTGTGAACTTAACCCAATCGAATTAGTCTGGGCGCAGGTAAAAGAAAATGTAGCGCGAAATAATACGACGTTTAAATTAAATGACGTGAAAATTTTGTTAAAAAAATCCTTGGAACGAGTAACTGCAGATAACTGGCAAAGATGTATACATCATGTACAAAAAGAAGAGGAGAAAATGTGGGGACTCGATAATTTAATTGATGTTACTGTGAAATCTATCGTTATCAATCTAGGAGACGAAGATAATTTATCAGAATATTCAGAGAATGAATTTTAATAATTTGAATTTTCAAATACATATATTTTTGTGTGGAATAAAAGTTAATTCGTTAAATTTAAATAAATATTTTGATAATAATATTGAATAATTTTATTTGAATTACTAAAAACTCTCTTAACCCGGTTATGATGTTTAAAGTAGCCTCTAGTTTTGAAATGCTGTTTTTATATTGTTTACTTATAAGAGAAATGGACCGAGAAATTGAAGCGGCATAGACAAAGACGGATTGTCAGGGATTAAATTTTAGCTACCTGCTACAATTTAGTACACCTCATCTATACCGATACTACATAATATAAAAATATTGAATATAAGCACCAGTACTACATTTATTTACGATTTGTATAAATAATAAGCTTTTATAACTCTCTTTCATTTCTAAACAGACTATAGGTACTTACCATAAATCAGTGAAAATGACATGCAATTTAATACCGCACAATTTAATAAGTATATCATTTATGCACATCGACTCTTTTAATCTACATCGCAAAGGTCAGAGGATATAAAAATAGCAAACGTCGGTAAAAAATAACTATTAGAAGTTTAAAAATAACAAATAAAATAATAAAAAACAAATAAAGAATATTATGGGAGAGCACATTTTATTTTATTATTATTATGGGTAATTAAGAATTTTACGAGAACAACTGCATAAACACCTATAGTTAATAACTATAAATCAAATTGTGATAATAATGTACAAATATACAGGGTGTCCCGAAAGTAAACCGTCATACTTTAATTGCGGATTCTGCATCGAAAAATAATACTAGTTTATTATATAAAACATGCTTCAAAAATACTTATTTAAAAAATACAGGTTGTTAAAGTTTTATTTAGAAAATAAAAATTTATTATTAATCTCTGCAGAACCATTAAAGATATTTTAATGAAATTTTTAGTAAGTATTGCCATTTATGGAAAACACATATTTTGCAGCAAAAAATTTCCTTAGCCCTACTAGTGGCGTGCGTACTACCACGTCACTGGATGTTTGTAAAGAACAAAATGGTATGCCACTGCTTTTTCACAAAATAAAAATTAATTTTAATTACTTGTTCAATTTTGAAGAAAAAAACTGTCCTAAGTTTTTTTTTTGTAAGATGTACTGTTTTTTAGTAAAAATATTAAAACCATTTTAATGAGCGCCTTAAAACATACGATTATACAACCAGTATTTCAATGCACATTCTAAATCGGCAATTTAAATTAAGATCACAGTGTCAACAGCATTGCATTCAAGAACAGATTTTTACTTCGAATTGAACAAAAATTTAAAACTATTTTATATTTTGAGAAAAAGCAGTGGCGTATCAATTAAATTTTGCACGCCCGTATTTTCATACAGAAGCATTATTGAAGCTCGGTCTATATAGCACCCTAGTATTATTTGTTGATGTAGAATCCGTAATTAAAGTATGGCGGTTTACTTTCGGGACACCCTGTATATAAAACATAACCATAGCTGTTGCCAACTTATACGATACTCTTATTTCATTTGATTCATATCACTTGTCGGAATCGTATGTTCAAAATTTCAGTAGCGTGAATTTCAACATTGTTTATAGGAATATGTGGTCACTGAGTTATTTTTATTGTAGACGACCCAAATCGTCAAATCTTACATTATACGACAATTTAAAATTAACTAGACTAGATTTTCTAAATTATTAGTTGTCCAGTTGTATAGTTGTGTTGAAAATAGTGTCTACAGTGAATCAAATTACACATTTAATAAATAAAGAATGTCTTATTACATAAATATGAATCAAAAATCATATTAACAAAACTATAAAATGTGGTCGTGGTCAGTTCAAAACAAAGACACAGAGGGTCGATATCGCATTAAGTTTGAGCTGAATCACAGCTTCTAGATGTAGACGGCTGTGACTGACTTATGTTTAAAGTGTAGTGAATAATACAGTATGTAAAATATTGCATTACAAATACAACAAAGTATGAGTAAGATATTTATCAAACATCTGAAAATAGATTTTAAGTTAGCAAGTACCAACGTATAAGGATTTCAGTTTAATTTCTGCATAGTATTTTTAAAGTATGAACACAAAATTCAACAGAAAGTAGAATACGTAATTTTTGAACAAAAATACCTAGATATGCTGGATGGTAACAAGTTTTTAAATACTGACGATCATATTAATAAATAATAAACTTATATATCAAATTTACAAATAAATTCAGTAAATAACATTTTATATATACAATACAGTCAATAACATTTTATAACAGTATGCGCCAAAAGCATGGAATAAATTCAATAAAAACGAAACAATTATTTTTTGGGAAAAATCCTCGAACAGGTCGATTTTTAATTTAAAAAATAAATATTTTAGCGTAAAATGGGATTTTCAAATGTCATTTGTTTTCGAGTAATGACGTCATCGATTTTTTTTAAATGGCAACACCATATTTTTTTCCTTGATTCTGAAAGATCGTTTAATTCTCTATCAGACAGTACTAAAATTTTGCCCTCTTACATAGGAAAGTTTTCGAGTAAATGACGATTGAATGTTAGGCCCGCTACAGACTATGCGTGAATTCGCGATTCGTTATGCGCTATGCGTGATATGCGAGTAATTCGCAAATAGTGTGTAGGGCTTTGTTCGTTAAAAATCCATTCATAAAAACCCCACACCCGATGCACGAACTCCTTACAAACCACGCATCGCGAATCGCGAATTCACGCATAGTCTGTAGCGGGCCTTAGAAAACGAAAAACGTTATCAAGTTTAGTTTTTCGATTTCCATAGTTCTTTTATGGATCACGTAGGTGAAAATCTTTGCAAAGTGTCATTGTCACACTGACTTTCTAATAAGTATTGTAAGCGACATAGAAATTATTATTCAATTTAAATTATTATGGCACATTTAACTGTTACTCAAAGTTCAAAGAATTGAAATTTTAATTCTTATCGGATGCGGGAATATGACTAGAACTCAGCAGGAAGTTTGTGATTTATTTAATGAAAAATATCCAGATCGCCCTATCAGCTAATCAACAGTCAGTAAGGTAGAGTCTAAATTTAGAGAAACTGGCAATGTTGTAAATATTCCAAAACCTGGACATCCAAGCATTAATGAAAATCAGAAACAGAACATTTTGATAAGTATGGTGGATAATCCTCATAATTCTTCACGATTGGTTGCATTAAACAATGACACTAGTCAGAGCACAGTGCTACGTTTCTTGAGGAAGGAAAAATATCATCCCTACAAAATTCAACTTGTGTAGGAACTCAATGAAGATGATTCCGATCGCCGCTTACACTTTTGCGAAATTCTAATGGATTTATGTCAAGGAAATAGAAATTTACACCGGCAAATACTTTTTTCAGATGAAGTCACATTTTGTCTGAATGGTACAGTAAACCGTCAAGCTTGCAGATATTGGAGTCGGGAAAATCCTCATTGGATGGCAGAGGCACATACCCAACACCCAGAAAGTAAATGTGTGGGCTGGAATAGTTGACGACAGAATAGTAGGGCCTTTCTTCTTTGAAGGAACCCTTACAGGACAAAGATATTTAGAGTTTCTAGAAAATGACCTTGTTCCAGCCCTTGCAGTAATTTTTCCTAACGATAATGACCCTGACATTCCTGACGATACCATATGGTTTCAGCAAGACGGTGCACCTCCGCACTATGCGCGCCCTGTACGAGATTTTTTGGACAACTGTTTTCCTGGGAGGTGGATCGGCAGACGCGGACCGATAGAATGGCCTGCAAGATCGCCAGATCTTACACCTCTTGACTATTTTTTATGGGAATACTTGAAGTCAAAAGTGTACATTAATAAACCACGTAATTTAAAAGAACTTCAAAATCGCATTCGGGACGAAATACGCAGAGTTACCCCAGAAATCATTCATAATGTGCAAGAAGAATTTCTTCACAAACTTGCGCACTGTCAAGAAGTTGGTGCATGGCAATTCGAACATTTAATTTAAGTATAAAATTTAATCAATTGTATTTTATTTTACATACCTCAGAATTGTTACTTTTTTATGGATAAAATTTACGTTTTCTAACATTCAACCGTCATTTACTCGAAAACTTTCCTATGTAAAAGGGCAAAATTTTAGTACTGTCTGATAGAAAATTAAACGATCTTTCAGAATCAAGGAAAAAAATATGGTGTTGCCATTTAAAAAAAATCGATGACATTACTCGAAAACAAATGACATTTGAAAATCGCATTTTATGCTAAAATATGTATTTTTTAAATTAAAAATTCGAGAATTTTTCCCAAAAAATAATTGTTTCGTTTTTATTGAATTTATTCCATACTTTTGGCGCATACTGTATATACAATATATACAAAAATTCTATAGCTTCAGGTAATCGTTTGGCAAAAAACGACAGGAAGTTTTATTTTTTTGTCAGGGTAATACATTTTAGTTAGGGTTTGCATGAGTGTTAGGATAATTAATTCATACCACCTCGTGGAACTACAATGTTTTTTCTAATTAATCAGGTCTCAGAGGAGAAGAGAATTGAATTGTTCGTTATTTTTAAAAGAGAATGCGAGAATCCATTAGCTGATTTAAGATATACTTATTGCGACACCCTGTGTTGATTTTTTTTTGTTATTGATTTCTTATTAGGTAAACGTATATATTAGGAAAATCTAAATATTGTACTTAATTGTTTATTTCATTCATTAGACCAGAGTTCGTTATTAATGAATATTTTTTTCATGTATTTTGACTATTTGTCTATTTAGAAATAAATTGTTAATTATTCAATACAGGTATCGCAATATATAAAAATATTACATACATGTGTTAACGGAATTATCAGAATATTTAGAACAACAAACTAACATATAAAAGGCGGTAAATTTGAAAAGGTAAAGGTTAGTGTAGTTGACAGTGTTGACATTGACAATAAACATTAAATTATGTGGGGCTATGTAAACTTGGTGATAAATTAACCAATAACAGACTAGTGTTTAAGCGCGAGGAATTTGAATCACTCCTCTTAGTTTAAAAACAGAGATGGCGCTGTAAAATTCAAGATGTCGGACGTAAGGGTGAACAACAATTTGTTTAAAATTGCCGTTAAAGATTATAAAGCTTTTAACTTACCAAAGAGTTTGTGTTTTATGGGGTAATTCTTTCTATTTCTTAGGTGGAAGTGTATTTGGGGAGTTATCAAATACTAATTCCTAGATTGCATATACGAGATGAATCTGAAAGAATGGGTCAACACTAAGCTGGAGATATTAGACACCAAAATATTATGTTTGAGCTCATCATGCCTGATACGAATGACGCTGGTTTAAGAAATACAGGGTGTTCAAGGTTTAAATTTTATTCTAAAATTTCTCAACGTGAAGCTGTCAAAAACCTGTGTTTACAGACATCTGCTTTAATTCAACCACCTCATAAATATCTGTTTTATTAAATGAAGAAAATTGGCAGCGTAATGTGTAATACAGATTTAAAAACATCCTTAATTAATTCACAACATAACCTTGTTAACCTGGCATTAGATCCTCTATAAGAAAATGTTGCTACATACTTGCATGTGTTTTGTTATCAGTTTCTCGATCCTCAATATAATTTTCCACTGCTCAAGTTTCGGGTCCAGGTACAGTAAGAGGAGCACTGGGAAACAGTACCTAGATTTTGTGCAAATATTCTTGAGTATGTTTTGCATTTTTGTACATTTTTACTAACTAACTAAATATCATATGAAAAATTACTAAAACATACAGAAAATTTCCACTACACGTACACATACAAAACAGATTTGTTGGATTGTTCATCCCCACACACGATTTGTTACAAACTGTCTTATGCAAATTCTGTACTTTTCTTCTTTCAAGATAAACTTATACTATTTTCAAACTGTTCTGGTACTGTTCATATAGAAAAAATTATAGAAAAATATTTAAAAGCACACAAAACTTCACATTCCATTGTTGTTCACCCTTGCAGTAGTTCCGAAATCTGTCAACAGATGTCAGGAACTTCGTGATTTTCACCAATACCTGTCACTAGGCAGGTTGTCATAGACTTGGCCAGGTCTGGCTAGCTTCTCAGCTTCTTTATTGCCATTGCAGCGCTCGAGTCTCTAAAGAATGCCGTATTCTTGAAATACTGCTTTCTACAAATAATTTGACATTTTAGAACTGAATAATATAAAATTATCAAATAACAGGAATGTTATTTCATATCACATGCGAATATTCAAAGGTATCTATCGAAATAAAATGAATATATAACGACAGAAAGCGTTCTAATCAACACATTTTTAGGTACAGAAATCTTTCAACATACGTAATTTTTTAACTGTAGATGTAAATATTGTTATAACATAAACTTGTATAGTTCTGCATATAACTTTCACTTTTGTTTATAAGTATATGAAAAAATTGTTAACAATGTGTGTCTTACAAACACTTTTTAAAAGTTATTATATTATTTGAGGAGAATTTAAATAGTAAAATTGGATAAACAAAACATCAGCAATTTTATTTTTGATATTACTTTTGTTCTACGTGTTTTATTTTTCGAGATTTCTAAAAAACACCACAAATTTTATCATTTTACGGCGAGAAATACGGCGGCCAGATATGCTGTCGGCGACTGAGGCCACTACCAATACCTGATGGCATGGCCATGCTGATTTAGTCATTATCTTATGATCACGTAATAATTAGTAGTGATTGTCCACTATCTGTGTAGATTTTGATAGTTTTGAGCGTTGTATACTTATGGGCAATTTCTTTGGCGGCTATTTTTATAAATACCTGCTAATTCCGTTTGTACCATGGTAACATGCCTATCCATCGTCTACTGATATCGGATATATAGGGATCTGGAATAGATTTCACGTCCTGGAACAATCACCTATATCCTAGGTTTACTTTTGAGCTTATAATCCACATTCATCTCTATATTAATTGTCGAATACAATTTCCTTTTTTAACATAATATAAATTAATTGGAAAATTTTGACTATTCTCAAAAACCAAGTACTTGCATAATAATAAAATTAATGAATGAATTATATTTCTCATATCCCTCATAAACATAACCAATTTACTTTGTCGCGTCGCTAGTGGGCGGTTATATTATATTTTTGACCGTAGTGTGTCAGACAGAAACATTAATTTTAGTGATAGTTATAAATAACACCAAATTTTACATTTTCTATATTATAATACAATGATAGAGGTATCAAAAAATATGATTTTTTTCAGTTTCATTTAAATAATTTGTAACGAATATTATTAACAGAAATAGCAATTTTTGTTTACAGAGAAACTGCAGTTCTATGTATATAACTCCATACACTTATTCATTAGACACACATTTAACACGTTATGTTTTTGTGCAGTAATTTAATATACTTGCGTTGCACTGAACGTTAAACACTAAGTGCTAAGTATGCTATAACGTAAAACTACATAAATTACTAAACATTATGAAAAATACGCCAAGATGCATAGAATACTCTTGCTACTACCGAAATATACAGGGTGTCCCGAAACTAGCATAGCTGCCTTGAGTGAAAATAAAACGATTCAGATCAAATTGCCTTAAAACTATGTATGAAGGGGTTGGAATAGCCGAATATGGGCATACATTTACGGTATTCCTTGATTTGGCTTATATGAATTGTAAATCAGACGCACTAAAATGCACAGTTTTTGAGAGTCATGATTTAAACTTTCTAATAGTCAGCTACTGCTTCTATTTTAATTAAACTTCATTCGTTTGTTAAATATATAATTAAGAGCGCCGTGTTCTTGAAATAGTGTTCTCTACAAATACGAATAAATAACGAGAAAAAAACAAACAAATTATTAAGAACAGAAAAACGTATTTTTTTCAGTTTAACTGTGAATGTAAATATTGTTATAGCATAAACTTACTTAGTCCTTAGTTTATGCGAAAATAATGTTTAAAATCTAGGGATAGCATAACAAAACTTTTGTTCTAATGTATTACTTTTCGAAATTTATGTCCTTAAAAATGCCACAAATGTAACCATTTTACGGTGAAAAATGCGACGACTAAAATATATACAGAATGATTCAGAACTTCTATCTATAAAAAAAAATCTGAATGTACAGGGGACTCTTACAAATATCATTATGTGAAAAAAATCAAAAAGGGCAGTTCGAAAATGATTTAAAAATACACTTCTACATGGCACTGGAAACTGGTCCACTGTGACTGATAAGGCAACCGGGCAAAAAAATTGAAAAAAATAAATAACACTTTATAAAACCTATTTTATACAGCAAATTCAACTGCTTTTGCAGCTATTGTTATTAATTATTAATAGAATTCATTTGCGGTTTTAATTAATACAATAATTTGATACTGCTTCTTCTCCGTTTTGAACTCGTAAGTTATTGGCAGTAAGTATGATACGTTTGCGTAAACCATCAATAATAGCATGTATCAACTTCGATGCGATACACTTCATTTTTTAAATATTCGCACATAAAGAAATTCAACCGGTCCTCCTCGTCAAATTCCTTGGTATTAATGTTTGGACACGCTGTACATGGAACGGATATAATCGAGTCTCGTGTATGATAGGCCACACTGCTGCAATACGCCGTGGATGTCCTGGACCTCCATATCTTCCACGATTCGGTTCAAATTTCTCTCGCGTTGCACTAGACTTATCACAAAAAATGTATTTACAAAAAGTAATCAGATTTCAATATTCGGAATCGCTTGGCTAGAGACTTCAGCGATGTAAAGGTTTAAAATACTACAACTTCAATAATTTTTTACTTGAAAACTATAAGGATTTAAAAAAAAATGTTTTACGATATTGATTCCATTTTTCATGACGCATCTCAATTTTTTAGATAAGGTCTGAATCACCCTGTATAGTATGGCTCTTGGAGTGGCTAGAAATTGCATTTTATTTCGTATCTTCTTTTATTATTAAAGGAAATGTTATGAAATTTAGTAACATTATGTTATTCGACATAAGCTTTTCAATGAAGGTGGAACAAAATTCTACACCAACTAGAAGCCTAAGTTTTCATAAGTCACTTTTAATTTTGTTATAACCGTTATATTTGATTTTACTGCCACTGAAAAGAACGAAAAAAAGACGAATTCAACCATGTGTGTTTGGACATTTTTTTCTACCAAAAACGAATAATTTAAATATCTTTGGAGAAAAGTAGATTTATCCCAAGAAAATCATACACCAGTATTGTTACTTTATTTCATTTCATTGGAAATACCACTGTAACAAATAATAATCTATAAAAACCTGAGAATCTATTAGTAAAATTAGCGTATAAATAGTGGTAATTTATTTACATTAATTATTTAAATTATTATTATTATTATAACATAATTACAATTACATTATCATTATTACAATTATTTATTAATAGTACATAACTTTTTCAATTGGAAAATCATATAGAAATGGCATTATACTTACAAAAAAAATAATAAAATAAAATAAAAACAACTTGGACTCATTGTTATTATTCCAATTAAAACCCAGTAAAATTACTATATGCCCATTCATATATGTTAATTTTAGTTACTTGAATTTTTACAGTTTGTCTGATGTTTGTTACAGTAATACTTAAGCTTGCTTCATAGAACAACGTAAAGTTGCTGACCACATCCCCACCACCAGTTTAATTTCAGTAAATAAAGATTTTATAAAGTTGGTTTTGTTATGTACAGATGTTGCTCCTCCGGATAGTTTAAGTTGTAAATTTTGAACTTCACTCAACAACGAATACAATTAATTTCATTGGCTGAAAGTCACGTGACTTACGGTGGTATTCACAGTCTGTCTCCGGTCGCCGGAAAGCGATCTCCGTCCCGAAATTTTGCGAATTTTATAATGAAATTCAAATAATTTCGGACGGACAATGAATACAGTGGTAACAGTGGTATCTTAAATCATCTTCTCGAAATTATGTGAATTTCATTATGAAATTCGCATTATTTCGGTACAGAGACCGCTCTCTGGCGACCGGAGACGAACTATGTTAATGTTGTTGGCAACACTACGTTGTTCTCTGAGGCAGGCTTTATAGTTAAGTCATTAAAAATGACAGTACATACTATTATAGTTCATTATTTTCTTGGTTTGATTAAAAAAATAGTTATTTATGCAACAAGTACAAAAAGTAAATGTTTATAGGACGCGACGTAAAATTGTCCAACGAGGCCTTCAGGCAGAGTAGGACAACACGTCGAGTGCAATAAACACTTTTTGTACGAGTTGCATACAATATTTTTTCTACGTTCATGCAAAATCCAAAAAATGTTTTATTTAGATGACACTAGTGCAATAAAGAACCACTTTTTCCACTTAATATAGTTCAGTAAAGTTTTGTTTTTTGCATGAACATAGAAAAAATATATTAATATTATTATTATACACCAAGGTAGAGAAGTATGCCGTTATAGCTGAGGCTCCAAGATTAAAATACCGAACCGCAGGCGAGAGATTTTTAGGTACCGAAGCTATAATGGAACTCTTCTCTACCGTGGTTTATATAGTATTTTTGGCTGCATACCCCCTGAAATAAGGAAAATGGCAGAGAATGTTGATAACCAACTTCTCCCTGAAAAGTCCAAACATCTTTACGTAAAAGCATATACAGTTTTTAAAGATTGGTGTCTTACAAAAACGTCAATACCTCAGAAAATATCCTACTAGCATACTTTAAAGAGCATGAGGATAATAAAAAGTCATGCAGTCTATGGTGTACTTTTTCAATGTTAAAGGCATCCCTAAAATTAAAAGAAAATATTGACGTTGGAAGGTACTATAAATTTATTGATACCTAAAGCGAAAGAACGCCTCTAAAGGTACCTATTCACGTTCAGTCCGCCGGCCGATATTTGCCGGAAAGGTCATGGCCGGCCGGCCGCTGTTCGCTACACACACAAAGTTAAAAGACAAGTCGTTGCCTTGCGGCGGCCTGTTCATTGTTAGAACTTAACGTGTGTAGTAGTTTCCCGACCGGCATCGGACTGCAGGCCTAATTTTACTCCAGACTGAAATTTTATCAGTTTTGTTTGACGACGACGCCGAAAAAATGGCAAACCAGCCTAGTTTTATAAAAGATTTTATTGATTTGTACCGTAAACATAATGTTTATGGAAAATAAAAGACACAACTTATGCCAACAGAGCTTTGCTAACGAAAGCTTATCCAGAATTCTCGTATCAGCTCCATGTGAGATAAAGTGCTACGTCTTTTTAACCACTTCATCCAAATTGTTTTCCTTTTCCTTTTTCTCTGATGGTGTGATATAATAACAATTGCAGCTGCGCACTCTTCTTGTGACATGTTTCAACTGTTGATGTAGAACTGTGTGGTGTGTATAGTGAAATACTAAAAATGTGAGACCACTATCGAAACCGGCAGAGAACTGTCGGACGAAATCGGTGAGCAAAACTGCAGGTGTAGTTTGAATATCGATAGCGGCCGGTCGGCCTGGATGGACAGTCCATGGCCTGCCGGCCGACTGAACGTGAATATGTACCTTTACAGACCCAGTGGTTTTGTACTTCTATGACTGTCAAGTGTCAAAATTATTAAGTGTTATTTTCATCATTTACCTTGATTAATAAATCAAGGTCATCATTATTCACCAGGTCAAAAAGATAGAAGTTTTCACGATAAAGATAGGTCGATAATGGTGGGCTTATAGACTAGTAGTGGAAAAATTATTATATAATTTTTGGTAGAAAATAAATGTCCAAATACACATCTGTCATAATGCTTGATTCATCTTTCTTCCCTCTTTTTAGTGGCATTAAAATCAAATATCAGGGTCATAAGAAAATCAAACGTTGACAGAGAAAACTTGAGCATCTAGTTTCGGTTGTAGAATTTTTTCCACCTCCATTGGAAAGCTTACTCAAAAAATAAAAAAATGGAACATAATGACTATGTTGTGTAGTTTTTATTTCATTCTCAGTCATAAACGATTTCTATTATAAAAACCAATAGCAAATAATTAAAGAGTAAGTATAAAAATAAAACTGCCAGATTTAAAATAGGTCTATTTTTACGCATCAATAAGATTTAAAAACGAGGGAATCAGCACTGTTATACACGTATTTATTATATGAGCGACTAATGAAATGAAAAATGTTTTATGTCATTCCATATATAAACATGATATAAGATAACTAATTTTATTTTGAACAAAATGTGTCATTTATTCAGATATAGCAGTAATTAGCAAGGTAACAATATAAAAAATAAGGAAGTGAACTCTTTGTCCAAGGATTATATATACGGTGCGGCGATAACACATGATAACTAAAAAACGTTTATTATACGAAATAATGGTTTAAATTTCGTTATAGTTTATTTAATAAACGTTAATGGGTAACATTTATTTTCTAAATGTTTTTTATACGTATGCTTTAAACGTATTTCTTTCAAACTTTTATAAGAAACACATAATAATTGAGTAATATTTAATTAAAACTGTATTTTGGTTATAGATTTACATTGATCTTAACTTAATTAACTGAAAACGGTATTTTCATTTTTTCATATCATATTATGGTTTTTTATATATGATTTTTAAACGTATATACTAAATGTATATATATTGTAGTTTTCATATATGTTTTTTAAACGTATATACTAACTGTATATATAGGCAACGTTTTTTATAGGTAGGTATGTCATAAACATTGTAAATGCAGAGAATATCTCAGAATTTATTTATTAGTAGCTATTCATTTCCAACCAATGCCAATGTTGTAATGACTACTTCCAGATATAAACATACTGATATGTTCGGTGAAAATTCAATATTGACAAATATGTTATGTAAATTTTAATAGAAGTTGATTTATTTATTTGTTATATTTTATTTGCACTCAAATATCTAGTTATACTTTATAACAATCATATTTTCTATGACAATAACACGTTACATAATAATTAGTAGGTACAAATGTTTAATTACTTTAGGTACACCAATACCTAGCGTAAATAAATCAAATACATGTTTATTATTTCTAATTTGAAGGTTTGTCTGTTCCAGTTATATCTTAAAAAACCGTAGTGGAATTTAAGTTTTTAAATTTGTAATAAATAAATCACATGATTCCCCAGAAATTATTTAAGGCTTTGTATTTATATTTCGAAACGTGTAAGGGGAATGGATATATAAAACCTTAGTAGAAAATAAAATATCTATATATTTTGGAAAAAAAATGTGTAAGTATGTAGGTTTACATGATTTAAAAATCTGATACAATTCTAGTAATTTTATTTCTACGGGTTGGTACAATCGGCCTGCCGGCTGACATCGCACATCATTGTTTGGACTTCGTCTGCGCTCCTTCGCAGTGCAACAAAAGCAAAATAATCGCCATTATGTATTTTTATTCCCAATTTGTTTGTAATCTGGAACTAGGTTTCGTTTTAGTTTGTGCTTACCGTGTAATAAAAATCTTCAAGAAATATAGGTAGGTAAGATAATAAACGTTAATGTCTGTATTTTATAAGCAAGTCATTGAATTAATATAAGTTAGTTCTGTGTTGCAGGTAAGTTCCGAATAGAAACAACTTTAAATTCTTCAATACTCATTATGTTCATACTTATGAAATGGGAAAAAAATTGTATTTGTGATGTCACATATCTACTTATGCATTTTTCAGTTTTGTTCACATAGGTTTTGTTTTATTTACTGATCTATTCTATTACAAAATGGTCACCAATCCAACCTGCCTATTTTCATATACTTTGGTAACAAATGTGGATATATTATGTAATATGAAACAATAATAAAACAGTATTTAAACAAAACAGAAAGAAAGACTGAATAGACGTGTGGAAAATTCTAATATCCTAGGCCTACAAATTGTTTTGCTTAATTTTACACTTTTTATAATTAAAATTTTGCACAAATGCTCAGTTTTTCATTCTGAATAAATCTCAGTAGTATTTTGTAGTATCTCATACATTTTACTAGTGAATAAAATGAAATTTCTCTTAATTTCTAAGGCATACTGAATTTTCCAGATTTGAAATCATGACAGAGTTTGTTTCATAAAAAGGAAGAGCTAGATCCTAGAAAGCCATATTTTAATGACATGTAAAATCACCTATCTGAGGACACCCTATATGTAATAAAATATTATAATAATTAATAAATCTGTGCAACATACAGTCTGGTAGTATTTTATAAATATATTTCCCTCCCTTCCCCCAAAAATATCCTAAATGTTTATTACCTGTATGCATGTATGTGTGTATGTAATTTTCTCTACTTTTTTTTAACTTTAAAGGTTTACCTTTAAATCTCATATACACAAAAAATATTTTTATATCATGATTCGTAACAAGGTAAGTTGATATTTATTTTATAATGGGCATCTAATGTCTCAAAAAATAACTGCATTCTTTTTTTTCCAGGACGTGTGTTAGTGCCATTAAATCAAGTGTGTTATGTGTTTTTTATAGTGTAATTTTGCTTGATCCAACAAGGTTCCATATCTTTTCTATTTTGAAAGATATACAAAACTGAAAATGATTTTTTAAATTTTTTGAATATTCAAAATATTTATAAACTCGTGAGGAAAGACTATACTACATAGTATTTCTCACGAGTTTTCTTAAGTCTATTCTCATGTGTTTTCGAAACATATGGTTAAGTATATTGAATTTTCTAAAAATCAAAAAATTTGTTCTTTACACTTTCGTATATCTTAAATTGAAAAGATATGTAGCCTTATTGTATTAAGCAAAAAATTCAAAACCACGCTATATATTCTAATACTAAAAACGTTTATTTTCGCTTTTATAAAAACGCATATATTTAACATAATGATACAACAAATATATACGTTTTTCATAATCGTATATTTCTAATATATAATATATGAAATATATCCCTTTTTTGGATGTATATATGTAGGATACTGTATACCATATACATATTATTTTTAAACGTAGGTACATATTTTATATATGAGACACTAAATATATACGTTTTTCATATTCGTATATATCTAATATATAATATACGAAATGTACACGTTTTTTGCGCGGACATGCGAACGTTAAATATGTGTTGCGGTAAGCGTTATATATGTATACTACTCGTATAAACGAAATCGAAACGTTTAATAAACCATTTGGTGTTGCTTGGGAGGTTATTTCGAAAATAAAAATCGACCTGTTTTTTTTCCAAAAACATCCTAGCAATCGTTTACCAGTTTCAAGGGAGAGAGAAAGAGAAGATTTTATCGCCGCACTGTATTAACAATGGCAAAGAAGAATATACAACTGCAAAATGGAAAATACTGGAAACTCACGTAAAGAGGAAGATGGAGGTTGATGATACGAAATACACGAACAATTCACAAGATTCAAAATGAGCTTGCGACAATAAAAATTGCAGGTTCCTATTTCACAGAATGTTTTTGCGAATTATGCATGATAGGAATTACCGTTTTATAAAACGTAATCGAAAGAGTATGCTCACAGAAAAACACCGACGGAACATGTATAAATGAAGGCTATGTGACCAAGAAGTGTGGCACTGTTTTGCCACATATGAAACCTGATGCTGTCGTGGTTGTATGGATAATGCACCCTATACAGTATGCGCCAAAAGTATGGAATAAATTCAATAAAAACGAAACAATTATTTTTTGGGAAAAATCCTCGAACAGGTCGATTTTTAATTTAAAAAATACATATTTTAGCGTAAAATGCGATTTTCAAATGTCATTTGTTTTCGAGTAATGACGTCATCGATTTTTTTTAAATGGCAACACCATATTTTTTCCTTGATTCTGAAAGATCGTTTAATTCTCTATCAGACAGTACTAAAATTTTGCCCTCTTCCATAGGAAAGTTTTCGAGTAAATGACGATTGAATGTTAGAAAACGTAAATCAATTAAAATAAAGCAAAAACGTTATCAAGTTTAGTTTTTCGAATTCCATAGTTCTTTTATGGATCACGTAGGTGAAAATCTTTGCAAAGTGTCATTGTCACACCGACTTTCTAATAAGTATTGTAAGCGACATAGAAATTATTATTCAATTTAAAGTATTATGGCACATTTAACTTACTCAAAGAATTAAAATTTTAATTCTTATCGGATGGGGGAATATGACTAGAACTCAGCAGGAAGTTTGCGATTTATTTAATGAAAAATATCCAGATCGCCCTATCAGCCAATCAACAGTCAGTAAGGTAGAGTCTAAATTTAGAGAAACTGGCAATGTTGTAAATATTCCAAAACCTGGACGTCCAAGCATTAATGAAAATCAGAAACAGAACATTTTGATAAGTATGGTGGATAATCCTCATAATTCTCCACGACTGGTTGCATTAAACAATGACACTAGTCAGAGCACAGTGCTACGTATCTTGAGGAAGGAAAAATATCATCCCTACAAAATTCAACTTGTGCAGGAACTCAATGAAGATGATCCCGATCGCCGCTTACATTTTTGCGAAATTCTAATGGATTTATGTCAAGGAAATAGAAATTTACACCGGCAAACACTTTTTTCAGATGAGGCCACATTTTGTCTGAATGGTACAGTAAACCGTCAAACTTGCAGATATTGGAGTCGGGAAAATCCTCATTGGATGGCAGAGGCACATACCCAACACCCTCAGAAATTAAATGTGTGGGCTGGAATAGTTGACGACATAATAGTAGGGCCTTTCTTCTTTGAAGGAACCCTTACAGGACAAAGATATTTAGAGTTTCTAGAAAATGACCTTGTTCCAGCCCTTGCAGTAATTTTTCCTAACGATAATGACCCTGACATTCCTGACGATACCATATGGTTTCAGCAAGACGGTGCACCTCCGCACTATGCGCGCCCTGTACGAGATTTTTTGGACAAATGTTTTCCTGGGAGGTGGATCGGCAGACGCGGACACCTCTTGACTATTTTTTATGGGGATACTTGAAGTCAAAAGTGTACATTAATAAACCACGTAATTTAGAAGAACTTCAAAATCGCATTCGAGACAAAATACGCAGTTACCCCAGAAATCATTCATAATGTGCAAGAAAAATTTCTTCACAGACTTGCGCATTGTCAACAAGTTGGTGGATGGCAATTCGAACATTTAATTTAAGTATAAAATTTAATCAATTGTATTTTATTCTACATACCTCAGAATTGTTACTTTTTTATGGATAAAATTTACGTTTTCTAACATTCAATCGTCATTTACTCGCAAACTTTCCTATGTAAGAGGGCAACATTTGAGTACTGTCTGATAGAGAATTAAACGATCTTTCAGAATCAAGGAAAAAAAAATGGTGTTACCATTTAAAAAAAATCGATGACGTCATTACTCGAAAACAAATGACATTTGAAAATCGCATTTTACGCTAAAATATATATTTTTTTAAATTAAAAATCGACCTGTTCGAGGATTTTTCCCAAAAAATAATTGTTTCGTTTTTATTGAATTTATTCCATACTTTTGGCGCATACTGTATAGCGGACAATAAGCGTTACGTATGACTGTTATAGTGATAGTGCCGCACCAGTAGTGCACAGTATATGTAAATAATGTGTATGTGTTAAAGTGCCCCCCAAAAATCGAATTGAATTGGTCCCCTAAAAATAATCATAAAGATTATCACACACATATTTCAAACCCGAAATTAAAAAACATATTTTCACAATCCACTCAGGGCTTTAGCCTCCCCAGATCTTATGGTCTAACTTGGTGGGTGGTAGTAGACTATCGCCATCTAAAGAGTATAAATTTAAACTATTAAAGTGCTAATTCACTTAACGTCAACTTATTTTTTGTACTTCTTTGAACCCTTCTCAAGTGGCATGCCTATGGAATCTTGTGCCCTGCAACTCTCACCTCCTATATTCATCTAAGTGCTATAAATGAATCGCTCTCTATTATTTTGGACCTCAGGTTATAGTAATATAGATCAGAAGAAGAAAAACATGATTTATCTTTATAAGCTTCTAAATATCATGACAAGAATCAGCTACTATTCTATTTTTAGCATGCCATGGCGTGCGCCCTTAAAGTACCAGAAGTACTTACATTAATCTGAGTAATGGCTAAAAATTCTTTCTTATCTTTCTCGACGTCCGCCACTTAAATGATCATATAACTGCCTAAGTGCGCGCACTAATAAAATACCCCTATATCTTAAATGAGACTTAAAAATAAAACACTTTACACGATGCTTATTTATTAAGCAACACGAGTTTAAATAAACAATTTGGATTCTTCACGTCAACTTTTACTTCCTTTCATTTTCTTCTAAATGAGGGGAACGTGTACCTATATTATTTAGCATGTCATTTTGTTAAATAAAGCCCTAAAGGATGGTATCATAATTATTTTCTTTATTTTCATGCATATTTTTAGGCCAGGTAAAAGTCCTTTTCTTTTTCAGCAGATCTTAATAAATTAATTTCAATATACAAAAAATAAAGACGATTTGTACGGAAGAAATAAACGCTAGTTTGATCTATTACCGTCTGATGTGGTCAGGGAAAACAAAATGATTACTATGTTGCAATAAGGGGTGTAATAGTATATTACATACCGAGGTGGAAAGTGTCATTCATGTCGAGAGAAAAGGATGGTTTATGGATGAACCATTTCTCTTCACCGAGGTTTGTATACTATTTTATTTACAATCATACCTTTTAAATGCAAGTGACAAAACTAATTGTTGCTGTGTAACCATATTACAGATAAAAAAATCGTTAAGTTGGCATTTTGACAATGATTACTGTGGTACTAAAAAATCAAACATACAAACTTAAATTAGCTGCATTTTTGATAGATTGTCATCAAAAAAGTGTTTTTGAAGATAATGAGCGATTCAGAAGAAATTATTTGCATTCCTCCTTAACTAAGAGAAACCGCTGAATGTTTGGAAAAAGATTTGTTACCTAGGAAGAGTCATGCAAGGTACGATAAAGTTTTTGTTTTCAAAAGTTCAAGTTTCAAGTAGAGTATGGTTTAATGTATAATAAGATATTTTTTGAAACAAACATTTTGGTTATTCAGTGAATGTTGACATTTACCTGAATTGAAAGTAATATTTGTCTAGATGGAAAATAATCACTTTCCACCCAGAACCATTCCCCTTTAACCACTTTCCAACTGGATTTATGTCAAAGTCAGAAATATGTTTCAGTTTTTATATAAACATAAACATTTACATAAAATGTGTTAAAATTACTACTAATGCAATAAAATGAATATGTGTAATATTTATTAATAATGTGTTAAAAGTAACTCATTCCCCGTTAGCTCAACACACATTTGTATCTACAGGATGTCTCCTTCTCATGTTTTTATACAAAATATAACAATTCAGTTATTTGCTTGCTATTATATTATTATTATTATATGTATATTTGGAATATTTGACTCGGGAGGTACAAATATTCATAAAAAAATTCTATTTTCGGTTCGTTAGGCCGCTCCATTTTTGATACACTAAACACAAAACGTAGGTCCAGAGCGCACTGGTATTTTCATCACGCTCTACGAATATACAGGGTGAACCTTAAATAAATACAAATATTTTAACCAGCAGTATAGTTCACTGTGTAGAACACATAATTAATAGTTTTTTTACAAAAAAAAAAACAGAAATAAAAATGTGAAATTTTAAATAAATTTTGTAATTTTTCTGTAGAAAACTTGTTGAGGACCGCTGACTTTCATACATTTATGAATCATAGCACTGCAGATTGAACGTGTGGTTCACAGTGTTGCCAGTGTTACACAAATGTCTTTGCTTTTCTTGATATTAAACGCATACATCAAGCTGCTATTTTGTTATTTAATATTGTGTGTACCTTTATTTTTAAAATTTGTTTCACTGATTAAAGTGCGAAGTCACTTTATGGTTCTGGATTCGAAATGGTTAATACTGACTCATTTGGTGTTATGTCGCGAAAATTAAATTTAATATGCTGTGTGAAAATCATAGTTTTCCGTTATTCTTCATAAAATAACTTAAGAAAATTGTGTCTTGTGTCTCTTTCTAACAGTGTACAATGATATTTAACTTGTGAAATGTGGATTTCTGATTAAATAGTTAATTTTTTAACAAACAGGTGTTCACGTTTATGTATAATTTTTGAACATTGAACATAGCAATATCACGTAATATATTCGTAAATACTTTACGGTAGTATGTATTTAACTTGCGGAAATTTATTTTTAATCGTTTATAGTAAGGTCAGTTAAACAATAATACTGCGTATCATACTACATACCCAACTTTACTGTACTTATGCTTCAAACAAGTATTTTTAAAATAGAATTTAACCGTATTACTTTACTATTACGTTAAAGAAAACTTAATATTTATATTAGAGGAGATATGGCAACTTCGTAACAAATCATATGGTTCATTAGGTTGGTTATGACAGCAGTCCTCAAAATGTGGGTATTATTTCAAAAAATTAATATCTCTGTAAGTATTAGAAATTTTTAAATATGGCTTTCACTAGACTGATCTATATGACGAACTACACAAATATTTGCACCTTTGATTTCTGTTCATTTTCCAACTTCGAACGGGAAATCTCTATATTGGCCAAATATATCCTTTTGCGCGAATATCTGTTTTTAATCACCTAATACACATATTAGTCTAGTATATGGCAAATACCAATATATTTATGACAAATATCCATGGATGTGTGGAGTCGGCTAAAGATTTCCTGTTCAAAGTAAGTAACACAAATCAAAGGCGCAAATATTTACAAAACAAACAAATACCTGTCCGCTCTACATAATCGTTGTACGTGATGGAAGTAACAGTGTGCTCTGAAGCTACGTTTTGTGTTTAGTGCGTTACAAACTAACAATAAATTTGTATGAAAATGAACCTGTTATTTGGCCCATCTTTATGAATATTTGTGCATCCCGAGTCAAATATTCCAATACATACATTGGAAAATATAGGGATGTTGATTTGTCAAACAGCAAATATCAATAAAAATATATAAACACATATACAAATATTCGTGTATTTGCCAAATATCCGAATGTGTGGTGCCACCTTAACAGCAGTACAAAGCTAAAATAAACAGATTTTTTTCAATTTGTAGACTCACAAATAACCAAACTGACAATCAATCAAAGCCTGAACCACTTCACTGTACTAAAGTAAAATTAAACAGCTGGCAGTGTAAAACAGCGAAAAAGTAATATTTCTGTTTATATGAATATTGATAGATTTTTAGTTTGTTCTTTGCGCTGGCAAAATGTATAATGTAAGTAAATTAGTAAATAGTAAAAAAACAGGAAGTAAATGGAACATATGTATTACCGCTTGCAACCCTCACATTCCTCATGAAATTACAGAGCCTCTCGAATTTGGACCACTTGTTGAAAATTTTATGTAGCAATATATTATTACTTACATTTTTATAATTACTAACTACTAAAAGTGTGAAATATATGAAGAGCTTAATATAGCTTCTCCAAACTATGACATCATAGTTTACTTGACCTCTTTTTATTTCTGTATTATACAAATGTTTTTCGTCTGTTTCGTATATCGCTGTCACATATTAAGTCAATGCCTTCTTCCGCTTCAAATTGTATCACTTGTTCCACTGTCTTGTTTTTGTTTTCGTTAGAATAATGTTCATTTTACTGGGTGCAAGGAAGCGTACGTCAAAACAGTACCACTGTTTCATTATTCATATTACGATAGCTAGCACTCTCAGACCTTGATGGTACATGACATTAAAGGGGTCATTATTAGAAGATAACCCTTGTTTTGCCGGTTGTACCTATTAGGTAGAAAGAACTAAGGACCTACACATTAGGCACAATACTAATAATTTTTAATTATAAATAATTTATGTGGCATTAATGTATGTTTTAATTTTTAATATACTTACAAAGTAAATCTTTTGGGGTCTACCCCAAGGAATCTAAAAAATTAAGCAAATTCCTCAAGAAATAGAAGTAGAAGTATTTCATCTCAACTCGTTAGCCCAGAGAAGGATATATTTTTCTGTTTTATTTCTATTTAAACTTGTTAATGGCATAATAGTTTGTGAAGAGTTATTGCGCTATTTAAAGTTCAATATTTTAGAGAGAAGAACCCGATATAATTATTTATTTTATCTAAAAACACCCAGGACAAATGTTCTTCGATTTGCACCGATTAATGTAATGTGTTCAAATTATCATCATTATCAGAACTCTTTCGACATTTTTTGTTCTACTGTACGGAATATTAAGCAATGCATTCTCGACGCGGATTGAATCATTTGTCTGGGTTGATTGGTGTGTATACATACGTGTATCATATGTATTAGTTATTTTTCCTTTGTTTGTTTACTCCTGTTATTTTTCTATTACCCTGTACTAACTATACATGTTGTTATTTTATTATTCATCTGTATATTGTTTTTTTTGTACTGTACCTACCATGTAATTGGGCGTTTGCCTGTCTTGGTAGTTGTATTAAATAAATAAATAAATAAATAAATAAATAAAATATCGAAACAACTGAAATATGCGCATATGAAGATATCTATTAACAAAAAAAAAACAAATATTTAGGTAATTACACCGGCACACAAAAAAAGTAGTCTGTACTTTTAACCAGACATATCTTTATGTATTTTGAGGCACTGAATCTGAATGTGAAGTCCGTTTAGCTCAAACACCCTCAAAACTTTGAGTAAATCGAACGTCCGCAAAGCAATACGTATTCGAAGTGGTTGTGTTCTGGTTATAGTTTATTGTTGTTATTATTTTTCGTTTTTTTGTGGCTACAATATTCCTTCATTTATATAATCATGTATAGTGAATATATTATTATACACTGAAAGTCATAGATGCTGAAAGTGCTGATAGATATAGACATAAAATAAGTGAAATTGGAATAGATCCATACACATTCAATCTGATAATGAAGAGGATTTTCCTAAAACTTTATATCCAAATACTGTAAATTATTTGTTATATAATAAAAGTACTTATACACATACATCAAATTTGTAGTTTCTTAGGTACTGAAATTTCGAAAAATAAAACAATGTTGAAAGATTTCAGTAGGTACCTAAAAATTTGCTGGATAGATCGTTTTCTGACGTTATGTATTGATTTTACTTCGGTACATTTAAATATTCGCAGGTAGCATGAGATAACATTCTTGTTATTTGCTAAATTCTATATTATTCAGTTCTTAAATTACTTGTATTTGTACAAAACACTATTTCAAGAATACGGCGCCCTTAAAGCATATTAAAGGCTTAGAAAGTAATTTTTCTCACCGAAAATGTACGCATATTATGTATATAGGTATGCATATACAACATGCTAAAACAGTTTAATTTCAAATAATTTAAATTACCTACAAAAGAAATATTTATTTATAACTAAAAAATGGTACTCCGATATGGTATTCATTCTACAAGGTTTTATATAAAATATTAACTTTTCACAAAAAAAATATTACTGAAAACATTTGAATTCGTAAATAGCAGAAATATGTGCCACTTTTAAACAAAGTTTTCCAAAAGTACGTATCCACAGAATAAGAATAAATAAAAATTTAGTCTTGAAATAGGTTGACACTAAATACAATCAATACATATGCTGCTGTGGCGTTTGCACAGCCACGGAAAATGATATGATTTATTTTTTCAAACTTCTTTTTCTCTATTTAATAATTTTCGCATCATATCTATCTTTTCTTGATTCTTTTGATGAAGTACCAGATGTATAACTCATATTCACAGTGGGGATCCAATCCGGATTATTTTGCTCATGCAAATTTGCAGGTTTCCCTATAGTATAATAAATGTATAATTTTTGCTCTTTTATGTTTTGAACATATTCTTCCAAATTTAATTTTGGACTCTGTAAGGTCAGCTCTTTTTAAACTATTCATCCAAGCCTTTCGCCTCTCAGATGCTAACTGGTTAAATTGTTTATGTCTGTCGAATTCAGAACGAATTCTGAAGAAACTAATATTGTCCCTTGCAGAATTACTGCCACAGTTTACTACCATACAATAATTAGGCATTTTATAATACAAATAACACTCAAATATTTAATAATAAATTTGAATAAATATAAGGTTATACTTTTGTTTATCCTCCAAACAACGACCTTGAAAATCGTGACGTCACGTGCAGATGCCCTATAGACCCCCAGATCAGTGTGTATTTTTTTCTAACCTTGATCACATGTGTTTCTTATGTATTTCGATGATTACGAATGTAAAGTTTATTGAGCTGCATCACCCACAGATTCTGAAAAATCGCGTGAAATAACTAGAAAAGGAGAAAGGAAAAAAAGTGGTTTGTACTTTTGACAAGACAAGTGAACATATTCATTGATATCAAATGTCTGAATATGGTAAATAATTAAAATAGAGAAATTAGTAATCAAATTATCCGTAGCAAAAGAAAAAAAATCTAGTCTAGTCAAATAGTAACAAATGCCAGGGATACTGACATTATTAAATAAAATTAACTTTTTATGGTTTGCTTTATCAAGTAATCTTTTTTTCAAATGAAAATAATAAATATCTTAATATTAAAGAATGTTACATAGTAGGGGATAGACCATAAAATTACGAAGTCCATACAGGGGATAAGGGGCAAACCAAAATTTTTAAATAATGCAACTAATTAATGGTAATAATTCGGTATGTAAATCAATCGACCGGTAACAGAAATTCGGGACAATGGGTTTATGTTCATGTTTATGAAATAAAACTTTAACCTTACTTTTACCAAGTATAACTTTTTTAAGAAAAAAAAAAAGTCAAATAATAAGAATTATTAAGGTATAAAAAAGTTATCACGATTTAAATGCATGTGGGATACTGTAGGAGGCGCACTCTACAATTTACAGCAAATTCGAGACCATATTTCAATTTCTCATGCCGGAAAATTCCCCTCTATCAAGTTTTATATATTTACTACAATTAATAATTAAATTATTGAGGAAAAAGTAAAATAAAATTGTTACTTCAACACCCAGTATCTTGAAACTATAAAATTTTGGACTAAGGTAACTTGGTTTGAAAATAGTTTTTGATTATAGCTTAATTTGCATTTTCAATCGATTTACCAAAATAAAAGGCATTTCTGTCATCTCTAAATTTGGTATATAATTTTAAACTGTACGGTTACAATGTGAAAAAAATAATTTGAACTTCTTAACTGAGTAACTTAATTACTTGGTAACTTAATATGAGGTTTAACAAATGAAAAGAACAGACCACTATTTGAAATCATGAAATATTATAAATTTACTTAAATTCAATATAAAAATAAGGGCGTATTTTATGGATAAAATGCCTTTTTTATTAGAAATATGACAAACAATTAAAGGCGCCTCATATTTTTTTAATCCAGTGGTGTAGTTTTTCTGAAATTTTTATTGACAAGGCTACCTCGAACCTCCGCCACTGATTGGCAGATTTACATAAAGATTTCCCAAGTTTCGGCAGTCTACGTCAAACAATTTGAGAGAAATAGAAAAAATGTGATATTTTTCTCAATAACGCCCTTTCTTTTGGAAACTAGTAACTTTAGGCTTTTGGACTAAAATACCCATGAAATCATTCCCCTAATTTATGCCATGGACATCCTGTATATCTATTTAAAATATTTTATTTTTAATTGGTTTGTTTTAAATTTGTTCAATACTACTGTTACTATCCACATTGTAGACTAAACATCAATTTCAACAGTTGAATGAATTACGATTGACGACCGACTGAGTATGTATACATATTATTGGTCCTAATATAGTTTGTTTGTATGACGATCGATATTTTATTTTACAAAATAAAAAACAAACAAATTTTGTATTGAATAATATGCTTAACAATGAAAACTTTAAAAATGAATTTTTTGTAACATTAAAACAAATTCAAACGTTAACATTATTAATTTAAAAAAGAACTTATACAATTAAATCACTGAAACTGAATGTTGTCAATGGATATACCTATTTAAGATAGTGATATGTGGACACATTTGTGAGAAACCCCTGATAGTCTCTATTTTATAATATACAGGAGTGATCCGTTTTTAATGGCCTAGCATTGGCATATGTCTAGTTACTTTTCCCTGTGTATACAGGGTGAGTCATTAATAATATATAGCTTAAGGGCAGATTGCTAACATCAAAATAAAGCGATTGAGCCCAACATGCCTTATTCAATTGTTGCTCCTTTTCATTATACAGGGTATTAAAGTTGAAAAAATGTTTTCCATTTTTTGCTATGTTTTAAGAACTTATGGATCCTTTTAAATATTTGTAGTCTTATGTTTTTTGACGTGGCAATTACAAATATGCAAACAGTGTTGAGGTCACGACTAGAGGGCGCTAGTTATACTGTACTGTCGATGTAAAAATTTGTCTAACTTGTTTGTATTTTACATTTTGGAATGTGACGGTTGAGTTTATCGATTTGTAACAAGTACCCCTTTTCTATTTAGAATTGAAGGTAGTTCAATAGTTTCTTATTAAAAAATTAAAAAGTGTAAAATACAAAAAGTTTGACATATTTTTACATCGATAGTACAGTATAACTAGCGCCCCCTAGTCATGATCTCAACACTGTTGCATATTAGTATTTGCCATCTCAAAAAACATAAGACTACAAATTTTCAAAACGTCCATACGTTCTTAGCAAAAAAAAAATCGGAAACATGTTTTCAATTTTAACACCCTATAGAATGAAAAGGAGGAGCAATTGAATAAGGCATGTTGGACTCAATCGTTTTATTTTGATGTTAACAATCTGCCCTTAAGCTATGTACCATTATTAATGACTCACCCTGTATAATGACTTATTCATTTACTCCTCTTAGTTTAAAGTATCCAATGCATTTGGGACTTACTGCATTTCGAAAGAGGATAAAATTAAGTGATTCACAAACTTCCTTATTAGAATATTCAAATATTAGGTATGCCCTTGCTGGGGTTCATTATACGTTCAATATTTGGTCTTGTAATTTCGCTGAAAAGGTTATCTATCACTCTTCACCAGTTCCTTGTAGGGTAAACGCTAAGCGTGGAATAATAGACTGGAATCTTGCCGTAGTTCGTATATATAAAAAGGGTCCATATAAGGTCAATGCTTGTGATATTATCAACATCGAGGCCCGTTATATGGATGCAGGTTACGAAAACGACAGTAAATGTAGGTAGGCGTCTTATGAACATTAATTAATATGAAATATTTATTATGACTGAATCGGTTACAGACCAACATTTTTGGTAAAATCGTTATTTTGAGAAAATACGTTCAAAGCTCAAGGTCGCCGTATTTCTGGCAAAATATGACCCGTATTTGTAGTGTTTTTAGGTACTGAAATCTCAAAAAATAAAGCTCGCAGAACAAAAATAACCACACAAATAGAATCTTTAAAGTTCTGTCTATTCATTATTACTATTTAAATATAGTTTAAACAAAGTTTTAACTTTTAAAAAACGTATTTTCATATTGGTCTTTGCTGCTAACCTAATGTCACATTTTTATCAATTAATTTATCGTGCTTATACATAAACCTAAACAATTTTATATGTAACACTAAGTAAGTTTATGTTATAGGAATATTTAGAACTATATATCAATTTTAAAAAGTAGTTAGTTTGATAAATTTCAGTACCTAAAAATGTATTAGCATTTTTCCATAAGGGTCATTTTCTCAGCAAGTTTGGTCAACTTCATTATCTAGAAGTCTGTTACAAACTATAAAATTTGACTCAATTTAACAATAAATAGTTCAGCCTCTGACTAAGAGGTGGCGGTAAAGTAAATTCTGTTTACAGGGCGAGCAAAATTTGGAATTAAGTATTATATTAGAAATCAAGACGAATTAAACATACCACATGCATTTGATTGCATTGTTATTGATATAAATTTTCGATTTTACCACTTCGGAACGGTTATTGAACTTGCGAAAGACGTTCTGTATGCAATTATGAGAAAATTTTGACCTTAAAAAAACCTCAAAATTAAGGGAACTACAAAAATGTCTTTAATATTAACTAAAGGCTATTGGAACACTGTTAACGAAAAAATACAGGTGTTTAAAACACCAAACCAAACTCCTGCAAAATTCAGAGAATTAAATCGATCTGATCCAAATTTTAAAATACAGGATGTTAAAAAAAATGTAGTCGAACTTGAAAAAATTTCAAAATTGACAGAATTTGAAAATTTTTAAAGTGAAATGATAACCACTTCAAAATTATAAATTTCAAAAGGAAAATCTTACAGTTAAATTATCTCTCCACTGATACTGCTGGCTATCGTAATATGAAGTATACAGGGATGCAGGAAACAAATGACGCTTACCTGTATATTAGTGTACATTGTCCTCATGCCGCCAGTGATTTTTTTAACATTTACTTTAAAACATTTATTAGCATTTGTCTTGTAAATGACTGTAACTCGTTGGAGGTTGACATTTAGGTAAATTGGATCTCAGCAATATATTTTGACATCTAGTTTTCGCCGTATAAGTTTGCTTACATATTTTAAAACCACCACACAAATAAAGATGTAATAGATATCAGGGTCAGGTTGAAACATAAAACGATTGTTTTTATTATTATCTTTTATTTTGCAAGTACACAAATTTTTTCAAAAAGTATATTGCTATTTGTCTTCTGTGAATTGTCTCACTATGTATTATTAAATACCTATTACAAAAGGGATAAATAATGAAATAAAAATATATTTACATTATACAGGGTTGTTCGGATATGATTTCGAGAGTTCAGTTTACATGAAAAATTAATATCACACTGTTCTATAAAATTTTCGTTCGAGTTCCAGGGCGTCTAAGAAATTATATTTAGTTAATGTTTTCTAATAACTTTATTGCGAGTAAGTATATCGTTTTTCTTTAAATTTTGTACCCTTTACTAATGTAGTAGCTTTTTAACTTCAGGAGCCTTTGAACTGAACGATATTTCCGTTTCTTTCTGGGCCTCCAAAATATAATTAGGATCTCTACATTTCAAATTTCTTCCTCTTCTATTTAATATCACTTCTGGAGCTAAACAGTGCATATAAAATCTTTCCAACTTTTTAAACATACTTTCATTAATTGTTTTGTCTCGATATATTTCTTCTATGAACAGGTCATTGGTATCATCTATGTAAACTACAAAATAACATAGGTTTCTCGTTGTTATTGCTAATTGCCCTTGAATCTAAAAGACAAGCAGTACTGATTAAATATAGATAATACTTCATCTTTTTTAACTTACTTGGTAGTAATAGTTATGAGTTTTTTTATAATTTCACTCGATCTTTATCATTATATAAACAAGGCACTATTTTCTTCTCCACTGTTTCTATCAAAGTAATTGCTGATAGAGCTACCTTTTCCAAACATGTAACTTCTTTTATGCTATCATCTCCAATCAAACCTAAAAATGTTATATTGAATATATATATATATATATATATATACGGACATATTTTATAGTAAAATTTTTTTTAGTTAACTACCTTTATAACTATATGTATTATACACAGTGGTTTCATTTTTATTAATCAAAACTTTAGTAATAGTCTATGAAATAAATATCTTGTCCGGAAGCAATGGCGACAAATGAATTTCTATGGCGTTTTTTAGAAGATTAAATTTATTGATAAATTTGTAATATTATGGGAAACATTTGAGTCCTGAATCGTTTTTAATTTTAAAAGTGCTAATTTATTATGGTTTTATTTATAATCGAAATAGCTTGTACATACTAAGATAGGTATTACATATTTAAATATTTATATGGTTAATATTAAATTAAGTATCTTCTGTCATCTTAATCTTTTAAAATAACTGACAATAATGGTCAATTTTTCTTACAACATTCTCCAAGAGCGCTCTTTTATGATAAAGTTTATGATTCAAATCGTAATTTATTCGCAAAATGTCTACAGAGCGTTCAGCAAAGGATGGGCCATATTTTAAGGCTAGCTTCTTTGGACAAAAATTCCAATCAATTAAAATTGTACATAAATAACTATTATGTGTTCCTAAAATTTGATAAATTAAAGATTCGAATCCCCTCCCCTGTTCCTGTTACATATAAATATATAATTATTAAGTACCTATTATTTAATTCAATTTACAAATAATGATATACATACCTTTCTAAATCCAACGAACTTTCAATTAATAAAAATGTGCTATAATTTTCACTAGTATTACACACATATAAAGAATACAGAAAACCACTGCTACTGCAAAGCACAGATTTGCAAAGGATAAATTGCAACTGAACGCTGAAATTTAGAATACGGAAAAATCCATATCCCATTTAGATGCTAAAGTTGTAAATATTTTGCCGCAGATCGAACGCATGACCTTCAAGCTCAGTTTCGGCATGTTTCGGCTACCCGTTATTTTCTGCACTCCAACTGTGACATTCTTTAAATATTTGCAGTTCAAGTTTTCTCCGTTAGATATCCAGCACTTCCCGGTACACAGTTTTATATCATTGTCAGTCAACGATCGAGGTACTTTCTTATTTAGAATACCGCAACCTTAAATAATTATTGACAGTACCAGTGGCGACTGGTGCAAGAGGACTATGAGGCGCTGCCCCCTGCAAATGGTCATAATAAAAAGTGTAAATTTGTAAAATGCGGTTAATTTAACTTGCAAATCTTATGTGAAATATGCTGAACCATGGTTACCGTCGCACATTAGCGAAAGTCGCAGTGGGGTAACACATATTTACTATGTTGTTTGGGCTCTGTTGAATCCGCCCGTGCCCGCAATCAAAGAGTATATTGTGTGTATATAAAATAAATTTCAGCTTTTTTATCTTATTCACCGTATTTGATTACTTGTGGCGTAAAATTGTCTAAACCTACGTATTGTTTCTTGTGTGTTTTAAGATAACTATGTTAGATAATTATGAAAAGGAGTGAAATTAAAAACCTAATATTTAGAAATTTCAGTTTAACATAGTACAAGAACAACCACAATCCTTAGGATTCATGAGCTGCAGTAATCATGAATACTCTATCGGCCGGTGGTTGCGCGGAGTTACGTTGAGCTTCTTGCAGTTCTTGGTTCGAAGAAGCCCCTCCGCTTCTTTGGTTGGTTTTGGACTCAGCTTTTACTCTTGTTAATTAAAATAATTACCCAAAAAAAGATATTCGTTCTTTCTAATTGTGTTTTATTTAACTAACAGCAGGTATTTTACTAACAACAAAACAGAGTTAGCTCAAATCTTTAACAGTGTTTTGACTTGATTAATACTGAACTGAACTGAAGCTGAGATTGGCTCGTGCAATAGGAACAATGAACAACAGATAATTTCTGGAATTAACGTAAGGTTACTGATAATATTCGGTATAAAAGATAAACTTCGGCAGGAATCTTTGTCAGCACTTCTACCGCATTTTATCACTTATGGTGTAGGTCAGTTAATACAGGGTCGGCTCAATGTCTGTGTAACAGGTAACTGCGGTTTAAGGCGTCAGTACTTGAATCGAGGTGACTAGATCGCTATGGGTTCGATCCCCGCAGCCGGTAGACCGTATATAAATTATATTCTGCGGGTATGGTAGGGTGGAAAAATGATGGCTTGATGTGAGAGATTGATACCGGTTGACGGTTGACTACCCCCCTAATTAATGAGGTTTTCCAGGTTTCCCTCATTCCTGCACTGAATGATGGTTACGGCCTACTAACGTAAGTCGTTCCTGGGCCAAATGCGGACTGCTTAATAATAATAATAATAATAATATGCCGCCCCCTCTCCCGCACTAGTCCTCGACTTCTGGGCTAATCCTCGTGATTAAAATGAGGGGTAGAGATATTATTATTAATCAATAATCCTCAGTATTCATGAGGATTGGGTATTCTTGGATATTCTAAATTAAAAAAATACTTTCACTACTCATGAATACTATTTCCGAGTACTGAATTCTGAATACATATCTAAACGTGACGAATACGAATAATGAATACCGTCAGATAAAATATTCAATACTTGAATACTGATTACTTACATAAATATTGTATTGGATACTACTTAAAAACATAATGTATTGGAGTAATAATAATATCCAGCTCTACCAAAAGTATATAGAATCCTTGCCGTAAGGCGTAAAGTATCGTTTTCTGTACTGGTGTAAGCAATATTATTGCCACATGCATTATTAATGTTTTACTAAAACTGGATATCGGAGAACATAATTTTTAAAAAATACTTGTAGTAGCTACAGGGTGTTCGAATATTTTGTGTTAGTTCGTTAATTTTTGGAATGTGATTATTGATCTATTATGTGTTTAAAGAAATGAACGAGTAGTCTTTATTTTGTATATTGTTTTAATTTTATAGACATTTTCAAATAACAATGTTTAGAAATATTATCTAACATTTTATTTAAATTTAAAACAATTCATTAACATATTTTTTATCTTCATTTGATATTACGGTATTGTAAATAGGTACCAAATATAAGTGTTGGAATATTATAAGACTGCTAATTTATATATAAACAATCAGAAACCTTACATTAGTTACTACGAAAATATTTAAAAAATGAAAAAATTTCAATGTAAAATAGAAAAAAAATGTAAAGTTACATAAATATAACACTGAAATATTGCAAAATTACTGTAACATCACATAGGAAAGTTACTGGTAAAATAATAGGTAATAAAATGTCCCTTATTTTACGTAAGTGAAATTATAAATAAACATTTTCAGTGTACAGAAAATTTATATTTGTAAAACGACTGCAAATTATTTTGATTATTTTTTATTATATTTCATATTACTAGAATAATAATACTTTAACGGGTCAGTATAAACACTCACAAATAATGTTACGTAAACCAAAACCACAGAATATATAGCTAACGCAATTTTCTGTGCCAAAACCTATGATATGGTTACTGCAATAGGTATATACAAAGTTCATGAACTTTGGTATATATAAACTGTAAATTATTAGAAAATATAAACAATATAAAAATGTTATTCTTTTATTACACCTGCAGTTATTTATACTTCTACTGTTAAAACATTCAGACACGATAGCGTGGTGTGTGGTCTTTAGAAGATACTACTAGAAATAAAACATTTTTAGAAATTAGAACAAATATAATTTTGTATTAAATTGATATGCAATTTAATTAACGCGACAGACAGCACACTAAATAATAACGTACCTACCACCTTATTTTCTGAAAACTAAAGGAGCGTATTAGCGTATCGACTTATTTTTTTGACTTTGACTGGCGGGAACACAGCGAATGCAACCAATATTTCGAGCACGCGAGCTTTTTGTTTGCTTTGTTTGTTGATTCGTGCGCGCCGCTTTCGATTCGTTCGGAGTAAATTGTTCAAGTCAATATGTACCTTTAATGTGCTCACTTTTTAAATAAAATTTAATTTCATTGTAAGAGTGTTCCGATTATACTTAAAAAAAACTGTGATGTGTGAGTTGGCCTTGAAAAAATAGTGGGGGTAGTTCATATTTTTCATTTTAGGACCAGTTGTATAAACAAGTTGAACTGTAGTTCAATGTCGAACTGTAATTCAAAGCAAAAAAACCAACCGTACCAACCGTATTTCACACTGATCTTAGTTCAAATGAACGCCCAATTTCGGCCGATTAGAAGTTGAACTGTCGATCAAAATGATTTTCTATCGTCATAAACTTTTCTTTTCAATGGCATTAGTTTATAAAAATGTATGAATTTAATGAAGTTATAAGTGATGATGAAGATGTTTTGGGCCTTGTGGATGCTAATGAATCCTAGGAGCCCCTGGACATTTAGGGAACGTAATAATCACTTTACTAAATGGAAAGAATGAATTTTCGCTAAACAAAAAAACACAATTGCTTAAATCATTAAAGGCGTTTCTCCAGTAATTTCTTCAAGCAGAAAGTATAAATAGTTTGTTTTTATTATTGCAAGTATTATACCTATGAAACTCTATCAGTTTCGGAAATGGTACTCCTAACCGAAAAATTTCTCACAACAGGATATATTTTGCATGTAGTTGGAGATTTTTCTGATGTAGACAAATCAACAGCAAGTAGTCATTAATAAAGTGAGTCGTATCAAGATTCAATCTCCAGGTGAAGAAGAACCAGAAAATTTTAGAAATCGAAAAGGTTATTTTTGTTTCAATGTAACAAAAATGTCCGTAAATAAAATGGAGATCTTTTGATTTTTATTCTTAACAAGCGTTCGCACAACAGTTGGAAACCGTTTCCAATAGTCTGACACATGCGCAGTTTATTTATAATGTCTCCATAAGGTTGAACATCCATTGTTTAGTTGGAATGCGCACGCTCTGGACGATTGGAAACTAATTTGTGTACTGTGCGAACAAAATTAATTTTTTGTAAGTACATTTTGTAATGTCATATCAATGTCAAAAATTGGAAAAACCTAAAAGTAACCACATGTTAATGGTGCCAACATAAACTAATCATAGTTCAGCTGAACTAAAGTTCAGTTTACATAGAACAACGTAATAACGAATGAATGTAGTCCACAGGTTGATCGGCGTTCCGTTGAACCTAAGATCATATTTGTTTTATACAACCGGCCCTTAGTAGTTTAGTTTATTTCAAGTCGCGATTCCGAAATACAGGGTGTTGAAGTTATTCTATGAAACAAGCCGAGGATAAAGAATTACTCTTAGCCAAAGTTGATTTAATCGTTGGAGTATTTGGAGCATGTAGGAAGGAAGAAATCACATTTTTGACAGTAGATGCCATAAAAGATCGTCAGTCATGAAGGTTGGCAATCAAGTTTAGTTGCCGAGCGTTAATATAAAAAATTCCATTGAACAGAAAAACGCAATAGCAAAAAGAATCATAAGTCAGAAAGATACACTAAATAAGAAATTAAAAGAAGTTCACTCAGAAGCAGAAGCTAGTGTACTGTCATACTAGCAATTTATTCATTCCGACTACTAGTACTGGCATTATTGTTAGAAAAGAGAAGCTAGATGCCTCTAGTATTCACTGTAACAATTTGCATAATTGTACCTTTAAAACTTATAATAAATAAATATTTTCACTGTTTTTAATATTTCATTTTTACTTTTATTAGCTAGTGCCTAAAAGAGTGTCATTTCGAAATTCTAATCAATATCAAAATTTATCAATTTCGAAACGCTTTCACAAAAAAGTTATTATTGTTAACGGACAAACACAACGGATCTTGTGAGGAAACGAAAAGTTACCGCAACTGTAGTTGTGATTTTGCACTGTACTATCCCTTGTTTATGAAATCTTCCTGTCGTCCAGAGTAGAATGCCATTCTCTGGTTGCTTGAAAATGTAAAGATCTTTTATTAAAGTAATAAATCTATGGTAGGTAAAGTAGACACAAAAAATATATACGTATTGCCTTTTAAACAGTACAATTTCTAGTGCCCATTTGCTAGGTATTATTTGATAAAATTTAAAATGCGGATAACTCAGTCTAAAATACTACGTTGACATGTCTAAAATAAATAACTACATTTATTTTAGGACAATTAACAGATTGACATACAGTTAATGTTCTTAACAGGATTACCAGTGATAATATTTTAGTGAATAATATATTAAATTTTTAATGAGATATTACACATTTTATCACTCAATGATATCACATTATCATGTCATAGGAGACACAAATATGTCAAAATTAATGAATAGATACTGATGATACTTTACATTTCTTTTCATTAAATACTTGTAATTTATAATTTGTTAAATGTATATACGACAAAATAGCATTAAAACATCCTTAGTCTTAAAACACTGTTTGATAAAAAAAATGTGTTACAGAAGTGCATTGGTCTGCATTGCTGGAAACTAATTATGTATAATGGTTTGGAAATGTTCATGTAAGATTGATTAAATGATATAATATACAATTTAATCAATAAATGCCAGGAAGCGTTGCCGTCACAGTCAACAAGATATTATAATTAGTTATTGTCGACCTAGGCGGTATTGGCAAAATAAAGTTGTGTCAAACTACTACGAACTGAAATGTAACATAGGAAAATTAGAATAGACTATGGAATTGCACCTGCTGTGTATTTCAAAAATAGAAAAATAGTTACTATTTTTTTTTATCAAATAGTTGAAACCTATTTTTCTCGGAACTAAAATATTTAAAATTTATTCGCGATGTTCAGATGTTCTTTAAATTACCTATTTAGGTACTCAAATTATTTAAAGATATTTTTAATAAATAACTCCTTGCGATAAAAACAAATTGCTTGATTTTAAAATTTATTTTGTCTAAAACTAAGACAGTACATAAAGATTCGTGATTTAATTAAAAACAGTGCTGAAGTTACCGGACAAAGTTCGCATCAACGTACTGTCACAAGTGTGTAATCGACGAATTGTGTGTAACATCCTTTATGACGTGAAACACAGCCAACTTCGATACGAACACCCATGTTCGTATAATGTAATGCAACGAAGTTAAAGGATCTCATTTACAAGATTTTTACCAATATTAGTTGGAACAATGGACATTTGTCCATTCAGAATAATGGTAAAACCAGAGTCATCTACAATTACATTCCTTTTTCCAAAAATTAACAATTGAGTAGATTCATTAAAATAAGATTATACGCCAGATACCTCAAAGATAGAATTGAGGTCTGCATTGATTTGGACCACAGTAGGAGAGATGTCAGAAGGACTAAAAGAGAAATATATTTGTGTATCATGAGCATGCTGATGGAACTGACAATATCGAAGGTAATTACAAAAGTCCGCAGTATAAATGGAAAAGAGAAGAGGCCCTAGAACACTACCTTGGGGGACTCCAGAAATATTATTAAATCTAGATGTAAGCGTTCAAAGTAATTCTATAGTGTCTACCCGACAGATAATTTTTAAAGAATGTGACAGCAGTGTCGCTAAATCCGAAGTATTTTAATTTGATACAAGTGCTATATTGAGCTTGAAAGCCACACTGAGTATTTTTGACAATGTAGGAAGGATACTAATGGACGAAAGTTTGAAGTAGTTGTTGGGTTACTAATTTCGAGAAACGTATAATAGCAACTTTAGAGGTATTTATTTATAAGAAAAGTAATATGATTACTTAGATACGGAGTTACAAGACATATCACTTTTAAGTAAATTCTATCACAGCACTTTACAGAAGTTTTAAATTTATCACTAATTTTGTCAATATTATCCGCGATAACATCAGTAAATATAAATTATTATCTGATTCACAACAAAACGTTTTATATAATTATCCGAAATAAAGGTACTGGTATTTCGAGGTGATAAAGATAATAGTACCTAGTCTTGTTTATTTATTTGAATATAACATGCGATCGAGAATAAAAGTAACATTTCTAGAATGCAAAAAAATCATTTCATAATCTGGATAAAAAATAACTATAATAATTTTCATGCATGATGGTACAAATCCTTATATTTTTCGTAATGTTATTATTGTTAATACGTACAATCTACACAATAATCCTATCGCATGATCTCTACACTCTCCAGATTTGAACTCAATTGATTTTTTAAGGGCAACTTGAAGTATGATGTATCAAAATAATTTTTTAGCTGATATTATTCTGAAAACAATAAATTTAAAATATAATTTCAAATATAAGTTTTGTTGACAGCCCTATTTGGTTCTTGGTGAATTATTTTTTTAAATTTATTTTATCTGTCCTAATCCTATCTCGTAATTATGTTATTTTTTTAAAAAGCATTGCACTGCATGTCGGCTTAAAAATGAATGTCACGATTACCTTTAGTTGTATAACTCGAAAATAATAATTCTAGGAGTTAAGAATACGTATTTATAATGCAAACTTGCAACATGATTGATGATTTTTTGATAATGTGAATCACCTTGCAGATGGTGTGGGGTAAACAAAACAAAATTTTCAGTAACAGAACTGTCAAATCACAAGTAAGTAATTCCCGTAAAAACCTATTACATTGATTAACATTTTTAATATAAACAATTCCAAAAAAATACGAATTTCCAAGATATTTAAACACGAGTTATATTTTAAAGAAAATTATTGTAACTGATGAAGTTGATAAAAAAACTTATTTTTACAGTTTCCGATTTGACTGAAAATTAATTTTCTTTTAGACTTTTTCATAAATTTAAATGACGGTAATGACAAATGTACACATAGTAAATTTTGAAAATAAAAACGAAAAAAAAAACTTTTCTTCTTTAAACAAAATGCTTGAAATGTATTGGAAACCAGCATTTTTATAATTGTATATACCTCAAGAAATTAATGATTTTTTCCGGAGAACAAAATTCCTGTCGCAGAAAAAATTCGCCGCCTCATCTAGATCAATCGAAAAAATATATTTTGTAAATTATTTATGTGTACGACACGACTTTATAGACATTTTGATATTATCATGAGAATTTAAACGGAACACTCTGTATAGTCTCTATTGAACTTTCCCCAATAATTTGAGGAAAATTGCACCATTTTAATTAAAATATAGTTTATATACAGGGTGTTAGAAGTTTCACTGTCACAATTTGAACATACGATAATATACAACAAAATAATCAGAAAATGTTGTACATATATTGTGTATAACATCCCAACCATTTTTGAGAAAAAAAATTATCAAAATATTCGATTTAATATACAAAACTCAACAAATTTAGGACGTAATTGTCAACATAAAATGCAATGTTCACTATTTTTATTTTATTTACTTTTAGTAGAATATATATATTTTTTTCTTAACACTAAAATTCGATAAAGGTTACATCGAATTTTATTGATAAACAAAAAAATTTATTACATTAAAAATAAATAAATTGATAGGAATAGTTAATATTGCATTTTATGCAAAAAATTACGGGAGATTCCTAAAATTAACTATAGTTTTACACATCAAACCAAATATTCTGCTATATTTTTCCGAAAATGGTTGGTTTAGGATCCATGTATTTAATGTTTTTTGTTTATTTTGATGTATACCGCCTGTTAAAATTATGGCAGTCAAACCTCTAACACCCTGTATATCTGGTTTGATCTGAACCTTGTAGATTAATTGCTTTTCTTCTATTTTCTATACCATGATATCATGTTTACCAAATAGCTATTTCTTCTTAAGAATTATTAAGCATAAACAAAATATTTTAATCATTTGCATATTAATAGATGTAAACAGATGTAGAGATTAATTCCAGATATACAGGAAACACATATTTTACATTGAATTCCGTATGACTCATTTAGATTTTATTTGGTATATGTTGTGATTAACTCTTCTGTGTTGGTAGTATTATTGGAATCGATGATACGATAACGTTCTGTATGCACTAATTTAAAGAAATGATATATTATTATTTTGTATATTTTATGATATCATAGGGACCAGCTTTTACAATAATAATGACACTAGCTCCCTCCCCTCCCCGTTTCTGAACTTCTGGAAGTTCTGAGTAGAAATTTCATTAAATCTTATTGTGAGTGCTAAGAACTAATGTTAAAGTTGAAAGTAGATTTCGTTACAAATACATCAGCAGTTGAAATGAAATCGCCAAATTAATTTTAAAGGGTGCCATTATTATTGCAATAGATTGTACATTACAAAATAAATAAATGGAACGTTTTCAGCATCAAGAGTTGTAGCGAAAGCGATACTCGACAAGTGCTGCATCCACACTCTCCTGCTCGCCCGGTCTCGGCGAGTGTGAATGCGGCATAAGATTTATTTATCTATGACTAAAGGTGGGTTTCTCAAAGGAATCTTTAACTCGGTTTATCACTACTTTATTGGATAAACTGGTCGTAAAACTGCATACAGTCTAGCGATGTAAGTATGTCTCGATGAGGAAAAATTATTTTTTATAATAGATTTTAGATTTTCCTACATATGAATGAAAATGAAATGAAATTAGTGTTGTCTAACAAAGAACGTTACACTGAAAAAACGAACAATAAATAATACAATTATCAAATACATACATGACTACAGTACCCACATCACTCAATTGTAATTTTGTAATTATAGTATATAATAACATGCACACTTTGATTTAGAAAATATCGTAATCACCGATGGCGATGTATGTTCCGGAGCTTTTATATTGTATCCACAATATAATGGGTCGCTCTCTGCTTGTGGCCATATCTAGGTCCAGTATTGAGTAGCCAGTGCCCACAGATGTAGGTAAGACACCAAATATCGCGTAATTTGGAAGCTTCTTATTTAAAATTTATGTAATTTAATAAGGTGGTATTAACAGAAACGATTTAATGATGTAACACAAATTGTAGACATTGATTTCGTTAATTTTGTATATCATTCAGCAAATTATATAAAAACATGCAATAGTAATACAATTTTGCTCATAATTCAATTTAGGTAATATTTAAATTTTTAAGAAATATTTACACAATTATTAAGTACCAAAATGTACAATCATACTACTCCAAATATGTAATAATAATTTACACAAATTGTCCCTGTCGCGATTCTAGGGCCAATTAGAAGTGCTGTTATGTGCAATTGTAGTAAAATTTTACATACATTTCTACCTGTGTATAATCGTATGATTTAATGTATCTATAAAATTTAAGATCAAAACAAGCAGCAAAAATCTTGAATTATGGATAGTTTCATCATTAATAAAATTTAGGAATAAAAGTGGTTCCAAGTCAGAACCCTGAGGTATTCATAAATTAAATCTGTACTTAGTAGTGCATTACATATATTTTACAAGAAAATTTTAATTTCTTAGGTACGAACTAATTAATAAAGTTGATTCATTAGAACTGTCATATATACTCATTTTATTTAACAATACGTTGTGATTTTCTTTATCAAATGCTTTCTGGAAATATGTATATGGTAACTACTCGCTTATCGTTTTCAAGCGCTTCAAGAATATCATGAGTGAAATGTAAAATTTGTTAAAACATGACGTTTAAGTCTAAAACCGTGCTGACTTAAATTTGTATATAAATTTGTAGGTTTAGGTGTATTTGCGATTATTATGCAAAAAAATCAAGTGTGCGATTTTGTCACATATTCAAGATCTGTTTGCTGTCATAATTTTATTATTGTTGGTCACAGAAAAACATTGTTAAGTTAAATATGTTTTGTTCAGTAAACTACATACTCCGGATAATAATTAATATATATAGTATTCTTTTCATATCTGTTGAAATAAAAAATTCATTTATATTCTAACGCCTACATATATGTAAGTCTATTCAAGGAAATTAAATAACGGAATATAAACATTCTTAGAAGTGTGTGCATATTTTTCTCTACAGTTAAATGGTATTTTTCAAGAAACACCTAGTTTTAAATACGTATTGATTAACATCATCATGGAGTTAACATGGGGAAGCGGTTTTTAAGTACTATTGATTAATCTTATTGAAATACAGTTTGTTACTATTTCATAATTTATTGTTCTTTCTCATTTTAGTACGCCCGCGTACAATTTCACGAAATTTAAAAATAATAATTTTTAGTATAAACAGTTCCTTTTTAGCAACAACGCATACAAAGTTACTTAAAAACTGAAAAATTGTAAGTCAAATTTAATTAACTCATAACTTATACTCTCGTTATGTTGTTAGATAATAAACAATATCTAATAAAAAATACACTTCACTGTATCAGCACTTTCCTATCTTTGATATTGTTAGCACCGATGAGTACTGCTACAACAAAGTGAATGGCTTTAGAGAGAGAGAAAATTTAAAGTTTATATTATACAGTATGCGCCAAAAGTATGGAACAAATTCAATAAAAACGAAACAATTATTTTTTGGGAAAAATCCTCGAACAGGTCGATTTTTAATTTAAAAAATATATATTTTAGCGTAAAATGCGATTTTCAAATGTCATTTGTTTTCGAGTAATGACGTCATCGATTTTTTCTTAAATGGCAACACCATATTTTTTTCCTTGATTTTGAAAGATCGTTTAATTCTCTATCAGACAGTACTAAAATTTTGCCCTCTTACATAGGAAAGTTTTCGAGTAAATGACGATTGAATGTTAGAAAACGTAAATCAATTAAAATAAAGCAAAAACGTTATCAAGTTTAGTTTTTCGAATTACATAGTTCTTTTATGGATCACGTAGGTGAAAATCTTTGCAAAGTGTCATTGTCACACCGACTTTCTAATAAGTATTGTAAGCGACATAGAAATTATTATTAAATTTAAAGTATTATGGCACATTTAACTGTTACTCAAAGAATTGAAATTTTAATTCTTATCGGATGCGGGAATATGACTAGAACTCAGCAGGAAGTTTGCGATTTATTTAATGAAAAATATCCAGATCGCCCTATCAGACAATCAACAGTCAGTAAGGTAGAGTCTAAATTTTGAGAAACTGGCAATGTTGTAAATATTCCAAAACCTGGACGTCCAAGCATTAATGAAAATCAGAAACAGAACATTTTGATAAGTATGGTGGATAATCCTCATAATTCTTCACGATTCGTTGCATTAAACAATGACACTAGTCAGAGCACAGTGCTACGTATCTTGAGGAAGGAAAAATATCATCCCTACAAAATTCAACTTGTGCAGAAACTCAATGAAGATGATCCCGATCGCCGCTTACACTTTTGCGAAATTCTAATGGATTTATGTCAAGGAAATAGAAATTTACACCGGCAAATACTTTTTTTAGATGAGGCCACATTTTGTCTGAATGGTACAGTAAACCGTCAAACTTGCAGATATTGGAGTCGGGAAAATCCTCATTGGATGGCAGAGGCGCAACACCCTCAGAAATTAAATGTGTGGGCTGGAATAGTTGACGACAGAATAGTAGGGCCTTTCTTCTTTCAAGGAACCCTTACAGGACGAAGATATTTAGAGATTCTAGAAAATGACCTTGTTCCAGCCCTTGCAGTCATTTTTCCTAACGATAATGACCCTGACATTCCTGACGATACCATATGGTTTCAGCAAGGCGGTGCACCTCCGCACTATGCGCGCCCTGTACGAGATTTTTTGAACAACTGTTTTCCTGGGAGGTGTATCGGCAGACGCGGACCGATAGAATGGCCTGCAAGATCGCTAGATCTTACACCTCTTGACTATTTTTTATTGGGATACTTGAAGTCAAAAGTGTACATTAATAAACCACGTAATTTAAAAGAACTTCAAAATCGCATTCGGGACGAAATACGCAGAGTTACCCCAGAAATCATTCATAACGTGCAAGAATTTCTTTACAGACTTGCGCATTGTCAAGAAGGTGGTGGATGGCAATTCAAACATTTAATTTAATCAATTGTATTTTATTTTACATACCTCAGAATTGTTACTTTTTTATGGATAAAATTTACGTTTTCTAACATTCAATCGTCATTTACTCGAAAACTTTCCTATGTAAGAGGGCAAAATTTTAGTACGATCTTTCAGAATCAAGGAAAAAATATGGTGTTGCCATTTAAAAACAAATCGATGACGTCATTACTCGAAAACAAATGATATCTGAAAATCGCATTTTACGCTAAAATATGTATTTTTTAAATTAAAAATCGACCTGTTCGAGGATTTTTCCCAAAAAATAATTGTTTCGTTTTTATTGAATTTATTCCATACTTTTGGCGCATACTGTATAGAGTATCCGGAATATGAGTGCCTTTATTTTGTAATTACAAATATACCTAAACATACTTACTGTGAATGGTTTTCTTAGAGCTCTCTTCACAACATAATAAAATGTGTAACAGTTAGGCAAGGCGCATATTGAGACGCGTATGACGCGTGTGAGATGACGTGACCCGACCAGCATGACGCGAATGTGCGACACGCGTTGTCTTTCGCATATTGCAAAACAGTTCTTCTCACGACTTTCCAACAGCCTCGTCGTTCTAATTTTTCTTGTTTATTATAAAAATGAATGATTTAAACAGAAAACTGAATTCATAAATGAAATAGATCCCTGAGTTTGAAAACCGATATTAAGACAACGTAAGGACGAAAAAATTTGAAACTTGGACCATATATAGCCTGTAGTTTCGTAATCGATTTTTTTTGTTATCAATGAAAATGTAGAAAAAATTACGGTTTTTTACCTACAAAATATACCATCTTTTAAGTGTAGCTCTTTTGTAATTTCACACCAAATCTTGTTTTTTATCTTCGCTTTCATGTAATTCTCATATCTGGTATCATAAAGCTCTCTATGCCTTCTTACCAGTTCTATCAGTTTTGTTTTCATTGCCACGGTAGAAAACACAACTAACCTCAAAATTATTAACATGTGGCGCGTATGGCGCGAAAAACTGTGCCACTGCTACTGCGCCGCGCGCCTTGCGTCACACGCGAGTCTTGCTGTGTAACTTCGTGGCACGAATTTGCGCTGTTCCATTACTTTCCTTAGGCTACAAAAGTACGTGCTGTGCTGTGTCGTCACACACGCGTCATACGCGTCTCAATATGCGCCTTGCCTTACAAGTATTCCTGACTTACCTGTATGTTACTTGCGAATAGCGTTTACCGTGAGTGATGTCTCCTGTATATTTATATTTTTGCTTATTAAATAATACCCAGTTCATAACTTAGTTATTAAGAATCTGTAGTATCAGCCTCAGATAAAATTAATGTTTAGTCAGCTTTTGCAATTCATATAAATTATAATACTTTAACCTTGCTAGTCAGTTATAACATATTCTTTGAGCCGTAATCTTGTACTTTCTTCAATAAAATATTTGTGCTATTAATCGGATTATTAATTTCATAAATAAAACTGGCGACGAGGATGGGATACAGTGTCGTTTGAACCTCTGAAAAAAGTTGAGTGATTCGAATAAACTTTTCAAAGTTGAAGACTCTGTGCCCGCGAAACAAAAAAGTGATAGACTGTCAATTAGTGCAAAGGTGACCACTAATCAGAAGCTGATCTTCGAAGACAAGAAATCACGGCCGAGGCTATTCTACCAACTGAAGAATTGTTGAGGAGAATATACGAGGCAACACAAAAGTAAGTCAAGCATTATTTCATCTCTGAACCTTGTTATAACTCAAAACCTATTCTCTCTGAAAAATTCTTTTGAGAACAATAGGCTCGCTATTCATTGTGAATACGTAGGTTAAGAAAAATCTCACCAAATCAAATTCAATTCAGTCAAATCAATCTTAATTTTAAGTGTTAGTTAGAATCTAGTCACATACAGTTTTGGATCTTATTTTTACTTTTATTTTTCAAAAATTTCGAATATATCAAATTTAGTAAACTCTTTGAGTAATTTAAAAATTTCTAAATCAAATAAAATGGCTACAAGTAGAGAACCAAATGCTCCACAAGTGGATTATCAACTGTTGCGTTTATATATTGACAATATCCCTAAATACGATGGAAATCCTTTTGGATTAAATACATTTATTAGTTCATGTGACAATTTGATAAATAATTTCTTTCATGCAGACAGGGAAGCACTAAATTCATTCATACATCAAGCTATTTTAGGAAAATTAGTAGGCAAAGCTCAAATGCTAGTAGGCTCTCGCATAGAAATTCAAAATTGGTTGCAAATAAGAGATATTTTAAGATTAAATTTTGGTGACCAAAGAGATATAAAATGCCTAGAACATGATCTATTAAATCTGAGAATTTCTAAAAATGAAAATTATCATAGTTTTGGTTTAAGATGTCAAGAATTGCGTAGTTTATTAATTAGTAAATTAATACATTCAAAGAAGACACACAGTGAAAAGGAATTTTATGCTAAGCATTATGAACAACTGGCATTAGATACATTTACTAGATCTTTAAATCCTATGTTACAATTTATGATTAGAGTCCAGCAAGTTGATACATTAGAAACTGCTATAAGCAAAATTCATGAAGAAGAAAATTTTTCTAATTATAGTAAATCCTTCCAAAATTCAAATATAGCAGGTAGATCAGATTACCAAAAACCAATATTACCATCACCACAAATTAAACAACCACAATATAATTTTATGCCACGACAAACTGTAGGTTATAGTCCAAATTTTTCTCAAATTCCAAATCAATTTAAAAATCAAAATTTCCAATCTCAAATGCAAAAACCAAATTTCCCGTCACAACCGATTAATATACAACCTAGACAAATGCCCCAACAAAAATTCCATACAAACAATAAAATTTTCGGAAAACCACCACCGACACAAAATGTTTTTAAACCTACGAATGTAACCCCTTCGTATAAACCCACACCAATGTCAACAACATCTAAGGCAACTGTACCAAGACCCTACAACCATTTCCAGTCTACAGGACCAAAAAATTGGATCTCTGAAGAATTACACAATGTGGAAGACATGACATCCCAAGAAGAATATTATCAAGACCAACAATTTGAAGAAATTAACCAATTTCCTTATGAAGAACATGATCAGTCAGTTCAAGAACAATATACCGAAGAAACTCCAGAAGAAGATATAAATTTTCCTATGGCTACGAATCAGAAGAACCCTACATAGAATATGAAGAAGATGAATCCTACCCTAACGAAATAAATGCCCTTAAACAAGCCTGTCCTTTACCTTATATTGTTATCCAAAATCCTCCCATGAAATTGTTAATCGATACCGGTTGCGCATCATCAATTATTCGTCCTTCTTTAATAGAAAAATATTATCCTTCTTGTATTTATTTTGATAAAACTGAATTAAAAACTTGTGTTGGAACAGCAAATGCACGTTGCAAAGCTGATATCCCAATTTTCGAAGAATTCAATTCTGATAAATTTATAACAGTTATTCTCCATGATTTTCATGAATATTACGATGGTCTAATAGGTTTTAATGATTTGCAAAATTTACAATTATCAATAAATTTTTCTGAACAATCTTTATGCAACCCTAATAAATCAATAAATATTCCAATTTATTATAGAAATCCAAATGATACTACTAAACGTTATTCAATAAATGCCCATGAAATTTTAATTAAAGAAATTCCCGTTGACGCTCCAGATGGTGACATTTACATTCCTCATCAATCAACACATGATCTTTTCATACCAGCTTCCATAAGTACATGCCATAATGGTTATGCTACTGTAGAAATTTACAATATGTCTGAAGAAGCCCAGTTCGCTGAATTCGAACAACCTCTTTCCGTTGAACCATTTTTAGAAAATTATGACTCTTTTGATTATAACATAAAATCTCCCATGGTAGAAAATAATAAAGGCAATATCGAAAATTTGCTTCGTCTAGATCATTTAAATTCAGAAGAGAAAAAAGCTCTTTTAAACGTATGTAATAAATTTCAGGATATATTTCTAAAACCAGGCGATCTTTTAACCTTTCATAATTCTGTCAAGCACGAAATTAGAACAAAAGACGAAAATCCTATATATACCAAATCCTATAGATTCCCACACGTTCATAAACAAGAAGTACATAATCAAATCACGAAAATGCTGCAAGAAAATATAGTGCGCCCAAGTATAAGTCCATGGTCCTCACCAATTTGGGTAGTCCCCAAGAAAAAAGATGCTTCTGGAATTCAAAAATGGCGACTCGTGGTAGACTATCGAAAACTAAATGACAAGACTATAGAAGACCGTTACCCCTTACCAAACATTACGGACATACTAGATAAACTAGGACGTTGTAACTATTTCACTACATTAGACTTAGCTAGTGGATTTCATCAAATTGAGGTACATCCAAATTCTGTAGAGAAAACCGCTTTTAGTGTTGAACAAGGTCATTACGAATTTTTAAGAATGCCTTTTGGTTTAAAGAATGCCCCTAGTACATTCCAAAGAGTTATGGATAATGTTTTGAAAGACTTGCAAAACAAAATTTGTTTAGTGTATATGGATGATGTAATTATTTTTTCGACCTCATTACAGGAACATATTCTAAATCTCCATAAAGTATTCGAAGCTTTTAGAACACATAACCTCAAAATTCAACTTGATAAATCTGAATTTTTGTCAAAATCTGTCGAATTTCTCGGACATGTTATCACTCCAAATGGTGTAAAACCTAATCCAAAAAAGATTGAAGTTATAAAAAATTTTCCGATACCACAAACACACCGCGACATCAAAAGCTTTTTAGGTCTTTTAGGTTATTATAGACGTTTCATTAAAAACTTTTCCAAAATTACTAAACCCTTTACTAAATGTCTCAAGAAAGGAGAAAAAGTAGTTCACACCCCCGAGTTCATTAACACATTTGAATATTGTAAAACACTTTTATGTAACGATCCAATATTAGCATTTCCCGACTTTGAAAAACAGTTTACTATTACAACTGATGCCTCAAATTTCGCTATAGGCGCTGTGCTTAGTCAAGACGATCACCCAATCAGTTACGCATCAAGAACATTGAATCCGGCAGAAATAAATTATAGTACTATCGAAAAAGAATTGCTCGCGATCGTATGGGCATGTAAATATTTTCGACCTTACATTTTTGGTAGAAAATTTATTATTCAAACTGATCATAAGCCATTACAATGGTTATTTAATTTAAAAGAACCAAACAGTAGACTTGTTAGATGGCGACTCCGACTTGAAGAGTATGACTACGAAATTAAGTATAAAAAAGGTAAACAAAACACTAACGCAGACTGTCTATCTAGAATAAAAATTGACGCAAACCCAATTGATTTAAATACTAATCCCGGAGACAAAATTACAGACATAGACGATTTTATATCAGAAATAGGCGATCAAATTGGAGAAAGACTAATTGACACCCCGACAATTGAACAAATATTTGAAGAGATTGAAACAGACCAACCACCCCCACAAGTTCCACAAGATGACGTAGAAACACAACATACTGCAAATGAAAATCCTATACAAGAAATACCCTACACAGAAAATTGTTTTAACCAATACAATCACCAAATTATTATTCAGGAATCAAATAATACCATTATTAACTCATCAACATCCGAAAATCCATTTAAAACAAAAATCAGACATCTAGTAACTTTTAGAACGACAGCATCCGACGATGACGTTACTAAACTACTAAAATCTTTAATTTCTCCCAAATTCACTTACTGTTTATATTTCAAAACACCAGAGATAGAAAAGAAAATTATTCGCATTCTTCAACAAAATTTCACTAATTTAAAATTATGTATTTCTCGAAAACTACTTGAAGATGTAGAAAACAATGAGGAGCAAAATGAAAAACTCAAATACTATCATGAAGGTAAAACCAGTCATAGAGGCATTACCGAAGTTAAAACCTCACTTCTTAAACGATATTATTGGCCAAATTTAGTTAATGATGTTACAAACTATATCAATTCATGTAAAATATGTCAAAAAGCAAAATATGAAAGACACCCTCAACATATTAAATTTCAAATAACACCAACTCCCAAAAGACCATTTGAAATAATTCATATGGATTTGTTTTTCGCAGAATCAAAAATATTCTTAACAATACTAGATCCTTTCTCAAAATTAGGTCAAGCATATAATATTAAAACAAAAAATTCAATCGATACTTACGAAGCTTTATTAACTTTTATTTCTCACTATGGTATTCCGAATAAAATAATAACAGATAACGGCAAAGAATTTAACAATAACCTTTTTAAAGAATTTTGTAATTTACATCAAATTGATTTTCATATCACTACACCAAAAAATTCAAATTCCAATGCACCTGTAGAACGTTTTCATTCTACACTTTTAGACTTAATACGTTGTACTAAATTAGAATATCCTAATAAAGATCTGACTCAGATTATGAAGTTAACAATTATAGGTTATAATAATGCCATTCATTCAGTCACAAAATTAACACCGTTTGAAATTGTATTTGTTAACGGAAGAAAAATTCCATTCGATATTAATGAAACTGAAATTTTAAATGACTACATCAGTGAACAAAAAGATATTTCTAAAAAATTATATAACAATCTAGAACAACAAATTTCTAACAATAAAGACAAAACAATTTCTAAACTAAACGAAAAACGTGACGAACCAGTAAAATGCCAGACTGACGATACTGTTTATCTAAAGACAAAAGACAAATTTACCTCAAAAACTAAACCTATATTCAAAGAAACACAAATCGTTGCTGACAAAGACCATTTAGCGACAACAAAATTAGGAACTTATCATAAAAATCTAATCAAAAAACCTAGAAAGAAACTAAAAGATTCTTCTCCGTCACAGGTTCCAGACGAAGATGACTTTGAAGACTATATTACTGATTACCGTATTCAACCTATCCCTGAGACTGAACCAGGCGAACAGCCCCACGTTCCAGACAATAACGAACCCCATCTTACCCATCCAACTAGGACCGGTGAAACAAATTAAATCGACCCATAAATTTGTATATCAAATAGACATCTCATTACTTTCAGATTATTTGATAAAATTATATCAGTCCTTTGAAAACCTTAAGCAAACAACCAACGACGAATCTTTTTCTCAGGTGAATTATACATTAAGTAAAGTTGCTCAAAAATTAGATCCTTTAATGCTAAGTAAAAATAGTAAAAGAGGTTTAATAGATGGCATAGGCAAAATATCCAAATATCTCTTCGGAACTCTAACAGAAGATGATAAATCAGAAATAATGAATCAGTTAAAAACTTTAAATAAAAACGAACATAATATTGCAACTCAAATAGATTTGCAACTATCCGTTTTACAACCACTTTTGAAAACTTTTAACGAAACAATTTCAACTTTGTATACTAACCAAAATAAAATTGCAACTGACATAAAAAACTTAAGAGATGACTTTCGATTGGAAAATATTAGGTTTGTTGGACAACAAATTATTAATAATTGCAACACTCTTTTAACCCTTATTGACGAAATATATATTGCAATTTCATTTTCCGCATTAAGAACAGTTTATAATCCTACTATAACTTTTAATGAAGTAAAATTTATGAAAAATACACTTTTCCGACTCTACGATAAGTCTGAGTTACTAAATCTAGAAAGCGACCTTTCATATTTTAAATTAATGCATCAAGACGTTTTCTTTAAATATCCAAAATTTAATTTTGTAATTACTTTACCATTGTTCTCGAATGAAAATATATTCCTATATAAACTTTATCCAATTCCACAAAACAACCATACCTTAATTCCTCCCAAACCTTTAATAATGCTTGGCGAAGGAAATCAAAAATATCTTGAAAAAGAGTGTCCGTTGGTAGAACAGTATTACATATGCAACGAAAAGCCAGATCCTGTCCAAGAAGACTGCATTGCCACAACTATCCAAGGTCGACAACCCTCTAATTGCGAATTCAGAAAAATCAGCATCACACAAACCATAACAACACAAGTTGCCTTAAATCAAATACTTCTGATTCCTCAAAAAGATGTCAATATCAGATTCCGATGTGATACTAATGGAGCTGAGAGGAGAAGTTCTCCAACGCTGATCACTATTACCACTCCATGCCAAATTTGGATTAATGAGGAGTTGTTTCTGTTATCTGCCGATCCAACAACAAATGTAGGAACAGGGATCCTACTACCACCCTTGCCTAATGAAATCGATGTCTCAAATAACACATCACATAATCTAAAATTGAATGCAATCCATTTTGAAGATATCAATAGAATCATTGAATCCAGCCATCACATGTCATCAATTGACCATATCGAGCCACTTCCTGAGAATCAATCCAATTCATTATGGATTATCTTAACCATTATCATCATCATTACCTGCCTTCTGTCCATCTGTATATGCTGTCAGAAGAAGATCCAGTCTATTATTCTGAGGATTCCTGAGAGAAGAAGAAATTCCCAGAATCCTGTCGAAGACGTCCCAGCGGTACCATTAGGTCCCTATGGTCCGTTCTAAATGGGGAGGAGTGATGTCTCCTGTATATTTATATTTTTGCTTATTAAATAATACCCAGTTCATAACTTAGTTATTAAGAATCTGTAGTATCAGCCTCAGATAAAATTAATGTTTAGTCAGCTTTTGCAATTCATATAAATTATAATACTTTAACCTTGCTAGTCAGTTATAACATATTCTTTGAGCCGTAATCTTGTACTTTCTTCAATAAAATATTTGTGCTATTAATCGGATTATTAATTTCATAAATAAAACTCGTGCAAACGTCTTGTAGTCAGAACGTTTTCCCCAGGTTCATCCTAAATTAACATGTCATGCAGCTAGTGGTGGTTACTATAAATTATTATTTTTGTTAATCTACACTCACAAATATCAAGCAAGCATAGAAAAACGAAACGCATTAATCACAATACTACTACTGACTAATAATACTTTTAGGTTAACAGCAGCAGGTGATATGCCGTACAATGTTGTCGTACGTTATAGTTTTAATGATTTTCTGAGAAACATCAGCTGTTTACTTCATTAATACTGATACAAACAAATTACGGTATTGAAGCCTTTACTAAACCCTAGTTGTACCTTAGCTTGTAATCTTGCAACACAGTATTGCAATTTATTGCAATTGTATTTTTATTTTTGAAATATATTTATACTGTACTTTTAGAATGACATGGTACATAATATCTACTGCTCTTTAACAATCGAAAATAGTTAAGCAACTCATTACTCTTAGCGTAAAAGTTAAGTAAACAAAAATATCTAGATTATTCCAGCTAAGAAAAAACAACTAATAATCTGTTCCCATTTGAGACGTTGCCGTCGCACCCTCTTTTTCAACACGTAATTATTTAAGTTTTCTACCTAATTTGAAATAAAAAAAGGTCAGAAAAAAACACTTATTTACTAGTTAAAACAAAATTGATTCGAGCAATTCTGAACTACTCAAAGAAATATTGAAGGAACAGAAAATTTACTGACGGAATTTAAGGCAGGTTATGAATAGCAATACAACAGTTTTAATAATGGTATGCCGCAAAAAAGCACTAATCATTAATGAAAACACTCTAAACGCACGTTTCGCTGATAATTTTAAAAATAAAAAATCGGCTTCCCATCTGTGCTACTACCTACTTCAACGGAAATCATTGGCTATATTTTTATTGGCGTAAAGTTATCTACACACTTTCAGCCACGATTTTGTAATAAAATGTTTATTTAAATATTTTAAAAAACAATATACATTATTTTAAAACTAAAATAGGAAATAATATAATCTATATTATTTACAAGTTAAAAACGCTGTGGTATAGATCTTTTAATTGCTCTTTTAATGCAGCTTTTCTTGGACTCCTACACGAAAGTGTTTGTGACGTGTTTTATATTCTTGTTTTGTAATTTAATGAACTATATATTCTTTTCAGTAAAAAAAATACTCAAATGAAAATCCAATGTATAAGCATGTCCAGGTAATTTTTTAGTACTTAATATTATTTTAGTAATTTGGGTATTTCTATACGTATATTAACTAATGTGAAACAAATTATTTTAATTTATTTAAAGATGTTACTGTCCAAACCATTTTTATTATACAGGATGGACCAGCTTTTTCGTGCCAAACTTTAAGGATATGTTCTACGTCGAAAAATAACCGTAGTTTGCTATACAAACAATAGTCCAAAATTGCTTCGTTACAAAAATACAGGGTGTTGAAGTTTATTCTGAAAAACAGAAAAATAAATTTTTTGTTTAAACCGCTTGAGATAATTAAATGAAATTTGACAGGTGTTAATAGAAATGGTAGACTTAAGTTTTGCAATGCAAAAGTTTCTTTTACTGTCACCAGTGGCGCGAGTAGCGGATCGTCAGTGGCAAAAATTAATGTTATTTTTGGATTTCTCGTTCAATTTGGTAGAAAAAAACTCTCTTGAATTTTTTTTGTACGATGCACCCTTTTCTTTCAAATGGATTATTATTTGTTAGCTGCATACCAGATACACTTGCTGCAACTACCAGATAAATAAATTTGCAACGACTAGTTAGCGTTGGTTTTCATGTCAACGTTTGACAAATCTTAGTCGTAGTGTTTACAAGAATTCATCAGCAATTAATGAAGAATGGTTTAGGAAATTTACAAGGAGATCGAAATAATGCCAATCCAAACCAACAACAAAGAAGAATTTCTCGACGGATATTAAACGAGTTTGACAGAGATCCAACAACAAGTGGTTTCTCATATTATCCCCACCTCTAAATCCAAGGTACTGCGTACTCTCAGAAGGGATCACAGGCGTCCATTTCACCTACAACCTGTTCAAGGCTTACATCCAGGAGATGAAGAGAAAAGAGTGACTTTTTGTCAGTGGGTCCTTCGCTCAGTTAAAGAAAACAGGGATTTTTTGAACAACATACTGTGGACTGACGAAGTCTGCTTTACCCATCGCGGTATAGTTAACTTCCACAACCGACATGTGTGGTCACATGAAAATCCTCACGCCATCAGACCACGAAATTTTCAAGTTGAATTCAGCGTAAATGTTTGTATAGGGATTTACAACAACAATCTGTTTGGACCCTATTTTTTACCTCGACGCTTAAACGCAGAAAACTTCTTACAGTTTTTAGAAACGGAACGTCACAATATGTAGGATGAAATACCGATAATTTTAAGACAGACTTCATTTTTTCAACTCGACGGTTGTCCCGCTCATTTTGGTAGAAATGTTAGAAATTGGCTGAACAATAACTTTCCGGACAGATGGATTAGCAGAGGGGGCCCAGTTTCATGGCTACCACGGTGTCCGGATATTACCGTGATAGACTTCTTTATGTGGTTTTTTTTTTTAAAGAAAGTTTATGCGACTCCCGTGAACACACAAGATGAACTTATTACTCGCATAAGAAATTGTTGTAATGCAATAATATCACATCTAAATAATTTAAATAGATGTATTGTACGTGCGAGGTGCGAGTTGTGCATTGAAAAAATGGTTCCCATTTTGAACAATTTTTATAACTGCTTTTGTTAATAATTTTAATTAGTTTAGTTTTTGGTATTCATTGTGAAAATAAAGGTTGTTAATACACGGTGTATGCAATGTGTATGTAATGCAGCAAGTGTATCTGGTATGCAGCTAACAAATAATAATGAAGGAAAACACAAGTTTTAAAGTAATTTATTATTTATTAAACGGTGTATCGTACAAAAAAAAGTCGAGAGTTTTTTTCTGCCAAATTAAACGAGCAATTCAAAAGTAACATTAATTTTTAGAAAAACCAGGGACATACCATTTTTTTTTTTTTGGAAAATAGCCACTGACGATCTGCTACTCGCGCCATTGGTGACAGTAAAATAAACTTTTGCATTGCAAAACTTAAGTCTTCCAATGTTATTGACATCTGCCAATTTTCATTTAATTATCTCGAGCGGTTTCAAAAAAAAAAATTATTTTTTTGTTTTTCAGAACAAACTTCAACACCCTGTATTTTCGTAACAAAGCAATTTTGGACTATTCTTTGTATAGCAAACTATGGTTATTTTTCGACGTAGAACATACCCTTACAGTTTGGCACGAAAAAGCTGGTCCACCCTGTATACTGTTTGTGCACAGGTCTCATTTAGAATCGGTGTACCAGTTTGAACTTCAGAATTTTGAAATTTTGGCGCCAAAATAGTTTTGGTATTATCAGAAACTCTGCTTGAACCAAAAATACTTGAGTGTAAAATTTACTTGACACAATTAAGTACCTACTTACATAATTATTACATATTACACTTTTTTTAATAAATACCAGTACAAATAACTTACTTGTTGGTTCATACAAAAACAATGTTTGACGTTTCATTTGAAAAATGTTTGCTTCAAATTCTAATTTTTTTATAACATTGATCAGAACAATCTTTCAAATAAAGATTCTAATTTTTATCGGCGTACCGCGTAAAATTTTATATCGTGACCTATTTCTTTATATTAGTTGATGAAGTATAAATTACAAACCTTGAAAAACGGATAAAGGAAAAACCACGTCTTGAGGGACAATTATTTACAGTACAATATATCACGTGCATTTTTAGAAGAAAAATAAAATAAACACTAACATTAAAGGTTCTTTGTCTCACACTATATCGATCGCACTCAACACGTTACAGTTCTAGCGTCGGCCACCGTGTAGGATCCTGGGTCCCGAACGGTCCCCGAGACGGCTGAGGAGAGCGGAACTGGTAAGGCGGGGCGTGTTCAAGAGTGAAACAACTTATATATTTATTCTGTAAACTTCTGATATTGTTTACAATTACATCATTGGCGGTCATACGTTGAGAGGTGTTCATGAAGTTAAGGACCTAGGTATAACTGTACACACAACGTCAAATGTCTTGGACCCCCCCCCATTCTTGTTAAAGAAATCTTTTTGTCAGAAAAACCAAATACATTTACAAAAGTATATTGTTTTCTGAATATTTTTTTTTGTGAAAAGAATATGTTCGATAAACTGAATACTTAGAAAATTAAAAACCAGCAAATGTGTGACATTTTTGACAAAATTTATTCAATCAAAAAGAAGTAACAAAGCAAGTTCTCTACTTGAGTAATAGACAGTCCAATAGCATATTGATACGTCTGTGCTTTGAGATAATCAAGCGATTAACGATCTCTTGCGGAATAATGTTCCATTCCTCTTCTGCCGCCACGACTAATTTATCTGCAGACTGAGGTGGAGGAATATGGTTATGAATGGCTCTACCAACAAAATCCCACATATTTTCAATAGGATTCATGTCAGGAAAGTTGGCTGACCAATCTAATCTATTGATATGTCCTGCTTCGAGTGTCTCTTGAACCCTTCTTGCGTGATGTGGTCGAGCGTTGTCGTCCATAAAGACAAAATTTTCACCTAATTCATTACGTAGAGGGTAATGGGCGTAATAACTTGTTCGATGTAAATTTGACTGGTCATATTGTGTGGCATGCGAATTAATGGGGTGCGGAGGTTGAACATTATTCCACCCCAAAACATTATGGGACTCCCTTCATACGGAGCAACTTTACGGGGAAAATGAAGTCGCTGTTGACCCCTAGCTCTCGCGCCCACTGGAGACGGGCAGCACGATGCCTTAGAAGTAGAGTGGCGACCCGTAATGGTCTTCTAGGCCATTCTAAATTTGCGTTGAAAGTGGGCTCTGAGAGCTGAATATGTCCGGTGTCTACGGGAATATTGCACCAAATACCTGTCCTCCCTTTCATTAGATACTCGGGGACGTCCACTACGTAGTCTGTTTTTCACTGTATCAAATTCTTCATGTCTGGGTACTATTTCTACAACAGATGATCTAGGAACGACCAACATGTTCGATATCTGATGATTAGAATGTCCTGTATCATGTAAAGCAGTCATTCTTGCTCGTCCTGGCATTATAATGTACAAAAATTCAAAGGAACACTTGGCTGAATACACTGCCAAACTGATCAGATTTGTAAAAGATTGGTAATAAAGTAAAGATTCATGGTCTGCCATTTTTTATTGTTTTTTTGTTCCATAAATACATGTACTTTTTTACCATATTAAGAAAAACCAATAGGTTTAATCGAATAATTTTATATACAGGGAGTCCAAGACTTGACGTCGTGTGTAAATTGTCAATTATTTTTTGACACAAATTGACTCAATAGCACAAAAAACTATGAGAACTCTAGGTTTCTTCAATTATTTTTTTGTATAATACATTAGTTAGAAGTGAATTGGGATATGATAGTCTTTTATGGAACCCTTGGTTTTACAAAAATGTTCAGAAAAGATTTGTTGATGTGCTCAATTATAGATCTAATAAAAATCAATATTATGAACCATATGATATCAGGCTGCCGCAATAGCATTTAAAAAAAAAACTAGTCCAGGAGAATAAATTTTTCTGATAAATTTTTGTATAAATTACTTACCAATATTGTTGACTCTCCTTATATTCTGTCAAATTTCTTGTAATCTCCATTCACATTTTTTTTTAGATATGGCTAATCTTTTTTATATTTTATAGTGTCGAAATAGTTATGCAAGTAGGTAATTCCCCAAAACGTATGTTACAAAAGAATTATAATGATTACATTATTCATTTAGATCTTTTTAGTTCATCATTATAGTTTAAAAACAATTATTTATTACATTAGTGTTAAATGTGTGTACTCACTGTTTCTATCATTAATGTAAGTACCTACTTTGGATTTTATGTGCAATCCTGCTACTAGGCATCGAATTGTCCGTTGGATTACCCATGTCCAATTAAATAAATAAAACACAAAATGATTTTTTTTAATAAATACCCATTCATTAATAATGCTTGTATTTAATATTGACTTATATTTAGCGATTTCTATAAAGAATTTTTAAATAACTTCACCAGCTTGACTTAGTTATTACAGGGATCCTAGTTTTCCCAAAATTAGAGAATTAGTGACACTCCCTTCTCACTTGCAGATAACGATAAAATCTGTACATATGGGCTTCGACGTCAATATCAATTGTTATTCAGGCATTAATTCTTTTCCTCTACATTGGGAATTGGAATCATTTCAGATACAATACATCATGTCAAACTGAATTGATGGACTTGCCAAACCCCTATACCATGTATTTATTAGGCAGACTTGGGAAAATAGTTAAAATGACCACATAGAGAGTTTTGTATACACTAATTTCTTTATGAATGGAAAAAGTGCATTGACTACGCGTATGTCAATGCACTGAATGTAAAAAATAGTGGACCGGGCAAATGAACTGATGACTGTATGATTTTGAATTTATGTGGCTCAGTTGTAAAAAGAATTTCTAACAAATAAGTTAGGACTAAAAATATTTTAAACATTGCATTGTATCTAACTACATACAATGCCTATGTATTATAACAAAATCGAAGAAGGGGATGAGTAGGTAGGTTCTAATAGAAAACAGAAAACGTTTAACACCCGCGGCAGTCTTGTCCCATAACCTAGAAAAACAAACCGGCGAACTATATTATGGGAAAATATCTATACCCGACACATATTCCTTTATTTATTAGCTATAAAACGTTTAAAATTAAAATAAGGCACTAAAAATTGAAGAACACAAAACTACAACGTAAACACTGAAATTAAATTATAACATGACAGTGAACCGACTCGACTGGACCGACTGCCGACTGTGGCCGACTGTTGCATGACGGTTGCTTGCTGGTTGCATACTCTGATTCTAGCATTGGCGGCGTTAAATAAGAATGTAATATAATACCGAAACATTTTTTTTTCGCTTTATAAATAAGTTTGGAAATTTTTTGAAAGGAAATTCTGTTAATTCTTATTTTTTTCTATCCCCTCTTAAAATAATTGTACCTAGTCATAGTTAACCCTGTATATGAAAAAAAAATACATATTTACTTACATAAGGTAAGTTTTATCTGGTTTATTAAAGAGCATATACATTACATGCAGACATCACATTTGGGATGTTCAACTGTTTTCTCAACATCAACTCTTGGCTTCAAAAGGTAATCCAGTTTTTAGAGGAAACATCCTTAAAATAAAAACAGTCACCGGAGTAATCATTTTTGGTTGGAAACACTGTGTAATGAATGAATTTCTTAGAAATGCCTAATTTATTATTACATATTATGAAGTATTTATTTATATTATAAAATCCAGTTTATAAGGCAAACTTGTAACATTTTTGATTAGTTGTTTTTTACATATGTTGTTGTCACGTATTATTACAGTTAACAACCGAGAGTCGACCTAAAAATTATAGAGAGTTTAATGACCTCTGAAAGTCAGAGTTGCAACCTTAGACAGAAACATGCGTGTTATTTTCTGAAAAAGGTTAGGAATAATCGGTATACAAAGTTGATAATTTTAGTATGTGGCAAATAAATGGATGGAAACATTTTGATTCAATAAAGTTCTAGTTCTATAAATTATATGTTTGTATATTATTATTAAGCACGCCGCATTTGCGCCCAGGAACAACTTACGTTGATAGGCCCTAACCATCATTCAGTGCAGGAATAAGGGAAACCTGGATAAACATTAATTAGAGGGTAGCCAAACGTCAACCGGTATCAATCTCTCACATTGACCCAAGTCAACATTTTTCCACCCTACCACACCCGCAGAGAGGGTGCCAATCATCTCCACGAATGTAACTTATATATTATTTACGGTCTACCAGCTGCGGAGGTCAAACCCACATGGATAATAATTAAGCATATGAGAAAATGGTCGTCATTTTGCTGGATAAACTTATCCCATTTTAAAAAATTTGTGTCTATATAACGGCTCAGGATTATTAGAAAGGTTGCCCATATTTAAAATTCTCGTCAATAAATCATGGCGCGTGTTTATCGAAGTCTTAAGTAATGTTTTAAGAAAAGAAGTCGTATTTAAATCTGGAGAACGTGGTGACTGAATTGACACACACTTAATATAGGCGCATCATTTTCTTAACAATTCGAATATTCTAAAACACCGTTCTATTAAAAAACACCGAGAAACTACAAAAACACAAATTCCGACTAACAGCAACACTGTACATCGAAGTTTACTATGTGTAGTAGCGAGACTGATATACCACTAAATTCGTGGGCACAACATTATCATACTTCCTCTATATTTTGTTGGTATACCTGTATATTTAATAAATCATATTACGTTGCTACCAAGTGTTAGTATAATTATTATATTTAAATTATAATATATTACCATATGTCATTTATACTAGAATTCATTAATTAATTTATACAAAGTACTAATATAAATCTGCAAATTGCTGTTTTAATGAAGATATGGCAGCTGTTGAAAATGAATCCCCGTAACAAACATTCCGGTCGCCCAGATTAATAAGTACAATGAGTACTCTGATTGCTTCAAAATGTAACCAATTTCATCTCCAATTTATATTTCTGGCATGCACAGTGTACAGTACACTTTTGTGAATCTCTTGTTTATTTACTTATTTTTTTATTGGTAATATTATGCATGTGATACTTAGTAAATAAACTATTCATTTCTATTCTATTTACTAATAAGTATTTATCTGTCATTGTGACATTGTGACAGGTATATCATATTGTACTTGATTTGACAATTAAACAATATTATTACTTTCACTAAACGTAACTTAATTTCAATTAAAATAATTTCAAAATGAAATCAAGCCGTGAATTTCTAATTTCTACCATGACATCTTAAATTATTTCGTCTATTTGATACATATTACAATGTGTACGTATGTACGTACTTCGTGATATGCCTATGTACATACAACCCAGCTTTTAACGGTAATAAGTCTGAATACTTTCGTGGGAGATGGTGACAGGTCATCATTTACCACACCTTGTATTCTCTTGCACGCAAAGCTTAATGCAATCACCCACGTTCCCAAAGTGAAATTGAAGAGTAAAATTATTTTCGTCCGTTTGTAGACACGAACTACCTACATCAAAATTTAAGCTTAATATGGTAGTAATTTCAATCTTATCTTCTTTAATGTACAACAAGTCCTTAAATCAATACATACATGGAAGTTCTTATCAAAGTAAATAGTAATTTGATAAATTGTACCTCCAAATCATTTACAGATGTGAATAAGAAAAATACGTATAGCTTATTCTATAATCGGTCAATTATACCGGTACTAGGAACACCAATACAAAATAAAAACGTTACTGTTACATATTTTGAATAATGTGATAGTTATACAGGGTGTTGCGTATAATAACCGACACAGAGCAGATTCATGTAGGGGATCTCAAAATATTGCAATTTAACCAAACATACCTTCAAAATGGTGTCAGTGGATTTAGATGTATTACTGATCTTCTTTGACTATGAGTTCAAGTAAATTCAAACACTAGAAGATGTTTATTTGAGGGTGAGTCATCCCTAAAGTTATACATAAACTTAAATATATAACTTAAAAAGTTATATATTGTATTTGCCCCACTCACACCCAAATCGACGACTGTGGTACCGCGAATTACTAAGATTGCCCCAATCGCCCCTACATGATTCTGTTAAACAAACAAAATGCCGTGGATCGAGACGGGACTAGAAAATTTAAGAAACGACGAGAAGCGTTCGAGAGATGCTAGAATATACCTGGAATATTCGTTGGGTCTATAAAAGAAAAATAAACGACCGATTAAGTTAGTCTTGTATAAGTCTTGTATTACAGTGTTGAATTGGAAGTGTTTAGTTGGAGATATCAAAGTGATTTAGATAGCGATTAATTAAATAAGTGTTTAGTTGAGTTCTAATTAGTGTTCAGTAGTGTACTGAGTATAGTTAATAAAGAAGTAATTAATTAAGGGATTGTTTTTCTGGAAGTAGAGAAATTCGGATTAGGAAATCCGTGACAATATAAACTTTTTCCACTGATTGAATTTAAAAAGAGTATTATTCCGCGCAGAATTTAAAATAGATTTTTTTCTTTTGTTAAATTTTAAAAAACTAAGATTTTTAAGAAAAAATGCATTAATTAAAACAATATTTTAATAGTGTTTTCCACGGTCGGGAGTAGAAATCAGTTTCTATGACATCAAAATTAAAACAGAAATAGTCGATTATTCCCAAGGGACTATAATGCTCCTAAAGGAGTTTACATTATGGAGAACGTTTTTCATGCAAAAAAAAAGATAACATTGAAATTATTTATTGACATTTAAATTAAATGTTACATTTATACAATATTCAAAATTAATATTAGAAGGAATATTACTTTCGCTTACATTTACAGTTTTTGTGATTGCGCTAGTAGTGGTACCTACTAAAACCTGATTAGTAATTTGAGTCTTATTTTCAATGGAGTTCTCGACATAACCCTCAGCGACTGTCGTTGAATTTAAACCAGCATGACGCTTTATTGTCGTGATATCCACACCAGCATCTGCCAGTAATGTCGCTGAAGATCTTCGTAAGCAGTGACCAGTATAACATGCAGCATCAGGTAATTTTAAATACGAAGCTACTACACTCGGAATTTTTCCTATGGTATTCTTGCCAACTGGCTGCGAACTACATTTTCCTGTTTTGTAGTACAAAAAAAGGCGCTTATGCTTGACGTGGGGAGGACGAAGGGACAGGTATTTTCGAAACAATTCAAGCATATTTCCCACATCGGTAACCAGAAAGGTTCGTGGAATCTTTGTCTTAGTGTTTGAAATTTTTACGATCAAGGAAGAGCCTACATCCTCAATATCATCTACAGTTAAATTGACTAGTTTATCAGTTCGACAAGCTCCGGCAATCCCCAGAATTAATCCAACCTATAAAAAAATCAAAATACTTAATAACTGAAATAGGTACCTAACAACAAAAATAATCTTACCTTAATCATTAAGAATTCGTTGTCATCTGCACTTGATAGAAAACGGTCGATTTCACCCTTTGTCAATATTTTCGATTTTTTCGCTTGATATCCGTCACCTGTTCTCAAAAATGCGATCAGCTTGGGGAATTTGCTTATATCTATGTTGTCGTAAATTATCAAGCATGACTTAACCATATAATATTGCGCCCATAATGTGGAAGACTTGTAATTCATTGCATTTTCACTGAAGTATGCCAACAAAACATTCTCGCTGTATACTTGAACATTTTTCTCGGCGCACCACTTTTTGAACCGATTGTAGGCTATATCGTATAAAGATCTTGACTTCGTAGGCAGTAAATTGCTTATTGCAATATTTGCAGCCTCCACAATCTCTTCCGGCTCACAATTATTCATTGTGCACTAAACAAACTTTAAACTAAACCAAACTAGCACCTTAATTTGACAATTCTTTTTGTTTGTTTGTTTATTTTGTAGTTATGACAATAACTCAACGACTACTAATATATGCTCAAATCCGAATACAATAATTCTGGTGCTACTTACTTCATAATGACAAAATATGTGTTATTAAGTTAATGAGGCCGTGGAAAAAATAGTATATACCATTCGGGAGAGATGCTATTTTATCCTCGGTGCATTGTAGCCCTCGGGCTTCAAATTGCACCTCTGCCAAAATAACGCGTTTTTCTCCCTTATAGTACAATGTACTATTATTAGAAGAAATCAAAAAGTAAGTAATAGGCTTTGTCTTTAAAATTTGCTAATTAGTAACTACACAATAACTATACAACAAAATAAAAATATAAAATTCATACTAAAGAAATTGTTCAAATCTGGCACCATTTTCTCTGAAACAAATTTACTCTTCACTGAAAACTAATATTTACTCTTGTCTTATAATGATGAGGACAATTACTCAAAACTCTAAAGCCTCATTAGTGAAAAGAATTTTTTCGTGCAATTTGACAAGAGTAAAAAAGTGTTTTAAATTAATTCTGCATGGGATATTATCATTCTTTTTAAATTCGATCAATGGAAAAAAAGTTTGGTATAATTTTAGGGATGATTCACTCTCAATGAACACCTTGTACTGTTTCAATTTACTTGAACACATAGTCAAAGAAGTGCGATAAACCTAAATCATGTACAAAATTTGGTTATTCGAAGTTAAAGTAATTCAGATATTATTTTTTTTTCGAAATACACCCTGTATAGAAAAAACATGTTTTCTTAAATATTGATACTAGTCTATGATCCAAGATAATTACAATTTCTACTGTAGTATAGGGGTCACACCAGTAGATGGGTATGAGCTCGGGTATGAGATTCTTGAAGCAGTCAGCGACATTCCATATACAGGATGTCCCGAAATTAATGGGACACATAGCAAGAGTAGATTCCTTACGTCAAAATAATGCGATTAAGCCAAACTTACCTTAGTCCATTTGTGGCTAATAAAAAAGTTACAGGGCATTAAAGTTCAAATTTAGAATTCGAAATTCTTAAAATTCTTAGGAAGTTTTCAAACGACTCTTTTGAAAATTTGGATTAGGGGGTTTTCTGGAACAAGAAAAACGAATCCGTATTTAATTTTGCTGTAGACGCTACGAAATGTACTCTTGGTTGATAAAAATTGGTTTTTTATCAGTGTGTGTACCAAAGATTTAATAGAAAAATATTGTTCTCCTGAACCAGTATTGGGTTTACCACAATGCTATCTCGCAACGTCCATTGATGACTGGATCAAAGAATAAAGGAATATTGATCGGGTGGATCTACTCTGAGTCAGGGCAGGCTTCCTATAGAGATGAGCAATGCATGCTGGAGCAACATTAGGATTGTCATGGATCTCCTTACGCGCCACATACCTACATCTCAAAAAGCATCTACATAGGATTGACTTAAGCAATGTCGAGAGGTGCAGACTTTGTAACAACGCAGATGAGGATTCAGTTCACAGACTTTGCAACTGTCTGTTTAGTGGTAAAGAGGTACAAGTATCTTGGGGCGACTTTTCTTTCTCCTCAAAGCATTAGATTCCAGAACTAGTGCTAACCTTCGTACAGAGCATGAGCCTATTTTGAATTCTACAACCAACAGCATGCATAATGGACCTTCAGCTCCACTCTACTTCTAAATAACAACTAACAATTACTGTACTGTAGTATGTAGACTAGCATCATTTTTCGTTGTTTATATACAGGGTGATTCAAAAGTAAGCTGCATCCTTTCAGGAGCATAATCCTTGCATAAAAATAAGACAAACAGTTCCTATTAACATGGATCCGAAAATGTTTCTTTAGGGAGCTACGACCCTTTGAATATGACACCTTATAGACGATTTTTTCTCTATAACTTTAAAATCCTTTACAATTAAATTTTGAAAATTGATGTACTGTATAAACTTTTGATGCTAAATAAGATACTAAATTCGACATTTTAAAATTTTATTCAGTGGCGTCACATACGAGGGTGGTAAGGGTTAAAATATCCCTATTTCTTTTACTCTTTAGGTTATTGCGATTTTATTCATAAATTATAAAATTTTAGAGTTTTTTACGTAAAAAAGGTGCTCTTAGTTCAATTCGATAGAGCGTACCGTTTACGAGAAAATGGACGTTGAAAATTTTCTGGTATTTGTTTATTCATATTAAAATTACTACGCATTCAAAACGAAGTTCAGTGCCTAATTTAAAATCGTATATCCCTCCCAAAGAAACTGCTTTTTTATTATTATGGGCCAAAGAAAGAATTAAATACTGTAGACAATTTTTTTGGCAATTAATTTTTTTTAAAGTGACTGATAGTCATTGTAAAATAAGATTTACCTTGTCAAAGTCAAATTAAAGTACTTTGTGTGTCTAAGTTTATAAAGCAAAAATGGTTTTTAATTATCAAGAACAAGCTGATATTCACATTATGTTTGGAAGTAGAGATGGGCAGTTCCCGAGTGAACTGGTTTAAAAAAACGGGTTTCGACACTGAACTGCAAGAATCAGTTCTCGAGACGTTGACAAATCAGTTCTTTGCGAACTGATTTGTATCGATTGATGTAGAGTGCGAGAGATATTTTCAAGTTTAGACGTCAGAAGGAACTGTTCAGTGAATAGTGAACGACTGTTCACAGCCTATGTGAGCTTCAAAATCATACGGGCGATCTGAATTCTGAATAACTGATTGGTGATCCGATTGCGGAGCGTTAATATCATTCTTAGTTAAATATAATATCCAAGAACCATACCAGCGCACATAGGCGTCCATATCAAATTGTTACATTAATAAAAACGATATAGGTATGTGCCATTAATTATAATTATATGATGTATAAGAATTAAGAACTGAATTTTATTAACAAGTAAAATACCACAAAAATATAAATTAAATTCTGTAATAAAAAATAAATAAAAATCAGTATATAAATGATTCGAGATATTTTGGAAAAAAGAGGCTTCAAATAATTTGATTAAGAATTATTATTCTAAAGTCCAAACGCTAAACGGGTCGCAATCGTAAAACGCGGAAGAAACCGACCGTTGCGATTGACGGAGATGCGGGATTCGGAGAGAAGCGTATATCTGTGCAGTGTTTGACGTAAAACCAGTTCTTAAAGAGCTGGTTTTAAGAATCAGTTCTTTTTAGTGATTCAGTTCTCGAGAACTGAATCATTAAAATGAACTGCTAAGCCCATCTCTATTTGGAAGGGCTTTTGGTAATTGTATGGAAGCAAGACGGTTGTATGAAGAGGCATTTCCTAATCGACGAGTTCCATGCCGTGCGGTTTTCGCAAGAGTAGATCGTACTTTAAGGGAAACAAATTCTAAAAATTTAGTAAAAAGTTGTCGCATAATACCTACTTATATTCTACTTTAGGAACTTTTCAAAGACAGGAAGTTGTTGGGCGACCAAGGGTTGCCAGAACCCTAGCATTAGAAGAACGAGTGCTAGATCGTATTGAAGACGATCCATCTTTAAGTACTCGCATTATCGCAAATCAAGAAAGGTCCTCTCAGTCAACTGTATGGAGAATTTTGCACGAAATGTTACTTTACCCTTATCATGTTCAACGGAATCAGGCATTGGAAGTGCGAGAATTTCCTCTACGTGTACAATTTTGTAACTGGCTTGAAGAACAACGCGTTGCTGTTGAAAATTTCGAGAAGAAAATTTTGTTTACCGACGAGGCCGGCTTTACAAGAAATGGAATTTTCAATTTCCACAACAACCACGTATGGGCGGATGAGGATCCCCATGCTACGGTACAGAGAGCACATCAGCAGCAGTTTAGTTTAAATGTGTGGGCGGGAATTATCGATAGGCATTTAATAGGACCCGTATTTTTACCGCAACGACTAAATGGACAAATTTACACAAATTTTTTACAAAATGAATTACCACAAATGTTAGATAATCTGCCACTTCTATTGCGAGCACAAATGTGGTTTATGCACGACGGTGCTCCCCCACATTTTAGCATTATCGCTAAGGACCATTTAAATAATGCCTACCGAAATCGTTGGATAGGTCGTGGGGGTCCAGTGTCATGGCCACCACGGTCTCCTGACCTAAACCCCCTTGATTTTTATTTATGGGGACACATGAAGCAGCTAGTTTATTTCCGCCCAATACCTAATATTGATGTTCTTAGACAAAGGATAGAGGAAGGATTTCAGACAATAAAAAACAACCCAAGAATCCTACCACGTGTGCATGGTAATCTAATAAAAAGATTAGCAGCTTGTAGTGAAGCTAATGGTAATAATTTTGAACACTTTCTCTAAATTGTTAAATAAAATGTTAGTAAAAAAATGTGTTCTTTTTTCTATGGTAATGCAGATTAATTTTCATCAATAAACATAAGCAAATCAGAAAATTTTCAACGTCCATTTTCTCGTAAACGGTACGCTCTATCGAATTGAACTAAGAGCACCTTTTTTACGTAAAAAACTCTAAAATTTTATAATTTATGAATAAAATCGCAATAACCTAAAGAGTAAAAGAAATAGGAATCTTTTAACCCTTGCCACCCTCGTATGTACCGCCACTGAATAAAATTTTAAAATTTCGAATTTAGTATCTTATTTAGCATCAAAAGTTTATACAGTACACCAATTTTCAAAATTTAATTGTAAAGGATTTTAAAGTTATAGAGAAAAAATCGTCTATAAGGTGTCATATTTAAAGGGTCGTAGCTCCCTTAGGAAGCATTTTCGGACCCATGTTAATAGGAACTTTTTGACTTATTTTTATGCAAGGATTATGCTCCTGAAAGGATGCAGCTTACTTTTGAATCACCCTGTATACATTTAACAAGTATGCTCTTATCTACGTAAAATCCCATCATAAAATGACAGTACGTGACATTGAAGTTAAAAAATATCCAATTTATCTGAAGATGTTTGACTTGCAATAATAAACCTTGGACTAAAATTAAATAACTAATACTAAATAACAGTGCATGAAACCTCTAGAAAGAATAATTCAGGTTTTTGCCATTTCTGGTTTCGTAAATAGGTCTAATACTCCATCTAATTTGGTAATTAGCCTCTATGCACGTTCAGTGCATATTTTTATAAGCAGCTGTACACTGTACCGTTCACCATATTGCAGTCGTTACGGAGCAGGGGCATGCAAGAGCTAATAAGTAAATACTAGTTATCTTATGTACATATTACTATCATAAATGGAGAAAGATAAAAATTATCTTTACGAGCACTTATAGAATACAACAAAATAAAATTTTAAGTGAAAAACATTTCTCTACTAGTTTATGGAACGATATATCTAATTATTATTGAAATAAGAATGAAGACATTATCTATATTTCGAACTATATTTTTTATGATATTAAGTTATCCATAAAAGCAACTAGTTTGAAATAATGAAGGTTGATATATGAATAATTTTTTCAAATTTCCTAACTTTTCTTGTGTGCCTATATAAAAATTCGTATTTACTTCGACCTTTTATAGTCAATTTAATCAAAAGGCATAATGATTTTTGAGAAATAATTATAACACTTCAATAATATAAATGCATACCTACCCCAAAACTACATTCTATTAAACTATAAAATGTTACAATACAGGTTGTTGCATGACCTGGACAAACTTACGGAACAAGGTCATTCAGAATAAAAAAGTTATAATATACATGGAGTCAATTCTCTATGGTTACATGTTAACATAGTTTTCAAATTTTTTCAATACTTTGTTAGGCGAATAAATTATTTTTTTTAAGTTTTTTAACAATTTGACAGTTTTCCCGAACTTTCAATTTAATTAATTTTTGATACACAGCGACAAATTCAATAATGCCTCATCGTCACTATTTACATCGAAAAAAAAACAAATACAATCAACTAGATTAGCCTTTAGGCAATTGCAAAATTGTGTTTGCCTCGCAAAAAAATTTGACTAAAATCCATACAAATAAACAACAAATCATTATACAGGGTGTCTAGAATTGAGTGGGACATATTTCAGGGAGTTTTCTTAAAAGAAAATAAATCGATTTTGCTCCCTTATAAATCAAGTGAGGATTCATGAAATTATTTTTGTCTTGCAAAAAAATTTACACTAAAATCTGTACAAATATAAAAACATATCACCTCCATCAATATATATAGCAGAGTACTTAAAAGCCATACCATATTTAATTTTCGCGGGAGGAAATAAATCGATTTTGCTCCCTAAAAGTGATGTCTTAAAAATAAGAATTTTTTTGGGGAATTTTATTTCCTAAAATTTTTTAATAAAATTTGGTATCCTTATCAATTAATTGGGCGTTACATTTTATTTTACGGATTTTTCAGAAGCATTTTCCAGTTTTAGTAACATTTTCTGGAAAATTAAGTTTTGGATGAAAAAAGTAGAGCACTTATTTAAGCTGAAACGCTCCTTCAATACACTGACAAAAAATTTAGAAAGAAAAATGAAAAAGTTTTTGAAAAAAATGGCATTTCGCAAACTAAAGCCCTCTGTGATGCTTACCATTCCATACCAAATTCAATTAAAATCTGCTTAGGAGGTATTTGCAAAAATAAAAATTTGGATTGAATTTCACAGGATTCCAGTCATGTAGATTATGTACCCATTTTTTTCCTAATATTTCTTAATCACTGCACTTTGTGATATTTTAATTGTATAAACTAGAACCATAAAACAGTACCTAATATCCTAATAAGTTAAAATAAATATATTTGACGCAAAAAAGGTTAGCTGTGCACATTAAAACTTTAATCCTCTCAAAAAATTAGATGTCTTAGTGGGTAGGCAAGGGGCAAGTGAATGCGCAGGAGGAAAACTTTTAGCGCGAAATGAAGAGTTAACCCACTTATTAGAAAGTAATACCTTTGCACAACGTTCTAGTTTCCAATAATGTCATTATGATTTAGGTATATATTTTTAATGCTATACATCAATATTTCTTAAATTTGCGCCATATATGAGCCCACTTTCATAATTGAACACAAGATTTTGAGACAAACTTGCGACACTTTTGATGAATTTTGCTTTCAATCGTTTTAAAAATTAAAAATGGATTACCCTGCGTTCAACGTCTTGTAGAAAACGGTGAAATGCAACGTCGTGGGCGAACCACTTGTAGCCGGTTGTAAACGGCTGACTGGTCAACTATGCTAGTTCGTACAACTGTCATTTCATTGCTCTGCTACGGCATCGCTCACAAAGAAAAGCAGTCTAATGCATTAAACATTTTAAGAAATTTAACTAACGGTACTGAAATTGCCTTTGATTCTTCATTATTTTTAAAACGGTTATCGCAATATTCCATATCCACTCTATTGGCATAACAATAAATGTTGTGTAATTTTTTTAATGCAAGTCAGTGCTATTCTTGGATATTTTAAGCGTTATTTTTATAATTAAAGCCGTTTTACACAATTATGTGTGTAATAAATTAAAATGTTTATTTTGATGTAATATACTCATTATACTCGTACAATAAATAATATTTACATATCTAATTGAGGTGTTAACTATGATAAGTGTATAAAAATAAACAGCATTTTCATTTTATTTTATTAAAAAAAAACAATATTCGAAAAAAATTTGCAAAAAAATAATACAGTTAATTTCAGTTTTCAAAAATCATAAACCAAATAAGAACAATAAATAATTATGCATTTAATCATTATATAATAGGGACTTACAATTAATTCGTAGTGATCTGAGTTATGACTTAATTTTTCTTAAAGTACACAAAAAGGTACTTAATGGTACATATTTTTAGACACATTAATGATACAGACTTTGAATATTATGAAAACCACGGAGCACAAACTGTTTTTAAATTCTACAATTAGTGAGAAAATTGGTGGTAGAATCTTTTAACGTCTTATTTAATTCCTTGGGAGGCTAATAATAATAATAATAATAATAATATCTCTACCCCTCATTCTAATCACAGGGATTAGCCCAGAAGTCGGAGACTTATGCGGGAGAGGGGGCGGCATATTATTATTAAGCAGGCCGCATTTGTTAATAACAAAACTAAATAATTAAATCTGGAAAACGTTATTAATAGTTTCTTGATATTTTATAATATATCAGCATAATTAGAAACCAGGCCATGTCAGTATCAATTCTCAGCAACTGTATCTATTATTACAGTTCACGAAAACAAACTGTTATTTCCTAATTTCTTTGAAAGCGACGCAAATTTCTGATGCCGAATGTAAGTACTTTTTTTGTACTCATTACGTACCGAAAATGTAAGGGACATTTTTTCAAATTATACAAATCCTCAATGGCTTATTGCATCACCGCCAATGTAAATGAAGAAAAACCGTTCTTCCATGATACTAAATGCTGTCAAAAATATAAAAACATATACAAGTTGCATTTGATTCTAACAATAATAGATGTTTATAATAATAATAGAAGTTTATTACCCAACAGAACATTCCATTTACAGAGCAATATACAAAATTTGTTCATGTACAAATTAAGTAAAAAAATTTCTAATTACCTGAAGGAGTATTATAAATATCACAATGATTACTAATTTTGTTATAAGTATTCGTCATCAAATGAACCGGAGAATTATGAGGTATATTCGTACGGTTAGGCAAACAATAAAATTGCTCATTTTGACACGATTCCAATCTAGGTATTCTAAAATTTATTTTTTACAGTAAAAATGAACGGTCTACTAGATTATAAATAAGTTTGTACAAAAATATTATAAAAGCAATTAAACGCCTTTGTTCCAAGGACTGCATATAAAATCTCTCCAACAATTCATTAGGATATCCTCGGGATAATGATTATCCTTCTTATACGATAAGTATTTCATAAATTTCCTTTGAACTCTTTCAATCATAAGTTTATTATTTCCATTACCAAGAATAGCACTGAGATCAGTTATAAATATAATAAATAATAGCGGTCCCAAATTTGATCCTTGGGGTAGACCGAAATGTACATGAATTCTTTACATTTATGACCATTATACTGAATACATCGCAGAATTATTACCCACTTGCTTGTTTTAAATGGAGCAATCTGCATATTATTGCATTTTTGGATTCTACGCAAAATTTTAAGTTAATTTTGTATACAATCATCAATTTGCCAATTTAATAAGTCATCGAATTTTTTTCAAATAGAACACCCTGTATACTATTCTACAGTTGAAAAAAAGAATCAAAATTTGGACCGAATGACATATCATTTGCATATCCGAGATCACAAAGTCTATTATTTCATATTGCCAAGTAGCCTGTGAAACAATGAGTCCAAAATTTTACTCATTTTTCAATTGAAGAATAATATACTGGGTGTTATATTTAAAAAAATCGCATTTGATGACTTATTAAATTGGCAAATTGGCTGCTAATTTTTGACCGCCCTGTATGTTTCTCAGACATTATGCGACTATTGCAAGAATTGAAAATAAAAGTGTTCCACTATTCAATATACAACATTTTTAATGCTTCAACCGCCATACGATTGTATAAAAATTTAACGTAGAGTTCAAAAATGCAATCCCTATATACAGAATGTACCATATAAAATAACCAAGTTGGTATCTACCGGAAATAGCAGAGGCCTTACTGATATAAACTAAATACAAATAACCAAATTTTCAAAATCGCCCTGTATATCCTTTTCCATATATCAATAATAATATATCAATCGGAGACGTTCGTGGTGGGCTAAATAAAACTCACTTTATTTTTATATAACTTTATTTAAACTATATGAAATGTTAGTAACATATTTCAATTCGAAATCTACTGTTCTAAAAATTCCCAAAATTAGCAATAACTTGGAAACAATTTTATTGTCAATTTCTTGGCCAGTTCAGTAAGGCTAGAGAATACACCACAGTAATTTTTGGGTAAAACAAAGTTTGACACATTACAAAAAAAATGTGAGAAATTTTCGTAAGAATAAAATTTTTGTAAATTTATTCATTTTATTCATATGTCGGAGAAGGTATTGGTGAAACTTTTGAAGATAAACAAGATGTACAGACTGGTGAAAAGGTACAAGCTGTACTAGGAGACTGATGGGATATGCTTTGTATTTCTAATTCTCCGATTATAGAGCAAACTCTTGATTTCGCAAGAGCGCGATGATATGGATCCATTCTTTTTACAGTCTGTGCTAAACTATAAAACAATGTTTCAACCTCATCTCTGTGGCTATCATTTTTTGGCAGATATTTTATAACTACTGGAGAAGCAGATAGTCCTGACGTCTTGGTTTTCTTTGCAAAGCGTGGACGTTCTTTTCTTGCACGTTTCCTTATAACAGACACAGTTTCTTCTTCACTATTACCAGAAACAGAACGATCAATTTCGGTGTTAGAAATTGTAGGTTTGATTTTTTGCTCTGTCACATCGTCTATGTGATCGGTATCGTCATCCGATGAAATGGAGGTATGTAAAGAAGAAGCGGTTGATCTTTCATGTAAATGTGGCAATAAAAAAATCATCTCGTCCTCAAATCTCCATTTTTTCTTTATAGTTGCAGACTGGTTTGATTTACGTTTTCTTAATATCTTTCTAAAACTGTCTCTTAGTGCTGTCCAATGCTTTTTGCATTTTTGAGCTGAAAAATTTTCAAATGTTCACTTCTTATATGGTAAGGTCTTTAAGTCAAACTCTATATACAGGGTGAACCTTAAATAAGTACAAATATTTTAACTGCAGGTGTAGTTAGTTATATAGATGAGTCTAGTGAGTCATTCAATTCAAATATCTACGGAGATATTAATTTATATAAAATACCCACAGTTTGAGGACTGCTCACCATATAAAGCACTAGCTTAACCTAATAAACCTAACGATATGCTGAAGGCGAGGTTGCCATATGGTCTCTAAAATAAATAATTTTTTACTTTTACGTAAATTAAATCTTATTTATATCGTTTTATTATCTTCACAGGCAATGTTTTTCTTTTAAATGTTTTGTGTACTTGGTGAAATACAGTGTAATTAAGTAAAATACAGCGTATTCAAACAGTGAAAAAATTGACATGCTCATAATGATCACATTCTGGATAACTGCGAGTAGAGAATCTGTTTTATCTATTTTCAATTTGATGTACGCACAAAGACATGCTTTATTGGTAGGGTATAGGATTGGCAAAGGGGAGGAGGTGGCCATAAACATTTTTATAAACATATTCCAATCATTCTTTGACATGTTGCCTAATTATTAACTTTCTTGAAGCTCATTTTATATAAAAGTTAGATTTCAAGACATTAGACAACATCCAATCTACAATACCATGACTCATGAAGAAATTTTGACTTTTATTCGATTGTTTTTTTTTTTTTGTAAAAAAACTACTAATTACGCGTTCTACACAGTGAACTATACTGCTGTTTAAATTATTTGTATTTTGTTTTAAGGGTTCACTCTGTATAATACATCATGTGCAATTTTCGTGAAATATTATTAAAATGTTGGTTGATGACGTATTTATCGCACTAACAGGAGGACTAGGAAGTTGAAATGGAACAGACGCCATAAGAACGTATAGATCGCTTATTGGCGGACATACGAACCTAAATTTGGTACAGGTTCTCATAATAAGGGTAATAATTTACAAGTCCATCATTTTCGGGAAAAATAGTTAAAAAGTCGATCTATAGAATAGAAGATGGATTGAACGAGGCGTAGTTTAACCACTTCGTTTACCTGACCTTAATCCTCAAGAGTAAGTACTACTTATTTAGGGACATTTAAATGGTATTGCTTACAAAGCCGAAATAGATACCAGAGAAGATAGATTAATGGAAAAAATAAATTTGGCGTCTATTATACTAAGGAATAATGAGGAATGAAGAGCGGCGAAATGTTTGGAAGCATGGGATGGTACCAGAACGAGACGTCTCGGAAGAACACCATTATTCGAGGAAAGGTCCTGACAGTAGGAGTCGTAGTACCAACAATAAGAGCCACTATCAATATAAGCGCGAGCTCAGAGACACCGACAGGGGTCTGTCTCCACAGAGCCTAGCCCGAGAACAACCAGGCCAGGTCAAAAATCCCGGCTAATACTAGGGATGTGCACTTTAATTCTGTTTCTGGCAGCGACCAGTTACAGGGGTCACGGCATAACAACCCGGAAAATCACTAAGTATCAAATACTAGACCTGCATCAGACAAAATGGGAGAACTTATCTAACTCTATATACTACTATCTACTACTCGATTTGTCTCAAAAATTATACATTGCAGCATTTTATTGAAGTAAAATAAATTTGAAGGAAAGACATTACACAAATATTCAATTCATTTTGAGTTATTTTACTGATTTTGTTCATTTCGAAAAAAATATATGAAATTGCTAAAGATCATCACAAATGCATAGTTTACGATTCTATAAAGGACATACAGACAAACATTCATTTTTATATACAGGGTGTCCCAAAACAGAAGGCCATACCATTAACCACATATTCTTTGGACAAAAAAAATGCGACTTTTCTTACGCCATTTTTTATTTGGGTGCCCCTGTTTCAATATACTGGGTGTTAAAGTTACATTTTAAAAAACTATTTTTGTTAATAATCCCATTGTTTTGTAAGATACACACTTGAAATTTTGCACGTACTTTTAACTTATTCCGGCATACTTTTCATGTAATTTTGGTAAAAAAAATCGAAGGGTGAATGGAGGTAACTGAGGGATGCAGTATCCTTTATCCCCTCCAATTATTTCTAAGTACGCCTATGCAGCTTTTTCTTGAAATATCAAACGTAGAATTTTCTTCTGATCATTTTATCTCTTTTGTAATTTTTTGTTTAAATGCTCCGTTTTGACTATCATTTTCAAGTAAAACTGAAATTTTGTGGATATACTTATTATTACAATACCTTGGCAACTTAGCAAATCGTAATACTTATTGAATCAATAATTGCTAATGGTAGTGAATGATAGATTTATGGGCACTACAAATTACCGTTTTTCTCCAAAACGAAGCATTTGAACAAAAAATTACAAAAGAGGTAAAATGATCAGAAGAAAATTCTACGTTTGATATTTCAATAAAAAGCTGCATAGGCGTACTTATAAATAATTGGAGTCGATAAAGGGTACTGCATCCCTCAGTTACCTCCATTCGCCCTTCGATTTTTTTCACCAAAAATGTTGATAAGTATGCCGCAATAAGATAAAAGTACGTGCAAAATTTCAATCGTGTATCTTAGAAAACAATGGGATTATTAACAAAAACAGTTTTTTAAAATGTAACTTTAACACTCTGTATAATGAAACAAAGACGTCCTAATAAAAAATGGTACAGGGAAAGTCGCATTATTTTTGTCCAAAGAATATGTGGTTAATGGTATAGCCTTCTATTTTGGGACACCCTGTATATAGAAGAAGAATAGACTAGTAAATTATTGCACACTAATTATGAAACATCCTGTACATATCCAGTATATCAACGGTTAAAGGTTCATTTACACACATCAGTGACGTATCAGTTCAGTGTCAGTTCAGTACCAGTGTTATTTATGGTCGATCACTGATGCCAGTTTACACATATCCGTCCGTAGTCCGTAAAAAGGAGTTAGTAGACGATCAAATAAAGTGATCTGAATATATTTATCATGCAGTTGATCAACATCTCGTATCAACTCGATACGCGTTTCATCCATTCCAAGCAATACAAAAATCTGATGTTTGTCAGCAAAATTACAAAAATAACGTCGTCGGCGTATTTAAAAGCCACTGAACGGACCCTGAAGCAGCACTGACAGTACTGATACGGCACTATAATGGATATGTATAAACACGCCAATTTAAAATCTAAGCAACGATTTTTTATTTTTCACTGATACTAATACGGAACTGACACGGCACTGATGCGTGTAGAAGACGCAGATATATCGTGATAAAAATTTAAAAAAGTACGATATACAAGGTGATACAGAACTTATCTACAAAATTTTTTTGAGTGTACAGGGGACTCTTACAAATACAATTTTGTAAAAAAAAAATCAAAAAGAGCAGTTTGAAAATGATTTAAAAATACACTTCTGCACGGTACTGTAAAACCTGATAAGACAATTTACGACCGGACAAAAAAATAGAAAGAAATGCTCACCCTGTATTATTGTATGACTACTGTCAAAATTAAATTGTGTGCCCATTACCATAATTGAATTATATTTCCTTGCATCTAAACTTCTTAATACGGTTCTGTCCATGCTATTATCACTATGTGTAATTATTTTAAATATTCATTAGCATGTTCAATACTTACCGCTTTGACCCAATTCTTCTCCAATAGCCTTCCAAGCCCTTTCTTTCTTGGTTGCATCGTAATAGCATTTATGACTATGGTTAAACAAAAATTCTTGTCCGCGGACAAGTTCAATGAGTTTTTCTGCATCCATTTTCAATGTATAAATGTATGTACTCAAATATGTTCTCTACTAATTAACTACCAACGGTTCTGGCGGTTTATCCAACGGTACTGAACTGAACGAAATACGAAACCTTGCTGGTAGAGTGCACATACAATCGACTCGTCTCGGATTCGCCTTGTCGGGTGCCTCGTTCAGCCAACATCGCTTCCGGCCGGCCGACCGTAGCTGAACCGAACCGAAGCTGTGCGCGGGCGCGTTTTCTACTTTATAAATACGTGAACTTGTCTGGCATAGCAAAGGTAAATAAATACAAGTGGCAAGTCTTTGGACAGCGTTTTTGCCGTAAAGATTCGGAACAATACGATTCAATGTTCAATGCCCGTGGTTCGTATGAAAGAGCATGTTTCAGCCGGATTCAAAATTCAAACAGTCAGGGGGGTGAAACTCATGGGAACAGAGTTGTTGGGGGCGCCATCTATAATTTCTGCATATAACTTCCTTCAAATCAGTATAGTTTTACACCACATATTATAGATATTTGTACTAAATTATTTAATTCATCCTAGGAAAGTAACGATGCCATATTTCCCACAATTATGAAGATCTACGACATTTTGAATTTTTTTATTGATAATGACCTTCAAATAACGTATAATAACATTAAATCAAAAATGTTTTGTTCTAATACAAATGCAAACATGTGTTAAGACACGTAAATTTTATACAATAATTGAAAATAAATAATATGTTTATTTATCTCTACTTTCTACATATAGAAGATATTTTAATCGAAAGTTACATATATAAAATGTATGGAAAGACGAATGAAACATTAATTTTCAAAAATAATAAATTTCATGTTTTTTATAGTTGAATTTTATGTTAATGTATAATAAAAATGAGAAAAATAAATACATATTTTTTGACAGGTACGTATAAATACTTAATTATATAAGTATTTTTTAAAATTGAACAGAAATAGGTATTTAATATTGTTGTTTAAAGTCGTAACTAAAATATTTATAATTAATTTAAAGCAATTCTCTATCACAATCTGACAATAATGCATTTGGTTCGGATTCGGTGGATCGCGGATCAGTCGAATTTTCAAATTAACTTTTATAAGTTGATATATATCTGTCTTTGTTGTCCTATCCAATGCAGGTGAACATGTAACTTAAAAATATATATATTTACTTGTAATATTCATTTCATACATTGCATAATATATGTTGTATTAGGTCTGTAACAACTAATTTTTGAATATTAAATTGAAAAAACTGTAGTGATGGAAAGGAAACTAACTGTTGTGTGCCTGCCTGCCAAGATGAAATTTGAAGACGGTAAATTATTTTAATAGTTTTAGATTATTCTATAAATATAACATCATTTTATTTGTTTTTAGTTTTTCACTGCCTACAAGTGTATAGAGGTGAGGAACATGTGTGGAATGTATTGGTAGTGATTGTTTAGAATCAAGAAATAGAAACTACGTAATTTATTATTGTGCTAATCATTATTATGATGTCTGGTTTGATAAAAGTGGAAAACTATACCTAATTTTTCTCTTCGGACAATATATCTACAAGACTTTCAATTTTGTCGGAAGGTATATTAAGTCAAATGTGCATAAATTTATAAATGTGGTTGCAACAAATGCCATCACATTAATGCCACCATATACCACACTTGAATTTTTTTTATATATGAATATATTATGAGTGCAAAATGTAAAAACACGTATTCTGTGTCCCTATAACTATAATATAATTTTAACTTGTACATTTTGTATTCTAGATACTTTGGCGACTATGTTTTTAAAATAAATTATCTTAATATGTGAAAGCACTGTGGGGCTAATTAGAATTCCTAGTAAAGTGTATAATAAGTAGAAGGAGCCAGTTGTATAAAACATCAAAATTTCTACCAAACCCTCCAATGACAATTGTGAATTTCCTGAACCATCGCAATATGTCGCTGCAGGGTCGTTAAGACGAAAAACTAAATTTGGGCTCAAGTTTGGTAATTATTAAGAAAATACAACTTTCTTCAGAGGGCAAGAATAAATAAATTGAAATGTAGGTAATATTCATGAACAGATTATTAGGAAAGTTAAACAATTTCAAAAAATGTTCTCCATATAAATTTAAAAATGTAATGTTCGACAAGTAAGTTTATGTATAGTAGCAATTATTTCCGAGCAAGGAGCAACTAAACGGAGGGAGGAAATTATAAAAAAAAAATTGACACAAAGAAAGATATTGGTTGTGTTTTATGAAAAAACATGAAAATTACAAAAACATATGTAACTGTATACTATTTGCACGAGTACAATTACGGCTAGAATTCAGACGACTTACGTCACACAATTTATTGTCAACATAATTTTCGATAGTTTGTCGTGTTAAAAACAATCATTTTTTGAAATTTACTGTAATATATAGTGCAAACATTTAGCGTAGTATAAAATAGTTTTATTATTATCAGTTGCAGTTTCTTAAATATTTTGATGAAAATATAATGAATTATCTTCGTATGCCGTAAGTCATGTGAATTTTTGCCTTAACTTTATACTTTTATAATGTATATTTTATTTGTTAGAATGATTTTCATTTATCAGAAATGTTTGTTTTAAATAAAAGTGTCATGAATTTTGAGGTTTTTTTTAACAGATAATGTAATTCCACTTTAATGTTAACAAATTTGATACATAAATAGTCAGGTTAATGTTTCCACATTACCCTGACTATTTTGTAATAAATTTGTTAACATTTTAAATAGTAATAAAATATTATTTAGTACGGATATACGCCCATAAATAACGCAATTTATAGTTATCTATATTGCCTACTTGAGAAAAGTTCTGTGCAGAAATGTTAGATGGCGCAGTAAGCACTTTGTTCCGCCTTCGACAAGGATAAAGTGGGCTATCTATTCTTGTTTAATCTGTGCAAACAGTGCAGTTATGCTGTGCTAACATGCGACCATCGTGGTCAACCAAGTGGCGCCTTTCAACACGTGGTACAATAAATATGAATAAATTTTGCACTATCGTGTTACTGATAGTGCAAAATTGAATACTTTATTGATGATCATGCATTCTGTTTACCGATAATACAACAGAACAATACAGTATGGGCTAAAAATGAATTTTCCGATTATAAAATTTGTAGGGAGGGTTATTTTTTCACAGGTAAATTTAGCGTAGTATAAAATAGTTTTATTATTATCAGTTGCAGTTTCTTAAATATTTTGATGAAAATATAATGAATTATCTTCGTATGCCGTAAGTCATGTGAATTTTTGCCGTAACTTTATACTTTTATAATGTATATTTTATTTGTTACAATGATTTTCATTTATCAGAAATGTTTGTTTTAAATAAAAGTGTCATGAATTTTGAGGTTTTTTTTTAACAAATAATGTAATTCCACTTTAATATTAACAAATTTGATACATAAATAGTCAGGTTAATGTTTCCACATTACCCTGACTATTTTGTAATAAATTTGTTAACATTTTAAATAGTAATAAAATATTATTTAGTACGGATATACACCCATAAATAACGCAATTTATAGTTATCTATATTGCCTACTTGAGAAAAGTTCTGTGCAGAAATGTTAGATGGCGCAGTAAGCACTTTGTTCCGCCTTCGACAAGGATAGAGTGGGCTATCTATTCTTGTTTAATCTGTGCAAACTGTGCAGTTATGCTATGCTAACATGCGACCATCGTGGTCAACCAAGTGGCGCCTTTCAACACGTGGTACAATAAATATGAATAAATTTTGCACTATAGTGTTACTGATAGTGCAAAATTGAATACTTTATTGATGATCATGTATTTTGTTTACCGATAATAGAACAGAAGAATACAGTATGGGCTAAAAATGAATTTTCCGATTATAAAATTTGTAGGGAGGGTTATTTTTTCATAGGTAATAATATTTTTCGATTTTTTTAAATTGCAAGTTAACACTCATGAATAATAGTAAGTAAAATATTACAACGTCAGTGGTCGACGCGTGTAAAGTCTAAATCGAAAATAAATTAATTTGACAGTTGAGAAATACCAAAACAACGCTTTCCTCCGTTCTTTGTATGCATAGCAAGCACCAAAATTGAATAAAGGATAAATGTAGATTACCCTGTAGAAACATAAATCATTTCAAAAATAGCACCATGCGGTAATAACATCACGTTTCTATAGAAAAGTCATAAAATATGCAATAATTTTCATGCACCATAAAGGGAATACAATAACTAACTTAGGTTTAGGATTATATTTGTGCACTTATATGAGTGAACGGCAAAACGGACATGATATTTTTAGGTAAGTATAATGCCGGTCTTACTACATATTTCTTTTAATTTACTAAAGGAAACAACTTAAAAGACATTACATCTTTCTAAAGAACCCCATAGACGATACATTTTTGCTGCCATTAAAATTTAATAAACATTTTTTTGTGCAACTAGGTAAATTAAAGAAAATGTGCGTTGTTTCTGTATAAAAAAATACAGATACGAGATAAACAAATTAAATAAAAAATTAAAATTATTGTTAAATGAAAAAGGTAGTTAGAACAGAAATTTTTCGAAATTTATTTATTCCTTTGAATTATCGAGCAAATAATATTAAAGAAAAGATGTTTACTTTTTTTGGAATTCTGCGTAGTTTAGTCAGAAATAATTATTTTTTAAATGTATGGGGTTCATAACAGGAATATTTTTTTAACATTTTCACATAGTAAGCGTCTGTCATGGTGACAGTTTAATAGTAATGATCACAGTATACTAAGCAATCAAATCAGTAGGGAAACTCAGCTTTCCCGCGTCTTCCAAAAATCCGCCATCTTGTTGGCGACTGACAGTTATTACTATAATTTCTGTGTGTCAGTTAGGTTTTTTGAATTTTTGACATTATTACATGGTTATCCACTCGTTATCGTTATTGTACTTATATTCCTGCTTTGTATGTCGTGTTGAGTGTTTAGTTATTTGTGTTTTTATATTAGTGATTATTTATTAGTGGAGCTATACCCAGTAAATAATAAATAAACTATGGGAGGAAATAAATGTGTTGTAAAAAACTAACGCATAACGCAGCTCTGGGCGTAAAAGGCCTGTAAACCGTTTTATATATGGGAGACCAAGTTAGACGTGATAGCTTAATTGAGAAAATCCTAAAGAAGAATTAAAACATGAAAGGGGGCAAAGGATTTAACTCCAAATAGGAAAGAGACTGCTTTCATACATGAATGAAAGAAACCACTCCATACACCTAATAGAGTAACAGGAGTTTTTGGTTATGTTACCTATATATATATATATATATATATATATATATATATATATATATATATATATATTCATATATATATTGTAAACCTTAAAATAAATTGTACCTAATACTCAAGCTTTAATTTCATTTCGTACTTTCCTAAAAAAAAAATGAGTAAAAATATAAAAATTACACTGGGCTTAAATTTGGTAATCTGCTAACAAAATAAGGTAAACATATACATCTTCAAAAGTACTACAAAATATAAAATAAAACTACACTACTAGTTTCCATGTTCTCGCAAATTTTTTATATAAATTTAAATTCATACTGATTTTATAATCAAATTCAAATTATATCTGCTAGAAACCTAAATTAAGACAAAATGTGACCAAAACCTCAATTTACATGAAACTGCACTGGATTACAACAGTTAATTTAGAATTAATGCAAAAGTATTAAAACTACGAACAACTTTGGTTATGTTTACGCCAAATTATTAGCTATTTTTTCGTATGTTCTCTGGGATCCGCCATATTATTGGCGACTTTTTCTAGAGTGGGGGTATTTAAAACCTGCCAGACGTATTTCATTCATAAATTGTCTAAGATTCCGTACTGATTGCTTACGTTTCGTTTTTTACGTTTCTTTGTTTTCTTAGTTGTGATCTTTGTGGTTGATTTTGCATTTCATTCGATTTTTTTACAATAGTGAACCATCGTACTATTATTAACCGTCAATATGCAGATATGCATTTTATTTATGGTTTCTGTAATGGAAATAGTCTGGAGGCTCAAAGAGAGTATCGGCAACGTTTCCCTGATAGAAGGCAACCTTGTGCAAGATTGTTTAGGTATAAATTCATGCAAGAGTGATGAATCAGGTGCCCTAACTCCACGATATCGTGAATGTGGTCCTCCAAGGAGGCGTAGGCATGATTTAGACAAAGTAATTTTTTGAACGTATTCCTAATGCGAGTGTAAGAAAACCATCTGCCCGCTCTAGAACAAACATTACAAAGGGGATGGCGTTATCAATTTGCACAATCTTCATACGTGATGTAATGAAAATCCTCCTGCTACTTTTGAAATTCATCAACAAGGATTTTCAGTGAACATTTGGGCCGGTATTGTTGACAATAACCTTCTGGGCCCATTCCTTCTACCGAATATCTAAGCTTTTTAGAAAATGATCTTCCAGATCTGCTAGACGATATTCCTCTTCAACTACGAGCAACCATGTTTTTTACAATATGGAGCTCCTCCACACTATACTCTGAAAGTGCGGGATTTTTTAAACTGTTCATTCCCGGCAAAAAGGATTAGTGTGGAAATGATGCGCTCATAAAATGGCCACCTCGTTCGCTGGATTTAAATGCGGATGATTTTTATTTACGGAGTGACGCGACGTAAAAAGAATGGTATATGCCACGCTTGTGACTACCATTGAAGAGTTGCTATAACGTATTGGTAAAGCTTTCGATACCATACGAATTCAACATGAAATTTTTCACCATGTTCGATTCAAGATTGCATGCCTGTATTTCGGTCCAGGGTGGACAATTTGACACTTTACTTCGCACTCGGAATTAAGATTTTTTTATGCAGTCATAACATAAAATTCAAAATAAAAATTTATGTTTTATTCTTTTCCTGTCTTATGTTAAATAGTAACTTGTAAATACGCCAGTGGGTCCATTTCAACCTGCAGACTATTTCCATTACAGAAAGTGGCAATCATTACAATGAAACTGCATATGCCTAATAAGCGAAAATGTTAAAAAGATAATTATTTCTGAGTAAACTATGCAGAATTCGAAAAAAAGTATATTATCTGTTTGATAGTTCAAAGGAATAAAAAAAATTCTGTTATGTTAGTTACCTACCCTTATTTATAACCGATTTTGATGCAACATGATAAATAAAGACCCTTATGATATGATTATTACCTACACTTTTCATACCATTATCTTAATCAGAAAAAAGTTGCTTTAAAAATATCCAAATAATAAGACCACTTTGGAGGACCATATATCAATAACGTTGCTCCGGAGGACCAATGTTTATAGAAACTTTTTTTGCAAAATTTAATTTCAGATCCCCACCAAGATTTCCTTTAGCTCCCCCTCTAAAAATATTAACGGGGTACGGCTCTGGTTACATTGTACTCGCGACCTTCAGGAGTTTCTTGATTTCAAGCGTATCAAACTCCGCATGTAACATACATAGTAGGATGTGCTGTCGTCTGTGGGTCCCTTAATAATCCTAATGGGATTATAAACGTTAAAACAGGTTTACGAGATCTGAATGAAAAATCAGAAGTTACTTTAAATGCAAACGCGGTCATTTATAAATTTAATTTATTCTATGACAAACACAAGAAGCAAGAAACTGTTCACGTAAAAAACACCTGTCATTTTCAGTTTCCAACATTCTAAGGAGGTACCTTTGAATTTCTATTCTCTCTATTATAAGCAATACATACAAAAACTGTATATTCAGTAGATGATTTGTTAGTGGTAATAGTATATTACATACCGAGGTGAAAAGCGTTTTATTCTTGTCGAGAAAAAAAGACCATTTTGTGTACTAGTTTATTTACGTGAGAAATTAACAAGATCCCTATTATAACTAGATTAGAGATAAATAAACGTCTAGTTGGCATTTGATAATGGTTACCATAGTACTAAAAAAGTCAAACATACAATCTTAAATTATTTGTACTCATCCTCAACTAAGAGAAGCCGCTGAATGTTTGGAAAAACATTTGTTACCTAAGAGTCGTGCAGCGTATGACAAAGTTTATGATGTTTTCAAGAGTTGGTTCTTGCAAAAAGATTATCAGAATGCTGTTTGCTGAAACTATTGTGATAGCATTTAGCGGAATTGCCAAAATCAAAGTAGATATCTCCAAATTTTCGAAGTTATTGGCATTTTTGAAACAAAACAAACACTCTCCAGTGAGAACATTGCGGCGTTTTTGAAGAATGCACCCAATGATATGCTACCTATAAAGGTTGCACTCTTAATTGGTGTATCAGGTTCATGTCGAAGTGACGAACTGTATAAAATGAAATTAACTGATGTTAATATCGTGGAAAATAAGGTTCACATCGAAATTCCGACATCAAAAATCTACCATTCAAGAGTATTTATAGTGAGTAATGAAGAATGGGTAGCGTTAATTGAAACATATGTTGCACTTCGTTTAGACGTTCTAAATGAAAACTTCTTTTTACACAATTCGATAAGATAATTTCCCACAAAAAATTGCAGTTACATTTTTTCGAGATGATTAAAAACTGATTAATTTCTCGAATGTCTACAACCACAGTCAAAACTGGCCAATTAGGAGAGTGAAAGTCGCGTTAGAGTAGGTGAAAAATTATGGAATGAAATGAATTATATAGAAAGTCTTGGAATCGTTTCTATGACATGCGTTTGTTTGTCAACAAAAGTGAAAAAAAATGCAAAATCAACACAAAAATGAGTGAGAACCTTGAGAATTTCTTGATTCCGGCTGAAATCCAAGCAAGAAGCCCAAGAAGGAACATTACGTATGATACCAGTGAAAAGCAAAAGTGTGTAAGGAATTACTGGAATTCGATAACTGGCGAAAAAAAAGGGCATCGGAGAAAGAGCAATTACAGAAGAGGTGTTACTATCTTCCTTTTTCAATGTGGAGAAACGGTTTGCTACCTCTTCGATGTGGACAAAATATTCCATACTAAAATCAATGTTGAAAGTGCACAAAGTTATTGATATTTCTAAGTACGGTAAACTTATTTCATATTTGTAAGTACAATCAAGAAATTATAAACCAAAGAAGGCAAAGATACTGGAGAAACTAAATAGAAGAATTTTTGAAAAAAGCGCCAAATGAGAAATATTTACAATTTAATGTAGAATACACGATTTTAATATTTCCATTTATACATTGGGCGTTTTATGGAACTCTTTACCGGTTGCAACGATCAAGGGAGTCACAGTTGCTTGTCAATGCATTGAATTAACCTTTTTGGATACTACCCATGAATTTTATATCAACCGGGCCATTTTTGCTAAAAATTTGCAGTTTACCAAGCGCTATAATTAAAAAAAAAATCCGTTCTAAATCGCACAATTAATAAACTTTTTACAGACCGACCTCAAAACAAATGGGTCACACTGTATATGCCAATATAGGCACTCATATTCTGGACACCCTGTATATGAATGCGGATAATGAAAAGAAAAAGTGGCTAGGTAAACCACCCATATCGTTCAATGGTAGAGGTAAAACGAATGTTATAATTAACGAAGAATTGTTCTTATTAAGAAAGACAATGTCGCGCGTTTACAACTGTCGATTACTGTCGCTTTAACCTCTTCTCCTAGGTCAACAACTTGGTGCATCGGCGCCTAAGACCAGTTTTGCAACAACTCCGGTAGCCTGGCGTCTAAAGTTAACTGTTTTCCCTCAGACTGTTCACTTTTTAAGGCGAATAATTGAATGAAAATTATAGTCAATTATTTCACGAAGTAAATCCAATAACTCAATGCATAGTCTGTGCGTGCCAAACTTTAATGGCGGGCGGGTCTTACGTCATCAAACAACATAAATTCTTATGAACATGGATTTGGAAATCCTTTGTTTTCTTCGAGATAGAAGAGAATTGCAATTTGTTATGTCTCAGACATTTTCGTAATACATAGAAGCCACGATTAGTCTAATTTTTCAGAAAAATTAATATCTGAGAAATTTCAAGGTGTACCATATCCAAACGAAGAACAAATTTCTTTATTTTTAAAAACTTGCAAAAATTCCAATTCAGGGATATACTGCTGAATTAGATCGAACATTTAGCTTTAAAAGTTAATTCAGTAAAGAATGCTGAGATAAATTATAAATTGACTTGTTCAGAATTTTTCAATTTTATTCAGGACAAAATGGAACTATTAGGAAACAAATCATATAATTAAAACAATTCAAATATTTTACAGTTCTGGATTTATTTGTATTGTGTTTGCTGTTCTTATGTAAGTTGTTAAAATATTAGTTATTTTATATGAACAAAAGATATAAAAAATTCATAATAATGAGTTAAACACAAATTTTTAAAATATGTAAATACATTTCCATGATATGTTCTTTTTTATATACATTTTTTTATTAGGTATTAATAAAATTGTATAAAACCATCGTTACCTAAATCGCGTCGGCTTTGTAATGCTTGTTTGTCGAATCACCTGAATTTCAATCTAGAATTCTGTAGTGATGTAGTGTTTGGAAACATACACATCATGCCATAAATGTCAAAATTTGACATTTGATATTATCACTATAATAAGTTTTAAAAGAACCTAATTATTTAATTTGATTTGCAAAAATATTAATATATTATTCAACGAGCGGTAATGCAGGTCATAACTCACGCAGATGAAGTTTGCAGCACGAGCGCAGGCTGTAATTCATCAAGTGAGTTATGACCATTACCGCAAGTTGAATACTATAATTTATCTACGACTATAACAATAAATACTAAGATACAAGTATCGAGAAAGAAAATTGATTTGAAAACGTCAAAATTATTATGTTAAAATATCAAATGACATAGTCCCCTCAATGATAATAATTGACAGTTCCGCCTACTGAGAGGCGTTGGCAATTTAATAATTTTAAAATCTTTTAATTATTAATTCCTTTCCACTTGTTAAAAATTCTTTCCATTTCACACCAATGGAACGTATTTATCGGCTTAAAAATTTCCAAGAATTTATTGTGTACACTATTTACATACCGAATTATTATTGTAGAGTGAGTGAGTTATAATAACTCACTATAAAAACTCACGCTATTTGTTTATTGATACTATTAATAATTGCTCAAAAGCAGTTGAATAATTAATATATAAATTAATAGGAGTAGATAAACGTATTTATAGAAACTTCCCACAATTTTTTATAAAATATATATAACAGGGCGTCCGGAAATGATGAGCAGGGGATAATTCTAGACCGAAAATAAATGCTACCTCTTTCTATAACATTTTTTCCAAAATTGATTATTAACGGAGTTACAGGGTGTTAAAGTTAAAATTTTATTTTGGATATTTGTAAATAACTTCTTAAGAAATCCAAATATTTACATAAAATATGTAAACCGGGGGTTTCTGTGGACGAGAAATTCAAATATGTTTCTAATTTTGACGTCACTAGTAGAGGGCGCCACTTGTGGCACACCATGTTTCTATTAAATCTGCATCTGACTATTGAAACAATCGATTCTCTTACATGTTATATCTGAAAAAGGAGTTAGGAGTAACAGTTTTCGAAATAATCTTATTTGAAATATTCAGTGCACCGATTGAAAACTGTTATCATTTCAGTTAAGACTGGCGTTTCAAGGACAAATAATCATATCTAAAGATGCACAAAAAAAATACACCCAGTAGCTGGAGGTTCTTATTAGCTTAGTACTAAAATATAATGCTGAAATTGAATCATTTCCTTTAACTTTTGAATGGAAAATGTGCTAGAGCACATGAAAAACCGTGAATTTGTACCTTATCACTGTGTTCTATACACCGTGAAAAATACTTGATAATTTACATAAATTCAAGTGTTACAAGTTTTTTAAAAGAATTCTGCGGGATGCGATAAAGTTTATAATGTCGTAAACAATTTTCTCAATGTGTAGTTGACTTGTAAAATGCAGGAGATTTTATGACAAAACATAATATGTGAAAATTATGCTTTTATTTCTTATTCTATATGATTTGTCTGCCTAGAAATTGTTTTATATCCTGGAGAAAACTCGTATAATTGACATAGTGAAGAGATATTCTTTCTAACTTACTCAGATTTTTTTAAGACTGTCTCAACAAACAGCTATGGAATTCGTTGAAAATTTGCGTATAGAAACAGCGCCCTTAAAGTGCCTTTTATACTGAAAATACAGCAAAATGTTACTTGGAAAAGTTGTTCAGAACGGTAAATTATGGAGATGTGCAAAATTTTAAAAAAAATCGGCCTACTTTGATGCTTTGTTGAAAATGGTTTCATCAAATCTCACCGATCTTCTTGAAATTTTGCACGTCTCTATAATTTACGATGCTGAACAACTTTTTCACGTAACACTTTGCTGTATTTTGTGTCGATAGTCAGATGGATACATTGAGATGCAAAAAAGTTCTGCCATTTAAAAGAAACATGGTGTGCCACAAGTGACGCCCTCTACTAGTGACGTCAAAATTAGAAACATATTTGAATTTCTCGTCCGCAAAAACCCCCGATTTACAAATTTTATGAAAACATTTGGATTTCTTAAGAAGTTATTTACAAATATCGGAAATAAAATTTTAACTTTAACAGCCCGTAACTCCGTTAATAATCAGTTTTGGAAAAAATGTTATAGAAAGAGAATTTATTTTCGGTCTAGAATTATTCCCTGAATTTTTTGCTCATCATTTCCGGACACCCTGTATAGTACTTAGTGTAAAATTTAAATTTATTAAATGTATTTTATATAACGTCATGTTTTACTAAATAGAATTTTACGTTACTCTTTGGAATTTGAAAGATATGTCGTGATGATGTAACTGAGCAAACAGATAAATATTCAAAAGGTAAGCAAAATTTCAAGACTGATTCGTGGTGTAGATGAACAACACATTCATGTTTAATATAAATATGTACTTATACAAGGTGTTCGGTAAGTACCTACGAATCGCTCGGAACTACAGATGGGCAGTTCCGGAGTGAACTGGTTTAAAAGAACGGGTTTCGACACTGAACTGCGAGAATCAGTTCTCAAGAAGTTGACAAATCAGTTCTTTCCGAATTGATTTGTATCGATTGATGTAGAGTGCGAGAGATATTTTCAAGTTTAGACGAAGTTTAGGAACTGTTCAATGAATAGTGAACGAGTGTTCACAGACTATATGAGCTTCAAAATCATACGGGCGATCTGAATAACTGACTGGTGATCCGATTGCGGAGCGTTAATATCATTTTTAGTTAAATATAATATCCAAGAACTGCATACCAGCGCACATAGGCGTCCGTATCAAATTGTTACATTAATAAAAACGATATAGGCATATGCCATTAATTATAATTATATGATGTATAAGAATTAAGAACTGAATTTTATTAACAAGTAAAATACAACAACTTTACAAAAATATAAATTAAATTCTGCAATAAAAAATAAATAAAAATCAGTATCTAAATGATTCGAGATATTTTGGAAAAAAGAGGCTTCAAATATTTTGATTAAGAATTCTTATTCTAAAGTCTAAACGCTAAACGGTGCTGTGATAATTACATTCCACTAGCGATTTAGGTTGTAAAAGTGTGTTTAGTCATAGGCGTTCCACGTAGAATCGAAAAAGGGGTCCAGTTTTTCGAGAAAAACATTTGCGATTTCTTTAGGAAATTATGTTTGTCGTATTCTTATTCACTTTCATTTGAAACTCTTGTCTAAATTTTGGCAACCTAATCTCAAAGGTTTAACTTTTCATAGACTCATCCTTGTAACTTGCTTACAAGGACGACTTGCTTGTTATCCCATTGTTCTGAGATTTTCGTTGCTTATGTATACTTATAAAGTAACTATTTTGACACTATTTAGTCATAGGCGTCGCACGTATAATTAAAAGGGGATCAATTTTTCCAAAAATTATATTAGCGATTTCTTTAGGAAATTTTTTTTAACGGATTCTTTTTCAGCTTTATTAGAAACCCCTCTATACCAAATTTTGACAACCTACCTTCAGCGCTTCTTTACTTTTCAATAAATATGTTTTATGTCACCGATTTCAGATCCCTACCTCATGTGACACATGTTATTTAGAAAGTTTTATGATAAGATAAATAAGAACAAATAGTTATGTAATAATATTGTTACAGAAAAAAATATCTAACACTCAATGTAAAAATTGTTATGACAGATGGCATCCCATTTAAAAAAAAATAGTGAAAGAAAAATTTATCGACAATGTGATACTAAGCTTAATAAAAAACAAGTAGTAACACTAAACTCTTTGTCTAACTAATAATTTTAAAAGTAACAGATAAGCGAACATAAAAAAAACTTAATTTTGTGTGTATTTATTGAAAAGTAAATAATCTTTAACTGTATATAGGTCGCCAAAATTTGGTAGAGAAGTTTCTAACGAAGCTGAATAAGAATCCATAGAAAATAATTATCTAAAAAAATCTCAAATGTTATTTCTCGAAAAATTTATCCCTTTTTTAATACCACGAGCGACGCCTATGGCTAAATTAACATACTTTTACTACCTAAATCGCTAGTGCAATGTAAATAAATACATAAAAATATCGCAGTACTAAGAGAAAAGTCAATATATTGAGAAAAAAGTCAAGATATTGAGATTTTTCTCATTATATTAAGAAAAAAGTTAATATCTTGAGAATAATCTCATTATATTGAGAAAAAAAGTCAAGATATTGAGAATAATCTCATTATATTAAGAAAAAAGTCAAGATATTGACAATAATCTCAATATATTGAGTTTTCTAAAAATAAAAAGTATGTTTGACACCAGGGTGCTTTCGTACGACAGACTTATTTGTGCGGTACTACTTGCACAATAAATACGGGACACTGTGCTGTGGCCGCACGATGCAGGTAAACGTACGCGTTTATGAGTATTCTAATAAATGTTGTGTTGGCCAGATACATTAACAGGTAACCAAGGAATGTAAAAGTGCAATTACAATACTAAGTAACTAAAAATTGAGGACATGGCTTGTATACTGCCCTCATGTTCAAATTTTACCGTGCAAACTCAGTTTGCGCAACCTAAAACTTTAGTAAAATGAAGTTTACGCAAATCGCGCTTTTTGGTTTGTGAGAGCTACAGTTTTGCTGTCCACACGTACGTACTCGTTTGCAATAATAGTGACACTATTTAAAATGAATTTTGCGATTTATTTTGAACTGCTGACGTATTTGTAATGAAATCTACTTTCAATTTTTAATATTAATCCTTAGTTGTTTCATTCACCAATAGATATTTAATGAGATTTCTACTCAGAAGGTCCAGAAGTTCAAAAACTATTTTGAGGGAGTAGCATTATTATTGCAAAAGCAAATACAAACCGGTTTGCACAAGTAGGAGCGTTGTAATTCATGTGCATTTAGCCGACCCATAATACCGTTGGTACACAGAAAAAAATTCTTAAGCTAATTATATCTTGTTAAGTGCAACTTTTCATACAGTAAAATAAAAGCACTCATATTCCGGACACCTTGTATAATAAAATAAAAAAAAATGCAGAGATGCTTAATCCGAATGAAATCCCTGACTTTATATTTATAACAGTTATTATTATTTTAGTTACAACCCGTGTTGTAGATAAATATATAATTAGTAAAATATTCACAATACTTATGGGTAACAAGAAAATATATTTAGGTACCCAACAGCCTCACAAGTAAATAATAAAATATTTAATGTTTTACGGCCACATCTAGGTAGGTAAAATATCCAGTGAAATGAACAAAGGCTACATTGTATTTGTAAAGGGCACTTATCGATCTCACCACTATGTTTTACCCAATGTTATATATCAATATATATAAATGTGAAGGGTTAAAAATGAAATGATTGATAAAGAATTCTAATTGAATTAAAAATTAATTTAACTTAATAAAAAATACGAGGGAAAACATCTAGGTTTCAATAAATAATTCTAATAAGTTTAGATACACCGGCTTTCTTTGCAAGTTTGAGTATTTTATTTGTTGTTATTAGGTATGCAGTGTTAAAAATGAAAAAATTTATAATATAAGTAAAATATTGCATAGAGGGAATTCGGACCTTTTACAGCTAACATTCTTCATCGATCATCAAAATTGCAGACTGCATGCAATTTACGTTGCACTTTTTCAGTTACAGTCAGATGACTGTTATACAGGGTATCCGGAAATTATGAGCAAAAAATTCAGACCAAAAATAAATGCTTCCTCTTTCTATAACATTTTTTGCCAAAACTGTTATTAACTGAGTTACAGGGTGTTAAAATTAAAATTTTATTTTCGATATTTGTAAACAACTTCTTAAGAAATCCAAATATTTACATAAAATTTGTAAATAGGAGGTTTTTGTGGACAAGAAATTCAAATATGTTTCCAATTTTGACGTCACTAGTAGAGGGCGCCACCATGTTTCTTTTAAATGGTAGAACTTTTTTTGCATCTTAATGTATCTATCTGACTATCGAAACAATCGATTCTCCTACCTGTTTTTATTTGAAAAAGGTATTCCTTGCTGAAGTCGGCAGGCGTAACCATTTTTGAAATAATCCTATTTGAAATGCTCAGTGCACCGAGTAAAAACTGTTTTGGTTTCAGATAAAGTGCCTTTTCTGCTGAATATACAGCAAAATGTTACTTGAAAAAGTTGTTCAGAATCGTAAATTATGCAGACGTGCAAAATTTCAAGAAGATCGGCGAGGTTTGATGAAACCATTTTTCAACAAAGCACAAAGATTTTATCAAAGCAGGCCGATTTTTTAAAATTTTGCACATCTCCATAATTTACCGTTCTGAACAACTTTTTCAAGTAACATTTTGCTGTAGTTTCGGTAGAAAAGGCAGTTTAACTGAAACGATAACAGTTTTCAATCGGTCCACTGAATATTTCAAATAAGATTATTTCGAAAACTGTTACTCCTAATGACTTCAATAAGGTATACCTTTTTCAGATATAAGATTGGAGAATCGATTGTTTCAATAGTCAGATGAATACACTAAGCAGCAAAAAAGTTCTGTCATTTAAAAGAAACATGATGTGCCATAAGTGGCGCCCTCAGTGACGTCAAAATTAGAAACATATCTGAATTTCTCGTCCGCAAAAACCCCCGATTTACAAATTTTATGTAAATATTTGGATTTCTCAAGAAGTTATTTATAAATATCGAAAATAAAATTTTAACTTTAACATCCTGTAACTCCGTTAATAATCAGTTTTGGAAAAAATGTTATAGAAAGAGGTAGCATTTATTTTCGGTCTAGAATTATCCCCTTCTGAATTTTTTGCTCATTATTTCCGGATACCCTGTATATAGGAGACCAAACGACCGAAGCATATTCAAGTGCATAAATGTTATATACAATGGTTTCAGCGTTATCTATATTTTCAAAAATTTTCCGTAAAAAAAAATTTTTATTATAAGCAGACTTGTGATGGTATTTATGTGTTCAGTGGACGACAGCTTTTCGTCAAATAGTAGGTACCCTAAGATCTTTGACAAACTCAGGTCTATATTCTGTAATGTTTTTAAGCTCATAATATTTGATTTCTAGGACACAACATTATATATCTTAGCATTTAATGGCATTTTATTCAACATAGATACACGCATTCGCCATTCATTAATGTTTAAACAATGCTGGAACATATAGCAGTTTTGCAGAGAGTTAACTTCTGTAAAACAAATTTTAGATCATTCGCATATAAAAGATATTTAACATTAAATTGTTAATAACGTCATTAATAAACAAGATGAAAAATATAAAACCCAGACCCTGAGGCAGAATAGATTACGTCTACCTGACTTCTTCCATCAGTAAGTAGCTTCGCTAATAAATTGAGTTTTTCGTACAAGGTTAGATATTGTTCAGCGGCCAACTATAAAACCTTGCTGAGATTCGATAACTTGATTTTGCAAATGGTGGGAGATATGGTCATGAAATACAGCTTCAAAAACCTTAGAAAAATTATTTAATATGCTATAGATCGATAATTTTCAAATTAATTGCGATTAACTTTTTTTAATACAGGGCAAAGCTTTTTGCAATTGTTTAGAAAAGTTAATTTCTTTAAAGTAAGATTAAACAACATACAAAGAGGTTTGCATAAAATGAACAATATTTAAGAAGAAATGCTGGAATGCCGTCAGGCATATGTTTTTTAATTGCCAACATAACCTCATCTTCGGTAATTTTAAATAATATCAATGACAGAACATTGTAGTAAAGTAATCCGACACATTTATACGTCCACCATTAAATTTATTTCCTCCAAGTGGGATGGTGTGTATCCCCACTCAGGGCTGCAATCATGAACTCTTGCTTTTTAGATTCGATATTCTCTCATTAAAACTAAGACGGACTTGAAATAGTGTATTATACAATATTGATTACATGCCATTATTATAATATTTCGATATCAGAGTTACTAATTTCTGTCTTAGGCAATTTGATACCTTTTATTCACCAGCAGTCAATACAAATATTTTAAGAGTCTTTTGCCGAAACGGCATAAACCGCTGGTGTGTATCGCCCTGTGTGTGTCATGCACAAATTGAAATTATGATATAAATTTTAATTCTAAGCAACTTTCCTCAATATATTTTTGTACTGTTAAAAACAAAGGCAGTTTATTCACTGATTTTCTGATCGTCCTATACATGCAACATGAAAGTTCTCGCCAACCGCCTTTTGAAGACAAGCAAACATTTTAATCAAGAATGCCTTTTTTCCGTAAAATGAAAAATAAAAATGTTTTCCCTCTTTTCCACTTTAACCGTGGACATACTATACAGGGTGAATCTTAAATAAGTACAAATATTTTAACTGCTGGTGTAGTTCGTCATTTAAATCAGTCTAGTGAAAGCCATTTTTAAAAATTTCTAATATTTACGGAGATATTATTTTTTTTAAAAAATACCCACATTTTGAGGACCGCTGGCTGATTTTTCATCCAACAACGTAATGAAACATATGATTTGTTGCGAGGTTGCCATATCTCCTCCAATATAAATATTACGTTTCCTTTAACGTAATAGTTCTATTTTAAAAATACTTGTTTTAAGCATAAGTACAGTAAAATTGGGTATGTAGTATGATACGCAGCAATATTAACATGAATTTTAACATCTGAACTAACCTTACTATACTTCAACGATTAAAAATGAATTTCCGCAAGTTCAATACTACCGCAAAATATTTAGGAAGATATTACGTGATATTACTATGTCCAATGTTCAAAAATTATACATAACCGTGCACACAAGCTTACCTGTTTGTTAAAAAATTAACTATTTAATCAGTAATCCACATTTCACAAGTTAAATGTCATTGTACACTGTTAGAAAGGGACACAAAACACAATTTCCTTAAGTTATTTTATGAAGAATAACGAAAAACTATGCACGCGTTTTTTATTTAAAATGGAAAAAATGTCAACTTTTAGCAAATTTTATTGCTATTTTCATGCATTATGTGGGGTTATCAAGTTTGACTTGGGGTTCCGATAATCTGTCATGACAGTCAATGACAGTTTGATAATAAAAAATAATATAAAATGTTACACTTGACAAAATTCGCTAAAAGTTGAGATTTTTTCTTCCTTGAAGCAAAGACATTTGTGTAATACTGGCAACACTGTGAACCACACGTTCAGTCTGCAGCACTAGGACTCATAAAAGTATGAAGGGTCGGTCTAGGCCAGCGGTCCTCAACAAGTTTTCTACTGAAAAATTACGAAATTTATTTAAAATTTCACTTTTTTATTTCTGATTTTTTTGTAAAAAAACTATTAATTATGTGTTCTACACACAAAACTATACTGCTGGTTAAAATATTTGTACTTATTTAAGATTCACCCTGTATATTTCATAACAGTTGATGAAATTTTGTTTACCAAAATAATAAAATACAACATTAAAAATAAATAATAAAATAATTACTTCAGTTGGTTGTATTATGAATTTGTCTAATGAAAACAAATAAAGATTCTAACATATTTGTACGAAACAAGTCCAAAAATAATACTTCTAAAACAGATGGTGGAAATAGAAATTAGTTCAAAGCATTCGTACGTCGCTGTTCACGATATTTAGGTCACTGCGATGTGTATGTTTGAATATGGATCTTAATTATCACTGAATTTTAAAGGTTTTACTGACACATCAATATGGATGTTTGACGTACCATACTTTTTTTGATGGTACCCAATTTATTTTCTTAAAATTTACTTATACTGTTATCGGCGACATTTGCGCTAAATAATGCATTCATTAAAAATTTGTAGCCATAATAAATATATTTACTATTAAATAAAATTGTTTTATGGCATAAGAATTTTAAAGACGTTTATATTTCCGCGGTTTTTTACCAATAACTAGTAGAGTTATAATTGCTCGTTAATTCTAATGTCTTGTTCAACCTTGGAGTTACTTTCCAGCTACTCGCTTCTTCTCATGAATGAATAGAACATATGAATGAAACTAATGAAAGGACAATGCATCTATTGAACACATGTACATTTCACTTCCGTGTAAAAAGAGATAAACATGCATTTTTCTAATTTATCTTTGGGTGTTTTTTTAAGTATCATAATAGTTATTTATGACATAAGTGCTAAAAGTGGCATTTTATTTTGTAAGAAGGGAAGTTTGGGACATGACGCCAAAGGCAGATCTCTCTCGAGTAAAATAGAATCACTTCTACCACATCTATCATACACTTTTTGTACAAACACCATTAAAGGTACAAATCAACGCATTTCTTGCGTTATTAAATTTATAAAATATTATTTTGAAATTCAATTGCCCGTGAAGTTTGTTGTTGTTAAGGTAATTAAAGTTCGATTGTTTGTTGACAATTAACGTCACATCTCGTGTCATAGAAAGTGATTAAGAAAACGAATTTCTATTGGCGGAAATCGAAGAACCTTGCTACTTTTAAGTTATTGCCTAGTAAAATCAAAGCAGCAGTATAACTTTTCGTACAACTGTTTCTTGAGATAATGTGATCTGCAAGTGTTTTTGGCATACTTTGAAGAAAAGTCCAAAATATGAAATCGTCAACGCTTTGGTCAAATTACTCCATGTTGAAGGCGATGATGATGAACATAAAAAGTCAAGTCATAAGCAAATATTACAAGTTTGTTGTTTTTTTTAGTGAAGCGCAGGATGAAACATTCATGCAGAAGGTTGCCGTAATTTTCGGTGTATTTGGAGCTTGTCGTATCGTGGTGAACTGTGCAACTTAACATTCAATAATATTAAAGATTTGATAACCTCACTAGTTGGGCATATAGCCATATACTAGACACAAAAACTAATGAGTAACGAATTTTCATTATCACTAATACATTATATCTGAACTAATATAAAAAGTGCATAGACCTTCGTCCAGTCAACACTAATCATTCAAGAATACAACGATCAACACATTTCGTAAGATACCTGCCAATATTGTTTAATTTATAAATTTGCCTGATTCTCACGTTTATACATTGCTTCCAACGTTTGTCATCTAATTTCTTACTGTAATTAAGAGACACGGTGAATGGAAGACCAGTACAGCCGCGGAGGTTTATACAGGGTGATTCATTAAGAATGGGCTATCTCTGAACTGGAGATACTACACACCAAAATATGGCGATTGAGCCAAATATGTCTTATCCGAATGTTGCTGGTTTAACAAATACAGGGTGTTCAATGCTAGAATTTTATTTTGAAATATCTCAATAAGTTTGAAACCCGTTGGAGTATTAAACAAAAATTGGCACAATTATGTTTTTTGGCACGGCAAATAAGAATTTTTAACTAATTTTGACGTCGCTAGTAGAGGGCGCCACTTATGGCACAGCATGTTTCTTTTAAATGGCAGAACTTTTTTGCTGTTTAGTGTATCCATCTGTCTATTGAAACAATCGATCCTCCTACCTGTTGTATCTAAAAAAGGTATACCTTGTTGAAGTCGTTAGGAGCAACAATTTTCGAAATAATCCTATTTGAAATATTCAGTGCACCGGTTGAAAACTGTTATCGTTTCATATAAAGTGCCTTTTATACTGAAAATACAGCAAAATTTTACTTGAAAAAGTTGTTCAGAACGGTAAATTATGGGGACGTGCAAAATTTCAAGTAGATCGGCGAGGTTTGACTTTGAAACCATTTTTCAACAAAGCACAAAGATTTTATCAAAGCAGGCCGATCTTCTTGAAATGTTGCACGTCCCCATAATTTGCCGTTCTGAACAATTTTTTCAAGTAATATTTTGCTGTATTTTCAGTAGAAAAGGCACTTTACCTGAAACGATAACAGTTTTCATCGGTGCACTGAATATTTCAAATATGATTATTTCGAAAACTGTTACTCCTAACGACTTCAACAAGGGTATATCTTTTTTAGATACAACAGGTAGGATAATCGATTGTTTCAATAGACAGATGGATACACTAAACAGCAAAAAAGTTCTGCCATTTAAAAGAAACATGCTGTGCCATAAGTGGCGCCCTCTACTAGTGACGTCAAAATTAGTTAAAAATTCTTATTTGCCGTGCCAAAAAACATAATTGCGCCAATTTTTTTTAATACTCCGACAGGTTTCAAAGTTATTGAGATATTTCAAAATAAAATTCTAGCATTGAACACCCTGTATTTTTTAAACCTGCAACATTCTGATAAGGTACATTTGGCTCAATCGCCATATTTTGGTGTGTAGTATCTCCAGTTCAGAGATTGTCCATTCTTAATAAATCACTCTGTATAGAAGACTCAAGAAAACAAGAAGAGTATCGCGGGTCAAGTTTTGTCCAAAACTTCGGTAGATAACATTCCGCCCTATCCTGGTAAAAGTTTCACAGAAATAATCACTACCACAGTTACTAATGATTGACCATGGAATTATTTATTACTAGTTTCTCTAACTGTACATTTAGTTAAGTAAATAATAATTCTTTGATTTAAAATGTGTTATATTTTCGCGCTAGCCTTAAAGTAAATCACGTCATTTATTTTTAACATCAGTGCTAAAATATTTTTAACACCAGTGCCTTAAAAAATATATTATACTTTTAAGGGGACCGTTTTTATACGCAAATTTCCAACGAATTTCATAGCTGTTTGTTGGGACAGTCTAAATAAAATCTGAGTAAGTTAGAAAGAATATCTCTTCACTGCATGTCAATTATACAAGTTTTCTTCAGGTTGTATAAGAATTTCCAGGCTGACAAGTCATTTAGAATAAGAAAAAAGGCATCATATTCCACTCCTATGTTTTATCATAAAATATCCAGAATTTCACAGGTCAATTGCAGCACATTGAAAAAATTATTTACGATATTATAAACATTATCACATCCCGCAGAATTATTAAAAAAAACTAGTAACACTTGAATTGATGTAAATTATTAAGTATTTTTCACGGTGTCTGGAACACAGTGATAAGGTACATTTCACAGTTTTTCACGTTCTCTCAGAATTTATAATTGAAGCTCACCTACCTCATTAGTTTGTAAATTACGTTTCTGTTTATGTTAGAATTTATAATTTTTGCGATGCCTTTATTTTGACGTTTTCTGGAACATTCTCGGCCACATTCTATGTGATTCTCGAGACCGCCGAAAACGTCTAGAACCCTAAAAATCTATACAAGCGGATCAAATACGCTGCTGGAGTCAGTTTACATTAAGCAGTCGAAGGCGATTGACAAAAGTCAAAGTAAAGTGTTGACAGTTGTGAAACTAGTTTGAAAGATATTTCTTGTATAATCAAAAGTGACAATAAAGTTTGTCTACGTGACGTGTTTCCACGAAAAGGCAATTTCGAGGTTACAATATTTTATTGTAACAATATATTTAATATACTCGCGTCAAGAATTTAGACGTCTTACGTCACGGCTGACGTTACACATTTGTTTTTATTGTCAACGTAATTTTCGATAATTGGTCGCGTTAAAAACAATCATTTTTTGCAATTTAGTGCAATATATAATGCAAACTTTTAGTGTAGTATATAATTTTATTACTATCAATAGCAGTTTCTTAAATATTTTGATGAAAATATGATGATTTATTCATTTGTTCGTATGACGTAAGTCGTCTGAATTCTTGACGCGAGTATATATGGAAAATTAATTAATCTAGAGATTTTACGATTTCTCATGTTTTTTTTTGGTCAGTATCATGTTTCCAACACAGAGAAGGAGCGCGTTCTCAACTCCCGTGCATGGACTGCAGGTTTAAACTTGCATTAACATTTACACGCTTACTATTACATATTTTCTAACAAGTGACACTTCGCGTTTATTCGTTTTTACTAAAATAATAGTACATTATACTATAAAGGAGAGAAATGCGTTATTTTGGCAGAGGGGCAATTTGAAGCCCGAGGGCTACAATGCACCGAGGACAAAATAGCTTCTCTCCCGAATGGTATATACTATTTTTTCCACGATCTCATTAACTTAAAAACACATATTTTGAAGTAGGTAGCACCAGAATTATTGTATTCGGATTTGAGCATTTATTTAGTAGTTGTTGAGTTATTGTCATAACTACAAAATAAACAAACAAAAAGAATTGTCAAATTAAGGTGCTAGTTTGGTTTAGTTTAAAGTTTGTTTAGTGCACAATGAATAATTGTGAGTCGGAAGAGATTGTGGAGGCTGCAAATATTGCAATAAGCAATTTGCTGCCTACGAAGTCAAGATCTTTATACGATATAGCCTACAATCGGTTCAAAAAGTGGTGCGCCGAGAAAAATGTTCAAGTATACAGCGAGAATGTTTTGTTGGCATACTTCAGTGAAAATGCAAAGAATTACAAGTCTTCCACATTATGGGCGCTATATTCTATGGTTAAGTCATGCTTGATAATTTACGACAACATAGATATAAGCAAATTCCCCAAGCTGATCGCATTTTTGAAAGGAACCGGTAACGGATATCAAGCGAAAAAATCGAAAATATTGACAAAGGGTGAAATCGACCGTTTTATATCAAGTGCAGATGACAAAGAATTCTTAATGATTAAGGTAAGATTACTTTTGTTGTTAGGTATTTCAATTATTAAGTATTTTGATTTTTTATAGGTTGGATTGCCGGAGCTTGTCGAACTGATGAACTAGCCAATTTAACTGTAGATGATATTGAGAATGTAGGCTCTTCCTTGATTGCAAAAATTCCAAACACTAAGACAAAGATTCCACGAACCTTTCTGGTTACCGATGTGTCCCTTCGTCCTCCCCACGTCAAGTATAAGCGCCTTTTTTTATACTACAAAGCAGGAAAATGTAGTTCGCAGCCAGCTGGCAAGAATACCATGGGGAAAAATTCCGAGTGTAGTAGCTTCGTATTTAAAATTACCTGATGCTGCATGTTATACTGGTCACTGCTTACGAAGATCTTCAGCGACATTACTGGCAGATGCTGGTGTGGATATCACGACAATAAAACGTCATGCTGGTTGGAAATCAACGACAGTCGCTGAGGGTTATGTCGAGAACTCCATTGAAAATAAGACCAAAATTGCTAATCAGGTTTTAGTAGGTACCACTACTAGCGCAATCACAAAAACTGTAAATGTAAGCGAAAGTAATATTCCTTCTAATATTAATTTTGAAAATAGTACCAATGTAACATTTAATTTAAATGTCAATAAATAATTTCAATGATATCTTTTTTTTGCATGAAAAACGTTGTCCATAATGTAAACTCCCTTGAGAATAATCGTCTACTACTGTTTTAATTTTGATGTCATAGAAACTGATTTCTACTCCCGACCGTGGAAAAACAAAATAATGTCCTGTTCGAAGGATAATTTAGATAAGTTTACCGAACTCTGCAGACTTTCCAATGCATATGGAAAAATAAAAGCAACAATTACAAAAATAAAAATCTAAAATGCGGCCATATGAAAAATTAATATATGTAAAGATATTAGGCTCCTTTACACACAAGTAGAAAATTTTAAATTTTGAAAAGACCGTTCAGTTGTCAAGAACCATAAAGTTGCTACTAATTGTTCTTCTGCACATTGCTGTGTTCTGTTTTGATATACATATGTATATGATCAACTAAACGTTAAGTTGTCCATTCGCAAGTAATTTTTGAAATGTTCAGGATTATTTTCTATAAGCCAGCAAGTGCGATTTTTTAAATTTATTTTTCAAACTTCTAAAATTAGCAGAAATTCGAGCAGAAACTAACTGCAATACGATATGGACATGTAATTTTTCTATGGATAATTAAAGAAAGTCAAATCCTTATTCTACATCTGGCATATTTTGTTTCATTTCTGTGCACATAACAGGGCCGGACTGGCAGGTGGGGCGATCGCCCGAGGCGCCGCTTGTTCAACAAGCCGAGGCACCGCCTGTTCAACAAGCCGGCGCGCCGCAATAAACTATCAGTACAGACTACAGTACAAATGAATCGCCGGCGTCGCCCGAATATAACATGCAGTCACGTATGTAGTATGCGAACGTAATTTCTGCGGTTACTGCGGTTGCGCGATTTGCGTCACACTGACTGCGATCTGGGACGTTTTTTTAATCTAGTCTCCTCCCTCCACCGTTATTGTTGGAGAGAATAGACAAAACAAATGCATTCAGCATTCAGTACCTCAGCACAGTTTATTATACAGTTCGTCGAGTGAAGGTTCCAGAGGGTGTGACTAAATCGCGGCTAAATGCGCAATGAACACCAATGAAATTCATATGTACACGACGAAGTGGGAGAATTTCTACAAATCACCGTGCCCCTTGAGCGCGCGAATGTGCGCGGCTAAATGCGCAGTCGTCTTTTGGTCGTCTAAAAAAAAACGAAATCTGGGACCTCGACATCAAAGGAGCCGACGTGAAGACACCGGACTGTATAATAGCAGTTTATTATACAGTTCGTCGAGTGAAGGTTCCAGAGGGTGTGGTTAAATCGCGGCTAAATGCGCAATGAACACCAATGAAATTCATATGTACACGACGAAGTGGGAGAAATTCTATTTCTTGACAAATCACCGCGCCCCTTGATCGCGCGAATGTGCGCGGCTAAATGCGCAGTCGTCTTTTGGTCGCCTAAAAAAACGAAATCTGGGACCTCGACATCAAAGGAGCCGACGGAAAGACGCCGGACTGTATAATAGACTGTGATAATAGACTGTGACCTCAGTATCTAATTGTCTATCGATGGGGTATACTTCGTAGTTCGTTAAGTTTAGATAAAAGGGAATCTAGATTAAAACGTAGGTAACTTAAGTAATGCGTAAATGATAATGACACTTTTTAATGCAATTGAATATCTCCAATGTACATTAAATACCCAATTTGTCTCAATATTTTTAATTCAGTTTTCATTTTATTTCCTCTTTGATAAAATAGTTCGAAATCTAAATAATAATATATTGATTCTTGAAAACTCCCCCACTTAAATAATAAAAATCGAGGGAATTATTTTATTTATACAGGATGTTCCGATTATGCTTAAGAAAGGGGTTTGAGTTCGAAAAAAATAGAGAGCATTGCTCATATATGATTTCCGATTTTAACGTCGTAAACCTTCAACATTTGTAGACGAGTAGATGTGAACCATTTTTTAATAAAGCCGTAAAACAGATTCATTATAAAGACCAGTGACACGGGTACGGATAGGCCTACAATTTCATCTTATCTTATACTAGTACAAATATTATGAGGACATATATTTGAAAGAAATAACGTTAAAATTGTGCACTCAAGTATGAAGTACTTATTTTAAAGATTTTTAAACTGAAATTTAACGTCTCTATATACCAAATCTTGTGTGCTAATAAATTTGAACCGAGTGCTGATTGTAAAACAGCCTGTCAAATGATTATTGTTACAAGTTGAATTTGTGTTGTAGATAATATTTAGAAAAAAAGTAAATAAATAAAGTACTTGATGCGATATCGCATTTATTAGAACTTCTTCACCTCATAAAGTAAATAATTAAGTTTGTCAAATGTATGTAAATACGTAAATTTTAAACCATCACTGCGTATACTTTTTTTATACGTATTTTATTTCTTAATATTTAGCATTGTCATAAAGCAAAGTTTAAATTTATTCTTACTTCTTACCTACCTATTCACCAAACTTACAACTTGTATGCACATCTAAATATGCGATAATTGGTAAATTGTATCATAATGGTATCATAATAAAAAATGTTTTTACTGTTTACATTTTTCTGCCAAGAAAAAGATGGCGCCGGTTATAACAAACGCCCGCGCCGATCTGTCGACCCAGTCCGGCCCTGGCACATAACATATATGGAACGATCTAATATAAAATAAATCAAAAACACATTTCTACAGTCTGACCATTTTCGAAATGTTATTTTCTTTGTCTAACTGTCTTAACACTACAGTTTATTCCATTCTTTTTTATTGCAAGCAAGACATAATTTTTAACTTTCCGAATCTATTTGGACTAATATTAGATACTTCTGTCCTTTTAAATACGATGGAAATCAATAGTACAAAAAATATATTATAAATTACATTTTTTTAGGAAACACTCTGCTATTCGAGAAACCGCAATACATACCCTGTGGTAAAAGATTTTATCTCTATTCCTTATTGTTACTTAGATACAATGATATTAAAAGATCGTACCTTCCATGTCTTTAATGATAAACAGCCTCATGTCCAGACAATAATTGTGCATAACACTTGGCATAACAAATACCATACCATACCGAAATGAATAATTATAGTATTACCATGAATATGAGCTTGTAGTTCAGTAAATAACTGATAAACATAAATTTTTCAAATTAAATGCAAACAAGTTGGAAATAAATAATTGTATATTCATATTGACCGCATATTGAATAAAAAAATACTACTACTTCATTATCCATTCACACAATCAAGACTTGTGAAGAGAATAATAAACTGCCAAATAATCTCGTTCAGTATATTCAGCAAAGGTTATATTACCAAATAAAATGAATAGAAGCCAAAATAGTAGAACATTAAGCCATATGGTCTCATTAAATTAAAAAAAGAAATTATATATGATATGAAGAGTGTCTGGCTGGAATTAATATGCATCAATAAAGTATTTATTTAAAAATAGTATGCAGTACTTTAGCGTTTGCTACAGAATAAACGTGTCAACATTTAAATTGTGGGCTACGTTTTCAAATTTGTTCCGTCTCCAAAGTATGCTTTTATATTGTATTCTACATTACCGCTTTCAATATTTCTCCTTTTTGTGAAACTCGTCTCAGGTATATTCGTGCCAATTGTATTCAATTGAATAATTTTGGTAACAAAAGCCTTTCAAACATAGGGACGAACACAGGGCTCCAATCACATTTTGCCCGTTACATTTTTTTAAATATAGGTAATGTAGTTAGATTTATTTTTTAAATATAGTCAGACCAAAGGTTTAGTGGATAATATAAAAATAGGATTCAAAGTTGATTGCTTTTTAAATAGTGTACCTGTTAATTTATTATATTTGACGATGAAGGTATACGATTTAAAAATAAAACAACATTTTTAAAAATCTTCTTTATAGTTCGTTCTAATATTGGAGGTTGCAGACGCATGCCATTCTGATGAATTAGTCAATTTAATAATTAATAATGATTGAAGATATGAAATCCACCTTAAATATAAAAGTTTCCAATACCAAAACCAAGAGACCACGTTTTTTTACTATGGTGGAGGACAATTATTCAAGTTTTTATCAAAAATATATTACTTTACGTCCACCTGTATTGGTAGAACGTCGTCAGATATGTTATTGAAAAGTGTCATCGAATGGTGGTCGCTTTTTATAAAATCAGTGCCGTCTCCCAAAAAGGGGCAAAATTTTTGAACTGGACAACTGGAAAGAGTATAATGGACGCATTTCGACGAACATCTACTACCCTTTTAGTTGATGGCGAGGTGACCTTACTTGTCAAGGCCCGGAGGATGGAGATCGAGCACTGTCGCGGAAGGCTACACTGAAGACTCACTTTTGCATAAAGAAAATATTACGAAAAGAATACTGAAAGTTGATAGATGGTAAACCAAGCACCGTTGTCATTTCTGATTTCACAATTTCTGAAAATAATATTAGCTCTTAATGAAAACGTGTTGGACTGCTCCAAGCATGAGTGCAGTGGCAGTTTCAGTGATTTATTTAATTTTAATACTTGCTCAAACTGTGTATTTAATATAAATGTAGATAAACAAACATTATTACAAATATAGTTAATCTAAAGATAGAAAGCGTCAACTTTAGCTTCAAGGAATATAAGTAAATGCTTTTGTTGCTAAAATGCTATTTTTTTCAATAAAGAAAATGTCAATCTTTGAGACGTCAGTTTTGTGATGGTTGCAGAAAAAACGTTTTTAGATGTTACTGTGGTTTTCTATTAATCTTTTTCGGTTTTTTCTCCTATTCTGGTCTTACTTATACTGAGTGCAATGACCGTTGTAGCTTAAATAAGTAGCCCAGAGTCAGAATGTGTCATCTACCATATTTCATCTCAGAACAATAGACGGAGATGATCTCGTAGGCGACAATGCAACTTGATTTAAATGAATTAAACATTAACCAAACCACACCTGAACTGCAGGTGTGACCAAATCAAACCAAATTTTTATACATACAATGCACGCCGAGACAAATTGCCCTTCTTTAAACCAGATTTAGGGTTCATAAAAAATAGATACATAATCGCTACATGTATATGTCTTAAAGTTTATGACGATCGTGGTCGCTGATGACAACCTTTTGTTTTCTAAATTTGGAGGCTAGACATTATTGATTTTCATGAAACTAGATAAAGGTGAAATATTCCTTCGTGATACGTTGATACGTGTCCGTAGCATCGTACGAAATAAAACGGTCTATGTTAAATTTTAAATTCAGGAATTCATTCAAAATGTTAAAAAGATTTACCTAAATATAGGGAAAATGCCCGGGAAAATGATATTTATTAAATCAATATTAATTTTATTTTTGCATTTTTAATATACTAAATATTTGACGGAATTAAAACACACAGTAAGTAACATAAAAAGTGTTATGGACAAGTAAATATACCTAGTGTCAATTTTTAAGTTCTGAAACATGCAGATAGCGGAAGCAATTACCAACGATTTTTTAAGTTGCAGCACTGCATAATTTGAATTCTGTTATAACTTCAACAACTGAAAAACTAACGGAAAGGTTTCTTGTATTTTCCGAGGAGATAGACGAAAAAATAGTTAGCTTACCTAGTTTCGTTTCGGGCGTTTTTTTATTACTTGAATACCTTTTTTATTTGTATTTTCTATGTATGCGTTTCATTAATTTTTAGAATTCAGTTCAGTTCAGTTCAGTAAACATACCGGGTGTTTTTCTTTCCGATTTTTAATTTCAATCTCAATTTATATTTTTTTATTTAGAAATCTAAAATTTCGTTCCAAATGGTGTACCATAATTACTTAGAATTTGCTCTAGGCCGGACCTGTTTTATGGCCTCCAAGATCGCCTGATCTGAACCCTCTAGATTTCTTTGTTTGGGGATATTTGAAGACATTAATGTATGGTACTCCTGTAAATAGCCTGGCGGAGGGTACTTTGAACATCTTCTGTAACTTTGTTTTTTGGTCTGTTAAAAGCTTCCTTTGTCGGTTTATTCCTAATAAAATAAAATGTTTAAAAAACGAATAGTGGTCCATATCTCCGCAACCGTTACTTTGCGGACCCATGTTTATTAAGACTTTTCTGCTTTGGTTCATACTATTACCTCCTGAAATATTTTACACACTTTTTTTAACACCCTGTATTTTAAAAATTATTAGACAAAATTTATGTTAAAGTTAATAAGTATTTCTAATTGTAACGTATTTATACAGTTTTAACAGTTATAACCTGATAATCAACAATTTAAAAAATCTGTTTAGGAATTTAGAGAAAAAAAAGAGAAAAATTTGTTCACAATGCGGATTATCCACAAACTAATTCAGGACGACTATCTGAAGCTGCAAGAATCAGTATGCCTTTCATTTTAGAAACGTTGCATGTTGAAAAATACTATCCATTTACACCAGTGCAAATTTTATTGCTTGTCGATCTATCTTCAACATATCCAATTTATAAGAAAACTTTGGCGCCTACTACTTTAAAATATTGTACAATCAACTATGCAACTGATTGTTGAAAAGCTATTTTCTTGAAAATAGGCCAATTTCTGAGACTAATGACAGTATACCTTTTTCCTCAAAAACAATGTAGGTTTAATAAAAAACGTTATAACGTTAGGGCCAAAAAAGTTAAGCTCACATTTACGTCACAAATATGGCGGATATGGTGCCCTCTAGGAAATACGTCAAAATAGAAAACAGATTATGATTTCTTATATCCAAAAACATCTATTCCCAAATTTTTAAGTTGATACAGTCGATCACAATGTAATTATTACAAAAAATCACTTTTTAAATTCCAACTTTGATACCCTGTATCTTTTTTATTATCAACATTTTATTAATGGAAGTTGACTTAAATCGCAATATTTTGAAATAATAAATCTAGCACGTCTCCATGGCCTATTACTTACAACGTAACACATGAAACTATGTTTTTTACGAGGGGTGTTTCGCGATCGGCAGTGGTGTACAAAATAGCAGCAGTGAATACGGCAGTTAAGGCAATGCTGTGAGCAATGTTTGCATTGATTAGGTAGTTGAAGGTACTGAATAGGTAGTGAACGTCAGTGGACGGTATTGTCGACAGGGCTTTAGGCAGTTACAGCAGTGGCACCGTAATTGTCGGAAATGATCGCAGTTTTGCGGCATTAAACTAGTAAATAATGGCAGTGATCTACAGTGCTTTCGAAAAGTAACAAATAAATCCATTATTTATGACATTGAGAAGTTTTCGATAAAATCCTCTGTCACGTCGATTTTGTTTCAAAAAAAGGCACTTTTTGACATACGACCCACACTCGGACCCACATTTGTGACGTCATCGTTGTTCGAGATGTGACGTCATCAACAATTTTTTTAAATAGCAACCCCTAATTTTGACTATGCCATTTGAGAGAGTGTGTCATTCTACATACATACATCATGAAAAATTATGGTGTTACATACCAAAAATTTCAAGAAAATAATGCTTGAAGATTTTAAAATTTAATTTTCACGATACTGTGCATCTCCCTATTATGCAACACCTGTCCGTGCTTATTTAGATGAGCTGTTCCCGAATCGTTGGATAGGGAGAAGGGGACCGATTGAGTGGCCAGCCAGATCGCCTGATTTGACACCCCTAGATTATTTCTTGTGGGGATACTTAAAAAGCAAAGTATACGTTACTAGACCGGTTAATTTAGATTATTTAAAAGCAAGAATTTGTCACGAGATACATCGTATATTTCCTGAAGTTATTCATAATGTCCAAAAAGAATTTATTAATCATCTTGGCTACTGTCAGGCAGCCAACGGTGCACAATTTGAACATTTAATTTAGTCGATTTTTTACATAATCATTATCATTTTCAGTAACAAAATTGTCGATGACGTCACATCTCGAACAACGATGACGTCACAAATGTAGGTCCGAGTGTGGGTCGTATGTCAAAAAGTGCCTTTTTTAAAAACAAAATCGTCGTGCCAGGGAATTTTTTCGAAAACTTCTGAATTTCAAAAATAATGAATTTATTCGTTACTTTTCGAAAGAACTGTATAAATATAAGTATAAGAAGGGTATAAGTGATTCAATCAAAAGAGCAACGTTTGTTATACAACCGAAGAGATCTAAAAATTTATCTAAATCTTAGCAAATTAAGTAAAGAGGTAAGTTGTTACGAGGTATTTTATTATTCGTAGCTAGTAATAATATTTCGACAGTTCGCCAGCAGATACACGGCTGTCTGTTTCCCAAGTGCATAAGTCGGGTAAGCCTGGGCTGGCCGACGAACTGTAGGTACAATCGTTTGCAATATTAATGACACTCACTAAAATAAAGTTTTCGATTTCTTTTGAACTGCTGACGTATTCGTAATGAAATCTACTTTAAATTTTTAACATTAGTTATTAGTTGTTTCACTCACCAAGAGATTTAATGAAATTTCTACTCAGAACTTCCAGAAGTTTAAAAACTGTTTTAAGAGAGTGTCATTATTATTGCAAACGATTGTACAGTATCTATATTTGGCACATAAAAATTACAAAGCATCTCGACTCAAATCTTTAAGGGGTGAGTGGGGTGTAATTAATTATTCTACATTATACATAATAATATCAAATGTTTAATATTATCTCGCGCTAAAATTACCATTACATTAAATTTAGATAAAATATGTTACGTAAGGCACACGATAAAGTAAAAAAATCGATTTGACTAAAATGTCATAGTATTTAAAAGCATTCTGCATAATTATTTACATTAGCGCAAACCTACCCAATCTTAATAAAAAAATTCCTACCCCCACATTTTCGAGGGTGCTGAACACGAATATAAAATTAGTTTTGTGCGGTCTACTCTAGTTTAGTAGTTAGTAAAACACCCGTGTCAGAAGATGGCCAAGTCAACAAACAAAATCTATATGTGAGAACAAAGTGAGAATCATCAAACTCAAGTCATTAAAATTAATAATTAAGTAAGTAGCTGTTATACATACATAGTTTTAATCAGTTTATAGTTTTTTTATTGGCAGTATAGCATATTAGCCAATGCATATCTAATTAATAATTTTGTACATTATTTTTTATTAAAAAGTTTTGTAAAAAATATGCATATAATTATTACACACAATATATCCTTTAATCGTTCTCACTTTATTGCCCAATTTCTCTAATACTGTTTAAAATTGTATTGGGGAAGTGACGATTGGCATTGGGGCAGTGACGGTCAGCATTGAGGCAGTGACGGTCAGCATTGAGGCAGTGAAGAACGGCATTGAGACAGTGACGGTCTGCATTAAGGCAGTGGTGACCAACATTAACAGAATTATGGTCGACACTGCCGGCATTGAGGTAGTGTTGCCGGGCATTTAGGCAGTCCCTAGGGCATTGGTGTAATGACGGCAATTTTTAAAGAGCGCTGCCTAAAACTGGCAGTGGTGTACAAATTTTTAATACGTGAAACGCCCCTCGGTTTTTTAATAAAACTTGTTTGTTTTAGAACAAATATATATGAACGAGGGGAAATAGGTTAAGTTTTACAATTTTCGATAGGTACCATCAGTAGTTGTAACGTTACAACATTTTAAAACTGTTTTATAAAAAATATACTTGCCATTCACTTAAATCCTGAGATTATTTTAAAAAGAACTGTTTATACCATTTTTATTTAAAAATATTATTTTTGAATTTCGTGAAATTGTACGCATGCCCTTCTAACGAGCCCTCTACTCTCTAATAGAGATCATTTTCGTACGAAAAATACCGAAAACAAGCAGAGTTATGAAATAAAGTATCTATTTTAACTTTTTTAATTAATTTTCTACCTTTAGGTTTTGATTTTACTCTTACAATAATTGTGTTTGATATACCTAATTTAGATTTTAATTCACCTTAAATTTCATGAAATAATATTTGCACAGTGCATACAAAATTTTATATCCAGATATAAAGATGTTATCAAGGATATTATTCATGGTTAATGAATGTTATGGATCATCAGTTTAACGGTGAGGAAGACAACAGTGAACATGATTTATAATACAAAGATAATCACGTTTATGCTGAGCTTTGAATCTGCTGCAGGTACACAAGTTGACTGTCCTAGTTTAGGATATTGATTTAAATTTACATCACACATGGTAACAGAATGTGACAAAAACGGGCAGAAATTAATTAGCTTCGGTGTTTATGTTTTAGACTTTGGTTTAACTAAATAAAAGGATTGATCTAATGCCTAAAACGTTAAGTATATAAATAATAATAAAATAATTGTATGATCACTGAATATAAACGTTATCTGCAAACTAACGAAAATATATGTATGGTTAAAATTATGTGCCTGTAGAAATATACTTACCTAGGTACTTAGATACATATAATTATCCATACTTAAAATTATTAGTATATATAGGTACCTAGTTTACTTGAATTAAACACTTGTTGCTTAATATATAAATCATTTTTAAAGTTAAAATAACGAAGTAGGTAGTTAGGTACATACCTACTATTAATCAAAGAAAATATAAAAACCGTCAATGTAATTAATTAGACTAGGACTTACCAATTATTTTGTATACTTTGGCTATTTTCCTCTGTTTTATGTTGAGCCACACTGAATCCAAAATACGAATTCTCTTGATTTTCGGGAGCCTTTTTAACCAACGGATCTCTGTCCTCAAAATTGAAACAAAACACTGTGGTCCTTAATAATAGCAGATCGAAAACGACAAAAATAGTTGTGCTATACATGTTTTATAACCTCCTTACTTCTTTCAAGTATAATAAACGGTAACAATTTGTTTATATTGACATTATCTGGGGAAGATGATTAAATTTTTGCAATATTCAGTCCTAAACAGGTTTAACACATCGGATTCATTGAAAATACACAATTATGTTTCCTAATGTAACACTAGGTCGGCAATCGTTTTAGATTTTGACAGACAAACCAATTTACGGCGGACGAGTATATCTCGATACGACGATGACGTTAACTCAAATGCCGTCGAATGCCGTGTGAAAACAAGAAATGTGTTATAGAACTGATCTTGCGCATTCGTTACTTCAGCGAATACGTTCCGGACTCAGGTCCGTACCTTCGTTAGGGGTTTATGAAAATTAACTCGTAATGATGTATATCATTGTCTTTATCTCTCAGTGGCGGCTCGTCAAATGACGCACCGTGGCACCGTTGTGGCGTTGTGCCTATGAAATAGCTTAAGTATGCGTACCACTTAAAATTATTTTTAATCTAATATAAATTTACTCTGCAAGTAAAGTGGCCGAAGATCTTCTGAAACAATGCCCCGTGAATAATGCACGATTCGGCAAACCAATCATTTGAGCAATCATCTTTGGCAACTGACCAATAGTATTAATTCAACCTACTGGTTAAACACAACATTTACCATTTCTATATCTAACAAAGAATCTATTGTGTTTAATATTTTCCGGGCGTAGGTGATAATGTCAACCAAGTTTAGTCCTTCTATATCTCCCAGGGTGATTACAATTTCACGAATTACTCTAGGTTTTGTATTTGGAATATTTACTCGAAAATACGTCTCCTCATCTGTAACATCTTCAACCCGTAAAAATGTCAATTCTGACTTCCGACATGCACCGGCTATTCCCACAACCAGTGGCGTAGCCAAAAATTTGACATGGGGGGGGGATTCAGTGAACAAAGTATTTCAAACTAGATTTTTTTAATAAAAAAAATAAATAATTTTTAATGAATTGAAACAAAAAAAAGTAAATAAAAAAAACAATCTCATCATAAACACGTAAATAATAAACAGGTACGAATAATATTTGTTACAAAAATGACAAAAATAAAATCAGAACTTAATTGTAGGTGAACCCTAATGTAAGGTTGCCGTAGATCTAGTTCACTGACCGCGTTGCTAAATCTTGGCGAATAGAGTGATTGCAGGTTTGTAGTGAGACATTACGTATATGACCCAACCAACCCATCCCAAAGCTTTAAAATGTTACTATTAATGGTGCCCGGTGTCTAACTCGGAAAACGACAAGAAGTAACTCTCAAAATATATTAACTAAATAATAATATATGTATAATTAGGTTGTCCTAGATCTGGAGCTACAGGAAAGAATAATGTTAAGTTTGATAAGAAATAGATAGAAATAATTTACTGTGCCTACTTTGGTGTTCGATGTTGGCGGCGAGAACAAGTGTTCGTACTCACGATACTAATATAGTATTCACAATACTGTTTAAAAAATGATGTATTTACAACACTAATTTACAATAATAGTAATAAAATAACACCTAGTATATCACAAACTCACAAATTATAATACGCTCGAGCCTGCTAAATCACCTAGCACTGAAAGGTACTGTCCTGTACTGCCAGTAAAGTAAACAAGTAATGATATAAGTTGCATCGTTAACTGCCCTCTTTGTCTTTCTTATACTGTTACCAGTGTTTATATAAGTATAGTTAGTGAACCGACCTTAGTTGTGGACCATGTCGGCTAGATGGCGGGACTATGATATTTGCAAATTCTCTTAAACGAACCCTAGAGAAGTCGGTAAACAGGGTCAAACTGACTATATTTTAAAAACAAAATCAGACTGACTCAGATTACTGACTTGTCTAGGGCTCGTTTAGGAGGTTTTGTACATATTATAGTCCCGCCATCTAACCGACATGGTCCACAACTAAGGCCGGTTGACTAACTATACTTTATATAAACACTGCTGTTACTTACAGGAACGACGTATGTCGGTGAGTTGGTAGAAGGGAGACTGCATAGTTGCAAGTTAGTTGCCTACGATTCATAAAATTAAACAACTTCGTAAAAATGTTATTACGAATTTGCGAAGTGCTAATTATTCGAAATGTCATATATACATATTTAATACTTGTTAAAGGATTAAATTTTATAAAGACAAGGACCCATTTCCATGACATACAGAAAGCGGTTATCTTGTTTATGTGAAATGTTACAACGTCGCATTCCAAATGGCACCGTGCTGATATAAGTTTTTATATTCGAGCAGTGGGTTCGATTGGAGTAAAATAAACTGACTGATGGCGAGATCTAAAATGTTTCCTTAATAACCACCCCGCTTTGAATAATATCGAGTTCGATGACTTAAATAGGCATGATGTATATAATTATGTTAATATATGTCACTTGTTTGAAATTATATTGAACCACTATTCCACTATTTACGGTCAGTGTCTTTTGAAATTATTTATATTGCCTTATATCAATGATATATAGACTATACCACTTAAATTATATTTAATCTAATATAAATTTTGTATATGGTGTCTTTAGATTAAAATACATGGTTTATATTTATTCCAAAATTTATCAAAATCAGTAATAATAATTTAAAAACGTAGGGCGCTGAACGCCTTCTCACAGTAGCAGTGTTTTCACTGAGAGCTCGACTCATAAATGCAGAAGCAACGTCCAACGGAACCAGCACCAGTGAAAATCCACTGCAAATCATCAGGCTTATTTACAGCTGTTGTCATAGCGACGGCAAAACGCCTACAACTCGCGGGTGCCACGGAGATTGAGAACTGTCAGTTCCGTATCAGTATCAGTGATCAGTGAAAAATAAAATATCGTTGCTTAGATTTTAAATTGGCGTGTTTATACACGTCCGTCGCAGTGCCGTATCAGTGCTGCTTCAGTGTCTGTTCAGTGGTTTTTAAATACGCCGGCGACGATATTTTTGTAATTCTACTGACGAACTGACCAGATTTTATTGCTCAGAATGGATGAAAAGCTTATCGAGCTGGTACGAAATTTTGATCAACTGCATGATAAATATATTCAGATCACTTTGTTGTGTTTGATCGTCTGCTAACTCCTTCGTACGAACTGATATATGTAAACTGGCATTAGTGATCTACCATAAATAACACTGATACTGAACTGACACTGGACTGATACGTCACCGATGTGTATAAATGCACCTTTATTGTGCTTTCGTGATATGCTATTTATAAAAGCTTAATTACTATTATCGTTGGCTCATTATTAGTGCTGTGAATACATAATTGTTTAAACGCTGTTGTGAATAATAAATTGGTGTTTTGAGTATTCAGTGTTGTGTTGTTTTGTGAGAATAAACGTGTTTCTTTTAATTTATCTACTTCGTACTTAGTGCCTTTATGGTATTTGACTATCTATTCGTTTTGTGGTCTTAGATAGTGCATACTGCATATATCTAATAAGATATGGAGAATTCATACTTTGGGAGGATTTCCCGGAAGAACCTCAAACCTCAACCTGGTACAAGTAAAGATCAAACGAATAGTGACAGAGAAGATGCAGAGATTAGGACGCACGATACGTAAACAGTGTCGTAACAAAAACTGAACTTGACTTCAAATAAGAGTATCAAATTTTTAGATAAACTATTCTTTAAAGGAATGCCATCTAAATTTAAATAACATTAAAGACAAATAAGTTATGATCATTTCTTCACCTTTAGGGCGCTGCAATTTTAGAAATATTTTACCTAAAGTAAGTGTGCTAAATTTGAAAACAATTGTTCCAGTATGAAAAAAAGTATAGCCAAAAAACAAATTACAAAAAATAACTTTGAGGTTCACTTATCAATAAAATGTTACATGAACTTGACACAATGAGTAGTATCACTCCCTAAATTTTCTGTCAGGAGTTTCCAGACACTGTACAAAGCTGCACCAATTTATTGGGCCAAATAAAAGTGAGATGAAGAATCGAATACAAGTAACCATAAAGCCGGGGGCACATTGCTCTGATGGCAGGCCACGCCACGTCATGTGATATAACGTCAAAAGGATCTGACTCCGTGTATTCGTATGTATTTTTATATATTGTGTGCACACTGCTCTGACGTACACCACGCCATACCACCCGACGTGATTTTCATCACGTCGAGTGGTGTAACGTGGTATCACGTGTAGCAGTGTGCATGTGAATATGATGTCACATGCATAGAATCATAGAAAATATTGACAAAATTTTGTTATTTTAAAAATTTATGAGCATGAATGTCTCTATAGTAGAGGTGGGCACTTCGGCTCTTTTCAAGGAACCGGCTCACCGGCTCTCGGTCAATAAAAAGATCCGGTTCACTGAATCGGCTCAATTGAGCCGATTGATGTTGTGACTACAGAATACTAATCAAATAACGAGACAAACGAAGTAAAGCAATTTACATTCTACTAAAATGTTAGAAATTGTACTAGGTCACAATTTAAATTTACTTTTGAATGCAATTATTATTTTCATCAAAAAATTTGTATTTTTGTTTAGTACCTACCTGCCTCTACCAATAACTTTTTTATGTACATAAAAAATATATATATACCTGTCGGCAACGAAAGCTTTAATAATATTACCAAACGATTCAACTGAATTGATTCAAGAAGCAAAAGTGCCGATAACTACCGTGGATCGTAAGTGAGCCAGAACTGCGCAGAGCCGGGAGTTGGTCGAGAGCCTGAAGCCGGTCGAGAGCCGGGAACCGATTAATTTGTATTCCGCGAGCCGGTTCATTTCGTTCGCGATTGGGAGCCGGTTCGATCGAACGGGTCGTTCTCTACTCTATAGTATAAAACTTAAGCACTATAGATAACAAATGATGAGAGGAGAAGCTTTAGGTCGCCTTATTTCTCGCCGTAAAATGATCAAATTTATGGTGTTTGTAGGTACTGGAATCTCGAAAAATAAAACACAGAGAAAAATTAATATCAAAAATAAAATTACTGATGTTTTGTTTATCCATTTTTACTATTTAAACTCTCCTCAAATAATATAACAACTTTTAAAATGCATTTGTATCACACACATTATTTCGCTATTCTAACCCCACATTTTAACAATTATTTTCACATATTTATAAACAAAAGTGAACAATCTTGCAAAACTACATAAGTATATGCTTTAACAATCGTTATAGGAATTGTAGGAGATTTGATATATATTAGCTTAAAATACTTTTCTAATACAGTAAAGAAAGATTTCAGTACCTAAAAATTTGCTGGAAAGATCGTTTTTTGACGTTATATATTGATTTACTTCGGTACCTTTGAATATTCGCAGGTGGCATGAGATAACATTCTTGTTATTTTCTAAACTATATTATTCAGTTCTTAAATGTCTAAAATTACTTGTATTTGTAGAAAACACTATTTCAAGAATACGGCGTCCTTAAGAACAAATTACACAGGAAATGTTTCTCACATCAAATTGTTAATGAAACAACGTACACTTTAACGACTATAGCTAAATGGATTAAGGTACTTAAATGTATTCATCCTCGACTCACAATTTGAGTTTTATTTTCTTTTGATATGAAATATTCCTTTAAATTGATGGAATTGTCGAATATAACGTAACGTAGCATCGCATGAGGTCGTAACGTGTGCACACAGAGTGCATCAGAGCAATGTGTCGGCGACTTAATGCTAATATTTTTCTTATTATAACATATAGGGAATTATATTTTTTGCTGTGTTTTTATGGTGTTACTTGCTATTATGTAGTATATGAAATATATATATGGAAAATATATTAATTTTGTATATATATCGCTAGGATATAATTACATTTATAAAATATTTTTGATCCTTACCCTATCTAATCCTGATCCTACCCCCCTGACAGGGAACGGTCGTACCTCCTGGTGGTGCTTGCTAGGCAGTAATAATTTAAAATTGTAATAACATGGAACGTTTAATCAAAATATGTATTTAGCATTTGTTTGTTTTTTTCACAGTCGCAATTACATTCCTTATTATATACTAGTATCTGACTAAGTACGGTCCTGTTTAAGGCTCACAAACCTACATGCAAAAGCCTTTTATGTTTTTATGGCAGTTCTTATGCCGTTTTTTATTCCCTTGTATGGATGATATAAACTATACATTTCCATTTAAAAATGAAGTTCCATATAAAAATTTGAGAATGATAATCTAGGCAGCCAAATTTTCAGGAAACAGTCTATATAATGAACGTGAATGACACTGTCAGTGGCGTAGCCATATATTTAATATAGGGAGGGGTTCAGTGAACAAAATTAAGTATTTCAAACAATAATTTTTAATAAATTAAAACAATAAAAAGTAAATAAACGATCTGATCATAAACATGTAAGTAATAAACAGGTACGAACAAAATTTGTTACAAAAATGACAAAAATAAAATTAGAACTTAGTTGCAGGTGAACCCTAATGTAGGGTTGCCGTAGGAGATCTAATTCACTGACCGCGTTGCTAAATCTTGGCGAATAGAGTGATTGTAGATTTGTAGTATGAAATTATCTATATGACCCAACCAACCCCACCCATGGAGGAGTTGAACCTCCCCCCCGTGGCTACGCCACTGGGTCATATGTTAAATTTTATCTTTTTAAATGATATTTAATAAACACAATAAAAAAGGCTTTAAACAAACAATATTTTAGCTATTAAATATGAATCAATGTCATTCCCCAATGCCAGCATTGATAAAATGATCATAAAATTATATATCTGTGACATACGTTAATGAATGGTTTTTTTGTAAAGTACTAATCATAACAAGATTAATTACTATTCCTGTAAATATAAGTTGTATACTTATCCGTGATTAAAGTAAGTAAATTCAATTTTAATAAAAAAAATTTAATGAAATCGCAATAAAAATGCGAAAATATGTAAACAAGTTAAAATATTCCATCTAAACTATATTATTGCAGAGACCTAACCTTTACAGCAACACTAAAGAAAATTGTTCTAGTTTTTGGTGGGATTCCATGATGTGTTGACGTTAAAGCACAGCATAGGTAGACCAGCAGTTTCACTCCGTTGTCGGCACTTTGAACTGCTTTCAGTTTTCTGCGGTGACCTCGAAATGTGAGTGCGATAGCGCATTCGATAGAATTTACAGAATCGGTGATCAGGACCGGAATAAGAATTTTTTATTTGCCCGTGAAAGCGTAGTTATTCCACATGCAAGTTTACGTTATATCTATCCACATTATATAATAATTCATTATATAGTTATAAATGGGTAATTCAACATGTATTATATACTATCATTTACTGCTACTAACATACACTGCGAAAATTCGATTTACTTCTTTGGACACTTAAAAAAAAGAGTTTAAAATATATATTATTGTACTACAAAACATTTTTATTTATTTACTTACTTTTTTTTGTTATTAACGATAATTACATTTTTTTGGATTTTTTTTAAATTTAAAATTTGACGTTTGAAGTTTAATGGACAAATAATTTATTACGATTTTTTTTTGTCTTAAATGATCTACGTAAACCAGAAGGCAAGTATTTTTCAGAACAGAAAAATTATGTTTACTTAACTTTGAAAATTGTTAAATTGGAGATAAAAGTGCAGTAAAATGTAAATTTAGAAAAAAAAAATTTTTTATTACTTTCGTTTGAGACTTACTCTCATTATAGCGACTACAAGAAATATGATCATCTACATAATTTGAAGATGAGCCATCTTGTGCAGGAAACGTTGGAACGGCCTCTTTGCGTAATCTATGTATTCTATTGCGCGAATCGTTAGAAAACATATTATTTTAAAAATGTATTTGACATAGTTTGTATGAACTATTACTAATCCTGAGCAGCTTTTCTAATAAATTTTCTCTATTAGAAGCCTCTGCACAGAACTTTGCTCTAAAATAAAAATTTGTATTTGTGAAAAATATAAATATGTATATTTTAAACTTCACTTTCATGGGAAGTATTTATATTCCAATATTTTACTTAAGAAATAAGTTAATAGGTAAGGCAATAGCAGTAAAATATCATTTATGGTTTTTTACAGTATATTATAGATTACTTATTTATGCCTTTAGGAAATTTAAAGAAACTTTACTATTATAGATGATATATTTAAACATCTAACTGCTGCGCAGCGACTCGTTCTTCGATCAGACTCAAAATATTGCTTTAATACGGCTCTGTATAACCGATGTTCGCACTCCCTAGAGTTGAATGTAAACTCAGGTCTCTGCAGCTTGAAATGGATGCGCGAGCTGCTATGCGCGACTTATTATTTCGGCCTGAGTGTTTCTACTGGTCTCCCTATACTGTGGTTAAAGTATAGACCCATTTACTTTGAAATTAGGTAAAACAGTACCTACCTGTATATAGGGTGTTCAGTAAAGAATAGGTCAAAATAATGTTATTTAAATCAATCTAGAAGTCAGAAAATGAAGAATTTAGATAGGCCTCAGTACTTTTTTCTACGATAATTATCTTATTTGTTGGATAATTGTACTATAATTCTGGAAATTGAGTTTTTTTGTGAGATAATACGAATACCTGATTAATTTTTTGCATTAAATGTACAAGGTATAGTGATTCTACTGAATGCCTGCGCCATTATATTATTCCTTTCAGATTTTTCTTAGGTATAGAGATTTTTGAAAAATTTAGTTATTCTGAAACAGCCTTCGATTGGTTTTAAACGGTATAATAAATTATTAATTCAAAAAATTGTTACAGTTAATATTGTTCTTATAAAACAGCATGAAACATAACACAGAGAAATATGACAACATGAAAGAAAGAAACATTTAAAAAATAATAAAATAAAAAAAAATAACCACTTAAACCAAAACGCAGTAATAGCAAAGACAAAACCTTTATTTTAAATTTATTTTTTAAATATACGCCAGACCATTGTTAACTCATTGCTGCAATGAATATCCAACAATACATTTTAATTCGATTATCTCAGAAACGGCTGGTCCAACAACACTTTTTTAGACAAAAGATACCAACGAATAAGAATTTTAACTAGAAATTTAATATACCAAAACACAAAAATGTTATAAAGCTTTATTTAGATGTAAGCGAATTTTGTTCTTTAAGCTGTGGTACTGCTAGTGGCGCCCTCTGCAGTGTATACCGAAACTGCGATCAGTGTGATCAAAGCTCAATTTCTCGTCCTAAAAAAACTAAAATTTCCTCCCAAAGCACCAAACTTTGAGCGAATCATGGTATTGCTAAGATAAATATTTATAAAAAAATAAAACTTAATATCTTGACACTTTATGTTTCCGAAACTATCAATTTTTGGACTAAAGTAAATTGAGCCAGACCATCATTGGTTTTTTTTATTAAATGTTCATAGCAAAAATGCTTGCAACTGGCTCATATAAGTACTATGCTTCGTTTCCGAGATAGAGAGTGTTTAAATTTTAATTTTTTATTTATTTTTATTAATTATATCTATACTCGAAATTTGAAACAAGCTATGGAGGGAAAAATGTGCATTTTTTGGGGTGATCCGAATATTTCTACTTTCACCAGTGACGTTCGTATGGTACGCCACTGCCTTTTTCCCGTTTTAATATTTTTTTAGAAATCCACCATCATTCAGAAATGATGGAGATCTCTTCAATTTTTTTCGTAGGATGCACCGTTTTTGAGGAAAAAATAAAACATATTTTATTTGTAGGTTTTGTTAATCTTTTTATTTAAAGGTCTCTTTTACTAAAGTGTTATTATGGTCCAAGTAAAAATGCAGTTAAACATTGAAATTAAAAAGTTGATATAAATGTGGGTAAAACAATTCTTCCATTCGAGATACAGGGTGTTCAAATATAGTGATATTTACTTAAATAAATAAATACATAATTTATTAAATGATACATATATTTTCAATTAGGGGTACCAGGTTTATTGCCCATTGACATTACAAACATTAGCCTAAACAAAGCTGAATAATCACTTTCTTTTAAATTTTGGTTAGGAGTTTCGAACTGCCACATTCTACATGTTAATCGATTTACTGAAGTCGAACAACTGTTTCAGAACTGCAAAAGAAATTTCATTATACAGTACTGTACAGTGACATATACATCTAATCAGTGACGTAGCCACGGGGGGGTTTGGGGGGTCAGAACCCCCCCCCATGGGTTGGGTTGGTTGGGTCATATAGGTAATGTCTGGTTTGTACCTGCAATCACTCTTTTCGCCAAGATTTAGCAACGCGGTCAGTGAACTAGACTACGGCAACCTTACAATAGGGTTCACCTGCAACTAAGTTCTAACTTTATTTTTGTCATTTTTGTAACAAATATTGTTCGTACCTGTTTATTATTTACATGTTTATGATGAGATTGTTTTTTTATTTACTTTTTATTTTAATTTATTAAAAATTATTTTTTTTTATTAAAAAAATCTAGTTTGAAATACTTTGTTCACTGAACCCTCCCTCCCCCCCATGTCAAATTTCTGGCTACGCCACTGCATCTAATGAAAGGTCAGATAATTTTTTTCGAAAAACATGCGGACTCATCATTTATTATATGTACTCATCTATAAATTTTTGATAATTATTTTATATAGCGGCTTCAAGTTAAAGAAGCAAATCAACTTCTGTCGAAAAAATACCCAACGGATAAAGTTATTAATAAATTAATCTTAATTCATATATCTACTTGTCTATATTTATATAGGAAATGCATTTATTTGCCTTTTCCATGATTTTTTCTCATTTTTTTAATTTGTAAATTTTTGGCACATTTCTAGCATTAAGACTTAGATAGATATACGTATACATGTGACTCATTAAAAAACTGTTTTAAAATTTAGAAAATTCGTCTTAGGACCAGTAGGTATTATAGGTCCCGATTAAATCTTGATTAACTAATCAGATGACTGTGACTGTTGTATATACAGGGTGTTACAGAATGATGTTAAGCAGATCTAGAGACGGGTTCTATGTTTAAAAATAAGAAAAAAAGTTTATATAAGCATGGGTCCGTAAATGCCTCGTTTTCGAGATACAGGTTGTTTAAAACTTTCTGTCTTAAATACTATAGTCTTCATTTCTCCAATCCCAATCGAGATATTAAGATGAGATTTAGTGTACACCGTATAGTGAGCAAAGCCCCAACGGGGTGGTTGGGGCTTTTGTCCACAGAGTAGTTAGTTTCACACAATATTATTAATACCTAAAAAAATATATAAAAACTTTTACATAAAGGGGTGAACATTATTCAAGTAGGTATTGTCATATTCATTAACAGGCTGTCATTTTTGTCATATTGTCGATATTTAACTTCAAATAATTTAAATTTTTATAATAATTTTTATAGTTAGATATTTGATTCAACTTAAAGGAGGCCACCTGAAGAAGCAATCCTAAAAATGCAGAAATAGGTGAGATCTCATCTATTGTGGTTGAATTGTCGTGTTCCTACTGCCAAAAGTGAAGTTAGATATTTATAGAGTGTTTCATTAAAGCAGGTTAGTAAATTTAGATAGATTAATGTATTTATATAATTATTGAATAGAGCTTTGTCTGTGGAATTGTTCATTAGCATACCTAGATGTTTGGTATCAGAGAACATACATATGACTTCATTGATAGGAATTGTAGGAGATTTGATTTATATTAGCTTAAAATCCCTTTCTAATACAGTAAAAAATCTTTAAATAAATTAAAATAATTTGTTCCAAATTAATTAATATACGTATAGAAATATCCAAATCACTTAAATAATATCAAGTACTAAAAAATTACCTGGACATACTTATACATTGAGTTTTCAATTGAGTAATGTTCGATAGAATATATAGAAAGAAAAGCTTCATTAAAAGAGCAAGTAAAAACCTGTATTGCAGCATTTGTAACTTGTAAATAATATATATTATATTGTTTCCTAGTTTAGTTTTAAAATAATGTAGGTATATTGTTTTTGTTTTGAATTATTTAAATAGGCATTTTATTGCAAATTTTCTTCGTGGCTACTTTATCTTCCAAGATTAACTAACAAAATACTTATAAACTTTATGCATCGTTTTATAATATTTAAATTTATTACATTACAAATATTTTATTTATACAATAATCAATCTTAAATCACACTTTTGGAATATCCCTCGTATATAAATATTTCCCAATTGCAAAGAAACTACATTTTTAAGTCTCACATAAATGGCCATTTTTGCGATACTATTTACGTGCAGTGGTACGGATTTGATCTGAAAACATCAAAGTGCCGACAGAGAGTGGTATAACATATTTATTCAGTAAACTTTGCACAAAGTATCGAGTGACTTGTTTTTGAAGTGTTTAAGTTAGTTTTTAATACATTTTTTTTAAATAAGTAAATATGGTGAACTATTTCTTTCAAGAATTGGCCGACATACTTTTTGTGTATGTAAAAGCAAACAGAAATTCGAATGAAGCAAGACGTCCCTATGAAGATACAGTACCTGACCGCTAATTATCTTGTGCAAACACTTTTTCGAATATTCATAGACCTATTTTATAAAAAAACAAGTCACTCGTCACTTTGTGTTATCTTTTTTGTTTAAATCTCATCTCAATATCTCGATCGGTTTTCGAGAAATGAAGATTATACAGTGCTTTCGAAAAGTAACGAATAAATTCATTATTTCTGAAATTGAGAAGTTTTCGAAAAAATTCCCTGGCACGTCGATTTTGTTTTTAAAAAAGGCACTTTTTGACATACGACTCATATTTGTGACGATCGTTGTTCGAGATATGACGTCATCGACAATTTTTTTTAAATAGCAACCCCCAACTTTGGCCTTGCCATTTGAAAGAGCGTGTCATTCTACATACATACATCATGAAAAATTATAGTGTTACATAACAAAAATTTCAAGAAAATAATGTTTGAAGATTTTAAAATTTAAATTTTACAATACTGTGCACCGTCCCCAGCCAAAGCAAAGTATACGTTACTGGACCGGTTAATTTAGAAGATTTAAAAGTAAGAACTCGTCACGAGATATATCGTATACCTCCTGAAGTTATTGATAATGTCCAAAAAGAATTTACTAATCGTCTTGGCTACTGTCAAGCAATCAACGGTGCACAATTTAAACATTTAATTTAGTCGAATTTTTACATAATCATTATCATTTTCAGTATTGTGAAAATTAAATTTTAAAATCTTCAAACATTATTTTCTAATAACGATGACGTTACAAATGTGGGTCGTATGTCACAAAGTGCCTTTTTTAAAAACAAAATTGACGTGCCAGGGGATTTTTTCGAAAACTTTTTTTTTTTTAACGTATCTACAGCCTGTTCCTAGATTTTTTTAACATCACTCTGTAACACCCTGTATACAAAAATTTATTTTGTATAAGTTTACTCAATGTTAACTAAATTTAATCGGGACCAAAATACTCATCAGTTGTATCACTGGTTGTATAAGCTTTGTTATTGAGGCTTACATAGCCCTAGGAACTGTTCGTCGGCAGCCACAAAATTAATCTATACTTCCTTAACTCAACCCTAGTTGAGAATCTTTAACCCGCACTTGTTGTCTTTAGGTTAAGCTATGTGTCATATGAGGTATTTCATTAGGTAAGGGATTTAGTAAATCCAGTTTTAGCTTCTATTAATTAAAAACTGATTCTGGAACAAACATGTATTAATCAAATAATGTTGCTTTCGATCTACAGGGTGTCAAAGTTTAATAAAGAAATTTTTAATTTTGATAGTATGTAGATATTTAGAAAACCTTTTTCTTATCAATTTTTGAGACTAGAATTATAGATAATAGTATTTATTTTTTGTTTACTAGTATAATAAATATATCTAACGAAACAAGTTTACATTACAGTGCAAACTATCTAAAATTTTGAATTTTTGGATTAAGTAGTTGAAAGTTATATGAATCATATGAAAAGGATTGAAGATGCAGGCTCATTTTGAGAAAACTTGTAGGTATATAAAATAATAATTAATTAAACAAGTAAAATCGACGATTGTCACTGTTTTCTCTAAAAAATAGGTACCTACCTAAATTAATTTATACATCTTTTACAATTTAGGTTTCAGGAATATATCCTGAAGAAAAACAGATCAAATCAGAGAGACATTCTTCCCTTCAAGTAACGTTTATCTAAATTTTTCAATATGATTTTAATCCTGTCTATAATTTCAGCCTTTCTGTTTTTAACATCATCATCTGTATTTTTAATATCGTACACTTTTCTCCAATAATTGTGTAAATTGTCCTTAACAGTTGCAAAATATAGATCTATTTCGGATTCCGTCATCTTATTAATGCTGTATTCCAATTCCTCTATATGACGGATAATTGGCGTCAACTCTGGAGATTCGATTGTAGTCTCTGACTTCGTATTTGACATAATCTTCAATTGATCATTCTGAGAGGAACTAGACTCGCTGGATTCTAAATCTACTATTTCCGTGGCTTCCATTTTGGTTTTCACGGTTCTGCATTTTTTACTTGGCGACGACGATTGTTTCTGCCCCATTACTAAAAAATATTGTAATAGAAAAATTGTAAACACTCCAAATAAATCTTAAGAATTTTCATTTGTTTCACAAAATATGTGGCCAAGTAAAAGTTAGTTTTGTACACCTAAATTAAAAACGAAATGGAAACAACTTATTCATACTAATATTTTAGCAATAATTTGACCATTTGGATCATTTAGAGTTCGTTGTATTAAAATCATTTGTTATCTCACATACAGGGTGTTGCATAAGTGCATATAAAACATATCAGAGCAAATTGGCAAATTTTAAGGAAGGTTCCTTCATATATCTGCTTTTACTTAAAAACTTACGGCCCTGTAGAGGAGGGGGGTAAAATCTGCTTTAAATAATTTTGACAGAAAAGTAATATGTACTCATAAAAAGATATTTTGCTGGCATATTTCCTGTTTTCTTGGTTTGCTATAAAAATGAACCACCCCTTTCATGTTTAGTTTCCAAATTTTCATATACTTTTAAATTTCTTAAACGAAGTGAAAATCTAAGGCAGCCTTGTTTATTCTAAAACTCTTTGTCTCTTACAAAATTTTCATATTATTCTTAGTTTTATTAATTATAACTATGCAAAATACGATATGATCAACATTTGATCTTTCGTGCAATTCTTAGTAGGCTCTGCTTTCACTAAAATTACTTTTTGATAAATGTCAAATAACTATAATAACATTTAAGTTTTAAATACAATACATATAAATATTAAGCATTTAATTATGACAAATTATCAGCAATTTTAATTTATTTTTTTTTTCACAAACAAATTTTAAATTCACAAAAAAATAGTGAAAGTTCAAAATTTAAAAAAAATAAATAAAAATTAGCACATAAAATTAACTCATTCGAAAGTCTAACTGCCTAGGGTTTGAGTGAGGGAAGTTACAGTTTCTGATAAAAGTAATATTTTTTTTCCAACACTTCCACTTTCCAAAAAATGTGTCAAGTTTTATGAATTTTAAATGTCAAAAGTAGGCTATTTTTAACAGAATGCAAATAGTTATTTATGCAACTAGTGCAAAAAGTATGTACTTCTTGCACTATGGATGTTTACAGCTCAACAAATAGGCCTTTTGCACATGTTGCACACAACATTTTTTGTACGAACGAATTAACCAACTTTCTGTTACACCAGTCTACAGGGTGTTTCTTAAGTAGAGGTTAAAATTTTTACGGGTGTATTCTGTGGTTAAAATAAAGGTTTTTCTTATATAAATGTAGAGTCTTAGGACAGCCATTGTCCAGCTACAGCGTGTAAACAATTTAAAAAAAAATAGTTTTTAATTTCTAAACAGTTTGAGATAATTTAATTTAATATGAAACAAAAAATTATCAGCTTTAGAAATGATTATTTCCTAAAAAAACACCCTGTATTGTATTTCAAATCGATTAACAACAAAATTGATTTATTTGATCAAGTGCATTACTTAATAATAATACCAAAACAATTAATTAACAATGGAATTACTTTACTACGAGTATGTTCTATTATAACAAATGTTGGAAAATGCCATCTTCAGCCAAAATACATGCTTCAGATCTTCTTGAAATTATTTTGTTTGTGTTTTTTGTTCTAGTTAATTTATTACATTTGAAATTTTTAATTATCTTCTTTTGTATTTTTATTCACCAATTAGGTCCGCCACTGAATCAATCTACAACCGTTTGACAGTACCTCTGAAAAATTTTATGAATCTTTTAACATAGTTAATTATGATAATTTTTGTATTGAACATGCGTGCCCAAATTTTAATGGAAGCGTCCATCATAAAATAGCCAAAATTATTTGAAAAACTGAATCTGCTGCTCGCCAGATTCGAACATGCAGAACATAGTTTATAAGACACTTAGGTACGCAAAATATATTCACCTACACTACATGTAATACGTTTCCTTCTGTTAATTAATTGTGGTAGTCAAAAATTTGTACCGCCCACAGTGGCTTAATATTTTTAATTTTTTTGTTTTATAAGAAATTGACTTCAACAGAAGTCAGTTATGACAATCAAAATTACAGTCATTGTTCTACATATTAGTTATGCAACTATCAACACAAGAATTTCATATGATGTTAAAGTTGTCTGTTCCCTTTGACGAAGTTAATACTATTTTTATTCCAAGAAGATATTTTCTAGTGAAGACGATCTCGAATTAAAATTAACCTTTATTCCGATTATTGAAATTAGCTTTCGAATCCGATTATTGGTTTCTTTAATTCGAATTATAAGACGTCACAGTAATATGCAACCGGCGATACTTTATGTCATAAGAAATTATATTTCAATCAATGAACGATCCTTATGGAACCTGTATTTAAGGGTCAAATTATATTACTGAAGAGGTCATTGGAATTTGATTTATTTCTCTGTTCATAGAATTATTTTAAACATTTTTTTTACTTGAATGCGATAAATCAATAAAGTAATGTTTATTTTGCTAGTTTTGTACAATTTTAAAACATTTTGCTCTTTAAATGTTTGAAATAAATTAATTTATTTGATTTATTAAAATGATTTGAAACCGGATATTTACTCTTATAAGATTCGTTTTACAAAATAGTAAGTAAGAAATAAGTACCTAAGTAATAAAATAATATTAAAAGTAGGTAATCTACCCAAAGTCCATACACCACAGTAAGTAATTCCTAATTTCCTAACCTGACCTTTGTCATTTCACAATATTATTCATAATTTACATAATAATTCGTACAAAACGGTTTACCTAGTATAATTTTTAGTTTCAATGTGAAATTACAAGTGTTAAATTGCATATTACAAATATGACGGTTAACGGATCCCTATATTACGTCGCTTATGTTAATAACACTGAAATGGTTAATAAGAGCCTTTTAATGGCCATTAAGATAAGCCAAACAGATCCAAGATATCTGCTGCCGTTGATGAAATATTGTGAAAAAAATTGAAAATAGCAATTTTAGAAAATGCCATCTAACGTCGTTATTTCTCAACGAATAGAGCTGAAATTTAGTATAGAAGGATAAGAACATATAGTCTAAGATCGGAACTAAGGTCGTTCTGTACCCATCTACTTACCGGATCAAAAGTATTTTTTTTCTACACCCGTATTATAACAATGCACTTATATGCCCATAATCCGTTTCATAATGATACTCATTACGATACAGATTTTTCATTACGATACAGATTTAATAATCCGTTTCATAATGATACCCATTACGATACAGATTTTTCATTACGATACAGATTTTTAATCAATAGAAACCCAAAACTTTTCAATCAAGCATGCTGTGCATTTGACGTTTATCCTAGGTTCCTATGTAATTATTTTAGATGTCAAAATCAGTACGTATTAAATTTTCGTAGATACCTAGCTAAACTTCGATAATTTATCAAAATGTCTGATATCAGCGATATAGAAGAATTACCATCGACTCCTCCACACATATCGGAGAAAGCAGAAAATGCAGTTCATACGAATAATTACTGTTACCTATTGTGTTCAATAAAAATATAAAATTTATGGTTTTTGATTATTTATCGGGTGTAGAAAAAATAGCGTATGCAACTCTCATGTAATGGTTATTACATGATCGTTGCATAATATACTATTATCAAACACAATATGTAAACAAATATATCGCAAATCGGTTGCCTAATGAAATATGTGCATAGCTATTGCGCTCACTTGCTTACCAAACCAATATAATACCAATCGAACGTACAAAGCATGAGGAACGTGTAAAAGTTGGGTTGCCTACTTTTTACTGGTCACTATTATCGGGTTGCCCATTATAAAGAGGTGAGATGATACTAGCAATTTGTATTCATCTGCTTGCTCAATGAAATATATATTAAAACAAAGGTAATTTTATTGCGAACACGGTATACAAACATAATAATATGTTAGTGATATATACTCATCTTAAAAAAATTATCTAATTTTGGAAGAGAACAACAGTAAACAAATAAAAATAATATTTTTTTAGGAAACCTTGAAAAGTAATTAAACAATCGAAATATAAAAAAAATATGAACATTTTCAATTATTGAATTCAGAATCCGATTCATCAGTTAGATGATTATCCTCATATTTTGAGTAACTGTCATCATCATCTTTTTCAGTTAATTGTAAAATATCTTCTACTTTTAAAGCCGTCTGGTCTCCCGCAAAGCCTGTTGGTTTTAAATAACTGTCTAAAAAACAACTTTTCAAAGCACAGTAGGGATCAGTTACGCATACTACTCATAACAATTTGTAAAAAGTGAGTAACTGAACTATCAATGTAAACGACGTCAAACACATTTTTGTTTTTTACAACCTGCTATGGTAAAAAGAATCATAACTTCGATTCCTCGTTTTTAATTCGTGTAGCACTATTTTTAAATAGATATTACTCAAAAATAGAACTAAGAGTACCTTTTTTTACTCTAAAATGTCATATTATTCAGTCAGAAGTCGAAATCGTCGAAGCACAAAAAAGTTATGGTAAGAATTATGGGGAAAATGGCCCCCAGGTCGGGACGTATGTGACACATATTTGCAAATTTTGTTTATAGAAGCGGACAGACATCATAAAAGTTAAGAAGTTACCAAATTTCATAAATGCATCTGCGAGATATTTGGAAAAAATCATCATCATAGCTCTTTAAATGGCTATAACTTCCTTAGGAAGAATTGTTGGATCTACGTTTATATAGAGAAAAAGTAATCTTTTTCGACATAAACCACTCTAGAGAAATATTGCTACCTACTTCAACTTTGTTTTACGTGAAGAACCATTAGAGCTTTTATTAGCTTAAATTATTGTAATTTTTAAATTCTATGGGTTATTCTTCGAATAGTAATGTTACGTGTTGTAACATTGTTCTACATATGTTACTGTCAAGATCCAATATAGCGCCCATAAAAAGAAAAAAAAAACAGTTGAATATTGCATACCTAAAACTAGCGACCGTAGAAATTTTCTTTCAACGCAAATCGATTTCTCGTATATTTATCCCTTTATCAGATATTTTTGTTTAGAAATAATAATGTTAGATGGCATTTTTTAAAATTGCTATTTTCAGTTTTTTTAAAATATTTCAGCAATGGCAGCAGATATCTTGGATCTGTTTGGTTTTTCTTAATTGTCATCAAAAGGTGTAACTTTTTTGACCTGGTATAATTTCCAGCTAATGGTCCGTGCCATGAAAACCGCTCTGACCACTGTGTATGCCTTTAGTCTAAAGTCGTCTTAAATAAGCTTGTGCAATTTTATGAGAAAAATAATTAACATTAGCAACAACAATTGCGCAAAGTTACTACCAATAATACTAAATATACAATTTAATTGATTTAAGTCTACATTTAATACCTTGGTATTAAAATTAACTATCATTTTAAATTTCCCTAGTATAAAAAATATATATTTCACTAAATAATTACACGTATAACACTTACCAATTAGTGCCACAAATTATATAGGTATACCTCGATATTGCACCAAAATACAAATTTGCAGAACTCAACTTCAAAGCTTTCTCTTGTTTCTTAAATATTCACACATTATCATGTCCAATGTAGAATATGACTATACACATAAATATATTTTTACTAAAAGTCAACAGATTTTATCAGAAAACGACCTAAATGGTTAATATAATATTTATCTACTGATTATATTGTCCACATGATAATCATTTAAAAACAAAATAGATTAGTTTTAGTAACCATTAGATGAATGATAAATATTTCTAGTTATAAAGTAGGTATACAATATATTCGAAAGGGTAGGTACCTAATTAACTTCAAAGTATGTAAAAGTATGGTTTTGAAGAATAGGTGATGATTTGTGGATTTAGAAAAGTAATGTGGCTGATTTTAGATATCTTTGGAATCATGTTTCATATCATATTTCCATTGAATAGCTTGTAGATAATGTATCAATGTCACGTTTACTTAAATATCCATAAACTTTGGCGTTTGTCAAGCTACATTTTGCTAGTTCTTTAAATCCATAGGGTCTATTATCTTTCTAGTTTACAGTAGGTACATTTAAATAAAATCGTGATAAATTCAATCAACAAAATAAAACAAAAACGAATTGCTCTATTCTTCTACCATAAATTTATTTAATATAAGACATAATTCACTCTACAACTATTTACTTTTAAAAATGTAACATAAGAAACAGATACCTATCAGTAAATTTGCTTTGTACCAAATGTGTCTTTGCCAATTGGTTGACATACACATTTTCCTCCAAACGGCGGTGGTTGACATGACACGGGCGAAGTTCTGCATACTTGCGATATAAACCAATAAAATCTTACATTTTCTACATTATTAGTAACCATAAAAGTTTGCGTTTTTGGTATTTGTTTTTGATACTTTTATGATTAAAAACGAATTTGCGTTTTCAATATTGTTCACTGTCATAGAGTATAAAATAATGTATAAACATGTAAATTTTTTATGCAGTTTTCTTACGAGTTGATACCAAACACATGTTGTTTTTCTTCAAAACCTTCCTGCTTTGAGGCTATAAAATGACACGAAATTTAAATTATTGTCTAAATGAAAAGACCAGTTTGAACCCTCTATTGGGTTTAAATCTCTGCAGGGTTTAAACACAACTCTAGGTATCATCTCATGATTGGATGGATGTTGTCACATGACCTGAAGTAGCTTTATACAGTAAACAAAAATTATCAATAAAAATTTGCATTTTTTTCTGTTGAATTTGGTACGGACATTTTTGGAAAATTTTCTTTGTTTATAAAATAAGTTGTGTTGTCAAGTTGTGTTCGTTTCAATTCTGCTAATTTAAAAGGTCCAATTTTAATAACGTATTCGGAAGGCCTAATAAAGAAAAAAATCGACATTTCAAAAGATAATCAAATCAACACATAACAATCAGTAATACGGTATTCCTGGTTCACTACTCATGTTATGATGACGCGTTCGAGTGTTCAAACCGAGGTTGAAGTGAAATATAATTGCCACATCAGGACTACATACATAATAACAGTATGTTCATTAATGTCCGGGACTGAAATATATATTTTATTTTCTAATGACAGACTTCCAGTATGCAATCTAAGGTGTTATTTTGTATAATTTTTGAGGTGCCTTTAAAAATTGTAGCATTTTTAAGGTATTCATTAAACGTTTTGTCAAGTTCTGACATAAAATTCACTAATCCGTAACAAATACTAGGATTTTCAGAAGTTACCTATTTTTTGTCACCTCTTATCGTTATTTTTTGAAAGCGGAATTAAGTTCAGCTTGTAAGTTGATATTCCCAAATAATGCAAATCGCATGTGAGTATGAATATGAGTTTTACTATTTTCATGTTTTTTTTATTTTCTCACTAAAATGCATCTGAATCAAGTCTCCCTCCAGGTTTTCTCGTTGTCATCTGAACCGAATAACGCACTCGGAAATTAAAAAAATATATTTTTCTGAGAACAGCCAGATATATATCCAATTTTTATATATTTTTAGGTATTAGCAATATTGTGTGGAACTAACTACTAAAGCCCCAAGCAGCGTTGAATTACACCCACAATATCTACCCATATATTCTTTATTATTAGCTTTTGTAACATTTTTTACTGTATTAGAAAGGTATTTTAAGCTAATATACAGGGTGTTAAAAAAAGAGTGTAAAATATTTAAGGAGGTAATGGTATGAACCAAAATATGCAGAAAAGTCTCAATAAACATGGGTCTGCAAAGTAACGGTTGCGGAGATATGGAATGTTTTATGTTTTTTAGCCCCTTTTTTATTTTGCAAAAACGTTATGTATTTTTTTATAATAGTTGGTTGATGTTTAGTGAATTAAACAGTACGTATTTGACAGTTGTTCTCAGTGCACAAGTTTTCTTTCGCAGAATTAACAGACATGCATTTCATGTATGGTCGTGCTAATAGGAGCGCCACCGAAGCGCGACGTCTTTATGTTGAGGCTTATCCAAATCGCCACATTCCTTCACAACGCATATTTGGAAGAATTATCCAAAGATTGCGTGATACCGGTTCCTTGAGCAAACAGTGCCATTTATCCGGAAGACCAAGGTCGGTATCCACTACTAGAGCAGAAGACGAAATTCTAGCACTGGTAGAGCAGAATCCAGGTACGAGTGTGTGGAGAATATCAGCCGTGGTAGGCATTAGTGGTCCTGGTGTTTGGAGAGTCCTTCACGAGCAACTGCTTTATCCATACCATGTGCAACGAGTGCAGGCCTTAAATCCAATAAATGATCATCAAACTCGTTTGGTTTTTTGCCGCTGGTTTCTACATCATGATGCTGAAGACCCTCGTTTTCTTGCAAACATTCTTTTTACTGATGAGGCCGGGTTCACAAGAAATGGAGTGTTTAATTTTCACAATACGCATATTTGGGCCGACAAAAATCTTCACGCTCTAATAGAATCTGGACATCAGGCACGTTTTTCATTAAACATTTGGATGGGTATTGTAGGTGACAGGTTTCTAGGTCCTGTTGTTTTACCAAACCGATTAACAGGCGCTGCTTAGCTCAACTTTCTGCAGAACACACTGTATGAGTTTTTGGAAGACATTCCTTTGAATCAGAGGCAACAAATGTGGTTCCAGCATGATGGCGCTCCAGCTTATTTTTTCATGGCCGTTAGAGAGCATTTACACGAAACTTTTCCACATAGATGGGTAAAAAGGGCTTTGTCTGTGGAATTGTTCATTAGCATACCTAAATGTTTGGTATCAGAGAACATACATTGGTAGGAATTGTAGGAGATTTGATATATATTAGCTTAAAATACCTTTTTAATACAGTAAAAAATGTATCCAATTTTTTTCTTAAATATATGTATTTATTAAAATATCTTTTATATTTTTTTCCATGGCTCTGTTCAGCAACTTCAATGTTAAGATCAGGCATACGACAACCGCGCTCTTTCACTAATAATTGTCCCTGGTTGCAGAAAGTTTGTGAAATTTAGTTTCATCCAATTGGAATTGCATTGTTATTCAAACAAATAGTAAATTTAATTAATAATTATAAACTACACTGGCAACACAAACAAAAAACAACAAACGTACGAAACGCACGTTGCTAAACAATGTGAAGATAGTAACTGATGAGTAAGAGAGATGGGAGAAAGTACTGAAGAGAAAGAAGCTCTGCAGAGCTTCTCATTTAGTACGCATTGAAACAAGATTATTGATATTAACCTAAATACGGAAGGCTAAGATTCACTGTCACCGAATTATTTATACTTAATATCTCTACACCTACCTGTTTTTTGTATTACTGTCAGTATTTCAATAGGAACAACTTTCAGCTTCTCGTAATAATTTACCTAGTTAATAAACATACTTTTAAAAAATAATTTATATAGCATTACATATTTTACCATTACAATAAGTACCTACTAGAAAAATATTTAAATTTGGCAAAGTCGCGTCAAGCTGACACTGGGTTGATGTGCCGCTAGTGATTAGCAAAGGCGCGTATAGACACAGTATAGAAAGACCAGTAAGGACAGCTGCACTTTCCCGCTAAGCCATTTTCAGAATTCTCATTACTATTTACGCACTCGTTTTGGTTTACGTTTCGTAGTATAACCGCTTGTGTGTCTTTTCGTTTTGTGATATTCAACTTCCTAACCTATTTGAGTTGCGTTCCAATCTTGGTTTTAAATTTTATTATTTTGTTATATCTCTAAAAAAATAATTATGAGAGCATCAGAAGAACCGGGTCAAGGTACAAAAAAGTGTAATATAGTAGGGGTTTATTGTGTAGTAGGAAGTTGCAAAAACAATTATACTGGAAATTATACAGATATAGTTTTTTTACTCCCAAAAGACAACAGAAGGTAATTTTACAATCATTAATTATAGTTATAATAAATTAAGAACATAAAATATTCCTTATTATTTTCCGTGTATCGTTTTTTGTGGTAATGCATAAAGTTTGTAACAGAGGAATATTATTTTCAACCAGCATTACATACTTATTGCAATTTGCAAACAGTATTCCTTTCTTATTTTTTGTGTTTGTATAATTGATTGCATTTTATGATTGAAATTCATGTAACAAGTATTAAAATAAAGTTATTGTTGTTTTAGAGCGAATCAGTGGGCGGTTAAATGTAAGAGAGATCATTTGGTTAAAAACATATAATTTTCGAATATGTGCTCAGCATTTTTCACAAGAAATGTTCAAAGATACGAAAAGAAAACGATGGCAAATGCTTACAATATTTTCAGGCGATATAGTGGCAGGTAAAAATATTTAACGTTTATTTTGAAATAGCTATCAGTATTTGAACATATAGAAATAGATATTTAGAACATTTTTGATTTTGTTTTGTTTTTTTCAGAATTGGAAGTGGAAATTTGAATGCAGTCTTGAGTTTGTCTTGAGAATTATTTTGGTAGCATCAAACAACAAGGAGGAAAATCTATCTCACCAACTTCTATATAATTTCAACATGCTTCGGGGATTTCATTTGCAAATTTGTGTGCGATTGACGTCAAGCAATGCACTGAAATGCCATGAGTCAATGCACATTATATAGGTACTTCCGATTAGAGAACCTAATTTAATTTCAGAATAGCTTCCGAAGAAGCGAACTTACATATGTCTCTTGAAAAGTCAAAAAACCTAAAGTGACAACACGGCAACCAACCCCGGAAATGTTCAACGAAGTTACTTATGTTTATAAGTAAGAAATAATTGAGTATGTTCAATTTTAAATATGAATGTACACTCGCCATAGTTTTATACCATTTTTTTGTTAATGAAATAAAATGTTTATATAAATTGCATTTTATTAAATGTCATAGTTCCAGGTGGGAACATCTCTGTGTTATTTATTGTCTTCAAAGTTTTTATACGCTTGTTAAATTATTAATAATAAACCTCAAGATATTTATTTTAAAAATTTTACGTAATACGAATAAAACTATATATTCGTAATTTATTAGCTCAAAGAATTTAAACTATCATGACAATTTATTTCACACATCTAGTGTTTTTTGCTACTTTAAACAATAAAAATTTGCATGTTTATATTTGTAGCAGCACCTATTTGAATTTCTGGTGACTAGAACAATTATATAAATCTAGAAAATGTACTTATATTTGCGGAAACTATAATAAAATTGGGTAAAAAAAAACTGGTGGTAATAACAGTAATATTAATTACAAATAATGAATATATACGTAGTAGTAAATAAGAAACAAAAAATGTAAAATAAGGTCACACCAACTTCTATTTATTTATTTCATTATTTAAACTATTTACATTAAATTTACTGTTTATAGATAGCTTATAAAACCAATATCATTTACTATAAATTTTCAAAATCATATTACATTTTGAGTACCACAGTTACAACTTAAATTTTGACAGTCACAGGTTACAAAGTAAATCACACCAGAAACAATAGTGATGCTATCTTCACTTCAAACAACAAGGTCAAAGAATTCGACTGGCAGATTTCATTCATAAATTCGTTAGCTGTCCCTACTGATCTTTCTATACTGTGGTATAGATACTCGTATGTGGATAGTGTTCACATCGTTTATCAGATAACGCTCTAAGCCCTGTCTGTACTTGCGAACTGAACAGCTCATGAGCCTTTTCTTTAGCATCAAACTAAATACGATCATTATTTTCAAATTACAATTTGAGATCAGAGTAGCTGATTAGTTAAACATTTATGACGTAATTTTAATTCAATCGAATCCTTTTGCCTAAAATTTCCTGATTGCAACCTGAAATTAGAGCAGTCTAATCAGTTGCAATTTAAAAATGTATGTCCGATTTTTTAATTCAACTAATAAGTTGATTCCAGTTGGAATTGTTCCAAATAACTTAGCTATGGTTTAGAGTTTATAATATAGTCAACCATATAATAAGAATTATTTTTACATATATCTTTGCTACTTAGGCAACATAAAATACATTTGCTTAGATGTAACACGGGTTACAAACTTCTTTTACTGGCATTTCTTGTTTTTACCTTTAATTCTCATAATTGCAAATATCTAGTGATTTCTTTTCTATAATAGAAAATGCAGAATATACTATACTTATACTTACAATATTTATATGAGTAATTAATACTTACCTGTTGATTGAAAGCTTTCTTAACTACCATTATATAATATTAATAATGGTTGGGGTTACTAAAATATATGCTTAAATAACTATATTATGGCTCAAATCTATTAAGTTTTCCTTATGACATATATTTATATTTTTGTAAACAAAAAATACGTAAAAAATACCAGTGTTTTATTTCAAAAACATTCATTTGAATTTCTCGCCCCCAAAAACCCCAGAACTCCAAAATATATGTAAATATTTAGATTTTTTAAAATTTTAAATTTGACACCCTGTATCTTTTTAACCATCAACTTTGACTAAGGTAAGTTTGGTAACATCGCATTATTTTGTCGTCAGGGATCTACTCTTGCTCTATACAAGGTGTATCAGTAGTAAGTATTCAAAACTTGTGAGCTTGTAAAACAAGTTGAAAAATTATGAAAACCTTAATACAACTTTTGTCAGTGGCGGCTCCTAAGGGAGATACGCTCATTTAAAGGAGTAACCTCAGAAACAGCTTTTAATGCGTAACATCAAAACGGTTCAACATTAAGTCTCGAAATTTTGGTAAGATATTAACCTTGACGTGTTTAATAAGTCTTATAAAATATATTTCAAAATTTGCTACAGGGGCGTGAGACTCAAGGACAAATTTAATCATATCTTTTCAGTAGTTAATTTTTTCTAGTTTCTGACTCGAAAATATTGAAATTTGAAGTATTTAACATAAAAAGATACTCTTGTTAAATTTCAATAGGATGTACCGTTTTTTAGTAAAATCGATTTCAATCATTCTTAACGTGCCCCACATTCAACATCCATAGCCAAATTAATTGCAGTGTGCCATGAAGAAAACAACTAATCTGACAGTTAACAAAAATGTCAAGTATTTTTAACACTGTTAACAGTAACAATTAAAAACAATAGTACAAATAAAAATACCATGATGAATAACAGAAAAACAACGCCTTTCCGTGTAAAGAAATATTTTATAATTGAGTACATTTCTATTGGGAAACTTTATACCATGTCGGTGTGCGGCTGCTCTTGCGCTCCCATGACACTTCACCTAACGTCAAAAGCATATCTACATACTCAGAATATGTATACTGTTGCGTTTTTAAATAATTTTTATCTATTTTTGTTTACTATAAAATAGCACTGCGTAGACTCAAATAACACAATTTTCAAACTAAAAATACTTGACATTTCTGTTAACTATCAGACTAGTTGTTTTCTCCATGGCATACAGCAATTAATTTTTTTGGCTTTGTATTGGATGTTAAATGTGGGTCATGTTAGGAATGATTGAAATCGATTTTACTGAAAAACGGTACATCCTACTGAAATCTGACAAGAGTACATTTTTTATATTAAACACTTAATACTTTAATATTTTGGAGCCAAAAACTAGAAAAAATTAACTAAAAAAAAGATATGACTAAATTTGTACCAGGGCCTTGCATTTTCTCACGCCCCTGTAGAAAATTTTGAAATGTAGTTTATGAGATTTATTAAGCACGTCAAGGTTAATGTCTCACCAAAATTTTGTTACTTAATGTTGAACCATTTTGATGTCACGCATTAAAAACTGTTTCTGAGGTTACCCCTTTAAGTGAGCGTATCTCCCTTAGGAACCGCTACTGACAAAAGTTGTACTAAGGTTTTCGTAATTTCTCGACTTGTTTTACAAGTTTTGAATACTTACTACTGTTACACCTTGTATATTGTATTTATTTCGGGACATCCTGTATAGTGCAAATATTTAGTGTACTATATATAGTTTTAGTATTCTCAATTACAGTTTCTTAAATATTTTGATGAAAATATAATAAATTAATCATTTGTTCGTATGACGTAAGTCGTCTGAATTCTTGCCGCAATCATAGGCGGGTTATTAAATTGTAAAATGTGTTGCATGATTATATTGAGATGAAAATAAACTAAACGAATTAACGTCAATGTGACAGCAACAACAAATGTGCTAATTTGACTGGTGTGGTTTTTTTTACAATTTTAATTCCAATTCAAAATGTTTATTTATTTTAGAAGATTTTATTTTTAATTTTATTTTTGATTTTGGTGTTAAATTTTTGTACAAAAAACCAGACGTATCTACTTAAGATATTTAGAGGAATAATTTAAGCATTACTGACATAAGAAAATATTAAGCAAAATTTATTTTTAATTAATGTTTTCATATATGTATTTATCAATCCATTCGATATACTTTGACACTTTGGTGTACACTCCAGGCCCGTCAGTGTTTCCACATCCTTCTATTCCAAAAGAGACAATTCCCACGATATAATACATTGTATTATTCTTCTTTATTTGCAGAGGTCCTCCAGAATCACCCTAAAACATTGTGTTATATGATATAAAGTTTATAACTTAGTGATAATTGCAGGGCATAGGGCATAATTGAGCAAATGTTCTTATTAATTTATCTAGACCGCTGGTTGGTTAATTTGCAAATTCTTCTAATTTAAATAATTTATTTTCTAATCATGTTATTTACATTTTAACTACCGCCATGCCTTTTTCCCTAAAACAGATAATAGTGGATTTTCGTTAGCTGAACTGCAGTATTGTGTTAAATTAATTCTTACCAGACTGAGAGAACCATTATAACGCAAGCACCACCAGCTTGATAACATCTATACAGGGTGAATCTTAAATAAGTACAAATATTTTAACCAGCGGTATAGTTTTGTGTGTAGAACACATAATTAATAGTTTTTTACAAAAAAATCAGAAATAAAAAAGTGAAATTTTAAATAAATTTCGTAATTTTTCAGCAGAAAACTTGTTGAGGACCGCTGGCCTAGACAGACCCTTCATACTTTTATGAGTCATAGTGCTGCAGACTGAACGTGTGGTTCACAGTGTTGCCAGTATTACACAAATGTCTTTGCTTCAAGGAAGAAAAAATCTCAACTTTTAGCGAATTTTGTCAAGTGTAACATTTTATATTATTTTTTATTATCAAACTGTCATTGACTGTCATGACAGATTATCGGAAGCCCAAGTCAAACTTGTTAACCCCACATAATGCATGAAAATAGCAATAAAATTTGCTAAAAGTTGACATTTTTTCCATTTTAAATAAAAAACGCGTGCATAGTTTTTCGTTATCCTTTATAAAATAACTTAAGGAAATTGTGTTTTGTGTCCCTTTCTAACAGTGTACAATGACATTTAACTTGTGAAATGTGGATTACTGATTAAATAGTTAATTTTTTAACAAACAGGTAAGCTTGTGTGCACGTTTATGTATAATTTTTGAACATTGGACATAGTAATATCACGTAATATCTTCCTAAATATTTTACGGTAGTATTGAACTTGCGGAAATTCATTTTTAATCGTTGAAGTATAGTAAGGTTAGTTCAGATGTTAAAATTTATGTTAATATTGCTGAGTATCATACTACATACCCAATTTTACTGTACTTATATATGCTTAAAACAAGTATTTTTAAAATAGAACTATTACGTTAAAGGAAACGTAATATTTATATTGGAGGAGATATGGCAACCTCGCAACAAATCATATGTTTCATTACGTTGTTGGATGAAAAATCAGCCAGCGGTCCTCAAAATGTGGGTATTTTTTAAAAAAATTAATATCTCCGTAAATATTAGAAATTTTTAAAAATCGCTTTCACTAGACTGATTTAAATGACGAACTACACCAGCAGTTAAAATATTTGTACTTATTTAAGATTCACCCTGTATATATATATATATATATATATATATATATATATATATATATATATATATATATGTCCATTAAATGCTAATACAACAGCAACATATCAATTATCGTCAAAAGTGTAACCAGTTAAAATAAAGTGAAATTAATTTTCCTGCAAGGTGTTTTATTAAATAAAAATACTAACAAATAAATCAAAGAAATAAGATCCGTACATGTTGGGTAATAAACAATATATTTATAATTATAATTATTTAACCAATTAAATATGGTCCGAGTATATAGCTATATTCCCGTTTACATGTGTGGAAATGCATATATTCTTATTGGATAAAAGATTTTGAAATTATTGTAATATATAGTGTAAGAAATAGTAGTTTAAGAAAGTAAAGCTAATGTAATATATGTTAAACTTATAATTATACATAAACGTGCACACAAGCTTACCTGTTTGTTAAAAAATTAACTATTTAATCAGTAATCCACATTTCACAAGTTAAATGTCATTGTACACTGTTAGAAAGGGACACAAAACACAATTTCCTTAAGTTATTTTATGAAGAATAACGAAAAACTATGCACGCGTTGCTATTTTCATGCATTATGTGGGGTTAACAAGTTTGACTTGGGCTTCCGATAATCTGTCATGACAGTCAATGACAGTTTGATAATAAAAAATAATATAAAATGTTACACTTGACAAAATTCGCTAAAAGTTGAGATTTTTTCTTCCTTGAAGCACAGACATTTGTGTAATACTGGCAACACTGTGAACCACACGTTCAGTCTGCAGCACTATGACTCATAAAAGTATGAAGGGTCGGTCTAGGCCAGCGGTCCTCAACAAGTTTTCTACTGAAAAATTACGAAATTTATTTAAAATTTCACTTTTTTATTTCTGATTTTTTTGTAAAAAAACTATTAATTATGTGTTCTACACACAAAACTATACTGCTGGTTAAAATATTTGTACTTATTTAAGATTCACCCTGTATATATTGTCTTATAATATTACCTCCAGCTTAGACAGGTAATTTCATTTTGTTAGATTATATTATTTGTTTTGCAGATTACCATTTACAGTTTTCCTGTTGATATAGTAAATAAACTATACTCTCTCTTTATTAATATTCAACTATTTATTTCTTATTTTTAATACCAATTATGCCATTATTAGGTAATTTCATAGCCGGGCATAACATCCTTCATTTTTGAAGTTTTTTTTTATTATCGAACGTGGCAAATCGTTAGAGATGGAGGTCCAGAGCTTCTACGGCGTATCGCAACAGCAGAGGAACACATTTTAGAATCCCACCGCTGATGTGTTGATTACAGATGAAGCTATTTTTATATGGTATAGAATGTATAACATTCATAAAACTCATGTTTGAGATTTTGAAAATCCGCACGCAATTCGCTGAGATAATTTCCAACAACGCTTCTTCTTAAATGTTTGGAAAGGTATTGCCGATAATCGCTTGATTTGAGCTCGTATTACCAAATCGAATGGATGAGGTCAGTTCCTTCGAAATGATATGGACTTCTGGAAGATGTCTCTCTTATTTTCTACAAAATGTTCAAGAGTATTTTTATAAATTTCAAAGCGTACGATGGATTGGACGAGGAGGGCGGGTACCATGGCCGCCACAATCTCCACACTTAAATCCTTTGAAGTTATTTTTATGGGAATATTTAAAAAATGAAGTGAATCACACCGAACTGGAGACTAGGATGATTTACGCGACATATTATAACTACTGTCAATAGCTTACGAGTTCAAAACGGATAAGAATTAGAAACATTGTTAGCTCATAGAAAATGGGCAAGATGGACCCAACTGTGTTTACACGTCGCTGGACAAAATTTTGAACTTGTTGTAACATCATGTCAAATTATTTTATAATAATTTAAACCACAATTTAATTTAATTAATTATTAACAATAACGACAAAGGCAGCTAAATTTGCTAATAGAAGTTTGTTGTCCGTTCATTTTTTATTCCACCGTGCCAGTCGCCGACTGATTGTTTTGCCTTGTCAGGTTTACAGTAGACCAATTTTCAGTGCCGTGCAGAAGTAAAATCATTTTCGAACTACCCTTTTTTATTTTATTTTTTTACAAAATTGTATTTGTATGGCTTCTGAATCATCATGTATAACAGTTATCCAAAGTATTTTGCATGCATTTTATAGTCTCCGCCTTCTAGAATACATGATCAAGAATTAATGGTAGTTGACTAGATTATATCTTTATAAAATACAAATACTGTCTTAAGCAAATAACACTTATTTTCACACAAAATACTTACCTCACAAGTATCACCACTTTTATATTCGGCACAGAACTGTGTGTCCATAATTCTCCTTGCACCTATGGTCTTGTTTAAGTAGTACTCAGTACATTTATTATGAGGTTGTGGATCTAATGTAGCTTCTCTCAGATGATTACTACTGTTTGATTTGTCTGTAAGTTTTAATGTTTGATATTATTTATATGAAAATGAAATTAAGTCTAACAATAGCAATAAATGCAAAGTGTCTAAAATATAGTTCAGCAAACGTCAGGGATCGTGCTAACAACTATTTGTATTTGCCTGTCAGTGGCGTAACAAACAGCCCTGCTGACCCAGCACCGCGAGGTATTCCGTCTCGCCAAGGGGCCCAAGCCCCACGTTACCGGCCGACCATGGTTGCATTCGTTTTTTTGCTTTTCATATAGGCAGGGTGATTCGGTCATAATGTCATTAATTTTAAGAGAAGATAGGGAAACATTTGTATAATATGAATACGAGATTAAAAAATATTTTCAAATCATTATTTAAACCCCCTCTTCAGACTGTCACTGACCGCTGGCGGCAATTCAACTCGGCGACGCGACGTTACCAAATTTAAATATTTTCCTATAGTGTAATTAATGCTATAAATTATTTTTTAAAAGTATGCAATTAACATATTAAGTTTCAACATAAAAAATATTTAATATTGAAATTACAAAACTCCAACGGATCTAAATAAACCATTCGCATTTCATTACATAAATAGTGAAATAAAATCTAGCACTCACTAGGTTAAATTATTATATAAGAGAGGCTGAAACGTTTTTTTTTGTATTTAAAGCGCAACGTTAGATGCATATCAATCGACCGTTCCGCTAAGCGCATTGCAACCGTCTGACTTCCCCTATATTATTTATATTTTTCGTATTTTTTCGCATATTATTGATGTTGAATTTTGTATAATTAAATTTGGAGCTTGTATCTTTTAATTAAGTTTTTGCCTGTTGGATATGGAAAGTAAATAAATAAATAAATAAATGAATATGAAGAAAAAGAGAATTAAATCGATCATCGTTCTAGGTCAGAATATATAGGGTGTTCTACTTAAGTTAACGAAGTTATGGTCCTTTAAAATTTTAAAAATTTAACATTTAAAAAGTAACACTCTGTATAACGTTTTGTAGAGTTTGATATATAAAAAATTAAGACATACTATGGTCTCACAAGGTGCCAAAATTCAAATCAGTTACTGTTATTACAATTTCTCTGTAAACCTTTGCATCGGTCAATTTTTTTGTAAAATGGTGAATATATCCAAATACCGTAAATTATAGGTATAGGGTATGATACATGTTTTCGACTTGCATGGGTTTTCCGAAAATATAAAAATATACAGGGTGTTTCATAAGAAATAAGGCTATGTGCTGCCACTCTGAAACCAAACACTGTGTAAAGCTAAGTAATTTTGTTAGGCACCCTACATAATGTAAATAATAAATATATAGAAGTTCAAGTTTAAAGTCAGATTTCTAGGGTTTAAAGTCAGAATTCTGAGTATAAAGTCAGAATTCTAAATTTAAAGTCAGAATTCTGAGTTTGAAGGCAAAATTTAAAAAATATATTATTTATGTATCACAAACACTTCATTGTTTGCAGCATTTCTTCCACTGTAATTATTTTTTTTTAATTTTTGGTGCAATTAAAAAGCTCGAATCACGGCTAGTTTTAATTAGGGCCAAATAAACTATTTACAACTACATATGAAATTCTATTAAAATCGGCTTTGAAGTTCCGGAGATATTTGCAAAAAACACAATTTTATGCCAAATTTCAAGGAGCGATTTCTAGGGACTTCAGAGTCCCTAAAAATTAGAATTAATGAAAGCAAAAAAATACGGGTCAAATAATTGACTACGTATCCGTATTTACTAGTATTTCTAAATCACTGTATACTCGTAATATGACAACGTTTTGTTTTAGAGCCCCACCAAGATTGCATTTAGCATACTTAATACTTTATTGTATTTGTTATGATTAGAGCGCTGAAAAGTATTCCTGCTAACAGGACCGTATTTAGGGGGAAAAGAAATTGTGAATTCAATATAGTTGAAAAGACTTTATTTTATATAATTAACATCAATTCTACAAAATAAAAAACAACTAAAAACAATAGGAATATCTATTATAAAAATAAGAAATCATAGAGAAACATCTGTACTAGAACTTTTGTATCTGAAATTAATTATAACATGTTTTTCTAAATTGGACATTGTAAAACTCTGTCTTCTGTCACTTAATAAATGTTTATATAAAGAGAAACTCCTCTCTACGTCTGTGGATGTTACAGGACAATATTGGAATAAAGGTGCTACGTCCTTGTATACTCCAGTAATATCGCCACTGTCCAAAATTTGAACTATATCTTTTAGTTTTGATAAATCGGGATTTTTTTGTAGGACAGTTCTAAATTTTTGTTCAATTCGAAATCCTTGTGTATGTTGCAAATTTTCTATTGAGGATTCTACATTTTCCAATATTTGTAGAGATCTACTGAGGGGCAAATTAGCGGTTTCAAGGTTGTTTATGGCGTCGTGCAAAACTGTAAAATTTTGTTTTAAAAACAGAAGATTTTCTTTGAGAGTAGGATTTTTTAGAACATCTTGGGCACTTCTAATATGAATTGAGTCATCGGGATCAAATTCTTGAATTACTTCTGAAAGTATATCTATATATGATGTATAATAAAATGCCGCTTCTAGCCAAGTGTTGCATCTGGTTATAACAGGTTCTGGAGGTAATGGTACTTGTGGATATTTTTGTAAAAAAGATAATACTCTTGTTGGAGCTTTAAGAAACACTTTTTTTTACAGAAGATATCAGTTGGTTTACTTCGGGAAAGACCTTTCGTACTTCTTCTGTGACTCTATTAAGTCCATGGGCTACGTAAGTAATGTGATATAAATTGGGATACACTTCTTTTAGACACTGGCCTGCTTTTACCATGTATGATGCCGCATCTGTTAGAAATACTAGAAATTTATTCTTGTTACTTTCATACTGTTCCCTCCAAAGAAATTTAAGAGAATTGTTCACAACATTTACAATATGGGCGTGATCTGTCCATTCAAGTTCTTTTGTGCACAATAAATAAACCTGCGTACTTTCTCCATTTAAAATTCCCACAACAAAATTCACAAACACAAACATCCGTTGTTTCATCCACCGTCACCCATATATAATTGTTGTCAACCGCTTCCCGTATCTCCTTTACTACATTTTCATATACCATATCAAGGTAATTTTTTCTTAAGGTTGATTCTGATGGAATTTCTTGATGAGTCCATTCTGCTAAAAACCGCCGAAGATTATAATCTTCTAATTTCCTTAATGGTATGTTGCTTGATACAAATGCCTTAGTCAATTCATACTTCCACTTATCTAAACTTGATATTCCACTTCGAGCTACAGCATGAAGTTTGGTTTGAATATGTTTCTTAATATCATTTTTGCAGTTAGGGCGAAATTCTCTTTTACAAAACACGCACTTTACAAAGTCGTCACGAATTATAATAAAACTGTTACTGTTACTGTTACACTTTCAATGCGATAAACTTCTTCGAGTGCTCCTCTCTTTGGGCATTTTGGCATCGGTACGTAGGTACTTCTCCGCATTTCAAACTATAAAACTGGGCTTCAGCTCAATCGGCAATTTGCTTATATATTATTTCAAGCCGAATCCTCTAGAAACCTCGGGAAAATTCTCAATAATTCTAGATAAATGGAGATTTTGGTTTAATCGATATTTAATTCACCGATCGAATCACCGGTTAACAACAGTGCATCTATGTTTAACTCATAAAAAATGATAAGGACAACGACAAACCGGTGGATCCACCGACGGTATTCGTCATCGGTAAAGCCTACTGTGTGAGACGGAAGAGGAGCATGGCACTGGGTTGGTTCGCGGCGCGTGCCGTTATCCCCACCCCCACAGCCGTCTGTACCTCCGTGAGCAGTGGAGACTGAAGAGTGGAGGGTACCTACAATAAATTAAATACGCAGCCAGTGTCAGGCTGGCCGGGCGCTGCCGACTGCCGCAATGATGCACTATGCAGCGAGTCTAGCATTACGCACTAGCCAGTCGACCTTCAACCTTCGTTTGATGCGTGTAAACTGTAATAACTTTAAGTTGATTTTGACCCTCGTTGTGACTAATAAATAGTGACTGTAAAACGCGATTGTGATTTTAAATTATCTGTCTGCGTCTAACAAACCCGTTTAAAAAATAGGTAACAATACTAATCACAATTTACTTTATTGCGTGTGAATAAACATTACTAAATTCAAAAGTTCATTGGTATACTCATAGTAACATATTGTAACAAAAATGTACTGAAAACCAACAGTCAAATCTGTCTGGTCACCCCTAAGTGCGGTCCTGATAGCAGGAATACTTTCCGCGCTCTAGTTATGATATTAATTATTGTTTACATAGTGTAACATAAAACCAATGGTCTTTAATGAATTATTTTTCTGATTTTCTGGTTGCTTCACCATAGAAAATAAAATGTATTTGAATAAACTACAGTTTAGATCATCGATAAAAGGAAATAAAAAACGACATAAAAAACAGCCATAAATACATCAAAGGATTCCGCGTCCAGCTGGTGAGAAGTAGACAGGACCGTATTTACTTTAAATACCAGTATTCGCTCAATTTCGCCAATAATAATTTAAAATAAAATGAAGTATATAATAACGAATGTAAATGCGACTATTTGGAAAAAATTGGCTAAATACATATTTTGATTAAATATTGGATGTTATTATGTAATTTTAAATTATTATTTCCCAGCAAGGACCATGAGGGGGGGAACCTTCTCTGCCAGGAGGGTGGGATTAGGATTGGGTAGGGTAAGGATACATAAGAGGAATAAATAAACAAAGGGAAAAAATAACTAATAAGTTAAATTTATACCTCTTTAAAATAAAAACAAAATAAAAAAATAAGAGAAAACAACTATACAAAAATATTTTTTGGATATGTTCATGTTCCTTCTGATATATAGACACAATATATAACAAAAATAATATGTGTCACTACTAACGTCACTTGTATCCGATTCTTTATCAGTTATGATGAAACCACTTTTATTTAGTCCAATCAATTGATGCAGCTTTATATAGTCTCCCTCAATGTTTAGACGCATTTTTTCCGATTAGCTGATGTAATTTTATTCACGTCGCTTCTTATAACAGTTTTAACTATTTTGTCAAATTTTGGAAAGGTATTATTTCTCTGAAGGTCTCTTTTTAATTGACTACATATTAGTCGAATGGGATTAAAAATCGTAGGACGGTATGATCCTGAGCCGTAGCCGTTTCATCAATAACGTATTTCTTTGTAAAATTATTGCTCTTGACTATACGCAGTAATCTTTCTTCAAACTAGCATCGTATGGAACTTTATGGATTTTGAGATTTCCTTAAATATTCTGTTCTTTGTGCCAGTATCGGAATTCTTTATGAAAGTATTAAATGGTATGGAACGTTGTCTAATACTATTATTATGTTTGATACAAGCCACTTTGGGGTCGTAAATCCAAAAGCTTTAAAATGTTACTTTTAATGGCTCGGTATCTAACTCGGCAAACGACAAGAACTAACTGGAGCTACAGGAAAGAATAATGTAAAGTTTTATGAAAATAACTTATAGTAGATAGTACTTTCATGGGCGCCGGCAGAAAAAAAAATCGGGGGGGGGGGCAACAAAAATAACGCCTAAGTAGTTTTTTCTAAATTTTAATGAAAAATAACTTTAAACAAGAATATTTAGTGAAATCTTTGGTGCTATAGCAGATGGCTTCCACTCCTAAATAAAATAAAATGGAATATTACACCTGCAAACGTAACCAAATCATAAAAAAATACAAAAATCTAATCCTACTTTCTAAAAAATGTAGAAACAAAGACAAAAGTAACACGAAATAATTTAAAAAAATTAAAATTTTTAACTCCACCTTTATTTTTAATATCCCAGTGGAGGGCAACTGCCGTTCGATGTTACGCGACGAAATCAGGTGTTCGTAGTTCCACTCACTCACAGCACTAATGTAGTATTCACAATACTGTTTAAACAATTATGTATTTACAACGCTTATTTATAGTAAGCCAATGATAACAGTAATTAAAAAAAACACCTAGTCTATCGCGAAGCACAAAATTATAATACGCTCGAGCCTAGCACTGAAAAGTACTGTCCTGTACTGCCAGCAAAGTAAACAAGTAATAATCGCATCGTTAACTCCCTCTTTGTCTTTCTTGCAGTGTTCAAGAATGACGTCTGTCGGAATGACGTCGAGTTGGCAGACGAGAGACTGCATAGTTGCCAAATTTGTTACGCATTTGCGAAGTGCTAATTATTCGCAATGTCATATATAAATATTTAATACCTGTTAAAGGATTACATTTTATAAAGACAAAGACCCATTTCCATGATATACAGAAAGCGGTTACCTTGTTTATGTAAAATGTCACAACGTCGCATTCCAAATAGCTCCGTGCCCTATATACGTTTTTATATTCGAGCAGTGGGATTGATTGGAGTAAAATAAACACTGATTGATGAGGAATAATATTAAGTTAGATGACTTAAATAGACATCATCTATAGAATTACGATAATATACTATGCACACATATTTTAATGATCTTACTATTTATGGTAGGTATATTTTGAAATTTTTTTTATTCTCTTATATCGATAATAGACTATACAATTGTCTTTACACTGAGTGTTATTTTTTCTTATCCAAATCGACCACTACTATCTGTTCAAGCAAAAAAATAACATACCTGTTACTCCCCAACCAGTTGCTACTAAGGGCGATGGTATATCATCTTCGAAATATAAGCAGGCTGGATAAATTGATTTGTCAAAGACGAGTTCATTAGACAGTTCTACTAGACCTATGTCATTATGTTTTGTTTTACTATGATACTGTGAATGTATTTTCGTTCTTTTTACATACAAGTCTAATGGATTAGTTTCATTTAATTTGGTGACACCTATACGAGCAATTGTTGGCTTTGTCTGGTATTTATTTCTAATACAGTGAGCAGCTGTAAGCAAAAATTTGTTTGATATAATAGCTGCAGCACACCTAAATGTGATTTTTGAGTTTTCTGTTGGATATCCAAGTGCTACCTGAAATAAATAAATTCTACGTTAATATTTCCTTACAACAAAACAATTTTTGATTTGCTACATAAATGAGTGTTCCGTAATAGTCTCGTAATTGGTTGTGGACAATGTTGCCACTCTCCACTGTCAGTGTTTCAGCCTCAATACCAACAATAGTAGTGTTATCACGCAGCGAAAATATGTAAAATATCGGTAGCGGATTTTCAGTACATACTCTCAATCAACATCTGCTAATTCTTGATTTGAATAAACAATTTGTTTTATAATTTTATTTTTGAGTCCTACATAATTTTATTTCTTGCTATTGGAAGCCACCCCGTCAATCACGATTGACTGACTGGCATATTTTATGTATAGTGTACATCATACTTTATCCGGACTAATTTTAAATATAAATTGTGATTATACAAGATGATTCAGTCATAATGTCATTAATTTTAATGGAAGATAGAGAAAAATGAGTATAATACGAATACGCGATTTAAAAAAAAATTAAATGCATATTTACGCCGGAAAAAATATTTTCAAATCATTTAGAATATTTTTGTGTAATCAAGAGTGACAATAAAATTTGTTTGTCTACGTGACGTGTTTCCACGCTAACCCAACATAGAGGTTACAATAAATTAGTAAAATAATTCGACGTTTTTAGGATGTCCATTTATTTTGTTTCCTTTACATTTTAAACCTTAATTTACTGGTGTCAAAAAATATGATTTACAGTATCCAAGGAACTAGATTTTTTTCTAAGAAAACTGATGCAAGCAGCATCAAAATCGGATCATTATTACTAGAGTATTACTGTTTTAAAACTAGTTTTAAGATACCTGAAGATACCTCTTAAATACAGACAGTAATAAAAAAACACTCATGCTGTCAACAAAAAGCAGTCCGAGACATACCTATTCAGTGATCAACAATCCGGCAATCCGAGTCTTAACCTACCATATTTAGGTCAATAACCTTGTTTCTAATGCCTACTCAATGACAAGCGCTGCAGAACCGCTAAATAATAACGAAAACAAACAATAATTAAATTTGCAATTTTATAAACACCCGGTGTAATCAATAGGAAATTATAAGAATTTTATAGTAAATGCCAAACGCAGTAATCAGCGCCAACTTCAGATAGGCTGTAATCAGCACACTCGCAGCAGTTCAAATTCCCGTTTAATAGGTAGATGCACACGGCCCGACTTCTATCAGTTACATTTTCACTATTTCAGGTGGTAGAGGTAAGTGAATTTCGTATTTGTGTCGCCAGATAATTATTAATAAAATTTGGTATTTGCTTAAATAAAAATGCAATTCAAGTTGAGTAAAGTGAAGTAGTGGAATACCGCGGTTGTCCTCTACTGAACAGAACCGTGGAAACATGTAAATAGACATCTGCGTTTTCCTTACTTACTGGTAATGAATTATTTCGGAATATCAACTTGATTTTGTTTTAAAGAACATAACGAAAAGGTATGTTTTTACAGCCGGATTCATGAAACGGGCGTAGCGTTAGTCGGACTAACCAGCTTTGCGCCCGTGTAAAGCGCGTTAGTTGGTCTAACCAGCCTTGCGCCCATTCACAAAACATGCGTTGCTAGGTAGCGAAACATGCGTTGCTAGGTAGGCTGTTTATTTACGTCCATATTTGCGCCAAAAGTTAGACCCAGTATTGTACCTGTCTAAAGATCGCGTAACTTCGACGTCTAGTTCATTGCGTTGCGTTTCCCATTGTATATTTAGTATTTATATTCAAAAACAGTACTTTTCAGCGCTACGGATTAGTTAACATATCATAAAGTAAGTATTATACATAGTAGTGAATAGGAGTATGCCTTTTATTTAAATTGGTGCAACAGATGCGTAAATTTTTCGCGTAACCTCCGCTAGTTTGACTAACGTTACGCCTTGCTGATGAATCCGTATGTTAATGTTTTACATCCAAAATTATTTACTGTATTAAAATTTGCGGAACTTTTGAACTTGCATTACGAAGGCATGATGATTGAATTTTACGCCAGAACTTAATAAAACGCTTAATGAATTATGAATGCCTTAAACATACATGTGGCAACGCTGCTCGACTTCTATTAGTTTCAATTCTCGAACACATCAGAAAATTTGTAGCGTACCGGGAGCGTCGTGTTACCGCTTGTTACAGGGTGATTTGTTTATCTTTTGAAGGGTCGAGTAAAAATTTGTTTTCGATTTTCTGTCTTTATTAGGTTTTCTGAATACGTGGTTATAATTAATGACAATATGATTGTCTCACCCTGTATTTGTACTGATTTAGAAAGAATTTTACTATTATTTCCTCAGTTTTAAGAGTTATTGTTGGCAATGCCTGAACTCTTAAGGCATCATATAAGAATAATGTTGTGGACTCTTAAAACTTAAAAAACCTAAGCATCATGGATTATTTTAATGGAGCCGCAACCATTTTCTCCCACAGCAGCAAGGGACAGTAGCGACAATAACAGCTTTTCAAACCAATGACACTTTTTAAATATACTAATAGTTGGACCACTTTCCGTCCCCCACCACTCAATCTCTGCTCTGCCATCCTACAGAGCGGCTATTTTAATAGGTCTATGTTATACTCAGTGTCTCGTGAAACAGTTGTACTAGGTGCGCCCGATAAATTTCAAGTTAATTTTATTGATCAGTAATCATGGTTTGTCATGGATTTTACTGTTTAGTCGATGATTGTAAAGCTAATGCGCAGAATAATATTTCATTTTTTCACTTCCTCAAGAAACCTGAAAGGTCATACTTTTGTAATAGATGTATTTAAGAATTCATATTTATACAACCACCTAACGAATGTTACATACTTCAAGGATATAATCTAGAACACAAACCACATAACCTTCATAAACGAAAAATGTCGCAAAATAAATTCCAGGATATTAAAGTTTCTTTTTTATTTCTTGTTTTCTCCTTGATTCAGAACCCAGTTAACAGATTTGAGCAAAATTTGCTGTTACTTAGTTTTTCTTCATAAAGTATAGAGTGATTATGTTCCTATTAGGTTAAATCATATAGGGGGTTCATTTTATCACAATACTTACACTTATTACACTTAATATTAATGTCACACTTATTATCCATGCAACTGTCTAAACGTAAGATTAAAACATTTATCAGCAATCGCTATCTCAATCATGTCAATAAGCATGACCTTTTAGAAGAACATTTAAAATACTGAAAACCTGGAATAAATATATGTAAAAGTGAGCTACCAGTTGAGCAAGAAAAGTTAGTGAAATTTAAAAATTATCGATTTAAAAAAGAATGCCCTATATGCTGATTCGAATGTATTTTAGAGCCATGTAGTGAAGATAATTTAAATTTAAATATTCAAAAGGTGTAAAAGCATACCGCCTTTAGTCTCACATATTATTTTAAATGTTCCTAGTGAGGCAATGATTCTCGGCAATGGTTCGTCCGTAAACTTGAGCGGATTGATGATGAAGTTAATAATATTTACCTAAATAATATGTATCTAAATTTCTAGGAGCAACTACATTACCGACAAAAGATTTTTATAGCAAATTGACAGAAGAATCTATTTCAAATTGTGACTTTAACTATGCTACTTTAGTTCTGAATAACGTTAAAATCCAAAATTGGAAGAAATATTCGGACTGACATCCCAAGACTGAGTTCAAAAAAATACACGTCACCGAAATTGGCTTTCGATATCATATAAAAAATTATCAAACATTGAAACTGCTCATAGACATTGATATGATTTTAATAATCGAGAAAGGGGGTGTGGCTCAAATCTCGAATAGCTACTCAAAGGCTAACAACAAGTACATAGGAAAGGCATACAATCTCAGCGAGTCAGATAAATACCTCATGTATACAACGTAATAATTTATATGGTACGTGGACGTCTCATATTCCAACTGGGAGATTCGAGTGGATATCTGTTGATCGGTTTTACCTAAATGTTCCCGATTTACGAGATGATTCCGAAATCAGTTATGTTTTGGAGATATACATTAAGCATCCACTCGAACTTCATGACCTCCATAACTTACCTCGAGTAAATTGTACCAGCTTGAGGTAAACATCCAAAATTAATGACAATATTATTATCAAAGACCGATAACGTTATCCTTTATAGGCAGTTATAGCATTATATAACACAAGCAGTTTGATATACAAAGGGCACAATATATGGGGATATTAGATCCAACAAGTAGTAACTGATTTTATGACATCAATGGAATATTGAGTCTATAAATAACTTGGTACACTATAGGTAAACATCATTTATCTTGTGTTATTCAGCTTATCGGTTATTTGCAAAGACATCTGCATTTGCAATATGAACTACGTAAAAATGTCTCCTTCAAACAGTTGTTTCTGATGATGACAATTAATTCTATTACAAAATTTCAAATAAGACTATTATTGGTTCTTTACGGGATAAATATAATTCCGAGAACAATATTTAATTTGATATTTCTATCGAATAACTCCAAAATATTTTCCATATCATATCAGTATCGATATTTTGCATCAAGTTTTAAAGAACATTTAATTATATCCAGATATTTTTTTATATCCAAAGACACCATCGCTAATTCTAAGACCTATTCTTGCCGTTCTTCTTTAGGTATAATCTTATCGTGATGACTTCTTCAAGAAAATTGACTAAATCGCCGTCTTGGTCTACTATTTTAACGGTTATACTCCCTCAATATGCTGCTTGTTGATTGGTAGATAAATTAAGTTGGTAGGACAGTAAATTATTTATAGCTCTGAGAGACGCTTGGAAAAAAATCCGTGAGTCATGTGAACCGATCAACTGTTTATAAAAACTAGGTTACATTCCACGCAAATTGCGCTAACTTTTAAAATTTTAATAGGACCATCGAATATAGTAAGCACGTTTGTTGCTAATTTACGTCAAGTAATAGTCTATCTATGTTATTAGTTTTTCGAAATTTGTACTCATATTAGACTTAAAATCACACGAAATTATTAATTAAATTAGAATCTGTAGAAGGTTGCAATAAATTGCAATTGCTACTTCAAGAGCCCTTCGATACTTGATTACTCGAGAAGTCGATATATAATTGTAGGCTTAAAAGTTCACAAGTCCTATTGCATAGTCGTCATCGTCCTCGAGCTCGATTGATAGGCAGAACTGAGCACTTGTAATCGAACGACCAATGTAAACGTATATGATATATCGACACACACACACAATAACCCAACTACTGATTCACCCTGATCGAAAGTGTCTGGTCGTGTAACTCATTATATAAGAATTACAAACACAGATGTCCGCAATTCACTGTATCATAAGATTTATATTGTTGGTGGTTCAGTTGAAAACAGTTTAAATATTTTAATAAATCCACTATTATATAATAAACCACATTTTAGTTCCATCCGAAGTGACATTTAATTTAAATAATTAATATTATTTTAAAAATAGTCAGTTTAGCGCTCCATTTTTTTATGAGTAGATATTATTTCGCAGTAAAATATTCTCTGCCCTATTCCAGAAATCCACGGACTGTGAACCGCATACTTCATGACAGAATAATTTCCAATGTGAAAACGAAACAGAAGGCTCATTTGCAGACACAAAAATCCTGTCTAGTGTAGGGGCTCGAAGAATCTACCCAGTCTAAAACTCTAAGATCCGAAGACCAGACATCCAGGACCAGGAAAAGATCTAACAGCGACCAGCATCTCTCATTTATCATTTTTGGTGGCCCTACGGCTCTTTGATATTGGGCCTAAAATTTTGTTTGTTTTTACCAATATCTTCAATATCTTCAGAACCCCTAAGCCGATTTTAATGGAATCTGGTATGGGATTCTAGATAGTCTATCTGAACATTATTAAGAAAGTAGTTTTGCAAGGGCACTGTTGCTTAATGCCAATCAGTTTTTTTAAACTTTTGTTTCCATTTTTTTCTAAATTCTTTGCTGCTGTATTCGAAGCAGCGTTTTATTCTACACAAAAAAGGAGCATTACGTTCTATACAAAAAAGTACTCTTTACTTTTTTCATTTGAAGTTTAGTTTTTCGGCCTGCTTAATAATAATATGCCGCCCCCTCTCCCGCACAAGTCTCCGACTTCTGAGTTAATCCCTGTGATTAGAATGAGGGGTAGAGATATTATTATTATTATTATTATTTTTTTTTTCCAGTAACACCTTCCGAAGCTCCGACACATTCGGAGATGTTCTGAAGAGTCAAGCAATGACCACTCTCCACTCCGTGGAGTCAGTAATCATTGCCTCCGTAAATCGTGCGTTCTGAGTAGACGTAGCGAACCAAGGACGATTGCCTTCTGCATTCTGCCGGCTAAGATCTGCCAAATTTCGGCAAGCCGGTATGATCTTTAAGTCAGAAAGCAACGTATGTCTCATTCCACCCAGGACGCCTATAATGAGCACCACAATCTTAACAGAGTGGTCTGGATACAGCCTGCGGAGCTCGGAGAGAAGATCTCGATACTTCCTCCGTTTTTCCTCCTCTTTTAGGACGATGTTGTTCTCTGCGGGAGCCGAGAACTCAATCACAAACATCGTCCTAAGTTGGTGGTCGAGGAGGACTACATCAGGCTTATTGGCTTGAATTTGCCTGAGGGTGGGGAATGAATAGTTCCAATAAATTCGGCACTTCTCATTTCCCACAACGGATTCTATATATTATTATTATTATTATTATTTAATAAAAATATGTTCAAATTATTTACTTATTAACATTAACATTTATAGTAATAGATATTTCTTTTTTGTTTTATCACATTTAACTTCCTTTCTGTTAATAACAAGCCTTGTAGTGTTGCTGCCATCATTTTCAAAATGCATAATATCTGCCAAAGTTTGTGAAGAATTTGCACAAGTTACGGATGTCTCTTCTTGTAAGGAACAGCTATACTTTCCTTGGATTTTTCTTGCAACATCTAGTTTGTTAGATATGGACTCTTCAACAAAGCTTTCTGCTACAGAGAAGCTCTTCCCTCCACTTCCCTCCACATTTAATGATTGTAATATCAGCACCTTTATTGGCCAATAAAGTTGTTGAATTGCGCCTCATACAATGGCCAGTATATCCTTCTGGATTTGCGATATTCAGGAATGAAGCAACTACTGAGGGTATCTTCGCCAATGTGTTAAAAAGAATTGGGCGCAGAGAAATATATTTTCTACATATTTCAACAGCATTCACGCAAAATCCTTCTTCTATAATTGTAAATTTTCTTGAAATGCCCGTCTTGATATCAGGTATTGAAACAAGGGTAACTGCCAACGTCTTGGACATCAGTAATTTTAAAATTTGTCAATTTGCAGCATCGACAGGTTCCCATTATTAGTGCAACCTAAAATAATTCAAAGTTCACTATATACCTAACAATACGTAGAAGGTAAAGAGATATTACATTAATCATTAAATATTCTATATCGGAAGCCTCTGTTAAAAATTTTTCAATATGTGCTATTTCCAATATTTGCTTTGTATCTTCTCGATTCACTATTCAAATAAGTAGTAAGCTTGTTATATTTTCCAATATCTATATTTTGGTAGACCTTTATAGCAGCCTTCCACATCGAATACTCGACTACATAGATGAAATTGTATATTTTTCTTCAAATTTAAAACATACGATAGCATGACATCTTTATTTATTGTCCATTACTCTCTGTTTTCCTTCCATTCGTTACATATTTCCTAATGTTTCCTGGATTCCGCTAGCAATAAATGGATTATTATTTCTGGAGCTTCTTCGAAAATTGCCACAGGAACACAATTAATTTATTGCATTTTTACCAAATTTAGATAGAAGTGTTTCCAACTCAAAATGCAAACTTTAAAAAATGCTTGTTCGAAAGTCGAATTTGAGCTATAATCCTTATAATATACAGGGTGAGTCAGTCATAATGTCATTAATTTTAATCACGTATTCGGGAGGCCTAATAAAGGCAGAAAATCGAAAAAAAATTTTTTTTACTCGACCTTTAAAAAAATAAACAAATCATTCTATAAAAATCAGTAACACGACGCTTCTGGTGCGCTACGAACTTCCTGATAACGCTCCTGGTGCGCTACGAACTTCCTGATGACGCACCCATACAACAATCGAATGCCGGATTAAACATCGTTGCCATATCATGTTTACATACATAATATCGTCTAACACTTCAGCGTAATATTCAAATTTACCCCCATTTAGCATTTTCTGCATTTCCCGCATTTCTTTCCCCCCAAATTTGTAGATCACGTCACACATTTGGAGGGGGGATGGAGAGAATACAAGCAGTAAGCAGTAGTTGGTTTATTCCGGTCCCGTGTATTCGTCGTAAATTCACAATGCATAATTTTACAAATTCCGAATATGTGGAAATAGTAGTGTTATACGGAGAATGTTTCCGAAATGAGAATGTCGTTGTTACGGAATATAGGAGATGTCTACCTAACCTAACAGATATTTTTCGGGTGCACGATCTTTGTGTACGTGCCTTTGCGATACAGGTTCTGTGACACTGCGTCGGGTGATAGAGACTGTTTTAAATTTAGTTGAGAGCTTCAAAATCAAATTGCGGCAGATCCTAATTTTATTAATATTAAGTGCTATGGACGGATGAGTGCAGTTTTACTTAAACTGACATTTTAAACAGGTTAGTATCATACTACTTAAAAAACAATAAATTTCTAGGCTAGATGTACGTAACTACAAACTGAATAATTAATTGTACTTACGAGTAATACTAAAAATTCATATTTATTTATAAAACGTAGTGAAAACGTAATATCAAAAATATTAAATTGTAATAACCTAACATTCGAAAACATTTATTTATTATGTACATTTGGTTTTATTAACAAATAAATCAATATTTAAGGAAAATTCATTCATATATCTAGATTAAAAAAATAGTTTCACTCCTTGTCGTTAAATAACAGTACCAAAACTAGGTAACTAGGTTATTGACCTAATAATATGGTAGGTTCACTCTCTATAACTTTTTTGAGCATCAGATCAGAGGCATGTCATTTCGGTCTTGGCAGTTTTCTGTCGACAACACGATGGTTTTTTTATTACTTAATATTTAAACACGAAATACTTTTCAGCTTCTCTTAATAATTTACCCATTGGGTATAGGTTTTTTACGTATTATTCGGTTTATTATTAGATACGATGGAGTTTTGTGATTTCAATGTAACTAAGCTAATTTCTTTGCAGTCATAACAGCCACATTTGCTCAGAGGAAAATCCACACGCTACTTGTCGGTTTAGCATTCAGAGGCGATTTGTTGCCAACGTATGGGCAGGAGTGTACGGGTATCGTTTGATTGAACCGCATTTTCTACCGGAAAACCTGAGTGGACCGCGTTACTTGCAATTTTTAATAGAATTATTTGATTATTATTATTTAATTTCATTGGATATTAACATTTTAAATTATTATTGGCTGAAGTTGAACTGAGCAAGAATAAATGATATTCTAAAATAGTCAGTACAACCATTTGTTTGTGATGTCTAAAACCTAGGTAGGTAAGTAGGTACTAGAAAAATATTTCAACTTGGCAACATTGCATCAGGTCGACATCGAGTTGAACTGTGAACTGTCTCTGGCTGTAAACTACCAAGGTTGTGAGCGGTCAGTGACAGTCTGAAAAGGGGGTTTAAATAATGATTTGAAAATATTTTTTTCGGCGTAAATATGCATTTAGATTTTTTTAATCACGTATTCGTATTATACTCATTATTCCCTACCTCCTTTTAAAATTAATGACTTTATGACTGACTCACCCTATATATGTATATATAATATATATACATATATTTATATCGGTAAACGGAAAGTTAAATAATTTTTCGGACATCTAGTTACACTATAATACCTATACAATATGGAGGATGTAGAATTTGTAAGCGATGATAGGTTGTTATGGTAGAGTAAATTGTCATATATAAGTAAAACACTATTAATCCGTTGTTTAAGATTATTCGCGGTTAGGTTATTTCACATATCATTTGTGCCTAAGAAAGGATAGAATTGTCTAATTTGTGACACCCAGTTAAATCTAGAGTCAATATCTGATAACTGTAGTTGACGTAAGAAACATAGATAAGAATATCGTTTGTCCATAACCAATATTTTATGTAGCTAATTAAGACAAGATTTCAGTATAGTATATGAAAGAGCTACAACTCTTTGGAAGAAGAAGCCCACCTGAATTCTTTCCAATATATCATTGTAGCGGTACACTCCACACAGCCACACAATTTGTAACTGAGTTGATATTTTGTTTCGTTTTGGCAACTGTACATTCAGCCATTTCACGGAACAAAGCAGAAGAAACAAATGAAACTCCCAAATATGAATACTTATTTACCAATTCAATTTTTTTATTATTAAAGAAAAATGGAGATCTATCAATCGTGTTATAGTCTCCCCGAGAGAAGCATAGTATTTTAGTTTTATCCGAATTAACAGTTAGTTAATTTTTTGTTGTATATTTTCCAAATAAAGTAAGTTTACGAACTAAGTCAACCTGGGAATCAGCAACTGCACCATTGGACCTAAAAAAGTCCTCTATATCAGCAATGAAAAGTGAGAATAAGATTGGATTAAGAGATTCTCCCTGCAAAACTCCAGTTGTAACGTCAAAGGCTCTGGAAAACTCATTTCTTAATCTTATTTTGACATGGGCATCACTATACAAGTTTCTTATTACCCTTACAAAAGTAGAGCTAATACCCATATGAAACAATTTGGACCAAAGTATAACGTGGTCAACAGAGTCAAATGCTCTTTTCAAATCAATTAAAGCATAAAAAAATTTACGGCCTTTTAGTCTCAAATGGAGATCTACAAGCGAACTAAGTACGTTGTCGGTACAACTTCGATTTTTTCTAAAACCGGATTGGCACTCAGGTAAAGCGTTACTTGAATCTCACCAAGTCGTTATACGAGAGAGTAAAATAGTAGTGAACAGCATCATTAGAATTACATTAGACCAAGCTGTAGGAGTACTGCCTTCAGTTCAGGGAGAGAAATTGGTTCATCAAGAAACGGGTCTTTAGCATAAAAAAATAATGTACTATCTAATATTCTTTCAGGGTAAATATTCCCGTAAAATTGTTCCCATACAGAAACTGCAAGAGATGTAAAATTAGTATTAGTACGAAAAATTTTAAGAATCTTCCAGAACACACCCTGATCACTAGCATTAGCCAAGCTAGAAGTAACTGATATAAATATTTTTTAATTTGATTTGCTTTGATTTCCTTCTTATTGTTAATATATACACTTTTATAATGTCCAGAAAAATTATTTGCCTTACATTGAGAAAGACTGAGCTTTAGTTTACCTTTTACAGTTTTACATTCATCATCAAACAATGGTTTATTTGGGGAAAATATACTTATAGTACTGTTAACAGAATATTTTTGATCATACCTATATTATGCGCAGTTTCGACTACAGCTTTACGTAGGTTATTGTAAGAATTTCTAATAGTATCATGAAGTTGTACCCTTTGTGAATACTGTATTGATAATTTATAACTAACCGTAAAATTGATATTCCATTCTAAGACAAAATTATTATTTGGTACAGGGACAGGAATATTTGCAATATTAATGTTAAGATATGGTTTCAGTGAAACAGGAAAGTGGAACGATATCGAGCAATCATTCAACACTTTTAAGTTACTAATAGTATTGTGTTGTATACTGTTGCACCAGACTACATCAATTACACTATTACCCAGGGTAATAGTAATTCTACAATTGAGCAAAACGAAAGAGTTATTATGCATAAATTCCAGTAAGAAATTACCTCTAACATTTACGACCTTGTCACAACTGTACCTTTACTCAAACAAATTTGATTCTGGAAACCATTTCATAGGCAATATCACCCAGCTGAACAACGCGACAATTAAAATCACCACCAATGATGAAAGGCAAGTCAGGATAATTATCAAGTATTTCGGTAATTGTTGTTTGAAAAAGGTCCAACATGTGAACAATGTCACACTTAGGGTTGAAATATGCAATACAAGTAATAAATCTAACATTATGATCATAGCACAGTAATAAAATAATCCACCAAGATGACTGATCTAATACAGTAACTTTAACACCTATTGTTACAATCACTATTAGTCCGCCACTACCTCTTCCACGACTCTTGTCTTTTATAGCGCTAGAATGATAGATATTGTATGTGGATACCAAATGCGGGAGGTTTAATAAATTGCTTGTATGCCAAGTTTCACACAAACACAGAACTCTAAGAAAGATCTAAAATTTTTAATCCCTCTACGTTCCAAGAAACAATTTTAGTTGTTGCTACTTCGACGTCTTTGCTGAATTGTCTGAGGACATGGGCTTACTCATTTTTATTTCTTCTACTGGTCTAGGGGAATTATCTTCATCTCGGTTTCTCTTATTATTTTCCACATTTCTAGTAACGATCATGGGTACATTATTAACATTTTTCATAGTTAAATTCGATGGCCCATTCCTTTTGCGCGCTTCTAAGGTATCACGAAGATTAACAAGATGTTTTAGCTGAGTTGGTGTCATATCTTGCTTGAGGGTTACATTAGGGAATAATCTCTTAGAGATTTTATGCTTATTGCGCAGCACAGTTAATACACTGTCTCTATTTGCTAATTTTGCTTTAAACGGTCTGGAAACATTATAATTGTTTCCAGCACGGTAACCCTCTATTAAAGCTATATTTTTATCACGGCAAACATGAATAAGAATATCATTTACAACTGCAATGTCCTGTTCGGCATCATTGTTGATAGGAAGATCGAAAACCATAAGAATACATTCACGTCTGGTACGTTCTTGTAATTCAGCCAAATTGGATTCCAAACTTACATCATTTATTTTGTTTCTAGAGTTTCGATTTTGTCACGAAGAAATGCATTTTCAAGTTTCAGACCCGCGATCTCTGAAGTATTAGAAAACAGCTGTGCATTTAATATATCAAAATTCGAATTATATTTTTCCACAGTCTTAGATAGAATATTTAGTTGGTCCATAATGACATTGAAATGAGTAATATTAAGTAAAGCATTTTCAGAATTTCAGATACAGAAGACTTCGAAATGCTTGCATTTGATTGCTCTACTGAATTATAGCAGAGCAGACAAATTAGCCCGTGCCTGTTCCGATGAGCTGGACGGCAAAGTCACTGTACAAGCCTTGTGAACTATTTCGCTACATGTCGAGCAAGGGACCTCTTCCTTCGGTTTAACAGCAAGATTACAAACTCTACAATGTGCATAAGGTGGCATTTCTGAATGTAGTTAAAACGGCGAAAAGAAGTCAAGGGACGATATATTGCAAAAAAGGTTGTGCCAACACTGCTAGGCAAACAAAAACTCAACGCAAATACAGAGTTCAACAATTCACAAACATCACATCACCTGCGCTCAATTTCAAATAAGCAAAAACCACAAAAATAACTGCAATATCAAGGAGCTAAAACAAACGTGTGCACAGTAGAAAAGCCGACACAGAACTCAAATTTTACTTGTTGGATAACAGAAGACGGAAAACGACATACGCCTGGAATTTATCCTTCACTGTAGCTGCTAGACCAACCGCTTAAATCCGTATTCCGACGTCTTAAATTTTATGACAGAGCAGGAAGTCCAGTCACGTCATAGCCGACGAGGATTAAATTATAAATGAACAATTTAAAATTGTCCCATAAAAATGGTGCACAAGCAGAGACGTTAAGTGACGTCAGCTACCATTGCCATGCCATAGTCGAAAGAGCGACACAATCTATTGCTATCGATATTGATATCGATCGATTATAAAATCTAATGAGTGCCTTCACCGCTATCGCTGTCCAAATCTTCTCGACAGTGTGAAGTTTTCGGTAATTTTAGTTATTTAAGAATATTGTGACATCTGACATAAAAGCGAAATCCTGAGAAAGGTAACTTGTTTATCAACGTATTCAGGAGCGTTATGTTACCTGTACCACGCACGCGAATTAACTGAGGCGTGCCAGGTGACAGCTACCTATTTATAGGCGACGCACACCTGAACCTAGTATTGATCATGCGTTTCATGAAGGCGACAAGTACCAGTCTAGTAATCGTTAACATCGATTTAATGATGGCAGTGATGACAAACAATTCAAGAAACATGGATCCTTGCTACCAAACAATGACGATATACACACTATGTCAAAAGTCTTGGACCACCTTTATTTTATTACCAATGTTTTTACAAATCTGGTCAGTTACGCAGTTTTCCTTTGAATTTTTGTACATTATAATGCCAGGACGTGAAATTTCTGCGTTTACCCGAGCAAGAATGACTGCTTTACATGATCATCAGATATCGAACATGTTGGGCATTCCTAAATCATCTGTTGTACGAATAATACACAGATATAAAGAATTTGATACAGTGGAAAACAGATCACGTAGGGAACGTCCTCGAGTATCTAATGAATGTAAGGGAGAATCGGTGTTTGGTGCAATATGCCAGTAGACACCACACATCTTCAGCTTAAGCTCTCAGAGACCACTTCAAGGTACGTTTTGCCGTGTTATATCGACACCTACTATTCGAAGACGACTTCACAACGCAAATTTACGTGCTAGAAGACTATTAGGGGTCCCCACTCTACTTCCAAGGTATCGTGCTACCCGTCTTCAGTGGGCGCGATAGCATATGGGTTGACATTTACGCCAGTGGCGGTGGATCTTATTTACAGGCAAATCTAGAATTGGGCTGATTACTGATGACAATCGACAAAAAGTCTGGAGAGAACCAGGTCGTCAACAGCGACTTCATTTTCCCCGTGAAGTTGCTCCGTATGTTTTGGGGTGGAATAATGTTCAACCGCCTAGGTGAAAATTTTGTGTATATGGACGACAACGCTCGAGCACATCGCGAAAGAAGGGTTCAAGAGACACTCGAAGCAGGACATAGCAATAGATTAGATTGTCCGGCCAACTCTCCTGGGATGGATCCTATTGAAAACAGATTTCGTTGCTAGAGCTATTCATAATCATATTCCTCCACCTCAGACTGCAGATGAGTTAGTCGTGGCGGCAGAAGAGGAATGTAACAGTATTCCGCAAGAGATCGTTAACCGCTTGATTATCTCAATGCACAGACGTGTCAATATGCTATTGGAACGTGGTGGAGGTCATACCGACTATTAGTCAAGTAGAGAATTTACCTTGTTACTTGTTACTATTCTTTTTATAAAAAAGAGTCCGAAAACAACATACATTTATAAATGTATTCGGTTTTTCGTTAACAAGAATGAGGGGGAGTCCAAGACTTTTAACGTTGTGTGTATTATCACCCGGCGAAGCTAAATTTGATTCGGTGTAACACAGCTCCTAATTCATCAATTAAGATCAATAGAGAAGGGTTCATCGAGGTTTGCTGTATGAATTTACTGGATGCCTCAAAACCTAGAGTTTAAACTGTTTGTTTAGGATATCTGTCCATAGAGACTTTTTGATGAACAAAATCCGCTCGCGCAACATCTTCGTGGTATACATTGGGTAACTCTAATGCCGACGGTTCCATTTTGTTTTTCAGGAAAAATACAACTGTTATTATTTATGGGGTTATGGAGTCTTGGAGTCTTTGAGTTATGGGATTCTTAGGTTGTGGGGTTATTGGGTTATAAGTTTGTAGCGTAGAATATGTTTTGTTTAAACACCCACTGACACTGACAAATCGCGTGATGTAAGATAAGCTCAAGTATAGACTAATGCGGTTATTAGGATTATTGGTTATAGAGTTGTGGGGAGCTTGGATTTTGTGTTTAAAGTTTGAGTTATATGCGTTTAATAGTGGTGAAATACCTAAATTTTTAGAGTTTTTGAGGTTATAGCAATAATCTGACGTGCTGGGGTTAAACGAATTCAGCGACCCCAAAAACATATAGTATGGGGCTGTGCTATCGGAAAATACTATAGAACCCTATATTTTAATTGTCTTACATTTTAATATTTATAAGTCTATTTACTGTTAGTGAAATTAATTAGGAAAAGATATGTCCTAAAAGTTTCTTTGTTTATACATACCATATGAGGATATTGGTCCTGAGCAGCTAGTTGTCCACCAGCTATTTTTTCGCCAGGAATTGATGTAATATCGCTGACAATTTTTTCACAAACTATAAACAGAAGGCAAATAAAACGAATAACAATATATAAAGTGTCTTTTAATTGAACGGCCTAACACCCAAAGGACTAATCAACTAAAAGACATGAAATTAATAAATTATTAAATATTATTATGATACATATGTTTTATTGTGTTTATAACATCCTGTATGCATTTTGTATAAGTAGGTATGGATACGGTTGAGATCACTCCCTCCACTTTCCTTTTAGGCCCTGCCTTTCGACCAATCAGAGCGTCCGTGACAGGAGTGGCGGGAAATTCAAACTAAGGAAAAAGGATCTAACCTAACATAAAAAACATGCGCAGTAGCTACCTGACCTAACAGAAAAAACATGTGCAGTAGTGACCTAACCTAAATTCATACTGATGGGATATTTAAAATTAGGCGGGAAATTCAAACTAAGGAAAACATGCGCAGTAACGACCTAACCTATCAGAAAAAACATGCGCACTAGGTTAGAGAAAAAACATGAGCAGTAGGCTAAATATCTGCAGTAAAGTTAAGCGACTTGGAGTGGTAACGTTATAGTAAGTGGCGTCACACACACACACACACACGTACAGTTTTATTTGCTAATAAATCGAGAATGTTAAGATAACTAAAATTTGAAAACTGATTTGATTGGTTCCTCATCGAGACCTATCACGTGACGTGGGTACCGTTGGGCAAGTGTTAATTACAGGCGATATTAAATAATTAGAACTATGCATGAAAAAACAAAACTAGTAGCGCTGGGAATCGAACCCCGGACCTTGTGAAGCGTGTACGTTAGCGCTAGACCATCGCATCGTATAGGTAATGAGTAATATGAATGGGTAATATATGGGCTTGTGCTGGAATTTCAAATTAACGGGAGTGGTAGTGGTAAATTCAAACTGGTGAGATTTATAAATTAGGCGGAGCATAAGGCAGCACTGGCGTCTCGTCTATCTCATACGAGTGTCGTAAATGATAATACAACACCCGTAAGAATGAATAGTGTCTTTGGATCTACTGACCTAATGATTGTTTTATACACTTTTACTTTGAGTCCTCTTGATACATTTTTTACTGTATTACAAAGGTATTTTAAGCTAATATAAATCAAATATTCTACAATGAAGTCATATGTATGTTCTCTGATACCAAACATCTAGGTATGCTAATGAACAATTCCACAGACAAAGCTCTATTCAATAATTATCTAAAGAAATTAATCTAATTTACTAACCTGCTTTAATGAAACACTCTATAAATATCTAACTTCACTTTTTGGCAGTGGGAACACGACAATTCAACCACAATAGATGAGATCTGACCTATTTCTGCATTTTTAGGATTGCTTCTTCAGGTGGCCTCCTTTAAATTGAATCAAATATCTAACTATAAAAATTATTATAAAAATTAAAATTATTTGAAGTTCAATATCGACAATGATAAAAAGTGACAGCCTGTCAATGAATTAAATATGAAAATACCTACTTGAATAATGTTCACCTTTTATGTAATCTAATACAGTAAAAAATGTTACAAAAGCTAATAATAAGGAATATATGGGTAGATATTGTGGGTGTAATTCAACGCAGGTTGGGGCTTTTGTCCACTGAGTATGTGAAATACTCGACCTCCTGAAATACATGTTTTACCATTCTCGTTTGTTATTCTTAGCTTTCCCTGTTGATTATAATCTTCATCTGTCCATTTCATATATTTCGTTTTATTTTATTTATCTGTAAACCCATTTTTAGTTCTTGTTCTTCTAATTTTAAAATGCATTCTTGTAACTCCTTCTTAGTTCTGGTGAGTATTGCCACATCATCTGCAAAAGCTAAACACTAGTATCGCTTGTGATATACTAAACTAGCTCTATTTAAATTTGTCTTTCTCATTACATGTTCTAACACACAGCTAAATCATGTTGTTGATAGGGGATCTCCTTGCCTTAGTCCTTTCTTTACTTTAAAAACGTCACTTACTTTATCTTTCAGTGTTAGTTGAATCATTTTAATAAGTTTGCCATTCACTCCCAGATCTTTTAGTGCTGCATACAGTTGTTTTCTTTTTATCTGATCGTAAGCCTGCTTGAAATCTATAAATGATATGTGTGTCTCCTTTTTATGTTCACTGCTTGGATTTCCCTAAGTGTAAAAATTTGATCGAACACTGACCTTGTTTTTCTAAATCCGCACTGATACTCTTATTTCTTTTTCCACTACATCTGTTAATTTATTCTTTATATGTGAAGACAAAATTTTATAAGCAACATTCAGCATTCCACGGTAACTAGAACATTGCATTTTATCACCTTTCTTGAACAGTGGCACGAGTATGGCTTCATTCTAGTTCTTTTTCATTTTTTTCCTGTATCCAAATTTGTTGCACTAATTTAATAACTATATGTTTTAATAATTATTATTATATAACTCTAACGGAGTAGCGCGCTTCACTTGCAACGCCATCTCATTAGAGTTTGGAACTACCGCTGAGACCCCATTCATATCCATCACGCCAATTTTGAATTTCCCCGTCTAATTTTTAAATTTCACCAATTTGAATTTTCCGCCACTTTTACCAGTTTGAATTTCCCGCCTAATTTTAAATCTCACCAATTTCAATTTACCACCACCACTCTCGTTAATTCGAAATTCCAGCGCAAGCCCATATGTATATTACCCATTCATATTACTCATTACCTATACGATGCGATGGTCTAGCGCTCGCACTTTAAAGGTCCGGTGTTCGATTCCCAGCACGACCATTTTTTTATTTTTCATACATATTTCTAATTATTTAATATCATCTGTAATTAACACCTGTAAAATCTTAAATCTATGTCACGTGATAGGTCTCGATGAGGAACCAATCAAATCAGTTTTCAAATTTTAGTCTCATAACGTTCTCGAGTTATTAGCAAAAAGAAACTGTATGTGTGTGTGTGTGTGACGTCACTTTACTATAAAGTTACCACTCCAAGTCGCTTACCTCTGCTGCAGACCTTTAGCCTACTGCGCATGTTTTTTTAAAATATCCATCAGTTTGAATTTAGGTTAGGTCGTTACTGCGTATGTTTTTTCTGTTAGGATAGATTCTTTTTCCTTAGTTTGAATTTCCCGCCACTCCTGTCACGGACGTTCAGATTGGTCGAGAGGCGGGGCCTAAAAGGAAAGTGGATGGAGTGGTCTCATCTGTATCCATACCTACTTGTATACATTTTGGGGCCTTATAACTATTTCAGATAGTTATAATGTAACATTGTGTAACAATGTATCATATATGTAATAAGACAATAACAAACCACTATTCATTACAGCCAAAGCTACCTATTTCTGCTGAAGTAGATTTGAAATTAGATTAAATGTACCTATTATTCTTCTATGACATTGTCTTAAAATAATTGATTGGCCACCTTGTTTATAAAATATCATATATTATGTAACAAAAAAGCATTATAATTATTTTGTATCATTAATAAAAGGTGCATAAAATCGTATCAAAAAGGAAACAATATCCAATATCTACTTTATTTACCAATTAATTATGGGCCCAGAAAACAGGCTTTCCGAATTTAGAACCTTCTAACGAGTACCAACTCTATAATTTTTACTTATCGAGTTGTCAATTTCCAAATGGTTCATTATTTATTTTATTAAAACTTATTTGTAATTCACCTTCATAATTAATATTTTTAGTGCAAATTGATGCCTCTAGGACAAGGCTTTGACAATCTAGCCAAGAGACTGCATTAGTGGTGACGTCACAAATTAAGCAATCAACGTTAGTGTGTCATAACAAAATTGGCGCGAAGACTTACCTGTAAAATTCTACCTTAAGGGACAGTGACTTAAGAGTCAAAATAAAATGAACAAAATAGCAGCTTTTATTTCCTTTTCTTGTTCAATTACCACATTTATTTAAGATATATCTTCTGATAGATCTTGTATACAGGGTTAACCATGACTAAGTACAAAAATTTTAACCACGTGCTCAGGGAAGCCTAAAAGACAATAAAAAATTTATATCGGAATTCTAGCTCGATGTTAAAAAAATGGGGCACAACCCTCTTTTCCTATGGAAAGTCGGCGCCTATGTCATCAGGTACCATGCGGTCGTTTCTCACAACGTTCCAACGTTGCCGAATGTAGAAACAACGAAAGTAAACAATTTTATTAATAATAATACCTAAGTACCTGATAGATAACAGTTAATCCGGTTAGCTACAGTATTTTGCATTCGTTTTTCGTTTCTTCGTTCCAAACTGCCAAAACTTCATTTTCACTCATTACAGGTCCGTCAGAATTACTCGCCACAAAATACACACTTCGTGTAGATGCAGTTAATAAAATTGCCCATTTATTTTAAGAAAATTGATTGAAAGAAATACTAACAGAAAACTTCGAATACACCCGTGGCAGTTTTTAATTTATAAAATTTTGTCCGATAACGGTCACTCCACTGCATTGCTCTCAACTCTAGGAAATATCTTCACGTACGTTTAAGAAAATTGTGGAAAACTACACATGTCCCAATATATCGCAACCATGCATTATTTAATGAATAAAACGTTTAAAACTGAAACTGTCACTAAAAACGGAAAACTAAAATTACAATGTCAACGCCACCGTTCAGTCTTCGGTCCGCCTACACCGAGAACTTAATATTCTTTGTCACCCTCGAGTATATCGAAGGGGGTGGAGTCGAGCTTGTCCAGGCCACAGATGATTGGCTGGTCAAGTTCGACTCCACAATATAAAAATAGAGCCAAGAACAAGGCTCGAGAGAGCGAAGACGCGGTTAGACTGTTTTGCTTCGTGTGCGCTGCCAACTCGAAATTACTCGGAGTTCTATTTTTCGTTGTTTTTCCCCTAGCTGTCTGTGCTCGACAGCCACCCTATTTTTTAACTCAAACGAGGTGTTTCGGCCCACCGAGACCTCTGCGAGCGACCGTCGGTCGACGGATTCGAAAGAGAGGTGCTTTTGGGTCTTGGCGCGACAGGGCCGCGCCGACCGAACTACGAATCTCGTTCACGTGGCCATGCGGCGTTCTAGCATGACAGCGCCGGAATCGGCGCCTCTAAATGATGAAACCGAGGATCTTATTGACTGGCACGGCGAGGTGACGCCGCTTCCGCGGCCGCGTATCTCCAAGCTCCGATATGAGCAAGCTCCCTTGTCCCAGGCCTCGAGCGGACCACAAACCGCATCAGCGAGGGTGCTTGGGACGAGAGGCGACATCTTTAGATAAATATTCTTACGGCAATCAATATAATCAATATTATCTTCTTTTATGTACGATCGTGGGTTTCTTCATTCTAGTATTGTTTTGACACTTCCTCCGTGACATGGGGTTACACGCACATAGCACTTGTCACTCGATATAAACCTATACTGTGTTGTTGGTTGCATTGTTTCTAAAACTCTACAAATGTCAAACAGCAGTAGTGGTCAGAAAAGTAATATTACAGAGCACTGTAAATGCCTCGGGAAATTTTAAATAATAATACTACAATATTATTATATGCAAACATGGTCGATTATTGTGTGGACAATTATTTTGTTAATAAAAATATCTTAGTTTAAACTGTAGTAAAGTAGGCATAAATATATATTTTGTAAAATGTAGATCAGAAAGAATGTAAGAAGAAGAAGAAGAGGTGTGTCAGAGTTGAGTTGTTGTTGTAAAGATAGAAAGTGCGAAATAAAGAAAGTAGTAAAACGTTATTGGATATTGATTTAATTAACAAAGAAAATATTACCATAACAATTGTTAATATCGTTACTATTAGTAGTTTTCAGTATTTGCTTTTCGCACATTCAAATTCGTGTAATCGCGGAAATTACGGATATGGTACTAATTTGTGGGAAGTGCGACGAAAGTGCATATCGTGCAGCAGCAGAATATCAATACGTTTTCCACATAGACAGAATATGTCAAATCCTCGTACATTTGTACGAATTGTACAACGTCCACGAATGTTGTTTTACACGTGCTGGAGTTTTAAATACGTATGTACCTACGTAACTTAAAAATAAAAAAGAACCAATTTCATACTTTTTAAAATTCCTTGAAACTTCTTTTTTACTTAGTGACATAAAAATAAAGCATTTTTAAACTACAATAGATATACTTACAGAAAAAAAGTATTTTTTTTATTTATGAAATGGTCGAGGGAAACCAAGAGGTCCCCAGCAAGTACAACAATTTTTACAACGACAAGTTATAATGTAAACAAGTTAGAAAACAGAAAATAATTTAACTTTCTTGAAATCTCCAAATATCAGTTCTGGAAGTATCAGTAAGGTAGGTTTTACTCTCAGTGCTACCATATCGTGTTTCTCATTACATAATCTAATATTTTATAAACAAAAATTTTTCTTTAAAAGCGCCGTAAATCGTTACACGTGGCAACGCGGTGCTCTGTCACTACCATTGACAACTTTGACTTTGACAGAATATACCTAACCTCGCAGCTGACAGGCGGCATAGTCGCCGAGAAATTAGGGGTTAATAAGGTTTTGAAAAAAATTTGTTTTTGCTTTATGAATAAGTTTGGAATTTTTTTGAAGGGTGATTCCGTTAATTTTGAATTTTCCCTATCCCCTCTTAAAATATTTGTACTAAGTCATAGTTAACCCTGTATAGAAGATTAAGTTACATTTTGATCATTCTGGATTTGAATATAAGTTGACGTCACACTAATGCGGTCCATTCGTATTAGGACGTACATGAAACACATGTTTAAATGTGATTCAACTATTAACTTTTGGGTGAAGGTATTTTGCAGTGGTATTTTGCTTGAGCTAACAGTAATACTTACATTCTTTGGAGCTGCTGATAGTTTCGGTCGAGGTATCGGTACTCTCTTCAGGTGCTAGAAATAATATGGTACGTGAATAAAATAAAAATGTTATTTTTAATTATAGTTTGCAGGTAAAGTAAGTAACTGAATTATCATATTTCCTGTAAAAATAAAATAAAAAGTCTGTCCGTAAGCCAGTGGCGGCTCATGACGATTTAAACTTATGAGGCAGACGCTAAAATATCTATCTACTGCTCCAAGTAAGAATACAATGTTTAATATTTTTTATAGATTTGTTGTATCATTATTTAATAATAATAATATCTCTACCCCTCATTCTAATCACAGGGATTAGCCCAGAAGTCGGAGACTTGTGCGGGAGAGGGGGCGGCATATTATTATTAAGCAGGCCGCATTTGCGCCCAAGAACGACTTACGTTGGTAGGCCCTAACCACTATTCAGTGCAGGAATGAGGGAAACCTGGAAAACCTCATTGATTAGGGGGGTAGGCAAATATCAACCGGTATCAATCTCTCGCATTGACCCAAGCCAACATTCTTCCACCCTACCATACGAATATAGCTTATATACGGTCTACCGGCAGCTGGGCTCGAACCAACACCGATCTAGTCACCTCGATTCAAGTACTGACGCCTTAAACCGCGCGACCACTGACCGATCCAATTTATTGGCATAGCTAATGTAAATTCAGGATTATTTGAAATTGCTTTACCTTGTTATGCTAACAAATTCATTTATGAATTTTTACTGTTTGGCGATTTTCCCGAACTTTCAAATTAATAAATGTTTGGTTTGTATTTTACGTGCATTGCCCATTTATGTCCATTGTAATACTTGACTTATTTTTATCCATCAATATTAATTTTGAATTTGAAGAAATATGATAAGTAATTTTATTATGAAAAAATAAATATAATGTTGCACTATCAACTTTGGTAAAATTTAAATGGTAAAGGAAACATTATCTGGCGTCCCCAAGGGTAGTGTACTGGGACCAATTTTATTTTCATTGTTCATCTTTGACAGCACCGGGTATATCGCATTCTCATATTCACCTGTACGTAGATGACATTCAAATTTACCTATTAACTAATTTTAAACTGCATTAGAAAGGTATTTTAAGCTAATATAAATCAAATCTTCTACAATTCCTATTTATGAAGTCATATGTATGCTCTCTGATACCAAACATCTATGTATGCCAATGAACAATTTCACAGACAAAGATTTATTCAATAATTATCTAAAATAAAAATTAATTTAGATAAATTTACTAACCTGGTTTAATGAAAACATTCTATAAATATCTAAGTTCACTTTTGAAACTGTGGGAACTCGAAAATTCAACCACAATAGATGAGATCTGACCTATTTCTGCAATTTTAGGATTGCTTCTGCAGGTGGCCTGCTTTAAGTTGAGTCAAATATCTAACTATAAAAATTATTATACCAATAAATTAAAATTGTCAAAAGTGACTTAAACCTGCCAATGAATTTTGAATTAAATACGAAAATTACCGACTTAATTAATCAAAAAAAATGTACCCTTTATGTAATCGTTTTTTATATATCTTTAGGTATTAACAATATTGTGTGTTAATTTTGTTAATAATTATAAACTACACTGACAATACAAACAGGAAATTCAACAAACCTCCACCACGCAATCGTGAAAATGTAACTGATGGATGTGGATTAGGCAGAGAGAAGTCGAGCCATATGCAGTCGAAGGCAGGCACGCCTGTATAGGACGAACGATGTTCGACTTATTCCGCCGGTAACATGTTAAGCGGGGTCCACATATAACGAACCAACATGAACAAATATGAATATACATAAACAGCTTAGAGCCGAATTATCGTATTCATCAGCGCTCCACGTAATTTGTTTGTGCTTATTTGTGATTGTCGTAATGTCCACAGTCATTCGTTCATTTGAACTGCTGTGAATGTACTGATGTCGGCGCTGATTACTGCGGTTGGCATTTATTATAAATTTCTTATAATTTTGTATTGATTACACTGGGTGTTTATAAAAATGCAAATTTAATTATTGTTTTGTTCCTGTTATTATTTGGCGGTTCTGCAGCTCTACAACACTTGCCATTGAGCATACCTTGAAAACAAGGTTATTGACCTAAATATGATAGGTCAAGACTCAGATTGCGGAATTGTTGATCACTGAATAGGTATGTCTCGGACTGTTTTTTGTTGAAAGCACTAGGGTTTTTTTATTTCTGTCTGTATTTAAGAGGTCTCTTTAGGTATTTTAACTCCAGTAAATTATATTTTTTGACACGAGTACACTAGGGATTAAAACGTAAAGGAAACAAAATAAGTGGGCATTCTCAAAGCGGCGAATTATTTTACTGATTTATACACACTTTGTTTCTGAAAATAATTGATAACAACTTAGTAAATTTGGAACTAAGAAAGTTAAAGCCTGCTAAAGGAGCCGCTTACATTCAAATAGTATCAGGCGATGAAATACGAGGCAGGCAAAGATGGAATATGTAAGGGAAGTCGGACGGTTGCAATGCGCTTAGAGGAACAGTCGAGTTGACTTGCTTCTAGCGCTGCCCCTTAAATACCAGTGAGTATTGGATTTTATTTCACTATTTATGTAATGAAATGTGAATGGTTTATTTTGATCCGTTGGAGTTTTGTAATTTCAATATTAAATATTTTTTATGTTGAAACTTGATATGTTAATTGCATACTTTTAAAAAATAATTTATGGCATTAATTCCACTATAGGAAAATATTTAAATTTGGCAACGTCGTGTCAGGCCGATACCGAGTTGAATTGCCGCCAGCGGTCAGTGACAGTTTGGAAAGGGGGTTTAAATAATGATTTGGAAATAATTTTAAATTTTTTTAAATCGCGTGTTCATATTATACTCTTCTCTTAAAATTAATGACATTAGGACTAAATCACCCTGTATATATAAATATCAAATTTGAATAATCGTTAGAGTCGTTTCATTGATTTCTTTGTATTTTCAAATAAATGTTTTCCTTTAATGTTAACAACACTTACCTTCAAAACAAAGTGCTTACGGACACAAATGAGGAAAATCGACTGCGTGACAACAAAACAATATCGTACAGAAAGATTTGCTTAATGTAGCAGTTTTGTATAGTTTATTGTTCTTGAACTTGAATGTTTTAAAGCACAGTCTACCAAATGATTTTGGTAAAACTTAACTAACTGTGTCTTGTATGCTAGTGAAGAATTTATTACGTCATAAACTCACAGTTTTTTTATAAGAGGACACAAAGTTTTAAAACAATTTTAAAAAGTTAAGAATATTGTGAATTTACAAGTAACAATTTTACTGATACAATTACTTACGTAAATTGATGACAACAGGATCGCCCGATTTGTAAATCGATGGACAACAAACTATTTCATCTTCTCCAATAAATCTACACCTGCTTAATCCAGGAGAACGTGTTCTAGCCATGGAGTCAATAGCTGAAGGACAATTTATTATACGTTTACATATCCCAGGTCCTTTAGTCGGTTCTGTGCATTCTGATCCCTCTGAAAAAAGGACACAGTTATAGCTGCTAAGAGTAATTTAATTCACTGTAAAAAAAAATCTGTCATCTCAGATTTTAAAAAATTGCAGTGCTTTAGATCATTTATAGATTATTTTATGGCATATTTTGAAGAAATTCTTCCCAGCCCTGTTCAGGTAGAGGGCGCTCTGCGCAGCTAAACGTCGAAACGGCTGAGACGAGGCAGTACCTAATTGACTCCTTAAGCAAACGCATACACTCCCAACAATACAATATTATTATAAACTTTTATATTCATATTAACCTCATTCACCAAGTAAAGTTACTTAGTTAAATGCAAAAGTGTTTTAGTAATTGCATCCAATCAGCCCAAAAAAAATATATTAGCCAAGATAACGTCTTGGCTGTTCAAAGAACAAAAATTCCAAGCCCTAAAAAGCTAGGGCTCCTTCACATATTCCCTACATAGCGAGAGGACACTAGGATGGCCATCCAAGATTAGTTAGTGGGGATTCCATTGAGCAGGGCTTTAATGTAGTTTCTACTTTTAGATTAAAGATCAGAAAAACTAAAATCTTCCATGTCCCTGGTCCTCATCCACGATATGCAAGAAGTGTGGGGAACCTGGCCGTAGACTGTGGCTATCTGAAACTTTAACATGGAATCACCAAATTGACATCTGTACCACGATGATTGCGTGTTCGCGTATAAACCCACCGACCCTACTTGCTATGAACCAGATGTGTTGGCTATCAATGATGGCCGGCGAACTGGCAACGTACTGCAAGAGGTTGACCAAATACGCTTCTATTCTCCTCACCCTATAAAACGAATGACGCGATGAGAAACGGAACCAAAATGTAGATCGTCTAGAAGCAGTTTTGAGCAAAAAATGCCAGGTATCTATAGCCCATTCCTGTCCTTCACGACTACAAGGCGGCTGTTGTAGGATCTGAGACTTATGTCTACACATACGATATCCGATAAGAGGATAGCGGACTATACAGGTGAGATCAGGCAGATATGCAGGGTCAAACGACGTACTGCAAGGATAGTCCATTCTTTGAATAAACAGGTTGTATAAGCCTTTATATGAGCTGAACCAGAAAGTTAAAGATGCCCTCGACGGGCACCAGTCCAAGTGGCAACGTCACCTACAGTCATCACCTCGAAGATAGCACCTGTGCAAGAAGCAAAAGGCGCTGAGAACCTCCCAACAATCAATGCCTCCTATCTATGAAAAGAACGGGATCTTAATGAGGACGAGAACTACCCCGATGAAATAAAACAATAGCCACGGCATCTATAACGCCTAGCCAACGCTGACATCAGGCCTATAACGGAAGAAGTGAAGAAGATTCTACGCCACCTAAACTCCCATATGGCATCCGGATGCTACCGAATCAGGATTTTCAGGAAAGGTCTAAAAAACCATCAGTACGAATCGTCTAGGTTTACAACGATGAAGTGGATAAAGAGAGATGATCTCTCTCAATGTCGCTTAACCCAGGTTACGCCGATCGACTTTTCGGTTCCTTAGATCAATTTGATACGTAATGGAATGTGTAACTGTAAAAGAAACGAATGTATTAGAAAATAAAAATAAAATAACAGTGTAACAGCATAAACTTCTGATTATAAAAATTTATTCATTGAGATATGAAATGGATTGGTGTATGTTAGAGTTATTTTTAAAGTAAATGTATTTTGAAACATTCATGCGACTTCTGTTTAGAAACTGTGATTCGATTAATTTAAAAACGTATAGTATTTTATGAATTAAAAGCTTAAGAACACAGTGACGGATCATTGGCAGGTTTCGGAGTGCCTCTGAAATATTTCACAGATTATCTAATACTTAAATAATATTTTTATATCTAATTTAATAATTTTCGTATTCGCAGTGGTGTAGTGATTAAATTGCTTTCGCATATAAATATTTCTCTCCGTATACAGAGTGTCCGAAATAAGCTAATTTATTTATTTGGTCTACACTGTTCTACAGGTTTTCACCCAGCTAGGAAACAGGGAGGGTGTAGAAGATAAAAATAACTAAATCTATGTTAAAGAACACAATAAAACAAACAAAAATTATCTAACGATGTAAAATATAATTTAAGATCATTAAGGCTAGAAAAAGTAACGTGAAAACTTGTGGCAGAAGCACGTAAAGTGGGATTGTAGATAAATCAAGAGAGAAGTAAGTTTTTAAGAATAGGAGAACCAAAAAAGATACCAATTTCAAATTGAGAAAGCAGCACGGAGAGATAGAGTTCGTAGAAGTTCAAGAATATGTGTATTTGGGACGCTGATGACAGCAAAGTGTGATGAGAAGCAAGAAGCAAGTAACGGATTGGAAAAAAAGGTGAAGAACAGAATGGAGTGAAAGAAAATAACGCAGCTCTGGGCCTAAAAGACTTGTAAACAGCTTTATATTTAATAGGAGCGCAGACTGAGTAAATGCTTTGCTTTAAAAAAAATAAAGGAATTCCATCTGGGTTACAGGAGAAACTATCCTTCAGAGATAATATTTTAGAAAAAACATCACTCAATGATACTAGAAAGGCAACTAATATTAACATCTTAATCAAAAACATATTCAGGTACAGAGTAATTATGATTAACAAAAACAGAAAAAAAAATCACAGAATAAATTCACAATACCATTCAAAATTACATTTTTAATTTTTTCTAGTAATTTTTGTATCATATCATAATAGACGTTTTTATGTAGTAGCTTTAAGATCCATGGCATTAAGACAGGGCCTGTAGTAAGCAGTATCTGGCAGTACTTGACAAAATCCAGGAATACTATGAACAGTACTTGATCGCACCATTCCAAAATGGCAGTAAGTGTACAAAATTTTGAACAGTGAGAAGTCCCTCTTAAATAACAAAATCTTATGAGTTTCCTCGACCAGCCAGATGTACAATGCTCAATTTACAATTGGCGGCTTATTCGATCCCATTAAAGAAATGGTCCGATGTAGTAGAATCTCTTTAGACGATTGGTAATGTGAGCAAAACGATATGAATTATATGAAGAGAAATATACAGAAGTTGGTGATTAATATTTATCAATTTGATGTATTTAATCATATCTCAAAAAGTATCCATGAACCCTTGACCTGTTAATCTTCGATCGTTTTAATCAAATTTATGGAAATACCATTTTCAAAATAGTTTCCTTGTTGTCTCATAGAAAGTAACTTGTCGAGATCCGGTAACACATGATATTACTCCTATTACTATTCTACAAAGCAAAATAGCATTAACGTGTTGTCTAGAAATATATTATGCCATCAAATAAACAGACCCAGAAAATTTTAATTTTAGACCGAAAATAAATGCTACCTCTTTCTATAACATTTGTTCCAAAACGGATTATTAACGTAGTTACAGGGTGTTAAAGTTAAAATTTTATTTCCGATATTTGTAAATAACTCCAAGAAATCCAAATATTTACATAAAATTTGTAAATCGGGGGTTTTTGCGGACGAGAAATTCAAATATGTTTCTAATTTTGACATCACTAGTAGAGGGCGCCACTTATGGCACATCATGTTTCTTTTAAATGACAGAACTTTTTTGCTGCTTAGTGTAGTTCACGAGCAGCAGCGACGCAAGTAGGTACTACCCTACTAGTGTACGAGTGAGTGGCAAAGTAGTGCAAACCAGTGTGTGCGCACAGTAAAGTGGAGGCCCCACAAACCATTTGTCTTTTCTAAGACAAAATTCTAGTCTTAAGACTATATAAAAGAATTCGTAGTGTCTAACCGTCTGAGATTTTCCAGCATAGGCAGTGAGATCTCAGATATTTTTGTTTCAGCTACGAGTGTTGTGTGTAGTGCCGAGGAGGACGACGCGATTCGATCGCAAATGCCAACCCCCAGCGAAGACAGCGAAGGGAGCTCCTGCGACAGTAGGAGCCCTAGCCCGCTATCCGACGCTGGGCGAATTATCCCTCGCCAGGACGAGGAGCTAGCCAGGCTGCGTGCCGAGAACCAGCAGTTTCGGTCGAGCTGACGCAGCGACTCCGCGACTAGAAGGATGCCACGAGAGCCCGAGAAGAGGCGGCAGAAGCTCGCCGTCGAGTCCTAGAGGAGCCTGTCGGCCGGCTCCGGAACTCCCAGTCAGACCACCCCCGAGGCGATGGAGGAATCGCCTGTGCCAGCCGAAGCCACGCCTGCCGCAGTCGCACCCACCACAGCGGCCGGCAAGGGAAAAGGTAAGTCCGGCAAAAGAAAGAAGACAAATTCTTTCTCCATTGCAGGCGAAGCGGGATCCTCGAATGAAGAACAGAAGGTTCTGAAGAAGAGCACCCCGTCCCCTGTGTCCTCAACGAGTGCTGCCCCCACCGCCACCGCGGCAGCCACTGCCACCGCCACCACCCCAGCCGCGGGAGAAGCTGGAAAGCTCCCTAAAATCCCGCCAGTCATCCTCCGGAAAGGCGAACGGTGGTCCGCTGTATTCCTTCTTCTAAAGGAGGAGAGGATCAACTTCGCCAAAGCGAAGATGGTTAGGGAGGGTGTGGCCATCTCCCCTGCCTCCGCGGGCGACCACAGGCGGCTAACCAGGCTGCTGGCGACGAAAGGAGAGGAGTACCACACGTACTCCCTCCAGGAGGACATGCTACTGCGAGTAGTCGTCCGCGGAATTCCCTGTTGCACCCCGCTGGAAGAAGTCATCGAGGATCTTCGAGGCAACAGATGCCCCTAGTTCTGGTGCAAGTGCCTTTGGACCAGGAAAGTATCCTGCAGATGACGAGGTGCTGTTCGCTCGTCGTGCGAGTGGAGTCTCAGAAGGCGGCAGCGGTGGCATCCCAGTGCCATTGGTGCCAGAAATTTGGCCACTCGACTGAGTGCACCAAGCCGAGGGAAGCGCCGGCCAAATGCACCAACTGCGGCGGACCGCATCCTGCAAGCTACAGGGGCTGCCCCCAGGCCCCTAAGAAAACCGCGGGAAAGAGGAAAACTGCGGCAGCAGCGAAGCCAGCGGCTGGACCTGAACCAGTTAAGTGCCCGAAACCCCCTAAGACGACGATGGCGAAGAGATTCGCCGATGCCGCGAGGCAGAAGCAGGCTCCTGCCGCGACACCTAAGGGCCGCAAAACCCCCGTAGACACCCAAGGCGTGGATTACGCCCTCTCCAAGAGTGCAGTCCCTGAGAGTCGCCTCCTGGAACGTCGACGGGTTCCAGCGAAGGAAGAATGACCTGCTTGAGCTCCTGCCGCGTCTAGACGTAGACGTGGCTGACATCCAAGAAACCAAGCTGAGGGACGCACAGGCCGCCAGGATGCTCGGATACGTGACGTATCTGAGGAACCGGCCGGCCAGACAAGGAGGAGGAGTGGCCCTGCTAGTTAAAACAGGTATCGAACACCATATGTTGCAGGTCCCGCAGCTGGTGAACGGAAGCCGTGGCAGTCTCTGTGAGCACCCGCCATGGAGATATCGCCGTGGTGTCCTGTTACCAGTCAGCATCTCTCCCGCTCTTGGACGACGACCTGGAGGCGGTCATGGGGGCATGGCCGCGTACGGTTGCCATCGGCGACTTTAACGCAAAATCGCCGGAGTGGAATAGCACGACCACCTCAACGCGAGGCAGGGTGCTTCTGCAGTTCTTGCGGAACGACAACGACGTGCTTGCGTACGGACCCGATGAGCCAACTTTCCAGAGAGGACAAGCTAGGCCGGACGTGTTGGATATCGCTTTGCTTAAGGCAATACCGATGGAAGCCGAATTAACGACGCACCACGAGGGTTCCACGAACTACTCGCCTATCCTGCTCGAGCTAGGGCGGGAGCGTCGCGAGTCTTGAGACGGATATTCACACCGCCCTGGAAAGCAGCACCACCGAGAGGACGGAAAGGAGATGCGCGGACTATGCAGGTGAGTTACCTATTGACTTGCAGGAGCAGATGAGGGAGAAACGCGCGGCCAAGCGACGGGCCATGAGAACCGGCCACCCACGCGATAGGCAAGTCGCCAACCAGCTCAACAGGAGAGTCAAGTCTGTGGAAGATGCAGAATGCGCTGAGGGCTCTCCGCCGTCCGATACCTCCGATTCACGGTGAGAACGGGATCGTCTACACCAATCGGGACAAGGCAGAAGCTTTCGCGGACAGCCTTGAACTGCAGTGTAGAGAAAACCTTCTCGACGACGAGAACGAAGACCACACCGACGAGGTAGCGCGCCGTGTGCGGCGTCTAAGACGCCTCCCCGATGCAGAACCCATCAGACCCGCTACTTCGGAGGAGGTGAAGGATATCCTGCGCCACCTGAACCCCCGTAAAGTACCAGGACACGACGGAATCGGGAACAGGATACTCAGAAAGCTCCCCCCCCCCCGGGAATGATGGCGCTGCTAAACATCTGCAACGTCATCCTGAGACGGACGTTTCCCTCAAGTTACAAGCCCATCAGTCTCCTGCCCATGATGAGCAAAGTAGCCGAGAGGGTTATCCTGGCCAGACTGCACGAGACCACGGAAGAAATGCAAATCCTCCCGGACGAGCAGTTTGCGTACCGCCGCGGCAACTCGACGGAGCAACAACTCAGGTTAGTAGAACTTGTTTCCGCAGGTTTCAACACCAGAGAATCTACTGGAGCAGTCTTTTTGGACGTCGCCAAAGCCTTCGACAGGGTCTGGCACGATGGGCTTATCGTTAAGATGCTCGACTTTGGCTACCCTGTCGGCCTAGTGAAGCTGGTGGCGTCCTTTCTAAGTGGCAGAGAGCTGCGTGCGAAGGTGGACGGGGCCTTGTCCACCTATCGACCCATGGAAGCCGGCGTCCTCCAAGGCGCCGTGCTGTCTCCGCACCTGTTCAATATCTTCACAGCGGACCTACCCAGGACGGAGGACACTTCCGTGTGCCTCTACGCCGATGACACCGCCATACTAGCCCGTTCCTTAAACCCGGAAATAGCGACGAGGCGACTTCAGAAAGCGCTAGGCAGACTGGAGGACTGCTGTAACCGCTGGAAGGTGGCGATCAACGCGGAGAAAAGCCAAGGTATGATGTTCTCTAGTAGGTACAGAGCGCAGCCGCGAGGCCGCGTGACGTTCAACGACGAGGACATCCAGTGGACCGACGAAGCCAGATATCTAGGGGTGACCCTAGATAGAAAGTTGACCTGGAAGCCATACGTTAACGAAGTGGTTCGCAAAGGCAAATTTGTGAGGGCGAAACTCTACCCGTTACTCCGTAGAGACAGCCGACTGAGCCTTGGAAACAAGGTAAGGTTAATGAAGTCTGTCTTGCAGCCACAGTTGACGTATGCCGGAGCCGCATGGGGATACGCGAAGACGCACTTGAACAGAGTGCAGGCCGTCGAGAATATCGCCCTGCGTTGCGCGACGGCGGCCCCTTGGTTCGTCCGCAACAGCGATATTCGCCGGGATCTGGGATTCACACTAGCCCTGGAAGCGATGAAAGCTCGAGCGGAGGCTGCCTTCGCACGCGCAGAAGTCCACAGCAATCATCTGATTCAGGCGGCGATGGACTACCGACTCGATGCGGCCGCCAGGTACAGGCGGCCAAGGTTTCAACTCCTGGACGCGGGGTAAGTTGAGACGTTTCTTCTGTTTCAGGACCGCCAGGATCAAGAACAGGACCACGAAGAGACATTGACTTTTCCCTAACCTACCCCAGCGCCCGCCTAGGCGGGCGCCGTTACCCTATCCTTTCCTGGACGCTGGACGACAGGGTCTTTACGGTTCTTCGTCCTAGCGTCTCCATAGAGCCACAGTGCTAATCCTGACTTAACCTGGTCGGAGGCGTTCGCACCGCGACCAAAACATGACTACCCTCAGGGGTTAACGAGTCGGCGAAGAAAGAAGAGAAGACAGAAGAGCGCGAGAAGATAAGCCTTTGCCGACGGGGCTTGCCAGGATAGGAGGAGGTTCCTCGAGCCGCCGGCATCGGCCGCGATTGCGGTCAAGGCTGACCGAAGAAAAGGAACCCAAATCTACAAGGCGTCCGGGCCTACAGCGATGAAGTGGGTAAAAAGAGATAGGTAATCCCTCTGGACCCCGCTCATCCGAGGTCATTTATCCAGCCAAGGATATTGGCGCGCGCTGTTTAGTGTATCCATCTGACTATTGAAACAATCTATTCTCCTACCTATTATATCTGAATAAGGTATACCTTATTGAAGTCGTTAGGAGTAACAGTTTTCGAAATAATCTTATTTAAAATATGCAGTGCACCGATTTAAAACTGTTATCGTTTCAGTTAAAGTGCCTTTTCTACTGAAAATATAGCAAAATGTTACTTGAAAAAGTTGTTCAGAACGGTGAATTATGGAGATGTGCAAAATTTAAAAAATCGGCCTGCTTTGATAAAATCTGTGCTTTGTTGAAAAAAATGGTTTCAGTAAACTTCGCCGATCTTCTTGCACGTCTCCATAATTTATGATTCTGAACAACTTTTTCAAGTAACATTTTGCTGTATTTTTAGCAGAAATGGCACTTATCTGAAACCAAGACACTTTTTACTCGGTGCACTGAGCATTTCAAATAATGGTTACGCCTACCGACTTCAGCAAGGTATACTTTTTTCAAATAAAACAGGTAGCAGAATCGATTGTTACGATAGTCAAATTAAGATACAAAAAAGTACTGCCATTTAAAAGAAACATGGTGTGCCACAAGTGGCGCCCTCTACTAGTGACGTCAAAATCAGCAACATATTTGAATTTCTCGTCAGCAAAAAACCCCGATTTACAAATTTTATGTAAATATTTGGATTTATTAAGGCTAACGGTGAAACACGTGATCAAGTTTTGTTAAAACCAGATATATCGCTGCGCAGAGTGAGACTATATTAACGTGTTGTGACAAAACGCTGAAATATGTGCTGCCTAGAGGCTAATGCATTTGGGATGGAGACAAAACGAAATATACACTGAAATAAAGGTATCACAACTCTATTAGTGGAGTAAAATCGGTTCTCAATTATGCCGTTTTTTTTTAATAAAGATATAACTAAATAAAATATTCACCATCTTGTAGAGGGACAATTTCGGCATCTGAAATGGACTTTTTACAACTTTTTTCAGTAGGGTCTAACTTTATAAATTCAAATTGTCGGTGCTTCGGACGTTATTTGTCAATTATGTTTTACGAAGCATATATCGCGTTTGTAAATCAACGATTCAAGTTATGTTCATAATTTTTTCACAACATATATAAAAAACTATAGCGCTTCTAATGGTATATACCAATTTACGTAAAGCCTTTTCGAAAAAAATTGTTCCAAAGTCAATACCAGTAAATTTGTGCATTAAAAACTTTACTATGCGGAGAGCTACATTAATTATTGAAAATAGAACTATAGTTATATCGAGACAAATGTAGTCGATAGTATGAAAAAGTTTTTTAAAAAAAGTTTACTTCGCTACGTGTTACGGTTTTCAAGAAATTGAATATATGTAAAATTCGTGTTTCGTGTGTAAGCTAAGTTTATACTTGCGGTGCAGTATACGTTTTCAGAATAGGACAATGCATTCATTCGGAAAGTTAGAAACATCAATATTTTCCATAATTTTTATGTCGAATAAGATTAAATTTTAATTTTTTATGCTCGTATTTTTTTAATAAAGAAAACTTATCGTAGATCATAGAAAATACATAAGAGATATTAACATAAATGTATATTTATTTATGTCTAAAATGTAAAATATAAAGACTATGTATGGATATTGAAGAGAAATATGAGAAATTAAATTGTAAACAGGCCAATTAGATTAGATCAAATATTGAAAACATATGCCTTTGTTTTGTTAACATTTGTGCGTTCCAAAATACATATGTGGCGTACAATGTTCTTAATTATAAAGATATAACACTGACTTAAAATTGACGTATTCTTGAAACGATGTCTTCTACAGACATACAATTTTAAATATTTAATAATTGGATAATGTAGGTGTTAGCAAATAATAGGAATGACACCTGGGTATTTTCAAAGACACCGAAGTAAAACGAACAAACAGCTGCAAAAAGCTGTCTTAAATTTTAGATGCATAGATCTACCAAAATACTAACTTATTTTAATTATATCTGTAGATATAAATATTCTTATAATAAAAATTTACTTGATAATAAAAATTGTTCAATATTTATAATTAAGTGTATGAAAATAAAATGTGGAGTTAGGATAGCTACAAATGCGTGTCTTACAGACGCTTTTCAAAATTATTATTTTATTTGAGTAAAATTTAAACAGTAACTGTGAATAAACACGACGTCAATAAGTTACCTTTGTTGTATATGTTATATTTTTTGAGATTTCAATAGTTAAAAACACAATTTTCACTGCGAGAAATACGGCGATGTAAGTAAGCGGTTCGTAATTTTTATTTCTGTTAAAAACTTTTTTCATAAAGTTGAGTGAAAATCGAAGTACTTACTACTTAAACATGTAGTTTCAAAGGAACAAACAAAATCCATTTTTAATTGTTATGCTACTTTTCCTATAAATACTCAAGTAGTTAATTTATATTTACAATGTTATCAAGTATACTATAGAAATTAATAAAATCTTAAAATTATGCATTGCATGTTTTTACTGAAAAAATATATTTTCGTGCTATTTATTTTATTAAACTCTTTTGTATTTTTCGAAAAATAATAGTAGGTAATGATATTTTGGTACATAAGGCATTTCACACATATTTTTATTGTTGATTTTTTTGGAAAACATAATTCCTGATAGTTAATTTTATTTATAAAAATTCATAAAATAGAAAAATGAACAGAATGCTTTGTATATGCTTATAAACAGTGATTTTTATTATTCTTCGGTTTTGGGATAACTATGTTGATTGACATTTTTCACAAAAAAATAAAGATGAAAAATTTGAACATTGTTTACTTTCGAACACCATATTTTATCATAAGTTGGACTGCAGTTTGTAATATCTCAAGACAAGCAACATTTTTTTAAAATCAAGAATGATCGTTTATTAAATAATCGACATTAAAATAGTTGACCAGAATGCGTTACCCCATCTGGAACTGCACTTTCTAACAAAAAAATATCACTTTTAACGGTAGGATCCAAAATAGTTCCACTAATTGCGATGCTTAATTTTTTGTTTGTTCCTTTAATACTAAAATATAAATACTTTCACTTGACATAGGGCTCAACTTAAATTAGAAAATATGGAATAGAGATAATTTCATTTGTAGAATAAAATGCTTTTGACATATTTTTTCTTTCTATGTGTATTTCTACGAAGTTTGGATTTGCAACAAATAGTATATTATTATTTACTGAAGTGCTGAGAAACAAACAATCGATGCCATGTAAAAAAATACTATGCGACAAAAATAAAATTAGATAAACAAAACCATATTTCAATAACATTTTTATATATTCCATAAATCTCAACTACCCATTTGCATTCCCCATTTTTTAAATATTTATTAAAAATATTAATTATATATTAATGAATACGTCTATTTAGCTGTGTCTTAGCTGGTGTCTATTATTTAGTAGGCAGACACAGAATATTATATTAAAAATAATCTATATTTCTGTATTTGAAAAACATTATATTTTTAGTTTCAAGATTTAACAAATCGTAATTATAATAAAGCTATTAAACTACAATACGTAATCATTTCTCTTAGTCTTTTACAAAATCCGTCACGTGTCAGTCCTTTTATTTCAGTTTTTCGGTTTTCGTTCGGTAACTATATATATATATATATATATATATATATATATAGTAAAATATGTTATTCTATTTTTTATATACTACAAATATTATTTTACATCGAGTGAAAAATTTTAAATAAAAAAAAATTACATTACGCAACATTTTAAAAAACAGCATTGATGTAAAATAATATTTGTAGTCTATTAAAAAAAAACCGCTTATTTTTATCATTTTCCGTTGAGCAGTTATTGAGCGAAAACGTGGCTAAAACTATATTCCGTATGAAGCATTTACCGTTAGCCTGAATCATTTCTCTCAGTGTTGGACATTTAGAATCTAATGTGATCGTCTCTTTTATCAATGCCACCGCAAGGTGGCAGCATTTTATTGCTAAGAAATATTTTTTTAGTTTTCGCTCAGTAGCTCCTCAAGGGATAAAGATATAAATATGCGGTTTTTTTAATAGACTACAAATATTAATTTACATCGACGCTGTGTTTTGAAATTTCGAAAAAGAGCAAAATTCATTTAAAAAAAATAATTTTACAGTTTTTCAAAATTTCAAAACACAGCGTCGATGTAAAATAATATTTGTAGTCTATTAAAAAAAACCGCATATTTTTATCTTTATCCCTTGAGGAGTTATTGAGCGAAAACTTTATATCGTCTTATAGAGCGCTCACCGTAAACCTAGTTATTTACAAATATCGAAAATAAAATTTTAACTTTAACACCCTGTAACTCCGTTAATAATCAGTTGGAAAAAATGTTATAAAAAGAGGTAGCATTTATTTTCGGTCTAGAATTATCCCCTGAATTTTTACTCATTATTTCCGGACACCATGTATTTTGTTAGTTCTTGAAAAATTTTGAAATATTTCGAAACTTTCACTAAATTGTTTTGCAAAGGAAAATTGTGGAAATAAAAAGTGAAATAGGGGCATATTGATCGATATCGACTAATATATTGACATATTTTTCTTTCGTGTCTTTTTTTATTAATGTTTAATGTGTATACTGCCCAACCTACCGTAATTAATATTAAAACTGAATTATTTTATGAAGAATATTATCCAGACAGCAATTGACATTTCCGTTTAATATATGTGTTTTTTAGAAATAGTTTTATATTTCTACAAATGCATACATTTTGAGAAACCGTTTGTGTTGAAACTTTCACTTTGTTTGAATATTTTACGTAAACAACAAGATTTCTACTCAAGTACATTCATACCGTATGCAAATACGAAATTACAGTAAACAACTACTCTGCGAGCTAATGCCCCAACCAGCATTGAGTTACACCTGGAAAGCCTATAGCAAACAGCTAAAGTCACTCGTCAACAGTTCACCAGTCTCATGCCGACGATTCCATTTCGTTATTCAGGAAAAATACAACTGTTATTGTTTATGGGGTCTTGGGTTGTGAGGTTATTGGGTTATAAGTTTGTAGGGTAGGATATGTTTTGTTTAAAGAAAAGCCTAAATTATTGTTTTTTAGGTTATGACAAGGCCCTGATGTGATGGACTCCGATTCAGATTCCGCGACGCCAAAATAGTCTGACCTCCAAATCTGAAAATTTGTTTTTGTGGAGCTGTTTATCTTCAACGCCTCGGTTATAACTAAAAAAATACTAGAAATGGCCATACTGAATCGCTCGTACTGTCTTTACAACGACATTAACATGTGCTTTGTGTTACACTACCTGCTGAGATCCAGTAAACAATAAAATAGTGTTTTTGATCAACCGAATTGCAAACTTTGCTTTCATATTTAATCAAAATTTTAATGAGAATTTGATAAGCTCATGAACAACAACAAGTGTGTACTTCCTTAGTTTTTATGAATGGATTTATATCTCTTAAATCAATAGGTTTCTTTGGTCTTAGGCAATGTCTTCAAATGCTGATTCAAATGATATTGGGGATTTTCAATATCATTGTGGAGAAACTTGCAAATTTGTCACATATTAACCAATTAATTACCCATTTGAGACTATTGTTTACTTTGTTATGAACTATAATTTTTTAACGCGTAATGGTCAAAATATTCTTCTTCAAAATGACTTCAATCCTCACTAAGTGTCTAACCTTGCTGTAATTTATAATATTAAATACATTTCCGATCTTTTGTGGTTGGATAAAAGTTGTAGCTCCAATTTTTAGAAGTAATTTTAAGGTTAAGGTAATTTTTCATCCCATTTCTTTACTTGTGTATTTGGTAAAATTTTTTTAATCTATAGTCACTAAATAATTGTTTTTAAATGTTGCGTGTTCTACAAACTCTATGACAAACTTTGGCAGATGATAGCTGGGTTAATTTCAAACATTTTTTCTTATATGAACATAAATCCGATTCATTTTTGTTTAGATGTTACAAGCATTTTAAATAAATTATAGTTTAAAAAAACTAAAAAAACACGCTTTAATAGTAAACCGAACTAAAAAGTAGAAAATAATTTTGAAGTATCAAGAGTTTGTTACAGCAATAGAAAATTCCGACAATCAATTACGACTAATTAATTGGGAATAAGATTAAATTAGAAATTAAATTATTAATAAAATAATTCAATTATAGTAAAAAAAAGCGTGGGGTGCAATTTACTATATTTTCATAATGACTTTATTCTTATAAATAGCTGCACTACTGAAACAATGGTAACATTTAATATCAAGCACCCCACGCTTTTTTTTACTATAATTGAATTATTTTATTAATAATTTAATTTCTAATTTAATCTTATTCCCAATTAATTAGTCGTAATTGATTGTCGGAATTTTCTATTGCTGTAACAAACTCTTGATACTTCAAAATTATTTTCTACTTTTTAGTTCGGTTTACTATTAAAGCGTGTTTTTTTAGTTTTTTTAAACTATAATTTATTTTCTTAATTTTTAGTCTCAAAACAATAACAAAAGTAATTATAATTAAGAGCCTTAATTTTTAAAATATCTTATATTTGACAATAAATCTAAATTCATTTCATTCATGTTTACGTAACCTTTCCATTTCATATAGTTTTTCTATACATTTTTTTTTCTCCAGTCTCCTCTTTCTTTGTGTTATAGTTTCATTTTTCATTTTTGTTTGTTTCTATAAAATATGCAAATTAAAATTTTTGTCAACGTTCTCGTATCAAAATCTTTTTTTTTTCTTTCTAATTTTACAAAATTTTAGATTCAAAACTTTCTTCAAAATTCTTGCCAAAATTTTCAAATCAAAATTTCTTTGAATTTGAAAATTTACGCTCTTCAAAATTTTAAAATTCAATGTCTTTTTCGAAATTTTTGGATTTTAAAATTTTTCAATTGAAAATTTTTTCCAAAAATTTTTATTTGAATTTTTTTATAAATTATCAAATTTTTATTTATTTCTAAAATTTTTTAAATTTGATTTTATCATGTAATTCCACAATCCAAAATTATTTACAAAATTTTGTATTTCAAAACTTTTTTAAACTCCAAAATTTTATATTTAGAATTTTTTTTTTAATTTTGAATTCTGTATTTTTTCGAAATTTTTTAAATCAAAATGTTTATTTGAATTTTGTTATAAATTATCAAATTTTTATTTATTTATAAAAATTTTTAATTTAAAATTAGGCGAAAACCGAAAACTAATTTTGTCAGGTCGCCATCTATACGTGAAAAGCAAGAGCACGAATCTATTACAGTCCCCTGCCCCTGCCTTGCCTGCTTGGAAACAACACTGATGGATTGTATACACTTAACCTGCAAAGTAATCTAAATAGTTTTTATTCTGATGATCCTAGTCAGGACATTAGAACAAAGTTATTAAATAATTGTATTGTCATCAGTCCTTGACCCCTGTGCAAATTTTCAAGCTGATCAGACTTCTTGAAATTGGTGAAAATTACGCTGAAAGATTCCGTTACATACATACATACATACATACAGGTGAAGCTAATATAAGCGTGTTAAAATATAATTTGTCATTTCAATTAAAGTAGCCTGATAGTTGTTATAACATTAATTATTATTTGTCATTTTTGTTTATTCATTTGACATTTTGCGTTAAAGTGCTATAAAAAAATGCTGCCCGAGAATACCAAGAAGATACCCAAATAGACATCAACTTTCCCACATACATTGCATTCTTTTCAATAGCTTGGGTAGCTTAGAGAAGCTCGGAGCTGTCCCGTAGCATGTTCTATTAATCCAAGGTTCGACACTTTTCAATGTCTTCTCCTTTCCCCTCGAGCACTACTATTTTATCAGGGCCTTGACGGGGTTGATCTTCAAAATAATAGTGGGGTCAGGTCGGACTAGGTTAGTTAGAAAAGGATACCCGTTATGAGGTACCTATTTACAATGTAATTGTGAGTACTGATGGTTGTATTACACCAATGATTATATTATATTAAAAACGATAATTATATTATGTTAAACAAGTATTTTATGTTAAGTAAACCAACTGACAGGCAAAATATGTCTTAACTGATATTCTTTTCAAGAGCTCTCTAGGGCTCTTCATAAGTTTGACGTCCTGGGATGTGATGATCTTGAAAAGAAAACGTAAAGTGTCTTTAGTGAATCATTAAATAGACTTCGAGAAAAAGGTAACCCCGTTCCAAAAAAGCCATACAAAATGAAGAAGATAATAGATGCTGTTATTGACAAGTTCATCGCCAAAATGTACCGTTACGTGCTGGAGATGCTCTTCAGTGATTAGAGATCTGTACCTGGTTAATTCAGCAACATGCATACAATGATATTTCGCTTGTCATGTGGTCTAATGAAGCGTGTTTTAATAGGGGTGGCATCAATAATAATCATAATGAACATATGGACGATACAAAATCCGCATGCAATTTGATCAAGATTTCAACAACGTATCAGTATCAACGTTTGTGGTAACATTTTCAACAATAATTTACTATCTGTACATGTTTTAAATGATCGTTTAAATGTAGATCTGTATAGAAATTTTCTGGAATGCAACCTTTTCGATTTTATTGTTGTAGGACTTAATATTGTTCAAAATATGCGGTATCAGCATGATGGTGCACCACCACATAGAGACAAGTAACTGCTTGGTTAAATAATTATTTCCCGAATAAACAAGGTCCAATAGTATGGTCACCACATTCTACAGATCCAAATCCTTTGGATTTTTATTTATGGGAGCATATGAAGCAGCTTGTCTACCATGTTGAAATTACTACTCGTCAGTAAATACTTGAATACTAAGAATTCAGAATGCAGCTTACCATATAAGAAATGATCCAAATCTCATCTGTCGGGTGACGGAACCTTTTCCGATGTGTATTTTGAACAATTTTTATAGTTTGGTTTATTTTGGTTCAATAATAAATCAACATAAGGAAAATTATTCTCCACAAATTGTCAGCGCTTCGGCCTGTATTAGGTCTTCCTTTTAAAGCTATTTAAAAAACATGCACTAAATTATTCTTTTTTATTGTTTTTACATTAAAATTATTATTACTAATTTTGTAATTACAAAATTACGACAATGTAGGCAAGGCAGTATTAATAGCAAAATTAAAATATCATACATTTTTTTAATTATAAAAATAATTACCTGTAGAATGCTCGTTTTCCTTTGCCAAACATGTGAGTTAGTACCTTTAACAAAATATAGGTAAAAATCAAATTCATATTTTATGTATATAACAATTCGGGACAACAATGGTTTGTCAATAATTATTGAAAAATATTTACTCAAATAATAGATACATTATTTGAAGTCAACGATGTTCTTTCATTAACAAAGTAATAAAAATCAGAAAAGAAATAACAAAAAGTTTCGAATATACAGAGAATTAAAATTACGCTAATGCTTATTTTTTTCAATAAATTAAAATACGATGTGTTTACATTTTGATGTTTTACTTCTTATTTATAAAATTCTTGTTTTTTTAAAGTTAATCATTTCATGAAAATTTAATTTTTTATAGTTATTTTGTCTCTCAATGATACTAATTCCTTCAAGGTTAAAATTATGTACATATGTTCATGCATAATCTGCGAGGGCTGTTTTGTTATTATTGTTTAATAGTGACAAAGGTTTGGTGCTCCTAACATGTTTAGAAATCCGTGTTTTGAGGTATCTTTCTGTTTGACTTAAATAAACTTGATTACAATCTGCACAAGGATTAAGAGTAACATCTTGTAAATATTTTAAAGTATTTTTACTACTGAAAGTTATCTAAACCGCAGTATACTAATCAAATCAGTAGGGAAACTTAGACTTCCCGCGTCTTCCAAATATCCACCATTTTGTTTTCGACTGACAGTTATTACTACAATTTCTATGTGATGTGTGTCATTTATATTTTTTGACATTATCATATCGGTATTGTACTTATATTCCAGCTTTGTATGCCGTGTTGAGTTTTTAGTTATCTTGTACGTGTTTATTTATTAGTAAAACTATACCCCAATAAATAAACTATGGGAGGAAGTAAATGTGTGGTAAAAAACTGTTTAAAGTAACATTCAGATAAACGTTAGTGCAATGGCACTGCAGTTGTACTGTTGTATTGTAATTGTATGGTGTTAAATATTATTTACTCTGTTCTCATAAAATTACTGTAGACTTAAGAAGTTGGGGAATTTTTCCGCTGTAAGTTGGCGACATGCAAAAACTCAAGATTCTTGACCTTCAGAGAGGTTATGTTTATGTTTTGTCAACTACGTCCCTATCTACGGAAATTGTTGGTTTTTATCATTTGCCAAATAGTAATTAAAAGCCTACCCTAGATAAAATATAAGCCTACAATCTGCAAAAATAGATGGTCTATTTGAATGTTTGGTTAAATCACAGTATACTAGTATACTGTGGGTTAAATGAGGCCCCACTAATTTCAGCAAGTCATCAAACACTGCCACTGTCATTCGAGTGAAATGAAAATATAATCGGCATTCTCATTTCGCATTTCTTTATATAAATTATAGAAATCACTTTGCATGTGCTATCTGCGGTTAATAGGTCACACCCACCATCTCAGAGTTCTTCTTTTCATTTTTTTTTGCATGTATAGTTTTTATACATATTGACGTCGCTGCGAATAAGAGCAGCAAAAGTAACTGTTTCTAAACCAAACAGTCCTCTTCATCCATTTTTTTAGAAACAAATCAATTCTAAACTAAATATCTAAATTAGGATCTAATTTAAAAACTTAACCTGCAAAAATGTGAATCTCCTGTTTACTGTCAAAAAAGCAGTTTTCTGATTGGTTCTTGTATGTTTGTTGGAAAAGGATTGGTAAAAGCTAAAATGCTTTTAGCTTCTGCCATACAACTGCAGTACAAAGGCGTTACTGTTAAGTTTATTTGAACGTTACAAAAGTCACCCGTATTTCTCGCCGTTTTACTTCAGTATCTTTAAATATTTGCAGGTGGGATGAGTTAACATTCCTATTATTTGCTAAACCCTAGATTATTCAGTTATTAAATGTCTAAAATTATTTGTTTTTTGTAGAAAACACTATTTCAAGAATACGGCGCCCTTTTTAATAACTTTTCTGCAATACCAATGCAACCGCACTAATCTTATGTGAATGAAGCTTAATTCTTAACTCTCCTTTTTAGAACCCACCCTGAGCAGTAAGAAACTGACGCGCGACGAGGAGAATTTGGAAGTTGAAAGTTGTGGCCAAAAAGAAGAGAGGGACCAAGTTAGACGTGGGATAACTTAATTGGGAAAATCCTAAAGAAGAAATAAAATATGGAAGGAAACAAAGGATTTAACTCAAAATAAGAAAAATGGATTGTTTTCATAAAGAGGATAAGGATAAAAGAAACCACCTCACGCACCTAAGAGAGTAACGGCGGTTTTTGATTATGTTACCTATGCCTATATATTTTTTACGGAGAAGTCCGATTGAGATGCGGTTTTCTGCAAAATGTTCAGGGAATTTTTTATAACAAAAGGTACATTTAACCTCTGTACGCTCACAAATTTTTAATTGTTGATTTGACGCGACTATAAACCAGTGATACGCAACGCTAAGAGGAGGCCAAGCAGAACACAAGAACCCACAGCACCCTTAAACGCAAGACCCGTGACGCGCAGCCATGCAAAGAAAACCACACACCGGAACGAAAGCACAGTATATAAACTCACCAAGTGGACAAACATCTTCCAGCAAGCCGAACGTAGTAACGCGAAACAGAAGTAAGAAGACCTGAAAATGATAAATGAGATTTTACCGAAACGTTGTCAAATAAATGGTTCTTTTGAGGACCATGCAGATTTATCGCGGAAAGAAACCCGGAGAAATTTTACAACCACGTATAAAACATGTTCCACATTATTTTTAAAATTACTCTTTACGTTGCACTTTGCACTTCACTAACTGTATTTTTAAGCTTACAAACTAAAATTACAAGTATATAACAATTTTTATTCATTTATATTGTAAAATATTTTTGTCTAGCGATATGCATATATGATTAATCTATGATATTAAAGCCTTTTATTAATATATCTATATCTTGGTTTTTAATTAATTTACTTTATGTACTGTCAATTTATATGTAGGCATGTACACCAATTTGATAAAATTTTAAAAATAGTTTTTAATGATATTTGCAAAATTTGATCTATAAATATGATAACAGGTATCTCAAGATATACTTTATACTACAAAATTTTAAAATTAACAATTCACATATGTTCTACACTAATAATAATAACCATTTCAATGATAATTCTTTTATATTTGTTAGTAATATAAATTTTTATAGCATTTTATTCTTTATAAATTCTATTTTATCACAATATACATATATATTTTGTAAACCTCAAAATAAATCGTACCTAATATGCATGTTTTATTTCATACTTTTCTAAAAAAAATAATTAGTAAAAATGACACTAGTCTCAAATTTTAAAATCTGCTTAGAAAATAAAGTAAGGAAACGTACATAAGGCAAAACTGCCACAAAATATAAAATAAACACTACTCTAGTAATCAACCTAGTTTCCACGTTTTCGCAATTTTTTAAATAAATTTATAAAACCCATACCGGTTTTATAATTAAATTCAAATTATATCTGCTAGGAACCTAAATTAAGAAAAAATGCTTTCTGTGATAAAAAAACTCAATTTACATGAAACTCTACACTGGATTACAACACAACTGTTAATTAAGAATTACAGTAATAAAACTACGAAACAACGGGTTATGTTTACACCATAAGACCATCATATTCTTGGCTATTTTTTCTTGAGTGGTGGTATGTGAAAATTACCCAAAGTAATTCATTCATAAATCATCCATGGGTCCGTGTCCGTATATTCTGTAGGATCCGCCATAGTCTTGGCTACTTTTTCTAGAGTGGGGGTATTTAAAAACTGCCAGACGTAATTCATTTATAAATTGTTTAAAATTCCGTACTGATTTCATTAGTATACTGTGATCTAAACTATAATTTTTTAAAATATTTCTTATCTGTTCACAAAGACATTGTGTATATGGTATTTTAAAATATTTTTTAAATGCTCACACGAGATATTTTATGACAATTAAAAAAGAATAATTGAATGTATATTTGTTAAATAGCTTCAAAATTATTTAAGATACTGTTAATATTGTTAAAACATTTTTTTAGAGCCCTGAAAAAGACCGAATACAAGCCGAAACGTTCGAAATTTGTGGAAAATTGTTTTCCTCTTTTTCCTATTACCTATTACCGTACCAAAATAAACCAAATAATGCACAAAGGTCACAAATACATCTAGAGAATTTTTATAGTCTTAAGATTTGTTAATTTGGTTAATAAAGGTTAACCAATCTTTAAACAATAATAATTATTGTTATAGCAATCATCATTTTATTTATTCTTTTATATATTTTTAGGTATTAATAATGTGTGAAACTAACTACTCAGTGGACAAAAGCCCCAACCTGCGTTGAATTACACCCACAATATCTACCCATATATTCCTTATTATTAGCTTTTGTAACATTTTTTACTGTTTTAGAAAGGTATTTTAAGCTAATATAAATCAAATCTCCTACAATTCCTATCAATGAAGTCATATGTATGTTCTCTGATACCAAACATCTAGGTATGCTAATGAACAATTCCACAGACAAAGCTCTATTCAATAATTATCTAAAGAAAATAATTTACTAACCATCTAATAAAACACTCTATAAATATCTAACTTCACTTTTTGGCAGTGGGAACACATATGACTTCATTGATAGGAATTGTAGGGGATTTGATTTATATTAGCTTAAAATACCTTTCTAAAACAGTAAAAAATGTTACAAAAGCTAATAATAAGGAATATATGGGTAGATATTGTGGGTGTAATTCAACGCAGGTTGGGGCTTTTGTCCACTGAGTAGTTAGTTTCACACATTATTAATACCTAAAAATATATAAAAACTTTTACATAAAAGGTGAACATTTTTCAAGTAGGTATTGTCATATTTAATTCATTGACAGGATGTCACTTTTTGTCATTGTCGATATTTAACTTCAAATAATTTTAATTTTTATAATAATTTTTATAGTTAGATATTTGATTCAACTTAAAGGAGACCACCTGAAGAAGCAATCCTAAAAATGCAGAAATAGGTCAGATCTCATCTATTGTGGTTGAATTTGTCGTGTTCCCACTGCCAAAAAGTGAAGTTAGATATTTATAGAGTGTTTCATTAGAAGGTCAGTAAATTATTTTCTTTAGATAATTATTGAATAGAGCTTTGTCTGTGGAATTGTTCATTAGCATACCTAGATGTTTGGTATCAGAGAACATACATATGACTTCATTGATAAGAATTGTAGGAGATTTGATTTATATTAGCTTAAAATACCTTTCTAAAACAGTAAAAAATTATTTATTATTTGTTTTGAAATATGAAGTTATATTTTTTAAAATAAGAAAAAATATTTAAAATTAATCTAGCTACTATCTGTGGTAGAGCCTGTATATGTGTGACCTTACTCGAGGTTCATAGGAACGTCCGTTTTTATAAGTTGTCAAACAATTACCACTTTAATTTTCAATATCCGCCACTATAACATATAACTTTTTACGAAAAATTCTGTTTTCGGTCATGTTTAAAGAACGTCTATAATCCCTATAATTTAATAAAGGTCATAATTTGTTTACAAATAATGCACTTGACTTTAATGTTGAATTGATTAATGAAACCGCGTAATAAATTATAAATAAAAGCAGATTATTTAAAATATTGTCCTAACAAACTTGTACATTCACTTACCATCTAGCGCATTAGTTATATGCCAATAGAATACCATATATAAAAAGGATATGTATTTTCCTGTTGTCCACATCACTCGACGTTATACTTTATTCTATTTAGTTGCGTGGATATTAAAATACTGTGCCATTTCTGAAAATATAAACAAATACATGCCCCTCCATAACCCCATAATAGTCCGGTGATCGTGGCACTCTCGATAAGCAGGATGAAATGTGATTAATTCAATAATACAGGGTGCCACAAATTAGTAGGTTAAGCTATTAACCACAGATGTCTTTAATTAAATAATTAGTAAATTTTAAAACTGATTTTTGTTAATGACTCCGGTCTTTTCTAATACATAAAATTGAATTTTGCACAGATTTGTCGATCCACTTAGCGCCTAAAATCTTACTCCTGCTGACGCATTTCTCCTTGCCCACCAACCCAATATCGCTTGCTGGTCGTTGCATATGTCAGTATAGTGTGTCCGGTAAAGGACTCCGCACAGTCTTTACGAAAAATAGCTCTCGATTAAATTTGCTCAAATTGGTATAAGTATAGCCCTTGATGTTCTGGTGACAAGTCTTCATTGCCACAAAGCATGAAAATCAATAATTTTCTCTGCACAGACCTTATTTTTGGATACAGGGTCCGATTTTCCCGATAGGATAACTTAGTATCGAGAAAATGATCTCTACAAAAGCTGCTGTATTTGGTTAAACAAATCAGTTGGTGACCTTGGTTTTGTCTAGGTTATTTTCAAGATCACTTGAAGGTCAACTTTCTTTGTTCGAATGCTGTTCGATCAATGTGTTGAAGTGACCTCCACAGGCCATCATGTTGACTTGATTGAATGACTTGGCTTGAATGTCAAAATTACAACGTATAGAAAACTTATTCCTATGAGAGTTAAATTTGAAATGAAAAACCAGATGGTGACTTTAGACTGCAGCTACCAGTATAGGTATAGGAAGTAACACTCGAATGTATTTATGATCTTTGGTATATCAATTTGTTCGTTATATACAGGGTGAATCTTAAATAAGTACAAATATTTTAACTGCTGGTGTAGTTCGTCATTTAAATCAGTCTAGTGAAAGCCATTTTTAAAAATTTCTAATATTTACGGAGATATTAATTTTTTAAAAAAATACCCACATTTTGAGGACCGCTGGCTGATTTTTCATCCAACAACGTAATGAAACATATGATTTGTTGCGAGGTTGCCATATCTCCTCCAATATAAATATTACGTTTCCTTTAACGTAATAGTTCTATTTTAAAAATACTTGTTTAAAGCATAAGTACAGTAAAATTGCGTATGTAGTATGATACGCAGCAATATTAACATAAATTTTAACATCTGAACTAACCTTACTATACTTCAACGATAAAAAATGAATTTCCGCAAGTTCAATACTACCGTAAAATATTTAGGAAGATATTACGTGATATTACTATGTCCAATGTTCAAAAATTATACATAAACGTGCACACAAGCTTACCTGTTTGTTAAAAAATTAACTATTTAATCAGTAAACCACATTTCACAAGTTAAATGTCATTGTACACTGTTAGAAAGGGACATAAAACACAATTTCCTTAAGTTATTTTATGAAGAATAACGAAAAACTATGCACGCGTTTTTTATTTGAAATGGAAAAAATGTCAACTTTTAGCAAATTTTATTGCTATTTTCATGCATTATGTGGGGTTAACAAGCTTGACTTGGGCTTCCGATAATCTGTCATGACAGTTTGATAATAAAAAATAATGTAAAATGTTACACTTGACAAAATTCGCTAAAAGTTGAGATTTTTTCTTCCTTGAAGCAAAGACATTTGTGTAATACTGGCAACACTGTGAACCACACGTTCAGTCTGCAGCACTATGACTCATAAAAGTATGAAGGGTCGGTCTAGGCCAGCGGTCCTCAACAAGTTTTCTACTGAAAAATTACGAAATTTATTTAAAATTTCACTTTTTTATTTCTGATTTTTTTGTAAAAAAAACTATTAATTATGTGTTCTACACACAAAACTATACTGCTGGTTAAAATATTTGTACTTATTTAAGATTCACCCTGTATTGACAATCCTGATACATACTCATAAATGTAGCATATGTAAATTATGTAGTTGTATTTATTTTTAGAAAAAGCCATAAGTTAAATATCATAGGCAAGGATATTGTTACTGAAGCTCACCTACCTTTTCAGTTTATTAATTATGTTCCTGTTTATGTTAGAAATTATAAAATATAAAGTAAAGAATTTGACAGTTGCGAATTTGTTGAAGGATATTTCGTGTGTAATTAAGAGTGACAATAAAGTTTATTTGTCTACGTGACGTATTTCTACGCTAACCCAACATAGAGGTTACATTGGTTTCAGAAGTGGGACGTTCTACAAAGAAGACGTTTGCAGTAGACAAGTGAATTCCGGTAACGAGATCTAGAGCAACGGATATGGAGGAAACATTCAAGCAGTTAATGGAGATGATGAAAGATATCGAAAAGAGTCAAGTAGGTATGAAGGGAGAAACGAAGAACAACCAAGACGAAATGAGGGACAATTAAAAAAATGAAAAACAGCCAGGATGAAATCAAGACTAACCAAGACGAAATGATGGACAATTTAAAAAAGAAATGAAAAACAGCCAGGACGAATTGAAGGAAGACTTGAAAAAGGAAATGAAATACAATCAAGAGGAAGTGAAGAACAGTTTAGAGAAAATGCAAAATAGCCAAGAAGAAATAAGAAACGAAATGAAAACCAGTTTACAAGAACACAATAAGAAGTTGGAAGAGACAATTAAAGTTAAATTTAATAAATTTGAGGAAACTGTTGAAGACGAAATCAATCAATTGAGAAGTTATGTACAAGATAAAGTCCAAGTCGTAGAAGAAAGTGTTAGTAAGTTACAGAATAAAGTCACTAAAGTCATAGAAGAAAGTATAGTAAAATCAGAACACGAGGTTACAAATATAAAATACCAGTTGCCACCAACATTTGATGGAAAGATGTCATGGAGTACTTACCTTAAACAATTTGAAGCAGCTGCCTTGGCAAACAACTGATCAGAAGGAAAAAAGCTACCTCACTAATAGTGGTTCTACGGGATGAAGCTATGGAGATATTAAGAACGCTAGCTGAGGATAAACAAAATGACTATCAAACGCTGAAGAGTGCTTTAGAAATGAGGTATGGTGAAGCCCAACTGCAACACGTTTACCAAGCACAACTAAAAGGCCGAAGACAACGTTTCGAAGAAAATCTGCAGCAATTTGAGGCAGATATAGCACGTATGGTGAAGTTAGCCTACCCCATCGCACCGGCAGAGTTCCAAGAACAGTTAGCAGTAAGTAGCTTCATTGATGGCCTGCGAGACCCTGAGATCAGTCAAGCGTTAAGGTTGGCCAGACATAAGCATATATCCGAAGCTTTAACCCTGGCCATGGAAATCAAAGCCGCACGGAAGGACGACGTGAAGCCGAGAAGGATAACGAAGGATTGATAAATAACTTGAAAATTTTATTGGTCAACTACCAGAAAGGACAAGATGGATTATACGGTATAAATCCTGCGTTTGAAATGTGGAGCATAGGGACAACTTAGAAATCAATGTCCTAGAAATATTTTCAATCAAACTCGGGAAGAGCTTGACTAGTGGAGAACAAGCAATAAAAGAATTCAGCCAGAACTAAGTTCTAATGTTGAGACACAGAAGAATCAATTATTAAAATTGAGACAGCATTTGGAGAAGGAGAAGAAAAAGAGGAACCGAAAAAAATAAAGCATAGAGATCAGTTGCTGCGGAAGTTAAATACCGATAAAAACAAGTTAAAAACTCGGTTGAAAGAGAAAAATCATTAGTGGAAGAAGAAGTACAAAGTAGCATAGTAGCTTTAACAACTGGACTGAATGAAGCGAGAAAAAAGAACAAACTTATTTGCCAAAGAACTAAGTTGCAGAACCCGAATGAATGAGATAATAGAACTCTTGCTAAAGAACAGCGTGAAGATTCAGACTTCGGAACTATATATCAGTGGAAGATTAAAAACTTGGATAGACCTAACTGGAGGGGCATTTCCAACAGATATGTCTTTGAAAAATGACTGATTTTTTAATAATACAGAATGGCGTATTGAAAAGAGTACTGGAAAGCCTAATGGTAAAGACAGACGATTTACCAAACTGTATTACCCCGAAAGAGTGCCAGAAATTCTTAAAGCTCTTCATAGTGGTATAGGTGGCGTACATTTAGGAAGAAATAAAACTTTGAATAAAGTCAGACAACGATTTTATTGGCTTGGAAGTCGTACCGATGTGGAAGAATGGTGTCGACATTGTAGTACTTGCACGTTAAGTAAAGAAAGTTATGCAGTGGAGTAACTTGATCGGGAGGATCAGTTCTAAGAGGGGGGCAATGTTACGAAAGCTCACCTACCTTTTTAGTTTGTTAATTATGTTCCTGTTTGTGTTAAAAATTATAATTTTTATAATACCTTTATTTTGACGTTATCTAGAATAGTCCTGGCTATATTCTATTTTATTCTCGACACGTTCAAGATGCCGCGAAAACTTCGAGAATCCTAAAAACCTATATAAGCGGATCTGTTTTGTTGACAGTTGTGAATTTGTTGAAGGATAATGTAATGTGTAATCAAGAGTGACAATAAAGTTTGTTTGTCTACGTGACGTGTTTCTACGCTAAACCAACATAGGAGGTTACAATATGAAAAATTTATAGTTTCTTATTTCTATATTTTAATATATCTATTTAATATTTGTCTAGTCGTTACGTTACTTGCCTGCACACTACCTATCTACGAGTAACTCGCTACATGTTGAAGGTCAAATAGGGATATTTTTCTACAGGTTGTTGAATGGCGTAGTGAACAAACCTAAGGAAGTTCCTGAGGTCTTTCTGAGTAATCCCTAGCTGCATGTCATTATGTCTGAGCTGTTTTCAATTATTTGTTTCTTTTTTATATTTGTGTTTTATTGTTATTTTGTTATTGTTAGTTCTGATAAACCAAGTACTTATTTCTAAACTTTAAAGTGCCATAGCTCGGTAACTATGAAGAACTAACCCCATGTATATTATAACTTTTTTACTCAGAATGACCTCAGGAACTAGTTCCTTAAGTTTGTCCAGTACGTCATGCAATACCGTGTACCTGTTGTAACTTTGACAATCAATTGATCTAAGAATTTCCAGACAGATATTTGACCTTTTCAAATGCGGACTCGAAGATAGGGGTTCTCATTTGAAAACAGAAACTTGGCCTTATAATTAATTATAATTATAATTAATAATAATTTTTGAAAATAACCTTCGAGGTCAAAAAATCCTATACCATCAGCCGATTTGTACATATTTCCAAATAGGTATATTAACTTTTGTACAGGTAATTTTCTCGATACAATGTCATCCCTTCGCATTGTGAATGCCTGTATACAGAGCGACTTTCCAAATAAGGTTTTAATGATTAAATGAACTGTAAGTATTTTTTGTATCAAACAACAAAACTGCAAAGTATCGCACACCCAAAAAGCACCTTAAATAAATGTCACAATTCACCATTCGCCATTTCAGCTCTTCATAACTGCAAAGATTAGAACAACACAAAAATCAACGAAAACAGCAAATTTCGAAGACACGCCGCGCGGCGAGCTCTTAGCGATTATTATTCTTAATTTCGACTTCTTCTTTCTCGTTCTTGCGCAGTTGCGACAAAAATGGTTTCCCTTTGGGTGTATTTTTTCGCACGGCAAAATTTACAAAACAAAAGACATATAACACAGTTACAACAAATCTTAACTAACCTAAACAATGCCTATACAGCTAAAAAATAGTGACTTTCATACTTTTTGGCTATGGACATTCTTCATCAGAACATCAAGGGTTATATATACCAATTTCAGTTAATTTAACTGAGGGCCACTTTCCATAAGGTTTGTATGGGCCTTTTATAGTGGAGTTAATTTTATTTATTAGTGTAAACGTTTCTCTTTGTTCCAGAGGCAGAAACAGCTTCCTAGAAGATTTAAGAAGTCCATTACGAAGAAACGGAGAGCTGAAACCTGGCCAGCGTCTATCCAGACGCTTTAGCTTAGAATACACTATGTCTCTGTAGTAATTTTTTATACCTATTTTGCTCTTTTCAGAATGTTGGTTTTTAAAAGATAAATGATTATAGCAAAATAGCATTAACGTATTGTATAAAAATTTATTTTACGAAGTCATAGGGCGGTAGATTTTGATGTTATCCTAAGTGTAAAAAATTATATACTACAACATTATTGCTTCGAAAAGTTACAGATATATAAAAAGTTATTGAATTGCAGCATAACTTTATGCAATTTATTGTTAATTATTTTATTAAATGTTATTTGTTGCTAGTGACCCTTAGTTTACTATAGGGAAAAAAAATTATTGCCTGGTGGTAGGTCAGTAGATTTATAAAGAAAAACAATTTTTTTACATACTGCCAACGTTTCGGCCTATATTGGGCCTTCTTCAGGGATGATTTTTTAAACAACTTCTACTATGGCTTATTACATTTCAGATCTTAAATAATAAATTTTGCTATAAATCCTTCAAATTGAATTCTTCCAACTGAAACCTAATAAAAGTTCCTAAAAAGTTAATATCAATGCACATGAACTTCTAGTTGCATCAATTCCTGTAGATGCAACGGATTGATAATTTTTTATGCCTATTCTACAAACTAATTGCTTTATCTTTAACACAATTACCTCACCTTCAGATCATTAATGATGATTCTTCTAAATATGATATTAACCAACCAAAAATCCGTGTCTAAATTTCCAAAAATCATAATGACAAAGACCGCACATTGTAATAAAATAAAGCTGTTCGTCCACTGAAGAGAAGCTGTATGAAGCGAAGAGAAGCGTCATCTTAAACTTGTGTTCACACACTGGCACAAAACAATTGAAGAGAAAATTCTTGTGGTTTTTAAACCTTATCATAAAATTAAAATAAAGAAATATGATGCAGTTTATAAAAATTTTAGAGAAATAAAGAAACAAATTACTCACATACTGGCAGAAAGCATCATAAGGCCAACTCATGAAGTTTCTCAAGGTGGAAAATAGTTGTAGAATATAGAAAAGTAAGCGAGAAAATTATCGATGATTACTATCCATTATGAAATAGTGATATTTTGGATAAAATATAAAGATGCCAATGTTTTGACGTTCCTATAAGATTTCACCAAATAGAAATATACCTCAATTCTACTCGAATGCACAAAATTGAAAGAGAGAAAGAGATCATATGAATCTCCTACATGCCATTTAGTTTGGAAAATGCACAAGCTACTTTGTAGAGTGTTGTAGATAACGTTTTAAAATACCTTCAACATAAAGTTTGGTCTCGTTTATTGGTTATCATCCATATAGATGATGTTTCTCTTACACTCCAAAACCATATTCTTAATCTTCATTTAGGCTTGTTATTCTACTAGTTAAACCTCTATGCTAGAAGAAAAAGTTATATAAAGTTATCATTTTCCAGTTGACTTATAAAAATAAATGTTTATTCCAGATCTCTTCTTAAAGATATTGTATAAACATTAGAGAGCATTTACACCAAACTTTTCCACATAGATGGGTAGGAAGGGCCGGACCTGTTTTATGGCCTCCAAGATCGCCTGATCTGAACCCTCTAGATTTCTTTGTTTGGAGATATTTGAAGACATTAGTGTATGGTACTTCTGTAAATAGCCTGGAAGAGCTGCAGCTATGGATTAATCAAAAGTGTCAAGAAATCCAAACCAAGGAGGGTGTTTTCGAAAGAGTTCGAATATCGTTGAGACGAAGATGTCGTGCCTGTTTGGAAATGAACGGAGGGCACTTTGAACATCTTCTGTAACTTTGTTTTTTTGTTAAAAGCTTCCTTTGTCGGTTTATTCCTAATAAAATAAAATATTTGAAAAATGAATAGTGGTCCATATCTCCGCAACCGTTACTTTGCGGACCCATGTTTATTAAGACTTTTCTGCTTATTTTTGTTCATATATTACCTCCTGAAATATTTTACACTCTTTTTCTAACACCCTGTATAGTCCTTGTTGATTTTATGTTATTTAAAAAATCAACAATTAAAAATATTTATCTACTAATGAAAACAATATCAAAAGTATCAGTTTATTTTTCTTAAAAAGTTGCTTAATTTTAATAGTTGGCAAAATTTTTTGAGCACGTTCATACATTCATACTGACGGCTTAATTAAATCGACCCATGCAGCCAATTAAGTTCATAGATACATAAAAATAAAACACTGTTCGATATTTAACTTTATTTTAAGGCCATATTATATTATCAATCCATTCTACAAATTTCGACACCCTAGTGTATACTCCAAGATTGGCTTTGTCGCATTGTTGTCCAAAAGATGTAATTCCCACGACAAAGTAAGTCTGATTGATTTTAATTTGAAGTGGTCCTCCAGAATCACCCTAAAATAGTTTTCTTAAATGTAATTACAATTTCCACAATTTGCTAACATACATATTTCTAAAAGGTCTTTACATAATTCTCTACATGTTCTTTGAACCAAAATATTCAATTGAAGTAAATGACCTCATTTGTACAAATATGCTTAATTTGACGGCAAAACGGACCTGAAATATCAATTTTGAAATATACATGGTGTCTACTTTTATTTGTGTACAATTTTTTTTAAATTTTAAATGACATCGCAAACCCCTTCCTCTGACCCTAACACGGCATTTAAGATGGCGATCCAAGACCTGCTATGATTTTTGTATACCCCCGAAATTCAATAAAAACGTTTAGAAATTTGTTTTGATTTAAAATCTGATAAGGTGGTGTTAATCAGGACCCCTCAAAATCCCCAAAATTTCGTAAAAACTTTATTTTTCAAAATAACGCAACAAATATTTTTTTGGCTTAAATGTCATCAAAAACCACATTTTTTTTTTATTTTCAATGACATCGAAATCCGCTTCCTCTGACCCTACTACGGCATTTATTTTTATACTTTTGGAAAATAAAGTTTTTACAAATGTTTGCAAAAATAACACTTTAAGAACGTGTAGAAGAAAACACTCTGTATTGTTTTTGTTCAAATTTCACGCATAGAGGTTTCGAGGGGTTCTGATTAACACCACCTTATCAGATTTTAAATAACAAAATCGTTAACGTTTTTATTGAATTTCGGGGTTATAAAAAAATCTTAAATGCCGTAGCAGGGTCAGAGAAAGCAATTTTCAATGTCATTGAAAATTAAAAAAAAAATGTTCTTTGATTATTTTGAAGAATAAAGTTTTTACGGATTTATACACAAATTAAGTAGAGACCCTGTATACTTTTTGTAAATCTTAATTGGTACGTTGAAAAATCTTTGTGGCCAAAGCCAAGACGTTAGTAGCACAGAATTTTTTTCAGAAAGTATCAGTGTTGGACTAAATCCTTTGGATATTTTATGAATGGAAAACGAGTTGAAGAACTTTATACGTATGACGCCATTTGATTTTAATGCCACTTGGTGTGGTTGCTGTTCTAGACTTATATCGCGACTGTCAAAAAATACATCTAGATTATGAACTGTCCAGCAACATGTCATAATGTTATCCATTTCTAACCGAAGTTGCATCGCAACTGCCGCAAAATACCAGAGTTTGTCGAGATACAATGCGATAACGTGTTTTGCGACTAACGCAGGCACTTTGACATACACCAGTTGCGCAACTTTGTATCTTAGTCTGTACAAGGTTTTATACTGATAATCAGGCTTTGTGGCATGCATTTTGGTCTTTAAATGACCCCTCAAAAAAATTTAACAGAGGCAAATCTGGCGAACGTGCAGGCCATTTAGTCCTCACCTTCCAACCCATTCTTGAAAGGTTTCGTTCAAAAATTACCCTACAGGCATTGCATAATGTGGAGAAATGCATACTTAAATATGTCTTCCTCAAAACACATGTTGGCTGGTTTGAGCATTTTTTAAATATTTGCATCAAAAAAAAGAAAACTTGGATGACAATTTTCGGTAGTCTACACTATAGGTACTTATTTACTAAAAAAAAGTTTTGACATGACTCGATACTCTCACATAGGTTTAAAGTTTTTAGAAAATTAGAAGTTAGGAAAACATCAATTACAATTTTACTAAATAAGCTTCAAACGTGTTCTAACTAATTCTGTAATAACTTAAAAAACGATATATCAGTGCAGAATATACAGATAACTTCTTAGTATTTACTTTCCAAATTGTCGTGCATCAAAAAACGCAAGCTTTTGTACTAAAGTAAGTTGTTTTAAAGATTTTTTATATAAATATAAAATATTTTTTCTACAAAACTGTTAGAAGTGGGCTTTTTAATTGTCATTTTTGATATTAAAAATGTCATTTTTTGACACGCGTGTTAAAAGTAAGTTAACACTAGTGTTAAAAGTAAATCAATGTTTATTTAAATTTTGTTTTGAAAATTAATAAAACGTTTTAACAAACACATGAACAACTTTTTATTTTAAATAAGTACAAACCAACATTTTAACTAGTTATTACTATTAACATTTATAGTAAAATTAGAACAATTTGAAATTGTAATTCCCTGCGGAGTTATCATACTTAAGTTGGTTTTACTGTCAACATGTGTGACACATCTATTTTCTGTAGAAATACTACTGGTATGGTACTGGTGGTATTGCTAGTAGTTGCAGCAGTAGGAAGTATTTGGCACACAATTTCCTTCTTCTGTTCCAGTGAATTTTCAATGTAGCCTTCAGCTACCGTCGAAGATTTCCATCCTCCATGTCTCTTGATGATAGTAAGATTTGCACCAGAATCTGCTAACAATGTCGCCGATGAACGACGAAAACAGTGTCCGGTGTAGAGTTGAGGATTTGGTAGATTCAAGAACTCTGCAATGTCGGCAAGCATTTTACCAAACATGTTAATTCCGACTGGATTCTTCACACATTTATTCTTCATATATTTAAGAAAAAGTAATCTATGGTCAGCGTTGGGTGGCCGGAGTGCCATATACTTTCTAAAAAAGTTTAAATAGAATTCACCAGCAACACTGAAAGTCCGAGGCATTTTTGTTTTAGTATCTGATATGGTCACAACAACCGAAGTGCCCAAATATTCGATATTGTCGATGGTCATCTGACACAATTCCTCCCGGCGACACGCCCCGAAGACACCCACTATTGCTGCGACTTTCATCATCAGATACTTTTCGTCTTCTGCTTCTGTGAGAAATTTGTCGATATGCGTCTTCGTCAAAACTTTTGACTTTTTTGCTTGATATCCTTCACCCTTCCGTTTTAAAAAAGCAATAAGTTTATAATGTTTGCTTATATCTTGATCTTGCTTTATTTTTAACATAGTTTTGATCATGGAATAATTTGACCACAGCATTGAAGATTTCCATATCTTGGCTTTTTCCTCAAAATATGCCAGTAAAACACTTTCGTTACATTTCCCAGGGACCTTTTTAATGTTGCACCATTCCGAAAAGCGTCTATAAGCGATTTCGTACTGTTCCTTTGATTTCGCCGGCAATAATTCCAATGTTGCTCGACTGGCGGCTTCTTCGATTTCAGCAGGGATGGATTCGTTACGCTCATTATCGAGATTATTCATTATACTTATAATATTACTAGAAAATGCTGTCAATATTTTTGCATTTTTTCCGTAACTAACAACAGCACTGGTTGCTACGAAAATTTTGGTTCATAAACATTGCGATCTGTGTGGTATTTTTTGATTTCTTATTTTTATTGAGTTTAAAGTTCTTCCGATTGTTTTTTAGAAAAAATAGTGTGAAGTGAATCATCTTCACTCACAAAATAAAATCTTACTTTTAACACGTATATCATAAATAGCTATTATCTTATGTTTTTCAAAGCGGTTTTGTTTAGCTTTGTTAAAATCTTATTAAAAATTATAGGATAATATAAATATAAATGTACTTCGATCTATACATTTTTACAGCGTTATTCAGTTAAAGTGTCATTAATTTTAAGAGAAGATAGGGAAAAATTGTTCGAATCATTATTTAAACCCACTTTTCAGACTGTCACTGACCGCTCGCGGCCTCTGTTCATTCACAACTCCCAATTTAACTCAGTGTTAGCCTGATACGACGTTGCCAAATTTAAATATTTTCCTAGTAGGTATTCAACATCAAAAATAAACGATTGTATTGACTATTTTAGAAACTTTTATTATTTCTTCACTAGATAAATTATTAAGTGCGGCTGGTAAGTTTTTCTTAATTAAATACTGACTGAATATAAAATCATCTCGTGGTATCGATAAAAGTCCGAGTCCGGGACAGATTCAGTGATAAGCAATCCGACAGCAGTGAATCTTGACCTACCCTATTTTTAAGTTAACTTTGGTTTAATAACATTTATTTTATTATTTGTTATATTTTACGATAAAGAGTAAACAGACCTTTTTTACCTAGATATAGGAATGAATAAGATATTTTATCTTAAATATTTAGGTATTTATTATTAAAACAAACGCAGATACAGGAGCCGGATAAAAATTTAATTTACATAGGAAAACGTGAAAAGAGTGTTATTAAAATACCCACATAGTGGAAATTAATTATTGTTTTTGAATGTTAAGTTGTTAGAATTTATTATGTTTCGTTTCCATTACGTATTTATTGAATATGATTTGTTAGTATCTATACAGGGTTAACTATGACTAAGTACAAAAAATTAACCACGTGCTCAGGGAGGCCTAAAAGACAATGAAAAAATTATTCCAGAATGTTAGCTCGATATTTAAAAAATGGGGCAAAACCCTTTTTTCCTACGGAAAGTCGGCGCCTATGATAAGAACCGACTGAGATGGCTTAGATCCATAGATAAAACTTACATCTGTCAACAATATCTACTACCATCGTCGTTTTTTTGCAGCATTTCTAAATGTAGAAACGAAAATTAACATTCTTATTAGTAATAATACCTGATAGATAGGTAACAGTTAATCCACTTAGCTCCAGTATTTTGCATTCGGTTTCCATTATTTCGTTATAAACTGGTAGAACTACATATTCGCTCATTACAGCCACACATTACCGATAAAAGACACTTCCCGTAGATACAATTAGATAGATTAGATGCCTATTTATTATAACAAAATCGAACGTTTTAATCTAACCGCGGCAGCTTGTCCCATAACCAAACCGGCAAACTATACTGTGGGAAAGTATCTGCACCCAACACAAATGTCTTTATTTAATAACTATAAAACGTTTAAAAATTAAAATAAGGCACTAAAAACTGAAGAAGAACACAAAATTACAACGTAAACACAGGAATTCAATTATGACATGACAGCGATACTGACTGATGAGCGACTGTTGCATGCTTGTAGAGTATGCAACCAATAAGCAAGTTCATTGGCGGCGTTAAATAAGGATTTAAAATAATATCGAAAAAAAATTTTTTTGGCTTTATAAATAAGTTTGGAATTTTTTTGAAGGGCGATTCCGTTAATTCTTATTTTTCCCTATCCCCTCTTAAATTATTTGTACTAAGTCATAGTTAACCCTGTATAACACCTTTTTAATAAAGTTGGGATAATCTGCACTTTGATTTTGAAACCAATTGCAAAATTTAACTAAATTCAAAACAGCTTCCAAAACAGCTTCTATCAAAGACCGGGTATCGACCCGACATTGAAACGCTTGCGTTACGAGTTGTGACACATGAGACAATCCAAAATAAACTAATGGGTTGCGATGTCACGAGGGCAGGTGATAAGTACTGCTAGTTGCAGTATACATATTGTTCTTCCCACGTATCCCCCCTCCCTATGTGTGGTATGATTTCCAAATGTGTGGGAAATAAATGCGGAAATGAATGAAATATTTGAATAACACGATGTCCGTGGTCCTGACCTGGCAACGCTGTTTCGCTTCAACAGTCAAACGTCTCATCAGAAAATGCTGAACTTGTTATTGCCATGTTACCGATTGTTATGAGTTAATTTGCTTATTTTTTGAAAGATCGAGTATTTTCTTAATATTCCCTTTTTAATAAGTCTTCCACATATAAGGTTAAAATTAATGACACTATGTACACGAAAAAGATTACCGAATTTAATTTATTTCCTTTAGTTGCGGACATACTCTAATGTTTGGAAATTCTATCGGTGTATTTGATCCTAATGGTAATTTAGAGATAAAAAATTCATTAAATTTTATAGATCAGATACAAAACTATAAAAGTACTTCTTTTGTAGCAACAATTTAAATATATACATTACAAATACAAGTTGACTTCTAATTGTGTACAGATATTTTTTATACAACAAAGTTGTCATACCTAGGGAATTCCCCAGTAATTAGGCACTGCGATAATTTTAACATTTATTTTGTGTGATACAAAATAAAAGTTTGTTTTTAATTTGTGTTAAGTACTGATAAGCTCATTTATTTGTAAAATGCTAAATTTACTGAACAGAAGTACATACCTCACAAGTGTCACCTGTCTTATATTTAGCACAAAATTGTGTGTCACTTATATTCCTTGCTGAAATAATTCTCTTTGAATAGTACTCATGGCATTCACTGTTAGGTAATGAATCCAATACAGCCTCCATTAGTGCATTAGTGCTGGATGAATTACCTATACCTACAATAAAAAATAAACAGTAATGTTTGAATGTATCACTTTTCTCAAATTAATATTCTACTGTTACTAAATCTTTTTAAATATTTTTATTGCAATTTGATACTAAACAATAATATTTGCTAAGGTAACAAATTGCAGTTGTGTGCAAAATACCATGGCGTGAATGCCAAAATTACCAATGTTCCTACAACTAACGTGACTGCTGCTGACGGAGAGTGGTCTACTTTATATTAATCTGCAAACTTTGTCTTGGTGAGCTACATCTGTTTGGCAACCGCCCATTGACTAAGAAGAAACATCAAAAGTACGACCCTATTTTACATTGGTCAGAAACAAAATGTTTTCCTTTGTCTTTAACAAAAATCAATGTTTTAAAAATGTTTTCAAATGATTAAAATATTTTTAATGTTATTATAATATTTTTAAAATGTTTTGACAAGATATTTTAATTTCATTTACTAATAAATGTTTTTAAAATGTTATAACATGTTTTTAAAACATTATAAAAACGTTTAAATTATATATGATGTATTATGAAATATTTTAAAAATGTTTTTAGAACATTATAAAAATGTTGTTAAAATATGTTAAAAATAAACGCGTCATGTATTCAATTTACCTTTAAGTTTTCAAATTTCATACGCTGGTTTGACCTTATATGTATATGTTTTGCATTTCCTTTAAATTAAAGATAATTTTTATTTGAAGTAAAATAAATACTTATAATTATTATACAGGGTGGGACATCTTAAGGGCAGGTTGTTGACCTTATCCGAATGTTGCTCCTTTTCGCTCTACAGGGTGTTGAAGTTGAAAAAATATTTTCGATTTTTTTAAATATCTTGAGCATCTTTGAACGGATTGTCTTAAAAGTTTGTTCACCTATGTTTTCTGAGGTGGTAATTACGAATATGGTAACTATTTTGCAATCACATCTAGGATGCGCTAGTTGCAGTGTTCCGTCGGAGTAAACATATTATGTCAAACCTTTTTGTCCTTCAAAAATCTGATTTCCAATAAGAAATTATTAAACTACGTTCAATTCTAAATAAAAAAGATATACCTGTTAAAAATCGATAAACTTAACCGTTTTAAAAATAAGAACGATTTACTTTTTTACAAAATTATTTGTTTGAACGTATTTTTTGATGAAACTTCTATCAAGGATCTATTGTGACACTAACTAACGGAGCAAATACAGAGTGTTTAAAAATAACGAACAATTCTCTAAAAACCCTTTAAATTCATGGAATTAAAAAAATTTTGATGAAACTTCATCATATAAAAACCACCCGATTCAATATTTAAAATACAGGATGTTGAAAAAAAAATAACCTCGAAAAAACACTAAAAATTACCGAAATATGCCAACCACTGTTCTAAATTATAGAGCGCCGTATTTTCCCCACCATAGAGAGTTCAGCCAAAGTCACGTTTACATTTTATTATTCACAGGCGTAGAGCCGCGCGCAGTAATAGCAATTAAGTAAAAGGCACTACGCAGCGGTGGTTCTGTCGCGCGCAGCGCGGCCAAAGGGCTTTAGCCCGAAGAAAGGTCAAATCGGCGATAGCCGACTTGCCACCTTTCTAGTAATTATTTATATTTCGCGGTCAGTAACTTTTTGACACTGGATTGAATAAGGATTCTATCAGCCAATTTGCGCCATCGCACTAATTTATTGTCAGATATACAGAGTGTCCCAAAATATAAGGCCATACCATTAACCACATATTCTTTGGACAAAAATAATGCGACTTTCCTTATGCCATTTTTTATTTGGACGTGTCTGTTTCAATATACAGAGTGTTAAAGTTACATTTTAAAAAACTATTTTTGTTAATAATCCCATTGTTTTGTAAGATACACACTTGAAATTTTGCACGTACTTTTATCTTATTGCGGCATACTTATCATGTAATTTTGGTGAAAAAAAATTAAAGGGCGAATTGAGGTAACTGAGGGATGCAGTACCCTTTATCCCCTCCAATTATTTATAAGTACGCCTATGCAGCTTTTTCTTGAAATATCAAACGTAGAATTTTCTTCTGATCGTTTTATCTTTTTTGTAATTTTTTGTTTAAATGCCTCGTTTTGGAGAAAAACGGCAATTTGTAGTGCCCATAAATCTATCATTCACTACCATTTTCAAGTGAAGCTGAAATTTTGTGGATATACCTGTTATTACAATATCTCGACAACTTAGCAAATCGTAATACTTACTAAATGAATATTTGCTAATTAAAATAAAAAGAGAATATCTTTTAAATTATAAGGTTTTCGCTACTTAAAAGGGCACATACGAGGAGGGTGAGAGAGTAGAGCGTTTGCTAAATTAGTAGTAATTAATAAATTATTGTATTTAATGTTATTTAGGTAAAAATTTATTATGTTGATCGTTCATTATTACTATTGCTAAACAACACTATTATTTTTTGGTTGATAAGAGAACTGTATTACAGATTTTAATGCCATATTTTTTCAATTAATAAGTATTCCTCATTTTATAAAATTTAAAATTATCCATTCTCTTTTAATTAGCAATTATTCATTCAGTAAACATTACGATTTGCTAAGTTGCCAAGGTATTGTAATAATAGGTATATCCACAAAATTTCAGTTTCACTTGAAAATGATAGTGAATGATAGATTTATGGGCACTACAAATTGCCGTTTTTCTTCAAAACGGAGCATTTAAACAAACTATTACAAAAGAGATAACATAATCAGAAGAAAATTCTACGTTTGATATTTCAAGAAAAAGCTGCATAGGAGTACTTAGAAATAATTCGAGGGGATAAAGGGTACTGCATCCCTCAGTTACTTCCATTCACTCTTCGATTTTTTTCACCAAAATTACATGATAAGTATGCCGAAATAATATAAAAGTACGTGCCAAGTTTCAAGTGTGTATCTTACAAAACAATGGGATTATTAACAAAAATAGTTTTATAAAATGTAACTTTAACACCCTGTATATTGAAACAGGAACACCCTGTATAAGATTTTTTCGCGAGTTCCGTTTGATCAACGGTAACAAAAAATCAGTTGCCGGTCCATTTTCGCGTAATAGCAGTAATAGGGGAATACGAGAATAAGTTGCTCTTATGACGTCAATATTATAAAACAGGAACTGATTTACTTTCCGGTGTCTACTGGTGACTTACTAGCGGTTATTGTGGATTATATAAGTAAAAAGTGAGATTAGATATTTTCACTAACAATTTCGTGAATCAAACATATGTATCATTTTTCTATTTCTGTTTTCATGAACGGGAACTCGCGATAAATTCCTAATAGATATGTATCTGAGTCACATGCAGATGTCGGATACAGATTTGCCATCACCTGCCTGCTTTTGCTGCAATCATCATAGAGAAAAAAAGTTCCTTTATCTTCCTACGTTTATAGTGCAAGTGCAGTTAGTTACAAGTAACTGAATTAAATTTTATAAAAGTTATTGTATGTTAGTACGGGTACGTATGAACATATAAAAAAGCTCATAGAATTGTTTGTAGAGAGTGTTTCACAATTATTAATAAATGAGGCAGGCATACCCCATGAAAATATTGAACTAATCAACGACAACATTCGTAATGATCATGATAGGGATCGTTTTTATGTAAGAAAAATGTTGTGTCCTGTATAATAAAGGCATATTGAATATCATTTTAAACATGAAAGCAAGGACTTACTTAAACAAATTTCATTGTTATAATAACGGTTTAAAAGTTTAATTTAATAATTTAAATGTATAATGTAAGTAATATTGGTATCCAGATGAGACCCTGTATATATTTTTATCTCGCTTATGTATTCTTTATATAATATTATTATTATAATAACTTAGTTGCTTGCCTATGTAAAGTTAAATCGCTGAAATAGCAAAATAGCACTATATAAACTCAGATTGTAATCAACTAGAGTCAGATTCAAGTAATAAAGAGTTAAGTGCACATCAAGTGAGTCTTGTGAAATCTCTGTGAACGTTCCCACTTCACTGGCGCAGTCGACGAGGATTGGAATCATGGTCAACGATAAGCAGCTGAATGTGTGCCTGATAAGCAAACAATCACCACCTTCGTGCACCAATATTCCACACCAAGAGAACACAGTAAGTACTCATTCCTCCTGTTACTTTTCTCATTGTTACCGAAATCGCACTGCCCGATTGGCAAAAAACTGACTTGATTAGTCATTAGTGTTAAGAAATTGATCCGATTGATCACTAGAATTAAGAAACAACTCAAACAAAAATTCAAACAAACAGTCAAACAATCACTTCTTAGTGTAGATCATTTCAATGCTAAGCAGACAGTCTCCAAGACGCAAACAGAAACTTGAACGAAATCTTAGATAACACAATGCCTCCACCGCAAGACAGATTAGATACTCAGCTTTTAAAATTATACATTGATACTGTTCCATTTTTTGACGGAAATAATTTGGTTCTTCATTCATATATAGAATCGGTACGTAGCACTTTTTCGAATTTTCCCGATGATCCACAACATGTTACGCATAATCTTATATTACAAGCAGTAAAAAATAAACTTAGAGGTCGCGCTCAAAATTTAATAGCCAGCCGAACTGATTTTATAACGTGGATACAAACTGAAAATCTATTAAAACTAACATTCGGTGATAAACGCGATTGACAATATCTAACACACCAACTCACTTCTCTAAGACCAAATAGAAATGAACGTCCATATGACTTCGGATTACGCTTACAGGAATTAAAAGCTATAATAATCACGAAAATTAATGATGATTTCCCAGATCCACAGGTTAGAGGTTTACAAATTGAAAATTATAATAATATTACAAAAATGATTTTCATTACAAATATGCCGGCAAGTTATCAAACAATTATTCGATTAAAAAATCCAGCCACTTTAGAAGACGCTTTAAATTATGTTTTAGAGGAAGAAGAATTTAAAAATTTTGCAAAACTCTATCAAAACAGATCTCCTTTTACAAATCCAACCTAACAGTCAAAATTTGATTCAGCATAAAAACGTCAATCCAAATTTCAATTCAACTTCATATACCACAAATTAATAGAAATAATCAGCCCCAATTTCCTTCACAACCAATAAATGTACAACCGCGACAAGTAAAACCATTTTTCCCTAATTATAAACAGACATTTGTACATTCAAGCAAACAAAACGTATGGAAGCCTAACCAAAACAACAATCTACCAAAACCGACTCCAATGTCAGGAATATCGTATACCAGTCAACCAAAACCAACACCAATGTCAGGAATTAGTCATCAATAGATGCACAACACGGAAGTTACAGAACACATGCCTCCTTATGCAACTAGACATTACAAAGATATGGAAGCTTATGATCAAGAAAGATATGAAGACGTCACATTGGCAACGTATGGAGAAAACTATGAAAATCAGGAATATGAAGAAACACAAGAAATACAATATGAAGAAAACGATCAACAAGAACAAAATGGAAATTTTCTAAATGCCGAGACAACAGAATACCCGACGTAAATGCAATAAATGGCCTTTCTTATATTAACGTAACTTTAAAAAATAAAACATATAAACTTCTTATAGATACAGGATGTTCTTTCTCAATCATTAAACCAGCGATCATTGAACAAAATTTTCCTCAAACAATTCATATAGACCCTACTACCTTACAAACATGCACTGGAAAAACAAAAGCTGTATATAAACCAACAATACCACCATTTCGAGAATTTTAATCTGACATACCAATAAATTGTATTTTATATGACTTTCACAATTACTTTGATGGACTTATAGGGCTACAAGAACTGATCAATGCAAAACTAAATATCAACTTTTCGAACCAAACACTAGAAAATGAACACGTACAAATCCCACTTTATGAAAGAGAACAGAAAACGGACCAGTAATAATACCTAAATTTCAGAAAAATTTTACGTTCCAGAAATACTATCTACAAGTGAAAATTTTCTTGCCCAAATTGAAGTTCACAATTTGACAAACAGACACCAAATGGTTTCTTTCGACGAACCACAAATATCATTTTCATTCAATGAATAAGAATATGAAATATTCGATTGCAAAATTATACCAAATGAAATAAATTCCAAAATAAAAATACATGATCACATTCGGACAAATCATTTGAACGACGAAGAAAAGCAAGCAATAGAAAGTTTATGTCAAAAATACTCTCTTTTCCAAAACCCTTCAGATAAATTACCATTCACAAATACAATAAAACATGAAATTAAAACTACTGACGAAACATCCTGCTATACCAAGACTTACCGTTATCCACACATCTATAAAGAAGAGGTTCAAACTCAACTATCCAAAATGAACAGCGATAAAATAATACGCCCAAGTATTTCTCCATGGAGTTCCCCAATATGGGTAGTACCAAAAAAGGCAGACGCCTCCGGCAAGAAAAAATGGAGAATGGTAGTAGACTATCGCTCACTAAACTCAAAGACGATTACGGATAGATATCCCATCTCTAACATCACGGACATTCTAGATAAATTAGGTAGAAGCTGTTATTTTACAACTTTAGATCTCGCCTTTGGTTTCCACCAAATTGAGATGGCACCAAACTCTATTCAAAAAACAGCATTCAATACAGAGCATGGGCACTACAAAGTCCTTAGGATGCCCTTTGGTCTTAAGAACGCCCCTAGTACATTTCAGAGAATGATTAATAACGTTTTAAGACAACACATCAATAAAACTTGCCTAGTATATCTCGACGACATTATTGTTTTCTCAACATCACTCCAAGAGCATATCGCCAACCTAAAAAGAATCTTCCAGACTTTAAGAGAAGCAAACTTTAAAATACAATTAGACAAATCGGCATTTTTAAAGAAAAATGTAAAATTTTTAGGACACATAGCAACAGCAGACGGAATTCGACCAAATCCAGAAAAAATTGAAGCCATAAAGAAATTCCCCATTCCAAAAACGCATAGAGAAATTAAATCTTTCCTTGATTTACTAGGATTTTATAGAAAATTTATTAAAAATTTCGCAAAGATTACCAAACCCCTTACACAATGTTTAAAGAAAGACCACAAATTAGAACTTACTTCAGAATACATATCATGTGTTAACCATTGCAAAACCTTGTTACTAAATGAACCAGTACTAGCATATCCAAATTTTGAAAAACCTTTTGAACTAACAACAGAGCCATAGGAGCCGTACTCTCTCAAGATGACCGTCCCATAGCATATGCCTCAAGAACTTTAAATCCAGCTGAAACAAACTATGCTACAATTGAAAAGGAAACTTACAGTAGTATGGGCCTGCAAATATTTCAGACGTTACCTATATGGAAGAGAATTTACCATCTACACAGATCACAGACCACTGGAATGGCTATCAAACCTAAAAGCCCCAAATACCAGACTTATTCGTTGGAGAGATTACACCTAGAAGAATTCAATTACAAAATTAAATATAAACAAGGAAAAACTAATCACGTAGCAGATGCCCTATCAAGAATTAAATTAGATAACAACCCTCAAGAGATAAACGCAGTAACACAAGCTACTACAACACCATTAGAAGATGATCTTTTATCCATGTTAAACAACGTCGATACCAGATGTTAATGAAGCCAGCTTAAAAGAAGTACTAGAAACATTTGTTCCAAGAACATCTACAGAGGACGACATTGCTACAATTCATTCCGCACAAGAAAATCCCATTCAAGAATTCCCATATACTGAAAAATGCGTAAACCAGTACGTGAATCAAATCATAATTACTGAATCAACAAATAGTATGGCAAACTTCACTATCCACGAACCAATTTTTAATAATACAAGACATAAAGTCTCTTTAAAATCAAACAGTACAGAAGAAGAGATTATAAAATTATTTAAAAGCACCATAGACCCTAAGAAGTGATACTGTATGTTTTTCAGAGCAAACAAAGATGACCTATTAAAATTAAGAGTAATTAGGACGCTACAAAATCATTTTACAAATCTAAACTTAACTATTTGAAACAATTTTGTGACAGACATAACTTCAGAAGAAAAGCAGCATCACAAAATTAAATACCTTTTCTTTATTAATAATAATACGTTCCTCACTAGACCCTTTTTCAAAATTTGCTCAAGCAATCCCAGTCACTCAAAAATCAGCAATGGAAGTAACAGAAGTCCTAATAACCTTCATGTCATTTGTTGTAATACCAAGAAAAATCATATGCGATAATGGCACAGAATTTAGAAATCATATAATAACTGACTTTTGCAGATTACACAAAATTGAATTACATTATATCACCTTACATAACTCTACTTCAAACTCCCCGGTTGAAAGATTACATTCCACTTTATTAGACCAAATACGATGCTTAATAAAAGAAAAACCTAATGAAAATATAAAATCTCATGAAACTTGCTATAATGGGTTATAACAATACACCACATAGTAGTACCAAACGTACACCCTTTGAAATTCTATTTGGCCACTTAAATGAAACGTTACCTTTTGATGTAAATGAAGAAAACATACTTACTGACTACATTCACAACAACTTTATCAGAATATTAAAACTAAAGTCCAAACAGAAAAAGAAAAACGAGCAGAAAATATAAATAAAACTAAAACCGACCCGGAAAATCTCAATCCAGGAGATACAATTTATATCAAAAACGATCAGTTACAGAAAAAGACAAACCCGCGATTCATACAAACAAACGCAGAACAAGACCTAGACAAAAAAGTTCAAACACCCCGAGGAAATATCACAGGAAAAGAGTTAAAAAGAAACGTAACCTTGTTACAGGTACACGACAACACTAACCTGTCACTATCCTTCACGATAATCCTTTGCCAAATTAAAATAACTCCAATCGAGAATGGGCTACTCGTATTAAAATTAGGACCAATGCGATCCGTGCAAACCTATCATAAATTCATTCACTATATAAATTTGAATCCAATACAAGTCGAACTAAACAATACAAAAACACAACTATTGCAACTCAATAGTAAAGTTCAAGATATGAATAGAAAAACAACTGATACTGGATTGTTAACCTCAATCACGCAGGCACTACAACTAGTCTCTGAAACAAAAACAAAATTAGAAAACTTGGCACCACAGAAATTACGTATCAAACGGGGTTTATTAAATATAATAGGCACCGAACAAAAATGGCTATTTGGAACAATGGATAATAATGATCGGAAATCAATAAATAAATATTACAAAATTAAATAAAAATAATAACCGCATTGAATATCAAATGAAAAATCGAATTAGTCTAACAAGCAAATTAATAGAATACTATAATAGAACAGTAACAACTCTATTACAAAATCAAAAAGCTATTAAAAAATTTCTAACTCAAACCATTACGGAATTTAATGAAAAATTTACACAAGTGTTATCCACTATTTCAATTTAAAATATTCTAGCTCAATTATTTGTAAATTTAAATTATATTAATAAATTCTTAGATGAATTGGAAAATGCTATCATATTTGCATCATGGAACTTAGTTCACAATTCAATTTTACCAAAACAAAGTTTATTTTATATTTTAAATAAAGCAAAAGAATTATACGATACACAAGGTATTCTAGAGTTGGATCATTTTCAAAATTACTATTCATATTTAGGTACTTCAGTATACTATGCTGACAATTCAATTGTATTTGTAATCAATTTGCCAATCTTGACAAATGAGATTTACTCCTACTATCACACAATCCCAGTGGAATGAACACTGAAACTTACATCACAACGGTGCAAACCTGTCCAAAAGTTGAGGAAACATTCATCTGCAACTCACTAAGCCAACCTTATGATAACAGTTGCATAGTTCAATTAATATCCAAGGCTGACTATAGCTCCTGTCATGTAACAGCTAGTAAACCATTGGTCAACATGATAGAAGAAAACCAAATATTAGTTGTTCCAAACAGTGTAATGCAAATTCCGGATTGCCGAGAAGGAATTCAATTATTAAGACAACCAGCAGTTCTTACTATACCCAAAGGTTGTACTACAACTATAGCCAATCAGAGATTTACTTCAACAAACACAAAAACAGTAACTCCAATATTCCAGTTACCAAAAATCAAACAACCACAGCTATGGAATCTCACCATAAACAAAAATGTGCCACTAACCTTGAAAGAAATTGATACAACCGGAATTGACACTCTAATGAAGCTGTCAAGAACTACCAAAGCAGACCAGTCATTTATGGAACCTGCTAACACTCTAGACTCTTCGAATTATTGGCTAATCACCCTAATTATACTGATATGCCTAATCATCATTGCCAAAATTTATAAAAAAAAATATAGAAAACGATGTCCAGTCCCCATCAGTTGCTGTCCAAATTGCTGTCTAAACCGTTCCAGGAGTAGAAATTCCCCAACAATTCAATTCAACCCATCATCAGGAGACGATGCCCAAACTTCGGCGGGAAGATATGAACTACTGATGTCAGCAAGAAAGAAAATTGGTAAAAACAAAGTTTGGTCTGCAGGTGGAAAAATATTTGCCTGGAGTGACAGGGATGGGAAAAAAATTGGTATCAATTCAATTAGCGACATTTAGAACTAATGTACACGTATTTTTTTGTTGCTTAATTGCCTAATGTAATTTCTTTGATCACAGTTAAGTTAATCCACACTATTTTAACCACATGGTTAGACTATGATTTATTCTGCGTTAGAGATTTATCTTTTGTATAGTTTTCTTTATATACTGATAATTTTTTGCCTTTTAATCTGCAAGAAATATTTGTTTTTACATTATATATAAATACTTTCTAGTAGATAAAGTATATTTTTGCATGTAATTTAATTCAGTATTAATAAAAATTATTATTATAAAGTAATTATTAATATATTTTAACTATAGATATTTAACATACACAACTATATGTTAACATATGTTTTCAATTGTTTACGATAAATATTTTCATTATAATACTTATGCCTTTTAATATTTATGCAATTTATTTATCTTGTTCCACTTTAGTAGCTTTATATTTATTTATATCTAATTACACCACTTTATTTTTCATTTCTATTTTATGAGAATTGTGTTGGAGTGTTGGTGTGACAAATGCAAAGCACATGTATTAATTTTTCGCATTTTAACGTCCGATCACTGTCTGCAAGTGGTGAACTTTTCACTGATTTTATACTTGATGGCTCTTTTGATATCATTGGTTTATCAGAAACTTGGTTAAATTCTTCCATTTTAAATTCTCATGTTTCTATTCCTGATTATAAATTAGTTAGAAATGACCGCGAAGTTAGGGTAGGAGGGGGAGTTGCGTTTTTTATAAGAAATTATTTTAAATTTTCTGTTTTAGAACTTGAGCAAAGTGGCTCGTTGGAACATCTCTGGATTAGTCTTAAGATTGGGGGTAAAAAAATTTGTTTTGGGACATTGTATTTACCTTCATTGATTAACTTTAATTCATCTATTGATCATTTGGAAGATATTTTAGTGAGTATAATACCTGAATTTGATTATATTGTTTTTGGCGGTGATTTAAATGTTAATTTTTTGACTGATAATAGTTATCACACTAAACTGGGCAATTTATTTACTAAATATGGTTTGTGCCAAGTGGTTACTGAACCGACTAGGATTACTGCTACGTCCGAAACTTTGCTTGATATAATAGTTACATCTTGTCTTGAAATTGCTGAAACTGTTGATATTTTTAGAATGGATGGTATATCTGACCATAGATATGTTAATTGTAAGCTAAAATTAATGAAACCGTCTCAGCAAGCTTTTTTTAAAACATACAGAGATTTTTCTAAATTCAATTATGATTTATTTGTCCAAGATCTTTACTCTATTTTTTGGGATAATATATATTACTATGATGATGTTGATGAAATGTTAACTTTCTTTAATGAAAATGTTACATATCTGTTTGACATTCATGCTCCTTTTAAAACGTCGAAATTTACTAAGCCTCCGGCACCATGGCTAACTGATAATTTAAGACTGATGTTTAAATTGAGGAGAAAAGCTTTAACAAAATACAAACGATTAAAAACAGATCTATCTTGGAGTGAATATAAAAATATTAGAAACTTAGTTAATATGACGGTTAAAGCAGAAAAGAAAGCGTATTTGCATCATAAATTTAAAACAAATCCTAAAGAGTTTTGGAAAACTCTGAAATATTTAAACATCAGTTCTAATTCTAATACTGATTGTACTGATTTATCTGATTTTGGTACTCCTGACGATTTTAATACTTTTTTTATTAATAGTGTGCCCTCAACGGATGGAAATAATAATGACTTTATTGAGTCGACCTATTTTAATGCAGTTTGGCCTAATAATATTACTGACAATTTTAAGTTTAAAGTTGTGACCTCTGATTTTGTTTCAAGACTGTTGTTTAAAATTAAAACTAATGCTACTGGTCCTGACGGAATATCTTTAAAAATGCTGTTATATCTTACACCCCATTTGTCTGATTATATTACATTCATTATTAATAAATGTCTTACTTCCGGTCAGTTTCCTAGGCTATGGAAATACGCTAACATAATTCCGGTACCTAAAACTACTCATCCTTCCTCGCTTTCTCATTACAGACCAATAAGCATTCTACCTGTTATGTCAAAAATCCTTGAAAAAATTGTTCATCAACAATTTTCTGAATTTTTATCTGTTAATAAAATTCTATCGAACACTCAATCTGGTTTTAGGTGCAATCACAGTACTACCACAGCATTACTCAAAGTCAGTGATGATCTTTTTCGAGCACAGGATTCTAATAAAACTTCGTGTTTGGTCCTGTTAGACTACAGCAAAGCTTTTGATACTATTAACCATGCCACCTTAAAAGTCAAACTCAATTATTTTGGTGTCGGTAATATAGCACTTAATTTTTTTAGTAATTATTTAATGTGCAGACGTCAAAGAATTCTCATGTCTAATACTGCGTCTAAATTTCTGCCTATAAATAAGGGTGTTCCGCAGGGGAGTATACTTGGTCCCCTATTATTTTCCGTGTATACTTCTGATTTGTCAAAATATTTATCTTTTTGTGATGTGCATCAATATGCTGATGACACTCAGATTTATTACTCTTTTTCACATGATCAGTTAGATGATGCCATCCATAATATTAATTCTGATTTAGATGTAATTTGCAAATTTTCTATCTCGCATGATTTAATTCTTAATGAAAAGAAAACTCAATTGCTTGTGTTTAGTAGTCGCCGACATTTAGTTTTAAGTAACCCTGCTTTCCAGATTATGATTAATAATTCAGTTATAGTGCCAGTAAATGAGTGTAAAAATCTTGGGCTTATTATTGATGTAAATCTTAGATTTAGATCACATGTAACTAATTTAGTCCAAAAATGTTTTTTTAAATTGAAGGCTTTGTACTATTATAAGGACATTCTTTCTAGAGATATTAAACTGAGATTAGCCGACAGTTTAGTTTTATCTATGTTATCATATTGTGATGTTGTTTTCTGGCCCGCCTTGCTTCAAGTGGATAAAAATAGTCTCCAGAAAGTACAAAATGCTTGCCTTAGATTTTGTTATAACTTAAGAAAATTCGATCATATTTCAGGGGCGTTTAGGGATTCTAAATGGTTTACACTTAATGAAAGATATAAAATACATATGGCTTGTTTAATTTATAAGATAATAACTTTAAATATGCCTACATATTTAGCTAACAAGCTTGTTAAAAACTTTGACATTCATAACCGAATTACTCGGCATAGAGAATTATTGGTAACTCCCTGTCATAGTTCTGTGATGTTTCAGCGTAGCTTCTCCTTTAACGCAGTCCATATTTTTAATACTATTCCTAGTGATATCAGAGGAGCCATCAGTCTCAACTTATTTCAACGTAAAGTAAAAGAATCTATTATTAATTCCCGTGATCTTAATTAATTAGTTATTTAATTTGTATTGCAATTTAGTGTTTATTTGTTATATAACTGTTTTAAAGGCTAGTTCTTATGGGTGGTTGTATGAGCAGCTCTGTTGGATACCGCCACCCTGTATTCATTATTTTTTTGTATGATTGTACTGTTAACTGTGAATAAAGACATTATTATTATTATTATTATTATTATTATTATTAAGAGTAATATTGGTATCCAGATTTTTTATATAATATTAATATTATAATAACTTAGTTAAATCGCTGAAATAGCAAAATAGCATTATATAAACTCAGATTGTAACCAACTAGAGTCAGATTCAAGTAATAAAGAGTTAAGTACACATCAAGTGAGTCTTGTGAAATCTCACTTGTATGTATGTGTGCCAGAATTCTTAAAATTGTGTAGTTGAGCCACACTTATTACTTTTACTAAATTTTTACTGGGGCAGTGTTTCACCTGCCTCATCGTACAGGCAGTCACTGGTTTCATTCACAATCGACTGAGTAGCTAGGAACTATGGTGTACATTAGTGCCTTTCTCCAATTACAAATGCAGTGTTACATACTGAAGATCACAATACGCCAAGCACAAGGCTAGTTAAATTATTAAAATATTTTTGGGTTTCTTCACTTGTTTTATTGTTTCTTTTTAGCTTTTTTCTTCAGAACGTGATCATTATTTAGAACACAAAATAATTGACCGAAGGGTAAGAAACAATGTTAATGCAGCTAGACTGTTACAGTATTTCGAATTAAATCCACGAAATTTTATGCGACAGGTTAGCCGGGAATTGAACTTGAATAAATCAATCAACGAATTTTAAAGACTAATAGGTATTATGACTACAAATCTCAATTTGGAGTATTTTCCTGAGCGCCATATTGACTTAATTGTATAGCTCAAATTGTAGTTAATGTAGAAACTGTTGATCAGAACCTCGATACGGTGCGGCACCATCGGTAGGCATTTAATTGGGTCAGGGCCGGACTGGGTCGACAGATCGGCGCGGGCGTTTGTTATAACCGGCGCCATCTTTTTCTTGGCAGAAAAATGTAAACAGTAAAAACTTTTTTTATTATGATACCATTATGATACAATTTAACAATTATCGCATATTTTAGATGCGCATACAAGTTGTAAGTTTGGTGAATAGGTAGGTAAGAAGTAAGAAGTAAGAATTAATTTAAACTTTGCTTTATGATACTGCTAAATATTAAGAAATAAAATACGTATAAAAAAGTATACGCAGTGATGGTTTAAAATTTACGTATTTACATACATTTGACAAACTTAATTATTTACTTTATGAGGTGAAGAAGTTCTAATAAATGCGATATCGCAGGAAGTGCTTTATTTATTTACTTTTTTTTTCTAAATATTATCTACAACACAAATTCAACTTGTGACAATAATCATTTGACAGGCTGTTTTACAATCAGCACTCGGTTCAAATTTATTAGCACACAAGATTTGGTATGTAGGGACGTTAAATTTCAGTTTAAAAATCTTTAAAATAAGTACTTCATACTTGAGTGCACAATTTTAACGTTATTTCTTTCGAATATATGTCCTCATAATATTTGTACTAGTATAAGATAAGATGAAATTGTAGTCCTATCCGTAGCCGTGTCACTGGTCTTTATAATGAATCTATTTTACGGCTTTATTTAAAAATGGTTCACATCTACTCGTCTACAAATGTTGAAGGTTTACGACGTTAAAATCGGAAATCATATATGAGCAACGCTCGCTATTTTTTTCGAACTCAAACCCCTTTCTTAAGCATAATCGGAACATCCTGTATAAATAAAATAATTCTCTCGATTTTTATTATTTAAGTGGGGGAGTTTTCAAGAATCAATATATTATTATTTAGATTTCGAACTATTTTATCAAAGAGGAAATAAAATGAAAACTGAATTAAAAATATTGAGACAAATTGGGTATTTAATGTACATTAGAGATATTCAATTGCATTAAAAAGTGTCATTATCATTTACGCATTACTTAAGTTACCTACCTTTTAATCTAGATTCCCTTTTATCTAAACTTAACGAACTACGAAGTATATATCCCAGCGATAGACAATTAGATACTGAGGTCACAGTCTATTATACAGTCCGGCGTCTTCACGTCGGCTCCTTTGATGTCGAGGTCCAAGATGTCGTTTTTTTAGACGACCAAAAGACGACTGCGCATTTAGCCGCGCACATTCGCGCGCTCAAGGGGCACGGTGATTTGTAGAATTTCTCTCACTTCGTCGTGTACATATGAATTTCATTGGTGTTCATTGCGCATTTAGCCGCGATTTAGCCACACCCTCTGGAACCTTCATTCGACGAACTGTATAATAAACTGTGCTGATGTACTGATGATGTTACGTTCGCATACTACATACGTGACTGCATGTTATATTCGGGCGACGCCGGCGATTCATTCGTACTGTAGTCTGTACTGATAGTTTATTGCAGCGCGTCGGCTTGTTGAACAGGCGGCGCCTCGGCTTGTTGAACAAGCGGCGCCTCGGGCGATCGCCCGATCGCCCGACCTGCCAGTCCGGCCCTGAATTGGGCCTTATTTTTATGAACATACATTGAACAGCGTGAGTTACCTAAATTTCATACAAGAAGAACTTCCTGCACTACTGGAGAATGTGCCTTTGCAGCTAAAGAGAAACCTATGGTTTCAGCACCAAGGAGCTCCAACACACAAGGCTAGGATTATGCAGTGATATTTAGATAACACTTTCAGTAATGAACCTATTTAGTGGTATGGAAAGTTACCAGATTTACTATCACTCGATTTTATTATACGAGGTTTTAAAAAATAAGGTTTATAAATCACCTTCGCGTGATATTAATCATTTGGAAGAAAAAATCACAAACGCTTGTAATGAGTTAAATGGCGAAATGTTAATAAACGCAGCCCACAAAGAAGTCAGGCGAAGATTGGATATGTGTCGTGAAATGCTAGAAGGTCATATAAAGAATAGATAGAATAAAAGTTTATTAGCAAAAAAGAACTTTTTAACAGGAGAAAAAAATGGATATTTTTCTGGAAAAAATGTAAATGATGACGTCATTAGTCGTTTCTATAAAATCCAAAGATTACTTTATTTAAGGCTTACCTCATCCTATTTAAAATCACGTATTCCAAAGTAAATAATTATTGGAAATTTCAATTTCCACTATTTGGAATTTCTCATATGCATTTGTAAATAATAATAAATAATATCTCTACCCCTCATTCTAATTATGAGGATTAGCCCAGAAGTCGAAGACTTGTGCGGGAGAGGTGGCGGCATATTATTATTAAGCAGGCCGCATTTACGCCCAGGAACGACTTACGCTGGTAGGCCCTAACCGCCATTCAGTGCAGGAATGAGGGACCTGGAAAACCTCATTAATTACGGGGTAGTCAAATGTCAACCTGTATCAATCTCTCACATTGACCCAAGCTAACATTCTTCCACATTACCATACCCGCAGAAAGGGTGCCAATCTCTCCACGAATATAGCTTATATACGGTCTACCAGCTGCGGGGATCGAACCCACAGCGATCTAGTCACCTCGATTCAAGTACTGACGCTGTGTAAATATATGGAACTGTCACTGAGACAGTTCCGGTCAATGCAACCACTAACGTTACGGTTTGCTGGTAGGTTTACAAACAGGAAGGCTTGTCTTCCGGTAAACCAGTGTATACCTATCATAAAAGGAAATAGTCAATAAATTATCAGCACTCACGGAGGCTATCCTATTCCCAATTAAATGCCTATTCAACCAATCACACACTATGTTCAGTATTCCTCGGACATAACTTCGTTCAGTCCAAACATAACCTTGTTATTGAAAACTAAAATTAACATGTCATTGTTTTAACTATAAGCTTCTTTTGAAAATCATTAACGATTCAGTGGAATACTATCATTCTTTACCCTATTAACAATTATTGCTTTAATAATAAACACTCATTCAGTCAACTATAAGATATTTTGGACAGAACTTGTAATATTTTTGAAAAATATATATTTTTCTACTGTTTTAATGATAAATTATTATTACCTGGAATATAGGATATTATGAAATATATACGTTTTTATATTTGTCACATTTGTTTGTTTCATTTTTTCTAATCATTTCCGACATATCCTATAAATTCAATTACATATAAATATACTTTTAATTTATGAATATTTGTGGATTATAAAACATTAAAAAGCATTTAAATGACAAAAATTTTATTATTTTTAAATTTTGCAATACATAGAAATAAAATACATCAATAAAAAAACAAAAATTGATTATGTACAGCAAACTATATCTGATCATTTTGATAAAGCCGTAGAAGGGCTGCATATGGCGGTACGAAAAATACAATCTTTAAAAAAAAAAACTTAAATATGTTCTCATTGCCATGAGGTTTAATTATTAAAGAATTTGTCGAGTGTTACTAGATTTAAATTATTTAAGGAATTTTAAGGGAACAATTAATAAAATCTAATGGCAATAAAATCTTTAATATGAAATAATGTTTTTAATCTTCATTATTACCTAAATGTTACCAAGTTACAAGTAAATTCCAAAAATAAAAAAAAAACAATGGAAACGTTTAATGCTAAAATAATAAAGGTAATAAATACTTCCAGAATTAGATCTCCTACGGATTAGTTTGTAGTCTTTTCCCTCTTTGGCTCTGCTATTTGGAGGAAGTAACCTTGATAACAGGGTTATAAAAATACTTCAGTCTAAAAAAAGTAAAGTATAAGAATACATTTTTTGTCGTTTATTGTATCCTATTTTATTTTTACTCAACAACAGAAAATACTGATGCACTTCAGAAATCAGTGATACCTATTTAAAAAAATTTAACTAGTTACCTTCAGAAAGGTTTTTAGAATTTCCTTTCAGAATATTAAGGAAATCCTGTAACACTTCGTCTTCTGTTTTAATGTCCTTTAAAAAAACAAGTCCCATTTAGATAATAACATTTATTCCTTTCTAAGATGAGGATATTTAAAATCACCTTCAATCTACAACACAAAAAAATATCCATTTATATGTTTTAATAAAAAATATTGGCAGATATTATAATTAGGTGTAGAGAGATCGGAAGTATTTGAACAAGGTATTATAACATATACTAACATATTACATAGTTCTGCATGTATGTGAAAGTATTATTAATATGTGGGGTTAGAATAGCAAAATAATGTGTGTCTTACAAACGCTTTTTTAGAATTATTATTTTATTTGAGAAGAATTCGAATAGTAAACTGTAAAATTGGATAAAAAAACATCATGGACTTTAATTTTGATATTACTTTTGTTCTAAGTGTTTTATTTTCCGAGATTTCTGTACCTAACAACCACCACAAATTTGATCATTTTACGGCGAGAAATACCAAAACGTTTATATTATATTACTGTTCATTTGTTAACTAGTGCTACTTATACAGTTAATACTTACCGGCAAACACATGAATCAACTCCTCTAGATTGTGATCACTCAATAAATCCTTCATTTTAGATTTACCCTCGGATTTACCTATGTAGTTAATTGTTACTGGTAAATACTAATTACTATTACTTAATGAGCTTTTATGCTTTTATAAAAAGTTATGAAAACGTACAATACTTCCAAATAGCGGTGATAGCGGGTACCGACTATGGTAGCGGAACGGCGTAGCGGCAATGGATGATGGCGCCATTCTATAACTATTTATTTCAACAATAGCAATCATTAAATCAGAAGTCTATATACTTGAAGTAATAAGAGTTACATTTCTCTTAAGAATACTACGTATTAATAATAAAGTATTACTCTTTGTTATGATTATATTTTAAAATTGAATGGGTAAATATTTTATTGATGAAAATAAAAGAAATATTTCAATAAATCCCAAATAATTGTTTGATCAATTTTTATCATCATAGTTAATTAAATCAATTTTACAAATATTTTGTCTCTAATGGAAAGTATATTTTAAACTCAAAATTAAATATTTCATTGCACGTATTATATGCAATTAAATCAACTATAATTAATATTGTGAAGTGAAACTAATGGTTGCCAAGTATACGTATTTCATTGAAAATACTATATAATTTTTTTCCGTGCTGAAAGACTGAAACTGAAAAATGCTAAAACTTTTAATATTTATTTTTTGTTGCTGTTTATCTTATTCTCAGTTTACGTACTATATTTTAAAGCAGTCTGGATTGTTGATTGGACGTGTATTGGGACTAACGGATAAGTATTTGCCAGTGGCTCATAATTACTCTAATAACGAACTGGTTGAAAGGTTATTGATATACGAAGAGTATCACATATTGTCACAGCAGCTTCCAGATTAAACGCCAAGCGTTTTACGTTGCGACTTCATCCTGCAGCTCTTAGGTTTCTTTATTTTGTTAGAAGAGCTTGAGAGACCGGAAATATAAAAGTAAATCATAGTGAACATGCTACCATAACTAGCCTACATAGAATGGCAAAACGACTTTTTAGCATCCGCTTGATATACAGGGTGAGTCATTAATAATGGTACATAGTTTAAGGGCAGATTGTTAACGTCAAAATAAAGCGATTGATTCCAACATGCCTCATGAATTGTTGCTCCTTTTCATTCTACAGAGTGTTAAAGTTGAAAAAATGTTTTCGATTTTTTGCTATATGTTAAGAACGTATTTGTAGTCTTATGTTATTTGAGGTGGCAATTATGAATATGCAAACAGTGTTGAATCACTACTAGGGCGCGCTAGTTATACTGTACTGTCATTGAAGAAATATGTCTAACTTTTTGTCTTGTCTTTTGAATTAAATTAGAAAATTAAGGAGTCTTGAGATGTCAAAACTGAATTAACAATAAGACGAACACTACAACAACTGAAAATTTTATTATGCATATCTTAACAAATTATTAACCAGACAGACAAGATTCTCGAAGTGACCAGCCTCTTATTTAAATCTTGTCAGACGTTGAAAGTTCTATGTTGCTTGATAATATTAACCGATTCCTGAATCTTTTTCCACAGTTGTTCTTGACTATTAATAATATCTTTGTAAATTAAAGATTTAATATAGCCTCAAAAGTAAAAATCCAGCGGATTTAAATTAGGACTACGTGCAGGTCAAGGCCGTCAATGAACTTCACTGCCGCGTTCAATTCAACGGTGTGGAAAATTTCTATTAAGATATTTTCTTACTCGTCGGTGGTAATGTGCAATTGCACCATCATGCAAAAACCAGAAGTTGTGCCGTAAAGAGTGACCGCAAAATCCGCCCGTTTTTGCGTAGTGTGTAGCAAGGACGGGGAAGGTTGTACGGAGGTCTCCATGGGCTTAAATTGATCGTCATAAAAAATCTAGGTGAGCATAATTCGATTTTTCCAATAGTCGGGGAAAACTGGTCAGAATTTCGCAAAGGATCGAATTATGAGGCCCGTCTTTCGTATCATTTGTTGGGTAGTAGGAAAAACAAAGTACTTATTCCTCGTCTGCTATCGGCAATAGGTGTGGTTTTACCCCCACGCGGAGGCTGTTTTTCATCTTGAGCATTTTTAGGAGGGCATTCTTGATGTTACCCTTGCCATGTGGAATTCCGCCAAATTTTACCCAGATTTTGGTGACCATTTTTTCTGTTTTCTTGATTTAGGAGTGGTTTCCACCACTTCAGTAGGGGTAACTGATCAGAATCCGACAGAAGAACGAATTATGGGGGCATGTATTTCATATCATTTGGAGTTATAAGGAAGAGTGGCACAAAAAAGGCAATTCATGAAGGGATCATTTGCCACCGGTTTTCGGCACGCGGGAGGTGTTTTTCACCTTGAGCATTTTTGGAAGAACATCTCTGATCTCTTCCTTGCCATTCACGTTCTTGCCAACTTTTACCAAGAATTCATCGACCATTTTCCACCCCTTAAGTAGGGGTAAATCGGACAAATATTGGAAAAATCGAATTATGCTCACCTAGATTTTTCATGACGATCAATTTAAACCCACGGAGATCTCTGGACGACCTTCCCCGTTCTTGCTACACACTACGAAAAAATGTTTTTTTTTTGCGGTTACTCTTTAAGTATACCTTCAAGAAACAGTAGAAAGTTATTAATTAGAAACTTTAAATAATTTTCTCCGTTAAGTGGACGTGATAATACGAACGGCCTCACAATATTATCGGAGAGAATTCCACAACAAATATTGATAGAAACCTCTTGCTGAAAATGTACTTCTCTTGGCAGATGAGGATTTTCTAGTTCCCAAGAATAACTATTTCTCCAATTAAAAATACCTCGTCAGATAAACGTGGCTTGGTCGGTAAATAATATTTTGTTGTTGGCGAAGAAACGTGCAAACCGTAACCTAACTAGAGGGTCTTTTGACGTTAAATATTGAACTGGAGTAAAATGATAAGGATACAATTTTTCTTTGTGGAATATTCTGCTAACGATCTGATGCCAGTAGCTGCCGAAATTTGACGTGTGCTTGTACGTGTGTTTTCAGCAATTCGCACTAAAACATCATCTTCTTGGTCCGCTGTTAATATTTTCGGCCTTTCAACGTCTCTTTTCGGGTGAAATGATCCTGTTTCACCTAATCTGTCGTACAATCTCTTAAACAGTCTATGATCGGGTTGTCTTTTATCTCGATATAATTCCAAGTACCTCGCTGCTACTCGACGACCACAAAAATTTTCTTGGGCATATACACATATCATGTCTCATTTCAGTATTCGAAAAATTATTATGACGGAACATTTTAAATATAAAAAATAACAATAAGTTACATTGACAGAAACAATATGGTATTGTACTGACAGCTGAATATTTATTATTACCACGCCTACTACTTTGGAAAAAATAATTCTCTAATTTAATTCCCACCGAATCTCAAAAATTTAAATCGTCTGTTTCACGAAACCGCTAGAGTTTATCGATTTGTAACAGGTATACCTTTTCTATTTAGAATTGCTACGCGCAGTAGCAGAGTCACCTCTAGCGCCCATTAGCTGTTCCATGCTGGACTAAAAAGCCACAGACAAGAAGCGGTCTACATCGCCGTAGAAACCATTGAACGCTAGCGGCCTCTATGGCGAAACGGCCATAACGATATATTGCAAACACGGAATTCCAGAATTCGAAACCAGTATATGTCTGGTGGCCTTGACTATATACACTAAGACCAGTCAATCTAATGGGAGACCTTGTTGGCCTGAATGGGAAACCAATTCTCGCGTAATGGGAAACGAACTCAAAAAGAACGTTTACGTTTGGGCTATTTGCTAGTAGATGGCGCAATATTAGGTACTAAAATGACATGAATTTGGATATATAATTTTGAAAGCTCCTCCCATCGAAGATGATTGGTTCATACATATTATGTTATGTACAATCGTTTCCAATAATATTGACACTCTTTAAATTCAATTTTGCTATTTCTTTTGAACTGCTGACGTATTTGTAATGAAATCTGCTTTCAACTTTTAACATTAGTAATTAGTTGTTTCACTTACCAATATAAATTTAATGAGTTTCTACTCAGAACTTCGAGAAGTTCAAAAACTGTTTTGAGAGAGTGTCATTGTTATTTCAAAAGCTTGTATGTACTTAAAATTGATAGGATTACTGTTTATTTTATTATTAAGTGAATGTGTTAGTCATGAGGAAGCAGGCAGGAAATAAATGTTAATTTTTAAAATGTAATAAAACTAGACGAAACATTCCAGGAATAAAACTTTTCCGCGCAAGGCGAAAATCGAAATCGAAGTAATTATAGTAATTTCATCACGATTTTTAATTAAAAAAAATACAGAAGTGCAGTTATCCAGTTCATATTCACTTTCGCGTATCAATGAAAGTTAAAGCTTAAAATATATTAACCGCCAGATAACACTTTTATCATACTCCTCCAGCTTTGGTAAATTCAAGTGAAGAAGTCATTCAATACGTGTCGATAAAAATATACAGGGTGGGCCATTAATAAGGGGACATAGAAGAGGAGTAACATCATTGGGAGGAAATATGAAGATATAGCTAAATATATCTTCGTAAAATATTTCTGTGGAAAAAGATACAAGGTGTCAAAGTTGAAATATTTTTATTTGTGTTTTCTTTTTTTGTATTAACGCAAGTATCTCTCAACTGATTGAAATTTAATTTAAAAAAATTAGTAGTTATCAATGAGTCGTTTACTTTTTTTAAATGTCCAGAGTAACTTTGGAAAAAAACTCATATTTGAAAAAAAAGTTATCTACATATTTACTTTTATGGACGAAAATAACAACAGAGCAGTAAAAACAACTTAGCCCTTGAGCCAACTCTCTCTACTTCTACATGTCTTAATTAATTAAACTAATTATTACAGCTAATTACAGAAAATTTTCAATATGGCAATTTTCTAATGCTCCTAAAAGATTTCCTCACGTCGAAATATACATTTGGTTGTTTTAGATCAGTTTTCTGGGAACCGGTAGGAATTTCGTTAACAAAAAATAAGATAGAAATTGTCATCATCTGGCAATGGTCTATCTGTTTTAATAGGTACCTACTACATAAATTATTATTGCTTTTCTTAAAATATGTTTCCCTACCAAATTTGATGACAATCGGTTGAGCGATCCTAGTTATTAAAAAAAAACGAAAAAAAATATGTAAACCTGTATCTTTTTCCACAGCAACATTTTAGTAAGGCATATTTAGCTATATCTTCATATTTTGCTCCAAAACTGTCATTCCTACTCTGGCACATCATTAATGGTTCACCTTATATAATATTTAAAATAATAAATTTTGAAACACATTCTTTTCTGATGAGGCCTGTAAAGTTCACAAATTATTTTTACTAAAAACATTAGCGCATGTAAATTTATTTAAATTTGCATGCGCAAATGTTAAATTATTTGAATTTTTAAATTAATTTAAATTTAATTTTAATTTAAAAATTACTCTTCAAAAAGACTACAAAATAATATTTATTTCACACCATCACAAAATTATACTTAGATCAAACATTGAAAAAAGATACTTGGTGTTTTAGAATTTTTACTAATGAATTTTTCGCAAAATAATAATGCATCTTATGCAGTAAGAGAAACCCACACGATAATCTGCAGTTCTATATGTCTCTTTATAGAAGTAGGTATGTCGAATTAATTTGAATTATCTTAATATGTTTAAAGGAAATAAAACAAAAAATGTAAATTTTGGCATATCGCTGAAAACTCTTTTAACAATCTTATTTTTCTGTTTTTTTTTTAATTAACTTACAGTTCATATTCTTACTTCTCTAACGCAATAAAATAAACTGCTTATGTTTCACACTTTATGATCTGTGGTTTGAATATAAATATATTGCCACAATCTTATTATTTAGGCAGGTATATGAAAAAGGGTCACGCGGCCACGCTCACGAAACGCCTTCACAGTTTTTTTGCAGATTAAAATAGTAGCGCTTTATTTTTTTCGTTTGAATAAATGCGTATTGTTACACAGTACGACATCTAACAGGAATTATGATAACTATTTAGGTCTTTATTAAGGATTGACTCTCTTGGTGTAAATACTCAAGGCTGGTGGGTCGTCGACAAATGACTCGTACCAGCTACAAGACCATCCTCCGAGTGTCTTTTACAGGAGAACGTTCGCAATGTAAATTTTATTGTATTTATTCTAATAACGGATTAATTAATTTTTAATCGAAACGGGATAAATAATTTCTGAAATGCGTAGATGAGAACCATGTAAAATCACCAAAATAATTTCCAACAGAGATTTTCTTTAAATGTTTGTGTCGGTATTGCTAACGGTATGCTTTTGAACCTTATTTTTGAGATCTAATGATTGGCTTAAACCATCTTCATTTTTTGGAACTTAAATTGCCGGAAGTACCTAAAGGTACGGATTCGCTTGTGTGACTGCGGCTGCGGCTCGCGACTGCGACTCGTCGCCGACCAATAGGCAGTCTAAATGCTGTAGTTGATGAGAACATTCAGACTGTCTATTGGCTGGTGACGAGTCGCAGTCGCACCAGCGAATCTGTACCTTAAGAATGTCAGATAAGACATGTGGTCCTTACATAACGGTGTTCCGCCTCAAACTACGGACTCTTTTAAATAACCAATTCCCTAGCAGGTGGATAACTCTCAATGGACCAATAAGGTGCCTGATCACTAGATCTAAACCTAAACTACTATCAGTATGTAAATTCGAAAAACTTTTCAGCCTCTCTTAATAATTTACGTAGTGATTATTGTTTTTTATCTCACTAATGAAATGAAATGTAAACGGTTTATTATTTGATACGTTGGAATTTTGTAACTTCAGTATTAAATATTTTTTAAACTGAAACTTAATTTGTTAATTGCATACTTTTAAAAATAACTTTTTCCACGGTCGGGAGTAGAAATCAGTTTCTATGACATCAAAATGAAAACAGAAATAGTCGATTATTCTCAAGGGAGTATAATGCTCCCAAGGAAGTTTACATTATGCAGAACGTTTTTCATGCAAAAAAAAGATAACATTGAAATTATTTATTGACATTTAAATTAAATGTTACATTTGTACAATTTTCAAAATTAATACTAGAAGGAATATTACTTTCGCTTACATTTACAGATTTTGTGATTGCGCTAGTAGTGGTACCTACTAAAACCTGATTAGCAATTTTGGTCTTATTTTCAATGGAGTTCTCGACATAACCCTCAGCGACTGTCGTTGATTTCCAACCAGCATGACGCTTTATTGTCGTGATATCCACACCAGCATCTGCCAATAATGTCGCTAAAGATCTTCTTAAGCAGTGACTAGTATAACATGCAGCATCAGGTAGTTTTAAATACGAAGCTACTACACTTGGAATTTTTCCCATGGTATTCTTGCCAACTGGCTGCGAACTACATTTTCCTCCTTTGTAGTACAAAAAAGGCGCTTATGGTTGACGTGGGGAGGACGAAGGGACAGGTATTTTCGAAACAATTCAAGCATATTTCCCACATCGGTAACCAGAAAGGTTCGTCTTTGTCTTAGTGTTTCGAATTTTTACAATCAAGGAAGAGCCTACATCTTCAATATCATCTACAGTTAAATTGACTAGTTCATCAGTTCGACAAGCTCCAGCAATCCCCAGAATTAATCCAACCTATAAAAAATCAAAATACTTAATAACTGAAATAGGTACCTAACAACAAAAATAATCTTACCTTAATCATTAAGAATTCGTTGTCATCTGCACTTGATAGAAAACGGTCGATTTCACCCTTTGTCAATATTTTAGATTTTTTCGCTTGATATCCGTCTCCGGTTCTTTTCAAAAATGCGATCAGCTTGGGGAATTTGCTTATATATATTTTGTCGTAAATTATCAAGCATGACTTAACCATAGAATATTGCGTCCATAATGTGGAAGACTTATAATTCTTTGCATTTTCACTGAAGTATGCCAACAAAACATTCTTGCTGTATACTTGAACATTTTTCTCGGCGCACCACTTTTTAAATCGATTGTAGGCTATATCGTATAAAGATCTTGACTTCGTAGGCAGCAAATTGCTTATTGCAATATTTGCAGCCTCCACAATCTCTTCCGACTCACAATTATTCATTGTGCACTAAACAAACTTTAAACTAAACCAAACTAGCACCTTAATTTGACAATTCTTTTTGTTTGTTTATTTTGTAGTTATGACAATAACTCAACGACTACTAAATAAATGCTGAAATCCGAATACAATAATTCTGGTGCTACTTACTTCATAATGACAAAATATGTGTTTTTAAGTTAATGAGACCGTGGAAAAAATAGTATATATCATTCGGGAGAGATGCTATTTTGTTCTCGGTGCATTGTAGCCCTCGGGCTTCAAATTGCACCTCTGCCAAAATAACGCATTTCTCTCCCTTATAGTATAATGTACTATTATTTCATTCATTACATATTTTAACATATAATAAGTAGGTACTAGAAAAATATTTAAATTTGGCAAGCCGAGTCAGTGACAGTCTGAAAAAAGGTTTAGATAATGACTTGAAAATATTTCTTTTCAGCGTAAATATGCTTCTAAAATTCTTTTTATCGCGAATTCGTATTATAGGGGCGAGTGGGACAATATCGCGCACGCAGTGACGTTTTGCCCGTGTTATAAATAAGTAAATATTGCTGACATCTAGCGGTCGATCACTTAAATACTGTAGAGCAGTGAATGATTCGTTAAATTTTTATAGGCGACGTCAGTTGAGTTTTTTTACAATGCTTGTATATCTTATAATATTTGTGTTACGTTTAATAAAGCACGGCAAGTCCTAATTTAGTATTTGGATTTTAAGTTTATTTTTTGTAGAAATTTGTTATATCTTTGTAAATTATTTTAAGCCTGAATGTTAAAATTAATCCATTAATTAATTTATTATTTCATTTATCCAGAAGCACCTTGGGGTAATACCGCGCAATCCCAACATCTCAGAATCAATGTTGAGAGATAAATTAATAAATGTGGAGCGACTCAACGAGGTAGAAAATCCATATTTACTCCCTAACAAGAAGAGGAACTAGTCAAACATACGAAAACCTTAGCCAAAGTTAGCCAAACTGTTATGGAGTGACTTCTCTTAGTCTTAGCTTAGTCTCAGAAAAACGGTCTATGATTTTGCAACAAGACATGGAAAGAAACATGATTTTAATCATGAAAAATAATTTGCTACATCTTTTTCACATTGAATGTGAAATGGGACCTGTAGCAGCATTAGCAGATCCAGTAGTGAAAACATCAACATCAACAGGTTCAGTAACCCCTCAGTTGTGAATGTTCAAGAGTTGGCTACAATTCCAAAAAAAGCAACAACAAATTTTAATAAGTTCACCTCAATTAACTAAAATAGTTGAAAGCATTGAAGATAGGTGCAAAGTATTTATCTATGTAAAAAATAAATATGATTTCTATCACTTAGTTTCTATTCAATTACTTTTTAAACATTTGTGAAAAAATGCTCACTTTAAACTACAATTATATGTGCGCTACAGTATGCGCATCATTACCCCGCAGGATGGGGAATTTCTTAGAATCTAAAAAATTATAAATGAACTAAAATCATATTAAGCACTTCTTAATGAATGCTGATTATGTCGTATCAGTTTTAATTTTTCAAATCACTCATGACCTAGTAATGAATTATTATTTTCTTTAGGTGCGCGGAATCCCCCCACTCTCCCCTACTCGTTTTTCCCCATTTTTTCTTAAAATTAATGAGACTATGACTGAATGTATATACATTTTAGTTACTGAACGGCCTGTCAATTATAATAATTGGATTAATTTTTTGTGTATTTTTACATCAAAATTTGAAAAAAGTACATACTGTTAGTAGCTCCCCATCCGGTTGCAGTTAAACTTGATGGGATGTCATGTTGAAAATATAAACAGGCCGGGGATGCCCTATCTCCAAAGGAAATTGTTCCATTGATTTCTATTAGCGCTATGTCGTTATGCATTATTTTGCCATTGTAATCTGGATGCATTATTGCCTTCTTTATAATGTAATCCTGTGGGTTTATTTCGTCCAATTTAGTAACCCCTAGTCGAGCAATAGTTGGACTTATTTGACTTTTATCTCTAATACAATGAGCTGCTGTGAGCAGAAACTTGTCTGATATAACAGTTGCACCACACTTCCACTCTGGTTTAGTTTCATTCTCTTTTGGATATCCCAACACCGCCTGTAATTAGTAAAATGTTTGTTAGATAACATTCTGACTTTTATGTGCTATAGTCACCATATACACGTTCAAGTATACATATTGTGCAATAAAATGTATAATTTATAATGCTCAATACATAGAGTCAAGATATTTTTGAATAAAACTCAGTTGCCTAAAATGTAGTTAAACAAATAAGAGTGAGATAATATAACACATACATTAAAATAATTTTTTGAATGAATTGCAAAATAGTGTTAAAAGCTATTATGAAACTTCATATTCTGTAACTCTGGAAAATTTCTGTTTCTTTCAATGAATTTTAATAACACTTATTTGTTCTCTAAACTAGATTTGGAAGTTATTGATAATTGCTACCTTATGCAGTCCAAATTATTGCTCAATAATATTGAACTTGAACTTATGCAGGGTTAACTATGACTAAGTACAAATATTTTAAGAGTGGAAAGAGAAAAATAAAAATTATCCTTTAAAAAAAATTACAGTCATTTATAAATCGATTCTTTTTTTCTAAACTATATTATCGTCGACTATGCGACGTGTCCGCTGCGAGGTCGCAAAGCCGCTCAGAATAAATGGGCATTTTATTTAACTGTATGCGAAGTGTGTTTTGTTGGTAGTGGGTAGCGGTTGTGTAATGAAGTGATTTTAGATGTCTCGTAATTTATTTATTTTATAAATAAAATAGTCCGTTAAACCAACTGAAAAGTGTTTGGTTGTTGTTGTGGTCCACATTGAAAGCCGGTCGATGCTCAAACCCAGCCAGTGCGAGGTAGACTACGACATCCGAACACGCATCTATCAGCGGTCAGACGCGGCCTACCACCACGGAAGATCACGTAGAGATGTGCGCTTGATCCAGCAGGCGATTCTGAGTCCAGGGCAACCTTTTTAAATATGGGAAAACGGAAAATTCAGTACCTATTCTGGTTCACGAGGAGCTGTGTTGTCTCTAGCCCTCTACGGACCAAATCTGCGAGGTGTCTCTGAAAACCGACCAGTGCGCAGTCACCACCTCCACATCAGCATTAGGTTTTCATCTAAACACCTACTGTAATCGTGATAAGTCCTACCTATCCGTCGCCACCCGAAGACCTGCCAGAAATTATTAGTGGCTGACGAACTTAATTCACAGCCAACCTTGGAGAAACCGATTTTGCTGAGAATTTTCAAAGTTCAAATTGGGGACCAGTGTGCAGTCGTCGACCTCTCAGTCGCATTAGGTCTTCCAACTACCGGCTAATAAGTTGAGTTGCCCTCCAGAGAGCGAGCCAAGCATTACTGTCTGGAGACCAGAAGATTAGCCGTAGCAGCACAGTATAGAAAGACCAATAAGGATTCTGAAATTGGCTGCACTTTCGCGCCAAGCCAATTTCAGAATTCATTCGTCACCATTTACGCACTCGTTTTGGTTTACGTTTCGTAGTATAACCACTTGTGTGTCTTTTCGTTTTGTGATATTCAACTTCTTAACTTATTTGAATTGCGTTTCAGTCTTGGTTTTAAATTTTACTATTTTGTTATATCTCTAAAAAAAATAATTATAAAAGCATGAAAAGAACCGGGTCAAGGTACAAAAAAGTGTAATCTAGTAGGAGTTTATTGTGTAGTAGGAAGTTGCAAAAACAATGCTGGAAATTATACAGATATGGTTTTTTTACTCCCAAAAGACAACAGAAGGTAATTTTACAATCATTATATAGAATTATAATTATAATAAATTAAGAACATAAAATATTCCTTATTATTTTCCGTGTATCGTTTTTTGTGGTAATGCATAAAGTTTGTAACGGAGGAATATTATTTTCAACCAGCATTACATACTTATTGCAATTTGCAGACAGTATTCCTTTCTTATTTTTTATGTTTGTAAAATTGATTGCATTTTATGATTGAAATTCATGTAACAAGTATTAAATAAAATTGTTGTTGTTTTAGAACGAAGCAGTGGGCGGTTAAATGTAAGAGAGATTTTTTGGTTAAAAACTTATATAATTTTCGAATATGTGCTTAGCATTTTTCACAAGAAATGTTCAAAAATCAGAAAAGAAAATGCCTTACGGCAAATGCTTACAATATTTTCAGACGATATAGTGGCAGGTAAAAATATTTAACGTTTATTTTGAAATAGCTATCAGTATTTGAACATATAGAAATACATATTTAGAACATTTTTGATTTTGTGTATACATATAAGAATGTATTTTTTCAGAATTATCACAGAAAAATGTGGAAATTTGAATGCAGTCTTGAGTTTGTATTGAGAATTATTTTGGTAGCATCAAACAACAAGGAGAAAAATCTATTTCACCAACTTCTATATAACTTCAGGGATTTCATTCGTAAATTTGTGTGCGATTGACGTCAAGCAATGCACTGAAATGTCATGAGTCAATGCACATTATATAGGTACTTCCGATTAGAGAACCTAATTCAATTTCAGAATTGCTTCTGAAGAAGCGAACATACACGTCTCTTGAAAAGTCAAAAAACCTAAAGCGACACGGCAACCAGCCCAGGAATTGTTCAACAAAGTTACTTTTGTTTATAAGTCAGAAATAATTGAGTATGTTCAATTTTAAATATGAATGTACACCCGCCATAGCTTTATGCAATTTTTTTGTTAATGAAATAAAATATTTATATAAATTGTATTTTATTAAATGTCATAGTTAGTGTTAGTTGTCATAGGTGGGGACATCTCTGTTTTATTTATTGTCTTCAAAGTTTTTATACGCTTGTTAAATTATTAATAATAAACCTCTCAAGATACTTATTTTAAAAATTTTACGTATTACGAATAATACTATATATTCATAATTTATTAGCTCGAAGAATTTAAACTGTCATGACAATTTATTTCACACATCTAGTGTTTTTTGCTAATTTAAACAATAATTTGTTGTATTATTTTTAAAAATTACACGTATTTCACAAATTTGCATGTTTACATTTGTAGTAGGTCACCTATTTGAATTTCTGGTGACTCGAACAAATATATAAATCTAGAAAATGTACTTATATTTGCGGAAACTATAATAAAATTGGGTAAAAAGACTGCTGGTAATAACAGTAATATTAATTACAAATAATGAATATATACGTAGTAGTAAATTAAAAACAAAAAATGTAAAATAAATTCATACCAACTTCTATTTATTTTTTTCATTATTTAAACTATTTACATTAAATTTACTGTTTATAGATAGCTTATAAAACCAATATCATTTACTATAAATTTTCAAAATCATATTAAATTTTGAGTTACAATTTAAATTTTGACAGTCACAGGTTACAAAGTAAATCACGCCATAAACAATAGTGAAGAGAGCCTCACTCCCAAGTGGGAGTGATGCTATCTTCACTTCAAACAACAAGGTCAAAGAATTCGACTGGCGGATTACATTCATAAATTTGTTAGCTGTCCCTACTGGTCTTTCTATACTGTGGTACCAGCACGCAGCCGTAGCAAGTTCAGCGCATCACCAGTACGCATGTCTCCGAATTCCGCCGGTTGAGCTGTTAAGAGAGTGAAATCGGAGGGTTAGTTCCATCTTGCCGTTACTAGAAGGAAGACGTGTCCTACCACGAGCATTGGAAGCAAGTAGAAAGTTGTAAGGAACACATGGATACTTTTAAGTCTCTGTCCGTCTTACCTGACTTGTGATCTGTTTGTCTTGCGGTGGGTTGCCTTGATCACATATGTTAAACCTAACTGCGCGTTCGGAGGAAGGAGGCAACGGGCAACTCTTTGCTCTGAAACGTAGGCCGTTCTCTGTCTATTCTGCGGCGTGGTGACGGAGGCTGCCTTGATTACTCGTTACTCTAAAGTGTAGGTGTAGACCGACTTGTCTTGTCATTTTATTTTTCAATGCAATTGCCAGCCGTCCTGCCAGACCTTCTCGATGAATCATTTCTGTTTTTGATTGATCTCTCTCAGGAGTGATTGTAATCAAGTATAATAATTAGAAGTAGTAATTGCTTGTTTGCTTCCTCTCTTGTGGTATTTAGTTCGTAGCTTGCCATCGCTTGTTTACTAGCGACCGGCTAACTCAGTAACACTCTTTGCAGAACCACCAACACCCGTAATCGTAATTGCCCCGCATTTACCGCTTATATATACATTATATATATATATATATATATATATATATATATATATATATATATATATATATATATATTGTGACTTTTATTCCGCTCCTGAAGTCTAACTGTTTCCCATAGTTATAATGAGTGAAAACGTAGTGGTGACAGTTTGGAATAATTAGAGAACGGAAACCGAATGCAAAATTCTGCAGTTAATCTGCATCTGCAGCTAAGGAGTTCTTAGAGGAGTACCCCTGCAAGGATACAGCCAAGAAGTACCTGGTTATGTCTAGGACAAACCTTCATCTGGTGACAGGTATTCAAACTGGACACTGCTGGCTAAGAAAGCACCTCTATAACATGAGGAAGTGTGATACACCTCTTTGTAGGGGTTGCGAACAGGAAGACGAGACAGTACTTCATGCACTGTGTGAGTGCACTGCCATCTCGTCAATAAGAGAATCCGTGTTGGGAGAGCGATGGCCTTCTATGGCCTACATTAGAGAGATCCCCCTGAGCAACGTCACCACCTTTTTCTCCTTATTAGGCTGGCTGGCGGCTTAGGTGGACTGATCCCTAATGGGAGGAGGTACAAGAGGCCCAATGGGGCCTAAGTGCTGTAGCCTTTTTGCTACCCTCCCCTTAATTCCAGATTCAGACTGCAGCTAATCAGTTAACTGTTTCCTATCATATTATTATTAATAAAAATGTTCAATTTTGCCATTTGTACATTTGGAAGCACTATAAAAAACGACTACATGGTAGTTAATAGGAAGTGGACAGTAACTGACTTAATTACAGTGTTACTTTTTAAGAATAAAATATATTACTGGTTCTCGTTGCCCGCTAGGTTCTATTTGCTCCGGTATTCCCTATTCGATGTGTAACAGTCCTGTGGAGGTACGAGCGAAAAAAGTAAGAAACTGTAATGATTGTTTAATTATTCGAATGCAAACTAATGTATCTACAGAACAAACAATTTATACATTTGTCCATCTTGAAATTAAAACATATGTCGCCCTTCCTGGCGTCTTTGCTGGTTACCTTCAGACACAGCACCTATTGTGGCAACTAGTTGAAATATTGTTTTTGGTCTTGTTAAATGTAAACACACTTAAGCAAACAATTATAACTAAAAAAAATATTTACCATATGAGGATATTCACCCCTGTCGGCCGGTGCACCATCATTTATAAAAAATATAGGTTTGGAGTTATAGCCCTCAACGAGTTCATCACAAACTGAAAATAATGTAATATTAACTTGATGAAAATATATAATATAATGATAGCACTTAAAATTTACAGTACACCATAATTTTTACTCACCACTGGGTTCAAATACCTATAAAGGATTTTAAATACCGTAAAATAATTTTTGGGTATTTGAAATTTATTTCAGAGGTTTTAACCTCTGGTATTTCAAATACTAAAGTATTTCTGGAGTTATGTATCAAATAGGCGTCATTTTAAATCTATACCAAAATATGTTAAATTAGATAATAGAACTGCTTCATCAGATCAAGAAGTTTGTGAGCTTTTTTCTGAATTTTTTGCCTCAGTTTTTGAACCATCTGATATCCCCTCAGTAGTAAGTTCCACTGAATCTTATACAACTATAACGTTAGATAAAATTACTCTTGCCGAGGTTGAATGCTTTATAAAGACTTTGGATATTAATAAAGGTGCGGGTCCTGATGGAATACCTCCGACATTTTTTAAATACTGCGTGGAATCCATATCATATCCATTATATATTATATATAATAAATCACTATCTGAGGGAATTTTTCCATCTTATTGGAAACAAGCTCAAATTACTCCAGTTTTTAAATCCGGTCATAAAAATTTAGTTAATAACTATCGTCCTATTTCTATGCTCTCTATCCCTGGGAAAATATTTGAAGCAATCATTTGTAAAGAATTGTTTTTCAAAACTAAGTATTTAATAAGTGAACATCAACATGGATTTTTTAAGGGTCAATCTGTGGTGACGAACTTGGTTCCATTGATTCAAAATGTAATAGTTTCTATGTATAATCATAAGCAAGTGGATGCTGTGTATACTGATTTCTCAAAGGCGTTTGATAAAGTTCACCACAACACTCTGTTTGTAAAGCTTGAGAATATCGGTATACATGGTACTTTGTTAAATTGGATAATGTCGTATGTACGTAACAGAACACAATGTGTCAAAATTAACATTTGTTCTTCGTCTTATGCTAATGTTACTTCTGGTGTTCCGCAGGGGTCGCACCTTGGACCTTTGCTTTTTTCTTTATTTTTATATGATATTGGTGACTGTTTTTCACATTCTGAATTCTCTCTCTACGCTGATGATTTAAAGATTTATAGTGAAATCTCAAATTTAATCGATTGTCATAATTTGCAGATGGATCTGTCTAGATTTCAGGAATATTGTCAAAGGAATAAATTATTGTTAAATATAGATAAATGCTGTTCTATAACATTTTCACGACTTCCTGCTAATTACGACTGTGATTATTTCATTGACAATTGTAAGCTTAAGAAGACCAATTCGGTGAAAGACTTGGGAATTATACTTGACTCAAAATTGACGTTTGATTTACATATTGAATCCATTGTCAGAAAAGCTTATCGTAATTTAGGTTTTATTATGAGGACGACTAGAGCATTTACTGATCCCAAATCTATAATTTTGCTATATAATTCCCTTTGTCGAAGTGTTCTTGAATATGCTAGTATAGTTTGGAATCCTACTTATAATAAATATATTGATCGTATAGAGAGAGTTCAGATTAAGTTTGTTAATATTTTAAATTATAGATTTAATAGACATCTTCATTTTGAATCGTATGACATCAGATTGAGACATTATAATTTACTAAAACTATCATCTCGTAGACTGATTAATTACGTACTTTTTATTTATAAATTATTTAATCACAATATTGATTGCAACTATATCACAGAAAATTTTGACTATAACATTAAACAGCGGTTAACTAGATCAACTAATCTATTTCACTTGAAGTTCGGTTCTACAAATTATTTACTTAATTCTCCAATTTATTTAATGCAAAAAATATACAATGAATATTTTAATGACATAGATATATTTTATAACTCCTTAAATCAAGTGAGAAATGATGCCATATCAGTTTTTATGTAGTTATTGTTTTTTAAAACTTATTTCTAATTTTTTTTTGCTGTCTAGTTTAATCTAGTGCTAGAATTAATTAATTTAGTTTATAAAATTCTCAATTTATGTATGAGCAGTGTCTACACACAGTTTTTATGTGTAACCCTATTATTGGAATTTTTGTAAGAATTCTGTTGGGTTTCCTTAACTGTATAAATAAATAAATAAATAAAATACTAGAGAAATTTGATATACTTTATTTGCTTGAAAATTCAATTATTTCTTTTGAGTATTTAGACAAATAGAGATGGTATTTGATATTTGAAATACTTTTGATGGGTATTTGGAGCAGCTTTGACTACTGCACTGGTTACATACAACAAATTTTGAAGTGAAGACAAAAATGTAGTGCCTTATTCCTTCATTTGTATCTCTATGTATTTTTACTCGCTGAATCTGGGGTCCGTTAAATCCCATTATCTAATATTCAAGATTATTTTCACCTACCAAGGTCAAATCGAAAGATAGACATACGAGTATATGTATGTATACCACTGTACATATATGTGTTTGGGGTCGCTAGATCCAAATTAGGTGCTTATCCCATCAGGTTAGCTACAAGGTCATTCTAAGGCCAAATCGAAATATAGTTATACAAAAGAACAAAATATAATATTTTTATCTTTTTGAGGTCGCTGAATTCAAATACGAGATTCGCTTGACCCCACCAGGTTAGTTTCAAGGTCATTTCAAGGTCAAATCGAAAGATTTGACCATATTACGTATTGGTGTTGCTGAATCCGTATCTGGGGTTTATTTAGGTCTCCTCAGATCAACGTAACCCGACAACCTTAAAACTCTAATACCCAACAAGACCCATAACTTCGTAACCGATGCATAGAAGTGCTGGAAACCACATAAATTTTAAGGAATTGTATCTTTTACAGCTAATCTAGCTAAATTTATTAAACTGGTTTAATGAAAATATTTATAGTTAAATATTTGACTGAGCTTAAAGGAGGCCACCTGAAGAAGTAAATCTAAAAATTCAGAAATAGGTCAGATCTCATCTATTGTGGTTAAATTTTCGAGTTCTCACAATTTCAAAAGTGAACATAGGTATTTATAGAATGTTTTCATTAAACCAGGTTAGTAAATTTAGCTAGATTAATTTTTATTTTAGATACTAATTGAATAGAGCTTTGTATATGGAATTGTTCATTAGCATACCTAGATGTTTGGTATCAGAGAGCAAACAAATTACTTCATTGATAGGAATTGTACGAGAATTGATTTATATTAGCTTAAAACACCTTTCTAATACACTAAAAAATGTTACAAAAGCTATTAATAAAGAATATTGGGTAGATACTGTGGATGTAATTCAAGGTTGGTCGGGAATTTAGTTCCCAGAGTAGTTAGTTTCACACAATATTGATAAAGCGTAAATACATATATATATATATATATATATATATATATATATATATATATATATATATATATTATATATACAGGGTCGGAAAACGCTGATGGTCTATCTGAGTTTACATGAGAGCGACAAAGTAAAGTATAGAAATCCGTGCAATAGACAAGGATAACTATATTGACGACGTTTTAAAATCTAAATAGTAGTATATATATATATATATATATATATATATATATATATATATATATATATATATATATATATATATATATTTTACCAGCGGTCGAAATTGTGGACAGTGACTAATCGCTAGCTTGTTGACCAGCGCGACGGGCGAAGCGTGTGGGGAGCAAGATTTCATAGGCGTACTAAATTTGAATGCGATCAGATATAAGAAATATATAGAAATGACAAAAATAGTTCCATTACATAACATCCATTATTTTTAGAGTAGAAACAGTGATATAATAGTTTTTACCAATTTCGAGGCATTAGATAATAAAAATTATAAGAATTATTTCAAAATTTAAAGTTTTTATCTTGTCAATTACCCAAGGTCGAAAATAATAGAAAGTGACTTACTCACAACACAGAGATGAGTACGGAAGGGTAAGGGTGGTATGGTTACCTAAGCGTGCCCCTTGAGAAGAGTTAAAGCACACAAAATTATCAAAAATAAGTTGACGTCGGCTGAACCTAGCACATTAACAATTTACTTTAAACGTGTCCCTGTTCTTATGGACGGTGATTGCCCACTACCACCCACTTACACCTACCTGATGCGCACTCTGCAGATAACACACTTAAGCCTTGTCCTCATGGACGCAAAATTCACGGATTTCTGCACGAATTTTGCAACTTCTGTTTTAATTATTTATGGCAGGAAAATCTCAACTTTTCACAATTGCAATTTGCGATACTGTCAAACACTACAAATATTAATGCCCCTTTCATTATTATGTAGTGTTAATAAGTTTGTTTTGAACTTCTGATAATATACCATGGCAGTTTCATGATGAAAATGGTAGAAAATGTTATAGGTAGTTGACAACATTTGTTACAAATAGAAATTTTTCCGTTAAATAAATCGCGCAAATATTTGCGAATTCCGCATTGAAAAGGACAAAAGGCTTTAGAATACATACACACTATTTACTATTGGTTACTAGCACTGTCACTATAACGGTCACACATTAACACTTATTATATCGTACCGCTTTCCGTATGACCTTCATACGCCCATGTTTCGTCAAAATTTAATATATTCTTCGATCCAGATTCTTATTTTTTAATATTTATTCTAATTAGTTTCTTCGCTATATCACTAATTCGTCCTTTCTATCAGTATACTCTTTTCGAGTTCATTTATACGGACTAAGTTTCATCTTGTAAGATATAGCAATAGAATTTGTATTTGGAAAACTCATTTTAAAAATACAATCTTCCTTCCGCGAGTTTCCATTACTTTCCGTTCCACAGTTGTACTTCTTTACGAGTTCGAGCATTAAATATCAACTTTGAGGATGTGTGGTTTCAACAAGACGGTTGTCCCGCTTATAATGCACGTCAAGTAACAGCATATTTAGAAACCACATTCTCTCAGCATCTTATTAGTACAAGAGGCACTATTCCATGGCCCCATAGATCGCCCAACGACTTCTCTCTTTGGGGGCATTTAAAACAGGCCATTTACGGACATTCACATGATAGGCCAAGTAATTTAGTCAATTTACAGGCCCAAATTGAAGACGTCCTACATAATACACGTAAGAACCGAATTCTATGACAGATTAGGGTATTGCGAGGCACAAAGGGGGACATTTTTGAACAACTTATTAGTTAAACATCAACATTAATTTTTTTCTTTCTTTTTTACTGCAATAAGTTTTAAGTTTATTTATGTTTTAGAGTTTTAGTATTACTTTCTGCCAGAGCGGCTATTAAATAAATACAAAAGCGGAAAATAATTGCAATTATTTTCATACACCGTTAAGTGGTAGGTTTATGAAATAATTCTAAATAGTTAAAAGTACGTAAGAATTTGCTTTGTTTTAAGCAAATGCGTCCTACTCTGCACATAGAAACATCGGCACTGAAGCTGCCAGCTGCCTGAAGCCTGAAGCTGACAGAGGCCTGTCAAACTTCTGGCCAATCGGATGCGCTCGGTTAGAAGTGGGAGCGACTGCTCAGATGTTATTCTAATTTATAAAACGTCGTCAATATAGTCATCCTTGTCTATCGCACGGATTTCTATACTTTACTTTGTCGCTCTCGTGTAAACTCAGATAGACCATCAGCGTTTTCCGACCCTGTATATATGTATAAACAATATATATTTATTGCATCTACCTTGATAATGTTACTCTGCGTCCGTGATGAAATCTTTCAGAGAGCAAAATAGCTTAAAGAATCTGAAATTGCATTTCATTGATTCTCTATTGATTACTTCCAACAAAATTCTGAAAATTTCAATAAAAGACATCTCATCAGGGTTTAAAGGATTCAGAGCAACGTTACCAAGGAAGGTATGATAAACGGATGCTGGTCAATTGACTCTAAATGCTTGATTGAGATATACCAGAAAAACAACAGGCTTCTGAATGAAGATAGAACTAGATATCCGCTCGTAAAACTGAAAACCTTCAAACTTAAGATGAATGGTATTGTAAAATATTAATATTTCTTATCCTTAAGAGTTAGGGTTTAAGCTCTAGTATGCATCGGTAAGTGTTATGGGCGTTACTGGGTTTTAGAATTTTAATTAACCCTCAGATTCTAATTCAGCGACCCCAAAAATATTAATGTATGATGGCTTCGATTTGACCTTAAAATAACCTTGAGGACCTGATAGGATTAAATGAATTCCGGATTTGGATCCGACCAGTGGCGTCTAATTTCTTAAACTAGTTAGGCAAGTAGGCGCATAAGTACAGTATTATTTGAAATTGCTCTATTTTGTTAGGCGAATAAATTCATTTAAGTAAGATTTTTTTAACTACCTATTAACAATTTTTCCGAACTTTCAAATTAATTAATTTTTGATTTCTATTTAACTCGCATTCTCCAAGGCCGTTGTAATGTTTTATGTACTTGTACTTATCAATGTTAATTTGCAGTTTGAAAAAAATACAATTACTAATTTTATTATGAAATATTATATTATATATGGGTACATAGGAATTACATATGTGGACCATGATCTGGTTCATTTGCATATCCATATATCTATTTCAGAGAGTAAAATTACATACGTCTAGTTCATCGGACATACCACTTTTTTGTGGTGCTATGTTATTTATTATTAAATATTATTTGAAACCATTTAGTTTGCTCATCAAATAAAGTAATCTTATTTTAATTATAAATCAGATAAAATAAAGTATTTCTTTGTACAACATTTTGATAATGCACCAAGATGCACCTTGGAAACTATAACAATTCGACAAATCCTTGAATGGAAAAACTTTGGATCATTCTATTACTAACTTAAAGGTCGGACTGACTGTTTTGATTTTTTAGATATTTCGAAAAACAGTAAATGTTGCATATTTGAAGTCGGCTGTAATTTTTCATCATCTTACAAACAATTTAAGTGTAGACTCAGATTTTTTAAATTCTATGAAGAATAGTTATTAAAAATAAATTTTGAAAAGACTCGTTTCAAAGTCACCATTGAAAGAAAAGAACTAGAAGAGGTAAGTCACAAATCTGAAAAAAAAAATGTAGTGGGCAAACTACTAGATATTATTAAGATCCAGGCACAGAATAGGGTACAACAGAAGTGCCACTCGACCTTCCCACCAATACCAAGCCACCATGTTTTTAGAAGTTATTTTATTTGTCACCAATGTAAATGTAATTTACCTCTATGTAACATGTAACCACAAAGTATGAAATATATTTGTGGTTACATTTTATATGGTTCGATTGAGATGTACTTTGTAGCTAATTTTAAAAGTGTAGAAAATACGAATGAACAAAATTAAACATTGCTAATGTAGAGTCAGAATAAACATTTAGGAATGTTACTGCTAAACTATCCAAAAAGATAGTTTACACATTAATTATATCCAGAATATTTTCACCTTCCCTTAAAGTTGCTAATAAATTTAATCTGTTATTTAACATAAAACTGAGTCTTTTCATCACTTGGTAACCCTAACTGGCAGATAAAATAGTGTTATTTGGAGTTTAGCTGGAGATAACTATTTATCAAGAAGTTAAACCTATAAAATTTGAATAAAAGATGACATTTCTCGTCAATTACATGTAATAATAATTAATTAGTGGACTACATTTTCAAATTTGTATGGTTTTTCATTTTTAACAATTATTTTACATGCAATAAATACAAAAACAGATAATTTTGAAGAACTGGACAATTTATTTGATACTGGAACGAAGTAGAGATTTTATGTTTCATTTATTCAGACCAATTGTGGGGGACCTCATTTTATCAATAATTAATTGTAGAGACTGCAGAGAATAGAACTCAAAGGTAAATAAATATAAGTATGAAATTTCATATTTTTTAAATTGAATGTCGTGAGAATAGAATAAAACTGTCTAATCCGCATAATACACATTGCTCTTCAAATGATCATGAATAGACCTTCAGCTACTTACTTTTTCACTTTATAAGTTTGATAGAAGTTTATTAAAACCAGTTTCAGTGCCTTAACCTTCGGTTAGTTACTTGGACCATAATAAAACCTTTAAAACTTAATCGGAAGGTGAAAATACTGACCCTTAGGAGTATAAATCAACAATTTGATGAGTTCACTACCAGTTTATTGACAACTGCTATGAAAGTCTGCAAACCAAGCCAAGATCCCTTGTTGAAGAACAAAACGAAACTTCAAATGTTGGCCTCAGTTAGAGTGGAAGTACGTGAGCAGACCTAACTGGCAATATATTTCTGAAAAATATTCATTTTTGAAAAATTACTGTTCACTATGGGGTTTCTTAGTTGTGCAGAATGACTTGTTAAAAAGGATATGGAAGATTTCTCATGGCAAAAAAGAATTTATTAACTTTACCAGAGGTTAATAAATCCTCTAAATTTCTCAGAGAAAAATATCATGTAATATCAGTTATCTTATATATTTTTATAGATTAATTACTCAGCGGAGTAATGCCCCGACCAGTCTTGAATTTTTACACAATATTTTATTATTAGTTTTTGTAGATTTTTTACTTTATTATACATTAACTTATTAACTTATTATTATTAACTTAATTAAAATCAATGTTCCTACAATTTTCTTCTCGACACACAAGGCAAGAAATAACTCCATAAACAAGATTGAATTTAATAAATATCGAAAATAACATGCATTAGATATACACGACAGTGGTTAAACCGACCTTGATGTGGTGGTAGAATCTGGACCGAGTGACCGAGTGGCCATGAGGTTATCGAGTATCCAAGAATTCCAAGTTCTGCTGGAGGTGCCACCCCTCCCAACATGGATTGTAAGGGAGGCGATGGCGACCTGCCTAAGACGTGAGTGGTTAGGGGGCAGAAGCGGCCATAAAAAAGCTGAATCGACGATAGTACAGTACCCTAGGTTCATATAAATAAACAAAACTTGTATTTACATAAAAAAATACATTTATTTTCTGGTGTGTGCCAAACTTGGGTACCAGGCTATGGGCGGTGCGCCGTAGTAGCCATACACTAATTACATGTACCATATCATTGTATAAATAAATAACCATTGTATAAATAAATATAAAAAAATTCTATGCAGCCCCCTCATAAATACCTAAACACATTTGTGTCCTTGACCACTTTACACTCTACCACTTTCGCTGTAGAATCTTATATAATGGATGCGTGGTGATGACAAGACCGTTCGTAAGCTGTCCCTATGAAAGCAATCTGAATTATTCTGAATTTATATGAAAATTTGTATACCGAAATAATCTTCTTCTCAATAATTTCGCTATGTCTTGAAATAGTAGAAACCTATTTATTAAGAGAATGTTTCGCTTCTTGAGTCTAGATAGCGCGGAATAAAATATCTATAAATCTATTTAAATTTATAAATAAGTAGATTTGGAACATGATGCCCCCTCTGGTAGAAAATAAACTAATTAATAAGTTCTCAATATTCCAAACAAAGGAAATATATTACTATATTTATTTATACAATGACCATATACACATATTACTTACACTCTTTGGAGGTTTTTGATGGCATTGGGCCAGGAAATTTTTCAGTGCTATCAAAATTTCTACTATCAACTGATGGACAACAAATTAATTCATCCGCACCGACGAATCCACACCTTTTGAATCCAGGAGTACTTGTTTGTTTCATGGATTCTAAAGCCATAGTACAATTTATCACCCGCTTGCAAATCCCAATAGTTCCAAGCAATTTACAAGGTGATCCTTCCTCTGCAAAGCAAAACAGTATTTTTTTGTACAAAGTAATCTCATTTATTTCATCAATTATGGAAACAGTATTTTTTCTACGTTCATGCAAAAAACAAAACTTTATCGAACTATGTTTAGTGAAAAAACTGATTCTTTATTGTCCTAGTGCAATAAAAATTTTATTGCACTCATCTGAGATTCTACTATAGAGTTTTGTCATCATGACAAACATAAACGTTCAAATCGACGCCATATTTAGTCTTTTTTCTGTGAGAATGGTAAAAATAAAGATTGAGTTAAATTGTTTCTGACATATTAGTTCCTAACTTTCTCAGTGCAAATTGATAATGCGAATATTTTGCTATTAAATTACACTTTTTTTTCTACTCTTAGTGTCATCTAAATAAAACATTTTTTTTTGTTTTTGCATGAACCTAGAAAAAATATTGTACTCGGCCTAACGGTCTCGTTGGACAATTTCACGTTGCGTGCAATAAACACTTACTTTTTGCACTTGTTGCATAAATAACTATTAAGCATAAATATACTCGTCGCAAGATACAAGTTTCCAGCTTGAATCATATACGAAGGAGTACCCAAAGAAAACGAGAATTGTTTTCTGTAGGCAGTGAATTGACAGTGCAGTTCTCAGTAGTCACTTGAAAAATTAAAAGAATTCATATTCTCTCCAAGGGTATTATTCAAAGCTTCCTTTCCATAAGCTTCACGAAGTATTGCTTCCGACGTTTTTTTTTTAACAGGAAACAGAATTTGACGTAACAAGGTGATTGGACGAGGCACTTAAGAACCAGGTCAACCTTGGCCACCCAAATCACCCGATATGAACCTTATTGATTTTTTTTGTTGGGAGATACCTCAAAACATTAATTTAGAAGGTTCACAGTGAGGAGTTACGTCATCAAATTATAGCTAGTTGTGAGCTAATCCTAGAATGTATGCATGTATTCTAGCTGCAATTTCAAGAAGATTTGAAGCATGTATTTGTGCTGAAGGTGGGTATTTCCAACATCTGTTATAATAAATCGTAGTAAGATAATTTCATTGTTAATTAATTACAAGAACAAACGACTTACCTATAGGAAGTTCGTTCTGAATTATATGAGATATACTCGTCCAATTAGATAACACATGTAGTAACACAGTCGTGTTTTTTGTCGAGCACATTTAAAAGATGAATCATCACAACCAAAAAATGATTCCATAACTTCTCTTTTAACCGCTAGCCGGACATTCATTGCACTGTTGAAGTTAAAAAGCAAAATTGATAATTGGGAGGGCTCACAGGGTGGGACCTATCTAATTGAACGAGTATATCTCATATAATTCAGAACGAACTTCCTACAGGTAAGCCGTTTGTTCTTGTAATTATATTTCGATATCCTCGTCCAATTAGATAACACATGTAGATGTTTAAAGATAATCAATTTTCGTTTTGTTATTTTAATATAGCATTTTGCTTAGTTATACCATTTATTTGAAATTCAAACTATTAGATTACCAAATATTTTTATGCAAACCTTTCCCAATTTAACAAATATCACCTGTATAGATATTATAATAATGTTTAATTAATTACGTACAAGTTGACTGACAATTGTTTTACATATAATTAGCAATTATTTCTATAAAATTAAATTTATGTCGTGTATGTAAATTTTAGCAAATATTTTCAACTTTTGGGCTATCCAATTAAATTTTTTAATAGTTTCGACATTAATCTCTATACTTTATAAGCTGCTGACGTACTTGCGTGTCTAGTACCACAGCTTAAACCACTTAAATCATTTGATCCAAAGTCGTTGGCTTTTCTTATAACTAAGATTTGAGAATATTTAAAAGTATTATATTTTCTGAGAATTCGTACTATACTACGTATATAGCTGTCAAAATTTGAGCAAATAGGGATTTCCAACACCATATTTAATTTAATAATGCCATCAAGGGCAAAGCAAACTACCAATATATATAATTTGTTCCTTAAATGCATAATTTTATTTTATTTATTTATTTCATTGTTATATTCACTGTATTGTATACACTCGTAATTATAACGAATATTACTATTTTAATAGAACATTCTTTACTACAGCCACATTCATATTCGCTGTTTCGCAATTCAAGAACTCCACAGCAGGCTAAAAAAGATTAGACTATGCTCGCGTCAAGAATTCAGACGTCTTACGTCACGGCTGACGTTACACATTTGTTTTTATTGTCAACGTAATTTTCGATATTTGGTCGCGTTAAAAACAATCTTTTTTTGCAATTTAGTGCAATATATAATGTAAACTTTTAGTGTAGTATATAGTTTAATTACTATCAGTTGCAGTTTTTTAAATATTTTGATGAAAATATAATAAATTATTCATTTGTTCGTATGACGTAAGTCGTCTGAATTCTTGTCGCGAGTAGACGCAATGGAGTGGAACTGCTGGGTTACGAAGCACTAATTATAGTAGTATGATAGTAACTGACAATTTTTTGAGTGTTTACTCCACTAGCTTCCATAATATTTTTATTCAGCGGCTTAAACAGATTCAGATGTGATACAAAATTGCTTTAAATTCATTGAAATTAAGTAATACTCATTTGTTATTTCTAAAAACGATAACTTTCTTAATTATTTTAATTAGCGAAACACAGTTCAGGATGTTCAACAAATCAATTGAAGTTAAATACTGGTTTACTATTTCAATATATCTGTAATATAAATTTCTATACTATATTTTCTCTCTAATAATATTATTTATATTGATTTTAGATTGTATTCTAAATAAGGAACCAATGAAGCTAACACAATAAAACAAACATTACTAATTTCTTAGTTCTCTTTTCTATCGCTAAATTTTCTAAGGAATGTTATATATCATTTAAAACTTCGCAGGAATTCCAAGTTACATTATTCTTAGTAAAACTAGATTTTCATTCAGAATGCAACCTTTAGAATCGATTTGTTAATAACTTGTCGGTATTCAATATATTCAAAATTAAAGATATGAGTTAAGTATATAGAACAAGAACAAGAAATGTTATAAGCAAATGAATCTCTTAAAACGGGACAGTGGGATTGGGATTTGCAGTGTAAAGTAAATATATACGAGTAAAACAGTTATAAAGTCTATGAATTGAGTACTTACTTTACATTTTGAAAGGCAGACGTTTTTGCCTAAATGAGACAAAGAGAAAGGCTATGTCAAATATTTGAGATGAGGTTAAATTCATGTTTCATAGAAAATAACGAACAGAATTAGTTAATAGCGAAAATAATAATAAACTATTAGAAAAGTAAAGGAAAAAATTGTTAATGACGTAAAATTATTCATAGGTATAACAGTAAACCTATCTGATAGTTAAAGTAACCAGTCAAATGACTGAATGAGTATTTATTTTTCTTTAATGTATGGCAAGGAAGATTTTGCTTCCCTAAGTAAGAAAATTATTAATGACGTTAATATGAACTTTGAATAAATAGTAATAATGCCTAATAAAGGTATATTTATTTTCACAAAATTTTACGAAAATGTGGTATACAAAAATACTATATAATTATACATGTATATACACATATATACACAATTATTCATAGGTATAACTGTAAACCTATATGAATAACAGTTAGTTAAAACCGTTTAACTATTAAAATTAGTTAAATGGCCGTATTTAGTTTGTTTTATATAAGGTAAGGAGGATTTTTGGTTTAATTTCAGGAAAAATAGTAAAGAGTTAAGATAGATATAATCCTTAGTCTATGAACGGCCTTATTTAAGTTCTTCTATATATTGTCTGAACATTTTTGTTTTTCTTCCTTAGAGATAGATGATTCTAGATCTAGTGTGGTTAGAATTCTATCATTACATACCTATTACTGGCATACAATTCTGAAAATATTCCTCTAGATACAAGTTCCTATTGATATATGTAAACTCATTTACATGGGCCTAGGTCCAAAACTTCAAGTGATTAAAAACAAACAATGTTCTGTAGTTAATCGATTGTATTCAATAATTTTATAATTTTGGCATATCAGAACCCAACACGTTCCATGTTCATTTCGAAATTACTGCTGCCGATTGTCTTTAATAAGTTATCGTAATAAAAATAATGTTTGTGGGGTTTCAAAAATTTTGTCTGATTTAACAAAAATTAAATTTTGTGTTCACTATTAGTTTGTACCCAGCTGGTTAGCTATAGTGCAGTTTCTACAGCAAGATGACATGCACGAAGTAAACATCTTATATGTAGCAAATTACTTACAACATTTTCTGAGTTGATCCTCCCGTCTGTCATACACGCAGCTCCATAATTCTTCATAAAACGCACTCTTTATTAATTTTTGCGCCTATAGCTGCATGATCGGTAAAATGCAATTGTAAAAAGTAATATGTACACCTCATATTTTTATTTTGGAAAAATTTTGACGTGACAAAACTGGCATCGCGCTTGTCTAGTTGGTAGTGTCAACACAGAAATATACCTTTTCAAAATTTTCGAAATGGTTCTTTATCCAGTGTACTGAAAAATTTTACAAATGCTTAACGTAAAAATATTGACGTACTTTTCAATGTCTGCAATTGTATGATAAGATAAGATTAAGATATTCTTGCAAATACGACAAGATGCCACTGCATTGCCGTACATTATTTCTGGAAAATGCATTTGTTCCAAGTCAGTTGATGAGGAAGATTTAATAATTTAATATCGTATAGGTATGTACGTTTATTAGCTACGCTGGTGATTCCTCAGAACCAGCTCTATTAATCAGCATGGTTTTCTTTTTAAGATTATCATTACAAAGCCAAAAGTGCAGCCTAATAGTCCTTTTGCCGCCTTTTAACACTAGATACGTGTTATAGAAACTGGTGGTTTAGAAACTGTCAACAATTCTTTTTTATTGAAACTGCAAACGTCAATTCCACTGTCCCGTTTTAAGATATACATTTGCTTATAATATTTCTTGTTCTTGTTCTGTATACTTAACTCATATAAGTCAACTATCTCTCAATCTTTAATTTTGAATATATTGAATACCGACGAGTTATTAACAAATCGGTTCTAAAGGTTGCATTCTGAATGAAAATCTACTTTTACTAAGAATAATGTAACTTGGGATTCCTGCGAAGTTTTAAATGATATATAACATTTCTTAGAAAATTTAGCGATAGAAAAGAGAGCTAAGGAATTAGTAATGTTTGTTTTATTGTGTTAGCTTCATTGATTCCTTATTTAGAATACAATCTAAAATCAATATAAATAATATTATTACAGAGAAAATATAGTATAGAAATTTATATTACAGATATATTGAAATAGTAAACCAGTATTTAACTTCAACTGATTTGTTGAACATCCTGAACTGTGTTTCGCTAATTAAAATAATTAAGAAAGTTATCGTTTCTAGAAATAACAAATAAGTATTACTTAATTTCAACGAATTTAAAGCAATTTTGTATCACATCTGAATCTGTACAAGCCGCTGAATAAAAATATTATGGAAGCTACTGGAATAAACACTCAAAAAATTGTCAGTTATCTTTTTTAGCCTGCTGTGGAGTTCTTGAATTGCGAAACAGCGAATATGAATGTGGCTGTAGTAAAGAATGTTCTATTAAAATAGTAATATTCGTTATAATTACGAGTGTATACAATACAGTGAATATAACAATAAAATAAATAAATAAAATAAAGTTATGCATTTAAGGAACAAATTATATATGTTTTTAATAAATTGTGACCGTTTTCTATAATTACATTAGGTAGTTCACTTTGCCCTTGTTGGCATTATTGAAAATATGGTGTTGAAAATCCCTTTTTCCTCAAATTTTGACAGCTATATACGTAGCAAAGTATGAATTATCAGAAAATATAATACTTTTAAATATTCTCAAATCTTAGTTATAAGGAAATCCAACGACTTTAGATCAAATGATTTAAGTTATTTAAACTGTGGTACTAGACACGCAAGTACGTCAGCAGCTTATAAAGCATAGATATTAATGTCAAAGCTATTAAAAAATTTAACTGGATAGCCAAAAAAATATTTGCTAAAATTTACATATACGACATAAATTTAATTTTATAGAAATAATTGCTAATGATATGTAAAACAATTGTCAGTCAACTTGTACCTAATTAATTAAACATTATTCTATACAGGTGATATTTATTAAATTGTGAAAGGTTTGCATAAAAATATTTGGTAAGCTAATAGTTTGACTTTCAAATAAATGGTATAACTAAGTAAAATGTTATATTAAAATAACAAAACGAAAATTGATTATCTTTAAACATCTACATGTGTTATCTAATTGGACGAGGATATCGAAATATAATTACAAGAACAAACGACTTACCTGTAGGAAGTTCGTTCTGAATTATATGAGATATACTCGTCCAATTAGATAGGTCCCACCCTGTAAGCCCTCTCAATTATCAATTTTGCGTTTTAACTTCAATAGTGTAATGAATGTCCGACTAGCGGATAAAAGAGAAGTTATGGAATCATTTTTTGGTTGTAATGATTCATCTTTTAAATGTGCTCGACAAATAACACGATGTGTTATCTAATTGGACGAGTATATCTCATATAATTCAGAACGAACTTCCTACAGGTAAGTCGTTTGTTCTTGTAATTAATTAACAATGAAATTACCTTACTACGACTTATTATAACAGATGTTGGAAATACCCACCTTCAGCACAAATACATGCTTCAAGTCTTCTTGAAATTGCAGCTTGAATACGTGCAAACATTCCAGGATTAGCTCACAACTATCTATAATTTGTTTGTTCTTGTAATTATTTAATGGTTCCAAATTTCTTAGCTAAAAGTACACTGTTATTTTTCTCTTTCGATAATGTCAAATGATACAAGGGAGATTGCTTGCCCATCCAAATATTTTTCTTAACATGTTGTTATGATTGTATTATTATTATTCTATCGTAGTAGGATAGGTTAGGCATGCTTTTATTTTGAACTCTTTATTTAAACTACGAATTTGGATACGGTTTCTTGCTATTATTCATAACAATCTTGCGTGAGCGCGCACTTATAGTTTTTCTGAATATGTGTTTTCGAAATTAATTTTCTGCTTATACAACTGCGCTGTGTGTTCACCAGCGATCAGCTTTTCTAGGTATGTTCTTTAGTTGCACACCCACTGAGAAGAAGTAGCGCGAAACCAGGGGAGAGTCATTTTGATCCTGTGTCCACACACTGGGACAAAACGACGGAAGGGAAAATAACACGTGACTTTGAACTCTCACGGATGTGGGTGTATAAAAGCCACATGGTGTTTCCTCTTTGGCCGCTTGTACCCATGACCAAAATGGCCTTCGCTTCGCGTTGCTTCTCTTCAGTGGGCGTGCAGCTTTAGTTCTTTTCCGATTTTTACATTTAACATAATCAGTAGTGTCATTTTATAATTTTTAATTTCATTTCCCATTCCAAATGTATGTCTCTGGATCGCATATTTCTACTAACGATCTATACAATTTTGGTTTTAGTAAAATTAAGTTCGATTTTGTTGAGTACTCTGTAGAAAATGGTAAAAGACTTTTTCTAAAGATAAAAGGAACTGTTCTCTCCCCTTTGTTTCTAGTATGCTGAAGTAAGTGGAATTAAACATCTTTTACAATACCTAAATGGATTACATAAACAAATGACAATTTTCAACTTATTTTTACCGTGCCATATGATCGCAATCAGTTATTGCGGAGAATGTTGACACTGATATGGGTGTATCTAAATAACACCGAAAAAATGTAACGGGCGATTCTTTGACGAAAATTAGTAGGGGTCCTTGGTATAATTTTTTTTTAAATAACCCTTCCCCTCAAAAAAATCAAAAAAAATATAGTTTTCTTTTTTATCTTCCATATACATCTAGCTAAAGAAACCAAACTTAAAAAAAATTAAACTACACTTTTCGAAATGTTTGTAAGGGGTTGAAATAATCAACCCCTATGACATTTTTTCTTATAATTTGTTTTCGATTTTTTCATTTACTAACTTTTGAATGTCTTCAAGTTTTTTCGAAAAGTTAAGGATTTATGAGAAAAAAAAATTATATTGTAATGCATTTTTAAAAAGTTGCGCTCTTTAACATGAGTGTATTTTGCCCAAAGACCTAGCAATCTGTTCTTTGCAATGGAATCCATAGAAACAAATCTCAGTATCATTTATTGTTACTGTTTCTTTCTCTTTCAGTAGTAGTTTTGATGGTTTTGTGTAGAAAATATTAGTTGATAAACCGAAAATAAGGTTAACTATTCGAATTTAGAAATGGCAGATATGCATTTCACATAATATGGAAATGTTAACCGTAATGCTTTGGAAGCTAATCTTTACAAAAAGTAATAGCAGTATATTTTCATATAAAATTTTAAATAGGTGTTTAGTCAAAAAAATAAAATTGAAGGTTTGTTTACACACTGTATAATTAGTAAGCAAACTACCTACATAAAACTCTTTTTTGAGAAACCAAAATATTCCATTTTATTATTAATTTTGTAACATAATAAATACATATTTTTTTAATTACTTAAGTACCTTTCCACATTATTTGAAAAACCTATGATATAAAAACTTACCGTTGCATTTTTACGTCTCTCATTTCAACACGTACAAATTGATAATTTGTATTAAAAGAGTTCGTTATTATAATTGAATCTCGTACAGGTAGATTTAACGAATATACTTTTATATTTAAATAACATGCTGTGAATTTTAAAGGTACTTAACATTTGCTAATCTGTTTTAATTTAACAAAGAAAGGTACTTGTCCGAGTATCGAGAAGCTGTAAGAGGCAATGACGTCACGTCTCGCGAGCGCGTAATTTTAATTTGATCACGTATATTTCGAAAACTGTTTGCTGGGTTGACCATATATATAAAATAAAATAGTATAATTTCACGTTTGATCAAATGACCCTATGATACTTTCTCTTTGTTGCTATAGTTGTGGCAAGAATTCAGACGACTTACGTCACGGCTGAAGTTTCGCCATTGTTTTGGTTGTCAACATAATTTTCGATAGTTTGTCGTGTTAGAAACAATATTATTTTGTAATTTAGCGTAATATACAGGGTGAATCTTAAATAAGTACAAATATTTTAACTACTGGTGTAGTTCGTCATATAGATCAGTCTAGTGAAAGCCATTTTAAAAAATTTCTAATATTTACGGAGATATTAATTTTTTTAAAAAATACCCACATTTTGAGGACCGCTGGCTGATTTCTCATCCAACAACCTAATGAAACATGATTTGTTGCGAGGTTGCCATATCTCCTCCAATTATACAATATTGCGTTTCCTTTAACGTAATAGTTCTATTTTAAAAATACTTGTTTTAAGCATAAGTACAGTAAAATTGGGTAAGTAGTATGATACGCAGCAATATTAACATAAATTTTAACATCTGAACTAACCTTAAAATACTTAAACGATTAAAAATGAATTTCCGCAAGTTCAATACTACCGTAAAATATTTAGGAAGATATTACGTGATATTACTATGTCCAATGTTCAAAAATTATACATAAACGTGCACACAAGCTTACCTGTTTGTTAAAAAATTAACTATTTAATCAGTAATCCACATTTCACAAGTTAAATGTCATTGTACACTGTTAGAAAGGGACACAAAACACAATTTCCTTAAGTTATTTTATGAAGAATAACGAAAAACTATAATTTTCACACATTAAATTTAATTTTCGCCACATAACCCGAAATGAGTTAATATTAACTATTTCGAATACAGAACCATAAGTGACTTCGCACTTTAATCAGTGAAAAAATTTTAAAAAATAAAGGTACAAACAATCACAATATTAAATAACAAAATAAGCAGCTTGACGTATGCGTTTAATATAAAAAAAAAAATGTATAAAATGCATACATTTAGACGGCAGATCCAGCAAAGTAAAATATTTTCTCTCTAATGAAATGTGTTGTGGGTTGTCGGTACAAATGGGAAAGGGAAATATGCTGGACGAATTATTAAGAGGTCGATTTATTATGGGCTTTTCAAAAGGCGCAGCTCGAGACAGATTTCATGAAGATGTTTAAAAATGGTATATATCGCATATAAAAAAAGCTGGTCAGAAAAACCATCAAGGTAAGTTTTCAGTAATGTGCCTACGACAGGTAGGTATCACGGGCAGTAGGCGGAAACGTCGAGCAAGCAAAACTATGCCTAAGGATTGACAGTCAGTGAGATTGCGATGAGGTTATGTTGATACCGATAAAAGAAACACAAGTGCAAAGACATCTAATATTTATGGTAAGTGAGTTCATAATTCCACTACATGTAAATATAAGAATATTGGATGTTTATATAAATATATTTTACAGAGCACTGAGAAGACGTTCGATTTACTAGCTCAACTAGTTATCCACTAGGATACATTAAAATTCCAATAATCTAGTGACTTACCAGGATGATCAATGTTAATGTGCTGAAAAGTGATGGTGGACTACCCTTATTAGGAAGAAATTTTTATGATGGTTTTAAGTATTCATTCACTTTAACACAGTTACAGTACTGACGACGATATACCAGATGTTGGTAAAATCTGAGGTAAGATTAAGTAAAGTGATGTATTATTTAAAAAAATGTAGTCAGTCAATATAAAAATGAATTTTCGACTAAATTAGGTGTTTTGTAGAGATACTGTACATCTGGCACCTAAGGATACAATGGTACCGAAATTTTTTAAAGCATAGCCGTTTCCTTACGGAATTAAGGTTCAAGCAGATATGGAATTAGATAAATTAGAGGGAGTTAATATTATTCAAATCCTAGACTATAACGAATGGAGTACGTCTGTAGTACCAATTATTAAATGTGATGAAACTATAAGAATTTGGGGTGACTGTAAGGTAACAGTAAATATTATATTAAAAATTGATTCTTATTTGCTAACTAAAATAGAAGATCTATTTAGTCAGTTACAAGGTGGGTTGGAATTCACCAAACTATCTTAGGTCTATCGACAAATTTTATTAGATAGCGATTCATGTAAACTAACTGTAATAAGACAAACACAAAGGTCTGTTTAAGTACACCAGACTTTCTTATGGTTTATCGTGTATTCTTTCTAAATTTGTCTAAGAAGAGTATTAGTATTTTTAGATATACTTATTACGGAAACCAGTAGAGATGAACATGGTTTTAATGTAGAAAAAAATGTATGCAGATTGTCTGATTAACTACTTTATTTAGTAAAACTGAATTATTTAAAGAATTGGTAGTTTATTTAGATCATAAATTTAATAGATTTGGATTAGATTAGCGGTTAGTAATATTCCAATACCGATTAATCAAACACAACTTAAAGCTTTTGGTTAAGTTTTATCCGAGGTATTATCATAAATTTATACCAAATAGTTTAATTATTTTGCAACCTATAAAATTTGTTAAAAAATATATTTATTGGAATTTGTAAGAAAAATCAGACAGCTTTCATTTATATTGTTTTGTGTTCATTTCAAGTATTAGTACATCATAACCCTAATTTACCTCGGGGCTGTAATTTCACATGTTAAGGGATAACTCAGAAAGGCCGATTGCCTATGTGTCTCGGAGATATAATAAAACACAACAGCAATATTCACAAATAGGAGATACTTTAGCTATTATTTTTGGAATCATAAACCTTTGAGGACTATTTTTAACCCATTAAAATGATGATATTAAATATGTGACTTATTACCCATTAAAGACTATTTTAATGAGATATTGATGTAAAACAAATTAAAAATTAACAAAAAAATAGATGTTTTATTAAGGCAAGTAATGAAATTTGTAAATGATGGATGGCCGAAAAAGTTTTTTTAGCTTTGTTTTGTACAAAAATAATTTCTAATATTGTTAATACTTGTAAAGATTGTCTTTCTCACAAAAACAGCCCACCAAAAGCTCAATTAATACTATGAAAATTTCCTAAGATTGCTCGGAAACCTTTACATATCGATTAACTTGGACTATTTCATAGTAAGTTTATGCTAATTATAGTTGATGCCTGTAGTAACTGGATAGCAGCATTTGTGACTAACCAACTAACACTAAAACTTGTACAACCATTAATATTTTACGTAATGTTAGAACCTAGAACATACTTGATATTAGTGCCAGAAATGCAAAAAATCTGGAAACGTCACTCAAATCAATGATCAAATCATAGATCATATGTTTGGCACTAAAATCAATATGGAAATTGAAAATGTAAATAAACCAATTGAACAAATTGACGAAATATTTGTAAGGATAAGTTTGTAAGTAGTAGTAATAAAAAACATAAAATTATGTAATTATTGTAGATAGTGACATAATAGATAAGGAACAAGTAATTGTACTGTTAAGAAACCTAATAGACTTCAAATTAAAAATTAGTTGCAAAATTTAAGCAGGGATTGTTCTATTAGGCTTAGTAAGGGCGCATGCTCCAACAACAACTAGTTTATTCAAAACCTGTTAACACTTTGGAGCAACTGCGTGTTCGTATAGATAACGCAGGAGATATGATAAGAAGAAATATTACAATTTTTCAAAATGTACGTGAGTCGATGATAAGAAGAGCAAGAGCATGCTTAGAAAGCAATGGTGGTCATTTCGAACATCTGCTATAATACCGGTGATACTGACAGTGCAGTGACAGTGATGTGCATTCTTAGTGAAGTGCAGTGATAGTGACAGTGGAGTGTAGTGACAGTGGAGTGTAGTGACAGTGGAGTGCAGTGACAGTGGAGTGCAGTGACAGTGCAGTGCAGTGACAGTGGAGTGCAGTAACAGTGGAGTGTAGTGATGAGTTCAGTGATAATGATATTAGTCTTGTGAGAAATCAGTTGGAGTGTAGAAAAAATGATTATAGATCACATTCTGGATCTGTAAGTAGAGAATCTGTTTTATGTTTTCAGTTTCATGTTTGTACATAAACGTACTTTACTGGTGAGGTATAGGTATGGCAATGAGGGGAGGAGGTGGCCATACACATTTTTTATAAACAGTCATTCTTTGACATGTCTAAAAATTCTAGTTAAGCCTTGTCTTCATGAACACGAAATTCGCGAAAATGCACGCGTTTTTTATTTAAAATGGAAAAGTGTCAACTTTTAGCAAATTTTATTATTGCTATTTTCATGCATTATGTGGGGTTAGCAAGTTTGACTTGGGCTTCCGATAATCTGTCATGACAGTCAATGACAGTTTGATAATAAAAATAATATAAAATGTTACAGTTGACGAAATTCGCTAAAAGTTGAGATTTTTTCCCACCATGAAATAATTCGAGCGAATATTCGCAAATTTTGCGTCCATAAGGACAAGATTTTAAAACTCCCTTGAAGCAAAAACATTTGTGTAACACTGGCAACACTGTGAACCACACGTTCAGTCTGCAGCTCTATGACTTATAAAAGTATGAAAGGGTCTGTCTAGGCCAGCGGTCCTCAACAAGTTTTCTGCTGAAAAATTACGAAATTTATTTAAAATTTCACTTTTTTATTACTGATTTGTTTGTAAAAAAACTATTAATTATGTGTTCTAAACACCAAACTATACTGTTGGTTAAAATATTTGTACTTATTTAAGATTCACCCTGTATAGTGCAAATATTTAGTAAAGTATACAGGGTGTCTCAAAATAGAATACCATACCATTAACCACATATTCTTTGGACAAAAATAATGCGACTTTTCTTATGCCATTTTTTATTTGGACGTCCCTGTTTCAATATACAGGGTGTTAAAGTTGCATTTTAAAAAACTATTTTTGTTAATAATTCCATTGTTTTGTAAGATACACACTTGAAATTTTGCACGTACTTTTATCTTATTTCGGCATATTTATTTTGGGACACCCTGTATAGTTTTATTGTTCTTAATTGCAGTTTCTTAAATATGAAAATATAATGCATTATTCATTTGCTGTTATGACGGAAATCGTCTGAATTCTTGCTGCAACTATACAAATGTTTTCGATTTTCTTAATTTATGATTGCTTATTCTGCTGCTTTCATCAAATTATTATCATTGCCAAAATTTGTAAAGAGACAAATGAGTTGCTTTGTATATAGATTATATTGAAATAAAGTATGATAAATGGTACCAGATAATCTTGTAGCTGAGAGTTGAGTTACCTGCCAGGTACCTCCCCGGGTGGCGGATAGGGGAAGCCATAGGGTTTCGGCTCTATGGCGAAGGTGACTATAAGCAGGTCCACTGGGGCTAACCCTCTGACTTGGGCCTCCTGCAAAAGCATCTCCGCGGATCAGCTCCCACCTGTTTGTGCCGTGCGTGACGACCCGTGTCGTCGGAGGAAGGCTGCGTGGTGACTGAGCAGGCCGAGCCTGCAACACGCCACTTTGGTCTGGAATTTGGCTAGACGGGCGGCTGGGAGTTAACCCACTCCCAGTCAAAGGTTTGCCACCGTCTGCGCGGGACAAATACCACCCAGGAAAAAGTGGGCCGCCAATAAGACTGAGCACCCGCAAGGTGTGCCACCTTCTCAGGCAAAACCACTTCCTAAGAAGGGAGGGCATCCACAAGGAGCGCTACCTTCCAAAAAAAGGATTAGGTCGGGGACTACATCGGATACTACTCCAATGAAACACAAGAGGGCTAAACAGGCCCCCTCCACCACTACCTATAGTGAGGCGGCCCTAGGGCATCTTAGGGTTGCCATTATTGACAAGGATGACAAGGACAACACTTATGGGAAAATTTCCATGGATAAGGAGGCCCTTGTCAAAAGATCATTGAAGAAGGAGTTGGACAGGAGTCTTCCACCAACTCCTGACGCTACTCTTAAAACACCTGAGTTTCGCTCTTGGACATACTCTGGTGAGATTATCAGGGTTGTCTGTGAAGACAAACTTACGCAGCTGTGGTTAATAGATGTAGTGGGAAGACTGCGACCTTGGGAGGACAGTGTTCTTGCCGTGGTGCGTTTTGACCAGCTGCCAAGGCTGACGGAAGCCACTCTCTGGGTCCCCGTGGAAACCGAAAGCGACCTCGACGAGAAGGAGGTGGTAATTCGCCGCCTGGCATGTCAGAACCCCACGACGAGTGTGAACAGGTAGTGCCTGTTCCACCACGAGGTTAAAGCCGACCCGCGTGGTCTTCGGTGTCGGAGACGAGGATTTAAGAACTCTAGAGTCAAGGTCGATGAGGATGTACTATATTTTTCAGTCCCTTGTTCTCAGGGTGAAAGCGAAACCTGGGCTGGTATCAACTGCTCCTAGACCGCTGGAGCAGGAGCAGATGTACACGGAGGCTGGAGAGGTGGAACTGCATGTGAATGCAGCTGCCTCCTCAACTTCTCCATCCCTGCAGGAAGCAGAGGAAATCCTTCCTGGAGCAGAATATACTTGCACCAATACAAGAACCCTGGATAGTCAAATCAAGTGTTTCGGGTTTAACTAAACTAACTGGGCGTATTTTCAGTACACCCAACACAAAGAGACTACAACACCTTTTAACATCTGATCTAACTGCCGTGAAAGTGGAATATGTAGTCAAGGGTAAACCGACTGTGATTGTCATGGTATCAGCCTAACTCCCAGAGGATTCGGCCACCCCACCACCAACAAGGGAGATGGAGGAACTGTGACACTAATTTACACCATGTAGCCTGGGCCAGTGAAGACAACAACACAAGAGGTAAGTCTTTATTTGATTATATTAACGCTAGCAACCTTTCTAGCAATAAGCAATAGCAATAAGCAATGAAGGCTGCGTAGCGACATTTGTTAACTCTAGAAGTCAGACATTAATAGACGTCACTTTAACTACAGCGTGTATATCTAAGGTAATCCAGAACTGGCATGTGGCAGATACTGCGCTACCTCAAGTCGGAAATTGGCATCTATACCATCGCTTATGCCGACGATCTTACCATGCTGGTTAGTGGAAAGTTTGAAGGGATTATTTGCCAAAGAATGCAAACTGCCCTAAAAGCCATTGAAAAGTGGTATGAGGACCATGCTGTGTCCGTCAACCCCAGAAAGACAGAAATGGTTCTCTTCACAAGAAAGAGGAAAATACACTACACACTACGTTAAGAGTAATACGTTATGCTTGATTCGAAGTTCATGGAATCTGCATTTGGAGAGAAGACTAAACAAGGCGTACATATCCTATGAGCAGTGCAGCAGGACCATTGGTAAAACTTGATGAATGAAACCAATGGTGGTCATGTGGATATACACTGCCATTGTGAGACCAATGTTAGCCTATGGAGCTGTTGTCTGGTGGCCGAAAGTCCAACAGATGACAGCCAAACAAAAGCTCAGTCAGTTACAAAGGATTGCCTGCCTAAGCATAACTGGAGTTATGCGTACGACACCTACCATAGCAATGAAGGTGATGCTATGTCTACCATATTTGGATATTTATCGAAAAGAAGTGGCTGCAACAACTACGCTTTGCCTCAAAAATACTGGTATTATACCTGATGCCTGTGCCTGTGGAATGGGAAAATGCCCCTTTTAGAGGCAGACACTGACAGTATTTCTCCCAAGTTTGTGTTTGACAGACCCTACACGGTGCTTTTATCAGGAATGAGGACACCACCAGCGAAGATGTAATCAACGTCTTCACAAACGGATAAAAAAAAGAAGGTGCAGGATGTGGCATCTATTCCAGATCTTTACATATTCGATACCAGTGGATAATGGATAGGCATGCTACCATGGTACAAACGGAATTAGCAGGTATAACCATAACCGCCAAATAAATTGCCCGTAGACATACAACGGGCAAAACTATTAGAATCTACACAGATAGTAGACAATCACTACTGATCTTACGTAATCATAAGATAACTAGATCAGCATGGGAATACCATCAGGCACTGGTAGTGGCCTCAACCAACAACAGCATATTTGTATGCTGGGTAAAGGAACACGACCGGTGCAATGGCAATAAAGTAGCTGACAAGCTGGCTAGCAGTGCAGCGAGTCCCAATATTTTTGGACCCGGTCCCTCCAGTACGCTTCCGTTATCAGAATTCGTTGAAATTATCAAAGAGGACACCCATAAAGAGTTTAAGAAACGTTGGGATGAAACAAATGGCTGCCAATTTGCTAAGGAGTTCCTAGAGTACCCCTGCAAGGATACAGCCAAAAAGTACCAGGCTATGTGTAGGACAAATCTTCGTCTGGAGACAGGTATTCAAACTGGACATTGCTGGCTAAGGAAGCACCTCTATTACATGAGCAAGTGCCAGACACCTCTTTGTAGGGGTTGCGAACAGGAAGACAAGATAATACTTCAGGCACTCTGTGAGTGCAGTGCCATCTCGTCAATAAGAGAATCCGTGTTGGAAACCTTCTATGACCTACAATAGAGAGATCCCCCTGAGCAACGTCACCATTTTTTTCTCCTTATTAGGTTGGTTGGCAGGTGGATTGATCTCCTAATGGGAGGAGGTACAAGGGGCCCAATGGGGTCTAAGTGCTGTAGCCTTTTTGCTACCCTCCCCTCAATTCCAGATTCCAGAATCTTGTAGCTAAAATATAACGGTTGGGCCAAACATACCATAGTTCGAAGTTGCTTCGTTTCAATGAGTTGAAGTGAAAATTTACAAAAACGACTTTTACCCATGACTCCGAAATGAATGAAATTTTAGGTTAAATATCTAATGCTAGTGGCGTGCATTTTCCAAAAAAAAAGGACTACTGACAAAATTGGAAAATTTTAGTTTTATCGATCCTCGCATACCGTTTACTAAAAAAACTCTTAAATTCTGCTCAAGAATGCCATAAATCGTCATTTTTAAAATAAACACCCTGTAACTTTAAAATGAAGTAGCTGTTTTGCAATTTATTTATTAAAAAACAAATTGAACACGTTAGCTTTCAATTTATTTTAAGAAGTACTATGTTCTATAAATATTAGTTATCATACACTAATCTCATAATGATTATTAAATAAAACTTCCTCTATTGACGTCAATTTATTGGCCAATTCGAGCTAGAAATTTTTCCACATTTTTATGCATGTATCGGTTTTCCCACCAAAAATGAATGAAGACCCATTATTAGCTTTTGTAGATTTACTGCATTTTAAATGCCCTAGAACACTACCTTGAAGGCCACCAGCACAGATAATATTTAATCTAGATACGTCAACGTTCAAAATAAACCTTTGGCGTCTACACAATGGATAATTTTTAAACAATGTGACCGCAATGACGATAAAACCGAAGCATTTTGATACAAAGTGTTGTATGATCTTAGGTGTTAAATACCTTATGAAAATCAAGAAGAATGATACAGGTATATTTATTCATATCGATGTCTCTTATTAGATCATCTGTAACTTTTTGCAAAACATTACAAGTATTATAAAGAGCTCAAAAGTTATTTCAAAAACGAACATTCAGGTCTCGCCATGGTGGTTATTTTTATATCGGTAGGTAGACTCCACAGATAATTTTAAATATGTTAGTGTTTACTTAATAACATGACTGTTTCTGTATTTTAGTATTGTCGCTGCATCCTCGTTACACCCTGAATACGCAGCAGCAAGAGCTTGGCAAATAATTATTGCTGACTTGATCTTTGTAACCTTATTGATAATCATTAACTTTTAGCCTCTTCCAGATAATCTTCGAGGAACAGTGGAATTTCCAACGCCTTTATTGAGTTCAAGTAGAACTCTCTACAAATCTTTTAATTTAATAATGGGACAAACAAAATCCGCTATGAAGAAAAACTGACCTTAATTAAGCAATAATTGATACGTAATAAAGAGTTATTAGAAATCGTTTTAATACTGCCGAATAGTATTCAGTACCACTTTATTTAAATACTGCTTACCTTTATTTTGTCCACAAAATGGGATTCCCTTATCCTTTTGTTTATTTCTCTGATTTTTTGCCCATTTAATGGTAATTCAGAAAAACAGTATAGGACAATATTTTGAGAAAATGAGGATAAGTTAACTTATCTTTATTTAATTTTTCTTCAAACATGCAACGGAAACTATTTAAAAAAGCGAAACACATTTTATTTTAGGTTAGAAAGATATTACAACGGATATGACCGATTACGGCCGAACGACCCGATCAAGCAATTAAGGGATTGTTCGACGTTACCTTAATCATGCATAATTATGATCAAGCACTGTCCTTATTACTGCCTTAATGAAACAGCATATATGCGCATGCTTAGATGTCAACATAAGGGAAACCTAAATACTGCTTAACCCTACGAGACGTCCAATAACTCTCTAATGCAATTAGTACTTTATAATAAACGTACGTTATACTCTGTCTATACATTATGGGATAAATAAAGTGTCTCAAACTTGATAATATGGGCCTACTGTGAGGATACAAAAAATTTAAATAAAATTTGGGACACGTGGTGCTAAATGGGATGAGGTAAGCTCCATTTTCAATCGAAAGTATTATTTTTGGGATTTGACAGAAACGACTAATGACGTCATCATATATATTATATATAATATGATGATGATATATTATTTTTTTCCAGAAACATACCAAAATTTTCTTCCTGTTAAAAAAACTCTTTTTTCTGTAAAAAGTCTGTTTGGAAATGAAAGAGAGTAAATAAAACCCCGAGATAAGAACCGGCCATGGGAGTGATATTTTGTTTCAGGTAATTATCGGGTAACACTAATGCTAACAGGTAATGGGTGTACATTAGTATATTTTACTGGATACATCATAGGGCAGGAGCCAGTGTATTGTGACAGATCACTCCAGTCTTACAGCTGAATATACGAAGACGTGCTAGTGCAGTAGAGTAAAATTCGACTTGTGTTTAGTGACTATTGTACCAGTGGATATAATATTGTTTGGGTAAAATGTCGAGCTTATCACATTACGTACCTGCTAAACGCGTGAAAAGATGTGCGCTATCTCAGAATGAGAAGATTATTATATTAAATGTATTTAATGCATTGAAACACCAAAATCTTACCAACAGTGTTGACGGCATCGTAGAAAAGTGTTCCAAAATGAACAGGGATTGGAAAATCTACAATCTACAGACCTTTAAAGGAAACAAAAAATGAACAAGATACTGTAAATCCCCCAAAATCATCTACAGAGAGATCAAAAGTCGTTATAGATGATTTTTTCAAAAATGTCATTCTCAGAAAAGTACACTCATTTCATTAAAAAAAAGAAATACCAACGCTAAACAAAATTTTAAGTGAACTTTTAGAGAACAACGATTTGCCAAAAATCAGTAGAAGCAAATTATGGGCCGTCTTACGAAAGTTGAATTTTTGCTGGAACAAGCAGAACAGGAAGTCAGTTCTTATCGATAAAGATGAAATTATTTGTTGGCGAAGATCCTGCTTAAGATCAATTAGAAAATTCCGTGACGAAGGGAGGAATATTTATTATCTAGACGAAACTTGGGTCAACGAGGAATATACTGTAACAAAAGTATGGCAAGATAAAAATGTAAAAAGTTTTCGACAAGCATTTTTGGATGTACTTTCAACAGGGTTCAAGGCACCTTCAGGTAAAGGGCGAAGATTAATAGTGACACATATAGGTAGTGCCAGTGGTTTTGTAGATGGCGGTTTACTTTTATTTGAATCTAAAAATACAGGTGACTATCACGAACATGAACGCAGATGTTTTCGAAGAGTATTTTACACAGATGTTGGATCTTATTCCTCCGGGGTCTGTAATTGTAATGGATAACGCCAGTTACCATTCACGGCAGACCGAGCGGACGCCTACGACTGCTTGGAGGAAAAAAATATGGTGAAAAAGGAACTTTTGACACTTGTCAATCTTAATAAAGATCAGAAAAAATATGTTATCGATGAAATGACAACAAATCGCCAAATAACAGTACTACGGTTACCACCTTATCACTGTGAACTTAACCCAATCGAATTAGTCTGGGCGCAGGTAAAAGGAGATGTAGCGCGAAATAATACGAAGTTTAAATTAAGTGACGTGAAAATTTTGTTAAAAAAATCCTTGGAACGAGTAACTGCAGATAACTGGCAAAGATGTATACATCATGTACAAAAGGAAGATGATAAAATGTGGAACCTCGATAATTTAATTGACTTTACTGTGGAACATATCGTTATCAATCTAGGAGACGAAGATAATTCATCAGAATATTCAGAGGACGAATTTTAATATACCTACTTTTTTATTTTCTTTATTGTACATTTTTACAACACTACATTTACTCACCATAATTTGAATTTTCAAAATAGATATATTTTTGTGTGGAATAAAAGTCTATTCATTAAATTTAAAAAAATATTTTGATAATAATATTGAATAATTTTATTTGAATTACTAAAAGCGCTCTTAACCCGGTTATGATGCTTAAAGTAGCCTCTAGTTTTGAAATGCTGTTTTTATATTGTTTACTTATAAAAGAAATGGCCCGAGAAATTGAAGCAGCATAGACAAAGACGGATTGTCGGGGATTAAATTTTAGCTACCTGCTACAATTTAGTGCAACGAGGTCACACAAAGTTTTTTTAAAAGTACACCTCATCTATACCGATAATACATAATATAAAAATATTGAATATAAGCACCAGTACTACATTTATTTACGATTTGCATACATAATAAGCTTTTATTACTTTCTTTCATTTCTAAGCAGACTATAGTATACTTTTATTAGAGACATTTTTCTGTATTACTTCCCGTTTAAAAGTTATAAGCAAGATCGTCTTAAAAAGAAATACCTCCTAAAAATCACATTAGCGGCAGAAGGGTTAAGTAGTCGTTGAAAAATAATTGAATGTTCGTTGTTTAAAGTGCATAAATGTCAGTAAGAATAAATAATAAATCTCGATAATTCTATAATATAGTTAAAACAAAAAGGTGATGATAACAATAACTAAACTGCTGGCAAACGCGCGCCCTCATACATACTATAATCTATTCTCTCCTCTCATTTCCAGACACATATCCAATCTTCGCCTAACTTCTTTGTAGGCTGCGTTTATGAACATTTCGCTATTTAACCACAGAAAATATAGCTATATTCTGTGATTTAACCCATTACAAACGTTTGTGATTTTTTCAAATGCTTAATATCTCGCGAAGATGTTTTGTAGACCTTATTTTTTAAAACTCTCTCTAAAAAAATCGAGGGGTGTTAGATCTTTAACACCACGTGTCCCAAATATCGAGTTTGAGGCACCCTGCACGTGAAAATAATTTATTTCACATAACTTGATTTTTCTAGGATTCATTGTACGTAAATCATAAAAATATTAAGAAAGTTGATTTTAATTTGGTACCTTGATTTTAGTGACACAAACTGATTATTTACACTAAAAGCAATGTTCAATTTAACTATTTTGTTAACAGCTGAAAATTAAAGCTTCAGTCTTTTAAATCTATTTTTACTTCATTCTATACAAACAAATTGTATCATTCACTTGACACAAAATTATTAATTTCAAGACATGAATTAATTATTTTAATTTTAACTATAATGATCTTTCAAAAACAAAGCTTATATATTTTAGTTTTAAAGCATAAAATCAATAAAATAAATATAAATTCAATACTCACTTTTTCGTGCACTAGTTAGTAAGTAGCACTGAAGCATAATATATATAAGAGGTAACAATTCATGCAATTTCTTCATTATATCGAAATGTTTAAATTATATTCTGTTAATCTGAATTTAATACTGATTATGAATATTGGCTTTTTAGGTAGACTTTACAAATGAAACTTAATAATTGTGTGGTGGAAACATTACTATTCTAAACTAGGTCTAAAATTTTAACCGCCCTTAGTTAACTACACTTAAAAGGCAATGCGGTGAAAATGGCCATAAGTAATCTATAATATACTGTACAAACCATAAATGATATTTTACTTATTAACTTATTTCTTAAGCATAACATTGGAATATAAATACTTCTCATGAAAGTGAAGTTTAAAATATACATATTTATATTTTTCACAAATACAAATTTTTATTTTAGAGCCAAGTTCTGTGCAGAGGCTTCTAATAGAGAAGATTTATTAGAAAACCTGCTCAGGATTAGTAATAGTTCATACAAACTATGTCAAATACATTTTATTATTATTATGTAAATAATATGTTTTCTAACGATTCGCGCAATAGATTACGCAAAGAGGCCGTTCCAACGTTTCCTTCACAAGATGGCTCATCTTCAAATTATGTAGATGATCATATTTCTTGTAGTCACTATAATGAGAGTCTCAAAACAAAATAATAAAAAATATTTACATTTTACTGCACTTTTATCTCCAATTTAACAATTTGCAAAGTTAAGTAAACATAATTTTTCTATTCTAAAAAATACTTATCTTCTGGTTTACGTAGATCATTAAAGCAAAAAAAAAATATTTGTCCACTAAACTTCAAACGTCAAATTTTAAATTTAAAAAAATCCCAAAAAAATGTAATTATCACTAATAACAAAAAAAGTAAGTAAATAAATAAAAATGTTTTTAGTGCAATAATATATATTTTAAACTCTTTTTTTTTTAAAGAGTCCAAAGAAGTATCGAAGAATCGAATTTTCACACTGTATGTTAATAGCAGTAAATGATGTGGATAGATATAACGTAAACTTTCATGTGGGATAACTACGCTTTCAGGCGCAAATAAAAAAATTTTATTCCGGTCCTGATCACCGATTCTGTAAATTCCATCGGATGCGCTATCGCACTCACATTTCGAGGTCATCGCAGAAAACTGAAAGCAGTTCAAAGTGCCGACAACGGAGTGAAACTGCTGGTCTACCTATGCTGTGCTTGTAGTTTGCACTTTTCAATCTCACCCGGTACGTACTTTAAAGACAAAAAAGCCCTTAGCTCTGTTACCACACATTCCCAACACGCTCTTACTATCATTGTATTTTTCGTACCTGCCCGGCTACGACGTGAACTAAGAGAGACAAAGGCATGTGATGCCTACAGTGTCCATTAGCTATCAACGTTAACGAATTTTTGTTTGCTATTAAAAAAGTTAAAATTGAAAAGCCAGTGGTAGAAGCTTTCATCAAACTATAGGTATCTTCCATATACCATGCCATTGAGTTATACAGGGTCGGAAAACGCTGATGGTCTATCTGAGTTTACATGAGAGCGACAAAGTAAAGTATAGAAATCCGTGCGATAGACAAGGATGACTATATTGACGACGTTTTAAAATCTAAATAGTCACCGTCCATTTCGTCATTCAACAAATAAAATCCACTCCCACTTATATCTCAGCGACCAATCGCCATCTTTGCCTTTCGCTTTCGCAACTCCAACTCCGGTATTCTGATATTTTACCAGCGGTCGAAATTGTGGACAGTGACTAATCGCTAGCTTGTTGACCAGCGCGACGGGCGAAGCGTGCGAGGAGCAAGATTTCATAGGCGTACTAAATTTGAATGCGATCAGATATAAGAAATATATAAAAATGACAAAAATAGTTCCATTACATAACATCCATTATTTTTAGAGTAGAAACAGTGATATAACAGTTTTTACCAATTTCGAGGTGTTAGATAATAAAAATTATAAGAATTATTTCAAAATTTAAAGTTTTTATCTTGTCAATTACCCAAGGTCGAAAATAATAGAAAGTGACTAACTCACAACACAGAGATGAGTACGGAAGGGTAAGGGTGGTATGATTACCTAAGCGTGCCACTTGAGAAGAGTTAAAGCACACAAAACTATCAAAAATAAGTTGACGTCGGCTGAACCTAGTACCTAACAATTTACTTTAAATGTGTCCCTGTTCTTATGGACGGCGATTGCCCACTACCACCCACTTACACCTACCTGATGCGTACTCCGCAGATAATACACTTAAGCCTTGTCCTCATGGACGCGAAATTCACGGATTTTTGCACGAATTTTGCAACTTCTGTTTTAATTATTTATGGCGGGAAAATCTCAACTTTTCGCAATTGCAATTTACCATACTGTCAAACACTACAAATATTAATGCTCTTTTCATTATTATGTGGTGTTAATAAGTTTATTTTGACTTCTGATAATATACCATGGCAGTTTCATGATGAAAATGATAGAAAATGTTGACAACATTTGTTACGAATAGAGATTTTTCCACCGTTAAATAAATCGGGCAAATATTTGCGAATTCCGCATTGAAAAGGACAAAAGGCTTTAGAATACATACACACTATTTACTATTGGTTACTAGCACTGTCACTATAACGGTCACACATTAACACTTATTATATCATATCGTACCGCTTTCCGTATGACCTTCATACGCCCATGTTTCGTCAAAATTTAATATATTCTTCGATCGAGATTCTCATTTTTTAATATTTATTTTAATTAGTTTTTTCGCCATATCACTATTTCGTCCTTTCTATCAGTATACTCTCGATTTCATTTATACGGACTAAGTTTCATCTTGTAAGATATAGCAATAGAATTTTTATTTGGAAAACTCATTTTAAAAATACAATCTTCCTTCCGCGAGTTTCCATTACTTTCCGTTTCGCAGTTGTACTTCTTTACCAGTTCGAGCATTAAATATCAACTTTGAGGATGTGTGGTTTCAACAAGACGGTTGTCCCGCTCATAATGCACGTCGAGTAACAGCATATTTAGAAACCACATTCTCTCAGCATCTTATTAGTACAAGAGGCAGTACTCCATGGCCCCCTAGATCGCCAGATTTATCGCCCACCGACTTCTTTCTTTGGGGGCATTTAAAACAGGCCATTTATGGACATTCACATGATAGGCCACGTAATTTAGTCAATTTACAGGCCCGCATTGAAGACGTCCTACATAATATTTCCCCTGAAATGCTAGAACACGTAAGAACCGAATTCTATGACAGATTAGGGTATTGCGAGGCACAAAGGTGGGGCATTTTTGAACAACTTCAACATCAACATTAATTTTTTTCTTTCGTTTTTACTGCAATAAGTTTTAAGTTTATTTATGTTTTAGAGTTTTAGTATTACTTTCTGCCAGAGCGGCTATTAAATAAATACAAAAACGGAAAATAATTGCAATTATTTTCATACACCGTTAGGTGGTAGGTTTATGAAATAATTCTAAATAGTTAGAAGTACGTAAGAATTTCCTTTGTTTTAAACAAATACGTCCTACTCCGCACGTAGAAACATCAGCACTGAGCCACTGAAGCTGCCAGCTGCCTGAAGCTGCCAGCTGCCTGAAGCTGACAGAGATCTGCCAAACCTTCCGGCCAATCGGATGGGCTCGGTTAGAAGTGGGAGCGACTGAACAGATGTTATTCTAATTTATAAAACGTCGTCAATATAGTCATCCTTGTCTATCGCACGGATTTCTATACTTTACTTTGTCGCTCTCGTGTAAACTCAGATAGACCATCAGCGTTTTCCGACCCTGTATATAGCTTATATAACCAATGATTGTATTAATTGTAACTTTTTTAAAGTAAAATGAAAATTTGAAGACAAAGGATAATTGAATTAGAATTAAGGACTGTCAGCTGCAATATACATTTTTACTAGTGTCAAAAGTTGCAAAAACTACTGTAATAAAATAATAGGTCCTAGTTGAGTCTATTTAATGCAGATATTTTGCTGGGATTAACCAATGTCTATGAAAGGCTAAAACATATTTCCTTCAGTGTACCCGGAAAAAACAAATAAATATACAATAATAAAATACATTAACAGTATCTCGGTGTTTAAGAATAGAAACCGAATTTTAACTATAATAATCTTTCAAAAACAAAGCTTATATAATATTTTAGTTTTAAAGCATAAAATCAATAAAATAAATACAAATTCAATACTCACTTTTTCGTGCACTAGTTAGTAAGTAGCACTGTAGCATAATATATATAAGAGGTAACAATTCATGCAATTTCTTCATTATATCGAAACGTTTAAATTATATTCTGTTAATCTGAATTTAATACTGATTATTGCTCCGTTGAATGAAAACATTATTTATTTATATATTTCTAATCAGTTTCCAGCAATTCCGGTTAGTCCAGAAACAGTGCCGGTTGTAGATATTTAAAAAACAAATAAATATAAAATAATAAAATACAATAACAGTATTTCGGTGTTTAAGAATAGAAACCGAACGTTCAAACGGGTATTCGAAATATTATGTAACATATTCGAACATCCTGAAATAGACTTGTTTGCAATGCACCTTAAAAAAAATGTAAAAAAAGATATGGTAGAAATCAAATCCCCGCATTGTATTATGTGGATGCATTTAGTGTCCCAAGGAATCAATATATTTTTATGCATTAATATATAAATAAAAATATAGGTGGATGCTAAATATAAATATATTTTTGATATATAATATATAGGTATGTATATGTGTGTATATACATATATAAAGCAGTATAAAAATGTTCAAAAGAACGATAACTGGTCAATATTGTAAGATGCAGGATGTAAAGTTTATGTCTGCACACTAGATCGCCTATAATTCTTTCAACATCTACAAGTAGTTAAATTTATAATTCGAGACGAAATTGTGAAATATAATTAGTAGATCAATCTACTTACCTAGTAAGGAAGTTTGATCATAATTATATGAGCAATTTCGTCGAAAAATTATAAATTCTCGCCCAAAAATTCCCACCCTAGGCGATCTCGATAGAAAAATACAATGATAGTAAGAGCGTACTGGGAATGTGTGGTAACAGAGATACGGTTTTTTTTTTGTCTTTAAAGTACGTACCGGGTGACTTTGAAAAGTGCAAACTACAAGTAGTTAAATTTATAATTATTCGACGAAATTGCTCATATAATTATGATCAAACTTCCTTACCAGGTAAGTCGATTGATCTACTAATTATAAAATTCTTATAATTTCCTATTGATTACACCGAGTGTTTATAAAAATCAAAATTTAAATATTCTTTGTTTCTGTTATTATTTAGCGTTCTGCAGCTCTGCAGCGCTTGTCATTGAGTAGACATTAAAAACAAGATTATTGATCTAAATGCAGTAGGTCAAGATTCATATTGCGGGATTGTTGATCACTGAATAAGTATGTCTCGGACTGTTTTTTGTTAACAGCACGAGGGTTTTTTATTACTGTCTGTCTCATTGGGTATCTTAAAACTAGTTTCAAAATTACTCCAATTTGTTCATATTTTACATATCTATCATTAAAGTCTGTTGTAAAGAGAATTGTAAGAGCTTTCAAATAAATATTACTAAACCCCCAGTGCCATTTAAATATTTTGGAGTGATGCTTACTCTTGCTTGGGGGTGAAAGTGGCGGAGTCAAAAATACCAGTAAATAACGTGCCCCATTAATCTAAAATCGTTTTCATCTGACCACCCTGTACTATATTATGATAACGATTTTCTCACAACTCTGATAATAACTAAAAGTTTAATAAATATTTTTGTGTTACATATTCACTTCGTTTGTTTTCGCCAGAGTACCACTAAAGTGTCCAATGATAAATAATATAAAGACCATGTACATATTGCCTGTAATTTACTTTATTTTTCAATGTTACTTAGATGTAAATTCTTTAAAATTTGGTAAGTACTGATGCATATCTTCATTGATATTAGTAAAGACGGTAGAATAGTATAAACCGCATAACTTTTTGTGTTTATAAGTTCTACACAGGGTGTCACAAATTAGTAGCTCAAGCCGTTAACAACAATTATTTAGACGAACATAACAGAATTTTCCATACAGGGTGTTAAATATAATGTTCATTAACTCATTTCTTTTCTAACATACAACATTTTCTACACCTTATAGTATAACTATATTATACCAAAGTTTACTGAATAAATATAAGTTATACCACTCTCTGTCGGCACTTTGATGTTTTGAGATCGAAGCCGTACCGCCGCACGTAAATACTGTCGCAAAAATGGCGAATTACGAGAGACTTAAAAAAGTAGTTTCTTTCCAATTGGAAAATATTTATATATGAGGGATATTCCAAAAGGGTGATGTAAAGCTGCTTATTGTATAAAGAAAATATTTGTAATGTAATAAATATAAATATTATAATAATAATAATAATAATAATAATAATAATAATAATAATAATAATAATAATAATAATAATAATAATAATAATAATAATAATAATAATAATAATAATAATAATTTATTCTCAACGGATTTACACCCAATTATAGAGAAAATTAAAATCTAAGTTATACATAGAAAAGTAGTAATAATAATTACATAAATATAAAAAGAAATACGGTAACGGTTCATAAATCGCATACAATATTTGCGTTGAAACACATAACTACATAAACTAAATTTGAAAAACAAATCAAAGGAAGGAATTATAAACAATAATATAGGTCATCACAGAGAAATCATATCTTTAAAGGTCTTAATAATGAAATCCATTTTATCATGGTGTATATCACATAAATGGGATACCCCATTAAATAACTGGGACATGTTGTAAACTGCCGATTTGACTAAAATATTAGTTTTAGGTGTTTTACAATAAAATGTGCGTGTGTATCTTGACTGACTTCTTGGTACATAGAAATTAAATTGACTTAAGAGACAATTGCAATCAATTTTATTATTAAATATTTTGCACACCAGTGTTAAAGCGGCACAATTCCTCCTATCAGCTAAAGATAAAAACTTGAATTGCTCCAGTAGAGCAGCGTGATCAAAACCCCTAGGCGGATAGTAACCATTACTTTTGAAAAACATATATTTTAAGCATTTACGTTGGACGGATTCTAAAAGCTGAATGTAATTTAGATAGAGAGGAGACCAAATAATTGAGGCATACTCCAATTTGCTTCTAATAAAGGTTATATATAATAATTTAAACGTATCTATATTTGAAAACTTGCTCCAATTTCTAAAAAAGTATCCAAGTAGTCTGTAGGCAGAAGAAACCGTTTCTGAAATGTGGGTATTAAAGGAAAGCTCACTGTCAAATACCACCCCTAGATCTTTATATTTAATACATCTTTCCAAAGCAGTGTTGTTGAGGGAATAATTGAAAATTAATGGACTGTATTTTCTGTGAAATGACATAACTTTACATTTAGACAAATTTAATTCTAGGTTATTTTCATAACACCATGTCTGAGTAGCATTTAATGCATTTTGTAACATATTACCATCCTCATAACTATTAATTTCCAAGTAAATTTTTAAATCGTCTGCAAAAAGTAAATGCGGCGCTGAAATATTGACTGATACATCATTGATAAAAAGAAGAAAAAGTAGAGGCCCCAAATTTGAGCCCTGAGGAACTCCAGATGTTGAAATGTAGGTGTTTGATAATATACCGCCATATTCCACGTACTGTTTTCGATTCAGTAAGTACGACTCCATTAATATCAACAAAGACTTTGAAAAACCAAGGGATTTTAATTTCGACAATAAACGTCCATGATCAATGCGATCGAAAGCTTTTTTTATATCTGTATATAAAACGTCTACCTGACGCGCAGAGTCTAAGCTGTTTGAAATATACTGAGTTAAACAAGCTAAATTAGTTACTGTCGATCTTTGTGACATAAAACCGTGCTGACATGGTGTAATTGAAGATTTCACTGAGTTATAAATATTTTCATATAAAATAATTTTAAAAAGTTTTCCAAAATTACAAAGTATTGCTATGGGTCTGTAATTCTCTATAGATTATAAAACGATTATAGGTAAATGTATAAACTTTTGTTGGTCAGTAATATAATCTATATTGTTTACAAGTTACAAATGCTCTTTTAATGCAGCTTTTCTTGGACTCCTACACGAAAGTGTTTGTGACGTATGGCAGCCTTGATCTGAAATATAATAAAAATGCATTATATTTTTGTTTTGTAATTTAATAAACTATATATTATTATCAGTAAAAAAATACTCAAATGAAAACCCAATGTATAAGTTTGTCCAGGTAATTTTTTAGTGTTTAATATTATTTAAGTGATTTGGGTATTTCTAGACGTATATTAATGTTACTAAGATGTTACTGTGCATAACATTTTTATTATATATTTTTGTGCACAGGTGTCACTGAGAATCGGTGTATCACTTTGAATTTCAGCACCTTGAAATTTTGACCCTAACATAGTCTTCTTTGAGTGAAATTATCCACAGATTCTCATCCACAGATTATGACGTAGGGTCAATCGCCAGTGGGATAATGTGCGTCAAACAAACTTTAACAGAAAATTACCAGATCCATACGTAACACAACGACACACACGAACTGGTTTGAAAGTTATAAGTAGTAGTATTATTTGTCATCTACAGGTCAGTGGAGGAGAAAATTAATATTTTTCGGGGTGTTGGACGGGGTGGCATTAGATGTGGTTGTGTTATATATGGATGTGGTAATCTCCTGTTAAATTCAGTACCGTGAGAAATGTTTGACCAACACCGTCCTACTTCGCATTCGCCGAGAGTACATTAACAACTGAACTGACTGACTAATTCTGGACGGTTCGGAATCGATTCTTGCTGTGTTGGAACAAACCTATAGTTTTCGCTCAGTAACTCCTTAACGGATAATGATAAAAATATGCGTTTTTTTTAATAGACTATAAATATTATTTTACGTCGACGCTGTGTTTTGGAATTTTGAAAAAGTGTATAATTATTTTTTTTTAAATGAATTTTGCATATTTTCAAAATTTCAAAACACAGCATCGACGTAAAATAATATTTGTAGTCTATTAAAAAAAACCGCATATTTTTATCATTTTTTGTTGAGGAGTTACTGAGTGAAAACTATATCCCTTTGGATCGAGCGCTCACCGTAAGCCTGACGCACACGAACCGGTTTGGAAGTTACAAGGTATTATTTGTCATCCACAAAGAATTGGAGGAGAATATTAATTTTATTCGGATTGTTGCTCCTTGAATATATTTTGGAATTTATTGCTTTTTTGGTTGCCATTTATATAATCACTTGTTTATCATTATATTAGGAAAATATAGATGTTATGCTTATACCATTTTAATTAGTATAGTGGCAATGTGTCCAGGGGCTACGGTACTTACTGCTATTAGGACTTACCACTTATGCGAAGCGCGCGAGTGCGTGCACATTCTATCCCACTGGCGATTGACCCTACGTCATAATCTGTGGATGAGAATCTGTGGATAACTTCACTTCACTTCACTTAAACAATGATGCCATAACAGACCCTCCCACACTCACGCCTCAACTACCATGGGCGTGTGTGTGGGAAAATTTCGGGTATATCTTTCCCCTAGTTTAATTGTGAATGTAATTAAATTATTAGTAATTTTGTGTTTGTATTCTAAAGAATGGAGAATAATTCAAGCTCTAAAGTGTATTCTCAAAACCGTATACATCCTAATATAACAAATGAGCATTATCGGATGATGACGTATATGATGGTATTAGGGAGCGAAACCAAAACATGAGTGAAAGCGATACGGTTGAAATATGTAATTCATTATCAAAAATGTCCGTGAGTAATGTAAATAGTGCAATAAAGAGTGGAAACTCACGGAAAGAAGAGATAAAAAACGTTATCTATAAGATATTCTGCCTAGATGGTGGTTTTGCAAATTATGAGCTACATGAATTTTCATTTTATAAAACGAAATCGAAAGAATGTGCTCATAGATGAAAGAGTAATATGGCGAAGAAACTATTTAAGACAAATATTAGAAAGTCGAAGTTTGAATGAAAGAATATATTTTAAATATTATAGATTATTAACATTAACACTGACAAAACATGAATAAATGAAATCCATGCGAGACAAAAGTGTGGCACTGTTTAACCAAATATGGAACTTGGTACTATCATGGTTGTATGGATAATGCACCCTACCATAGCTTTATTCATAGTACACTAGAATCAGTTTCCAAGCGTCAGAAATATGCGCACTGACGGCTGGAACCTGTTCTATAGACATGCCTAATAACCAACGATAAGTGTTGATGTGTGACTGTTATAATAGCAGTGCTAGAAACCAGCATCATATAGATGCAATACAGAAAACAGTAGAACCTTGTTTTAAAAAACCAGAGCATTTAGACTCAATTGGGCCCCTTGTGCTTCCTTCCATTAAGAGATCAATCCACCTGAACCACTAACCAACCTAATAAAGAGAAAAAGGAGGTGGCGTTGCTCAGGGGGATCCCTCTAATGTGGCCATAAAAATCCGACGCTCTCCCAACACGGGTTATCTTATTGATGAGACTGCTGTGCACTCATAGAGGGCATGAAGCACGTTCTCGTCTTCCTGTTCGCAACCCCTACAAATAGGTGTTTCATACTTCCTCATATAATATAGAAGCTAATTTAGCCAACAGTGTCCAGTTTGAATACCTGTCACTAGACTAATATTTATCCTGGTCATAGTCAGATATTTTTTGCTGTATCTTTACTCGAGTACTCTAGGAACTCCTTAGCAAATTGACAGCTATTTATTTCATCCCACCGTCTCCTGAATTATTTGTGGGTGTTCTCCCACGACGAAAGCTGACAGCGGAAGCATACTGGAGGGATCAGGTACAAAGATACTGAGATCCGATGCACTCCTAGCCAGCTTATCAGCTGTTTTATTGCCATAGCTTCGCTCGTGTCCCTTTATTCAGCATACAGATATGCTCGGTCGAGGCCACTACCAGTGCTTGATGGCACTCCCATGCTGATCTAGTTGATATCTTATGATTACATAGGACCAGTAGTGATTGTCTACTATCTGTGTAGATTCTGATGGTTATGCTCGTTATATGCCTATAGACAATTTCCTTGGCGGCTATAGTTATACCTGCTATGGAATTTTAAAAATGAGCTTCCGAAAATAAATCAAATTCAAGTTGACATCTCACAGGATGAAAGTGTGCTTAGAATATCTGGAAGGATTTGCATTGCGAATGAATTTCCGTTTTATAAAACAAAAGACTATACTAAAAATAGTGATATGGTGAAGAAAGAAAGAAATATGAACGCATGAACGTAATAAAAGTGTGGCACGATTACAATATCCAAAGCAAACGGCAGGCATTTCTTTAAGGATTTTCGACTGGATTAAACTCACCTTATGGAGAAGGATAGCGCCTAATAATGACGCATGTTGGAAATACAGAAGGATTCTTGGAAGAGGATTTATTACTTTTCGAATCACGGAGATTATTATCATAAGGATATGGATAGCGACGTAATTTAAAAATGGTTTAGATCTGTTTGCTATTAGTGCTGTAGTTGTAATTGATAATGCACCATATCAGCATGGAGAAGCACGAAAATTATAAATTAGTTATTATCGAAAATGATTGAACTCGACAAAACACTGCTTAAGCCTGAATTACTCAAAATCACGTCCTGAAGGAGATACAATGCATGTGGGATCTTACCACAACAGTTGATGTATTGGTTGATTCACTTGTAATACCCTTGGAGACGGCAGCAGCTCTAGTGATGAATACGCCAGCTGGACAGAGCTAGTGACCAGTAATATGTATGTATATAGTGTAGTATTGTACAGTGTATAAGTGTAGTGTAGTGTAGTGTATATTAACTCTTAATGTGTGACCGTTATAATAATAGTGTTAGTAATTAATAGTGTATAGTATATTATAAAGATAAGCGCATGCTATTAACATCACATGGAACGGACGGAACGTATTTAATTTGGCAACATCGCATACAGTAATTACTCTAATGCGACGTTGCCAAATAAAATCCGTTCTGACTATTCCATGCTAAGTTAATAGTATGCGTTTAGCTTAAGTGTTAAAATGTGATATCCGCGCAGTGCGTATCAGGTAGATTTAAACCGTCCACAGAGATGGAATTCTACAATTGTGGAAAGGATGACACGACTCAACGTCTACTTATTTTTGGTAATTTTCTATTCTTTAAACCCTTTTCATGTAGTACGTGTATGTAGTCCCGTTCCCTGCAGCCCTCACTTCCATTACTCGGCTAAGTACTGAAAATGAGTCACTCTCTACTACCTATATTGAAACTCGGGTATAGAACATTAATTTTAAGTGAGCGGTTGGGAATACAATACACTTTTCAAATATAGAAACTGATACGGGTCTTTACTGACGATTTTGTGAATTACCGAATAAAGTATAAAAGAGTAAGAAAAACATCCTTTTCTTGGGGTGTTGATACACAAACTTATATACTACGTTGCCCATTTTCTTTCTCTAAACTAATTCTGCGCACTTTCAGAGGGATCAACATGCAAATCCTCTGGCACATTTGGGACATGTAAACGCGTAAAGAACTGCCCAATAGCTGTTGAATCCATGGCCAGGATTGCTAGTCATGACCTGCAAAGATGTGGATTTGTTGGTGTGGATGAACTAGTTTGTTGTCCATCTACCTATAATAAGTACCCACTAGACCATACCGTTCAAACAACTGTACAAAACATAGTCGGAAATTGTAAGTACATCGTAAAAAACAAGTCAGATAAATTCAATTATATTTATGACTGAAATTATTTTGGTGTTGAAGGTTGAGTGAATTTAACAAAGAGTGAGCTCATCAATATAATTTTTAGTTAAAGAAATTAAACGATGTGTGAGTGGGAATATATTGTGTAAATATAATGTCCATTATAGATATTAAACACTTTTTTAAAGGGCGGGGAAAGGGGGAACACAATCGGGTATGAGTAGGTATCGTTTTGCATATGGGATTTTTCTGCTGGGAAAAGTGTTGTACTCTTACCAACATAGATGGATCGTAAATATTTTTTCAAATTACAGTTTACGTGCAAAACGTATGGAGTAAATTAAAAAATCTGTGCATTGACTTATAATTTAAAAAAAAAGTAGATGTGAAAATATTTATAATTTGTTCACGAAATGGCATAAAAATCAGAAATTGTTAAATCTTCTACCCTGTGGAGTATTCTATGTACTCTATGCTTAAAAGTATAATTTTAGTAAAGAATAATGTAAACAGCCAAATTCTCGAAGGTTACCGAAGAACGTTGGTTTTAAACCAATGCAGCGAGCAGATCAACAAATTTACTAAGGAAGCAGACAATCATACCAAATGATGAAGGTAAATTTAACAAAAAATCACGATTGTAGCAAAAAGTAGCAACTTAATTTGTTTTTATTTTCGGGTACCAACAATTACTGGGTTAGCTGGTGTGAGTAGATGGAAACAAATCCTGGTCACTGGCCATTTCGGTTACTTCGGCGACCTTATTTGCTGATAATTATAGAAATATCACAAATCTAAAGAAACACGATGGCTGGAAATCTACCAATGTCGTTGAAGAATATATAGACAATTCACTTACAAGAAAAAAAAATTAAAAAATATATCACATTAAAACATTCAACATGAATCGAATACCTTACCTTCATGTCGTAACTTCAACAACAGGCATTTAAATATATCAACATTTCAAACAAATTGGTTTTATTTAAAATTAGAATATGTTCGAACTTCTATATAAATATTAAACGAATTAGAATGTTCCTCATTTTGTTGTGCAATAATTGCATTTAAACATGTGTTTCATGTATATCCTAACACGAATTGGCTAGGTTGGCTAATCAAAGCCGGGCCCTAGAGGAATTAATTATGCATTAAAAATATTAATTGGAGGTGAACTACAAATTAGTTTAATGCAACAAAATATATACCAATAGAAAGTTCATAGTCTGCGTTTTAAGAATATACAGAGTGTTAGAAAAAGAGTGTAAAATATTTCAGGAGGTAATAGTATGAACCAAAATAAGCAGAAAAGTCTTAATAAACATGGGTCCGCAAAGTAACGGTTGCGGATATATGGACCACTATTCGTTTTTCAAACATTTTCTTTTATTAGGAATAAACCGACAAAGGAAGCTTTTAACAAACAAAAAACAAAGTTACAGAATATGTTCAAAGTGCCTTCCGTCCATTTCCAAGCAGGCACGACATCTTCGTCTCAATGATATTCGAACTCTTTCGAAAATACCCTCCTTGGTTTGGATTCCTTGACACTTTTGATTAATCCGTAGCTGCAGCTCTTCCAGGCTATTTACAGAAGTACTATACACTAATGTCTTCAAATATCCCCAACAAAGAAATCTAGAGGGTTCAGATCAGGCAATCTTGGAGGACCTGTTTTATGGCCTCCAAGATCGCCTGATCTGAACCCTCTAGATTTCTTTGTTTGGGGATATTTGTCTTTTTGCTACTAACGGTGTCTGTTCTGATTTTTTTTTATATCACATTATTGGCGAGTCAATTCTCGAATACATCTCAAACAGTAAATACTGCCCATGCACGTACATGCATAATTTGTAACAGATATAGTTGCGATCTGTAAAGTGCTTTTTTTAAAATTAACGTAATACGGATCACATAATATTATTCTCCCTGACAATATAAAACCGGTCTAGACCTGTCCTTGACTTAGTAGTCTAACGTATACTCCCACAGACTCCGTGGGTGGTTGGAGGAGCCTAAGCCTAAGCCTAAGCCTAAACAATCCCCCGCCATAATAGAGACTAATATAAAAATTAATGTTAAAATTAATTAAATACAAGAAATTAATTTAAAATCATGAAACTGTAATTTTTGTATTGCGGCAATTGAAATAAACATGATTATTTATTTATCAGTTTACTTTAAACAAATGGCGTCAATAAAATGATCAACACACTTGCAAATCATTTAATAAAAACAAAACAATATTTATTAGTTTCGCACGTTTTTTATGATATCATATACCTAAGTGTATTCTCATTACTACTTACGTGTAGAAGTATATACGAGAACGTACCAAAATTAATGTCAGAGTTTTGCATATTACATTTTGTCATATTACGGGGGGCATATGATTTTGTGTTACACCGCTGCCTTGACCTTACAGCGGCAAGTTTTGTTTTATTTCGTGCACCTAAAATTTTAACTTTTCCGGGAGGGTTGTCTCACTTTAGACCTGAAAATATGCAGCCAACTCTATACAGATAGAGAAAATATTTAACCGACCATGGGGAGATTCTATTACATACATTTCAAATGCATGATATGACGCACGGCAGGTCAGTACTCCCCTAGTCTCCTACGCCCACGGCCGAACGCCAAACGAATAGTGTGCTATACGAATACTGGTTTAGTCCGCCAAAATAGGGGAGGACGCGTCAAGCTTGGACGGCGAGCAGTGGAAGGGATTATTTTTTCCCTATCTGTATATTCTTAAACGCAGACTAAGAACTTTCTATTGATATATATATTTAGTTGCATTAAACTAATTTGTAGTTCACCTCCATAATAAATATTTTTAATGCATAATTAATGCCTCTAGGACCCGGCTTTGATTAGCCAAACCAGCCAATTCGTGTTAGGATATACATGAAACACATGTTTAAATGCAATTCTTTCTATTAACATTTGGGTGACGGTACTTTGCAGTGGGATCTTAGACTAACTTCTTGTACAATGTTTACTGAAAATAAATTCATAACCTAACTGGTCGAATATTTCTGACAGTTTGAAACAATTTCTGATTCCTTGCTTGAACACACCTATTATAAATAAACATACTTTATTGATTTGTTATACCACACGATTGCCTAAATAGTGTATGTGTTACACACAATACTCGAATTCGGACAATGTCCGAAAAAAGTATACAAAACTAGTTCTGAGCTCCGAAAAATTCCCAAACCCGAAATTATACATTTAAACGGTTACTGCATATTACAAAATATGAAGGACTAGTTCTGGGCATTATAAGGTGTTCAAAACTAGTTTTGTGCATTTTGAAATGACCAGAACTAGTTCAATTCATTTTCTTAAAGTTATGTTACACACGATACTCGAATTCGGACAATGTCCGAAAAAAATATGCAAAACTAGTTCTAAGCTCCGAAAAATTCCCAAACCCGAAATTTTACGTATATACGGTTTTTGACCATTGCAGAATATGAAGGACTACAATTAGATACTTTATTAAGGAGCCACGCTAGTTGCAGCAATACAAATTCGTACAGCTCGCGTTCCGTTAAGCTCACTATACTCGTATGACTTTCCGTACACCTTCCATCTTTGCGTGCCGCCTCGTATCTCACATCGCCTGATACTATTTGAACGTATGCCATTGCATTTTCTTAGTTCCAAATTAACAAAATTATTATCTAGACAATTTAAATTATTAAAATAATGCATCGCTTCTGGGATGCTCATTTATTTTGTTCTCTTTACGTTTTAAACCCTAGTTTATTCGTATCAAAAAATATGATTTAAGCATCTTAGGAACTAGAAAAGTGGTGCAAGCCGCATCAAAATCGGGAGTCATTTTGCAACTAGTTTTAAGACACCTAAAGAGGCCCCTTAGGATTTATGCTCAATATGCATGTACATATATCGGAACGAGATGGTAATTGAGTAGTTACAACATAAGAATGCAGATGTATTATTTTAGATATTTTATTTCAAATATTGCCAACTGTAATAAAAAATAAAACTTTGTTTTTATATAGCTATAAAAATATATATTAAAAAATGTATTATGTATTTGAGCACGAACTGGAATGATGACATTTCTAGTTGCACAATATATTCTTCGACAAGAACACGCTCGATTCATACATTTACGAGTTAATTCTTAAACACCACTGTGTGATAACTGATGACAATACAGACATAACCCTACTTTTAATTGTTCATTGGTATAACTTTCAAAAAATGAATAGAACTAGTTCTGGTCATTTCAAAATGCACAAAACTAGTTTTGAACACCTTATAATGCCCAGAACTAGTTCTTCATATTTTGTAATATACAATAACCGTTTAAATGTATAATTTCGGGTTTGGGAATTTTTCGGAGCTCAGAACTAGTTTTGAACACTTTTTTCGGACATTGTCCGAATTTGAGTATTGTGTGTAACATATGCAACACGCCCGGGAACTGTTTTTTTAGACTAGCAAAGCTCCTGGAATCTTGTTTACTCGTCCAAAATGAAACAGTGATTTCCGGACTTGTTGTTGTTGTTACGTACTCTCTCAAGGAAATAGCGCCCGGAAAGGGGGTACTTTCCATGGTTGCCGAAGAATTACTATTTTTGTATTCGCTCCCAAAAAATAACTATTTTATGGACTAATTTAAGTCCCTAAAATGAATCTTTTTCGGACTCATCTGCTATTTTGGGAAACAGCAACGATTCGTTAAAAAAAAACTGTAATTTAAGTACTTGTAACAGAAATAACTATTTTTAATGAATCACAGTAGGTTTCAATACTGTTCCAAATAAAGCAAGATTGTTAGGAACAAAAAAACAGTCTCTATACTACGGTGCCGAAATTATAGAGAGTGGCGTCATAAATAAATCAAATAATGGAAAATAGGCGTAGTTATCAATGTAGCAGTTGTAGCAATTTTGAGAGCACCTGAGCTATAGAGGCCCTAGCAAGTGTAACAAAAAAGTCGTAAAATCTTGAAAAGGTTTCCAGGAAATTTTGAAAATAAGTATTATTTTCACAGTTAGTTACTCTAATGACTCTTTAACATGAAATCCGATAATAATCAATTCAGTAATACACGACCGAATTTAAGAGATAAAGAATGTTGTGTATAATAAAAAAATGAATTTGACAACAACGTGAAATATGCGGTTGGCAGGAATATTTATGAATGTTTATTTTGTAATAAAGTTTTGGTACTAATGGAAATTCAAATTGCAATTGTAGAAGACCAAAATTTGCTTACATTGTCCCGAAGTAGAAATGTATTTTCATAAACTAAATAAAAAGGTCTGCTATTAGATAATAATGAAAACGTAGCATGGCGAAGAGTGTATTTAGAAAAAATAGCAAAATATTATACATCGAAAAAAAATATATCATCTCAATGAGACCTAGATAAATGAAAGATATACCATACGGTCTCTAAAGTTTGGCAAGATTTTAAAATCAATAGCGAGAAGCATTTTTAGACGTATTATGTACAAGATTAAAGGCAGGTGATTGATAATTACACATATGTAAAGTAAATGCGGATTTTTAAATAATACTTTATATATGTTCAAGTCGTGACGAACTGGAGCTTATCCTGAGGATAAGGACAGTGGGTATTTGAGAATGGGAGATGGTTTACATCTATATTGCCTCACATAGAACATAATGCAGTGAGCAGTTATTCTCATGGATAATTACAAATAGACAAATTGACAAATAGAAATAGTGCCAACATCTGCATAGAGAAGATAAATCATGGCGTGGTTGAATGGAAAGCATTGGAAATAATGGCACAACATTAAAGTATAATTGAACGTATTAGCAGTTGCTCAAAAAGAGCCGAACGCATGAAATATGTAATAGATGAAGTGGCTGTTCACACTCTATCATAACCTACAGAATGACAGGAGTATGCAAGACGTAACCGTATCTGCATCTAGTGGTCATTGGTTACTAAATGCTGGCTCTGACAGAAAACCATCCGCTATACGGTGGGTACTATTAAAAACCTTGCAAATATCGCCATTGGCCGTTGTGATATTTGCAAAAGCGGAACCTCAGGAACTACTATACAAGCATTGAATTGTATTTTATTACTGCTCTTTCATTCCAATAATTCTTATTAGGTCTGCTTTTGCAGCAGTTGGAAACGGTTTGAAACTATCAGAAATCTCCATCCAACTATTTATTGCGTTAAATTCAATGGTATCACGTCCTCAGCTTATCTGGTTGAATATTTCTGACAGTTTCAAACCGTTTCCAACTGCTGCAAAAACAAACCTATTGCTACACTTCAATTGCCTCCATGCTGTTGTAAGCTGAACCCAATTGACAACCTTTAAACCAGGGGATTCTGCAGAAGATGATTCTGCACATACAAAAAGATGTAACAACTTTAGCCTTTTTGGGCAAGGCGAAGTCGTGTCTGGGTTACTCAGTGTAGCAACCCGGGATTCAATAAGGCACAGATGAGTACACTAAGCTAGGTTTTATTTAAATCAACGTATAGCCTGAGAACATAACAGCAAATTAAATAATTAACCCTACAAATACAAACGTAAACTACGTTAAGCAGACAGAGCGCGTGGTAACATTAGACGGGACCGTTATCAACGTCCAATGCGTACAGACGAGGAATTTTGGAATGTCTCACTGCCTGCCGAGACCGTGCCAACGGCAGGGATGGAGGTTAGGAATAGGGAAGTCTTGGCCTACCGGAACCAACCAAAGGCAGACTTCAGGAAGGATGCTTGGCAGGATTGGAAGGTCAACGCCAAGCAGGGACCATTACCAACCGGTAGTACCAGTACCGTCGTTAGCCATCGCATTTAGAGAATTTATATCTATGAGGCACATTCCCACACTAGCACATTACCCTCTTATAACAAATTTTAGTATGGTATAATTTCTTAAACTTTATCTTTAAATCAATATATTACCTATTATTCGATACGACATAGTTAAGTTTGGTCAAACTTCTCCGACATATTCTATTGATGAAAAATATTTAATAAAAAGTGAATGAGTCTATAATAAAAATTAAAATATTGCTAAATTAGGTTATCCTATCATACTCATATTCTATTTAACAAAACAGATTTTTTATATAAACAACTGTCAATTATCTAATTCTAATCATACATGACGGAAAGCAAGCTGGGGCTAAAATTGAATTCTCTCTCGATACCCGTGTATTTACAATTGCTAATGAAAGATTTTGGTTGTACTGGAGACCGATGATACCCGATGAGTATTTGGGATCCGGACAATAATTTTAGGAACACACTGTATAGACCGAATATTATGATTTCATAGACAAGGAAGAAGTTTGTTTTTAGTTAGATTGAAGGGGGCATGGTGTACATATTGGCACCCTTCTTGGGTGCGCCAATGAGTTTATGATACATTTTATGTAATCCAAAATGTTCTTTCCAGATCTATTCAGATCGAGTCAAAGGAGCCTTTAAAATTTTTTTTATTATTTACGTATATCTGTAACTGGAATAATTCCTAAGGAAATGAAAGACAGTTTTGGAAAATTAAACGTATATTAAGTAAAATCGTGGGTCATTTAATGTATTTTTCGTTTCTTAGATATCTGGGTATTTAAGGGTATGTTTGGGTACTATTCGATATTTCTGGGTACTTAACGGGATTTTTAGACACTTAAGGGTATTATTGGGTAATAGTCATAGGTATTCTTTGGGCACTTGAGGGTAATTCGTGGTTTTTGGGTATTTTTAAGGTATTTGCTTATTTGAGTTTTGGGAAGATAAGGTATTTACGGGTAATATTTTTCAAAAATGGTATTTCATTATACAAATTTCAAGCAGTGGTTTACTCCTGGGTTTATACTTTTAGTAATTTTACTAATTTTGTATTGCCTTACTGTTTCAGTACTATTTATATAGAGTTCTGCAGAGTTCACTTGTCCAATTAAGGAAACGTTGACTATGTCCCAAAATAAGTGTAAGTTTAAATAAAAAGACCTGTCGGATATTTGTATGTACCAAGCCGAGTGTCAATTTGTAAGAATAATCTAGTTTTCACCAAAATTGACATAAGTATACAGGGTGATTCAGGTTTAATCTTGATAACTTCAGGAATCGATAGAACAGGTTAAAATAATGTTCATTTGTGATGTATACTTATTTCCTAAAACGCATCGTTTCCGAGATAGAGGGCGTTGAAGTAGGATTTTTTTCTCGTTTTTCCTTCATAACTTTTGAACCACTTATCCGATTTAAGTGAAACACAAACACTCCTTATGATCTTACATAAGCTTCTTAAGTTTGAACTACCTAGCCCTCTTAGAAGTGTATTTTGTATGCTACCCCTCTTCTTACTTTATTTCAAAACTACAAAAACAAATAATTAATTTCAATAAAACATCTACACACCACTTTGACCTGATTAATATCTAAACTTTTTCGTCTCCTGTTTTTTTTTGGCGTTTGATCTTGTTTCTGAGATATTCAAAGAAATTGGTGACAGTGTAGCGTACCAGCTGCGTAAATTTCTTTTAACATTATAGCAACCCATGAAAACAAAACTCAGTGAATTGTGTCAACTGACGTTTGTGAAATCATTGTCAAAAGTATTATTTAAAGAGCATTTTTAGTGCCAAGAAAAAATACCAAGAACGTTTACAAATGCTGAGTATGCCGGTATACATATGTTTATGGTTTTTGTGACGGAAATTCTAACGCGTCAGTTCGAGAGTACCGAACACGCTTCCCTAATAGAAGAATTCCAAATGCAAGTTTTTGTAGATGTACATCGTCGATTTTCGAAATATGGTTTGCGCCGCTACATTGATCATAATCGTAATGTACCGCCAAGAAATAATCAGCGAATTCTTAATCTTTTTGATATCGATAGGACTTTAAGCACACGCCGAGCAGCTCGGCAACTCCATTTATCTCAATTAAAAGTACTGAGAGCACTCAAACAAGATCATCGAAGGGCTTTCCATCTCCAACCAGTTCAAGGTTTGTTGCCAGGAGATGCTGAAAAACGTTTAAAGTTTTGTAGATGGGTTTTAGATTCAACAAAAATTAATCCACAATTTCTGCATAAGGTTTTATGGACCGACGAATCTAATTTCACAAAAGCTGGAATTGTGAATTACCACAACATTCACGTTTGGAGTGAAGTCAATCCTCGATGTGTCAAACAAACTTCATTTCAGCAACAGTTTAGTGTAAATGAGTGGGTAGGTGTTTTAAGTAATAACCTCTGTGGGCCACATATTTTGCCTCCTCGTTTAAATGGGGATTTATTTCATGAGTTTCTGCAAAACTCTCTCCCCGACGTTCTTGACAATGTCCCCTTAAATTTATGCCAAGGGAAGTGGATGCAGTTGGATGGTGCCCCTGCACATTACGGAAGGTAAGTACGGCAGTGGTTGGATAAGAATTATCATTGTCGATAGATTGGACGGCAACCCAACAATCACCCAAATATGTGGATTTGTTAGGGGCCATCTAAAAGCAATTGTGTATGATACGCCAGTACATACCCGTGAGGAATTGATCCAAAGGATAAGACATGCTTGTGATGACATAAAAAACAATCCTGTTCAAATAGCAGCTGCGGTTAATACACTAGTTCTTCGATGGCAAAAATGTATTGAGGCTAGAGGAATGCACTTTGAACAATTATTGTAATTTGTTTAGTAGTTGATAAGTTTGTTGTAAATCTTGTAATAAGTAGTTGTTACTAAATTTATGTTTGAGGTTATTGGCATTTTTTCTTAACACTAAGAACACTTTTTAAATAATACTTTTGACAATGATTTTCACAAACGTCAGTTTTTTTTTTTGAGAGCCGTCCGATAGTGTCCCCGGAAGCACCGCAGCCTATAGACTTATTGTGCATCTCTCGACGAGCACAAACATCCATGGTACTACATAGCCGATCCAGACTGGTTCCACGAGCAGTCGTCTCCCAGCCACCTCGGCTATCGCGGCGCCCAAAACGTCAGTTTACACAAATCACTGAGTTTTGTTTTCATGGGTTACTATAACGTTAAATGAAATTTACGCGGCTGGTGCGCTACACTGTCACCAGTTTCTTTGAATATCTCAGAAACAAGACCAAACGGCGAAAAAAACAGGAGACGAAAAAGTTTCGAAATTAATCAGCTCAAAGTGGTGTGTAGATGTTTTATTGAAATTAATTTTTTTTTGTAGTTTTGAAATAAAGTAAGAGGGGGGTAGCATATAAAATACACTTCTAAGAGTTCAAACTTAAAAAGCTTATGTATGATCATAAGGAGTGTTTGTGTTCCGAATTTCACTTAAATCGGATAAGTGGTTCAAAAGTTATGAGGGAAAAACGAGAAAAAAATTCCTACTTCATCGCCCTCTTTCTCGGAAACAATGCGTTTTAGGAAATAAGTTTATATCACAAATGAACATTATTTTAAACTGTTCTATCGATTCCTGAAGTTATCAAGATTAAACCTGAATCACCCTGTATATCTATTTGTTGTTCTATAGATAAAAACTCTGAACGTTCTAAAATGTTACACTCATGGGATCTACATGTTGAACTGACATCACTATCTATAATTTCGACATCGGGTTATAATTATACTCAGGATATGTTTGCAACAAGAATTTTATTTTCCCAATGGAAGACAAAAACCAGTATATTCCTTTTCATACACGCCTTAAAATTGGTGGAACATTGATAAATATACAGGTATTTTTCTTTTTTCTTTTAGCTCCAGTTGAAACCAATATACCAATAAATAGGCAAACATATCTCACTGGGAGTGATATACAGATTCCATGTGAAGTCAAGGGATCTCCTAAACCCCAAATTCGGTGGTATAAAGATGGCGTTGCTGTTAATCCGTCAGAAAGGATAAAAGTATCAGGTAATATATCTGAAGCATACAGTGAATTTCGTCTATAGCTGTAGGAATATTTCGGTTATAAACAACATAAACTTGTATTCCTTACTATACTTTTGCCATTATGAATCACGCGGCTTTTTCGATTTCATAGATAACGAACAGTTCGGATATAGCGATAACTGTTTACGGTATCATTGAAAACTTCTTCCGGTTGTAGGGCAATCAAACCCACTATCATGTATCGTATGTTAATCTTATTTCGACATGAAAGGAAAGGCAGCTTAGCTTGTTCAAACAGAAAAGGAAATATGTATTTACTGAAAAAAGCAAATTGCAAACCAATAGAAAATTACAGATTCTCTGGAAAGTAATTCAGAAGCTAACTAGTGTATTCTTATTTTCTTTGTTAATTAAAATATTTCATCTTAATAAGCATATTATGTACGAGTATATTTTACAGAATTTACATGTTGCTGATTTCAAAATAGAGCGATAAAGTCAAATATGCCTTATCCGAATGTTGCTCCTTTTCGATCTACAGTGTGTCAAAATTAAAATTTTATTTTCGATATTTATAAATAACTTTTTAAAAAATGTTAGCATACCTTTTGGAGGTCCGGATGTTTTGGGGGCGAGAAATTCAAATTTATTTCTAATCTTGACGTCACTAGTACAGAGTATGGCACTTATGGCACATGCTTCTTTTAAATCGGAGACCTTTTTTGCAGTTTAGTGTGTCCATCTGACTATTGAAACAATCGATTCTTCTACTTTTTTTATCAGAAATACCTTGTTGAAGTCGTTAGGAGTAACCGTTTTCGAAATAATCCTATTTGAAATAGTCCACCGAGTAAAACCTGTTTTAGTTTCAGGTAAAGTAGCTTTTCCCTTGAAAATACAGCAAAAGTTACTTGAAACAGTATTTCACTATATTGTATATTTACGGTTTTTTTTACACAGAGGAGCCTAAGTAGGCTATTAGTTCTGCACGTAATAATCAACGCAGGTAGACAGATGAGGACATAAAAATTTGATAAGAATATTTGTTAAATATATTTTTTTTTAAATCGAGCTGAAATCGCATGTGATCAGTATTTTGTTTAATAGGTTCCAATTTCCGTTGAATTTTACTGTTTGTCTAGAGAAGTACATTTTTAAAATCTATTCTGTTGTTTACAATCATTTTTTTTCAGATTTTAATACACTGATAATTCTTAATGCCACAAATGCCGACTCAGGTCATTATCAATGTGAGGCAACCAATTATCATTCCTCAGCATCAAGCAAGATAGACATTTTAATAGAAGGTAAAAATCTTTTTGAGTGCAAAATGTTTCACTTATATTATGAAGATTTTTAACTACCCGTTACATTTTCAATAATATTGTGCAAAGGGTTGTTATATAAAACGACAGTGTATGGCTATACTATTACTTTATTTGTATCGGCGGACTTAAAAACATTAACTACTTGACTCGGAATCTAGTTAATATTTTTATGGGAACGGTCAGATATTTACCTACTTATTATATTACAAAATATGTGCAATTGAATTCTTAGGACATATCACGACGAATTAGAAAAATGCACACAGAAAGATATGTCTTCAAATACCCTCTTGCTAGAACTTATCACTGACAAGTCTGCCTTATTTGGTAGTTCGTCTGTTATATGTAAAACCAAATTAAACTAATATAAAAGTCAAGTATATAAAAATAAAAATGATACAAAAATGTTATGGAAAATAGTTCAAGAAATTACTAAAAGTACAACTAGTAGTAACATTAATGAGATTAAAAATGAACACTTGCTAGCAAAATTTCAAAAAATCCAAATTACAGTCCTAGCGTGCGTATGATACGCAATTCCATTGTTTTGACTTGTACTGAAGAGTAATAAATCGGTTGGTGCAGATAATATAAATACTGAAGTACTAAAAGCGATCTCACATTATATTCTAGAGCCTTATAAATTTGGTCCTCAGCCTTTAAACAAACTACAGTCATTCCAATTTATAAAAATTATCCAAAGAATTGTACAACCTATATCGTTAATAACGCATTTAAGCAAAATCTTTAAGAATGTTGTAAAAAGTCGATTAGTGTCATGCTTAGACAAATATAATATAATCTCTAAAAATCAATTTGGCTTGAAGTCTAAGACCTCCACAGAAGATGCAATATCTACGTTAACATAAAAAATGTATTCTGCACTTAACGAAAGCAAGCCATGCGCATGTATATTTGTAGATTTATCGAAAGCTTTTGATACCATGAGTCATGATCTATTACTGAAATCCTTGGAATGTATTGGTATTAGAGAAAATTGCCTTAAACTTTTTCAAAACTATTTATTCAATAGAAGTCAGAGTGTAAGAATAGAACATGTACTGAGCAAACCTCAAACTATTGAATATGGAGTGCCACAAGGTACTGTATTAGGCCCAATACTATTTAATATACAGGGTTAACTATGACTAAGTACAAAAATTTTAACCACGTGCTCATGGAGCCCTAAAAGACAATAAAAAAGTTATTCCAGAATTTTAGCTCAATATTTAAAAAATGGGGCAAAACCCTTTTTTCCTACGGAAAGTCGGCGCCTATAATGAGTATAGACTGAGATTGCTTATGGCTTAGATACATAGTTGGCATTAAATCTGTCAACTACCATGCGGTCGTTTGCAGTATTTCTAAATGCAGAAACGACAAAAATAAACATTCTTATTAGTAATAATACCTGATAGGTAGGTAACAGCTAATCCAGTTAGCTCCAGTATTTTGCATTCGTTTTTCATTATTTGGTTACAATCTGGTAAAACTACATTTTCACTCACTACTGATAAACACACTTCCCGTAGGTACAGTTGTTAGATACAATGCCTATGTATTATAACAAAATCGAAGAAAGAGGTGGTAGGTAAGTTCTAATAGATAACAGAAAACGTTTAACACCCGCGGCAGTCTTGTCCCATAACCTAGAAAAACAAACCGGCGAACTATATTGTGGGAAAATATCTGTACCCGACACATATTCCTTTATTTATTAACTATAAAACGTTTTAAATTAAAATAAGGCACTAAAAACTGAAGAAGAACACAAAACTACAACGTAAACACAGGAATTAAATTATAACATGACAGCGAACCGACTCGACTGCAGTGATGTTAACCTTTTAAAATTTGTTTCTCTACGATGAAGCATGAAATTCCCCTACTCTACTATAAATTTCCCTACGCTGCCTGCCCAAGTTAGTAATTTCTTTTATCTATGGTTAGCAATGTTAGAATTTTGTATAAAAGATAAAGCGCTGTTGGCAGCATATCATTGTTTACAAACAAATATGAGAAATGATCCATAAAATCTTATTATATTCGGCCCCGTCTCATAAATAAATGTTGTAGTACCCTCGTCTCCGCAGGAAACTAACCACGAATTTTAAAGCTGACAACACTGCCTCTCTTATGACCGCAGCTGCACCTTACACACATACCTCAGTCTTAGTTTTCGTGCGGAACGACCACGTGGTGTAAATATTAGTTTTCAAAAGTGTGAAAGTGAACCAAAAATAAATATGTCTAATCCAAGGAAAAGACATAGGGACCGGAGTCTTTCACCCACTCGGAAAAATCAAAGTGATATTGGCGAAATTTTAAGAAGAATAGAGAGGCGTCTTGACCGAGTAGAAAGTTAACAAAAGAGATGTCACACAGGGTCACCTAACTTTTCATCAAGATCAAACTCAGAAAGTGAAGGCGTGGAAGACATATATTTTCAGGAGATTCAGGAGAATGATACAGGTCAGAAAATAATAAGTACATATTGTTATTCTTTTCTCATTAACAAAGTTGGAAATATAAATACTGATATCAGCAAAAACAACATATTTCTTTTTCTTTATTATCATTCAACAATCTGTGCCAGGGGATGCATAGATACAATTTATTTTTAGTTGTTATACTTTTACTTAGTTATTTATCACAGAATATTGGTGGTCAGGGGTACTACAGCACATGCCTAGGGTGGCAGAAATAAAATTAATACAGCCAAACATGAAGAAAATACTTTTTTTCTTACTTGTCTAGTGTGACAATTTACTGACATTACCTAGTGTGGTAAGCAGTCATACATGTGGCTACTTCAACAAAAATTTAATAGATACAACTTACTAGTTGTTATACTTTTACTTAGTTATTTATCACAGAATATTGGTAGTCAGGGGTACTACAGCACATGCCTAGGGTGGCAGAAATAAAATTAATACAGCCAAACATGAAGAAAATACTTTTTTTCTTACTTGTCTAGTGTGACAATTTACTGACATTACCTAGTGTGGTAAGCAGTCATACATGTGGCTACTTCAACAAAAATTTAATAGATACAACTTATTAGTTGTTATACTTTTACTTAGTTATTTATCACAGAATATTGGTAGTCAGGGGTACTACAGCACATGCCTAGGGTGGCAGAAATAAAATTAATACAGCCAAACATGAAGAAAATACTTTTTTTCTTACTTGTCTAGTGTGACAATTTACTGACATTACCTAGTGTGGTAAGCAGTCATACATGTGGCTACTTCAACAAAAATTTAATAGATACAACTTATTAGTTGTTATACTTTTACTTAGTTATTTATCACAGAATATTGGTAGTCAGGGGTACTACAGCACATGCCTAGGGTGGCAGAAATAAAATTAATACAGCCAAACATGAAGAAAATACTTTTTTTCTTACTTGTCTAGTGTGACAATTTACTGACATTACCTAGTGTGGTAAGCAGTCATACATGTGGCTACTTCAACTAAAATTTAATAGATACAACTTATTAGTTGTTATACTTTTACTTAGTTATTTATCACAGAATATTGGTAGTCAGGGGTACTACAGCACATGCCTAGGGTGGCAGAAATAAAATTAATACAGCCAAACATGAAGAAAATACTTTTTTTTCTTACTTGTCTAGTGTGACAATTTACTGACATTACCTAGAGTGGTAAGCAGTCATACATGTGGCTACTTCAACAAAAATTTAATAGATACAACTTATTAGTTGTTATACTTTTACTTAGTTATTTATCACAGAATATTGGTAGTCAGGGGTACTACAGCACATGCCTAGGGTGGCAGAAATAAAATTAATACAGCCAAATATGAAGAAAATACTTTTTTTTTCTTACTTGTCTAGTGTGACAATTTACTGACATTACCTAGAGTGGTAAGCAGTCATACATGTGGCTACTTCAACAAAAATTTAATAGTTCAGGGGATCTATTGGTTGAAGCAAATCAGGGGAATGATGTGGTGCCAGAGGCTATCTTAGGGGAGGATGGAAGTGCCGAAAAAATATATTCCTCACCAATACAACCAGATTAAGACATTTTGTGCAAAGGTGGAGCAACTTGTTCATTAATGAAAGAAATTTAAGTTACGTTAGAGGCCTTAGTATACCCTTTAGTAACATTCCCAGTCAAACAGTTATACCGACAGAACCAGAACGGTCTGCAAAAGAAAAAGAAATTATGGGCAGTTTAGTCCAAGACTTAATGAAAAGGGATATAATTTCTCTTGTTGAGTCAAGTGAGGGTCAATTTATTTCTAATATTTTCATAGTCTCCAAGAAAGATGGGACTTATCGATTAATTATAAACCTAAAAAACTTTAACCGATTTGTAAAAGTGTCTCATTTCAAGATCGAGGACTATAGAACAGCAGCGCGGCTTATTACACCTGATGGTTTTATGTCCACTGTAGATCTAAAAGATGCTTATTATCTAGTGCCTATCAAAATAACACGTAGAAAATACTTCCTAAAACCTATAATGACGCTGCTTAGGGAGAAGGGTCTAACCTCTGTTACATATTTAGATGATATCCTTCTTTTAGGGAGCACTAGTAAAGAATGCAAATATAATGTAAAAGAAACAATAACGTTGTTAGAATATTTAGGTTTTTTAATAAATTATAAAAAGAGTAATCTTATTCCTAATCAGTTGTGTAAATATTTAGGGTTTTTATATAATTCAAAAAGGATGTCCTTATCATTGCCTAACGAAAAACGCCTTAGGTTATTGGAATGTCTAAGAAAATTCTCCTGTCTAAAGGAATGTAAGATTCGATAATTTTCAAAATTTATAGGCACGTTAATCTCCGTTGCACCAGTCATTAAATACAGTTTTTTATACACTAAATTATTTGAACGTCAAAAATACTTAGCATTATTAACATGTAAAGGGGATTATGAAGCAAAGATGCATATACCATCTACCCTATCTGCCGATTTCTCATGGTGGATAAACAAAGCAAAAGATTTATATAATCCAATTCGTCGTGGTAATTTTCAGATTGAATTATACCGATGCCTCCATATCTGGTTGGTTTGTAATAATAATACTTCCCTTGGTTACTGGTCAACAACCGATAAAAACTGTCATATTAACGAATTAGAGCTCCTGACAGTATATTTTGGCCTTGGCTGTTTTGCAAAGTCACTCTCTAATTGTAATATTATGCAGAGTGGACAACACGACAGCAGTATGCACCATTAACCGCATTGCAAGTGTATGTTTTAAAAATTTAAATAATATAGCAAGGAGAATATGGACTTGGTGTCCTAGTTAAAGGATCCCGAGGCCTACAGGGTCGACGCCTTCACATTAGATTGGAGCAAATTTTATTTTTATGCTTTTCCTTCGTTTGCCATGATTTTAAGAGTGTTGCAAAAAATCATAGAAGATAAAGCGGAAGGGATTGTGGTAATACCCCTGTGGGTCTCTCAACCAGGGTATCCTCTTTTCAAGTTTTTAACGAATGCAGAACCTTTAGTATTTGAACCTAAAAGTACTTTACTATCTTTTAGCGGAACACATCATCCCTTGTCGGAAAACCTTTCCCTGGTAGCAGGGAGGTTATCCGGGAAGCGCTATTGCGAGGAGAGGTGCCCCAAGAATCGTTAGATATATGTATATCATCCATAACGAATTCAACTCTAAAACAGTATACTGTTGATCTTAGACAATGGTGGTAATTTTGTTTATTAAAAGAACTTGACCCATTTAATGTCACAGTTCCGAGTGCTCTGGATTTTTTGACCTGCCAATTTAAAAATGGTGCTTCCTATGGCACCCTCAACTCACATAAATCCGCTATTGGTCAGATAGCTGGACCAGAAATAGGTTTAGATTTCAGGGTAAAAAGATTTTTCAAAGGAGTTTTTGATATGAGACCACCAATGCCAAGATACGAAAACACTTACCCCAATATAGTTTTAACCTATATAAAAACGCTCAATAATGATGAAATCTCGCTCGAACGCTTAACTCAAAAATTAGCAGTGCTATTAGCTTTAGCTACAGGTCAGCGGATACAGACATTAAGCTTGATACATCTTAATAATATCTATGTTTATTCCGAAAAAGTCGAAATTAAAATAAGTAACAGAATAAAAACATCTTCGATAAACAAGCCTCAACCATGTCTGGTTCTACCCTTTTTTTTAGTATAGACCCCCAAATATGTGTAGCTAGAACTTTATTAACATATATAGAAAAGACTAAAGACTTACGAAGTTCCTGCCAATTTCTTTTTATTACTCATAAAAAACCACATCGCCAAGCTTCATCTCAATCTATCAGCAGATGGATAAAAAGATGTTTTGAAAACAAGTGGTTTAGATATTACTCAGTTTAAACCTCAAAGTACTCGACATGCGTCGACATCTCTAGCGTTTCGAAAAGGTGTGAGCTTCGATATGATTCGGCTGGCTGCTGGTTGGTCGAAAAATTCCAGAGCATTCGCGAATTTTTACAATAGACCGGTAATAGATAATTTACAATTCGCAAATACTGTATTGGATTCAAATAATACCTAATCAGGTCATTCATATTGGTGTACAATGTTTTTCGTTGTGTAGTTGTTTTGTCTATGCCTTGTTGTTTGTTCGTTATACAGAATTTATTACATACATATTGTAAAACTAAATTTTTCCCATTATTAGATATTAGATTATATAAAGATTTTTGTTTATTTTGTCCTTGTACATTATCTATATATTTCAATATAGCTAATACAAGCTGATGTCTTATTTGTTGCAACATCCTTTAAACATCTACAACATTTATTTATGAGACGGGGCCGAATATAATCACAAGATCAAACGAACTTACCTAAGTGATGTTCGATCTTGATTATATGATGGCCCCGTCGAAATAAATAAAGTCCCAATATCCCACCCTACAATTATCAATGATAATTGCCCAATGATGTATGTTGCAACACCTTTAAAGTGACTGAGGTATGTGTGTAAGGTGCAGCTGCGGTCATAAGAGAGGCAGTGTTGTCAGCTTTAAAATTCGTGGTTAGTTTCCTGCGGAGACGAGGGTACTACAACATTTATTTATTTCGACGGGGCCATCATATAATCAAGATCGAACATCACTTAGGTAAGTTCGTTTGATCTTGTGATTATCTTTTAAATGGTAAAACAGTATTTACTAAGCATATTATTTTGTTAGAGTGCTTTTTTTCCCTACAAAATAAGAATATTTTCCCTACCAACCGATTTATTGATAAATTTTCCCTACAAGTAGGGAATTTCCCTACGTGTTAACAACACTGCTCGACTGGACCGACTGTCGACTGTGGCCGACTGTTGCATGCCGGTAGCTTGCTGGTTGCATACTCTGATTGTCGCATTGGCGGCGTTAAATAAGGATTCAATATAATATCGAAAACATTTTTTTTCGTTTTATAAATAGGTTTGCAAATTTTTTGAAAGGAAATTCTGTTAATTCTTATTTTTTTTTTCCCCTCTTAAAATATTTGTACTTAGTCCTAGTTAACCCTGTATATACCAAAAAAGTGTTAATTTTAACAGGATTGGTATTCAACTAGTCTGTCGTGACTACCCTTTGGGTTTTATATATATATATATATATATATATATATATATATATATATATATATATATATATTAATGACTTGTTTTCCCTTGCGTGTAGTGGAAATATATTGGGTTTCGCTGACGACACGGCAATTTTTATAAAAGGTGAACCTTGGGAAGAAGTAAAATTACTATCCAAAAATGACTTTAAAAAATTGGTTTAATTTTAAGTTCTTGACATTAAAATTTTGAAAATTATATTTTCGAAGGATATAAAATATCCCAGTTATCTTTATCTTGTTTTCCGAGGCTAATGCATTCAATATAAAACAAATGTTATTTTAGCATAAATGTAAAATATCAGTTTTGAAAAAACAATTTCTCATTACCATCACATGATTGTAGTACGCGGCAGAAAAATAATTACTTACTTCATGTCAAAAACATTAGGTCAAAGATCGCATACTTTTCTCGCTCCTAAATTGTATAATACATTACTTACAAACATAAAAGATTTAGTCACTATTCACTTATTTAAAAAGGAATTAAAACAATACATACTTTCAAATCCTAGAATTATGATAACAAATTATATTGAGTCAAAATTTACCTAAAGTATTACTCTCAATTAAGAGGATAATAAATATCATTTTGTATCTGTGTATTTAAGCTATTTTTTAAAATTACTTAGTTTTTAGTTTATTATTATAATTCAAAACAAGTGTGTCAACACTTATTTAATCTGTTTATTCACATTATTTACATTATTTTATGTATTTTGTTGCATTATTAGTATACTGTTTCACTTTTTTTACAAAGGTTTCATGTGAATAAAGTATCTTATCTTCAGGCCGAGTAGGACAACAAACAATAGCAATAAACACTTAATTTTTGTACTTGTTGCACAAATAACTATTACAACATCTGCTATACCTATTAATTGCATTATCGTCGTCACATTGCTGGAAATTCAGAAATTCTTTAAAGAGTGGCCGACCGTAAATTAACTCTGCCGCTGTCCCTTGGATGACTTCTTTTCAAGCCGAGCGGGTACCCAATGGCGAAGGTTTCAGTCAGGTTGTTTTGGTCGCACTTTATCGCCGCCTTCAACTGGCAGCGAAAGTGTTCTACCATACCACTAGTTGATGCCCTTAAATGAGTCGTACCTAACAATCGATTTAATTGCTTGAAAAGGTGGGGCACAAATTGTCTGCTTTGGTCGGTAGTTATTCTTAACGCTGTGCCAAATCTGGTAATCTAATTGTCGTTCGCCATAGGCAATATCTATATCCCTCTGATGGTGGCAGAATGACAATATTATTATCAATGTGGATGTGTTGGAATCTGCCTGATGGTGGTGCAACAGGTACGGCAACATGACTTGATACCTTGAACTGTTGGCACTATAGACTATTCGCGAAATTCACGAACCACTAGATGGTGCTGTAAAATTCAATATATCGGATGTAGGCGTGATCAACAATTTGTGTATAATTGCCGCTAAGTTATAAAGCTTTTAATTGCCAGGCATGTTGTGTTTATGGTGTAATGTTTTGTATTTATATAATTTTTTAGGTAAAAGTGTATGTTGGAACTTATCAAAAGGATTATTATAACTTGTATTAATGTAAGACAAATTCGTAATGTACATATATCGTGAATTCCTAGTATACTCGTAAACTTTCAGATTCAGATATAATGGTCCGGTTCGAGTATCTTGAACTTCTTGGGGGATGGTCTGCGACCTCTAAAGGAATATAATTTTATCTGAGATAGAACACGAGAGGTCCCATGTTGTCAAAAGCCTGTTTACAGCGTTTGGTTTAGCCACCCTATGAAATATCCATCTTTTATTAAATGGAGCAAATTAGCAGTGTAATATGTAATACAGATTTAAAAACATCCTTAAATAATTCGCAACATAACCTTGTTATAATTACCTGGCTTAAAATCCTCTGAAAGAAAAAGTTTGCTACATAGTTTCATGTGTTTAGTTATCGGTTTTCCGATCGGTTTTAATTTTCCACTGCTGCTCGGATCTACGGGAACTGATAGGAAGTTTACGCACTTTATGAAATATCAGAAGTAGGTACAGTAAGAGGAGCACTGAGGAACAGCACAGATTTTCCGAGATTTTATGCAAATATTTTTGTTTATGTTTTGCATATGTGCACAGTTTTTATAACTAAATATCGTACGATTTTAATAAAGTTTGCAAAATTACTAAAAATTACAGAAAATTTTCACACCTGCACATACAAAACAAATTTGTTGGATCGTTGTTCACTTCCACACTCGATTTATTACAACAACAGAAAACAAAAATACAAAATTTCACACTCCTATTATGCAAGTAATTTGCATAGATAGATAGTCTTACAGAAGGGTTTGGTAATAAAAAGTCGAGCTATTTGTGTGAAAACGTCACAGAATACAGATGCGTCAGTATCGTGAGTGCGCACAAACTTAAGGCGTAGTGAATAATCATCGTGTAGATACTTCACTGCAGCTCAGTGTCTTCTCATTGTGAAACTGCTATTGCTTCATAATTCAAGGCATGATCCATATCTTCGACACGTGATAAGCATCTGCATCAACAATGTCATTAGAAGTTTTCTTTCATTCTAATTAAACTAATATAATTTACATGCTTACAGTGATGTAATTTATCTGATAAAATCAATTGCAATCAGTGAAGTGGTGGAAGAGCGATACAAAAGACCAAACCACAAACCTAGAAAAAATATAGACAGCGTCGGTTCATGATATAGGTCAAGTGACAGGTCTCGCATTGCCTAGGGTCTTACGGTCCAGAAAATGGATATTTTATTTGCTTTATGTTGGCGGTTGTGCAAATATGATGGCTGCAATGCAGTATGAAATTAACTAACTTGCTGTCACGTCATTAAAGAATGTGACCAATCGTAGTAAACACATGAGCTTCACTATATAATACAACTAACGTAAATTGGCATAAAAACCAAGTTTTAGCCATTTTGGACCTTTTAGGGCACCCATGAATTAGCGGTCGCCGGCAATATGACACTGGCACAGTCTATATTTTTTCTAGGTTTGCGGACCAAACATAACACATACAAATATAATGGAAAGTCCATGGTTTATTTTGAAAGTGTTTTTGGTATGCAGCCAGAAATACACTAAATATTAGTTAGACACATATCCATTGTAGGGCGCTAGTATTTAAAAATTTTGTGATTTGATTAGACGATTACTAACATTACTAACAACAATGTTTGTTTTTGATGTTTGATTCTTTTGACGTGCTTTTGACGCATAAAAAGCTCGCGCTTTCAATTTTATGCTTTTTAACTTATCTAGGATTTTATAATGGTATAATTTTATGGTGAAAAGGAAGTGTTTTGTGAATTAATTGCTGTAAAGTGTTCTTAAATGCCTGATAAAAACAATGGAATTGGAAAAAATGTAAATTTGCAAAGCCGATGGTAGTAATGGTAAAATAGTTTTGAGATTTACTTTGATATTTTTATTAACCTTGCTTTGAAACCTTAACTTTATGTACGTTTATGTAAGAGTTGTTAATTATGGCACTAAAAAAAATATATATCATTACTACTATCAGCTTTCTACATTTATGTTTTTTTTTTTAATTTCATTGATACAGGATGAGATGGGAGGAACACGCCAAACTTCAGGAATAGATCCTACACGCAAAAATAATAAGAAAAAACTCAAATGTTACATACTTTTTACTTGTTTTCAAGGCACTGATTCGACGTCAACCCTTGCATCAATCAACAGCTACAGACGGCCTTCGTTGACAAAGCAGAAAGTGTTTAAAGGTCAATGGTGGTGTTTTTGAATATTTATATAATCATTACGAATGCTATGATTAGTATAAATAAATTTGTTCCTGCATATTTTAAAATAGTGTTGATGAGGTATAGTGTTTATCATATAGGTGGCGCTGTGATCAATCAAGTTAATAAAGAGATCTATAAAATGCATATTTAGTTAGGTACATATCCGTTGGATGGCGCTGTTTGCAATATGCAAATTCTCCAACAACATTTCACCCATACAGTTTCCATTATATTTTAAGTGTTATGTGGTTGATGTCTACGTTATGTAACCGTATCCTTCCTTATAGCTGATTGTGGATGATAAACTAAATGGACATATTTTAAAAGCCTTTATATATGCTGGAAAGCAGTTGCAGCGATAGTGGCAGTTCAAGTTATAGCAGTATTCTTCTCGAAGGCAGTGAATATGAAATGTTTGTTAGCGAAAAACATTAAACAATTAAATTAGATAAGATGTATAACTTTTAATTTTGTCTGCTCCTGTATAATCCTGTCATATTGAATATTTAAACGGTTACTTTAATTGCTCAAATTTAATTATTATAACATATCGCATCGAATCGAAATGTCGAATTGTTAGTAAATCTGAAAATCGTTATATCGATTACCGAAAAATCAAATTGGAATATTCAAGTCGAATCTGAACATTTATGTGTAGCTTTAAGTTGCTCGATTTTTATTTTACATTACGAATATGTCGCGATTAAAGTTTTCTCTGTAATGTTTCGGTTTATTAAATCACCTTCAGAGACTACAAGATACATTTACATAATATTCATTAGTTAGAAGCATAGACTTATAAGCAATAGCTATGGTTAGGAGACATTAAAATTGACAAGTGACACTGAATGTATTTAAAATGTCATTCTTAATTTTTTTTTAAATAAAAATATATAGGATGTGTTATTTAAAAATCCATAGTTGATGTTTTTCTCTAACCACATCTAACTGTCGATTCAAATAAATTAACCCGACAGTTACAATAATTAAATATTTCGATTCGATGAGCAAATTGCATGATTTTTTCCAGATACGTGCAGAAGAAAGAATGTATTATTTTAATGAAAAGACGCCTAGAAACGGTATTTTAAATTTAGTCTGGCCACGCCCCCTCGCCGCCACAGGGCAGACCTGTGACGTCAGACGCGGTTCCCACGTGTATACCTAAATACAGTAGTATGCTTTCAGACAACGCAGTACATACGTTTAGAAGGGTTGTCATTTGTGATATTATTAGATATTATTTGTGTTAAATAGGCATTGGTATAGAATAAAGTTGCAAAATAGACACGTAAAATGGACACAGAAAATACTCTCCTAAGTTGCTCCTGCCATTTGAGTGATGTAGAATGTTTTTATATATTTTTAGGTATTAACAATATTGTGTAAAACTAACTACTTTGTGGACAAAAGCCCCAACCAGCGTTGAATTACACTCACAATATCTACCCATATATTCTTTATTATTAGCTTTTGTAACATTTTTTTTACTGTATTAGATAGGTATTTTAAGCTAATATATATCAAATCTCCTACAATTCCTATCAATGAAGTCATATGTATGTTCTCTGATACCAAACATCTAGGTATGCTAATGAACAATTCCACAGACAAAGCTCTAATCAATAATTATCTAAAATCTAGCTAAATTTACCAACCTGGTTTAATGAAAACACTATAAATATCTAAGTTCCCTCTTGAAAATGTGGGAACTCGAAAATTCAACCACAATAGATGAGATCTGACCTATTTCTGCATTTTTAGTATTTTTTTAGATAATTATTGATTCGAGCTTTGTCTGTGGAATTGTTCATTAGCATACCTAGATGTTTGGTATCAGAGAACATACATATGACTTCATTGATAGGAATTGTAGGAGATTTGATATATATTAGCTTAAAATACCTTTTTAATACAGTAAAAAAAATGTAGAATGTTATCTGAGGTTATTATAAGATTACTTATTATATTATAAAACTACCTGATTTATTTTGAAAATATAACAAACAAAAGTAATACCTAAGTAAGGATTTTTACAAATTGTGGAAATGGATTCTAAGGAGAAATGAAATCAGTAGTAAATAATAAAAAATAATTCATGTTGCATATCATTATTTATTACTTTTACTTATTATTTTTCAAATTAAAGCAAGTAGTTTAATGCGAAATCAAATGGGATCATTTTATAAATACCTCAAGCAAAACCATATGTCTGGTACTTACCCAACAGCATTGTCGCCGTAATTGTCACGAGCAGATGTATATTGTAAACAACGGAATAAGGTACATTTAACAATACCGTAACAAATGTCTGTTTATATCACCAACACCATAACCTGCACCTGTATCTATGGAAACAAACCACGTTGAACGCTACACCAATGATATCGCGTTTTTGTGTTCTATAGCAATTTATTTATGATAATTTTAATTATTATGTAATTATTGCCGCCAGATACATGATCTGAAATTTCAATATGTTTGAAAGATTACCCTGTAATACATTTTAAACCAATATAGAATTCTTGGAACTTCCCCATTCGAATCGAACTGATCAGTCATTTGGTATTTCGATTTGACTTTTTTTTGATGGATCGTTTCAAAACTAGAAATCAATTCGAATCGATATATTTTGCACAGAATTAAGGATTACTCGATACGAATCGATTTTTTTATGAATCGCATAGTCTTGCTGATGGTCGGCTAAAACTAAGCAAATACCTATGAAATTATGAGTCAACCTCTTGATCACTTTAGTTATAGAAGTTGTTTATGATTTATTTTTAATTTTAATATGACAGTTACATTTAAAAAAGTAGTAAAAATGAAAGAAATAAATAATTGTTATCTTATTGCGATGTTAAAACTGTTTTAATACTCTTGCAATTTTAGGGATGAGCTAGCTGCACTAATAACCATTTCAGCTGTATGAAAATACACATACGCCATACAGTGCTGTGAATTGTGCGCAGAATCAAGTATGCCGATAGCCAGACCACAGTCACCTTATTTTTATAAATCATACTCTTAATGTTAATACGATAAATATGTGTTTAAATAAGTATGTAAATAAAATGTAATAATATATTACGCACATTTGTTGTGAAATAGAAAAAAATAATGTTTCATGTGTTTTTAATATGCAATATTAAAACCTCATTTTATCCATAATGTCCTATTGGTCAAACTGAAATGAGAAACAAATATAATAAACTGAAAATACTTCCTAAGGGAGCTTCAGTTTCTCGAAGGTGCGCCTATAAAAACAGTATTAGAGAGTTATTGGACGTCTCATAGGGTTAAGCAGTATTTAGGTTTCCCTTATGTTGACATCTAACCTTGCGCATATGTGCTGCTTCATTCTTATAAAGATAGTGTTTGACTAGATTTATGCAAGATTAAGGTAACATCGAACAATCCCTTATTTGTTAGATTAGGTCGTTCGGCTGTAATCGATCATACCCGTTGTGATATCCTTCTAACCAAAAAAATAGAAAGTGTGTCGCTTTTTTAATTAGTTTCCATTGCATGTTTGACGAAAAATGAAATGAGGATAAGTAAACTTATTCTCATTTTTTCAAAATATTGTCTTATACTCTTTTTCTGATTCACTATTATTTGCAAAAAACGAGAGAAATAAACAAAATGATAAGGAAATCCCATCCGACAAATTTTTGACCAATAACTATATTTTTGTGAACACAGTAAAGGTAAGCAGTATTTAACTAAAGTCGTACTAAATAGCGTTCGGCAGTATTAAAGGGATTTTCAATAATTTTATTATTCTCTATTATTCATTCATTTATTTATTGTGGAAATATTGAATAAAACTTTCTAGACGCTGTAGATCGCTTAGCAATAATTTTTGACCTTTGTTTATAGTACACTCTTCTTATTTTTCATAACAAAAACATACTATAAAACAATATTTAGAATTGAAAGTTGTATCAGAAGTTCAATATATTCAAAATCTCTCACATTTTTTGGAATAGCTGTATCCCCTGTTCAATGACAAGACATTCAGCAAGAATTCGATCACTAAGATCCTCTTAGGACTTTACTGGCATCTCATAAACACCCTCGTATATACCATTAGTTTCACGTAATTTCACAGAAAAAATCCATTGGAGTCAAATCAGGACTTTATGGCTGGCCATCTAACTGCCATCCCCTATCCCTTATACCCTATAAGGTCATCTTTAAGTGATTACGTACTTCAAGTGTAAATTGTGTGGAGCATAGTATATTATTATTCGATATTATTCAAAGCGAAGTGATTATTAAGAGGATCTTATACAGGGTGTTCCTAAATAAGTGTCGCAACGGAAAACTATAATTTCCTCTTGAAAGAAAAAACATTTTTTCCTCTTCCATTTTTCTCTCCGGGATTTCGTTTTCGAAATACACGGTGTCAAAACTAAAATTTTTTTTTTTTAGTTTTTTTCCAATATCTTAGGAGCCGTTTGAACTACAGGACTGAGCTTTTGTAGACACATTACCACTATTAATAGCTATTTTTTCGCACCCTTCTCGAATTCATTGGACGTGCCAGTGGTGGAGGTTTTAAGGTATCGGAAACGTTGTTTCCCCATAACTTTTACGCCACTGAAAAAATTGACATTTGACAGCAAATTCTGAAGCGCTAATGAATTTTACACAAAAATAGTTCTCTTGGTTCATTCCTCTAAAGTCAACCGTTTTCAATAAAAATGACTTTCTATGAACAAAAACACAACATTTTGCTAACGTTTCAAAAATCTTTTGTAATTCAAAAAATAGGTAGTAATAATTAACAATTTTAAAGACATTTAACAACAGATAGGATTTTAACTTCTTTTTATCAATTTGGCAAGTAAAATTTACAAAAACTGTTCAAAATTACGTCAGTTGGCTTGAATAAACGCATTACATCGTCGGATCATCTTTCTATAAACGTTGTTCATAATTTGATGGGTATTTCTAATTTGTTCCGCTGTGGCTTCAACCCTAGCGGTTAATTCTTCGAACGTATTGACAGGGGTTTGATAGACAATGCTCTTCATTTGACCCCATAAGACATAATCAAGTGGGGATAAATCCGGCGATCGGGCGGATCAGGGCACCGGACCATCTCTTCCTATCTATCGTTCTCTGAATGTTCTGTTGAGGTACTCTTTGACAACAACTGCAAAATGCGGGGGTGCCCCGTCATGTTGAAACCACATACGTTGTCGAATATTTAAGGGGACATCATCTAATAATTCAGGTAAGACTTCTTCGAGAAAATTTAAATAAATGGGGTCAGTCTTGGCGGCAACACATAAGGACCTATCAAATAGTTGTTAATAATACCCGCCCTTCATTGATGCTAAATGTGTGTTGATGACCATTGAGAAAAATAGCATGGAAGTTTTCTTCACTCCACAAATGATTATCACGTAAATTGAAAATACCGTTTCTAGTAAAACTGGCTTCATCAGTAAAGAGAATTGATCTTAGAAATTGAGCATTTTGTTCAAATCGGTCTAGCAACCAGCGACAGTACCCCCATCGTGGTGCATAATCATCTGGAGGTAACGGTTGTACAGTTTGAAATTGAGAATGGTGAAGTTGTTGCTCGTGTACGACTCTCCACACGTTAACATGGAGTGTTTGTAAAGCGCGAGCAATTCCTCGGGTACTTGCTCTTGGATCTTCTTCAAACTGTGGGACCCTACGGTTTCATTGCCGCCCGCAGTAACTTTTATTAGGTTTAAAACTTCCGTTTTCCATCAGGCGTCTCTCAATTCGAGGAAATATTCGGTCAGACGGCGTTCGACGATTTGGAAAACACAGCGAATGCAAGCGTTGCGCAGCTCTGCCGTTACCGCGTGTTTCCCTGTAAATTTTGATCATGCAAGTGTATTCGTTATTAGTAAAAACATTCAATTTTACCACACTTATAACAATTTTAAACAATTAAAAATTAACACTCAGCAGCATGACATTTAATTAACTTAACAGTTCTAAGGTAAGTTGTTTTCAATGGTAACTTAGTTTTTTTCCTATAAATGTATGTGGTGTGAATATGATGAGACACCTTCACATTTTGTAAGTGCCAAGACCTCAAGAGAACATCCGGAGAACGACGAATCGAACCGCCGGATGGGGACATCTGAAATGCATCGTTTATGAAATCCATGTCAATAATACCGAAGAGTTGACCGATAGGGGTGAAGCCACAGCGGCAGAAAGAAACATGATTCGAAGATGTAATGCGTGCATTGAAGTCCGCGAACGTATTTTTGAACAGTTTTTGTAAATTAGTAAATTGATAACAAAAGTTAAAATCTTATCTGTTGGTAAATCTCGTTAAAATTGTTAATTATTACTACCTATTTTTTGAATTATAAAAGATTTTCGAAACGTTAACAAAATGTTTGTTTTTGTTCATAGAAAGTCATTTTTATTGAAAACGGTTGACTTTAGAGCAATGAACCAAGAGAACTATTTTTGTGTAAAATTCAGTGGCGCTTCAGAATTTGCTGTCAATTGTCAATTTTGCTAGTGGCGTAAAAGTTATGGGGAAAAAACGTTTCCGATACCTTAAATTCGAGAAGGGCGCGAAAAAGTAGCTATTAATAGTGGTAATATGTTTACAAAAGCTCATACCTGTAGTTCAAACGATTCCTAAGAAAAAAAAAGTTTTGACACCGTGTATCTCGAAAACGAAAGCTCGGAGAGAAAAATGGAAGAGAAAAAGATGTTTCTTTTTTGCAAGAGGAAATTGCAGTTTTCCGTTGCGACACTTATTTAGGAACACCTTGTATATCTCGTTTCAATTTATATAGATAGTACTTAGTGACTCTATAGTAACTATTTATTTTTCTCTTTTAAAAATATTATAGTGTTAGATACTGCATATCTAATAAGATACGGAGAGAATATTCAGACCTTGGAGGATTTATCAGAAGAACCTTAACCTGGTCTAAGTACAGATAAAACGAATAGTGGTAAGTAGAACAGATGCGGAGATTAGGACGGACGAAATAGAAATTCTCGACATCTTGATGAATAAGCTTAGTTAATTAGATATAATTTATATAAAAATATAACACACAGTGAGAGAAAACAGAGGGCATTAGAAAAAACGGCTTATTTAATAACAGTGTCTGTCAGACAATATTATAAAACGTTCCATACCGTTCAAGACTTTCAAAAAGGATTCAAAATACTGGCACAAAAAAAGGATATTCAAGAATTTCTTAAAATTCATAATTATTGTGTACGGGTGATCGATTTAACTGAGAAATGAGTTTTTCAGGGAAACGGTTGAGAAAAATAAATTATTTTAGAAAATATTTCTGTTTACTTTTAGTTGAAGGTAGGATTAAAATACAGAAATTATCTTTACGATACTAGATATCGCAGAGCTAGTTCAATTCTAAATAAAAAAGATATACATGTTAAAAATCGATGAACTTAACCGTTTTCGAAATAATAACGATTAACTACAAAATTCGTTCGTTACAAAATTATTTATTTGAACGTACGCCTTTACATAAGATGACTTAAATGTCAATGCTGTCAATGAAATATCATGTAGGTATTATTTATGCCAATTCTAAGCAACTTATAAATACGAGACAGTTTAGTTATTCTTCGTTTGTGATTTTTTTCATTAAAATGCCACGTCATAATGATTACCTATTCGTTTGTTGAAATGAGAAACATGGTATGTGTGTATGCCCAAGAAAATTATTGTGGTCGTCATGCAGCAGCGAGGTACTTGGAGTTATATCCAAATAATAGACAACCTAACCACAAGCTTTTCAAGATATTGTACGGCAGATTAAGAGAAACGGGATCATTTCGCCCTAAACGAGACGTTGGAAAGCCTAAAGTATTAGCGGTGGAGCAAGAAGAGGATGTTTTAGTGCGAATTGTCGAAAACACGCAAACAAGCACACGCCGAATGTCATTGCATTGAAAAATTGTATCCTTACCATTTTTATCCGGTTCAACAGTAGATACCACAGGATCCTTCTGGTAGATTTCGGTTCGCACAGTTCGTCGGCAACAAAATGCTGACCCTACATTTTATAATAAAATATTGTTTACGGACGAAGCTACATTTAGCTGGCGCGGTGTATTTAATTGGAGAAATAGCTATTCCTGGGAACTAGAAAATCCTCACTTGCCACGAGAACAACATTTTCAGCATGAATTCTCAATAAATATTTGGTATGTAATACCTTCCGATAACATTTTGGGACCATTTGTGTTAGCCCATCCACTTAATGGGGAAAATTATTTAAGTTTCTTAACAAATGACTTGCCACTCGTTCTTGAAAATATCGCCTTAAATGTATGGCAAACCTTTTGGTTTATGCATGATGGTGCTCCCGCACATTACTCCCGACCAATAAGAGAATATCTTGATATCTCGAAACCGTTGGATTGGTCGCGGCAGCGAATTGCCTGCGCGTAGCCCTGATTTAAATCCCCTTGATTTTTATTTCTGGGGTAACGTTAAATCTTTAGTTTATAAAGATGTTATACATCCTCGAGAAGAGCTGTGGGCAAAATTACAAGAATCTGTTAACATTATCAGAGATCAACAAAGAAGTCTATTCAGTGTCAGACAACATTTTAACGAGAGAATAAAGAAATGTATTTAAAACAATGGTCGCCACTTTGAGAATCTTTTGTAACTAGACTTAAGCATAATACAATTTTTAGTTATTACTGTGTTTGTCTTAATTCGTAATTAAATCTTCTTATTTAAAGGCGTACGTTCAAACAAATAATTTTGTAAAGAAATAGTACATCGTTCTTATTTCGAAAACGGTTAAGTTTATCCCTTTTTAACAGCTATATCTTTTTTATTTAGAATTGAACGTAGTGTAATAATTTCTTATTAGAAATTCAGATTTTTCAAGGACAAAAACGTTTGACATATGTTTGCTCCGACGGAACACTGCAACTAGCGCATCCTAGATGTGATTGCAAAATAGTATTAAATACCATTTTCGTAATTACCACCTCAGAAAACATAGGTGTACAAACTTTCAAGAAAATCCGTTCAAAGATGCTCAAGATATTTAAAAAAAATCGAAAATATTTTTTCAACTTTAACACCCTGTAGATCGAAAAGGAGTAACATTCGGATAAGGCATATTTGACGTAATCGCTCTATTTTGAGGTCAGCAACATGCTCTGTCCCATTATTAATGTGTACCCTGTATATAGATATATTTTTTATTACGTTTGGCAGCATATTATATATACAGGCTGTATCACATAAGAGGGCCCCTCCCATGTATCTCGCTTAATATGCGAGACACGTCAAAAATCTTTAATTGTTTTTTGTTGCAATTTTGGAGGCATTTATGCTCGTAAAAACAAATTTGAGATCCATGGCCAACTTTATGAGTAATAACAAAAAAACCTGTAAAGTGCCCAAACTTTAAGGCTGTCTAACTTTGTTATTTTAAGAGATAGAGAAAACTTATTGGTAATAAATTTTGATTGCAAAATTGATATCTTTCACCTGATATAAACAGATTTTTGAAATATCGTATGTGGTTTGCTGCGCCCTCTAGGCGGATTTTTTTTATTGAAGCAGGCTATGGCCACAAAAAAATGCCTGTTTTTTCGTCTATCATGCAATATACTACATGTTGCCCTTATCTTTTGTATTTATAACATTTTTTTCAATCTTAGTTAAAAAAAATGTACCTAAATATTTTCGTGTTGCTCAAGATAATGTAGAACCTGTTTTAAATACGCCAACTGCAGAAAAATAATAAATAGAATGTACTTTTTATGCAAAATACAGATTTTCTTATAATATTAATTTATTGGTTTTCACATTAGAAGCAACTGGGTCTTTAAAATTATTTTGACACAGACAATGTAATAAAATAATATTATAAGAAAATCTGTATTTTGCATAAAAAAGTACATTGTGTTTATTATTTTTTTGCAATTGGCGTCTTTAAAACAGGTTCAACATTATCTTGAGCAATACGAAAATATTTAGGTACATTTTTTTTTAAGTAAAATTGAAAAAAATGTAATAAATACGAAAGATAAGGGCAACATGTAGTATATTGCATGAAAGACGAAAAAACAGGAAATTTTTTTGTGGCCATAGCCTGCTTCAATAAAAAAATTTTTATATCCGCTTAGAGGGCGCAGCGAGCCACATACGATATTTCAAAAATCTGTTTATATCAGGTGAAAGATATCGATTTTGCAATCAAAATTTATTACCAATAAGTTTTCTCTATCTCTTAAAATAACAAAGTTAGACAGCCTTAAAGTTTGGGCACTTTACAGGTTTTTTTGTTATTACTCGTAAAGTTGGCCATGGATCTCAAATTTGTTTTTACGAGCATAAATGCCTCCAAAAATGCAACAAAAAACAATTAAAGATTTTTGACGTGTCTCGCATATTAAGCGAGATACATGGGAGGGGCCCTCTTATGTGATACAGCCTGTATATATATATATATATATATATATATATATGGTTGCAAAATTTCTCCGGGTTCCTCTCCGCGATGAATCTGCATGGTCTTCAAAAGAACCATTTGTTTGACAACGTTTCGGTAAAATCTCATTTACCATCTTCAGGTCTTCTTACTTCTGCTTCGCGTTACTACGTTCGGCTTACTTAACTTAACGCGAAGCAGAAGTAAGAAGACCTGAAGATGGTAAATGAGATTTTACCGAAACGTTGTCAAACAAATGGTTCTTTTGAAGACCATGCAGATTCATCGCGGAGAGGAACCCGGAGAAATTTTACAACCACATATAACACCCGCGGAAGCCTACGAATTAACATATATATATATATATATATATATATATATATATATATATATATATATATATATATATATATATATCTTAGGCCCAAGATATGTATAACTTCTTTAACCAACAGCTTTTCTTACAAACGATAGGTAACATATATTAATCATTTCTAGTGTACTATTTCTACTTTCTTTAAAATAGTCTTTGTTAAACCTCCCCATCCAAGAATACCATAGTTTACATGCCATTCCAATAACGAAGTGTATATTATTTTTAGTTCTTTTATATCAAGTATATCAATAAGAATTCTAAATTTGGATATCAACATCTGAATTTTTTTCACAATAAAATCAATATCATTCTCGCATCTCAAATTACTATCAATAAAAATTTCAAGATACTTACAGTGGTATTCATAGTCCGTCTTCGGTCGCCAGAGAGCGGTCTCCGTACCGAAATTATTCGAATTTCATAATGAAATATGATATAAGATACAGTATACAGTACACTGTATTCATTTTCCGTCCAAAATTATTTGAATTTGATTATAAAATTCGCATAATTTCGGGACGGAGATCGGTCTCCGGCGACCAGAGACAGACTAAAAATATCACCGTTAATATCCAGTTTTTTTTTAATTTCATATTCATTTATCTTAAGATTTCCAAAGTTCGGTTTATTATAATTAATTGTAAGTAATTAATAATCAAACCATTTTTTAAAGTGCGCTAGATCTCTTTCTACTTTTTGTTTTAAAGCTTCCCAAGATTTACATGAGTAAAAACTTCCAGTGTCATCAGCGTTGTAATAATAGACCCACTGCTTTGTACAAAAAATAGACCATTATTGAATAAGACTGGTCCCAGTACAGTTCCTTGAGGAACTCCCTATTCAGATTTTTTTAAATCAGTGGAAATATTATTGATTCTGATTCTTGAAGCATTGGAAAACTGTGAACTGACTTTCTTATTAGTAGAACTTGCTATATCTGCTAAAAACACAGCAGCGGCGATTTTTATTGTCCAATACCGATATTTCCACAGAAACTTTGACTCCAATTTTCTTTTGATTTCTTAATACCGCTAATATTTCAATTATTAGCTGACAATATTTTTGTATGGCAATATAAAGTTAACTCACGGGACACAGTTTAATTTCTTGTCATTGTTTTGACCATATTATTTTTTATAGAAGTATAAAAGCTGAAAGATTTTGAAAATAATTTATAAACAGACATGTTGGAAAATTTCGTTTCCATCTATATTTTTGTTGTGGAAGATGACTCATCAAAATTTTGGCGAAAAGAATTATTTTAATAAAAAATGCATAAATTAAACACTATTGTTTTATTTACTATATAATAGTTTTATGTGTATAAATATACAAAATTAATTTTAAGGCCACACTATTTTTTCAATCCACTCTAAATATTTCGATACTTTAGTGTATACCCCGGGAATTCTTCCTCCACATCCTGTTCCATAAGATACAATTCCCACAATTGAATAAACTCCAGTTGCTAATTTCATTTGAAGCGGTCCTCCTGAATCACCCTAAAATACAGTGATAATATAACATCTATAGTCCTGTTTTATAAGTCGAATGATTTACGAAATAAAAATGTTCTTGTTTATTCATAAAATTGAAATAGTACGCTCCAATTTTTATCGAAACTACACAAAAATTATTATTTTAGTATCAGTAAATTTGAAAACACCAAGACTAGACCAGGTCGATAATTTTTGAAACCAAAAAAAATAATAGTAAGATGAAACCTATTGGAAAAGGAAGAGAATACAACAAAAATGAAAGGAAAAATAATTTACGGGCGATCTGAGGTCGGGAAGTGGAAGGGGGTGAGTTTTTAAGGGTAAAAAACGGTGTACCTCGATTTCTGGCAAAACTACAAGTCCTATGGAAAAAAGTTAAATAGCAAAGTTGTAGGTAATAACTTAGTAGTTAGTAGGTAATAAGTAATACTTTTATATTTACATTTTTTTCACATAACCTCAAAATGTATGTGAAAGTTCAAATAACCAAGTTTTTGGTTTTTTATTTTTATCTTTTACAAAAAATAATTTTTTTTCACTATATTTGGTGAAAACTTACCTTTTTATGTCCCAAATACACTGCAATTTTTTTGATTTAAAATATTTATTTTTTCACCTTATTTTGACTTAATATCGAAAAAGCACCCTAATTTTCAATCGAAAATTCTTACGTTAAAATATCTGCTTTTTTAAAAAGTCGGTGGGCTTTTTGTTCGTTGAAATCTCTACTTTCTGATGGTGTAAAAAAATATATATTATTTTGGTAAACGTTCTCAGAAAATGCAAAGAAACGAAAAAATATTGTAGATGTTTTATTAAATAAACTTTATTAACTTATTTAGTTGTTAATTATAGTAGTATATTTCGACTTGCAATTTTTTTGTTTATCAATGCAATATGGAATCTTACGTTTTTCGAGTAATTAAAGTATAAATTTTAATAAATAGCTCAAAATTGTACATAATGATTAAAAAAATTTCGGATTCGAGTTTGTCGCATCATTTCTTTGTATTTTCATAGTAATTTACGATAGTAATGTATATTTTTTTACACCATAAGATAGTAGAGATTCCAACGAACAAAAAGCCAACCGACTTTTTTTAAAAAGCAGATATTTTGACGTGAGAATTTTCGATTGAAAATTAGGGTGCTTTTTCGATATTAAGTCAAAATAAGGTGAAAAAATATATATTTTAAATCAAAAAATTACAGTGTATTTGGGACATAAAAAGGTAAGTTTTCACCAAATATCGTGAAAAGAAATTATTTTTAATAAAAGATAAAAATAAAAAACCAAAAACTTGGTTATTTGAATTTTTCACATAAATTTTGAGGTTATGTGAAAAAAGTGTGAATATAAAAGTTGTAGATCTTTTTATTACCTACAACTTTACTATAGAACTTTTTTCATAGGACTTGTAGTTTTGCCGGAAATCAAGAAAAACCGTTTTTTACCCTTAAAACTCACCCCCTTCCACTTCCCGACCTCAGATCGCCCGTAAATTATGTTTCCTCTTATTTTTGTTGTATTCTCTTCCTTTTCCAATAGGTTTCATCCTACTATTATTTTTTTTCACTTTTTACCATTTTCAAAGGCTTCAGCACTGGTCTAGACATATAATTTAAATTTTCCAGAGAAATATTCCATTAAGCTTGTACACCTATTCTTAGAATACGCTATACAAGCCGCTTATAAATGTCAAGTAAATCAAAATTAGCGGAATTACAGAACGACAAAAATTGTTTAAACATTTCACAGGGAAACTAATATTATATTCTGTGCCAACAAGTTGACAACACTTTGTGCAGTTGCTACGTTAAATATAAAATGGTACAATTTTTACAGTTTGTGTTGTTATTTTTTTTCAAAAAGTGCTGATATTTCAAGAACTGTTAATGATAAAAATATTAAATATAGCTCCCTGAAAAGTCCTTTAAAAGTACTATTCAGAAACATCATAAAATGTAGCGTTCCAGTAAAAAAGTACATATGACGTCATAACTCAGAACCTGTCTCACAGGTACATAAACTAAACCAAATTAATATCACTAGCGTAAATCAACTTTGATTGCACAAGAAAAAAATAAACTAAAATTCATCAATCCAGTTCAACTTCTAAGGAGCCCGCGTTCCGCTTTACCTGCCTCGTATCTCTCATCGTCTGATTCTATTTGAACATAAGCAGTTACTCACAGCTTTCTTAGTTACAAATTTATAAAGTTATTATCAATTATTTTCAGACACGATTATATATACAGTATGCGCCAAAAGTATGGAATAAATTCAATAAAAACGAAACAATTATTTTTTGCGAAAAATCCTCGAACAGGTCGATTTTTAATTTAAAAAATACATATTTTAGCGTAAAATGCGATTTTCAAATGTCATTTGTTTTCGAGTAATGACGTCATCGATTTTTTTTTAATGGCAACACCATATTTTTTTCCTTGATTCTGAAAGATCGTTTAATTCTCTATCAGACAGTACTAAAATTTTGCCCTCTTACATAGGAAAGTTTTCGACTAAATGTTCGAATTGCCATCCACCAACTTCTTGTCAATGCGCAAGTCTGTGAAGAAATTCTTCTTGCACATTATGAATGATTTCTGGGGTAACTCTGCGTATTTCGTCCCGAATGCGATTTTGAAGTTCTTCTAAATTACGTGGTTTATTAATGTACACTTTTGACTTCAAGTATCCCCATAAAAAATAGTCAAGAGGTGTAAGATCTGGCGATCTTGCAGGCCATTCTATCGGTCCGCGTCTGCCGATCCACCTCCCAGGAAAACAGTTGTCCAAAAAATCTCGTATAGGGCGCGCATAGTGCGGAGGTGCATCGTCTTGCTGAAACCATATGGTATCGTCAGGAATGTCAGGGTCATTATCGTTAGGAAAAATTACTGCAAGGGCTGGAACAAGGTCATTTTCTAGAAACTCTAAATATCTTTATCCTGTAAGGGTTCCTTCAAAAAAGAAAGGCCCTACTATTCTGTCGTCAACTATTCCAGCCCACACATTTAATTTCTAAGAGTGTTGGGTATGTGCCTCTGCCATCCAATGAGGATTTTCCCGACTCCAGTATCTGCAAGTTTGACGGTTTACTGTACCATTCAGACAAAATGTGGCCTCATCTGAAAAAAGTATTTAATAATAATAATAATATCTCTACCCCTCATTCTAATCACAGGGATTAGCCCAGACTTGTGTGGGAGAGGGGGCGGCATATTATTATTATTATTAAGCAGGCCGCATTTGCGCCCAGGAACGACTTACGTTGGTAGGCCCTAATCACTATTCAGTGCAGGAATGAGGGAAACCTGGAAAACCTCATTAATTAGGGGGGTAGTCAAATATCAACCGGTATCAATCTCTCACATTGACCCAAGCCACCCTACCATACCCTCAGAGGGCGCCAAACCTCTCCACGAATATAGCTTATATACGGTCTACCGGCAGCTGGGCTCGAACCAACACCGATCTAGTCACCTCGATTCAAGTACTGACGCCTTAAACCGCGCGACCACTGACCGATGTAAATTTCTATTTCCTTGACATAAATCCATTAGAATTTCGCAAAAGTGTAAGCGGCGATCGGGATTATCTTCATTGAGTTCCTGCACAAGTTGAATTTTGTAGGGATGATATTTTTCCTTCCTCAAGATACGTAGCACTGTGCTCTGACTAGTGTCATTATTTAATGCAACCAATCGTGAAGAATTATGAGGATTATCCACCATACTTATCAAAATGTTCTGTTTCTGATTTTCATTAATGCTTGGACGTCCAGGTTTTGAAATATTTACAACATTGCCAGTTTCTCTAAATTTAGACTCTACCTTACTCACTGTTGATTGGCTGATAGGGCGATCTGGATATTTTTCAATAAATAAATCGCAAACTTCCTGCTGAGTTCTAGTCATATTCCCGCATCCGATAAGAATTAAAATTTCAATTCTTTGAGTAACAGTTAAATGTGCCATAATACTTTAAATTGAATAATAATTTCTATGTCGCTTACAATACTTATTAGAAAGTCGGTGTGACAATGACACTTTGCAAAGATTTTCACCAACGTGATCCATAAAAGAACTATGGAATTCGAAAAACTAAACTTGATAACGTTTTTGCTTTATTTTAATTGATTTACGTTGTCTAACATTCAATCATCATTTACTCGAAAACTTTCCTATGTAAGAGGGCAAAATTTTAGTACTGTCTGATAGAGAATTAAACGATCTTTCAGAATCAAGGAAAAAAATATGGTGTTGCCATTTAAAAAAAAATCGATGACGTCATTACTCGAAAACAAATGACATTATAAGTATTTTTTAAATAAAAAATCGACCTGTTCGAGGATTTTTCCCAAAAAATAATTGTTTCGTTTTTATTGAATTTATTCCATACTTTTGGCGCATACTGTATATAAACTAATAAAATAATTGGCCGCTTCTAGGATGTCCATTTATTTTATTTTCTTTACGATTTAAACCCTAGTTTATTCATATCAAGAATATGATTTAAGGCATCCTAAAGAGCCTCTTAAATCTGAGAATCGTTTTTGAATGCCGTGGACTATACAGCGCTATCGTCCATCGCTGTAGCTATCGTATGTTTCTACATCACATTCTGCCTGGCTTAATCCCACGTTGTTTGCATGCAAATGTACGTGGGAGTTTTAAATTTTTGATATTTATTTGTACATCATTTCCATTCATAATGCGTCATTGAACATTTTTCATTTCGTTGCTCCATCGAAGTACACGACGTAATCCACCTCGTTTGTTTTCTTGGACGGGCACATTACGCCTGCATGAACCTGCACGGACAGGCACGGACCAGCACAGCGCAGCGGATCTGCAAACCTGCACAACTTCGCACACTTGTCCAGCACGCACCAGCAACTTTTTGTATAGATTATGTATGTGGCAAACGTTTTGATGTTCTGTTGAAAATCAGATCCGGTGTAAAAGTTTATTGTTTTCACGCCGTACGGTTTATGCACAGTTCTTATGAAACGTAAAAGCTTCTTAAACAGCCGGAATTCAAACTGTTTGCTCAATTCAAGAAATTTTCTGTTGGTGCACATGTAGGTCAGATTTGGTTCGTTGACAAGAAATTCATCGCCGCGCCGTCTCGATAATCATTGTTAATTATTGACAGCCTGATGTAACGTTCTGTTAAAAGCATTTGCATAGCTTAAATGCTAGGGTATAATAAACTATATATTAATCACATTGGAAGAACTCTGGACCTGATTGTATCTAACTTACACTGTACCGTAAGCAGAGATGATACACTCCTCATTGTTGAGTTTAGTGTGTCGGAAACGTTACTACAATTTTGTCGGTAATAAATTTGCAGTTTTGAGGGCGTTCAAAGAAATGTTTTAAAGTACTTGGCTTTTCGGACTGACGGAGTTTATCCTGAGAGAAGAACGGATCAGCAATTACTACTTGACCAATTTAGAAGTATTTCGTTAGCCGACAGAAGAAAAATTTCATCAGTTTTCTTTTTTTATAAGTTGTTGCATAACGGTACTGATTGTGAAACTATGTTATACAAAATAAACTTTTTGGTTTCAAGACTTCATTCGAGACGCAAGCCTACATTTTACTGCGGAAGGCCTAGGACAAATGCTCTTATTAGATCTCCAGTTCATTCAAGGTACAGTATATTTAACTGTATTGCTGATATCTGCGATATTAATCATGACACATTAAATTGTATAATTTCTAAACTATTTGCTGCTACATAGTCAGTCTAATTTTGTTTTTTTTTCTCTCCTTTTTATGTATATGTATATATTTTTATAAGCGTGTGTATGAAAATTTATAAATATTTAATCTAAGTATTTCTTGTAATTGGGTGTAAACCTGTTAGAAATTAAATCTATTTATCTCTCTATCTCTGTCTGTCTGTCTGTCTGTATGTATGTCTGTCTGTCTGTCTGTCTGTCTGTCTGTCTGTCTGTCTGTCGGTCTGTCTGTCTGTCTGTCTGTCTGTCTGTCTGTCTGTCTGTCTGTCTGTCTGTCTGTCTGTCTGTCTGTCTGTCTGTCTGTCTGTCTCTCTGTCTGTCTCTCTGTCTGTCTCTCTGTCTATCTCTTTGTCTGTCTATGTCTCTTGTCTGTCTGTATCTCTGTCTGTCTGTCTGTCTGTCTGTCTGTCTTCAATAAATCAATCAATAAATGAATCACTCACTCACTCACGAGTAATGGATTTTTTACGTACAAAACGCTTAATGAATACCTTAAAAAATGCAACAAATTTTAATGGTACCCCAAATAATATACAAAATGCATACATTTTAGATTGCAAACAAGAAGATTGTCATTAGAAAAAAAATCTATCACTTCAGTACCGAACATTCTGTTATTATAATGTATGTGGTCCTGAGTGGCAACGCTGATGTACTTCTATATAGTTTTAATTCTAGTACGCGTCATCACATAATTTGTAAAGTACCAATTGTTATAGGATGATTTGTTTATATTTTGAAAGGTCGAGTAAAATTTTGTTTCCTATTTTTTGTCTTTATTAGGCCTTCCGAATACGTGGTTAAAATTAATAACATTATGATTGATTCACCCTGTATATCATTATGTGATAAAAAAAATAATGCAAACATAAAAAATTATGTTCGGATTATATTTTTAAAAATACGTCCTGTAGAAAAATTACAAGTCCACTGAACTTCTATGTGAAAAACTTGATCAGAAGCTATTTTCGCCATTCGGATATCTCAACTATTCTCTGAGATACGACGAATCCCTTAAACGTATTTTTTTAAATAAATTTCGCTCTGTATTTCAAAAACGAAGAGGTCTATGATTGTGGTGTCTTAAGTTTCTTGAAAATGTAGTTCAGTGTTGCGAAAACCGCATCCTTCTATCTCTTATAGTGTCCGAGAGCACACTGAAAATAAGCAAAATCTTTTTGAAACATTTACTTTTTTCGAAAAAGTATGAAATAAAAAAGTTGACAGTTGGAGCGATCCGTACACACACTGTGTAGATGAATAGTTAGATAACTAGAGATATTTAAAGATTTAACTGACACAATAAACGTATTATTTCAAAAGCGGAATTTTGGGGACTAATGTCCCTGTCAGCATTGAATTACCCCTGAAAACCTGTAGTAAACCAGACGTATAGTTTTCGAGCTTGTTGTTCCCATAAGCAAACCATAGGTGAGACCACCGACGAGCAGTCCTGGCTGTTCACATTCTATCATAACCTACGGAATGACAGGAATACGCAAGACATAACCGTGTCTGCATATAGTGGACATTGGCTACTAAATGCTGGATCTGAATACGGCTATAGACAACACAAAACAACCCACTATACGTCATTGGCCATTGTGAGTAGGGACTTTATACAGGTCCTAGGTCTCCTCCTCCCACCACTCGATCTTGAATGACGACACGAACAATTGCTAATTAATTTCAAGGTCATAGGAATAAGTTACCTACAATTGACTTCTATTTTATATAGTGCACATGTCCTTGAATGACCTTCTTGATGACATCACGAATGACCACTAATTAATTTTAGGGTCATAAGAATAAGTTACCTCCGATTGACCTCTATTTTATATAGTGTACATGTCCTTTAATGACCTTCATGAATGACCTGCTAATGGATTTGAAAGGTATAGTAATAGATAACTTTGAAACGATCTCTGGAAAAAAATAAATTTTACATACTGTAAGCAATGTTGTACATGTCCTTGAATGACATTCCTGATTGTCACATTTTTTTTAGAGGGGATTTTCGCTTATATAACAAAGAAGATTCCACTGGAAAGGCATATACCAGTTTAACAATCAAGCATAGAGTTAGTGTTTAGTATAGTGTAAATTTTTGTGTGCTGTGGATCAAATTTGATTCAAGTGAGGATAATTATATTTATAGTTAATAATGGAATTATCAATAGATGATTTAAATAAAATTAATGATGTTATTAATGACGAGATTGAAAATATTGCATAAAAATCGATTTATTCGTTGGACGTATCTAAACCATATTTAATTAATAAATTGTTATTGGTAAATATAAGATTTGGAAAGTGTGTTTTGGCTATACTATTTGATGAAACTTCTAATTTTAAATTCAAATGTTTTTTGCCACAAAGAGTTGTAAACCATCTACCAGTGGATATTCTAAAGAAAATAAATTATTTCAACATAAAGCACATATTAATTTATCTAGGTCAAAGTAAAACAACTTTTAAATATGCAAAACCTAAAGCATTAATAAAATTTGGATTTTAAGATTAAATTTTATGTAAAAATTAAAAAAATGTTTCTTCTAGTAGTAATATTTATAAAATTAGAAATTATTTTATTATTTATCATCATTTTTTTATCACACGCATTAATTTACACATACTTTTTAGACTGTTTGTATCTTATAAATATAAGTTCTTTAGAGTTCAACAAATTCTCGCTGGTAATTACTTATTTATAATATATTTTAATTGAAATTAAATTTTCTTGTTTTGTTATAGGAAGATATCAATATATGGATGCATTATGTTGGTGAGAATTGGACTAAAGCAATAGACCTGCACTGCTATTGAGAGGTTGGGTGAAGAACTAAGCTGTTTATCATTTGACCGTCTGCACGCTATGAACTATGACATGAATTACTGTTTCTTTGAAGAAAAAGTGATAGAACTTCAAAAGGACTGTGGTAAGTTTGACAACAGTTCAGAGTTATGCACCAAATATCGTGGTGGTAAATTTGGAACAATTCTGTGAGGAGATAGTAAAATTAGATTTTTTTATATATTTTTAGGTATTAATAATATTGTGTGAAACTAACTACTCAGTGGACAAAAGCCCCAACCTGCGTTGAATTACACCCACAATATCTACCCATATATTCCTTATTATTAGCTTTTGTAACATTTTTTTTTTTTTTTTTTTTACTGTTTTAGAAAGGTATTTTAAGCTAATATAAATCAAATCTACAATTCCTATCAATGAAGTCATATGTATGTTCTCTGATACCAAACATCTAGGTATGCTAATGAACAATTCCACAGACAAAGCTCTATTCAATAATTATCTAAAGAAAATAATCTAATTTACTCACTCTATAAAAATCTAACTTCACTTTTTTGGCAGTGGGAACACGACAAATTCAACCACAATAGATGAGATCTGACCTATTTCTGCATTTTTAGGATTGCTTCTTCAGGTGGTCTCCTTTAAGTTGAATCAAATATCTAACTATAAAAATTATTATAAAAATTAAAATTATTAGAAGTTAAATATCGACAATGACAAAAAAGTGACATCCTGTCAATGAATTAAATATGACAATACCTACTTGAAAAATGTTCACCTTTTATCTAAAAGTTTTTATATATTTTTAGGTATTAATAATATTGTGTGAAACTAACTACTCAGTGGACAAAAGCCCCAACCTTTCTAAAACAGTAAAAAAAAAAAAAAAAAAAAAAAAAAAAAAAAAAAAAAAAGTAAAATTAGAATTAAAGAGTTTCCTTATTTATAATCTTTTGGACTATTTACCAAAACCAATAATTGAAAAATATAATTTGGCGCGTAAATATTTGTGTGATAGTGGAAATTAGAGTGAGGTCGACAACTAGTTATTGTAACACTCTTGTATTATAATTGTATTTTTTTAGATATACTGTATTTTGTATGCAAATGTATTTGAATAAAGTTTTTAACTAAATATATTGTTTTTTATTATTATTTAAGTTATGTATAAACAATTCGAATTTTATTTTGATGTTTAAACGAGATGAAATGAATTTGCATCATATTTTTAAAGATCATGTTTCACCAGACATTACATTCAAAGAAATTCTAGATATGTGCGCAATGTGTTGGGAAGAAAAATATGGATTTTTAGTTATTGGCAAAGACACATACTTACATCAAGGTAGATATCGTAAAGGTTTGGATAGTCGCATATGTCCATAATACACATCCATTTATTTCAAGTACAATGACGAGTTCGCATCAAAAAATGAATAAGGTACTAATGATAATGATGATAATAAATTCTAGTGAATTAAATCTGAAACGTAAATTAATCAATGCTACTGATTCTGTTCGCAAGAAATTCAATTTAATAAAAAATTGAAATGTTTTGAAAAAGAATATGTGGCTAATTTTTCTACAGAACTATCCAAAGTAATTAAAATAAATCCTACGACGTATATGTTAGAAGATATGTTTGGCAATCCAATTAAAGGATGTTTTATGAATGGGAGATGTCCTTGAATAATCTTCATAATGACGTTATGAACGACCGATAATGAAAGTCATAGTAATAAGGTGACTTTCAAACGACCTCTACCAAAATAAATTTTAGATATTACGCATATCCTTAAATGACCTTTATGATATTGTTATAAACGGTCGATAAATGAATTGAGAGCCATAGCAATGGGTGGCATCTATTAACCTTTATTAAAATAACTTTTACATAGTATAAACAATTTCGCAAATGTCCTTGAACGCCACTGAATGTTGATAATGTATTTATAAATTCTGTAGTAAAAAAAATGAATTTTATAATAGTTATTTAAAATAAAATTTCATTGATATTTTTTACAATACATACAAATTTTAAATAGTTTTACATATTTTTATTTTATTCTGAAATTAATAATTCCTAATAAATGTCTGTACTTTGAGATAATTTTAATAAATTTGAAAAAAATCCAAAAAGTAATTATTTAACAAATACTTTACAATATTTTTTAGTCTGTTTTGTAGAACATACCGTTTATTATAAAATATTTTCTAATATGTAAACCTGTACTGCAATTTTGAAATTTTTAATAAAAAATATTTAAAATAATTATTGAAAAATATATTCATTGCCATATATATAATATACAGGGTTAACTATGACTAAGTACAAATATTTTAAAAGGTGATAGAAAAAAATAAGAATTAACAGAATTTCCTTTCAAAAAATTTCCAAAGTTATTTATAAAGCGAAAAAATTTTTTTTTTTTCGATATTATATTAAATCCTTATTTAATGCCGCCAGAATCAGAGTATGCAACCAGCAAGCAACCGTAATGCACCAGTCGGCCACAGTCGGCAGTCGGTCCAGTCGAGTCGGTTCGCTGTCATGTTATAATTTAATTCATGTGTTTACGTTGTAGTTTTGTGTTCTTCTTCAGTTTTTAGTGCCTTATTTTAATTTTAAACGTTTTATAGTTAATAAATAAAGAATATGGGTCGGGTACAGATATTTTCTCACAATATAGTGCGCCGGTTTGTTTTTCTAGGTTATGGGACAAGACTGCCGCGGGTGTTAAACGTTTTCTGTTATCTATTAGAACCTACCTACTCATACCTTTCTTCGATTTTGTTATAATACATAGACATTGTATGTAACTGTACCTACGGTAAGTGTGTTTATCGGTAGTGAATGAAAATGTAGTTTTACCATGTTGTAAGCAAACAATGAAAAACGAATGCAAAATACTGGAGCTAACTGGATTAACTGTAACCTACCTATCAGGTATTATTACTAATAAGAATGTAAATTTTTGTCGTTTCTGCCTTAAGTAACACTGCAAACGACCGCATGGTAGTTGTTGACAGATGTAATGTCAACTATGGATCTAACCCATAAGCCATCTCAGTCGGTACTCATCATAGGCGCCGATTTTCCGTAGGAAAAAAGGGTTTTGCTCCATTTTTTAAATATCGAGCTAAAATTCTGGAATAACTTTTTTTATTGTCTTTTAGGGCTCCCTGAGCACGTGGTTAAAATTTTTGTACTTAGTCATAGTTAACCCTGTATATATTTACAATGTATATATAAAAAATTATATATTCTTACATTTTTTTATTTTATGTTGAGATTTAAGAATCCAAATACAAAATGGTCTTAAAAATGTATTATTTTGTATTGAAAATATTTTTTTTGTATCATAATACTATTGATAAATTGTCGATATATGTATACAGTTAACACTGTTGAATGTTTTATGTCAACAGGTTTCTTTCCTGTTGTACGATGAATTTTATTATTATATATATCTATAATGTTAGGAAGAATATAAATCCACTTGTAATTACCTTTAGGTGAAAATTCTTTATATATCCAATTTTTTAAAGTTCTAATAACACGTTCCACAATAGCAGCTTTTTTGTTCAAAATGTAGAATAATGATTTATACCATTATTGTGCATTAATTTTGAAAATTGACGATTGTAAAATTCGTATCCATGATCACTCTATATATTTATCAGAGAATAATTAGCTTCTTGAAGAATATCTTTTAATGCATTCGAAACTTCTGAAGCGGTCTTGTTCTTCAGCGGTTCAGCCCACACATATTTGGAATAACAATCAATTACTACGAGCATATATCGATAACCTTTATTTTTCTTAGCAAAATCCTGCACTTCAAATAGATCTAGCTGCCTTATGTCACCATACTCCTTTATTATGGTTTTTCTTCTCTTAAAATTCACTCGCGCCGCCTTGTGTAATTCATTAACAACTTGTCGTTTTGTATCACTAATGAACATATTTGAATAATATTTTCTAAAGCACCACTATCTGTTAATATAGATGTAGGCACTAATTCTCCAGAGTTTCTATCGGAATTATGTTTCACAACTAGTTGCTTAAATTTATCTATATCTTGCATGACATTATTTAAATCTTCTTTGTTTTTTATACATTCTCTTTTAAAATTTACTAATTCAGTGTTAATATTGTCTAATTTCTTATTTATAACATTTCTTTCCTGTTGTACATATTTTACAAATGTCGAAAGATTTTACAAACTTCGTTAACATATTTCAGTGTTGTAGCATTTAGTTCCTCCTGAGGATCCCCGAGATTTTTTAATTGTTTACCTTGTATATCATATTGTTTTCCATTAATAAGTTTAAAACCAACGTCTTGAGGGACGCGTGGGCCTATTCCGCAACGAATCACATTTAGTCTAAGATCCCACTATAAAACGACCTTCACCGAGCTGGTTAATGGATGAAAAGTATTTTATATCCAATTAAATATGTGAATAAATATATTGCAAATGGGTTGCCTAAAAAAATTCAGTCCAAAATATGATTAATTAACAATTAAAAATTATTATTTTTTTAAACATTTCACTGGTTTGGTTAATAGACAAATTCCATATCAATCGAAAGTATGAAGCCCATAGAATATGCAAACGTTAGGTTGACTATTTTTTTCCCGTCACAACTCTTGGGTAGACAGGTATAAACAGGTAAATCGATACTAGTAACTTGCACCGGTGTGGTTAATAAATTAAAGTTAAATTAAAATAAAGATTATTTCATTACCAACATGGTGGTATAGGGTTGTCTGCGAAAAATCAGTCCTGAATTCCGGTTGTCGAGTTTTAAAAAGTGAAATATTCCCCAGCGAACCATTCCATGCGATAGAAGAGTACACATCATTGCAGCTGTGTGCAGTTCGTCCATACCGAAAATGAAGACAATCCGTTTATCCGTTTCTCCAAAAAATCGATAAAGTCAGGGGGCGGCGGTATTATTATTAATCTGCCCCTAGGAACCCCTAACGCGAAGACGGATTAATTTTTTCGATTCCGCGTCTCAAAGAGTCGCGTGTTTTTAAAATTTCGATTCGATCGGTTGGGGGTCGGCTCCGGGGGCGGTATCCCGTTTTTTTAAATTTTTTCGGTACATTATCGGATGCGCCCCCACCTTATCGCAAAGTATACGTACATAAAATTTGAGGTCGATCGGATTCGATTTGTGGCCGTCAGATGTGCGATTTTGTTTTACTCCTAACGACGAACATGAGGCTAGGTAAACGGCGGCTGTGGGACGGAATCGAAGGTTTTCCGAATTCATAACTGAGAGGTGGAGTCTCGAAGTCACGAGTTTGAGAAATCGATCTTTTCTGTTTCATTTCGAATATTCGAATGTTTTTTATGAAAATATGAAAAAATGCTTCTATAGAATTTTTTGTACAAACAACGGTTTACAAGTTGGGCGCCAAAATACCACCGCCCCCGGACTTTATTAGATTTTTTGGAGAAACGGATTGTCTTCATTTTCGGTATAGACTATTATTTCCTGGTAGTGACTTGAAATGATATTATGACGTTCCTGCCGCCCCTCCGGGGGCGGTCCTTGGGAACACGAAATTTGTCTAAAATCATTGAATTTTTTTGTGGCTTCTTCTCCACCTTACCTATCGAAAAGTCTAATAAAATTTTTTGATTATATGTATCGTTTCCTTAAAAAAAAATAAAAGTAATTAGGAGCGGCAAATGGATTATTAGAAAAATTTCATTTTTTACGAGTTTTCGATCTCGACATATCATTAGTAGGGTCGAAAATGTTGTTTTATTGTCATTAAAGGGCGTTAGGGGTTCCTAGGGGCAGATTAATAATAATAGGTACCGCCGCCCCCGGACTCTATTCGATTTTTTGGAGAAACGGATCAACGGATCGTCTTCATTTTCGGTATGGAGGAACTACACACAGCTGCAATGCTGTGTACTCTTCTATCGCATGGAATGGTTTGCTGGGGAATATTTCACATTTTAAAATTCGACCGGAATTCAGGACTGATTTTTCGCAGACAACCCTATACCACCATGTTGGTAATGAAATAATCTTTATTGTAATTTAACTTTAATTTATTAACCACATCGGTGCAAGTTACTTGTATGGATTTACCTGTTTATACTGCCTACCCAAGAGTTGTGACGGGGAAAAAATAGTCAACCTAACGTTTGCATATTCTATGGGCTTCATAATTTCGATTGGTATGGAATTTGTCTATTAACCAAACCAGTGAAATGTTTAAAAAAAATAATAATTTTTAATTGTTAATTAATCATATTCTGGACTGAAATTTTTTAGACAACCCATTTGCAATATATTTATTGACATATTTAATTGGATATAAAATACTTTTCATCCATTAACCAGCTCGGTGAAGGTCGTTTTATAGTGGGATCCTATACTAATTCCGGCGTCCAAACTTATCGAGAGAACTCATCTTCTCTTGCACATATTCAAATTAGAAGTGATGTTTAACTTATATAATTTTTATTAATATATGATGGTATCTTCTTGTCTTAATTCTTGTACTATTGAAAAAATTTCGTTTTGGAGACCTGAGTGACCTACCATTTTGGAACTATACAATAAACGCAAACGATCAACTAACTCTTCCGGTTTATTCCAATAAACATAGTCTATGTTATTACCAGTATATATTTTTGTAGGTATTAAACCAGAACCTTTCATGGACCTAGTCATCATTTTTTGTTGTAATAATGGTTTTATCACTTCAACATGCTTTTTAGTTTTAATGACATTAAGTCCCAATTGCACATCAAAATGTTTGTAAGCTGCATTTGTCATATTTAATATGTCTCCATACATCTTTTTATTTTCATCTCTTATTCCATATCCTTTACTGCGCAAATCTGGAAGTTGTTTTAAAAAGAGTAAATCATATATGTATGTCTTTTATTATTTCTCCAAAAAGATATATTTTTGCCAACAAATTTCACTTCAGCGTTGCCCATTGTTAACTTTCCTGTATCATTGTCAACACTCAAACCATATCTGGTGTCGTAATCAGTCTCACCTAACCTCAATCCTTCAATATAATTTGAAACAATATAGGGTAATTTTTCGCTGTTGTCACTAGATGTACCAGGGATTGAAGTTGCTATTACAGATGGTGGAGCTGTATTTATAAATGAAGAGGCTTCTATTATTTCTACGGTTTCAGCATCACGTTTGGTCGCTTTAGATGTAACAACATTACTAACCATACTTTTAGAGGGTGTTGATAAGGATTGTGGTTTCGACTATAAATTACATGTTTTTCTTCGGTTGCATCAGAGATGGTCTTTAAAGGTTTTGTTATAGGTTCATATAACACAAGTTCACACGATTTTTGACCTGAGCAACCAAAAGCTGTTTATAAGGTAAATTTGGGGGCTGAATCTAAATCAGCAGCCCGTTTTTTTAAATTGGTTCTAGTTTTCGAAATATTCAATAAATTCATTATTTTACTATTTTTGACCATTAACGGCCATTTATTGAATTAAAAAGTATAAATTAGAAATGAACAGAGGTTGAACTGAGTCTTTTATACTGCTTGGGATCTGTGTCACGCATGCCTTCGTCCCAAAATCCTTGGTATCGCCTTTCGATTTTCGCTATATCTTGATGTAGCCGCTCTTCTTGCTCGTCGCTCGTGTCGCCCAAATTTTGTGGGAAAAAATCAAGATGCGAATGCAGAAAATGTATGTTGAGAGACATTCGAGCTCCCATCTTGTGGTAATTTTGCAAAAAATTGTCGATTACTTGTTTGTAATCCGGTGATTTGTGGTTACCGAGAAATTTGTGAACAACACTTTTAAATGATGCCCATGCTGCTGCTTCATCAGGCGTTAAACATTTTGGAAACTTTGCATCAGCCATTAGTTTTCGAATATCAGGTCTGACAAATATTCCTTCTTTGATTTTTGCGTATGACAGTTTTGGAAACAACTTGATTAAGTACTGGAAAGCCTGTCCTTCGCGATTGAACGCTTTGACAAAGTTCTTAATAAGGCCAAGTTTAATATGAAGAGGTGGCAATAAAACATCCTGTAGGTTTACAAGTGGTATAGAGGACACGTTTTGTTGTCCTGGCTCATAATGGGTACGGCTCGACCACTCCTTTCTCACATAATGATGATCAACTGCACGGCTGTCCCACAGACACAAAAAACAGTAAAATTTCGTGAATCCATATTGCATCCCAACCAATAGACCAATAACCAGTAGTGAATATGTAAATCAATTAATATCTATTTCGAAATTAAGTACAATTAATTTATTTCTCAACCTTTAAATCACCACAAATTTTCCATTGATGTTCATTGTATTTGATCTTGGCCAAAATTGTACGCATTGTGTCGTAGAATTCCTTAGTTTGTACTGCGTGAACAATCGGAATCGATGGTTTTTTATTTCCAATGTGGAGTAGAGCCGCCTTCAAACTGTACTTAGAACCATCTATGAACAAACGCCATTCATTTTGATCATATGCTGTATTCATCACATCAAATAAACCTTTGATGTCATTGCAGAAACACATGTCATTTTCTTTTTTGCAGAAAGGTAAAATCGCGTGATTTCTATTTCTGTATATAGTGACTTGTGTTTTAGGATCAAGATGTTTCCATTCTTGCAACCGTGATGCAAGCAACTCTGCTGTTTGTTTCGATAAATTCAAATCGCGAATCAAATCACTCAGTTCACGCTGCGAAATTAAATGCTTTTCTTCCATAACGAAATCGCTTTCATTGCTCGCCAGTGATGAAGACGAAGTTATTAGGGCATTTTTTGCACTTATACCTGGACAAATTGGCAATAGATCACTATCCGTACGTGGAACTGGCTTCGACACTGATGATACGTCAGGATATTTATACCGTGCTAGCTTTTTTGCATTTATACCGACGACATTCATTGAGCAAAAGTAGCAATCATCTACATGATTTTTCTGTTCTCTCCATAACGTTGGCACTGAAAATGAAAAGTGCATATTTTCACCAAGTGACCACTTGTACAGCTTTGTTCTGCACACGTTACAAAACAATTTCGGTACCCATGGCTTGTCAGTGTTTACTACAGCAAACCCAAAGTACTGCAAATACGCATCTTTGAGTGCATTTGTCACGATTTTTCCACGTTTTCCGAGCATATAACATCCACAAACGTAACAAAAACACTTTGAATCGACTCTGCAACATTTTCTCTGCATTTTCACACATTCAGAAGCACAATCACAGTACAAAAACAAGTTCCAAAAGATATTCGATGCAACGTGGTCAGGTGATAGCCGTTATCAGCCGACCGTACTGCGGACATGCGCGAACTCGAAAACTAGAACCAATCTTGACACACGGATTGAAGATTTGAGTTCAGGGCATCAAATAACGTTAAGAATCGTTCTCATCTGCTCGGGTCAAAAAGTTGACCCGAATTTGTAAACTTGTGTAATTTTTCTAATGCAATCTGATTTTCAACATTTCGATTTTTTATTAAATTGAATTTCTTGCGAACAGCATTAGTAGCATCGATTAATTTACGTTTCAGATTTAATTCACTAGAATTATTTTCATCATAATCAGTTAGTACTTTATTCATTTTTTGATGTGAACTCGTCATTGTATTTGAAACAAATAACACCAAGTGAATGTGTATTATGGATATATGTAGCTATTCAAACCTTCACGATATCTACCTTCATGTAATTGTCTGTCTTTGTCAATAACTAAAAACCCATATTTTGCTTCCCAACACATTGCGCACATATCTAGAAATTCTTTGAATGTAATGTCTGGTGAAAGATGATCTTGAAAAATAAGATGCAAATTCATTTCATCTTGTATAAACATCACAATAAAATTCGAATTGTCTCGAATTAGTTGTTTCAGTACTCTGGAATGTGTTTGAGCGAGATCAAAACAATCGATAAATTTGTGGCGTCCCATACTAAAATACGATCTAATAACATCTTGTTTCTCGCATATAACATCGTCAAATATGAATACAGGTTTAGCTTGAGGGGGTTCAACAATTTCAGCATCACTATTATATGTATAAAACCACAACCCATCGATGTAATTTAGGATTTTGCGTAGATATTCATATTTCGACTGGTACAGTGATTTTGAATATAAATAAATATTAGCAAAACGTAACCCATGTGGATGAATAATAAGAGATATCATAACAATTGTCTTTCCACAGTTCGATGGTCCAATTATAATACCTCGAATGGATGAAGGCAGATGTGGCCCATGTCGTTTGTTGTCAATTTATATTCCACACCCTACACTAGCATCTAAATTGTCTACTGCAAAACTTTCTTTCTGTTTTACAATCCACATTGTTTGATGATTAAAAACTATATAAATAGATACAGACTGTGGATTTTGTTTTAATTGATTGCTATCCGTTCCAGTGTTACAATCTGAAAAGGAGCTGAAGTACTGAGTGAAAATTATTATTGTTTTACCATTTTCATGCCGTTCATTAACCAACCTAATCATAAACTGCACAATTTCCGAAGAGGGAGGGGTTTTGTCAATTCTTTGATAAATAAACTTCGATTTGAATTACATTTACCGGGATACCAATACTGTGGTCCTGGTACTAAACTTCAAAAAAGATTATCAAGAGGTGATCCAGGTGTTAACCCTCTAGATACCAATTGCAAACTTCATGATCAGTTTTATGATTGACATAAGTATTTATCAACGCGTCATAAAGCAGACTATCAATTAGAGCAACGTGCATGGGAAAGAGTCAAATCAAAGAACGCTACCGTTAAAGAAAAAGCGGCTGCTTGGTTGGTAACCAATATTATGAAAGCAACGACTAGGCATGGGTTGTGATTCTACAAAACGTTAAAAAAAACAAAAATGTAGAGAAAAATATAAAGAAAAGAAAGAAAGAAAAAAAGATTAATTTTGGTAGTGGTATTATTAACAAAGGACGGGATGAAATACGGAAGGCCGGAGGTAAACGATTTCTTTCTAAAGACATGCAAAAAGCTACGCAATTTGCTTTACGCGCAGCGCGAAAGGTTTTAAAAACATCTGGAGGTAAAAAAAATTTTCGTACCCCACGAGTAATACCTATTCCGAAAGTGGGAGGAATTTTACCTCTGATTCCTATATTTGCGGGACTGCCGGCCTTGGGAAGCTTGGCAGGAGGTGCCGCAGGAATTTATAGACCATCAATGACGTAAAAAATGCTAAGCAACGGGTCGCTGAAGACTCATTTTACAACAGAGGAGTGCCATCTGTGTCTATTGGAAAAAAATGGAAAAGGACTGCATTTGAATCCATATCGGACAGGTCTAGGACTTTATTTGAAACCGAAAAGTTCAAAAAACTTATAAAGCGTATACCTCGAAGACCTCTAAGCAATTTTGATCTTATTCATTATGCTACAATTCTCACAATCCCCTACTTTCGAGGTATATTCATGCGCGATACTCTACCTAAGATGGGACTCCGATATAATAAATCAGTTATTTTAAACTTAGATAGTATGGCCCGGGAACTCATTGGGTAGCTTATAAGAAAAAAGGCAATATTATTAACTACTATGATAGTTTTGGAGATTTACTCCCACATAATGAACTTGTTACCTATTTAAATATTAAACGGAGCACAACATCTAAAATTTAAATCTGCTGTGTGGACACTTGTGTCTGAAGTTTCTAAGTAACAACAAATAAGACGATGTATGCCTCAATAACTACACCAAAGGATGATCGAGAAGAAATTTAAAAAATGGCTCATTCCTTAACTGTTTTCTCCAAGGTTAGGAGTCTTACAAATATGACTAGGGAACAGTTGGCAGATTTACCTAAAGAAGTTATGATTTCCTGTGCACCAAATGAAATTGCTATTGTGTGGGACAAATTACCTAAACGTTTTCAAAATGATATCGATATTTTAAATTACCAATACTGCTTAGAACATTATGATAATGATAACATATCGCAAAATACTGATGTTAATGATGGTCCTACGCCACGGAAATTTTTATATTGTTATTGCAATGTGCGTGATCTTACGGTGGCATCTGAAAATAAAATTAGTGCGAGTGTGCAAATGTCGCCGTCTATTTCAAGAAATAAATTTCATGTTAATCACTGTTGCAAACAACAATGAAATATTATAAAATAACGGTGTAAAAAGATATATGCGTTAGTCATGTCTCGCACGTTCACATTCTCAGAACAATCAAGTGCCTAAGTTACAATTTCTATCCGCCAATAGAATTAGATACAAGTTGTCGATATGGATTAGGATTGCTTGGGTTCTACTCCTATAATTCAATATTAAATGTTGATGAGAAAAATAATGTCATTGGGATGAGATTCGAGAATAAATTACCCACCACCTTCATTCAGCTGCCGCCAGGTGCAATGAGCTCGATAAAATCAATAGAGTAATTCAGAATATTTTACAAACCATAATAAAACGCAGTATTGAGCGTGATGAGTTCAATATTGAGAAATATTTTACTCTAAGAGCCAACAAAAATACATTAAAATGTGAAATTTTTTCTCAATATGGGACACATCCAAAAATTATTGTGAACCTAGAATTGAGAAAACTTCGTTAAAGACGCCAAAATATAATGGGTTTTTGTTTTAATAACAGAAAACAATTGACACCTTTACAGTCCACCAAAAGTGATAAAATATCATATTCAAAAAATCTCTTACATTCGCGAAAGAACATTGAACTGTCAACACCTATGTTGTCGGCTAAGGATCGCAAATTTCTTCAATCTATTGGGTAGAACTAAAACGTTCCTACTAGAAACAATAGCAGTGACGAGTACTACTGGAAAGTTGGATATCTTTTATGAACCATTGACAATTCCATAGTTAGCCTACACGAACATACCTACAAACCGTATGGATCACCATATTATAGAAACTCGGATGAAATACCTATCCATTTTCAAGATCTTATTCTTGATATTAGTGAAAGTTATATATACATAGAAGGCAAATTCACACCGAATGAAATGAATCAAGTTGTGTTATCTATCTAATAACACCCTAGCATTTCTTTTCGATGAGATTCGTTATGAAATGGAAGAAGAGAGAACAAGTAGCTGTTATTAGGAAACCGGATGTAACGACTACCTTGAAAACTATGGTTTCATGTGGAGAATCACATTTAAAAACATTATTATCATATGGAAGAAAAACAAGATATTTTAGACACAACCAGTCACGTCTTTAGTAGTAAATTACCGCTAAAATATATCATCGGATTTGCTGAAGACTACACGCGAGGTGTTTTTAATAAACAAGAACTTATATGGATAATTACTAGATCTTTTAAGAATTGTTATATTATAGAAGTTGATGCTCACCTTGAAATTAATAAAATCGAGTGGAGGATAAGACATATTATTCCTGAGGACAGACAAAAGTTGAAATCATTAAATCGCATCAATAAAGGGGGAATCAATGCTTCAGTTAAAATAGCATATAGAATGTGGGATCTCTATGAACTACCTGCCCTGAGAAAGACTGCTTCTGATGTTTGGGCTGTAAAAACAACTAACAGTTTAGAAAGACCACGATACACTATTAAAGGTTTCCAGAATGCTAATAGTAACAATAACAGAAACAGAGATGTTACGGAATTTACCCATGTAGACATAAATAATATTCGATTGTATTTAAATTCCGAAGTGCACGTTGGAGTCTAGATTGTGCAAAGAAACTAGACTCTGTGGCTTACTATGCTTATGAAAATTTTCAACGCAGTTATTATGATAAAGATAACTGTGAGCCATTAATGGATATTGGAGAAATTCGAAAGAATCCACTATTTGTTATCGATTGCTCACATCAACAAGATGCCATGAAGTCATCAACCGTGGACATAAAAATAGAGTTTGAAAACCAAAAGAAAATGTTTCCCGAAAATACACGAGTTTATGCTTTAATACTTCATGATGCGTATCTAACATACAACACTCTGGATGGTTCTGTTTATAGTGGATTTAGATAATTTAAACTTTTCCAAAATATATTTTAAGTATAATATATGTTTATTTTTATCTGTATACAGTATGCGCCAAAAGTATGGAATAAATTTAATAAAAACGAAACAATTATTTTTTGGGAAAACTCCTCGAACAGGTCGATTTTTAATTTAAAAAATACATATTTTAGCGTAAAATGCGATTTTCAAATATCATTTGTTTTCGAGTAATGACGTCATCGATTTTTTTTTAAATGGCAACACCATATTTTTTTCCTTGATTCTGAAAGATCGTTTAATTCTCTATCAGACAGTACTAAAATTTTGCCCTCTTACATAGGAAAGTTTTCGAGTAAATGACGATTGAATGTTAGAAAACGTAAATCAATTAAAATAAAGCAAAAACGTTATCAAGTTTAGTTTTTCGAATTCCATAGTTCGTTTATGGATCACGTAGGCGAAAATCTTTGCAAAGTGTCATTGTCACACCGACTTTCTATTAAGTATTGTAAGCGACATAGAAATTATTATTCAATTTAAAGTATTATGGCACATTTAACTGTTACTCAAAGAATTGAAATTTTAATTCTTATCGGATGCGGGAATATGACTAGAACTCAGCAGGAAGTTTGCGATTTATATAATGAAAAATATCCAGATCGCCCTATCAGCCAATCAACAGTCACTAGGTAGAGTCTAAATTGATAAGTATGGTGGATAATCCTCATAATTCTTCACGATTGGTTGCATTAAACAATGACACTATTCAGAGCACAGTGCTACGTATCTTGAGGAAGGAAAAATATCATCCCTACAAAATTCAACTTGTGCAGGAACTCAATGAAGATGATCCCGATCGCCGCTTACACTTTTGCGAAATTCTAATGGATTTATGTCAAGGAAATAGAAATTTACACCGGCAAATACTTTTTTCAGATGAGGCCACATTTTGTCTTAATGGTACAGTAAACCGTCAAACTTGCAGATATTGGAGTCGGGAAAATCCTCATTGGATGGCAGAGGCACATACCCAACACCCTCAGAAATTAAATGTGTGGGCTGGAATAGTTGACGACAGAATAGTAGGGCCTTTCTTCTTTGAAGGAACCCTTACAGGACAAAGATATTTAGAGTTTTTAGAAAATGACCTTGTTCCAGCCCTTGCAGTAATTTTTCCTAACGATAATGACCCTGACATTCCTGACGATACCATATGGTTTCAGCAAGACGGTGCACCTCCGCACTATGCGCGCCCTGTACGAGATTTTTTGGACAACTGTTTTCCTGGGAGGTGGATCGACAGAAGCGGACCGATAGAATGGCCTGCAAGATCGCCAGATCTTACACCTCTTGACTATTTTTTATGGGGATACTTGAAGTCAAAAGTGTACATTAATAAATCACGTAATTTAGAAGAACTTCAAAATCGCATTCGGGACGAAATACGCAGAGTTACCCCAGAAATCATTCATAATGTGCAAGAAGAATTTATTCACAGATTTGCGCATTGTCAACAAGTTGGTGGACAGCAATTCGAACATTTAATTTAAGTATAAAATTTAATCAATTGTGTTTTATTTTACATACCTCAGAATTGTTACTTTTTTTATGGATAAAATTTAAGTTTTCTAACATTCAATCGTCATTTACTCGAAAACTTTCCTATGTAAGAGGGCAAAATTTTAGTACTGTCTGATAGAGAATTAAACGATCTTTCAGAATCAAGGAAAAAAATATGGTGTTGCCATTTATAAAAAAAATCGATGACGTCATTACTCGAAAACAGATGACATTTGAAAATCGCATTTTACTCTAAAATATGTATTTTTTAAATTAAAAATCGACCTGTTCGAGGATTTTTCCCAAAAAATAATTGTTTCGTTTTTATTGAATTTATTCCATACTTTTGGCGCATACTGTATACGTATGTATTTAATATTTTAATTATATTATTATTGCATACAAAATACAGTATATCTAAAAAATACAATTATAATCCAAGAGTGTTGCATTGACTAGTTGTCGACCTCACTCTCATATTCGCTATCACACAAATCTTTACGCATCAAATTATATTTTTCAATTATTGGTTTTGGTAAATAGTCCAAAAGATTATAAATAAGGAAACTCTTTAATTCTAATTTTACTATTTCCCCACAGTATTGTTCCAAATGTATGTCACCAGCACGATATTTGCTGCATAACACTGAACTGTTGTCAAACTTATCACATTCCTTTTGAAGTATCACTTTTTCTTCAAAGAAACAGTAATTCATATCATAGTTCATAGCGTGCAGACGGTCAAACGATAAACAGCTTAGTTCTTCACCCCTATTGCTTTGGTCCAATTCTCACCAACATAATGCATCCATATATTGATATCTTCCTATAATAAATAACAAGAAAATTTAATTTCAGTCAAAATATATTATAAATAAGTAATTACCAGCGAGGATTTGTTGAACACTAAAGAACTTATATTTATAAGATACAAACAGTCTAAAAAGTATGTGTAAATTAATTACATGTGATCAAAAAAATTATGACAAATAATAAAATAATTTCTAATTTTATGAAAAAGAAACATTATTTTAAATTTTTACATAAAATTTAATCTTAAAATCCAAATTTTATTAATGCTTTAGGTTTTGCATATTTAAAAATTGTTTTATTTTGACCTAGATAAATTAATGTGTGTTTTGTGTTGAAATAATTTATTTTGTTTAGAATATCCACTGGTAGATGGTTTACAACCCTTTGTGGCAAAAAACATTTGAATTTAGAATTAGAAGTTTCATCAAATATTATAGCCAAAACACACTTTCCAAATCTTGTATTTACCAATAGCAATTTATTAATTAATTAAATATGGTTTAGATACGTCCAACGAATAAATCGATTTTTGTGTTATATATTCAAACTCATCATTAACAACATCATTAATTTTATTTAAATCATCTTTTGATAATTCCACTATTAACTATAAATATAATTATCCTCACTTGAATCAAATTTTATCACAACACACAAAAATTTACGCTATACTAAACACTATACTGTATGCTTGATTGTTAAGCTGGTATATGCCTTCCCAGTGGAATCTTCTTTGTTATATAAGCGCAAATTCCATCTAAAAAAAATGTGACAATCAGGAACGTCATTCAAGAACATGTACGACATTGCTTACAGTATGTAAAATTAATTTTTTCCAGAGGTCGTTCAAAGTCATCTATTACTATGACTTTCAAATCCATTAGCGGTCGTTCATGAATGTCATTCAAGGACATGTGCACTATATAATATAGAGGTCAATTGGAGGTAACTTATTCTTATGACCTTAAAATTACTTAGCGGTCATTTGTGACGTCATCATGAAGGTCATTCAAGGACATGTGCACTATATAAAATAGAGGTCAATTGGAGGTAACTTATTCTTATGACCTTTAAATTAATTAGCAATTGTTCGTGACGTCATTCAAGGTCTAGTGGTGGGAGGAAGAGGAGACTCAGAACCGGTATAAAGTCCCTACTATTGCGATATTTGCAAAAGCAGAACCTCAGGATCTACTAGGCGGCCTAATGCCCAACAAGCATTGAATTGTATTTTATTACTGCTTATCCATTTCAATAGTTCTTATTAGGTTTGTTTTTCCAGCAGTTGGAAACGGTTTGAAACTATGTATCAGAAATATCCGTCCAACTATTTATTGCGTTAAGTTCAATGGTAACGCATTCTCAACTTAAGTGGTCGAATATTTCTAATATTCAAACAATTTCAAACTGTTTCCAACTGCTGCAAAAACACAATCTATTGACACAGTTTTTATAACGAAATAGATACGTACGTACCCGACAAGAATCTGCTAGTCTGGATCCGGCACAGATTTGTGTATCCATAATTGTTCCTTGGTTCAAAGAAGAGTAGTCTTCATTACATTTAGCTTGAGGTGTTGTCTGCACAGTAGCCTTCTGCAATGTGTTACTCATATATCCTAAACCTGAAGTCGCTGTAAAATAATAATAATGGGCTTAAGATAGAGCTTAATGGGAGGATTGATTCTGAGGTCAACTTAAAATACACTTTTATGAAAGACTTCTCACAAAATTAATGGGAAATTTTTTTTTTCCATTAGAATCTTTTGAATAAGTCCCCATTATTCTGAAAATAGCCCTCATGGGCACAAAACAGAATAAAGCAATACGAAAATATTTTTGTTTTCCTACCCTATAATTGGAACTGTCTGGATAGTGTATTCTAAAATAAAATAAAATAAAAAATAAAATTCAAATTTTATTGAAAGCTGCGTAGTACAAACGTTCATATAATAAAGATATTTATAAGTCTTAATTATGGGTAAATGTGCCTGTACATGTTTTGGTATGTGGACTTCAGGAAAGAATATGATTCTGTCAAAAGGAATAAACTAAGTAAAATATTGAAACAATTTGAGATACCAACTAAACTGGCTATTAAAGATGATCTTAGAAAATACCAAAAGCAAAGTACCAATAAAAGGCGAATGTTCGGAGGGTGACAAGGAGATTCATTTTCAAGGCTTCTTTTTAATTTAGTACTAGAAAAGTCATAAGAGATAGTCAGTGTTAAGCTAATATATATCAAATCTCCTACAATTCCTATCAATGAAGTCATATATGTATGTTATCTGATATGAATACAGCTTTGTCTGTGGAATTGTTCATTAGCATACCTAGATGTTTGGTATCAGAGAACATACATATAACTTCATTGATAGGAATTGTAGGAGATTTGATTTATATTAGCTTAAAATACCTTTCTAAAACAGTAAAAAATGTTACAAAAGCTAATAATAAAGAATATATGGGTAGATATTGTGGGTTTAATTCAACGCTGATTGGGGCTTTAGCCCACAGAGTAGTTAGTTTCACACAATATTGTTAATACCTGAAAATATATAAAAAAAGGTAGTCAGTTGAACAGAAAAGAACACATATTGTTTAAAAGTCACCAAATAGCCAATAGTTATTTAGATGATGTGGCCATAATTGCAAGAAATAGAGGGAATTCCAAAAAGCAACGAGAAAACTTGTGAAGGCACGTAAAGTGGGATTGCAGATAAATCAAGACAAAAATACATTTTTGAGAATAGGTAAGGAGGTAAAATACTTGGGTGTAACCTTGGATAGTAAGTTGTCTTGGGGGCCACGGATTGAACGGGTTACCCTAAAATCAATGGTAACCTTTTGGCAATTAAGAAAAGTAGTAGGTAAAAACTGGGGACTCAACCTAAGGGTACTACACTGGGTGTACACGGCGGTGATCAGGCCGAGGCTACAATATGGGGCCTTGGTCTGGTGGCCGAGTGTGGGTCGGGTGACTGTGGCCAAGGTGTTGTTGAGGATCCAGAGGCTGGCTTGCTTGGATATTGCAGGGGCGATGAGGACAGCTCCAACTGCCGCCCTGGACGTTTTGTTGGGGTTGCCACCCCTCCCAACATGGATTGTAAAGGAGGCGATGGCGACCTACCTGAGAATAAGGGATGCAGGCTGTTGGAAGGCAGAAGGTCGAGTGGAGGACCACGCTGCTATAACCTTAAGGGCGGAGGCAGTCTCCGCTTTGAGGATTATTGAAACGAAGGATAAATTAAGGTTGGGAAGGAGGTATACTGAGGAGGTATACTGTCTTCCCTTCGAGAGAGCGGTGGGAGAGGGCAGAAGACATGTAATCCTCCGGGATTTTGATATACTATACAAATGGATTCCGGGTAGGGGATGAGTTTTCTGGGGCAGGAATATATCTGGAAAACCTGGACATCGGGCAGAGCTTTTTGCTGGGCACATACTCTACGGTTTTCCAGGCGGAGGTTTTTGCTATTTTGATAGTAGCAGGCGAGGAAGAAGTAAGGAATTGTGTGGAGGAGAAAATCTTCATCTGCTCCGATAGTTAGCCTGCATTCAGGGCCCTTAACTCTCCTAGGATGAGATCTAGTCTTGTTCAGGAGTGTGGAGATGCTTTGGAGTCCCTGGCCTGACAAAGGGAGGTGGAGTTGGTCTGGATTCCTGGCCATAAGGGAATCCGCGATAATGAGACGGTTGACTTGTTAGCTCGTCTCGGATCTGAGGCACCTTGCGAGAGATCCGAACCCATTCTTGGAATTACGCGAGGTAGTATGAATAGTGTCCTTAATAAATGGGCCTATCAAACACTAGGAGGGAATTGGAGAAGGAATGGAGGATGTAGACAGGCCCACGACTTCTTCAATGAACCCAATAAATCTAGGACGATGCGGCTGCTGAGCCTTAGTCGAAGATCCCTGAACCAAATGGTGTGGGTCCTGTACTGCAGACTTTGAAGGCATTTGAACTTGATAGGCATAGAGGAGAGTCCCTTATGTCCGGAATGTATGTGGAGAGGGGATCCATTTTCTAGGATATTGTGCGGCCCTTGGAAAACTAAGATATAGGATCTTTGGTGCCGAGGAGCTGCAAAGGGAAGATATGAGGGTCCTACGATGGACCGTTCATCAGGGCGTCGGGTAGGTTTGAGGAAGGCCGAGGGCGGATGGTGGAGAGGTGATGGGATGCTAGGGTAGGCAAAAAGGGCCCACGTGTGGCCTAATTGCCAGGCTGATGCCGCCCGCACATCACTACTACTAATAGGAGAACAAAAATAGACACTTTCAAATTGAGAACGCTAAATAAATACGTCGTGCTCTCGCAGAATTGCGGGTTTTTTTCTCCATAAATTAATAACATATCATGATACTTACCCTACGTACGTTAAACATTTAACCAACAAAGAAAAATTAAGGAAATAGGGGCACGCTAAAGCACTAGAGAAACGACAAGCACATTAATACTTCGCATTTGAGATACCAACTGACCTGTACTCTCGGCCGGTCTTTGAGTAAATTTTATTGATTAACTAAAAAAATTGTTATTTAAAACTAAACATAATTAAATTGAAAGACGGAGTAAACATTCCATGCTATGGTCATTTAATGCACAAAATTATGGTGATAATGCTTAAACAAAATTTTTACATATGAAATTGGATATCTGTTAATTTCTTTCTCGAATGATTTTTTAATTTATTTTGATGTATACTATCACCTGCTAAGTTTATGGCAGTCAAACTTCTAGCACCCTGTATATTAAACACTTACCATTTAATCCCCATCCAGTTACTATTAAATCCCCGCTCATGTTACCAAAATTTAAGCAGGCAGGATATAAATCGCTTTCAAAGACGACTCTTTCATTGAGCTCAATCAACGCGATGTCGTTGTGCTTCGATAACATATTATACTGTGGATGTGGTATAACCTTTTTTATGGAAAAATCTTTTGCTTCAGATCCATTTAATATGTTGGTGCGCATACGAACAATTCTTAATGGTCTACGGTCTTTCAAGCAGTGAGCTGCTGTAAGTATATAGCTTTTTGATATAAGAGATGCACCGCAATTGAAACTGATATCCCCAGTTGTTTCTTCAAATCCTAATGCTGCCTAAAATTTATGAAATATTTTATTTGTAATATTTTTATTTGTAATGAGAAACATGTTTAATAATAATAATCTTTATTGTCATTATCATGTGCCAATAAGAAAATGTATAAAAGGTATAGGACTAGTAAATAAGTACAGAGGTATGAAAAAAACACATTAAAATTTCAAAAGCATAATTTCTAAAATTTTAAGTATTCATCAATATTATAAAATGATTGATCCAATAAAAATTCAGTTAAAACTTTTTCAAAACGACGTGCGTTTAGTAAAACTTTTATACAGGATGTCCGGAAATTATGAGCAAATATTTCAGGGGGTGATTCCATGACAAAAAATAAGAAGAAAATTTCATATAAACATATGTAAAAATGGACCCTAAGCGAGCTAGATCCTTTTAAAGGGTCGGCCCTGAAGATGGTTTTTGTTCATTATTATCGAAACGATTCGAGATAAAGTAATTAAATTTGGACCAATAAGTGAGATTTTTATGTTGAATTCGAAAATTTACACGAAATTTAGGTAATTTATTCAGAAGTGTATTAGGTTATTTTCGGTCCCAACTTTTTTGTTAGAAATTATTTTTGCCGTTAAGTAATCTCCGACAATACCGGCCCGTAAGTTAACGGAGAACTTATTTTTAAAACCTCGTTCAATTGCGAACAATTCTAATGCGTCAAAGATAGTTTCCTGCATTATCTTTTAATGATACTTGGTATACCTGGGAACAATAAAATATGCTAATTAAGGATTTTTTTCCGTTACATACCAATATGTATGTACCACTTTAAATCCTTTTGATTTGGAAACGGTGCATTTTATCGAAGTCGGACAATAATATCTTTTCAATGTGAAACACGATAGATTTTGAATTTCTGTGGTTCAATGGTAATAAATTATAATAATAATTATATACAGGCTGTATGACATAAGAAGGCCACTCCCATGTATCTTGCTTAATATGCGAGACACGTCAAAAATCTTTAATTGTTTTTTTGTTGCATTTTTGGAGGTCTTTATGCTCGTAAAAACAAATTTGAGATCCATGGACAACTTTATGAGTAATAACAAAAAAACCTGTAAAGTGCCCAGACTTTAAGGCTGTCTAACTTTTTTATTTTAAGAGATAGAGAAAACTTATTGGTAATAAATTTTGATTGCAAAATTGATACCTTCTACCTGATATAAACAGATTTTTGAAATATCGTATGTGGTTCGCTGCGCCCTCTAGGCGGATAAAAAAATTTTTTATTGAAGCAGGCTATGGCCACAAAAAATTGCATGTTTTTTCGTCTTTCATGCAATATACTACATGTTGCCCTTATCTTTTGTATTCATTACATTACAAAAATGTACCTAAATATTTTTGTGTTGCTCAAGATAATGTAGAACCTGTTTTAATGACGCCAACTGCAAAAAAATAATAAACAGAATGTAGTTTTTTATGCAAAATACAGATTTATTTATAATATTATTTTATTGGTGTTCATATTAGAAGCAATTGGGTCTTTAAAATTATTTTGACACAGACAATGTAACAAAAGAATAGAAACCTGATAGAGTGCTATGAAAAACAAATTATTGTTGTAGACACACGTCAAATCTTTAAAATACGTTCATTATCAGAGTATATTGTTATTAACATTGACAAATTAGTTTAATTCCATATTGTAATTATGGACGAACCATTGAATTTACAAGAAAAAATTGAAATTGTGACACAGTAGAATTTATAAAATGGAAGCAAGGGAAGCAGAGCTTTCCTTACAAAAAAATACAAAACATCTACTAAAATGTAATTTTTGAAATAAGAAACAATTAATTTAGTTATATAAAAAACGCTAAAAAATATCTTAATTATCAAGTATATAACAAATGCGGCTTTGGCTCCTAAAAATTTAAAAATTATCTTAATTAGGTATATTACAAATAGGTAAGTTTTTAAAAATTGATACCCTTCCTTAAAATTTGACCGCACACCCCTGTATAAAATAACCAACATTTTTAATGAATGCAGCGCTGTATCAAGACGTTTAATAAAAACTGATCCTATACAAAGGCGACCCAGGTACGAGCAGATCGTTTTAAATTATTTTAATAACAATCCAAACGCTAGTTTAGATTTAAATTTGCCCAGAGAAAATATCCGCCGATGCCTTCAAAAAATAAAATAAAACCTTTCAAACCCAAGTTTTTACACACGTTGGAACCTGGTGATGAGAGAAGGGTGGAATTTTGTTTATGGTCTTAAGGAAAGTACCTCAACAATAGCAACTTTATAAAAACTATTTTATTCCGCGATGAGGCAACTTTTACAACAAATGGTGTAGTATCGGCAAAAAAATTCAAGGTACTGGCACAGTATAGAAAGACCAGTAAGGACAGCTGCACTTTCCCGCTAAGCCATTTTCAGAATTCATTCATTACTATTTACGCACTCGTGTTGGTTTACGTTTCGTAGTATAACCGCTTGTGTGTCTTTTCGTTTTGTGATATTCAACTTCCTAATCTATTTGAGTTGCGTTCCAATCTTGGTTTTAAAATTTATTATTTTGTTATATCTCTAAAAAAATAATTATGAGAGCATCAGAAGAACCGGGTCAAGGTACAAAAAAGTGTAATATAGTAGGGGTTTATTGTGTAGTAGGAAGTTGCAAAAACAATTATACTGGAAATTATACAGATATAGTTTTTTTACTCCCAAAAGACAACAGAAGGTAATTTTACAATCATTAATTATAGTTATAATAAATTAAGAACATAAAATATTCCTTATTATTTTCCGTGTATCGTTTTTTGTGGTAATGCATAAAGTTTGTAATGGAGGAATATTATTTTCAACCAGCATTACATACTTATTGCAATTTGGAAACAGTATTCCTTTCTTATTTTTTGTGTTTGTATAATTGATTGCATTTTATGATTGAAATTCATGTAACAAGTATTAAAATAAAGTTATTGTTGTTTTAGAGCGAATCAGTGGGCGGTTAAATGTAAGAGAGATCATTTGGTTAAACACATATAATTTTCGAATATGTGCTCAGCATTTTTCACAAGAAATGTTCAAAGATACGAAAAGAAAACGATGGCAAATGCTTACAATATTTTCAGACGATATAGTGGCAGGTAAAAATATTTAACGTTTATTTTGAAATAGCTATCAGTATTTGAACATATAGAAATAGATATTTAGAACATTTTTGATTTTGTTTTGTTTTTTTCAGAATTATCACAGAAAAATGTGGAAATTTGAATGCAGTCTTGAGTTTGTCTTGAGAATTATTTTGGTAGCATCAAACAACAAGGAGGAAAATCTATCTCACCAACTTCTATATAATTTCAACATGCTTCGGGGATTTCATTTGCAAATTTGTGTGCGATTGACGTCAAGCAATGCACTGAAATGTCATGAGTCAATGCACATTATATAGGTACTTCCGATTAGAGAACCTAATTTAATTTCAGAATAGCTTCTGAAGAAGCGAACTTACATATGTCTCTTGAAAAGTCAAAAAACCTAAAGTGACAACACGGCAACCAACCCCGGAAATGTTCAACAAAGTTACTTTTGTTTATAAGTAAGAAATAATTGAGTATGTTCAATTTTAAATATGAATGTACACTCGCCATAGTTTTATGCCATTTTTTTGTTAATGAAATAAAATGTTTATATAAATTGTATTTTATTAAATGTCATAGTTCCAGGTGGGAACATCTCTGTTTTATTTATTGCCTTCAAAGTTTTTATACGCTTGTTAAATTATTAATAATAAACCTCAAGATATTTATTTTAAAAATTTTACGTAATACGAATAAAACTATATATTCGTAATTTATTAGCTCAAAGAATTTAAACTATCATGACAATTTATTTCACACATCTAGTGTTTTTTGCTACTTTAAACAATAAAAATTTGCATGTTTATATTTGTAGCAGCACCTATTTGAATTTCTGGTGACTAGAACAAATATATAAATCTAGAAAATGTACTTATATTTGCGGAAACTATAATAAAATTGGGTAAAAAAAAACTGCTGGTAATAACAGTAATATTAATTACAAATAATGAATATATATATAGTAGTAAATAAGAAACAAAAAATGTAAAATAAGGTCACACCAACTTCTATTTATTTATTTCATTATTTAAACTATTTACATTAAATTTACTGTTTATAGATAGCTTATAAAACCAATATCATTTACTATAAATTTTCAAAATCATATTACATTTTGAGTACCACAGTTACAACTTAAATTTTGACAGTCACAGGTTACAAAGTAAATCACACCATAAACAATAGTGAAGAGAGCCTCACTCCCAAGTGGGAGTGATGCTATCTTCACTTCAAACAACAAGGTCAAAGAATTCGACTGGCGGATTTCATTCATAAATTCGTTAGCTGTCCCTACTGATCTTTCTATACTGTGGTACTGGGCTACAGAAAGACCAGAGTGGATTATTAGTTGTAAACGACAATATTATCAAAAAGTCAATGTTTAGTGTGGGATACTCAATAAAACAATTATTGGCTCTTTCTTTTTTGAGGGTAATATGAATAGCATACAGTTTTTGCAGTAAATTTTGGAATATATTACATGAAATCCTACTAGAAGAAAGAGTAAATCTTCATTTTCAGTTGGATGGATGTCCTGTCCATAATACAAGAATGATCACCGATTGGATTAATGCTAACTTTCCTAACCGATGGCTAGGTAGAAATAGCCCACTAATTAAATGGCCACCGAGGTCCCCGGACTTAACGCTGTTGGACTTCTTTCTATGGGGTGTCATGAAATCGAATGTTTATAAGTCACGCCCAGGCAACAGAGATGAGTTGTGTGCAAGAATAAGGCAAGCTTGTAACAAAATTACCCCACAACAACTACAGAATGTTCAAAAAAATATTTTCAAGCGATTCGAAAAGTGCATCCAAATCAACGGTGGCCTCGTAGAGGCTACAAAAATTTAAAATTTATTGTGACGTTAAATTTATTGTATTTTTGTATAGTAGTTTTAGTGTAAAGCATTTTCCTTTGTTATTTATTACAATACCTAATTATTGTTAACCATTAATTATAAGTCTTTACATTTAATTTGATTAATTAAAAGTTTAAAACTAATAACTCACTTTTTTAAATTATTTTTCATAGCCAACTTGTATTTTTATAAAATTACCTCGAAAATTGCTATAAAAGTATTTAATAAAATGAAGCCTGCATTAAAATTGTTATAAATCTCTCAATATTAATTATTCATTTATGAAACTTGGCATAAAACTGTTTTAAGGGATGCTAAATCCAGTGCCGTAGTTAGATTTGAAGTAAAAAAAAATCGCTAAACATTTTTTTGTAAAAATTCACCGTGAAAAAAATTCGTAGTAGGCCTTGAAAACAAAAAAATTATAAATCGGATAATAATTACAATTTTTACAGGCTTGTTTACATTTGAAATGGGTCACACTGTATATACAATGTGTCCCACTTTTCATGGAGCCATCCTGGTATCTCGCTCGCCTGATATCCGAATTTTGATTGCAAAATTGATATCTTTCACCTGATATAAACAGATTTTTGAAATATCGTATGTGGTTCGCTGCGCCCTCTAGGCGGATAAAATTTTTTTTTATTGAAGCAGGCTATGGCCACAAAAAATTGCCTGTTTTTTCGTCTTTTATGCAATATACTACATGTTGCCCTTATTTATTACATTTTTTTCAATTTCAGTTAAAAAAAATGTACCTAAATATTTTCGTGTTGCTCAAGATAATGTAGAACCTGTTTTAAAGACGCCAATTGCAAAAATATAATAAACAGAATGTACTTTTTTATGCAAAATACAGGGTGAATCTTAAATAAGTACAAATATTTTAACCAGCAGTATAGTTTTGTGTGTAGAACACATAATTAATAGTTTTTTTTACAAAAAAATCAGAAATAAAAAAGTGAAATTTTAAATAAATTTCGTAATTTTTCAGTAGAAAACTTGTTGAGGACCGCTGGCCTAGACCGACCCTTCATACTTTTATGAGTCATAGTGCTGCAGACTGAACGTGTGGTTCACAGTGTTGCCAGTATTACACAAATGTCTTTGCTTCAAGGAAGAAAAAATCTCAACTTTTAGCGAATTTTGTCAAGTGTAATATTTTATATTATTTTTTATTATCAAACTGTCATTGACTGTCATGACAGACTATCGGAAGCCCAAGTCAAACTTGTTAACCCCACATAATGCATGAAAATAGCAATAAAATTTGCTAAAAGTTGACATTTTTTCCATTTTAAATAAAAAACGCGTGCATAGTTTTTCGTTATTCTTCATAAAATAACTTAAGGAAATTGTGTTTTGTGTCCCTTTCTAACAGTGTACAATGACATTTAACTTGTGAAATGTGGATTACTGATTAAATAGTTAATTTTTTAACAAACAGATAAGCTTGTGTGCACGTTTATGTATAATTTTTGAACATTGGACATAGTAATATCACGTAATATCTTCCTAAATATTTTACGGTAGTATTGAACTTGCGGAAATTCATTTTTAATCGTTGAAGTATAGTAAGGTTAGTTCAGATGTTAAAATTTATGTTAATATTGCTGCGTATCATACTACATACCCAATTTTACTGTACTTATGCTTAAAACAAGTATTTTTAAAATAGAACTATTACGTTAAAGGAAACGTAATATTTATATTGGAGGAGATATGGCAACCTCGCAACAAATCATATGTTTCATTACGTTGTTGGATGAAAAATCAGCCAGCGGTCCTCAAAATGTGGGTATTTTAAAAAAAAATTAATATCTCCGTAAATATTAGAAATTTTTAAAAATGGCTTTTACTAGACTGATTTAAATGACGAACTACACCAGCAGTTAAAATATTTGTACTTATTTAAGATTCACCCTGTATAGATTTTCTTATAATATTATTTTATTACATTGTCTGTGTCAAAATAATTTTAAATACCCAATTGCTTCTAATGTGAAAACCAATAAAATAATAATATAAGAAAATCTGTATTTTGCATAAAAAAGTACATTCTGTTTATTATTTTTTTGCAATTGGCGTCTTTAAAACAGGTTCTACATTATCTTGAGCAACACGAAAATATTTAGGTACATTTTTTTTAAGTAAAATTGAAAAAAATGTAATAAATACGAAATATAAGGGCAACATGTAGTATATTGCATGAAAGACGAAAAAACAGGCAATTTTTTGTGGCCATAGCCTGCTTCAATAAAAAATTTTTGTATCCGCCTAGAGGGCGCAGCGAACCACATACAATATTTCAAAAATCTGTTTATATCATGTGAAAGATATGAATTTTGCAATCAAAATTTATTAACAATAAGTTTTCTCTATATCTTAAAATAACAAAGTTAGACAGCCTTAAAGTTTGGGCACTTTACAGGTTTTTTGTTATTACTCATAAAGTTGGCCATGGATCTCAAATTTGTTTTTACGAGCATAAAGGCCTCCAAAAATGCAACAAAAAACAATTAAAGATTTTTGATGTGTCTCGCATATTAAGCGAGATACATGGGAGGGGCCCTCTTATGCCTCTTATGTGATACAGCCTGTATACCTATAAAGTGAGTCTTTAAACGTATCCCATTTGATTATAGTCAGAGGCGTCCGATTCTAAGATGGAGAAAGGGGGTCGATTTTTCAAAAAAAAAGTATTAGCATTTTTTTTAGAAAAAAACTAGTAGGATATTCTTAATCAGCACCTTTAGAAACCCCCTTGTACAAGATTACATCGTTGTGGGTTCAAAGATATTTGAGATATGGGCCGTCGAAAAACAGTTTTTTTCAACTTAAAATAATTTGTATCTGTAAAACGGACTCAAATGTATTCTTTATTTTTTGTTCAGAATAATGTATGATATGATTCTACAACGAAATAATAATTTTTTTTAATAAGGAAAAAAATTCTAATTTGTACATAGGTACATACCTTTTTGACGTAAATAAATTAATTTACATTCAAGAATACATCGACACTTGCAATAACTTCTGTTTTCATGGCTTACTTAGGACTTTATTTGTTAGAAAAATTTAGAACACATAATTAATAGTCTTTTTACAAAAAAAAGAAATAGGAATAAAAAGTCAAATTTTAAATAAATTTCGTGGTTTTTCAGTAGAAAACTTGTTGAGGACCGCTGCTTCGGGAGTCATGGTGGATGTGCATTCCACAGCGTTGTCAGTGTTACACTAGAATTTTTATACATGTCAAAGAATGATTGAAATATTTTTATTTATGAAAATATTAAGATTATCTACTCACAATCATAATTATCCAGAATTTGTTAATTATTCAATTTTACTACACTCCGACTGATTTATCACAATACGTTATTTTTATCACTATCACTGATTAACACTAATTTACAAATATGCTTTCAGTATGTCAATCTTTTCACTGTTTGAATAATGCGCCATATTTTATTTAATCACACTGTATTTCACGAAAAATATTAATTAAATACACAAGACACTTAAGAGAAAAACACTGTCCGTGAATATAATAAGATGATTTAAATACGTTTTATACGTTAGTGCCGCAACTCTTAAAACAGATGCGTCAAGCAGTGCATTACTTAAAGAAACTATTAGTTTAGTTCGGTTTCAGAAGATGCAAAAGTATCTCATATTAACTTTCAATTTACGTGTATTGAAATTATCCTTTTCTACAAATATTACATGTTTTGATTAGGTTAAGTGTGTGTACACCGTGCACTTAACTTTGCAATTTACAAGGTAAAAATACGGGGTAACAACTTATTAATAGTTTCATACCACACTTTAGTAAATTTACATTATACAAAATATTAAAGGGCATCTTATTTAAATATACCTTAAATGAAAAGTCACACTTAAGTGAAGTGCTGACTATAAATTCCACTCTAAAGCCTTGTTCTAATGTGAATTTTGCAGATAATTTATTAACCGCGTGAGAAAGTATCAACTTTTCTCTAATCTTGCAAAATAGGGAATATTATCGCAATTTTCATCATTATGTGGGATTAGTAAGTAAGCTTCTGACAATCTACCATGACAGTCAATGATAGTTTTATGATGAAAATGATAGAAAATATTGCAGTTAGCATAACTGACTAAAAGTCATTAAATAATTCGTGCTAATTTTCGCGAATTTCGCATGCATAAGGAGAAGGTTTTATGCACCCTTTTACTAAATACTATAAAGTTTTAGTACGAAATATTACACTCTTTTGATACGGAAAAAATTATTGAGGTGGCAACACTGACTACAACATCAGTTTCTTTTTGCATACGATTGATGCTGCTTTTAAATATTTTACTTTGCCTTCTCTTGATATTGAACGCATACATCAAGCTAGTTATTTTGTTATTTCATGTTTTGTGTTTATTTTTAAAATCTGTTTCACCCACTACGAAACTACGAGGTACGAAATGGTTAGCACTGACACGTTGTTTGAGGTTATGTGGTGGAAATTAACTCTAAGATGTGTGAAAATTATAGTTTTTTGTTATTCCTCATAAAAAAATTTAAGGGGATAATTTGTGATAATCTCTATAACAGTGTACAATGGTATTAACTGAAATGGATAACTGTTTAAATAGTTGGTTTTTCAGTACCTAAGTAGGTGAGCTTTAATGCACGTTTATGGATATTTTTTTGAAATCATTTAAGTAACTTCTTAAACTCTTTAACTGACAGTATCGAAATTGAGAAAATTCATATTTTAATCGTTTCTGACAATTTTACTTTACTTATTGCTAAAAACGAGTGTTTACAAACTAGAAACAATGGTAAAAATTTAATTTACTTTAAAAAATTATTTATCTTACAGAAGATATGGCAACCTCGCCTTCAGTAAATCATATGGTTTATTTTATTAAGTTAAGTCAGTGGTCTATTTGATCAGCGGTCCTCAAAATGTGGGTATGAAAAAAAAATATCCGTAAATATTTGAAATTTTTTAAAATGACAAAAAAATGTCAATATTAGTCCAAACGTGCGAAACGCTCTGTGACGTTACAAAGCAGAACAGACAAGCGCGCGAGAATTAGTAGTTATGTTAAGTTTGTATACAGGGTAATTTACAACTTACCTAAAGTTGGGAATAGATGCGTCATGAAAAATGTAATGAATGACGTAAACATTTTTTTTTAAACCTTATAGTTTCAGTGTGCCGTGCAGAAGTATATTTCTAAATCATTTTCGAACTGCCCTTTTAGAATTGTTTTTTACAACATTGTATTTGTAAGAGTTATGTGTACATTAAAAAAATTTTTTTAGATAAGTTCTGAATCACCCTGTATATTACGAGACCTTTAGTAGTTAATTGTATAGGGTATTACAAATTAAATGTAATAGATTTGCTATGTCGGAAACAAGGCTGCGGAAAAGCTGCATAATCGGTATAAAAAAGATATAAGTAAATTATTTGAGTATCTCACTAAGTACAGGGTGTCCCAAAATAGAAGGCCATACCATTAACCACATATTCTGTGGACAAAAATAATGCGACTTTCCTTATGCCATTTTTTATTTGGGCGTCCCTGTTTCAATATACAGGGTGTTAAAGTTACATTTTAAAAAACTATTTTTGTTAATAATCCCATTGTTTTGTAAGATACACACTTGAAATTTTGCACGTACTTTTATCTTATTCCGGCATACTTATCATGTAATTTTGGTGAAAAAAATCGAAGGGTGAATGGATGTAACTGAGGGATGCAGTACCCTTTCTCCCCTCCAACTATTTCTAAGTACGCCTATGCAGCTTTTTCTTGAAATATCAAACGTAGAATTTTCTTCTGATCATTTTATTTTTTTTATAATTTTTTGTTTAAATGCTCCGTTTTGAAGAAAAACGGCAATTTGTAGTGCCCGTAAATCTATTATTCACTATCATTTTCAAGTGAAACTGAAATTTTGTGGATATACATATTATTACAATACCTTGGCGACTTAGCAAATCGTCATACTTACTGAATGAATAATTGCTAATTAAAACAGAATGGATAATTTTAAATTTTATAAAATAAGGAATACTTATGAATTGAAAAAATAATATGGCATTAAAATCTGTAATACAGTTCTCTTATCAACAAAAAAATAATAGGCTTGTTTATTAATAGTAGTAATGAACGATCAACATAATAACTTTTTACCTAAATAACATTAAATAAAATAATTTATTAATTACTACTAATTTAACAAACGTTCTACTTGCCCACCCTTCTCATTAACACATGTAGGTGCCCTTTTAAGTAGCGAAAACCTTATATTTTGAAAGATATTCTCTTTTTGTTTTAATTATCAAATATTCATTCAGTATTACGATTTGCTAAGTTGCCAAGGTATTGTAATAATAGAATGATAGATTTATGGGCACTACAAATTGCCGTTTTTCTCCAAAACGAAGCATTTAAACAAAAAATTACAGATAAACTGATCAGAAGAAAATTCTACGTTTGATATTTCAAGAAAAAGCTGCATAGGCGTACTTATAAATAATTGGAGGGGATAAAGGGTACTGCATCCCTCAGTTACCTCCATTCGCCCTTCAATTTTTGTCACCAAAATTACATGATAAGTATGCCGCAATAAGATAAAAGTACGTGCAAAATTTCAAGTGTGTATCTTAGAAAACAATGGGATTATTAACAAAAATAGTTTTTTAAAATGTAACTTTAACACCCTGTATATTGAAACAATAAAAAATGGCATAAGGAAAGTTGCATTATTTTTGTCCAAAGAATATGTGGTTAATGGTATGGCCTTCTATTTTGGTACACCCTGTATATTATTATTATTTTCCAGCCTGCATATGTCTATATAACACTACATAACAATACTATTCTGTAGACATAGGCGCTTATTCTGCAAAAGATAAAAAGTATTTAGTAAAAACAATATGCATTAAAAAAATGTAAAACAAATTCAAAGAAAACATTTAAGTGACCACTGAGTTTTCTTATGAACGCATCCACATCACTAGTATATTTCGAATTTTCATTTATTTGAAACATTCTTCTAATATTATTTTTATTGATTGATTTTTTTTGCAATAGACCAATATATTGGGTGTTCCATTTAAAATAAGCCAGCCTATGATGGCTTCCAATATAACCAGACCCCAATATAAATATTATTGCTCAAATAATACTAAGAAAATATGTAAAATATAAAAATATACAGAGTGATTCACTTAAAATTCCCCAGTCAGATTAGAAATTTTCTAAATATAGCACCGCCAGAGTTCGCGTAAAAAAATAAAAAATTGGCGTCGCGGCGCTCGACCGTCTAGTGGTGTCTGCATTAAAAATTGAAGCCATTAACAATCCCTATAGGCTAGCCAATGACTTGTCAAAAAGAGGGTGTAGCGTGCATTGAGTAGGGGGAAGTTTTTGAGTGCAGGAATGTGTTGGAGGTAAAAAGTACCATTTTTTAGTTCTTCGCTTATAACTCGAAAACAGTGCATTGCAGCGTAAAATTCTGTACATAAAAATGAAAGATTCCATACATTTGTTGGCTGCGATGCACCGTTCCAGAGATATCTTCTCTCAAAAATTAGTAATTAAATAAAAAAAAAAATTGAAAACATGTTTTTTGTCATAATTATCCTGGTAATTCTTCGGCCGTTTCTTATACACAAAAGTCCCATAAGAAAATGTTTTAGAGCAATAAATTTTATTCAAGAATATATACAAATATCCTAATTTATTCTCAATGGAGCAGAAATCAAGAAAACTCGTTATCTTCGTTATTACAGAGCTTACAAGCTAATATATTGTACATTCCTACATATATGTATATATGTGAGAAATTGAAAACCTAAGGAGAAGGCGAATGTGTAACAAATTTATAAATTTTATTTTTATTTTATAAAAACTAATATAGAGACAACGTAGCAAATGAAAAATCTTAACAAAACAAAATTAACAGGGTCCATTTCTGTTGGACTGGGAGGGTTATGTTTCTGGCGGCACCATCAATACCGATCGCAATACGAATTGCGAATCATCCTTGTCTTCGTCATCAGTTTCCGCAGGAGATGTGAGAATGGGTTATAAGTCTTCTTCATCACCTTCGTTTAAAATGGGGATGCTATTTAAACAGTGACTCTGACAGTTTTGACAATCGAGAATAACTCACCGCTGTCTTTTTGCAGCTGCACCTTCCACTGCTACAATCTTTCGTACATCTACAAAATATGAGGTCCAAAATTTCTCTAGGTATTGCTTCGTTTTTTGTCATCACAAGAGTCTTTGCTTTCGCAACCTCATAGGTCTGGTAATTGATTTCCCAGCCAGAGGTGCACCTGGTGGAATGTGCGTGATGCGTGTCTTTCATTGCCCCCTCCCTGATATACTTGTTCATCCGATAGTGCCTTTCCTGTTCTACCGATTTAACGCTGTTGGGAGAGCTGCTATATCCATAAAAAAAACAGTGGTATATCTTCTGCCTTATGTTTCTATATGTTAGTTAATAGAAACTGAGGATCCTCCTTACCATATCACCTTATATAAGAAAAAACCTTTCGTTGGTTGATTTAAACAGTTTAAATGTTTTTTTTTCATACCACGCTCATCGAATAATTCAAAAGAAATAGAGCCAATTCTTATTGCAAATAATCTATGAAATCGACGTCACTGTTTTACTGATGCAAATCCGTTGGAAAAGCAGGAGAGAATCTACTACAACTTTTTCATAGCGGAGCTCGATAGAGGAACTGACAGAAGAAATAGGGAGTCATCTCTCCGTAAAACATTTGTTTTTTTAATTACCTACATTTGACAGCATATATCTCCGAAACGGTGCATTGTAGCTGTAAGGCGTGGTTACAAAAAAAAGAGACCTTTGTACCCCCTCCCTCGCTGAAGCGGACGGACTAGGGGCGGGGACTTTTAATATTTTTACATTCTAACAACCCCAAACACATTCCCGCAGAGAAAAATGTTCCCCCCTTCATTGCAAACCACAACCTCTTTGTTGCTTAGACTACTAAAAGCTAATTTTTCCAGACTATCTCTATCTTTTTTAATTCCCATGTAATTTGCTTGGGGAGTTTTAAGTGAATCACTCTGTATAAGATAACATATTACCATATGTGGGAATTCACTTTTGTCGGCCTCGGTGCCACCCAAAATATGTGGTACAATTGCTGATTCAGCATCCAAGGAAATTTTCTCACACACTGAAAATAAAATGTATACGTCAGTAACAATATATGACTGCCTCCAAATCAAAGAAAACAGTTTGTTATTTTCCTTTAGAAATAAAAATATTATTTTTCAGAAAAAACTAAAGGAAAAGCTTCATTTATCAATTAAAAACAAACCTTTGGAATTTATTTTTGCTATTATTTTTCATTTTATTTGGGTTTTTCTTAAATTTGGCAACAGGAGAATGACAGTATTTCCAGAGATATGCGATATAAAATTGTGTATATTCTTTATTTAGATCATGTAAGGGCGAACCTTAAATAAGTACAAATATTTTAACTGCAGGCATAGTTCGTCATATAGATAAGTCTATTGAGTCATTTTTAAAAATTTCAAATATTTACTATTAATTATTAAAAAAAAATACCCACATTTTGAGGACTACTGACCAGATAGACCACTGATTACCATATGATTTACTGTTTAACGTAAATTCAATTTTTGCAGTTGTTTCTAATTATAAATACTTTTTTAACAATAAGTAAAGTAAAATTATCATAAATGATTAAAACATGAATTTCCGCAAGTTGGATACTATCAATTAAAGTGTTTAGGGGGTTACCTTGTTCAATGATTCCAAAAATTATCCATAAACGTGCACAAAAGCTCACCTACTTAATGAAAAACCAACTATTTAAACAGTTATCCACATTTCACAAGTTAATTTATTTGAATTTTCAAACAACACCTTCGGGTTAATTTTCGCCACATTGCTGTATGCGTTTAATATCAAAAGAAAGCAACGTAAAACATTTGAAAGAAGTGTCAATCGGATGCAAAAAAGAAACTAGTGCCGTAGGCACAGGTAACAGATAGATGTCACGAGCAGTAGGTGAAATGTCCCGTACCAGCCCCACTCTCTAGGATTGATTGATCGACAAAGAGATTGATGTTGATACCGGTGCAAAGGAATAAGCTGTGGCAAGTTACAAATGGAAACAAAACATGTAATATTTGTGAAAAGGGATTTAATAATTTCAATACACGTAAATTGAAAGTTAATATGAGATACTTTTGGATCTTCTGAAATCGAACTAAACTAATGGTTTCTTTAAGTAATGCACTGCTTGACACATCTGTTTTAAGAGTTGCGGCACTAACGTATAAAACGTATTTAAATCGCCTTATTATTTTCACGGGCAGTGTATTAATATTTTTCGTGAAATACAGTGTGACTAAATAAAATATGGCGCATTATTCAAACAGTGAAAAGGTTAACATGTTAAAAGCATATTTGTCAAGTAGTGATAATCAGTGATAGTGATAATGATAACATATTGTAATAAATCAGTTGGAGTGTAGTAAATATGGATAATGTCCAAATTCTGAATAACTATGATTGTGAGCAGAGAATCTGGTTTATATTTCAATTTATTAGTGAGGTATAGGAGTGACAAAGGGAGGAAATGACCATTAATAAATAAATATATTTCTAATTCTAGTCAACTTTGTTGGAGCCTATTCGAAGACATTAGTGTAACACTGGCGACGACGAGAATTCACTTCCACCATGAAATATTAGTATCGGAGTCGGATCAGCGGTCCTCAACAAGTTTTCTATTGAAAAGTCACGAAATTTATTTAAAATTTAACTTTTTTATTCCTGATTTTTTTGTAAAAAAAAGCTATTAATTATGTGATCTACGCAGTGAACGGTACTGCTGGTTAAAATATTTGTACTTATTTAAGGTTCACCCTGTATTATTTTTCTGCACAACAAAAATAAGAGTAGAGTAGAGGAGGCCAGTTTACCCTTTGCACCCAAATGAAGATGTTATCCAATAAATGCTTTTGTAGTAGTAGAAAAGATGTTCTAATTTCATTTAGTAATTTGCTTCATATCAAAAACGAACATGTCTATTTACACCTTTTTTGGGCCATATCATTACATGGAAGAGGTGGATGCATTGTGTTACTGTACAGGGTGTCTCAAACTCGATAATATGAGTCTTCTCTGAGGATACAAAAAATTTAAATAAAATTTGGGACACGTGGTGTTAAATGGGATGAGACGACTAATGACATCTTCAATTATATTTTTTCCAGAACCATACCCAAATATTTTTTTCCGTTAAAAAGCTCTTTTTTCCTATAAACTTTATAAGCAATGTCGTCCTAAAGAGTCTCAAAAGAAATACCACCTAAAAATCACATTAGCGGTGGAAGGATCAAGTAATCATTAGAAAATAATTGCATGTTCATTCGTTCGTTTAAAGCACAGTATACTAAGCAATCAGTACGGAATCTTAGACAATTTATGAATGAAATACGTCTGGCAGTTTTTAAATACCCCCACTCTAGAAAAAGTCGCCAAGAATATGGCGGATCCCAGAGAACATACGAAAAAATAGCTAATAATTTGGCGTAAACATAACCAAAGTTGTTCGTAGTTTTAATACTTTTGCATTAATTCTTAATTAACTGTTGTAATCCAGTGTAGATTCATGTAAATTGAGGTTTTGGTCACATTTTGTCTTTATTTAGGTTTCTAGCAGATATAATTTGAATTTGATTATAAAACCGGTATGAATTTAAATTTATTTAAAAAATTTGCGAAAACATGGAAACTAGGTCGACTAGTAGTGTAGTTTTATTTTATATTTTGTAGTAGATTATCAAATTTAAGCCCAGTGTAATTTTTATATTTTTACTCATTTTTTTTTATGAAAGTACGAAATGAAATTAAAACGTGAATATTAGGTACAATTTATTTTGAGGTTTACAAAATATATATATAGGTAACATAATCAAAAACCCCCGTTGCTCTATTAGGTGTATGGAGTGGTTTCTTTCATTCGTGTATGAAAGCAGTCTCTTTCCTATTTGGAGTTAAATCCTTTGCCTCCTTTCATGTTTTAATTCTTCTTTAGGATTTTCTCAATTAAGCTATCACGTCTAACTTGGTCTCCCATATATAAAACTGTTTACAGGCCTTTTACGCCCAGAGCTGCGTTATGCGTTAGTTTTTTACAACACATTTATTTCCTCCCATAGTTTATTTATTATTTACTGGGTATAGTTCCACTGATAAATAATCACTATTATAAAAATACAAATAACTAAACACTCAACACGACATACAAATCAGGAATATAAGTACAATAACGATAACGAGTGGATAACCATGTAATAATGTCAAAAATTCAAAAAACCTAACTGACACACAGAAATTATAGTAATAACTGTCAGTCGCCAACAAGATGGTGGATTTTTGGAAGACGCGGGAAAGCTGAGTTAGTATACTGTGGTTTAAAGTGTATAAATGTCATAAAATACTTGTCATTACTCAATACGAACGTCAAACGTATAATTGTGTGCTTACAAAATGTTTCCTCATTCAGCAAAAGTTGATACGTTAATAATTTACGGCGAGTCACAAAAAAATTTAAGAAGAGCTGTAGAGAGTAGGCAGGGGGTCACTTCTGCATGGGAAAATTTCTTGGACCGTGGGAAAATTTGTAACTTGACACCTTTGTTTTGAAATTTGACACCCTGATTTACAATTAGGTAATTACTGTCACGTGCCAAAGTAGGAGCCCCGCCCCTCCCTAACCTATCAGAAAGAACATGCGCAGTAGGTTACACATACAATTTTTTAAATTTGAAAACTGATTTGATTGGTTCCTCATCGAGACCTATCAATTAGGTAATTATTGTCACGTGCCAAAGTAGGGCCCCGCCCCTCCCTAACCTATCAGAAAAATCATGCGCAGTAGGTTACACATACAATTTTTAAATTTGAAAACTGATTTGATTGGTGACCTATCACGTGACGCTGTTATTTAAATGAAAAAAACTTTACTCTGTGCGCGATTTGAACCCGGGACCTATCGCATGCAAAGCAGAGGCGCTACCACTAGACCACTGCAATTATTAACAGAAGGTTACAGTAACTGCGTAATATATGAATCAGAGAGCGCTTGAAGGCCTCCCCCGCCAAGCAGTCTGAGCTATAACAGTGATATTAAATAGATATATTTAAGATTTTACAGGTGATATTAAATACCTAACCTAACCTCAGTCAAGTTCAAATTGGCGGGATTTTTAAAATTGGGTGGAAAATGCAAAAGTGACAGAAGTGGCGGGATATTTAAAATTAGGCGGGAAATTCAAACTGATTTGAAATTTGACAGTAGCGCCCTAACCTAAGTTCAAACTGGCGGGATAATTAAAATTAGGTGGGAAATTCAAAAGTGACAGAAGTGGCGGGATATTTAAAATTCGGCGGGAAATTCAAACTGATTTGAAATATGACAGCAGCGACCTAACCTAAGTTCAAACTGGCGGGATATTTAAAATTAGGCGGTAAATTTAATCTGGTGAGATTTAAAATTAGGCGGGAAATTCAAAGTGGCAGCAGTGGTGGGAAATTCAAATGGAAAATTAGGCGGTAAATTCAAACTGATTTAAAATTAGGCGGGAAATTCAAAGTGGAAGCAGTGGCGGGAAATTCAAAGTGGCAGCAGTGGCGGGAAATTCAAATGGAAAATTAGACGGTAAATTTAAACTGGTGAGATTTAAACTTCGGCGAGAAATTCAATCTGATTTAAAATTAGGCGGGAAATTCAAATTGGTAGAATATTAAAATTAGGCGGTAAATTCAAACTGGTGAGATTTAAAATTAGGCGGGACATTCAAAGTGACAGAAGTGGCGGGAATACAATCAATACACGGGAGTTTTACTATAGTATACGATATATTCATAATATCATAAGACTAAAATATACTGTCTTCAAGCTAATGAAGGAATATATACAGGACGTACAGGAGTATGTGAAAGATTTTTTTCTATAGAACTGGAATTTATAATTATATGTAAAGAATACGTAAGACAATTAATATGTGTTCGATATACTGCATATGGAAATTATATAATTTATCTTTCTTAATGATTGTTTAATATACCACATCTCTCTTAATTAAATTTCAATAGACATAAATGAGAGTAAACAAAATCGTATATTTGCAAATATATATATAATATGTAAATGCTTAAAATCAAAATCAGTTAACGAAATCCATGTAAAATATTGATCTATATGAATCGCCATGTATAACGTTACATAACATTTATGGTGTTAACAATAATTATACTTTAAATGAGTACATCAAATATGTACAATCGTTTTCAATATTAATGACACACTTTTAAATGAATTTCGCTATTTATTTCGAACTACCGACGTATTGATAATAAAATCTACTCAACATTCAACATTTCACTTATAATAGCTAAGGCATGATAATAGTAAAGATCTAACCGGGCTTAACCCACACTGGATCTGAATATGGTCATAAAGAGGGAAAGCACTATTTAGTAAATAATTCTGTTCCCATCGTGCAGTTTCTTCATATTTTTCGATAATTTCATGCAAAGCTTTCATATACTATTCATTAGATTTTCCGCTAACTAGTGTCGACGAGATGGAAAACCAGAAGTCACGTGACGAAAAAAGGACAAAGCGACAGAAAAAAGGACAACGACGACAGAAAAGTGACATAAATGTAACATAAACGTAACATCGTGATATAAACGTGACATAAATGTGACAAAAACGTGACATAAATGTGACATAAACGTTACATAAATGTGACATAAATGTGACATAAACGTGACATAAATGTAACATAAACGCGACATAAGCGTGACATAAATGTGACATAAACGTGACATAAATGTGACATAAACGTGACATAAATGTGACATAAACGTGACATCGTGACATAAACGTGACATCGTGACATAAACGTGACATCGTGACATAAACGTGACATAAAAGCGACATAAACGTGACATAAATGTGACATAAACGCGACATAAATATGACATAAATGTAGCATAAATGTGACATAAACGGGACATAAACGTAACATAAACGTGACATAAACGTGACATAAATGTGAGATAAATGTAACATAAATGTAACATAAACGCGACATAAACGTGACATAAACGTGACATCGTGACATAAACGTGACATAAACGCGACATAAACGTGACATAAATGTGACATAAACGGGACATAAACGTTACATAAATGTGACAAAAATGTTACATAAACGTGACATAAATGTGACATAAACGTCACATAAATGTAACATAAACGCGACATGAGCGTGACATAAATGTGACATAAACGTGACATAAATGTGACATAAACGTGACATAAATGTGACATAAACGTGACATAAACGTGACATAAACGTGACATAAATGTGACATAAAAGCGACATAAATGTGAGATAAATGTAACATAAACGCGACATAAACGTGACATCGTGACATAAACGTGATATAAACGCGACATAAACGTGACATAAATGTGACATAAACGGGACATAAACGTGACATCGTGACATAAACGTGACATCGTGACATAAACGTGACATAAAAGCGACATAAACGTGACATAAACGCGACATAAACGTGACATAAATGTGACATAAACGGGACATAAACGTGACATAAATGTGACATAAACGCGACATAAATGTGACATAAATGTAGCATAAATGTGACATAAACGGGACACAAACGTGACATAAACGTGACATAAATGTGACATAAAAGCAACATAAATGTGAGATAAATGTAACATAAACGCGACATAAACGTGACATCGTGACATAAACGTGATATAAACGCGACATAAACGTGACATAAATGTGACATAAACGGGACATAAACGTGACATCGTGACATAAACGTGACATCGTAACATAAACGTGACATCGTGACATAAACGCGACATAAACTTGACATAAATGTGACATAAACGGGACATAAATGTGACATAAACGCGACATAAATGTGACATAAACGTGACATAAATGTAACATAAACGCGACATAAGCGTGAAATAAATGTGACATAAACGTGACATAAATGTGACATAAACGTGACATAAATGTGACATAAACGTGAAATCGTGACATAAACGTGACATCGTGACATAAACGTGACATAAACGTGACATAAACGCGACATAAACGTGACATAAATGTGACATAAACGGGACATAAACGTGACATAAACGTGACATAAATGTGACATAAACGCGACATAAATGTGACATAAATGTAGCATAAATGTGACATAAATGTGACATAAACGGGACATAAACGTGACATAAACGTAACATAAATGTGACATAAAAGCGACATAAATGTGACATAAATGTAACATAAATGTAACATAAACGCGACATAAACGTGACATAAACGTGACATCGTGACATAAACGTGACATCGTGACATAAACGCCACATAAACGTGAGATAAATGTGACATAAACGGGACATAAACGTGACATAAACGTGACATAAATGTGACATGGACGCGACATAAATGTGACATAAATGTAACATAAATGTGACATAAACGTGACATAAACGTGACATAAATGTGACATAAACGTGACATAAACGTGACATAAATGTGACATAAAAGCGACATAAATGTGACATAAATGTAACATAAATGTAACATAAATGTAACATAAACGCGACATAAACGTGACATAAACGTGACATCGTGACATAAACGTGACATAAACGCCACATAAACGTGAGATAAATGTGACATAAACGGGACATAAACGTGACATAAACGTGACATAAATGTGACATGGACGCGACATAAATGTGACATAAATGTAACATAAATGTGACATAAACGTGACATAAACGTGACATAAATGTGACATAAACGTGACATAAACGTGACATAAATGTGACATAAATGCGACATAAATGTGACATAAATGTAACATAAACGTGACATAAATGTGACATAAACGTGACATAAATGTGACATAAACGTGACATAAACGTGACATAAACGTGACATCGTGACATAAAAGTGACATAAACGCGACATAAATCTATTTAAAGTGGTGGGAAAGAAATTTACGAGACGGGACAACTTATTAACTCACAGGAAAAACAAGCATTATCAGATAAATAATAGTAAATCGTCGAGATGAAAGAACTAAAGAGAAAATATGTATACAGACCTATCGACTATAAAGAAACAAACATAAGTCTTGAGAGCTATGAAGATGAAGGTGCTGATGAAGCCATTAGCACAGATTATCCGTTACGAATAGAAGATAGTATCCATTGTCAAAATAAGGAAAATGGTAAAGCATCATCAGATAAATAATAGTAAATCGTCGAGATGAAAGAACCAAAGAGAAAATATGTATATAGACTTATCGACTATAAAGAAACAGACATGAGTCGTGAGAGCTATGAAGATGAAGGTGCTGATGAAGCCATTAATGCAGATTATCCGTTAGGAATAGAAGATAGTATCCATTGTCAGAATAAAGAAAATGGTGAAGATTCTAATATACTGGTAAACGAGCTACGATATTAGATCGAGTAATGTGGTTTCAGCATAGAACATCGTCTATGTAGGAATATTATTACCAACTTACAAAACATGGGAATAATTCAGTAACTTAATATACATATAATAAAGTGGACTGCACTAAAGATACTGAGAGAAGACTTCAGCAGGTTAACCAATCCAGAACCAACTTATACAACAAAAAAAGTCATATAGATATACAGAGAGTGATATAAAACAGCGTATCTTCCAACGAAAAATACTTCACATAAATTGTAATAAAACAGAACATTGTAAATTCATTGAAATTAACACAGGGTTTACATATTTCTGCAGTTCTTCAAGGCACATGACCAGTAGGATGGTGTCAAATCAAACTAGGGGGTCTTCATCGCTACATAATATCATTCTTTATAATTGTAACTAAAGTATCTGTTTCTTCAACCCTTGCTCCTGGTTACACATGAATTTGGCTGCTTCGTTTATCCCCACAGCTAATTGATAGCAATCGCAGCAGTAAGATATAAAATCATAGTATCCAATATTTCGTCTGTCACGTCTGTATGTGGAGGCGACTCTGTAGGCTTTTTTTCCCCACATTTTTCACAATCTCCTTTGAGGTTAGGAGTGCATTCTAACCAGTTGCAGGCTCTCCCCGAATCTCATTCTCTGGACATGTTTTTGAAATCGCTAAGTCACCTAAACCTGGGTTTATCCTACCAGCAGAAATTGATGTCTTGGTTTTACTAATAAATTATATTTCAGTAGATCGTATAGTCTTAGTCTTAGTTTGCAAATTTTACCGCTATGTACTATAAAATGATGCACTCTTATTACAATTATGTCAATTCTCATTTTATTGTTGTCTGATAGTAATCTTAACTCAAAACAGTTTCTTTTATTAGTTTAACATACATCGGTAACACAAAATCTGTCTACTGAAATGGATATTGTATTACACTGTGCAACCAGTGACGTTTACAACCAGTTTATTAAACAACAAGGTAGTCTCTTCTTTATGGTGAAAACTATATATACTGGAGGAAGTAGCAATACCAGAAATTGCTTTTAAGTGGTTACTTGAAATTGAAATTATGCCTTACCAATCTACTAATACACTATTGATATAAAAACTGATCTTGGTGTGATTGTTTCAAGAATACCATCAATATGTGCAAAAAAAAAAGGTTAAAACAGTTAAATTATGTATTGCATTGATGGAGCTATTACAAAATCAACATATTATGCTAAGAGTGATACACTTCGACATCTGTCATTCAAGAAGAATCCAAGAAGATGTACTGGAAATTTCAATCATCGAAAAATTATCGTCATCGTAGTCTCAAATGAGGTGAATAAAAAGATTAAGTTTTGGGTATCATGTGTTTGTCTTATAATTTGTTATAATTAAATTATTACGTAATATTAATATTTGTATTACTTTGAAATTATGTAAATATGGGGACTCTAATAAAAATTAAATAAACCATTTCTGCATATTCTTTCACCTCTTCTCCTTTGATATCTGGCATTTTTAACTAATAAACGTGTAATGTTTTATCAAAATCATTTAAATAAATTATATATGCTTTCTTGATAGATATTTGTTTTATATTGCAGGTGGGAAAATGGTAAAATATTTGCATTGTGAGTGTCCTGTTACCGTACTACTATTACACTACTATTAATGTTGCTGATATAAAATTGTATCAAGGCCACCCATTAAAACTAAATTGTATATAATATTTCAAGAAGGTACTTCCTACAGTATGTTATTTTAAAACTGCTGCTTTTGAAGCTATTTTTTTTAGTTTTAGACCCCGTTTCATATTATTTTTATAACTATTTTTACCTGCTTAGAACTGTTTTGGACAACTTTTTGAGTTCTAACAGATTTTAAAACTGCAATGTAAATTGATACTTATGTGAAGGTCACAGGTTAATGAATGTATTACATCCGGTATTGCATCGTTTCTAAACACCTGCATTTGTTCTGTCAGCAAAAATTACTACTTTATTACATAACTAGCGTTATCTTTCCTTAATTTTGAGGGTAGGATATAATACCATGTTAGTAATAAGTATATCATTTCTAAAAAATAAAATTCCGCTCTATCTATTTAAAGTGGTGGGGATTACTCCATAAAATAATAGGAAAAATTTGAAAACAGTCGAAAACAAGCAGTGTTGTGTATACTAGTAAAAATAATATTGAGTTAAAGTGTGTAACCAAACAAAGCCAGAATAATGTGGACAGCTTATGTGAAAGAGATCGAAATAAAAGACTTGGATAGTGGTATTCGAAATCTATGTCAGACCATCTCAAATCTTAAGTTTGATGCCGATCATGAAGCCATTTATGGTATGGGAAACTCTTTTCCAGCAGAATATTGTGAAGAATTAGTTGAGAAATATGGAAAGGCGTTAGTATTGTGTAAAGATTATTTAAACGAGCAATGTACCATAGATGATGTTGTTAATGGTTTTATTAACTTGGACATTACGGGAATGCTCCGTGATATTAAACATTTACTGCAGAGCCATTTAGCCAATAAAATTCCTGAACGCGAATGGGAACAATAATCTGATGGCCAGGAGGAAAGCGATGTAGAAATGAGTCAGCAATGAATCTGTATTAATATAATATTAACTTTATTATTATAAAGTCGTTTTATTATTTCATATAAATTATATACGAGTATCACTACCAAAAAAAAACACCTACTTCTGATATCATGTTTCGTCTAGAGAGCATCCGGTGCCATGTTTTTCCTATTAGGTTCCTATTAGGTCCTAGTAGGTAATTTAGTTTTAATGGGTGGCCTTGATACAATTTTATATCAGCAACATTAATAGTAGTGTAATAGTAGTACGGTAACAGGACACTCACAATGCAAATATTTTACCATTTTCCCACCTGCAATATAAAACAAATATCTATCAAGAAAGCATATATAATTTATTTAAATGATTTTGATAAAACATTACACGTTTATTAGTTAAAAATGCCAGATATCAAAGGAGAAGAGGTGAAAGAATATGCAGAAATGGTTTATTTAATTTTTATTAGAGTCCCCATATTTACATAATTTCAAAGTAATACAAATATTAATATTACGTAATAATTTAATTATAACAAATTATAAGACAAACACATGATACCCAAAACTTAATCTTTTTATTCACCTCATTTGAGACTACGATGACGATAATTTTTCGATGATTGAAATTTCCAGTACATCTTCTTGGATTCTTCTTGAATGACAGATGTCGAAGTGTATCACTCTTAGCATAATATGTTGATTTTGTAATAGCTCCATCAATGCAATACATAATTTAACTGTTTTAACCTTTTTTTTTGCACATATTGATCGTATTCTCGAAACAATCACACCAAGATCAGTTTTTATATCAATAGTGTATTAGTAGATTGGTAAGGCATAATTTCAATTTCAAGTAACCACTTAAAAGCAATTTCTGGTATTGCTACTTCCTCCAGTATATATAGTTTTCACCATAAAGAAGAGACTACCTTGTTGTTTAATAAACTGGTTGTAAACGTCACTGGTTGCACAGTGTAATACAATATCCATTTCAGTAGACAGATTTTGTGTTACCGATGTATGTTAAACTAATAAAAGAAACTGTTTTGAGTTAAGATTACTATCAGACAACAATAAAATGAGAATTGACATAATTGTAATAAGAGTGCATCATTTTATAGTACATAGCGGTAAAATTTGCAAACTAAGACTAAGACTATACGATCTACTGAAATATAATTTATTAGTAAAACCAAGACATCAATTTCTGCTGGTAGGATAAACCCAGGTTTAGGTGACTTAGCGATTTCAAAAACATGTCCAGAGAATGAGATTCGGGGAGAGCCTGCAACTGGTTAGAATGCACTCCTAACCTCAAAGGAGATTGTGAAAAATGTGGGGAAAAAAAGCCTACAGAGTCGCCTCCACATACAGACGTGACAGACGAAATATTGGATACTATGATTTTATATCTTACTGCTGCGATTGCTATCAATTAGTTGTGGGGATAAACGAAGCAGCCAAATTCATGTGTAACCAGGAGCAAGGGTTGAAGAAACAGATACTTTAGTTACAATTATAAAGAATGATATTATGTAGCGATGAAGACCCCCTAGTTTGATTTGACACCATCCTACTGGTCATGTGCCTTGAAGAACTGCAGAAATATGTAAACCCTGTGTTAATTTCAATGAATTTACAATGTTCTGTTTTATTACAATTTATGTGAAGTATTTTTCGTTGGAAGATACGCTGTTTTATATCACTCTCTGTATATCTATATGACTTTTTTTGTTGTATAAGTTGGTTCTGGATTGGTTAACCTGCTGAAGTCTTCTCTCAGTATCTTTAGTGCAGTCCACTTTATTATATGTATATTAAGTTACTGAATTATTCCCATGTTTTGTAAGTTGGTAATAATATTCCTACATAGACGATGTTCTATGCTGAAACCACATTACTCGATCTAATATCGTAGCTCGTTTACCAGTATATTAGAATCTTCACCATTTTCTTTATTCTGACAATGGATACTATCTTCTATTCCTAACGGATAATCTGCGTTAATGGCTTCATCAGCACCTTCATCTTCATAGCTCTCACGACTCATGTCTGTTTCTTTATAGTCGATAAGTCTATATACATATTTTCTCTTTGGTTCTTTCATCTCGACGATTTACTATTATTTATCTGATGATGCTTTACCATTTTCCTTATTTTGACAATGGATACTATCTTCTATTCGTAACGGATAATCTGTGCTAATGGCTTCATCAGCACCTTCATCTTCATAGCTCTCAAGACTTATGTTTGTTTCTTTATAGTCGATAGGTCTGTATACATATTTTCTCTTTAGTTCTTTCATCTCGACGATTTACTATTATTTATGTGATAATGCTTGTTTTTCCTGTGAGTTAATAAGTTGTCCCGTCTCGTAAATTTCTTTCCCACCACTTTAAATAGATTTATGTCGCGTTTATGTCACTTTTATGTCACGATGTCACGTTTATGTCACGTTTATGTCACGTTTATGTCACATTTATGTCACGTTTATGTCACATTTATGTCACGTTTATGTTACATTTATGTCACATTTATGTCGCATTTATGTCACATTTATGTCACGTTTATGTCACGTTTATGTCACATTTATGTCACGTTTATGTCACGTTTATGTCACATTTATGTTACATTTATGTCACATTTATGTCGCGTCCATGTCACATTTATGTCACGTTTATGTCACGTTTATGTCCCGTTTATGTCACATTTATCTCACGTTTATGTGGCGTTTATGTCACGTTTATGTCACGATGTCACGTTTATGTCACGTTTATGTCGCGTTTATGTTACATTTATGTTACATTTATGTTACATTTATGTCACATTTATGTCGCTTTTATGTCACATTTATGTCACGTTTATGTCACGTTTATGTCACATTTATGTCACGTTTATGTCACGTTTATGTCACATTTATGTTACATTTATGTCACATTTATGTCGCGTCCATGTCACATTTATGTCACGTTTATGTCACGTTTATGTCCCGTTTATGTCACATTTATCTCACGTTTATGTGGCGTTTATGTCACGATGTCACGTTTATGTCACGATGTCACGTTTATGTCACGTTTATGTCGCGTTTATGTTACATTTATGTTACATTTATGTCACATTTATGTCGCTTTTATGTCACATTTATGTTACGTTTATGTCACGTTTATGTCCCGTTTATGTCACATTTATGTCACATTTATGCTACATTTATGTCACATTTATGTCGCGATTATGTCACATTTATGTCACGTTTATGTCACGTTTATGTCCCGTTTATGTCACATTTATGTCGCGTTTATGTTACATTTATGTCACGTTTATGTCACATTTATGTCGCGTTTATGTCACATTTATGTCCCGTTTATGTCACATTTATGTCAAGTTTATGTCGCGTTTATGTCACGATGTCACGTTTATGTTACGATGTCACGTTTATGTCACGATGTCACGTTTATGTCCCGTTTATGTCACATTTATGTCACCTTTATGTCGCGTTTATGTCACGTTTATGTCACGATGTCACGTTTATGTCGCGTTTATGTTACATTTATCTCACATTTATGTCGCTTTTATGTCACATTTGTGTCACGTTTATGTCACGTTTATGTCCCGTTTATGTCACATTTATGCTACATTTATGTCACATTTATGTCGCGTTTATGTCACATTTATGTCACGTTTATGTCACGTTTATGTCCCGTTTATGTCACATTTATGTCACGTTTATGTCGCGTTTATGTCACGTTTATGTCGCTTTTATGTCACGTTTATGTCACGATGTCACGTTTATGTCACATTTATGTCACGTTTATGTCACATTTATGTCACGTTTATGTCACATTTATGTCACGTTTATGTCACATTTATGTCACGCTTATGTCGCGTTTATGTTACATTTATGTGACGTTTATGTCACATTTATGTCACGTTTATGTAACATTTTTGTCACATTTATGTAACGTTTATGTCCCGTTTATGTCACATTTATGTCACGTTTATGTCGCGTTTATGTCACGTTTATGTCACGATGTCACGTTTATGTCACGTTTATGTCGCGTTTATGTTACATTTATGTTACATTTATCTCACATTTATGTCACGTTTATGTCACGTTTATGTCACGTTTATGTCACGTTTATGTCCCGTTTATGTCACATTTATGCTACATTTATGTCATATTTATGTCGCGTTTATGTCACATTTATGTCACGTTTATGTCACATTTATGTCACGTTTATGTCGCTTTTATGTCACGTTTATGTCACGATGTCACGTTTATGTCACGATGTCACGTTTATGTCACATTTATGTCACGTTTATGTCACATTTATGTCACGTTTATGTCACATTTATGTCACGCTTATGTCGCGTTTATGTTACATTTATGTCACGTTTATGTCACATTTATGTCACGTTTATGTAACATTTTTGTCACATTTATGTAACGTTTATGTCACATTTATGTCACGTTTTTGTCACATTTATGTCACGTTTATATCACGATGTTACGTTTATGTTACATTTATGTCACTTTTCTGTCGTCGTTGTCCTTTTTTCTGTCGCTTTGTCCTTTTTTCGTCACGTGACTTCTGGTTTTCCATCTCGTCGACACTAGTTAGCGGAAAATCTAATGAATAGTATATGAAAGCTTTGCATGAAATTATCGAAAAATATGAAGAAACTGCACGATGGGAACAGAATTATTTACTAAATAGTGCTTTCCCTCTTTATGACCATATTCAGATCCAGTGTGGGTTAAGCCCGGTTAGATCTTTACTATTATCATGCCTTAGCTATTATAAGTGAAATGTTGAATGTTGAGTAGATTTCATTATCAATACGTCGGTAGTTCGAAATAAATAGCGAAATTCATTTAAAAGTGTGTCATTAATATTGAAAACGATTGTACATATTTGATGTACTCATTTAAAGTATAATTATTGTTAACACCATAAATGTTATGTAACGTTATACAGGGCGATTCATATAGATCAATATTTTACATGGATTTCGTTAACTGATTTTGATTTTAAGCATTTACATATTATATATATATTTGCAAATATACGATTTTGTTTACTCTCATTTATGTCTATTGAAATTTAATTAAGAGAGATGTGGTATATTAAACAATCATTAAGAAAGATAAATTATATAATTTCCATATGCAGTATATCGAACACATATTAATTGTCTTACGTATTCTTTACATATAATTATAAATTCCAGTTCTATAGAAAAAAATCTTTCACATACTCCTGTACGTCCTGTATATATTCCTTCATTAGCTTGAAGACAGTATATTTTAGTCTTATGATATTATGAATATCTGCCCTCGTATACTATAGTAAAACTCCCGTGTATTGATTGTATTCCCGCCACTTCAGTCACTTTGAATGTCCCGCCTAATTTTAAATCTCACCAGTTTGAATTTACCGCCTAATTTTAATATTCTACCAATTTGAATTTCCCGCCTAATTTTAAATCAGATTGAATTTCTCGCCGAAGTTTAAATCTCACCAGTTTAAATTTACCGCCTAATTTTCCATTTGAATTTCCCGCCACTGCTGCCACTTTGAATTTCCCGCCACTGCTTCCACTTTGAATTTCCCGCCTAATTTTAAATCAGTTTGAATTTACCGCCTAATTTTCCATTTGAATTTCCCACCACTGCTGCCACTTTGAATTTCCCGCCTAATTTTAAATCTCACCAGATTAAATTTACCGCCTAATTTTAAATATCCCGCCAGTTTGAACTTAGGTTAGGTCGCTGCTGTCATATTTCAAATCAGTTTGAATTTCCCGCCTAATTTTAAATATCCCGCCACTTCTGTCACTTTTGAATTTCCCACCTAATTTTAATTATCCCGCCAGTTTGAACTTAGGTTAGGGCGCTACTGTCAAATTTCAAATCAGTTTGAATTTCCCGCCTAATTTTAAATATCCCGCCACTTCTGTCACTTTTGCATTTCCCACCCAATTTTAAAAATCCCGCCAATTTGAACTTGACTGAGGTTAGGTTAGGTATTTAATATCACCTGTAAAATCTTAAATATATCTATTTAATATCACTGTTATAGCTCAGACTGCTTGGCGGGGGACGCCATCAAGCGCTCTCTGATTCTTCTGTTAATAATTGCAGTGGTCTAGTGGTAGCGCCTCTGCTTTGCATGCGATAGGTCCCGGGTTCAAATCGCGCACAGAGTAAAGTTTTTTTCATTTAAATAACAGCGTCACGTGATAGGTCACCAATCAAATCAGTTTTCAAATTTAAAAATTGTATGTGTAACCTACTGCGCATAATTTTTCTGATAGGTTAGGGAGGGGCGGGGCCCTACTTTGGCACGTGACAATAATTACCTAATTGATAGGTCTCGATGAGGAACCAATCAAATCAGTTTTCAAATTTAAAAAATTGTATGTGTAACCTACTGCGCATGTTCTTTCTGATAGGTTAGGGAGGGGCGGGGCTCCTACTTTGGCACGTGACAGTAATTACCTAATTGTAAATCAGGGTGTCAAATTTCAAAACAAAGGTGTCAAGTTACAAATTTTCCCACGGTCCAAGAAATTTTCCCATGCAGAAGTGACCCCCTACCTACTGTAGAGTTATATCGAGAAAGGTATCCAGAGTGCCTCATTCCTGATCTTATATAACCTTTACAAGATTGGAGGCGACTTTGCGATGAAATGAATTATGCGTTCGGAAGAATCAAATAATTGATCGAAGGGTAACAAACAATGTTAATACAGCTAGTCTGTTACATTATTTCGAACAAAGTCCACGAAATTCTCTACAGCAGGCTTACCGGGAATGGAATTTGAATAAATCAACCGTTCAACGAATTTTAAAGACCAATGGATATGACTACAAAATTTATAATTTGGAGTATTTGCCCAAGCGTCGTATTGAAAACAAGCTTGGTAAATTAAAAAAGCTAAATATGTTACAAATACACTATTTTAAGAGGTCCTTACTAGTGTCGATAACATTAAATTATATTAAGTAGGTATTTTAAAACTTATTCAAGAAAAACCGATTTCCAGAGGCGTCCTTCAGGGACACATAGATCCGTAGGGAGGGCCTGTAGGAAAAAAATTATAGGAACTTGTTATCTTATTTTTTCATGTTCTATCTGCACCTGAGAGATTTCCCACATTTTCTCGGACACCCTGTATAAATACTGAGGCAAAGTACAAAATGAGACAATTCTAATTGATTCCTGATGTATTTCTGTTCATTTATACCAAGAACAAAATTTTAAGAATTAATGTGAAAGAATTACCTTCTTCACTCTTTCTTCTTGTTACAACCAAAATATCAGAGTCTGATGCTTTATCCATCGGACAACACACTACTTGATCAACACCAACGAATCCACAACTTTCTAACCCGGTACTGTGAGTTTTTGCAAGAGATTCAAGAGCTTGTGTACAGTTTTGCACTAGAGAGCATATTCCCGTTCCTCCAGACCATTTACAAGGTGATCCCGCTATAAAAATGCACATAATATAATATAATATATGGAATGATATACAATATATGATATGATATAGTACGATACGATATATGATGAGTGTATTATTGAATTGAAAAAATGAACCGGCGCAAAGCCTACTATGCTTAATTTACAACTAATATATTATGCACCAGTTAAAATACGAAAGAAAAGCAAGTATAATCAAAGTTTACGGAATAGATATAAGTTATACCACTCTCTGTCGGCACTTTAATATTTTGAGATCAAAGCCGTACCGCCGCACGTACACACTGTCGCAAAAATGGCCAATTACGAGGGACTTAAAAAGTAGTTTCATTGCAATTGAGAAGTATTTATATACGAGGGATATTCCAAAAGTGTGATGTAGGCTGCTTATTGGATAAATAAAATATTTGTAATATAATAAATATAATAAAACGATTGTAGGTAAATGTATAAAGTTTGTCCTAAATGTGCTGGTGATCACATCCTACATAATTGTAAGAGTTCTGTTTTTAAATGTGTTAATTGTACAAATGCAGACATTGTTAACAATGCTCATGCTGTCTGGGATGCAGAAAAATGTCCTATTTATCAAAAAAAACTAAATAACTTAAAAGCATCTACTTTTGTTACAAAATAGCGATTACAGCACCTTGATTCGATTCACAGCTCTAATTGTCCATATTTTGGATTCTCACATATCTAATAGTAGTTATGTTATATATAGAAGTGACAGAAAGTGTAATATTGTTAGTGCTACTAGAGGAGGTGGACTTCTAATTGCTGTTAAGTCAAGTATTTGTTCATGTGACTTGAACTTCAAGTCCGCGTTCAATGTTGATCCTACTATTGACATCGTGGGTATAAAAATTGTTTGGAACAATTCTGTTTTATATGTCATTAATATTTATGTAGCACCTAATGCACCATTGAATCTCTTTGATGCAATATGTACCGTTCAGTATTTATTTGACGAAGGTAGTAATATATTTTTTTTGGAGATTTTAATATTACTGACTATGTGAATTTTAAAAATTCTATTTTTGCTGAGTCACGATTGATGTCATGTCTAATGTTATAAACTTTTGCAATTTGACGCAATTTAATGAAGTTTTGAATGCTAATCGGAGGCTGTTAGATCTTGTGCTCATTACCTGCCCTGTTATAGTTACAGGTTCCCTCAATTCTTTAGTTCCTCTTGATAGTCATCATCCGCCATTAGAAATCTTTCTTAATTTAATAATAATAATATTTATTTGCTTCAGAATATAAAGTAAAATTACATAATATGCAGCCTCTATACTACATGACATATTATATATACATATATAATCACATAACAACAACAACATAGGAATATATAATGCAAATAAACAGTGAAACCCACAGAACTATCGTTGTGCGTGGGTATTTTATTCATCAACACCACATAACTCCTACCAGCTATGCTGATAATTTAAATTTAACATATTAACACATTTGAAGCCCTACTAACATATACATAAGAAACATATAAGCAATAACATTATTAAACACTAAAACTAAACACTACTAAGACAATACATATTTAACATATACAATTCAATTTCGTATGTCTACTAGTGAATGAGCTATATTTCTGTTTATAGACATAATATATTTTTTAATTTCTCTTTTCATTTTTGTAATAGAATTTAAGGTCAAAATCTTGAGTCTTTCTTCTTCAGGAAGATAATTGTAAATCCTGCAAGACAAATAAACATAATTCCGTTGTCCTAAAGTTTTTTGACTAGTACTAGTTTTGATAAGTTGCCTCAGTTTTTGTCCTGTAGAATACTGATGATCAATAAAATGTAATTGTGTTCTATTTTTGTATAAATAGATTATTATACTGTACAAAAACAATTGTCTGATATCCAAAATTCCAGACTCCACATAAATGTTATCTGACGGGTAAGTGTTTGGTTTATTATACATTATTTTCAGAATTCGTTTCTGTAGAATTTCTATTTTTTTCATATATACAGTAGCTATACCACCCCATCCTAAAATAGCGTAATGCAGGCGTGATTCAACTAATGAGTAATATAAGATTTTTAGTTGCTTGATTTGAAGAAAAGTTTTTAAATATTTAAATTTGTAGACTAAACATCTTAGATTATTTGCAACATTTTTTGCATGAACATCCCACCTTAAGTGACTGTCAATGGTAAGTCCTAAATATTTCATATTGTATGTAGATCCTATATTTACATTTTGGGATGTGATCGAAAGGGTAACAAAGTTTGGTAATTTATTTTTATAAGAGGCAAATGGCACAAATTTAGTTTTATCATAATTTATTGTTAACTGTTTATGACTGAAACAATCGAAAATATAACTAATATCATTCTCTACCTTATTTTGCAAATCGTTCCAGTTCTTTGCAGAGTAAAATACTGCAGTCTCATCCGCGAAACTGTTGATTAACCCCGAACTCTCAGTTTCAAGTATGCTGTTAATATAAACTAAGAATAATACAGGTCCGATGACAGTACCTTGTAGCACACCGTATTCTACTATTATCGGTGGACTGAGTGCAGAATCAATTTTTACAAATTGTGTTCTATTGCTTAAATAGCTGTTCATTAAATCAAGTGCTACACCTCGTATTCCTATATCCTGCAAAGACTCCAACAACAACGAATGGCTCACCGTGTCGAAAGCCTTTGCAAGATCCAGAAACACACAAAGAGAGACTTTCCCCTCATCTATACTTTTGTAAATTTCCGCGGTTAAAGAAGAAATTGCATCCTGAGTTGATTTATTTGATCTAAATCCATACTGATTCGATGAAAGTAATTTATATTTTTCCAGAAATTCAACCAGTCGCAATTTCAGGATTTTTTCAAAAATCTTTGCAATATTATTAATCAACGATATGGGCCTGTAATTTGATGTAACATTTTTATCACCTTTTTTATGTATAGGTGTTATGACCGCTATTTTAAAATCCAAGGGACAAATCCCTGTCTCAAATATTAGATTAATTAAATATGTTAAAGGGTGTGCAATTTCTTCTGATATTTCTTTGAAAGTTTCGCTTTTTATGCCATCGATTCCAGGAGCTTTGTTACATTTTAATGATTTTATTGTGTTAATGACTTCAGTTTCGTCAGTCGGATGCAAGTATATAGAATGTATAGTTTGATGTCGTTGAGGCGTTGGAGCTGCGGGTTTGACAATTTTAGCCGCATGACTTTTCCCAACATTACTATAGTAATCATTAAATGCAGAGGCAATAGTATTTTTATTTTCAGTCACCGTATCCGTGTCAATATTTATTTGTTTAATATCACTTTTTCTATTAGTATGTTCTATGTTATTTATTATATTCCATAAATGTTTAGGACTGCTATTTTTATCTATCTCTTTTTTAAAATAGTTGCATTTCGTTAGTTTTATTAAATGATGTAGGTGATCACGATAATTAATATATTCATTTTTTACAGTGACATTATCAGGATATTTTTTATGCTTTTTGTAAAGCGCATTTTTTTTATTTATAGATTGAATCAAACCATTAGTTACCCAACATTTGCGCTTTCTATTTTGTCTTTTTTGTTTTATGTATACAGTATGTTTATTTAAAACGTCTTTTAAATATGTCAAGAAATATTTAGCAGCTTCTTCCGTATCTGTAATAGTATAAAATAAATTCCAATTATAAGTTTGTAATTCTGTCCGTAAACTTTCGTAGTTAATATTTTTAATAAACTCGGCCTGTTCAAACTGTACTTTATTATTAAACTGTGAATTAATCATTAATAAAGTAGAGAAATGAGGTCAATTACTTTCAAGTTTGGTATTAATTCTATAACCAATTTAAATTTTGGGAAAGCGAATTTCCAGGAATTGTATAGCACCTTACTAAATACTGACTGGTCTTTCTCGGGTCAATATAATAATGTTGATTCAGCTTGCAAGGACTTTTATCTTGTATTGAATGACATTTTTAATAAACATGTGCTTAAAACTACTTTTAAATCTTCTAAATATCCCTTTTGATTCACACCAAACATCATTAAGGACTTAAAAGAAAAGATTAAGCTTCGTCGTAGTTACAAAGACACTGGTAATTTAGTCTCTCTCGAGCGGTACAATGCTTTGCGTACTAAAACAAAGAAGGCTATTTCTATTTCTCACTCTAGTTATATTAAAAATGCTGAGAGTAATCTCAGTCGTGATCCGTTTAAGTTTTGGGCCTATATAAATACTTTACGCAATAATTCTTCTTTGCCTAGCTTTCTTACATTTTACGGTTCTCCATTAATTGAACCTAAGTCTACAGTAAATGCATTTGCGCCACTCTTCGAATCTGTATTTATCAACTCCACAGAATTTGACAAGAGCTCCTTTCCAGAAATTGTAATGCACCTCTCCTTGCTGTCCCTTCCATATCTGAAGACAATGTTCTCAAGGCATTGAAAAAATGTAAATCTAAAATGACTACGGGAATTCTTTCTTTTTTGTTAGACGACTGTGCGTCAATTTTTGCTGCTCCGCTTTCGACTATTTTCAATACAGCACTCAGAGCGCTGTCTTTTCCTGAGATCTGGAAAAAAGCAAAGGTCTGCCCTGTTTTCAAAAAGGAGGATAGAAGTATAATTGAAAATTATCGATCGAATTGTTATTCTGTGCAATTTTAGCAAGGTGTTTGAAGTGGTATTGCATGATTTGATTTACTCTCATGTTAAATCAGAGATTGTTGAAAGCCAGCATGGCTTCTTTAAGGGAAGGTCAACTGTTTCTAATTTGGTTTGTGTCACACAATATATTACTCACCGTTTAGATGTATCATCCCAGGTAGACGTCGTTTACACTAATTTTTCTAAAGCTTTTGACAGACTTGACCATTTATTGCTTCTTGGAAAACTTACGAGCTTTGGTTTATCTAACAACTTTGTTTTATTTTTTTAAACATATCTCTTCGAGAGGTCATTATTAGTTCAATATCATGATTTCAAGTCTGTCACTTTTATTGCTAAGTCTGGGGTACCGCTAGGATCTGTTCTGGGTCCCCTTCTTTTTAACTTGTTTGTGAATGACCTTTGCGTTGGGATGAATTCAGAAGTTATTTTATATGCCGATGATTGCAAATTGTTTCGCGAAATCACCTCCTTAGATGACTCCTTAATCCTTCAAGAGGATATTAATAAACTGGTTCATTGATGTGATATTAATTTATTAAATCTTAACATTTCTAAATGTAATATTTTATCTTTTACCCGCAAAAAAACATTAACTAATTTTGCCTATACTATTGATGACATTAACATGAATAGATGTTCCCAATTTAATGACCTTGGAGTAGTATTTGATAGTAAATTAACGTTCTTTTATCACATTAATAAGATTGTTTCAGAATCTTTTCGAACTTTAGGTTTTGTTATGAGGAATTCCAAGTGGCTTTTACGGACGGATTCAGTTAAACTCATTTTAATGCTTTTGTAAGACCTAAGTTAGAGTATGCCAGTATTGTTTGGAACCCTGGCTATATGTTATATGTAAATAATATTGAGTCCGTCCAAAGACGTTTTGTGAAATACTTGTAGTTTTCTGCTGATGGTGTATCCATGTCGTGGTATTTTGCAGGATGTCCTAAACAATAGACTTAACGTACAGTTGTTGGAAACACGTCGAAAATATTTTGGAGTCTTATTTTTATATAAAATTTTAAATAATATAATTGATTCTCCCCAACTACTATCTAATATATACTACTTATTAATTTGCATGTACCAAGATTACCAGGGAGGAACTTAAATGTGTTTTAACCTCCGCTAGCACAAACTAACTAACATTTTAGATTTTTCTCCAATGCATAAGATTTTAAATGATTTTAATCTCGTACAGGCTAGCATTGACATTTGTAGCTTGTAGATCTGGTGATATTAAGAAGGCATTCCTTGGCCCACCAATGTACTAATAATATTTTTTTAACATATTTATTGATTTAATTTGTAGATCATTCATTTTGGTATGCTGTTTATATTCGCAATTCATTTAATATTTTTGTTGTACTTTTGATGTTATGTATTAGTTACTGCGATTTTGTATTTGTTTGTCTTTTTGTATTGTATTTTCCCACCCTGTTAATGGTCTAGGTTGTTGGGTGTTGTACTTCTAAATAAATAAATAAAATAAATAATAATGATAATGCGAATGCGAATGCGAATGCGAAGAACGCGAATGGGAATGGGAATGAGCATGACAATACATATATATTATATAAGACTAGTCAAAGGACAAACAAAAATATAAAAAGTAAATACAAAAATAAGCAAAAAGAAACACACGAATAATTACACATTTAAACAACACAGTAATAATAATAATATCTCTACCCCTCATTCTAATCACATGGATTAGCCCAGAAGTCGGAAACTTGTGCGAGTACAATTTAAAAAGATTTCTAAGTCATTTTATTTTTATATATTCATCTAACCCTCTAACCCTTCTAAGATAATTGTTTACAATTACAAAGATGGCTAGAGATATTATTATAATTATGTATTTATTTTTATTACGATTATTTACAAGAATTTATATTGAATACATCCTATTGTATTCAATTTTAACTTAAGTTTTAACTATATATGTTTTCGTGCTGTTATTTCATTTTATACATTTTTTATAGTTTTAATTGTGTTATTGTTTAGTGTTCTTAGCGTTACTCTATTTTACTGTAGTTGGTAGTTTATATTTTGTGTTTCTCCTTATTTGACCTGTGTAAATACATTATTATATATTGGCACCACTAAATAAATGAAATGATACAAAATACTAAATTATGTTATACAGCAACATTCGCTTTCAACTATTATCACAACTACGCAAATTATCTGTGCTATTTTTGAAAATACACGAGAACAAAATACCACTACTGCCCTGTATCGAATGCTAGATTATACAGTGTTCTGTAAATAATGGGTCACATACCACCGTAAAAGACACATACCGGCGAAAGTTAATATCATACAGGGTGTTAAGTATCAGATACAAGATGTTTAAAAAGTATTTTTACGTCTAATAAGTTTTACAGTTGTTGAGTATCAATTTCAAACTTAGTGATGACCAATATAAAATTTTATGTACTTAGATCGCATACGTATATGGTAGGTTAAAGGTTATGAGCATATATAAATAAAGATAAACACATAGATACGTTCATTAACACAAATAAGTATAGTCTTTTCCATAATAGGTCACAGACCATTTGGTAATAGTTTAATCGAATAGTAATGACATTTCTAGTAAAAGTAAGAACGAAAGGACACAGAGGCTGAAGTAAGGACAGGTCGTAACCCTAATGAGTGGGTACGAATGTTAATATTAATCAGAGATACACGGTGTTCAAGTAAAACACGAAAACGAAAACTTTTACATATGTTGATATATCGATTTCAAATTTGGTGTCGATGGATTTTTGGAGATGCCAAATTTAAAAATGCTGTGCAGGCCGTTTGGTATTCAAAGCTAAAATTAATAAAAAGAACTTTGCTTGAAACTTTATTGGTCTAAGCCTCTAATTTCTGTCTAAAATAACGTCGCGAGATACTTATAAATATTAAATAAATATAATAAAAAAAGTAAAAAGTTATATTGGAATCAAATTTTCGAGAAATATTCATTGATGGCATTCTGTCTTCACACTTAGTACATTTGATTTAAAATAAATGTCGCGGCAATACAATTTAATTTAAAACTCAACATTAACAAGCTATTTTGAATAAAATTTTTATTATTAATATCAAAATAGGTAAAATACATGTTTGTTGTTGACTGAAAAAAATAACATGACGTGACTGAGACTAATAAAAATGTGGAAAATTGCTAAAATTTTATTCCAGCTACTATCAATTTATTGAAATACACGTTTGTAATAGAAAATGATTTCTCTCAAAATGTTATATTGAGACAAATGGGAACATAGTTTGGGGGTTAGCATTATGGATTAGGCATTAATTTATCAACGATATTCTTTATCAACAAACACATACGTATAAATTTAACCGCGTTTTCTAGACCTCAAAATAAATCGAGAAGTCTACAGGGTGTCCCAAAATTAGCCTGCCAAACATCATCAGTAAAATCTATGTTAAAAAATAATAAGAAAAGTTTTAATAAACATGGATCATAAAATACCCCCTAAGGGAGTTATGTCCCCTTAAAGTGGCCTCTTAAACAAGAGTTTTTTTCAAATAAATCGGAAACGGTGTAAAATAAAATTTATGTGATTGTTTAAATAGGTTGCCATTTTTTTAATACACATTATTTCCCTACACTTTATTGCGCGAATAGCTCGTAAAATTTCAAAATTATTTTGTTTTCAGTACCAGCACACTCAGTTCGTTGTAATAACTCTTCCCGCGTCTTTACCTCCATTTACTTTGATTTTAAAATGACCCCATAGATAATAATCCAGAGGGTTGATATCTGGAGAGCGGGGAAGCCAGCGAATAGGGCCATTACGACCAATCCATCTATCCGGGAAATGTGTGTGCAACCATACCCTAACATTTTGTCCACAGTGAGTAGTGAGCAGGCGCTCCGTCAAATGTTTGCCGATATTCACAAAAAAAAGATCTCCACTCTTACCATTTTCACCGTGTTCAAAAACTAAATGAATGTACTTTTATTAGAAATGGAGCATTTAACATTCATAATGGTCACTTTTGGACAGATTGCGAGTGGTACGATGAACTGACTATCAGCAACGATTTTCTGTAAATCTCTGGGTAGGACTGATAGAGGATCGACTTATTGGTCCCATAGTGTTGCCTAGTCGACTAAACTCAAATGAATATCTGAACTTCTTGGAAAATAGTTTAAACGAACTTCTGGAAGATGTTCCACTCGATATCGCGTTAACATGTATTTCCAAAACGATGGAGCGCCTGCTCACTGTCGACAAAACTGAATTAGCAGTAAAAGTTGGTTGGGAAATCCGTGACAATATGTCATTCTTTAAAAAAAAGTTACATCCAACATTTGATTTTTTACAATTATCTTACACGCCCTGTATCTCAAAAATGTGAGTGGCCCTAAGACATACGTTTATTAAGCAAACCTCACTAATTTTTCTATGATCTATAAGCCTTACTTCTCTACTACTATACTAGGTGTTTTTTAATTATTGTTATCGTTGGCTCATTATAAATTAATGTTATGAATACAAAATTGTTTTACAGTGTTGTGAAGTGAATAATACATTACTGTTGTAAGTAATACTCAGTGTTGTGCGTAAATAAACAAGGGTTTGTTTGAATTTATTTTGTACTTGTACTTTTGTGCATTTATAGTATATATTCGTTTTTTTTTGTTTTAAAAATATAGTGATGTTAGATACTACATATCTAATAAGATATGGAGAGAATATTCAGACCTTGGGAGAATTTCTCGGAAGAACCTCAACTTGGTACAAATATAAATCAATCGAATAGTGATACAGAAAATGCGGAGGTTAGGACGGACGATGTAAAAAATAGAAAATCTCGACATGGCCAAGCTCATTTAATTAAATATAAGAGCAACAATTTTACAAAGGAATACGTTATTGATGAGATGGCTGCGGCTCATGGACATACCGTTCTACGATTGCCTTTATACTATCACAAATAAATTAGCTATGCGTGATAACAGTCCTGTTCGCACAGCAGTTGGAAACCGTTTCAAATCGTTCGACGCACACACAGTTTATTTATAAAGGCTCCATAAAGTTGAAAATTCATTGTTTTAGTTGGAATACGCACGCTCCGAACAATTGGAAACTAACTAGTGTACTGTGCGAACAAAGCTACTACTGTGTTTTTAGTCCTATTGAATTAATATGGAGCCAACTAAAAAGAGGCATTCAAAGAAATAACAACTTTCCAAAATTTGAGGCAGCGAGATGGATACAATTACATCAGCTAATTGGAAATAAATACGTCGAACATGTCATAAAGAATTGAAGGAGACTATATGGATAAAGCTGCTGCAATTGATTGGACCACATAAAAGTGACCTTATCATAACTGTCGATGAAGAATCTGATACGACTCTGACGAATGTTAGTGCTAGTGTTTTTCTCATTATAACGTATACGTATTCTTTTACTGTTTTTTATGATGTCGTTATGTAGTATATGAAATACATGAGACATATATTATTTTTGTTATATATTGTCACGGATTTCCTAACCCGTTACTTAATTACTTCTATTTATTAACTACTCAGTACACTACTGAACACTAATTACAACTCAACTAAACACTTATTTAATTAATCGCTATCTAAATCACTTTGAATCTCCAACTGAACACTTCAATTCAGACTGTAATACAAGACTAACTAACTCGTACCTCCTCATGATCCTTGCTAGGAAATAATAATTACATCGAACATTTCATTGAAATATGTATTTAGCCTTTGTTTTTTTTTAAAACATAATCAGTCACAATTATATTCATTATTATATATTTATTTTTTTTTTTAATTATTATTGGTGAAATTGAGCGAATACTGGTAACTGACGTAAATACGGTCCTTTATACTGACGACAAGAAACACGTGGAAGTCTTTGATGTTTTTATGGCAGTTTTTATGCCGTTTTTTATTCCCTTATATCGATGAGATAAAGTAAGTATACTACGAAGTACGAACACAGTATAGGGAGACCAGTAGAAACGCTCGGGCCGAAGTCGCGCATAGCAGCTCACGCATTCATTTCAAGCTGCAGAGAGTCTAGAGATGGGCTTAGCAGTTCATTTTAATGATTCAGTTCTCGAGAACTGAATCACTACAACGAACTGATTCTTAAAACGAGCTCTTTAAGAACTGGTTTTACGTCAAACACTGCACAGATATACGCTTCTCTCCGAATCCCGCATCTCCGTCAATCGCAACGGTCGGTTTCTTCCGCGTTTTACGATTGCGACCCGTTTAGCGTTTAGACTTTAGAATAAGAATTCTTAATCAAAATATTTGAAGCCTCTTTTTTCCAAAATATCTCGAATCATTTAGACACTGATTTTTATTTGTTTTTTATTACAGAATTTAATTTATATTTTTGTAAAGTTGTTGTATTTTACTTGTTAATAAAATTCAGTTCTTAATTCTTATACATCTTATAATTATAATTAATGGCACATATCTATATCGTTTTTATTAATGTAACAATTTGATACGGACGCCTATGTGCGCTGGTATACAGATCTTGGATATTATATTTAACTAAGAATGATATTAACGCTCCGCAATCGGATCACCAATCAGTTATTCAGAATTCAGATCGCCCGTATGATTTTGAAGCTCACATAAGCTATGCACACTCGTTTACTATTCACTGAACAGTTCTTTCTGACGTCTAAACTTGAAAATATCTCTCGCACTCTACATCAATCGATACAAATCAGTTCGCAAAGAACTGATTTGTCAACTTCTCGAGAACTGATTCTCGCAGTTCAGTGTCGAAACCCGTTTTTTTAAACAAGTTCACTCGGGAACTGCCCATCTCTAGCAGAGACCAGTGTTGCCACCCCTATTACAATTGTACTAAATCTATTACAATTTGATAATTTTGATTACTCTATTACCCAGGCCATAATATCTATTACAATTTTACAATTTGAATGTCATCCTAATTATTGAAATGAAATTACGGATTTGTATTCTGTTGTTCTCCCACGTGACAGGTTCCGCGTTTCCTAGGATCTTACGGTCCAGAAAATGGATATTTTATTTGCTTTATGTTGGCGGTTGTGCAAATATGATGGCTGCATTGCAATATGAAATTAACTTACTGTCATTTTAAATGTCATTAAAGAATGTGACCAATCACAGTAAACAAATGAGCTTCACGCTACAATACAACCAACGTAAATTTGCATAAAAACCAAGTTTTAATGATTCTGGACCTTTTAGGGTAGCCATGAATTAGCGGTCGCCGACAATTTGACATTGGCACAGTCTATATTATTTCTAGGTTTGTGAGTGCTACGCTAGGTTGGTACGATTCTAATTTGGATTGTTGTCTGTCAAAACCTTTATATTTTGTTGTAAAAACAAAATTACTGTTATGTATTAGTACTGTTACTGTAGCAGTCGACACAAACACAAATTTTTTTGAAAAATTTTGATAAATTTCCAAAATAATATCTGTTTATTTTGCACTTTTAATATTTTTTCTGTAAAAAAAAGTCCCTTAATATTTTTTTTTAACGAAAATTAATGTGCCTTCTTTAAACTAATCTACAGATACATGCTAACCATTTTCAAATTTGACTGTAAAAACGGGACGGCAGTTCACATAACAATTTTTATCGTCTGTTACTAGATCTATTACTATTAGTGCCAAATCTATTACAATTTTTATGAAGATCTATTACCGAAAAATTTTTCAGGGTGGCACTGGCAGAGACCTCAGTATACATCCAACTCTGGGAGTGCGAACATCGGTTATATAGAGCCGTATTAAAGCAATATTTTGAGTCTGATCGAGAAACGAATCACTGCGCAGCAGTTAAATGTTTAAATATATCATCTATAAACAGTAATTTAAGTTTCTTTAAATTTCCTAAAGACATAAATAAGTAATTAGTAATCTATAATACAGGGTATCCCAACGAAAATTTGACCCCCCCTATAATTGGAAAACCGAATAATATTTCAAAATTCGCCGAGACCCGTCGATTTTTGTTCTTGGGGGGAGCTTTTTTGACAGTCAAGCCAACTCGATATGTTCATCCCCCGAATGCCTAGCAACCCCAACTTAAAAATTTCAAATGCAACTACCCCACTTGTGGCACATCATTTTAAAGCCCTTTTCATTGCGAATACAGTGACGTACCGTTTTTAGAAATCGGTTGAGATTTGACAGAATTATTGGTTACAAACGAAAAGATGACAAACCAACTTACGCGTAGTAATTTCTACACAAATGCCCACCACTAATAAGTTTTTCATCTACTACACATAACCGCATTACCTAATTGTTATTGATGTGTCTATCAGTTTACAAAAAAAGTCAGAAATGAAATGAAAAAGCTGAAGCAAATAATAAATCAGATTTATTTGATGAATTGCTCAAAATGACCCCCGTTAACTCCCAAACAATAATACAGTCTGTTTTCAAATTCTGTTCGAACATTATTAAAGACATCTGCAGTTATTAATCGGCATTCTTCTACAATTCTCTGACGTAGCACTTGCAATGTTTCCAGCTGAGTGGCGTACAGTCGTGATTTTAAATGACCCCACAGAAAAAAGTCCAAAGGGGACAGATCCGGAGATCTTGGTGGCCATTCGACGGGACCTCTTCTGCCAATCCAATGCCCCGGGAAATGGTCATCCAAAAATTGTCGCACAGCAGCAGTATATTGCGGGGGCGCACCATCTTGTTGGAAGGTTATTTCATTTTCTAGTAAATTGTCGTCACTTTCTAAAATTTCTGTTATCCTAGGATCAATTGTACTTTCCAATAATTCTAAATAGGTGTTTCCATTGAGATTACCTTGGATGAAAAATGGTCCAACAAGATGGTCGCCCAAAATGCCTGCCCAAACATTCAATTTTTGAGGTGCCTGAGTATGAAATTCCCTGATTAAATGCGGATTAGTATCACTCCAATAACGACAATTGTGTCTATTCACTTCGCCATTCAACATAAATGTGCATTCGTCGGAGAAACATGTATTGTAGAGAAGATTTGGATTCAGTAGAAGTTGTTCACTAAAGTATTCGCAAAATTGGTTACGGCGATCAAAGTCATCTTTATGTAACTCTTGAACCAGCGTCATCTTAAATGGTTGAAACTTGTGTTTTTTCAAAATTCGATGAACACTGGAACGGGATACGCCAGAAGCTTGAGACACAGTTGTAATCGATTGCTTATTATCCATCTGTACATGACCCAAAACTGCCACTTCAACTGCTTCATTTCGAACTGGCCCAATTACTTCACGTTTCTTGTTTAAAAGCGAACCTGTTGCAACAAATTTGTCAATCAGGTGTTTAACGTACTGGTGGTTTACATTTTTTTCAGGATGATTGGCATTAAAAATTCGTGCTGTAGCTTTAGCACAATCGTGATTTCGATAATATATTGCAACAATTTTTACTCTTTCCGCGATAGAATAAACCATTTCGAACACACGTTAATACTTTCAATAACGGCTGAAACTAACGATTTCTTGGTCACAAGCAAAAAACACCGACTTTTTTTGTAGTACTGATTTTTTGTTATTTTGAAAAGGTCTGAATTCCTAATAAACTTAAGTATCTTCTACCCTTGAGTATTTAGTGTATATAGTCAAGGCTTCTACTAATAACTATTTTAGTATCTAGTTTTATTTGCTTCAGCTTTTTTATTTCACTTCTGACTTTTTTGTAAACTGATAGACACATCAATAACAATTAGGTAATGCGGTCATGTGTAGTAGATGAAAAACTTATTAGTGGTGGGCATTTGTGTAGAAATTATTACGCGTAAGTTGGTTTATCATCTTTTCGTTTGTAACCAATAATTCTGTCAAATCTCAACCAATTTCTAAAAACGGTACGTCACTGTATTCGCAATGAAAAGGGCTTTAAAATGATGTGCCACAAGTGGAGTAGTTGCATTTGAAATTTTTAAGTTGGGGTTGCTAGGCATTAGGGGGATGAACATATCGAGTTGGCTTGACTGTCAAAAAAGCTGCCCCCAAGAACAAAAATCGACGGGTTTCGGCGAATTTTGAAATATTCGGTTTTCCAATTATAGGGGGGGTCAAATTTCCTGCACAAGACGGCTCATCTTCAAATTATGTAGATGATCATATTTCTTGTAGTCACTATAATGAGAGTACATTCCTCTTTTTAATTAATCAACTCTATTTAAATTTGTTTCTTTAGATTTATCTATTATTCCGTAATTTCGATATTTACGCTTTTTCTTGTATTTATTTGGGTAATTATTGCAATGGATTAAAATTTTAAAAGTTTGAACGTTCTCATGGGCGTCCGCAGAAAAATTTCTGAGTAGGAGCCAAAATGAAAAACGTGGATACGTACATTATGAATAATAATTTAATAGATGAAATATTAAGCAGCAATGTAAACTATCGCGTTTTGTAATGGGAATATTTTAATATCTACCTACACTCCATCTAGAAAATCATAGACAGTTGAAAATAAAAAAAATAAATATCTCCCAAATCAACAGATAACAATATTTAGAAAATTAAAATGTGTTAAGGAAAATATTAATAAAAACATAACAATTAAACAGATAAATAATAGCTTTTCAATATGTAAATAACATATCTCAGGTTATAATTTAATTAGCAATCACTGTTATCACCACTATCATTGTCATTATTTCCAAATTATAATTGAATACATTTTTGCCAATCTTCCGCACTTACTTTTTCAATTGCTCTTTTAAGCGTTACTTCTACATCAGTCAATTTAAATGTCCTATTCTTTTTGGTTATGTCTCCTTTTACTTGCATCCATGAGTGCATTCAGGGAATTCGACGATTCGCTAAAGCGCTTTAGTGAAGCGGTGTACTGAATAGTGCCATAATTTTCATGCAGCGCTTTAGCACTTTATAAAGCCATGAAGCGTATAATTTATCCGCTTGACTGCTTTATCATTTGTAAAGCACACTAAAAATTGGTATGTTTGGGTAACCTAACCTAAAATTTGTATTTACTGTCTTCATGCTGACTGGTTTACTAGCGCGTTATTTTTTTTAAGAAATACCTAAGTATAAGTCGGAAGAGAAAATAATAATGTGTCTCTGGTATGTCATTCGAAATATAGCCGAAATTTAGCATGAAGTAAATAATGGAGGAGGATACTACTGGGAGAAAAAATCATTACGGTTGCAGTAACACAAGAAGAAGAAAAAAATTAAATGGTAACGTTTTGGTGCTAAATTAAAAAAAAATTAAATTATTCATCCCTCTTAGTAATGATTTTCAAATATAACAAAAATATATCATATCTAGATACCTACTTAAAAATAACTACAGTTATGTTATTATATTTTTAAGTCTAGATAATATTGTTTGTATGCATCTAATAATTTATATAAAAACTTGAAAAACAAATAATAATATAAATTTAACTTCTGCCTCTACCAATAATTAAAACTGAAATCGTAAAAGTAACTAGAAAAGTAGTAAATTCGGATTAGTTCATTCAGTGTGACACATTAAAGCGCTACAGCGCTTCGACTCTGTAGCGCTTTAACGCTTAATTCCCTGAACGCAGTCCATATTAGCTGTATTGGATTTAGTTCACAATGATAAGGGGGTAGTCTTAATACTGCAAGTCCATGAATCAATGCCAATTCATCCACAGTAATTTTTTTATATCGCCTGGCATTTTTCTGTACAATTTTCCATAAGTTGGGTTTTTTTTCGTTATCATCAAGTAGGATAGGGATTTTTTTCTCGGAACCATTCTTGGAGTTTTCCTCCATGATTATCGTGGCATTTCTTCATATCTTCGACCGTCATATAGAGCATTGTCCATAATAATGACGGATTGGGGTTCTTAATTTTGAAGAATGCGTTCAAACCATTTTTCAACTTATCTATTTACCTTTTTTAATCTCTAGTCTTATTTGACTGATTCCCTATTCTCCAGAAATCCGCTGTCACTATGTGATATTCTTAAACCAGTAGACCAACCTTATGAGTATATCGCTGCTTGTCGAACATTTGTCACATTACCATCTTGCCACATTTTTTTAACTGTATACACCTCCCTGACCCATGTTTTGTCCATATAATAATTGTTTCTTCCTTGTTGCCGATATTCTTTGATTTTCTATAGATAATCTGTCCTCCATATAATTATATCATATTTGTCAATCAGAAAATTCTTTCTATCAATCTTCCCGTACTGAAAGTTTATATTATGTATAACTTTTCTCAATGTATCCTTGCCCATTTTAGTAATTATTTCGTTTTCTCCAATAGCTTGCAATACTTTTTTTAACGTTGGCAATTCATTTTTAAAGGAAAAGGTGTAAAAGGTTCATTGTATGGCATATTTAACATCTGCATTTATTTCTATATTTCTTCGACCGCAGCTTGTTTTTCGCTTTTGTACTTCTCGATACTCTTTTTCCTCTCTCAAAATTCTTGGTATTGAAACACCTGTATAATGAGAACACATATCTATTAACTCATCCATTAGACGCAGATGATCTCTTTAAAGACACTTGAAAAGTTGCATTACGATTTTTTTCGAAATATGAAAACTTTTTTACTTTGAAGCGTTGAGGGTTCCGGAATATTTTCCATTCAATATCAAAACACAATCACATTAGCTGAATAGGTATTTACTGTATACTAAAAAGTATACACTTTACACAATTCACTTTATAATTCACACTTCAAATTCGCAAGTTATACCTTTTTATAATTCGGGTTATTAAATTATTACAATTAGGAATTTTTCGCAAGTTCCGGTTCATGACCGTCAGAATAGTAGCGGTTCATCCCCTCCTTGCCATCGAACAAAAATTCTTTACTCTTGTTTGTTCTCAAAATGAAATTCGCGAAAATGTGGCGGTAACCGATATCGGTTGCTGTTTTTATTAATTTTCGTTTTCAGGTTAGGTTTATGTTTATTCTCAAACTTTTCAGAAAAATGTTTCAACGAAATGCTGTCCAGAAAAATGAAAAAACTTCGTCATTAGCTCAACATGTAAAAGACACCGGCCACCAGATTGATTTCGATAATACCAAGGTACTAGCAAGAATGGAGCATAAGGCAAAAAGAATAATTAGAGAAGCCATCGAAATTGAAAAACATCCTCAAAATCTCAATACACGTGACGATACCCAAAGATTACCAACAGCTTGGAAACCTGTGCTGGAAACCAAGAAGATCAATAAACAAGTGATACGCAACGCTGACAGTAAGCCAAGCAGAACACAAGAACCCACACACATGCGAAGAAAACCACACACCGGAACGAAAGCACAGTATATAACTCACTAAGTGGACAAACATCTTCCAGTAAGCCGAACGTAGTAACGCGAAGCAGAAGTAAGAAGACCTGAAGATGATAAATGAGATTTTACCGAAACGTTGTCAAACAAATGGTTCTTTTGAAGACCATGCAGATTCATCGCGGAAAGGAACCCGGCGAAATTTTACAACCATATATATATACATATGCATTTGTAAAACTAGGATAGCAATGTATCTGTAGATAACAGCTGTACGTCTGTTTCATGCGTTGTCACTTTTCCTTCAGTAAAAATATGTCTATTAGTTAATTCTAATGATGTTTAAAAAACATGAAACATTAAACTTTTATTTGGCAATATTACTTCTTAGTTAAGATTTTGATAATTTTGTACTTTGAACCCTTCTCAAGTGGCACGCTTAGGTAATCATGCAATCCTCACCTTCTGTATTCATCTCTGTGCTATGAATTAGTCACTCTCTATTATTTTCGATCTTGGGTAATTGATAATATCATTTTTATTATTTAACGCTTCGAAATGGGCAAAAACTATTATATCACTGTTTCTACTAAAAATAATGGATGTAATGCAATTATTTTTGTCATTTTTGTAAATTTTTTAAAAAATTTTGTAAAACAGATCCCGTTCAAATTTAGTACGCCTATGAAATGTTGCTCTTCGCACGCTTCGCCCATCGCGTTTGTCTACAAGCTAGCGATTAGTCACTCTAAATTTTTGGCAGTTGCGTATAGATATGACAACTCTGTTTATTGATTTACCAGATCATTCAATTGTCTACAATTTTTAGATGGAGTATATCTACATAATATATAATACGTGGAAATATCTGTAAAAAATGGCAGACGTAAAAATTCTGTGGGGGGGGGGAGGTTCTTGATATATATTTTGAAATCTAATATACAAAATTTTGTGCGTTTTTCGAAGAAACCTTAATTTCTGTAGAAAAGAAAATTGCAAATGAATAATCTAGTTATTTTATAATTATGTCCCTAAAATGTATTTAGAAGATAATTTAAGCATATGAAGAAATGAAGCAAAAGATGTCAAAAAGATAAAAGTAATTTCGATACTTACGGGGTTTCCATCGACCCGCTACTAAATAACAATGAAAAATAATATACAGAACAGAAATGTATCCTTGCGACATATACATCTTTAGATCTCAAAGTTTAAAACACTGTCTCTCATTAAGATTAATTAAAACTGGTTAAAAATATGCAGATAAACTAAATAAAATTGTTTATTCTATGTATGTTATCAATCAGTGTCAATCATGTAAACAGGGTGATTCAGTCATTACTTTATTAATTTTAAGAGAAGATAAGTGAGTATAATACCAATACGCGATTATAGTTATTTATGCAACAAGTACAAAAATTAAGTGTTTCAGATCGAGTGCAATAAGCACTTTTTGCACGAGTTACATACAATATTTTTTCTATGTTCATGTAAAAACCAAAAAATTATATTTAGATGACACTAAGTCTAGGAAAATGTGATGCTGTAGTAGAATGACAGACGAATGCAATAAACATTTTATTACACTAGTGCAATAAAGAACCACTTTTTCCACTAAATATAGTTCAATAAAGTTTTGTTTTTTTGCATGAACGTAGAAAAAAGAATTTGTTCACGACTATCATATAAAATGTAATAATATTATTCACTAGTGAATAATGAATTCAGTATTCATTCAATTGTTGACACCGGATTCATTATTCACTGATTTCAAAGAATCGGGAATGAACTAACAAAATAAAAATTCTCCGGTTTCAGCGATTGAACCTAAACCTCCTGTGTGAAAGCCAAACGCTTGCCACTATACGGCAAGTTACGGCAATATTAACATTTTTCCAAAAGGTGGTAGAAGTTTACTAATTCAAGTTTTATGTGCTTTTTTAAATTTATCAAGTGAACGACAAATGTCAAACTTGAAAGTAAGTTTCGACAGTTTTCAATTATATGTTATGCCATGTTCATGTTATGAACATTATGATTAAAATATTGTGTAATGTTTTTAGTAAAAGTTTGCTAAAATATTCATAGTCGTGGACAAAGTATCCTAGTATTCTACGTGTATATAATGGCTGAAATTCACTGGGGTGATTTACAGCACTCGCTTGCAGCTCATGCTATAACCTTCACCCTCGTGAATTGCAGTCATCATTGTATGCTCGTTGAATAAATAATACACTATTTTAAATGCATATTTATATTGAAAAAAGTTATTTTTATTACGTCTACAGTTACAGTTCTTTCGAAAAAATCGACGCTGTATCCAGACGAAGCGAAGTTTGAAATAGCAATGAATCCAAAAAAACTTTTTTAGGTACATGTTACAAACAAAAATTTTTTGTTAAAGCTCCCAGAAATCAAACCTTTATTATGTATGGTTAATGTGATCAAAGCAAATGTTTCTCGAAAGCAGTGAGGTTCGAATTTTAATTACTATATCACCATAGTTATAGATTGTTTAATGTAACTATTGACCTTGTTTACATACTTAATAGCAGTGTCTGTAACAAGAAGCACTAATATATTACCGTTATTATTGAGATATTTCAGAATAAAATTTAAACCTTGAACACCCTATATTTCTTAAACCAGCGACATTTGTATAAGGCATAATGAACTCAAACATAATATTTTGGTGCCTAGTATCTTCAGCTTAGTGTTGATCCATTCTTTCTGACTCACTCTGTATATCCAATAATTAGTGGATGTCAATGTGTCGACGAATGGGTCAATCGTGATAATTGACTGGTTTCTATGGCTCTGAGTGGCTAGTGATTAGATACTTGTAGTGTCGACTTCCTTTAGATGTAAGGGTACTTCTTTGTTTACTGTCAAATGCCAAAGTTGGGAAGTATTGGTAGTTGGATTTCGGCTGTGTTATCTTTTTGGTAGTTGAAGAATGACAGGCTAATTGATAATTTGTATTCCGTTTTCACAATTGGGGAACTGCAATGTGTCGCTGTTAACTACTAAAACATGATTTTCTTGTAGCATAATGACAATCGCTTTTATGGACTTCACATGGCGCACTTGGCATCGGCTGGGATCAGCTTCGGAAAGTAGTTGCACTAAGCAGTTGTCTGGAAATAAGGGACTAGAGAAATGATTGCAAGGTTTTGAACAGGAACTGGAATTAGAGATATGAGTACTGATTTGCTGTTAAAATTGGCATGCTAATGACAAAAACAATTGGGTTGATAATAATGATAATGTTTTAATTCTAAGACACTGACTTCCGTACAATTCTTTAGCCTTTTCTAACATACATTAAATTATCTTTTGGTAGAATTGAAAATGAATCAAATTCCATGAAGCAAATACAATGGCGTTTTCTAATGCATCAAATAATGCATTTATATATTGCAAACTCGTAAGTAATTGCATCAGTATATTTTGAATGGAAATTATAGAGTTAAGTTATCTGATCTCCAATTCTTGAAACAACTTGATTTATAAATTGTATCGTTTTTTGATTTTGCACTAAAGTTGTTATAGTATTATTATAATCTTCAATTAATTTGGAAGTTAAGCTAATTTGTGCTTGTAATTGATAAGCATATTATTATTTTTATTTAATTTTATAATTGCCTTATTATTCGTCGTCTAAGGTTCCGAATAGCCATTTAGAGGCCGTTAATAAATCCTCGTTTTAGACGCAAGCTTTTCTTATATGTTAAATTTTCTAATTTTAATTTTGTATTGCACACTATTTGAGGTGCTTGTGTTATTGTTGTAATTAGTCCAGTATGAGTGTTGCTACGGTTAATTTTGCTAGCTTTTCTGCCAAGTAAATATAACTGTGATCTAGTGTATTCTCAATTGATTCTAAATTTATGTTGGATGGATTGTGTGCTAAATATAAAGTAAGTAGTTCATTATTAATGGGAGTAACTTTGATCTGGCAAAAGATTTTTGATATGGTTAAGGTTAGGATAAGTAAAGTAATCTCATAGTCAGTGTCATCTTTCCTAGGTTGTAGATATTCCTACAGCAATTATACGTTTCTTTTTTACTCTTTTTTTATGATAAGTACCTGTGGGTGTCTGAACTTTTATATTTTGGTCGGCTTCAACATTAGTTTTGATAAATCGTGGATTAAGTTTTTATGCATTTGATCGATCTTTTTAAATATCGTATCTCCTTGATTTAGATTTTCGGGCAAAGTAGTTTTTTAATTTATTCCGTTCGTTTTTCTTTTTCTAGCGAGATTTTATTAAAGAATGTCAGAAAGGTGTTATTGTTGACGCAGAATAGATCGATGTGAATAATTTCTAGGGATTTTGAAGGAGTTATTTCAAACGGTGGATTTTGGGGTTTTCTTTCATACTTACAAGTTTGGCATATATTGCATGTATTTATATAATTTTAAATATCTCTAGCCATTTAAGGCAATAATATTTTTTTGTTATTGACGTTATGTGGTTAATCCCTTTATGCTGGGTCTTCTCTTCGTGGTGATATTTAATTTTTTCATGTCTTTCTTGCTATATTTGGATGTCGGTCACGAATGAGTTTGAAATGGTTAATTTTAGTTTTATAAAATGAGTTCGTAATGTTTGTAGAATTTTTAGTTTAAGTAGGTCATATCGGTTAATAAGGAAAAATAGACAGTCGTTCAGGGTAGATAACATTTTTGAAAGTTTTTATGATTTCTTCTCCGGTGACATTTGATTTAAAAATAATTTAATGACAACACAGTGAGGCGCGTGGAGATGTTTCCTTAATTATTTATTGCTCTGAACTGGTTACAGTAAATACAAATGGATTTAAATAATTATTTTTAGCTGAATATGCATCCTAAAATATACATATAGTATAATTGTTATGTCATTGGGACACTAATATAACTTACATTTCAGTTGTTTTATGAAAAACTGCTATCAGATTACAATTGCAAATGCAAATTATGTAGTAGGTACTTTATGTTAAATAACTTTTGGCTTTTGTTGCTCATTTAAACGTAAATATTCTGTATAGTAGCTATACAACTGAAATTATAAATAATATTGAAAGTTAAAGTCATCACAGTAAATTTAAAACTACTTGTAACAACTTTCATTTAAATGAGTTTAAACGTTTGAGATGCTTAATAAAAAATTAACTGTTTTTTGCTTACAATAATTACCTATCTCGTTAACATCCAAACCAATATTAAAAGTGATCCTAAACCGTTTTGGTTGTTTGTTCATAATAAGAAAGGGCACACGCGTATACCTAAGAATGTTTTTTCGATGAGCAAGAAGTTGACGGTCCCAACCAAATTGTTGACGCCTTCTGTAAATTTTTTGCTAGCGTTTTTTTCTGATGAAAATGTTATCAGTCCTGCATTAACATATGCAATTTACGAAATCTGATGTTCTTCTAGCAATTTATAAACTAAAAAAAAAACAAAATGTCATGTGGTGACGATCAGATTCCTAGTTTTCTAGTAAAAGATTTTTAAAGGGATCCATGCACTCCGTTGCTTACTCTGTGCAATATTGCATTATCAACAGGTGAGTTTCCTGATAGATGGAAACTGACAAGAGTGTGTCCAATTCTAAAAAGTGGTAACCCTGCAGATGTAAGTTGTTATCGCCCTATTACCATTTGAGATGTGTCTGTACAAGCAAATATTTTATAATATTAAGTCGTGCAATATTACCAAATCAACACGGTTTTTTCCTAACTGTTCAACATTGTCTAACTTGACTGAGTTTACACAGTATTCGGCGAACAATGTACATGACAAAGGACAAGTTGATGTCTTTTACACAGATTTCTCAAAGGCTTTAAACAAGGTGAATCATAGTATATTGCTTCCGCTCCGCCTGTTTAATTCTTACATGTATCAACGAAATCTGTGCGTTTCTTTTAACGGTTTCAAGTCCAACACCTTTATTGCGATATGAGGAGTGCCCCTAGGCTCCAATTTGGGGCCACTTCTTTTTATCTTGTTCGTAAATAATTTATCCTTATCATTAAAATCAAACCATCTTTTGTTTACTGGCGACTTGAAATTGTTCTTGTTTATCTACGATTGACTGTTTGATTTTGCAAGACCTTATTCAATTATTTTTAAAGTAAATGTAGTTGGAATGAGGTCATAAATTTACTAAAAGACTTTGTATTTTACATTTACCTTATAAATTATGTTTATACTTGGTGTAGTGATAATTATTTACCTATTAATATAAATAAATGCCAAACATGCACCTACGTATTCTATCAAAAATCAGCCACTAATATTTGATTATAATATAGATCTGAGAGTAGTGTTTCACAGCAGATTATCTTTCTAGTCATATTAATTCAAATATTAACCTGCGTACAGTACCCTAGGCATAGTAGCCCTAGGCTTTGTTATAGGAGTAGAAAATCTTTCACTGGTGCATTGAAGAGTCTGTATTATTCGCTCGTACTTCAAAGCTCGAATACTATAACCTCATTTGGTACCCCTACTATCAAATCTACAGTAACCATTTAGAAAGAATACAGCGACGCTTTTTCAAACTCCTATCTTTTTGCATGGACAATTATTTTCCTAACAGGAAATATGATCAGTTACTTTTACAAAGATTTCATATACAGTATACTAGAAGGGTGTGATTGATTCTCAGGCTTTACTCAATTTATTTAATATACGTGTTCCGAGACCTGGATCTCGTGAGAATTCACTGTTCTATTATCGAAGTGGTAGAACGAATATACTTATAAAATCCCCTATTTATTTAATGGCTAATAATTATAACAAAATATCAGATTAGTGTGATATATTTCATTGTAATATTAATGACGTATTAAGAATTGTGTCTGATTATTTCAATAATTTTCAATATGAGTTGTAGTTTTTCTTTTTAATTTTTCATGTTTTTTTTTCAACTATATATTGTATTTAATTTGTCATTTTTTTCTTCGTTTCCTGTAATTCAGTATGCTTTATATTATAAAAATATATTTGTTTTGTTCTGTAAATGGAATATTTTCTGTTTGGCAATAAATGAATTATTATTATAAAGTAGCTATCAAATTATCATTTTTTATTACTAAAAACCTATAGAAGAAATTGAGTATCATATTACAGTTGTTAACTTATTATTTTTGTATAGTTTATTCACATATTCTTCTTTGCTTACTCACAATGTAGTCCACCCAGTAGTGCAATCATAAAGAATAATGATTGAGACGACGCAAGCCGTTGGTTTCCAATTTTTTTTTTTCAATGCTATTAACAGCTGCATATGATTATAAATAATTATATACAAATTTCCTCATAAATTGCCACTTTTTGACACACTGCCTGGTTCTTTCGACTCTGAACAATTTTCCGAAAGCGGTCGAGAAAATATCGGAAAATGTATCAATTTTACTAGTTTTAAAATACCTAATATATGAATCTATATTGTACAAAATGATGAAAATGATATATGGGAAGGAATTATATACAGGAAAAAGAAAAGAGCTTTTACTATGTAAAATTAATCCATTTGTACTAGAAAAATAAATAATGCATATTTTAGTTCATTTAGCGCAACATTCCATGTTTACTTTAAACATTTCTCAAGCAAGAAATATAGGGTGTTTTAAAAAATGCCGTAAATTAAAAAACAAATTGAATATTAAATGATAATATGAATTTGTCACGTCATGGTCATTTGGTACATATTTTCTTTATTTAAATTGTGGATATATATAGTAAAATGTACATATACTTAATGCATTGAAACGTGACATAACTATCTAGCTAGATACATTTGAAGAAGAGAGAGAAGAGTCTTTATTGTTAAAGTTATTTTATGGAGATCATTATTTGTGATATTTAACAATGATTTTTTAACACATATACGTTTAATATAAGTTTTTTGCATTATATTCACATATTAAAATGCAGAAAAGTTTAATTTTACCTAAAAAGTTATTGTGTTAAAATTAGTTTATCCTTAAACATTGGTTTTTCCAAAACACCCCATATAATAATTACAAAAATAAAACACAGCTTTTACATCTTATTTATTTTATGGCCACACTATATTTTCAATCCAGTCTAAATACTTTGACACTCTGGTGTACACTCCAGGAATTTTCCCTCCACAGCCTGCTCCATAAGAAACGATTCCCACGATTGAATAAGTTCCATCTTTGTTAAGAATTTGAAGTGGTCCTCCAGAATCTCCCTAAAATATATTAGAAACGTAATGTAATTGGTTTTCCTACTATTTGCAAACCACATAGGAAAAAGAAAATGCGTTGACAAAATGTTAGTGTCGATAAACATGAATTCTGACAGTACTGACAAACTTAAATACTCCTCTTGAATAATATGTCTTGCGATAGTTGTAGGTATCAAACTAAAGAATTTTTTATCTAGAGTTAATTTCATTAAAACGGATTCCGCAAACCGACGGAACAAGGCGTAGGATTCCAATAGTTAGTAATCTATAGTCAAATTTTAAAATAGTAGTAATTCATGTTATAAACCCGCTCACAGTTTATAGCAGTCAACACAAAGAGAAATTCATGAAGCCCGTATATTTTTCGTATAAAATTTGAGTTCCACATGTCTTGCAGAGCATACCCGACTACACAGCTTCTGCTGCAGTAAATACGCATGCACCACATCTGAATACTCGACTTATATTGGTTATGATGCCGTGACAGATTCACCTAATCAATTTCCATCGCAGTCATGGGTGTGCGCGTAGTAAAGTTCGGGCATATTTTTCAGCTAATTTAATTGTGATTGCAATTAATTTATTAATGATTTTGGGTTCTTGAGAATGAAAAATAATATAAGCTCTACACCGTGTTCTTAAAATCATAAACGCTCTAATCTAATAAGTGAGGAATATTGGGTGATGACGTATATGAAGGGATTAGGGCGCGAGACCAAAATATGAGTGTAGCAAAGAACTGCAAAACGAAAAAAGTCGAATCTCGCAGAAGGAAGAAGATAGAGGTTGATTATAACACAAAATACACAATTCATAGAGCAATTCATGGATGTATTTTTAAAATGAGCTTCCGACAATAAAAAAAATTAAATTCCTATCTTACAAGATAAAACTGTCTAGATTACATAGCAAGGTACTTTTGCGAATTAAGCGTAACATGAATTATGATATGTAAATTGCTGTTTCATAAAACGAAATTGAAATAGTATGTCGATAGAAAAAGATGAAATAGTGATATGGCGAATAATAATAATAGTATACATAACAAAAACTATTTACAAAATAAATAATATAGATAAAACCATATTCTACTAATAAACTGCGAAATAACTATTTAAAAGAAATATTAAAAAGTCGAAATCTGAATCGTAGAATTGACAAAACATGGATAAAGAGAGGTCAGACAGAAGGCGGTACGTTAAGTGTAGTGGTAGTAACCAGTAGAGAGTAGTGTGTATGTATAGTGCAGTGTATTATAATTGTTAAAGTGTGATATGCGCACTCCGCGCATATCACACTTCCGATCACCACCATATGACTAAATTTATGTTTGAGGTTATTGGCATTTTTTCTTAATACTAAGAACACTCTTTAAATAATACTTTTGACAATGATTTTCACAAACGTCAGTTTTTTTTTTGAGAGCCGTCCGACAATGTCCCCAGAAGCACCGCATCCTATAGACTTATTGTGCATCTCTCGACGAGCACAAACCTCCATGGTACTACAGAGGGATTCGAACCCACACCAACATAGCCAATCCAGACTGGTTCCACGAGCAGTGGTCTCCCAGCCACCTCGGCTATCGTGGCGCCCAAAACGTCAGTTTACACAAATCACTGAGTTTTGTTTTCATGGGTTGCTATAACGTTAAATGAAATTTACGCGGCTGGTGCGCTACACTGTCACCAATTTCTTTGAATATCACAGAAACAAGACCTAACGTCGAAAAAAACAGGTAACGAAAAAGTTTCGAAATTAATCAAGTCAAAGTGGTGTGTAGATGTGTTATGTAAATTATTTTTTTTTGTAGTTTTGAAATAAAGTAAGAGGGGGTAGCATACAAACAAATTCCTACTTCAACGCTCTCTATCTCGGTAACGATGCGTTTCAGGAAATAAGTTTATATTACAAATGAACATTATTTTAACCTGTTCTATCGATTCCTGAAGTTATCAAGATTAAACCTGAATCACCCTGTATAAGATGTACAGAAAATAAAAAAATGTGAAATACAAACACGGAATTACAGGAAACAATTACTGGAAAACATGGCAAACAGCTAAAGTCACTCGTCAGCAGCCCACCAGACATATGCCGGTTTCAAACTTATTAGCTCTCATCAGTATGCCATAGCTGAGGCATAGACTAAATGTATACATTTAGTCTATGATTGAGGTAACCAATTAATTAATTATAATTTGACAAAAAGATATTATATTAAAATGCAGTTTGCAATAAAAACAAAATAGGAATAAATTTCAATTTTAATAATAGGAGTAACCAATTGATGCATGTTTTACAATGTATACTGATTATACATCTGTCTTAATTTCTCATTATAGTAAATAAATTTCGCCTTCGTGCAAAAAAAGTTTATTTCTGAACTAAAAAAAATAACCTACCGAGCTGTTTATTATAGGAAGTAGAACAATGATGATATTTAGCGGTGGAAAACCTTATACAGCTTTTCGAAATTTCTCTATAAAATTTTGAAAATAGATACATACCCAACAAGCATCCTTTTTATCGGATCCAGCACAGATTTGCGTCTGAACGATGGTTTTGCTGCCTGACGTTCTAGTAAAGTAGGATATATTGCATTTATTGACTGGATATGCAACTATTGTGGCTTTTTGCAGTATGTTGCTTCTATCATCTGCAACAGCTGTAACAAAAAAATAATTATGATATTGCAAACAAAAATAAATATACAGGGTTCTTTTTACATGACATAGATTTCGAAAATTAAAACTAACCGAAATATCTTTACAATTATTAATAAAAACTATTGCTATTTTTTTTTTAATTGAGAATTCCAGAAATTAATCGTATTGCAATAAACAAAACACAAATTATTTGCACAATAAACAATGCTAAACTTGATTTTAAATTGCTCTGAATAAAATTGGAATGGTTTTATTGTTGTATCTTCAAAAGTACTCAAAATAAGTAATAGCATCATTTAAAATGCAAGCAACCAAGCGCCATCTAAACTATTTTGCGATTTTAAGACTAGACTTAAGTGTTACGTAAATTTAACTAGTAGTAATTAGATAGACAGACCCATGAAAATCCAATAGTCACAAATCTATAAAAAAAACATTGACAAGTATACGGAAGGAATGGAGAAACGTTACGATAAAAATCGAGTAGGTACATTCTCAATTTAAAGTGGGAGATACGGTGATAGTAGTTCACAGAAGACGGATCAAAAAGAAAGAAAAGTGCAGGATATGGAATCTATTCCAAATCCCTACACATCCAATATCAGTGGGCAATGGATAGACACTACTATGGTACAAACAGAATTACCAGGTATAACCATATCCGCTAAATAAATTTTCCGTGGACATACAAGGGGCAAAACCAGAATCTACACAGATAGTAGACAATCACTACTGATCTTACGTAATCATAAAATAACAACTAGATCAGCATGGGAATGCCATCAGGCACTGGCAGTGTCCTCAGCCGACAACAGCATATCGATATGCTGGGTGAAAAGGCACGGGCAGTGCAATGGCACTAAAGTAGCTGACAAGATAGCCAGGAGTGCATCGGGTCCCAACTTTTTTATTATCTGGTCCCTCCAGTATGCTACCGTGTCAGTTTTAAGAAAAGAATTTAGAAAACGGTGGGATGTAACAAATTACTGTCATTTGCTCCTTCAGGGACACAGCGAAAAAGTACCTGGCCATGTCTAGAATGAATGTTCACCTGGTGAGAGTTATTCAAATATTTTTGGTTAAGGAAGCACCTTTATTATATGAAGAAGTGTGAAACATGTGAGTGCATTGCCATTTCGTCAATAAGAGAAGAGTGTTGGGAGGGGGCCTTCTATGGCCTACATTAGAGAGATCCCCCTAAGCAACGTCACCACCTTCTTCTCTTTATTAGGCTGGTTAGCAGCTCAGGTGCTTAATCAAGTCAAGTAAAAAGGGCCCAATGGGGCCTAAATGCTGTAACCTTTTAAGCTACCCTCCCCACAATTCCAGATTCCAGATGGTGATGGTGGAAAGATGCCCTATAGTGACAGGTATCATAAGTGGCAAATAGATTCAGAAGGTGGTTGGTTCCGTGCAAATAATGCATGTTTTGGGTAACGATCGCTACCGAGTCTAGTATATTTAGAACGACGAGAGGCGGCATTTCAAGTGATGGCAAACGATCGACTAAAGTTGTTCCAGAACGTAATAATTTATTAAATAGCATGCCTACTACTTAGCGAAAGTATCTATGTTATAATACATAAGGTGTTGAAACGCTTACTAAGTAGCTATAGCCTTTGAATTGACTGAAAGTTGAATGGATTGTTAGCTATGCCTATTGCCTAGCGCTTAAAGCTTGTTGTGATGCGATAGGTGCTGACTTGGTTACTAGATACTTGTAGCAATAGTTTGAGTTGAACAAGAGAGATTTTTATATATTTTTAGGTATTAATAATATTGTGTGAAACTAACTACTCAGTGGACAAAAGCCCCAACCTGCGTTGAATTACACCCACAATATCTACCCGTATATTCCTTATTCCTGTCAATGAATTAAATTAAATTAAATTTTGTCCACTGAGTAGTTAGTTTCACACAATATTATTAATACCTAAAAATATATAAAAACTTTTACATAAAAGGTGAACATTTTTCAAGTAGGTATTGTCATATTTAATTAATTGACAAGATGTCACTTTTTGTCATTGTCGATATTTAACTTCAAATAATTTTAATTTTTATAATCATTTTTATAGTTAGATATTTGATTAAACTTAAAGGAGACCACCTGAAGAAGCAATCCTAAAAATGCACAAATAGGTCAGATCTCATCTATTGTGGTTGAATTTGTCGTGTTCCCACTGCCAAAAAGTGAAGTTAGATATTTATATTAGATATTTTTATATTTAGAGTGTTTCATTAACAGGTTAGTAAATTAGATTATTTTCTTTAGATAATTATTGAATAGAGCTTTGTCTGTGGAATTGTTCATTAGCATACCTAGATGTTTGGTGTCAGAGAACATACATATGACTTGAATTTAATTGTAGGAGATTTGATTTATATTAGCTTAAAATACCTTTCTAAAACAGTAAAAAAATAAAAAGAACAAGAGAGAGTTTGGAAAGAAAATTTGAATTGGTAAGAAGATACTGTTTCTTGTTTCTTTCATAGGAAATTGCCCAATGGTTGGTTTCGAGGCCGTGGGTGGCCACATCAGAATAGCGAATGTTAGAGTTTGTTATTTTTGGCAGGCAATGTTTATAATACAGGGTGTCCCATAAAGATGTGCGCTCTTTTGGAGGGTGTGTTCCTTGCGTCATTTTTTTTGGGGGGGGGGAGTTCTTTCTATAAAATTTTTCGATTTGAACCCTCCCTAAGATAAGGGCTTCTAAAAAATTGAAAAAATTTCGGTTTTAATTTTTTTTCTCAAAAACGGTTAAACTTATAAATGTGAAAATCGGTGGCTACATTTAGCTAATTAAGTGACATTGTTGAGTATGATTTTTATTTTTACCAAATGTCTACAAGGGTGGCAACCACCAACCTCTGTTGTTTTTTTAATTAGAACTTTTTTTTCTAAACGTTTCTCGATATGAAAAAATTACAGTAAATAGAACAATCAATTTACAAAATTTTTTCCCTCTTAGTATTTTTATGCAAAGACACGGGTTTTCTTTTAAAAAAAATAAAATCCACATACGTACATATCCTCGGGTATGGAATATGCAAGCAAAATAATTCATATGAATTCATATTAGCATTTTTACAATTGATACAGGCAAGTATTTCCAAGCTACATTAAGATGCCAAGTGAGAGAATGAACATTAAGGACAGATAGTGCAGAGTTATTTTTACAATATTTCTCAAAATAAATGAAACCAACATGAATTAATATTATTATTATATATTTATTATTAATATTTAATAAGATCTGATAATATGTATATATTTACTGTAAGCTTCCTATTTTTTAGTATTCGTAGTTTTAATGTTAACAATCAAATAAACACATGTTTGGGTACTTCAGATTACCCAAATACATATATTAAAATACAATAGTGTTGAGCAAAGGCCAGTGGAGATGACTGAGGAACAATTGCGTTACGTCGTTACGTCACAATGTGTCCCGCTTATAACAAAAAGGGATTTACCATAGGAAATTATATTTCAAATAGCTTCAGAAACGTTGTCATACTATAATTTGAAAATATTTAATTAAAGGAAATTTTACACGGTATGTAGAAACGAAACTATAATGCTTTAATAAAGGCAGCTTCTTAACGTGAAAATAAAAGAAATAAATCAAGTTATCTATGTACAATTTTATTTAATTCAAAATTTTTTAATTTACTTTTTGTATAGTGAACTCCTTTGCCTTGTAAAATATTTCAGTGAATTATTGGAGCATTCGATTGCGAGTCTGTAAAGACCCTCGTATAAAATAAAAATGACTCCAACATTTTGCGTGCATCGGAGAAGTTTAGAAAACTAATAGAAGCTCGAGGTGTTCCTATTACAAACGTTCCTTAATATTTTCTGTCTGAAAATAATACCTTCTTTATCATCAATAATAAATTATTATTACATACATCATTATTCATGCGTTTATCTCGAAAATGGTAAAAAATTTGAGAAAAAATCTATTTTTGCATCAAGTTGATAGGAGAATCGAACTGCAAATGCAAAATGTCAAATTTGTTGAAAAATCAAAAAATACATACCAATCGATGTTTTTCCCCAACCAGTTACAACTAGACCAATGGGATCGTCATTTTCGGGATACAAACAGGCTGGATACGCCTTGTCAGAGTACTTTATTTCTTCGCTAACCTCTATCAATGCGATATCATTGTGTTTTGTAGAAGGATTATACTTTGGATTTACTGTAATGTTTTTTATAAAGTAATCTTGTGGATTTGTTTCGTTTAACTTAGTCACTCCGAGGCGAACTGTTTTTGGTACCAATCGTTTTAAATTTGCAATACAATGGGCAGCTGTAACTAAATATCTTTTGGATATGAGAGATGCACTGCAATCCCAACTGACTTGGTCATCTACTTCGTATCCCAGTGCTGCCTGAAATTAATCCAACGCTTAATACGAATTATCTAATGCGTCTGTGTTTCTTAAAGAATTGAATAATGTGTTAAGGCGCGTGCGCTCAAGAGGAGTCTTAAAAGCTAAAGAAGCGGAACTATAATGATGAGTTTATAAGAAAATCTTAATCCTAACTTAGCCTTAACCTTAGTTTTAATCTTAATCCTAAGATTTTGACACTGTTTATAAATATTTAGTCGTAACTTAACCTTTATTTTGTCTCTGACGCCGTAGAAGGCATGTAGAAGGAAACGGAGCACTTTCGCGCATGCTTACTTATTTGGTCTTAGTCTTATGCCCGTTTGCACCGACATTTTACTAAAAACAACTTAATAAAGTTGTTCTTAAAGTTAAGTTATGCTTATTTTTTTAGAGTATTGCACCGACGTATTATAAACCATACTAAACCAAACCAAACTAAAAATAATAATAATTTATTTTATTTTCTTTGTGGTTAGTATTAGTGGCCAAATCATCTTCATTCAATTCATCCATTGTATGGAAATGATCAGATCTCGTATAATTTGAGAAATGCAAAATCTATAACTTCCAAAGTATCCAAATCATCAAATATATCATTCAATCTAATATCTTCTAACTTTTTTACTACTTTAATACTACACTCATTAACATTGACCACTATATGTGCGTTTTTTAAATTTTTATGTTTGTTTTGCGCACATTCCAACTCTGCTTAAATTAAAGAATTTCATAAGTCACTATCACACATAGGCTTAAATTTAAGCATCTGTTTTCATACTTAAAAAGATCTTAACGTATGGTGCAATAGGAACAGCTTACTTAAGCATATCTTATTTTTAAGTAATGCTTATTAAATTCGGTGCAAACGGGCATTAGTCCTAAGAAGTTAAAAGATAGAAACTTTCAAGGTCAGGTCTTAAGACCTCCCTAGGACTAAGACTAAGTTACGACTTTTATAAACGTACACATGGAAATATGTACATTAAACTTCTTAGGGTAAAGATTAAAACTAAGTTAGGACTAAGTTAGAATTAAAACTTTTTATAAACTCACCATAACGTGCTCGGCCGTTGAATCATTAGGTTGGCTTTTTATTAGTTTTTAATTGAGTTGCTCGTGTTACAGACCAAGTGTCAAATAAAACATGTATTGTTTAGTGTTCGATTGCGTTCAATTGTGCCTCCTCTGCACCTTATATAACAAGAAATAAATTCTTAAAGTTTAGAGGCTGTTCAAATTTATTTACCCTGTGTTGGAACGTTATAAAAATTATTTTTATTTTATTAAAATATTTCTTCATGTGTTTGATACAGTGGCGTAAACAGCTAACAAATCGACTAAACACAACGTTTTATCCACAATCACGAGCTCAAGTTAGTAGAGTTCAATTAAAGTTTGAAAAAAAATGACATTTTTAAACGTCAACAACAATGTTTCTTCAAAAACTCAGTGTCATGACTATTGGTTATAATATAAGTAAGGTTTTACTTTTGGCGAGAAATTTTGACGTCCGAATCCTAGGGCATTTCGATTGATGACCTCAGATCTAACAAGGAATATACTTTTCATTATTACTATGTTATTAACACGGTATGTATAAATACAAATTACCTTTTGGCACAGATTCTTAGATCTTTCTATGCAGATCATAATGACATTGCTGACAATCTACAACCATTAAAAGTTGTGGGCAATATCAACAATAAGGCGAGCCATCTTGTTCCTATACAGTGTAACAAAAAGCAGGTCATCCCGTTAACTGCGTATTTTTAGCGGCAAAATATGATGATTTAACCCTACTTACCTATATACAAAGATGCCTCCCTTAAAATAAAGTTAAACTTTTCAAATTGTCTTTTTGCTATAACTTATTCAGATTTTCGCGTATCACTTTGACATTTTATAGAGATACTTCTTATTGCTAGTCAAATCCTCAAGATTATTATTGTAAACGACGCCTAAAAATAAACGTAGAAACGGAGGGGAAGAACGGATATTTTATCGCCCACTTTTTTCTGGCGTACGCCTATGAACAAATTTTAGAACAGCAGGACGTAGAATTTTATTTAGAACATTTTATTACTCTTGATAATTTTTCGTAAAACTCATTTCATTTTCGAGATAAATTTGATTTTTTAGAAAGCGACTGCGGCATTTTTGTCTATAGGTAAGTAGGGTTAAATCGTCATATTTTGTCGCCAAAAATAAAGGATGACCACTTTTTTGTTACACCCTGTTATATACAGGGTGTTCCCTCTAAGACTTTCAGTGGGTATATCTCGGTGGCTATTATTTATATCAACAAATATAGTATGCGGTTTCGTCAATGTGAATGTTCTATGTTAAAAACTACTTTGAAAATTCACATGATGTTGGACTTGTCAAAATACGGTAGATTGACGGCTTTCCTGAAAAGTGTGTTCACATGATATAAAGCAAAGAAAGCAAGCATGTTGGATAGAGAACACATCAAAGCGTTTCTAATGACAGCTGCCAATGAAAAGTTTCCGATGATTAAGGTAAATTTTCATTTTCTGGACAATATTAGGTATAAATTTTGAATTATTCCAGGTTGTATTAATAATTACAACCGCAGGTGCATGTACAAGGTATCAATAATGTCATAATCAGAGAATAGTTGAGATATCGGAATAGTAAAAATTGCTTTTCTAGCAGTTTGAAACCAATCCCAGACTCTTTTGAGAACAGACCCTACGTAAAAAAAACTTTTTCGGAAGAAATTTTCACCTTTCCGATGTCTCAGCTATTCTCTGAGATACAAAGAATCCAGCAAAAGCAGTATTTCTAAATTTCGCCTTGTATCTCAAAAACGAAAAGGTATATGAATATTCTGAGTAAGAAATCTTAAGTTTCTCGAAAATGTAGTGTAGTGTTGCGAAAACCTTCTATCTCTTGTAGTTTCCGATATACCCTGCAACTACAATGAAATTGGGACACATTGTACAAACGTGGATAAAGATATATATTGAAAAATATATTACCATATGTGGGAATTCATCTTTTTCGGCATTTGTACCTCCAATAATATGGAAATCGACTGCGGATTTAGCTAACGTAGAAATATCTTCACAAGCTGAAATTAAAATATATATTATAATTTTGTACGCAAAAATATTCAGAAACATTATAAATTAAGCATATTTAATATGAAATTACAATTTTATACACAGGTATAATTAAAAATATGTACAGCGTGTGCACGGTTAAAGTGGAAAACAGAAAGCATTTTTTTTCATTTTACGAGAAAATACATTCTTAAAATCTTTGCTTGTCTTTAAAATACGGTTGGTATAGAAAACTATAATCATGCATATACAGAATAATCAATAAACATGAAAAAAACTGCCTTTATTTTTAACAATACAAATAACTGTTAATAAGGAATACTGTTGGCATCTTGTTTTTCATTTCCTTGATCTTGATGACAAGACCAAGACAAGACAAGATTTAAAATAAGCCTTGGAAGGCAAGGCAAGAAATATTGCTACGACAAGATGTCTTGCAAGTATAAGAAGGGCTAATAACATTAACTGAAAAATAAATATTGCATTTTTTATTAATAGGCTTGTTCCGTCAAATTTTTATATGGTCTTAATGCGCTTTTGTATAGTACAGGGTGTCCCAAACTCGACAACCAAATGATTCTACGGGGTAACGAAAATTATTATTTTTACTTCTGATCATAACTTTTTAATGAAAATAGATAGAGAATTTTTTTTTTAATAAAAGTTTATCGAAAAAATATTTTTTTTTAATATGGAAAAATATAGGTATGTTCCTGGAAAACAAATATTTCATGACGTCATAAACACAATTTTCGAAATATCTAAAACTTTAATTTTTGGTAAAAAATGCACCTCAATTCATGCCATGAACTCTATTCTTCAAATTTTCAGTAACATTTTTCGTTAGCCGTTAAATGTGAAATAGGATATTTACTTTTATATTCCTCGTTGACAGTCAATTGACAGCTGTCAACTGTCAATTTTGCCAATTTGGCATGAGAATTGAATTCAGCTCCCTCAAAAGCCCAAACTCTCAATGTGAAAAGAGAATATTTACTTCTCTATTCTTCGTTGACAGTGTATTGACAGCTATCAACGGTCAATTTGTCCAATCTGACATGAGGGTTGAATCCAGTGACCTCAAAAACATTACCCTATATATTAGAATAATTAAAATATGCTTTTGACATCTGTAAATAGTATTGAAAATGAATAGTTTTGCAACGGGTCAGGGGAGCTTTGGCAGCTCCGTAGCTGCCAAAATGTTCATTTTGGCACTTTGTGCCCATGGAGACTTTTGTTCAGGATGACAAAATCTACAACATATCAAAAATTCAGACAATTTGACAGAAACCCAATTTCCATAAGATTATTGCGGGGTCCTTTCATTTGATTTACCTTTTGCGTTTTTGATATATAAGATGCTGAAATTGGCACTAGTCTCAAAAACGGTGCGAATAGATCGGATTAAAATGTGTTATGTTGTTTCATTACTGTGTTGTAAATATTTTAGTATATGTTCAACTGAAGTTGAATTTAGTAAACTGATTCTGACAATCTACCAGAAGTTGATACATCCATGATTACGGATTACTTTAATAAAGATAGAGGCTACATGTATTATAAAAATGAAGAAAATAAGTACAAAGTTATTAACAAATTAAATATGTTTTCTATTTCTTGTCATTCCACTCATTCTTTTTTCTCGTGTCCATCCATTTAGGTTAAGATTTATAAAATGAAAGTATAGATAACCAAATTAATTTTTACTTAGTTACTATTATTTAAATATATTATTACTATTACTCTATATTTTACTTATAATTGATTAATTGTGCAAAAAGTAATGGTATAAAATGACAAAGTTAAAATTAATCTTTTCCCAGAATAAAAAAATTATACTTCTTATTTTTAGATTAAAAACTTAGATCTTTTATTAATTTATATTTTTAGAATAGATATGAAACATTTTAAAAACAAAATGAGTTAACAAAATATTTAATTTATCAAACTGCGAAGGCTGCTAAATGACGTCTAGGAAGGTCACCGTTATCGGAGGCGCAGTGCCTAACGTAGCAGCCGTAATACAACAATATTAACAAAGGAACCGAAAACATTATATAAGCGGACCCAGGGGTACCGAAAACGGATCCGCTCTCCACAAAGCCTAGTCCGAGAACAACAAAAGCACATCAAAGAATTTCAGCGAAGACGGGCACCTAGGTCACAGCTTAACAACCCGGAAAAAAATTTAAAAACTTTTTTCTGTTTATTTTGGTTAAACTACACAATAATAGGAGTTGCCGTTAAAGTAATTGTTCAAAATGGCCTCCGTTAACTTCCATACAGTAATACAGACGACTTTAAAGAAGTTCACGAACATTTGTGAGAACTTTCGGTATCACTTGTCGACATTATTCTATTATTTTCTGCCTAAGATCTTCAATGTTGACTGGCTGTGTTGCATACACTGGATTTCAAATGCCCCCATAAGAAATAATCCAACGGAAACAGGTCGAGTGATCTAACCGATCATTCGATGGGACCATGTCTTCCAATCCATCGTCCAGGAAATCGATCGCAAACATTCTCGAACGAGAACTGCATAGTGAGGAGGTGCACTATCTTGCTGGAAAGCTAGTTCATTTTCAAGCAAATTTTCATCATTTTCCAGTAGTTCTGTTATGCGTGGATCGACAGCGGTATCAAGAAGTTCAAAGTAAGAAGCGCTAGTCAAATTACCGTCAATAAAGAACGGGCCAACGATGTGGTCTTCTAGAATACCTGCCCAAACATCCCAAGTCTCTGTGGATATTGGGTATGGGTTTCTCTGAACAAATGCGGATTCGTGTCGGACCAATACCTACAGTTATGCCTGTTGACTTCTCCATTCAAAATAACGTACACTCATCGCTGAAGCAAATATTGTACAACAAGTTCACGTTATTCAATAGATTATTAGACATAATTTCGCAAAACTGTAGTCTTCGATCATCGTCGTCTTCGTTTAGTTCTTGAACAAGTTTTGTCTTGTATGGGTGAAATTTGTGCTTTTTTAAGTTCTCCATACACTACTTGATGAAACCCCTGATACCAGGGGGATTTAAAGATTGATTGTTATCCATTGCAACGTGTTCCAAAACACCAACTTCAACAGGTTCATTAATGCACAGGTCCACAAAAAAAATTGGTGTGTGCTGAGGGTCCCATTATATTTTTTCCAGCTGAACACGAATCTGAAGTCAAAATGGGAGGTCGCACAGCGAGAGAAAACCCATAAAAACGATAAAAATCACATACTGTAAGTATACCAAATAGATGTAAAATAGTAAATATTCACTAATTCACAGCATTTCTAATTGTTTCAGTTTTAGAGAGTATCATACAGAATAAATTACGAGAGTCTCAAATATTTGCTGTGTAACCCCCAATTTTAACTTCAGATTCGTGTTCAGCTGGAAAAAATACAAAAGAAAAATATAGTCTAACCAGCACACATTTTTTGTGGACCTGTGTAAACTTTTGATGTGATTTTTATCATTTTTATGAGTTTTCTCCAAAATTTGCTGTGCGACCCCCCACTTTGACTTCAGATTCGTGATCAGCTCGTGCGCAGTCATTTTTTTTAAATAGAAACGCACAATCTCAATTCTTTCGGCAGTCGTGTATACCATATTGACACTTTTAATTGAAAATGAACTGGAAGTTGACTAACTGAGGTAAAAACAGAAGGTGGAAAAAAGTATTGGTACTGTTATCAGTAGTTTAACCAAAATAAACAGAAAAAGGTTTTTTAATTTTTTTATCTCTCAATTTCACGCGAATATACAAAATTAATAGTAGAATGCATTTCCTATGAAATAACCTTTGCAACGATGCAAAGCCACATGTGCCACATATACAGTATGCGCCAAAAGTATGGAATAAATTCAATAAAAACGAAACAATTATTTTTTGGGAAAAATCTTCGAACAGGTCGATTTTTAATTTAAAAAATATATATTTTAGCGTAAAATACAATTTTCAAATGTCATTTGTTTTCGAGTAATGACGTCATCGATTTTTTTTAAATGGTAACACCATATTTTTTTCCTTGATTCTGAAAGATCGTTTAATTCTCTGTCAGACAGTACTAAAATTTTGCCCTCTTACATAGGAAAGTTTTCGGGTAAATGACGATTGAATGTTAGAAAACGTAAATTTTATCCATAAAAAAGTAACAATTCTGAGGTTATGTAAAATAAAATACAATTGATTAAATTAAATGTTTGAATTGCCATCCACCAACTTCTTGACAATGCGCAAGTCTGTGAAGAAATTTTTATTGCACATTATGAATGATTTCTGGGGTAACTCTGCGTATTTCGTCCCGAATGCGATTTTGAAGTTCTTCTAAATTACGTGGTTTATTAATGTACACTTTTGACTTCAAGTATCCCCATAAAAAATAGTCAAGAGGTGTAAGATCTGGCGATCTTGCAGGTCATTCTATCGGTCCGCGTCTGCCGATCCACCTCCCAGGAAAACTGTTGTCCAAAAAATCTCGTACAGGGCGCGCATAGTGCGGAGGTGCACCGTCTTGCTGAAACCATATGGTATCGTCACGAATGTCAGGGTCATTATCGTTAGGAAAACTTACTGCAAGGGCTGGAACAAGGTCATTTTCCAGAAACTCTAAATATCTTTGTCCTGTAAGGGTTCTTTAAAAGAAGAAGGGCCCACACATTTAATTTCTGAGGGTGTTGGGTATGTGCCTCTGCCATCCAATGAGGATTTTCCCGACTCCATTATCTGCAAGTTTGACGGTTTACTGTACCATTCAGACAAAATGTGGCCTCATCTGAAAAAAGTATTTGCCGGTGTAAATTTCTATTTCCTTGACATAAATCCATTAGAATTTCGTAAGCGGCGATCGGGATCATCTTCATTGAGTTCCTGCACAAGTTGAATTTTGTAGGGATGATATTTTTCCTTCCTCAAGATACGTAGCACTGTGCTCTGACTAGTGTCATTGTTTAATGCAACCAATCGTGAAGAATTATGAGGATTATCCACCATACTTATCAAAATGTTCTGTTTACTTCTGATTTTCATTAATGCTTGGACGTCCAGGTTTTGGAATATTTACAACATTGCCAATTTCTCTAAATTTAGACTCTACCTTACTGACTGTTGATTGGCTGATAGGGCGACTGGATATTTTTCGTTAAATAAATCGCAAACTTCCTGCTGAGTTCTAGTCATATTCCCGCATCCGATAAGAATTAAAATTTCAATAAATTTCAATTCTTTGAGTAACAGTTAAATGTGCCATAATACTTTAAATTGAATAATAATTTCTATGTCGCTTACAATACTTATTAGAAAGTCGGTGTGACAATGACACTGCAAAGATTTTCACCTACGTGATCCATAAAAAAACTATGGAATTCGAAAAACTAAACTTGATAACGTTTTTGCTTTATTTTAATTGATTTACGTTTTCTAACATCCAATCGCTATTTACTCGAAAACTTTCCTATGTAAGAGGGCAAGTCTATGAAGAAATTCTTCTTGCACATTATGAATGATTTCTGGGGTAACTCTGCGTATTTCGTCCCGAATGCGATTTTGAAGTTCTTCTAAATTACCTGGTTTATTAATGTACACTTTTGACTTCAAGTATCCCCATAAAAAATAGTGAAGAGGTGTAAGATCTGGCGATCTTGCAGGTCATTCTATCGGTCTGCGTCTGCCGATCCATCTCCCAGGAAAACAGTTGTCCAAAAAAACTCGTACAGGGCGCGCATAGTGCGGAGGTGCACCGTCTTGCTGAAACCATATGGTATCGTCAGGAATGTCAGGGTCATTATCGTTAGGAAAAATTACGGCAAGGGCTGGATCTAAATATATTTGTCCTGTAAGGGTTCCTTCAAAGAAGAAAGGCCCTACTATTCTGTCGTCAACTATTCCAGCCCACACATTTAATTTCTGAGGGTGTTGCGCCTCTGCCATCCAATGAGGATTTTCCCGACTCCAATATCTGCAAGTTTGACGGTTTACTGTACCATTCAGACAAAATGTGGCCTCAGCTGAAAAAAGTATTTGCCGGTGTAAATTTCTATTTCCTAGACATAAATCCATTAGAATTTCGCAGAAGTGTAAGCGGCGATCGGGATCATCTTCATTGAGTTCCTGCACAAGTTGAATTTTGTAGGAATGATATTTTTCCTTCCTCAAGATACGTAGTGTGCTTTGACTAGTGTCATTGTTTAATACAACCAATCGTGAAGAATTATGAAGATTATCCACCATACTTATCAAAATGATTTGTTTCTGATTTTCATTAATGCTTGGACGTCCAGGTTTTGGAATATTTACAACATTGCCAGTTTCTCTAAATTTAGACTCTACCTTACTGACTGTTGATTGACTGATAGGGCGATCTGGATATTATTCATTAAATAAATCGCAAACTTCCTGCTGAGTCATATTCCCGCATCCGATAAGAATTAAAATTTCAATTCTTTGAGTAGCAGTTAAATGTGCCATAATACTTTAAATTGAATAATAATTTCGATGTCGCTTACAATACTTATTAGAAAGTCGGTGTGACAATGACACTTTGCAAAGATTTTCAACCACGTGATCCATAAAAGAACTATGGAATTCGAAAAACTAAACTTGATAACGTTTTTGCTTTATTTTAATTGATTTACGTTTTCTAACATTCAATCGTAATTTACTCGAAAACTTTCCTATGTAAGAGGGCAAAATTTTAGTACTGTCTGATAGAGAATTAAACGATCTTTCAAAATCAAGGAAAAAAATATGGTGTTGCCATTTAAGAAAAAATCGATGACGTCATTACTCGAAAACAAATGACATTTGAAAATCGCATTTTACGCTAAAATATATATTTTTTAAATTAAAAATCGACCTGTTCGAGGATTTTTCCCAAAAAATAATTGTTTCGTTTTTATTGAATTTATTCCATACTTTTGGCGCATACTGTATACAACAGTATCTACGTAGAATTGTGTCACTACGCATAACCTATATGAATTATTATAGATAATCTTCCCGCAAAAATGCATATTTGATATGGATATTATGAGGTTACGTGTTCTACATAAAGATGAATAATTTGATATACAGCCTGATTCAGTCATAATGACATTAATTTTAACCACGTATTCGGAAGGTCTAATAATGACAGAAAATCCAAAAAAAAGTCGCCCTCAAGAGATTAACAAATCACTCTATAACCAAAGTTTACTGAATAGATATGTTATACCACTCTCTGCCGGCACTTTGATGTTTTGAGATTTAAGTCGTACCGCCGCACGTAAATACTGTCGCAAAAAATGGCCAAGTACGAGAGACTTAAAAAAGTAGTTTCTTTCCAATTGGGAAATATTTATATACGAGGGATATTCCAAAAGTGTCATGTAAGGCTGCTTATTGTATAAATAAAATATTTGTAATGTAATAAATAAATATATATATATATATATTCACTTGTAAATTTTAAAATAAAATATGTACCTACGTACTCTACTATAAAAAATAATGTAGCCATGAGGAAAATTTGCAATAAAATGTTTATTTAAATATTAAAAAAACAATATACATTATTTTAAAACTAAAATAGGAAATAATATAATCTACAAGTTACAAATGCTGCGGTATAGTTTTTTTACTTGCTCATTTAATGCAGCTTTTCTTAGACTCTTGCACGAAAGTGTTTGTGACGTTTTTTATATTCCTGTTTCGTAATTTAATAAACTATATATTCTTTTCAGTAAAAAAATTATTCAAATGAAAACCCAATGTATAAGTATGTCCAAGTCATTTTTTAGATACTTAATATTATTTTAGTGATTTGGGTATTTCTATACGTATATTAATTAATTTGAGACAAATTATTTTAATTTATTTAAAGATGTTACTATACATGCCATTTTTATTATATACTGTTTGTGCACAGATATCACTTAGAATCGGTGTACCAGTTTGAATTTCAGAATCTTGAAATTTTGGCACCAAAATAGTTTTGGTATTATTAGAAACTCTACTTAAACCAAAAATGCTGGAGTGTAAAATTTACATGAAGTACCTACTTACTAATTATTGCATATTACACTTTTTTTAAATAAATACCAGTACAAAGAACTTAGTTGTTGGTTCATACAAAAACAATGTTTGATGTTTCATTTGAAAAATGTTTACTTCAAATTCTAATTTTTTTATGGCATCTATCAGGACAATCTTTCAAATGAAGATTCTAATTTTTATCGGCATACCGCGTAAAATTTTATATCGTGACATATTTCTTTATATTAATTGGTGAAATATAAAATACATACCTTGAACAATGGAAAAGGAAAATCCACGTCTTGAGGGACAATTATTCACAGTACAATATATCACGGACATTTTTAGAAGAAAAGTAAAATAAAATGAACTAACAGATATTCAAGGTTTTTTGTCTCACACTATATCGATCGCACTCAACACGTTACAGTTCTAGCGTCGGCCACCGATAGGATCCTGGGTACAGAACGGTCCCCGAGGCGGGTGAGGAGAGTGGAATTGGTAGGGCGAGGCGGTTTCGAGAGTGAAACAACTTATATATTTATTCTGTAAACTTTGCTATGACAATCGGTAACACGACGCTTCTGGTACGTTACTAATTTTCTGATGACGCGTACGAATATTGAAGCTTAGCAGCGTTGACAAAACTACAGGTATTCATTATGCGTTTCGTTCTGACGTAAAATTCATTCGTCATGCCCTCGTAATGCAAGTTCAAAACCTCCGCAAAATTTTATACAGTAAATAATTTTGAGTAAAACATACCTATTTTGTGTCATCTTTTCGTTATGTTCTTGAAAGCAGAATCAAGTTGAGCTCATACGTTGATGTTTCCAAATAATCCAAATCGCTTTTAACTATGAATCAGAATAAAATTTATTATTCATGATCAGTAAGTACAAACGCACATGGAAAACACAGATGCACATGTCTATTAAAATGTCTTTTATAAATTATTCCACGGCTCTGTTCAGCAGATGACAACCGCGATCTTTCACTACTTCACTTTACTCAACTTCAAATAGGGAATAGCAAATTTATTAATAATTATAAACTATTAGAACTGCTGCGAGTGTGCTGCTTACAGCCTATCTGATGTAAGCGCTGCGTAGGTTCTGTGCTCTGCAGTGCTTGTCATTGACTACACATTAAAAACAAAGTTATTGACCTAAATATGTTAGGTCAAGACTTGTATTGCGGGATTGTTGATTACTGAATAGATATCTTGGACTGTTTTTTGTTGATAGCACGAGGATTTTTTATGACTGTTTGTATTTAAAGGTGCCAGGTGTAAGAAGCCTCTTTAGGTATCTCAACACTAGTTGCAAAATAACAAAAAATCTTGTTTCTTGGATGCTCTAAAGCATATTCTTTTACACGAGTAAATTAAGGTTTGAAACGTAAAGAAAACAGAATAAATGGGCATCTTCGAATTGGCGACTTATTGTACTAATTTATACACATTTTGTTTCTGAAAATAATTGATAATAACTTCGTGAATTTGGAATACAGTGCATTTTAAATTAAAGCCTGCTAAAGGAGCCGCTTTTATGAAATACGAGGTAGTCAAAGACAGAAGAGGTAAGGGAAGTCAGACGGTTGCAATGCGCTTAGCGGAACGGTCCAGATGATTTACATCAAAAAACGTTTTGAGCCTTTTTTAATAATTTAACCTAAGGAGTATTGGATTTTATTTCACTATTATGTAATGAAATATGAATGATTTATTTTGATCTGTTGGAGTTTTGTAATTTCAATATTAATTTTTGTATGTTAAATCTTAATATGTTAATTGCAAAAAATAATTTATAGCATTAATAAGTAGGTACTATAGGAAAATATTTAAATTTGGCAACGTTGCATCACACCGACACCGAGTTGAATTACCGCCAACGGTCAGTGATAATGGCTTTTTTTAAATCGCGTATTCGTATTATACTCATTTTTCTCTATCTTCTCTTAAAATTAATGACATTATGATTAAATCACCCTGTATATATAGTATTAAATAATTATTATACAATGATTATCTAAACCACTACTTTTAAGTTACTAAAGAACTAAAGGCGAGAAATAAAATAAAATTAAGTGTCAAGGAGATGCGATTCCATGAGTGTATAAGTTTATAGGGAGGGGGAAAAATTATTAACTAACAACAAATTTATTTTAGTAAATACTAGATTCCAAATTTATACTCATTCACAAAATCATTAAATTCACGAAAAGTACATCATTACTGAAAAATAGAATTCCGATAAGAAACAATTTCATAAGCATCACTAATTACTGTTGTCGCTATCGCTGTCACTGTCATTAACGTTATCATCGCTATCGTCTAAAATAGAGGTCGCTAACCCGTCAATCACCAACTACCAATAGTTCGCGTGCAAAATTTCGGTAGCTCAATCTTAAAATTTCCGTAAATATCACAAGTTCTCATCACGTTTCATTGCACAACTACTAAAGTCGAACTATACATATTGTTACGGAAGCACACCTACTTTTTTAGTTTATTCATTATGTTTCTGTTTACTTTAGAATCTATAATTCATGTGACGCCTTTATTTTGACGTTTTCTGGAACATTTCCGGTCACATTCTATTTGAATCTCGAAACCACGGAAAATTTCTAGAACCCTAAAAACCTATATAAGCGTATCGGTTTCGCTGACACAGTTCAGTGTATGAGCAGTCGAAAGCAATTGTCAAACGTCAAAGTAAAGAGTTGAGAATTGTGAAATTTGTATGAAGGCGTAAAATGTTCTGGACATCTCAGCTGCTTTCAGCGAGGTATATAGATCATTAGTAAAAAACTAAAGACATATCATTTCCGTTCGGAGTGGGCAGAACAGTACTTCTTTACACAAATTAAAAAAAAATAAATATTGAAAGGCACCATAAAACTGCCCATTCGATTTTTGAAAAAGCTTTCCCTTTATATTCTGCATTCTGCCACTAGAAAGGAACAACAGTCAAATGCACAAAAGCAGAAACCTTATAAGAATAAAGAAGTCATAAAACATGCGTTTTTAGAAGCAACTCATTTATTAATTACTAATATTAAAAACAAAGATGAGATACAGTCATAAAATGAATCCAACATTCAGCTAATACAGTGATGAGACGAGTAGAATGTAGAGTAATGAGTAATGACGTTTGCAGTTAAAACGTGACTTAGATAACTGTACGTCCCTGCAATTAAATTAATCTACAACAGATGTGGTTGATACTGCCCAGATGGCCGTATTCAACAGGATGATTTTTAGGGATTTTATAATTAAAGAGGAACTTTTGAAGATTATTCCATTAAAAGGTCATACCACTGGACAGGACCTGTTTTCTCATTTGAAAAATATTATTTCGTCTGAGAAAATCAAAATAATTAAAATGGTAGGTTTGACAGCCGATGGAGCTCCAGCTATGGTGGGTTCCGATAAAGATCTCGTAGTATTATATCGAAAAGAGACTTTTTCGTTATTTCTCTCTTACTACTGCATTATAGACCAACAAGCATTATTTGGAAAGTTTTTTAAACTGGTTAGAGCTCAGTGGTTGCAGTGATCAATTCGGGGATTTAGTTCTTAATACTGAAGTCCATTGAGTAAAGGACGAGTATTCAAATTTTAATGATCTGCCCAAACTGGAAAATTTAACCTAGCTTCAAAATTTCGATTTCTCGTAGATTTTACAGAAAGATTCAATATATTTAATTTACAACTTTAAGAGAAAGACAAAGAATTAACAGAAATGATTTTTGGTATAAAAGCTTTCTCGAAAAAGCTGAAATTCTGGGAACAAATCCTAATTAACCACGACACCAAGCACTTTCCTTTTTTTTCAGAAAAGATATCTCAACATTTGTTGTACCCTTATGGCAGTAAATATCATGTGCATATATCGAACTTAAAGGATACGTTTAAATTTCATTTTAAAGATTTCAACGACTCTCTCACTACTGGTGCAATTTGTTGCTTCACCTTTCAAATGATATTGCGCGGTTTGCCACTTGTATGCAGCATTTTGGCAATGATATTACTACACAGAAATGGAGGTTATTACTTTTCAAAATGGTTTAGTTTTAAAATCCTTACTACTACATGAAAAATGTATCTGGCATTTAATAAATATAGAGCAATATTCATTTTTAGTTAGCGTAACCTTAAAAGTTTGCGTTTGTTGTGTGACTCTTTTTTCTCCAATATGATTAAGCTAATAAGAGTAAATACCGCTGTCGACTTACCACTAAATATTTGGAATTGTATTCGAATGGCTGTAATGAACTATACTTCCAATATTAAAAAAATATATATTGATACGTTACTTTTCATGAAATATGATTTCTATTTTTAAAAATAAACAGAAAAACAAACCTTTACGTCAAAATTGAGACTATTTTTGAATCATGTATATGTATACCATTACAATGCATATCGTATGTACATCATATGTAATGTTATAGTAAAGTAGTAGTTTTTTTACTAAAGTAGCTCAACACAATGAACAAGTTGGCGACCTCTGGTCCAAATCTATGATGACTGATTCTGTTATAACTCTTGTATCGAGATTGTCCCACTCAACGTGTTGGAATTAATGTAATAGGAAAAGTACTGTGATGAGTTGCTTTGTCTTCAAGTTTCCTAACGTGGAAACCTACACAACCAACTGCATGAGACATGCTTCAACAAATTTATTAGCGAATAAGGGCATTAACAACTATCATACGGCACGGCGTGTGACGGTTTGTATTAATCTAACAAGACTTCTTCATTTCACTAGTGAATTATATTTCTCTAGTGAATAAAGGGTAAGTTTATACGGCTGTAAAGAGTGAATAAAACGATAATTATAGGGTGATTGCGGATAATATTTATTTTCTAGTCCTATTATCATTTTGTAATAAATTGCATGTCATCCTGCACCATACATAGCGTTCCAGCTAGCAAAGTAGTTCTATAAATTTAGAGTAATAGGAGTTTTATATTCTGTTAATATTTTATAGTTGTATTTATAATACTACATTCTTGCATTAATGTGGCACATGAGACTATTTTGCCTTCAGAAATTGAACTGTGTTTTAAATTTGTTGCAAGAATGGGGAAATGTGTATAACATAGTCGTGACTTGTAAAAATTATTATCTGCTTGCAGAAAGAAAATTTCATTACGATAGTTAAGATTTATTTGATTGCTAATAGAAATTGATTTTCTTATAGAAATTTAGTAACATATTTAATTTAGATCATTCCAAACCTTATCCATTTGCAGTTCTAAATGTTGAAGTTAAAGAATTTTATCATATTTATTAAATAAGATTGAAATACCTCAATAAAATATGACAACACTTGGATATTAAGTGGCATAGATCTGTGATAGTAGTTGCTTACCAAGCATTTTTGCTCTATAATCATTGCAATCGACACAAAAATGTTATATTAGTGAGAATCTATTGGAAGTACAAGATAATGCCTTCCTTTCTGTCGCCATATTGTGAAGAAAGAAAAAATATATTAATTAAAAATATATACAATATAAATAGGTAAAATGATAACAATAATATTGATATACTTACTTTCTGACAATTTTATATACAGTTGGTTGTTAAATTCATCAATATAGAAAACATTTTTTTTTATTAAATTTCCAGCAGCATAGGAAATATAAGGTTAACTGAGGGCGCGTCAAAAAATTACCATTATATACTACATACTACTGTGTACTGCTCCCTGATGGACAAACCAACTAAGCAATTCGTAATGTGAGTACTCCTATGCAGGCTGATTAGTATAAGTATTTCCTGCAAACCTTACAGAACCGCTTAAAAAACTAAAAGGTTCTATAGAACGGTGCCCATTTTTATGGTATAAGTGTTGTAAGAATGTTTCGAAAATGTTCTTAGAACAAATATTGCTCTATAAAATTTGCTCTGCAAACGTTCTTACGATTTTTATAGAACAGGAAATTGTTAGGTGGGGTACCTTTACAGCTTTAAGAATGACACAACAAAAAAGGTCTTCTGTTGCTTAAAAATGCTTGAGAATGTATAATCGTAAAAGTTCATCTATAAGTACAGTTCAATTTTACATAATCGGAAAAGTGACATCTAAGCCGTTACTTATTTGGCATGAGGGATAAACATTTTTAATATTCTATCCTTTTCTGAATTTTTGACACATACACTGCAAATGATCCTGTATATTGCAAATCGAACAAATAATAATCATATCTCTACCTCTCATTCTAATCACGAAGATTAGCCAAGAAGTCGAAAGACTTGTGAAGAAGAAGGCGGCATATTATTATTAAGCAGGCCACATTTGCGCCCATGAACGATTACGTTGGTAGGCCCTACCCTAAGTGCAGGAATGAGGAAAACCTGGAAAACCTCATTAATTAGGGGGATGGTCAAACGTCAACCGGTAACAATATTTCGCATTAATATAAGCCAACGTTCTTCCCCCCATACCATACGCGCAGAGAGGATGTCAATCCTATCCACAAATATCTACGGTCTACAGGCCGTAAGATTCAAACCTGCGGTGGTTGGCAAATTCGATTCAAGTACTGACGCCTTAAGCGGCTCGACTACCGACCGATCCATTAGCCAGAATTTGTCTACTACTAAAGTAAGCTTGAAAACACGTGACATCTATATCAGTTTTTTTCTAACGGTTTAACTTCCACCAATATTACCCACTCTATACAAAAAGACATATACTCGTACTGTCATATTTGTCATAATGCTTTATTGTAAGTATGTGAAACTGAATTGTTTAAAAATAAACATAAAAAATAAGTGCAATCTTACCTTGTTCACATCTTCTTCTAGAAAATTTCGTTCGTTGATTCTTATCTTCTGTTGAAGTAAATATATTATCAATCTCTGACGAAGTAAGATCATCGGGATTCCTGATTTTAACCGATGGACAACAAACTAGTTCTTCTTTATCAATAAATCCACATCTTTTCAGCTCATGAGAGTGAATTCTTCTAAGCGATTCAACTGCCGGAGGACATTTTGTCACCCTCGTACATGTTCCGTCAGGTACGTTAGGTGTTTGGCAATAGGATCCCTCTGAGAAATAGACTGAATTAATACCATAAATAACATCACAATGGAAATATAATACATTAACATTATTTTCTAAAGGCATAGCTACATTAAAAATGATTCAACGAAACTGACTCGTCAAAACGCTTTTGAAATCTTAATGAGTACAGGGTGAGTCATTAATAATGGTACATAGCTTAAGGGCTGATTTTTAATGTCAAAATAATGCGATTGAGCCCAACATGCCTTATTCAGTTGTTGCTCCTTTTCATTCTAGATGGTGTTAAAGTTGAAAATATGTTTTCGATTTTTTGCTATATTTTAAGAACGTATGGACCGATTGTTTTGAAAATTTGTAGTCATATGTTTTTTGAGGTGGTAATTACGAATATGCACAGTGTTGAGGTCACGACTAGGGGGCGCTAGTTATATTGTAGTGTCGATGTAAAAATATGTCTGACTTTTTGTATTTTACACTTTTGAATTTTTTAATAAGAAACTATTAAAGTACCTTCAATTCTAAATAGAAAGTTTTTGAGATTCGATGGGAGCCGAACATCGTTCGGGTCCTATGCAGGCGTGCCCGCCATCATTTGCATCTGGAACAAATGCAGATGGCCCGACTTCTCTCTCTCCCTCATCCACATTTCACATTCATTATCAATTAGTTACATTTTCATGATTTAGTGTGGTGGCGGTGTCGTCAGTGTAGTTTATAATTATTAATAAAATTTGCTATTCACCTAAATAAAAATACTATTGAAGTTGAGTAAAGTGAAGTAGTAAAAGACCGCGGTTGTCCTCTGCTGAACAGAGCCGTGGAAAAATGTATAAAAGATATTTTAATAGACATGTGCATCTGTGTTGTCCGTGTGCGTCTGTGTTATTCGGTACTTACTGATCATGAGTAATATATTAGATTCTGATTCATAATTAAATGCGATTTGGATTATTTGGAAATATCAACGTACGAGCTCAACTTGGTTCTGCATTCAAGAACACTTTTTTGATTTTCGATCTTTATTAGGCCTCCCAAATACATTGTTAAAATTAATGACATTATGACTAAATCACCCTGTATAAATAAAAACATAGTAGTTGAAAGTGAAATCCAAGGAATATGTACAAAGATGTTCACTAAAAGAGCCATACAAATCAGCATGGCAAATGCCTGAGTAAGAGGCATTGTTGCAAGGGGCTGCCCGCAGGGAGGTGTTCTATCACCACTGATATGGAGCTTGGTCCCACAGCCTTCTGGGCCTCTTCAACTCGGAAATTGGCATCTATACCATGGCTTATGCCGATGATTTTACTATGCTGATTAGTGGAAGGTTTGAAGGGATTCTTTGCCAAAGAAACAGCTCTAAGAGCCATTGAAATGTGGTGCGAGGACCATGCTCTGTCCGTCAGTCAACTCCAGGAAGAAATGGTTTTCTTCACAAGGAAGAGGAAAATGGGGCCGATAAAGGCACCAACTCTCCTAAATACTACGTTAAGTTTCAAATTGGGTGTGAAATACCTTGAAGTCACATTTGATTCGAAGCTAACATGGAATCTTACACATACATATCCTATGAGCAGTGCCGCATGACCGTTGGTGAGACTTGGGGAATTAAACCAAAGGTGGTCATGTGGATATACACTGCCATTGTGACACCAATGTTAGTCTATGGTTGTTTGGTGGCCGAAAGTCCAGCAGACGACAGTTAAACAAAAGCTCAGTCAGGTACAAAGGATTGCCTGTCTAAGCATAACTGGAGCTGTGCGTACGATACCCACCATAGCAATGGAGGTGATGCTATGTCTACCGCCTTTGAAGTAGATGCGACAATTATGCTTCGTCTCAAAAATACTCGTATTATACCTGATGTAGGATGTGGAGAAGTTAGGAATCGCCTCTGCAGGCAAGTTTGTGCTCTCAAGTTTGTGTTTGACCCTACACGGTACATATCAGGAATGAGGAGACCGCCAGCGAAGATATACTCAACACCTTCACAAAAATGAGAGAAGGTGCAATGCCTATGCCTATCGCATGTTACCGTGGTACAAACGGAATTAGCAGGTATAATCATAACAGTCAAAGAAATTACCCGTAGACATACAACGGGCAAAACCATTAGAATCTACACAGATAGTATACAATCACTATTGATCTTACGTAATGAGAAGATAACTAGATCAGCATGGGAATGCCATCAGGCGATGGTATTGGTCTCAACCAACAACAGTGTATCTGTATGCTGGATAAAGGGACACGATCGGTGCAATGGCAATAAAGTGTCTGACAAGCAAGCTGGCTAGGAGTGAATCGGGTCTCGGCAAAAAAGCATTTTGCGTTCGGGATACAAATAATATTTTTCCAAAAACTGCAATAAAGTCAGCCAATTGTGTTATGTACAATAATTTAATTTATATTTGAAATCGTTTGAACCGTGTTTGAATCAAGATGGTTTAGGCGCGGTGCCTAACATAACGATAGCTACCTAATAAACAATTTGAAAAAGTAATGTTAGAATTATATACTGCAATTCATATTCTAAGAGTGTTTTATTCAAATGAGAAGTTGAACATTTACCAGGGGAAGTTGTAGCGTTTTCAAATGCTACTATTCTTTTTTTTTTTGTTGTCATTTTTTTTATTTAATAAATTACCTTTTAATTGAGAGAATTGCTGAAAATGGAGAATTTAAAACACAATTAAACTTCATCCTTAAGTTATAGTGGTTTTTAGGCTTTCACGGCCATTGCTGTAATTTGATACATGGTGATTTTCCGGGTTGTTATGCCGTGACCCCGGTAACCGGCAGCTACCAGAAACAGAGTTAAAATGCACATCCCTAGCATTAACCGGGATTATTTTACCTGCCCTGGTTGTTCTCGGGCTAGGCTCTGTGAGGACAGACCCGCTATCGGTGTCTCTGGGCCTGCCCATATATTGATTTCGGTTTCTATTGTTGGTATTACGACTGCTACGGTCGGAACCGTTCTTCGGATAATGGTGGTCCTCCGAGGCGTTCCGTAGCCGCCGCTGTAACTGGTCGCATCCCATGCTTCCAAACGTTTCACCGCTTGTCACTGTCGGCATCTTCAGTGGTGACTCTGCAAAAGCTTCGCCGCGACTGAGGACTGAGGAATTTTAACTCTGTTTCTGGTAGCTACCGGTTACCGGGGTCACGGTATAACAACCCGGAAAATCACCATGTACCATCCTTAAGTTATTTGCATCATTTTATTTACAAAATAAATCAATTTTATTCACAAGATATATTTTATAATTAGTAAATCCACTATCCAAATCGTTACTTCTTATATGCAGCATACACTCGTTTAAAATAACCCTGATGCGATCACGTACCTGAAATAAAGTTCTTAGATAAGAATAATATGATTCTTTTTTTGACGGCGTTCTTTCAATTATAATAATACAAATGGTCTTCTTGTTAAAATTCTCCTTTTTTGAAAATTATTATCTTCTGTCATGTTTTCTAGGTTGCCAATACGTAGGGCGCACATTGTCTCTACCACTACCAGCTGATCAGGTCAAATGGAAATTTTTCGAGGAGAACAAGCAGGAAGACGAGAGAGTGTGGTTTTGGAGGTGATAAAGTAAAGAGGGCGAGATTTTCGTCTCATGTAGTTATCACGTTTAGTGATGTTTTGAAAAATACCCCTCGAATCTACACCGACACTCACTCACAGTCTACTGAATTGCTTGAGGTCTCATCGACACTCGAAGTCTCCATTTACGTCTCCATTAGGAGTAGACTCCATGTCCTGGTGCAATACAGCCACGTGTCGGACTCAGACTATTTCGTTATATTATAGAGGATAAAAACTTAGGTGCCGAATCCCCTTCAACCGAAGGTGAGTTCTGTTTTTGTTCTGTTAGGGTCTACAAGTATTTTTTTACATTAGGATTCAAGTTCAAGTACAGGTTCAAATTCATGGTCACGTTCACTTTCACGTCCACGTCCATGCTCATCGCCATGTTTCTGTTCACGCCGAGGTTGACGCTGATAACGTCATAGAGGTTACGTAACGAGTAACCAACCGTCAGCAATTTGTGTATCCACATCGACAGAGAGGGACGTACTCCACTGATCTTTCCCTTACCCCGTTTTTCTCTTCAGGCCACCACGTCTTCAAACTAGATAAGACAATTCCGTTATACATTTTTTTTATAATAATTATAGATATAAGTTTTTATTGTTTGCGCATTACCTAATGGTTACATAACCGAAAATCAGTTTAAATGTCTTCTTGTAACGCCGAGGCATAGTACTATGTTTATGAAACAAATTTAAATAAATTAGAATTACTCCAAAATCATTTCATGTTAAAATTATACAATTTAAGCTAAATTCATTAATTTAACTACCACAATTAATCTCAGTCTATTTTTTTTACGAGTCATTATCTACGTAGCCTATAACCAATGAATTTAATATTATAACAATAAGTATATCATTTATATCTAACAATATTTTCCTGTCTACATACTTGACTGCTGAAAAAACCAAGCAGGATACACAAATTGTTCCCCTAGAATAAGTACGTAATATAATTTTTTTTGTTATACTATTTACTCGCCCTAGTTTTAATTACTCATCCTATAACAAAATTCTTTCTAAGAAACAATTTCAGTAATATAGAAACATTAGAAATAATTATATTTGCATTTATAATTTTTTTGTATAAACAACGGTTTTGATTTTCGTGACTTCTCAAAACCGATATTTTTTTTTGTTATTATCTAAGTTACGTGGCGCCCATTACATCTTTTATTTTCTTCAATATTCCCTTATCCACGACTGCTCTCCGATGAACAGCTGCCGTATAGTGAAGGTGAAGCAATATCATCCTGTAGATGAAACAAACCCTGCAAAGTATTGGAAGCGGCACAAAGTGCTTCAAAAAGTGTCCGAAGCGGTATTACAGGCATATTTCGAACATAAAATTAATAAAATTAAACCTTCAACGTTATGGTCATTATATTCCATGTTAAAAAATGCAGTGAATGCCCAACAAAATGTAAATATCAGAAAACTAATACCATATTTGAAAAGCAAATCAGGGCCCGGATTCCGTTTCTCGATTCAATATATGTCGTATCGAATAACGCGACACTGTAATCCTTTTATTGTAATGCAAATTTTATCAAAAACACAATTTATTAGGTAGACTTAATGACTAGTATTTTTCTTCTTTAATATGCTTTTAAATACAAACTTTAAATTAATTAATAAATGTAAAATATAATGACATGCACAAATATTTATTGCCACACAACATCCTGCATCTACCACATATCTAAACTGAGAAAATTAAATTTTGTTATTAAATGAGAGTTTGTGTAAATTGATATTTTATAATCCTTTTTCCCATTAAAAAATATGTCGCCCTTTGGATTACATAAAAAAATATTCATTTCATTTTTTTTTTATTTTTGAGATAAAAATATTGAAAAGTAGTCCTTCGGTCTCTAAAATGACGAAACAATAAAAAAAAATTAAAAACAAACACAGGACCCTGTCAGAAATATAAAAAGTGCTTCGAATTGTATATAATATTTAGTTTTGTTTATTTATAAAATTATGAAAATATATGTTTTTTGCAAACTAAATGTGTTTTTCTAGTTATCTCTCTGACAGTCTGCTTATGCCCGCTACAGACTATGCGTGAATTCGTGATTCGCGATGCACGATGCGTGATTCGTATGGAATTCATGCACAGTGTTTAGGGTTTTTATGAATGGATTTTTAACGAACAAGACCCTACACACTATTCGCGAATTCCTCACATATCGCGAATCGCGCATAACGAATCACGAATTCACGCATAGTCTGTAGCGGGCCTTACTGCATTCGTCGGTCGTTAGTACCGTAATAACTGTTGTGTAAAAATATGGTTCATTTTATGATTTTAACAAGAATTAGAATTATGTCAACGACGATATCATGCTTTTAATAATTAATGTAAAACCTGTATATTGAATTATTACATAATTTGAATAGATAATAATAGCACCACAAATAGAATGCTCTGTCCAACGGACTAGACCTATACAGGGTGAATCTTAAATAAGTACAAATATTTTAACCAGCAGTATAGTTTTGTGTGTAGAACACATAATTAATAGTTTTTTTTACAAAAAAATCAGAAATAAAAAAGTGAAATTTTAAATAAATTTCGTAATTTTTCAGCAGAAAACTTGTTGAGGACCGCTGGCCTAGACAGACCCTTCATACTTTTATGAGTCATACTGCTGCAGACTGAACGTGTGGTTCACAGTGTTGCCAGTATTACACAAATGTCTTTGCTTCAAGGAAGAAAAAATCTCAACTTTTAGCGAATTTTGTCAAGTGTAACATTTTATATTATTTTTTATTATCAAACTGTCATTGACTGTCATGACAGATTATCGGAAGCCCAAGTCAAACTTGTTAACCCCACATAATGCATGTAAATAGCAATAAAATTTGCTAAAAGTTGACATTTTTTCCATTTTAAATAAAAAACGCGTGCATAGTTTTTCGTTATTCTACATAAAATAACTTAAGGAAATTGTGTTTTGTGTCCCTTTATAACAGTGTACAATGACATTTAACTTGTGAAATGTGGATTACTGATTAAATAGTTAATTTTTTAACAAACAGTTAAGCTTGTGTGCACGTTTATGTATAATTTTTGAACATTGGACATAGTAATATCACGTAATATCTTCCTAAATATTTTACGGTAGTATTGAACTTGCGGAAATTCATTTTTAATCGTTGAAGTATAGTAAGGTTAGTTCAGATGTTAAAATTTATGTTAATATTGCTGCGTATCATACTACATACCCAATTTTACTGTACTTATGCTTAAAACAAGTATTTTTAAAATAGAACTATTACGTTAAAGGAAACGTAATATTTATATTGGAGGAGATATGGCAACCTCGCAGCAAATCATATGTTTCATTACGTTGTTGGATGAAAAATCAGCCAGCGGTCCTCAAAATGTGGGTATTTTTTTAAAAAATTAATATCTCCGTAAATATTAGAAATTTTTAAAAATGGCTTTCACTAGACTGATTTAAATGACGAACTACACCAGCAGTTAAAACATTTGTACTTATTTAAGATTCACCCTGTATAATAAGTATTTTCACTCGCTAAATCCGAATCTGGAGTATATTTGACCCCATCGCCCTAGGTTCAAGATCAAAGCGAAGTATAAATATACAAGTGGACCAAATTATCATACATTTGTGTATTTGGGGTCGCTGAATCTAAATCCGAGATTTATTTAACCCTATCAGGTCATCTTCAAGTTCATTCCAAGGTCAAATCGAAAGATAGATATGCAAATCGCCAAAATCATCGTACATCTCTATTTTTGGGGTCGCTGGATCCGAATTTGGAGTTCATTTCAATTAATTTTATACAATCCTTCTTTTCGTCCTCTTTCTTGTATATTTGTTGTGAGCATCCATCGGTAATCAGCCAACATATGTTTATTCTACCTGTTTATTCAAGTAACCCAGTTTCCTATAGTTTTCCACCATTTACGCTACTTTTGCCCTCAGATTCTTAAAATGATGAGAGACGGCAATGGTAGCACCATAAGCGATTGTAATAAAGTTGCCAGTGAATTTGGATGTTTTTCTACTGTAGCACAAAATAAAGTTAAAGAGCATTTTGGGGCAAATCTTTCTTTACCTTGTACAATTAACGATAACTTTGTAAACTCAATGGTCTTTAAAGATGTTGCGGCCGAGGAGGTGCATGACATTGTTTCACAACTTAAAAATAAAAATTCAAGCGGTTATGATGGTTTAACAGTTAAATTAATAAAAAATATAGAAATAAATATCTTAGAGTCTTTTATTTATTTGATAAATAAATCAATTAAAACTGAAATACTTCCTGATTGTCTTAAATTAGCAACCGTTATACCTCTATTAAAAAAGGTGATCCATGCTAATTAGAAAACTACCGTCAAATTTCTTTGCTGATTGTTCTGTCTAAAATACCTGAAAAACTAGTGTATAACAGAATAACGTCTTTTGTTGAAAACAATAATCTACTGACTACATCTCAGCATGGTTTTAGATCTAATAAATCGGTTGAGACGGCATCCTGTCACCTACTTGAAAATGTATATCAATGTCTGGATGTTGGTAAGTATGTAGTTTCACTTCTGTTTGATCTCTCCAGAGCATTTGACACTGTCGATAAAGAGATTTTAAGTCAGAAATTATATACCCTGGGTATAAGAGGTAGCATTCTTGCTTGGTTGACTTCATACAAGGAAAATAGATCTCTAGTAGTCAGTGTTAATGAGAAAAAATCTAATCTATTTTTTTAATAGTGTTGCTCTTGGGGTACCTCAGGGCTCCGTACTGGGCCCATTACTGTTTATGCTCTATGTCAATGATCTGCCATCATACATTGAGCACGGTGATGTAACAATGTTTGCTGATGACACAACGATTACTGTGTCGGCGAATACACTAGATGAGCTCAGAAAAATGATATGTAATGTGGTGGAATACCAGAGAAATAAACTCGTTCTAAACAAACTTTATGTCTTATGAAGGTATCATGTCAGATTCAGTGAAACTTCTTGGCACCATCCTTGATTCTAAGCTCTCCTGGTGTAAGCATGTTGACCATATAGTCAGCTAAATAAAGAATACTCTTGATCAAGTGGGCTTAATTATTGTTTATTATTCCATGGTATACAGTCACATAGCATTTAACATTCTTGCTTGGGGTAGAGGTAGTGAATGTGAAAGGGTATTCATATGCCAAAAGAAAATTGTAAGATTACTTTTCAACTTAAAAGTTAATGTGAGTTGTAGGAAGGTGTTTAAGGATAAACGAATTCTCACAACATCTTCAACCTATATTTTAAATGCTTACTTTTTACGAAGAATAACATAAGCCACTTTAAAAAACGGACAAATTTTCACAACTATACTACAAGACACGGGGAACTGCTCACTATTCCTACTCACCATACAAGCGCTTTTAAAAAATCGCCATATTATAATTGCATAATTATGTATAATGCTCTTCCTAAGAAAATCCGATGTATATCTGATTACCGTAAATTTAAAAGTAAGACGAAACACTTTTTATCAGTTAGAGGGTTTTATAGTGTCGATGATTTTGTAAGTGGTAAGTGATGCTAACTGTGGCTTTTATTGTTTACTTTTACTGTTGCTATCAATTTTCACCGCAGTTTTCACTCATGCATGCATATGTTTATATATACATGTATAATTAGATTTGTAAATTATAAGTTGTTGTTAGTGGTTCTACCGTATCATCTGTTCTTTTTATTATACTGTCATCAAAATGCGACAAGGCTGAGTTTCAATTGAGTCGAACCATAAAAGCCTAAATTATAGGGAAAAAGTAGCGCAAATAGTGGAAAACTATAGAAAACTGGGAACTGAGTTGCTTGATTAATCTGAAATTACATTTCATGAATTCCATATTGACTAGTTTCCACAAAATGCGCTTTCAGTAAAGAACAAGGAGAACAATTTCATCGGGACTTGAAAAATGCAGAGCGTTACCAAAAGGAAATGGGATAAATATATGCTAGGTGATGCTCGCCAGTGTTATACCAGAAAGACAAAAATATAAAAGACATCCATTGCACAGATCCTTTAATGTAAGAGAGGTAGCATAAAGAAAGAGAATGAATAGCACACGTTATAAACCTACAAAACCGAAAACCCTCAAACTTGCGATGATTGTTACTGTATAAAATTTATTATTCGCAAGATATATGATGCTGTTAAATAAACTCCAAATTCAAATCCAACGAGCTCAAAAATATAGACGTACGATAGTTTTGCCCATTTGCATATTTATCTTTCAATTTGACCTTAAAATGACCTTGAAACTGACCTGATAGTGTTAAATGAATCCCCGATTCAGAGTCAGGACCCCAAAAACACGATGGTTTAGTTCACTTGCATATCTATCTTTCGATTTGACAGTGAAATAACCTTGAAACTAACTTGATCGGGTAAAATGAATCTCGGATTCAGATTTAGCGACCCCAAAAACGATAATCTGATAAACTTGTATATGTATCTTTCGTCGTAATTTTGGAACGACGTTGAACCTAGGGCGATGGAGTTAAATGGACACCAGATTCGGATTCAGCGAGTAAAAATACATAATGTATAGGTCTAGTCTATCGGAGCTACCACTTTTTTTGTGGTGTTCTGTAAGTATATAAATTTTTCAAAGAAATAATAATAAATAACTTTTGCAGTAATAGCAATATTACTGTGATGCATAAAATTGTAAGAACACACTTGTATAATCATTATAAACTAGATTTAACTAATTCCTATTATAACCATAAGAAATAGTCTCATATAGTATACACAAATTTAATTAAGATTATAATAATTTTAATACTTGTTATAATAATTTTTTCTCAAAGTATTATAATGTATACTTTGTGGACGGCCTCTTTTTCTTCTTGCACTCGACAATTTCTCGATAAACTCACAGTACCACTGTATGAGAACCCGTATACGATTTTGTTAGTACACAGCAGATGCAGAAAATATAATAATGAAACAGATAAAAATATTACTTTTTTCTACATGACTTGGTAGCCTGTAAACTATTTTATACTCTGGAAAAGACATGTATAATTGACAAGGAAAATTTCCTAAAGTCTATGTTAAAAAACATTCGTTGAAAATTGTGTTTGAAACCAGCATCGTTAACAAAATAAATCCCTATAATCTCTATAGATTTTCCTAAAACGGACTTCAATGGGGGCAAATCTCGTGCTTTCATAAATGACCCCATTGAGATACCCCGCTAGCAAGAACTGCTTAATATGCTGTTGGTCACAGTACGGGTATATTTGAATAAGTCTCAATTTCGCAGTTGTGTGCCATAATCAGTGGCGTAGCCACGGGGGGCGCTTGGGGGTCAGAACCCCCCCCCATGGGTTGGGTTGGTTGGGTCATATAGGTAATATCTCACTACAAACCTACAATCACTCTATTCTCCAAGATTTAGCAACGCGGTCAGTAAACTAGATCTCCTACGGAAACCTTACCTGCTACTAAGTTCTAATCTTATTTTTGTCATTTTTGTAACAAATATTGTTCGTACCTGTTTATTATTTACATGTTTAAGATGAGATTGTTTTTTATTTACTTTTTATTGTTTCAATTTATTAGAAATTATTTATTTTTTTTATTGAAAAAATCTAGTTTGAAATACTTTGTTCACTGACCCCCCCTTGTCAAATTTCTGGCTACGCCACTGGCCATAATACATATAGAAATATCTATATAAAATGGCCAAGATGATGGCCACGAGCTCTACTGACTCCTCCCCCCTTTTTAGATGCCCATGAAAACACAAAATGAGATAACAAGTATTGTATATACATAGGCATACTACTTTTTTACAAAAACAGCACCTGCAGACGAGTTATTTGTCCCTAAACAATTGATGTGCAATAGTATTTGCGTTACCTCTCTATACAGTCTTTTAGTCCTCGTACCTCTATGTTTTGTACACTAACATTTTTATATAAACAACATAAAAGGATATAAGTCGAGTCATAAAATTGAACATTTGATCCTATCAGAAAATGGAAATAATAAACAATTTCGTCTAGGAAAACGTACGCCATTATATAAAAGCTATATTATAAGTTTGTCTTTTAAAATTTCTAATCACTGCTGAAACATTATTCCTCGGATTAGATTTGGAATGTGGATTTTCCACTACTCATAATACGTATTTCTGAATTTATTTACCCCGTTGTGGGTAAACCTTGCCAGATCAGCCTTTGAAGCGGACTTCGTAAAATGTTTGCCATGGTTTTGTTGTAATACCTTTGGAAACATTTCTCATAGAAACAAACATAGTACATAGAGACGGACGAAACTGATCTTCGCATAAAGTTTTCCATACATTGCGGTAACTGTGCTAAAAAAAACACACTAAATTATGTGCAATTTGTCCGGTGCTTGCTACATTGTCAAAAATCTCCAAAAGGTCTTCATCAACATGACATATACGGAATGGTCTAGATTGTCTTGTTATCTTGATAATTTCTCCCAAAAAAAGTTCAAACATGAGACACATCTCAATAACTAGGTATTTGATAGCAAATTTTTTTTCTAACTTTGATATTGAGAAATAAACTTTTAAACTTTTAACTGATATGTACATCAAAAAGCTCTGTTCTTGTTTTGAAATACTGGGCGTACGGTTAAGGTCGGCTAGCGACTGTATCTCGGAAACTACTTGTTTTACAGCTTCCGGAAAAAAATATTGAAAACAAAAGAAACTCCGAGAAGTCTATTAAAACTATTTTGTTTATTCAAATTTTACCGCTAGATGGTAAACTTTTAAATCCAAATTGAAAAGTGAAATTCTTTCCTTAAATTCAATAGTGAAGATATGTTATCTTGAACTGTTTTGGACTCTCTTATTGACACTTTACAATTTTTTTATTTGACAAATTGCTATATCTCTTAAAGTAAGAGGAAAGACAGAATCGTATTGCAGAAAAAGAAACGCCCGACTACGTTAACTGATTCTAGCAAACTTGATTTTGTTTTAAAGATGCTTTATATCCAACAATACTTAAGTTTTTTATATATTTATAGGTATTAATAATAGGTATTTTCCAACAAGCATTTTCTGACATATTCACTGACTAGATTATAGAAATGGAAAGTAAGTAACTTTATCTACTCCTATTAATTTATATATTAATTATTCAACTGCTTTTGAGCAATTAATAGTATCAATAAACAAATAGCGTAAGTTTTTATAGTGAGTTATTATAACTCACTCTGGGCTTCTAAAATGATAATTCGATATGTAAATAGTGTACGCAGTAAATTCTTGGAAATTTTTAAACCGATAAATACATTCCATTGGTGTAAAATGGAAAGAATTTAACAAGTGGAAAGGAATGAATAATTAAAAGATTTTAAAATTATTAAATTGACAACGCCTCTTAGTAGGCGGAACTGTCAATTATTATCATTGAGGGGACTAATGTCATTTGATATTTTAACAAAATAATTTTGACGTTTTCAAATCAATTTCTAATAATAGTCCTAAAAAAGATGAATGTTATAGTCATAGATAAAGTATAGTATTCAACTTGCGGTAATGGTCATAACTCACTTGATGAATTACAGTACTCGCCTGCGGCTTGTTGACCTGCATTACCGCTCGTTAAGTAATATACTATTATACTGTATTACATGAGATATGTAATGTTTATAAATGAGTAATTTCATTTTGTGTAAAGATTTTCAGCTGGAAGTAGAGAAGAATTTGTGTACTCTTTCATTTCAGGTATGGAAAATGATTTAGACAATACACAACATATAGGAATGAAATGAATGAATGAATGAATGAAATACCACAAAAATGTTGATACATCTTTACACAATGAAAAAAAAAGATGTTGGAACTTTTAAAATAAAAACCATAAAAATCATGTGGCAACAAATATGCGAAACACTCAATGAAACGTTTAAATTAAATTTAACTCCCAGCCAATGTGAAAACAGGTGGAGGGTTCTGGAACGAGGATATAAAAAATTCATTGATAATAACACCTCTACAGGACGCGGCAGAAAATACTTCGAATTTGAAAAAGAAGTGAACGAAGTATTTGGAAAAAAGACGATTGTTTTCCCAGAGTTATTACTGTCGGCAGCTACAGTTGCTTCATCTATTCACGAGGAGCTACAATTACAAGTTGATGACTCTACAAACAAAAATACCGATGAACAAAATTCATCAAAAAAGAGAGTTACACAAATTGTAAAAGAGAAAACAGGAGAGCATATCTTATAACCTCTCATTTTATGTTAAAAGGAAAAGCAAAGCAGTTATTTTTTTAATATTTATACCCAAATTTACAGTGGAAAATTTCTCATTAAATTATTTCTAAACTCCTGGGCATTGCCATTATCATCTTCTTCATCACTGTCACTTTCTGCAAGTAGCTGTGCAGGTAGCTCTGGAACTGGTTGTGGAGGTTGTTCGGAAGTACACAAGCTACCCTAATCATATGTACAATGAATGGAATTGATTTTAAATTTGTGTGATAAAGTTGCCTAAATTTCTGCTTTAAAACTCCAAAAGTATGTTCAATGACATATCTATTTCAGGCATGTACTAAATTGTAATTAATTTGCCTTCGCGTTAGGTTACCTCTATTTTAAAAAGGGGTCATTAATTTTCTTTTTAAAGGATAAGCACTATCGCCTAGTAAAAACATGTTTCCACATTTTTCTTCGAGGTGCTGATTAAGTGATGAATTTCTAAAAACCCGGCTGTCATGTACAGATCCGGGATAACCAATAAAAACATCAATTATTTTTAGGAAATAGTCGCAAACAGCCTGCATCTATAATTGGAGAAAATATATAAAATTAAATATATCCATTTTATACAACACTTGCTTACTTGAATCTGCATCATTTTGTGGTTTATTAATTCTGATGTGTGTTCCATCAATAGCTGCAAATGCTCCTGGAAATCCATTATCAGCAAAATGTTCTTGACTTATATTTCAATGTTCTTGTGTTGGCCATGTAATAATTTCAGGAGAAATATTGCCTATACATAATATCACTCTGCCTAAGATTCTATGTAAAGAACTTATTGTTATATTAAATCTGTCAGCAACATCAACAAAGCTGACAGTTTCATGCCCGATGTATAAGGAGATAAGAACCTACAAATTTTTTAGTAAAAGTGTTTTCTTTTCTACTAGATAATAATTTTTTATATTTATATACCATTTTGTCTTATTTACTACTTACTTGATCAAGAGCTGAAATATTTTCATATAGTCCTGAATGATGTTTGTAAAAGTTACTATTTGCAAATCTTTCTGCGATGTCTGCCACTGCAGTACAGCTAAAGAGGAAATGCTCAAAAAATGTAGTATTGTCATAGCGTGGAATGACTTATTCTTCTATTAAAAAATTAATCTATTTTATAATATTCTTCAAAAACAATTTAAATAAACACCTACCTAGATATTTCAAATTTTTCGCATTTTTTTTAGCATTTCTATTTCTTTATCAGATGAAGAAGAAACTTCTTCATAACCGTCACTTTCTTCGATATCACTCATTTTTTGCTTTTAATTTTTTTTAGGTTAAGTTGTTAAATGTGTAAATTTTTAGGTTAAATATACGATCCAAATAAAGATTCATATAAAAGTTTCCTGATAGATTTCGTTATGGATTAATACCAAAGTTTGTTGGTATGATTTTTCAAACTATCAATTGAACGTTAGTGGCTTGTTAGAATAGTCGAGGCAATAAACTAGTAAAAAGTCCAAAAGTTCTAAAACTAGTTGTGGTCGGATTCAGCACCCCAAAAAAACCCCCATAACGATTTTCGGTTCGCCTTTTTTGATTGTGTCAGGAAAAGCCACGGAGATGACGTTTAGGGTCAGATTCTGGTGCACTAGGTGTCGGGGCGTCGTTTCCGAATTGAAATTCGGATTCAACGCCTCACAAAACGCCCCTATTATGGTTTTCGGGTGGTTTTTGGCACTCTTCTGAGGAAAATTCTTGGAGATGACGTCCGCGTCCAGGTTCCGGCGCACCAGGTGCCCGTGGGATGTTCGCCGATGTCAGATTTGGATTCAGCGATCCAAAAAAAACCCCGGGCGCCGAGTTTCTCTTCTTTCCCGCGTGATTTGTGGGAGAGTTCCACGGAGATGACGTTCATCGGCGGTCCTGAGCTCCAGATATTCGGGGGGTCAATTTGAACATCATATTCGTGATCAGCGACCTCGAAAACCTCCGATTAATCGATCTGGGCCAGTTCTGACACTTATTTACCAAGTTTTGACATCTTCCAAGAGGCCTCTCAAATAATGCCTTTTTTAATGCATTTTTGGCTGCAGCAATTCAATTTCCGACTTGTCAGAAATTCCATGTTGCCACATTTTTTACAAATAATTTTTGGAAGAGAATGCAGAAAACCGCATTCCGATCCGTCCACCACAACTAGTCTTAGAACTTTTTTAGTTCATTGCCTCGACTAGAATGGCTTTTCAGTATTGCGCAGAATCTTGACGTACAGAAAGCAGTACATGGTACTTGTTGGAAAATACCTAATATTGTGTGAAACTAACTACTCTGCGGACTAAAGCCCCGATCAGCGTTGAATTACACCCACAATATCCATCCTTGAACAAACACAAAAACAAAGCTTTATTCAATAATTATCTAAAAAAAATAATCTAGGTTAATAAATTTAGCTACATTATTTTTTTTAGATAATTATTGAATAGAGCTTTGTCTGTGGAATTGTTCATTAGCATACCTAGATGTTTGGTATAAGAGAGCATACATATGACTTCTGACTTCATTGATAGGAATTGTAGGAGATTTGATTTATATTAGCTTAAAATATACAGTAAAAAAAACTTAAAGTTTTTGTTTAGGCTTAAACCACCAGATGGCGTAATTTGGTATCTTTAGAAAGTTATAAAATATTTTAGCTCCTAAGTTTGGAAAATAGCTGCTTCCGGTTTGTGTCATTTTTTAAACAATTTTATAAGATATTAAAATAAAGAATATAGTTTTTTTCATAGAAAATTGAGTAAACTTCTAAAGATGTCAAATAACTCCATCTAACGGTACATACTTAAACAGAAACTTAAGTTTATTTATTATTTTAGTTAATTTTTAAAGTATCAATAGGAAAGTTCAAAACTGGTTAACATAACATACCTTCTCTATTGATTTTATTGATAAAATCTCACTTTTCCATTTGGACTAGCGTCAAAATTTGAAACTGGAAAATCAATTTAATAGATTTCTCTAGGTTATTTTTGTTATCAATATTTTTTTTTGAAGCTGTGGACGAGTAATTTCCGAGATACAGCATCTAACTGATCTTAACGGAGCACCTGATTCAATTTCCTTGATTGATAAAAGTGGGAAAACTCATCTAAACTGGATTTTTGCATTATGGAGTAAAACGTTTACTATACTTTAATTAAGATAGGACTAATAAGCTAATTTTTGAAAACATATTAATATTCCTTTGTCTTTTGCGATACCTACTAAATTTCCGAAATACCAGCATTTATTAATTCAACACAACCTTTATTTTTTAGTTTATCAAAAAATTGGGGGCTAAGTGCACACACATCTTTTATTAACACTGCACAAAGTTCATATATATGAAATTTTCACTACATTCTTAATTTTACTATAATCGAAAATACGTAAATTCCCAATTGTTGCATATAAATTTCTTCAGTAAAATATTTCATTACACCCAGACAGAAACTGTGTAAACATTATGAAAGTATGGTTAACCACATATCTAAAACGAAATAAAATGAAGTTATCATCTTAACCGGTTACCAGCTGATAAACAGTGGCTCACTTTAAAAACCAATTAGTCATATTCTTTTGAAGAAATAATTAATCTTTCTTGGAGATGTGTCAGAATTTTAAAAATGCCTATACCTACATTAAAGGAGAGAAATGCATGATTTTTCCAGAGGTGCAAATTTGTAGCCAAAGGGCTACGAAATGTATATACTATTTTTTCACTACCTTTGGTTCGAAAATTAAATATTTAAAAAATTGCATAATTTTTCCAAATACGTACAGAAGAAGGAATGTATTATTTTAATCGAAACGGCGTTTGTCCTAGACAATTTCGTGGAAAAATAAGTCAAAAGCGGTATTTAAAAATTTAATTAATTTAGTTAATTTGTCATTTGTGATATTACTAGGTGTAGGTACAAGTATTCTTCTAATGTGCTCCTACCATTTACGTGATGTAGGATGTTATTTGAGGCATTTATAAAATTTTGCTATCTGACTTCACTATTACTTGTTTTATTCTGAAAACATAATAAACAAAAGTAATAAATAAAGATTTTTTTTTTAAATATTCATAAAGAATAAATTGAATCAGTAGTAAATAGCAATCAAAATGTATTCAGTTAATTTAAAAAAATTAATAAATGCTAATTATCATTATTCATTACTTTTTCTTATTATTTTTCAAATTAAATTATTTTAATGTGAAATCAGATGGCATAATTTTATAAATACTTCAAGTAAAACCATCTATCTGGTACCCTTCTGGTACTTACCCAACAGCATTGTCGCCATAATTGTCTCGAGCGAATGGCCATTGTTGCGTATCTCCCCTATACAATGATTTGGATATACTGTATTCAAGTAATGACGTACATTAATGCTAAAATGCAATTTCTGCATGAAGAGCAGGTAACTCTTCCTATAGAAAGTGGTAAGATTCGCCATTTAATCGTAATGGGAGGAAATATGGACCAATTAAATAATCATTAAATACTCCAAGCCACACGTTAACCATGGGCGTATCTATGATTTTATCTTGGAGGGGGTAAAGTTGTAACAGACTAAAGACTAAATAAAGACTTTTGTTAAATAAAAGAAGTTAATATCCAATATCAATAATAAAATATAAATTAAAAATATATGCATTGCAGCAGTATTATAAAAATAAGAGATAATGGAAATTAAATTAGTTTTTCTATTTTTTTACTTGCATATCAATAATTGAAATGTCTAACTTAATATGTCTATGTATATGTAGAATAGCAAGGACTTTTTATGAACAGAATAGGGAAAGAGAAAGTTTTCGCCGGGGACGAAAGCATATTTAAAAATATTGTATTTTTCTAGATCAGAGTTATTTTCAGCATTCATATATGCAGCAACATCAAGCAAAATTACAGAATTTTAGCTTGAAAGTCACATTAGTAAACGCTAAATATTGCTTATAGAAATATTACTTATTACACAATTTAATATTGTTTGCATGCGATTATCAAGTAATTGAAATTACAAATACTTCACCCCTGTTTTATTACATGGAAAATTATAAAGTAATGTATTTCATTTCAGTAAGCTTCTTGGTAATTACCCCCCCCCCCTATGGATACGCCCCTGACGTTAACAGAAAATTGATGTTGAAAATGTCCTTAAAAAAATCTATATGAATTTTCATCAGCCCTAAGTAATTGTTATAAAAAATTCGTATAGAATATCTTGAAAAACTAGACGCTATAAAATGTTTCGAGGTAGTAGCGACTGTACACATTGATTATGAAACGGATACAAATGCTGCTCTTTTAGAATTTTAAATACGGTGAAGTTGCTTACATTCAATATGTTGGCATTTCTCGAATGCTTGTTTCAGGTGACTCCGAAACTATATCGAGAACTGCTTCTTCTAGTTGCACAGTTCGTACTTCTCGAGGGCGCCCACAGTCAGCAGTTCATTTCATAAATGTACCATTTTCGCGCAAATGTTGGTGGGCGAGCAAGTATTGTGTATCCTACGTTCTTGATACAACTCAGCATTCAGTCGTCGAGCTTGCAGAGCCATTATTTCGACCATAGGCAAAATGCATATCTGCCATTTCCGCATTTGTACAATTTTCCATAATTTTTTTTAAGACAAAAATGCTAATACTGACAGCCACCTACTAGATAATGTAGCAATAGAAATTAAAGATACAGAATACACAAAATATATTTTATTTTTCTCCTCAAAAACGGTACATCCTACGAAAAAAATTGAAGAGACCAATTTTATTCAGACTTGATTGCGGATGTCTAAAAAAATATCAAAAGTCAGTGGTGTACCATTTTTTTATTAAAAAACGTTGTGGCATTCTCGCACGAACATCGCTGGTGCAAGTAGAAGTATTCGGATCACTCCGAAAAATTGCACATTTATCCCTACAAAGCGTGTTTCAAATTTCGAGTCAATATCTTTAAAACTTTGACATAATTAATAAAAATAAATAAAAAATTAAAATTTAAACATTGTATCTCGGAAATGAAGCATATTTCGACCAACGTTTATATGATTCTTTTTTACAAAAAAACACCCCCTAAAATATTTCACACTTATTTACAAACACCCTGTATATCGAAATGTTTATTCTAAACATCATTAATAGAAAAAAATGTGTTATTAAATATTTATCTGGAAAACTGATGAATGATGTGCCTCTTAATTATTATGAGAACTATTTTTTATTTTCTACAATGGTTTTAAACAATGGACACTTTTCTACATAGCCTATGGTGAATGTGTAATAATTATTTTTGTTTAAACAAGATTGAATTTCAGAAATGTTACAATAAAAATACCTAACATTTAATCAGTAGCAGTTGATCCATATATCCGCAACCGTTACTTTGCGGACCCATGTTTATTAAGACTTTTCTGCTTATTTTGGTTCATACCTCCTGAAATATTTTACATTCTTTTTTAACACCCTGTATATGAGTTAGATAGAGTTTAAAAGGTCATTACTCAATATCAAAGTTAGAAAAAGAACTTACTATCAAATACTTACTTATTGATATATGTCCCATGTTTAAAATTTTTTAGGAGAAATTATCAAGATAACAAGACAATCTATATCATTCCGTATATTTCATGTTGATGAAGACCTTTTGGAAATTTTTGACAATGTAATAAGCACCAGGCAAATTGCACACAATTAAATGTTTTTTTATCACAGTTACCGCAATGTATGGAAAACTTTATGAGACGATTAGTTTCATCCGTCTCTATATACGGCGTGTTTGTTTCTATGAGAAATCTTGTCAAAGGTATTACACAAAACAATGACAAACATTTTACGAAATCCGCTTCAAAGGCTGATCAGGCAAGATTTACCCACAACGGGGTAAATAAATTCAGAAATACGCATGTACGAGTAGTGAAAAATCCACATTCCAAATCTAATCCGAGGAATAATGTTTCAGCAATAGAACTTTTAAAAGACAAACTTATAATATGGTTTTTATATAATGACGTACTAACACGTTTCCTAGACGAAACTTTTTATTATTCAAAATATCTGATAGGCTTATATGATCAAATGTCCAGTTATATGACTCTTGACTTATATCCTTTTATGCTGTTTATATAAAAACGTTATTGTACAAAAATATAAGAGGATTTCAAAGTATAGACTATACAGGGCGATTCAGAACTTATCTAAAAAAAATGGGCATGAAAAATGGAGCCAATATCGTAAAAAAAAAGTTTGTAAAATCATTATAGTTAGCGAGTAAAAAATTATTGAAGTTCGAATGTTGAAATGTGATTACGTTTTGTAGGTGTTAACCCTTTTTGTGATGCGAGTCTTTACATTAGTTTTTCAAGTGTCAAAAATGGCTTACGTGTAGGCAACTGGGAGTTGATGGATAACTTTTTAATTCATGGCGATGTGAAAATGCTTTAGCAGAACGATTTCCCTGTAAACATGTGCCAAATGCAGCTACTTTTACCGCGGTATGCAGCAAGTGCAAGTGTAGTGCAACGCGAGGGAAATTTGAAACCGAATCGTGGAAGAGATGGATGTCCAGGACGTCAGCAGCAGTGTGGCGAATGAGCGTCAATTATATCCGTACCATGTACAGCGTGTTCAAGCATTCATACCAAGGGATTGCACGAGGAAGACCGTTACCATGACCGCCATGATCTCCTGACTTTAAATAATTTGAATTTTGTGGGTATATTTAGCTACTATTCATAATTTACGCAAACGTAACCAGGCAGCAACTATGCCAATAACTTACGAGTTCAAAACAAGACAAGAAGCAGAAACATTTGTGTTAGTTTGTAGAAACTGGGTAAGACGGACCCAAAATTGCAGCAGTTGAATTTTCTGTATAAAATAGGTGTTATAAAATATAAATTATTTCTTTCCTTGGGAATTTTTTTCAATTTTTTGTCCGGGTCGCCGATTTGCCTTGTCAGGTTTTACAGTTGACCAGTTTGCAGTGACATGCAAAAGTATATTTTTAAATCATTTTGAACTGGCCTTTTTGATTTTTTTACAATAATTTTGTTTCAAAGTTCTGAACCACCCTGCATAGTACCCTAAGAAGATGTATGACAAAATATTATACAGGGTGAGCCAATAGTGTGTGGACGGAAGGTTGTGGTTATACTGATATATATTTTTAAAATCTGCTGTTGGTGAGGGGTGGGGGGTAGTAAGAGCTACAAACTAAAATATTTTTACTGGAAATCCTAGACATATACAGGGTGATTCATATGAAAGTTGCATTTTTTTAAATGGAACCCCCTGTATATTATTGCATATTTGGATTCCTCGGTCAATTCTAGTGTGACTTCATGTACCATACTTAGTGCCTAAAACGTACCCTTTGGACGTTATTCGATATTTTGTCAAAAAGTTCATGTCTAGAAACACCTGAATATCAGAGGTGGGCGGCAACGTAGGAGTCTGTGATTGGGGGAAATTATTGACCACCCTCCATACTACCAAAAGCTATAAAGTCAATTATGAACTCTGTTTGTTATGGCTGATATCGTCGCTCTAATTTTGAAATCTTCAATCATGGATAACTTGATTTTTTTAAATGGAACCCACATATTTTTTTTCACGTCACCAGATAACACATTTCATTACCATTCACCCGATATAAAGTTATCTGTATTTATCTCTAATACTTTTCTTCTAATCCACAATTACCTTTCAACTATGATGGATTTATGCAAACCAATTGATTTTAACTAAATTGAAAAATAAATAAATATGATGGCTTTCAACTATGATGGATTTATGCAAACCAATTGATTTTAACTAAATTGAAAAATAAATAAATATGATGGCAGCATTTATTCATGCTAATTAATAATTAAAGTGATTTTTTATTAAAAATGACTTATGTTTATTCAGTTTAATTCAATTGGTCTCCATAATATCACATTTAGTTTCTTTCAAGCACTCGGGAGTAAAGTTGGCCATAGAAAACAACCAGTAGGTTTCATTATAATTATTTATTAAATAGTAACACAAATAAATGAACAAGCATTACAAAAAACTTCACAAAAACTACAGTGATTTAGTAAATAAACAGTAAATAACAACATAACTTCAAAGTAAATGTTCAAAGTGACGACCTTCTTCTTGAATACAAATGTGAATTCTTCGGCGAAAAGAATCTTGAACTTTCATTAACATTTCTGGGGTGATAGTTGTAAGAACATTTCTAATTCTGATTTTCATATTTTCAGCTGTCGTTGGTTGTTCAATATACACTTTTTCCTTTTTCCACTTTAATTATTAATTCGTATGAATAAATGTTAAATGTTAAATCATATTCATTTATTTATTTATTTTTCAATTTAGTTTAAATTAATTGGTTTGCATAAATCCATCATAGTAAAAAGTAATTGTGGATTAGAAGAAAAGTATTAGAGATAAATACAGATAACTTTATATCGGGTGAAAGGTAATGAAATGGGTTATCTGGTGACGTGAAAAAAATATGTGGGTTCCATTTAAAAAATCAAGTTATCCATGATTGAAGTTTTCAAAATTGGAGCGACGATATCAGCCATAACAAACAGAGTTCATAATTGACTTTCTAACTCTTAGTAGTATGGAGGGTGGTCAATAATTTCCCCCGATCACAGCCTCCTATGGTGTCGCCCACCTCTGATATTCAACTGTTTCTAGACATCAACTTTTTGACAAAATATCTAATAACGTCCAAACGGTACGTTTTAGGCACCAAGTATGGTACATGAAGTTACACTAGAATTGACCGGGAAATCCAAATATGCAATAATATACAGGGGGTTCCATTTAAAAAATGTTACTTTAATATGAATCACCCTGTATATGTCTAAGAATTTCAGAATAGCTATTTATGATATACGTGTTAAAAGTAAGATTTTATTTTGTGAGTGAAGATGATTAAAAAACGAGCGTAACGAGTTTTTTAACTTCACGAACAAAATAAAATCACTTTTAACACGTATATCATACACTATTTTTCTACAAAACAATCGGAAGAACTTTAAACTCAATAAAAATAAGAAATCAAAAAATACCACACAGATCGCAAAGTTTATGAACCAAAATTTTCATAGCAACCAGTGCTGTTGTTAGTTACGGAAAAAACGCAAAAATATTGACAGCATTTTCTAGTAATATTATAAGTATAATGAATAATCTCGATAATGAGCGTAACGAATCCATCCCTGTTGAAATCGAAGAAGCCGGCGAAATCAAAGGAACAGTACGAAATCGCTTATAGACGCTTTTCGGAATGGTGCAACATTAAAAAAGGTCCCTGGGAAATGTAACGAAAGTGTTTTACTGGCATATTTTGAGGAAAAAGCCAAGATATGGAAATCGTCAACGCTGTGGTCAAATTATTCCATCATCAAAACTGTTAAAAATAAAGCAAGATCAAGATATAAGCAAACATTATAAACTTATTGCTTTTTTAAAACGGAAGGGTGAAGGATATCAAACAAAAAAGTCAAAAGTTTTGACGAAGACGAATATCGACAAATTTCTCACAAAAGCAGACCATACCAGATACTAAAACGAAAGTGCCTCGGACTTTCAGTGTTGTTGGTAAATTCTATTTAAACTTTTTTAGAAAGTATATGGCACTCCGGCCACCTAACGCATACCATAGACGACTTTTTCTTAAATATATGAAGAATAAATGTGTGAAGAATCCAGTCGGAATTAACATGTTTGGTAAAATACCTGCCGACATTGCAGAGTTCTTGAATCTACCAAATCCTCAACTCTACACCGGACACTGTTTTCGTCTTTCATCGGCGACATTGTTAGCAGATTCTGGTGCAAATCTTACTACCATCAAGAGACATGGAGGATGGAAATCTTCGACGGTAGCTGAAGGCTACATTGAAAATTCACTGGAACAGAAGAAGGAAATTGCGTGCCAAATACTTTCTACTGCTGCAACTACTAGCAAGACCGCCAGTACTACCAGTAGTACTACAGAAAATAGATGTGTCACACATATTGACAGTAAAACCAACTTAAGTATGATGACTCCGCAGGGAATTACAATTTCAAATTGTTCGAATTTTACTATATATGTTAATAGTAATAACTAGTTAAAATGTTGGTTTGTACTTATTTAAAATAAAAAGTTGTTCATGTGTTTGTTAAAACGTTTAATTAATTTTCAAAACAAAATTTAAATAAACTTTGATTTACTTTTCACACTAGTGTTAAAAGTAACTTACTTTTAACACGCGTGTCTAAAAATGACATTTTTAACATCAAAAATGACAATTAAAAAGCCCCCTTTTAACAGTTTTGTAGAAAAAAAATATTTTTAGTTTGTAGCTCTTACTACCCCCCACCTCCCACCAACAGCAGATTTTAAAAATATATATCAGTATAACCACATTCTTCCGTCCACGCACTATTGGCCCACCCTGTATGTTAACACATTCCGTATAACAGGCACATGGTATTATCTAATGCTAATGTAATGTTTATCATAAGTTCAATGATTTCTTTTAATTCAGTTTGTTTCTACTTAAATAATTACGTTTAGTGTTAATAATTCCCCATGAACTTTTAACCTACTACATTCTCCTAGGTCATAGTTAATCCAATACATGAAATTATTTTATATGTTAAACTTAGCCATATGAGGAAAAATATACAATGGATTTTTATGCTTCACTAAAAAAGACGTTACGGAAAAATACTTTAATTATGCTTTACACTAAATATATTATTATTATGGAAATTTCTTTAGATCCCATCAATAATGTTCATTTTAGTAATAAATATAACACAGTTCTAAGAAATATTAATTTAAAAACATTAATAAATTAATCTAAAATTATGGTTTCTACAGAGGTTCACAACAATGTGAATGTCATATACAGGGCGTCCCATAAATATTGAGCTACGTATACTTTAAGGTAACTTTCCTAGGTAAAAAAAACTGATTTAGTCACGTTACCATAAGTGGAACTATGGGGAATTGCAGAACGCTAAGCATTTACAAAATTAAAGTTAGCACCCCCAAATTCAATTATTTTGATAACAAATAACGTAGAAAAAGAACTAATAATTCATTCATCTGGAGGAGAACCGCTACAACTCAAAAAGTTTGACTATTTAGGAGAATATATTGAAGGTTGATCTATTGTAGAATCATCTTAGCTTAGAAATACTCTATCTTTACCTGAGTATTATCCCATTTTTTAAATAATAATAATAATTTTTAATAAATTCATTTAATTATTACACTATTAAAATTGTTCTGTCTTTGACCCTGAATAAATTTGAATTTGAACTTTTTAAAGCAAAATTGATTAATTGTAATCTTTTTTTCCTAAAATTATTATGATGTGCAGATAACATCGGAAGGGTATAACATTTTTTAAAAAGCAGATACCTAAACGTAAATATATAAAGATAAATACCTAGTAAAAATAATTAAAGTTAATTAGGAACATATAATACATACTCTACAATTATGACTTGAGTTCTCGTTAAACCTCAAACACTTTAAAATGAAGACAAATACAAAACGAGGAAATAAAACTGTGTTTGTTAGAAACTGGATAGACAAGAAACGTTAAATATGTTAAAAATTGAATATGAAGACTGTTTAAGAATGAGCAATGTTAATTTTGAATACTTGCAGATATACCTATTATCTATAATTAATAAAATAGGCAGAACAGTGCATGAATGTATACAGGGTGTCTGAAAATAGAAGGCCATACCATTAACCACATATTCTTTGGATAAAAATAATGCGACTTTCCTTATGCCATTTTTTATTTGGACCTCTCTGTTTCAATATATAGAGTGTTAAAGTTACATTTAAAAAAATATTTTTGTTAATAATCCCATTGTTTTGTAAGAAACACACTTAAAAACGTACTTTTATCTTATTCTGACATACTTATCATGTAATTTTGGTGAAAAAAATCGAAGGGCCAATGGAGGTAATACTGAAGGATGTATCCCCTTCAATTATTTCTAAGTACATCTATGCAGCTTTTTCTTGAAATATCAAACGTAGAATTTTCTTCTTATCATTTTATCTCTTTTGTAATTTTTTGTTTAAATGCTCCGTTTTGGCGAAAAACGGCAATTTATAGTGCCCATAAATCTATCATTCACTATCATTTTCGAGTGAAACTGAAATTTTATGGATATACCTATTATTGCAATACGTTAGCAACTTGGCAAATCGTAATACTTACTAAATGAATATTTGCTAATTAAAACAAAACGAGAATATCTTTCAAAGGATAAGATTTTCGCTACTTAAAGGGGCACGTACATGTGTTAATGAGGAGGGTGGGCAAGTAGAACATTTATTAAATTACTAGTAATTAATTAATTACTTTATTTAATGTTATTTAGGTAAAAAGTTATTATGTTGATCGCTCATTATTACTATTACTAAATAAGACTATTATTTTTTGGTTGATAAGAGAACTGTATTACAGATTTTAATGCCATATTATTTATTCAATTCATAAGTGTTCCTTATTTTATAAAATTTAAAATTATCCATTCTGTTTTAATTAGCAATTATTCATTCAGTAAGTATGACGATTTGCTAAGTCGTCAAGGCATTGTAATAATAGGTATATCCACAAAATGTCAGTTTCACTTGAAAATGATAGTGAATGATAGATTTATGGGCATTACAAATTGCCGTTTTTCTTCAAAACGGAGCATTTAAACAAAAAAATTACAAAAGATACAAAAGAGATAAAATGATCAGAAGAAAATTCTACGTTTGATATTTCAAGAAAAAGCTGCATAGGCTTACTTAGGCGTACTTAGAAATAATTGAAAGGGATAAAGGCTACTGCATCCCCTTCGATCTTTTTCACTAAAATTACATGATATGTATGCCGGAATATGATAAAAGTACGTGCAAAATTTCAAGTGTGTATCTTACAAAACAATGGGATTATTAACAAAAATAGTTATTTCAAATGTAACTTTAACACCCTGTATATTGAAACAGGGACGCCCAAATAAAAAATGGCATCAAGAAAGTCGCATTATTTTTGTCCAAAGAATATGTGGTTAATGGTATGGTCTTCTATTTTGGGGCACCCTATATATAGAAACAGGTAAAGTAAAGATAGTGAATTCTATTATGTAAAGAATCATGTATATAAAATTAGTTTCAGGTTGGAAATATCTAAAGTTTCCTTGTAGTTACAGTGTTGGTGAATCATTTAGATCGTTAATGTATTAGACCTGCTACAGACTATGCGTGTATTCGCGATTCGTTATGTGCAATTCGTGATATGCGAGGAGTTCGCGAATAGTGTGTAAGGTCTTGTTCATTAAAAATCCATTCATAAAAACCCTACACACGATGCACGAATTCCTTACAAATCACGAATCACGCATTGCCAATCGCGAATTCACTCATAGTCTGTAGCGGGCCTTAGAGTTTGAATCAACAATACCTCGTTCTATGTACTATTACTATGAAGAGCAATTTATGCAATATTGGACAAGAAATATTGAAAACTAGATAGAAATATACTTATTGGACACAGTTACATTCAATAGAATATTGTAGATACCAAGACGTAGTAAGGACACGACAAAACTTCATATGTAACAGTTACCTGCACATGTAATGAAACCTATTCTGAATAGTTTATCTTTTGATTTTGGATGATACTAATTACGAAAAAGGTCATTAATAGATCAACAGTCAGGAGTAACGTTGAAAATATTTTAACCCGCTATATGAAAAGTTCCTTGGCGAAAATTATCAGTGCTAAAGTACTATTAAATAACTCAATGGATTACTTAATTTCAAGAAGCTACTGTTTGTTCATTTGGATTATTGTTGTAGATTTATGCAAGTTTAATGTTCATTTGATTTTGATTCAATATGTGAATGTAGTAAATAGAACATTTTATATTTTTTATTCATTATACATTGGGTCATGATGTATCAGAAACATTGTAAATTTGCGTAAACAGATATTTATACATTTATCGTGAAAAATTATATGCAGATATATAAATGATTTATAAAATATATTTTAAGGAATGCCTGCATTTGAACTTCCTCTATAAACTTTCTTTTGGTTCACTACAAACTAAACGATAAACTTATCAAATAGTGCAATTTCTTACTTTTTTTCATTGGTTAAATGTATTTACCGCATTTCTTATTTCAGCTAACATATTATACCTATTCTCTACTTTTAATATCCAATAAAAACCCATCCATGACCCTCTAACAGTCTAATTGTTTAAATGGTATTTAGTTTCGGTTTTAATAGTGTACAAGAAAGAAAATTTCTTGTATCTTCATCATCACCACTGCTTCATAGAATTGTTGAAAATTGCAAAATGTTAACAAGTCTTAACTTAGATAAGCTCAAGTATAAAGAGAAGCTGAGTCAATAGCCAGGATTTTCAGAGGAAATCTAATGGTGGAGAGAGTTAAAGGGTTCCACAAGACAAGCCTAGTACAGAAGGTAGAATATAAAGCGGCCTACTTACCATATTGGTAGAACTTAGAGATAAAAAAGACGAGAAGAAATGCTGTGACGACTAAGAGGAAGATGACGAGGCGGCGACGGATTAGAACAGGAATGAACGAGGCAGAACTCCAGACCCTTGTGCAAAACTACAAGGAGAAAAATGTATTATGTAGATTAATTAAACATCCAAGAAGCGGCACTGGAGATAATTGTGTATGGAATTAGAGACGATATTTGGGAAAGGAACACAAAATAGTATTATAGTAAAAACTATGAATAGTCGATCACTTATTATAAATGAGAAAGGTTATGGCAGAACATTGAGTATAGTTCAGGATAGAATATGCTTTTATGGAATATGCCGTACATGGCTGCGACCCCAATGAAACTCTTTGCCAAGATCGTAAAACTAGCTGTGTTTGAGAGTCTTTTTAATGAATTGTTGGTACTTACATAGGCTGTTCACGGTAAAAACAGATTTGTTAATTCAAGATATACTTTTTTGTTAATTTAATTTTGTTTGACCAACAGCTCTATCTAGCGGTTAGTAAACAACAATTGACTCGGCTACCGTTATAAATAATCTCTCGAGTGCAAAAAAAGAGAAATATAAAATTCGAGTTTTATACATGATTTTTCCAATAGTTTGGTGTTGTTATATAAAAATACCGTTAAAATAAAGGTTGAATTTTTATTGTTATTGGCGGTAACATTGACATTAAGCAAAATTATTTCAGTTAATCATAATACAGATCAGTAAAAATTAGAACAAAATTTAGGTTGTCAGGGCGTATAGTAACAATGTCAATAATTATTGAAATCGACATTACTGTAAAATCGTAATCAAAACATGAATGTGATGCATAAATAAAATTATAAATATTTTATAATAAAGAATCCTCATATACATTAAAAATAATTGTTGCTGTAGCAATTAAAAATTACATTTGGCTCTGATTGTTTATGTAACAGACGTTGCTTGACATATTAATCTACAGTAAATTTCGATCTGTATTTTCAATTTTATGAAATCGACAATGAATTCATCAGACGAAGAACTCTAAAAAATTTTAGCAGCAGTTAATGAAGCAAGTTTGAATTTGTTATCCGAGACGTCAAATGAGAGATATAAGAAGCAATACTTCCATTTTATTGATTGATGTAATACTAATAAGGTAAAATCAACAAAAGTGGAAGTATTTTTGGCATATTTTTTGAAAATGTCCAAATCCTGGAAAGCAAACACGTTACGGTCCAGATATTCAATGATAAAAAGTATTTCTAAAGTTAAACAATATTTGGATATTGGCAAAATTCATAAAACAACTGTTTTTATAAAAAAAATATTGGATTTCGTTTCGGCAAAAATGTTTAGTCAAGAAGACGTAAAAAATGTATGCGTGAGATGCCTGATAGAACTTACCTGATGATTAAGTTGGTAACGATTTTTTGATTGGCTGATGCCTGCAGACGAGAGTAAATAACGAAAATCACCATCGATGATATAGAAGATAAAGAAGACTGATAATTGTCAATATCAAGGACTAAAAAAATCATTCCGCCAGATCCTTCGTGATATGTAAAGAAGTTCTTCTGAAGCTATTTATTTGTGGCATAATTTTAGTTTTTCTTTAGTTTGATTGAAATGAATTTTTAATAATAAAGAACCAACAATAAAATTTACTTTGGAAATAGAAAATAATAATATGCTACCATTTTTAGTTAAAAAACATGAAAATTCTGTAGAAACAAGTGTTTATAGAAAACAAACTTACACCAATTGATATTTAAATTTTAAATCTAACCATCACATTGACATTAAGAAAGGTGTTGTTAAATGTTTATATGACATAGCAAAATTAATTTCATCAAACAATGATATTTTTAATAACGAACTAAAATTTATTAAAAATGTTATAATAAATAATGAATACCTTCCAAATTTTGTTGATAGAACATTAAAAAATATTACAGATAAAATGAACACTTTAAGCCAAATAAAAGAAAATTATACAATAAAAATTCCATACATTCCTATATTATCAGAAAGGTTAAGAAGAATCGGTAATAAATTTAATATTCGAACAGTTTTTCAGACAACTAAGTAATACTTTACGATCATTTTTGTCTAAAACGCGTCCAAAAAATGATATACAAAATTCAAAAAATTGCATCGACAGTATACCTTGTGAATGCAATAAACATTATGATGGAGAAACGTCTCGGCCTATGAATGTTAGAGTTGAGGAATATAAAAATTATATAAAAAGACGGGAATTTGAAAAATCCAAAATTTGCGAACACGCATGGGAAAACAGTCATTTGATTCAATTGGATTCGGCAAAAATTTTAGAGAAGGAAGATAACGCAACAAAAAGAAAATTAAAAGAGATTGTGATTATTTTGTTGAACGGAGATAACTGTGTGTCAAAATGTTCAGTAAACATTGATCATTGTTGGCTACTCTATGGAAGCAGATAAACATATTTTAAACTGTCACACTTGACATACGTTTAATATTTTTACTACTATTTTGAGAACGAAAACAGAGTTTTTCGAAACGTTAATAATACGGAAGTGCAAATATCACATATATTTGTTATTTTCTACTTATCTGCTTTTTTCAGTGTGAGATTTTTTGGTTAGACAAACTTGGTTTCCAAAATAACCCTTGACTGATCCGTTTGGCGCAAGGGCTTATTTAATTAATCTTTATTTTTTCAGAAGTGTGGCAAAAACCCAATAAAACTAAAGAAAATATATATATATATAAGCTTAAGTCCAAAAGAAACTCCACATCGTCGATTATTTATACAGTACAAACATGGAAAATGTACTGTCCAACCTGTAGACATTAATTCATTGCAGACTATGGAGAAGGTATCACAATTATTAAACGTTTGGGAGGGTGGAAATCTACTTCTCTCTAAGGGTACTTAGAGGAATACAAATCGGAAAAAAGAAATCCCCAACAAAATTCTTCATTTGAACACTACAACATCTTCAAACTGCAATTTACAGCCATTAACGTATTGCCCAGATGTACATCAGTAATAAACAGCCACGATTTGTCGCCTGTTTCTGAATAAACTTCTTCCCAATATTTATTCCCCGTATTAGACTTGACTTCTGCAACGGGAGTCGCGTGCAGGAATGTGTCACTTTCCGCACTTGTTAGGAAAATAAGTATTTTGCTTAGGGCCAGTATTATAAAGCTCAAATTGAACCTCCGGTTGCTCAACCGTAGTTTGAGTTTGAACCGGTGGCGGTGGTTGAAAGAAATTCTGTATTATAAAACTATTTTATGTCACGGTTCGTCAACCTGACGATGAGCTGTATTTCTCAATGTTGGCTATGTTGTCAGTTCAATTTTAGCTAATGAAATATCCTCGGAAATATTATAATAATTTCCCGGCAATTATCACATGTCCCCTGTATTCTATTTTGATTAATCATTTTTGAAGTTTTGTGAAATGATCATTAACAGTGAAATTTTTATATTACTACAAAAAGTCTTTTGATGCAGACTGCCCACCCTTCTAGTAGATATAATAATTAACTACAGAAATATTATAGTAGTATATAGAAAATGAATGCGTAGTTTAAAAATTTTAAATATTATTATAGTAAACTTTCTTTCACAATGCTATTTGGAAAAAAAACTGCAGATAATTATAATTTTATTTAATTATAACATTTACAGTTGGATATGGACAAAAGACAAATACATTCTATTTAATTCCATAATAATTTCAGTTTCAGTTTCTGGATGAATAAATTATTTCCTAAAATTATAGCATTATACAGTGCTTTCGAAAAGTAATGAATAAATTCATTATTTTTGAAATTGAGAAGTTTTCGAAATAATCCCCTGGCACGTCGATTTTGTTTTTAAAAAAGGCACTTTTTGACATACGACCCACATTTGTGACATCATCGTTATGCGAGATATGACGTCATCGACAATTTTTTTAAATAGCAACCCCCAATTTTGACCATGCCATTTGAAAGAGCGTATCATTCTACATACATACATCATGAAAAATTATGGTGTTACATAACAAAAATTTCAAGAAAATAATGTTGTTGTTGACAGGTATTGCATAATGGGGAGGTGCACAGTATAGTGAAAATTAAATTTTAAAATCTTCAAACTATCTTCATCTATTTTCTTGAAATTTTTTATGTAACACCATAATTTTTTATGATGTATGTATGTAGAATGACACGCTCTTTCAAATGGCATGGTCAAAACTGGGGGTTGCTATTTAAAAACATTGTCGATGATGTCATATCTCGAACAACGATAACGTCACAAATATGGGTCGTATGTCAAAAAGTGCTTTTTTAAAAACAAAATCGACGAGCCAGAGGATTTTTTTCGAAAACTGCTCAATTTAAAAAAAATAATTTATTCGTTACTTTTCGAAAGCACTGTAGACTTTGATGTGTCAAGTATCATTTTAAAATAGTTAGTAAAGACAAATTTAAAGCAAATAGGTATATCTAATATAGTTGCCCTGTTGTTATTTATATGTATACACACATTTATGTAAATATTTGCAGTTTAAAAATAATTTCAACCGACAGTTGTTGAAATTCAAACTGAACTGTAACTGTCAATTGAGTGAACCGTCGTTAAACCGACACTTCAACCTTCAGCTGACGTTTATAATACTCAAACTGCAGTTTGATTATGGGATTATCACGCTCTTGTCGTCTTCACTAACTTTCTAAAATGACATACATGATGTTGAAACAAGAATTTTGATACATCTATTTGTTACAATTACTGATTTTAAAACGAAAATACAAAGAACATTTTTAGTTTCAAATAATAATGAACACAATTTTAACCCAGTCAAAATTTGCCGTAAATAAATAATAATAATAATAATATTTTTCCACGGTCGGGAATAGAAATCAGTTTCTATGACATCAAAATTAAAACAGATTATTCCCAAGGGAGTATAATGCTCCCAAGGGAGTTTACATTATGGAGAACGTTTTTCATGCAAAAAAAGATAACATTGAAATTATTTATTGACATTTAAATTAAATGTTACATTTGTACAATTTTCAAAATTAATATTAGAAGGAATATTACTTTCGCTTACATTTACAGATTTTGTGATTGCGCTAGTAGTGGTACCTACTAAAACCTGATTAGCAATTTTGGTCTTATTTTCAATGGATTTCTCGACATAACCCTCAGCGACTGTCGTTGATTTCCAACCAGCATGACGCTTTATTGTCGTGATATCCACACCAGCATCTGCCAGTAATGTCGCTGCTTCGTAAGCAGTGACCAGTATAACATGCAGCATCAGGTATTTTAAATACGAAGCTACTACACTCGGAATTTTTCCCATGGTATTCTTGCCAACTGGCTGCGAACTACATTTTCCTGCTTTGTAGTACAAAAAAGGCGCTTATGCTTGACGTGGGGAAGACGAAGGGACAGGTATTTTCGAAACAATTCAAGCATATTTCCCACATCGGTAACCAGAAAGGTTCGTGGAATCTTTGTCTTAGTGTTTGGAATTTTTACAATCAGGGAAGAGCCTACATCCTCAATATCATCTACAGTTAAATTGACTAGTTCATCAGTTCGACAAGCTCCGGCAATCCCCAGAATTAATCCAACCTATAAAAAATCAAAATACTTAATAATTGAAATACCTAACAACAAACGTAATCTTACCTTAATCATTAAGAATTCTTTGTCATCTGCACCCTTTGTCAATATTTTCGATTTTTTCGCTTGATATCCGTCACCGGTTCTTTTCAAAAATGCGATCAGCTTGGGGAATTTGCTTATATCTATATTGTCGTAAATTATCAAGCATGACTTAACCATAGAATATTGCGCCCATAGTGTGGAAGACTTGTAATTATTTGCATTTTCACTGAACTGCCAACAAAACATTCTCGCTGTATACTTAAACATTTTTCTCGGCGCACCACTTTTTGAACCGATTGTAGGCTATATCGTATAAAGATCTTGACTTCGTAGGCAGCAAATTGCTTATTGCAATATTTGCAGCCTCCACCTCTGCACCTCTGCCAAAATAACGCATTTCTCTCCCTTACAGTATAATGTACTATTATTTGCAATGCATATACAATACCTACATAAAGTACAACAAATTTAATTAATTTCATTGCAAAAGGGAGCAGGAATCAATTAAAAAAGATCATGGTCCAGCCCCTAATCAGTAACTAACTATAAATACATGTTCGAAGAAATAGTATAAATGGGAAGGGAATGATTCTAAAGTGTTTACGAAATAGAATAAAGATGTTCCTTAATTTTATTCTTAAATAATGTAGTTTACAATTTTTTCAGCAATGGTGGATTAAAAGAAAAGCGTTTAAAAAAAGTCGTTCTATGAGGAGGAGGTGAAATGAGTCCTTTAAATCTCAAATTCAATGTATGAACATCTGTTCTAAATTTTATTTTATTATACAGGTATGGAGGACGCTCACTATGAATTATATTATGAAACAAAATCATGGAATGAAGTTTTCGTCTGTCCTGCATCTTAAGCCATTTTGTATTTTTTAGTTTAAATGAAACCGGATTGTATTTCCTAATGCCATATATGAACCGCAAACAAGACTTTTGAACTTTTTCAATTCTATTAACATCACTCTTATCTAAGCAAGGTCCGTAAATGACATCATAGTAGTTGAAATGGCTCAAAACCAGAGAATCAGTTAGCTTTACCTTGAGCTGTTGAGATAATAAATGACGATTAGGATATAACATTTTAAGATTACAGTAAACTATTCAAATTCATTTATTAACATCTTTTTTAAAACGTAGATCAGTATCTAATTCCATACCCAAATTTCTTGCATTCTGCGTACACTGTAAATTTGTATTTCCAATTTTAACTGAAAAATTTTGTTCAATATCTTTTCTACGCTTACCAAATATCAAAACATTTGACTTTAGGGGATTTAAATGAAGCTTATGACGTTCAGAAAATGCAATCAAACGTCAATGCGCCCTAAGGCAGCAGAAAATCCTGGGTGCTAAAAAAATGAACAGTAGTCGGAGTAAACACTTGAAAAAATTTTGAAAAGTCTAATCGCATCCTTTTTTGGACTACTTAATACTGCAAAATATAGTCGTGATAGCTTCAGAAGGTTTTCCACGTTGTTTTTAGTTGGCTCAGAGTATGACGGTTACCAACAGTTACAGAAGGCAACATGCGGAACAGTCCATGGAAGAAAAAGTGAAAATTGGAAATTGGTGTTTAGTGGTAGTATCACGAAATGTGAAAACATCGAAAACGATAATAACTATATTCGTATGAGAAAAGGCATCTTATTTAGTATTACCAAGTTTACAGAATATACCATAACTTATTTCACTCGATCTGGCACCTTTGAGATAGTGCCCCCTGATACACTACCCCATGTCTTGTTTGTATACTAATCTGTACCGAAAATAATAGACGGGGGACACCGACCGACACGTAGTATTACCTAAATCATCGTTTGGAATTAATGTACAGAATAACAGCAATTGTACTTTTAATATAAAGCTTGTATAGATTGCAATGATATGGGTATTGGATACGAACAACATAATATATTTGAATGGTATAAATAATGTTAACGATGCCTGTAGGATTTTTTATAATAAGCTATATTCGATGTTTGATATGTACATGTCCTTATATACTAACAATAAAAGAAAAAGTTATCCGTCTTGGTATACTTCAAACATTATCAACAACAACATCAATGTTTACAGAATAAATATATAAGTTGTACCACTTTCGAACTCGCCGCCCCGCCTTACCAATTCCGCTCTCCTCACCCGTCTCGGAGACCGTTCGGTACCCAGGCACCTACACGGTGGCCGACGTTAGACCTGTAACGTGTTGTGTGCGATCGATATAGTGTGTGACAAAAAATCTGTTAGTGCTTATTTTATTTTTCTTCTAAAAATACCCGTGATATATTGTACTGTGAATAATTGTCCCTCAAGACGTGGTTTTTCCTTTTTCCATTGTCAAAAAGATAAAGCAAGATATGTATTTTATATTTCATCAACTAATACATATAAATAAATCGGTCAATATATAAAATTTTACTCGGTACGCCGATAAAACATAGAGTTTTCATTTGAAAGATTGCATTTGGGCGTTATTTTAAATTATAAACAATCTGTTTTGTCAAAGTTTACAAAATTAAAGATTTACTCTTGGTTTAAACTTTGGTTTTATGGACATTTTGTTTAAAATAATGCACAAACAGTATATAATAAAATTGATATGTACAGTAACATCTTTAAATAAATTAAATTAATTTGTCCCAAGTCACTTAAATAATATTAAGTACTAAAAATGACCTGGACTAACTTATACATTGTGTTTTTATTTGAGTAATGTTTTTACTTAAAATAATATATAGTTTATTAAATTATAAAACAAGGATACAGTGCATTTTTATTATAATTTCAGATCAAGACTGTCAAACGTCACAAACACGTTCGTGTAGGAGTCCAAGAAAAGCTGTATTAAAAGAGCAAGTAAAAACCTGTATTGCAGCATTTGTAACTTGTAAACAATGTAGATTATATTATTTCCCATTTTAGTTTTAAAATAGTGTATATTGTTTTTTTAAATATTTAAATAGACATTTTATTGCAAATTTTCCTCATGGCTACTTTATTTTTTATATATTTAGTAGAGTACGTATATATTTTATTTTAAAATTTACAAGTCAATATATACGACTTCCAAGACTAACTAACAAAATGCTTATAAACTTTATACATTTACCTATAATCGTTGTATAATATTTATATTTATTACATTACAAATATTTTATTTATTCAATAAGCAGCCTTACATCACACTTTTCAAATATCCCTCGCATATAAATATTTCCCAATTGCAAAGAAACTACTTTTTAAGTTCCTCGTAAATGGTCATTTTTGCGACAGTATTTACTTGCAGCGGTACGGCTTTGATCTGAAAACATCAAAGTGCCGGCAGAGAGTGGTATAACATATTTATTCAGTAAACTTTGACAACATTAAGTTAGTATAAAAATACCGTAATAAGTATAAAACAATTTAATGAAATTCACTAACTTCACGACCTTAAAAGATGCGTGTGGTTATTAAAACACAGACAAATAATGCGTATAAAAGATACATCGAGAACGCAGAGCAAAATATAATAAATGACTCCCAAGTCGTTTTGGTCATATGAACATAACAAGCAAGGCTCCGACCCGGATTCCTGGTAAAACTTTTTTCAACGATATTTCATATACCTAATGACCCTTATTATTATTAATGGGTTTCGGGGATAATTTAGCAGTGTTTACTTGCCAAATAAAGCAGGCACTTATAATAATATTAATATTGGATGCACTTCAAACACCTGTGTAGACATACCTTACTTAAATATCGATGAAGTACCTAGTTTTTGGCTAAAGACTGTTGCTATGTTTTTGCGGTTCCTCAATTCTGAATATTTAATCTTGTTTTATCTACTTCCACCTTTCCCGATTGTTGGATGTTTAGTAGAGCATGTCCTGCATTTAAAGACACAGACGCAACTAATTTTAATACGTCTTTCTATTATTCCGAATTTTTGAGATGACTGCATATAATCGCGTGATGATGAAATTGTGAAAAATTGTATATCTCTCAGCATGGTTTTATGAGCCAAAGATCGACAATGACCAATTTCCTTGTACTAACTCAGTATATTTCTAATCTGGACCACCAAGGGCAGGTTGACGTATTGTATACGGATTTCTCGAAGGCATTTGATGACATGTATCACCCAGTTCTTTTGTCATAGTTTGAACATTTTGGTTTTAGTTCTGCTTTGTTGACACAGATGTTATCTCAAGGATAGACCACAGTATGTCGCATACAATGGATATATATATATATATATATATATATATATATATATATATATATATATATATATATATATATTGCTACCTCAGGAATACCTCAGAGGTCCAATTTCGGCCCGCTTGTTTTTGTTGTTCACAAAATGACCTCTAAAATTATTTTTAATGTGAACATCTTCTGTATGCTGATGACTTAATAATATTTAGCATAAATAGTCTGGACGACCCTTTGAAATTACAGTCACAGTTAACTAAATTAGTAGAATGGTGCGATGTCAATGATTTATTATTAAAGTGTGAGATTCTAAATCTCCCTTATTATATTCCATTACGCTATAAATGATGTAGTACTTACAAGGTGTGATTCTATTCGAAATTTAGGAATTACTTTTGATTCAAGTTTATCGTTTGTAATGCACATTGAAAACATAGTGGTGAGTTTATAATAGATAGACAATGAGTAAATGTAAATTATTCTCTAATGAGTTGGCATTGAAAATGTTATTTAATTTCCTAGTACGTTCGAAACTTGAATATTATCCACCTGTACTTTTGCTAATTTATCTTTCTCATTCTATACACATTGAGAAGATGAAGAGAAAATGTCTAAAATTGTTACATTTTAAATGTTATGGACTGTATCCAAAGCCAGGCTCTATTATTGAATAATTTTGGTAAGCACCACAGAACATTGTACTCATTGAGGTTTTTATTTAAACAAATATGTTAGCTATAAGTCACCGATATTTTCCATGTTAAATTATTTTAATAATTTAGCTAAGTGTTGTGATATAAATGTATATAATTTTCTTAATGCACATTGATCACTAGTACTATTCTTCCACGCACGTTTGATCGATTTTGTATTTAATTTATCTAATATTTTTATCTATTGATATATATTATTATAACTATAATAATTTTGTATGTTATATAATTTTGTATGTTTTGTATGTGTATTAGTATTTCATATTTTATATTCTATATTTTGTACCTTATTTTATGTATGTGTGTCTCTATCAAATCAAATAAATAAACATAGGAATAGCCTAATTTTGACATTCAAAACTCGAAAAAATTACAATTTTTATACAAGTGATACAAGTGAAAAAGAATTATTTTTATGATATACCAATGAGCGACCAGTCACCGATTAGTAATCGCGTACACTGAATCTAGAATCTAGAATCTGGTTCTAGCACGGAGTCTTAATCCCAGATTAGGGAAGTACAGTTTTGTTATCTACATATTACCCACAAAGCAAAGAATTATTTATACCATGGCTATTACTTATTAGTAGCAGTAGTTACAGTGCAGTCTCTTCTAGAATACCTGAGAACACAAATAACTTGATTGTAAATGTTTCTTATAGTCTTATTGATGAGATAAGAGAGTGCACAATATAAATACGAGTTTACTTCTATGTGTCATTTTCATAAATACATATTTAAATCCAAATAGCAAATTTAAATTTAATAAAAATCAATATAGGAAAACTAAGAGAATTCTCATTTTCTCTTTTATCATAATATAATTCTAGTTGTGTATTTTATGGTAAAATAAATCCATGCACCAAGTAAAACTTCGGCCTAACCATGAAAGATTATATAAATATTACTGCAGGTAACAATTACTAACTAATGCCCCGACCGGCATTGAATTAAACCTGCAGTATATGTGAGAACAGCCAAGAACCCTTGTCCTCCACACCACCAGACATAGACCCGTTTCGGACTTGTTGGCCCTCATCAGCATTCCATAGGTGAAATGACCGACAATTAAATTGGCTGTTCCTTCATATGTACATATAAGAGATATAAGTGGTCTGCTACTTCCTGCTCGTCCTAAGCGGCTCGACTTGCAGGAAGGGACCTACATTACAGCAAGTACTTAAACGCAGACCTCTCGCCCTGGGCAACGCGTCGTTAAATCTATAAATGATAATGCAGGTAACAACTACTCCGCGGACTAATGCCCCGGCTGGCATTAAATTACACCTACATTCCCGGTAAACATTCACAGCATTTTTCCGCGGTGTGTAGTGAGTGCAAGTGTAGTACAATGCGAGGGAAGTTTGAAACTGAATCGTGTGAAGTGATGCAGCACGAGGCTCAATTATACCCGTACCATGTACAGCGTGTCCAAGCATTAATACCAAGGGATTGGACGAGAAGGACCGGTACTATGGCCGCCTCGATCTCCTCACTTTAAAACATTTGTACTTCTGTTTGTGGATATATTTAAAAAATGTATCGTGTATCGCACCGAAGTGGATACATACTATTGATGATTTATTCAAACGTATCATAGTTGCTGTCCGTATTTTACAAGTTCAAAACGGACAAAAAGTAGAAACATTTGTGTTAGTTTGTAGAAACTGGGTAAGACGAGCCCAAAATGTTGTTGTACCATCAGGTATGTCAAACTATTTTATTAATTAAAACCACAAATTAAATTTACTAATAATTAATAACAACAGCGGCAAAAGCAGTTGAATTTGCTGTATAAAATCGGCGTTATAAAATGTTATTTATTTTTTGTCCGGTCGCAGATTGCGTGCTTTACTACCTTATCAGGTTTTATAGTGGACCAGTTTCCAGTACCGTGCAGAAGTGTATTTTTAAATCTTTTTCGAACTGCCCTTTTTGATTTTTTTTTGTACACTCAAAAATTGTTTTTTAGATAAGTTCTGAATCACTGAATATGTACCTTTCATATGAATAAAACACGTTACGAACAATAATTTTTAAATTGAAAATATTTGTGATAGATAATAATGAATGATCTAGATTTAATGAGAATAATGAGATAATTTAAGTATGTTATTTTAAAGTATTACAAATATTAAACGAGCAGATGAGGTAATCATGTCAGAATTACGACGCATTTAAAGAACTACTTACTTAAATTTTCAAATTTTATCAGTGTTCATGATTAAGACCACAAAAACCACAGAAGAGCGATGTATGTTTTTTAGAAGACTAGTATAAATTTCAGTAGCAAATAAATTTATTTCAAAATAAAAAAATCGTACCTTAATTTATAAAATTTTGATCTTTTTGGCGCAAGGGATTATCCATTAACTGTTTCTTTCTTTTTTATTGCGGCAAATAATATGATATTATATACAGGGTGAGTCAGTCATAATGTCATTAATTTTAAGAGGACGTAGGGAATAATGAGTATAATGCGAATACGCGATTTAAAAAAAATCTAAATATATATTTACGCCGAAACAAAATATTTTCAAATCATTATTTAAACCCCCTTTTCAGACTGTCACTGATGGCTCACAGCCTTGGTCGTTTACAGCTCACAGTTCAGCTCGATGTTGATCTGATGCAATGGTGTCAAGTTGAAATATTTTTCTCGTACCTACCTATCTAGGTTTTAGACATCACAAATAAACGGTTGTACTGACTATTTTAGAATATCATTTTTTCTTGCTCTGTTCAACTGAAGCCAATAATAATTTAAAATGTTAATATGAAATCAAATAACTCTATTCACAATTGCAAGTAACGCGGTCCACTCAGGTTTTCCGGTAGAAAATACGGTCCAATCAAATGATACTCGTACACACCTGCCCATACGTTGACAACAAATCGCCTCTGAAAGCTAAACCGACAAGTAGCGTGTGGATTTTTCTCTGAGCAAATGACTGCAACAAAACTCCAACGTGTCTAATATAATAAACCGAGTAATAAACTATTCACGTGCATTACATAAACCTATACCCAATGGGTAAATTATTGAGAGAAGCTGGAAAGTGTTTTGTGTTTAAATACTAAATAATAAAAAACCATCGTGTTGTCGACAGAAAACTGTCCAAGACCGAGATGGCACGCCGCTAATCTAAGTTATCAAGAGTGAACCTTGACCTACCATATTATTAGGTCAATAACCTAGTTACGTAGTTTTTGTACTGTTATTTAACGACAAGGAGTAAAACTATTTTTTTAAATCTAGATACATGAATGAATTTTCCTTAAATATTGATTTATTTGTTAATAAAAACAAATGTAGATAATAAATAAATGTTTTCGAATGTTAGGTTATTACAGTTTAATAATTTTGATATTACCTTTTCACTACGTGGTACGTACGTAGTACAATTAATTATTCAGTTTGTAGTTACGTACATCTAGCCTAGAAATTTATTGTTTTTTAGGTAGTATGGTACTAACCTGTTAACTGCACTCATCCCTCCATAGCACTTTATTAATAAAATTAGGGTCAGTCGCATTTCGTAAACATTCTCCATATAACATTACCATTTCCGCATATTCGGAATTTGCAAAATTATGCATTTACGACGAATACGCGAGACCGAAATAAACAAACTACTGCTTACTGCTTGTATTCTCACTATTCTCTCCATCCTCCCTCCAAATGTGTGGCGTGATCTACAAATTTGAAGAAAAGGGAAAGAAATGCGGGTAAATTTGAATAACACGCTGATGTGTTAGACGATATTATGTATGTAAACATGATGTGGCAACGATGTTTAATCCGGTCGTATGGGTGCGTCTTCAGAAAATTCGTAGCGCACCAGGAGCATCGTGTTACTGATTCTTATAGGGTGATGTTTATTTTTTATAGGTCGAGTAAAAAATTTTTTTTTCGATTTAGATAAAAATAAAATTAGCAAAACCGTACATTTTTAAAGTTAAGAATTATTTTTTTATGGTGTTAGAAGATAAAAATATATAGTAATTTACTATGTCTGCTGAGATATGTACCATATTTCAGGTATACATACTTCTATGTGTAGGTAATGCTAATTATGCTGCTGCATATGCACTCGATGAACTTAGTAATTTTTTAGAGGTATAAAATATGTTCCTTCTCGTACCTACATCGTGCTTCCCTAGTAAAATTAACTTGCTCATGCTAAAAGTAAGTCGTAAAGTTATGATTTGTAAGATAAACGCCTCGTAACCAAAATCTTTAGTCATATTTTGTAGTAGCATAGAAAACACAAGAATTTTTATTTTATATGGTGTTTTATCATTAGAGGGAGATATGCGGTATTTTATTATATCTGATGAGTTATGTACCATATCTCAGCTATACATATATAAGTAATGTAAATTGTACTGCTGTATATGTAAGCATTCGATGAACTTGTAATTCTTTCAGAGGTATAAAATATATTCCTTCTCGTGCCTATATGGTGCTTCTCTATTAAAATTAACTTGCCCATACTGGAAGTAAGTCATATTATCACAGAATATATAGTCTTGCGTAGCTATATTTTCTGTGATATTATGTAGCGGCAGTGAAAACACTTAGCATATCTAACTACATAATTGCAGGTTACAGAATAAACTGTCTGTTTATGGTTCTTTGTTATATGTTCTAAACTGTTAATTATATTATAATAGTACTGTTTAGCAACATACTCGTATATCCACATTTCAAAATGACTGAAAATTCAAAACACTGAGTTGTATCGCGAAAATCATAAATCAATTCTTTCTACGTCATCCGGTCTCAAATAATATACTGTAATACTATTGGACAGTTTGGAAAGTTTGTAGCCAACCTCCTCTGTTTAGGGGTCTTGGCATTCGATATGTTCACGACAGTTTTAGTCCATTGAAATGTTACATTATTTTGGTCTTAGCGTGCATTTTTTAGAGGACGTAATTTTATTGTTTATTTTTACAAATTGAATCCTCTACAATTTTAGTTCAGTAACTTTTTGTTGTAAAATCAAAAATAACAAAGATATTAAAGAAAAACCATCAACATTTTTGGACAAATTTTCATTTGGACGCCATAATTTATTTATTATTTTATTTAGAAAAAAATGACATCAGAGCATTTTTGTAGAGTGGTTTTCAACGATTTTTATTATATATTTTTTTATTATATTAATTAGTTTGGGTTTTACAGCGAAGTGAACTCTAATTTTCCCTATAGCCATTGAAAAGTTACATTTGGGGTTGCATTTTTTTGAGGACGCAATTTTATTGTTTAGATGTGAGCGGAGGGGTTCAAAGAAAGCTTAACTTGAAGTTTGTGGGGTCGCAACCCTCCAGCTTCGGCCGCCATCTTGGAAAAAGGGGGTTAAATTGTTTTTAGCATGTATGAGGTAAACGATTGGTTCAAGTTAAGCTGACCCCCCCCCCTCACATCTAAACAATAAAATTGCGTCCTCTAAAAAATGCAACCCCAAATGTAAGTTTTCAATGGACTATTTCATCAGTGTATGTGTGTTCGTCGAAAATCATGAATGCGTATGATGTGGTAGTGGCAGCTGACCAGTGGCGTATCCAGAAATTTGACAAGGGGGGGACGGTGTTTAGTGAATAAAGTTAAGTATTTCAAACTAGATAGATTTTTTTAATAAAAAAAATAATAATAATTTTTAATAAATTAAAACAATAAAAAAGAATAAAAAACGATCTCATTATAAACATGTAAATAATAAACAGGTACGAACAATATTTGTTACAAAAATGACAAAAATAAAATTAGAACTTAGTTGCAGGTGAATCCTAATGTAGGGTTGCCGGAGGAGATCTAGTTCACTGACCGCATTGACATTACCCATATGACCCAGCCAACCCAACCCATTGGGAGGGGGTTCTGACCCGCAACCCCTACACCTCCCCTCCCCCGTGGCTACGCTACTGCATCTGACATCTTGTTCCTGATACATTACTTAGCGATGAAGAAAAATATAAAAAGCATTGCTAAAAAATATGAGCACATCTCGATAAAAGTTCAAGAGAATGCTATATATCTTCTATATATCTTCTTCCTTCTTCGATAACACATCGCATATCCGAATTCGGATGTGCGCGCACTGGGTTTTCTGGCTGAGCTCGTTCGGGGTAAAATGCTCAAGTCAATACTTACCTAAAAGAAAATCACTACACTGAGCATGATTATATTGAATAATGGGCCAGCGTGAGGGCAGCAGCAACAGCCGATGATAGTCCAGGTATTTAATGACCTATCGTGAAGAAGAGCCTTAAAACTCCACAAACCATTATTTTTTATTCCGAAATAAATTAAATTCATTTCAAGGCAATTTAAACTTTGTATGAAATATTCATTTCTAATGACTGATAAAAACATTAATTACGCGAAAACCATTACAGATACAAATTTATTACAAAATAAGTGCATGCTAAAGAATAAAGTTATCCGAAAAATGAACTAATAGCATAGCTAGGTAATAGTTATTTTTGTTACAAGTAGGTAGCTAATACACAGTTTTTTTGGACGAATTATTGCAGTTTCCAGACAAGACGAAGCCGAGTTTGGACTAAGAGATGAGTATGAAAAAACTTTTAAGGTAAGGCAAGTGAGCTTTGGATTTTAATTGTCAGGCTAAAAACCTAGTTTCACAAATTACAAATAATTGACACTGTCCAAAACAAGTTTCTGTATTTTTTTTAACTATTGCTGATCTTAATAGGAAATTTGGAAGGTAATAAAGAACTGTTTAAAAACCATACTTATTCTTTTTTGGCAGTAGATCGAGCCTAAATTATTATTACAATTGTTAACAGAAACTTTAAATTATTAATAAATTACACAACTAACAATCGACACTATAATCTATCTAAAACTGATTGATAGTTGAACGATCTAGTAAACCCATTACGAGTTATATCTTGTTTTAGAATTTTCTATTATTAATTATATCATTTATAAAACAGATAGTAACAAAGATTTTTACTATTGAAAGTGTGAAAACGCACGGGTCGTTGGCCTTCACAGGTGACTCGCATTGCAAACTGCGCTTTTAGTTTTTTACGGAACGCTGTAACAGTTGGTGTCGCGTCGATATCTTTCATGTTTATGTTTGCTGTAAGTTTTATTCGCCGTGTGTATTTAAATAACTATTTATAAATAGTAACATAATTTACATTAACAACTATTAGTTGAGAAAAGAAGTGAATGAAGTGAAGTAACTTATTAAAGGAGAGAAGAAATAGACGGAAATTATTTCATATGTGGTTTGACAGTGATCCCGAAGGTTATAGGGGCATACGTATTAAAGAAAATCATCTGTTTTGTACTGTGTATGAACGCATTATAAATTCTTCTGACAATTCTAAAGCGTACAAAATAAATGATACTGCAGGAAACAACTACTCCGCGGACTAATGCCCCCGACCGGCATTGAATTACACCTGCAGTATCTGTGTGAACAGCCAAGAACCCTTGTTGGCCACCCCACCAGACATAGACCGGTTTCGGACTTGTTAGCTCTCATCAATATGCCATAGATGAGATGACCGACAATTGAACTGGCTTTTCCTTCATAAGTATTTTCACATATAAACCCAGCGCGGGTGGGATATAAGTGGTCTGCTACTTCCTGCTCGGCCTAAGCGGCTCGACTTGCAGGAAGTAACCTACATTGCGGCAGGTACTTGAAAGGCCTAGGGCGAGAGGTCTGCCATCATTCGTAAACTGATTACGGTCCTGTTAAACTCCGCACTCCACTATCTCTAATTATAAGCCTGTCTTTCTTGTCCGCTAGCGTCTAGCATCAGTCATCAGTGTAGGTTATTTACAGGAGCTTTTACTGGTAGTGTATTAATTTAGGAATATGAAATAAACATGTGTGTGGTTGTGAAGCATGAATTAATGAATTGCTACTGTAATTTTCTTGAACAAAAATTTTTCCCAGAAAATTACACGCACGTTTCTATCTAAAGATGAATCTTGGATCCTCAGAGGTCATTCGACTCACAAGCATTTTCATATGGACTACAGATTATTTTAGTTTAAAGTAATCAGTATTTTTATATGTATATAATTTACATGTGAAAATTACTGATAATTTTCAACAAATCCTTATTCATGCAAGTGTAACTGGAAAAACCAATCAAGTTTACAATTCTGTAGATTTCCAGAAAATTAACAATCTATTCATTGCACTTATTACATGACGAACTGTATACAGGGTGATCCCGTAAAATGTGCAAAGAATTTGAGGGTACATTCTATGGCCGATTTTAATAGGGTCCTTCATGATTTCCTTTTAATTCACCTTGGAAGAGTTACAACCCCTTAACAGGGGGTAAAAATTGATAAATTTAAAGTTTTATTTAGTTACTTCCAAACGCTTATAAATTAAGAAGTGTTTACTTGATTGAATATATTTTATTATCAATAAATGCATATCTTGGTCAGTGTCTCCTAAATTCTGGAAAGATGCTATTGTTTTTCCCATTCCTAAGAATTCTAATCTTTTTGACTTAGATTTCATTTCAAAGATTTCACAAGCGCATGGACTGATTTTGAATACATCTGGAACACAACTCCTTGTTCTTGGTCATCATAAAAACGTCATCACTCAAAATCCCCCGTTCACTATTTTATTAACTAGAGTCGTACTTGTTCCTACTAATTCTTGTGAAAACCTTGGGGCTATTTTTGCTAGGGATCTCCGATTCAATTCAAATATCGTTTATGAAGGTCCGAACTCTTTACTTTCACTGAGATTCACTAAGTAAAATAACATTAAATTAAAATTATGTCTCACATATTCTAAGTAATATCGCATATTGCGACTGAGTTTACTGGCCGGCTATCATTAATAGGGACAAAGAAAGCCTTCAAAGGATCCAAAATTTTTGCATTAGATTTTCTTACGGTCTTAGAAAATATGATCATATTAGTTCTAAGCTGAATGAATCCAAATGGTTAATTCTCAATAAGCGTTATTATTTGCATCTGTCTAGTCTATTTTATAAAATTAACATTCACAAGATCCCCAAATATCTTTTAAATAAGCTTTTAAAAAATACCGATTTACACAGTTGTTCTACTCGTCACAAGATTTATACTTAGTTCCTAAGCACCGCACCGCCTTATTTTAAAGATCTTTCTCTTATAACGCCGCTGTTCTTGAACAACAAGATGAAACATCTCCTAGTATTAAATCATCCCAGACTGTGCATGCCTTTAAAGTGCAGGTCAAAGCCAGTCTATCTGCAAAACTCCCTCACTAACGCCTATCTGTGCCCGTGTAATATATACTATTTATATTAAATAAATAGTATATATTTTGTTAATTTGATGCAATTCTTTGGGTGGTTAGGTGGAAGAGCAACTTATTTGAACCTCGCCATCCACAATATTATTTTTGTTGTATCTTTTCTTCTTTTGTAATAAATACATTTTATTATTATTATTAAATTTGGTAGGATATTTAGGCTGATGAAAGTTCTGGTCAAGTATTTTATATTTTCTTCGTCCCGTTATATTTTTTATTGAAAAAAAAATTAAGTTTGAATGCCTGTTTAATTAGAGCGTTTGGATAAATGGTACAGATTTTGAGTAAAAATATAAAGTTTACGACCCTTCACACATGTTTCCTTTAAAATATCTGTTTCCAAACTTAAACATACTTAAACCTTAGCGAATTCACTTAAAATTAAACACGGCAATATTTGTAGGGTCGGAAAACGCTGATGGTCTATCTGAGTTTACACGAGAGCGACAAAGTAAAGTATAGAAATCCGTGCGATAGACAAGGATGACTATATTGACGACGTTTTATAAATTAGAATAACATCTGAGCAGTCGCTCCCACTTCTAACCGAGCGCATCCGATTGGCCGGAAGGTTTGGCAGGCCTCTGTCAGCTTCAGGCAGCTGGCAGCTTCAGTGCCGATGTTTCTATGTGTGGAGTAGGACGCATTTGCTTAAAACAAAGCAAATTCTTACGTACTTTTAACTATTTAGAATTATTTCATAAACCTACCTAACGGAGTATGAAAATAATTGCAATTATTTTCCGCTTTTGTATTTATTTAATAGCCGCTCTGACAGAAAGTAATACTAAATCTCTAAAACATAAATAAACTTAAAACTTATTGCAGTAAAAACGAAAGAAAAAAATTAATGTTGATGTTTAACTAATAAGTTGTTCAAAAATGCCCCCCCTTTGTGCCTCGCAATACCCTAATCTGTAGAATTCGGTTCTTACGTGTTCTAGCATTTCAGGGGAAATATTTTGTAGGACGTCTTCAATTCGGGCCTGTAAATTGACTAAATTACGTGGCCTATCATGTGAATGTCCGTAAGTGGCCTGTTTTAAATGCCCCCAAAGAAAGAAGCTTAAGTGTGTTATCTGCGGAGTGCGCATCAGGTAGGTGTAAGTGGGTGGTAGTGAGCAATCGCCGTCCATAAGAACAGGGACACATTTAAAGTAAATTCTTAATGTGCTAGGTTCAGTCGACGTCAACTTATTTTTGATAATTTTGTGTGCTTTAACTCTTCTCAAGTGGCACGCTTAGGTAAGCATACCACCCTTACCCTTCCGTACTCATCTCTGTGTTGTGAGTTAGTCACTTCTATTATTTTCGACCTTGGGTAATTGACAAGATAAAAACTTTAAATTTTGAAATAATTCTTATAATTTTTATTTTATAACGCCTCGAAATTGGTAAAAACTGTTATATCACTGTTTCTACTCTAAAAATAATGGATGTTATGTAATGGAACTATTTTTGTCATTTTTATATATTTCTTATATCTGATCGCATTCAAATTTAGTACGCCTATGAAATCTTGCTCCCCGCACGCTTCGCCCGTCGCGCTGGTCAACAAGCTAGCGATTAGTCACTGTCCACAATTTCGACCGCTGGTAAAATACCAGAATACCGGAGTTGGAGTTGCACAAGTAGCGACATCTCTTGCGAAAGCGAAAGGCAAAGGTGGAGATTGGTCGCTGAGATATAAGTGGGAGTGGATTTTATTTGTTGAATGACGAAATGGCCGGTGACTATTTAGATTTTAAAATGTCGTCAATATAGTCATCATTGTCTATCGCACGGATTTCTATACTTTACTTTGTCGCTCTCATGTAAACTAAGATAGACCATCAGCTTTTTCCGACCCTGTATACATTTGAGGATCAGGATATTTTATGTATTTGCACTCCTAGCCAGTTTGTCAGCCACTTTATTGCCATTGCACCGCTCGTGTCCCTTTACCCAGCATGCAGATACGAATATGCTGTTGTCGGTTGAAGCCACGTCCAGTGCTTGATGGCACTCCCATGCTGATCTAGTCGTTATCTTATAATTACATAAGATCAGTAGTGATTGCCTACTATCTGTGTAGATTCTAATGGGTTTGCTCGTTATATGCCTACGAACAGTTTCCTTGACGGCTATGGTTATACCTGCTAGTTCCGTTTGTACTATGGTAGCATGCATATCCATTGCCCACTGATATCGGATGTGCAGCGATCTGGAGTAGGTTTTACATCCTGCACCTTTCTTTCTTTTTGATCCGTCCCTGAAGATGTTGATTACATCCTCACGGGTGATCTCCTCACTCCTGATAATTACCATGTAGGGTCTGTCAAAAGCAAACTTGGGAGAAATACTGTGACACCTCTCCACATCCTACATCTGGTATATTCAGTATACTTGAGGTGAAGCATTGTTGTCACAGCCACTTCCTTTAGATAAATATCCAAAGGTGGCAGACATAGCATTATCTCCATTGCGATGGTCGACGTAGTTCGCATAGCTCCAGTATGCTCAAGCAGGCAATCCTTTGTACCTAACTGTGTCTTTGTTTGTCTGTTGGACTTTCGGCCACCAAACAACAGCCGCATAGGCTAACATTGGTCTCACAATGACAATGTATATCCACATGACTACTTTGGTTTCATTCCCCAGGTTTTACCAACAGTCCTGCGGTACTGCTCATAGAATATGTATGCCATTTTTAGTCTTCTCTCCAATTGAAGATTCTATGTTCCTTTTTCTCCTTATTAGGTTGGTTGGCGGTTTAGGTGGATTGATCTCCTAATGGGAGGTGTAAGGGTTCCAATGGGGTCTAAGTGCCATAGCCTCTCTACTACCCTCCCCACTGCTCTTTCATCCTCTCAGAGTCATATAATATCCTTTTAATTTGAAATAGCAACACGAAAGAGTTGTCCTTCGAAAACAGCATTAGGTTTTATTTAGCGTCAGTAGCGCCATTAAGAAATGGAAAAATAATTTAATAATAAGAATTGAATATCTGAAATTCAGTGATACATTTTTGGGAAAAGGTTACAAATAAGCAGCAGATGATGATAAGTCAAAGTTTCAAAAAATAATTTCTGTAATGCAATAAAATTTTCTGCTGATACACTACTAGTGCAGCAGCACTAGTTGTTGAATCTAGCATGACTTGAACAAAGTCAAATATTTAATACAATAAAATACTCTGCTCATACACTACTAGTGCATCAGCGAGCAATCAATCACAAAACAATCACGTGCATTAACGTGACCTTACTCTGTGGTCTATTGACTATTGACCACTTATGCCAACGTGTCATCCGATCATCGTTTCTTATTTTTTCTAGTAGTCTTAGTCATAGATTACTGAAGTATAGTTTTAATACGTATTGAATACCCATGAAACAAAAAATTCTTTGTGCCATTCCTCTTACCTAAAAGTACTTCTTATAAGCGAGATGTTATTTCTTCTAGTACACAAATAATTTATGACTGTGAGTGTTCCTTATAGTCTTATAGAAAAAAGTACGAGTTTACTTTCTATCTGTAATTTTCTTGAATACATGTGTAAAGGCAAATAGTAAATTTAAATTTAAATGAAATTAATATTACGTCAGTATAAATTGAAACAGGTATTTGCTACATTTTCTTTTCTCTTCATTAAATTAACGCTCATCATAATCCTAGTTCTATATTTATGGTAAAGGCACCAAGTGAAACTTTCCATTCTGTCTAATCATAGAAGACTTCCTAATATTTCAATAATTGGCCATATTTAGTGGTAAGCCATATTTACACCTTAAGGACCGATTATACAATCCAAGAATATACCAGGTATAAGGAATCTCGCTTTCTATTGGTCAATCTTCTCCATATTAGTTGTCAAAACAGAAACCTATCTATGAAAAGACGTGACAAACTATCTGTATGTACACAAATTAATTTGGCAAAAACATGTATTTTGTTATAAACAAATGGCTACAAACAAATAAACAAATTTGAACAGATTTCCTTGTAACCCTAAAGATCTATAAAAAATAAATCAAAAAAATATATCAGATTTCTCACAATTACATAAAGCTAATCGTGTCGTTTGGTCATACCTCAAATTACAGTATTTGCCTAAAACATTTTCAAATTGGAATTAATGGTAAATTTTGTTTTCTAAAAAATAGTTAGGTGTCTACAACAAAACAAAACATTTGTTTTGTATTGTATATTAAATAAGCAAATATATTAATAATTAATCAATTAGTAATTAAAGAAAATATTTATTTCGCTTAAATACAAATTTAATTGTGAATATATTCTTTTTGCTTGAGATAAATATTATTTTGTTAAGTTAAACACATTTTTTTCTGTGTGTAATCCGTATAAAACCTGATTTATTTTCTTCATCATTATTGTGTGGATGTTGTATTTGCGGGAAATATTTTCAGAATAATAAGTTAAATAGTATAAATGAAAAAAATATTCCGATGCGCATTTTATTTTGATTTCATAGAAGGTGAATATAAATAATTTCCTATGAGTATTGTACACATAGGTTATATAATCTTCACTATAATGGAATATTTATAGGAACTGATAATATTCAAGTAAGTATATAAAACTTGTAATAAATAATAAAGCTAAATTAATAATGAAATTGAGAAAGCCTTTGAAAACATATGGCGGAATGGTTAGAACATTCAGTTAATATCACAATAATAATTTCAGCATTCTGGTTTTGTGATCTATAACAAAAATAATTTTTTTTTTACAACAGGGATGTAATGACAGTGTAAATGGTACGGAATAAAAAAATGGCACGTAGCTAGTATACATATTACCGATTATTGAAGACGACGTGTATATTATATAGTCTGTTTGGAAATGAACGAGAGTAATAAACCCCCGAGATAAGAACCGACAATGGGCGTGGTAATATTTCGTTTCAGGTAATTATCGGGTAACACTAATGCAGGTAATGGGTGTACATTAGTATATTTTACTGGATACATCATAGCGCAGGAGCCAGTGCATTGTGACAGAACAATCCAGTCTTAGAGCTAAATATACGATATAAAACGAATATATATATATATATATATATATATATATATATATATATATATATATATATATATATATATATATAAGACGTGCTAGTGCAGTAGAGTAAAATTCGACTTGTGTTTTGTGACTATTGTACCAGTGAATATAATATTGTTTGGGTAAAATGTCGAGCTTATCAGATTACGTACCTGCTAAACGCGTGAAATGATATGCACTGTCTCAGAATGAAAAGATTATTATATTAAATGTATTTAATACATTGAAACACCAAAATCCTACCAACAGTGTTGACGACATCGTGGAAAAGTGTTCCAAAATGACAGGGATTGGAAAATCGGCTATATACAGACTTTCAAAGGAAACAAAAAATGAACAAGATACTTTAAATCCCCCAAAATCTTCTACAGGGAGGTCAAAAATCGTTATAAATGATTTCTTCAAAAATGTCATTCGCAGAAAAGTACACCCATTTTATTTTAAAAAAGAAATACCAACGCTAAACAAAATTTTAAGTGAACTTTCAGAGGACAAGAATTTGCCAAAAATCAATAGAAGCAAATTATGGGCCGTCTTACGAGAGTTGAATTTTTACTGGGAAAAGCAGAACAGGAAGTCAGTTCTTATCGATAAAGATGAAATTATTTGTTGACGAAGATCCTACTTAAGATCAATTAGAAAATTCCGTGACGAAGGGAGGAATATTTATTATCTAGACGAAACTTGGGTCAACGAGGGATATGCTGTAACAAAAGTATGGCAAGATGAAAATGTAAAAAGTTTTCGGCAAGCATTTTTGGATGGACTTTCAACAGCGTTCATGGCACCTTCAGGTAAAGGGCGAAGATTAATAGTGACACATATAGGTAGTGCCAGTGGTTTTGTAGATGGCGGTTTACTTTTATTTGAATCTAAAAATACAGGTGACTATCACAAAGACATAAACACAGATGTTTTCGAAGAGTATTGTACACAGATGTTGGATCTTATTCCTCCGGGGACTGTAATTGTCATGGATAATACCAGTTACCATTCACGGCAGATCGAGCGGACGCCTACGACTGCTTAGGAAAGCCGATATAATTCAATGGTTATCCGGAAAAAACATTTCTTTTGAAACAAACATGGTGAAAAGGGAACTTTTGACACTTGTCAATCTTAATAAAGATCAAAAAAAATATGTTATCGATGAAATGGCAACAAATCGCCAAATAACGGTACTACGATTACCACCTTATCACTGTGAACTTAACCCAATCGAATTAGTCTGGGCGCAGATAAAAGGAGATGTAGCGCCAATAATACGACGTTTAAATTAAGTGACGTGAAAATTTTGTTAAAAAATTTCTTTGAACGAGCAACTGCAGATAACTGGCAAAGATGTATACATCATGTACAAAAAGAAGAGGAGAAAATGTGGGAACTCGATAATTTAATTGACGTTGGAACCTATCGTTATCAATCTAGGAGACAAAGATAATTCATCAAAATATTCAGAGGATGAATTTTAATATAACTACCTACTTTTTTATTTTCTTTATTGTACATTTATACAACACTACATTTACTCACCATAATTTTAATTTTCAAAATACATATATTTTTGTGTGGAATAAAACTCTATTCATTAAATTTAAATAAATATTTTGATAATAATATTGAATAATTTTATTTGAATTAATAAAAACCCTCTTAACCCGGTTATGATGCTTAAAGTTGCCTCTAGTTTTGAAATGCTGTTTTTATATTGTTTACTTATAAGAGAAATGGACCGAGAAATTGAAGCGGCATAGACAAAGACGGATTGTCGGGGATTAAATTCAATTTAGCTACCTGCTACAATTTAGTACGGTTCGATCACACAACGTTTTTTTAAAAGTACACCTCATCCATACCGATAATACATAATATAAAAATATTGAATATAAGCACCAGTACTACATTTATTTACGATTTGCATACATAATAAGCTTTTATTACTCTCTTTCATTTCTAAACAGACTATAGCCAATTTGAAGATTTCAATTTATCGTATCGTTTTAATTTCATGGTATTTTAAATTTTTCTTTCTATATGATGATTTGAATTGTCCGCCAATTTTAATATATTTTAATCTTAAGCTAACTTGAATGTCTCGTTCTGTTTGAATTACCCGTCATTTTGAATTCTGCATTCATTTGATTTGAATTTCCTACCAATTTGTAATCATTGTAATATCTCACTAATTTGAATATATTTCAATCTGCTAATTTGATATATTTCCGCTAAATTTTAATTTTCGATTACTCTTCCCAATTTGAATTGCCCGCCAATATACAGGGTGTCCGGAAAGTAATGAGACCCAACTTAAACATAGCTTCCTGTGATCAAATAGAACCGATTTAGACAAACTTATCTTAGTCCAAAAGTGCTTCATTTAGAAGTTACAGGGCTTCAAAGAAAAAAATTTGTTTTCTTGTTATGGACATAATTAAGAAACGAAACGTCCAATCATGTTGAAATTTGGTACAGTTATGTTTTAGATAAGTTCAAGCATTGCGAAGGAGAAAGTAGTGCTGCATATCGTAGGGGGCGCTCTTGGCAGTTTATTTGTAACTCATTTTATCGTATCTTTTTTGTTGGTCCTTTTCTGATACGCTTGACGGAAAATCATGACAAAGAAATTAATTTTGCGTAGAAAAGCTATACCCGTTCACGGGCGTAGCCAGGATTTAGTTTTGGTAAAGTAAATAAGACAACAAAAATATACTTACATGAAATTTAATATCTATATATTCATCGCGCGTCTGCCTCTCGTCAAAAGATGGCGCTAGGCGCTACTATATATATTCAAATGTAATAATTTAACTCTCTTTCACTCCTCGTATTTTTCGCTATAATATTAGGTAATATTTTGCTTTGCTACGCCCGTGTACCTGTTCTATGTAACTGTACCTTCTTTCTGCAGCTCCTCCATTAAATTGATTTTGACAATAAACAGCGATCATATCTGCCGTTTCTGAGTTGGAAAACTGATTATGTCGAGGTATGTTTTCAAAATTTGACAAAATAATATTAATAATTTGAAATTATTTACACATTACATTTACACAACTACACAACGATAATTACTAACTCAGTAGGTACAACAATTAATATTAATCTGACAGGCTTTTGATCAAATTTTATCTAATTTAAGCGTATCAACGTCAGTTTGACAAGTGGTAACTTGATCAAATTAGAAAATTTATTTCTATTTTAATGTGCGGATTTTGAAAAGCGTTTTTACAGAAAACGGTGCATTTTATCAATATGGAGCAAGTATAGCTTTTCTACGCAAAATTAATTTCTCCATCATAATTTTCAGTCAAGCGTATCAGAATAGGACCAACAGAAAAGATAAAATAAGAATTAATTGCAAAAAAACTGCCAAGAGCGCCCTCTACAATATGCGACACTACTTACTACTTTACAATGTTTGTACTTATCTAAAACATAACCAAGTTTGAACATGATTGGACGTTTCGTTTCTGAATTATGCCCATAACAAGAAAACAATTTTTTTTCTTTGAAGCCCTGTAACTTCTAAACGAGGCACTTTTGGAAGTTTATTTAAATCAATTATATTTGATCACAGGAAGCTATGTTTAAGCTGGGTATCATTACTTTCCGGACACCCTGTATAACTAATTTGAATCTCCCGCTAATTGGAATTTCCCGCCAATGATATGTCGTCCCGCTCTTATGGACGAAGCGCGCCCTAATACTAATGCAGTGGAGCTGCTCTGCTCTCAACCGCCGGTATATCTATTGCATTTACGTTGATCTGATGAAAAAATCTGTGTCACCTAATTATACGGGGTGTTCTACAAGTTCTATAACAAATTTTGTCAGATGGTAGTTGGGTTAATGTCACACATTTTTTCTTAAATGAAAACATAGGTCCGATTCGTTTTTGTTTTGTTTTAAAATATATAATTTCATATTTCAATCAAAGTGGCCTAATAAATAAAAATGATGGTTGCTATGTTACGCAACATTTGATGTAACTTATTACGAACCTTACTGGATCCAAGAAGCACAGATTCATCCCATACGATAAGTACCTCGTTATAATTCTCTTCATAACTTAGGATTCACTACCAGGAAATTTTAGTTTTGATAAAACTTATCTTGACAAACTCGAAAGCAACCGAAGGGAATGAACCACTTGAATTAAAAAAAACTCGAAAATTTTGAAACAGTTGTGATAAAATATAAAATTTGGACTTTGGATTTTAAAAAAAAACTCGAAAATTTTTACAGTTGTAGTGATAAAATATAAAATTTTGAGCGTCACCAAAATTGTATTTAATGCACTGCAAAGTAAAACCAAGATATTCAATGAGCTTTGAAACTGCTACGAAAGATATAGCAGAGATTAAAGAAAGTTTCGAAGAAATTGTAAAAAACAATTTGATGAGTTGTCGTGTGACGAACGAGTATTAGATAACAAAGAAACGGTATTATATCACAACGTGAATAGGTATCAATTCGAAAAACAGTGTAGTTCAAAGATTCAAAGTAATTTTACTTCGAGCTTGAGAGATCAGTCTGAAACTGATTTACTTAGTTATTATTTATTTATTTACTTATTTACTTCTATCTAAGAATTTGATCAAGTTTTATTCCAATGATTTATAAAGATCAGATCAATGCAGATTCGATTCATTACTTGGCGAAGCTAGTTATTTGCGATTAAATGATCTCATTCAATAAAATCGGCTGTGCTTTTATGTTTTTTCTAACGAGTAGCAACATTGGATGATCATTTTCAGTCTTAAAATTCTTTCTAACTTGGTTTTATCAATAGAAAAAGAAACTTAATTGTTGGAAATAATTCCAACAGTCTTATGTTAGACTGTTTGTGTATGTAGTTGTTTTCAGTTTAAGGTTGCTAACACATGAGAATAATAATAATAACAATAATAATAAGTTCCAGAAGTGTACAAAAGAAAAGTGTGATTTATTTGAAGAAAATTGTGGGATTTCAAAAGACTCTTGTTTGTATCTATAATATACATTAATAAAAAAATACATTGTTTACCAATCAAAACGCAAGAAAACTTGATTTTTTCAGCATAAGTAAATTACTTAATATTATGATTTTTTATTTGTTGTATTGGCTATAACGTTTGTTACCACTTGTCTTACATTTTTATGCAATACAATTGTTATTTAAAATTGAATTTTTTGTAAATTATACGAATTCGGTATTAACTTGCTATGTTCCTGGCTACAAACATAACTTAGTAGCGGTTGTTTGTTTGTTTCTAAAGATTTGGTGTTTATTACATTTAAATCCTATCAAGTGTTAAAAGAAAACGATAGAGTGATTTAGGGGCACCAAGCCATTATAAAGCGATCACAATTTTCACATATCTGCTGTCAGATATAATAAATTATTGTTACTATGATGATACATATCTGATTGATTAAGTGATTTTTACATTTATGGATTTTTACGGCAATATGGGCGATGTCGCTTACTGTTGTTGTAATGTATCTTGTAAGAATACTTGCTAAGAAAAGGAACAATTTATAGTGTTTTCTGTAATTTGCATTCTGTTTTCAATAACTACATTGAGTTTTTAACTTCGTTTGGAAATTGTCGTTATCCGTGATTATTAGATATGAAATCAGCGATAAAGTCGCATATCTCGAATGTAGCTCATCTATGAAACCAATTATGTTAACAAATTCTGTATATATATATATATATATATATATATATATATATATATATATATATATATATATACAGGGTGTTCCAAAATGATGGACAAATATTTTACCAGTGTGTTCCACAAGCCATTTCAGGGGGGATCTTCATATAAAATTTTTCAATTTGGGTCCTCCCTGTTGAGATATTCGAGTCTCAAAATGGCGGAAAAAATAGTTTTTTTATTTTTCCTTAAAAACGGTTGCACTTAGAAATTTCAATTTTGGTACACGTTATCAGCTAGTCAAAAGCTATTTTGTGATAATGTCTATTCCTTAGCTTATGTTTCTGGAGGGCGGGAATAAGCAACCCCTAGATTTATTTCTTCCTGAAATGACCGATTTCAACAATATTTTTTTTTAAATTCTCCTAATTTTACTACTTTTTTCCCTCTTGTAATTTTTTCATACAACCAATAGTCTGCGCGGAAAAAAATAAAAATAATTTTCCTTACTCTAAACATCTTTTTGTCACCAGTTACTGATAACCGCAGTAAGCGGTTGCTATGATGATGTTTCTCTGTTGTCTTATGAAACAAATCAGTCTTGACAGTTTATGCAAATATTTCTAAACAAAGGTATTCCTATAACTGTTGCCAATCCTGCCGTATGCATATTCCATCAATTTATTCGCTAATATTTGTACGAAAGAGTTAGTTGTTTACAAATGAAACCGTTTTTAAGAAAAAATAAAAAAACATTTTTTCCGCCATTTTGAGACTCGAATGTCTCAACAGAAAGGACCCAAATTGAAAAATTTCATATGAAGATCCCCTCTAATATCGCTTGTGGAATACACTGGTAAAATATTTAACCATCATTCTGGAACACCCTGTATATACAGGGTGAATCTTAAATAAGTACAAATATTTTAACCAGCAGTATAGTTTTGTGTGTAGAACACATAATTAATAGTTTTTTTACAAAAAAATCAGAAATAAAAAAAGTGAAATTTTAAATAAATTTCGTAATTTTTCAGTAGAAAACTTGTTGAGGACCGCTGGCCTAGACCGACCCTTCATACTTTTATGAGTCATAGTGCTGCAGACTGAACGTGTCTTTGCTTCAAGGAAGAAAAAATCTCAACTTTTAGCGAATTTTGTCAAGTGTAAAATTTTATATTATTTTTTATTATCAAACTGTCATTGACTGTCATGACAGATTATCGGAAGCCCAAGTCAAACTTGTTAACCCCACATAATGCATGAAAATAGCAATAAAATTTGCTAAAAGTTGACATTTTTTCCATTTTAAATAAAAAACGCGTGCATAGTTTTTCGTTATTCTTCATAAAATAACTTAAGGAAATTGTGTTTTGTGTCCCTTTCTAACAGTGAACAATGACATTTAACTTGTGAAATGTGGATTACTGATTAAACAGTTAATTTTTTAACAAACAGGTAAGCTTGTGTGCACGTTTATGTATAATTTTTGAACATTGGACATAGTAATATCACGTAATATCTTCCTAAATATTTTACGGTAGTATTGAACTTGCGGAAATTCATTTTTAATCGTTGAAGTATAGTAAGGTTAGTTCAGATGTTAAAATTTATGTTAATATTGCTGCGTATCATACTACATACCCAATTTTACTGTACTTATGCTTAAAACAAGTATTTTTAAAATAGAACTATTACGTTAAAGGAAACGTAATATTTATATTGGAGGAGATATGGCAACCTCGCAACAAATCATATGTTTCATTAGGTTGTTGGATGAAAAATCAGCCAGCGGTCCTCAAAATGTGGGTATTTTTTTTTAAAATTAATATCTCCGTAAATATTAGAAATTTTTAAAAATGGCTTTCACTAGACTGATTTAAATGACGAACTACACCAGCAGTTAAAATATTTGTATTTATTTAAGATTCACCCTGTATATATATATATATAGATTCAATGCACACATATTCATAAAAAAAATTGAACTACCTACTACTCGATTTCAGTTGGGGATTTACAAATCCCACAATAGCTTCAATGAATCCCAACTTTTCATTAGAACTGAATTATGAAATTATGAGATAACGTTCTTAAGAAACCATTCTACTATTAAACTGAAGAATTATTTCTATTTGATTAGATTTTGAAAATATTATATTTAAAATTTTTTAAAAACATCCTATATAAATGAAAATTATTCAGAGAAATGTTTTTTTAGTTAATTTTTGTACCCATTGGTAATCTTGAGTTTGTTTGTTTCAGGGCCAGTAATTTCGTTGCCATGACAACCATTTTTATTTTAAATGAGCATAGTATATCATTGTCATTATATTGCATATTTGATTTTTGTTGTATCTATTACATTTTGAGTATTTTATCAACTTCACAATATTTTGATAGCCCCTGATTTCTTATACATAAGTCAGTTGAAACAACAATATGAGGATAGCGTCACTCCCAAGTGGGACTGATATTATCTTCAGTTAAAGCAACAAGATCAAATATTCGGTTTACCGATTTAATTCTTAAATTAACCTACTGTTCCTACTGATATAATATCTATACTGCACTTAAGAGATACAATGTTGGTGAAACTAATGTAAAGCTGATAAAGTTCCTTCCGTTTTCAAGATAACACAATCTAAAAAGGTGGATATTTTAAACTGGGATATTATTTATTTTTCTAAAGAAATCATAGATTCTGGATATTAGTCGTGACGCCTGTGAAATGTTTACTCTTTTTTATTTCACATAATGGATTATCGCAATTTTAATAACATATAATTTTTGTAATTTTAATATTATACATATTACTTACGTGATGTCTAATTGTTTATTTTGTGGAAATATTAAATTAGCGGCTTTTGCATCCCTATGATAACCCTTTATCAACCGTACTATATATTGTTATATTTTATTTTTTTATTGTATTGTCTTTTGTATCTTTTCATATGATAATTTGTTTAAATCTTTATAAATTTATATTTGAAAATTTTTAAGTTGATAACATAAATTCTATTTTACTTACCCTAGCTAGCTTTTATCTGCGCCGTTCTGATAATTAACTATTATAAATTTTGATTTATATGTCTACTAATTTTGATTAATAACAATTTTGGAAATTAACTCATATCCTTTTATAACTTTATCTCAATGGTAGGTTCCAAACAGGATTAATATTGACTATTCAGGTAAACTTTACTAATAACTTTGATAACTCCAACTTATTAATGAGATATTAAATTTTAACTGATTTGCTTTTATTTAAAATATTAACTTAATATAAACTTTTAACAATTTGATTGATTACATTTTCCTACTCTACCTAAATCTTGCTCTATCTTATACTCTAATCACAATAAATTCTACGAAATACAATGTTTAATACCGATTTCTCTTCTAAAACTTCTTCTTCATTAAATTTAATCCCTGTCTCACTTCAAGGTGTGTCCTTCCTTCCTTATTCTGAAATTCAACTTCTACCGACTGCTCCTCGTATCGTACTTATCAATTCGTCATCCATGAATTAAGTTTGTGTAATGATGTTCTCCGGATATGCTCTATGATCAGAAATAGAACTTGAATAACTTGCCTAATATTACTTGTTTTACTTAATGCCTTTATCCTTGTTGGCCTTCTTTATTTTTTAATTATTTCTGGTGACTGTTGAACTGCTTATTCCTGTTCTATTTTCAATTTTTAATTTCAATTTTCAATGAATATCTTCTTATTTCTCCTTTTATGGACGTTTTTATAATTATCTTTAATAAAAGTTTTTTTTTCCTTTTTTCCAACCAACTTCTTGTTATTCCGTTTCCTTGATTACCTTTTCCCTTAATTTTTTTTAATGCGCCCTTATTTTTACTTTACATATATATTTTTTTAAATATTACATTCCCTTCAATCAATCAAATTAATTTTTGACATTTCATAAAATTTACATATCATCTACTTAAATATCTTTTTAACTTAAAAAAAAAATTATTTTCATACCCTAATTCTTTCCTTTTACCTCCCATTGAAACTTTTATTAATTCCCCTACCCCTTTATTAACATATGCCTTTATATTAATCCTTTTTCTCAAAAAAAATTAATCTATTAATAGCAGAATATAAACCATCTATGTGGCTGAGATATGTCCATGACACCTTTGTCATATGGACACATGGCGAAGAGAAATTACAAGAATTCTTAATACAGACCCCCAAAAATCAAATTCACTGTGAAACTGGAAAAGGACCAGCAGCTACCTTTCCTCGATGTATGTATAAAGAAAAAAGAAGATGAAGGTCTAGGCTATACCTATATCGGAAACCAACACACACGAACAGGTACATTCACGCGAATCTCACCACCACCCATCGCAGTTACAATCAGTGATCAAACCACTAATGACAAGGTCAGAACGACTCTCTGACGACAACCGCAAAGAAGAGGAAATTAAAAACGTTAAATTAGCCTTACAACAAAATGGTTTCTCTGGTAACAACATCAAGAGGGCTTTAACACCTAGGCGAAACAAAGAACAGAAGGAAGAAGATAAACCAATATCCAAAGCTCTCCTGCCATATGTCAAGGAAACTGCTGACAAAATAAGCAGGGTTTTAAAGAAATATAAAATAGAAACCGCCGTCTTCAACACGGACAGGAAAATTAGTAATATGCTACCACAGTATGCTACCATCAGCCAAAACAAACGTTCCTCTATAAGACCAAGGAGTATATGAAGTTCCTTGCGGAGACTGTGAGAAGACGTACATTGGACAAACTAACAGAAGAATTCAAACCCGGAAAGAAGAACATCGGAATGCTGTCCAGAAAAATGAAAAAACTTCGTCATTAGCTTAACATGTAAAAGACACTGACCACCAGATTGATTTCTATAATACCAAGGTACTAGCAAGAATGGAGCATAAGGCAAAAAGAATAATTAGAGAGGCCATCGAAATTGAAAAACATCCTCAAAATCTCAATACACGTGACGATACCCAAAGATTACCAACAGCTTGGAAACCTATCCTGGAAACCAAGACGATCAATAAACCAGTGATACACAACGCTGAGAGTTGGCCAAGCAGAACACAAGAACCCACAGCACCATTAAACGCAAGACCCGTGACGCGCAGCCATGCGAAGAAAACCACACACCGGAACGAAAGCACTGTATATAACTCACCAAGTGGACAAACATCTTCCAGCAAGCCGAACGTAGTAACGCGAAGCAGAAGTAAAAAGACCTGAAGATGGTAAATCAGATTTTACCGAAACGTTGTCAAACAAATGGTTCTTTTGAGGACCATGTAGATTCATCGCGGAAGGAATCCGGAGAAATTTTACATGATACATCGTCTGAGAAAAACAGATTTCAAATTTCGTGTAATATGTAAAACGAAACTTTCAAGAAAAGTTCTATGTGTTTTCTGTTCATAGAACCTTTATTTAGTATCAACGTTAATAACTCAACATATAATTTTAAGACAGTGCAATATAAATTACATAATAAGTAATGCAAAATCAAATCAAATCAAACCAAAATATATTTATTGTGTATAACTACAATGGCTAATACATCATCCTATACACAAAAGGACTAGACAGATAACTGATAATTAAGTCTACTCCTCAAAAATAAAAACATAACCCTATATATAAACATATATTAATAAATCTACCTATGATAGCAATTATAATTGTAAAAAAATAGTTACGAGAATGTATATGCAGATCTCTGAATCTATATATTTCACAAAAAAAGTTGGTAATCCTAACTGTAAAAGAGACTTTCAAAATAAAACATCCAACTATTTCTAAAAATGAAAGCCGTTTACGTTATATGTCGGAAATCATGTTCAACATGGAATTGCTGATAATACTGAATTCTATATAAAATTATCAACGTATGTATCACCGTTTCCTTGACGTTAATGGTTTCGGGGTAACTCAGCAATAGAATAATCGACCATTTTCAGTGTTTTCACAGCCATTCAGGAAACTGAAGTCAGCCTCTGTTTTCAGAATAGTGACAATGCCTTCCGGTATCATTTTGATATTTAACATATTTATTTACAATTTAGAAATGCTTTGCGTTGAATTAATTATGTAACTAGCCCAAGTTTTTTTGATCTGCAGAATGCAGAGATATTCAGAAAAATATGACATTTTCTTGAATTTCAACACCCTGTGTGACAAAAACTAGTGGTCCTGCTAATATAAAATATAATAAAACAGTGTTTTCAGCTTTCTTGAATATACAACCCCTTAGTAAAAATTTTGGCTTCCCCCCAGGACCATAATCTCGTAAAACTATGTAAGTGATTTCAAATATGAATTTTCTTTCTATTGAGAATTCAAGTGGGTTCTTTTTAACCATCTAAATATTTTAAATACAAGAGCCTCTAGGAAAGACAACATTCTAACGGCCAAGGATAAGATCAAAGGATTCCTCGCAAAACTTCGTTTGCGGTCAACGTCTTTACAAAAAAAAATGATGTAGGTATGATTAATTTCTTTGCGTTGTAATTAGTCACAATTAATGCTAACGTGAATTATGGGGGCATGTATTTCATATCATTTGGAGTTATAAGGAAGAGTGGCACAAAAAAGGCAATTCATGAAGGGAACATCATTTGCCGCCGGTTTTCGGCAATAGGGGTGGTTTTACCCCTACGCGGGGGGTGTTTTTCACCTTGAGCATTTTTGGAAGAACATCCCTGATCTCTTCCTTGCCATTCACGCTCCCGCCAATTTTTACCAAGAATTGATCGACCATTTTCCACCCCTTAAGTAGGGGTAAGTCGGGCAAATATTGGAAAAATCGAATTATGCTCACCTAGATTTTTCATGACGATCAATTTAAGCCACGGAAACCTCTGTACAACCTTCCCCGTTCTTGCTACACACTACGCAAAAACGGGCGGATTTTGCGGTAAAGTAAAGTATGGTCTTTCCAATAAAATTGTTTATATTTGTTAATATTTACTCCTGTCTGTCCTTATTGCTCAAACGGGTACCACTTTCCGGATGGCCCTCGTATGTTCCATAGGAAACAATTCCATAAACAAATTTGGATACAATAAATATATAAAATAGAAATTAATTTAGCTAGATTAATTTTTATTTAATATGTATAATACATACCAGTTGACCTTTGTCCTTCAATTTATATCAACAAAGTAATGTAGTTGTTGCTCTTTGAAAATTGACTTGAATTAAATTAAACCTTACCTAATAAAAAAATGTATAAAAAATATTCTGTATATGATTAATTTTTATAGTTATATCACGTTTATGTTATTTTATTAGATAGAAGGGCAGAAGTAAATATTTAGTTCTATTTTTTCAACAGATTTTTTGTTTGAAATAGTCTGGGTACATATTTTATGGTATTGTACGGAGTATATTTAATTTAATTTAGTCTACTCATTTAAGCTTTAAAAAAATATATCGAAATATATGTTTTTCATGTTTTTTTTTCTAGGTTATTTATTAACTGCAATTTGTTTAATTTGAGGATGCTAATTTCAATTTTGCTAATGCTTAGCTAGAGATTCACTACTTAACTTGATTTTCAAGTTACTTGACTTCACTTGAAATCAATCAATCAGGCCAAGTCAAGTACCTGTAAATCAAGTACCTACTTGAAAAGTTAAGCTACTTGATTGAACTTAACAAAACAAAAACTATTTTTTATTTATTATAGATTAAAATACAATTGAAGAAACAAAACATAGACAACAAAAAAATAAATACATAATATTTAGATAAAGAAGAGTAACAGACAATTCAGTCATTATTTATAAGATATGATGATGACTACATACATACATAAATATTTGGTTTTATGTTTAAATATTGACTCTAATATCTTCGTTTGCCAGCCATGAATTGATTAGGTGTTTTACTGATTTATCACTCAGTCTGTTACGAGGATTTCTTATAATGAATTACTTAACAGATTTCGAAAACTCCTTTTCGTGAAAGAAGAAATACTTTCATGTCGTTTCTATAAATCGAGAGTGCACTTTGCACTTTCAGTAGAAATCGATTCTTATGTATTTGGAAAAATCTTATGAAGTTTAGGATGTTTATATTGCAAATGCCGTTTTAACGCATCGGTTCCACAAAACTGCCAAATAATAATTGTTTAAGCTGGATATATGTATTATAATAAAGAAACAATTTTAAATAATAAATAACAATGTAAAACAGTATTAAAAAAAAACTACAACTAATAATGAATTTACAAAGTGCAGAAAATTATCATATTAATATTAATGAACAGCAAAAATGTGAAAAATATTTATGTTTAAAATTATTTATAAAATCGTGGCTTATTAAATTTAAATAAGCAAAGTAGGTAAATCTTACGTTGAATGAACCGCTAAACATAATTTTGACAATGCTAATAAATTTTGTGTTAAAGAAGTTCTGCAGGATAATTCCACCTTGTGTGCTGAAGAAGTTTTACAAAGTATCCCTGATTTTTCGTTCATAACATTCGCAAACGATAGAATATGAAAACATAGGGGTTGCCTCTAGAACAATTTTCCATAAGATTATGTTTTGATTGTGATATGATACGTGGCATTGAACTTTTATTAAATAAATAAATATTTTTTGTTCTAACTGATACACAGAAATAATAATAAATGATATTTTAATGCGAAAAAACACAATTTTTAACTAAAAACAATAACGTAAGTCCGAGGATTTTATTTGCATTTACACAATCTAATCTTACACGCCAATGATAGTTATATAAAGTTTCTAAAAAAGTACCTACTCAGGGTAAAATTCCTTTTGAAGATGCTTTGACTTATTCTATTCGTTGTTACCTTCTGAAATTACATATATACATATTGATTGTACTTGATACATAGCAATAAATGTGTTTTATTTACTAAAGGCTATGACGTATATATATAGGTACTAGGTGACCCGGCAAACGTTGTTTTACCATATGAATTATTTCTAGTGAATATTTTGGCAGTTAAATAAAAAACAACTAACTTATTGTAGTAAGTGTGTGGTAGGTATATGACTAAAAGAGGAATGGAGCACTGTGAATGATGACGGCCTATAAGAATAACAAAACACAAAACATTGATTTTTTGAATTATTTCGCGTGCCTGCAATTTTACTTATTTGACGGCCCAAATTAGCCCCTTTACGTCTTGTTGGCATTGTTCACAGTACAAAAAAATAGCCATATAGTAAAATAATAGCCGTTGTTGGCGGCAGCTCGTGACACGTGATGCGTCCTTTTGAGGTTATGTAGATCACTTAATTAACTAATAATGAGAACTACACTTAAAATAAATAATGTTATTAATTATTGATAAAATAGGAAATAAATAATTATGGCCCAGCAAATTAATAATAAATTTACTTGAGAATTACACTTAGAAGGTAAAATGATAATTGTAAACGTGACTACTACGCTCGATTCATACACAATAATAATGGTCGAAAACTGTGTAGGGAGTGAGAAAAGGCTTATTGTGTGAGAGAAACAGAGGAAACCGGCTTCGGTCTCATCCCTACTCCGTGCTGTTTACTTGGTGAGAAGTGACACCGGTAGATTCCTGGCGAGGATAACTGATCTAGTGATAATCGATCAGTTATCGACCAGGGTTAAAAATGATTAAATAACTAAAATGGTTATTAAAAAATAGGGGTTTGTGATAGAAGGATAAAAATTAAGGGTTATATGTATTTTTTAATGCCACATCATAAAAAATAAAAATAAAAAATTTTGTTCAAAAAATTTTAAAAAATTGTTTGGTGTGAACCACCCTTATCACTTAGGGGTATGAAATATAAATTACGACCGATTCTCAGACCTACCGAATAAACATATGAAATTTTATAAAAATCGGTCGTTTCCGAGGAGTATGGCGTCTAACACTGTGACACGAGAATTTTATATATTAGATTTAAATTATTCCTCAAAATTTGAACACTCTGTACCACGAAAAAGTAGTTACAGAGAGAAATAGTAAAGACATTCGATCAAAATATGACTATAATTTTGTATGCTCTATAGTTTACAAATACAGGGTGTTAAGGATAAAAGAGACCGCGATTATTTTGTTGAACGGAGATAAGTGTGTGTCAAACTGTTCAGTAAACATCGATCATTGTTGGCTACAGTTGTATCAAGAAGAAGTAAGTAACAATAAAATAAAAATCATTTAACATCTCAATGGAGCAGATAAACAAATTTTAAAATGTCAAACTTGACATACATTTAATATTTTTACTACGATTTTGAGAACGAAAACAGAGAGTTTTTCGAAACGTCAATAATACGGAAGTGCGCGATAGTGATGTGATTTTTGTTAATTTTTACTTATCTGCTTTTTTTAGTGTGAGATTTTTTGGTTAGGCAAACGTAGTTTCAAAAATAACCCTTGACTGTTCCGTTTGGCGCAAGGGCTTATTTAATTAATCTTTATTATTTTTTCAGAAATGTGGCAAAAACCCAATAAAACTAAAGAAAAAAAATGAATGTCAAAATCGAACTGTCAAAGTCAAATTATTATTTGTTTTATTGGTGTGCATTGTGTATAATATCCATATAATTATAGTAAATAATGGCAATAGAGAGTGGATTTGTTAAAGGACAATCAGATAACCCGCCCAAAATTGTGAAAAATGACTTACGGTGAAATGATCCTCGCAACAATATAACGCCGTTGTATTCAATAGTGTTGCATTCTTTTTTCGTCTCTATTCATTGAAATGAACCATTTCTTACGCATTTTCTCATTTTTAGGAACCGAGAAGAATATTCACACCACACAAAGACCTCAAAGTTCGACGCTAACCACAGATTACGGAACGAGTTCGCTAACCGACTTAACTAAACCTACGTTGATTTGACAATTTGACATGTGTCACCATGGACGTTTTCATATAATGTGACGTGGACCAATCAGAATGTTTTTTCCGAAACCGTGACTATATTTAAATAAATTGCTATATAAAATAATTAATTATGAAAAATATAAGAACAATTTTACAGAATTAGCAAGATATTCTTGTTAAGTACTTAATATATAATAAAATAACAATATTTTTAAGCATTTAAAAATTTCAGACATATTGCCTATTCATTTTTTTTTATTAATAAGATTTAAAGGACGTAAGTGAGATACAAGTTTTAAAATAAATTATACTAGGTTTAAATACTCATGTTTTGTTAAATAGAAGTTGTAGCAAAAAATAACTTATGGGATGCTTATTTTAACCCCTTCCAAGGGCCAGATATTTTCGAAAAATTGTTGAGAAATTGCATATGCATTAGTAGAAAATTTGTGTAATATTTGACTATTATACCTTTTTTGATTTTCAAATTACAGCCGCTATTCCGTTTCTTAAAAACTGAAAGGTTGTATCTCCTAAGGGGTGAATATTTTACTAAGATCATTTTTATGCAAACGTGTTCCTTTTGGCTGTAAATTCACCTGCACCATTTGTGCTACACTCTGTACATGAATGAAAATACGGTGGTGTCCTCCGTATTGAAAAAAGTTAAATGTAAAACAGACGAAACCTCGTTTATCGCTATCATTTTAGACGTATGTGATATATTTTTTTACACAATATGATGTCAGAGCAGCAGTAAATATTATATACTTCTGTTATTGTTGCATTCATATAAAGAATGAAATTCGTTAAGTGAAATTTTATTTTATTAAATATTATTAAGTTTATACATATAAAAAATGTTCCATTAAAATGGCTTATGCCCCTACCATAAATCTGAAATTTTTTTGTAGCTATGAAAATATTATATGTTTCAAGATTAATTCACTTAAACGTATAATTTGCGTTCGAGTAAGAAAAATGATCCTATAAAGAAATAGCCAAAAAAGGCTCCGTTTTCGAACACAGGCTGTTGAAATTAGAGAAAATTTTAAATTTTCTAAAATATCGCTGAAGACTGACATAGGGTAAAAGGTAAAATATCTTATCAATGGTATTTCATTCATTTTAATATAAACAACGAGTTATGTATTACTTCAACTTATATTGCCGTTATTAACTTCAATTAATCTAAAATAACTCGTTTTTATTCAATTTACAATACATAAGTGGTGTTTTAAAATATATATGGGTTTTCTCAAAATCCGAAATAACAAAAAAAAAAATACTTGAAAAAATCAAAAAGTTGTTTAATGTAGGGAGAATAAATAATGTGAGATGCTTCAAAAACAGCAGCTTTATATCAGAATAAACCAATTCAGATCAAGTTAGATTACTATAATTGCTGTATTGAAAGTTATGGTACTGCAAAATTTTATATTCAATTTTTTACGATAACCGATAATTTTCGAGAAATTGCAATCAAACTTGATATTGGGTAGTTTTTGAAATTGACAAATATGGATATAACATTTTTAACTTCAAATATAGAGGCCGATAAGAATATTTTAAAGATATTACAGATTTTGCACTTTAGTATTTTTTTTAATTAATATGTATATTTATTCCATTCCTTACTAATTTTTACTACAATCTATGAATTGAACGAGTTCATCTTATTATAAATTTTAATACAAACGATAATTTCATAACGCATCCTATCAAAAAAAATGTATATATATTCACAACTCCATAATAAAAAAATAAGCAAACTTTCAAATTCAGATTGAAAAATAATATAAAAAAATAATAAGACGGCACATTCATTAATTTTTATAAAAAGTAAGGTTTGTTATAACTTATGTAAATAACATGTTTTTGGTAAGTACATTTTTATATCATCATGCCCATAACATGAAAATGTGAATAACAAATCACCCAAAACGAAGATCACAGATTAACTTCTTTACAAGAAATGTCAACAAGAAAAAAAATATATTAAAATACTCACCATACAAAACCACATTTTCTACTAATTGTAAGTAACACTGAAGAATGACATATAGAATACATAAATAGGCTTGCAATTTGCACATAATCTTCAAGTATTTGTTGGTACTTTAATAACTAAACCAACACTGACCACCGTGGCGAGAAAGCGCAAACTGACTAAAAATATACGAATAAACAAAGTTGTTTAGCCGGATAATCATCATAACTCTGGGAGATAATTATTTAAATATGCGCAAACTCATTATGTCTTTATTAATTATCTATTCTGTCTGTATATGCATACATCTTTATTGAACTGAAATGATATGACCATTTGGGATGATATATACGGTTTTAAAAATTTGGATTTAACAAAATAGTTTAAATTTTAATTATTGTATTAACAATTAAAGAAATAAATCATTGAGAGCTTATACAGAGTGTCCAGAGAATAGTGCGAAATCTCTGGTGTGCAGATAGAACATGAAAAAATAAGATGCCAAGTTCGTATTTTTTGTTTCCTACAGGCCCTCCCTGCGGAGATATGTGTCCCTGAAGGACGCCCCTGAAAATCGGTTTTTCTTGAATAACTTTTAAAGTACTTAATATAATTTAATAAAAAATTAATGTGATGGACACTAGTAAGGACCTCTTAAAATAATGTTTTTGAAACATATTTTAACACCCTATATGATAGAGACTTTAAAATAATAAATCTGGGTAGCTTCAACCTTGGACTAAAAAAAGGTACTATTGTTTATTGTTGATAAAATGAACCGTTTACGAGAAAAAGAGTAAATATTTCAATTTTTTTTCTCGACAACAGAGAGCGATACGAAAGTCATTCAAACAACAGAAAGTCTGATACACTCGCGGGCACGACGAATTAAGAACTGTACCCGCCACAATAACTCAGTGTTGTTTCTCACATCGCAATGAAACGTGATTCTCTGTAGAAGTTCCTCCCTAGTGTCGACTGGAGTGGAATACACCAATTATTTGAGATATCCCCACAGGTAAAAATCCAACGGCGTTAGGTCGGAAGATCGAGGAGGCCAGGCAATAATAATAATAATATATTAATCCTTTAAGACATATACAATGCATAGGATGTCACAAAGAAAAGACAAAATACACAAGAATACTTTAAAAGCCATTGTCATTGATAAATTCATCAATACTATAATAACATTTGCTGAGTAGCTTAGCCATAATAGATTTTTTGAATGATTCAGTGTCAAGAGATTTAAATTAATTTTTTTTATACATTGAACAGTTTGGATCCAAAGTACTTGAGAGGCATTTCATATTTACTTGAATTGTGTTTAGGAATACACAACAAATTACTATTGCGTAGTATTGAGTAGTTATGAAAATGAGAATTTTTAACTAAAGACGGAATATTTTCTTTGATATATAATAGGATATTGTAAATATAAATACAGGGTAGTGTCACTATTTTATTGTTAATGAATACTTTCTTAAGGTACGGATTCGCTGGTGCGACTGCGGCTGCGACTGCGACTGCGACTCGTCGCCGACCTATAGACAGTCTGAATGTTCTTATCAACTCCAGCATTGAGACTTCCTATTGGTCGGCAACGAGTCGCAGTCGCAGCCACAGTCGCACCAGCGAATTCGTACGTTTTTACACGACTCTCGGGGATTAATTCCAAATATATTTCTAACTATTCGTATTCGTTTTTGGGTTACGAAGATCTTCCCACTCCTAACAGCACTACCCCACAAAATAACATTGTAGGAGAGGTGGCTATAGACTAAGCTGTAATAAATTAATAATGCACATAAGGGCATAGTTTTTCTTATTCGAAATATGACGTACAGTGATTTGTTAAGGGTTTTATTAAGCATGTTGATATGTATACACCAATTCAATTGGTAATCAAGATAGACACCCAAGAACTTGGTATTATCACTAGATTCAAGAACAGAATTATTAATATTAAGGCGTAGTTTGACCTGCGGATTATACTAAGATCAAAAATAAACTACTACAGTTTTATCAACATAAGTGCGTTAGCTCGAAAAATCGTCTAAAATCCTGACAAACCACTACGAGTTCCTCAGGGGTCCGCGCTGACATCACAAGAGACGTGTCATCGGCAAACATCGTAAGTCGTCGACAAATAACAAAAAAATTAATAATCCCAGCACCGATCCCTGAGGCACCCCCATATCTATATTACGGCAATGAGAAGCAGTATTGAGAACTCTAGTAAAAAAACAAGTAATAGTGAAGTCAGATAGCAAAATTTTATAAATGCCTCGAATAACATTCTACATCACGTAAATGTTAGGAGCAAATACGGAACATGTTATTTGAAATCGGAATGAGGCGCTGAATACAATAAAAGGGAAAAATATAAGTTTGCTTTACCATTGATTTCCTAATCGCCTTGTATATGTTACACACAATACTGGAATTCGGACAATGTCCGAAAAAAATATGCAAAACTAGTTCTGACCTCCAAAAAATTCCCATACCCGAAATTATACATTTAAACGGTTTCTGCATATTACAAAATACAGAGAACTAGTTCTGGGTATTATAAATTGTTCAAAACTAGTTTTGTGCATTTTGAAATGACCATAATTAGTTCTATTCATTTTATGATAGTTACATTAATTAAAAGTAGGGTTATGACATTTTTGTCATTATATTTTCTGAACTCGAAACTAGTTTTGCATCCTTTTTCGAGTATTATGTATATCGTAACCTTCAGAAAATGAAGGAAACTAGATTTGGTCATTTAAAAATGCACAAAACTAATTTTGAACAATTTATAATGACCAGAACTAGTTCTGCTATTTTACAGTAGTCAAAAGGCGTTTAAACGTAAAATTTCGGGTATGGGAATTTTTCTGGGCTCAGAACTAGTTTTGCATACTTTTTTCGAACATTGTCCGAATTCGAGTATTGTGTGTAACATATACATTCTGGTGCTTAATAAAAAAGTTTATTACAATTTTACATCTTAATTTTTTCGATGAACTTAAACCTACCTGTATTTTCAATTAAATTTACATAAAAAAAAGACTTCACAAACAAACAATATTGCAATGTTTCCCTTCGTTGCGCTTCATCGTCTTACACAATAAGTTTCTTTTCATTTTTTTTGGCACAGTGAAATATTTTTTATTAGACGCTGTATGCTTTATTCAATACTAATGTCTATTTAACACAATAACATCACAAATGACAAATTATCTCTTCGAAACATATGTACTGCGAATTATAGATATACCCTTTTTATACCATATATATATTTTTGCTTATATTCTATTTCTTTGCTGTAACATATAGTTACAATGTTAGTCATTTTATCTTATGCTGAGACTTGCACTTTTTTCCTTATATATAGAGTTCCAGATCTAGCTTAGCTTCAGTGTGAACTATACCTCTGTACCGCTTACTTTGAATAAACGTCGTTCGATTCTATAAATGTATTAAGTTATTTACAACGTTCTCGTTCGGTACATACTTAATTGGCGCAGTCGGTAGGATCTACGAACAAGTCTCTGAATTCTCGTGAGTGAGTGAGTGAAATCCTTGGTGTACTCCTGTACTTTATTGAAGATCCAGAACCTCTCCAGCTCTCAGGTGAAATTTATTGGATACAGAACTTCAAGTGGTTGGTCAACTTGACGCCGAGATCCCTGGACCGTCAACGACGATTCAAAGTAAGTCCCTATTGTATTTTTCGACTCCTTTCCTCGCTAAGTTGATATAAATTGACTTTTTTATATACTTGTGCGGCGAAAAGACATTTTGATTTACACTTGCCTGTGTATAGTCAAAATTAGTTAGGATTAAATTTTTAAGATTAAGTGAATTTAATTGTTCTGAATTCGTGAGTCAACTCTTCCACGATTAGAGTGACTGTTTTCAGACCCTGTTTTATATTTTTTCTCTGTCCAAAGTGCTTCTTTTGTTGAGTGACTATTAAAACAATTTGTTTATGAGTTAACTCGACTGAAAACGAAGTATTTGTTCAGATGCCAAAGGATAGTAATTCTCAAGCTAGATTACGAGTAGAAAATCCATACCAGGTCCCTGTCGGTGTTGGACTCTCCGTAAATCAAAACGAGATAGATAGTTTAGTAAATCAGTTATCTAGTACATTTAATAACGAAAATATGACTACTAACTCGAATATAAATAAAGCTAAAGCTTTCCTTGATGTGATACCAGTTTTCGATGGTTCACAAACCAAATTACAAACATTTTGCAAATTATGTGGCGAACTAATTAGAATCTTTAATATCCCCGAAAGAACCGACCTTATGGTATATTTACTTGCGGGAATTAGATCAAAAATCACAGGTCAAGCCGAAATTATTTTGAACCAACGTTTAGAAATTCAAACTTGGACACAAATTAAAAATTTATTACAACAAAATTTCGGAGATTGTAGAGATCTCCCATGCCTTCAGCAAGATTTAATTCATATGCGATATAACCCGAAAACCGAAACCTTGCAGGAATTCTCAAATAGAATTCAACACCTGAGGTCAATTTTATCTCAGAGACTATTGAACTTGAATATCACAGCTGTTGAAAAACAAGCTTATCAGGATATTTACGCTAGACTCGCACTCGACACGTACGTCGCGAACTTACCAGATAACTTACAGTCAATGATACGGACAGCTGACAAAACTACATTAGAAGACGCGATATCTTTTGTAAACCGAGAACTACAGTTTAATCAGTACAAGGAACAACTTAGAAAAAACATATCTTATTCGCAATCGCCGTCAGTCCCACCTAAAATTCCCCAAAGAAACCATAATCCTAATATGAATTTTAGAACTAACCAAAATTTTAAACCAAATTTCCAAAATCAAAATTTTGCAAGACCACCTCTTCCACCAAGAAATCAAAATTTTAACCAAAATTATAATCAAAACCGAAATCAACAAGCTTCGGGAACTTATCAAAATTATAGACCAAATCATCCCACTCCGATGTCAGGAGTTCAATCATTTGTGAAGTAGAAGTAATCATCATCAAAGTAATCATCAAAATTTCAGGCAAAACCAACAAAATTTTAGACAAAAACCGAATAGGCTTAATTTCCCTAGAACTAACGAAAATTTTAATATTGAAGAAGAAAACTTTGAACAAAATTTTGATCCAAATTTCGACCCTAGTCAAGAATGTCGAACTGACAATTTACCATTTGAACAAAATTTTGAAACAGATTATAATGACGAAGGTTTTAATCAAAATTGTAACCAGCATTTTTATAACTGTGAAAATAACCAAAATTTTCCTTTAACCCCTCCTCAAGACAACCAAACGTAGTAGAAAGTAATATTCAATTAGCTGCCCAGTTACCATATATAAAAATTTCTCAACATCCTTATCCCTCTTTGAAACTTTTAATAGATACAGGCGCTTCATATTTTATGTTATGACCTGACATAATAGAAAAAATCTGTCCAAATCAAATTTTTAATTTTTCGACTCCAGTAAAAACTATTTTAGGAAAATGTACTATTAAACAAAAAGCTCATGTACCCGCTTTTTCGGAATTTAATTCAAATCAAAATTTAGAAGTATTATCTTATGATTTCCATAACTATTTTGACGGACTTATTAGCTACCATGATATGAAGAAATTTAACATGATAATTGACTTACCTAACAACAGACTTATAGGACAAAATTTTAATATTCCCCTTTATTTACGTGATCCTTATGACATAACAAGACGAGTAACACTTGCCCCAAATGAGTATTTAAAAACGACCATCCCTGTAGAAGCAAACTTTGGCGATATTTTAATACCTTTTCAAAATTTAAACAATTTAATAATTAGAGAAACATTGACGACCAGCGAAGACGGATATGCCCCGGTATAACTTTTCAATCCCTCTAGTGAAACAAAAACTTTTTATTTTCAAAATCCTATTCCTTGTCAAAATATAGAAAATTTCGAATTATACAATTTCCAAATTTCTTCAAATGCAAACAAATGTAAAAAGGAACAAATTCCAAATTTATTAAGAACGGAACATTTATCTAAAGAAGAAAAACAACATTTAATACCCCTTTGCAAAAATTATGTTTTTTATTTTCCTGGCGATCCTTTGACTTTTACTAATCAAGTTAAACACCAAATAAAAACTGAAGACGAAATTCCTGTTCATACAAAAACATATAGATATCCAGAAATACATAAGCAAGAAGTGAAATCACAAATTCAATCATTATTACAAAATAATATCATTCGACCTTCAGATTCACCATGGTCCAGTCCCATACAGATTGTACCCAAAAAATTAGACGCTTCCGGAAATAAAAAATGGCGACTCGTAGTAGACTACCGAAAAGTTAACGAAAAGACAGTTACTGATAGATATCCTATTCCAAACATTACAGACATATTATACAAACTAGGACAATCCCAATATTTCACTATCCTTGACCTAGCATCCGGTTTCCATCAAATAGAAATGTCCCCAGAATCAATCCCAAAAACCGCTTTTAACACTAACAATGGACATTACGAATTTCTAAAAGTCCCTTTTAACCTAAAAAATGCACCTGTCACATTCCGAAGAGTCATGGACGATGTTCTTAAAGACTTACAAAACAAAATTTGCCTCGTATATATGGACGACATTGTAATTTTTAGTACTTCCCTTCAGCAACACATTCAAAATTTAAAACTAGTATTTGATTCAAAAATTCCCTATTCCTAAAATACCCAAAGACATAAAATCATTTCTTGGACTTGTAGGATTTTATCGAAAATTTATAAATAATTTTGCAAAAATAACAAAACCGCTGACTCGATGTTTAAAAAAGGGAAATAAAATTGAACACTCCCCTGAATTTCTAGAATTAGTAAATTTATGTAAAAATATTTTATCTAATGAACCCCTTTTAGCTTTCCCAGATTTTTCAAAAACTTTCGTATTAACCGACGCATCTAACTTTGCGATTGTAGCTGTTTTATCCCAAAATGGTCACCCAATTTCATACGCGAGTAGAACTTTAAATCCGGCAGAAATAAATTATTCAACAATTGAAAAGGAATTATTAGCAATCGTTTGGGCAACTAAATATTTTAGACCTTATTTATATGGAAGAAAATTTATAATAAATACAGACCATAAACCCCTTCAGTGGCTTTTCTCCTTAAAAGACCCTCAGTCTAGATTAGTCCGTTGGAGACTAAAATTAGAAGAATTTGAATATGAAGTAAAATATATTAAAGGAAAAGAAAACAATGTTGCAGACGCATTATCCCGATTCCCTCCAGACATTAACATTCACCAACTTCAACCTTCTACTTCTCAAGCCTTAGACTTACCTATTCTAGATGACGATACTCTCTCTATGTTAGTAAATGTAGATAGACCTAACACACCTATTGACGAAGAACTACTTAACGATATTTTACGATAACTTCCAGAACCTTCTCCTCCAGTATTACACATACCAGAACCCTCTCCTCCAGTATTACATATTCCAGAACCTGACGACAACGAAACAATACATACGTCGATAGAAAATCCAGTAGCAGAATTGCCTATAACCGATCAACCAATAAATCAATTTAAATATCAAATATCTATCGCTCTAAATCCAAATCTTGTTCAACCTTATTGGCACAGACTAACCAGACCTTTTGATAAAAATTCAATTTTTATGGTATTTAATCCTCAACTTTCAGACCAAAATAAAGCTAAAATATTACGAAATTTCCTAAAACCAAAAGAAATAAACTGTTTATATTTTTATGATCAAAAAGCCAGACAATGTTTTGAACGTCTAATACCAAAATTCTTTAATAATACAATTAAATTTAGAATCTCCACACTAAAAACTCAAGATGTAGAAAAACTAGAATCCCAAATCAGATTAATAATGAAACAACATGAAGTAAATACAGTACACAGAGGCATTGACACTGTTTATAATTCTTTAGCAAAAACTCACTATTGGCCTAATATGAAAGAAACCATAACAACCTATATAAATAATTGTGAAACATGTAATCGAGCAAAATATGATAGACACCCACAAAACCCACCAATCCAAAAAACGGAAACTCCCACTAAACCTTTCGACATTATACACATAGACATACTATTCTTTGATAAAAATCAATTCTTAACTGTTTTTGACACATTTTCAAAATTAGGACAAGCCTATCCTATACCTAGCAGAAATGCTATAACAACGACTAATACTATTCTAAATTACATCTCCCATTACGGAAAACCAGTCAAAATAATCTGTGATCAAGGCAGTGAATTTGATAATAAAATATTTTCAGAATTTTGTCAACTACATAAAATAATTTTACATTTCACTAGCGTCAGTAATTCAAATTCTAATAGTCCAGTCGAACGTTTCCACTCAACAATTTTAGACTCCATCAGAGCTTTGAAATTAGATCACCCTACTTTAAATCAAGAAACTCTAATTAAATTAGCAACCATTGGATATAATAATTCCGTACATTCTGTAACTCAAAAAACACCCTTAGAAATAATATTAGGTTCACCCTAAAATATAGAAATAGATGAAAGAATAATTACCACAAATTTTATAGAAAAACAAAAACAAATTTACTCAAAATTATACGAGGACGTACAAAACAAAATTGAAGTGACAAAACAAAAAACTTTAGACCGGGTAAATAAAAATAAAACCGAACCACAAAAAGTCAAAATTCTTCAAGACATACTAATAAAAGACAATTTAGCAAACAGACACAAAACAAGACCAAAATTTAAGAAAGCTATAGTTATGGAAGATAACGGCCCTACTATTCAAACAAAACAAGGAAAAATTCATAAAAAACATGTTAAGAAATTAAAACCCCCTGACACTTCTCCTCTGTCAAAGGATGAAGATTTTACTGATAGTGACGACAATATTCCATTGGCACGCCTCTTCAGAAAGAAATAAACTCATCAAACACTATTCGGAATCTGACTTGTAGAAAAAATTCTAAATCTTATTAGTACAAGATATAATAAAACTCTTTGGCCTCATGAACAATCAAAACAGAGAACAAATAGAAAATAAATTAGAAATTTTAGAAATCTATTTAACTTATAAACTCAATTAAAGGAACAATTAAGTTACTTAACCTCTTTCATCAAAATTAATAATACTCTACATTTATCAGCCAAAATATATGTTCAAAATTATAAAGTTTATATCAGCTTTCAAATTCCCATGTTCCAAATACTTCCAAATTTTACCTGTACCCTTGAATCAAAACCTACCTCAACCTACTTACTTAAGAATCAACAAGATATCTTCAAAGGAGGAATTTACCCAAATACCAGGCCTGTACCCATGGAAGGACACGAACAGAGACAACTGCACTAATTCACTGCAGTGACAGAATCCTATCGACTGTACTACATCCAAAATTTAAAGAAATTCCATACATCAAATTCAAAATTCGTTACTCATTCACAACTCACCATGATATACAGCTAGATGAACTGAGTAGTTTAGCGTAGAGTATATCCCAAATATAAAATCCAACCCTGAAATTGTTCGATCAAGATCCACATTAGCAACTTCACTACTTTATCATATAAATATATTACATTTTCAAGAGCTTCAATTAATAGCACCTAGAATTTTCATACGAAGGTCAAAACTCAACGACAACGACATAATTCAACAACTGGAATCACGTTTACTCCGATGATCTCCAGTCATCACACCAGGAACAGCGACTCCCTGCTGTTTCCTTATTACCCTCCGTGAAGATGAGCATCAAAATGAAGAAGCACCCCTAAGCCTTGGTTCCAGATGAGGACTTCGCCGCCCTAGATGTCTCAACCCCAGAAGGAGCGACTACCGCCCACTAGAACCCTGGTCGCTTCACCCCGTGAGCTCCCTCTACGACGGGAGGAATTATACATATACCCTTTTTATACCATATATATATATATATATATATATATATATATATATATATATATATATATATATATGCTTATATTCTATTTCTTTGCTGTAACATATAGTTACAATGTTAGTCATTTTATCTTATGCTGAGAGTTGCACTTATTTCCTTATATATAGAGTTCGAGATCTAGCTTAGCTTCAGTGTGAACTATACCTCTGTACCGCTTACTTTGAATAAACGTCGTTCGATTCTATAAATGTATTAAGTTATTTACAACGTTCTCGTTCGGTACATACTTAATTTGCGTTGTCCAAAAGCATGAAAATTGTATACAAATATAAAGTAAAGCACACTGCTGTATTTAGGTACACACGTGCGAACAGTGTCTAACGTCGCAGGTCTACGCTGTGGTGTCAACCGTTTTGTGGCGCGTAGCCAGACTAAATTTTTAAATACAGTTTTTGGGCTTATTTTCCCACGAAATTGTCTAGGACAAACGCCATTTCGATTAAAATAATACATTCCTTCTTCTGCACGTATTTGGAAAAATCAAGCAATTTCTCCATAGAAGCCCTTTAAATATTAGCACTCATATTCCGGAAACTCTGTATATAGAAACAAAAATGTAAAATTTTCATTTGGAAATTTTCTATATGTTTAATATTATCAGACTTCAGGTGAATACAACGTATATTTGTTTCACTAGGTAAATGTGTCATCATTTGCTTCATCTAAAGCATATATGAAGTTTTTCAATAAATTTCTGCAAATAAATATGAGCCTAAAAATTTTGTTTTCGTTGTATGCAGAAATATTTTAAAATATTTCTTTGAAATAATATTTTCCAATAATAATAATATACTCCAATATTATTCAATCTGCCAAAATACTTGTTGCTCAGTTATATTTATTATTTATTGTAGCAGTATATCTTTTGCTAGATACTCAGTACTGTACTAACAAGTGTAAATTTAAATTCCTAATGCAATTTAAAAATCAGAAAATATTTTATTGATTACATTTTTTGTCAGTTGTCGCGAGACGAGAACAAATTTCACTCACTTACTGAAAAATATTGCAAACAGATTCTTGTTTCTCAGTGGGGCCAAAATGGAAAACGTGCATAATTAGATATTTGACTCAACCACCTGAAGAAGCAATCCTAAAAATGCAGAAATAGGTCTGATCTCATCTATTGCCCACTGCCAAAAGTGAAGTTAGATATTTATAGTGTTTTCATATAGTGTAGCAGATTAGTAAATTTAGATAGATTAATTTCTTTAGATAATTATTGAATAGAGCTTTGTCTGTGGAATTGTTCATTAGCATACCTAGATGTTTGGTATCAGAGAACATACATATAATAATAAAATACCTTTCTAATACAGTATTGTGGGTGTAATTCAACGCTGGTTGGGGCTTTTGTCCACAGAGTAGTTAGTTTAACACAATATTATTAATATCTAAAAATATATAAAAACTTTTACATAAAGAGTAAACATTAATCAAGTAGGTGTTGTCATATTTAATTCATTGACAGGCTGTCACTTTTGTCATTGTCGATATTTAATTTAAAATAATTTTAATTTATATAATAATTTTTATAATTAGATATTTGACTCAACTTAAAGGAGGCCACCTGAAGAAACAATCCTAAAAATGAAGAAATAGGTCAGATCTCATCTATTGTGGTTGAATTTTCGAGTTCCCACTGCCAAATGTGAAGTTAGATATTTATAGAGTGTTTTCATTAAAGCAGGTTAGTAAATTTAGATAGATTAATTTCTTTAGATAATTATTTAATAGAGCTTTGTCTGTGAAATTGTTCATTAGCATACCTAGATGTTTGATATCAGAGAACATACATATGACTTCATTGATAGGAATTGTAGGAGATTTGATTTATATTAGCTTAAAATACCTTTGTAATACAGTAAAAAATGTTACAAAAGCTAATAATAAGGAATATATGGGTACATATTGTGGGTGTAATTCAAAGCTGGTTGGGGCTTTTGTCCACAGAGTAGTTAGTTTCACACAATATATAAAAACTTTTACATAATGTATAGGTACCGATATTATACAGGCTGTCTTTCGGTGACGTCAGATTAGAATATTTCAGACTACTTCGATTTCAATTTTGAAAATTTACGCTTTGGAGTTTTCGGGGGTGATCTCTTTAAATAAAATAATGCCATTCTTGAAGAACTTCCGGTTATATCGGAAGTCGCCATCTACTTGCTTATTTTAAATAGAATACCCTGTATATTTATGCATATTTGGAATCTTTAAAGATAACTTCCTTGGACGAAAATAAGGTGATATAAGTCAACTTACCTTAGTGTCATCTTACTTCCTTAAGAAGCCTGAGAAAGTAGTTTTTTTATTTAATTTTTTTGCTTGAATTTATTTATTTCTTGAGTAATCGCATTCAAATTTTGTACAAAAAAGTTTTTTTGTATGATTCACACAAACATCTGATTGATTTTTGTGTTAAATGTACAGGGTGTTCTGAGCGCCTGTGCCACTGTATTTTTTCTTTCAGATTTTTTTTTAGGAAGGGAAATTTTTGGAAAATAGTTATTTTGAATATTTTGAAACATCTTTCTATTAGTTTTCAAAAAGATATGCTTGTTACTTGTCGAAAACTGCATTTAAAGTTTGAATTGTAAATGTATGAATTACTCTATAATCTCGGGTATTCATTAAACAGTGGACAGGTTAAACAGGTTAGATTCCTTAGATGAAAATAATGTGATTTAAGTTCATTTAATGCCTTAGTACAACACAACTTTTCTTCCTGAAGAAGTTATAGGTCTGAGAAGTTTAAATGGAACCAATGTACTGGTAAATGTAATAAATGTAGCAAGATATAATTAGAAATCATCAAAATACTATTTTCTTCAAATCAAAAACCATATTCACAAAAACATTTGTTTTTGCTTTCTTATTACAAGTATCACCAAAGGTGATCTTACTAAATTTGCAACTACTATTAACGTAATAATAACCGTTATAATGTCTGCTGACAGTGCTGACACCTAATTAGATACCGTTGTTAAGTGTTTGTGATTTGAATTTGAATATTATTTAACTTTACTTTTGAGTTGGCAAATATGTATTAAACGGTCAAGCGCATCCAGGGTGATTCAGAACGTATCTAAAAAAAATTTTAATGTACAGGAAACTCTTACAAATACAATTTTGTAAAAATAAAATCAAAAAGAGCAATTTAAAAATGATTACATTTTACAACACCTATTTTTATACAGCAAATTCATCTGATTTTGCCGCTATTGTTATTAATTAATAGAATTAATTTGTGGTTTTTATTAGCAAAATAGTTTGACATACCTCCCTGATGTTACAACAAAATTTGGGCCCGTTTTACCCAGTTTCTACAAACTAACACAAATGTTTCTGCTTCTTGTCCGTTTTCAACTTGTAAGTTATTGGCAGCAGCTATGATACGTTTGCGTAAATCATCAATAGTCCAAATGATTTAAAGTCAGGAGATGATGGCAACCATGGAATCGCTCCTCCTCGTCCAATCTCTTGGTATTAATGCTTGGACACACTGTACATGGTACGGATATAATCGAGCTCCGTGTATGATACGCCACACTGCTGCAGTACGCCGTGGACGCCCTGGACCTCCATCTCTTCCACAATTGAGTTGCAAATTTCCCGTGTCACGTCAGCCTTTGCACTACACTTGCACTCACTGCACACGGTTATAAAACTGGCTGCATTTGTTTACCGGGAAATAGTTCTGCTAAAACATTTTCACTTCATAAATTAAAATGATATCCATCAACTGGGAGTTGCTATAGACGTAAATACAGGGTTACTAGCCGAGCTTAACCGTACACCCAGTATTTCAAAACAAGAACAGAGGTTCTTGATGTAGAGGGTGTTAAAAAAGAGTGTAAAATATTTAAGGAGGTAATAGTATGAACCGAAATAAGTAGAAAAGTCTCAATAAACATGGGTCCGCAAAGTAACGGTTGCGGAGATATGGAATGTTTTTTAGCCCCTTTTTTATTTTGCAAAAACGTTGTGTATTTTCTTATAATAGTTGGTTGATGTTTAGTGAAATAAACAATAAGTATTTTACAGTTGTTCTCAGTGCACAAGTTTTCTTTCGCTATGGCTGGCTACTCTAACGCAGAATTAGCAGACATGCATTTCATGTATGGTCCTGCTAATGGGAACGCCACCGAAGCGCGACGTCCTTATGTTGACGCTTATCCAAATCGCCAGATTCCTTCACAACGCATGTTTGGAAGAATTCACCAAAGATTGCGTGATACCGGTTCCTTGAGCAAACAGTGCCATTTATCCGGAAGACCAAGGTCGGTATCCACTCCTAGAGCAGAAGAAGAAAACACTGGTAGAGCAGAATCCAGGTACGAGTGTGCGGAGAATATCAGCCGAGGTAGGAATTAGTGGTCCTCTTGTTTGGAGAATCCTTCACGAGCAACTACTTTATCCATACCATGTGCAACAAGTACAGGCCTTAAATCCAATAAATGATCATCAAGCACGTTTGGTTTTTTGCCGCTGGTTTCTACGCCATGATGCTGAAGACCCTCGTTTTCTTGCAAACATTCTTTTTACTGATGAGGCCGGGTTCACAAGAAATGGAATGTTTAATTTTCACAATACGCATATTTGGGCCGACGAAAATCCTCATGCTCTAATAGAATCTGGACATCAGGCACGTTTTTCATTAAACATTTGGATGGGTAATGTAGGTGACAGGTTTCTAGGTCCTGTTGTTTTACCAAACCGATTAACAGGCGCTGCTTACCTCAACTTTCTGCAGAACACACTGTATGAGTTTTTGGAAGACATTTCTTTGAATCAGAGGCAACAAATGTGGTTCCAGCATGATGGTGCTCCAGCTCATTTTTTCATGGCCGTTAGAGAGCATTTACACCAAATTTTTCCACATAGATGGGTAGGAAGGGTCGGCCTGTTTTATGGCCTCCAAGATCGCCTGATTTGAACCCTCTAGATTTATTTTTTTGGGGATATTTGAAGACATTAGTGGATGGTACTCCTGTACATAGCCTAGAAGAGCTGCAGCTACGTATTAATCAAAAGTGTCAAGAAATCCAAACCAAGGAGGGTGTTTTCGAAAGAGTTCGAATATCGTTGGACGGAGGGCACTTTGAACATCTTCTGTAACTTTGTTTTTTGTTTGTTAAAAGCTTCCTTTGTCGGTTTATTCCTAATAAAATAAAATGTTTGAAAAACGAATAGTGGTCCATATCTCAGCAACCGTTACTTTGCGGACCCATGTTTATTAAGACTTCTTCTTATTTTGGTTTATACTATTACCTCCTGAAATATTTTACACTCTTTTTTTAACACCCTGTATATTTGATATTTGAAAAACTAATGTACTTAAATACTTGCATCACAAAAAAGTTCATATGATAAGTAATCGGATATTGGAAATCATCTGGCTAGAGACTACAGTACCCCAGCGATGTAAAGGTTGAAACTACTAGAACTTCAATAATTTTTTTCTCGGAAACTATAATGATTTTACAAACAAAATTTTTACGATACTGTCTCTATATTTCATGACGCATTTATTCCAAAATTCTTTTATATAAGTTCTGAATTACCCTGTATAATCATTGTTCTAAAAAAAAATGTCGTTGTCGTCGCATACAGAATTTTATAACTTTACAAGTATTTTTATATATGTAGATTTAACATTAACAACATACAAATATATTTTAGAAGAAAGATGTCCATAAATTCTGTAGAATTGCAGATAATTAATAAATATGCAGATAATCTTCAAAAATGTCCATAAAAGTTGGACATTTTACATTTTTTGGTTCAACGTATTAAATGTTACTTAATAGTTTTATGTAATAATGTGTAAGTAAGTACATTTTAAATTTTTGTTGGCACATCTGTTATTTCCGTAGTTGTTATTATTAAAAAAATTGTAATTATTTACATTAGCGTTGAAATTGCAATGTACATATCTGCCCCCTCTGCCTTCTTCATTTTATGACGTCACACTGTTGTCAAAATATATAGGAGTTATATTGCAATTTCAACCTAATGTAATGTATACATAGAAGTTACAATTTTGAAAAAAATGTCGAAAACTACATGCAAGCGTCGAAATCTGACTTCAGATTCGTGATCAGCATCCTCGAAAATAGGAGGAGGGTAAGAATTTTTTTGTTAAGATTGGAGAGTTTTATGCTAATGTAAATAATTACCAAAAACTTCACCTCAGGCACGGATATGAATTTGGGAATAAATAATTTGTCAGAAAATTATGGTACTAAAATTTCTATCTAATAAACAATAAATAATCTCACGATTGCTACTCACCAGCTCATACACTTCAGTTGACATTTCCCATTTAAAAAAAATAACCAAATACTAAACCAAAAATCAAAATTCCTCAACAAAAAATTCCCTAAATCGCTAGGTACCTTAAAATATATATTTGAACTGGGCTCCGGCCCAATAATCTTTTCAAACTTGGAAGAATATGATTTAATCGTGGTAGTCGTACAACTAGCTATGCCAATCTAGAACTGGTCATTGAATATAATTTCAAAGTATTTGCATACCGGATGATGATAAGCTCCGCACAACTTGAACTGTAAAATACGTCAACTTATTTTTAAAAGGCATTGTTTGACAAAAAGAATGGATATGTTCCAGTTTTATGTTTATGGGTGTGACATCATCACATTTTAAATTGTACTCCCCCATTTTTTTTATGAAAAATAAATGTCTTACAGTTTTTCTAGTACCTTCTCTGTGTTTACTCTTTTTTAGATAGAGAGCATTTTTCAATAAAATACAAATTAAAGATTTAAAGGGATTTTATAATGGAGTAAAATAACATCGCTTTCTCGTTTATTTATGGTAGATTTTTTTAAGGTATAACTAAATGAAACGTTAATTTTGTCCATCTACAACTTTTTTAGTACGACCAAAATTTATAATTTTCAATGATCGGACGTGATTAGACAATTCTGTTTTTCGTAACATACATCGCGCCTGTAAATCTTAATCGTGGAAAAGATGGAGGTCTTGGAGGTCCAGGGCGACCACGGCGTATTGCAGCAGAGTGGCGTATCATATACGAGGCTCAATTATATTCGTATCATGTACAGCGTGTACAAGCATTAATACGAAGAGATTGGACGAGGAGGACCGGCACCATGGCCGCCACGATCTCCTGACTTTAATTTATTTGGAATTCTTTTTGCGGGGATATTTAAAAAATGCAGTGTATCGAATTCAAACCAGACAAGAAGCAGAAACATTTGTGTTTGTAGAAACTGGGTAAGGCGGGCCCAAAATTTTGCTGTAACATCAGGTATGTCAAACTACTTTATTAACTAAAACAACAAATGAATTCTATTAATAATAATAACAATAGCGGCAAAAGTAGTTGAATTTGCTGTATAAAATCTTATTTATTTCTTTCCTTGGGAATTTCTTTCAATATTTTATCCGGTCGGCGATTATACGCCTGATCAGGTTTTACAGTGGACCTGTTTCCAGTGCCGTGCAGAAGTGTATTTTTAAATCATTTTCGAACTGCCCTTTTTGATTCTTTTTTTTTACAAAATTGTATTTGTAAGTTCCCTGTATGCTGCTAAATAGTTCTGTTACAATATTATTAACAGTTTATAATATATGTATAGCAAAAATTCTCAAACAGATAGTTTATTCTGTAATCTACAGGGTGTATCTAAATAACACCGAAAAAATATAAGGGGCGATTGTCTGATGAAAATTAATAGGGATTTTTATCTTCCTTGTACATCAAGCTAAAGAAACCAAATTTGGTGTACATCTAGCGGCCTGTTCTTTACAATGGAATCCATAGAAGCAAATGTTATCTGTTTTTAACAGGCCACTAGGTCTTTCAGCAAAATACACTCGCGTTAAAAACATCTTTTTAAAAATGCGTTGCAATACATTTATTTTTTTCTGATAATCCTTAACTTTTCGAAAAAACTTAAAGAGATCAAAAAGTTAGTAAATGAATGGGGATTTTTACGCATATAGTGTAAAAGAAAAAAATGTTATCGAAAAAAAAATTATAAGAAAAAATGTCATATTGGTTGATTATTTCAACCTCTTACAAAAATACTTCAGGGTTGAAAAAATTTCAAAAAGTATAATTTTATTAACAGATAACGTTTACCAAGTTTGGTTTCTTTATCTTGATATACATGGAAGTTAAAAAAGAAAAACATTTTTTTGCAAATTTTGGAAGAGCGTAACTTTTCAGGGAAGAGTTTTTTCAGCAGAGAATCGATCCGGGTGTTATTTGGACACACCTTGTATAATTAGGTAATAGTTAGATATGCGAAGTGTTTTCGATGCAAAATATGGCCAAGATTTCGGTTCAAATGCGTTTGCCTTACAAATCATAACTTTGCAGTATTGTAGGTAACAACATATTTACCTCTAAAAAAATTACAAGTTCATCAATTATATCAATAGGTTTGTTTTTGCCAAACCATTTCCAACTGCTGCAAAATCAAACCGATTACCTATATGATACCAATATTTATACCGGAAATATGGTATATAACATAACTAGCAGATATAGTAAAATGCCATATGTTTTTACCATCTAAAGCCGTATGACACTGTAAATATTTTCTACAGAATTTTTGGAATAATTCTATACTTCGTTGTTTTTGTTGTTGAAAACAAATGAAATAATTTTGAAAAAATTTTGTCGTTAAAAATGTATACACTATATGTTCTAAGTTTTTATGAGAATCTGCGCGAGAGAATTCGCAGTGTGCAAATTGGACTATACATTGGTTTCGAAAAGTAACGCATAAATTCATTATTTTTGAAATCGAGAAGTTTTCGAAAAAATCCCCTGGCACGTCGATTTTGTTTTTAAAAAAGACACTTTTGACATACGACCCATATTTGTGGCGTCATCGTTGTACGAGATATGACGTCATCGACATTTTTTTTAAATAGCAACCTCCAATTTTGAGCATGCCATTTGAAAGAGCGTGTTATTCTATATGCATACATCATGAAAACTTATGGTATTACATAACAAAAATTTCAAGAAAATAATGTTTGAAGATTTTTAAATTTAATTTTCACAATACTGTGCACCTCCCCATTATACAACACCTGTCCTTGTTTATTTAGATAAGCTGTTCCCGAATCGTTGGATAGGGAGAAGGGGAGCCGATTGAGTGGCTAGCCAGAACACCTGATTTGACGCCCTTAGATTATTTCTTGTGGGGATACTTAAAAGGCAAAGTATACGTTACTAGATTGGTTAATTTAGAAGATTTAAAAGCAAGAATTCGTCACGAGATACATCGTATACCTCCTGAAGTTACCTCCTGATGTCCAAAAAGAATTTATTAATCGTCTTGGCTACTGTCAGTCAGCCAATGGTGCACAATTTGAACATTTAATTTAGTCGTTTTTTTACATAATCATTATCATTTGCATTATTGTGAAAATTAAATTTTAAAATCTTCAAACATATTTTCTTGAAATTTTTATTATGTAACACCATAATTTTTCATGATGTATGTATGCAGAATGACACGCTCTTTCAAATGGCATGGTAAAAATTGGGGGTTGTTATTTAAAAAAATTATCGATGACGTCATATCTCGAACAACAATGACGTCACAAATGTGGGTCGTATGTCAAAAAGCGCCTTTTTTAAAAACAGAATCGACGTGCCAGGGGATTTTTTCGCAAAAAATAATTAATTTATTCGTTACTTTTCGAATGTATATGATAGATGTGTGATAGTCATTCTGTGGTGTGTTGGGTTGTTAGGTAAACATGTGTTTGTTATAATAACGATATTTTGATATAATTGTCATTGATATTTTGTTATAATTGTCATTTGACAATAATTGTTATAGGTTCACACACATTCCTTCCTCTTCACATAAACCCAGGTAATATGCATGCGCATGAAGAAAAAAAAATTTATAATTTTTATTCATAATAGCATTCTTAAATTAACTAAAATTCACATTTTTCTAATGAGAATTGGCAACAAAATTTTATAAGTAATTATGTTGAAAATTGTTTGTAGTGTCATGCTGCTTTAAGCGATAAAACAACATAAAAATTCTTAACCTAAAAATATTAGTAGCACGCTTCTGCCAATTTTTATTTTTATCTAGATCGAAATTTTAATGAGGTAAAAAATATTTTAAAAAACAACAAATTTATACATCTACATTATGCTTAGTTTTGAACATTAAAGGTTGGATGACTTTTGGAAACGTATTTAAATGTACTTAGTCCATAGCTCGAACTCTCATAGACCTCATCTGTAGTCTGTTCTGTACTTATATCGGATCAGAAAAGGAAGTGTACCAATTTTAAGCAATAAAAAACCATCATTTTTTGGCAATCATTTTTATTTGCTTAAGCAATATTACAAAAAAGAAATGCAAGATGAAAATAGGTAGGTAGGTTGACTAACTGTCACAAACAAATAATAAGGTAGGTTATTGTTCAATTAATTATAGGTACTTATTTATCTGTACAATCTTGTGTCGACATTTATCTTATTTGATTAAATAATTTAGAATTCCATTGATAACTGGTATTTCTGGTGACCATTCTTGTCTTATTGTGGCTTTCGACTCAGAAGTCACCTTCTAAGTATTTTATACTTCTCTCATGGTGTTTTGGATGGTGGCTGCCTGCTGGTACTAGAACTTGATGGAACGATCTTCACAGAGCGATTTCATGATGTAGATTTCAGATTATAGCAAAAAATTGCTAAAATGATTGATCTAACGTAATAGCGTATACAGCACATGACACGAATTTATACCCGCACATTACAATTTCTTTGAAGCTACTGTTACGGAAGCTCTACCAGATTTTGCGTCAACTATAGAAGATTAAATGATGTCACTAAGAAGGACAGTTATCCGTTGCCAAGGATAGGCGACACCCTGGATACACTATCTGGATCCCAATGGTTTTCAACAGTGGACCTGCAAAGTGGTTATTGGCAAGTGCAGCTTCACCCAGAGGATAAAGAGAAGACAGCTTTTCCATTAGTACAGGTTTGTGGCACTTCAACTTTATGCCCTTTGGCCTCTGCAACGCACCAGCCACCTATGAAAGACTTATGGAAACGATTCTGCGGGTAATGACTTGGAAAAAGAAAACTGAACCACCCGGAAATGACCAGTACCGAAAGACAAACATGAATTAAGGAGTTTCCTAGAACTTTGCACTTACTTATCGCAAGTTTGTGAAAAACTTTACTGGGACTGCGAAATCCTTACATCGACTCACAGAAAACAAACAGCTATTTATCTGGACGGAACAATGTCAACAAGCTTTTCAAAAATTAAAAGAAGCTTTGTGTTCTTCGGCAGTTCTGTCATATCCCAAACCTGGAAAGACATTCATCGTGGACACGGATGCTAGTAATACTGGAATTGGTGGAACATTATCACAAATTGATGGGCGCGAAAATGTGATTTCCTACTTTAACAAGGTCCCCTTTAAGCAATAAATGAACTACTGCGTAACCAGAAGAGAGTTGCTTGCCATAATTAAAACTGTGGAGCATTTTCATAAGTATCTCTATGGTCAGCCGTCTGAGGATCGATCATGCTTCTTTAAAGTGGCTACTGCAGTTCAAGAATCCGGAAGGCCAAGTGGCAAGATAGCTCAAACGTTTTCAGGAGTACGACTTCAAAATTTAACACCGGAAAGGATCTAACCATCGTAATGCTGATGCCTTATCTAGAAGACCATGCCCTCCAAACTGTAAACACTGTCTGCGACAAGAATACAGAGAAGATGATGAATTAGCATCCAGAACCCAGATGAAGTCAAATTGAAGACCCGGATTTCGGACCAATTTCCCAATGGAAAGTAAAAAACATGAACAGGCCCACCTGGCAGGACATTACTAATAAATCACCATCTCTAAAAAGCTACTGGGCGCTATGGAATTCTTTAGCAATAGACAACGGCCTATTAAAAAGAGTTTGCGACAGGAAAGAAAAGATTTATCAAACCGTACTGGCCCAGAAAATAATTCCAAAAGTTCTTCAAGCGCTGTATAGAGGGGTTGGTGGTGGGCACTTTGAAATAAATAAAACTTTGAATAAAGTTAGAGAACGATCCTACTAGATTGGCAGTCGGTCGGATGTGGAAGAATGGTATCGACGTTGTAATATCTGCGCCTCTAGTAAGGGACCCAGAACTCGTAGCCGCGGACAAATGCAGCAGTACAATGTTGGAGCTCCATTCAAAAGAATAGCTGTTGACATAGCTGGACCTTTTCCTCGTAATAGCAGTGGAAATCGTTATATTTTGGTAGTGATAGACTACTTCAGTAAGTGGCCAGAAATATATATCCCTTGCCTAATCAAGAAGCAGTCACCGTAGCCGAAGCTTTATTTGAAAATTGGATAGGCCGTTATGGGGTCCCTAGAGATCCATTCCGACCAAGGAAGGAATTTCTAATCTGAATGTATGGGGGCTGCTAGGCATCCACAAAACCAGAACTACATCTCTTCACCTACAGCCAGATGGAATGGTGGAATGATTCAATCGTACCATTGAAAACTGGAACATTCCCGGTCGCATTCTATTTGATTCTCGAGATCGCGAAAACTTCTAGAACCCTAAAAACGTATATAAGCGGATCGATTTCGCTGCCACAGTTCAGTTTATGTTCATAACGAGACGGCGATTGACAAACGTTAAAGTAAGCGTTGACAGTTGTGAAATTTGTTTGAAGGGTATTTCTTGTGTAATCAAGAGTGACAATAAAGTTTGTTGTCTACGTGACATGTTTCCACGCTAACCCAACGTATAAGTTACACTACGTTCATTTTGCTTGTACAACATATATCTTAAAATTCCTCGGTATGAAAATGCTTACTGCAGATTGTTTGGTTTGAATAAAAAATATATTTTCGATTGCACCTTAGCGCCTTCCATTCTGCTCTTTCTTGATTAAGGCTCTTTTGGGTTCCTATGGAAAGTAATAGATTCGATTTTCCTTTTTCATTTTGGTTTTATGAGTAGCCACAATATAAATTATGCCTCCAGAATTATAACCTAACTTAATTTGAGATTTGACGTAAAAGGATGTCAGAACTTAAATAACAACTAAAACGTAACGAGAACAAATACCAGAACAACAATTATTACACTAAAACCGAAAAATAATTTCAATAGCACAAAAATAATAACACGGGTCACATAAATACTTCTAAAATACAAATAAAAGCCGAAATCTATTAACAAACAATATCTGACCATTGTCGGCTAAATCGTAACGATCGTAGCAGTGTACTATGTACGAAGGCAACGCAATTGATCACACGATGATCTGACATTTACGATTAAGGTACCAGTGACGTCACTCATAAATTTATGGGCGGGCGGAACAAAGAGAATCAGGCAGCTTGTAGGCAACCTACCCTGCAGCTGAAGCACGATATGAAAATTCAATTTTGTGACATAATAAGCATTAGCAAAACATTATATTTCTATGATTTTATAACATTCACACTGCTTAGTTACACCTGGTATATCGAAGTATGCACTAATTGAATTGTATTTCCTGAAAATCATTTTTATATTATTAATAATTAAATTGTAAAAGACATTGTAATGCTAACCTTATACTTGACTGAATATTTTCTTGATTTATAATATCACAATATGTAAACACACTCTGTATATTTTTCATAGTCTGCAGAACGGCACAGCTGATCAGGAAATGATACTCGATTGAGAAGGGCCGTGGTTCAGGCAATTAACCATCTTAATAACAAAATCATTCTGCGTTGAATTTCATTAATAATTTGGGGTTAAGGGCTCGATCTGTCATTTACTAAATAAGATATAAAAATAGGCCATCACAAATACAGGTACGTGTACGTTGGATGGATGATTTTTACGCGAAACCCGAGGCTTCACGCAGGGACGCAATTGGTTAGAGATTTATAGAAAAAATCTAGAGATTCAAATAAATAACGGGAAAAATCGGTCTTCAGGTCTTTCCATCGAGTATTTCTGTACTGGTCAATGTCGTACACATTTAAGTGAAGAAGCCATTTTGTTCACCACGTGTATACTGTATAATTCGTATCGTGGGTGATTATTTTATTGTAATTAATAAATTAACTGAATATATTTTTTGATTAAATGTATGATTTTCTGAATGAATCACGTGCAAATTATTTCAATGGGGATTGTTTTTTATTTTAGAGCTGTGGCCAGTTTTAAAGTTTAAAATTAATGGAAGGGCATTTTAAAGTTGAACGAAAGGTTTTAATTTAACGAAAATTGAAAGTTTAATGCTAGAAAAGTTAAAGTCCAGTATAAGTCAAGTATGGTCTTCTAGATAAATATATTTCGATGTAAATTTTGGTACATATTCCATTTATGATGTCCTACGTATACGAGTAAGAATTTTGAGAAAAAGGTTAAATATCTATAATTACCTATGAAACTGAGGAAAGATAGTATCCAGGAAGAGCAATACATTTCCTCCCCATCCAGCATCACCTGTTGCAGTTCCAAATCTGCCTGTCAAGTTATTGTACAAATTTAATCTAAGGATAACTAACTAGAGATGGCAAAAGAAGCACGTGGCATCAAGTCAGGTATTCCCTAGTGGTGCTCATAAATAAAGAACTTTTTAAAAATATATTTGTCATGTGTCTATCTTATTATTACCACCTAAAATCCTAATGTTAATTAGGAGGCAAACCACCATGTAACTATAAAAGAGGAAAAGTAAAAATGTTATAATTTGTTATCATGCTTTTAGAATATTTAGTAGTATACGATCTTCCCTGAATACATAAAACGATTTTAGTATAGTAACTTCACATATCATAGCAATATGATATTTTGTTTATGCTTATTACGTCACAAAATTGTATTCTATTTTATCATGCTTCCACTGCTGTTTTTTTCCGTCCCATGATCTGTGCACTTCTGTTTTGGGCATTGGTCATATAACCTCATATAATCTCAATGGTTTGAGATCTTGATCAACCACATCATCAAGCGCTTGGTAGCGTACTTTAAGAACGATAAGCTAAATAAGCATGGGCGAAGTTTGGTCATCAAATTTTGGGAGGCTAAAGCCCCGGGTGGACTGTGGTTTAATTTCGGTTCTGAAATATGTGTGAGTTGTTTACGAATATTTTTTGGAGGGGGCTAATTTAATTTCCGGGGGGCTAAGCCCCCCAAGCCCCCCCCCCCTCTAACTTGCCCCATGGATAAGCTAGACAGGATTGCTCAATCATCGTCTGCTAAATCGCGTCGCTTTTGTAATACTTTCTGTCGAATTACCTGAATTTCAATCTAGAATTCTGTAGTGTGCTGTAGTGTAGTTAGTATTTCGAAACACGCACATCATGCCATAAACGTCATAATTTGACATTTGTTACCGACACTATAAATAGCTTTATCTTTTAATAGAACGTACTTATTTAATTTGGTTTTCAAAATTCTACGTATTTTTTATTTACTATTTTACAACATTGGCACTGATACCGTCCAATACTTCACACAAAGCTTTAGTGTTTAAATATTTTACATTTTTCATAAAACTGGGTACATTTATATTAATAATGGACTGCTACTCCTGCATTTTCACCAAAATCGTTATTATTTTAGGTTGTATCAATTTATTGTAGTGTAACATACCCGGATTCGTTCAACATTGTTGAAAGAGAAAGTATTTGGCCAATAATCGAGAAGATTTACCTATATTGTGTTTATGGATATTATTTATTAACTTACCTCGAATGTGCTACATATTTACGAAATTAGAGAGATTTGAGTGGTTTTAAATAAAACAAAACAAATTACTAAATACACCTCGTTTATTAGTTTTCTGTTAATGGTGTAATAGCCTACCTAACCACCTATCAGTGCCATATTCAGCCTTGAATTCACGGGAGAAAAAAGCATGACAGAGAAAACCCCGATCTCTATTCAAAGAATCGCTGTCGCTATTGCAATGGTAATAATGAAGATAACAATAATAAAAATGTATCTGTACTTCAGTACTTGAATACACGGTAATATAATCATAATTCTACATACAAAACTGAAGAGTGTTTTGGTTAGTTAGCCGACTTGCGTCAGAAGGTACTGGGGTCCCGTACCGGAGGCTACCCAGCTAGTAGTTGAGGGGTTGAACAAAAATCTCAAATCATATCTCATGCATCATATGTTTAATCGGATGTTTGTCCAGTCACGGGAGAAAATATTAATAGAATCGCCAAAGCTCTTACAAACATCTGACAAGCAAACCGCTAATTCAAGTAATAAAGTAGTAGTCGTAGAAGATTAATAATAACTTACAATACCATTTACAACAGCATAACTTCGACTCAAACTAAAGTTATACATATAATTTCAACAATAAATCTACAAGTACTGTCTTACCTCAAAATTATAATAAAAGTTAATGAAACTGTAATAAAATATTGAACAGATAAGAAAATAATAAAAAGAACACAATGACATTCAATCTTTAAATACAATATACAAAAACAAGTTACTGACCTGTAAAGTTAGAACAGACAACAGGCACCACTTATCACCACTGTCTTCCAGCCAACCTGACGAAGTCTCCCAACCCAACTAACTACCCGTTGAATCTGGCTCCGCGTTCCCGTATTTATTATTTCTTCGTCTACAGTTTCCCCTTTATCTAATGTGTATATAATATTCTATACAGAGTGTTATTCATTCAGCAGTACAGATATAACAAAATAATATTTAGCTAAGTGGATTCCCACATTATAAATTTCAAAATGATAGTATAGTATAGTGTTTATTAACAACATTATGCTTTACATAAGCATTTGAAGCAGGTCACAATTTTAATGTAAAAAACTACAAAAAAACACTGAATTTATAAAAGTAATAATTAGAAACACAATATAAGTGTAAATATACGCATACAGCACAATTAAAATGTGACAAATAATTGAACAAAAAAAAATAAGACAATAATAAAAAATAAAAGAAAATGTCAATGTAGTAACACAATTCTTACGAATAAATAAATGTCAAGGTATTGTATATAGGTGAATTTGTGTGTACATGTCAACACACAGTAACTTAAATAAGTGGCACTTCCAGAAACTCTTCTATAGAATAGAAGCAATATTTGAGAAGAATTTTTTTAATAGCATTTTTAAACAACACCGAATTTAACAGTCTAAGCTCGTAAGGTAAGTGATTGAACAAATTAAAATTAAGGGAATTTTTTGAACTCGGAGTTAAATTGTAACGAGGTGTTCTATACGTAAATAGAAACGTACACTTTAACACATATTTGACATTTGTCATAATTTCTATGAAATAATTGACGATTATGTCCCACTCATAAGGTCTATGGGTTCACTACGTCATTTCAAATCACTCATTTGTGCTACCACGCACGGAAAGTGTCTCTGCGGTGAGCAACTGCAAATGGGCAAAGGAACAGACTAGAAAAAGCACGGCTGTTGCGATTTAGCCGACGTTGGCTCAATCAGGCAAAATCTTTCCGCGCGATGCTGTTTTGTTGTGACGTAGTCGAGATGTCTCAACCGACCCGAATAATATGAGGATGTAATTAAAATATAATATTTAAATTGTTGGATTAACATTTAATAGGGGATTTTATGATAAATTAGGAGGAAAATTTCGTAAAAATATGTATCCGTAAATACTTCATTTTCAAGATACAAGCTGTTAAATTTAAAGGAAATATTTATTTGAAACTAAAAAAAAACAACAAAATGACATTATTCAAATTTAATATTGGTATATATTGTCACGGATTTCCCAATCCGTCTTTTTGTTTTACCAGCAAAGCAAATAGTTAATTAATCACTTATCTTTATTAATTACCTACTCTGTACATTGCTGAATACTAATTACAGCTCAACTAAACACTATTTCGATTTGAATCTCCAGGAAATTTCCAACTAAATACTCCAATTCAAGACTGTAATTCAATACTGCCTGACTCGGCCGTTTACTCTTCTTTTATAGACGAAACGAATATTTCAGGTATTTTCTAGCATCTCTAGATCCATTTCCCGAACGACTCGAACGCTTCTCGTCGATTCTCCATTTTTTCAGTTGCGCCACGGCACACGGCATTATTTGTTTGTTTACCAGAATCGCGTAGGGACGATCGGGGCAATCTCGCGTTTCGCGATACCGCAGTCGTCGAATTGGGTGCGAGCGGAGCAAATTCCGTGACAATATAGTTTATTTTTAATATTTACAAACTTTGCTGCGCTTTATGTGCTTTCTGACACATTTTTGGGATTCGTGCTGTCATTCTCTGCAGGAATTTGGTTAAGCATTTTAGTCACTAGTCATATGTACATCGATATATATTTTTAATGTCACATTACTAAACATATATAAACTCCTGGACAAAATTAACACACATTGTTAAAAACAATCAGAGATAATGATAACATTTTATCTACTAACTGTTATACAAATAAGGTGATGTTTTTCAAGTGATTGTATAAACTCAATTTCTAAGTTTTAATTATAATTTATTTTAATTTTTATTTCATTTAAGTATCTGTATATCCAATCAGATCTTATGGTCTTTGACACCATATATTTATGTTTTGCAAATGTATGAAAAACATATTGTTCTCGGTTTTACATTATTTGTAGAATCTGTTGTTACAACCATAAACGGCACACCTTACTCCCAGCATTTTTATTAACCTATAATTACATATTATTAATCTTTCACATCAATTCAAATTGTAAAGTTTTACTTACCGTCCGATAACAATGCAAATATTTCAAAAACATGTTTTTGCACCACTTGTCAATTATTCGCAAATTTGCACTCAGAAATACGATTAACTATTTATTACGTTTATAAAAGAAACTAAAATTGACGAAAATGTGCATCACAATAAAATGTCGACATTCCTCTTAGGTATCTTCGTGACGTTACAACCGAGCGCAAACAAGCGAACGTTCAAGCGCAGAATCGAGCCTCCTATTATAGTTTAACGTTCTTGGGCGTACTTCACCCTAAACTAAAAAATTGATGATTCAGAAGGGAGGTTAGGTCGTTGTTAGGTGTTTTGTTTGGTGTATATTTTTGGTTGGTCAATGTTTGCATTGATGATTTTAATTTTTTGTTTGAGTAGAATAGTTCACAATTAGTAATGATCAAACATAAACTACTTTGCGATACATAATTGGAAATATAGTAAAGTGCAAGATATTAGATCATAAGTATGTTTTTTTTATATAAATATTGCTTAACGAAAATATGTTTATGCTCTGATTTCAGTAGCTAAAATGGAAACTGTTGATATACAAGCAATGGAATCAAAGTTGAGTGATGTTACAGTTACTGCCATTCCTGCTCTTTCCCAAAAAGTTAATCATAATCAAACATCAACAATCGTCAATAAACAAGATCCAGGTCAATCTAAATATGCTCAACTTTTAGGTGTAATTGAAGAAATGGGTAGAGAAGTACGACCAACTTATGCGGGCAGTAGAAGTTCTGCCGAGAGGTTAAAACGTAATATTGTTTCTGCCAGGATATTAGTGCGTGAATGTTTAATCGAAACTGAGAGAAGTGCTAGGCAATAATAAATTGAAAAATTCTGATATATTTTATATATACCATTTTTATCAACATTTAATAATAGTATACCACCCTCCAAAGAAAGAGTACATTGTTAAAACAACCATTTAATGTGATATTACAAAATAACTTTCCACATGAAGTTTACCACTTTTGAATTGTGATAGTACTTCCAAATATAGGAATATGTATGATTCAGGTATACAATAGTACAAACATATAGTAAATAATTCATAATAAAAATTATAGTTATAAAATAATGCAAATTCTGGTTTTTACCTTAAACATTCCATTCACAATATTTTTATACACAATAATTCAATTTCATAATAAAAATTTAATATATCCATGTTACCTACTTAATCAGCACATCTAAACTTTAGCTTTGATTTAATTTTTATGTCAAGAAATTTGATGTGTTTACATATTTACATTTACTTATAAATATGTATATTTATCTTCATTTTATATCAGTTAAGTAATAATTTTTCTTTACATTAAAATAGTCAAATCTTTGAGATTTCATTTTTTTCCATTTTAATACCCTGCACTCTGTATTATTACTCTTTAATTTAGTGCGTGTGGATTTTCTTCAACTTTGTAAGAATTGAAAAATAAATAAATCTGTACAGTAACAATGTTATTTGTTCCGACTATATTAAGAATTGGACATTCAACCAACCAAATGCTGCTGCTGCTGCTTATAGAATTTTAGGCCTGAGATTAAAAACAGACAATAATTTTTAAAAATATAGCATCAAAGAAAATAATATTTAAGAAACCATGTAATATACAGGATGAGTCAGAAAGAATGGGTTAACACTAAGCTGGAGATACTAGACACCAAAATATTATGTTTGAGCTCATGCCTTATATATGAATGTTGTCGTTGGTTTAAGAAATACAGGGTGTTCAAGGTTTAAATTTTATTATGAAATTTCTCAATAATTGAGAAAGTTTTGATAGCATGACGGAAAATTGGTAGTGTTGGGTTTTATGGCGGAAGAATTACGAATTTGAAACTTATTTTGACGTTGCTCCTAGAGGACGCTAGTTTCACCATATTCCTTAGGTAAATCAAAACATATATTTTTGTAAGTGTTGAGCTATGCTTAATAAAAGTAAGTAATAGGTAATTTAGGGGCCTATATTCTGTCCCTATAAAGAGCCAAACTGTATTAAACCCTAATTTTAGTATTTTTGGACAAATATGTAATTGTTAATGACGTTTTATTATAATCGTCCTATTTTGTCCATGTGGAAACTCCCACATGGAAAAAGTCTTCAACAACGCCAGAATTTCCATATGGATGTGTTGATACATTTGTGGAGTCATGGAGCGTAAGTCCTAAACAACTATACTGACTGTGATGGTCAGACTTATGATCACATATGGCTCGATAGTTTGGTGGTCCAAAGGTCTTCAAAGTAGAGCCAAGGCAAAACTCTCAGCTCCACGCCTTCAGTTGATCTGAAAATTTTCACAGTCTACAATCTCTGCATATACTTTTTGAGAGAAAAGCCAGGTGGGCAGTATACGTTGAGACAAACGGCTATCAGTATACCAAAGGCTAACATAATGGGGTATAATGGACTGCTGGAGGACATAGAACGTCACAGCATTCTGTTGATAGTTTCGGATGTTATGTCTACAAGAATCATCCATAAACTGCTTTTTGAAATTCTCCTTCCTTGGAGGGAGGAATAGAAGTAGGGTGAAACTGACCTGAAGACAGATAGTTGCTGGTACACCGATGGCTCCAAAACTTGAAAGTGTTGGGGCTGGAGTGTATAGCTGCAATTCAAAGACCAGGCTGTCAGTAAGTGGATAAGTATGCAACTATATTTCAGACAGAAATTGATGCCAGCCATTGACTTGTGTGTATGGAGACTGGAAGAGCTAATACATACACGCAAGCAGCTTTAAAAGCACTTAGATCGTACCGGTGCAATTCAAGAACGGTATAGAACTTTCAAAAGGCTCTGAAGCGATTAAGAGCAACCAACAGAGTAACTGGTTTGGATACTCATGCAGGTATCCAGGGAAACGAGGCGGGGGACTCATTAGCAAGGCAAGGTACCTCCTCCATCTTCAGCTTCACTGGTCCAGAACAGGCTGTTGGCATAGCTTCGGCTACTGCCAAAGCAACCATCTCAACCTCGGCGAAGGAAAAAATGTGTGAGTACTGGCAGGACTGGAAACGGACCAGATTTTTCATATTTGGCAAGATGCATCTCTTGCTAGAAGATCTGGACATAATCTCACCCAATAAGGCTATTAACTTCAAAAAGAGGCTTCCTCTTTAACATATTTGTCAATAACATTAGTCATTGTTTTAAATATTCTCAATTTATTCTTTTTGCTAACGATTTAAACTTATACTCTCCAATAAGTACAGCCGTAAGTTGCAATCTGATCTTAATAACCCTGTTGATTGGTGTATAAATGATGGTATAAACCATAATATACAACAATGTTTTTCAATTACATTCTTCAGGTTAAGAAATAAAATAAACACTACTTACTATATCGATGCATCAACTTTAAAATTAGTTGAATAGGTGAGGGATCTGGCAATTACCCTTGACATCAGCTTGAGTTTCACTCATCACATCTCCGATATTATTACTAATATCATTTAAGGTGCTGGGATTTTTTAAGAGAAGTAGTTGCTATTTTACTCTGGTTCTGTTTATACCTCATCTTGAGTATGCTTTGTGTTTGGCACCCCCATTACAATATTTATATAGGTATAACCTAGAGCAAGTCCAACATAAATTTTTAAGACGCGTTGCTTTTAAATGAAATTAATCTAGCTATGCGTTCTTGGAATGTGAACTAAACATTAAAACGTCAGAAACTCGTTGCTTTCTTAAAGATATTAAGTTATTATATAACATAATTAATTCCAAACTTTCTAGTCCGTGTTTACTGCAAAAAGTTGTTGCTTATAATGTTAGTAATTTTGTGATAGTGCAAATAGTGCTTTCTATCTAGCAAATTGTTAAAATTTTGAAATGGTACAGAATCAGATACTTTGATTGTTACTTAGAAAATAGCCTGTGGTATATGGTTTAAAAAATTAGAATGTCAACACTTGACCTTGACAGAAACTGATGTGAATTGAACACTACTTTGAAAATTAAATATTATCGTTATTCTATATAATAGAATGCTCATTTTTAATACAATTTTTCACAAAGCGAGGCATGACCATTATATTTGAACTGTAAATGCATTACTTAAATTCTTTGTTGCTTCATTTTAATAACACAAGTTAAGTACTCAAGTTAGTTGATTTATTCATGAATGTTTATTGTATGGTGGGTTTCTGCTGATTGGTTATATAGTGTGACTAAGATTAATGCAGTTTAAAAGAATCATATAAAAAAAATAAAACATTTTATCCACAATCAATTGATGTTTTATTCATTCTTTAGAGCCGTAAAATATTTACTTAATTCACTAGAGAAATAAAATTGATTTATTTTACTAGTGAAATAAAGAAGTATTATCACATTCCCATTCTCTCAGTTTTTGAAGGAAAATTCTTGGACACTTTTAAAAAAGTTGATTTAAATTAAACTCGATGACTTTGAACTTATGATTGTGGATAAAACGTATTGCATTTATGTTTTAGTAACCTTATCCACTTAAAAAAAATAGTCATAAATAACTATTATTTTCATTCTATTATATTTCACATTGATTATAATCTTAAACTAGCCACAACTGTTGTTAGAAAGCGATCTATCCCACAAATTTTTAGGTACTGAAATCTTTCAAAATACGTGTTTTTTTTAAATTCAACTACAGATGTAAACATTGTTATAACATAAACTTAGATAGTTCTGCATAGAAGATTGTTCACTTTTGTTTATAAGTATGTGAAAATAATTGTTAAAATGTGGGGTTAGAATAGGGAAATAATGTGTGTCATACAATCAAAGGAGATTTTTTAAATCTGCAACGTTTATCTTAGATGGTTTTTATCCTGTTAGGGGTACACCACAAGACTTATTTTATAATCGTTTTAAATTACAAAGTCTTATTTCTAGGCGTCAAATGCATTCCGTAATGTTCCTTTTTAAATTAATTCATTAGATTACTAAATCTGATCCTTTGCTATCTTATTTGAATTTTCGAGTGCCTACCTCTAATAGCCGACGTAATAGTTTATTTTTGATACCACAAGCCCGTACTAATATCTTGGTTAAATCACCATTATTCAAAATGCAAAGCAACTATCATAATATTGAACAAACTCTAGATATATTATCGTGCACACTTCGTGATAAAAAGCAGCATTTTATGTAACCTATTATTGTTCTGTTCTTTTTCTGTCTTATGGGTAAGTATATGTATTTTTCTATTTTTCTCAAATTTGATTATATATTGTTTTTTTTTAATTGTTCCGTTTTTATTACTTTTAATTGTGAATTCTGACTGTAACTTATCCTGTAATTGGTTTTACCCATTGGATATTTTATTGTAATAAATAAATACATTTTAAGTTAATATATTATTTGAGGAGAGTTTGAATAGTAAAAATGGATAAACAAAACATCATTAATTTTATTTTTGATATTACTTTTGCCCTACGTCTTTTATTTTTCGGGATTTCAGTACCTAAAAAACCACAAATTTGATCATTTTACGGCGAGCTTAACATTGTAAAAATTTGCAACAGAATTATTTTATCATATCAAATGTAGCCCTATAACAATGATTAGTTTTCCTCGATCTACAGTTTTTCACTTAAACTTGTAGATTCTATATTAATATAGATAAAATAAATTCTTTATAGGTGTTAAAAAATATGTATATACTTTACAATAGATTTTATTGCATTGCATTACAACTTTAACACTTTACAAAAAAAACGGAATATATTATTATTCCCATCGAGTTTTCTTTCTTGCAATTACTGGAGGAGGCTGATCAACACTTGCTGTAAACTGAATAAAAAATCACATATTACAGTATTATAATTTTTGTCGACCTTCATTACCTAATATAAATATTGCCGTTTTAGAAATGCCCAGCAATATAAATTGTATGCAGTTTGTGAAAAAGTAATTTTTTTAGACTGGTAACATTTGTAAGAAAAAAAAATGGTTTTTACCTAACAGCTAACAACAAATAACACAACACCTCTAATGGTAACCTATAAAATTGTAGTGCTAAGCTGAAATGTCCCGCCAGAATTCGTGATAAAAATAATAAATATACTTAAATATTATTTATTAATATTTAAATATATTTTGTCATACTTGTGGTGGTGTTTCGTTAACTACTTTGCGAAATAAAAATATCCTATGTGAGCTCATATATCGTATATCGTATCCATTAAAGAGTGGTACGTCAAAAAGAAGTATTTTGTCTATTTCTCAAAATCTTATTTTATAATCTACAGGGTTAACCATAGCTGTGCAAGTAGCTTAAGGAAATGCGCAACAGAGTAGGGATAGAGCGCTCGGCCAGGGAACTGAGGAAAGACGCGAGGAAAAGAAAGTAATTTTTAATTTATTACTAGTTTTTCCTCACTGCAAAATCTAGTGTCTTTAAATTTATCACAAATTTTTCCACTCCACTGTCTCTGTTTATGTTTAAACTCAATTTCTTGTTTTTTTAGTTATATTATTGAGACAATGTAAAAATCAAAAATACTGACAAAAAAGAAAAAGGTTAGTATTTAAGGGTACAACTACTTCTAAATAAATGTAGGTGTTGATACTAATAAATTTAAAATAAATTCTTCTGAATTTGCTGTTAGACACGCTCACATAAAAAAGTGAATTTGTAAATTAATTTACAATAAGCTTTTCACATTTAACACTATTAATAATAATTGTAGGTAAGGAAACATGTAACACAAAAGTTATCACCAGATGGGATCGAAACGAATATATTATACGAGCTAGTTGTCTGCTGGAATCGAAACAATTACATAAACTATGAGTCTGCGATATTGGATATAGATATACAAACAACAGGCTGTGATTGTTGTCATCTCTAATGAAATATGATAATAGAAAAGTTATAAATCATGTCAAATCTCATTACAGCATCATCTGTTCATTGATTATATGAATTGTTAGTATATATAATCTCGATGATCTGTTATTGGTAAGTTAAGTTACTTATTCTTGCAAATAATTATATATTGTGCCAAAAATTCGTTTCTAAATTACTGCCATGGGATCCTAATCATTGGAAATATGGAAAATAATGTTTTACCAAATGCTGTCAGAATGTTTTCCTTTGTGATAGTTATTTTATAGATTCTGATTTTGTGATAAGATTTGTATCCGTATCGTACAAAATATACTGTTTCTAAACGTAGATACATTCAAAATCTAACAATTTAAAGGTTCTAAACAACAACCAGAACAAACTCAATTACTATCAATTAATACAAATTCTTTCTCGATAGAGGTTAGTCCATGTTGTTCAAGCACCCTTGCTAATAATTAGTGTTGGGAAAAACCGAGTTATTTCAAAAACCGAATACTGAGTATTTAAATGATATCAAAAACCAATTGATAACTCGAGTGATGGTCTCTTAAATTCTCAGCAGCTGTACATATTTTTTTTTGTGGTTTATATGTAAATGTTTTATTTTAAATACATAAATATATGTATACTTTTTGTATGGGTAAATTTATATATTGATAATAAACAATACAAATCTTAGATATATTAAAATATATATGTTGCATTTATATAAAAAAAATTTAACTGTTTTTTTTTTTAATTTTTCAAAAATTATTTTACGACTGTCCTGCATTCTGTCAACACTAAATTTTATCTGTAGCTATGACAAGTGCATTATACGAATTAGGAATATGAACGATGGTCGTTTCTATGGTTCCTCGGTTTTTCGTTGTTTGTTATAGTTGCGGCAACAAGTCAGACGACTTACGTCATACAAACAAATGAATAATTCATTATATTTCATTTAGACTATAAATGTCCTTACTCGGAGGATATGATTAAATTCTTGTTAAAACAGAATTATCGGGACACAAAGACAAAATATGTAAAAAAAATAGTTGATATACAAAATAAAAAGATTGTCCTTACTTGAGAATTTAAAAGAAAAGTACCTACTTGCGCATATGAAAAGGTGGCAACCCTAGTGAACAATGAAGAAAAAATCAAATAAATAATTCGTTACTCATATAACTGATATACTCGCGTCAAGAATTCAGACGTCTTACGTCACGGCTGACGTTACACATTTGTTTTTATTGTCAACGTAATTTTCGACAATTGGTCGCGTTAAAAACAATCATTTTTTGCAATTTAGTGCAATATATAATGCAAACTTTTAGTGTAGTATATAATTTTATTACTATCAGTTTCAGTTTCTTAAATATTTTGATGAAAATATGATGATTTATTCATTTGTTCGTATGACGTAAGTCGTCTGAATTCTTGACGCGAGTATAACTGAGTTATTTTTCACTCGAGTGATCCCAACACTACTAATAATAATGATGATGTAATGAGATATTCCAAACATTGATATCAATTCTCCTTACTCTAATATGGCGTTTAAGAAATAATTTTAACAAAAAATATAAGTTTCTGCATAGAAGTATTTATTCAGAATAAATTTTATTAATATTAAAAATAGATTATTATTAATTGGTATAACATAATCATTCATAATAATATCTTATTCTATTATGCAGAATGTTGTGATTGACTTTTTATAAATGTATTTATTGTTATTGTTTTGTGATATAATACATTTTTTTACCAGTCTCGAGTGTTTTATATTGTTATTTCGCAATAATATTTAAATGAGTATAATACAATGTTACCATCATAACTGGTAATGTTGTATATACTCTTTTAAATATTATTGTGAAACAAAGAACAAAGGTGAAGTCAAATAAAATAATTTGAAAAATCCCTCCTAAGTTAAATATCTGTTTTACCAACGAAGTCGGTAAGTTATGAAGTAAACATTATTACCGACTTATTTTTAGTTCAATTATTTTGGTGGCCAGGGACAATGAGGGCGATACATCGTTTATATGTCAATGCTGCTTCGATGTTGGCACAATAAAAAGGGCCTTCTTGTATTATATAACCTATGGAGTTAACTACGACTTAGTACAAATATTTTAAGAGGGGATAGGCAAAAATAAAAATTAACGGAATTATCTATATCAACAAATTTCCAAACATTTAAAAAGGAAAAAAGCTTTTTTTTTCAAAACTATATTAAATCCTAATTTATCGCCATCACTGGCCTTATGTCAGCCGTGAGATTAGATATACAGGGTGAACCTTAAATAAGTACAAATATTTTAACAGCAGGTGTAGTTCGTCATATATGTAGATGTCTAGTGAGTCATTTTTTAAAATTTCAAATATTTACGGATATTAATTTTTTTTTAAAATACCCACATTTTGAGGACCGCTGGCCAGATAGACCACTGACATAACCTAGTAAAATAAACGATATGATTTATTGAAGGAGAGGTTGCCATATCGTCTGTAAGATAAATAAATGTTAAACGTAAATTCAATTTTTGCGGTTGTTTCTAATTTAAAAACACTCGTTTTTAACAATAAGTAAAGTAAAATTATCATAAACGATTAAAATATGAATTTCCGCGCGTTCGATACTATCAATTAAAGTTTTTTTACTGTTTTAGAATGGTATTTTAAGCTAATATAAATCAAATCTCCTACAATTCCTATCAATGAAGTCATATGTATGTTCTCTGATACCAAACATCTAGGTATGCTTAGTCTTAGTTCTACGTGAGTGGGCCAAAAACTAGCCCTCCACTGCGACCCTGTGGTCTATTGTGGCATTAGATATGCTAATGAACAATTCCACAGACAAAGCTCTATTCAATAATTATCTAAAGAAAATAATCTAATTTACTAACCTGCTAATGAAACACTCTATAAATATCTAACTTCACTTTTTGGCAGTGGGAACACGACAAATTCAACCACAATAGATGAGATCCGACCTATTTCTGCATTTTTAGGATTGCTTCTTCAGGTGGTCTCCTTTAAGTTGAATCAAATATGTAACTATGTAATTGGTATTACACTGCCATATGATAATATGCACCTAGCACACTCCCATATATCAGCACCTTATCTGTCATCTAGGCATTTGAATACGACATGTTTGTAAATACACAAAAAATACGCAAAAAATTAAATTTGCGAAAAGCGAGTACTGAAAAATTATTTCAAACTAATCGGAGTACCGTAACCGTAGGTAATATTTTTTGACATCTGCAGACGACATCTGTAGGCCACTAATGCAAGGTGCACTTCATGGCGATAAATTTTTAAATTTCTTGTGTTGTTGGGGAATTAAATTCTGTTAATAATAGTAACAATATTAACAGTTATCGACGATGTTTGCATAAAATAATTAGTAATATTTTAAATTATAACATCCCAAGATGTTTACTGTGTTCTGCAAAAATGTTTCTTAGACCCTTAGAATATAACTAAGTTTGCATGTTCTTTGAGGTTTGGAGAGTATGCAACTAGCAATACAATATTCTAGGTTATGTTATTTTAAAACAGTTAAGTGGCTAATTTTAAACGTTTTATAGTAATTAAATAAAGTATTTTATGTCGGATATGTTTGTGGATATTTATCATGCATCTGCAAGAAGTGAAAATGTTGTTTTGGCAGTGTGCAACGAAAGAATGAAGAATGAATACAAAATACTGCAGCTAACCTGATTAACTGTTATCTATTACGTACTTAGGCATTATTATTATTAATAAAAATGTTTATTTTCATCGTTTCTACACTTGACAACGCTGCAAAAAACGACCGCACGGTAGTTGACATATTTAGCCATCTTGAACGATGATTGATTATTATAGGTGCCGACTTTCCGTCGGAAAAGAGGGATTAGCCGCAACATTGGGCTAAAATTCTGAAATAAATTTGTTATTGTCTTTTAGACCTCCCTGAACACGTGGTTAAAATGTTTGTACTTAGTCATAGTTAACCCTGTATATCTAAGTTCAGACTTCTCAGTTTCGCAAGGCAGAATAACTTTGTGGTCTCTTGTAGCTATAGTTTTAGAGAACTAGAAAATTATACCTACAAATTAAATTAAAAAATATATTATTAACAACTGAATTTTACAAGCAACTACCTGAAAACAGCTAACTGAATAATAATTTATGTAACGGCAATTGTTGAACATATCGATATTCTACGAAAAAGTTAAAATTAAAAACTAGAAACGAATATAGATTGTGCCTCTTTATATGTTGTATTATCTCATTTACATTGAATTGTTGACTAACAGGATATACAAATTCTGAAAAATTTTACCTGATTTTGGTACTGTGTTCTAAACGCTGCCTTCATAGCAGATAACCTATCTGTGGCAGGTCCTCTTGAAGGTGGAGCTCCACTGTTGGAGGGCAAAGAATTTTGTACATTCCTTGGAGTCGATTTTTCTTTAAATCCTAAGCCTAGCCCGCCTACATTAGGATTATGATCCTTTTTCTTAAACCTATAAAATTAAGACTAGATGTATTTGGAAAAGTAAAACTAAATTAATTTGACAAATATAGATCGAAATGGTTTTTGTAATAAAAAATAAAATTGAAAACAGAATAAAAAAGAATTAAGGTCCTGTGTGGTAATATATTCAAAAATAATCTTCCCCACTGTTCCATATAACGACATCACTTTCCCAAAAAAGTGAGATCACTACATGTTTTTATGGCCAAGGATGATTTTTTAAGTTGTATTTTAAGGAGTAACATCACTATCCCATGTGTTAATGTATTCAAAAATATTTATCCTCTGTTCCATATATTCTAATGGGTAACATGAGTATATTTCATAGTTACTTTTTTGTGTTTTTTTTTTTCAAAGACACCATTACAATGTGCTCTTAGTAAAAACATTTTACATATTTTCTTCGTTCGCACCACACAACTGATTGCAATTGATTTTATCAGATAAATCACATCACTTTAATCATATAAGCTATATCAGAACGAAATAAAACTAGTAATATTATGCTGTATGTATTTCATTCCTACTGAACAATCAAGTAAGAATAAAAATGGAAAACTTTTTTTAGTCGCTATTTGTTCAATTTATTATTCAATGATGTAATTCATATATGAATAATTTGAAATTTAAAAAGAAAAATATTCTACGATACTGCTAAATTATGTTCCTCAAATAAATTAACACATAGAGTTTGAGATTTCTTGATGATCCCAGACTATATGAAAGTTCTGAATAAACTTAAATCTTTCTATGTATTATCTTAAATATAAAAACAATTAATTCAGTAACTATAGTGAGCGGACAAAATTGTGGACAGTGATTAATCGCGAACTTGTAGATAAGCGCGATGGGCAAAGCGTGCGGGGAGCAACATTTCATAGGCGTACTAAATTTGAATGCGATCAGATATAAAAAATATACAAAAATTACAAAAATGATTGCATTCCATAACATCCATTATTTTTATAGTAGAAACAGTGATATAACGGTTTTTACCAATTTCGAGGCATTAGATAATAAAAATAATAAGAATATTTCAAAATTTAAAGTTTTTATCTTGTATATCGGTGTACCTAAGTTAATTTAGAAACTTTATCAAGACAAACTGAAAATATTCTTATGAACATTGTAAATACAATATGCTATAAAACGATGCCCTCTTGGGCATCGATGACCCACCACCACCCGGCTCATGCCGCCACAAGATGTTGACTATTTATACATTTCATATAGGTAATTGTTTTACACGAATATTAACATTATCACTAAATTAATACGCATTACGTCAGAATCATAACAAACTTCACTATCACTGTATGTTCACTATTTATTAAAATAACCACACATTCACTTCGGTGTCACATCCACTTCACTATATAAATAAATTCAAACCATTTTTCAAATACTTCACTGTTCATATCTTCATGGTAATCTTCCGTCCTACGTGATTCAAAAACATGCAAACCATTTTCTAAAAATCCCGAATCGCTTCCAATATGTGTTATTATTAACCTACGTCCTTTTCCCGAAGGCGGCTTTAATCCTGTAGAAAATCCATCTAAAAATGATTCTCTTTTACTTCAAACGTTACCATCCTGCCAAACTTTTGATACTGTATAACCTTCGTTTACCCATGTTTCATCCATGTAATATATCTTTTTGCCCGATGCACGAAATTCTCTTAGTTTTTTTAAATATTCTTTTCGCCATACTACAATTTCATCTTTTTCAACAAGCATACTTTTACGATTTTGTTTTAAAAACCAAAAATTCATGTCATGCATTGTTCTTCTAAGAACTTTGTCAGAAAATTGAGGCATGTCCTCATCTTCAGCTATCGTAGCTTGAATTTTTTTTATCGTCGGTATTTCATTTCTGAAGAAGAATCCATGCATTTTCCTGCGAATGGCGTATTTTACGTCACAATCGACTTCTGTTTTTTTCCTTCCTCGTGTTTCTATTTTTTTCTTCTTTGGATTTACTTCCACACTCTTTTTTATAGCACGATATACACTAGAAATTGACACTTGTGGTAACAAACTACACATATAAACAGCATCACTTACACTTAATGTAAGAGTTTCACGCTCGAATTCCTTCGTATACGTTTTTTTTATTATTAATTGTCCGTTACATAGGTTATGTCGATTACTAACAGACCTTTTACTAGAACTGGCACTTTGATCCATTTTTAACTGTTATTTGTTAACTTCACGGTTGCAATCATTTATTTTTATAATTTAATAGTAGCAAATCATCCAACATACGCATATTCTAATGGCGTTCTAACCTCGGCAAAGCCATATGCTAACGCTCACGGTTTACACACACCAAAATATTGTTTTCCACAATGCAATAAACAAAGATAGAGAATACATCGGGCTTCGGTTTGACTGATTCTTTATCGTGGTGGGGGTAAATGTGAGTATAGTATCGTTGTGCATAGAAAGCGGCACAGTAATAATGAGGTGAATAATGTGTAATCTCTTATAAAAATATTATATGCTTAATAGTAATAGTGTTTTTATATTATCTATTAGTCACTGTCCACTATTTCGTCCGCTGCCTATAGAACTAATTAAACGTCATTTTTTACCTTTGCTTTCTAAACCAAGAACTTTGCAAGGCGAGATCTAACACGTCTTGAGGCACTTCTTGATGAGCTGCCTCCAAGTTTTTTACGATGTGTCCTACAAATTCCTTATCTCTGGGTGTTAACAAAGTATAAGCTGTTCCCTGAGTTCCAGCTCTCCCAGTTCTTCCAATTCTGTGGGTATGAGTGTCAATATCCCTGGCAATATCATAATTAACGACCGTTCGAACATGTGGAATATCTAAACCTCGAGCTGCAACGTCAGTGGCTACCTAAATATAAAATGATTTTATATAGTGTACTAAATAAAACATACAAAATTTAGAGTGATACTACTCATTAAAGTTATTTATGACAGTGCCGAAAACTCGATATCAAAGAAGTTACTTTAAGTTAAAGTAAATGTTTTTTTATTAATATTTTACCATATTTTTTTTCCATTAATCGATTTTCTTTTAAATTTGGGACAATTATTATTGCTAACAAATTGTACCTATAAAAAAAAAAAATCCTGAACCTCTACAGGCATTTACTATAGTCACGGCAAGAATTCAGACAACTTACGTCATACAAACAAATGAATAATTCATTATATTTTTATCAAAATATTTAAGAAACTGCAATTTAATGTAATAAAACTATATACTACAATAAATGTTTGCATTATATATTGCACAAAATTGCAAAAAATGATTGTTTTTAATGCGACTAAATATCGAAAATTATGTTAATAAAAACAATTGCGTAACATCAGCCGTGACATAAGTAGTCTGAATTCTTGCCGTGACTATATACTTATATGCAGGTTCGGACAATTCATGTCTTAACATTGCTTTTGCATAAGAGGAATAAAGTAAGACCCGTTTGTAGCGTTACAATTTTCTGTATAATAATTTCTAGTATGATTTCAAGGACGTCAAATTGTAATATTGCAAACAAAAAAGTGGGTTTCAAAAAAACTGTACATATTTTGTATAGAAAAATGTAAAACATGTTCTATTTCATCAAACTGTGCGTCAGCATATGTGCAGATATCGTAGACAAAATGACATAAATGCCCATGCTCATGTGCAATATTTTGTACATCATTGCAAACAGCTAAACTAAATATCATCAGAAAACTATACCATAAATTGTATACATTTTTATGTACAAAATTCTGTAAAGAAAACTGTACCAAATATTGTAAAGCTACAAACGGGTCTAATAGACATCTGTGCAATAGACAAGGAGGGTTATATTCATCCATTTGTAGTAGGTGAATCAGAAATACTTATTCCATAAAATAAAATCTATCACACTCAAACTGACACAATGAATTGTTGGCAAGTCGACCATCGATATTGAGTGGGTAACCAGAAAGAAGAATGTTAGCAGAAGGGGAATTTTAGACAAAGTGGCATGATTTATTAACATAATTGGACGGTGGACGTGTACACTACTACTTTTTTATAAATAACGGAGATGGAGCAAGAAAATAATAAGCAAACAGACATTTCCAGTCTGACAAAATGTTACTGTTTTGTTTTCTGCCGTAACATAAGTTTAATTTTTTTTTTGTTATTATAGACCGGAAGCAATATTTACGCGTATGGTAGGGTGGAAGAATGTTAGCTTGGGTCAATGTGAGAGATTGATACCGGTTGATATTTGATTACCCCCCTAATTAATGAGGTTTTCCAGGTTTCCCTCATTCCTGGGTGCAAATGCGGCCTACTTAATAATAATATGCCGCCCCCTCTCCCGCACAAGTTTCTGACTTCTGGGTTAATCCCTGTGATTAGAATGAGGGGTAGAGATATTATTATTATATATAATTACAGTGATATTGCTATCCAGTTTACTTTAAGAAATCCATTATACTTACCAACAATGAGCACTCGTTTTTTTTAAAGCTGGTGATAACTTTATTACGGTCTGCCTGTTCCATGTCGCCATGAAGTAGTAGACAATTAAATTCCTTTACTTTTAAGTCATTAGCAACCTGGAAATATAATATTTATGAGAGGACATTGATATTATAAAAAACATATTGTTTCTTATACAAAACTAACAAGATTCATCATTGCACCAGTTTCTCTACCGTTTAATAAATTTATTATAAATGTCATAAAAAATATATGTGTGACCGAAACAGATTTAAATGGGAAATAAATTTATTTGGCAATTGGAAAATACCCGCCCTTACCATAATGTAATAAAAATAATACTGATGACAAATATCCCCTAAAATTTTTTGGAAATACACAATTATTGAGCTTTAATCAAATTCAACAACTGTCAAAAATAAGTAACCTTTATTTAACCATTTTGTATTTTGCATTCGCTTTTTCAAAACAGGTACAGAAGTAACTCTCCTTATACAAAATTATTCATAACTAATGTGTCACAGACTACCTGACAATAGTTTAAGCTAAAATATTAGGATAACACATATGTGTGAGGTCTAATGTTAATATTAACAGAGATACAAGGTGAGGATTTATAACATATTTTTCAAAAATTTTTAGTAACGTTTAGGTACAGTTGTTGACGTATTGATTTCAAATTTAGTGTTGACGGATTTTTGAGGGTGCCAAACCAAAATATCATATCACTATTGAGCTAATGTATATGAGGAATTTTTTTTACTTAACACTAGAGCAAAAATTTATTGAAAGGAATAATTTAGACTTTTTCAGTAAAAAAATGTCATGCCTTCTTAAAACAGCTTTTGAGATATTTGCATTTAAAAGATCCTGTACACAAACTACTTTTTTATAGTTTTTGTCAAGTCAAGTAATATAACTCGTTATGAAACTAATTTACAAATTAGAACACATAACTTTAAAAACAAATAATAAACATAATTAATTTTCGACCAATTCATTCAATACATAGGTCTATTAAAAAAGATTGTTTGTTTAATTTTAAAAACTTCATTTTTGAAGCGGATCACTGCAATTGAATTTGTTTGCATAGTTCAGCTCGATATTTATAGGATTCTCATAAACCACTAATTTAATGTCTACTCAGAAACAGAAATTAAGAACATTCAGGTCGGGTGAACGTGGTGGCCAACACATATCACATGTCCAATGATTGGGAAATTATGTGTTCATGTAGTAATCATTCACCAGGAACATCCATCAAGATGCTATATATTGCTTCCAACTAGGGCTGTCAATCTCAAATTAAGATTATTTAAGTTTTATTTATTTAAAAAGAACAGAATGGTAAATATAAAAAAAAGGTTATAATTAATATGAATAATCATATATCAATATCAAATTTATTTTTTATTCATATTTTGAAAAAAATAAAAATATATATAAAAAAACTGATTCATCCAGCACGTTAGGATTCAAACTTTTGAATCTGAATTTAAATCAACAAATTTTGGTGGACTAAGTACGTTACAACCGCCGAGAAGGCCCTCTTCGATTTTACACTTGCAGCTGAAATTGATAAAGCCCGCTTTACATTAACAATTTCTCTGTCAATTAATTGATCAAGTGGCTTCGTCAAGGCAATTGACAAATGTAATACTAAAACTTGGACGTCAAATAAATAATTGATGAAGAACTTCGTCAAGTTATTGACGACTTAAAACTTATTTTAATTTTTCGTCAATTTTTACTTCAATTCACGAATACCAACCTAAAATAAATGTAAATATTTAACCAGTAACCGAGCAGCAGCAATAATAAATGCAATGGAAGTTTTTTTAACTGTTTCTCACTTTTTTTTGCCTTAAAATATAATTAGTAAAGTTTTAACAGTTTTTGTTTCGTATACAAATGGGAATGTCAAAAGTTAAAATTACCTTTAGGTTGGTACGGGCGACATCCGACAGCAAAATTGTTAAAAAACTGAATATGTGTAAAAAGAAAAGTGCGACCTTGAAGAAATTGATGAATTAATTTATCAATTTATTCGACTATAAATTGATAGTGTAATGCCCGTTTAATAAAAAATCGTAGAAAACGCAATTTTTGTATAATTAGTTTCTTTGGTTAAAGCAGAAAATAATGTAACTTTCTTATTGTACTTGAACCCAGCTAAAATGGCTACATAGACTCTTCCAGATCTTGCTTGTATGTACTGAATAAAGTTGTATTAAACATATCTATTAAGGTTGTTTGACACAGTGTAACATTTAAAATAGTTTTTTATTTGGTATTATAATTAAAGTGGTTCGTGCCGTCTCATACAAGCAAAATGTACAGTTTTCTATATATGAAACTGAAAATTAAAACATGTTCTATTTATATAAAATTCTGAATACATTTTTATGTGAACAATAATATAACCTCCAGTGCATCTTTCCCATATCTTTCCTATGATTGCTTAATTTACTGGTTATTGGTTATAATAACAATAATTATTATTAGTACAAAATATATATAAAAAATGCTTATATAATTCTGTCCAGAATTTTATATATAATTTTATACCGTGTCATACAGCCTTTAGACTTAAAGCAGTTATTACTTTGTAAAAATGTAATCAATGTTCAAATTTTTAGACCTGGTCACTAAATTACATATAATATCTGTATATTAATTCATTATTATTATTTTTTTTTTAGATGTAACAACGTTAAAGATTTTGTACTGTGCACCTGTTAGGCCTCACCTAAAGTATGCTTCCAGTTTATGGTTTCCTAATTATAATATCTATATACAACAGATAGAACATGTTCAACATCTGTTTTTAAGATATGCAGCTTTTAAACTGCGGTATGTTGCACCATTTGATTATTAACAGTTAGAAACTGAGTTGGGTTTAATGGCTTTACCCCATAGACGTAAAAAGAAGGACTTAGTACTTTTTTATAACATACTAAATTCCAGTGTTACCTGTCCTTCACTTTTACGTCAAATCAACATTCAGGCACGAGTCATACATACCCGTTCGGTGACTAGTTTTAATATTTATTCCTCATCATAGAACAAATTACGGAGTAAACTCTTTTATATCAAGAATATCAAGGTCTGCTAATAACTATACCAATCTAGACTTTCACACTAAACCAATGTTCATGCAGCAGTTTTCACGTATCTGTTTTGACCCATAAGAGTAGTAATCTTGAATTTTATATTGTTATTCACAAATACTGATTTTGTATATTATCTTAAGTGTATATATTGTACTTTATACTCTTTCATATTTTGTTATTAATTGGGTTTTGCCCGTGAATAAATAAATTATTCTGTGGCCTCGTATTTCACATTAGACTGCAACGTATTTATTAAATTGACAGGTCATACCCGAAAATTCCTGGGATTTTTGGGACTAAAAATTAGCAGAATCCCGGGATCCTGAAAATTTCAACGGAAGTTCAACTGGCCTCAACAGATTCTCGCCAGTTACATTACACTATATATTAACCTTAAATTCATATTGAAGAGAATTTGAGATACAAAATTTGAAATCGATACATTAATAACTGCAAAAGTTAGTTCCCTTAAAAAAAATGTTTTACTTCGACAGTGTATCTCTATTAAATTAACATAACCGCCACACATATCAGTGTATTCTTAATATTTTGCGTTAACTATTACTAGGTAGTCTGTAACTCATTACTTATAAAACACCTTCTTCATCTTTTTCAGATTTTAGAACACAGGAATACAGTTTGCAATTTTCTAGAAAACATGTAGAGGTATTACAAAAATTCTACATTTCCAACCAATTTAATTAAGAAACTTACAAGGTACGTTATCTTAATGATTTTTAATATTGTATCATAAAATAAATTTAATAAGATAATTACTGACCTGTTCTGCATCTAATTTCTTCGTAACAAAAACCAAAACAGAACCAGCAGATAAAAGTTCCACAAGTTTATTAAATAACCATTCCCTTTTAGATTCTTGAGTCGGTAAGATAAAGACATGCTGTGTGACATCCTCATTAGCTTGTCCAGTAATACCTTGAGATATTCTTATAGGATTCGTCAAAGCATCTTTGGCTAATTTTTCAATCCGTTTACGGAATGTGGCCGAAAACAGTAAGGTTTGTCTATCTGGACGAACGTGGTTACACACAGATCTCACTTGTGGCTCAAAGCCTAATTCGAACATCCTATCGGCTTCGTCAAGAACTAGAAATGTCACTCGCTGAAGATTTGTTGCCCCACTTTTAACATGATCAATAATCCTTCCAGGAGTCGCCACAACGATGTCGGCACCTTCTTTTAACGCCTGGCAAAAATGGTTGTTATTTTACGAAATATTTTCTGATTTCCACAACTTACCAAACTCTGCTCCCACTTAGAGCCTCCACCATATGCACATATCACTTTTAAATCATAAACTTTGGCAAATTTTTTTGTTTCATTGTAAATTTGTAAAGCCAGTTCTCTTGTAGGCGCTAAAATCAAAGCAATGGGGCCTTCACCTTCTTCCACAGATTTCTGAGCAGCTGCATGCTTTAATAATGGCCACAAGAAGGCAGCAGTTTTTCCACTTCCTAAAGTAAAATTAAATCATAGAGAGCTGTTGTGACTAAGCGACCTTCAAGATTTGTTTTAATTTTCTGGTTAGGATTTATTTTCGAAAGAAAAAACCGTAGATTTTTTAATGTTGGCAAAATTACGACATCTATCTGACGATTTTTACCTGCTTAATATTATTTTTGTCTGATATAGCAGTGTGCACAACACAAGAGCTAACATATGTTCGAATTATTACTTGTTATTACTTGTGTCTCAGACCGGCTATTTTTTGTAATTTGAACTGAAGTCAATTGTATGAAACTTATAAAACAGAAAAATATAAACAAAAAGAGCAAAACAAATAAATAATTGATCTGGGCTGCTATGACACAGAGCAGTAAAAGCGTCTTAGAAGAATGGTTGTCTAATGAAATGATGGTGATTATTACAATATCGAACATGAAGTTGAAGAGGATAACTCTGAAGTAAGAGATAAACTTCTAAACACTGGGCAAGAGTTATAATTTGAAGATCTTGAATTAGACAAAAGAGAACTGAAAAGATTAGGTTTCACAGGCAAAAGTCGTACTACTATCTTGAAAACACATCTTATATGCAAGATGGTGAGAAGAACCGCAAAAAATATTGCAAACAAGTGCCTTGACTTAAAAGCCTATGTGCAAAGTCTAATATTAGATATAATAGTTGAAAATGCAAACAAATGTTTAGCCAGTGCAGCAATAATTATTTTCAAGCAACAAATACACAGCTTATGGGACAGACCCGCTATCGGTATTTCTGGGTCCACACATATATTGATTTCGGCTCCTATTGTTGGTATTATAACTGATACGGAAGCATGGGATGTGACCAGTTACAAAAGCAGCTACGGTACGTCACGGAAGGCCACCATTATCCGAGTCACAGTTCTAATCATAGCAGTCGGAATACCAACAATAGGAGCCGCAATCAATATATGGGCGGACCTAGAGATACCGATGGCGGGTCTCCTCACAGAGCCTAGCCCGAGAACAACTAGGGCAGGTCAAAAAATCCCGGCTAATACTAGAGATGTGGCATGGCATGGCATAACAACCAGGAAAATCGCTATGTATCAAATGATAGCACTAGCCGTAAAAACTACTATAATTTTCCTAACTTTTATCAATGAAGGCATGTATGCTGTCTGATTCCAAGTATCTAGGTATACTAAAGAATTAACTCCATACACAATTTTGAATTCAATAATTATTTAAATAACCTAGCTAAACTGTTAATGAAAAAAAACATGTTTATTAAATAACTTTAAGCTACAAATACATGAGATTTGACCTATTTGAAGGATTGCTTCTTCAGGTGGCCTCCTTTTTGAATGGAATTTAGAAATATCTAAATATAAATGTGTATTAAATATACTTTTCAAAAAAGATACATGGCATCTTTAATTTTCTTGTACCTATTATAACTTACAAAAATTATAATTTTGTTAAACACTATGTATATAAAGTTTCAAAAGTGAATCTAGTAAATTAGCAAATATAAACTTTTTTTCATCAAACAATTTTTTCAATAAATAATGCAGAAAAAGTAAAGTCCTAGTTTTAGGCTGGTGTAATTTTGCAAAACACTATGTATACAGGGTTAACTATGACTTAGTACAAATATTTTAGGAGGGGATAGGGAAAAATAAGGATTAACGGAATAACCCTTCAAAAAAATTCCAAACTTATTTATAAGGCCAAAAAAAATTTTTTTCGATATTTTTTAACGCCGCCAATGTTAACTTGCTTGTTGGTTGCATACTCTACAAGCATGCAACAGTCGCTCATCAGTCAGTATCGCTGTCATGTTATAATTAAATTCCTGTATTTACGTTGTAATTTTGTGTTCTTCTTCAGTTTTTAGTGCCTTATTTTAATTTTTAAACGTTTTATAATTATTAAATAAAGACATTCGTGTTGGGTGCAGATACTTTCCCACAATATAGTTCGCCGGTTTGGTTTTCTAGGTTATGGGACAAGACTGCCGCGGTTACATTAAAACGTCTTTAGGTACTTATTCCTTTCGATTTTGTTATAATAAATAGGCATTTTATCTAATTGTACCTACGGGAATGTCTTTTATCGGTAGCGAGTGGCTGTAATGAGCGAATATGTAGTTCTACCAGTTTATAACGAAATAATGGAAAACGAATGCAAAATACTGGAGCTAAGTGAATTAACTGTTACCTATCTATCAGGTACTATTACTAATAAGAATGTTAATTGTCGTTTCTACATTTAGAAATGCTGCAAAAAATGACGATGGTAGTAGATATTGTTGACAGATGTAAGACGCCGACTTTCCGTAGGAAAAAAGAGTTTTGCCCCATTTTTTAAATATCGAGCTAAAATTCTGGAAAAATTTTTTATTGTCTTTTAGGCTTCCCTGAGCACGTGGTTAAATTTTTTGTACTTAGTCATAGTTAACCCTGTATTAAGCTTCAAAACAGTATATCATATATAATTTTTTTGCGATGAACCGTTGCAGTACCAGTAAGTATTTTTTAATAACCGTACCAGTTTAGTGTGATAGCGGTTAGTGAGGGGAAGAGACATGACGTAGCTGTTGACGTCACAACAATAACACCGGTTACTGAAAACAGTAACATACTCAGCGAAGTAGGTAAGCCAAAAACGGTTACGAATATTATGAATATTGTAGTTATAACAGAAAATACTCTGCGAGATTTACTTACAGCATTTAATATACAAGGTGTAACGGTAAGTGGGGATCTCGGAGTTACATACAAAAAGGGAAAAGCTGCAATGAATAATCTTGTAAATACACTGCTTTTTTATGGCATTGCAACTCATACCTTTTTATGTCAATCTTGACAAAGGATGGATCGTAAATACAATTTTCAAGTGTTGTAAAAATGTACTGTATAAGTGTATAAAAAAATAATGTTTTAAAATAATTTTTGTTGTTTTATAAAATGTACATTAAAAATAAGTAAATTATTAATCTAATAGTTTTAAAATATGTTTTATAATAACAATTTTTAATACAAAGTATTTGTTACTATTTTTTAAGCATTATGTCAATATCCCTTAAATAACGCTGACATTTTATAAAATAGTTTATAAAATACTGCGCAATATATCAAACCAGACAAGGATGGATGATGGATATGATATGTCGGGTGCCTCCTAAAGGGTCCTATAGACAGCGCTTACATTCAATCAAAATTGCTGCAAGTTTTCAGTGTTTATTGCTTTTAAAACTCTGTGTTGTTCATTTCTTTTACACAACTTGAATATGACTCGAATATATCACAGCTTCATTTTAATTTTGTCTTAGAATTTGTTTAGTGCAGTGTTGTATTTTGCCAAGTTTAATTTCGTAATAATTTAAAGTAGTATTTTGTGAAATGTGTTATTCTGTGTAAGCATACAAAAATCTTATAAACTTGTGTTTTCATTACTAAGTGTGTGTGATATGAAAAAAACATGTATGCGAATTAAGAGCTGAAATATGGTAAAGCTTCCGTTTTATCAAAAGAAGACGGAATTTGCAAGAAGACGTTATCAGATATTATCCCAATCGACACTTACCGTATAAGAAAATGTTTGTGAGATTAGTTCAACGTTTAAGAGATTATGGGAGGTTTGAACGCCAGTACTCTAATGTTGAATGAGAACAAATTCAGAAAGTAAGAATCTTGCATGAAACATGCCTTAGAAGAGGACTCTAGCCACGTAAATAAAAAGGATTATATATTTATTTTTATTTATTTATTATTGAGGTTTCTGTTAGTTGACTTGTTGCTGTGTTATAGTACATTATACGTAAAAGAATACATGTTTTGTTTATATGGGACAATAATAAAATATCTGGCAAACATCCACTCAAAAAAAAAAAAAAATATGTCAGAGCAGTACCTCACGGGTGGTTTGAACATGTTCTAAAAAAACTTCTTTCCCCTGTCTTCCACTTCAATAATAAAATATGACAATAATAATGGCGACGCTGCGACTAGATATACTCAGCGCTAGCTTGTCCAGTGATGAAATTTACGAAAAAAAGGTAACAAAAAAAAAATTAGTTTTTGTGGCGGAATGTAAGAAAACATACTTATGATATGTGTTTGTAAAGGTCACAGACATCCCCCCCCCCTCCAAACTGGACTCCCATCCCATTCAAAGTTACACCCCGTATATTGATAATTAAAATAACGATAATTTGAAAATATGAGCAACATAAAACTAAAACATTCTGTATTGACTACATCATTATAATTTTAGAATTTTTCAAGAGGTTCTTGATTTGTTTATCTTTTTTTTTCATATAGAAAAAAAAAAACAAAAATTATGTTTTGATAAAATTTTATTTAAATCTGTAAAAATTTAAATAATTATAGCTTTGATTGTGATACGGATTCATAAGTTTAAATTCATAAAAAAGTCCACAAAAAGTAGTGTAAACTGTAATAAGTTTGCAGTTTGGTTTTCACATTCAAATGAAATCTTTAGTGAATCGGACTCTATATTTAATTACAAACATTTTTACTCACCCGTTTGTGCAATCCCAAGAACGTCTCGTCCAAGTAGAGCACACGGTACTGCCTGAGCCTGTATAGGTGTTGGTGTGGAATACTCCGCCTTAATGATTGTTTTTAATAGTTTATCATCGAATCCAAAGTAAGGGAAGGATGTTACAGGATTTGGTGGTGAATTTCCCGAGACTGTGATATCCAATGTTTTTCTTAATTCTGACACCTGACTGTTGCTTAGGGATTTAATATCAGGATGTTCCTCATAAAATTCTTTTGTAAAAGGTTTATATTCTATAAGAGAGTGATCTATAGGAGGTAGAGGATCTATAATTTTTTTCTTGTCAGGTGCTATGGGATTCCCATCCTCGTCGTATTCTATTTCTGGGTGCTCATCATCTTGAGGGGCTAATCCCGCATTAGGATTTTCTTCCATGTAACGGTAGTAAGATTCCTCTACATCTTCTTCTTCTAAATCATTACGAACACCCGTTTGTTGAGATGTAGAGGATTTTTGTTTCTGTACTTGCATCTAAAATAATAAAAATAACAAATTTTAAAATACGTTCATATCTTATATCGGGAGGAATACGATTGTTATAAAATGATAATCCTGAAAGCATTTTATTTTATCAGGGCATAGCTGATAAATATTCAAATATGTTCATAACTTAACAAAGACTTGAGGAAGGAAGGAAAAGGTTACAAATAATCAGTATATAAGTTCGGAAAATTCATGTCTTTCCATTGCTTTTGGAGTGGTGATACCTATTCCATAAAGGGCATGCTCACATCTTAAGTGGTCCCTACATATTGCTACTGCTCTAGCAGCAATGCCTTTAGAGTCCTCAACCGGATGGTGCGCCAAGGTATGTGGATTGGAATTGATTCAATGAGTAGTGCAGATTCAAAAAATGCTAATATAATAAGTGAAAATAGATTTATCTCATCCAATAATCTTAAATTCGAATACTTTAGTTTTTCCACCAATCACCTCTATGTTCATTTTCTTTTTGGTTTGTTTTTTTTTTTCAGAATATTTAAAAGAAACATACCTATCAATGCTGTAGATTATTTAAAAAGAACATACCTCCATCAATGACATCAAAACGGGTTTAGGGAAAATACATTTTATCATTACAAGAATGAACTGTTCTTTGTTAAAAATAAGTTTTAACTATATATCTATCAAACAGGAAACATTTCGGTATGTAGTTCGTCAGATTTAATTTCTTGTTATGAATGTAAAAATTAATTTTTGGACTTGCTTATTAGACATTTTTTCTTTATTTTGATGAGTACAACATGTGAGATATAAGGTATTATTTACAGAGTACAACATGATTCTCTAGGTCAAAATATATTTATGAAGAAATTCTTTCAAAATTTAAAATAAACAAAATATAATAAAACATTTCTTCTATGATTTTTTTCGTAAATTTTGCTACAAAGTCTAATAGTAACGTGGTGACAAACTTTCAGATTAGATCTTTAAATATAACAATTGTACCATTTTTTTTTAGCGTATGAAATAAAAATTGTAATAAAAACTAAATTCATTTCTCCACTATAATTATAGAAAAATTAAATATACTCTTAAAAAAAATAAATAAAGTAAATTTGTGCAAAATTGTTTTAAAGTAATTCACATTTTCAACTAAAGGTCCAAAATAATAGAAAATGATTCATGTTATAAACCATTTAAGGCAATCAAGACAAAGACAAATACATGCAATCCCTAATATTTGTCTTCTAATATTTAAGTCCCGCAAACCTCTGAGAGACACCAGCGTCTGCTGCAGCAAATACGCATCATGTCCTGCCCCTACTACGATGGACGTATGGGCTGGAAAACTTCAGGTATAACTTCTGCTAACTTAATTGTGAATATAATAAATTTATCAGTGATTTTGTGTTTATATGACATCTACAGTTAAATTTAAAAAATATGTATTTTGAAAGATTTCTGTGCCTAAAAATTTGTTACTTTCTGTAGTTATATGTACGTTTTACTTTTGAATATTCACAGGTGGCATAAGATAACAACATAACAATCCTGTTATTTGCTAAGATCTATATTAATCAGTTCTTAAATGTGTTAAATTATTTGTATTTGTAGAAAACACTATTTCAAAATTATGGCGCCATTAAGAATGGAGAATAATACAAGATACAAGTGTATAAAGGATTAACTATAACTTAGTACAAATGTTTTAAGAGATGGGGAAAAATAAGAATCAATGGAATCATCTATCAAAAAATGTCCAAACTTATTTGCAAAGGGATTTTTTTTTTTTTCAAAACTATATTAAATCCTTATTTATCTCCGTCACTGGCCTTCTGTCTGGCTGGGAGGTTAGATATATTCCGGGAAAGTCAAAAGTGTCAAAGGTAGTGACAGGTCACTATGCTGACACGTGTATCAATTTAAGCCACTTTGAAAGAAAAAAAAATATTTACAAAATGTAGATTATTATTTAATGATTTAATGAGAAACACGGTATGGTAGCACAAGGAGGCAGCACCTACCTTACTAATATTTATTTCCAAGATTGATATTTGGAGAGATTTTAAGAATGTTGTATCTATCATTTTCTGTTTTCTTACTTGTTTAAATTAAAACTGTCATTGCAAAGATTTTTGTCCTTACTGGGGACCTCTCCTTCCCTTGACCGAATGGCTGTTTAAAGTGAGGTACCTACTTGGTCCGGCGGTTTTAACCAAGTGCTTTACATATACGTCGGGAAAACCACAAAGGATTACAAAAAATACAGGCAAATGTACATAAATACATAAAAACACTGCCACACGTTTACCGCCAAGGCATTACAACAGTTGTTCAATGTGGTTCAAAAAATATTCCGCACAATATTTTGTGTACTCGGAAAACGTCTTTGGTATTACGCTGCCACACGATAATATGCACTTATCACGCGCATAAATCAGCATCTTATCCATTTGAATACGACTTGTTTGTAAATACACAAAAAAAATACGTGAAACATAAAATTTGCAAAAAGTAAGTACTGAAAAATTATTTCAAAAGAGTACCATATGTAATATTTTTTTATATCTGATCGGATGCAGATGCTATCTGTAGGCCACTAGTGCAAGGTGCACTTTATGCCGATAAATTTTTAAACTTCTTGTGTTCGGGAATTAAATTTTATTATAATAATAGCAACAATATTAACAGTAATCTACGATGCTTGTATAAAATAATTAGTAATATTTTAAACTATAACATCCCAAGATGTTTACAGGGTTCTGTAAAAATGTTTCTTAGACCCTTAGATATAACTTAGCTTCGCCTTGATCTTTGAAGTTTGGAGAGTATGAGACTAGCAATGCAATATTCTAGGTTATGTTATTTTAGAATAGTAGTGACTAATTTTAAACGTTTTATAGTAATTAAATAAAGTATTTTATGTCGGGTGTGTTAGAGGATAATTATGATAAATCTGCGAGGAATGAAAATGTAGTTTTGGCAGTGTACAACGAGAGAATGAAGAACAAATACAAAATACTACAGCTAACCGCATTAACTGTTATCTATCAGGTACTTAGGCATTATTATTAATAAAAATGTTTTTTTTTTTTGTCGTTTCTACACTTGGCAATGCTGCAAAAAAAGACCGTCTGGTAATTGACATATTTAGCCATCTCGGACAATGATTGATTGTCATAGGTGCCGGTTTTCGAGGGAAAAGAGGGTTTTGCCCCATTTTTTAAACATCGAGCTAGAATTCCGAAATAAATTTTTTAATGTCTTTTAGACCTCCCTGAGCACATGGTTAAAATTTTTGTTCTTAGTCATAGTTAATCCTATATAAAATGAAATAGAAAGAGTATGCTGAAGAAAATGATGAAATATGGTCAAGGAACTATTTAAAACAAATATTAGGTTGAACCCTGAACTCTGAATGAAAGAATACATTTTATATATTTATATTGAGGAGGGTAACCACTGGGATTAAAAGATTTTCCCAAAATAGAGGCTTCCAAGGGATTTTGCCGAATTACAGGCAATTTCAAGCAGTTTCCAAGGATTTCGCATTTGATAAAAATTGAAAAAAAAAGCACATATTCCAGGGGCCAAAATATGATGGCGTAAATCAATCAATCACCTTAGTCCATAATTTTATAATTTCCGAAATACAAGGTGTGGAACTTTTTTAGTTTTTTATCAATAACTTTTTTATAAATTGTGGTAAATACAGAAATCTTGGTAGTGGTGAGTTTTCCGATACAAGAAATTCAAATATGGCCCCGAATTTGCTTTCAATTGTAGAGGGCGCCACCTACAGTACTTAACATACATTAAAATCATTACAAATTTTGTATACACTGATGTATTGATTTTTTAATCAATAATTCTTATTCAACAAGAACAACAGTTTTTTGGATGAGATTTTAAGGTGTTATTTCATACTTTATTCAATTAGGTACTATCAAATTTTGGACTAAGGTAAATTCGGTTAGATCATCATATCTTGGCTCTAGGAATATGTGGTAGCATTTTTTCCAGATCAGGGATAGAATAACTCTCAGTACTGGCATCAAAAAGTTATGACGATTTAAATGCATCTGAAGTACTATAGGTGGCGCCTTCTATAGTTGACAGCAAATCCGCATATATTTCAATTTCTCGTGCCAGAAAATTCCTGTGTACCAAGTTTGATGTATTTACTACAATTTATATGAAGTTATTGAAGAAAAACTAAAATAAAATTGTAATTTCAACACCCTGTATCTCAAAAACTATAAAATTTTAAACTAAAGTAACTTCATTTAGATCAATAAATTTTGGCTTCGATTTTAGCCTTTGGAGGAATATGTTTTCCCAACCTTACAGCTTGTATACGCGAGATATAAAAAAAATTTCAAAAACATCCTGATGTATTAATTAATTCGACAAAAAAATACCTTTCTAAGATTGCTCAGAATTGCGACATTCTTGGTCCAAAAACTGATTTTGATCCTAGTCACACTGTACAAGAAAATACCGTAAAAAAATTATTGGATGCCAGTAGCAAAGATGCAACAGATGGCGCTTTATGACATTGGCAGAAACTTAAAAATTGACAAAAAATATGAAATTGACAGTTTCTTAGAAAAATTGTTTTGCACAATAGTTAAACTGTTTCACAAGGTGTGAAGCTGCAAAGTTAACTCTTGAGTTAACCCTTGACTTTCCCTGCCCTCCCCAAGGTACAGGATATCAGGTTTTAATTTTTACTTTTACAGAAACTAAACATTAAACTTTGAAGACAAAAAACAGCCTTCCATTAGTTCCAAATAACATGATATGTGTCGCGCACATAATAATGTGAGCTGGAACCTGCATTATTTGCAAAATGGAAACGCGAATCAGTATAATAACATCGATAATGACACAAGGTGGACAGTATTGTCAGCCTTTACGGGTAGATTTACCTCTAGATAACGCGGAATTTTGCGGAATTTTACGAGATATCTCGGAATTCCGCGCAATTTCTTCTGATTTCACATGATTTATCGGGATTTCGCACGATTTTGCAGGATTCTGCAAGATTTGTGACAAGATTTCTGTAAGTGGTTACCGCCTCAATTTATATATTATAGAAACACTTCGAAACATGGATAAATGAAGGTCATACGATGATAAAAGTGTGGCACTATTTTGCCACATATGGTGCTGGTGCTGTCGTGGTTGTATGGATATTTGTTCACAGTACACCAGAATCAGTTTCCAACTGTTCTACGAACAGGCTAATAGCTGACGATAAGAGTAAACGTGACTGTTATAGTATATACAGGGTTAACTATGACTAAGTACAAATATTTTAAGAGGGGATGGAAAAAAATAAGAATTAACAGAATTTCCTTTCAAACAATGTCCAAACTTATTTATAAAACGAAAAAAATGTTTTTCTATATTATATTAAATCCTTATTTAACGCCGCCAATGCGAAAATCAGAGTATGCAACCAGCAAGCAACCGTCATGCAACAGTCGGCAGTCGGTCCAATCGAGTCGGTTCGCTGTCATGTTATAAGTTAATTCCTGTGTTTACGTTGTAGTTTTGTGTTCTTCTTCAGTTTTGAGTGCCTTATTTTAATTTTAAACGTATTATAGTTAATAAATAAAGGAATATGTGTCGGGTACAGATATTTTCCCACAATATAGTTCGCCGGTTTGTTTTTCTAGGTTATGGGACAAGACTGCCGCGGGTGTTAAACGTTTTCTGTTATCTATTAGAACCTACCTACTCATCCCTTTCTTCGATTTTGTTATAATACATAGGCATTGTATCTAATTATACCTACGGGAAGTGTGTTTATCAGTAGTGAGTGAAAATGTAGTTTTACCAGTTTGTAACCAAATAATGAAAAACGAATGCAAAATACTGGAGCTAACTGGATTAACTGTTACCTACCTATCAGGTATTATTACTAATAAGAATGTTAATTTTTGTCATTTCTGCATTTAGAAACACTGCAAACGACCGCATGGTAGTTGTTGACAGATGTAATGTCAACTATGGATCTAAGCCATAAGCCATCTCAGTCGATACTCATCATAGGCGCCGACTTTCCGTAGGAAAAAAGGGTTTTGCCCCATTTTTTAAATATCGAGCTAAAATTCTGGAATAACTTTTTATTGTCTTTTAGGGCTCCCTGAGCACGTGGTTAAAATTTTTGTACTTAGTCATAGTTAACCCTGTATAGTAACAGTAGTGTATACTGTGTATGTAAACAGTGCAGAGTATTTATTATGTGTTAAAGGTGTATTATGTGTGATGCGGAGTGCGCATCAGGTACATGTAAATGGGTGGTTGTAGGCTATCTACATACAGGGGCGAGTACAATTTTCTAACAGTAAACTACTAAAGTGCTACATTCACTCAACGTCAACTTATTTCTAGTAATTTTGTGTTCTTTGAACACTTATAAGTGCTGTGAATGAATCACTTTCTATTATTTTGGGCCTTGACTTACAGGTATATTTTGCTATTAAAACGCCTAATTTTTCACGAATTGGTTATTTCTAATCACAATGTGCATTTTAGGTAAAAAAACAATTCCAGAAGTAACGGACTAGAAATTTATAAAATCAAATAACTTATTTCTTTCATAGTTAAAACTATTCAAATTCCTTTAATTCAAACGCCACCGAATGATATTTTTAATACACCATATCTATATTTTTAATAGTTCTTAATTGATAAAAAATTGTGATTTAAGAAAAATTCTTATTCTTGTTTTATTTAGTTTGTTGCAACAAGCATGCTTACAAAATGAATAAATATTTATTTTTTGTGTAAAATTTGAGGTTAGAACCACATGCATGCGTGATCACGAATACGATATTGATGGTCGTGGTTACAACAGATTCGTGATCATGTATGCATGTGGTTCCAGCTTAAGGCTCACAGTAGAGATGGGCAACTCGATTCTTTTTGATGAATCGAATCACACGATTCAATTTGGTAAAATGAATCAACTCTTACGATTCGTTCATTTGAACGATGAAATTTAATCCCAAGTTGTAATACTATAATTATAATATAAATTATAATACAATTATTTGAAATTTGAAAATTTAAATCGGTGACGGCGACTTATTCACGCATGCAATTTCTGTATTCATTCACTGATTTTCATATTTTCATATAATGTAAGTATATAATAGTTATATATATATATATATATATATATATATATATATATATATATATATATATATATATATATATATATATATATATATATATATATATATATCTTAATATCTACATTTAAATGGAACGTTCTGTAAAGTATAAAATTCTATCCTTACTTAATAATTATTTGACTACAAAATATTGAGAAATGTATAAAAAAAATTAGATAAACAAACTCGTATTCCATCTTTTAACTACGATTCATTTTAAGTAAATATTTGTTGTAAATTATAAATAAGAGATGCGGAAAATAATTAAAAATGCAATAATTTATATCATGTGGCAAATGGAGATTCCTTTGGACGAGTTGCTTCTCAAATAGTGGACCGATACACACTACAATTCATTTCACGACTCAAGAATCTTCACATGGCAAGTGGCGATTAATTTCAACGAGAGTTGCTTCTCAAATATTGGCTGGATACGCTACAATTCATTTCGCGACTCGCAGATTATCTGACAAGTGGCGATTCACTTTAACGAGAGTTGCTTCTTAAATATTGACACGATGCCATTACGATTCACGATTCATTTCGGATTTTGCAAAACAGTGCATAGTGATTCATTTGAACAAATCGCTTGCCAAATACAGTCGATTCGCACAATTCATTTTTAAGAGTCGTTCAATCTTTACCCATCTCTAGTTCACAGTCGGTTCACTGCTCTCCGTGTTTTAATGTATCTGCAAGAATTTCTAAAACAAATCCCTTGCAGATATGGAAAACTTCGGATAACAAAAAATATTTTTTTTTTAAATTATAATAACTAACTTGTTTTTCAATGCCAGCCATATATGCATCTAAAGGGTCATCTTCCTCCTCCTCTTCTCTTTTCTTTTTTTCCATTTCAATTCTTGTGGGACTGTCAGGAGCAGGAATATAAGCCAAATCAGGAACAGCCTCTTCATCATCCTCCTCAAAATATCTGGAAAAGGGTTTTAATCAGATGGCTCGTAACTGATAAAATGTTACTCATCAACATACTCGTCTTCTGTCGCAGCTCTCTTTCTGCTAGTACCTCCCCATGCAGCAGAGAGAGCATTTTGGCTGATAGCATTCATCGTTGAATAGCCTTGCTTACTAAGACCACTAGAAGGAGGTGGAACAGCATTATGCCGTCTAGTGTTAGAGTGAATATCAGCATAATTAAAACTACTCATATTTGGTAACTGAAAGAATATAAAATAATTAAAAAATATAGATGAACTTCATGAAAAAATCTACCTTGATAGTGTAATAACCAAATTAAATATATAGGTTCTGTTTACAATTTTCCGATATTAGTTAGTTATCGTCTGACTAACATATTTTTGTAATGTAAAAATAAAATATAGCTGTTGAAGACAGATTAATTAACTTTAAATCGATTATTGGTATTACAACTTTTCAGAAACGTCAAACAAGAAACAAGCTGTACAAATGTCAAATGTTTTGTTTGTCAATTGTCAATAGTTAAGCCATTAGTCGTTTTCCATTTGAGCAAAAGAATGTATTTTATGAATCGAATCGGCTGGTAAATCGCGTCACCTGCACGATGCAAACGACGCGATGAACTCAGGGCCGTAAGCCGATTTCAAGCGAATTACCAGTAATTACTGGTAATAAATAGTATTTACCACAGACATTTAAGCGCTTCGGTTATAGACGTCAAATGCCTCATGACGTCATAAAAAAGCCCTGATGTCATGAGTTTGAAATTCTATAACCGGTAAATACTCAAGTCGAGAGCTGGTTATTATTCTCCGTCTCTCTTATTCAAATGTCAATATATCTTATACTTTATAAAAGTGCTAAATTAGGTAGGTACCATTTGTTTAATCTGTGATTACCATTGCAAACTGCAGAAATTTCAGTATTGTTGTTTCAGTGTTGAATAACTAATCAATGGCTAATACTATAAAATTCTTCAATTTTAAAATGAATAATATATTCTGAAATTATAATAAAACGATACAATCATATTCGGTTAGGTAGGTAACGAGAATTGTCACAACTTTCTTACTTTAGGAAATTATTATTAAACTAACATCAAATCAACTTCTCATATAACCACAATAAACAAAACTTCTCACGTAACGACGTCACGATTTCATATCATTACATAAACCGATAACCAATTGCATTTTAGCGCGTTACGTGTGGTTATAGCACAGTATAGATAGACCAGTAAGGACAGCTGCACTTTCCCGCTAAGCCATTTTCAGAATTCATTCATTACTATTTACGCACTCGTTTTGGTTTACGTTTCGTAGTATAACCGCTTGTGTGTATTTTCGTTTTGTGATATTTTAGTTCTTAACCTATTTGAGTAGTTGCGTTCCAGTCCTGGTTTTAAATTTTACTATTTTGTTATATTTTTTAAAAAATAATTATGACTGCATCAGAAGAACTGGACCAAGGTACAAAAAAGTGCAATATAGTAGGAGTTTATTGTGTAGTAGGAAGTTGCAAGAACAATACTGGAAATTATACACATGATTTTTTTAGATTCCCAAAATACAACAGAAGGTAATTTTGCGATCATTATATAATTATAATTAATTATAATAAATTAAGAACATAAAATATTCCTTATTATTTTCCGTGTATTGTTTTTTGTGGTAGTGCATAAAATTTGTAAGGGAGGAATATTATTTTCAACCAGCATTACATATTTATTGCAATTTGTAAACAGTATTCCTTTCTTATTTTTTGTGTTTGTAAAATTGATTGCATTTTACGATTGAAATTCATGTAAAAATTATTAACATAAAATTATTATTTTTAGATAGAAGGAGTGGACGGTTAAATGTAAGAGAGATCTTTTGGATATAATTTTCGAATATGTGCTTAGCATTTTTCACAAAAAATGGTCAAAGATCAGAAAAGAAAACTACTTACCTCAAATGCTTATCTTACAATATTTTCTGACGATGTGGCAGGTAAAAATATTTAACGTTTATTTTGAAATAGCTATCTGTATATAAGAATGAATTCTTTCAGAACCATCACAGAAAAATGTGGAAATTTGAATGCAGTCTTGAGAATTATTTTGGTAGCATCAGACAAGGAGGAAAATCTATCTCACCAACTCCTATATAATATCTACGTGCTTCGTGGATTTCATTCGTAAATTTGTTTGCCATCGACCTCAAACAATGCACTGAAATGTCATGAACCAATGCACATTGTATACTTTCGATTAGAAGACTTAATTCAATTTCAGAATTGCTTGTGAAGAAGCTAACATATGTCTCTTGACCAGTCAAAAAACCTAAAGCAACAACAGGGCAACCAGCCCAGGAATTGTTCAACTAAGTTACTTTTGTTTATAAGTAGGAAATAATTGAGTATGTTCAATTTTAAATATAAATGTACACTCGCCATAGCTTTATGCCATTTTTTTGTTAATGAAATAAAATGTTTATATAAATTGTATTTTATTAAATGTCATAGTTCCAGGTGGGAACATCTCTGTTTTATTTATTGTCTTCAAAGTTTTTATACGCTTGTTAAATTATTAATAATAAACCTCAAGATGTTTATTTTAAAAATTTTACGTAATACGAATAATACTATATATTCGTAATTTATTAGCTCGAAAAATTTAAACTATCATAACAATTTATTTCACACATCTAGTGTTTTTTGGTAATTTAAACAATATGTAATTATAATTTGTTGTATTATTTTTAAAAATTACACGTATTTCACAAATTTGCATGTTTATACTTGTAGCAACACCTATTTGAATTTCTGGTGACTCGAACAAATATATAAATCTAGAAAATGTACTTATATTTGCGGAAACTATAATAAAATTGGGTAAAAAAACTGCTGGTAATAACAATATTAATTACAAATAATGAATATATATGTAGTAGTAAATAAAAACAAAAAATATAAAATAAGGTCACACCAACTTCTATTTATTTATTTCCTTATTTAAACTATTTACATTAAATTTACTGTTTATAGATAGCTTATAAAACCAATATCATTTACTATAAATTTTCAAAATCATATTACATTTTGAGTACCACAGTTACAATTTAAATTTTGACAGTCACAGGTTACAAAGTAAATCACACCATAAACAATGGTGAAGAGAGCCTCACTCCCAAGTGGGAGTGATGCTATCTTCACTTCAAACAACAAGGTCAAAGAATTCGACTGGCGGATTTCATTCATAAATTCGTTAGCTGTCCCTACTGATCTTTCTATACTGTGGCTCTATAACTGGCAAGTTTTCTAGAGAATTAAATCTCACATAAAAATACAAGCAATGTACATATTTATACTATTTTGTGCAGAATACTTCATTGAAAAATTGGAAGAAAAAAATACGGGCCAAATAATTTTTCAAATTTACTGTATGATATATCATATTCAGCCGAGGTCATTCGCTAAGAATTCAAGCGGATGACCAGTAATAACTCCGGTTATCTCACAGAAGCCCTTTACGATAACCATGCTATAACCACAGTATAGAAAGATCAGTAGGGACAGCTAACGAATTTATGAATGAAATCCGCCAGTCGAATTCTTTGACCTTGTTGTTTGAAGTGAAGATAGCATCACTCCCACTTGGGAGTGAGGCTCTCTTCACCATTGTTTATGGTGTGATTTACTTTGTAACCTGTGACTGTCAAAATTTAAATTGTAACTGTGGTACTCAAAATGTAATATGATTTTGAAAATTTATAGTAAATGATATTGGTTTTATAAGCTATCTATAAACAGTAAATTTAATGTAAATAGTTTAAATAAGGAAATAAATAAATAGAAGTTGGTGTGACCTTATTTTATATTTTTTGTTTTTATTTACTACTACATATATATTCATTATTTGTAATTAATATTGTTATTACCAGCAGTTTTTTTACCCAATTTTATTATAGTTTCCGCAAATATAAGTACATTTTCTAGATTTATATATTTGTTCGAGTCACCAGAAATTCAAATAGGTGTTGCTACAAGTATAAACATGCAAATTTGTGAAATACGTGTAATTTTTAAAAATAATACAACAAATTATAATTACATATTGTTTAAATTACCAAAAAACACTAGATGTGTGAAATAAATTGTTATGATAGTTTAAATTTTTCGAGCTAATAAATTACGAATATATAGTATTATTCGTATTACGTAAAATTTTTAAAATAAACATCTTGAGGTTTATTATTAATAATTTAACAAGCGTATAAAAACTTTGAAGACAATAAATAAAACAGAGATGTTCCCACCTGGAACTATGACATTTAATAAAATACAATTTATATAAACATTTTATTTCATTAACAAAAAAATGGCATAAAGCTATGGCGAGTGTACATTTATATTTAAAATTGAACATACTCAATTATTTCCTACTTATAAACAAAAGTAACTTAGTTGAACAATTCCTGGGCTGGTTGCCCTGTTGTTGCTTTAGGTTTTTTGACTGGTCAAGAGACATATGTTAGCTTCTTCACAAGCAATTCTGAAATTGAATTAAGTCTTCTAATCGAAAGTATACAATGTGCATTGGTTCATGACATTTCAGTGCATTGTTTGAGGTCGATGGCAAACAAATTTACGAATGAAATCCACGAAGCACGTAGATATTATATAGGAGTTGGTGAGATAGATTTTCCTCCTTGTCTGATGCTACCAAAATAATTCTCAAGACTGCATTCAAATTTCCACATTTTTCTGTGATGGTTCTGAAAGAATTCATTCTTATATACAGATAGCTATTTCAAAATAAACGTTAAATATTTTTACCTGCCACATCGTCAGAAAATATTGTAAGATAAGCATTTGAGGTAAGTAGTTTTCTTTTCTGATCTTTGACCATTTTTTGTGAAAAATGCTAAGCACATATTCGAAAATTATATCCAAAAGATCTCTCTTACATTTAACCGTCCACTCCTTCTATCTAAAAATAATAATTTTATGTTAATAATTTTTACATGAATTTCAATCGTAAAATGCAATCAATTTTACAAACACAAAAAATAAGAAAGGAATACTGTTTACAAATTGCAATAAATATGTAATGCTGGTTGAAAATAATATTCCTCCCTTACAAATTTTATGCACTACCACAAAAAACAATACACGGAAAATAATAAGGAATATTTTATGTTCTTAATTTATTATAATTAATTATAATTATATAATGATCGCAAAATTACCTTCTGTTGTATTTTGGGAATCTAAAAAAATCATGTGTATAATTTCCAGCATTGTTCTTGCAACTTCCTACTACACAATAAACTCCTACTATATTGCACTTTTTTGTACCTTGGTCCAGTTCTTCTGATGCAGTCATAATTATTTTTTAAAAAATATAACAAAATAGTAAAATTTAAAACCAGGACTGGAACGCAACTACTCAAATAGGTTAAGAACTAAAATATCACAAAACGAAAATACACACAAGCGGTTATACTACGAAACGTAAACCAAAACGAGTGCGTAAATAGTAATGAATGAATTCTGAAAATGGCTTAGCGGGAAAGTGCAGCTGTCCTTACTGGTCTATCTATACTGTGATAGAGCCGTCATTGGCAAACGTAATTGAAAAAATCCGTAAACCACAGACCATTGGCTGAAAAAAAAACCGTAAACAAAATGTATCTTAACGACAATGAGGACAATACAAATATTTTCATTTCCGACTTAATATTTTACAAAAATTTCATATTTATGATAGTTACTCTTGTTTAATTAAATAATTTTTAAATCTCTACTACTATTATAAATAGTTAACCGTATTTGTGTACTTATTTACTTTATAATCGACAATTTGTGTAGTAGTTACTGCAGATATTCTCTCTTATGTGTTGTTATAAAACCAACTGAAGAATTTCTGGCACAAATCAAAATAATTCGAACTTCATCTTGGTGAATCATCTCATACATGTTCTGTTGCTACAAATTTAGGAATAAGAAATTAACTTTTCATATGACATTTGTGGACGCCAATCACTGAATGATAAATAAGTCTTGTATGTAACAAATTGTAATAATAATAAACCATTTTTAGTTAGATTTAAAATATATGGTACAGTAATTGCATAACGTTGTCCTTTCACATATCCCTCCTCCAAATGTGTGGTAACTTCAAATTTGCAGTAAATAATTGCGACGTTGGTAGATTTTAATAACACGCTGAAGTTAAGACAATATTATTATGTATGTAGTCCTGACATGACATGACAACGCTGTTTCGCTTCAACACTCGTACGTCATATCGCTGTCATAAGAAAATTTATACTTTGTAGACCAAAACGCCGTGTTATCGGGAGTTACGGGTTGAATAATATCTCATTTGAAAAGTCGAGTAAATTTAAACTTTGCAATCTTAATTTAAAAATTCCTATCCCCCAATTTTTGAGGGAGCTAAATACAAATATAAAATTATTTTTGTGCGTGCGAGTCTAGTTGTCGATAAAAAATTCTAATTTTACAAAATGGCAAAATTTGGCAAAAGTAGAAAGATAGGTAGATATAATATTAATTTTTAATACACTGCATATAAAATTATTACTGTTATTAAACAAAACACACTTACCTGTCTACATTCAAATGCAAACCATAAAATGCTTAATCGAATTCCAGCAGAGGATATACAGTACAAACAAAAATATGCCTATAGAGCCCATAAAACGTGTGAGAAAGTACGTAGGTAGTCCGTAACAAAGTTTGAAAGCATTAAAAATTTCAAACATGTACTGTTTTATTATTATTTTTTTGCCAATACTCATCCAACAAACACTTTTCAAGAGATAAAATTAATTCCAATTACTTGATAAAAATATCCGTGTTGTCATAACATTCATAATGTAAAATTTCAGAAGGTATTATTACTTTTATAAGAGTTCTCCATTTTATAGCTGGTCGCTATACCACTAGAAAACATAATTTTCGATAATTTTATAATGTTATGATACACATCACATAATTAAAATTCATGGGCAAATTTTCAAGAAGTTTAAGAAAAAACAAATTTTTAATCTTTGAAGTCCTCCAGGGGGGTAAATAAATCAATTTCAGATATAACTTGGCTTCAATCAATCGAATTTGAACACACATGTTGTACACGTATTTCCGGGACACCCTGTATTTATATTATATGTGTATCTACATATATTATAACATAATCAAGAAATAGCAAAAAAAAATTAAATGACAATAAAAATACAGTTTTATTTACTGAAAAAATATAAACAAAATCAATATGAGTAAAGGTATAAATACTGGTTACACATAATTTACTTAATAAAGTAAAAGAAATATGAATATATATTATGTAAATACAAATAAAATATTTAAAAATCTTATTAACAAATATAAAAAAACATTACGTACTATTTGCTTTTTCTTCAGCTGGTGATTCACTTGTAGTATGTACTGAAACTGGAGGTAAATAATAGCTTTTGATTAAACTATGAAGACGAGAAATTTCAGGATCTTCCCGCTCTAAGCTTCTTAGCATTTGCGAAAATTTAATAATGCCTTCTCGTCCTTCGGCATATCCATATTCTTTAATTACATCCATCTGGACCTGCATAACAATTGGAAATAAAAATTGCATCATTTTAAGCATTTCATTCCCAACATTGTCCCTTGCTTCTTCCAGTTTCTGCATATTAGCAGGAATTTGCAGTTCTTCCAGTGTTTTATTCAATATTTCTGTAGCAACTTCAGGAGTCAAATCCGTTCTAGACATATTTATATGTAACGTTAAACTAGTATTTATTTTCTAAAGAAATATATGACAAAGTATATATATTACGTTCATACATAAGTTATGTAAAAATTTAAACGCACCAAACTTTACTTCTATATCAACATTCGACAATAAAATTCACGATATAAATAAATAAATCTTTAACCATAACCTAACACCTATCTTTAACAAAAAAATCTAAACCGAATAACCGAAACGGCAAAACCCGAAACCGCCGAAACCCGAAACTTGTATATGCCCGAAACCAAGTACAAAACAGTCGCTTTCTTTTGACAGATCTTGAAACTCCCTCTGTAGTATCAGAATGCATCTTACATAAATAAATAGTAATAATTTATATTAAATATCAATAAGATCACAAGATTTTACAAATATTATCCAGAAATTACTAAAAGAAACGACGGTGTAAAAAAGTGTAAATTGTGGAAGTAAGAAATACATTTTAATAACAGTAAACAACTAAAAACTATAATTAATTAAAAGGAAAGCAACTCTTGCAAAAGTAGGTCATGTCGCAAAATTATATCTGAATTCTGTGGTCACGTCACGTATCACGTACAACCACAACAACAGAAACACGGAAAAGAAAGACAAAAACAAGCAAGAAAGTAATAAGATGTTCTTGGTTACATGTCAATATTTATCATTTATATTTTCATTATTGAACAGAAAATTATATGCTTTTTAAATTGTTAACAGTTTACAATAATGAATTTTAAATATTTCTTGACAATCATATGGGTGCATTCTTTTTTTAGTGTTGTTTTAAATGAGGGAATATCCCGAGAAAAGGTTAATAATATTTTTATAGTTTTTGTTTGGTATAGGTACTTATTTTTATTTTATATTATAGAGAGTTGAAAATCGTAGCCCTAGTACTGATATTGCTGAAGAAGGTGATGACCGATTGTTGTTATTTGCAACATTGGATGGAACTCTCACGGCAGTAGAACAACAAACTGGAAAAGTTCGATGGAAAATAAAAGAACGTATGTCCTGGTATTAACCTGAAAAATAATATTTAATACCTGAAACAGATATGTACTAAATTTATCAAATTTACTACATGTTGATTTATTTAGCACAAGGGGTCAAAAGATCTTTTTTACTAAACATTTCGGCAATTATTGAAATGAATTCTTCAGTGTGGCAGAAATATTCACTTAAATAAAAAAGACAATAAGAAATGCCACCAATTTTACACACAGAAGTTATGTTTTCCTTACCTTAATTTCTATAACTTGGCAGATTTTTGGGAGTAATTAGAACGCTATGTTCATTGCTTTTGAATTTGTTGCATTTTCAACAGAATAGTGCTTTCGGTACAAATATAGCTCTTGGGTATTTCTCCCAAAAATTCAAAAGTAGTGATTATCTTCAACAAAGATTCGGAGAAATCATAATTTTGACTATTGGTTCTATCTGGTGGCTAACAAGCTCACCTGATTTAGTGCCGTTAGACTTCTTTATCTGGAGTCATTTAAAAAATATGACTAGCAAAAATCTGGAGCTACAAATAAGACTGCAATTATTAGTATATATCCCAGTGCAAATGTTAATTGAGATACAGCCGCATCTTCAGAAATGCATTACATAAATAAACAATATTTTGAACAACTATTATAATTTATTTGTTCTTTTTTTTTCAGTCATCTTATGCTATTTTCTTTTATCTGTTATTTTGATTGTTTTTAACGCACAGTTAAATAATACCTTATTACTGGGATTAATAGATGGTACTGTAGTACCAATATGGTTCTATTTAAAAAAGTGTTAGGCTTCAAAAATCATTTTGCTGAATTTTATTTGCTCATAAATCATATAATCTGTTTTCGACAAGATACTGATTTTAAATTAAAATAAATTGGAATAGCCATGATGACGATGTCACTTATTTACTATCATCATTAGTTTTATAGAAGCCCGTCTAATTGTTGATATTACTCATAACTTTTGACATTTGTAAACCGCCAGAAATGTCGACATTACAATCGGCATCATGAGATCTCAGGATTTGTATGAGAAAAAGAGGTATTTTGTTACTATTTTAATAAGGTAGTAAAGGTAATAAATTTAATAAATAATACTAATAAATGCTTAATTTGTCTGAAAGCATCGTTCGCAATGCCATCTGGATTCAGATGGCCTCATAACTCTGGACGGCCTAAAATTTATTGCCAAAATTGAAACCAACCTGATACCAAAGCTTGTAAAACCAATGATATCATTTAAAAGTACGTAGAATTACAATATGCAATAATGTACAACATATTCCTTTTGAAAATCACGAAAGTTGGTGTCACTTCCTGTGAAAACAGAAATTAAAAAAACATTTATTATGTCAAATTGTGAAGTTTATTAAGTCTATACAGCTTCCAAATTTTATTTTTTTACACATTTGTTGCAAAATACAATTTACTATTTCCATCTTAAGGATGAAGTTTATTAGAGCATACTATAGATTTTTTAAATGAGGCAAGTGTTTGCTGACACCTTATAAAAGGCAGATGTTACTTTATGCCCTTCGTCTATGCCACTTATGTTCGTAAAAGGATCAGTTCTACTAATTACTGTGCAAAATGAATACAATGTAACCTCTATAATCTGGACAATTAATTGTAAGGGGGTTGTTCGGATAAGTGATTTGTCCGGATTAGTGAATATAAGCTAGAGCATAATTTTACGATACAAGTAAAATCCAGAATAATTCATAAAACATTTATTAAACAACACAAAAGTAATCCTTTATAAAAAACAACAATAAAAGATATTTTAATTTTAAATAGAAAAACGTCAACAGTTTGTACATATTCTACTATAATTATTAAAAACCTAAACAAACAAATGTAACTTACTTTGGAACCGTCTTAAAAAAATCAGTAATATTTTTTTGCTTTTTTTGATAATCACAACCTTAGAGTCTTTCTTTTCCTAAATTATCATCCACAGCTGCATAATCCCTTGTTGGCTTTATTCTTACAGATATCGGAAACGGTAGATTTTCCAATACTAAATTTACGGGCAACTGATCTGGCATTTTCCCCGGAATCCACCAATCTAATTATTTCATGTGTTTGTTGCTTTAACGTATGTTTTCTTTTCGACATGTTTTTAACAATAAACACCTACCAGTGCACTTGACACAAATTTAAATCATACATATAAGACAACGTGCAGCATAGTGCAGCTGCCAAAGACACTCACAGGCTTAAATAAATAAAAATTATGCTGCGCGTGGCGAGTGTCTGGATTAAAGAGATACGTCCGGATTATGACTTTTGAAATTCAATGTCCGGATTAAACTGTGTCCAGATTATGAAGGTTACACTGTAGCTGAACAGTGGCGGCTCGTGAGTTTGACTTCGGGAGTGTATGGTAAGCAATTTAGGTACTATTTTCATATATATATATATTTTTTAAATTTGTTCTGCAAATGTTTCAGATCAAAAACTCCTATTTTCGTCCACAATAAAACACTTATTTTGTCACAACCATAGAAGTTTCTTATGAATGTTTTTGTCAAATTTATGGAAAAAACTTGACCTACTTTTGCACCCTTTCTGTACTTGAACTAAATTTAATCATGGCAGTTATTTTTCAAATCTACTTTTTCCTCTAAACTTAAAGTACTAATCTCAAATTAGTTTATTTCACATGCCCTCTTCGTTGCAAATTTGAAAACAGTCGTGAAATCGCGTCAAAATTCTCGCCCTACGAAATAGACACGTATAATCCGAACTGCGGTCACACAATCTATTGTGGTAACAATCACGTGGAGTCTAAAACAAAAGGCCTGAATTCATCACTTACCTATCACCTTTCCGTACCAAATTGTCACATCATGTTTAGAACGATGCTGTTTGGTAGACTCAAAGGACCCCGCACATTTTATATGGAAAACGGTCTTCAGGTGAAATTTGCTGAAAATTTGGGAAATTATTCATTTTGTACCCCTGAACAAAAGTCAATGGGGTCAAAGCTCGAAATGCCCATCTTTAGGCTCTACGGCTATTTTTAGTGGCCAAAAACGGCGAAAATTCATTTTTTTTTTAAATATCATGTTTAATGCTGGAAAAGTGTTCGTTTTGTATCCCTGATCAAAAGTCTCAGTGAGGTCGAAGCTAAAAATGGCCATCTTTAGGCTCTACGGCTATTTTTAGTGGCCAAAAACAGCCAAAATTATTATTTTTTTAAATATCATGTTTAATAATGGGAAATTGTTCGTTTTGTACCCCTGATCAAAAGTCTCAATGGGGTCGAAGCTCAAAATGCCCATCTTTAGGCTCTACGGCTATTTTTAGTGGCAAAAAACGGCCAAAATTCTTTTTTTTAAATATCGTGTGTAATGCTGGGAGTGTTCGTCTTGTACCCCTGATCAAAAGTCTCAATGAGACATACACATATAATTAGACATGGACATATTCCTACATAAAAAAAAAATGTTGGCTGTTTTTGGCCACTAAAAATAGCCGTAGAGCCTAAAGATGGGCATTTTGAGCTTTGACCTCATTGAGACTTTTGATCAAGGGTACAAAACGAACAATTTCCCATAATTAAACATGATATTTAAAAGAAATGAATTTTGGCCACTAAAAGTAGCCGTAGAGCCTAAAGATGGGCATTTTGAGTTTCGACCTCATTGAGACTTTTGATATGGGGTACAAAACGAACACTTTCCGAGAATTAAACATGATATTTAGAAAAAAATGAATTTTGGCTACTAAAAATAGCTGTAGAGCCTAAAGATGGGCATTTTGAGCTTCGACCTCACTGAGACTTTTGATCAGGGGTACAATACGAACACTTTCCCAGCATTAAACATGATATTTAAAAAAAAATGAACTTTCCGAGAATTAAACATGATATTTAGAAAAAAATGAATTTTGGTCACTAAAAATAGCCGTAGAGCCTAAAGATGGGCATTTCGAGCTTCAACCTCACTGAGACTTTTGTTCAGGGGTACAAAACGAACAATTTCCCAAATTTTCAGCGAATTTCACCGGAAGACCATTTTCCATATAAAATGTGCGGGGTCCTTTCAGAATCTATTTTATGAAGTTTGGACTGCATGGATAGTGTTGAGCTCATAACCCAAGCTTAGCCACATTCATGAAGTGAAGTGCATAAATTTTTAGTTGTTAGTTTAGTTACTGCGGTGGTGGCGGCGTCCCATAGTCCTTCCTCAAGGGAAGCTACTGGCTGATAATTATTACCAATGCGAGATGTCAGTATTATATTGATATTTATATGTTATTGATAGTTATTAATGTAATATTTTTCATTTATATATATAAATTAATATTTTCGTTAATGTTGTAGAGCCGATAGTTCAAGTACCTCTGGATGTATCCAATGCAATTTTGCCAATATTTTTACCAGACCCAAGAGATGGATCCTTATATTTATTAGATAATTCCAGAGAACCTCTGGAAAAATTACCATTCAGTATTCCTCAGTTGGTGTCGTCTTCTCCTTGTAGAAGTTCTGATGGTATATTATATACAGGTTGGATTTTTTTTATTACTTTGTATAATTGACGTTGTTTTGACAAAAAGGCATAAGTGCCACCCAGTCAATTTTATAAGAAACACAAAAAACGTTTTCTTCCTATTCTAACACATAATGAAGCAAAATCAATATCATCTCAAATAAAAAAATTAATAATTGCTACTACTATACTCAACAGCCGAAAATCTAGAGAATGACTCATTTATAAACTTGCTTACAATTTATTGCAGTCGACACAGAGAAACATACATGTATATTTTTCCTATAAAGTCGTGTGCCGCATATGTCTGAGAGCATACTCGATTATACAGTTTCTGCTGCAGTAAATACGCATGCGCTGCAGCCTTCTATTGACTGTGACAAATTGACAGATCCACCCATTCCATTTGCAGCGCTATTATGGGTGTGTATATCATGCGGGCGGCAATATTTCAGGTATATCTTTTCGCTAATTTAATTATGAATGTTATTAATTTTATTAGCGATTTTGTGTGCTTAAGAATGGAGAATAATTTAAGTTCTACAGCTTTCAACATCGTTCTAATTTAACATGAGGAATATTGAATGATGACATGTATGAACAGTTTAGGGTGCGAGGTCAAAATATGAGTGTAAGTGATGTTGAAACATGTAATTCATTAACAAGAATATACGTGAGTAGCATATATGTATAATGCAAAAAAAGTAGTAAAGAAGTGCAACTACGAAACGGAAAAAATTGGAAACTTGCAGAAGGAAGATGGTATTTTTGAAATGAATTTTCAACAAAAATAAAATAGATTGCTATATCTTACAAGATGAAACTTTGCCTAGAATATATACAAGGGTGCTTTTGCGAATTATGCTTATGACATATGACACGTATGTGAATTTTCGTAGAAATTATAGAAAAAGATGAAATAGTGATGTGGCGAAGAAACTACTTAAAATAAATATTAAAAGATCGTAATCTGGATTGAAGAATATATTACAACATGGATAGATGAAGGTCATATGGAAGGCGGTACGATATGATATAATCAGTGTTAATGTGTGACCTTTATAGTGGTAGGTCTAGTAACCAATAGTGAATAGTGTGTATGTATTCTAAATCTTTTTGTCCTTTTGGGTGCGAAATTTGCAAATATTTGCGCGATTTTTGAATGCTGGGAAAATCTCTACTTGAAACAAATTTCGTCAACTATAACATTTTCATCATGAAACTGCCATAATAGATTGTCAGAAACTTAAAACAAATTTATTAACACCACATAATAATGAAAGTAGCAAAAATAGTTGTAGTGTTTTACTGTTTTGCAAAATTTGTCAAAAGCTGAGATTTTCTCGCTATAAATAATTAAAACAAAAGTTGCAAAATTTGTGCAAAAATCTTGCATCCATGAGGACAAGGCTTAAGTGTGATATCCGCGGAGGGCGCATTAGGTAGGTGTAAGTGGATGGTGGTGGACCCTCGCCATCCAACACAACGGCATTCTAATTTGAAGAGGATGGCAAAGGGGGGACATTTAAAGTAAACTGTTAATGTGCTAGGTTCATTCGACGTCAATTTATTTTTGATAATTTTGTTTGCTTTAAGCCATTCTCAAGTGGCAGGTAATCATGCAACCCACACCTTTCGTACTCATCTCTGTGCGGTGAATTAGTCACTCTCTATTATTTTCGACCTTGGGTAATTGATGATACAAAACTTTAAATTTGGAAATAACTTATTTTTATTATATCGCCTCGAAATTGGCAAAAACTCTTTTATATAACTCTTTTTACGAAAAATAATGGATGTTGTGTAATGCAATTATTTTTGTCATTTTTGTATATTTTTTATATCTGATCGCCTTCAAATTTAGTACGCTCCTTCGCACACTTCACCCATCGTGCTTGTCTACAAGCTAGCGATTAGTCACTCTCTAGATTTTTGTTGTTAAGTCTTTTTCTACACTTATTCAGTTTTAAATAAATTTGTTCTATAATTATATTAGACCTCATTTTGCCTTTCATAATTTACCTATTTTATTTATCTGTCGTTTACAGTTCTTCTATTAAAGAGTTATTATTTTTTATTTTGCCAAATAAAACAGTAGTTAATATCAAAATAAAAGTATTTATTCCTAAAATAAACAAGGTTAATGATCCTCTTACCGAGGTATGTGTTGTTATGAGTGGTCGGGCGCTTACTGCCAATGGATTCGGTATTTTCTGTTGCTCAGAAATAATAGTCTCAAATATTTTATGATTTAAAATTTTGTCATTTAATGCATATAGATACACGGTACCGATTAATTTTACACTATAATTTCATTAAAAAGTCATTTTGAACAAAATTAACATTTATGTATTTTTGTCAAAACAATGTCATAATGTCAGTAATAAGTAAGCATGTTAGCATATTTATACATCTGGTGTTAAGACAAATAGACAGATACTCATCATTCTGTTGAATCACTAATTGCATGATCAGTCTCATCTTTATACAGCATACATATTCATTTTTTGGATTTTCTTCTGGTAATTAAAAAATGTTCCATATTAGCTATTTTCGAGGAGATGGTCCCGAACACATTCAGAGGGATATTGCATGTGCTCTTTAAGTCTAGTCATTCATACTCTAGATTAAACATTCCATGTTCGTGGAGTACATTTGTTTACCTTTGAAATTGTTCTTAACATACTCGACAGATCCTCAGATCGGAGCAGGGTTATCTATACCCAAGTTCGAAAATAGTAGAGTGATTTATTTACAGCACTTAGTTGCATACGGGAGATGAGGGGGGCGGGGGTGGCAAAATTCCATAGGAGTGCCATTTGAGAAGAGTTGAAAATTACCAAAAATATGTTGATGTTGAATGAACTTAGCAGTTTATTAGTTTAAAAAGTTTGTACTCACTCCTAGAATTTACGCACTATTTACATATACACTATACAGTACTGGTTACTAATAGTGTCACTATAACGGTCACATTTATCATGAGCTATTATAGGGTGCATTATTTATTACAATTACAACACCAAGTTCCATATATGGGAAAACAGTGCCACACTTTGATTAGTGTATGCCCTTCATTTATCCATGTTTTGTCAGTGTAATATATTCGGTTCAGATTTTGACATTCCAATATTTGTCAAATAGTTTCTTTGCCATATCGCTATTTCATCTTTTTCTATCATCATACTCTTTTAATTTCGTTTTATAAAACGAAAATTCATGTCATACAAAATTCTACTCCGCTAGCTAGTCCGTATTCACTGAACATAACCGAAATTAGTTGCTAAATTGGGCTCAATTCTGTTTTGCTGTTGATAGAGTAAGAAGACATTTTAAAAAGTTAATATAAAACTTTTAAAGAGAAAAATATTTTATGATCTATCAAATTAAAGTCAACAAATTTCTTAAATATGTTTATTAACAGAAATAAACTAAATTTTTCCAATGTGTCTTGATAAAATAGTTTTACTCTTACATATAAATTTCATAACAATCATTATAACAACAATACTTCATTGAAATGTAATTTCTTATGACACAAAGTACCGCAGGTTGCATACTTATGGCATCACCTTAATGCGGTCCATTGTTGCTGTATCTTTATTCCATTGTTTTCTGATTCTATATTTTGATTATTTATATTTAGAAGTTAATTGCAATAAATATACAACTGTGTATCATCATGTATAGCTGCATAATATATTACTGGTACTACATAGAATTTTTTTCTTTTACGGAAAATAGTTACATTATAGTCCTGTTCGAGTTGCAGTAGTGAACGGTTCTAAGACTGTCCAATATAGTCGACCATTTCACTTTTAAGAGAAATCAAAAGGAAACTTGTTGAAGATACAACTATTTTCAACCTTTTTGGAACTGTTGGCTGTTTGAGCCCGATCATACCTTAATATGTATTAATTTATCAGATTATAATTTAAAAATTGTATTGTTTAATTATTTCTACAGGCAAAAAGAAGGATATCTGGTTCAAGTTAGATCCAATAACAGGTAATAAGGAACAGGTCTTAGGCTGGGATGATCATAGCACTCAGTGCCCTGTTGATTCGAAAACTTCTATTTACATTGGTAGAACAAAGTATGACATAAAAATGGTTAATGGTAAAAATCCTGCAAATAAATGGAATGTAACGTTTTATGTATATGCAGCTGCTGATATGAATAAAGAAGAGTTAAACAATTATGGTAAATATAGTAGTGATTTATACATTTATGATTACCTCTTATTTTATATTACAAAAGAGAAAGGTAGGTAAAGTCCACTAATGATGATGATCAATGAATTGAATTTGGTCATCAAGTCAGGATCACCCAACTAGCAAAATAAATTTTATAAAGGTTGTATAAATTGCTATAATATAAATCTTATAGGAGCTTCAAATTCATATAATGTAGTTAAATGCCTATAAAAAATGTATACAACATTTATAAAACAATTTTATACAGCAACTATAAAATATACTTGTATTTTGGTATTATTTAAAGAAACATTATATTCTTTAGTGAAGAATATTAGAACCAAATCATTTTAAGATTGGTGTATAACGCAGATTCATAATTATTTGTACTTATATTTAAAAACGGGGTCACTCAATAGCGATCATTTGTGTAAATGGTAGACAGATGTAATACTTACAATATTATCATGTCAACAATCAGTGTTTCAACAACGAAAATTTTATTGATAAACTATAGATGTTTGCGCTTTAGTTTAAACCACATTTGCTTTAAAATTATAAAAAATAAATTAAAAAAATATTAAAATTATGCTTTCTTTAATTTATAATATCGTTGTGTAATTATATTTATTGATCTTGTTATAAAATAGTCTTTCAAAATTAGTAAAATTATGTTTTAGATATAATTTTAATAAGGCTTTCAACTAATTTTCCATAATGGCGGCAGTCGCTGATCCAACAAATCTTCATTTAAAAATGGCAATTTATAATACAATAATTTTATTCCACATAAAACATAACAAAATATTTTAGTGTAAATTAAAACTTTATACGATAAAATGTTTTTATAGTCTTAAATATATTTAAAAATGTGTGTGCACAAGTAGATAATGTTTGCATCGAAAGAAGCTGCCAAGTTTTATAAAAAAATTAGAAATTTAAAATATTATGTACTATCATTACCTATATTAATATTGTTAGGTATTAGCAGAGTATTATTAGTTAATTATAATAATAGGTATTTAATTTAAAACTAACCTAATTATTGCATTACCAACAAATTAAATCAAAGTTACTTTCTCGTACTGGTGTAACTTTGAGTGAGATGTTACATTTATACAGAGAAGCTACTTGTAGCTCTAAAAACACATACAACAAAATTTATATACAAGGTTAACTATGACTAAGTACAAATATTTTTAGAGAAGATAGAACAAATTAAGAATGAATTAAATCACTCTTCAAAAAATTTCCAAATGGATTTATAAAGCAAAACAGATTTTTCAAAACTAGATTTAAGAGCATGCAGGGACACTAAACGGTAAAATTTGTTGTCATAATTAAAATCCTATGTTTATGTTGTGATTTTGTTTTCCTTCAGTTTTTAGTGTCTTTTTTTCAATTTTTAACATTTTATAATTATTAAATAACAGAATTTGTGTCGGGTACAGATATTTTCCTGTATTATAGTAACCTGGTTTGTTTTCTAGGTTATCAAACAAAACTGCCACTGCTACATTCAGAATTTTCTATTATCTATTAGTATTCCTTTCGAAATGAAAAAATTATGCATAATACTGAATGGATTAACTGTTACCTGTATTATTAATAAAAATGTTAATTTTTGTCATTTTTACATTTGAAAATGCTATAAATAAACGATCGCATGGTAGTTGACAGATCTAAACCATTTCGGACAATGCTTATCATAGGCGCAGACTTTCCGGAGGAAAAGAGAACTTTGACCCATTTTTTAAACATCGATCTAGAATTCTGAAACAATTTTTTTATTTTTTTTAAGCCTCTCTGAGCACGTTAACATTTTTGTACTTAGTGGTAGTTAACCCTGTATGAAGTACCAAATAATGTTCTGTATATAATACAAGCTTCCATAAATAATTTTAAATATCAATTTTATCTAAATATTTTTGGTTATTCACTGAAATGGTGATCATTTTCTACTTTTTAAAATTAAATTCAAATTTTTAATTGTGTTAAGAATTTATTTTTCAAAAATGTGCTTTCGGACCATTGTATTTCAGCTGTAAATGCATAGTTACATGCTGTGCTGCTTTGTTTTGATAATAGTTTTAACAATAATTTGTCAGTTCATTATTGACTTGACACAAAACAATTTTTAGAAAAACATACTCGTTGCTCACTTTGTACTCTTGTATTAACAGGTCAGTAAATATATTTATTTGGATTCTTACTTATATTTACTGTACCTCGTGAGAACAGATCTAGAAAATGGTATGATTTCTGGTAAAATTACTTTTTAAAAAGTCATAGAGTGGTTCATTGATTCTAATTTGATCATTGTAATACATTTGTTTATTATGTGAGAGTCCTACATAAAAAATAGTTCACTGAAATTGCATAACTTGGCTAAATTTTACAGAGACGTTCCAGATCAAAGGTTGAGTTTAGAATGTTTTTTGTCTATTGTAATTTTTTGATAAGTAGTGCAGGTTTTGACTTTCCAATATCTAATTTACTTATCTTGGTGCTCTTAAGCGCTTCCATGACATTCCCCATAAATGGAATGCATATTTCTGTATTCCTCATTCTATTTTTACTTAAACCTTATAGCTTGTTCCCTTAAAACTACTACACAGTAGTATTTGATAATTGACTTATCAAAAAATTACAAGAGACAAAAACATTCTATTCAGGCATTCAAAAAATTTTTTTTCCATCGAAAAAGTTAACCCCAAAAAAAATATAACAATAAATTTATAGGGGGTACTTTATTTCAGCGCCTTATGACAGAACGAGGAGAATAAAAATTACTCGTTGAGAAAGTATCCTACCAAATTTCACTTCTTATATAAATATAAAATCTTTAAATTTACCACCCGCTATTAAGGGATTGTAACTTCTCCAGTAGGGCTTAAATAAAAAAAAATATATGAAGGGTAATATAATCTACCCTCAAATTTTTTGCATATTCGGAATCACCCTGTAGTTCGAAAGTAAATTGTAAATATGTCAAATATTTTTTTACGTGCAATGTAATGAAGCATATGAAACATTGTCATTTTCTTTTAGATTTGGTACACTTCACCTCTAGTTCTAGCGGAAGAGTGATTACTTTAGATCGAAGACGAGGTAATTTACTTTGGGATGGGGATTTAGGCAGCCCAATAGTAGGGACATATTTATTAGATCCAGAAGGACTTATTTCGGTGCCTTACACAAGCTTAGCTAATCATACAATAATATACTTACTAGAACAGCTAATAACACATAATGGACTTCTTGAAAATTCAAATCATATGAAACTATAGTAAGTAATTATTTATTTATAGACACATAGTTGGCTAAATCTGAGCACGTGTACAGTTTTTAATCTGTTCCATTGTCTTGTGTTAGTGGTTGTTCACATGGGACACTGCTTTACTGGAATTTTTAAAAATTGTGTCAATGAAATCCTATATAAATGTTATACAAACATAAAATCACGAACATAGAAAAAATATAGATAGTGTCGGCTCATGATATAGGTCACGTGACAGGTGCCACGTTTTCTATGGACCTAAGGTCCAGAAAATGGATATTTTATTTGCTTTATGTTGGCGGTTGTGCAAATATGATGGCTGCATTGCAGTATGAAATTAACTAACTTGTTGTCATTTTAAATGTCATTAAAGAATGTGACCAATCACAGTAAACAAATGAGCTTCACGGTACAATACAACCAACGTAAATTGGCATAAAAACCAAGTTTTAGCGATTCTGAACCTATAGCAGCCATAAATTTAGCAGTCGCTGGCAATATGACACTGGCACAGTCTATATTTTTTCTAGGTTTGTGCATAAAATACTTAATGAGAGATCCAATTTTATTATTCTGTGACGTAGATGGCAGTGCCAACAATGACGAATAATAGTGGCTATACTCTATTTTTAAACTAAGAGGAGTAAATGATGAAGGGATATATATACACAGGGAAAAGTAACTAGAAAATGTAACTAGATTATTTTGGTGGTACATTTATAAGAAGAAACAAAAATAGGAATACAATTTGTTACTAAGTTATGAAAAGAACTATCTTATTTGCTTTTACATTAACAAGAAGGAATAAACACAAAATAAATCTACGAAGTTGCAGCATTATTCTTAGACTAATATTGATATTTTAAAAGTTAGTGTAGTTGGCAGTGTTGACATTGACAATAAACATTAAATTATGTGGAGCTATGTAAACTTGGCGACAAATTAACCAATAACAAGCTAGTGTTTAAGCGCGAGGAATTTGAATCACTCCTCTTAGTTTAAAAATAGAGTATAGTAGGTATAAATTGTCTGATATGTCCGTTCTGTCCGTTCTTTAAAAATGTAAAGCTACAACACTCAAATTTTTTTGCCAGAGCATTAAAAAGAAGAATATGGGATTTTCTGCACACATTGGCAACTCTGCGTTCAATTGCTTACGTCAAGGTTAACCTCGTCCTCATCATTGACATACAACTTTGTGTACTTCTCCAAATATTTTATTTTTTAGATTAAATCACAAAATATAAATTATTATATAATTATTACGTTATATATTTCTCAGTTAACACATAGTTTACTCTATTATTTTTGATGCACAGTTTTTTTTCCCTCAAACTTAAAAATAACCCCATCATGTTTTGTGTGCAATGTAGACAATTTTAGAAACTGTATAGAAATTCAGGTACACATATTGCAATCGTTCAATTTTATCGAAACAAATGTAGAGTACCTTTTTTAAAGAGGAATGACCAAAGTATTTAAAAATTCAGTTTTCACCTCTATAAAATGACACCTGTCAAAATTTTGGCCCAACGAGTATGGTGGCAAGTCCGTTCCTGACTTCCCTGACAGTATAAAACATCTACTATAGTATGGTTTTATATGAGTCTACATAAAATATTTAAATTTCATTAAATTATACAGGTCGGTTAAAAAGTTACAGCCGAAAAGGTAAATCACTGAGTACCCCTTAGGGGCTCTGTATCTCCTCCTCTCTGTTAAGGCACTTTAGGAAAAAAAAAATTTATAACAAACTAGTATTATTTTGACCTCCCCTATACACTCGCGTAAGTATGCCATATACTTACTGGACACCCTGTATATAGTACTGTTTGAATTTTGTACATATAAAATAGGCTTGCATGTGATCAAAATATTGATATTGAAATGTAGGTATATAGGCCCAGCTTTATTTAACTAAAACGGCCTAGGTATATGAATTTTCAATTGTTTCACCAATATTTTTCTCACACAAAAACTTTCATATGTACAAAATTCTCGCATCCAAAATTTTCAATTTTTAAAATTTAGTGGTGAATCTAAAGTAGTAACAGAATCAAAATCTGTAAAATGTTTAAATATTATTTATATGAATAAACTGTAGTATATACAAAATATAGAGTTAAACTTAAAAAATAAAATAAATTTCTGAAATTTAAAAATATAAACCAAAAAAATGTATCAAATGAAAAAACATAATAATAGTTTATCTGTGATAATTAATCACATAAAAAGTAAAGGTAAAAATTGAATACATTTCTAAAATTTAAAAATGCAGTTATAATTCATTTGAATCATTCCTTGGGAGACCTTGATTCCGTCTGTATTCCCAACATTTCTTTCTGCATCTCCATTTCCAGATCCAGCTAAGTATGCCGATATTGTTGGTTTTATTTGGACATCAATGATATCATTGAACTAGGAACGAAGTTCCCCTATAACATGCAAAGCAGATAGCATTTTGGAAAATGCGTAAAATCACTACAAACTAAACGATGTTTGCTAATAATTATTACTTCAATAGCCTTTTGCACACCTACCTGCCAATTACTGCAGTTAACATAAATTGTACGCTATTTTCTATTCACTAAATTATTTGTAGAGCATTAACAAGTTGTTGTCACCGGCACTCTGAGATTTCAATATGGCTATGTGCGATATCATACATGTCGGACAGAGAGCGCTATGCGCCACTGTTTTAGTGGCTATCCAAATTAATTATTTATAAGTTTTTTTTATTCTAAAAAGTTCATCAGGATGTCTTCAAAGCCTGCAGAATGTCAATTGAAGTACAGATTGGAAAAAAAATAAAGACACTTGAAATTTTTATAAAAAATTTAAACGATTTTTCTATAATGTCAATGGAAATTCAAATATGTGATTTGATTGATTGACGCAATATCAAATAGTGATAATAAATTTAATTTGAATTTTACTTATTCCCACACATCCCAGATTTTACAATTTTCACATTTCAAATGAAGTAGATTATGAAAATAAAAGTTGAGCAATCATGCACAATTGGCAACCAGTTAATTAAAAACATATCGAAGCCTCATTGTGTGGTGCGGCTCACAAATAAATTGATATGACTATAAAGGAATCATATATTTTCCTAACTAATATTAGTTCCTACACATGCGGTTTATTTGAGTTAATAACGTTAATATAACAGTGAATGATTTGCTAATGTTGGTTAAATAAAGATTTGTATTGGATGAATATATTGAAAATACTGCTGAGAACTATATGTTGGTGCAATATTCGACATAACATATATGAGTCCAATTTACAATATCGGTAACATATTTTACCTTTATTCACCTAATACAGCGACGAAGGAACCATGCATTTTCCCAATTAATGTAAGTTTGTACACATGAGATCAATATTGGTTTAATAATGTTAATATTGAATGGTTTACCAATGTTGATAAAATATTATTTATATATTGGGTAAATATATATTGAAAATACTGCTAAGAACTAAATTGGTACAATATTGGCCATAGCTGACATATATTGGCCCAGTTTACAATATAGGTAATATATTATACTTTTATCCCTCCAATATGTTGTGATACAGGGGTTGCATCATTTTCCCCCTGATTTATCAAAAACTTTTTATTGCAGCCCAACATTATATATTGGAGAACATGTACATGGTTTATATGCCACACGTTCTTTAGTGGACCAAAATGTTGTTACAATAACAGCTTCAGATTCTGGTCCATTATTATTGGGAGGTCCTCATGCCCCAGAAAGTCCAAAAATTTATCAGGAACATATATCTGGACATAATTATTGGTTACCAAAAGGTATATACTGCTATTACCTATTTGAAAGCATAATTTTTATCAATCTTTTACTGCAATAGATTTCTTTAAAGAAGAATATCCTAACTTCGAAAGTTTTCCAATGTTTGCTAAACATATAATAATATTTACTGGTCATTACAATGTTCCCCAATTTAGTAATCAAAAAATTCTTGGAACTGGGAAGGATTTAAAATTAATTACTGATGAAAGTTCTCCAAAACAAAACATAAATAGTATCAAAGAAAATGTAGCAGCAGAGGATCCCAAAATGGACATGGAAAGTATTAACCATCCTCAGAAGAGTTTGAAGCAGAGTCTGAGTGATTTATATAATGATTTGAAGTTATGGATCAATCAACAAGAGAACAAGGGCTTAAAACTTACTTTAATTATTTTAACAGGATGTGTAATAACTATGTTTTGGTATTTACAAATTCAAGTAAGTATTTTCAATTTTACTTTATTTATATGTAATGTGTACACTCTTAAATTTCACAATGAAACAGCAACATACCTACTCTATTCATGGTTTGTAAGCTCGGATTTTTATAGAGGATGATCCGTAAGTAATGGCCCATGGAGACATACTAGGTTTTTCACTTCAAAATATTACGATTTAAGCCAAGTTGCCTTAATAAAATGTTGATAATAAAAAAGATATAGGGTGTCAAAGTTGGAATTTAAAAAGTGAATTTGTAATAATTACACTGTCTTTGAATTATCGACTTAAAAATTTGGAAATAGTTGTTTTTGGATATGAGAAATCATAAGCTGTTGTCTATTTCGACATACTTCCTAGAGGGCGCCACATCTGCTATATTGATGATGTAAATGTGAACGTACCTACATTGTTTTTGAGGAAAAAAGGTATACTTGTCATTAGTTTCAGAAACTGGCTATTTTTGAGAAAATAGCTTTTCGTAGGTGTCAAAATTCTCTTGCAAATTGGACATGTATAGAATTTGCCCTGAATGGAACGTTTTTATAATGGAAGTCATACTGATTCTTGCAGCTCCAGATTGATAGTCCAGAATTAGTTTGTGGATAATCTGCAATTTGAACAAATTTTTCGTATTTTTTCACATGTTGATGAAAGTATCAAAACAGTTGTTGCCTTAACTAATTTGAGAATGAAAATTGTGCGCTTGAAATTTGAGCATCAAACTGTCTTTGGTAGCGACAAAGGGTTAACGTTGAGAATGATGAACGCCGCTACAGAGCCTCGTCACACCCCATAGACGTCGCCCCGTCACTCGACGACTTGTTCCTCGAGATAGACATAGAAGTCGTCGATGTTCTGCGATACTCAGGCGGTATTTTGCGTATGCGTTCCTACAAGCCCCATCTTGACGACTTCCGCGTCAGGCACAGGTAATCCCGCGTCACAGCAATGATAATTGCTGTTGTGTGGTTCTACCACATTCCCGTCACTTTGTTGACACCTCGAATCCTTCTAACTAGTCAATTATGGGAGCTTCGTGTCCCAATAACTGAACTAGCTAGTGTTCTATCTGCAACAGTGAATAATATTAGCTTATGGCTATTAAACACCCCAGTTAAGTTGGGCTCCGTGGGTGGCCATCGGTGGGCTAGCTTGGCGTTGAGCCAGGAGCCACCAGAGCTCCTCCAAGCTCCCGTACCACCTGACTGTCAGCTGTCGACTGCCTCGAGTCACGTTTCGCGCTTCCTATTTATACTAAATTTGATTTGCGTCACAGTCTGAGGGGCATGGCCTGGTAAACAAAACCAAAAGTTCGTCAAATGAGTGCTTACCTAAACACACTTTTTTTATTTCTTTTTTATCCATATTTATGTACTAGTAGATAACAATTTTAAGAATATGTTTTGTAATCTCTAGCTGCCAAATTTGATTGGAATTTATATTGTTGGGTGCGTTTGCGTTAATAAGCACAGTACATGTGCTCTAAGCGCAGAAAATAAATTCACTGGAAACCAGCTAATTTCATACTAAAGGGTTTTTCAATAGTAACGCTCAATGTTTGGCAACAGCGCATGACGAAGTTGATAGTCACGCAGGTGCTATCTTTGGCAGGCGTATTCAGTTAGTCTATGCATTTTATTATGGAGCGTTACACAACTGAGCAACGAGTCGAAATTGTTAAAAATTATTATCAAAACCAATGTTCTATTCGGCGTGCATTTGCTAATTGGGCGCTAGAGCAGCTGGAGGTCGATCCTGATTTTGGGCGCTAGAGCAGCTGGAGGTCGATCCTGATTTTGGGCGAAAAATAATGTTTAGTGAGACTCATTTCTAGTTAAGTGGCTTTGCTGACAAGCAAAATTGTCGAATTTGGAGTGAGGGGAGATTCATGAGGTCCCTCTAGATTCCGAAAAAGATACTGTATGATGTGCACTGTGGTCTGGTGGAATAATCGGTGCATATTTTTTCGAAAACGAAGAAGTGGCACTTACTGTCAATGGTAAGCGATACAGAGCTATGATAAGAGATTTTTTTGACCTGCAGTGGATGGGATCGATCTAACAAACATGTGGTTTCTGCAAGACGGTGCTACGTGCCATACGGTACGTGATACACTGACACTATTGCATGAGAAATTTGACAGTTCCGTTATATCGCGAAATGGTGACGTTAATTGGCCGCCCAGATCCTGCTACCTAACGCCACTGGATTTTTTTCTCTGGAGCTTTCTAAAATCCAAAGTCTATGCTGACAAACCGCGGACAGTTGCCGCATTAAAGGCCAACATTAAGCGCGTTATTGTTGAAATTGAGCCACTTTTTTGTGATAACTTCATCACAAATTGGGTATCCAGGATTCAACAAACCAGGCAAAGCCGCGGCGGACATTTACCTGATATAATTTTTAAAACATAATGTTAACACATGTACTTTATAATAAAAATAAAAGTAGATCACTATCATTCTCACAATTTGTTTTATTGCGTTATAAAAATCGAGCGCTTTTAATGGAAAACCCTTTAACAATTTTGTATGTATGTACTACTAAGCAAGTTTATGTTATAAGAATATTTACATTTACAGCTATATGTAAAAAAGTAGATCTTTTTGGAGATTTCGGTACTTTATCTTTTATTTCTAATCTGAGTGCACCACTGGATTTAGGATAGTCTCGGATTGGTGTGACTAAAATTTAAAATAATGTGTTAGTTTCTAATAGAAGCATATTATTCGAAATATGAAGATATGTAAAAAAGTTACAGGAACTTTTTATTGGGATTATGGGATGTGTTGTGTAATAATAAACTAATTTAAATACGCAATTTTATTTGGAGCAACTTTTCTGTGTCATAGAGACTAACTATATTTTGTCATAGAGACTAACTAATATTTTTTCTTAAAGAATCTGTGTCAGTACGACCTTAATTGCTTTTTGTATTCATCAAAATAATAACAAAGCATTTTAAGTAGGTATGTTACCATTAAAACCATAAATAGAGTAATCTAATCTATGCTTAAAAAATAATGAAAAAATAAGTAAAACCGTGATCACCATGAAATAAAAAGTTCTCATCTCCATTTAAAAAAAAATTGAAAATTTACACTCTTATTCTAAAATATAATTGTCTTGTCTTTATTTGCATATTCTTACACATTATTTAAAAATTTTTAACTTTCAGGTGCGTGAGGTACAAAACTTATCACAAAATAGTTCTCGTTCCAGTCAGAAAGTTTCATATGGTCATATTACAGCTATTTCTGAGGAGCTTTCTGATGATTCAGTCCGAGTTGGTAAAATAACATTTCATCCAGAACAGTTATTGGGAAAGGGTTGCGAGGGTACTTTTGTTTATAGGTACAGTTAATATGTTATTTAAACAAATTTATATAAAGCAAATTATTTTTAGAGGAGAATTTGATAACAGAAGAGTAGCAGTAAAAAGGCTGTTACCTGAGTGTTTCAACTTTGCAGATCGAGAAGTATCTTTACTAAGAGAGAGCGATGCTCATCCTCATGTTATTAGATATTTTTGTATGGAACAAGACAGAATGTTTAGATACATAGCTCTTGAACTTTGTCAGGCAACACTGTCCGATTATGTGGAAGGGAAATGTAATACGAGCACTATTAAACCTTTAGAGATTTTAAAACAAGCCACTTTGGGACTTGCACATTTACATTCCTTAGATATTGGTATTTGATGTCATATTGAAATTATGAATTTATCTAATTTGTTTTAAATTGCAGTTCATAGAGATATAAAACCTCATAATGTCCTTCTTTCGTTACCTGATAATAGAGGAGAGGTTAGAGCCATGATATCTGACTTTGGACTGTGTAAAAAACTCCAAGTTGGAAAAGTATCATTTTCCAGACGATCAGGTGTCACTGGGACAGATGGATGGATTGCTCCTGAAATGTTAAATGGAAGAGGGCGAACAGTAAGTAATATTGAGATCATATTTTTTTAATCTCTGCAGCATTTATTTTTAAACATTTATTAATGAAATTTTTTTCCTAAATATTTAATTCACTATTATTGCTTTCTTTTCAATTCTTTATGTTTATTTCAAAGTAGATAAGTCTTTTCATAAATACCTAAATTTTTAAAGCTAAAGGAGATCTGAAACATACTTACCCCATTGGCTATTACGATATTTGCAAATGTGAAATTGACAGACATGAACAGCCAGGGGTAGTCGTTGGTTGCCACATCTGTGACATACTGATTAGAGCTAAATCTTGAAACCGGTATATGCCTGGTGGCGCTGCTGACGAATGACCTTGGCTGCTTTCTATAAGTTTTTCAGGTGTAATTCAATGCTTGTTGGGGCATCAGCTACAGTTGTTTCCAGAAAATTTGCTTTTACAGTTTTAGAAAAATATTCAGATATGTGTTAAGCTAAATAGAGGGTGATTACTTATCTAAAAAAAGTCTTTGAATGTACAGAAGGCTCTTACAAATACACTTCTACAAGGCGCTGGAAACTGATCCACTGTAAAACCTGATAAGGCGGCAAAGCATGCAATCAGCGACCCGACAAAAATTGGAAATAAATAAATAACATTTTATAACACCTATTTTATGCAGCAAATTCAACTACTTTTGCACTATTGTTATTAATTTTTAATAGAATTAATAATTTGTGGTATTAATTCACTCGCTGCGCACCGCAGTAAAAGTAGCTGCATTTGGCACATGTTTACCGGGAAATCGCTGTGCTTTTTTACATCGCCATGAATTAAAACGATATCAATCAACACTGAGTTGCTATGCACGTAAGCCATTTTGGATCCTTGAAAAATTAATGTAAAGACTCGAATCAGAAGAAAGGTTAATACCTATAAAAAATTAATTGAATTTCAATATTCGGAATTGCCTCGCTAGAGACTACAGTAGTAGTTTTTCACTCGGGAACTATAAGGATTTTACAAAAAAATTGTTTACCATATTGACACCATTTTTCATGTTGTATCTATTCCCAAATTTTTTTAGATAAGTTCTGAATCACCCAATATTTGTAAGTTTATTCTTGAATGTATAAAAAATAATACAACATATTTAATGTAGTCGGAATTCTGGGTCTAATCATAGCTTTTCTTGTACCTCTAACATGAATTGCACTGATTTATTTTTAAGTATAACAGTCCAAGTTGCACTAATCTGGTTATGACAAAACTCCTTATACATGTTATAAATGTGATAATTTGGATTACTACTCCACAATTATTTTATTCTATTAATAGTTGAGTTATAATTAAATTTTTTAAACGGCACTAAAATTCTGTCGCCCGGTAGTTTGCCGCAGCATGCTTATTCTCAGTGTTTCATGTTATTTACCTGTCCAAACCAATTATGCTGACTTTACCAAAAATTCGTCTCGAGTTAATGATCTGACATTGGCTTAGTGAACATCTGATGCCAACAGGGTGATAAATAGGCAAAAAACAAACGACCTACACTAATTTGGCAAAACAATAATGCCCACTTCATTTAATTACATGTATTTTAGTGTTCGGTTTATCGGTTTGTAAATATGAGAATTTATTGACGTGCTTACATCGACTGGTACTACTAATATCTCTTAAATCTGCATACCACAAATGTTACTAATTACATAGTACCCTAATTTCTCCTAAAAGATAATTCTAAAACACTAATTTAGTTTTTTTCATTAAACTATTGCTTTCTAGAAATTCTGATTATGTTTACTTCATACCCTAAGTCAGTATTCACCATAGATTTGATGCACAACAATTATCATAGAAAGGTAAATATGCAGCTTGCTGAAGTCTTAAACGACTTTTTAAAAACAAAATAATGTTGAAAAGATATTGTAATACATTTATTTAACTTTGGTTCACAAATTTTGACATTTGTGTAATATACAGGGTTAATTATGACTAAGTACAAAAATTTTAACCACGTGCTCAGGGAGGCCTAAAAGACAATAAAAAATTTATTTCGGAATTCTAGCTCGATGTTTTAAAAATGGGGCAAAACCCTTTTTTCCTACGGAGAGTCGGCGCCTATGTCGATCAGTCATCGTCCAAGATGGCTACATATGTCAACTACCATGCGGTCGTTTCTCACAACGTTGCCGAATGTAGAAACAACGAAAGTAAACATTTTTATTAATAATAATACCTAAGTACCTGATAGATAACAGTTAATCCGTTTAGCTACAGTATTTTGCATCATTTTTCGGTCCTTCGCTCCAAACTGCCAAAACTTCATTTTCACTCATTACAGGTCCGTCAGAATTACTCGCCACAAAATACCCACTTCGCGTAGAGTTAATAAATTGCCCATTTATTTTAAGAACATTGATTGAAAGAAATACTAACAGAAAACTTCGAATACACCCGTGGCAGTTTTTCATTTAGAAAATTTTGTCTGATAACTAACTCCACTGCATTGCTCTCAACTCTAGAAAATATGTCCACGTACGTTTAAAGAAAATTGTGGAAAACTACACGTCCCAATATATCGCAACTATCTATTATTTAATAAATAAAACGTTTAAAACTGAAACTGTCACTAAAACTAAAATTACAATGTCAACACAACCGTTCAGTCTTCGGTCCGCTACCACCGAGAACCTAATATTCTTCAGATAAATATTCTTATGGCAATCAATATAATCAATATTCTATTCTTTTGTGTACAATCGTGGGTTATCTTCATCCTAGTATTGTTTTGACACTTCCTCGGTGACACGGGGTTACACGCACATAGCACTTGTCAGTCGATATAAACCTATGCTGTGTTGTTTGTTGCATTGTTTCTAATACTCTCCAAATGTCAAACAGCAGTAGTGGTCAGAAAAGTAATATTACAGAGCACTGTAAAACCCTCGGGAAATTTAAAATAATAATACTACAATATTATTATATGCAAACATGATCGATTATTGTTAATATCGTTACTATTATTAGTATTGTTATTATTTAATTCTATAATAAGTTAAAGAATGGAACAAGCTTTAGTGCACTTTGCGCTAATGACCTACAGATGGCACCAGCATCGAAAGATCCGGCAAATATCGCAAATATTTTGATATTAGTTTTCAGTATTTGCTTTTCGCACATTCAAATTTGTGTAATCGCGGAAATTACGAATATGGTACTAATTTATGGGAAGTGCGGCGAAAGTGCATATCGTGCAGCAGGAGAATATCAAAGACGTTTTCCAAATATGTAGACAGAATATGCCAAATCCTTGTACTTTTGTACGAATTGTACAACGTCCACGAATGTTGTTTTACACGTGCTGGAGTTTTAAATACGTATGTACCTAACTTGAAAATAAAAAAGAACCAATTTCATACTTTTTAAAATTCCTTGTAACTTCTTTTTCACTTAGTGACATAAAAATAAAGCATTTTTAAACTACAATAATAGATATACCTACAGAAAAAAAGTATTTTTTTATTTATGAAATGGTCGAGGGAAATCAAGAGGTCCCCAGCAAGTACAACAATTTTTACAACTGCAAGTTATAATGTAAACAAGTTAGAAAACAGAAAATAATTCGACTTTCTTGAAATCTCCAAAGGTAGGTTTTACTCTCAGTGCTACCATATTGTGTTTCTCATTAAATAATCTAGTATTTTGTAAATAAAACTTTCTTTAAAAGCGCCGTAAATCGTTACACGTGGCAACGCGGTGCTCACTACCTTTGACAACTTTGACTTTGGCAGAATATACCTAACCTCGCAGCTGACAAGCGGCATAGTCGCCGAGAAATTAGGGGTTAATAAGGTTTTGAAAATAATTTTTTTTCATTTTATAAATAAGTTTGGAATTTTTTTGAAGGGTGATACCGTTAATTCTGAATTTTTCCTATCCCCTCTTAAAATATTTGTACTAAGTCATAGTTAACTCTGTATATTGCAACAGTTTCAGCAACAAATTATGTTTCACAGTGCTACCCTCTGGTTATGGATAGCCTAAAGTTTCCGAAATATGTGGACAAGTAATAGAACAGTTATCCTCTATATCTATTGATTTGTTTTTTCAGACACATGCTGTAGATCTCTTCTCCCTTGGGTGTTTGTATTACTATGTTCTGTCAAATGGTTCTCATCCTTTTGGGGACAGTTTGAGGCGGCAGGCAAATATACTTATGGGAGAATATGCTTTATCAGAATTGAAAGGTACCAACTGGCAAGTAAACCTTCAGATACCTTTAGTTGCCTCCCTAATTTCTTCAAAGCCAGAGGAAAGACCATCCTGTAATGCAATTCTAAAACATCCGATGTTCTGGAGTTATTCTAAAATATTATCATTTTTTCAAGTAAGGTTTATTTTGATCTCTAATATAGTACCTACTCAACAAATGTATTTTTTTTTAGGATGTTAGCGACAGAATCGAAAAAGCAGACACTGATGACTTCGTCTTGCAGGCCTTAGAAAATGATAGCAAAATAATAGTTAAGTTAGATTGGAGAATTCATATTCACGAAGAAGTTGCCACAGATTTGAGGAAATACCGAACGTACCACGGAGAATCTGTACGAGATTTGTTACGCGCGTTACGAAACAAGGTATTTTAAAAAAAATGTTTGTAAATATTTACACAATTTTTGTTGCATATTAAATTACATTTGCAACACTAATCTGCAGAATATTGCATATGTATATTATGTATTTGACAATCTTAAAATTTTCATTCAGTTTCCATACGTTTATAAATAATTGTTTATGAATTAACCCATATTGTTTCTAATCCATCACTGGTAATTTGTGTATCTCTGTCTTTACATCAGCAATTCATAACAATGTAACCAATGCATAGAAACGGTAAGAACCACATACCTATCTGTTCAAAATAATGAATTTTGTGTGTTTTTTACATTTCCATCCAACCAGCATATGTTTATTCCACTTGTCTCTTTAACGTAATCTTGTTCTTCATTGAAATCAATATTTTATGGGAAGACGGAAGACAGAGGATGTATACCCTTCTAAATGTCCTCATAACCTGCACCTTGCGTTATTACTCAATTCAATTCCATTAAAGTGCTTGAGATATTTGTACCTGTTAGGAAGCCTTTACCGATTCTAATATTGCTTTTACTTCATATATCTATGTTTTGATTAATATCAACCATGCGCAGGGTTGCCAGATCTCCGGGTTTGACCCGGACTTTGAGGAAAAATCATGTTAGGAAATTATGTGTATTTGTATTTTATATTTTATTTTAATGGAAGTTTATTAAAAATGCAACACATTATTTTTATTATTTTCTTATTTATAATTTATTTGTTCATATTTTTGGTGTAGTTTGTTTATAGTATGTACAGGATGATTCAGTCATAATGTCATTAATTTGAACTACGGATTCAGAAGGCCTAATAAAGACAGAAAATTAGGAAAATGTTTACTCCTACCTTTCAAAATATAAACAAATCACCCCATAACAATCGGTAACACGATGCTGCTGGTATGCTACAAATTTTCTAATGACGCGTACGAGTATTGAAACTATATAATAAGTCCAGCAGCGTTGCCACTCACAACCACATACATATAATAACAGCACGTTCGGCACTGAAGATAAATTCTTTTTATAATGACAAACTTCTTGTTTGCAATCTAAAATGTATACATTTTGTATATTCTTTGAGGTACCTTTAAAAATCATTGTATTTTTAAGGTATTCATTAGACGTTTCGTCAAGTTCTGACGTAAAATTCATTCATCATGTCTTCACAAAATTTTATACAGTAACTAATTTTTGATAAATCACATTTTTGTTATGTTCTTGAAAGCAGAATCAAGTTGAACTCCCGTTGATATTCCTTCCTGTTGATATTCCCGAATAATGCAAATTGTATTTGATTATGAATATTAATTAGAATCAAATCCATTACTCATGATCAGTAGGTATCGAATAAGACAGACGCAAATGTCTATTAAATGTCTTTTATAAATTTTTTCACAGCTCTATTCAGTAGAAGACCACTACGGTCTTTCACTACTTCACTTCATCCAAATTTAATTGCATTTTTATTTAGGTAAATAGCAAATTTTATTAATAATAATTATAAATTACATTGGTGACACAAACACACGAAATTCACCAATCTCTACCACGTGAAAATAATGAGTGATGGATGAAGAAAGGAGAGAGAGAGGTCACGTGCATTTGTTCCATATGCAGTCGACCGCGGGCTTGCCTGCATAGAAAAACGGGCCCGAACGATGTTCGACTTATTCCGGTTGATGGAATATACCGATTACAGTCTATCTGATATCGGCGCTGATTACTGCGGTTGGCATTATAAAATTCTCATGATTTTCTATTGTCTACACCGGGTGTTTATAAAAATGCAAATTTAATTATTGTTTATTTCTGTTCTTATTTAGTGGTTCTACAACGCTGCAGCACTTGTCATTGAGTAGAAATTAAAAATAAGGTTATTGACCTAAATACGGTAGGTGAAGACTTGGATTGCCGGATTGTTGATCACTGAACTGTTTTTTGTTGACAGCACCAGGTTTTTTTATTACTATCTGTATTTAAATACAAGAAACATTTCAACCTATCTTAATAACTTAAGCTAGTCAGTATTAGATTTTATTTCACTATTTATGTAATGAAGTGTAAATGGTTTATTTTGATCCATTGGAGTTTTGTGATTTCAATATTAAATATTTTTTATCTTGAAACTTAATATATTAATTACATATTTTAAAAAAATAATTTATAGCTTTAATTACATATTACAATAAGTAGATACTACAGAAAAATATTTAAATTTGGTAACGTCGCATCACGTCGACACCGAGTTGAATTGCCGCCAGTGGTCAATGACAGTCTGAAAAGGGAGTTTAAATAATAGTTTGAAAATATTTTTTTCCGTGTAAATATGCATTTAAAATGTTTAAATCCCGTATTCGTATTATACTCATTTTTCCTTATTTTCTCTTAAAATTAATGACATTATGGTTGAATCACCCTGTATATAGTTTTATATGTATATCATGTAACACTCCATATTTATTATAAATTTGTTGTGAACAGTCTATATAAGAAGGCAAAAGTTTTTAGAGCTCCACCAAAATTTCACATAGCCGCCCTCTGACAAGGTTGTCTGCCGCCACGGCTTTGTCTCTAGGTGTATCATGAAATAGATCTGATAACTCTATCCATAAACCATTTATAATAGACCTACTCAACTATTGTTTTGTTGATCGTTTTTTGATTCAGTTACCAATGGATCTTGCAGATCTTGCTTAATAATATTTTGGTAGCCCTATAGAAATCATAAAATAAATAGAACACCAGAAGCCTTTACATTAGGCACTCAAAAATAGTCAGACTATAGAGAAGCTTAAAAAACAGTTATTTAGGGAAAACTTAATGTATGCTGTTGGTAATACTGCATTTTAATCCCAGCGTACAATTGAAACCAAAACGGAATGTTTGTGATTGGACAATAAAAGTCATATGTTTCTACGAATTGGACTTACAATTTTCATATTCTCAGATTCCCGCCTATTATTGTGAAGCTACCCCGTTCATGCAACCAACTTATAAAAGCTAAGTTACTGCAATATTACCAGACTCACGTTTTCTCCATAGGTTGACTATTTTCGGTACCTCTTTTGGTGTTCTATATATTGTATGATTTCTATAGGTAGCCCTAATGTTTTTTCATAAAAAAAAGTTGAAAATAGTGTTATGAAAATATTTGTATGAAACTTTATTCCCTGACACATAATTTAAACAGCTTTTTTTAATCAAAGTAGAATTGGTCAATAATATGTATATTTTCAGAAACACCACTTCAGAGAGCTCTCAACAGAAGCCCAAATATCCTTAGGTGATATTCCTGAAGCTTTTACAAATTACTGGACAAGTCGTTTCCCACTACTTTTAGCACACACATGGATCATGATGCAGTGTGTAGCGCATGAAACAACATTTAAAAATTATTACCACGAAACGCATCGCTATTCAATAGACTCTTTTAAGGACCAAATTAAGATATATACCACTGAAAATCCTTTAAATTTATCGGTCAATGAAAATTTAAAAAGTTTTGGACCAAATATCAGTGAAACCATAGAGCGCAGAAAATTTACGTCCAAAAGAAATACAAAAATTTCATCTAGTAAACAGAACGAAAAAAAGATAAAATATAATTTACAACAATCAGCAGGTTTATACAGAAATTTAGTGTCAAATATTCAAAATTTGGATGAAAACCCTATGGAAATTGATGATACAAATAAAAGAAGTTTGAAGAAAACACAATTAAAAAAAAATTCTAAAGTAAAAAAAGTTGATGAACCCTTAATATGGGCCGTCAGTGACAGATAATTAACATCTCGTTCCAATTTCAGATCTCTAGAGTTTATTTGTTTTTTGTACTTAAATTCTCTTCTGTCTGTCAAAAGTCTGTCTTACTGGTTCACTTCACTGCACTGTTTCAGACTGTCCCTATTTGACAAGCAGTATGTAACAAATTAAGTAATATGTGAACACTAAAATAATCAAAAACACCTTGACAAATTATCATGACAAAAAAAACAACTATAAAATCCCGTTAAGTAACAAATTATTAGAGCTCGACATTTTGATTCATAAATAAGATGATATAAGTGGCATTATCTCAGAATCTTGTATCATAACATATGTCGCGTAAAAAATAATAATAGAAGTAATATATAGTTGGACTTAAGTTAAAACAACATAAAAGCTTATGTTTTAGCCGATATTTTAATGAGTTGTAAAGGAAATATGCTATATTTACTTGAGTTAAAAGTTGCCAAAAAAATTGTGTTGAATGGAACTAGTGATGAACTTAATCGGGCAGATTCAATAATCATATTATACCGATTCAGTTGTAATTTTTTTGAAGGTACCAGAAACGAGGTACAAACTTGCAGCACTACAAGTACTGTTAATGTTCCTAACTATAGTTGACGGCCAAAAATCTAGAGAGTGACTCATGTTATAAACCTGCTCACAATTTATAGCAGTTAACACGAAGAAATATACATGCAACCCGTATATTTTTCCTATAAAATCGTGTGCCGCATATCTTTAAGAGCATACCTGATTACACAGCTTCTGCTGCAGTAAGTACGCATGCACTGCAGCTTTTGATTGGCTGCGACGAATGGACGGATCCACCTATTTCATTTCCAGCGCTATCATGGGCCGGTATATCGTTCGAACAAACAAAATTTCGGGTATATCTTTTCGCTAATTTAATTGAATGTAATTAATTTTATTAGTAATTTTGTGTTCTTAAGAATGGAGAATAATTCATGCTCTACAGCATATTCTCAAAATCATCCTAATTTAACAAGTGAGGAATATCGGATGATGACATGTATGAAGAGTGTAGAGCGCTAGGTCAAAATATGAGTATAAGTGATGTTGAAATATGTATTTCATTAATAAAATTATACGTGAGTAGCATATGTATGTATGGTGCAAATAAAAAAGTGGTAAAGAAGAGAAAATAATGGAAACTCGCGGAAGGAAGATATTTTTAAAATTCGATTGCTATATTTTACAAGATTAAACTTTGTCCGTATTAATGAAATCGAAAAGAGTATGTTGATAGAAAAAGACGAAATAGTGATATGGCGAAGAAACTATTTAAAATAAATATTAAAAAAACAGAATCTGCGGTACGATATGATATAATAAGTGTTAATGTGTGCCGTTATAGTGATATTGCTCATAACCAATAGTAAATACTGTATGTATTCTAAAGCCTTTTGTCCTTTTGAATGCGAAATTCGCAAATATTTGTGAGATTCATTTAATGTTGGAAAAATCTCTATTTGTAACAGATTTTGTTAACTATAGCTCTTTTCCAACATAGCACCTGACTAGTTTGAAACCTGTCTGAAATAATTCATATCATTTTTATTATTTAACGCCACGAAATTGGCAAAAACTGTTATCTCACTGTTTCTACTAAAAATAATGGATGTTAGTAATGCAATTTTGTATATTTTTTATATCTGATCCCATTCAAATTTAGTACGCCTATGAAATGTTGCACGTTGCACTCTTCGCCCGTCATGCTTGTCTACAAGCTAGCTATTAGTCACTCTCTAGATTTTTTGCCGTTAACTATAGCAACGATCACAGAAATCGTGTCGGAGATATGTCAACCTCTGTGGCCCATATTAATAAGATGGGAAATTTGGCTAAAAGTGTTTCTGTTACAATAAATAATTTATATTAAATTTTCCAATCAAAGAATATCAATAGATAGGTATATGAAAATTCAGAAGTTGAAGAGAAGTTTGTATACTACGGGGTAATTTTGAATAAGACATTTAAAATACATCATTTTACGAAAATTGCTTTAATAATTATGTTTTAATAACCAAGATAACTGAGATGAAAGTTATTGCAAATTTTGAAGGCGACTGTAACTGTAACTTACCCTATAGATCAGGCAACTCTATTTTACGAGACCTCATCGATAAGCAACGTGTGACAGGTTGCGCACAAAGTTTTTGATGATTGATTGTCACGCTTCTCTCAGTATTAAAAATATATTGTGTTTTTGTTATCAATTTGATGTTTTTTAATGTGCGTAGTATCATTTTGTGTTAAATGTAATTTGGCGTCAGACTGACATAACAATGAACTATAATGATAATAATGAACTTATGTATGTTATAATGTACGAAAAATTAATCAAAATTCTACAAAATTCTACAAAATTCATAGAACTGATGAAACTTGTAGATTTCATCAAACTGTTGAAGGCAAATATAATTTTGAACATTTTTACTATAAGGATGGATTTACATAATTTTAAAATGTGAAAATAGGTGTTATTTCTAATTTTTTAATATTAACATTTTATTGGGCTATTTTTTGCATAGCATTTCTTCTTCGAATACTAAACCTGCTACCTCATTGTAAAATCATCATATTAATCAATTGCAGAAAGATTCAGCATCATTAGATCATTATTTTTATACAGTTGGTGACATAAATATGGCTTTTAAAAATGAAAATATAAATCCAAATCTTGCACAACACTATAATATACAGGGTATTCCAACGAAAATTTGACCCCCCTATAATTGGAAAACCGAATAATGTTTCAAAATTCGCCGAGACCCATCGATTTTTGTTCTTGGGGGGAGCCTTTTTGACAGTCAAGCCAACTCGATATGTTCATCCCCCTAATGCCTAGCAACCCCAATTTAAAAATTTCAAATGCAACTACCCCACTTGTGGCACATCATTTTAAAGCCCTTTTCATTGCGAATACAGTGACGTACCGTTTTTAGAAATCGGTTGAGATTTGACAGAATTATTGGTTACAAACGAAAAGATGACAAACCAACTTACGCGTAGTAATTTCTACACAAATGCCCACCACTAATAAGTTTCATCTACTACACATGACCGCATTACCTAATTGTTATTGATGTGTCTATCAGTTTACAAAAAAGTCATAAAAGCTGAAGCAAATAATAAACCAGATTTATTTAATGAATTACTCAAAATGACCCCCGTTAACTCCCAAACAATAATACAGTCTGTTATCAAATTCTGTTCAAACATTATTAAAGACATCCGCAGTTATTAATCGGCATTCTACAATTCTCTGACATAGCACTTGCAATGTTTCCGGCTGAGTGGCATACACTCGTGATTTTAAATGACCCCACAGAAAAAAGTCCAAAGGGGACAGATCCGGAGATCTTGGTAGCCATTCGACGGGACCTCTTCTAATCCAATGCCCCGGGAAATGGTCATCCAAATATTGTCGCACAGCAGCAGCATAGTGCGGGGGCGCACCATCTTGTTGGAAGGTTATTTCATTTTCTAGTAAATTGTCGTCACTTTCTAAAATCTCTGTTATCCTAGGATCAATTGTACTTTCCAATAATTCTAGATAGGTGTTTCCATTGAGATTGCCTTGGATGAAAAATGGTCCAACAAGATGGTCGCCCAAAATGCCTGCCCAAACATTCAATTTTTGAGGTGTCTGAGTATGAAATTCCCTGATTAAATGCGGATTAGTATCACTCCAATAACGATTGTGTCTATTCACTTCGCCATTCAACATAAATGTGCGTTCGTCGGAGAAACATGTATTGTGGAGAAGATTTGGATTCAGTAGAAGTTGTTCACTAAAGTATTCGCAAAATTGGTTACGGCGATCAAAGTCATCTTCATGTAACCCTTGAACCAGCGTCATCTGAAATGGATGAAACTTGTGTTTTTTCAAAATTCGATGAACACTGGAACGGGATACGCCAGAAGCTTGAGACAGTTGTAATCGATTGCTTATTATCCATCTGTACATGACCCAAAACTGCCACTTCAACTGCTTCATTTCGATCTGGCCCAATTACTTCACGTTTCTTGATAAAAGCGAACCTGTTGCAACAAATTTGTCAATCAGGTGTTTAACGTACTGGTGGTTTACATTTTTTTCAGGATCATTGGCATTAAAAATTCGTGCTGTAGTTTTAGCGCATTCGTGATTTCGATAATATATTGCAACAATTTCTACTCTTTCCGCGATAAAATAAACCATTACACACGTTAATACTTTCAATAACAGCTGAAACTAACGATTTCTTGGTCACAAGCAAAAAACACCGACTTTTTTGTAGTACTGATTTTTTGTTATTTTGAAAAGGTCTGAATTCCTATAAACTTAAGTATCTTCTACTAACAACTATTTTAGTATCTAGTTTTATTTCCTTCAGCTTTTTTATTTCATTTCTGACTTTTTTGTAAACTGATAGACACATCAATAACAATTAGGTAATGCGGTCATGTGTAGTAGATGAAAAACTTATTAGTGGTGGGCATTTGTGTGTGTTGGTTTGTCATCTTCTCGTTTGTAACCAATAATTCTGACAATTCTCAACCGATTTCTAAAAACGGTACGTCACTGTATTCGCAATGAAAAGGGCTTTAAAATGATGTGCCACAAGTGGGGTAGTTGCATTTGAAATTTTTAAGTTGGGGTTGCTAGGCATTAGGGGTATGAACATATCGAGTTGGCTTGACTGTCAAAAAAGCTCCCCCCAAGAACAAAAAATCGACGGGTCTCGGCGAATTTTGAAATATTATTCGGTTTTCCAATTATAGGGAGGGTCAAATTTTCGTTGGGATACCCTATATACGTTAAGGAAATACTGTGAATAATCTACAACAAACTAATTATACGATATTAAATGATTATATGTGCAATGTTCCTTCTCACAATATTTTGTACCTTTTCCTGATAAACATACATATTTAACAGGCTATCACAAAAACCGTTTTAATGGTACAGCTATATACTAAGGTTCCTCTTTCTTATACAATAAATTGATGTACTGATAATTTTATTTTAGTATATTTGACAGTCAAATTATTTTTAAATTTCATAGTAGTAACACCACTAATTTCACACGCAAATGTCGAGTTCTACTAATTAAATGGCCAGAAGTATTGTTTTCCCCTTTTATATCTGTAACAAGTGGTAATAATGTAGAAGAATGGTGCAGTTTCAGATCTAATTTTTTCTTAATACTGTTTTCTCAAAAATTACAGAACAGGGTGATTATTGGACTGGACGTAGAGCAAGGGGAGTAGGTGAGATAAAAATATAATGATTTAACATTAACTTACTGTTATACAAATTTGCACCCTTCAGGAAATATTCACATTTAAATGTTGGATTAAAATTTGGAAAATCTTTTCAAAATGAACAGAAATTTTTCTTTTAATATGCAAATTGACATACTACTAATATTAGGATTCTGCAAAGTAAATTGTCAAAGGACCATGTTATAGTATTTACCTTATTTTTATTAATTGAAGAAATTAACATATTTGGCGCAATAAAAGTACAACTTCCCTACTTTAAAATTACTGACGTTTTAACATGTCTTTCTCAAAGTTATAAAACACAGCAAAGATGTTGAAATATATTGCCAGTTTTAAAAAGAATAGGGAAGTTGTACTATTTGTTCTAAACCTTCCAATTTCTTCACTAAATTGTTGGGGGTGTAATATTTGAAACCTTGAAGTGTCAGGTTGTTGCTGATAACCTAAAAGTAATATTAGTCATAGTCAATGGCGTAGCCACGGGGGGTTTTGGGGGTCAGAACCCCCCCCCCCATGGGTTGGGTTGGTTGGGTTGGTTGGGTCATATAGGTAATGTCTCACTACAAACCTGCAATCACTCTATTCTCCAAGATTTATCAACACGGTCAGTGAACTAGATCTCCTACGGAAACCTTACATTAGGACCTGCTACTAAGTTCTAATCTTATTTTTGTCAGTTTTGTATTGTTCGTACCTGTTTATTATTTACATGTTTATGATTAGATTGTTTTTTTATTTACTTTTTATTGTTTCAATTTATTAAAAATTATTTATTTTTTTTTTATTGAAAAAATCTAGTTTGAAATACTTTGTTCACTGAATCCCCCCTTGTCAAATTTCTGGCTATGCCACTGGTCATAGTGATGCGTATAACTAATGCGGTTCATTTTTCTTTAGTTTTTCTTTCATGTTTGTGAATGTATATAAACAAAAATGGAACAATTTACAGTAACCATAACACATAAGTATTATTCTGTGTTGTGAAAAGAGCTCTAAGATAACCATTCACAGAGTAAGTACATACCTATGTTTAGGTGCACCTAATTATTATGTATAAATACATAACAATCCTAAGATAGTATGTGAGCGACGTTGTCACATATTCAAGACCTGTTTGCTGTCATAATTCTGTTACCATTGGTCAGAGAAAAAAAATTGTTAAGTCAAATATGTTTTGTTTAGTACAACTTATCATATGACAAAATTATGGCACTCATGTTCCGGACACCCTGTATATGACAGTTATATCATAATCTGACAATTATGTAAAAATTATAACATATAAGTATAAAAGAACATGTTCTAAATTTTTATTTACAAAATTCTTTTCAAAATTATTTGATTTTTCTATATGCATCTACTAAAATAGTGTAGATAATTATTTCAAAAGTTTTGCAGATAATTATTTACAGTGTCATACGTTTTTGTTATAATTTTGAAAATTGTACCACAAAACAATTTTAGTTTGAAATTGAAAATTAGTATTTGTACAAAAAATAATCGAGATTGCAAACTGCGTGTATTCTTGTGCATAATTACCCAGCAATTTGCCTACAAATGTACATTTGTACAACAGAACATTATAATAAAATAACCATAATTGCCTTATAAACATACAAATATAATTTTAATTAAGAACATGTCAAAAGAATAAAGAGTATTATTCTTTTAAATGTGGTTCTTCTTTTTAATAATACCTATCTTTTTAAGCTGTGATATGTCGTAGTAGTTATAAGTTTTAATTTGTGTTAGGTGGAAAATAATTATTAATATATAATGTATTTGATACGTCAAGATAATATATATGTGTATATATTTAAATATATTTTGTTATTTAATTACAGAAAATACAAATGAATAAAATTCTAATTCTGTTTTTAATACAACCTACCTATCTAAAGTTTATCTAAAAATTATGAACCTCTGTTCTGTTAATTAGAAATTCATCCTTAGGCAGAAGCATTATGTTATTTTTCGGAAAAATTAACACAAATAATCAATATATGGATGAAAAATAGTAAGGTCATAAACGCCCAGAAAAAGAGAGATATTGCCTAGAAGAAATTTAAAATAACAAATTTAGAGCACGATTGGAGTGAATTTGAGCATAAAAGAGACCAGGTAGTAAATATGATAAAAAAAAGAAAAATCCAAGTATTACGAAAAAATATTGATAGAGCCTCGGATAGAGCTAAAGGTGATACTTAGTAAAAAAATGTGGAAAACATTAAAAGAGCTAGTCGAAAAAAAGAAATATGGGAATGATGACTTAGAAAAGATTGTATTTGAAGTGGATTATGGCAATCAACCGGAAAATTTTAATTGTTTATATGCTAAAACTATAGTAGATACGAGCCCTAACAACTAAATGTTCGGACGGACTATTATATTTATAATTAAAAATTGTTTTTGAGTACTACATCTGGAATTTAAAAAATCTACATAAACTTAATTATTAAATCAAGTGTTTTGACCAATAAATCATTCATTATTTTAATAATTATCGATTTGCTGGCTTTGGCAAATAGTTTAAATGTTTATTTAACGAAATTTGCTGACAACTTAATGTTCGGACAAAGATTCTTTTCATCAATGAAATACAAGCAAGCTCTGAAAAAAAAAATGCCATCTGTCACCATGGCAAAATTAATATATTTTTATGACATTAGCAATAGTGCATTCGCGAACAAAATGGCTCGCGGAGTTGCTACTGATAAAAAAGTGCGTGAAATCATAATAAGACAATATGCCAACGGAAAAACTATGGGAAAAATAGCAAAAGACCTCAATATTGCCAAATCGACCGTGGGAGAGGTAATAAAAGCGTATGGGGAAACGGGATCCTTTGATGTCCGCGGCAAAAGTTCTGGGCGACCAAGGATTGTAACAGAAAGGAAAAAAAGGGTTCTTGTTAAAATTTGCAAGCAACAAAGAAGGAGTACGGTACGGGATATTCAAACACGATGGAATGAAGAAGCAGATTTAAATGTTTCAAGGGAATGTTGCAGACAGTGGATACACAAAGCTAGATATGGATTTTATAAAGTAAATATTATTTGTGATTGAAATACAAAAAATTGTAATAATTAGCTCAGCGCACTTTAAAGCAATTCACATTTTTAGGCCAAAGAAAAGCCACTGCTCACTGACATACAAAAGAGAAAACGTCTTATTTGGGCAAAATCTAAAGTACAATGGACCAAAGAAGACTGGGCTAAAATTATTTTTAGTGATGAATCCAAATTTGATGTTTGTGTTGGCGATTTTCGGAAACGGGTGATAAGAACGAAATCTGAAGCATTTCATAAAGATTGTATTAAGCGTACAGTAAAGTTCCCACAGGGTGTTATGATTTGGGGCTGCATGTCCACTAATGGTGTAGGCAGGCTTGAGTTTGTAGATGGCACCATAAATGCCCAAAAATATCAAGGCATTTTGAAAAGAAACTTGTTGCCAAGTACGATGGAGCTTTATGAACATGGGAATTTCATATTTCAGCAGGATGGGGCATCCTGCCATACAGCTAAGAGTACCAAAAAATTGTTTGGGGACAATCAAATTAGTGTCTTGTCCTGGCCCTCGAGTAGTCCCGACTTAAATGTCATCGAAACACTATGGCATCACATGAAAAGATCCTTAAGAAATAGCCCCCAGCGATCAATTCCAGCACTTAAGGCCAAAATCCAAGAAATTTGGAATGCATTTACCCCACAATATTGTAAATCTTTGGTGGATACTATGCCAAAGAGGATCAAGGCGGTAATAGATGCCAAAGGGGACGTTACATCCTATTAATTTCCCTAAGAACGTTCTTTAATTAAGATTGTCCGAACATTTACTTGTCACTTTATTTTGTAGTTTGTTGTTAGATATTTAAAGAAATAATTTATGTTTGGAGTAAACATTGTTCTGAAAAGATTATAACTTTTGTTTTATGACAATAATTGGTTTAGTTTCAGCAGAAAAAATTCTAATTGAATTCAAAATGGAAACTGAATATATTTGGAAAAAATAAACTGTCGTCCGAACATTTAGTTGTTAGGGCTCGTATATCTAACAGTAGTAATAGTATACCTAAGATAGATGAAGAAGACCGGACTGGGCAGTTTAAAACAGTTACATATTCCAAACTTTATAAGATTGTAATGTGGTTAAAAAATAAAGCAACTTCCGATGAAGAGCTCTCTATTAGATTCCTTGTGGTGGTAGGCTATCTTTTGCTTTATTTAATAAACACGTCATTGTCTACAGGATGAATACCAGAAGATGTAAAAACGAGTATTATTGTGCCAGTAGCAAAAGTTTGTTCACCTGTGAATGTGGAAGACTACAGACCAATAAATTTGCTGCCAGTAATTGATAAAGTGCTAGAGATTATTGTTTGTGAACAATTAAGAACATACTTTGAGGGCAACATCGTAATATACGAGGGACAATCAGGGTTTTGCGAGAAACAATCATGTGAATCAACGCTTCAGTTTGTCTGTGCCAAATGGACAGAGGCCGTCGGGGATGGTAAAATAATAATATGTGTGTTTATCGATCTCAAGCGAGCTTTTGAAACTATAGATAGAATGAAATTGTTGAAAAAGTTAGTACCTAAGGTATGGCCTAAAAAATAGGGTTATGCAGTGGATTGGCAATTATTTAAGTAATCGAGGTCATAGAAATCATGAGTGTGTGCCAAATAGAATTTGTAATGACATAGGTGTCCCTCAAGGAAGTGTATTGGGCCCGTTGTTATTCATAAGTTATGTTAACTATCGTAATAGGTCATTAAAGCAGTCGTTTGTGAATTTATTTGCAGACGATACCCTGATTTCTGTTTCTGGTAGTGATTATATGGCTGTTACTGATTGTGTTCATGATCAGCTTAAAATTCTGTATAATTGGTTATGTGTTAACAGATTAAAACTGAATACTAATAAATCAAAATACATGATTATTGGCACAAATCATAATTGTGATAAATACAGTAAATTGAAACTTAATATTTGCATTAACGACAATAAACTTGAAGAAGTACCACAAATAAAATATTTGGGAGTTGTATTGGATTCTCAATTGACATTTAGTTGTCACATTGAATACATGTGTAAATAGCTTGGTAAAAAAATCGGATTTTTTAATAGAATTTCTAATAATTTCTCCTTGGTGTAAGCGACTGGTATTTAATACAATTACTTGTCCACATTTTTCTTATTGTGCTTCATTATTAATTTCCTCCAAAAAGGCAGATATAGCTAGATTACAATTGTTACAAAATAAGATAATGAGAATTATTTTGAGTTGCACTCGCTTTACTCCTATATTGACTATATGTTAAAAGAATTATGTTGGACTAATGTCTGCCGACGAATTGAGGAGTCTAATTTAGTTCTCATTTTTAAGATGAGAAAGAATTGCCCAATTATTTATAAAATTACCTTGTTACTCGTTCAGATATGCACTCATACAATGTACGTTCTGCCGGTAATTATAATATTGAATTTTCGAGATCAACTTATAAGCAAAATTATATTTTTGGAGGCGGTATTAGGCTTTTCAATCAGTTACCGGACGCAGTAAAAAATTCTGTGAATACTAAAACATTTATAAAAAATGTAAGTATGATGTACACACACAGTGTGGTCAATGATTTGTATTAGGTCTTTACTTATTGAATCTATAAATGTATAAAAATGAATTCATTGTAATGTAACAGCTTGAGCTAAATAAATATTGTTATTATTATTATTATTTAATCGGAAAACGGATTGAAACTGTCAGAAATATTCGTTCAACTACTTCTTGCATTAAATTCACTGGTAACTAGTTCTCAACTTAACTGAGGTAATTAATCCCTGATTGCTATTTTTTTATTTATTATACTTAAAAGTTATAATTGCAAGCGTTTTTTGCCCAACTTGCACAGAAAAATGTTCCGTACGTATCACAGATAACATACTTAAGTGCTGTATGTCAGTCAGCTTAGCCCGCGACTCTCTAACAATAAAAAACAGTTGATTAAAGTTTGTGAAAATTAATAACGGGATTGAACAAGGGTATAACTCGTGGCGTGGTACCTCATAGGGTTTTAAACTGAAGAGGAGAGACTGAAATATCTATCAATTGCTTCAAATGTGAAAATATGTTTAATATTAAAAAAAAGACTTCATAAATCATTTATTGCAAAATGAGCTAATGCAAATTCAAGATTTGAAATTGATCGACACTTGGCTTGCCAAATAAATTTATAATTCCTAAATTAATTAATTTTCGATTTCTATTTTATGCACACTGCCATTGTAATACTTTGCTTTTATCTGTCATTATTAATGACCTCATGAATAGTATATGTATCCTTATTTTTTAAGTTACATATTAATTTAGGTATTTTATTAATAAAGATAATCATTTCATATTTGTTGGATAGTAAGTATGTGGGTGTCATTATGGTAATTAGTTACAATAGCAGAACCCTCTCCAATCTTAATTAAAAAATTTCTACCCCCTTATTTTCGAGGGTTGAACACGAAACTAAAATTAGTTTCTTCAGTTATCTAGTTTTCGAAAAAAAAATGTTCAAAATTGTAGTCTAGGTATACGTTACATCAGGTGGAAGTTGCTTGTTGTTGCTTGTCCTCGAAGAAACGAAATTCGTAAAGCCTTGTCCTCATGGCGAGAAATTCGCGAATTTTGCAAATTTTCATTGGCAGCAAACATGCTGAATTTCGCAAAACATGAATATTATCGCTATTTTCATCATTATGTGAGGTTTTATGATCATTTTCATCATAAAACTGTCATAGTAATATTATTGCTATTTTCGTCTTTATGTGGGATTAGTAAGTGAGCTTCTGATAATCTACGATGACAGTCAATAACAATTTTATAATGTAAATAATAGAAAATATGACATGTGTCGAAATTCGCTAAAGTTTTTGCGCCATTAAATAATTCGGGCTAATATTTGCGAATTTCCACATCCATATGAGGATTGATGAGGATAAAGTCGGCTTCAGAGAATGACGTAGGTCGAGTGAAGTTCAAAATTTCCAACTTCAACTATCCGGAGAATCAACATTTCTACATAACATAACCAACTTTATAAAATCTTTATTTCGCTGAAATTAAACTGGTGGTGGGGATGTTGCCAGTACACTTAAAAGTTGTTCTCTGAAGCAGGCTTTAATCGCCCGGGGATCAAACGGATGCTCATATCATTTTCAACCGTTTGTCCGTACCTTTAGAAACATCAGCGCCCTCCCATCATCAAAACATCATATAATATACAGCGCCCTCTGAAAAATTATCTTCCAGCTTGCCTTACTAACTTAACGTCGTCCATTTGCATTTTGTACTTCGAGATGGTAAGTTGGTTGTATTATTTCTCATTCTTTAATTTTTTTAAACATCATTATAGTATTTTTATAATTTTTTGTACTTTGATGTTCAAGCATCCAATATATTTATATTCAATTATATATTTTTTATTACAACTCACCGATATTTAAATGATGATTTAGAATAATTGTTTATGGTTTTATGTCCGAATACCAACATGTGGTCAGTATTTCTAGGGCGGTCTGATAATAATACAATTTATATAATATTTGGTCCATGTTTAAACCATCGATATATATACAGAAAAATTGTTATAGTCGCATCGTAAATTCAGCGCTCCCCGTCATGGGTCTATGGGTTTCTACCCAAAAAAGAGGTCCCAAAGACATCGTGGAAAAGTAAAGGCATTCCCCAAAGATGATCCATCTAAACCTGTGCATTTGACTGCTTTTATTGGATATAAGGCAGGCATGACGCATGTGTTAAGAGAAGCAGATAGGCCGGGTTCAAGTAAGTAGCACAGTTTTCAATAAGAAATTTTAGTATTTATAAAAACGTAACCTTTCTTTTCCAGAAATAAATAAAAAGGAAATTGTGGAAGCAGTAACCATTTTAGAAACGCCTCCAATGGTTGTTGTTGGAGTTGTAGGCTATATCGAAACTCCACATGGTCTACGTGCTCTGGCTACTATATGGGCAGAACATTTGTCTGACGATTGCCGTAGACGATTCTATAAGAATTGGTGAGTAGTCGGTGATTTTTTTTACAATCTAAATTAAACTACACCAGCCAATTATTGATAGAATTTGAATCTTCCCTGAACAACGTATCTATATGAATGAAATGTGATCAAGCATTAAATCTACTAGTTCAGAGACTGGTGGGCTTCATCTGATGATTTTATTAATGGTGTACTGAAAATTTTTATTAAACTCATTTGTATTAGTATTAGTTTGGTTACAGCTTGTACTACCACAAATTTTGCATTAAATTATTTATCTTCAGGCTGATCAAATCTATTAAATAGTTCTGGTGATAGTAGTCAACCATTAAGTTTTATGTGGGATTGATTAATTACATATAATGGACCTACAAATACCGAAATATTTGAACACATCAAGAGATTGACAGGTTATTTGTAATAGAGTATGTTTTTTTGCAGATTTTAAGACCAGTACTAATATAATATATCGTGAATCTATATTTTAAGAGAAAATATATGCTTTATCAGAATGTGTGTAAATTATTTTGGTTTACTTTTGTAAGAAACAATTTTTAATAAGTAAATTTTTGGTTAAGTGACCAGACGCCTGTCATTGTGATTGTTGGTCCTTGACATTGTATCCGTGAGTCGTGATATGGTATCTTTTTGTAGTCTTTAGCTACATGAAATTAAATTGCCTATGCTTACATGTTTCAATTAGATCTTGTTTTTATTTTTAATTGGGTACATCAAGGTTTCGATTATATTTTTACAGAAAAAATTTATTTAATTTTCATGTTTGTAGTCCTCTACTACTTATCATTTGTCTTATGACGTGTACTTACAAAGTACTAAATGTATCAGTTTAAGTAATACAGAAACCTATGTCTTAAAATTCACATTTTTTTTATTGTATATTGAGTCCAATACTATTGTTAGTTAACGTACTGTACTTTTTTGTCCAACCATTAGTCATTTGACCACTAAAAGTATGGTCACTTAATTTTTGCCTAAACTGACCTATTTTGCAAATAATTAAATGTTTTATAGCCACGTAATAAAAATTTAGTAGTTTCTAACAAAATTATGTTGAAATATATTTTTAAAAAAGTAATTTCCTTCAGTAAAAGTTTAGCCAGTTAACATGTTTTAATCATCTGTGATTGATAGAAATAATCTTATTATAAATTTCTTTAAAGAGAAAGATTCAAGCACTTAAAATTGCTTTTTACTTTTACATGCATTACAAGATAAATATTGATTGGTTATTTAGTTTCGCCATAATTGTATTGTATTTTGTCATATTTCAAAAACAGAAAGATTAACAAATTACAGATTTGTCTTCAGGAATTTTCAAATTTTATAAAATGTCAAATTTTTGAGGGTTTTTTTAAGTTCGATTATTTTTTACACTATAATTTTTTATAAAGGTCCATTGGTAATTATTCAATATTATATAAATTTAATTTTACTGTATTAATAAGTAATGTACAAATATGAAATACTTTTTATTAATTTTCTGCAATATCCTCCGCTGATAGCATGAGGGTAAAACATTGTCCACTGCGCTAGCTCACTAATAGATATCCTTTTGAGATAATCAGAGTTCAAGCAATGTGTGACTGAGGGCAAAGTCTCCTCTAAACTATGAGACGACCCCTCTTTGTTCTTGCAGAGGAAGCAAAAAATTTATTTCGTTGGCTTTGTGAGTAAAGTCTAATCCATATGATTCAGGTACAAGAGTAAGAAGAAGGCTTTTACCAAGGCCTCTAAAAAATGGAGTGATGATTTAGGAAAGAAGTCTATTGAACGTGATTTCAAGAAAATCATTAAGTACTGCAAAGTAGTTCGAGTTATTGCACACACCCAGGTTAGTATATCGTAAATTATAAATCTTACAAATATAAGAAAATTGAGTGATATACGAAATCTGGATTTTATCTTTCATCATTCACAGAATTGCAGAAATATAATGGAATCTTATATGTATAAGCAAAGCTTATTTATTGGAACTTAAAAAATATACAAATTGAATAAGAATATTAAAAATGCAAAAATTATGTCTAATGTATTTATTCTGATATCATAAAATACGTTCTTTGTGTATTAGTTGATGTTTAAAAATGTCATTTATTTGTTGAAGTTGAGCTTGTGATTGTGGATCAAAGGTATTACATCATATCTACTTAAAGCTGCCATATTTTTTGCTATAAAATCAAATTTGTGGTGTTTTTAGATACAGATATCTAAAAATAGTAACTTAAAAATTTGTCGGACCGTTTTATGTAGTTATATATTCGTTTTACTTTGTTACCTTTGAATATTCGAAGGAGGCATGAGATAATATTCCTGTTATTTCCTAAGCTTTATATTCAGTTCTTAAATGTCCAAAATTATTTGTATTTGTAGAAAATACTATTTCAAGAATATGGATTCATAAGAAAATTAAATGCTCGAACTACAATACTATTACAATAAATAGTAATTTTGGTTTCGTCAATAGAATATATCAAAGATTTCTTTAACAATACATTTTGTAACTTACACTTCAACTAATTTAGACATTTGTATACTAGTTAAATTTCGACACGTTCAGTTATGGAGCTTACCCTCCAGCTGGTGGCAATGGGATTTCTCTTGGTGGAATCCTAGCTACAGTGTCGTAGATAATGTGCCCTTCGGGAGGCGCAGAGAGCATATTCCATAATCATTGTGTAGTCCCTGGACGGTGACACTTTGAAAAACCATGTTCACTACAGCTTTTATAAAACGGTAGTTGGATAATTATGCAATGACAGTCAAAAATTTTGTAACCTGATAAAGATTTACAAAACAAATTTACAGAAATATGTTTGTTTTAATTTTTTGCTAGATTATTGAATATATACATTTTTAAGTAGTGATTGACATTTGTTAAGGATGCAAAGATTATCAATATGAATGTTAGAATCTAATAATACAAGTTTTTTTTGCCTGTATATTAATGGAATCGAATTTTAAATGGAATTATTTTTGATGTAGATGAAACTATTGAAACAACGTCAAAAGAAAGCCCACATTATGGAGATCCAATTGAATGGTGGTACTGTTGCTGATAAAGTAGCATGGGCTAGAGAGCACCTTGAAAAATCTATTCCAGTAGGAAATGTGTTCAGTCAAGATGAAATGATCGATTGCATCGGCGTTACTAAGGGTCATGGATACAAAGGTAATGTTTATTCTTGCACATAAGACTATATAGCTACAATGATGAATAACTAGTTAACAAAAACAGTGTTTGCTTTCAAGGCTATTTAATGTACTTTTTTCTTCCGAGTGGTGCCATAATTAATTTTGCAACCTTAACTTTTTGAACTACCACGTCAGAAATTTTTATTTTTAAAAATATGTGTGCACTACATCACAGTGGTTAATAAAAATGTGCTTTAGGATAGATTTATCAATACTCATTAAAGTTAAGAATAACAAAGCTTGCTATATAATGACAAATAGATATACTCGCGACAAGAATTCAAACGACTTACGTCATACGAACAAATGAATAATTCATTATATTTTCATCAAATTATTTAAGAAACTGCAACTGATAATAATAAAACTATATACCACACTAAAAGTTTGCGTTATATATTGCACTAAATTGCAAAAAATTATTGTTTTTAACGCGACCAATTATCAAAAATTACGTTGACAACAAAAACAAATGTGTAACGTCAGCCGTGACGTAAGACGTCTGAATTCTTGACGCGAGTATAGCGCAAATCCGTATGATAAAAAGCGAAACAGGCTCTTCCTGTGGGAAAGCCGCATGTTTTTATCTAACATCCCATAAAAAAAATTGCATTGTGTTGTAATTGTTGACTGGACAATATAGTAGATATACAGGGTGAATCTTAAATAAGTACAAATATTTTAACTGCTGGTGTAGTTCGTCATTTAAATCAGTCTAGTGAAAGCCATTTTTAAAAATTTCTAATATTTATGGAGATATTAATTTTTTAAAAAAATAGCCACATTTTGAGGACCGCTGGCTGATTTTTCATCCAACAACGTAATGAAACATATGATTTGTTGCGAGGTTGCCATATCTCCTCCAATATAAATATTACGTTTCCTTTAACGTAATAGTTCTATTTTAAAAATACTTGTTTTAAGCATAAGTACAGTAAAATTGGGTATGTAGTATGATACGCAGCAATATTAACATAAATTTTAACATCTGAACTAACCTTACTATACTTCAACGATTAAAAATGAATTTCCGCAAGTTCAATACTACCGTAAAATATTTAGGAAGATATTACGTGATATTACTATGTCCAATGTTCAAAAATTATACATAAACGTGCACACAAGCTTACCTGTTTGTTAAAAAATTAACTATTTAATCAGTAATCCACATTTCACAAGTTAAATGTCATTGTACACTGTTAGAAAGGGACACAAAACACAATTTCCTTAAGTTATTTTATGAAGAATAACGAAAAACTATGCACGCGTTTTTTATTTAAATTGGAAAAAATGTCAACTTTTAGCAAATTTTATTGCTATTTTCATGCATTATGTGGGGTTAACAAGTTTGACTTGGGCTTCCGATAATCTGTCATGACAGTCAATGACAGTTTGATAATAAAAAATAATATAAAATGTTACACTTGACAAAATTCGCTAAAAGTTGAGATTTTTTCTTCCTTGAAGCAAAAACATTTGTGTAATACTGGCAACACTGTGAACCACACGTTCAGTCTGCAGCACTATGACTAATAAAACTATGAAGGGTCGGTCTAGGCCAGCGGTCCTCAACAAGTTTTCTACTGAAAAATTACGAAATTTATTTAAAATTTCACTTTTTTATTTCTAATATTTGTACTTATTTAAGATTCACCCTGTATAGGTGAATTCCAATCTGGAAAACAGAACTTTGTGAAATTTAGACATTTACAATTATCAGAAATTTCTGCTTTAATAAATATATATAATTGATATCCAAAAAAAAAAAAATATATTAATTAAATGTTTACGTAGTAGATCTGATTAAGAAATTGGAAAAACGGTGCTCACTAAAATAAGGAAACTGGATAAAAGTTTACATTTTATAAACTGGAAGATTTTTCAAATCGTGGAAATATTTTGTTCAAAATTTAGTATACTCACATCCTGGCAATCCTGGTATTTTTTTAAATAACAGGTTTCAAGGCTTTGTTCAGTGAATGATCGGACTACCTGGGTCATACTTTTCAAATCGATTCATTCATCTGTTCAGGTTTTAAAAACACTAATTTCCTGTTCCCGTATAATCAATTTTACCATTTGTTTTATTCTAAACCTAAAGGTCTTCTTACACTTTATTAATTGCTCTTTAGCTATATTAAAAATTATTGTAGCTTACTATTATAGTTATTATGTAGGTTTGAGATTTTGACTACAATATGCTCATAATAAAATCGGCCCAGCATTTCCAATCCGCTGATTATGCTATCGAAATATTTACTCACAACAACTTTGACCATTCCAACCATTAGCTGAACACGACGCAGACACACCAAAAAAACTAATTAAATCTTCTACATATTTTTATTTTGTTGTTCACTGGTTGTAAGAAGTTCAGTTGTATCTACGAACATTTGTATCTCATGTAATATAATTTTCATCGTTTTCCTTGTCACTATTCTGTATACCCTGTCTATGGCATATAGTAGATTGAACAACGGGTCTTGAAGCTTCTAAATATATTTTTTAATTATTAACAGTGGTTAGCGGCATAAACTTATTGTACGATGTTTCTGAGGATAAAAAATTGCAACAAAAATTTTTATGATGAAAAAACATGGATTGTGCTTCTGATTTTACTGAAGATACCTCCATGCTGCCTTCCTACTGACAAATATTTTTATAAAACTGTTGTATATTTTGCAAAATTCATTTAGTAATACTTCTGTAATATTATTAGGTGTCACCTCCAGATGGCATACAAAGAAATTACCAAGAAAAACCCATAAGGGTCTTCGCAAGGTCGCCTGTATCGGTGCATGGCATCCTTCCAGAGTTTCATTCACTGTTGCTCGTGCTGGTCAAAAAGGTTACCATCATCGTACGGAAATGAACAAAAAGATATACCGCATCGGACTTGGAATTCACACAAAGGACGGAAAAGTAAGTTAATTCAGTTTCTTGTTTTTATTTCTTCAAAACTCTTTAAAAATTTGTGCAAACCATTCTAGAGACGCCATGTATACAAAAAACTGTATATTTCATACATACAGGGTGAGTCAACATTGTGGCAAAGTTGATTAATCACTAAAATGTAATTGGGACAAAAAAATTTCAAAATAGATTTGAGTGAGGGGGCAAGAAATGGATATTTTAAAAATAATTTGATTTATAGAGAGTGACTCATTTCCGAAGGGCAGACCAAAGTTGTATTTTTTTAAATGGATTTGTATGGATTTTTATATTTGACATGATACTACTACTACAACTTTTTTGTATTCAAATACTGACTAATAGAAAAAACCCTCGTACTGTCAACAAAAAATAGGCTGAGACATCCCTGTTTAGTGATAAACAATCTGAGTCTTATTAGGTCAATAACCTTGTTAACATCTACTCAATGACGAGCGCTGCAGAACCGCTCAATAATAAACAAAATTGCATATTTATAAACACCCGGTGTAATCAATATGAAATCATGAGTATTTAACAGTAGCCCCATAATAAATGGTAAATTACTACAGTAATCACAGCCGACATTCTGCACACTTGGTACAGCTAAAAAGTTGGCAATTCAAATTCCTGTTTAATGTGTTAACGGCGGAACAAGTCAAAGTTTGTTCGGGTCTGTTTTCTTGTGCAGTCGAGCTCACCATCGAACTGGATTTCGTGTTTGTGTTGCCAATGTAGTTTATAATTATTAATTAAATTTACTATTTACCTAAATAAAAATGTAATTCAAGGTATAAAAAGTGCTTATTTTAGATTGCATACTGAAATTTTGTCATTTAATGAAAATGCTGTTACTGTGGTTCTGAATGGCAACACTGTTGTGCTTCAATGCTTGGAACAAGTCATTAGAAAATTCGTAGCGTACCAGGAGTGCTATGTTACCAATTGTTATGGGGTGATTTGTTTATTTTTTGATAGGTCGAGTAATTTTTTTTAAATTTTTATTCATGCCTTCCAATTAAGTAGTTAAAATTAATGACATGTCTGAATCACCTGGTATACCTTGGAAATACAAACAAATGTCTGAAACTTTTTGCTTATTTTAAACTTATAATTTCGGAGATCATAATGCATGGGTGATATACTCGCATCAACAATTCAGACGTCTTACGTCACAGCTGACCTTACACATTTGTTTTTATTGTCAACGTAATTTTCGATATTTGGTTGCGTTAAAAACAAACAATTTTTGCAATTTAGTTCAATATATAATGCAAACTTTAAGTGTAAGTATATAGTTTTATTACTATCCGTTGCAGTTTCTTAAATATTTTGATGAAAATATAATGAATTATTCATTTGTTCGTATGACGTAAGTCGTCTGAATTCTTGTCGCGAGTATATCATGGTCTACACAATGTTTTCTCCACGTCACTTATGAAAGGGAATATTTAAAAAATTATGATGAGAATTTTTGAGCCAAAAGGATTATGAATAATCCATGATTATGAATGATAGGACTGAAAAATAATTTCAAAAAGCAACATTCCTCTTCAAATTTTCAGAGATTATACAGTTTTTATAATTCTAGGTTGTTAAGAACAATGCTTCTACAGAATACGATTTAACTGAGAAAACTATTACCCCCATGGGTGGATTCCCCCATTATGGTGAAGTTAACAACGATTTCATTATGATCAAGGGTTGTTGCATGGGTCCTAAGAAACGTGTCATCACTCTGAGAAAGGTAAATTTTACACATTTAAGTCTATCGAACTCAATCTAAAAGTTAAGTATATTTGAGTAATTATCTTTGAATTATTTCTATTTTAGTCACTCCTGGTACATACAAAACGTGTGGCTTTGGAGAAGATTAACCTCAAGTATATTGACACTTCGTCCAAATTTGGTCATGGAAGGTTCCAAACTGCTGCCGATAAGGCTGCATTTATGGGCCCTCTCAAGAAGGATAGAATTAAAGAGCAAGAAAAAGCCACTGCTGCACCTGCAGCGGCCGCAACAGCAGCAAGCTCTTAACAGAATAATTAATGTTTTAATTATTTGATTAAATAAAATGAATTAAAAAATCATTTTTTTGTTTTGTTATGACATTCAAATTTGCTTTTAATTGTGACGTTTAGAGTGCCACTTACACGTACTTTTAATTGGCAGATGTGATGAATGAGGTCTGACTTCAAACAATTCTACCTGTTTTATATACAACGTCAATGGTCTTGGACCCCCTATATATAAAATGATTCAATTAAACCTAGTGGTTTTTCTTAATATGGTAAAGATGTACATGTACTTAGGGAACAGAAAAAAATAAAAAATTGCAGACCATGAACCTTTACTTTATTGCCAATGTTTTTACAAATCTGGTCAGTTTGGCACTATTCAGTCAAATGTTCCTTTGAATTTTTGTACATTATAATGCCAAGACGTGAAATTTCTGCTTTACCTGAGCAAGAATGACTGCAGGACATTCTAATCGTCAGATATTGAACATGTTGGGCATTCGTAGATCATCTGTTTCATGAAGAATTTGATACAGTGGAAAACAGACCATGCGGTAGACGTCCTCGAGTATCTAATAAAAGGGAGGATCGGTGTTTGATTGGTGCAATATGCCGGTAGACAGCACATCTTCAGCTTCACTCTCGGGGCCAACTTTCAAGGTACATTTTGCCGTGTTATATCGACACCTACTATCGAAAGATGACTCCACAACGTAAATTTACACTCTACTTCCAAGGCATTGTGTTGCCCATATCCAGTGGGTGCGAGAGCATAAAGATTGGTTTTTATGCCAGTGGCAGTGGGTCTTATTTACAGGCGAAACCAGAATTGAGCTGGTTACTGATGACAATTGACAAAGTCTGGAGAGAACCAGGTTGTCAACAACGACTTCATTTTCCCCTTGAAGTTGCTCCGTATGAAGGGAAGGGAAATTTACATTGAACAAGTTATTACAAACATTGTCTACCCCTACATAATGAATTAGGTTAGACCAGCCAACTCTCCTGACATGAATCCTATTGAAAACGTGGGATTCGTTGCTAAAGCCATTCATATTCCTCCACCTCAGATTGCAGATGAGTTAGTCGTGGCGGCAGAAGAGAAATGGAACAATATTCCGCAAGAGATCGTTAACCGCTTGATCTCAATGCACAGACATGTCAATATGCTATTGGAATGTGGTGGAGGTTACCAACTATTAGTCAAGTAGAGAACTTGCTCTATTACTTCTTTTTAATTTAATAAATTTTGTCAAAAATGTCACACATTTGCTGGTTTTTAATTTTCTAAGTACTCAGTTTATCAAACATATTTTTTTTACAAAAAAAGAAAAGAATCATAAAACAATATACTTTAATAAATATATTTGGTTTTTCTGACAAAAAGATTTCTTTAACAAGAATGGGGGGGGTGTCCAAGACTTTTGACGTATATCATGTTGAAGTTAGAGGTAACCGTTTTTGAAATATTTAGTGAGAGTAATAACTTTTGTTTCAGGTAAAGTGCGTTTTTACTGAAAATATAGCAGTGTTACTTAAAAAAGTTGCTCAAAATTGTAAATTATGGCGATATGCAAAATTTCATGAAAATCTGCAGGCCGATCTTGAAGTTTTGACATTACCATTTTTTTAGTATTCTAAGTGAATTACTGATAATAAATTATATTAGCACAGCATAGACAGACCAGCAGAATTACTTGAATCAAAATGTAATGCATGCATTTCAGTGCACTAATAAAAATGGCAGGCCAGTACAGGTTTACACATGCAATTTTATTTTACTGGCGCGCCAGTATCCATTGGCGCCACTGAATCAATGCATGTGTAAACTCGCTATTAGAACTTGGTAATTATCGTTGAATTATTGTGCAAGTTTACGAAGCTGTGACCAAATTTTTTTATCTGTTACATAAACATTTTGCTTTAGTATAGTCATGCCTAAATCTGAATAAACGACAGTGATTATTTATTTTCTTTTTTTGAAAAGTACCTATTGACTTATCATTTATTTTTACTTCCACAGTTTGAAGTATTCTATCATTTTCTGAAAAAACAAAAAAAAATTCCCAGAAAACTTATTTCCATGGGCGTCATTACAAAATTTTTCAAGAACGGGCTAATGCAGAAAAAAAAACGATAAATATTGAGTATAACCCAAAAGGCCATTGAACGAGGTTCTTCAGTCTGTTTAAATACATTTTCAGTTTTACATTATTGTTATGATATGTATTATAAGATTTATTTTGTTTTTATGTTTTTGGTGCAAAAAAAAAGAGCAAAAGTTATTGTGTTCTGAGAATGATGAGTTGCTCCCATATTGTTTTTTTCTGGAAATCTCCTGCGTCTTGTGACATGTGGGTTTCTTGTTTTGCAGAACAGTCTGAGAATTTCCATATTTTGTTCGTTTTTTGCGAATCTCATGGAGATGTTATTAATCCGTTCAGCGATTCATTCATTGGCGGGGTTGTGCAATGGGTTTCTTGGGTGTCGGCATTATGTGATTGCTCTTAGAGTTGATAGCAGCTTGTAGGTTTCCTAGCGCTGGCTTTCTCATGCTCAGGAATAGTGGGTGGCTATATTCTAATAATGGTCTACAAACAGATTTATAGATGTGTGCTGCTGTTTTTTCCTGATGCCTCCATTTTTATACGTCATTCCCCGGAAGCGTTTTCCTCTGGCTATGCATTTCTTTTTTAGTGTTTTCGTATGACTGTTCAGGTTGAGTTTATTATCTAGAGTTATACCCAAGTACTTCACCTCCGTGCGTGGCTATAGTGTGTTGTTGATCATGATTGTTGGAGAATTGTTTCTTACTGTATGGTTGAAAATAATAAATTGCGATTTTGTTGGATTTGGTTGTAATCGCCATAAGTTGAAATATTCTACTGTTTGGTCCACCAGCCCCTGTAGTCCTTCTGTAGTCTTTGTTAGAGTTTTGTTGTGGCTTATTAGAGTTATATCGTCTGCATATTGTAGTATGTACAAGTTGGGGTCAAAGTGCTCTGGCTCCCTTTCATAGTTGTAAATGTCGCTGCAGAATGTATTGTAATTATTTTGGAATATTTTGTGTTGTATTACTTGTAGCTGTCTCTGTTTTAAGTAGTTTCTTATTGTGTGTACTAGATATCGTGAACAGTTCATTTTTGTCACCTTATACAGCCAGCCGTTGTGCCATACGCTGTCAAAAGCTTTTTTTATGTCAATGAAGACTGCTGCGCTGCATCCCCCCTCTAGTTTTGTTGTTTGGATGTTTGATGTGGCAATTATTAAAAGCTGCGTAGTGGAACATTTTTCTCTGAAACCAAATTGATATTTGGGTACATTGTGTTTAAAATTTGGTCAAAGTTCTTTGGTAGGACTGAAAGCAAAACAATTGGATGGTAGTTGTCGACCTTTTTGTGATCCGATATATATTCTCCTTTCCAGGTGCAGTATTTTTTCCCCTACCTATTATTTCAAAGTAAGTTTCTTCATCTATTGTGTCTTTGATCAGATATATCTCCCTCAAAGTAGATGTCGCGCCAGGCTTCCACTTCATTGTATTTGTTTTGGTATTGTGGATTGTACTTTGGTTTGTATACCTCCTCAAAGTGATTCGCAAATAATTCTGCCTTTTCAGTATCTGTACCGTATGTAGTTCCATTTTTCTCCAGATTTGTTGTAGTTGCTGTTCCCTTATATTCAGATATTTTTTGAATTTGTTGCCAGTAGTTTTTTCCCCATTGATGGTTTATTTCTTCACAGACTTCTATCCATTTATGTTCCTTATACTGTTTTGGATGTTCTTGTTGTATTGATTTAAAAGTCTTTTGAACTTCTTTTTTTATTATTTTGGAGATATTCCCTGTACATTTTCCTTTTATTTTTGATCAGCCTGGTTATGTAGGGTGGTAGTTCATATGAATAGTATTTGGTTTTTATTTTTGTTTTATAATTGCTACTGCCAATATTTCATTGAATTTGCCAATACTGTGTTCTCCCATGGGGGTGTGTGCGTTTTCTTGGATGTGTTTTTCCATTATAGAGTTAACTTTGTCAATGTTGCACTTTGTGAATGTTGATTTTTGTTTCTTTGTCCTTTATTTTCCTGTCAAGTTCTATGCTTAGTTCTATTGCTAGATGTTCAGCTCCTATATTTGGGTGAGTTTAAATTTTTTTGATATTGTGCAGGTTGCTGGTGTACAGTATTAAGTCAGGTGTTGAGTCAGGGTTGTTTGGCATTATGAATGTGGGTGGTGTTTCTGCTTTTTTGAAAGTTGTATTATTAATGAAGGTTGATACTTGTTTGTTTTTTGTTCTGTTCACATTAAAGTCTACGACTATCATGCAGTGCTTATATAGTGCTGCTTTGATAAATATTGTTTCCTCGATATTCGACATTGGATGTAAGTATACCAAAATTATGAGAAGTCTGTCATTTTGCATCGGGATTAAAAAGTGTGTTGCTTCGTTTAGCGAGTTGTTTAGCCTCCGGGAGTTTTCTTTTCTCATAGTAAATTTGGGATCTATTTGGATCAAGCTTTCTCCTCTTGCATTGTTGTTGACGATGTTCCCATCTCGTTAGATGACATTCCAGTTTTTATGATGTGTGTTGGTGTCTTTTTTCGTTTTTGTTTCAACGAAAAGTGCGCAATTTATTTTGTTTGCAACATTATTATGTGTTTTTTATGGCGGTAGCTATTTACACTTGCGTACAAGATATCAAGTGTGACATGAATTTGATTCCAGGTAGAGGTTCTGTTGGTGAGACCGTCAGGGGTTCGTCCATGCCAAACATAAAAATATGTAGTCTGTTTCCAGAGATTGTGGCAGTCGTATCTATCTTGTATTGTATTATAAATCTCCTTCTTAGCTTCTTGATCTGGTCCTCTCTGTCGTTATATTTGTCTTTGTTCAGTTTGGTTATATATGTGTTAATTATCATATCGTATACTGTAATGGGCATATGTATTTTGGAGACTTTGGTTATCATCTTGTCTATTTCCTCACTCTTTTTGTTAATCGATTTGATTTGGGTGTTTGGTATTCCTGATATTGGTTGGACTGGTTTTTTGGGGCATTTAAAGGACCATGCATTATGATCTTCGCCCCGCATGCTGTACATTTAATAGGTAGTGCTGTGATGCACTTATTGTGATGATGGGGTTCCTTGCATTTGCTGCATTTCATTGGTGTTGTGCAGTTGTCTGTAGTGTGTGAATTCAAGACATCGTGAACATGGCTGTGAAATTGGTATCGGTGGCAGGCTGGGGAATATTGGGTAGTGTTTATGTTTATAAAATACTCCTTCATTTAGGAGTTGTTCACTGGATTTTATACAGCTTGTGATAATTCGGATCATTAGTGTTGGTTTATTGTTTGTTTTCGCTATAATTCTTTTACAGTAGCGGTGATTAATAGAATTCTTTTTGAGGTGCTTACTCATTTCTGGATCTGTGATATCCTGTTCTGCTGATCCAGTTACGACTGAATATGAATTTGTTGTTATCGTTTTGTTTTTAGGTGTAGTGGAGTCAGATGTTTCTTGGAAGTTTTTGATTTCTTTGTTATTTATTAATTGGTTAAGCTTTTCTACTATCAATTTTTTGTCATTATTTGTTTTCGTAAGAAATTCTTTTTTGATTTGTATTATTACTTCGTTTGATTGAGGTTGCACCGTGTCCCATCATATCTCTGACATGCGCTTTCTTATAATTTCCTGTTGTGATATAGAATAAATATCTGTATTTTAAATGAGTCATCTTGCTGAGTAGTTTTTGTGTCTGATATCAGCTTGTGTTGTGATTTTATTTTCTTGACTTTTTGTGGGTGTTTTTTTGTCTGTGGTTTTTGCTTGTTTCTTTTCTGTAGTTGATATATCTGGTCCAAGATAATTCTACCTATTAATGTCCTGTTGTGTTAATTTATTTTTCTTCTTTGTGTGGTCTGAAGGACTTACACGTGTTTTTTGTATTTTTTCCATTGACCATTATCATCCAGCTCCATTTCACTGTAACTACCATTACTTTCTGAAGTCATTTCTGCTTTTTATACTGAGCTGTCCAATGTAACAAACCATCCAGCTCCATTTCACTGTAACTACCATTACTTTCTGAAGTCATTTCTGCTTTTTATACTGAGCTGTCCAGTGTAACAAATTCAATGCTTACTCTACCACTGCTTCTGTAGGCAGAAAAATATTAAATTGGAAACAACAAAATATTTTAATAGGGATATACATATAATTCTTAAGCATCATATATTCAAAAACGTACAAAATATACAGTGTGTTCCACTTAAGAATGAACGGTCCATAGCTTCCTTATGAGTCACTTTAGAAAAAATATTCTTAGACAAAAGTTGCTTCTATTTTTATTGTGCATCTCTGTAAAATATTTTCAACTTTACAGAGTGTTCAGTTTAGCCTGAGCGTTAATCAAATTTAGTTTTTTAAATGGAACACCTTGTATATTATTTCATTTTTGGATTCCTCGTTAAATTTTAGGCTGACTTTGTATTCCATAACTTAGGTCTAGGACGCTTCGGTTCCGAGTTATTCAACTTTTTTAGAAAATTTTTCCGATTGCATTATTGTCATTAAAATTAAATATCTTCAAAGCTATTGATAATACAAATTCATGATTTTCACCATTCGATTTATCATAAAATTCTCTATCATTTGAGCTAAGGAAAGAAAATTATTCTTACAAGACCCAGATTGTACGCCACATTCAAAATGCTCAAACTCGTATAACTCAATTTTTTCCAATGGAACTATTAGTTTTTCTTCTTATCATTAAACGCAGATTTAAATTCCCTTTCGACTGATATAACATTGTTATCTCCCAAAATCGGCAAATAAACGTTCATTAAGGAATCTAAAAATGAAATAATACACAGTGTTCCATTTAAAAAACTAAAGTTAGTCAATGCTCAGGCTAAACCGAACACCCTGTAGAGTTAAAAAAATTTTACAGGGATGCACAATAAAAATAGAGGCAACTTTTGTCTAAGAATAGTTTTTCTAAAGTGACTCATAAGGAAGCTATGGACTGTTCATTCTTAAGTGAGACACACTGTATATAGGTACTATAACATAATAACATAAAATATAATAAAAAAAATAAAATACTCGGCAAGACATGTCAAAAGTTCTGTTTCTGCTTTAAATTGAGTCAATTTGATTAGTAACGCTGCGAGCAATATACTACATTGAGAACGGCTTGAGGCTTGCATTTAGCATTTTTTGCGCCCGGCGCTCACTCATAATGCATATTACGATTACGTATTAGAAGAAAAGAAAACAAAACGCACAGGGCACGAATATTGTTTACCTAAACTATAAGTCTGAAAATTAGTTAATTTTATTTTTCTGATAAGACAGGCTTTTTTGCAAGGGGGACAATTGCCCTCTTCACAACATAAAGGTTTCCAACCTAACATGTATGCTACTTTTAAAAGGATGAGCCGGTGAACTATTCTTTAAACAATTTGGGAAGAATCATGTAGGCTGTTGTAATTTGCAAATTTAACAGTGAAAAAGGTTTGCAATAAAGTTGCCAAACAATAATTTATAAAGGTGTTCAAAATATCTTCTTATTTATACACATATTTTCAGGATATTGGGTCCAGTTTCTAAAGTTATAAAAGAAAATATAGCTTTACAGGTGTATATTTGATACACACATAGGAATAAAATATTTTACAGTATCAAAAAAATTTATTATTTAAAACATTTTAAAAAAATAAAAATTAAATCTTATATTAGTTGTGCCTCATATGTCAAGGCTCTCGACAGATTTCTTGCTGCTGCTAATCTTAAGATGTCTATCTTGTCTTTTAACTCTGGGAGATCCTCTTTTTCTTCTAAACAGTGCATTATTGTGAAAGTATCATTTGACGAAAATACTAGTTCCTCACTTTCCAAAAGTGGTATTGCTTCTATAAGTAAGATGTACCAGAAACTAAAAATGGAAACATTATTGTAAAATAGTAATAAATGCTTACTTTGTTTAGAATTTCAATCAAGTTTCTTTCATCTTGTTCTAACAGAAAAAGTTATATTTTGAATATATAGACAGATTGAATGATCATGATTTCTATTTAAAATTTTAACAGATTGTGAGGTATCCAAATAAACAGAAGAAGCTCTAAAATTTTATTCTTGTAATGCAGGGTTTTTCCAAACTCAATTTTTTTACTGTTCAAAAATATTGACTTCTCAATCAGATAAATACATGTCAGATAGTTTAAGTAGGTACTCCATAGCTTGCAGTTATTATTACACTACTTACTATTTTGGTATTATCTTGGATGCTAATAAAGATATTAATACATTTGCAGCTTCTTTGTATGCTTCAGCTTGATACAATTTATGGAACTCGTAATACTTTCCTAAAACACAAATAGAACAATTTAGAAGTTAATGGAAGCGTACAGTAAATTTTACGTGTTACCAGTTTACTTCAATAATTTTATATATACAGGGTGTCCGGAAATGGTGAGCAAAAAATTTAGGGAATAATTCTAGACCGAAAATAAATGATGATTATTAACGGAGTTACAGGGTGTTAAAGTTAACATTTTATTTTGGATATTTATAAAAAACTTCTTAAAAAATCCAAATATTTACATAAAATTTGTAAAACGGGGGTTTCTGTGCACGAGAAATTCAAATATGTTTCTAATTTTGACGTCACTAGTAAAGGGTGCCACTTATGGCACATCATGTTTCTTTTAAATGGCACAACTTTTTTGCTGCTTAGTGTATCCATCTGACTATTGAAACAATCGATTTTCCTACCTGTTGTATCTGAAAAGGTATATCTTATTGAAGTCGTTGGAAGTAACAGTTTCGAAATAATCTTATTTGAATTATTCAGTGCACCGATTGAAAACTGTTATCTTCTCAGTTAAAGTGCCTTTTCTACCGAAAATGCATCAAAATGTGTTGAAAAAGTTGTTCGGAACGGTAAATTATGGAGATGTGCAAAATTTTAAAAAAATCGGCCTGCTTTGTTGAAAAATGGTTTCATCAAATCTCGCCATCTTCTTGAAATTTTGCACGTTTCCATAATTTATGATTCTGAACAACATTTTCAAGTAATATTTTGCTGTATTTTCAGCAGAAAAAATGGTTACGCCTACCGACTTCAGCAAGGTATACCTTTTTCAAATAAAACAGGTAGGAAAATCGATTGTTTCGATAGTCAGCTGGATACATTAAGATGCAAAAGAGTTCTGCCATTTAAAAGAAACATAGTGTGCCACAAGTGGCGCCCTCTACTAGTGACGTCAAAATTAGAAACATATTTGAATTTCTCATCCAATTTACAAATTTTATGTAAATATTTGGATTTCTTAAGTTATTTACAAATATCGAAAATAAAATTTTAACTTTAACACCCTGTAACTCCGTTAATAATCAGTTTTGGAAAAAATGTTATAGAAAGAGGTAGCATTTATTTTCGATCTAGAATTATCCCCTGAATTTTTTGCTAATAATTTCCAGACACCCTGTATATTGTCTGTTTACAGGAATTTATTCTTATAATTTACCCGAATATAAATATGTCAAAAATTGAGAAAATTATTTTAAAATCAATCATGAAACATAGAACTCATACAATTTTTTTAAAAAAGTAACAGAATTCTCTCATATCTAGTTCTGAAATTTCTCAATAATCAAAAAATTTGTTAATTTGATTCTTTATTTCATATTTACCTATATAAGTTTGTTTGGTATTATCTAATATAATACAAAATAAAATTACATATTTAATTTGTAATTTATTGAAATTTATTTTATTGAATAATATAGAATCAAATATTTAAGGACATTTTTAACAGTGAAAGAAAAATGCATTCCATTGTCGGAAAAGTTTAAATATGCATTGTTTATCCTGTTTGAGATTTGACACTTCACATTTCTACCTATACCTATACTAGCGTCTGTGCAGGTTATTTAAGGAAACTTTTTCATTCAATAGTGTATTAATTTGTATAAAACAACTGTTTTGATGGTTGTTAAATGTTAATGGTCAACTAATGAATTAATGCTAATGGAACTTTATTAAAACCCCATTCATTTAAACATAATTTGTTTATTATAACCATTTTCAAAAAATATCGAGCATGTTTTTGCCTAAAGAGATAAATCTCTGACTTACTAAGGTTATTCAACTTTTCATAATCGAACTGTAGACAAAAAATTTTCATGAGGAAAAAAAAGTTAATACCAAGTTCATGTAGTACAAACAGATGATTTCTTATTATTCACAATTTTTTTTTTTAATTAAAAAAAAAACAGTATATCTATAAATAAAACTTAATTTTGTTTTGGCACAAAATCGTGGTCTAGAATTTTCTTTAAAGTATACATAGACGGTTTTATATATATGACTATAAGACATTTGCTTTTGTAATTTCAACACACGCACTATTTACTTTTGTTCTTACACCTTATTTTACAATATATACCACATTCTCAGTTGCACTGAAACATATATTATTACCTAAAAATATTAATCGATCACTAGCCAACATACAGGAGCCTAGATTATCCAAGAAGTCCGTACTAACTAGTTTACCATTTGAAATATATTTCTGTAGAAATTTATCTGCTAAAAAAGATGTAAAGGGACCGTCTTGTGATTTTAAAGCCCAAGTTAGTGCATTCCCTAATCTGCCTCGTTTCATGGAAATCATTCCTTGTGCTTTACATATACTTTGAACTGAAATATAATATACTGTATTAAAATCGTTTAACCTAATTGAAAGTGGGACAATGCAATACTGAAATATTTGTGTCTATTTGCACAAGATATAAGGCCTGTTCTAACAGTTGTCAAGAACTGATTCAGAACTATTAGAAATGTTTGACCAACACTGTCTAACGTTGCATTCGCCGAAAGTACATTAACAACTGAACTGATTTAATAGTTCTGGACAGTTCGGAATCAATTCTTGCTGTTGTTGGAACAAACCCATAAAGTGATGCTAGTGGTTAATGTGTAACTTTACTAATTTAACTTTTTTAAATAACTTTAATTTAGTTGCTATCAGATTCATATTTGGCACATATACTAGATAGATTAAACTGTATTGTGTTAATTAGAGATAAGTTTCATTAGGTGATGTTAGAGGGCAGTTTACCTCCAAATTTAAATTTCACAATCTGTAACTTGAAAACGATCACATTTTGAACAAAAAAAATCCTTATTAACTACCATCCCAAAGCAACGCAATATTGCAGTCGCTATGAATTTTTCACCGAGAATTATGCAATCTCACACTAGCGGTGGCTTGATATTTTTATAGATATATTTTATGAAAGAAATCACAAAATATATAGAAGGCCAAAAGCCTTTACATTAGGCACCTAAAAATAGTCAGAACAGCCGGTCAGGTGATTTCCGGGCCGGTTGCCACGTCGTCGGTTTAGAACTCTTGACGTTTCAAGAGACATATCGCTCTTCTTCAGAAGTTACTCTGAAACTGGAGATCTACTGGTCGTCGCACAAACTGGACAGAGAAGCTTGGGATTTAGTGGATAAACTAACCACGGAGAAAGCTTCTTGCAAAGGAGAAGAAGCTACCGCCAAGCAAAAATCCAAAATTGAGATGATAAAAGATCAATTCCCGAAAAAAGCCAACTTAGACAAGTCCCGAACCATCATCAACCCTGCATCCATCCACCTGGATGAAGACACTACGGAGGTTTGGGGGCTATGGCCAAGGGTCTGAACTTTGCCATAGCCCCCAAAACAATCCCAAAGGAGAAAATTATACGTTCTCTGGAGACCACGTGCCGAAAACTACCAGCAGATGTGGCTGAAGTGAGAGCCGACTCAGATTACATTCTACGAACTGCTAGGCCTCCTAAACCTAACCTGAACCGGAGGGAGATTCAAGCCCTCAAACAGCTTCAGAGGAACGAATTAATAACAATACTGCCTGCCGACAAGGAGAACGCAACAGTAGTAATGGACACTGTTGACTACATCGCCAAGGTGGAAAACTTATTGATGGATCCCATTTACAAGAACATCCGAAACAACCCGGTTAAGAAAGTCGAGAAGAAGGTAGCCGCTGCAATCCGATCCTCAAACATACCTAAGGAACTATCCAGGACATGACTGACAGGAGTTTGATCCAAACCGACTCAAGGACACCCCAGCTGTACTGCTTGCCAAAAATTCACAAACAAAATATTCCCCTTCGACCAATAGTGAGTTCAGTAGGATTAGCAACTCACCCCCTGGCCCAATATGTCACACAAAAGGTAAAGGATTTAGTAGGGAGGACAGAGCATCACGTCAAAAACGCCGAACATTTTCTCATCAGGATTCTAGAAATTAAACTTGAACCGGAAGATATCCTAGTAAGCTTTGATGTGACTTCTCTATTTACAAAAGTACCCGTCAACGAGGCCCTGGAAAAACTGCATCGAAGACTAATCGCAGAGGATAAGGATGAGACCTTACTAGATTTAGCAAGTGTGCATAAACTCAACCTTTTTTGCTTTCAGGGACCAATTCTAGGAACAGACGGAGGGAGCAGCAATGGGTTCACCGTTATCTCCAGTACTAGCCAATATATACATGGAAGCCTTTGAGAAGAAAGCCCTGGAATCCACAACATTAAAACCTAAGTGCTGGCTCCGATATGTTGACGACACCTTCATCATCTGGCCCCATGGACGCAACACCGTAGAAAACTTCTTGGATCACATCAATGGGATACATCCAGATATACAGTTCACTATGGAAATAGAGAAAAATGCCGCTCTCTCTTTCTTGGATGTGTTGGTTGAGAGAAAACTAGATGGCACTTTAGGACATCAAGTATATAGGAAGCCAACTCACACTGATAGATATTTAAATGCTGAGTCTCACCATCATCCAGCTCAGAAACAGGTGATCATAGATACCTTGATTCATCGAGCCCGAATTATTAGTGAACCCAGACACTTGAAGGAGGAACTGAAACACCTACACATGGCCCTGAAAGGAAATGGCTACACGAAAAGAAATATTGAACGAGCTATCAGGAGAAGACATACGCCCAGGGAAAAAATGGAGTACCTAGCGACGACATACCTACCTTACGTGGAAGGCTGTACAGATAAAATCGGATGTCTTTTGAAGAAAATAAATTTCAACATAGTGTTTAGCACTGTGAAAAAGGTGGCAGCAGCTTTTCCGAAGACCTGCAACAGCGACCATCTCCAGGGCCCCGGTGTGTACAGCATCCCCTGCTCCTGTGGAAAGGTTTATATAGGACAGACAGGAAGGCACATCAACACAAGGTTAAAAGAACCCAAGAGTCACCTCAAAAACAACTACTGGGAAAAGTCGGCAGAAGCAGAGCATAGAGCGGACACGGGACACACGGTGCAGCTAAGTGAAGCCATCATAGTAAGAGAGAGAAGATTTTGGCCCCGACTATACAGAAAAGCTATAGAAATTCATAAAAATCCAAACAATTTCAACAGGGACGGTGGCGTGGATCTGTCCGGTATTTGGAAATGATTCATCCGTGAAAACAATCCACCGGAACATCATGGATCAGTGACCACCCCACCGGAACGTCATGGATCAGTGACCACCCCACCGGAACATCATGGATCAGTGACCACCCCTGATATCAATAGTGCGACGACCAGTACATCTCCAGTTTCAGAGTAACTTCTGAAGAAGAGAGTGATATGTCTCTCGAAACATCAAGAGTTCTAAACCGACGACGTGGCAACCAGCCCGGAAATCACCTGACCATTAATGACAGCCACGGAAGCCTACAAACTAAACTAAGTCAGAACAGCCATTTAGGGAAAAACTTAATGTATGCTGTTGGTATTACTCCATTTTACTCCCAGCGTACAATTGAAATCAAAACAGAATGTTTGTAATTGGACCATAGAAATCATATGTTTTTATGAAGTGGACGTAAAATTTTTACGCATTACACTGGTAACCTCTTGAACTACCATACAGTCAAGACTTGTCCCCACGTTACTACAATATATTTAATCCCTGAAGAAGGTATTAGAAGGGGGAAAGATTTGAATATGACACTGCAGTCGAACAACACATGCACATTAGCCATCGGAGCACCATCTTCTATTTTCATGAAGGGATCAAAAAGCTTCCTATTCAATTTATTTCTGTTGAAGGAAATTACATGGAAAAATAAGAATTTTCATTTGTATTTTCATAAATTATCATTGAATTTGAATGATCCTAACACCATATTTCTGATAAACAATTTCAGCTTATGATTTCCCTGTGAGTAAATACCTACTACTGGCATTACCATCTAAACTACAAAGTAAATTTGCAATTCTATCAATACAGTATGTCTTCATTCTCCCACTTTAAATATTATTTTAAGGAATTCTAATAAAATGTGAAAAACAAAAATTAATAATTATTTATAATTTTTATAAATATTTTATATTTATATGACATTTTAACAAACCTATTTTTATCACTTTGGATGTACGATTAGCAAATAGTAATTGCTATGAATTTGTGATTGTATTTAAGATAGAATTTCATTTAAAGACTGTAACAAGTTTTTTTAAAATATGTATTTTCTTCTTTTTAAATAAAAGAATCTCCAAATGTATGGTTGTTAGATCATACCTATGTGATGTAGTTCCCTATTTTTGGCTTCATAAACTATTTTTTGTGCTTTGGCCTCATTGTCTATATATATTCTAGGTAATAACAGTTCAATAGCAATTATTCCATTGTTTGGGCAATAATCCAAATAACTAAGCCCAACTTGCCATAATGATTTATGTCCCATTAGAGTAACACCATAATCCAGTACAAAAGATTCACGTAATTTTGCTGCAGAACTATAAAATAAAAAGGTCTATAAATTACTTTATTTTAAATAGGTGCATATAAAGCTATATGTAGTTAAAACTAAATATCTTTTAAAATGTTTATTTCATTTCTAAACAGGTTTTGTCTACAATAAGATAAAAAGAAATAAACTGTCATAATAGAGCAGATAGACAAAGGTAGCCACGGTAGCCAAACTGTTGCTTTAATTTTCTGTAGTTTGCCCCTTGTTTTGCTTACTGATAAATCATTTTTTTCCCTGCAAGCTTGAATTCGTTAAGGGCACCATTTTTTAATACAATTTTCAATGAAATTATAGCTGTTTTCTAACACGGAAAATCTATTTTCAGATCTTCTATTACCCTTTCAAAGAAACACCCTGTATATAAAATTGTTTGTTTAATAATACTTACAAGTTATTTACTTCTTTCTCTAAAGTGGACAATCGTCCTGAATGAAACAACAAATCTGTGAAATGACTGACAAACCATCCATTCTCTGTCATATATTGAATTTCTTTTATAACCTACATCAAAAGAAAGTGATACATAATAAAATGAATAGCTAAGAACATTCAGAGTGTTGCATGACTTACTGAACAAACTTAAGGAACAAGTTTCTGAGGTCATTCTGAGTAAAAACATTAGAATATATATGGGGTCAATTCTTCATAGTTACATGTCAATGTTATTCTTGATAATCAAACCTAGTAAATGTTTAAAATCTGTAAACATATGTAACTACTTATTTCTAGTTTTTCTTAAGTTTTGTTGGGTTTTTGCCACACTTCTGAAAAATAATAAAAATTAATTAAATAAGCCCTTGCGCCAAACGGAACAGTCAAGGGTTATTTTTGACTGTTCCGTTTGGCGCAAGGGCTTATTTAATTAATTTTTATTATTTTTCAGAAGTGTGGCAAAAACCCAACAAAACTTAAGAAAAACTAAAATTATGCCACAAATAAATAGCTTCAGACAATACTTATTTCTAAATGTTAAAGATTCATACCTCGTTAACCATAGAGAATTGATCTTATGTATATTATAACTTTTTTACTCAGAACAACCTGAGGAACTTATTCCTTAATTTTCTCCAGTACGTCATGCAACATCACATATAATAAATTATAATTAACAACACCTAATAGGTTTATGTCTGCAGTAGTCTCCAATGGTTTCCAATTGTTTGCAACATATAAATGAGTAAATTACTGTTTCTGCGAGATTTTCAAACTATCATCAAACAATTTGCTGATAGTTGAAATAGGAGTTCTGGCAATACTTGGAAAAAACACTATTTTAAGCCCAATTTCAAGGACTCCAGGGCTAAGCCTCTCTGTTAAAAAAATTTATTTTATTTATTTTTGTTTTACATTATATAAGTACCTACCTATATCATATTTTTATATTTATTTTGTTATAAATCTATTTTCACATGCAACTAATTATTAATTGAGATCTCGAGTAAGCAAATAAATACGTGATTTTTTTAATGTGCTTGAAATTTCACGCTCTCCGAATACGTAGCCCATGCTAACAGAGTTGCTGGCAGCTAAGCGCGGTAAACCTCCAACACGTTCATCTATGAATCTGACAGTGCGCAACCTTAAACAATAGGGATAGCATCATTACACCTGCAAAATCTCAGCACAGCCAACTAGTTGCCATCATCTATCTATTTTTAACATATAAGTTTTTTAATATAGCCATCCTTCTTCTACCACCACACGATCGCCCGTTGTGAACCTGGCAATCTCGGCAGTAATCGGAAATAGAGAAATTCAAACAAAACAAAAACATTGGCCATTTGTCATTTGTTATCTATCTATGATCTGTAATTGCGCGGGTTTCTGTGATTAACGGGTGTTCTTTGTGTATTTTAAAAGTGTTTCTTATGGCCATTTCCACCGTTTGTTTCAAGCTACGCTTACGCTTTAAGGAGCCTTAAAAATATAATTTGCCTTCCACCGTTTACTAAACCTGACATAAAATGTCTAAACTGTCTTAAATATAAGCCCTCAAAATTCTAGGCTTATCTCTTTTAACGATACTTAAAAGTTCTACATAACCTAATTTAATAATTTGATTTTATTATTTTTCCACTGAAAAATAAACAAAAAATAATGAACTATGATGAAAATGATATATTTAATAATGATTTAGATATATTAAAAATAATAGAGTATGGGTTTCCTCGAAAAGTGTACGAGAGAAGTGATCACTTCCATACCATAGATAACTTTTTTTAGAAGATACCGGCTGTATAAAGAAACAGCTGCACATCTTGACCTTAATCGAAGAAGATCTTGAATTTCCAAGTAATATGTAAACTAAAAGAATCACTGATAAAATTACAAAAAAAATACATTTATTTTTAATCTTTAGTAATTATTCTGTATCGCCAATAAAACGGACTTTTTTTTTTCAAAAAAGTTTTTTAATGATTCTGCTGTTCTGTGAATATTATTTGGTGACAGTGAGTTAAATTCACCTGCTATCATTTTTCTTGTACAGACATTATCGGTTTTTTATTCTCCACCGTACTTTTATAATTTGCTATTATGTTAATTAGTAATACTTTTTCTTCATTGCTAAAATTTGCCAATTGTGGTTTTTTTGGGAATTATTTCCATTATAAATCCTACCAATTCGAAAACAGAACTTAGCAGAACAACATAAAGTCAGAACAGTGAGAGTACAGTGTCACACTTTTGAGGTTAAGAAATAGTCATGAAGCTAACAACTTGTGCAAAAAACCGAAAAATTATGAATATTGGCTTTTTAGGTAGACTTTACAAATGAAACTTAATAATTGTGTGGTGGAAACATTACTATTTTAAATTAGGCCTAAAATTTTAACCGTCATTAGTTAACTACACTTAAAAGGCAATGCGGTGAAAATGGCCATTAAGAATTCGTGTTTGACAAGCAATCTTTTACATTTTACTGGTACGTATTTGAATCTTTACTTAAAAACTGAGTGCTCAAAATGACAATAATGTCAACAGCTTCTCTAGTTTCATGGACATTGTAGATTATTTTCTATTAATTTTCATACTCTCAGTTACGATAAAAAGCTGATAATTTAACAAAAATCTAGACCAACACCTTCTTTGCCGTCTTTAATTGTAGTAGGTGAGAAACAAAATAGGAAATTTAATAATAATAATTACAAAAAAAACGACTGGTTAACCGCATCAACTATTAGAAATCAATTATTGTGCTGGCAATGTTTGTTATTTACTAATGATGATTTATCAGTTTGGGGTAGGGTGGGTTTTATTAATTTGGAAAATATAACGCGAGGTCTCAAAAGATATGAAAAATCTCAGGAACATATTTCATCATGTATTAAATTTGAAATACTGGGTCACAAAATAGAAATACAAAATTATAATGAAAAATTCCGTGAAAATAGGGATATTTTACATAGATTAATCGATGTAGTCATATTTTTATCGTCCAAGAAATTTCTTTGCGGGGCCATGATGAAAAAGTGGATTCTTCTAGGGCTAATAGAACTACCGGCGAACAACCCACTTAAAAAAATGTAACGCACTCATGGCACTACCTCAAAGGTGGTGAGGAATTGTACCAGTGTGATTATAAAACGATAGTTTGAGGATTTTCACTTCAAGCCAAGCAAAACATCACGAGCCGCTACTGATTCTAAGGCTCCGTGTTTTTATCTATTAATTTACTACATTTCAAATATTTTAAGTTACTAATGATTTTTTATTTCATACATATAATATTTAGTTAACTTCAATAAAAATATAAAAATTTCATCAAAAGTCGAACCAATCACCATTTCTTGCAGAACAGAAGCCGCGATGGTAAGCAAATAGTTACACACATGCGTAACAAAAACAGTTCGTAACCTATCAGAAATTTACTGCAGAAACAAACCTAATAACAACCTCGGTATGTGAAATATAAATATTGTGCATTCACCAGATTATAAATTTTTAATTAAAATACGAAAGACAATTTACTAATTCCCATGAGCCGAGGTCTAAAAACGAGTGCTAAAAGGAAGACAGAGTGCTAGGCACTAAACTAACAGTTTTTACCCTCTATATATTTTTTATAGAAATTAATTGGATAATTCAATGGTTCATAAGCAATAAATATGTGATTTTTATTACTTACCTGAAACATATCAAATTCCATGGCAGCTAGAAGAACTCTATCTAAATGTTTTAAATGATTTTTCATCTGCATTTTTGTTATACTGTGTTTGGCAAACTGTCCCAGTTCAAACGACTTTACTGTTGGCTCTGAATAAAATAACCATCCAGCCAGAAATTCATACCAAGTTTCACAGTTATCTTGCACTTCTGCCCATGCATGTTCATCTCCCACTACAAGCTATAAAAATTAAAAATCATAACTGCAAAAAACTAATTTATTAGAATAAATATCATAACTTGCTCTGATCAGCAAAGAAGTTCAATATTTTTATGATTGTTGGCTTTTTTCTAAAAATTAACAGAACGAAGTTTTAACTTCGATAGTTATTAATATTAATATACGAGGTGTGGCAATAAGTCAGTCTCCCTCTAACTCTACACAACGACTCCACCGTTGCTTCCACAATTGGAAGCACCCTTGGTAATCCTCCGCAGTCTACCCGTTCAGCACCACGGTTATAGTTTCTTTGACCTCCTGTACGCCGCCATTATGAGTTACCTTGAGGTGCGACTTCATCTTGAGGAATAAAAACAAATCGCAGGAGGCAATATTGGGGCTATAGGGTGGGTGCGGCAACGTTGGAATGCCTTTTTTTGCCAAAAACTTTTGCACAATGAACGGGGAAGGGGCCGGCGCGTTGTCGTGGAGCAAGATTCAGCCGTTCTCAGAGAGTTCGGATCGTACACGAAAAACGCGGACCCGCAGCAGCCACCGCCGTCCAGTCACTTTCTGGCCAGCAGGAACATATTCACGATGAATGATGCCGTGGATATCGAAAAAAGCGATCAACATTGCCTTCAGTCGTGACTTGGCCGCTCTCCACCCTTTTCCACCCACTGCTAACTTTTTTTACGGGTCTCCACTCGTCTCCATACACCACCTGCAATTTTCGAAGGATTTCTGAGGGTTTTTCGCCAGATTTCACTAAGAATTGAATCACAACACGTTGCTTGTAATTTGACTCACTCATTTTCACGACGCCATTAAAAAAGTTACTTCCAAAAAATACACATAAAACACAAACCAAATGCGCCATCGACTTCAACCTTGGACTGAAACCAAAAGGAAGGTCCCCCCCCTCTCTAGAAAAACGTTGACGAACGATGCAGGGTTGCCAGTTTCCGAGTTATAACTAAATTCCCAGAACTTAATTGAAACACCTCGAATAATATATATTAATATCTTGCAACATTTTTTTTTTATTACTGCATATTAATTTAAAAACAGTGTAGGCAAACTCTGAAGGCAAATATTGAAATGATTGCTTATCATTCAGAAGGTAAATCTTTTTTACATGAAAAATATGAGGAAATAAGAATACCTATTTAAAATAAATATACATGGAGACACAAAAAACTTATGATGCTTTAGTTATTGATAGTGACACCCTCTACCAGTTACCTGTGCCGGCTGGTGAGATTTCATGATACTGTCACGGAATTTGCCCCACTCACACCCAAATCGACAACTGTGGTACCGCGAATTACTAAGATTGCCCCTACACGATTCTGTTAAACAAACAAAAAGCCGTGGATCGAGACGGGACTAGAAAATTTGAGAAACGACGAGAAGCGTTCGAGAGATGCTAGAAAATAGATCTAGAGATGCTAGAATATACCTGGAATATTCGTTGGGTCTATAAAAGAAAAATAAACGGCCGATTAAGTTAGTCTTGTATAAGTCTTGTATTACAGTCTGAATTGAAGTGTTTAGTTGGAGATATCAAAGTGATTTAGATAGCGATTAATTAAATAAGTGTTTAGTTGAGTTCTAATTAGTGTTCAGTAGTGTACTGAGTATAGTTAATAAAGAAGTAATTAATTAACGGATTGTTTTTCTGACAGTAGTAGAAAATTCGTATTGGGAAATCCGTGACAATACCATATCTCAATAATCAGACATGGGATCAATAAAAATGGAACTTTTGTAGAAAAAGAACTTTTTTGCAGTTTGTGTTGTTGAAAGTTGAAAAAATTGTGTGCCCACTCTAGGAATTATCAGATTGATTTTCGTAATTCTAGTGAAACATTTTTTTTCCATAAATTAGATGTAATTTCATCGAGGTACTTCAAATATTATTAAAAAGTAATGATATTTGTAGAATTTATAACAATTTGAAATGTTTATAATCTGTTATGAATATAAAATTCAAATTCAAATTAATGTAACTTTAACAAATACTACAATTTTTCGATATACTTAATTTGTAATTCTTTGATAAAATTCATTTAATTTATGGAAAAAAATGTTTCACTAGAATTAAACAAGCCAATCTCAAAATTTCTAGGGTGGGCACACAATTTTTTCAACTTTTTTCGCAAACAGCTAAAACGTTCTCCTTTTACAAAAGTTGTCTATATGACCACTGTACACATATCCTAAAGTTTGGTTTGGGTCCTATATCTGGTTATTGAGATATGGCATACTTTAAACACCACCAGCCGCCACTGCCAGGTACTGGTAATCTATTAGCAAATTTGAATTTCTCGATTCCAGACATTTTCCCATACCAAAATAGTTATGCAAAAGAATCAGAAAAACAAAATTACTTTGACACCCTGTAGATCAGTTAGTGTAAACTTTTGGTATAAGGTAAATTTAGCTAAATCACATTACTTTTATACAAGTAATCCACGTTTGTTATGTGTATCATTACTTATGGTTCACCTTCACCTACATCATAATTATAACAAGTACTATATGAAAATGTATCATCTACACACCTCACAAAATTTTTTAAATTTCTATCAAAGAAGGCAGATATGCCAAAACATGAAAGAGCAGTTGCCAAAAAATAGTACATATAATATTTAAATAATACCGAAACACTATATGACATATTTATTGAAAAATACAGGGTGATTCAGAACTTATCTAAAAATATTTGGAAATAGATGTAAAAAATTTTTTTGTAAAATCCTCATAGTTTCTGAGAAAAAAATTATTAAAGTTCTAGTACTTTCAACCTTTACATTGCTCGGCTACTGTAGTCTCTAGGTAGATGATTTCAAATATCCAATTACTTATCGTATTAACTTTTTTATGATGCAAGTATTTACATTAGTTTTTCAAATATCAAAAATAGCTTACAGCAACTCGCAGTTGATGGGTATCGTTTTAATTTATGGTAAAGTGAAAATGCTTTAGCAGAACGATTTCCCGGCAAACATGTGCAGCTACTTTTACAACGGTTTGCAGTGAGTGCAAGTGTAGTGCATCACGAGCGTGACACGGACAAAGAAGAAGAAACATTTGTGTTAGTTAGCAGAAACTGGGTAAGACGCGCTCAACATTTTGTGACATCAGGTATGTCAAACTATTTTACTAATTAAAACCACAAATTAATTCTATTAATAATTAATAACAATAGTTGAAATAGTTGAATTTGCTGCATTAAAATAGGTGTTGTAAAATGTAATTTATTTCTTTCCTTGGAAATTTCCGGTCGCCAATTATACACTTATCAGGTTTTACAGTGAACCAGTTTCCAGTGCCGTGTGAAAGTGTATTTTTAAATCATTTTTGAACTGCTCTTTATTTTTAGAAAATTGTATTTGTAAAGTCCCCTGTACATTCAAAAATTTTTTTAAGTTAAGTTCTGAATCACCCTATATAAAAATTCTGAAAAAAAAGTATGTAGTTTATTTTAAATACAATTTATGAAACTTACCCTCATTATTAAATGCAAATATCTCTCAGAAACAAAAAGTTTTGCATCTATTTTCGATTGTACATCAACTGTCCACTGTCGCCATTGTAAATTAAATTCGTTTATGGAAATTCCACTTACAACCTGAAAAAATATATACCGTTACGCAAGCTCACCCACCTTTTTAGTTTTCTAATTATGTTTCTGATTGCTTTGAAATTTATAATTTTTGTGATAACTTTATTTTGACGTTTCCTAGATATATTCAATTTGGTTCTTGAAAACAGGTAAATTTTCAAGAGCCCAAAAAATATATATAAGCGGATTGGAATGCGAATGTCAGAAATGTCAAAATTGTGTGATATAATTTTGTAAAGATTGTATGTAATTTAAGACCCTGTTATAAATAGGTATTTAGACAGACGTATGTGTCAAAAAACAATAATGAAAAAGTGAAAAAATAAAAATTCTTTTTATACAAAACATAAAAATAACATAGTGTACTATGCATACACAGATTTACAGCTGACTTATGAGAAATATCTGACAAGTAATCAGATGTCAAGCAAGGTAGGAGGTGATCAAGCGTCAGTAGTATCAGAGACGTCTCTTATAATGCAATGACAAATAAGCAAAAATTCAGTCAAAGTCATTTTGGGCACAACTTAAAAAGGTACATGAAGACCTGCATATCGATGAACATGACAAAATTGAATATTTATTACAAGCAACTGTGCTAAATAGTAGAGCTAGAGCTTGTTGGGAATTTTCCTACCATGGGAGGCAATTACAGTAAGATTTAGGTGTGTGGTAGCCTAAGCTGTAAATAATATTGAAGTGTGCTCTCTTTGTTTAACAACTAATTCTGGGATATAGAACATCAGAATAATTGCAAAAGTTACTTCAATGAAATGTAAATGGGTACTACAAAAGACAATACACAGCACATTTGATTAATATTCAGTTTTGTTGCATAAATTGTATAAATATTACTGATTCATATTACAAGGAAGAGAATGCAAAATTTAGGCCACACATTCTAATACTTATTAAATATAATGAGCGAAGTAACTATTAAAAATTACTTGATATCATAAAAATAGGGACGAAATAAAAACTGCTAATGAAACATCTGAGACAAATCTTCTAAGAAAAAATAATGAGGAGAAAAGCAGAATTAATCACTTAGAAATAGATAACAATAATTTAAAAGAAGAAGTGGAAAGAACAAATATATAAGAACAATAATATTATATTTGGCTGCAAATATCAAGTGGAAGATTTATCTTTTGACTTTATAACAATTTGAACTCTTTTAGAATTTGAATTTTTACAGTCTAGAATATAAGGAAGAAAATTAAAATAGAATTCATTACATATCTGAAGAAAACATATCTCTTACAACATTGCTGTAAACTAAATAATGTAGTTTCTTGAAATAAGATAGATTTATGTACACTATGATAAAATAAGATCGCAAATTAGGGCACTTGACTGAACTTTAGCCATAACTTCAGAAAAATACTCCGCAATACTCTCTCTCATAGAATCTTATTTACTCCAAGAGTTATTATGTGTTTGGCAGCCTACCGCTTAAGCTATTACTATAGTTTGAACTAAAATTTTCGTAGACAGTCAGCTTCGAAGTTTGATGCAATTTTTACAGAATGAAGTAGTGAATGAATAGAGAATTTCTTTGGCACCAGAAAATTTTGACTTTTCAGGATACTCCTTGTTTAATAATCCTAAGTCTAGAATTGATAAGAGAATTGACAAGTCAAATATCAAAAATCAGTGTAGATAATTGGAATAATCAACAGATAAATGAAGTTTAGTGTTTTATGGTTAGTTATCTGACAAAAAAGTGTCCTGCCCATCTATGTTTTAGTGATTTTTTCACGAGACATATACCTATCATGTGTCTTAGTTACCTTTGAATAAAATCACTGAAACAGACAATATGAATTCTAGTACGAGGTGCAACAAAGCTACATTTAGCAGCCATTCATTACTCCATGCCGGACTGAAAAGACACAGACATGAAGCGTTCTACATAGCGGTAGACACCATTGAAAACTATCGATCTCTATCACAATTCGATGAGAACAATATATTGCAAACACGGAATTTCAAGAAACAATTACTCTGCAGGCTAATGACCGGACCAGTATTAAATTACATCTGAAAAACCTATAGTAAACAGCTAAAGTAACTCACCAACAGTCCACCAGACATATACCGGTTTTGAGCTTATTAGCTCTCATCAGTATGCCATAGGTGAGGCAACCAACGAATAACTCTAGCTGTCTAACCTGACAGAAAGAACCATGAGGATGCGAGCGGTCATTCGCTACTCTATGTCATACTGACAAGCCACAGACACGAAGCGTTCTACGTAGCAGTAGGCACCATTGAAAGCTATCAACTTCTATCATCATTCGGCAAGAACGATATTTTGCAAATACAGAATTCCAAGAAAGCACCATCATTGATTGCGTTTTTTCTTTAAATCGGTATTGAGCCAAATGACAGAGATTTTCTCAGATTTTTGTGGATAGATCAGAATGGAGGACATACTGTCATAGGTGTCCATTTATAGTAGGGAAAACAATTGAACACCGTCTTGCTTGTTGCTTGGAAGTGTGTGGAAAAGCTGATTTGAGTTAGCATTCCCATATTAACAACTTTGAAGAATCGATTGTTTCTGTACTCGGTTTGAAGTGATGTCTAGGATGAGACACTTTAAAGATACTTTTGAGTACAAAATGAAATTGATTTAGAAAATGTAACTGTGACTAAAAAACTAATTCTTTCAATAGCCTAACAACTGTTTAATCCAATTTGATTTACTTATGCAACTTTAACGCCTAATTAATGATTACGAAGTCGTTAGAAAAAGAAGTTACATTGGAATGAAGCAGTCGATGCTGATATTGAAGACGTGGTGAGGGACCGTCAAGGGACTGAAAACATTCTTGACAATCAACATGGAAAAGAAACCTGTGATAATGAAAGTGCGGGAGTGATTTCAAAAAGCAGAGTGCCTGATAAAGTTATGCAAATTGGTCGGATACTTTGTTTGCCTTCCACATTTTTATAATGTACTTTCAATTATATTATTGATATTTTTCTTCTTTGTTTTATGAGTCACGTTTATTTTAAGAACCCTGTTAGTGTTTGAGACGTAGGTGACAAATAAAAAAAATTAAGAAAAGGTTTAGAAAAATACGAATTGTCTTTAGACAAACATAAGATTAACGCAGCTGTTTGATTTCCAACAAGATATGTTTGACAGTTGCGCATTGTAAGTATATTTTTGTTGTGTGTAATATTTTATTTTCACTTATAAATTGTGCCTAAACTATTTTCGGACATTTTGAAGTCATAAATATATTGAAAATTGCCACCAATTGCAAGTGAGGGATAATTTTCTAAAAATAGTCATGAACAAAAAAGAACTTACTGTTTTTGTTTGTTTTAATTTATATATGACCATTAAAAACTTAAGAATAAAAAACATTAAATATCAAACAAAATAATCTATGTATATATAAATTTCACAAAAAACTATCTATTAATTTGAAATTACAAATTCGAGACATTTAGACTTATCAACTGAAAATAATTGCATGTAGAATATAATATTATTTATTATATAATTACTATGATTCTGTTTGTTTTAATTTAAACAGGGTGATTCAGAACTTATCTAAAAGAATTTGGGAATAGATGCGTCATGAAAAATGGAGTCCATATAGTAAAAAAAATTTGTATAAAATCCTTATAGTTTCTGAGTAAAACATTGAAGTTGTAGTATTTTCAACCTTTACACCACTGGGCCATTGTAGTCTCTGGACAGGCGATTTCGAATATTGAAATGCGATTATTTTTTGTAGGCACTAAAGTTTTTGTGACCTCAGTGTTTACATTACTTTTTCAAGTGTCAAAAATGGCTTATAGTATTAACTCGGAGTTGATGGATATCGTTTTAATTTAGTATGTGAAAATGCTTTAGCAGAACGATTTCCCGGTAAATATGTGCCAAATGCAATTACTTTTATCGCGATGTACAGTGAGTGCAAGTGCAGTGCAACTGCAACACCAGGAAAATTTGAAACCGAATCCTGGAAGAGATGGAGGTCCAGGAGTTCCACGGCCTATTGCAGCGGTGTGACTTATCATATACGAGACTCAATTATATCCGTAACATGTACAGTATGTTCAAGCATTAACACCAAGCGATTGGACGAGGAGGGCCGGTACCATGGCCTCCATGGTCTGCTTACTTAAAATATTTGGATTTCTTTTTGAATATTTAAGAAAATATGAAAAATGAAGTGTATCACACTGAAGAGAATACATACTATTGATGATTTACGGAAACGTATAATAGTTGCCGCCAATAACTTATGAGTTCAATACGAACAATAAGCAAAAACATTTGTGTTAGTTTGTAGAAACTGGGTAAGACGGAAACAGAATATTATTGTAACATCAGATATGTCAAATTATTTTATTAATTAAAACCACAAATTAAATATATTAATAATTAATAACAATAGCGGCAAAAGCAGTTAAATTTGTTGTATAAAATCGGCGTTATAAAATGTTATTTATTTCTTTCTTTAAGCATTTCTTTCCATTTTTTGTCCGGTCGCAGATGTGTATTTTTAAATCATTTTCGAACTGCCCTTTTTGATTTTTTCTTTACAAAATTGTATTTGTAAGAGTACACTCACAATTTTTTGTTTAGACAAGTTCTGAATCACCCTGTATACAAACCTTTAAAAACCCAGGAATAAAAAATAATTCAAATATCAAGTTCTGTCAAACAAAATGTCAATATAAACGTCAAAAAATTTCCAATGTAATCACAAATTACATGCAGAAATTTTTAAATCACCATGGCAAGTAACGATATAAAATACAAGATTCTATTTGGTTAGAGTCATGAATTTTTAAAATTATTCCAAGCTACAGGTGAGAGATAATTTTCTAAAAAATATTCATCAACTAGGAAATATTTTCCGTTATTAATTTAAGACCGAGGAATATTTAGTAAAAAAAAAAAATTCACACTAAACTATTGACTTGAAGGCAGAGATAGAATTTTCATTATAACCAGTATTTTTGATATCTAACATTTATATGTGAAAATTGGAAAAATGTATTACTTACGCTGTAAATTGGCATAGCTCGTAAAACTTGATCAACCAATTTAAAGGCACTGCTGTCAGATGCAGAATGTTGTCTCAGTAAAGCCCTTACTACGTTAACTCTTCCTTGCAGCAACGACCCAATCACAGTTTTCCAGAAATCTGGGTTAGATTCAAGTCCGACTAGGTCTCCTCCAAGCATAACTGCAGCATTTCTTTCATATTTCGGGAAATGAAAACGAACCCATTCTAACAGATACGGTAGAATTACATTTCCAGGTATAACATCAATAAACAAAATTTCACATAAATGCCAGATACATTCCACCGAGTAAAATATTGTTACATAGTTTTGAAGTTCTTCTTTATTTTCAGTTTTAGTCTTCATCATTTCATCTTGCAAATTTTCTAAACATGCTCTGATAATAGAACGATACTGTCTACTAAATTTCAATAAATCTAATTTTTGTTCAAGGTTTTTATTCACTGCCAAACCTTGTAAAGTTAAAAATACTTCATTAGATTCATTAACAAGTTTTCGAAGAATGGAGTGAAATAATACAATATTTTGTCTTAAATGAAACACCGAAGAAGATATATTAGATGCAAAATGACTAGGAACATCTTTTTGAGAGATATTCCTCTTTTCGTAAGCAAATACCGAAATCTGATTAATTGGTAGCCACGTAGCTGCAATCCCTGATCTTCTGCATAAGTTATCCGGAATTAACTAAAAATATTTGACAATGATATCCGTACATTTGTCTGCATATTATTATAATACTTACAAAGGTTTTTATTTCTCTATCCATTTGTATGTATTTTTTATAGTTTAGAGAATACCTGCAGGCAATTTTATGGTACTTATTAACTTATGTTATCGCATATTCAAATTAAAATGCTGATGATTTATGCATTAAAATCTCAATTAACCAGAAACACAAAATCCAAATAACTACAAAATATAAAAAAGAAATCCACACAACCTCAAAATCAAAACAATTTAAAACAGGATAAAAACGTATATTTTGTGATAAAAACCACATAAAAACCGGCAGTATTTTGTTCTGTTAGTCACTAACCTAGAAAAAATATAGACGATGAGACGGCGCCGTTCCGTTATATAGGTCACGTGACAGGTCCCGCATCGCCTAGGGTCTTACGCACTGAAATGTACGATATGGAATGCGTTTAGTCAATTTGCGCATCTCAATAAAGGTACCAAACCTAGGAGCAGACAAAAGGAGGCACATGAAACTTAGCAATGACATGGATATTTTATTTGCTTTATGTTGCAGTTCTGCAAATATGATGGCTGATTGCAATAGAGCAATCCACTGATCTTTTGAAACAGGTCCAGTGGCGCGGAGTAATGGAACTGATGCGGTTATGTTCGGACTACAAGCATACAAAACAGTCCAAAATACTCGATTACTCGTAATGCAAGTTCGGCAGACTGGGTCCGTAAACTTATTTACTACAACTGTAAACTGTATATGAAGAAGGTACCTAATGGACTAGATAGTAGTAGATTTAGATCTTGAACTGGTAATACGATCATTGATAATATAAGCTACGCTATCAATAGTGTACTTAAGGATACGATTATATATACAAAAGGAACATTTCGTTTCAGCAATATTTCAACTTGCGACTAAAAAAAATTAGATGTATTTTATTATCTATTTTTATATAGAACCAAATAAATAACGCGTTGTAGTAAAAAATATATTAATAAAAAGAAATAAATAGGTATTTTTCTTAAAACTAAAATAAATAATTTCTTAATACATAAAAGTCAACTACATGAATTTGTACTAACGAACAATACCGAATTTGATGCACCGACCTATTCTAGCTCATACCTTGAATAGAGTCGGTCCGGACCACATCCGGACTAGGAACTGGAACTGATCGACGAAAATGTGTGGATCAACCATCTCTATTTCGGGTTTCGCGAAATAGTACATGGCAATTCATTTGAACGAATTGCTTGCCCAATACAGAGTCAATTCACACGATTCTTTTTTAAAAGTTGTTCAAATGAACGACTCGTTCAATCTTTGCCCACCTCTAGAGTTTAACCTAGGAGGTGTAGACTGTGGAGAAAACTCAACTACTATTTATTTCGCAAATTAACTGGTCTATTAGTTTGAAACTATTTAAAGCAAATGACAATATTTATTGGTAATTTCTTAATTAACTTTGTTTTTGTAGGTAAAGTGTACAAGGCAAGATTTTGTAGACAAGTGTACATTTCAACATTACTGCTAAGAAAAGTTGTAGCAAACTTTCTAAAATAATGTTGCAAAGTTTTTGGCTGAAAATTATAACTTTGTCACAAATCCCTTGCGAACTTCCTGTAAAAGCTTTTGCAACTTTACAGGTTGGTTTGTAAATTTTGAGCAATGTTGCAGAAATTTTAATTTGCTTAGTGGGCTGTAAATAAAGCCTGCTTCAGAGAACAACGTAGTGTTTCTGACAACATCGCCACCACTAGTTTAATTGCATTAAAATAAAGATTTTATAATGTTGATTTTGTTGGTCATGTTATGTACATACAAATGTTGCTCCTCCGGATAGTTGAAGTTGGAAATCTTGCACTTCACTCGGCTTCAACAACGATTAATTAATTTCATTAGCTGAAAATCACGTGACTTAGTGTTGCTGGCAAGATTACGTCGTTCTCTGAAGCCGGCTTAAGAGTCACTAGACTGTTAAGATATTTCGATTAGTACGAATCGAATAAACGGAATTCGAACCCAGAACCTCTTTCGATTTGGCAGTTTTACGCACGCAAACAAGCATTTACCATTTGCTTACTCAAAAACTTGAAACCTTTGAATTGAAACACATATTCTAGTTCCTTATATTTGCTATTTGCCTGCGTTTGACGTTGACGAGCATGTGATTTCCGTTTTTCCCTGACATCTACCCACAAAGTATAAACTACATACTTTGTGCACCTACTTTGATAACCTAACTTAACTATTAATATTTAACAAAACGCGAACAAAGTACTCATAACTTTGGTTATGAATTTGATCTTCGATTTATCTGTGACATGCAAGTTCTAAGATCCCTGCTGCATTTAATAACCATTCCGGCTTAAAACGCAGTGCTTAAAACTCACATGATGATTTCGATTTATATGCACTTAGAGCGTGTAGTACGCACTGACATAACGCAAAGTTCGATGCGGGTGCTATCAAATTTTGCCCGGAATACTTCGAGTGTGCAACTAAATCCAATAAGCATCAGATTTTAATGCACATTTCATAACCTTATCATTTGATATGTAGCAACCAAAATTAAAAGTGCTTGGATATATTTGTCAATAATTATATAAGCTACCATAAAAATGCAAGAATGTGCTTTTCAGTTATTATAGTTTTTTTCCAAATTTGTTTTTTGGGTAGAACACTGTTTTTTTCAAAACACCCGTTTTTCTGCTTAAGCATGTTTTTTACTAAAAACAAAACAACTGGTACATACAAGCAGTGCTTAAATAAGTCTAATTATTGATTTACTACATCTTTCGATGCACTACTAATTCCGTAAATATATTTACTATATTATTTCTTTATAATTATTATTAATAACATAGTCCTCTTCACATGAGCTATCTGACGAAGAAAATAAGTTATCTAGTATCTAGAAGTATTACATTAAAGAAATCTTCTACTACCGCCATTTTTAACTTGGGCTTGTACTCAACCATTGAGATTAAACTGACTATTTTCTCAATGCAAGAATATTTGCAGAATTCGGTGCGAACTGACTTTTAAATCGAACTTTCAACCAGCAGAGTGCGCAGTGCGCATTAAAAATGTAAATCGAACACAGAGTTGGATACAATGCGCACTCATTGCAAAAGTTCATGTAAATCGAAATCGTTATCAAAATAAAGTACAGCTGGAAACTGTCAACCTCAACTGTTAGCACTGAAATGTAATTTTATATTATGATGACTGGAATACTCGAAAAGCTGCGTGAATGGGATTACTCATGATCAGCGTCATATTTGTTTTGTGCCTCCTAGCAATGGCGCAGCAATAAAGATTTAGCTGATTGTAAATTGAAATGAAATTGAATTCTGAATATGAAGAATTATTTGATGCTATATGCTGGTTAATTTTACAGTCCCTTATAAAACATGACATGTTCCAACAATAACACCCACAAAAATACATAAAGAATAACACTAGCGAGATACAAAATAAAAGAATGTTCTGGTTAACTACACTGTACGCCAATGACGTGTTACAAACAAAGTAATGGGAAATTAAGAACACAATTCATATCGTACGTGCAGATGGTGGTCTCTCTCGCACCCGCACATACATAACCAATGAATAAGTATTTCGTTGCTGAGTTTCATGTGCCTCCTTTTGTCTGCTCCTAGGTATGGTGCCTTTATTTGGATGCGCAATGGAACTAAGGCCCGTATTCATAGTTCGCCCTCAAGGGTGAGTATGAGCCTGAGGGTCCCTTACGTATTTCATAAACGACAACACGTGAGGTAAGGCAGCAAAACACGCCCTCAAGTTAAGTGTACTTGATACATCCCTTGAGGGTACGATTTTTAGCACAAAACATATGTTTATAGGTTACATTCAGATTGTGTATGCATCTGTTTGTTTTGACTATTGTTTGAAAAACTGTTTTTATTTTAAATTTTTACAATGGAAGAGTTTGATAACTTTTTTGAAGATGAAAATGAGGCTCAAGTTAATCTTCTGGTGCTGGTGTAGCTTTCCGAAGAGCATTTATTAATACTCCATTTTGATATAGATTGAATTACAATTAAATATTACTTTCTATAACAATATAGTTTTTATCATTTTTTAGACATATTTTTTAGAGGATACAGATGTGGTTTATAGTTTTGAAATGAGTAGTAAAATATTTACCTACCTTCTTTCACCCAAATAATTTAAAACAAAATCTACATAACAATACTCTAGGAAATAGTTCATATATATAAACAGTACAGAATGTTGGTCTGGAAATACCAACTATAAATACCTAATTTATATAAATTGTGATGTTTTAGGGTTTTATTCTTAAAATACTCTTTTCTGCATATAAAAATTTTGTAAACATTTAATAACTGGTCTATAAAATGCTTAACAAATAATTGCAATGTTATCTCATGACACCTGTACAATTTTCAATGGTACCAAAATGTCTAATAATTGCAATTTAAACGTAATAAATCATTTATTCCCGCTATTTTTAGGTAATGAGATTATATGTAGGAATTTACCTACCTAACTTATATCACAGTATAAGGAGACCAGTAGAAACTCGGGCCGAAATAATAAGTCGCGCATAGCAGCTCGCGCTTTCATTTGATGCTGCAGAGACCTCAGTTTACATCCAACTCTGGCAGTGCGAACATCGGTTATACAGAGCCGTATTAAAGCAATATTTTGAGTCTAATCGAGGAACGAGTCGCTGCGCAGCAGTTAGATGTTTAAATATATCATCTATAAATAGTAATTTAAGTTTCTTTAAATTTCCTAAAGACATAAATAAGTAATAAGTAACCTATAATATACTGTACAAACCAATGATATTTTACTGCTATTGCCTTACCTATTAACTTATTTCTTAAGTATAAATTGGAATATAAATACTTCTCATGAAAGAGAAGTTTAAAATACACATATTTATATTTTTCACAAATACAAATTTTTATTTTAGAGCAAAGTTCTGTGCAGAGGCTTCTAATAGAGAAGATTTATTAGAAAAGCTGCTCAGGATTAGTAATAGTTCATACAAACTATGTCAAATACATTTTGAAAATAATATGTTTTCTAACGATTCGCGCAATAGATTACGCAAAGAGGCCGTTCCAACGTTTCCTGCACAAGACGGCTCATCTTCAAATTATGTAGATGATCATATTTCTTGTAGTCACTATAATGAGAGTAAGTCTCAAAATAAAATAATAAAAAATATTTTTTTTCTAAATTTACATTTTACTGCACTTTTATCTCCAATTTAACAATTTTCGAAGTTAAGTCAACATAATTTTTCTGTTGTGAAAAATACTTGTCTTCTGGTTTACGTAGATCATTTAAGACAAAAAAAATCAAAATAAATTATTTGTCCACTAAACTTCAAACGTCAAATTTTAAATTTAAAAAAATCCCAAAAAATGTAATTATCATTCATAACAAAAAAGTAAGCAAATAAATAAAAATGTTTTGTAGTCCAATAATATATATTTTAAACTTTTTTTTTAAAGAGTCCAAAGAAGTAAATCGAATTTTCACACTGTATGTTAATAGCAATAAATGATAGTACATAATACATGTTGAATTACCCATTTATAACTATATAATAAATTATTACATAATGTGAATAGATATAACGTAAACTTTCATGTGGAATAATTACACTTTCACGCGCAAATAAAAAATTCTTATTCCGGTCCTGATCACCGATTCTGTAAATTCTATCGGATGCGCTATCGCACTCACATTTCGAGTTCACCGCAGAAACTCAAAGCAGTTCAAAGTGCCGACAACGGAGTAAAACTGCTGGTCTACCTATGCTGTGGTTATATTTTAAGCCACTGCCTCATTAATCACATAAATATGATGATCCTTGGAACCAAAAGTGAAGGACTTAGTAAAAAAACTACTGAAAATATTTAATCATAATTTTTTATATTTTAAACATTTATTTCCTGTACCGTGCTTACAAGACGCTGATACTTATTTATATCTACCCGTAAATTCGTTGTACCTTGACATTTATAATAAATCTTATAATTTACAAAATTTATTGGCACAAAACAAAAATTAATTTATAATTCAATACCGTTTATTGACTTGTAAATTGGTTTTAATTATTTTAATTTGAAATTGTTTTTATAATTAGCTGCGTTTTATTATCAATAAACTTAACAACTACCAATTATTTAACTGTTGCAATTATTATATGGTACTTTCCGAAAATCACAACATAGCATATATGTTTTTCAAAAATTTTGGATCACCTTTGGATTTCCAATCCTCTCTATCCAAATATTCCTCACACGTTTTTCCACTACGATAGCATATCTAAGAGGATATTAGGTTAGAAACTAAAATATTTTACGATATTGCTCAAATTACCTTCAAAGAATTTTATCTCCACAATCAGGAACACAGTAAGGTCTTTGAGTCATATTAATAATATTGTCCACACTAACACAATCACAAAATAAATTATTAAAATAAACACACTATCACTCACGCTCTTCCAAACCAAAAACTCAAGCGCCATACAAACAAACGGAACAGAATAATTGACGTCACACGTGCTACCAATCTATCGCTAGGCAATACTAAAAACATGATGTTAAAAAGTACTAAAAATTATTCTTTAGCGCCATCTAACATTTTCTTACGTAACTTAGTCTGGTTCCAGAATAAGGAGTAGGCACAGATAGAATATTTCTATACTGTGGACTAGGTCTGATTTGTGGTTTTTGGGTATGTTCTCTTTTATATTTTGTGTCTGTGATTTTGTGGTTATGGTTCTAATTCAAATCTTTATAAATAAATTAATATGACTTCTAACATATCTAATTTTGTTTTACCGGGTGATGTGATAAGTGATATAAAGTCTATTAGAGGGGTAACAGTTATAGGACCAGGTTTAAGGCAAAATGAAGAAAATCCAAACACGTTGTGTGTAACTCAAGCTGGTAAATTACATTTTAAGGAACCTAATACATACTGGATTGAAGGCAGAAGGCATCGCTATATTCCGAAAAAGGGAGATTTAGTAGTTGGGGTAATAATTAAAAAAATGGGAGATACTTTGAAGGTAGATATTGGCAGTGCAGAATTTGCCTCATTGTCTATGCTAGCATTTGAAGGAGCTACAAAAAAACAGAAACCAGATGTACAAGTTGGGGATGTTGTTTATGCTAAATTATTGAATGCACACCGTGAAATGGAGCCCGAGTTAGTTTGTGTTGACTCTTATTTCAAAGCTGGTAAATTAGGAATTTTACCCAATGATGGATTTTTAATTAATATAAGTTTGAACTTGTCACAAAAATTGCTGAATATTGATAATCCTTTATTAAGAACATTGGGAAAGAAAATTCCATATGAAATAGTTTTGGGAGTCAATGGGAAAATGTGGTTAAATGCAAAGAAGTCAAAGGATATTATTACTTTAGTAGAATGTTTTGAAACAGCGGAATCACAAAGTGATCAAGCTATTTATGATGTTTGTAAAAGGGTCAAATAATTATGTATTAGAAAATTAAAAAATGTTTTTGCATAGAGTTAATTTTTTTGTATAATTTAATGAATTTTAGTAAATATTTTATTTGTGCTATTATAATTTTTAATATAAATATGTTTATAACATTTTTATTATACTTAAAGTTTCTTTATACACTACTTCATGGAGAGAATCATTAAATCAGAATGGAATAATCTAAACTTGCTTTAATAAAATTTTCCATTTCAATCTATAAGATGTCAAAGTAAAAAAATACTTAGATTCAATATTTCAAGCCATTACAAAATCAAGTTTCAGATATGTCTATTACCCTGGCAAGCCAACATCAGCGGCCGCCAAAAACAAGTACTGGAGATTTTGTTGCTAATTTGTACCATCAGTTTCAATTTTGTACCTTGTGCCGTTTTTGAGAAAAATGGTGGCCGCTAGCATAATATTACGCCACGCATTTTTTTTAAATATAAAAAATTGCCTATTCAGCTCAGACAGTCAGTTAAAAATTTGTTGCTGCTTTGCACTCGTCTAAAATGAAAAATAAAATACCGCCGCCAAAAACAAGTGGTGGATATTTTGTTACTATTTTGTTGCTAATTTGTACCACCAGTTTCAATTTTGTACTCGACGAGCAACAAAATATGGTACAAAGATCGCTTTGCTATCGTTGTTAGTTGCGAAGTAATTCGATGTGCCACTAGAGTAATGTTACTCAAGCACCCACCATTTTTCTCGAAAACGGCGCAAGGTACAAAATTGAAACTGGTGGTACAAATTAGCAACAAAATATCCAGTATTTGTTTTTGGCGGCCGCTGATGTTGACTTGCCAGGGTAATAGACATGTTTCAGATGCTTTAAAGGTAAAAACTTTTAAGTTATACTCTACACGAAAACTTTTCTGTCTGCCTTCGTTTGTACAGGGCGAGTCAAAATTAGGTGTACAAAATTTAACTAAAGATTCTTCTCGCCAAAACAAAGTTTTTGCACAAATGAATTTTTGTTCTAGCGTGCCTCCTTACAAAGATACAGATATCCCAAAGGGATGGAAGGATTGTTTTGAAATTTGGTATAATGAATGTCACTGTCACTAGCTGTAGAGCCAACAGAATAGAAAAAGCCAGTGGCGTGGAAAATTAACATTATGATGAACCTTTTAAAAAAAAAAAAACTGTTGCGCCACTGACTAATATTAATACTAACCAGTTTTTTAGATTAATCCATTTTTCCATACAAAAAAATATGTTTACATAAATTTTTTGCTAAAATAAAAATATCAATCAATCTTAGTCACCTCATGGAACCCAACCGACTAGTCCATTTACCATGAAAATTATTATTCAGCCTCTTCATTGTGAGGAGGTGCACCATCTTGTTGGAAGTACATTTGTTGTTTAAAATATTCAACGGAATGTCTTCTAGAAGTTATACAAAACCAGTGACAAAACGTAAACGTTTCTCTCTGAGCATTTCCAGGATGAAGAACTACAACACTTGTATAGTGTGGTAAGAGTGTAATAGCACCCTACAGTTTTTTTAAACAAAACTTTGTGAAAATGTTAACTGCACAGAAACTCGACAGATACCTACTTGTAGTAGGATTCAATTCAATTACTAGAAATGAAAATACATACTTATGTGCAATTTTATTTTAAAAATGCTGGCTCAACACTGGGAAATAGTTATTAATATTAGGGTTGCCACCTGTCCTTACTTGAGTCTATGTGTCCTTCCGTCCTTACTTAGTGAAAATAGTAAAGTTGTAATCATTAGAAAGAAGTGACACGATATGGAAAAATAATTTATAAATGTAATGAGAAAATAATATAAAGGCGGTGTTTTTAATTGTTCAACTCGAGCAAAAATGTCCTTACTTTATAACAATCCAGTAGTAAGCTTTTATTTTTGGAGACAAAAATGATGAATGAATCCTAAATCTGCCATAAAATTATCACATTTGTCAACAGTGTTTCAATAACACTTGCTAGGAAAGCAGCGTAACATTTAAAATTAATTACCTATTTCACAAAAATAATAAATTGCACATTTGTGATTTTTTTTCTTTTATTTTCTATATTATTTATTTAGAAAAGTTTAGTTTTTATAAATTTTATTCGTTATTCTGCACTAATTAATATAAGTATCAAAACATATTCATACAGTAAAAAATAAGGAGCCATTCAAAGTGTCAATAAGCGAGAAAAACAATCTTAATAAATATATTTTAAATATTAATTCAGTCTAATCCTAATTCAGCAGCTTCTTCAGGAGTCAACTCTGGAGACATATTTTTTTGCAACAATTCAGATTTTATGTTATCCCTGGATAAGCCATACTCTTCGATATCTATATCATCATCATCTCTGTTATATATACCATCTCTTATTTTTTTATTGCTACTCTTAGATTTTTTTTCTTGTAAATCAGGTGGAGTAGACAAGTCACCTTCATACTTAATTATATTATTTTGCGCAATTCTCCACTCTAATATTTCTGTGCTGAAGTCATCTCTGTTACCTAATTGGGTAAAACCAACAACTTTATCAACCATTATACTGTTATGTATCAACACTATAGTAGGTATCGTCTTAATTTTCAAATTTTCAGCAAGAAAAGGACATTTTTCTGCATTCAACTTTGTAAAACGAGTTTCAATATGTTTCTTTGCAAGAATGTTTAAATGTTTATCAACTATTGGGCAGCGTGGAGATGTATTTGTATAAAAGTGTATCACTACATTTTCTGACTTTTTAATAACATCAAAAAACATTTTCTCTTCTGCTAATTCTTCGTATTTTCCGTGATCATTACTTAGCCATATTTTCTTTTGCTCTTCTAGTTTTTGTAATTCCTTAATTCGATTTGACCGTAGCTGTTCCAAATCATTTACATCCAAGTTATCAATTTGATCTATAACTGTATCAACTTGCTGTTCAATTGCTTTTGTTACTTTCATTAAGTTTTGTTCTAAAGATGCCATTTTTAAAATTGGTTTCCCTTCCTGCAATTAAAAATGCCAATTCTTTTTTTTTCTGTAAGTATAATGTCCTACCTTTACTAAAATTTATAAATAATGTGTTTTGGAAGATCAATAGTAAATTTACAAAACAAATGGTCAATCAAATTTCTTTATACTAACAAAATCTGACCACTCAGTGTTGTACCAGTATTACCACCATAGAAAAAAGATAATTACCACCCACCTTCACAAACCTCAAACCTAGAAAGAAAAATTAACCACCAAATCACAGTTTATTATACAGTTCGTCGAGTGAAGGTTCCAGAGAGTGTGGCTAAATCGCGGCTAAATGCGCAATGAACACCAATGAAATTCATATGTACACGACGAAGTGCGAGAAATTCTATTTCTTGACAAATCACCGTGCCCCTTGAGCGCGCGAATGTGCGCGGCTAAATGCGCAGTCGTCTAAAAAAACGAAATCTGGGATCTCGATATCAAAGGAGCCGACGTGAAGACGCCGGACTGTATAATAGACTATAGACTGACCAAATTATAGGCGAAAATCAGGAAGTAGCTGACATCTGTTGATAGATTTCGGAACTGCTGTAGAGATAGAGCCACTGAAATGTAATTTTATATTATAATGGAATGCGCTAAAAGCTGCGCAAATGGATTATTCATGATCAGCGCCATATTTTGTTTTGTGCCTCTAGCAATGGCAGAGCAGTAGAGGCTTAGCTGATTGTGAATTGAAATGAAATTGAATTCTGGATATGGAAAATTATTTCGTGCTATATCCCTTATAAAATATGACGTGTTCCAAGAATAACACCCACAAAAATACACAAAGAATAACACTAACGGGATACAAGATAAAAGAAGAAACCGCACTGTACGCCAAAATAATGGGAAATTAAGGACACAATTGATATCGTACGTGCAGATGGTTGTCTCTTTCGCACCCACATACATAACCAATGAAGTATGTTTTTGATGAGTTTCATGTGCCTCCTTTTGTCACGAGAGGCTAAATCGCCCACGCGATACCAACGTTGCCAAATCGTGCAATACTTGGCGCGAGTTTCAAAATATCATTTGAGGTTAATTTGCTTTGTAGTTATAACTTTCTAAAAGTACTCGGTAGCGTGCTATGGTTAGGAGCACAAAACATTTAATTAAGCGGTTCAAAATATCATAAATTTTTTTTTGAGATTAATTTATTTTATGTTTTGTTCTGTTTTATGTAATTAAATCTCATAAAAATAAAAAAACAGATAGGTATAACAAAAAAACAGGTGTTATAGATAGATAAATTTATTTAGTTCGAATTCCAAAAATGAATGTTGAAAAAGTAAGAAGTTATAAAGAACAGTGGAAATAATTAATAATAGCAAAATAAATAATTTTTTTACACATGAGCAGGAAACTAGATTTTTGAGGTCCGTTGGTTCGATTACTGGCTAGTGGAAGATCCAACAAAAAACCACTAGCAGTGCAATGATTCTTTTCGAAAAACAAGGAAATACAAAATTTGGTGATTGCAATGCCCGGGGCGTCAAGCTTCTGCTTCGACGGATGTCAACGATGTCAACTAGAACAATAAGTTAAGTTGCCTGCTGGTGCAGTGTTTTCTTGGATGATAGAGTGGACTGGAACATAAAAACAGAATGAAAACAAAAAGGGATTCATTTTCTGAGGGTAAAAATCTTCTCTGCGAATAATCACGTCTAAACCTAAACTCTAATCTAGCCGATTGTATACAAAACTAAACTAAAATGAGAAACCTAAAACACTTGATAAAAAGGATACAGATATTGTCCAGCGGCGATGCGTGCAAGGTTATTTTCACTTCTCCGGGCATGTGGACAGGGCATTGTCATTTGCAGGTAAATATTGATGATCATTTAATGGTAAAGAAGATTTGCAAATAATTAGTTCTTCAGAAGTACTATTTAAATTTTCTTTAATTATTGCGGTCTGTTCTGCTGAAGCACGTTTAAGAGTTGTTTTTTTTTCCAATACGCTTTTTTTTTGGTGGATACGAATCTTATTTGGGGGTCAATGTGCCTTTTAAGGGAACCGGATCCTTCTCTTTTGTCAAAATTTTTGGTGTGAATGTCCGAAAACTTTGAACATTTTGCAATTTTATTAATAATTGACAAATGTATATTTTGCAATTTCAATTTTGTAATTGAACTGCCATCATCTTTAATTGGTCTATATTATTTGCTGATGAATTTGACAATTTTTGATTTTGTGAAAGAGCTGTTAAACTTTCCGATATGCAACTATCCTTACTATCAATAGAATTAGATTTTTTTCTGCTTTTTTATTTATGCTGTCAAGTATTATGTGAATGTGTTTACACATATTTCTGTTTTCATAAAAAAATTTACAATCACAGGAAAACATATGGTTGCATGCTTCACAAAACAAGCAAATTTGTTCACAACATTTTGTATGAATTAACTGTTGAACACTATATGCTACATTTTCATTTTTTATAATATTCCATCCTCTGTTGTCGTCTAATGTTATTATACTGTACTTACTACCGTTTTTAAGTGCTTCCTGGTGATTTTTGAATAATAATCTATATTTCGTTTATCTTTCGATGTTAACAAGTCTATGAGCTTTAAATAGTCCCCAATATTATCTCGAATAGACTCCAAAATCCTGTAAATAAAAATAGTTGTCAATTTTCTTAATTAAAAAAACGGAAGTCATTCAACAAACAGTAATGTGCGACTGCTAATTTTCAAATTGTTACAAAATTTTATGGATATAACAATGCTGAAACCTGATGGTGATAACGCTTGCGTCTAATCTACGACAATGCTTAAAGCTGCTGACCAGTTTTGGCAAGAGACGGTGAAGCTTCCAGTTACAGAGAGTGTCATGCTGTCATGGGTTAGACGCAAGCAATGACTTTTACCTTTGAGACGCCACACCATTTAACACCTGTGTTGCAATATTTTGTTTTTCTACGTTTGGTAATCTAATGTGTTGAACTTCTGTCTTGTGCCCATAATGAACTTTTTGCCACTCGACATTAATTTTGTCATTTTCCTTAACGAATTTTATTTCACTAGTACATGAATTGCTCATCTTGCAAGATCCTTGGCTTTTCAGCAACCTACTTCTTTCATTATTGTCTATAAGAGTATAGCCTACAACAAAATCATTATAAAAGAAGATCAAAACACATGTACTTATTATTTATATACATATAATAGTTTAATTAACTTACTTGTTTTACTCCTATTACACTTGTAATATACGATTTCTCCGAGAGTACTAGCCTTTCTACTTTTCAATACATAACAGTTATTCTGTATTTCTATACTGGATTTCCAATTCTCAAACTCTGAAATTAAGTAGAAGATATTTTCTAGCTGGTTACATAAAAATAGCTAGTATTAAACAAACCGTTCATATTTTCCATAGCACGGCGCTCTATTTCAAATTTCATTAAATGGACATTCTGCAAGTGCTCCACCAAGTTTTTGACGGTTTTAAACGTACAGCTACATCCTGGTTCAAGACAACAATTACTTAAACTGGTTCCTTTTCCTTCTTGAGAAGAATAAGATACAGGTTCAGGTTTTTTGTTATGTACTTCTCGTAGATGTCTATTATAAGACGATTTTGTACTTAAAACTTTATCACATATAACACACAATAAGGGCATTTTCACTTTTTTTCGAACTAATTTAAAACTGTAACAAACTGTAAATTGTTTATATCAAACACACAAAATATACAACTCATATTCCACTACGTAAGTATGTAGTATATCATATATATCGTGGTGGTATATATTACAGATTATTATCAAAGGCTCTAGAGTACCGTTGAGTGAAAAAAAATTAATAATTAATTTCGACATTCAACATTCAACGCTGGTATATAGTAATAGTATACTCACTACATCTGTATCTGTACATCATACTACCTAACCTCTATATTGAAATTTGGCGCTAAAACATTTCGCAACCATGTGGCAACGTTGGTATCGAGTGGGCGATTTAGCCTCTCGTCCTTTTGTCTCATCCTAGGGTTGGTACCTTCATTTCAGTGAATAGAGCACAATCTATTATAGGAATAGACCGTGGTGGTGAACAACAAATTAAGTTTTATATTATTTAATATTTTTCTATATTTTTTTCTGCATAAATAGTACCACAACAGTTTAAAAATAGTATAATTTTTTTATCTTGAATGAAGAAAAGTGCAGTATCTGCATAAGACAATTTGTAATAAGTCGGGTATGCGGGTCAACAACAAATCGGTTTTCTATGCGTAGGTGTAGTGGAAATTTTTTTGTATTTCGCAAACGCTACTTAAATTTAGTTATAAATAGTGTACAAAAAATGCAAAATCATGCATGCATATTTGCGTACAACGGTTTAAAAATAGTATAATTTTTTTATCTTGAATGAAGAAAAGTGCAGTATCTGCATAAGACAATTTGTAATAAGTTGGGTATGCGGGTCAACAACAAATCGGTTTTCTATGCGTAGGTGTAGTGGATTTTTTTTTGTATTTCGCAAACGCTACTTAAATTTAGTTATAAATAGTGTACAAAAAATGCATGCATATTTGCGTATTTTTGTATTGTGTATGTATTAACGTTCTATATTTACCAATATCTCGGAAAATCTGTGCTGCTCTAGTACTCCTCTTAGTGTATTTTTGATATTTACCTGCATATATTTTCCGTAGACCCGAAACTTTAAGACTCTCTAAATTGAAAATCGTAAAACCGACAAGAAAACACATGAAAGTATGTACCTAGCAAACATTGTTCTATAAAGGATACTCGGTAAATATACCAAGGTTATGATGTGAATTATTTAAGAATGTTTTTAAATCTGTATAACATATTATACTGCCAATTTTCGCCACCACTTAATAAAGTAGATATTTCATGGGGTGGCTGATGAACTAAAGCAGATGTCTGTCTACACCACAGTATACTAAGCATTGCTTAGTATACTGTGTTCTACCGTTGAGTGAATAAGTATACAAGAGCCGCAAGTCCAATGGCCCAAAACGAATTCATGCAGGTTCCCCACCATATTCTACCCCTGGTACCGCACCGTCCACAAACTATAGCGCTGATCTCAAGCGCCGCCTAGGCCGATCTATTTCATTTATTTGAACTAACTGGAATCTGTCCGGCTGCGGCATTGCGTGACTCACTCAACAGCTGCGGCTTGATTCGGAGCCGAATTCAATTTGTTTTCTTTCTTTTTAAGATCAGGTAGAATTTGAATGAAGCAGATTTTACATGTGTATGCTTAATATACAGAGTGTCTCAGGTTTAAATAGCAGGACTTCAGGAATTTTTATAAGATCTCATTTTGAGACGAAAAGTTCCAATATATATATGGGTCCTAAAACGCTTCGTTTGTGAGAAACAGGATGCTCAATGTTATATTTGTTTTGTTTACTTATTTTTTAACTAAATAACCGCTAACAAAATAAATCGTCATGTTGCGGCAAAAGACCTATTGGAGAACAAATAATTTGACACCGAAAATCATCGCATATTGATTGCAGTGGTGGAGATAGAGGAGTATCTATTAACATTTTTATATAAAAAAGTATAGCTGAATTGAAATTTTGCAAATGTTTTCGAAAAATATGAAAGAACATGCAATTTTACCCAGAAAAGTCCCTCTTGTCTGAAGTCAGTAGGACGTGAAGTTTTGAAGAAAAAACGAAAATACAGTTTAGAAGTCAAATAATAATTTTTAACATTGTGTTACAACTAAATTAAATAGTTAAAAAATTAGGTTAAAATTGTTTTTAATTAATTAAATAGGAATAAATAAAAAAATAAATAACGAAAATCATATTAAATCAAAGTAAATATTCGAAATGTTTACTCATTCTAAAAGATAAGAATTTTCAATTTTTGGGACTTTGAGGCTCTATATAAGAACATGCAACGACATAAATTAATGAAATTTTGGGTATTTGGGTATAAAAAATATCTCCTGAAATAGAGGAATTTTGGAAAAATATTCAGACACGTCGAGTTTTAAATTAAATTTGCCACTTTTTGAAATAATTAAAAATTGTGTACAGTGGCGTATCATTGAGCAGGAAAAAAATTGTTTTTTCTGGAATATAAAAAAGCTTTTTTTTTCTGAATATGGCGCCATAAAAATTTTGGTAAGTAACGTAAAAAATCGAGATAATTGGAGATTCACGATATCGTATCATAATTATTATTGTATGACAAATTATCAAATTTTGATACAGAAACTATTTTAATGCCTACTACTCGGCAATGAGGACTTTAAAATCAAAATATAGCTATTAGCCTACAGAAAAATTATAGATAATAATTCAGTGTTTTGATATCTTGAAATTTCAATTGAATTTATCTCGAAATTTTTCTTAAATAGCCTAATAAAAATTTTATGATACCATATTAAAAAAAAGCTCTTTCATATTCGAGAAAAAAAATTGGAGTTGCCATTAAAAAAAATACTGCTCAATGATACCTACCTGTCCTTAATACTTCATCATTTCAAAAAGTGGCAAATTTAATTAAAAAATCGAGGTGAGCATTTTTCCAAAATTATATTATTTCAGGAGATATTTTTTATACCCAAATAAAAACTTTTTATCGACACTGTATATGTGAAAGAAAGTTAAAACTTGAAAACCACAGATTAATGAGACAAATCTCACCTTTTTCAATAAACTGTATGGGAATTGCATTTTTAGTTAACAATTTTCTGTTATTGTTTATTATAATATAGTTCTGAGAAAAATGCACCTCACAAATTAATTTATATTTTAATTCATTAACGTCCATTAGAGCAATACATAAATTACCGCAATTTTTTTGCCACTCCTGGGCACGTTTACCGTCAGTAACTGGAAATTTAAAAAAACTTATTCCTTTGTTTCGTCTTTTATTATTTAAACAGTTTTTATAAACACAGTTGTGATTAGCTGTTGTCATGATTACAAAAAACACTACTACAGTAGAAACTAAAACTACAGATCACACAAAACTGTTTTCTAATAACAGACGAGCGATCGATGTCACTCCCTCAACTGATGGCAGCAGACTGAGAAATCTCGGGCCCAATTCTCCAGCAGCGCCATCCAAATCTCGAGCCCAGCATAGCAGTCGTTTATTTGTACAGGGATGCGCCTCTATATAAACTTATTCACTCAACGGTTCTACACAGTATTTTGACAACTTCGGACTAATCACGGTCCATGCTCTATTAATTACTTTCGAGATATTTTGTCTTTATTTACGGGATTGTAATGTCATCTGGCCCTAATCGTATAGCAATAGACCGTGATCACGCTCTACTCCACAGAATATTATGTACCCGCCTAAAAAGCCGATCCCCTAAGTAGTCCAAGATATCTTATTGTATCTCAATCCGAACCATTATATCAGAATCTGAAGGGTTGCGAGGCTAGAAGCATTTAGGCATTTACGATATATATGCACACTATGAATTATTTGTCTTGCATTAAAGTTAAAATAATCTTTTTAAGTCCTAAAAATACACTTTCATCTTAAAAGTGACATAAATACAAAGAATTACACCATAAAACGCAACAACATTGGCAATTAAAGGCATTATAATCTTTAGCAATTGTAAACAAATTGTTAAAGCTACTTCACATTATTAGATTAAGCCATGTGATTTTTTCTTTTGATATTTACATTTGATCTAGTCATAGGAAATTAGTAGTTAGTTACCTGTTTACATCAATTCGATAAAGGACTAATTTTTTAAAATAAAATGGAACAGAACAATTAGGAATCAGATACACGATTCAGATTTTAAAAATACTTATGGTGGATACTGAGATTACTGAGGTTTTTAGTGGCGGTATTTCCAGGTATTCTCGTCACTGATCGACATAATTTTCTACTGTTACTTAACTAAATCACTGCTTTGTAAGTACGTAAAACATTTTCACATCTGTTTACCTAAATGTTATTGTTAGAAACATTAACAGCTTCCATCATAGAAACTATGACGTTTAGAACCACACAATTTATATATATGATTCATATGATTGGGGGATTCAGCCATAATGTCATTAATTTTAACCACGTATTCGGAAGGCCTAATACAGAAAATCGAAAAATTTTATTTTACAGGGACTCATAATATAAACAAATCACTCTATAACCACAGTAGGTGACAAACGCTCCTGGCACGCTACAAATTTTCTGATGGCACGTACTAGGGATGGGCAAAAAAAACCGGTTAAATGAATAACCGATTATTGTGTGTCGGTTTAACCTTATAACCGATGTTTAAATCAATAACCGCGTGCCGATTATTTTATAATAATGAGCTGCACCCACTGAAATGTAATTTTATATTATGTTGACTGGAATGCGCTAAAAGCTGCGCTATAATGGATTATTTATGATCAGCGCCATATTTTGTTTTGTGCCTCTACCAATGGCGGAGCAGTACGGGCTTAGCAGATTCTGAATTAAAATGAAATTGAATTCTGGATATGAAGAATTATTATTTCGTGCTATATGTTGGTTAATTTTACAATCCCTTATAATATATATGACATGACATGACATGTTCCAACAATAACACCCACAAAAATACACAAAGAATAACACTAACGAGATACAAGATAAAAGAAGAAACCACACTGTACGCCAATGACTTGTTTAAAAAAAAATAATGGAAATTAAGAACACAATTCATATCGTACGTGCAGATGGTTGTCTCTCTCGCACCCACATACATAACCAATGAAGTATGTCTTTTCTGAGTTTCATCAATGTTTATAAAGTATAGTTGTGGACCATGCCGGCTAGATAGCGCGACTGTAATATGTGCAAAATCTCTTAAACTAGCTTTAGAGAGGCCGGTAAACAAAGTCAGACTGACTCTGTTTACTGACTTGCTTAGGGCTTGTTTAAGAGATTTTGGACATATTATAGTCCCGCCACCTAGCCGACATGGTCCACAACTAAGGCTGGTTGACTAACTATACTTTATATAAACACTGGTTTCATGTGCCTCCTTTTGTCTGCTCCACAGTATACAAGCAATTAGTATACTGTGACTGTGGTCTGCTCCTAGGTTTGGTATCTTTGACTGCGTTCAGGGAATTAAGCGTTAAAGCGCTACAGACCCGAAGCGCTGTAGCGCTTTAATGTGTCACACTGAATGAACTAATCCGAATTTACTATTTATCTAGTTACTTTCACGATTTCAGTTTTAATTATTGGTAGAGGCAGAAGTTAAATTTAAAATTATTTGTTTTTCAGGTTTTTATATAAATTATTAGATGTAAAAAAACAATATTATCTAGAGCTAAAAATATAATACCTAACATAATTGTAGTTATTTTTAAGTAGGTATCTAGATATGATATATTTTTGTTATATTTGAAAATCATTGCAAAAAGGCATGCATAATTTAGCACCAAAATTAATATTAGCGTTGACTTGTATTAGATGAAAAATGACTTAAACGTTACCGATTAATATTTTTTGTCTTTCTTCTTGTGTTACTGCAACCGTAATGATTTTCTCTCCCAATAGTATCCTCCTCCATTATTTACTTAATGCTAAATTTCGAATGACATACCAGAGAGACAATATTATTTTCTCTCCGACTTATACTTAGGTATTTCTAGTAAACCAGTCAGCATGAAGACAGTAAATACAAATTTTAGGTTAGGTTACCCAAACATACCAATTTTTAGTGTGCTTTACAAATAATAAAGCAATCAAGCGGATAAATTATACGCTTCATGGCTTTATAAAGCGCTAAAGGGCTGCATGAAAATTATGGCACTATTCAGTACACCGCTTCAGTAAAGCGCTTTAGCGCTCGAGTTCCCTGAATGCACTCTTTATTTGGATGCGCAATGGACTTTACGCATTCCATATCGTACATTTCAGTAGCTGCACCGCTCAGCGTTTCTTCTGTTCTGGTCACTGAAATGTACGATATGGAATGCGTTTGCGCATCCAAATCACTGTGATCCAAATAAAGGTACCAAACCTAAAAGCAGACAAAAGGAGGCACATGAAACTCAGCAAAGACATACATTCGCGCATTCCAGTCATCATAATATAAAATTACATTTCAGTGTATTAAACAAGTTAAAGAGTTATTTTCGATCTATGCATTTTGTATAGTATGCAGTAATAGTAATTCAAAAAATTTTAGCGACATTTTCCACCATCTGGTTGACATATAAATTCAGTGAAGTCCTTCGTTTCATTGTCACTGCTATGTTTTAAGTTTAAAAGTAGGGCAGAGATGAGGACTAATAAGTCTGAAACCAGTCTGTCTGGTGTTGCTACCAAGCGATGTTAGCTAATCTTACTTGAAAAAGTTACTCAAAATGGACAAATTATGGCGATGTGCAAAGTTTCAACAAGATCCGCAATGTTTGATGAAACTGTTATCTATACAGGGTGTCTCATAATTAGCTGCCAACCCTGAACAGGCCGATTCTATGATCAAAACTAAGTAAAAAAGTTCATATGAACATGGGTCCGGAAATGCTTCCGAAGGGCACAGGGACCCATCGAAGAGGGAGGAATGGAAATCATTTTTTTGCAATATCTCTCAATCGCGTTGTGATAAATGAATGAAATTTGGTATACACAGCTAAATTTTGATGAGCAATTTAATGGACTAATCCATTTATTTCCACAAGTTGCATTGGGGTGGGTACGGGGGGCCCTTGGTATTTTGTGTGTGTAACTTTTTCATCTGATTTTTTAACAAATTAGACAGCAAATTCCGTTTTCCCGAACTGTTTTACGTTAAAAAAGTACTCTTGTTTCAAATCGTTATCTTTAACGGTTTCTGAGAAAATCGCTTTTGAATTAATCCCACTTTGGTCAATTTCATAGTATTTAAACAAAATTATCAAGGTATTCTTATGTCAAAGTCTTGTCAACCCGATGGTATTATCAAACCACAAAGATTTCATCAATGCAAGCCGATCTTCTTGAAATTTTGCACACTGCCATTATTTAGCATTCTAAATAGCTTTTTCAAGTAAATTTTGCTGTATTTTCAGTGGGAAAGACATTTTACCTGAAACCAAAACAGTTTTTGCTCGATGCATTGAATATTTCAAATATGATTATTTCGAAAATGGTTACTTCTAACGTCTTCAACAAGATATACCTTTTTCAGATAAAAAAGGTAGGAATATCGAAATAGTCAGATGGATGCACTAAACTGTAAAAAATTCTACTATTTAAAAGAAGCATGATGTGCCATAAGTGTCGCCCTCTACTAGTGACATTAAAATTAGAAATAAAATTTGAATTTCTTGGCCCAAAATGTATTTTTGGAGAGAGGGATTGAATATTTGGCATTTTTAAAGTTATTTGCAAATATCAAAAATAAAATTTTCTTTTATCTCTTCTCTTTTTAACCACCAACTTTTGACTAGGGTAAATTTGACTACATCACATTATTTTGCCATCTACTCTCGCTTTATGTTGCATAAATTTTGAAACACTGTTTTTATTAAAGTTGAAATTCTGTGGAGAAACTTGTCTGAATAATAAGTAGGTATCTGAAATATAATTTATAATAATCAATGATTAAAATCATGGAAATAAAAATCTTCTTAAATTTAGAAAAACCATAAGTTATATTGATTGCTACAAATCCTTTCATAGACAACATAAGACATAATAAGAAAGAGCTGGTTACTTCTCCATATATATATTTACTGATTCCATTAGAGATGATTGTTTAAAAATTAAAAAATATAATCGTTTACAATGGGAAAATAATCAGTTATGTCCAAAAATATACAATATATACAACACAATGTATATAAATTACATTATATTTATATAATACAATTACAAGTTTATATACACATCAACAACTCTGAAGAACTTGATAAATAAATAGAAAACAATTTCTGTATTAGGTATCTAAAAACTACAGACTAGCAATAAAAACTTAAATCTATAATTTTTTTTGTACAAAATGAATGACAAAATGTGTTTTAACTGAAATGAAAATTAACTATAGTGCTTCTTCTTTACTATACCTCCACAAATGAAAAATATTTTATTTCTCATTTCAATTGTATTTTGCACATATTTAGAATATTTTGCATGAAAATTACTTATGCGTGTTAGGGTTTTTAATTAATATACAACAGACTCAAAAGGTGTAAGAAACAAAAAGTTTAGAAATTATTCAATTGATATTTACATAAAAAAACGTAATAAATTAATAGAATATAAAATACTTATCTTCTTAGATCAGTGGCTCCTTTGCTCAAATACTCTGTTATGGTTTCCATCAATAGCAAATATTTATACTTTTGCAAATAAATAAAGGTAGTTTGTTAAAATTAAAAAAATAATAAGAATTTCTTTTTGAAATAATTTTTCCCAGCATGCCAGTTAGAAATTTATATATTCCGATAAATAACTTTTATAGTTTATTTTTGCTGAATAAAATCTTTTTGAAAAAGTGAAAATGTAGAAAATCTTTCTTCCGATATTAATTTAGTTCTTTAATTATTTATTGAAATACCCCATTGAAAAATTTAAGGGTAACTGCAGAATTTAGTCAATTTGGTTTAGATAACATAGAGGAATTTGAACTTGAATTAATGTTAACAAATATGCCTCAGAAGATGACAATATAAGCTCAAATAAACTTGTGGTCAAACAGCATTGTATTAACCTAGCTGGTAGGTTTAAAAAAAATCAATGCTTAATCTAACATTTTTAGTTACTTACACCTGCACGGTCATCGCTTGTGGGCACTCAATCTAGGATTTAAGAAAAACTTACAAAATATCGCAGGTACAAAATGATTACATGTTAAATTTGTATAGCTGTGAAGTATGAGAGCTCATGTTTATAAAGTATAATTTTATAAAAACTAGAAAATATTTTCTTTAATATGATCTTAAACTTGTTATTAACAATAAATTTTTAACAACACAAACAGAACAACGAATTTCTTGAATTTAAGTTCTGTAACTAAAAACAAAATTTACTTGCTTCTTGTGAAACAATTTTTAAACAAGAACCAAATACTGTGGTGTTCCATAACCTTCAGTACCAGTACGTGGGCATTTTTTATTTTTAATATTCTAAATTAACCTTTTACCTCAGTCTTATAAATTTATCTATCTATGAAAATATACAGAAGCATTCTGGACGACTTTTGTTTGTAAAACAATTTACAGTTAAAAATAAAATTCAAATCATTATTTCAGTATGTACAGTGGTGAATAATGAAAATCTAGTCCCAGCCAATTAAACTGTTTAATAAATTCTTGTCAAATCCATTTGCACTTTGGTTTGGTTAATTTTCCAATATAAACTTAATATATTTCGAATTTTTTTCATCAGCAATATTTGCAGATATGTAACAAGGAAAACAATTTTAAAACTTTGTAATAATTTTCACAAGAATGTTTAAGGTGCATGTTTATACTTCGATGTCAATAATTTAATGTATAAAAACTACGTTTTAACGGAGAAAAACAGCAAAAATATTTTCTGTAACAAATATTTAAATATCTTCATTTAAATATATATTTGTATCTTTGTTTTTAGTTAAAGAGGGTAAGAGTACTTTTCGGATAATATAAAACAAATTAATTTTTTGCATAGAGTTGAGCTTTTCTTTTTCGATTCGCTAGCATGTCATAAAAAGGATTATGGCTAATACTTTGTGTAAGTCTTTGAATCCACTCCTTTCTTTCTTCATCACTACTAGCTGACATCCTGTAGACCGTATGTTTACCTTCTACTACTTTACCTTCGGAATCAGTTTTACAAGCTTTAATAAAATCGGCACCGCCGCTGGCGTAAAGTTCAAAACAGTACTGCTTTTGCCTGTCAGTGCACTCACGGATTGATATGTTTTCTAAAGGAATAATACCCCGAGGTTCCTTGTCGGTAGTATACTCAAAATAGTACAGACAGTTATCGTTGAGGATGAACCAACGACGTTTCCAACTTTTGTAACGTCCTCCTTGTTTCCACAGCCAGCCCTCTTTATCGGGGTTAAAGAAAGTATGCATTAAATCGTTGCCATCGTCTTCCGGGATTTTAAAGGGTTCGGCTTTTATACTATCGTATAAACTCTAAAAAAAAAAAATGTGAATTATTTAATATTTCTATTCTGTTCGATAACTAGGATTAATAAATAGTTTTAAAAAAATCAGAAAATGTTTCATGAAGATCAAAACACGTTTGAGTGTTATCTTGGGCCGAGTTTCAGTTCAATCCGTAATATGACTTTTTTTGCAGCTAATATTTATTTAAATACTATTTATTAGATACACACAAATGCTTTCTTCGCCTACCTAGAGGTTTGAAAACTTACAAGTCTTTCCATTGTTTTTTTCTTTTTTTTTTTTTTGTAGGAAGAACAAAGTAAGTCAACAGACATCAGTGTGATATACAACGATGGTTATATTAGGAAGTCTTTACAATCTAAATATCATTCCTCTACAAAATCAAATCTAGACCCATTCGGGACACAAGCTGATACAACAAGTCACTGGCAAGCCGGCCATGAATACTAAGCGGGTAGATAAGAAACTTTAGGCGGGCAGTGTTACCAATTCGTGGAGAATCCTCCATATTGTGGAACTTTTTTCAAATAAAAATTAAGAAAGGGGAAAACATACCTTATCATGGGGATGGTTAAGTGGTCTGTGGAAGTGATACCGGATACATTTAATAGTTTTATAGTTTCCTATTCTGTTTTGCTAGATGCTACATGTTTAAAGCTCCCTTCAGAGAACAATGTAGTGTTGCTGGCAATATCTCCACCAGCAGTCTAATTTCAGTTAAATAAAGATTTTATAAAGTTGGTTTTATTTTTGTTGGTTATGTTATGTTCAAATGTTGCTCCTCTGGATAGTTGAAGTTAGAAATTTTGAACTACACTTGACTTCAACGAATACAATTAATTTCATAGACTGAAAGTCACTTGATGTAGTGTTGCTGGCAACACTACGTCATTCTGCGAAGCTGGCTTAATAGTTTGTTGTTAATATTCATATGTCCATGGTCATGGTCAAATGTCAAGTCAAAAATTCGTTGAATTGTGGTGGTGACAGTTCCAGTTTAGGGTAGAAAATACAATAATAAAAATATTTAAGTAAATTCTTATTTCTAATATTTCAATAGAAAAATACATCCACCGTCTACTATGGCTAATAGTTATGATAGTTGTGTAGGAGCATATACACCCCTAAAAAAGAAACAATGTGCGGAATAAAAAAAAATCTTTGTGTGCTTGTTAGATTTTGGTCTAAATAGAAGTAAAAACGAAATTACTAGAACTGAAAAATTATCTTGTGCGTTTAAAAACTCTCTACAGTTTTATAACATTTCCTTAAGTAATATAATTGAAGTTGCCTCCGATGGGTGTAATACCATGACGGGAAAATATTTTTTTTTTCTCATCTAAAAGATGTGCCAGATATAATATTAATACCATGTATTTGTCATTCTTCAGCTATAGTCACCCATAAGGCATGGGAATGTTTACCGAGATCACCAGAAGAATTATTGAGGTAATATGCAGCATTATTTTCAACTTGCAGTTGTTGAAGACAAAATGTTAAGTGCTGAAAATATTTTAACGCAGTTAAATAATATTTGTAGTAAAGCCTATTTATTTTTCTTAAAATATGTACATAACATATTCAATGCATTCAATGCCTTATTTCAGTCAAGCAATTGCCAAATACATGTGTTGCATTCTCAGTCAGTTTGATGAGGTAAATTTGTCAAAATTTTTTGAAATTAGTCGTCATAGTTGAGCAAGATTTAGGGAAACTTGACATAAAATGCCCTCATCATTATTTGCACCTAGAAAAAATATACTTGGGCAATGAATGTCAAGAAACATTGCAAGTTTACCACAAGAAGCAGCTCATGATATTAGAATAAATTGTTTAAATTTTTATATAACTTCAGCTTGTGAAATGCAAAAGCAGCTACCTTTGTCATCTAACTTTTTTAAAAATCCTAGTGTAACTTTGACTGAAAAAGCCAGTAATGTAGATATTTATAATGTGCTACTTAAGTTAGAATATAGAGAATGTTGACTCTTTAGCTGTTGAACTTGAATATAGAAATTTAAGAGTCTCATTAGGTCATGATAAAATTTTTAAACTATAGGCAGTGCTTGCTGACCAAATGTGGCATGAAATATTGAACTTTCAAACATTTGAGGGTATTTTTGTGTTTAAAAATATTTCCATGTTGGCTAAAATTGTAATTAGTCTTCCACATTCCAATTCAGAGACTGAAAGGATTTCTTCCATTGTGACAGATATATATATATATATATATATAAACACAGAATCGGTTCTGAAGTATTAAATTTGTTATGCTTAGTATGTAATGCATTACCAGACAAAAATGTAACTTGTTACCAATATAAAGTATCGAAAAGGGCCTTACAATTGTTTAGTTCAAAATGTATTTATTCAAAGGACTTGAATTAATTAATTTGTAATATTCCTAAAACTTATATTGTAAAATATATGATAGAGTATATTTATGTTTTGTTATATGTATCGTAACAATGTATTACAGTTACAAATAAACATTTTGAGAACACAAGGTAGTCTTGTTACAAATTTATAACATTGTTACACCTGTAGTATCTTTCACATTAATTAAAAATGTAGGTACAACTCTTAACTGTTTTTTACTATATCAAACTTCTACATTTCTAGTTTTGTTTTATATAAAAATGAAAGGGAAAAAATTTTAAATATCGTGTGGCAAAAAAGGGGAATTTCACGGCTTCAATGTTGGCAATACTGGCGGAAGTGGAGAGTGGACCAACTTATTAGAATATCATTAAATAATAAACGTGTACATTCTCACTGCTATTTCACAATTATATCTATCCTATTTTGTTTCATTTCTGTTTATGTGAATAACAGATACAGAGCAAATAAAACAATATGAAATATACAGATATTTCCACAGTCTAGCAATGTTAGACGTGTTTATTTCTGTCTCACTGCATTAACACATGAATTTATTTGTTTCTTTCTTTGTAGATCAGAGGGAATGATTGTATTTTCTACACTTGTATCATATAAGTACTTTACCACACACTATTCAACCAATCAGAAAACATTGGCAGTTAAATATTAATTTGCAATATACAGGGTTAACTATGACTTAGTACAAATATTTTAGGAGGAGATAGGAAAAAATAAGAATTAACGGAATAACCCTTCAAAAAAATTCCAAACTTATTTATAAAGCCAAAAAAAATTGTTTTCAATATTATTTTAAATCCTTATTTAACGCCGCCAATGTTAACTTGTTGGTTGCATACTCTACAAGCATGCAACAGTCGCTCATCAGTCAGTATCGCTGGCATGTCATAATTGAATTCCTGTGTTTACGTTGTAATTTTGTGTTCTTCTTCAGTTTTTAGTGCCTTATTTTAATTTTTAAACGTTTTATAGTTTTTAAATAAAGACATTCGTGTTGGGTGCAGATACTTTCCCAGAATATAGTTTGCCGGTTTGGTTTTCTAGGTTATGGGACAAGACTGCCGTGGTTACATTAAAGTGTCTATTCCTATTCCTTTCGATTTTGTTATAATAAATAGGCATTTTATCTAATTGTACCTACGGGAATGTCTTTTATCGGTAGTGAGTGGCTGTAATGAGCGAATATGTAGTTCTACCAGTTTATAACAAAATAATGGAAAATGAATGCAAAATACTGGAGCTAAGTGGATTAACTGTTACCTATCTATCAGGTATTATTACTAATAAGAAAGTTAATTTTCGTTTCTACATTTAGAAATGCTGCAAAAAAACGACGATGCTAGTAGATATTGTTGACAGATGTAAGTTTTATCTATGGATCTAAGCCATCTCAGTTGGTTCTTATCATAGGCGCAGACTTTCCGTAGGAAAAAAGGGTTTTGCCCCATTTTTTAAATGTCGAGCTAAAATTCTGAAATAATTTCTTTATTGTCTTTTAGGCTTCCCTGACCACGTGGTTAATTTTTTTGTACTTAGTCATAGTTAACCCTGTATATAAATGAGCTGTAGTGTAGCAAAAATGTATTAACATATAAGATGTTCAATGGCATAGAACACAACAATATGTGTATTGTCCCAGTATATATTGCAGATTTATAAACGGCAAAAATACTAGATAATATTTAAATTTGAGTTAAAAATACATTTTAAAAGACTTTATGGTAAATGGAATTGTCCATTAAGAACTCACTCTTTTGTTACACCCTTTTAATTTTTATTTGTTATGTCTTTCTCTGTCCAAAAATATTTTTTGATGTCTCATGTATTTTGCCGCGCTGAATCCGATAAAAGCAAAAAAATTCTAATGCAAAGGTTCTGATCTACAACTCCCTGAGGTGGAAGGGAGAGAAATTGACTAAACAAAAACTTGGAAACTGTAGTTCTAGAGGTTGAAATTTGGGGTCAGAATTTATCTATAACACCATGTTAGCTGTCAATCACACTAGCAAAAGTTGTGGAATTATTAGAAATTCACAAATTCCAAAGTGATATTGAATTCTTACATCATGGCAACTGTTGATCAGCTGTCAACACTCATGACAATGTTTGTAACCCGGGAAAAGGTGTGAATCCCCACATACGTTCTCCAATATTGTGGGTTCTTGTTTTGAAAAATTTATCTCCTACCCTACTTCTCTAATGTTATTTATATTATTTATTTAACCCACAAGAAAAAAGTCTAAGTCTATGCCAATAATCTAGTTATGGTTGAACAGCTAAAAATTAATATAGAAGTTAGGACCACAGCCATGACGTGAGATGATGAGAAGCAGAAATGGCCATTTACAAGATGTTGTATTCCATGCCTAATGACATAGTTTGAGTAGACAATTGCACACAAAATTATTATAGAAATGTTATTTATTTGTCAAATAATTACACACATAATCGGCTACTTCCCGTTGAGATACCCTTTAACAGTACAAATATAACAAGAAAAAAAACCCTGGTAAAATTTTTTATTAGAGTAATTAAATATATAACTTACCACCAATAATTCCCTAGGCAAATCTTGACCTTGATTTATACCTCTGTTCATATTAATAAATTGCTCTATTGTAGGTTTTTCTTTGACACTGGGATTGTGCAAACTAGTATTCAGCATAATTATAGCAAAAGATAAAACATAACAAGTATCAGAATTTTCAAAAATATTATTGTCTCCCTGGCAATCACAATAGCGTTTAGCAAAACATTCCATCATCCTATCAATTTTTTGGGCTTCACCTGGTAAGCGAAAACTCCATAAAAATTGCCTGAAAAAGTGTCAATATAAAACAAAGGCCAACGTCAATGCAAAACTATGATCATTTAAGTATTTATTTAGGAAATAATTTTGTGAAACAGCAACTTTTTTGTTTATTATTTAAATATTACCTTAAAGCTTGTACCAAAATCAAATCTGTAAAATCATGTAATTCAACAAAGGCTTGAAGGACTTGTTCGTTGAAATCATTTTTTTCACCTAAATAATCTCCTATAGCAGTCTTATTAAGACCTTCGCCTTTATGAAGAAATTGAGCTACACTTTCTGGGGTATCCTGTAATAATCCTTTTTCGATTAAATATTCTATTCCTTTTTTAGGATCCATATTGAATTTTTTTCTACCAATTGACATCATTTTGGTCTTGTTGCTGTTTTTACCATCCTCCCCAGAGTCCAGAGACTCCATCTCCGATACAACTTCACAGAGATCATCTTTTAGTTGCTAAAAAGAAATAAAAATTACTTGTATCATTATTAAAAATATTTTTTTGTAATTGTAAAAAATGTAAAGAATAAAAACTACAGACAAATATATGTAAACTAATGCCTAATGATAAAAAATTACCATGAATTTTTTTAAACAATATAAAAATTAAATTATTAATGTCGAATATTATGACAAATGATTCAATATTTTAATTTAAGATAATTTTTTGAAACAATATGCTATTAATGTTATTTTTATGTTTATATGCAGAATGCACTCTTTTATAATAATATACTGGGTGTTTACCAGTGGATGAGATAACAAAGAGACTGTGAACCTCCAAGATAACTAGGAAATATTTTTTTGTTTTATATATTTTCAGATTTATTTCGAGAATTACACAGAAACTGAACACATATGCTTAAGAGAAATTTCATTATCAACGTCATTTTTTTAAATGTGTCAGAATATTTAAGTCACCGGGTTCTTTATTCTCTTCTGAATCAATGATGAATCATGTTATTTTTAAGAAGTAAAGTTTCAAAGTGAAAAAATCATTACTGCCATTGCCATTACAAACAATTAAAATAATTGTGTTGATCTATAAAACAAATAAATTGTAAACAAGTAAATATAATAATAGTATAAAAAATTAATTGACAATTGTTAAAAATAACACTGTACTGCAATGAAAATGATTAATACAGCGAAATCTTCCAAACCAACTAAAATATTTTTCCTTTTTCTTGATCCGTTTTTGAGATAAATATTTTATCGCATAGAATTTAGAACATCCTGTACAACTATTTAAAAAATAATGGATTTTGTACTAAGTGCAGTTAATGGCTATCTAGGATGGAGGAAGAAAGTTGTAATGAAATATTAATATTATGTACCATTTGGCAAATGATCAGTTTTATAAAGTAGGTGAACGTCTAATATTACAATAATTGTCTATCCACAGTAAAAGTTACTTGCAATGCTAAAACTATTAAAGAAATGAAAGTTAGTTGTTAATGTAAAAATTAATTTTATTTTAGTAATAAAAAATCAATCTTACTTTAGTCATACAGACAAACAAAGCAAAATATAATAGACTTTCATACAGGCTGACTCACGGAAAAATTTTACTCACTGTGTCATCGAATATGACCTTTTTAATGAAAATATTTTCAAGATGTCACTTCCGGTATAACCAGAAATCATTATCAAATTCGGCTTTTTAAATAATAAATAATTTTTATTCAATTTTTGGATGCCCCATGTTATATCAATGAAACTTACATAAAACTTTCATAATCCTTGTCGTTTCGAATATTTACAATATTTAGGAAAATAATAATTTTTCATCGCCAGCACAAGAAACTATTGCTAATTTCCATGATAGTCAATGACAGTTTTATGATGAACATTTCACATTTTTACTTTAAAACCAATAAGATGCCTTTATTTTGACTCGTAACCATGGCAACCAGAAAAATTTTCGGACATTTTTTCCTGGCGAGGCGATAATTAAGTGGAATTTTTTTGACAGTTGAGAAGGTAAACATGATTGGCATCTTATCTATATACGAAACATGGTGGATATACCTACATACGAATTTCTTCGAAATTGCGTCGCGTTACTTGTAAAAAATATATTTCTGTCATCTTTAGTGACCTAAAATTGTCAAAGAACGATATATTGAAAACTGTTACACATCTGAGTTTTAGCATTTGATGTAACTAAAATTGGTATTTTTTTTATTTAACGAAATATGGTGGATATACCTGCAAACTTAAAGAAATTGTTTCTATACACTTGCTTTTGATTTTCTAGTGTTATCTGGTATTAGGTTTTGAATTTCTTGTCTAATAACTTGTTGATTTTGTTTATCAAATCGCGACATTTCACTATACAATTATTAAACTAAACGTACATAGCCTTCGAACTAGTAATTGACATCTACTGTGACAAAACCGTTTAAATAAAAACGATAAATCAACATAATATGTCAACAACAACAATACCTTGGCCGAGTAAAATTAATTTAAAATGTCAGGTTTGATTTATATTTGGGGTGTAAAATTTTCTTACCGAATAGTCGAATGCAGATTTGATGTGATTTTTTTTTATTTTTTACTTATCTGCTTTTTTCAGTGTGAGATTTTTTGGTTAGGCAAACTTAGTTTCAAAAATAACCCTAGACTGATCCGTTTGGCGCAAGGGTTTATTTAATTAATCTTTATTTTTTCAGAAGTGTGGCAAAATTCCAATAAAACTAAAAAAAGAGTATATAATTACCACCAGTGAGTAACATAAAATGTATGCAACGATTATTAAATTTGTCTAAATTTGGAAAACTGAAAAAAGACATAGAGGTACTCAAACCAGTTGTAGATAACAAAGATAATCAGATCAGGTTATTTCAATGCATAGTTCTATAAGATTCGACAGCTTTGGGATTATCTTCGTCTATACAATGCATATTATTTTATTCAATACACCGGTCGTTAAAAAAAAAGTTTTTGACGGTTCGAAGATAACAAAATTCGGCACTTAATTTTTCTACGCCTTGTATGAAATTAAGTTACTTGTAAGACATTGCTAAAGCTTAAAGATTCAACTATTTCCTGTACAACAATTATTTCTTTGACTTCCACAGCGTTCGATATAGTTAATTTCGAAGCGACGAAAAATGTTTATTTTCCGAAATATTGTAAATATCTCGAAAACTGCAAGGATTAAGCAGTAAATACTAGGAAAGTCTCATTCGGAGATCTAAATATTAAATAAAAATCATGTACTCGTAATTCCATTCAATAACGAAGTTGGTGACGACTTCCGGTATAACCGGAAGTGACAGCTTCATATTCGAATATTCATAGAGTGAAGTTTTTAGAAAAAAATTATCACTACAATCATGAAAACTTCTAACGGACTATCGTCGTCAATCAGTCTGTATTTTAATGGGCAACTGTATGTTTATGTAACTTTCAAGACGTCTTTTTGCCAAAATAAACAAAACAGAATAATATTGTTCATTAAAAACGTTTCGCAAAGCTAACGATATTATAAAGGCGTGATACAGTGTCTGATCAATTACTCAAGAATGACTGAAATTTCATACATAGCAGTTCTCCCATAGAAGCTATCTACAGGTAATACTTGAAAAAAGAATTACTATTATTATTAACTATCTTAATATTAAAAAATGTAAATTTGTGGTTGAGAATGAAATTGCGAAATGGAGTATCACGTTTTTTTTTTTTGTAAACTGTCCTCCATAGTTTGCACTATGAAATTGAAACTAAAACGTATACGCTGGAAAGGTATTATTTATAAAATGTTAAAACTGATATTTATAAGTGTCTATCATAAATTAACTGACAAATGTTACATTAACGCCTTTGATAATTAAAATGTGTAAACTATTTAAGAAGATTCCTTCAATAATTATGAAGTATATAAATGTTTTGCAACAGCTACATGTATACATTAAATTGTGGCTAAATACAGATTAATAGTTCAAATAATGTACATTTCTCATAATGTTTGAATAAAACTCAAACTGGTAAATCAGTTTGAAAAGTACTCTTAATTTACAGGATGTCAGAAAAAGTGTACAACATTTAAAAAACAAAGAGTAGGTACGTATTAAGGAAAAAGTTCATATGAATATATGCGTGTTTGGAAATGCTGGCACACAAGTTTCAATTTATATATTGGTCAAATAGTTAACCAATATTCAAATTTGGTACAAGGTATTACCTAAGTCCGTACTATGATGATACACGAGACAATTTAGGAGAAAATATTCAGTGGGGGTCCCGTTATCTTTTTTGAGCAGCACATCTGCACTGAAATAGCGTTCCCTGAATGACGATAATTTTATATATTTGGATCCAAGAAAATGTAAAATAACCGCGTACGTTCAAATAGAATCAGGCGATGAAAGATACGAGGCCGGCAAAGATGGATGATGTTAAGGAAAGTTATACACTGTGGTTATACAAGTACTGTACGAGTTTATATGGTTGCATCTAGCGCGGCTCCTTAATCAAAGGTTTGTCTGAAAAATTCATATATTTTAAATTTTACAAAAACATAACTTCTTTCCACCACAGCACCGATGACTGGCGTGGCATGCGAAACAACCTTCAACAGTGGTTTCGCGCAAAAACTTTTCTACATCTTGTTCCAGAAAATTCTTAAAATTGTTTCCTTATATTACCTACGACTTAACTAAACAAAATTAAGTCTAATCTATTCAAATGTATGTGTATCTATATGTCGTATCTCGTATATTGCTAATCATCCAGTAAAGATTGCATCAACCGAAATAAATTCTCCAAAATAATACAATACTTTTGGTTATGCATATCGCAGAAAATACATTACCGTCACACCGTCAATAGTTTATAGATATTCGTCTCAAAATAGGGCTATTTATTAGCATGGATTGTGAACTAAATTTGAACAAAATATATCTTCAGATAAATTTGTAATTTTACTTTGTATAAAGCTTTTAAAAATTAACCGTGTAGTTTATTTTGCACCAAGCAAATTGTAGCACGGACTCTGCAGGCAGTTTGAACACGTTTTCTAATTAATAATAATGGATTTTTCATAAAATACAAATGTGAAACCTATTACTTCACTCACTATTCCACAGTATCCTTTAATTTTTAACACTACTGAATGATTATAATGAATTCATAGGAATTTTAATTTTACGGTGCGTCCTAGCGAAAAGAGTACCTTTTCTATGTAATTTACTTTGTTCTTTAAGAAAATTTCAGTGGCGTAGAAAATATGAGTTATGTCATTTATCCGAGCATAGCCATACCATTGCCATGTGCCAAATCGTACTCATTGTTTTAGGTAATACTCTGTATCAAATTTGAATTGATTTGGTCAACTCGTTTAGAAATACCAACAAAAACAAATTTTTTACGTAAACTTTTTCCTTTTCCAGACATGTGACAATCATCATAAAATTTTGTTTTAATTTTTTTAAACCCCGTATTTACACACTCCAAATCATATTAAAGTACTGCATCCCTTAATTAATACCCAGGTCAGAAAAATAGTAAACAAAGCAATCACAGTAATTTCAGCCAAAAGCAATACAAGATGTTCAGTAAGAAGAAAATATATTTAAAAAACACTCAAGGCCTGAGCTGAACTGAATAGGTACTTGCAAGCAAAAACTCACCACTGCTAAAACTGTTCTAAAAGCAAGAAATTCTACTGCAAAAATGTAAGATTCAGCGTAGTCTTACCCCGGAAGAACAAGGACAACACGATTGTATCACATTGTGAACTATGAAAGAAGCACATACGCGTACACACGAACACATGGAACACATGGACGGGCAGAACTACGAAAAAAATACAAAAAACTGAAAAGTTGCAAAAATGTATGTGTACGATTTCAGTTATTTTATCCATAGATGTATTTTTGGTTATGCTAAAATTACTAAACTTATTACACCGGCGCATAAAAAAAGTGGTGTGTACTTTGAACTAGATCTTCATGTATTTTTACGCACTGAAATCGAATTTGATGTCCGTTTTGCTCAAACACCCTCACAATTTTGAGTAAATCGCAAAATAATAGCAAAATGTCGCAATGAATCATGTTTGTGAAAGCAAAAAAATCTGAATTTTTTTTCTGTCATTTATCAAGTGTGTTTCTTATGCACCTTGATGCGCTGAATTCGAATCTGAAGTCTATTGAGCTACACCACCCACAGATATTGCAAAAATCGCGAAAAATTTCTCGAAAAGAGCAAAAAATTGCAAGAAATCATTAGTTTTAGCTGGTTTTATCTAATCAAGCTATTTCTTGCAATTTTTGCAAAAATTGTGGGTGATTCAAATCACCAGACTTTAGATTCAAATTCAACGCATCGAAATACATAAGAAACACATTTCAAGGTCAGAAAAAAATGTCGAATTTTTTTGGCGCTCACCACCGCGAGTCTTCGCAATTTTTGGAAATTTTTTGCAATTTACTCAAAATTTTGAAGAAGTTTGAGTTAACTGACTTCAGATTCGGATTCAGTGCGACAAAATACATCGAAATAGGTGGATCTGGTCAAAAGTACAGACCACTTTTTTTGCGACTTTTCGCCTTTTCCAGCTATTTCTCGTGATTTTTGCAAAATCGGTGGGTCAAAAATACATAAAGATGGGTGGGTCTGGACATTAATACAGAACACATTTTTTGTGCGTGGCAATGTATTAATTACACCAATTTTGTTCGGTGAGGAAGTTTACATTCAAAATAAGATAAGAAATTAATCAATGGTAAAACAGAAACAGACAGGTATCCGTGCTATCTATAATAGTTAATCGTTTTCGGAAGGCGAAGTAAAAGGCACTAAAACGTTGGTGAAATCCGACATATACCTCTGAGCCCTTTCCATTGGTTTGTAATATAATAAGGTACGACGAACATTACGGATAAATTACCTACACAAGACAATGATGGCCAATAAAATATACTTCTTGTCAAAAACAAACGGTTGAACAGGGTCGAACTTGGAATGTGTTGATCATTCTATTACGTTGTGTTGATTCTTCTGTTGTGGTGTGTTTGTGATACAGGTTTCATGAAATTTGGACCCGCCAGCTACCACCCAGTTATACCTGCCATAAGCAGGTATAGCTTGAAATGAAATAAATGTATAGATTTCGTTTCACCAACGTTTTATTGCCCACCTCGCCTTCCGAAAACGATGGTGCTATATATGAACACGTAGCGAGGATCAATAACACAATTGAATAAATCAAAATAAAAACATTTCTGATTACACTGTGCTATTGATTTATATGTTCTTAATAAAGTAAAACGGAAATTGATTTATGATTTGTCACTTGTTGAAGCAAATTTGCATTTGCATTTTTTTATGAAATAATCAATATTTTATTTACGACTTAACAAATGTGTTTAATTTTAGAGTAAAATATCATTCATTTTCCAATAGAATGGCAAATATTTATTTTCTTTTAAATAATTAGAATTCAACTAAACTAATAGAATTTTTAAAAAACGCAGTAGAATAGAAGGCTCGTCTCACAATCTATACAGGGTGAATCTTAAATAAGTACAAATATTTTAACCAGCAGTATAGTTGTGTGTAGAACACATAATTAATAGTTTTTTTACAAAAAAATCAGAAATAAAAAAGTGAAATTTTAAATAAATTTCGTAATTTTTCAGTAGAAAACTTGTTGAGGACCGCTGGCCTAGACCGACCCTTCATACTTTTATGAGTCATAGTGCTGCAGACTGAACGTGTGGTTCACAGTGTTGCCAGTATTACACAAATGTCTTTGCTTCAAGGAAGAAAAAATCTCAACTTTTAGCGAATTTTGTCAAGTGTAACATTTTATATTATTTTTTATTATCAAACTGTCATTGACTGTCATGACAGATTATCGGAAGCCCAAGTCAAACTTGTTAACCCCACAAATGCATGAAAATAGCAATAAAATTTGCTAAAAGTTGACATTTTTTCCATTTTAAATAAAAAACGCGTGCATAGTTTTTCGTTATTCTTCATAAAATAACTTAAGGAAATTGTGTTTTGTGTCCCTTTCTAACAGTGTACAATGACATTTAACTTGTGAAATGTGGATTACTGATTAAATAGTTAATTTTTTAACAAACAGGTAAGCTTGTGTACACGTTTATGTATAATTTTTGAACATTATAGTAATATCACGTAATATCTTCCTAAATATTTTACGGTAGTATTGAACTTGCGGAAATTCATTTTTAATCGTTGAAGTGTAGTAAGGTTAGTTCAGATGTTAAAATTTATGTTAATATTGCTGCGTATCATACTACATACCCAATTTTACTGTACTTATGCTTAAAACAAGTATTTTTAAAATAGAACTATTACGTTAAAGGAAACGTAATATTTATATTGGAGGAGATATGGCAACCTCGCAACAAATCATATGTTTCATTACGTTGTTGGATGAAAAATCAGCCAGCGGTCCTCAAAATATGGGTATTTTTTTAAAAAATTAATATCTCCGTAAATATTAGAAATTTTTAAAAATGGCTTTCACTAGACTGATTTAAATGACGAACTACACCAGCAGTTAAAATATTTGTACTTATTTAAGATTCACCCTGTATATTATATAAGGTGTAACAGTAGTAAGTATTCAAAACTTGTGAGCTTGTAAAACAAGTCGAAATATTACGAAAGCCTTAGTACAACTTTTGTCAGTGGCGGCTCCTAAGGGAGATACGCTCACTTAAAGGGGTAATCTATGAAACAGTTTTTAATGCGTAGCATCAAAACGCTTCAACATTAAGTCACGGAATTTTGGTGAGATATTAACCTTGACGTGCTTAATAAGTTTCATAAACTAAATTTCAAAATTTTTTACAGGGGCGTGAGAAAATGCATAGCTCTGGTACAAATTTAATCCTATCTTTTTTGTAGTTAATTTTTTCTAGGTTCTGACTCCAAAATATTAAAATATTAAGTATTTAATATAAAAAATGTACTCTTGTTAAATTTCAATAGAATGTACCGTTTTTCAGTAAATTAGATTTCAATCATTCCTAACATGACCCACATTTAACATCCAATACATAGCCAAAAAAAAAATAATTACAGTGTGCAATGGAGAAAACATCTAGTCTGACAGTTAACAGAAATATCAAGTATTTTTAGTTTGAAAATTGTGTTATTTGAGTCTACGCAGTGCTATTTTATAGTGAACAATAATAGATAAAAATTATTTAAAAATGCAACAGTATACATATTCTGAGTATGTAGATATGCTTTTGAGGTTAGGTGGAGTGTCATGGGAGCACAAGAGCAGTCGCACACCGATATGGTATAAAGTTCCCCAATAGAAATGTACCCAATTATAAAATATTTCTTTGCACCGAAAGGCGTTGTTTTTCCGTTATTTATATTACGGTATTTTTATTTCTACTATTGTTTTTAATTGTTACTGTTAAGAGTCTTAAAAATACTTGACATTTTTGTTAACTGTCAGATCAGTTGTTTCCTTCATGGCACACTTCAATTAATTTATTTGGCTATGGATGTTGAATGTGGGGCACGTTAAGAATGATTGAAATCGATTTTACTGAAAAACGGTACATCCTATTGAAATTTAACAAAAGTACCTTTTTTATGTTAAATACTTCAAATTTCAATATTTTCGAATCAGAAACTAACTACTAAAAATATATGATTTAATTTGTCCCTGGGTCTTGCATTTTCGCACGCCCCTGTAGAAAATTTTGAAATGTATTTTATGAGACTTATTAAACACGTCAAGGTTAATATCTCAACAAAATTTCGAGACTTAATGTTGAACCGTTTTGATGTTACGCATTAAAAACTGTTTCTGAGGTTACCCCTTTAAGTGAACGTATCTCCCTTAGGAGCCCTCACTGACAAAAGTTGTACTAAGGTTTTCGTAATTTTCCGACTTGTTTTACAAGCTCACATGTTTTGAATACTTACTACTGGTACACCTTGTATATATGGGTCATTCTACTTTTTAGTGCAGGTTTTTGTGTCCCCCCGGACAAAAAAATCTGGATCTGCCATTTTACTAACAAAATAAAAAAAACTTGCGCAATACGTGAAACTGCTGCATGATTTGCTTAACTTCAATTAGCATTTACATTTGAATATTTTACCTATTTTAAGATATGTATTGTAACAAAGTGGAGTTTTATGGTAACATAGTTGTTTTCCATAGTATTGCAAAGTGTCCCCGATCTAATACGCGGACAATCTAACCAAAAAAAAGTATGCTTCTTGCAGTACACTCCTGTTTCAAAAAATTGGTAAGTTTATTTAATTTGTGGGCGTTTTTTATGTTTCCATCATATATTTTTAAACGATTTAGTTTTTTTTTTTAATAATTAATTGGATTGTGTCCCTAACGAACAAGATAAATACAGTATTACTATATTACCGCTTTTTCAAGAAAACCGTTAAAAGTCGCAGAGTACCGCTGGTCGCTTGCTCAAACGGTAGGTTGTGCATGGAAAAAGCAGGGTGACGGGAAAGGTAGCAAGCCGTGCGACGCCACTTAGTCGCTGCCATGTTGTGAATCACGACGCGTGTGTTTATTTGGTGTGCACTTTGTTACCCGGCGAAAACGTAAGTTTCTGAACTTTTGCGTTATGTTTTAACCATTGAGACGCGACATTTATGTCACTTAATTGTATTCTATTGTTGGATTTGCAAATTACATGGTCATTTCGTAAATATCAGGTAGCATCATGTTATTTTACAACTGTGTTACCGGTCCACTTTGTTACTCCGCTGTGGTAACGCAGTTGTAAAATAACATGATGCTACCTGATATTTACGAAATGACGATGTAATTTGCAAATCCAACAATAGAATACAATTCAGTGACATAAATGCCGCGTCTCAATGGTTAAAACAACGTAAAAGTTCAGAAACTTACCTTTTCGCCGGGTAACAAAGTGCACACCAAATAAACACACGCGTCGCGATTCACAACATGGCAGCGACTAAGTGGCGTCGTGCGGCTTGCTACCTTTCCCCCCACCCTAATCTTGTCATGCACAACCTACCGATCGAGCAAGCGACCAGCGGTACTCTTCGACTTCTAACGGTTTTCTTGAAAAAGCGGTAACATAGTAGTACTGTATTTATCTTGTTCATTAGGGACAAAATCCAATTAATTATTAAAAAAAAAACTAAACCGTTTAAAAATATATGACAGAAACATAAAAAACATCCACAAATTAAATAAACTTACCATTTTTTGAAACAGGACTGCACTGCAAGAAGCATACTTTTTTTGGTTAGGTTGTCCGCGTAGACACTCTGCAAATACTATGGAAAACAACTGTTACCATAAAACTCCACTTTGTTACAATACATATCTTAAAATAGGTAAAATATTCAAATGTAAATGCTAATTGAAGTTAAGCAAATAATGCGGCAGTTTCACGTATTGCGCAAATTTTTTTTATTTTATTAGTTGTGAGCCTTATGATAATATTGTTGAAGCAGTTCCTGCACCAAAAAAGAGTTTAAGAGGGAAACGGGAATACTACGAATTTCCTAATTCTCTGGAAGTGTTCGAACAATGATGGCAATTATTAATTATTTTTTAAATAATCTAACTAATCTGTAAGGGCTGTGACTTTGGTATTATAGTAAAAGGATTAAATTATTGCATTCAACCATTGTGATAACTACGAGACTGATTAACTATTTTAGTATACTCGCGTCAAGAATTCAGACGACTTACGTCATACGAACAAATGAATAACACATTATATTTTTATCAAAATATTTAAGAAACTGCAACTGAGAGTAATAAAACTATATAGTACACTAAATGTTTGCATTATATATTGCACTAAATTGCAAAAAAATGTTGTTTTTAACGCGACCAAATATTAAAAATTACGTTGACAAAAAGACAATTGCCTAATGTCAACCATGACGTAAGACGTCTGAATTCTTGACGCGAGTATAGAAAAGAATTTTCTATTGAAACAACTTTGTTACTGTTGAACAACAGTGTTACCATTATGTTCCTAATTCTAAGTGAAGGTTTTTCAACTTAAGTTGTACAATTGGCTTATAAATTACATTACAGGTATATGAGAAGCAAGATATATTTTTTAATCAATGTTAAATACGTTGCTAAGATATTTTTACACATAATATACATTTTATGTCAAATTTTTGTAGACAAAAGTGCACAACAGTAACATAGTTGTCTTTTAAATGTGATTTATCAGACTTAATAAAAAATAATATCTGATTTTAGTTATGGAAGAGAAAGATTTATGTTTCTAAAATACGTTTTGTTAATTGTTTGTTTGTAATGAGTGACTAAAGGTACTCAATAAAAATATTTTGATTGGTAACAAAGTGGTATGATTTTTTTACCTTGGTCGACAAAACCTTTATTATAAGAAAATGATATGTGCAAAATTCACTGCTGGCAGTTAATTGTAATTGTGTACGTATAATTACGCATAAATACAATTAAATTACTTCATTTATCTTTAACCATTAAATTTTTGAAACCTATTTTTATCAGTGTCAAAAACCTGCACTAAAAAGTAGAATGACCCATATGAACGTACTTAACGACTATTCCGTATAATTTCTATAAAAACTGACTTCAGATAAACTACATACTGTACAGGGGGTGGCGTTTATAATGCATAAAAATTATAGGTCAGCTTCTTGACAATAATAAAAAAATCTTATATTTATGTTTAGGTACGTATTTTTTATGTAAATTAGGCTAAATAAGAACGCATGTTAATTCATCCAATATGCAATGCCGCATCCACACTCTCGACGAGACAGTCCGAGACCGGTCGAGCACGAGTGTGGATGGAGCCTCGTCGAGGTATCGCGCTCGCTATAGCCCTCTCGCTTGCTCTCGCCGAGAGTGTGGATACGGTATAAGACAAGTCTAGAATATTGCGTCTAACATTCCTTTAAAAAGCCATAAAACACTACAACAAACATTTTATGCAATCTTATTTGAGCTAACATTGTTTCTTTTTAAAAAAACTATGTAAATATCTCGTGGTTTAGCTTTTTATCGTTAACATATATCAGTATTCACTAAAGCATCAAAGGGTAAACATTGACCCAATAAATTATAAAGTGCGAAAACAGTTTCTTGATCTAGTATATCAGTCTTAAACTAAAAAATAAGAATCTTATATTTTAGTTCACTTAAAATTGTTTGTGTACAAATTATTATAGTGAACAAAGAAAACAATAATACATTTACCATTTACTTTTATCGAACGTGTAGATCTGGTTCTAATGTGTAATGCAACCGGAAAAAATGCACTCGCGGCAAGTAGGTTGTACAGAGAACGATGGCCAAATAGTTACATTCTAAAGGCCCATACAATCCTACGTTATGTTCAGAGGCTACAAGAAACAGGAAGTATTTTTCCACGAAAAGGATATCTGACAGGCAAGTTAACCCTAATGCACAACATGCAATGATCGAAACTCTTGAAGGAGACCACACAAAATAGCACATCAAGTAGGGACCTCCGCCCGCACCGTACATCGCATAATACGACGCCAGCTATTACATCCCTATCAACTACATCCTGTTCAGCAGATTTTACCAGTGGATTGTAAACAACATATGGTTTTTACAACAATGTGAAAATCAAGTAAATTTTTCCGCTTATATGTTTGCATAACAGACTCCGTCCTTATTTACATAATATGCACATATGGACCGATGAAAATCCAAACGCAACTAAGGAAAATCATTTTCAACATCGGTTCTAGGTAAATGTTCGGGCTGGCATAATCGGCGACATTCTTCTTGGTCCCTACTCTTCCAAGAACTACTACATTGGTCAGTGTATGCTGATTTTTTGGAGAACCGACTGTCTGAATTATTATAATAGACGATGTGGCATTACAATTACGGGCACAGATGTGGTTTCTTCAAGATGAGGCTTCTCCAGACAGTACTCGAGCAGTAAGAACGCTTTTGAATGAAATGTTTCCACAGCGATGGATTGGGCGGTTTGATCTTGTACCGTGGCCACCGGGATCTCCCAATTGGATCCCAATAGACTTTTATTTTTGGGATTTTTTTAAATTACTGGTCTAGAATGCGTCCATTGCAACAATGGAGGGATTACAAAACCGTATACTTGAAGCTGCTGCACAATTAGGGGAAATGTCTGAAATCTGGGAAAATGAATGAATTAAAATCCACCCGTTTCTTTTAAGATTATGATCCATTAAGCTCCTTTCTTTCTGAGAAAATGTTCGCTACAATTGGATGGGTCTGTATCTGCGCCCATGCAGGTTTATTTCAACATTTTCGTAAGAATGGTAAGTTTTTTATTTCATTTTATGCCTCGTCATTTTAGTGATTATGGGTGTTGTGTTGCGTTGCCATTGCTATTATTTTATGTCTACTATTTACAAATAATCTATTTTAGAGTTTAAGACAATTTACTATCGAGATAAATAAATAAAACTGACGCTTTTGTTTAAATCTTTATTTTAGTTAGTTTATGCATTTTTCTTGAAAAATCCCCACAATACTCTTACCATTTGGCAACACCCATCTGTTTATGCAGCTTATCTATCAATCAGTACATGAACAGTACCGCTTGTCTGCATCTGGGACCGTACTCGAGACAATTTTTCGTTGCAAAAAATTTAATGAAAATACGTATAGATCGAACTATTTGATTTAAGATTTTTAATTCTAACTATAAAGAAGTTTCCCTAAAATTATATGTTATAAACGCCACACCCTGTAGTTACAATGCCAGTTACATTAAATTAATAAAATATATTATTATTATATTTGGTCAGTCGGTGACCGAGCGGTTTAAGGCGTCAATACTTGAATCGAGGTAGTCAATCTGCCGGCAGGTTCGAATCCTGCGGCAGGTAGATTGGATTGGTGATTGACACCCTCTCTGCGGGTATAGTAGGATGGAAGAATGTTGGCTTGGGTCAATGTGAGAGATTGATACCGTTCAACATTTGACCAGCCCCCCTAATTAATCAGATTTAACAGGTTTCCCTCAATCCTGCACCGAATGGCAGTCACGGCCTATCAACGTAAGTCGTTCCTGGGCCTCTCCCGCACAAGTCTCCAGACTTCTAGATTAATCCACGTGATTAGAATGAGGGGTAGAGATATTATTATTATATTTAATAATGATATATCCACTACAGATATATGTATATCAATTACAATATTACTGCATAGGAGAGAAAAACATGTACCTATATTTTATTTTCAGATAAATCAAAAACCTTTTTGAAATAATGGCACTACGATGAATTGAGATATTGGGAGTTCAAAAAATAATAAACTGAAATAGTGAGCGAATTGATAAAATTATTAATTTTACAATAAAAGTGTTACGTTATTTGTAATCAAATAATTTTACGTTGAGGTGTCATATTAACAATTTGATTTCAAAAAAATAAATAAATATTGAAGAAACAAAATTTAAAAAATATTAAAATATTATCCCACCTTCACACAGTTCCAGATTATTTTCAAATTTTCTGCTACTCGTACCTCATTTAGTAAGATGTTGGCAATACTGTAATTTTTGTCTTTAATAATGAAATAGGTATTAGGAGATCAATACCCTGTTAAAGTGATTGTTCCAAATAAACAAAAATCGAGACTCCGAAGTGCTATATCTTTCGAATTATTTGTCAAAAATATGATGTAACATTTACGAAGTTGAACGAAAGGTGCAACATCACGCCAAAAATAAGTTTGTACCTTTCACCTAATGGCATTGCCATCAAAAAATTGTTTTTAAATGATGTTACTTCCTCATCCTAATGCTCCTAAAATTTATAATTTGTTACATCACACTTGTGGCAATAAATGGATAGCTATGGGTTTCTGAGATTCGATTTGACTATTAATAATATTTAATTATTGAAAAATATAATTAGAGACAGTGCTACCTACATTTTACTAGATGAAATATAGAAGAGTAAGGAATATCTGAAAAAACTTTCGAACTACGTGAAGATTTTTTATTATTATTTCCAATATTTTATTTTATATACATATTTAAAAATAAAATTATTAATATGATATTTGTTTCTATTTCTTCATATAATACTACGAGTATCTTATTTTTGGAATAATCGAAATGTAAACTTATCTAGGTACCATTTTTTTGACTAGCAAATCCATTTTTATGAACAATTTTTTTCTCAAATAAAAATCAAAAAGTTGTTAATCTCCAAACAGTAATTCATGGATACATTGTAGATGTATGACTTTTTATTCAACTGGTTTTTAATCAGTAATATTTAAAACGTTTTATCAGGCTAATCTCTTATTTAAATATAATATGAGAACATTTAAGCAAAAAAATCTTAAATTCTGGAATATACAGGGTGTCTGTGAAAGGTTTTTAATCTCGGAGCTGGAGATACTGGTGACCAAATAAAGTCGATTGAGCCAAATATGTCTTATCCGAATGTTGCTGGTTTCAAAAATACAGGGCGTTCAATGCTAGAATTTTATTTTAAAATATCTCAATAACTTTGACACCTATTGGAGTATTAAAAATTGGCACAATTATGTTATTTGGCGCGACAAATAAGAATTTTTAATTAATTTTGACGTCACTAGTAGAGGGCGCCACCTATGGCACATTTCATTTAAATGGCAGAACTATTTTGCAGCTTAGTGTATCCATTTGACTATAGAATCAATCGATTCTCTCACCTGTTGTATCTGAAAAAGGTATACCTTGTTGAAGTCGTTAGGAGTAACAGTTTTCGAAATAATCCTATTTGAAATATTCAGTGCACCGATTGAAAACTGTTATCGTTTCAGGTAAAGTGCCTTTTCTACTGAAAATACAGAATAATGTTACTTGAAAAAATAACAGAACGGTAAATTATGGGGACATGCAAAATTTCAAGAAGATCGGCGAGGTTTGATTTTTAAACCATTTTTCAACAAAGCATAAAGATTTTATCAAAGCAGGCCGATCTTTTTGAAATTTTGCACGTCTCCATAATTTACCGTTCCGAACAACTTTTTCAAGTAACATTTTGCTGTATTTTCAGTAGAAAAGGCACTTTATCTGAAACGATAACAGTTTTTAATCGCTGCACTGAATATTTCAAATACGATTATTTCAAAAATGGTTACTCCTAACGACTTCAACAAGGTATACCTTTGTCAGATATAACAGGTAGGAGAATCGATTATTTCAATAGACAGATGGATACACTAAACAGCAAAAAAGTTCTGCCATATAAAAGAAGCATGCTGTGCCATAAGTGGCGCCCTCTACTAGTGACGTCAAAATTAAAAATTCTTATTTGTGGTGCCAAAAAAATGATTGTGCCATTTTTTTTAATACTCCGACAGGTTTCAAAGTTATTGAGATATTTCAAAATAAAATTCTAGCATTGAACGCCCTGTATTTTTGAAACCAGCAACATTCGAATAAGGCATATTTGGCTTAATCGATTTATTTTGGTCACAAGTATCTCCAGCTCCGAGATTTCCCAACCTTTCACAAACACCCTGTATAATATTCTAAATCTGAACTGGTTATTATTATTTGTGGATTTTAGGATCAAGTTTAGTGTAATATTAGCGATAAAAATAGCAAGTGGTTACTGAGTCACAATTTTTATTGTTTATTATATGTTAAAGTTAAAATACTCGTATATAACGAAGAAAATTAAACTCCGATGCTAAGCTATAATTTGTCACACAAACATATTTATAATTAGACAATTATTTTCTTAATATGAAAAGTTAGTGGTGCTTTCATACAGTTTACAAAATAAACCATACATTTCATAATTCAGAATGTCATTGATTGATTTTTAATATATGCTTTAAAAAACAAAATAATTAAATTGGGCTGAAATGTGAAAGAATATAAAATTAGTACATTTGCAAAAAAAAATTATTCATATTCTAAAGGCGTTATTACACGACGGATGATTTAACAAACCAGGTAACTGGACCGCGGTATTTTAGTTCCAGCAAATTTACAGACAAGTGGAGTCTAGTAATAAGTGTTCTGCAATACATATAAATATATAAGTTCAGTCTCAGTACCTACTAACTTTTTTTTATTATTATTATACAATAGAAAGTAAGACATTTACAAATAAAAATATCGTAAATACATTTCCGTGTACTCTGTTCAAAACGATTTATTTAACAAATCCATCAAGTTGTTACAGAAGTACAGACTACACTATCGAGAAAGAGTGTGGAACATTCTTCGTACTAACCACACCACAAGGAATTTTTAAAATTCTTCAAATTAATAAATTTTCTTAGAATGACAGGAGGGATTTTCATATCCCCACCAACAACCGTGATGTGAGGGATAGACGAATAGTATACTCGCGTCAAGAATTCAGACGTCTTAGTCACGGCTGACGTTACACATTTGTTTTTATTGTCAACATAATTTTCGATATTTGGTCGCGTTAAAAACAATCATTTTTTGCAATTTAGTGCAATATATAATGCAAACTTTTAGTGTAGTATATAGTTTTATTACTATCAGTTGCAGTTTCTTAAATATTTTGATAAAAATATGACAAATTATTCATTTGTTCGTATGACGTAAGTCGTCTGAATTCTTGTCGCGAGTATATGAGTGTTGTGCCGAAAAAAAGGTAATGGATACTAATACGCTCACATTACACTTCGAACAAATAAATACAAGCCCCTATAAATAGTTTGCATATCTTTTACAACATGCTTACTACTTATCAACTGAAAATACTGAAAAGGTTTTTTTTTACAAAATAACATTGGGAGGCTATTTTCTGACTTATGTGGATATGTCATTGCTTCTTTAAAAATTGAACTCTCTAAATTTTTGAAAAAATTTCGAAAAATTTCTTTATACAGAGTGATTCCGTCATAATTAATTTTAAGGGAAGATAGGGTAGTAGGTGGTAGGAGGTATAGGATAGGCATAAGCATAATGGGAAAAAAATGCATAATTTACGCTAAAAAAATATTTTCTAATCATTATCTAAATCCCTTTTCAGAGTGTTACTAACCGCTGGCATCTTTGATTCATTCAACACTGTTTCCCTTTAATGTTCGAACGCTATATGGCTTCTTGATCAAAAAATTTGTTACCTACCAGCACATAATGATATCGGGAGTTATGGGTTGATTTGCATCATTTTTAAAAGGTCGAGTAAATTTTTTTCGATTTTTTGTTTTTATTAGGCCTTCTGGATACGTGGTTAAAATTAAGGACATTATTACTGAATCACCCTGTGTAAAGCTAGGAAAACACAGATAAATAAATAAATTTGCTTAGGTAGATCAATAAAACATGATTTCTGAGAAATAACTTAAACTTGGATTTAATACAACATATGTAACTATGATTAAATATGCTGTTACTTTTTTATCAAACAAGATAAATATTTGAACTTATCGAATAAAATTCAAAGTAGTTAATAAAATACGCAATACGTTGGTAAGTAATTTTTATAGCTCATTTTCTTGAAATCTTGTTTGAGATTGTTTATTTAGTTGTAACAAACAGTTTACAGAGCGTAATAATGTTCACAATAACATCAAATTTAGAAATTTACTCAGCTCCTACAGCAAAAAACTTTATTTTTAAAAAGGAGTTCTAAGCATTCATAGAAATCGTAATGTTCAGAGTTTAACTTTATTTTTGGTTACTAGTTTTGTAGCAAATTGGATGCTGTTATATTATAATTATTGTAATTGTTGTTGCAATTGTTTATATATTTGGCAGATTATCGACTTCAAAATAGAACGATTAAGGCAAATATGCCGCATTCTAATGTCCTTTTCGATCTACAGGGTGTCAAAGTTACAATTTTATTTTCAATATTTGTAACTAACTTTTTATAAAATGCAAATATTTGCATCCATTTTGGAAATCGGGTTTTTTGGGGGCGAGAAATTCAAATTTGTCTTTAATTTTGACGTTACTAGTATATGGTGCCACTTATGGCACATCATGCTTCTTTTAAATTGTAGAACTTTTTTGCGACTTAGTAGTCTATCTGACTATTTCAATTTTTCTACCTTTTATCTGGGAAAGATATACCTTGTTGAAGTCGTTAGGACTAACCGTTTTCGAGATAATCTTATTTAAAATATTCAGTGCTACGAGTAAAAACTGTTTTGGTTTCAGGTAAAGTGCCCTTTTATGTAAGTAAAATGTTCTTGAAAAAGTTGTCGACGTGCAAAATTTCAAGAAGATCGACAAGGTTTAATGTTATCTTTAGATTTTTAACAATGGTTTCATCAAAGCAGGCATTTTGCTTATTTTCAGGAAAAAGGCACTTTACCTGAAACCAAAACAGTTTTTACTCTTTTGCACTTAATATTTGAAATAGGATTATTTCGAGAAAGGTTACTCCTAACAACTTCAACACGGTAGGTATACCTTTTCCAGATAAATGAAGGTAGGAAAATAGATTGTTTCAATAGTCCAATGGATACATTAAGCCACAACAAAATTCTGTCATTTAAAAAAGCCATGATGTGCCATAAGTGGCGTCCTCTACTAATGACGTCAAAATTAGAAACAAATTTGAATTTTTTAAAGATTTACAAACATCTAAAATAAAAATTTTATTTTTGAAGAGTAATTTTTAAACTAAAATTAAATTTAAATTATTTTAAAAATTCAAATAATTTACCATTTGCGCATGCAAATTTAAATAAATTTACATGCGCTAATGTTTCTAGTAAATATAATTTGTGAACTTTACAGGCTTCATCAGAAAAGAATGTGTTTCAAAATTTATTTATTATTTTAAGTATTATATAGGGAGAACCATTAATAATGTGCCAGAGTAGGAATGACAGTTTTGGAGCAAAATATGAAGATATAGCTAAATATGCCTTACTAAAATGTTGCTGTGGAAAAAGATACAGGTTTACATAATTTTTTTCGTTTTTTTTTAATAACTAGGATCGCTCAACCGATTGTCATCAAATTTGGTAGGGAAACATATTTTAAGAATAGCAATCATAATCTATGTAGTAGGTACCTATTAAAACAGATAGACCATTGCCAGATGATGACAATTTCTATCTTATTTTTTGTTAACGAAATTGCTACCGTTTTCCAGAAAACTGATCTAAAACAACCAAATGACGTGAGGAAATCTCTTAGGAGCATTAGAAAATTGCCATATTGAAAATTTGCTGTAATTAGCTGTAATAATTAGTTTAATTAATTAAGACATGTAGAAATAGAGAGAGTTTGCTCAAGGGCTAAGTTGTTTTTACTGCTCTGTTGTTATTTTTGTCAATAAAAGTAAATATGTAGATAATTTTTTTTTCAAATATGACTTTTTTCCAAAGTTACTCTGGACATTTAAAAAAAATAAACGACTCATTGATACCTACAATTTTTTTTTAATTAAATTTCAATAGCATTTTTGAAGTCGCGTGTAAGCAGAAACCTTTATGGCAGTTTTTTCGAAATTGGTAGAAATTAAGTTCTATTCTACCAAGTGTAGAGTTCTATGTTTTTGCGTAGAAATGATGTTCGGATACAAGTTTGTAGTCAGCCGAATCAAAATGTTTTGTCAACACAAAATAAGAGAAAAATTCATCATTAGCCATTGTTAGTGCGGCGTCCTTTATTAACAAAACTGATTTAATACTTAAATTATTTTTATTTTTCTCAAAAAATATTTCCCTACTAAATTTGGTGACAATCAGTTGAGAGATACTCGCGTTAATACAAAAAAAGAAAACACAAATAAAAATATTTCAACTTTGACACCTTGTATCTTTTTCCACAGAAATATGTTACGAAGATATATTTAGCTATATCTTCATATTTCCTCCCAATGATATTACTCCTTTTCTATGTCCCCTTATTAATGGCCCACCCTGTATATTTTTATCGACACGTATTGAATGACCTCTTCACTTGAATTTACCAAAGCTGGAGGAGTATGATAAAAGTGTTATCTGGCGGTTAATATATTTTAAGCTTTGACTTTCATTGATACGCGAAAGTGAATATGAACTGGATAACTGCACTTCTGTAATTTTTTTTTATTAAAAATCGTGATGAAATTACTATAATTACTTATCAGAATTCAAAATCTATCATTATAGTCGATTTTCGCCTTGCGCGGAAAAGTTTTATTCCTGGATTGTTTCATCTAGTTTTATTACATTTTAAAAATTAACATTTATTTCCTGCTTGCTTCCTCAAGACTAACACATTCACTTAATAATAAATTAAACAGTAATCCTCTCGAATGCCATTAAAGTTATGAATTTTAAGTACATACAAGCTTTTGAAATAATAATGAAACTCTCTCAAAATAGTTTTTGAACTTCTGCAAATTCTGAGTAGAAATTTTATTAAATCTATATTGGTAAGTGAAACAACTAATTACTAATGTTAAAAGTTGAAAGTAGATTTCATTACAAATACGTCAGCAGTTTAAAAGAAATAGCAAAATTCAATTTAAAGAATGTCATTATTATTGCAAACGATTGTACATAACATAATATGTATGAACCAATCATCTTCGATAGGAGGAGCTTTCAAAATTATATATCCAAATTCATGTCATTTTAGTACTAATAATGCGCCATCTATTAGCAAATAGTCCAAGCGTAAACGTTCTTTTTGAGTTCGTTTCCCATTACGCGAGAGGTGGTTTCCCATTCAGGCCAACAAGGTCTCTCATTAGATTGACTCGTCTTAGTGTATATAGTCAAGGGTATTAGTTATATGGTGTACAACGGTTAAGTGATAGATCACACACTTATTATTATTTTCTGATGTTTCTAGATTTTTCGTATTTACTTTATATTCTATATCATTTTGTAATAAATTTCTCATGAAATTAGTATAATTGCATGCTGCTCTTACCGTGTAAATCAGGTCATCATTACTTTTGGAGTTATACATAAAATTCAAATTATATACAAGTTGAGTAATTCTTCGGCCGTAAACACTTGTAAAAAAATGTATAACCCAACAAAATAATGTTTATTCGTTTATAAGCTGCTGTCAAAATAAATTGTTTTTTTTTTACTTTTAACACTTTTTTTAACACGTAAACTGTTAAAAAATACACATGAATTCAAAAAGCTTGTAACTTGTTTAATGCTCTACTTTCTTCTAAATGTTTTTCATTTACTATGACTCACTGCAATTCAAAAAGACGAGTAGTTAAATGATCTGATATCAAAATTTATATGAAAGACATGTTAAACGACGTAAGATATTAAGATAAGAGAAAACTTTGCAATAAATTGGAAATAGGTTAGCATACCTCGCATTAGGAGTCGGTGCACACACAAATAAATACACAAACCACAACACCTGATTCAACTCAAAAATAGAACGACATGCATGTTGATGTTGGAATAGTAGAGACTTCCCATTTAGCTTATTACTACTCTATTCAGATTGTTCCGGGTAGTTAAATTCTGCATAATTTTACATAAAAAGATTCAAGTTAAGAACATAATCACAATTTAAGCACATAGCATTGCGGTTACTATGTGATTTTTCTATCGCAATAATGTCATGAAGTAACAGCTCTGCATCAGTTATAGAATCAAAATATAAAACTATAATCCCTAGGCACTCTGACAGCGGCCTTACACAGATCCTAGTTAAGTTATTAATTCTATGACTGGCGGTGACCAGTTACCTTGGCCATGACATAATAACCCGAAAAAGCAGATTAAATATGATGACACATATAAATGCAATTATAATAAACATCCCAGGAAACTAAAAATATAATAGTACCTAATTCTGTATTTGGTATGAAAGCAGATGGACTAATTAAATATGCTGTCTTGATGGAACATTGTTACTTCGTTTTTATTAGAAAAAAAACCTCATTCCATTTTGTTACAATTATGACATTCACACCTAAACAAACACGATGTATATAATTTTTTCTACAAAACTGTTAAAAGTGGGCTTTTTAATTGTCATTTTTGATGTTAAAAATGTCATTTTTTGACACGCGTGTTAAAAGTAGGTTACTTTTAACACGCGTGTTAAAAGTAAATCAAAGGCACTGGTTGCTACGAAAATTTTGGTTCATAAACATTGCGATCTGTGTGGTATTTTTTGATTTCTTATTTTTATTGAGTTTAAAGTTCTTCCGATTGTTTTGTAGAAAAAATATTGTATGATATACGTGTTAAAAGTGATTTTATTTAAAAAACTGGCTACGCTCGTTTTTTAATCATCTTCACTCACAAAATAAAATCTTACTTTTAACACGTATGTCATAAATAGCTATTATAGGATAATATAAAATGATACCAAGAGATTATATAACAACAGTTATGTACCTACTTACTTATTTTTAAATGTGTTATAAAGTTTCGTTTGTGCAGTAGATAGTCGCAAAGAAACTAGGTTCAAACAATTAATTTTTAATTGATTAACGATGGCTACAAATATAATAATTTAGATCTAAAACTTGATAAAAAAATTAAACGTCTATTAAACAGTCATAAAGAAAAAAAAAAGAATAAATTCGTGATGTTTTATAGTAAAACCACCTGATAGGTTCTAGTACTTATTGTCACAAAGTATTATCATTAGTCATAAACCGCCCCATTCTACCTGTCACGACTAATAAAAATATCAAAATTGTGTATAAAAAGAAATCATTAACATAAGATGCCGTTTGAAAAGTTATACAAAATATAGATTGAAATTTGTTAAGTTCAGTGAAAACATTCTGTACAAAACAATGAAGGTCTCATACTCATAGATTTGGAGTGTCATATTTTTCCAATTTAGACCCTTCCATATATCCATATAGAAAATTTAACATAATGTGCCTACGTATATTTCCCTGTGAATGTAGCTTCGACATCCTAAATTCAGAGCAGATTATTTATCTCGTTATTAGACGCTAATTATTGATGCGCATAATCACATAAAATTTAAATATATTTTTCACGGAAATAAGGGCGATGGCAGACACAGGGGTGTGTGCCGCCTCAGCAACCAAAACGGCACAATTTGTGGTGGTGGACACAGACACACCGGTTTTCACAGCTAGCGGCGCGAGATTCAATTTCGTGCCATTGGCCAAGTAAGGTTGCCGAGACGACACAAACCGCTGTGTCTGTTATTGCCCTAAAAGATTGTGTAAAATGTCCTTAGTGAGCTTTATCTTTTAGGTAAAAAACCTTATGTTAATATTTATCTATCTCAAAAACTCCGCCACATCACATTTAATCGAAATAAGCACTGGAGTTATAAAATTTATTTCGAAAATCCATAACTTTTTAAGTAAAGAATAATAATATATTATGACAATATGGTCTAAATCTGATTATTCTTATCTAAGAAAACTATTCTTGAAATCTTCTTCATTATCACATATTGTATTTTATCGCATTTCATAAAATAAAACTACCTTTTGTACGACGCCATTTCAGTTAGATTTTTACTTTTTTTTTTGGTTTGGAATAAATGATGATTATTGCTGTTTCGTTCTGTATATTAATAAACTTAACCTAATCGAAACACGTGTGCCAATCCTGACAAAGAAAAACAATGTTCTCACCTCAAAATTACGGATACATATTTAAGAAAGTTGGTATAATAATAATATTATATTATTCCATGTTATCGCTTTTATTGAAACTGCAGTGCAAAAATTAAATATTCTTAAATATTGTCACTGAATTTGCCCCACTCACACCCAAATCGACGACTGTGGTACCGCGAATTACTAAGATTGCCCCGATCGCCCCTACACGATTCTGTTAAACAAACAAAATGCCGTGGATCGAGACGGGACTAGAAAATTTGAGAAACGACGAGAAGCGTTCGAGAGATGCTAGAAAATAGATCTAGAGATGCTAGAATATACCTGGAATATTCGTTGGGTCTATAAAAGAAAAATAAACGGCCGATTAAGTTAGTCTTGTATAAGTCTTGTATTACAGTCTGAATTGAAGTGTTTAGTTGGAGATATCAAAGTGATTTAGATAGCGATTAATTAAATAAGTGTTTAGTTGAGTTTTAATTAGTGTTCAGTAGTGTACTGAGTATAGTTAATAAAGAAGTAATTAATTAACGGATTGTTTTTCTGGAAGTAATAGTAAAATTCGGAATGGGAAATCCGTGACAATATCTTGAAAAACCTAGTAACACTGTATCACTTCACTTCGCATTGTAACATCATCTCTACAAACGTATATAAAAATTATACCTTGGTTCCAAGAATCATTGGAAACTATCAGAAACCAGTAGGCGCAGCGTTTTTAGAAAAAAGCGTTCAGAGAACCAATGTTGACCATAAATTTGATGTTTGTACGAGAAAGTAAAATGCGAATTGCGAATCAGTTGCAAATGAAGACGAAGAGATTAATTCTAAACTATTCAATATTTTTTTTATTTCGTACATGTGCCTATGGACAACACATATAGGTATGTTATGTGTATTATTCTGACAAGAATTTTTATTTAATGTAAGAAATGTTTAATATTTATTTGATATATGATCAATTAAATTTTACAAAGTATTTATTGTATTATTAACAATGAATTTGTATTACATACCTTATTAATACTAGAAAATAGGCGTTGAAAAACTAAAGATATCCATTATTTGAACACAGTATATGAAAAAATAATCTTTTATAATAATGTTGATGTCTGATTGCAAATCTATTGATTTAGATAAAGTATTAGGCGCATTGCATAGTTCTAGGGATGAAGTGGATTTACTCTAGGAAACATGAGTTAAAAATAAAGGCTATTTTGAAATTATTATTAGTAAAGAAGTAGGTGGTTGAGAGAATCTTCCATCTCAATAATTGAACTTATTCCGCAAAACACAAACATTTAATTTATGACAACTAGCAAATTATCATCATCATCAAAATGAAAACGGCATTTCTTTTATCTATATTGATTTATTTAGATATACGGGATATTTTTCAATTTAATGATGTACGAGTACAAGGTGTCCCAATTTCGTTGTAACTGCAGGGTATCTCGGAAACTACAAGAGAAACGGATTCGTTTCCACAACACTGTGGGACTACTTTTTCGAGAAACTTAAGATGCCATAATCAGAACTTTCATAGACGTCTTCGTTTTCGAGATACAGGACGAAATTTAAAAAACTACTTTTAAGAGATTCCGTATATTTCGGAGAAAAGCTGAGATATCGGAATATTGGCGTACAATCGTTTGCAATAATAATGACACTCATTAAAATTACTTTTGCGAATTCTTTCGAACGTCTGACGTATTCGTAATGAAATCTACTTTAAATTTTTAATATTAGTTATTAGTTGTTTCACTCACCAATAGAGATTTAATGAAATTTCTACTCAGAACTTCCAAAAGTTCAAAAACTGTTAAGAGAGTGTCATTATTATTGCAAACGATTGTACATGTAATTTCTCTACAGGGTGTCTCTTAAAATATGACCCAAACATATTCTTTTTCTTCATGATGATATATAGTTGCTACGTTATATTTTGAAAATTGTCAAAACATCAATAATTGATAAAACTAATGTTGAGTGGTGCATAGTTGGCCATAAATTTTATATATTTAATAGAAAATTGGTTTATGAACAATTTATTGGTTGTTTAAACAATTAATAAGTTATGTAATAAATTGTTAATATCTTTTATGTTACATCTAGCAGATCTTTAGCACTATAAATAATAATACTATATAATAATATGGTGTATTAAGAACAATATTCATTAATATTGAAAAACTGAAAACCCAAAATATAGTATACTTCTATTTATCCCTATTTTATTTGCTGATGCAAAATTTAAATAGTTTCTAAATATTTGTTCATGACATTGTCGTTTAATTTTCTTCTTATTAATTATTTTTTACGTTTGTTTATTTTTAAATGTTATTCAATTAAAGATATTTATAAATTACTTGGCTAATAGAATTAATTTATTTTGTTAAAATTACTTTTTGAATTTTATCAATTTAACGTTTTAACGTTTTAAGTAGCAACTATTATGTCATTATAAAAAAAATAATGCAATTGAGTGGCTTAAAAATATACAGGGTGTTCCATTTAAAAAATGTATGTTTGCGTCATATTTTGTAGAGAAATTACAAGTACGCCACTGAACTCTATGTAAAAAACTGTATTTGAAGCAATTTTCACCATTCCGATATCCCAGCTATTCTCTGAGAAACGAAGAATCCCTTACATGTAGTTTTTAAAAATTTCGCCATGTATTCCAAAAATGAAGAGATCTATGAAAGTTCTGATTATATTAAGTTTCTCGAAAAAGTAGTCCAGCGTTGCGACAACCTCGTCCTTCTATCTCTTGTAGTTTTCGAGTTTTTTAGTCAGTTTCTTGTAGAATCCCGAAACTTATGCGATATTTTTTTCCATTTTTATTTTATAACTTAAATATCCTAAATACTTTTTTGATGCATTTTTATTTATTTTATGCATTTCTTCTTTCCCTAAATCTTCAAATTATTTTTGCATATATAAACGGAAATGAAACTTTATGGAAGAAGAAGTAAAAAATAAAAAAATACATACGGATTAGTTGTTCATTTAAAAAAATATGTTTTTAATGCCTAAATGTGTTTTGAAAATAAGACACTAGATTATTTTTTTATCTGTCTCTTCGGAAAATACGAATATTCGCCCAAAGTTCAAATTGGCCCACTCTGTACTGTACAAGGATTTACTTACATAAATCGTAAGTTAAATTCCATATTTTGTTTGTTAGGCTAGTCTGAAGAAAATAAGAAATTATATTGTTCTAAAATTTGCAGCAGTTGCAATAGTTTAAATGAGGTTTAAATTACAAGTTGACTATTTCTGTTCATGAGCCCTTTTAATTATTATGCTTTAAATAGTAGAAATTTACTGGATTGAAGAGTTACCTTTTTCTTGCAAATTACTAAATAAGAGTGATATGGTTATAAATGCTTTCACTTTGTATCTAAACAGTTGAAACTATAAATCGCTACGACTATCTTAACATTTTTCTTAATATCATACCAATTTTTGAATTCCAGCGGGTAAACTACGCAAATCCCACACACTTTTAGACGTAACTGCACTGTTCGTTTTGATTTTCTTGCTTCTTTTTAAAGATGAAAACCAATTAGGAATACTAACGGATCCCCTTCGAACGCTTCCTGTAGTGTACTGCATTGTTTCTGGTCAAAAAACCTTTCTTTTCTGGTAGAAAGTGATTAGTATCGTGTTCATTAATTATTAATTGTTGTAACCGTAACAAATTTCAGAAAATATCGGCAACAGTATTATTTACAATAAACCACATTATTCGGTTTTGTACTATAATTTTAAGAAACCGATAATTTCGACCTCCATCTAAACAAAAAAAGAGATAAGCACAATTAGAAAACACACACCAAACAGCATTCAGATTGTACCACAAGTTCTATTTTTTTTCGACTTTTACTTTCCCAAACGGGAAGATAGCGTATTTGTAACATTACCCACTTGTAAATAGAAACAGATTGTATACTGCTGACCTTATACAAACTAAAAATAAACACGCGAGTTAAATTGAAATTACTGCTAATATATAAGAGAGGTAAGGATTAACAGATTTCATATAGCTATAAGGCCGTATACGCTGAAAGTTTTTTTTACATAGAAATATTACAATATGGCATTAGAATTTTGTTAGCAAATAATTTGAAACGAAACGAGTAAATGACGGCAAATTTCGATATTGCGAAACAATGCAACGAAAACCGTCAATGTTGGTGGCATCTAAGGTTTTACTCAAAGCAGATCTGCTATTTAGATTATGATATTTTGTTTTTAGGTCCTCTGTGTATCCTTCTTAGTTTTACCAGAGAAGAGAGATAGGAAGATATGGTTTAATGCATATTAATCAGTTATTTAGAAAAAAGTGAATTCTAATTCCAAAATTTGGTGTCAAATAGCAGACAGAATATATTAAGCAAAAAGTTTCCAGTGAACATAAGGCAGAAAAGTTACACGACGACGAAGGTGTACTGTCAAAATCACATTTTTTAAATTGTTCCGAAACGGTTTATCAGAATCACATGAAATTCAGCACGTCTTTAAATTGTTATCGATTGCAACAATCATAGGAAAATCGATTTTCCTCACATGTATTTTTATTATCAAAAAGACTCTTAAGTAGTACTTTTCGTAATGAACATATTGACAATCATCGTTTTCGTGTAAATTGGTGATAATTATTTCTATATCCTTTGACACAAATATTAAAAGTGGCATGGGCTGCTTTAAAATTTGATTGATATATACAAAGTTCTTATAATAAGATTAAAAATAGGAAGGTTAATTAGTAAGGGAATTTGCGGTAAATCCTTTAATGTCATATTTAATGCCCATGGACACTAAGGGGTTAATAAAAACATACATAAGTACTAACAAAGAATAGATTTTACAGCCAATGTTCTTAGTCGTTCTTTTTTCATATTTCAATCGGTACATCAACATATTTAGAAGGTATTCTATGGCACTTTTCTATCATACAAGAGCTCGTTTTGTATCTTTTAAGAAAAATGTACTATATTATCGTAAATGTCACCAAACTTTTTTTATATATAACAGAACCTCAAATACCCTTTGTATCTACCCCATTGATTAAGAAAATTGCTGTAATCGCTAATTTAAAGAACTATACCAAGTTTCGTTTGAATCTGATCAATCATTGTGTAGTTATTTAAAATATGTTTTTGGCACTCCACCTTTTCACACCGAGTATTTAACTTTTTTACCGAGTATTTTCAGACCAATATTCATCGGAAACTTTTTATGTCTATCTCCTGTTTTAGTTTGACACAATATTTTAAGAAGATTTTTTTGTATACACATAAAAATGAGAAAAAAGTCAATCATGATGAAAAATATTCTTGTTTTTAAAATAAAAATTTTAAGTTTGCATGTATGCGAAGTTCAGGAATTAGAAAATTTGAAAACCGACAAGAGTACTGGTAAGTACTGTACTTATTTTTGATGACAATATAATATGAATTTATAGACGGTATACTTCAATGCCAGATTGGTACAGGTGTACAATAAGTAAAACACAAATAACGTTCAAATATTGTGTTCTCCTAAGAACATGCGTATTTGGAAACTACACACGTCAAAAGTCTTGGACTCCCCCTTATTCTTGTTAAAGAAATCTTTTTGTCAGAAAAACCAAATACATTTACAAAAGTATATTGTCTTTTGAATCTTTTTTTTATGAAAATATGTTCGATAAACTGAGTACTTAGAAAATTAAAAACCAGCAAATGTCTGACATTTTTATTAAATCAAAAAGAAGTAACAAAGCAAGTTCCTCCACCACGTTCCAATGGCATACTGACACGTCCTGTGCATTGAGATAATCAAGTGGTTAACGACCTCTTGCGGAATATTGTTCCATTCCTCTTCTGCCGTCACGACTAACTCATCTCCAGTCTGAGATGAAGGAATATGATTATGAATGGCTCTAGCAACAAAATTCCACGTTTTCAATATAATGCATATTAGGAGAATTGGCTGGCCAATCTAATCTATTGATATGTCCTGCTTCGAGTGTCTTTTGAACCCTTCTTGCGCGATCTAATTCATTACGTAGGTGGTAGATAATGGGCGTAATAACTAGTTTGATGTAAATTTGACTGGTCATATTCTGTGGTAATTAATGGGGTGCGGCGGTTGAACATTATTCCATCCCAAAATATTAGTATTACGGTACCCCCCTCATACGGATCAACTTCTCGGGGAAAATAAAGTCGCTGTTGATGACTTGGTTCTGTCCAGACTCTTTGTAAATTGTCACCAGTAATAAGCCCAATTTTGGTTTCGTCTGTAAAAGTCAACCCCTATGCTCTCGCGCCCACTGGAGGCGGGCAGCACGATGCCTTGGAAGTAGAGTGGGGACCCGTAATGGTGTTCTAGCACGTAAATTTATATTGTGGAGTCGTCTTCGAATAGTAGGTGTCGATATAACACGGCGAAACGTACCTTGAAAGTGGGCACTGAGAGCTGAAGCTGAAGATGTGCGGTGTCTCCGGGCATATTGCACCAAATACCGATCCTCCCTTTCATTAAATACTCGAGGACGTCCACTACGTCGTGTTTTTTTCACTTTATAAAATTCTTCATATATATGTACTATTCGCACAACAGATGATCTAGGAATGTTCGATATCAGATGATTAGAATGTCCTGCATTATGTAAAGCAGTCATTCTTGCTTGGGTAAACGCAGAAATTTCACGTCCTGACATTATAATGTATAAAAATTCAAAGGAATACTGAATACACTGCCAAACCGATCAGATTTGTAAAAACATTGGTAATAAAGTGAAGGTTCATGGTCTGTAATTTTTTATTGTATTTTTTGTTCCCTAAGTACATGTACTTTCTTACCACAACCACTAGGTTTAATCGAATCATTTTATATACAGGGGGCTCAAGACTTATGACGTTGTGTGTATAATCACAGCAAAATATGATGTATTGAGTTCAGGACGATATTTCTTGGAACAAGTTTTTCAAAAATTGTCTAATTCACTTTTTTATCGATATCGAAAATCTAATCATTATTCTACATCTCCCAAAATTATCTGCTAATTATATATTTTTTTATAAAATTATATATAACATAGTAATTTAAAAATGCAGCAGGTTCCGCAACATTTTTATTTTAATTATTTTATTCGTTTAATAATAATTTTTAGTCTCAAGGCCAACGAATGTAAGATAACATCATGTCAGTAAATTTCGGATAAAACATAATTTTTCAAAAAAAATGTAGTAGTAATAAGCATGTTCTTAACACTTTTTTAATAAAATATTTTATCATTGATTTTTTTACTTATTATGGTTAAGGCATCTTTATCTTAAATCGGAACAAGTAGACACATCTTATGCTCCTTTCCAAATATATCAAATTGAAGCTAACTCATAAAACTCATGAAAATGTGTAAACTGAAAAATTTATTATAAACTCGATAAAAAGGTATCGAAAAACTGAAAGAAAATTAATTGATAATAATTTGAGAAAAAATGTGTAACAAATTGACAGTTTTCATTGTTGTTAGATTACATCTGAAGCAATTGTCGTTCACTGAAAAAAAAAAAAATGTTTCCATATGTAAAATGGATTAATTTTCTGCTTCTTAGATTTTTTTTTGACGTCCTCAATTATATCTGAAATAAAACACTAATTTCAGAAACACTCTATAATGATACTCGTAATAACTGTTTCTTTTTAAACAAGGACCTTTGCTTTTGCATTATACCAAAATGAATACCAAACTATAGAACTTGTGGCACAATGTTGAATTGTAGCTATGTTAATGTCAAGTTTATCTGTTGAAATTAGATCAAATAATTAGTAAATTACTCATATCTAAATTCGAATTTAAGCGTATGTACAAATCAATTAGTCAGTAATTAGCTTCAGCGAATTTTAGAACTTTTTATACCTTAATTAATAATTTAGTATTCTGATAAGTTCATATAAATAAATAAAAATATATTTAAATTTCATTTATTTTTTTAATCAAAATATCTTTCACAATAAACTATATACTATAATTAATATATATGTATTTTGATAATTTCACGTAAAACTTGTTTGTAAATAATATAAATTCGTTTTTTTCATTTCAACTGTTTCAATATCTTAGAAAATGCAGAAATCTCAGGTGACGGTTTCGTTTCATTTAAGTCAGTATGTAGGTGGATTTGAAATAATTTTCTTTTCTACGAGTATAAAAGAGAGAAAAGATCGTTTTAAAGTTAACTTTTACCGAACTTGCGATGTTTAACTTTCATGAGACCGTTTTTACATATATACATAAATCAACATTTCTATTTTTCGAAACTATTAAATCCCTATTTATCGCCGACTATGCGGCTATTTATTACGTACGTTTGAGAATAGGCAATCAACAACACTAAACGGTAAAATTCGTATGTCATATTTGAAATTCTGTGTATACCTACGTTGTGATTATTTGGTGTTCTCCTTCAATTTTTACTGCCTTTTTTCAATTTTAAACGTTTTATAATTATTCAATAAGGGAATTTGTGTCAGGTACAGATATTTTCCTATAATATAGTTCGCCGGTTTGTTTTTCTAGGAACGAACGAAAAACGAATGCAAAATACTGCAGATTACCGGATTCATTGTTACCTATCACGTTTCATTATTAATAAAAATGTTCATTCTCGTCGTTTCTACATTTGAAAACAGTAACATTCCTTTCGTTCGAGTTTCTTAGAGTAAGTGGGCATTTTACTTAATTGTATGCGAAGTGTGTTTAGTTAGCAATGGGTAGTTGTTGTACCGAGTGAAAATCTAATTTTGACAGTTTGGAACGAAAGAATGCAAAAAAACTGCAGAATACTGGATTCATTCTTACCTATCAGTTTTGCCGTATTTTTTAAATGTCGGGTTAGAATTCCGAAATAATTTTTTTATTGTCTTTCAGGAGTCGCTGAGTCCGTGGTTAAAATTTTTGGACTTAGTGGTAGTTAACCCTGTATAATACATACATCTAATGTTAGCGCAATTTTACACAAGACGATATTGTCGGTGTCGGATTGGGTCAGAAATACATAGCTTGAAATAGAAATGTTCACACAGTGCCAGATCCGATATGAATATCGGATGATCGATTTATCAAATTCAAAAACCTTACACTCTAAGTAAATAACATTCAACACAAGTTTACAAGTGAGTCACATCTGAACACTAAAGACACAAACGACAACAAATAATATTGTACATAAACACAAAACAATTAAAAATAAAAGGAATATTTAGTTTATATTTAAACCTCTGCTTATTCTGAGGAATTTCAATATTTTCAAGAAGATTATTGAACATCTTTGCTTTGGGGACTTTAAAATGTAGAAGATTTAATTCTGCAGTAAGGAAGATATAATAATTTTTTGCCCACTCTATTATGAATGTTAAAATTAGTAAAAATAACGACACAGATATCAAAAACGTATTAAGCGAGTTGTTAGGAATTCATACATCGTGTGGAGGGTTTTATGAATGGATTTTTAATGAACAAGACCCTACACACTATTCGCGAATTCCTCGCATATCACGAATCGAGCATAACGAATCGCGAATTCACGCATAGTCTGTAGCGGGCCTTAGACTGTATAAAGTAAGAATTTAGATTTTCTGAAGATATCCACACAGTAATATTTACTGCTTTGCAATCACGAGATGGATTGTATACAATGTGTCCCACTTTTCATGAAGGCACCCTGGAATCTAAATTTTTCTAACAAATAATCTTCAATAAAAACCTAAGTAAGCCATGAAAACAGAAGTTATTGCAAGTGTCAATCTATTCTTGAATGTAAATAAGTTAATACGTCAAAAATGTACAAATTAGAAGTTTTGTCTTATTAAAAAAATTATTATTTTGTTGTAGAATCATTTCATACCAGTATAATACATTATTATGAACAAAAAATAGAGAACACATTTTTTTCATTTGAGGGCCCGTTTTACAGATACAATTTTAAGTTGAAAAAAATTATTTTTCGACGGCCCATATCTCAAAGAACTTTGAACCCACAACGATGTAATCTTGTATAAGAGGGTTTCTAAAGGTGCTGATTAAGACGCCTCGGACTATAATCAAATATGGTTCGTCTAAAGACTCACTTTGTAGGTATATATTCAGCACCAAAGTTTCAAAGTATTCGGATATCAGGTGAGCGAGATACTAGGTTGGCTCCATGAAAAGTGGGACACATTGTATATCCCATATCTCAGTCTGCTCTCTATCTGGGCATAGTATAGTTTAAACAGATGGTCACTACTATAATTTAGATTACAAAAATTCGCATTGCGATTTCCAATTCAAGCACGAGGCCAGATCCAAGCTCGATAATGTACTGAAATCGACATTATGAACTAGGACTTGCACATCAACAGAAAGTCTTAGGTTATCAATTTGTTTCGGATACGTATGAAATCTCAGTATTTGTGTTTTGTCCGAATTAAAGTATAATCTCAGAAAACCCTCGGATCCAAGTACTCAAAAGTAATTAATTGAAAACTTTATCAAATTTTTTATAATTCTGAATTTAAAATTTTAACTTTTGACACTCGTATCTTTTTATCCATTAACTTTTGTACTAAGGTAAGTTGTGTAGGTATTCACGGCAATTTCGCTATAGCAAGTGAACCGAAATTTTATCACCGCGAAAAATTTGCTGCAGGTAGCTGCTAATGTTTCGCGTCGGTTTGGGCGATCCTTTACCATACCCCAGAATTTCAAATCCTAGACTATTCTAAATAGTCATACATTTGCATTATCGGCTTATTGCAACAGTTATTTTCAGTAGTTCTGGAAGAGTTCGCTATCGAAACCAAAACAAGCCTGACACGTATAAAACATTGCCATGAAAATTCACACAACTATACCTCATATACAAATTGTGTCAGAAGCGTGAAAATATTATCAAATACCCTAGTATTAACTACAATTTGTAGTATACACATCCTAACAAGGCCTGGCACAACTTGTATTTGGAGCTATGAACTACAGTTGTGTGAATTTTCACGATAACTGAAAACTCTTAGAAAAAATTGATTCTATAGATACAGATGTTTGAAATTCCTCTACATGTAGCAAAATTACAGTTAGCATTCGTTTAAAATACGAAAGTTGACGTCAACTTCTGGTTAACCGCAGAGGTTAAAATGGTGAGTAAGGACAAAGCAATCTTTATCAATTAAATATCAATATAATTATTCTCATTAATGAATTTTTAACAATAAACACAAGTCCTATGTTAGTGTGACAGATTCGTTCTGACAGGAAGCTGAAATATGATAATTTTTTTGAGAAAATATTAGTCGACATAAGTATCATGTGTACAGTGAAGACTAGTAAAATTGCCATGGTATATATAGTACATAAAACAGGACTGTAACAAATAGATATGCAACTTGGAGTTTGCAAATACATATAATTTTTCCAAAATGAAAATCTGCAAGAGGCATTTAAGGGCATCACCTCGCATAGATCTTCTATTTATTTAACGATGTACTGAAGTTATATTTTATTCATACATTTATGACGATAAGCAATTTAATTGTTTTAATTCATAATAATCATACAATATTTTGTATGAAAACTACACATTCCATGCTAAACAATAGAGTTGCAGTTGTCAGTAAATACCGGAAGTGGTATCGTGTTGACACACAGATATATGAAACTGAACAAAAAAATCTGCTATATATCTAGTCCATTCGAAAAAGCCTGAAAATTTCCCCTACAAATTAGAATAACGGCGATCAATTATCCAATGACCGTGATCACTTTCCATATGTGCAGGATCATTATTATGTTATATTCAACTGTAACTGTGTTGTGTAAGAAGATATGCGAAAAGTTAAAATTTATCACAGAAATTTATTTCTTTTATCTAGAGAATAATTGAGCGACATATTCCAGCGATATAAATGGATGTACTGTCACATGTAACTATCTAAATCAAGTAATTTCAAAATTGCAATTAATTATTGTAAATTCGCTAATAGAATTTAGTTACATTTTATATACTACAAAAAATAAAACAAGTAAATTAATTTATAAGTACTACCAAGAACTTATTAAGCTATTCATATTTAACGCGGGTATGGTATTATCATATTTACTATTTTTTTAAATTATATGGAATAAATGATCGTTCAGAACTTCAATTGAAATAATTTTTGAATTACTTCCCGAAAATGACATTTAATGTAGATAAGCTATTTGCAGAAGTCATATTTTATGTATGTATTTTACATAGGTATACTTATTTTTAATACATTTTAATAATTTTATTTATAATTATAGGCAAAGACAAAATTTAACAAGACGTACCACATGTGATCTATCTAGAAGATTTATTATTTACTGCGATTTTGAATTAAATATAGGTAAGTCTATGGAAATATATAAATTAAGTATGTCAAAAAATAATAAAAATATCATTACAAATCTGTTATTTGTACTTAATTTATTTTACTTAGGCAAATATTCATCGTGTTATTCTCCAGAACCTGCAATAAAAATAGATCTAGACCTATTCCCTGCAATGGCAATAATAATTGCAACAGCTAATGGAAAAATCATCAGTGTGACTTGCAACCTGCAGGAAGAATTGCCGACTGTAAAACGGCTTTAATGATGAAAACGAGGGGGTAACCACTGTAACCAAAATAGTGACAAGATTTCGCAAAATAAAGATTTCCAAGGAGTTTCCAAGGATTTCGTATTTGATAAAAATTCTCTTGAGAATTACTATACTTATACAAGGCGTCTGTAAAATTGGTGATATACCTATAATTGCAGTAAATAGATGTCATCTTTTCATTTTTCAACCTTAAAACGAGGAGTAAACCGCTTGCCAAATTTTGTACACTAATGCACATGTTGTTTGTCTATAATGCTCTTAAATTTCGGAGTAATGCCCACTAATTCACTCTAATTTATATGATAATATCTGTTTACATAATTAATTAAATTTATTGTATATTGTTATACATGTACAGTGCTTTCGAAAAGTAACGAATAAATTCATTATTTTTGAAATTGAAAAGTTTTCGAAAAAATCCCCTGGCACGTTGATTTTGTTTTTAAAAAAGGCACTTTTTGACACCACCCATATTTGTGACGTCATCGTTGTTCGAGACGTCATCGACAATTTTTTAAACAGCAACCCCCAATTTTGTCCATGCCATTTGAAAGAGCGTGTCATTCTACATACATACATCATGAAAAATTATGGTTACAGAACAAACATTTCAAGAAAATAATGTTTGAAGATTTAAATTTTTTTTTATTTCATTTAAAAAATATGAATTTATTCGTTACTTTTCGAAAGCACTGTATATTTAAATATATGTTTGAAGTCAACAGGCATAAGTTTTACAAGCAAATTCACTAATTTCCCAATAATGCACTATAATTCCTTCTAATGCCCTACTAATGCACTCTAATTCCTTATACCACCAATAATGAACTTATTCATGCAAATTCTCCTAATATATTATTAGTTACGCGTTTCAAATACATTAAAAAAAAAATTTATGTAACAAATGAATATATTTGAGCAATTTCTATATTCTTATGGACGTCTCATGATTTTCATTTTAAATGGTGAACGCAATTTTATATTACAACAAATAAACGAGTGGAAAATTTAAGACTGCGATTAGGACTACAGAAAATATGCGTTTTATATACAGGCCAAAGTAAACTCTTGATGAATAAGGATTCATTTAGATATTGCTTTTAGCTAATGGAATAAAATACTTTTCTTATTTATCTTACTTTTTCCATTGTACCATTAATTTTGTGTGATTTTCTATTGTTTCGTGTTTCAGAAAATAAGGATGTGTAATACTATTTGTCATAATTGTTGGTGTTAATACCTATATACAGAGTGAACCTTAAATAAGTACAAATATTTTAACTGCTGGTGTAGTTCGTCATATAGATCAGTCTAGTGAAAGCCATTTTTAAAAATTTCTAATATTTACGGAGATATTAATTTTTAAAAAAATACCCACATTTTGAGGACCGCTGGCAGATCTCTCATAATCAACCTAATGAACCATATGATTTGTTGCGAGGTTGCTATATCTCCTCTAATATAAATATTAAGTATTAAGTTTCCTTTAACGTAATAGTAAAGTAATACGGTTAAATTCTATTTTAAAAATACTTGTTTGAAGCATAAGTACAGTAAAGTTGGGTATGTAGTATGACGTACGCAGTATTATTAACATAAATTTTAACTGCTTAACAGACCGTACTATAAACGATTAAAAATGAATTTCCGCAAGTTAAATACATACTACCATAAAGTATTTAGGAAGATATTACGTGATATTACTATGTCCAATGTTAAAAAATTATACATAAACGTGCACACAAGCTTACCTGTTTGTTAAAAAATTAACTATTTAATCAGTAATCTACATTTCACAAGTTAAATGTCATTGTATACTGTTAGAAAGAGACACAAGACACAATTTCCTTAAGTTATTTTATGAAGAATAACGAAAAACTATGATTTTCACGCAGCATATTAAATTTAATTTTCGCCACAATACCCCAAATGAGTCAGTATTAACCATTTCGAATCCAGAACTTCGCACTTTAATCAGTGAAACAAATTTTAAAAATAAAGGTACACACAATATTAAATAACAAACTAGCAGCTTGACGTATGCGCTTAATATCAAGAAAAGCAAAGACATTTGTGTAACACTGGCAACACTGTGAATCACACGTTCAATCTGCAGTGCTATGACGCATAAATGTATGAAAGTCAGCAGTCCTCAACAAATTTTCTACAGAAAAATTACAAAATTCATTTAAAATTTCACTTTTCTATTTCTGATTTTTTTGTAAAAAGTTATTAATTATGTGTTCTACACAGTAAACTATACTGCTGGTTAAAATATTTGTACTTATTTAAGGTTCACCCTGTATATCGTCTTGTTGCTTGACGATGAAATTTTAAGATACGATTAAACATCTCAACAACTATAAGGTCTCGTCGATTTTGCTCATATGAAAAACGATCTAGTAGTGCGACTCTTTCATGGTTCATGCATGTTGGTAAATCGTTGTTATATGACTATGAACAAGAAATCATTTTGTATCTATGTAAACAATGAGGGAAGACAAAAATATGTTATGAACCGAGAAACGTATCTCTTGGTCTTGATAAAATAATGTCTTTATTGTATCCTAGTATTAAAACATGCATGTTTCCTTTTCAACGGTTTATTTTGTTTTTTATCATTTTTTATGAAGCGGTTACAAAACGTACGCCTTTAATTTGCTTCTGAAGCAAGTCAATTTTTAGACGCTTCGACTATAGGAATAGCGACTAATAAAAAACATCCACTTCAGCTAGTGGTGCGATTAGTCGGTTCGTCTAACTGCAGTATTATTTTATTTGTTGCCATCCTTGTAGTCCTTGTACTAATTTTTTTTTAAATCCAAATGTCTGAGTAATCCCCGAAAATTCCTAATAATTCCCTCATTTACTTGAAATACCCGCAAGATATGCCTATTATAAGTAGCCTTGTAATTCCCAGCAATGCCTGGATTTTGTACATCACAATTCTCCAGCGGTAACCCTCGCTTTAAAATTTAATGTTTCGAACCCATAGCGAGATAAGTAATAATTAATTATTAATCACTTCAATAAAATTCTTGTATTAGCAAAGTGATACCCATGTGTTTTAGCTACTCCAACCGGAAATACCGTGGAAAAAAATTATTCCCACGATCACTTTTTTTACAGGCTAACGTTAGTTACAGAATCCGAATGATCCACCTTATCATTTACATCTGTCTTCTTGTCCTTGGAAACGGTCGTTATTTTTTTCAATGCAGAGGAATAACCTCGTTAATATCAATAAACAACTGCAGTTAGCAGTGACTGATAACTTGTCTGCCACTAATATCTTTATGTATGAATGAATAATAACTGATGACTAATAAACAATACTATGCAATAATTTCGTTAATTTAAATGACGATGTATATCCCTGAGCTCAAATTGATACCTACTTAAATATAAAAAATGTTATACAATTTTTGAATTTTTCCCCAACATTTGAATATAAACGAAGTTATCTGATTTAAATGAATGAATAAAACGTTTCAAGATTACTGCATTTTCGGTTATAAGTCGACATTCGCTTGATTTTGTTTTACATGAACGTTTGTATTGAATATTTAGATTCTAATGGTTATCTAAGGGAAATTTTTGGCTTGCATTACTATACTACATTTTACTATATCTAAACTCAACCAATGCGAAGATTTAACCATTTCTAAAAATGAGTTGGAAAAATATTGACCGCGATTTTACTAGTGTTATTAACTTAAGATTAAGATTAATTATATAAAAAGGGAAATGCATGTAAAATTTAGTCAAATTGTGCATAATAACACTGGTAATTGGTCCTAACATCATGACAAGAACAATTTGTGAAAATAATTATTACATAGTTAATATTTGGAGCAGTATCATTGTCATCTTGTATTTTGTAACTTAATATTGTGTGATCATTTCTTACAAATTTAAACATTACTTAAATTATGAGCAAAATCGACTAAACCAATTTATACATTTTGATCTATATCATTAAATAATTTCTGTTAATATACAAGATGTTTTTAAATGAAGTAGCAAAAATGAGACTACAAATTCCTTAGGTGAAAATAAATCGATTTAACCTAACATACCCATATCCCAGGTCGCATAATAAAAAAGATACAGGATGTCAAAGTTAAAATTTTATTTTCGATATTTGTAAATAACCATAAGAAATCCAACTATTTACATAAAATTTGTAAATCGGAGATTTTTGCGGGCGAGAAATTCAAATTTGTTTCTAATTTTGACGTCATTAGTGCGCCACTTGTGTTACTTTTAAATGATAGCACTTTTTTGCAGCTTAGAGTATCCATTTCACTATCGAAACAATCGATTCTTCTACCTATTATTTGAAAAAGGTATACCCGAGGGGTAAACCACTGCTTGAAATTTCTACAACGAAATACCCATTTTTTAAAATATTACCTATAAATACCCAAAAAAATACCTCAGCAAATAAGTAAATACCTAAAAATACCCAAAAACCACAAATGCTCAAAGAATACCTATGAGTATTACCCAATAATATCCTAAAGTACCTAAAAATATCGTTAAGTACCCAAAAATACCCTTAAATCCCCAGATATCTAATAAACAAAAAATAAATTACAGCCACGATTTTGTTTACTATACCTTCAATTTTTCAATACTCTCTCATAATATTTTCTTAGAAATTATTCCAATATACGTAAATAATATAGAACTATCAGTAATTTCATTAACAATAAGTAATTTTTTGTGAGGAAGAGTTTATTGACTGACATCACATTTATAAAAGTATTAAACATAAAACAGAGAATTGTTATATGTATAAACTAAGGTATAATTCTTACTCAAATAAATCAATAAATACATTCTAATATTTAATATACAAAATAACTAAATAATGTTGGATCTTTGGAAATGTAAGTATATAGTGACATATAATAAGATACATATTGGACACAATTTTTATTTACTTTTTGAGGAGTTTTTGAGGCATTTATATTATTTTTTATTTTCATATATCTTATCATTAAATTATATACGCCAGTGCCGATTAGATCAAGCGGGCCATAAAATATATATTTTCTTTCAACATCTGCAATATCCTTTTTAAAACCTACCCTTTTTAAAAGTTTAATCAAAATATCATTTGAAATTTTATTATTTTGAGGGTTTTAGGAGATTGGTTCAGTTTTTTTTAAATACCCTGTATTTTTTCGTTAATTAGTGATCTAATAGACTCTTGTTAAAAGTTTCATCTAAATCTTTGTTTAAATCCATTAAAGTTTAGAGGTTTTAGATATTGTTTAGTTTTTTAAACACCCTGTATTTTTTTCATTAATTAGTGTTGTAATAGATGCTTGTTAAAAGTTTAATCAAACTTTTATTTCAAATTTTATTATCTTGAGGGTTTTAAGAGATTGGATCAGTTTTTTTTAAATACCCTGTATTTTTTCGTTAATTAGTGATGTAGTAGACCTTTGTTAAAAGTTTCATCTACAATTTTTTTTAAATCCATTAATTTCCAGTTTTTAAAGATTGTTTAGTTTTTTTAACACCCTGTATTTTTTCATTAATTAGTGTTCTAATAAACCCTTGTTACATATCTGATAAAAATAATTTTTTATTCCATTAATTTTTAGGGTTTTTTTAGAAATTGGAAAGACCCCAGTCTTTTAAACACCCTGCATTTTTTGGTTAATTATTATTCTAAAGAACCCTTGTTAGACGTTTTTACCAAAAACAAGTTTTTAGCTCTCTTAATTTTTTTTTATTTAGTTTTTTTAACGGTAACAGATTTTTCAACACTTTGTATACAGAACGGTCTTTCGCACGTTTAATAACCATTCCGAAGTTAAATCTTCAAAAATAAAATTTCCTCGAAATTGGAAATTTTATTTTCTCCTTATCAATTTTTATATTAACACCCTGTCTATCACTCTGTTAAATTATAGGAGTAACATCTTCGAATTTTATGAATGAATTGTGACGTGTTAAAGGCGGAGCAAGTTCCACTCAAACGTCTCACGTACCAACTTAAAATTTCAGTAAATTTAAGAAATTATTGGAAAATTTGGACCCTTTTTTCTCAGTGATTTTTGTATATATTGGAATGGGACGAACGTGAAAAATCATTAAAAAAATATATCTATAACTTGCTCGTGGCCGAATTTCCGCTTATAAGGGAAACAAAAATCGAAAATTATTTTTTTGCTGTATTTCTGAATTTATTATCAAAATTCTAACGCGAGGAAGTAATAGATAAATGTTAAATAGAACTACAGTTAAAAAATAAAATTATTCTGTCGGAAAATAAAGGAGAAAAATGGGTTACGGCTTATTCAGGCACTGCGAAACCAGCATTAAGAGATGCACATTGATTCGTCATTCAACAGCCGACAAACACGTCTTTCACGAGTTTACTCTTTACACTGACTTATGCTATGCTAGCCTAAATTGACTGTGGCCTAAACCTATGTATCCATGGGCTAACACCATCATCAAAACGCATGCGCCATCGCCATTGTGTTTAAGAATTAGCGGGGAAAATACTAAATTTCTCCAAAAATACCCAATAAATACCTTCGTAATACCCACTAAATACCCATTATTACCTTGATAGTACCCAAAAATACACAAAATACCCAAAAATTCCGAAAAAATACCCGTAATTACGCACAAATACCCAAAAAATACCTTTAATTACGTACAGCTTGTACAGTAAAATACCCCTGTGGTTTTCCCCTCGGGTATACCTTGCTGAAGTCGGTAGGAGTAAATATTTTTGAAATAATCCTATTTGAAGTGCTCAGTGCACCGAGTAAAAACCGTTTTGGTTTCAGGTAAAGTGCCTTTTCTGCTGAAAATACAGCAATATGTTACTAAAAAAGTTGTTCAGAATTCAGGTTTGATGAAACCATTTTCCAACAAAGCACAAAGATTTCATTAAAACAGGCCGAGCATTTTGAAATTTTCCCCGTCTCCATAATTTACCGTTCTGAACAACTTTTTCAAGTAACATTTTGCTGTATTTTTAGTAGAAAAGGCACTTTACCTAAAACAATAACAGTTTTCAATCGGTGCACTGAATATTTCAAATAGGATTATTTCGAAAACTGTTACTCCTAACGACTTCAACAAAGTATACCTTTTTCAGATATAACAGGTATTGAATTGATTGTTTCAATGGTCAAATGGATACATTAAACAGCAAAAAAGTTCTGCCATTTAAAAGAAACATGATGTGCCATAAGTGGCGCCCTCTACTAGTGACGTCAAAATTAGAAACATATTTGAATTTCTCACTCGCAAAAACCCCTGATTTACAAGTATAGGGCAATCCAACGAACTGTCAAATCGCTTTTAAAATGGCGGCTGTAGAACAAACAACTCGACATATGACAAGCAGAAATTTGTGATTTTGTGTAGAACTGTGTGTTTGGCTCATTATATTTTATACCTATTTCGAAATACCAAGGATAATTCATAATGGTTTTATTTTGTTGTGCGAGTCTGCCATGTATCTATGCATAAATAATTGTTAAAATCAAATTACGTACCTCTAATAGTTTATTAATTAATTATATATAACTGCCAATATTGTTATCAATATATTTTTTTATTAATATTATATATAGTATTCTCCAGGACCCTGAATTACTAGGGCTGGCGGGGGTGTAATTATACTACTAGTTGGAGAGAAAAAAGAACTTAGGTACCTATTTATAAATAATATATTTAAAACTTGTACACTGTATTTAATTTTTTCTTGAGTTAGGTCTTGCTGTTTTATTGCACTAAGCCACTTTTGCCGTCTTATATGAGAGTTCATTGAGATCAGTTCTGTCTATAATTCAATGCAGCAGGAATCCTAAAAAATCTAACTTGATCTTCTCGCTGTCCTCTACTCCAACAATTCATAACACAACAAAACAAAACCATTATGATAGTCTGAATTATACTTGGTATTCCGAAATAGGTATAAAATATAATGAGCAAAACACACAGTTCTTCACACAGACCAATAACTAAAAGTTCTACACAAAAGCACAAATTTCTGCTTGTCATATGTCGAGTTGTTTGTCCTACAGCCGCCATTTTAAAAGTGATTTGACAGTTCGTTGGATTGCCCTATTTGGATTTTTTAAGGTTATATACAAACATCGAAAATAAAATTTTAAATTTGACACCCTGTAACTTTTTTAGATTAAATCGATTTATTTTTACCTAAGGAATCTGTGGTCTTATTTTTGCTACTTCATTTAAAAACACCCTGTATAACTATATCACTAGTTACTGTGGGTACTATGAAGCTCCGGACACCGGAATCAGTACTTTACCGCCATCGGCGATTACGATATTTGCAAAAGCAAAATTTTAGGAAACAACAACTCTTACTAATGCGACCAGATACGCTCGAATGATTTTGACAGTCTAGTGACCCTTATTTACATTTACATGTCAATTTTATTGAACATCGTTGTGTCAGCTAAAGAATTTCTCTGAGGGTAAATTAGAACTAAACTACTAAAACTTTTGTCATATGAAAATTGTGATATCACCCTCATCTTATCTAGTTGTGTACCGCCTCGCTGCTTTTGCTTGCGATTTTCATCTAAATTCAAAATTATTTTTCATAAAACTGTGAATAAATGAACAAATAATAATGGATGAATATTACTAACGCAATATTGTATACAGGGTGTCCCAGAAAAGTTCTTCAATAGTAACATAAAACTAATTCAATAATAAATTTCGAAAATATTCGAATTATGATGATATCAAATTACCATATTGGTCTTGAGCGGGTCTATTTATAAATAATAGCAAAAACTGCCTATACAGAGTGTTGAGGTGTGAGGTTTGCTTAATAAACGTAATTCTACTCATTTTTAACATACAGGGCGTGTAAGATAATTTTAAAAAATCAAATTTTGTATCTCAAAAGTGAGTGGTTCTAAGGCATACATTTATTAAGCAAACCCCACTTATTTTTCAATGTACTAAAAAAATTAAATAAAATTTGGGACACCTGGTGTTAAATGGGATGAGGTAAGCTCCATTTTCAATCGAAGGTATTATCTGACGTATACGACTTAACGATCAATTATATTTTTTCCAGAAACATACCCAATTTGTTTTCTGTTAAAAAGCTCTCTTTTTTCTAATAAACTCTTATTAGAGAAATTCTTCCCGTTTAAGCAATATTATCCAAAGAAATAACACCTAAAAATCACATTAGCGGTGGAAGGATCAAGTAGCTGTTAGAAAATAATTGAATGTGTTACGTTATTTTCCAAGGACTACTTGATCCTTCCACCGCTAGTGCGATTTTTAGGTGGTATTTCTTTTGAGACTCTTTAGGACGATATTGCTTACCTATAACTTTTGAACTGGAGTACAGAAAAAATTCTCTAATAAAAGTTTATTAGAAAAAATAGAGCTTTTTAGCAGGAAAAAAATTGGGTATGTTTCTGGATCAAATATATTAGATGACGTCATTAGTCGTTTCCGTCAAATCCCAGATACTACTTTCGATTGAAAGTAGAAGTTTCATTTCATTCCATTTAACACCGCGTCCCAAATTTTATTTAACTTTTTTGTATCCTCACTGTAGGCTCATACATGAGACACCCTCTACTATCAGCCCTAGTAATATTGCCATGTCTTTTTGAAATACCTTGTATAAAGTGGTACATATTTAGATTATAATGTATATCATTAAAAAATAATTATTCTGATACGTAAACTCTTAACGTATCCGATTTAAAAATTTGTTTACTACTAAATTGTCCAAATATTCTACCTGGTCTGACACGTTTATTTTTAAAATATGGATTTGAAATTAATAAGTTATTAATTAAAGAGTTATGTAATGTTAAAGCTGGTGCTGCGAGAATTAGTGTTACTGAATTAACAAGGTTCTATATCTAGATAGATTTATAAAAAACAAACAAAATGTGGACGTCAATACATAAGTACTTTAGATCCATGTGTTTCAAGATATTTAAACCGAATTATGTATTTACTTATGCAAATTGCACTAATACTATTTACAAACTAGTAAAATATTTACGTGAAACTACTTAGATTGAGTTATATTACACATCATCTATTTATAATACAAATAATGAATTTGTAAATACTATTTTAAATTATGGCATCACCTAGCTTAATGAAAACACATAAAAGTACGAATAATTATGTATTATAATCATTGGTATTTCGAGGATATGTTTTATTTAAATTATGAAGTAATTCAAAAATTCTCAGGATCTAATTAAAATTAAAAACAATTTTTAAATGTTAATAGGTATATGAATTTCTGTTAAACGATTAAGTACCTAGATATTTGTCGTAGTTTCATATGTATAAGATAATTCAGAATATTAATACATTATATTAATTATAATAGTTATATGTTTTCAAGAAATAACAAAATCTGAATGTGACAATTATAATGTTTTTTATGACCAGACAACAATCATACCTACAATATAAAGAAGCACAGTGTAATTACCAGGAAATCTAAATAGTAAAGAACAAAGTTTTGGAAATATAATACTGACTAAATGTAGATTGATTTATACGCAGTTATTTAATGTAAAATAAATTATCACATAAGCAGTAATTTTATTTTAATGTTTGAGTAAATTGTGTAAACTTGCTCATTAACTTTTTATTAAGATAAGTGCCTTTGACAGGGAAACTGTGATTCAAACAAAAATACCTGAATAGGTGGTTGCACAAGCTGATCTAATTTCAATCAAACTTCACATTAAAATGTAGCCAATATATTTATTTGAATACATACCAAATAAACTCACGTCAATGTTAAAAAATATAAACATTCCAAGAAGTAAAATGACGTATAATCAAGTTAATCACTTCACTAAATATAAAGATTAATTTAATACAAAATAGTTATCTAAACACAGCAAAATACACGCAGTCCACGGTTAATCTTTATCACATTTCGGCCCGCAAATCTCACTTTTTACTGAAGTCGAATACATTATTTAAATACACACCACGTTATCGACAGCGAGTTCCCTGTGGTCGACAGCAAACTAACCTAAACTAACGCATGCTAATTCCATATTGTTATTGTTAAATATATGTTGGAGAACAGTGAGTAAACAGCGAGTCGGACAGCATTGCAATCTGACCTCTGAATACCAATAATTCCATTTTCATGATTATTATATTACAAATATTTTTTTATGCAACTAAACTGTCGCGTCGCGTTTTCCGGTATCTACAAACGAAGAAAAACTATAAGGTAATTAATTTTTTGAGTACTGTATTTAGATTTATTGCTATAATTATTTAACTTCACAAATATAAGACATAGATTAATGCCAGATTCCTCAGGTTAAAAAAACGCAATTGAGGCAACTTTGCCTTAGTAAAATGTTGCTCCATTTTAATTTTCAGGGTGTCGAAGTTTAAAAGATTTGAATTCTGGCAATATTTGGAAAACAAGCTGAAAATTTCAGAGCATATATTTTTTGAAATTATAAATGCAAAAATTAAAGTCTTAGTCTATAGTGATGTCCTCATTCATATTGCTTGACTTTCTTTTACCCAGACCAAAAAAATTTAAACCTTAGTTAATTTTGAGAGAAAATAGTATACCAATTGAAAAAAGATGAAAAAACTGACCAACTTACAAGCATCTTTTCAAGTTAGGTATTACATTTAAATAGATACTGTTACGGATTTCCTAACCCGTCTTTTTCTTACTGCCAGAAAAACAATCCGTTAATTAATTACTTCTTTATTAACTATACTCAGTACACTACTGAACACTAATTAAAACTCAACTAAACACTTATTTAATTAATCGCTATCTAAATCGCTTTGATCTCTCTAACTAAACACTTGAATTCGACACTGTAATACAAGACTTATACAAGACTAACTTAATCGGCCGTTTATTTTTCTTTTATAGACCCAACGAATATTCCAGGTATATTCTAGCATCTCTAGATCTATTTTTTAGCATCTCTCGAACGACTCGAACGCTTCTCGTCGTTTCTCAAATTTTCTAGTCCCGTCTCGATCCACCGCTTTTTATTTGTTTAACAGAATCGTGTAGGGGCGATCGAGGCAATCTTAGCATTTCGCGATACCACAGTCGTCGGTTTGGGTGTGAGTGGGGCAAATTCCGTGACAATACTAATAGATAGATCACTAATTTAAATAGAGCGGTTTATTTCCAATAATTTTATTTAAATTTTGGTCTCGATTTTGGCACATTCAACCTAATGCTTATAAAGTACCCTTTTTATTTACACATCTACTCATAAACCCCGTCAAAATTATTTTCCAAACTAAGAATTTTCAAATTAATTCATAATAGTGTGTTCATTACATATGATAAAAAAAATGTATGGTCGTGGCAAAGTCTCCTCATCAATCTATATAATATACAGGGTGTCCGGAATATTAATGCCGTAAGGACTTATATATCTGACCAAAAGCAATAATAAACTCTATGAAAAAAATGTGTGAATAGTTTCGTCTACAAATACATTTCGAAACTAAAAATACAACTGCAATAATATGCAAAACTATGTTACGAAATTTCAAACTAAGGTACAATTAAGGTTAAGTAAAATCGCCTGTAACGTAATTTGATTTTTGGATCAGTATTAATGAAGTAAACAATTGAAGTTTCCGCGTAACTCGTTAAAACTGTAATGTACTGTAACGTTAGGCAACGTTGCAGTGTGCTGATAACCTAAAAGTAATATTTAGTCATAGTGGTGCGTATAGCTAATACGTTTCATTATTTTCTAGTTTTTCTTTGATGTTTGTGAGTGTACATAGACAAAAATGAACAATTTATAGTAACCATAACCAGCTGCATGACGTGTTAATTTATGGCAAATCTAGGCAAAACGCTCTGGCTACGAGACGTTTGTACGGTAAACGCTTTCTGCAAGGACAGAAGTCACTTTAAACACTTGTAACTATTATTCTGTGTTGTAAAAAGAGCTATGAACACCATTCACAGTAAGTACCTATGTCACATATTCAAGATCTGTTTGCTGTCATAATTCCGTAACCGTTGGTTAGAGAAAAAAAAAAATTGTTAAGTCAAATATGTTTTGTTTACTACAACTTATTATATGGAAAAATTTAGGCACTCGTATTCCGGAAATCCTGTATAGTTCCTACCTAAACCTAAATTACCAATAATGTAAATTGAGTGAAACAAAATCATTTCATTTTAAATATACGGATAAGCAAAATAATTAAAATAAGAAAAAAATACCAACCGGAACTATTTCTATAATATAGAGTGGTATAGTGGTATCTGTCCAAAAGCAAAAAAAAAAAAACTTATGAAAAAAAACTGTCTAAAATGAATAGTTTTTCCATAAATAGTTTCCGGACACCCTGTATATATATCAAAAGTGATACACTTGTTCGTTTCTTTGTGATAATTTCTAACTATATTCTATGGGAATATGTTAAAATAAAGTACGTATTGTTTTTTTGCATTTCGCGAGAGTAGCTGGGAATACACTCTCTGTTGATGGTAATAATTTTCTTTGTACATATTTAGTTGAGAGGCAGAGAAATGGTAAAACACCATTGTTGCGTGTGTAGAAATGATTCACAGAAGACATATTTTGTTCTGTTTAAGCTTGAACTTTAACGTAATAAGAAATAATATATGACAGAAATTTTAATACAAATACTTACGTGTTTCTAACTTCTGTTTAATTCGACTTTCAAATACTTCATTTATTGAAACAAAACTAAAATTTTACGAGTACGTTATTCATCTATGAATAATAATAAAATATAATTTTTTTTAGTCTACTAAACTAGAAGGTAGTAAATATTAATTAAGTAGCTATTGTTTTTTTTTGTAGAAATTGTTAACACAATCTCGAATTTCATTTTAATGTATTTATTTATACAGAGTTGAAATAAGTGCATATCTTTAAAGAAGTCATAGAGGATGTAATAATGTGCCAAATTTGAAGGACCGTTTATCCCTTTCCTCAGTTATTAAACTATAAACTTTTGTTTCATCAAATTTTAACGCCCTGTATTTAAGTTATAGTGCATTTTTGGAGGTATGTTATTAAGAAATTTTCTTTTCAAAATTAACATATAAAAATCTGGACCACTCTGTACATTTATTAAGATAACCAATTCAAATTGTGAATATCTACCCTAATATTAGTCGAGGCAATAAACTAGTAAAAAGTCCAAAAGTTCTAAAACTAGTTGTGGTGGACGGATCGGAATGCGGTTTTCTGCATTCTCTTCCAAAAATTATTTGTAAAAAATGTGGCGACTTGGAATGACAAATCGTAAATTGCATTGCTGCAGCCAAAAATGCATTCAAAAAATGCATTATTTGGGAGGCCTCTTGGAAGATGTCAAATCTTGGTAAATAAGTGTCAGAACTGGTCCAGATCGGGTACTCGGGGGTTTTCGAGGTCGCTGATCACGAATATGATGTTCAAATTGACCCCTGAATACCTGGAGCTCAGGACCGCCGATGAACGTCATCTCCGTGGGACTCTCCCACAAATCACGCGGGAAAGAAGAGAAACTCGGCGCCCGGGGTTTTTTTGGGTCGTTGAATCCAAATCTGGCATCGGCGAACACCCCACGGGCACCTGGAATTTTCCTGAGAAGAATGCCGAAAACCACTCGAAAATCATAATAAGGGCGTTTTGTGGGGCGTTGAATCCGAATTTCACGTCAGAAATGACCCCCCGAACACCTAGTGTACCAGAACCTGACCCTAAACGTCATCTCCGTGGCTTTTCCTGACACAATCAAAAAAGGCGAACCGAAAATCGTTATGGGGGTTTTTTTGAGGTGCTGAATCCGAATTTCACGTCGATAATGACCCTCCGAGCCCCTGGTGCACCGGAACCTGACACGAAACGTCATCTCCGTGGCTTTTCCTGACACAATCAAAAAAGGCGAACCGAAAATCGTTATGGGTTTTTTTTTTGGGTCGCTGAATCCAAATCTGACATCGGCGAACACTCCACCGGCATCTGGTGGTCCCGAATCCGGACGTGCACGTCATCTCCGAGAATTTTCATGAGAAGAGTGCCAAAAATAACCGAAAAATTATTCTCGTCGTTCTTACAGGACTGGAACAACTTTTTCGAAGGCCCTAGGCGACAGTTACACATTAATGAATGTGTCAAATTATGAGACGGTTTTTGGTGAGTTTGTTGCGGTCGTGTCTGTAAAACCCTCCGAGACGACGTTCAGGTCCAGGTCCCGCGGTACACTAGGTGTCTGAATTAAGCGGCCCAAAAACGCGACTGTAATGATTTTTTGGGTCGTTTTTAGCGATCTTGGTGGGCAAATTCTCGGAGATGACCTGCACGTCCGGGTTCGGAGGTACCAGGTGCCCGTGGGGTGTTCGCCGATGTCATATTTGGATTCAGCGACCCAAAAAAAACTCCATAACGATTTTTGGTTAGTCTTTTTCGATCGTGTATGGAAACTCCTCGGAGGAGATGTTACGGGTGAGGTTCAGGTGCACCAGGGGTTCAGGGGGACGTAAAATTCGGATTCAGCGCCCCAAAGAAAACCATAAAGATTTTCGGTTCGCCTTTTTTGATTGTGTCAGGAAAAGCCACGGAGATGACCTTTAGGATCAGGTTCTAGTGCACTAGGTGTTCGGGGGATCGTTTCCGACGTGATATTCGGATTCAACGCCCCACAAAACGCCCCTATTATGATTTTAGGGTGGTTTTTGGCACTCTTCTCAGGAAAATTCTCGGAGATGACGTCCGTGTCCAGGTTCCGGCGCACCAGGTGGCCATGGAGTGTTCGCCGATGCCAGATTTGGATTCAGCGACCCAAAAAAAACCCGGGTGCCGAGTTTCTCTTCTTTCTCGCGTGATTTGTGGGAGAGTCCCACGGAGATGATCGGCGGTCCTGAGCTCCAGGTGTTCGGGGGGTCAATTTGAACATCATATTCAGCGACCTCGAAAACCCCCGAGTACCCGATCTGGGCCAGTTCTAACACTTATTTACCAAGTTTTGACATCTTCCAAGAGGTCTCTCAAATAATTCATTTTTTGAATGAATTTTTGGCTGCAGCAATTCAATTTCCGATTTGTCAGAAATTCCATGTCGCCACATTTTTTACAAATAATTTTTGGAAGAGAATGCAGAAAACCGCATTCCGATCCGTCCACCACCACTAGTTTTAGAACTTTTTTAGTTCATTGCCTCGACTATATACTTTTATGAGAACTGACAAAATATAAGAATTACCGGCCGAAATAATCCGCAGGGGGATATTATTTTATAAACCACTGTTTCTTTGTTTGAAAAAAAAAAAACAACTGTTCTGTTTATTTTCGCTAACCTTTCTTAGTATCTTTGCACCTTTAACTTTCTGAATGGTATTCATCAAAATGTAGTTTACATTTTTATATACAAATACATATGTAATTTGTTGATTAGCGTAAAATTGTAGTAACGATTTCATCTCTTGTGAAGTAAGTAGGTGTGAAAACACTGTATGAACTTTTTTAAATTTTTATCTTAGAAATAAAATTATTTGTGTCCATAATTTCAATATTAGTCGACCATGCCTGCATATTAGATTCGGGAGTAGCAAAACTTTATTGACAGTTACACATAAGATAACGCGCTGACAGGAAATATAGGATAACATAAAAATATGTTTTATCTAGTAAAAACGGAAATAAAACTTATCAGAATTTCACAGGCAGAGTGACACACGAGGAGGTAAATTGTAACGGTCGGAATTTATATAATAAAATATTTTATGCTACATTGTATTTGAAAGGCATATAAAACGGAAAAATGAAAATTTGTTGTTAAAATTTTCATAACTATTCTTCAGATACTTATTCATAAAATTTGCTTTTCTGTATTTCAAAATTCAATTTTAGAAAAAAAAAATCTGGAAATTCCGTTCCAGGAAACTGTCAACTTTTTTAACGATAATTTAAGAATAAATTACTTACTATAAATACAGTGAAAATTAAATTTTATTTAAAATGAGAATATTATATACAACGCTAATTCGCCACATTTAATGAAACTACGGAATAATGCTTTGACCAACGTTGAATTCCATCCACTCACAATATTTATCCATTATATTCTTTAATATATATTATGGATTTTTTACTGTAAATGTATTTAAGCAATTTTCCTACATTATACAGGCTCTTACGGTGACAGCCCATTAGAATATTTTAGAGACTACGTCGATTTCAATTTTGAAAATTTAGACTGCGATTTTCGAGAGTGTTTTCTTTAAATAATATAATGCCTCTTACAGCACTTCCCATCATATCGGAAGTTGCCATCTACAAGCTTATTTTAAATGGTACATTTCTGCATATTTGCAATAGATATACGCTAATCTATTTCTAATGATCTCCGAGACATTTCAATTCAATTTAAAAAACGTCTATGTTTTACATCGTGAAAATTGAAGTATTAATATTTAAAAGAGAGATAAGGAGATGCCAGTAATTTGTCAGATATTTTAAAAATTGTTACATTTATACAGGGTGGTCAAAATTTATTGTCGAATTTGTTTAATCTCGAACCGCCAAACAATGGAGCACCCTGTATATTTTATCAAAAACTGTAGTAGATTTTACCCTCTATCTAACCATATCGTTATTTCTTTCAATTTTCTCATATTTTGTGATAACTAATTAAAATGATCCTATTTCTCGCGAAGATGGCTGTGAAATTGCCAGCAAGTTTAAAAACAAAACAATCAAGCAAATGATGACATATGACATATTGGTTGTTTCGTTCATTACGATGCACGATGTACAAAATTGCCAATTTTAAATTACACTATCGAAAACCAATTTTCTTTGATAGAATGATCATCTAAGATCATTATAGATAGATTTAAGAAAGTTTGATAAAAGTTCCTCTAAAATTAAGCGTAAAATCCAAATATGTAAAAGTATACAACGGTGCTCCATTTAAAATAAGCGATGGCGCCTACCGACATAACCGGAAGTGCTATAACAATGGCATTATTTCATTTAAATAGAGCACCCCCGAAAACTCTAAAGACTAAATTTTCAAAATCGAAATCTTATTAGTCTGAAATATTCTAATGAGCTGTCACCGTAAGACAACTTGTATGTATGTTATTTAGTATAAAAGAACATATGACTTCACTTCGGAAAATTGATTTGAATCAGCATAAAAGTACCTTTACAGTACAGTAAACAATATTTTCCATTATTTTATATAATAAAAATAGTAAAATTGTTAGTTATCTCAGTAAATACATATTTTCTAATGCCTTGATTTTGGCTAAATTCAAATTGGTTTATATATTTTCTAAGATAAAATAAAAAAGTTTTGGGAACGGATACTTCCAAAAGAAGTGAGAACTTTTCAAAATAATATTTTAATAAATATATTTCAATATCTCATCAGGAAAACCTACTTTTTATAGTTTCATACATCACTTAGTAAAATATTTTCCAATCTATTCTAAAATTTTTATTTGACAACAATACTACAGAGTAAGTACCTAGATATAAACAGGGTGTAGGTAAGTGAGAAAAAATTTAAGAAGTGACTGGTGAAAATTATGAGGGGTCTTTTATATGCAACATTTTTAAAAAATTCTCCAGAAAAAAAGAAAACAAATAGATTTTTTTTCTTCCCTCTATATTGAGCTAGCCATATTAGTAGATAATTAAGTATCGTTTCTCTAGCTTCATTTAATGGAAAGAAAAAAAATATAAAATAGATTTTTCCCCTTTTTTACATAAATTTTGAGGAAAGAGGTTTTTTCAAAAATGTTATTATAGAAGACCCCTCTTAATTTTCACCAAAGAATCACTCTCGTTATTTTTTTTTGCACTTATTTAGATACACCCTGTGAAAGATACCTACTATGAATATACCATAGACCTTATAAATCATGGACCGGCCCTAGAAAGAGAGGTCCGCTGTCCTGATGTGTGCAAGAGGGATGAAGCTAATCCGGGCAAAAACATATGAATGACAGACAAATATATAAACATAACCTGACAAAACCTTTCCTAAATAATTAAAACCTTCCTTACAAATTGTTTTTATCAAAATGTAATTATAAATTAAATTTCTGAATAAATTAGTAAATATCCAATATAATCGGTCTGTCATACGTCTGTCATTTACGGTTTTTGTTTTTTTCGGCCAATGATCTGTGGGTTTATGCCCGGACTAGCTCTATCTCTGTCGCACGCATCTGAGCATCGACGATTTGTGTAGGCAGAAAACGGTTTCGGGCGCGTTCATGATTTATAATGGAATATACCAACTAAAAAAATATTAAAATATTATACTTAGAGAGTTTTTCCGAAATAAAGGCGTTCCTTCAAAAAGTAAAGAAATAATAAAACGTGAAAATAAACGTTTCATTGAAAATCTATGGTCTAAAATGTCCTGTGTTTCAGAAAATTAATAAAAAATTATGAGGTCAATCTATTGCAATAATGATGGCATTCCCTCAAATCAGTTTTTGAACTACTAGAAGTACTGAGTAGAAACTTCATTAGATCTCTATGGATAAGTGGAAATAACTATATAAGAACTATTGAAAGTAGATTTCATTACGAATAAAGAGTGCCATTATTATTGCAATAGATTGTAAACGAACTTGCATGGTTCCACTTAATTACGGTATGCTGCCTTACTTGTTGTCGTCGACTATAGATTAATTTGCATTCTTTAATTTTAAAATGCCTTATTCAGATTAAGAATTCGTAAATATGGCATTATACGAAGACAGAATATGATGACTATGATACGTATACGAATCGATGCCCTCAAAGACAGTTATTGATTTCCAAAATTTGTTAACTTGAAAATATATTTTAGACATGTTACTCGGTATATGTATACAGGGTATTTAGTAAAGAATGAGTCATACGTTACGGCCTGTTACGGTTAACTTCTTTGAACAAAAATAATCTCATTTAAATCAACTTGCCTTAGTACAATATTGCTTCCTTAAGAAGTTATAGACCGGAGAAAGTACTTTTATTGTTTTATTTTCACTTATAATATCACAAGAGCTTAAATTATTTCCAGGAATAATTTACACTCGTATGGTATACGGTAAGAAAATTTCACATCCCAAGTATAAATCAAACTTGACATTTTAAATTAATTTGACGGCCAAGGTATTGTTGTTGTTAACATAATGTTGATTTGTCATTTTTATTTAAACGGTTCTGTCACAATAGATGTCAATTACTATTCGAAGCGTATGTACGCTGACTTTAATAAATATATACTGAAATGTCGCAATTTGAGAAAGAAAATCAATAAGTCATTAGACATTCAAAAAAAAAAAACTAATACCAGAGAACACTAGAAAAACAAAAGCAAGTGTATGAAAACAATGTGTTGAACTTTTCCAGGTATATCCACTATATTTCGTTAAATAAAAAAATTACCAACTTTAGTTACATCAAATGCGAAAAGTCAGATGGGTAGTAGTTCAATCTATCGTTCTTTGAATATTTTAGATCACTACTTAAGGTGGTAGAAATATATTTTTTGCGAGTAACACGACGCAATTTCGAATAAATTCATATGTAGGTATATCTACCATATTTCGTATATAGATAAGATGCCAATGTGTATATCATATATGTTTACCTTCTCAACTGCCAAAAAATTTCCACTTAATTATCGCCACGCCACGAAAAAAATGTCCGGAAATTTTTCTGGTTGGTTTTAAAGAAGAGGTGTGAAATTTTCTCAATTTTCTTATTTGTTGCACTTAAATTTTGGAAATATTTTTTTTTTGTGAGATAAACACGAATATCTAATTGATTTGTGCGTTAAATGTACAGAGTGTTCTGAACGCCTGTGCTACTGCTTATACCTTTCAGATTTTTTTTTAAGGGCAGATTGAAAAATGATGAGTTATTCGATTAACTTTGAAAAATGTATATTTGTTACATGTCACCAAAATGCACCATTTTAGAAAAATCTGAGTTTAACGAGCTTTTAATCAATTAAATTAATACATTCCAACAACTTATTAATTCAAAAAGTTATTACTGTTATGCATAGAAGTAGCTGTCTAGCAAAAATAAATTCAAAATAAAGGTTTTGTTTTTGCTATGTGGTATTTTATTTTATTTTTTAAATGTTATCTTTCTTGTTTTCATATTTCTTCGTGTGTGTTTCATAGTGATTTAAAAGAACAACATTACTAACTGTTACAACTTTTTGAATTAGTAATTACTATTAAAAAAGCTTGAGCCCTAAGGAAAAAGAAACTTGCCACTGCTATTTTTTAAATCTTATCTACAGGAGAGGCTACAGTATGTAGTAGTTAATAGTAATATTCCATCCAACTTTACCATACAGCATGGTGTGTCGCAGTGCTCCATTATAGAACCAATACTATTTCAAATTTTTTGTTAATGACTTTCAATATTATTTGTCGCCTAACAAATGTATCCTATTTACTGACTGCATCACAAAGATTTGATAGTTTAAAAATAGTTGCGGATTAGTAATGAAACATGCCGAAAGGAGATTCTCAATTAATAAATTAACAATAAACATTGAAAAACTCAAGAAGTTTTTATGTCTACTATAGAATGAATACAGATGGTGATTGTGCAAAGCTGCTAGTTGTGGTTCTGGATGATGACCTAAATTGGGTGGTCATATTGAATTCTTGCTGAGGTCGCTTCCCAGCACTATTTTTTTTATTCGTCAGTTGAAACCAGTAATTGGTGCAGGAAATCTAATATCTGTCTATTTAAGCAATAAGAGCCACTCAGAAAAAAAATTTCGTTTGCAGAAAAAACAATTAGAGTGATAGGTAACTTATCCGTAGACAGCCCTGTCAAAAATATTTTGTACACTTTTTACACACTGGTGAAAATCCACAAAAATATCAATAGATTTTATTTTCAGTCAGGTATGCACGATTTCAACATTCGAGATCGTAATGACATTAGACCAGATTACTATTGACTTTCTAGGTCGAAAGCAAATTCTATTGAAGTTAAACTTTACAACGTTCTGATTCTTCCTGTTAGACAGCTGTCCATGACGCGGTTCAAAAATGAAATTAAGAAGCATTTACTTAAACACTAATAATCTTTGTTTTAATATTTTTGTTTTGTATTTTTTGTCTTATGTATATTTACACATTGTGATTTATGTGACTTGCCATAAATGTACTATGTATGTAACATGGTTAAATAAAGTCTCTCTCTCTCTAATTTATTAGAATTTATACCTACATTGATTTCCAAACTCAACAAATACGTTAAACACAAATTTCTCTAAAATGATGCAATTTAGCAACAAGTGTACCTTTTTTAGAGAATCATTGTCCAAAAATCTATATCCTTAAAAAAAATCTGAAAGGTATAACATTGTGGCACATGCGCTCAGAACGCAATAAACATTTTTCGTAAAAATCACATATTCCCATAAAAAATTCAAAAATTAAATAAAAAAAAGTAGTTTCTCAAGCATACAACTTGTTAAGAAAGCAACATTGTACTATAGTCTGTTTAGAAATGAAAGAGTAATAAAAACTTATTATGTATGCAAATCGTAAATAAATGTAGTACTGGTAGTAGTACATTCAATATTTTTCTATTATGTATTATCGGTATAGATGAGGTGTACTTTTAAAAAAACTTTGTGTGATCGAACCATACTAAATTGTAGCAGGTAGCTAAAATTTAATCCCCGACAATCCGTCTTTCTCTATGCCGCTTCAATTTCTCGGCCCATTTCTCTTATAAGTAAACAATATAGAAACAGCATTTCAAAACTAGAGGCTACTTTAAGCATCATAACCGGGTTAAGAGTTTTTAGTAATTCAAATAAAATTATTCAATATTATTATCAAAATATTTATTTAAATTTAATGAATAGACTTTTATTCCACACAAAAATATATGTTTTTTGAAAATTCAAATTATGGTGAGTAAATGTAGTGTTGTATAAATGTACAATAAAGAAAATAAAAAAGTAGGTATATTAAAATTCATCCTCTGAATATTCTGATGAATTATCTACGTCTCCTAGATTGATAACAATAGGTTCCACAGTAACGTCAATTAAATTATCGAGTTCCCACATTTTCTCCTTTTCTTTTTGTACATGATGTATACATCTTTGCCAGTTATCTGCAGTTACTCGTTCCAAGGAATTTTTTAACAAAATTTTCACGTCACTTAATTTAAACGTCGTATTATTTCGCGCTACATCTCCTTTTACCTGCCCCAGACTAATTCGATTGGGTTAAATTCACAGTGATAAGGTGGTAACCGTAGTACTGTTATTTGGCAATTTGTTGTCATTTCATCGATAACATATTTTTTCTGATCTTTATTAAGATTGACTAGTGTCACAAGTTCCTTTTTCACCATATTTGTTTCATAACAAATGTTTTTCCGGATAACCATTGAATTATATCGGGTTTCCTCCAAGCAGTCGTAGGCGTCCACTCGGTCTGCCGTGAATGGTAACTGGCTTTATCCATGACAATTACAGATCCCGGAGGAATAAGATCCAACATCTGTGTAAAATACTCTTCGAAAACATCTGCGTTTATGTCTTCGTGCTAGTCACCTGTATTTTTAGATTCAAATAAAAGTAAACCGCCATCTACAAAACCACTGGCACTACCTATATGTGTCACTATTAATCTTCGCCCTTTACCTGAAGGTGCCTTAAACCCTGTTGAAAGTCCATCTAAAAATGTTTGTCGAAGTATATCCCTCGTTGACCCAAGTTTCGTCTAATTGATCTTAAGTAGGATCTTCGCCAACAAATAATTTCGTCTTTATCGATAAGAACTGACTTCCTGTTCTGCTTTTCCCAGCAAAAATTCAACTCTCGTAAGACGGCCCATAATTTGCTTCTACTGATTTGTGGCAAATCATTGTCCTCTGAAAGTTCACTTAAAATTTTGTTTAGCGTTGGTTTTTCTTTTTTAAAATAAAATTAGTGTACTTTTCTGCGAATGACATTTTTGAAGAAATCATCTATAATGACTTTTGACCTCCCTGTAGATGATTTTGGAGGATTTACAGTATCTTGTTCATTTTTTGTTTCCTTTAAAAGTCTGTAGATAGTCGATTTTCCAATCCCTGTCATTTTGGCAAACTTTTCCACGATGTCGTCAACACTGTTGGTAGGATTTTGGTGTTTCAATGTATTAAATACATTTAATATAATAATCTTCTCATTCTGAGACAGTGCACATCTTTTCACGCGTTTAGCAGGTACGTAATCTGATAAGCTCGACATTTTACCCAAACAATATTATATCCACTGGCACAATAGTCACTAAACACAAGTCGAATTTTACTCTACTGCACTAGCACGTCTTAGTATATTCAGCTCTAAGACTGGATTGATCTGCCACAATACACTGGCTCCTGCCCTATAATGTATCCAGTAAAATATACTAATGTACACCCATTACCTGTTAGCATTACTGTTACCCCATAATTACCTGAAACGAAATATTACCACGCCCATGGCCAGTTCTTATCTCGGGATTTTATTACTCTCTTTCATTTCCAAACAGACTATAAGTAAGTGATTTAAATCACATTATTTTTGTCCAAGGAAACTAGCCTTAAAGTATTGTCTATTATTTACTGAATATCCTTCTAGACAGAATTTAAGTAAAAAAAGTTATACATTAAATTTTCAGTTGCATTTTTTAATAGTTGGGTAGTTATAACGAGCATACATTTTTGTTGAATGGCAATTGTATACTTAGTTGGCTATGATCTAGACAGAAAAATACTTAATGTTATGACTGTATTAGCAAATCAGAAAATACATGGTGTTTTGTACAGGATAGTTCGTTATTCATTGCTCACTTTTGGCATCGGAGAAACCGTAAAATATTCAGGGTGGCTGAAATTAGAAAAAAAATTGTGCCTTCTATAAATATCTACTATCGTTTCCGAAATATTGGGAAAAAAACTGTGAGCGATTTTAGAAAATACCAATTAGCGTCAACATTTCTCAACAGAAAGTTTAAATTTGATGCAGGGGGATAATAATATACAAAACTATTTTCAGCAGAAGATAATTTCCACGGTCACTAGTTTCGGTTATGTAACATACAATTGTTTTTTTTTATTATGGGCGCCATATTGGATCTTGAGAGTAACAAGAAGATGTAGAATAAAATTACGAACACGTCAATATGTAATACTACTATCTTATTTGAAAAATAATCCATAAAACTAAAAAAATACAATCGTTTAAATACAGATATAGATTTATTGTTCTTGACGTAAAATAAAATTCAATACTTAACCAAACAAAATATACAAATAAGTTTTCGATAAATCCTATAAAAATACTTCCAAGTAACGCCCATTTTTGCCGCCGATGGCTATTTTCACAATATTTCATCAACGGCAGTAGATATCTTCGATCTGTTTATCTTAATGGAAATCAAAAGAGGCAACTTTTTTCTGATTGAAGCCACCCTGTATATTTCACGGTTCAGATGCCAATGGTGAGCCATGAAACCGGACCATCCTGTATATAAATAGGATACCTATATAAAATTTATACATAATTTTACTCTGTAAACTTGACATTTATCTACTAAAAACTGATATCGTCATTCGATTTTAAGTTGAAACGTAGATAAGTGACAATTTACTTTATTTCTAAACTAACTTTGCGATCGAAATACAGAAGTGGCCTAAAATATCAAGATAATTCGTAAAAATATCAAATTTTGTTTTCCATATTTAGTAGTTTCTGAGATAAATTGAAGTACCTGTATAAAATTTAGTAAAATGTTGGGATTAGGCATAAATAGTATTTACGTACTTTAGTTTTAATTCAATTCATCGGGAAGGTACCTACTACAATAACAAGTACATTTACCTCTTCTAGATTTACCAATCTTTAGAACAATTTCATTCATTCAGTAAATAAAATTACTCATTTTTGAGAGAGTATAGAACGTATCAAAATGATTTATTCTTATAACAAGTACATTTACCGCTTCTAGATTTACCAATCTTTAGAACAATTTCATTCATTCAGTAAATAAAATTACTCATTTTTGAGAGAGTATAGAACGTATCAAAATGATTTATTCTTGTAATGATTTGTTTTCTTCTTAATATGTATACATATATATTAAACAAATTCCACCGGAAATAAGCTTTGTCTATTTTTCTTCGATAATAATACATTCACATTTGTTAAAAAACTTTCGATCCTGTACGAACTATAATTAAACTTATTTCAACGCGTTGAAGCAAATGATTTTTTAATCAAAAGTAACTGCCAAATCTACAGAATGAGGAGGAGGCCTAGGTCAATATACAAATATTTTTTAGCGTGATGGACGTTAACATGCCAGATGTAGGTATTCGCATAAAAAAGTTATTCATCTGGCCTTACAACTTTCAAACGAATGAAAATAAGAATATGTAAACAATTTAATTTAACTTTACTGAATTTGAAATCATATATTAATAAAGATTTATTTTATAACTGTTAAAATTTTTTATATTTTCTTAGCCCTTTTCTGGTAGAATAGGTTGTTAAATCCGCGCATAATATTTTTATAGATTTTTTTAATTTTGAAAATTATTTAAACGAACAATTGATTTGGATCGGTTAAGAATTTTAAAAACGAACATTTCATATACGATATATTTCAATCAACGCTTTTTCAGGATTGCAATGCTACTACCTACCTATACAGTTTGGAGGATCTGCCCTAATGGCAAGGAAGATATAGCTCTTAAGACTTAAGACCGCTTTACATTTATGCAATTCTTATTGTATGCAAAGAAATATTGCATGCGCGCATGCTCATTAAAGTTAAAATTAATGACCCGACGCAATTTTCAGTCCATTGCATGAATATAGAGTCTGTTCTAATTTGATTGCATTGCACGTGAAATTCTGGTTCCTTTTCTGGTAATATTCAGTGTTGCCATCCTACACAAAAGGAACTAACAACGAGGAATTAAGTAAAAAGTGAATTAACCTCAATTAACCTTAATAATTTTCTTTTTTATTTCATCCATTGAAACTCTAGGTTGATTGAAACTTCACACCACAGTACACAACACTGGTATGTTTTGATGGTTCTGCAGAAGACCAGCAGATCGAAATCATTTTCATTTTACTAATTTGGCAATGGGCAATATATTGCATAAATGTAAAACAAATGACACCTTGCAATATTGCATGAAAGATTTTGCTGCAAAATAGTTTTCATTGCATTGCATGCTTCATTGCCTAAATGTAAAGCGGCCTTTACGGTGTGCGCTCTATCAAACGATATATAGTTTTCGCTCTGTAACTCCTGAACGGATGATGATAAAAATATGCGGTTTTTTAATAAGACAAATATTATTTTACGTCGACGCTGTTTTTTGAAATTATGAAAAAGTGTTAAATAAATTTTTTTAAATGAATTTTGCATTTTTTCGAAATTTCAAAAAACAGCGTCGATGTAAAATAATGTTTGTAATATAATAAAAAAAACCGCATATCATTTTCCATTGAGGAGTTACTGAGCAAAAACTGAAAAAATATTTCGTAGCAATAAAATACTCAAAAAGAGACGATCACATTAGTGATCAAAGATCACGGTGAACGCTATATCAAACGGGATATAGTTTTCGCTCAGTGACTCCTCAACGGAAAATAATAAAAATATGTGTATTTTTTAATAGACTACTAATATTACTTTACATCGATGCTGGTTTTTTAAATTTTGAAAAAATGTAAAACAATTTTTTCTTTAAATACATTTTTCAGTCGATGTAAAATAATATTTGTAGTCTAGTAAAAATAGGTTATATATGTATATATATTATGTACTGGCACACGTGACAAATTTTATAAAAGACTAAGAGAAATGATTACGTATTGTAGTTTAATAGCTTTATTATAATTACGACTTTGTTAAATCCTTTGATATAATATTCTAAGTGTCTACCTAATAAATAATAGACAACAGCTAAGATATTGCTAAATAGACTTATTCATTAATTTAATAAATATCAAAAATGTGGAATGCAAACAGGTAGTTGAGATTTATGGAATATATAAAAAATAAAATGGTATTGAAATGTGGTTTTGTTTATCTAATTTTATTTTTGTCACATAGTAAACTATTGTTTACATGGCACTGATGCTTTACCACTCAAATTTAATAAATAATAACATACATTTGTTGTAAATCCAAATTTAGTAGATACATTGAAAGAAAAAAATGTGCCAAACGCATTTTATTCTACAAATGAAATAATCCTTTTCTCTTATATTTAGTGATATTAGTTGAGACCTATATCACGTGAAACTATTTATATTTTAGTGTAAATGGAACAAAACAAAATTAAGCATAATTACTGGAACTATTTTATATACCGCAAGAAAATTTGTTATTAATTTTGATGTGATGTTTTTTTTTGTTAGAAAGTGGTATATAGTGTCGTTTCGATGGGGTAACGCATTCTTGTCAACTATTTTATTGTTGATTTTTTAATCATCATTCTTGATTTAAAAAAAACGTTGTTGGTCTTGAGGAATTAGGAGCTGTATTGGCATTACCTGTCGTCAAATCTTTGATTTTCTAATTTTGAGAGCGATATCATAAATGTAGTTAATAATGATTATATACAATAAAAATATTTTTGTCTTTATGGAAAATATAGATGTTTCTAACTCGTCGATTAAAAGCATTGCCCTATTTCTGAAAACATACTCTGCACCGCAAGTTTAAGCTTAGCTTGCTCACGGAGCATAAGCATATACAAAATTCAATTTCTTGAAAACCGTAACACGTAGCAAAGTAAACTTTTTTATAATTTTGACTACATTTGCCTCGATATAACTATAGATCTATTTTCAATAATTAATATGGCTCTCCGCAGAGTGAAGTTGCTGGTGCCGACTTTGGAATAATTTTTTTCGAAAAGGCTTTAAGTTATCAAAAATTGGTGTGTACCACTAGAAGCGCTGTAGTTTTTTATATATGTTGTGAAAAATTTATGAACATAACTTGAATCGCTGATTTACAAACGCGAATGGCTGATCTTGCAGTTGTGCCTGACCGAATTTACCTAGTCAGGTTGTTCAAAAAGATAAAAAAAAAAGATATATCAAGCAGGCTGATTTTTTAGTATATTAACGTTCGTCTAATATAATAAAATCATATTGCCAGATCAAATTAGCGCCGGAAAATGCCGGCAGGTGGCATAAAGTACTGATAAAATACAGGGTGGGTCAATTACGATACTTTTGGGAAGTATCTAAGGTCGCATGAGCCCGATCTTTAAAAAAAAAAGATTCATGTAAAAGATACTCATTTTTTTGCATTTTCTGTGACGTTTTATAATTACCTTGTTTGTTAATATTTTAGATTTTTGTAATATTATTACATATTCAGTTAAAATACTATTTATTTTTTGAGTTTTAATGCAAAATTGTTTTTTTTTTTAATGGAACATTTTATCACATGGGTGACAAAAAATAGAGTATTTTAACAAAACTGCGTACGCCACTGAAATGTACATAAAAACTGAATAATTAATGTTTTCACAAAAATTTAAGGTATTAACAAACAAGGAAGTTATAAAGCGTAACAGAAAATGCAAAAAAAAAATGAGAAACACTATGTTCTAAATGAATCGAAATATCAGAATAGGGTTTTCTTCATTCAATTTTTCATAAAAATCGAGCTCATGCGAGATTCCAACACCGCAAATATGATCAGTTTAAGGCAAGAAATGTGGTGACCTTAAGAATGAATTATAATAATTTAAACTCTACAGTGTCCTCAAAATATTACACGCCCTAATCTAATAGGATAATAAAAAAATTGTATATAGGATTTAGGGCTTGGGACCAAAATATGAGTGTGGTTGAAATATGTAGTTCATCAACAAGAATGTAAATGAAGGAGTTATACATAGAAAAAAGTAACTAGAAAATACATTAGATCATTTTGGCGGTAAATTTGAAAAAAAAAACAAAAAGAACACACAAAAAAAAGTTATGAAAAGAACTATTTTATTTGGTTTTGGATTAACAAGGACGAATAAATAAAATAAATCTATGAAGTGGCAAACTGTTAACACATTTTAGAGGTTAGTAGTTGAGTGTTGCAATTGACAATAAACCAGAATTTATGTGGGGCTGTGTAAATCAAAACAAGCTAGTGTTTGAGTGTGAGAAATTTGAATAACTTCTTAGTTTAAAAATAGAGGATAATAAGATTGACAAAAAAACCACTGGGAGCTGTCCAGAGCCGTATTTCATTCATCTAATTGGCATTTTTAGGGTGTTCCGCCTATTTTTGGTACCCCGGATGTTTTTTCCTTGCATACTAATTCAAAATCTATCAACTGATTAGGAGGCAATTCGTTGTGTCACTTTGATATACAATGCCATGCGTAAGTGTTAAACTAGGTGCGCCAGGAGAATTTAAAGCAGAGATAATTTTATAAAATAGTGTAATAGTTTGTCATGATTGTGAGGCTAATGGCAGAATCATGTCTAATATTTTGTTTGTAACACCAGAATTATTAAAAAAGTAAATTTCTCAATGAAATAAAAGTAATATAAAATGAAAATATCACACCAATTGTTAACAGAATTTGACATCGCCCCCCTATAAATGGATAGTATTACATATTTAGATTTTAGTTTACATATAACAATAATTTTTTTTTACCTTAAACAGAAGACTCAGGAGCCATAAATATGTATGCCCTGTTGTACTTTGAAAATCAAACATGATTTGATCATTTTTAGCAAAACTACAGTAACAAAAGCTACTGTCCGGTATATCAAATTTAAACTTCTTTCCATGGTCTATTTGATGGCATTATATTTTATATAGTGCGTTAAAGAAAAAAATCGGCCTTGGATAATAAATTTAATAATAAATAAATTAAACAATTAACTTAGAAGGCCTGGAACAGACCTACAAAATAATATTTTGATTGCTAAGATATCTTAAATAGATGTATATGGAGCTTATTATAAATTAAGCTATATAATATAGTAATATTTCAGGTCATAACAGTTGACATTTCGGATGACAATAATTCAAAAATTACTATGGATAATGTTCTGTCAATAACTGTGTTTAGTAGGAGGGGGGATGTTTTATGTTGTCAGGTAAGTTCAGTGTCTAAATGTTGCATGTAAAAGTTATTTCATATAATTTAGGATTCGATGAATTACATGAACCAAGTGTTTGGTGTACCAGTTTTTTCAATCCCAGGACTGTATGAACTAGTTTTAAAAGTTCCTCCTACCAAGGTAGAATTCATAGCACCTTCCCTCCCCCCACTCTACTTCCTGTTAAATCTTCTAACTTCTCCACATCCTACATCTGATATAAATATATTTGAGGCAAAGCATAGTTGTTACAACCACTTTCTTTAGATAAAATCACATAAATGTGGCAGACATAACAATTACCTCCATTGCTATGGTGGGCGTAGTTCGCATAGCTCCAGTTATGCTCAAGCAGACAATCTTTTGTACCTGACTGAGTTTTTATTTAGCTGTCGTCTGTTGGACTTTTGGCCACCAAACGACAGCCCTATAGGCTAACATTGGTCTCGCAATGGCAGTGTCCACATGACTTACTTTTGTTACACAGGTTTTGCCATGTTACACACCTAATGGTGTGATCAAGTACTGCACATAGTATTGTTAATTACTGCTGAATCTTACTGAGTACTGCCAAGTATTGCTCTATTTCTGCAAGTTCTGTCTTAATTTAGAAAATGCTTTAATACAGAAATTAAAGAAGCAAGAAATTTAGACTAGCAGATATTTCCAGTCTTAACCAGAACCAAATTATCCATTAAAGGGCTGAGTAGGCCAGTTATTAGAGCCTAGGAACCCATAGTTTGGGTTGCCTTTGGCTGGTTTTATTAAATAAAGATTTCTAGAAAATTTGAAGAGTAAATTTACTTAATTAAACCAATGGAATAATAGCATGTTCTTACTTTTTATCATAATATAATAAATTACAAATAATAACGAGAATAATAATAAAAAATAAAAGAATTCAATAAGAAAAACCATTTCATTTACATTGAGCTGCTTAGAAAAAAAGATTATGTCTAGTTTTCCAAACAGAGATGTTGCATTGGTATATTTTTATTTATGAAGGTAATTAATTATAGTTGGGAGAGATCATTTTAAACTTTAGAAAAGGTAAGAAATCATAAACCTAATTATGTAATGAAAACTAACAATCTTTCTTCGTGGACCATCGAAAATAAAATTCCTACTGAAAAAAATATTGAAATATTCTGCAGCTTTAACACGGAAACATCATTTAATTAAATAGTTAATATCAACATCTACTTCTACTATACTTATCCAATTTTTATTGTTTTTCAATGTAAAATTACCATGTTTTTTTGTCATTTTTTTATGTAACTAATGATTTTTCTTTTATAGGGCTCAATATATAGTTAATCCTGCCTTAGTCTTGTTATAAAGGTAGCAACAAATTCTCCTTAGAACTTTTTTATATAGATTGTATTTATTATGGAAAATGTGTTGATACCAAAATTTTAGATGTAAAAAATTATTTAAAGCATCTCTTAATTTTTTCTTATGTTTAGAAAATACTTTAAATTATTAAATATTGGTAGCTTTCGTAAAATGTGATAGTATAAATTATACTGAATCCAGATCAAATGAGCAGACAAGAGCAAGCGAGAGTGAATATTCTCACAAACATTCTCAAGTTGACTGTTGCTCACAAGCACACATTATGAGAATATTTGCTCTTGCTCGCTCATTTGGTCTAGTAGCTTTACCAACAAATTTCTGAAGAATGAACAAAAAAAGAATTAATTTTCTGTCAAACTGCAGTTAAATGCATTTTAAAGATCCAAAAAATTACTAATATTATTGTAATTAGTCTAATGACTATTTGCGTTTCATATTTAGATAAGCACACCTAAGGCAGTTACAAATTTTTAGCTAAATAGGTGAATTCAGTGCCTTATAAAATAGTGTATATGCAGTTTTGTTTATATTTATTAGTTCATTTTTAATTTTCTACGAGATATGTGGTAATTAGAAGTAAAATATTATATATTTGTTTAACAAAAAAACCTTTAATATTTATGATGTAAGATAATAAAAATATTGCATTGCATTCATTATAAAAGTAGGATTGAAATACATATTACACACAGTGTGCCCCGTTTTTCACACCTCTGGAAGTGTGAGAAGGCTGTGGAATTTTTTTACAATTAGTACCACATTTCCAGAGGTATTAATCTGAAAAAACAGGAAACACTGTTATGTATACATATTAATATTTGATCAGTAACTACGTACTGAAAATTAATTGCAAATAACTATTTTTCTTAATTAACAATTCACCAGGACATATCAACAATATAATAAAGGACGGATTAATCCAGCACATTTTATATATAAAATTATCTTATAAGTAAATAAAAAATTACCTGAATTTCCAATAGTAGTTCAGTTTTTCGTCTCCTTATATCTATTAAAATTTTCTGTTGTTCAGGGGTTAAATCTAAAATAAAATAAAAACAATAATAATGCATCAATTAGGCTAATTTGAAAGTATCAGGAATACAATAAAAACTTAAATGACCAAATATTTCTAATAAATTTTCAGGCAATAAAAAGGTAATATCGTTAATAATAAAGACAACAAAATTTGTAACCTCATCATCAAATGAATACTATTTAATTAGTAATAATTTAACACTAATAGTATACACTCCAAAACTCAAGATGCGCAAAAATACAATACTTTATGGTGAGTTTATAAAAAAGTCTTAACCCTAACTTAGTCCTAACTTAGCCTTAGTCTTTACCCTAAGAAGTTAAGTGCCCATATTTCCATGTGCACGTTTATAAAAGTCGTAACTTAGTCTTAGTCCTAAGGAGGTCTTAAGACCTGACCTCAAAAGTTCCTATCTTTTAACTTCTTAGGAATAAGTCCAAGACCAAATAAGTACGCATGCGTGAAAGTGCTCCATTTCCTTCTACATGCCTTCTACGGCGTCAACGATTGGCCGGGACTTGTAGAGACAAAATAAAGGTTAAGTTGCGACTAAATATTTATAAACAGTGTCAAAATCTTAGTATTAAGACTAAGGTTAAGGTTAAGGCTAAGTTAGGACTAAGTTAGGATTTTTTTTATAAACTCATCATTAGTCTTTTAATAAAACTCTGAATTATGTTCTTGTTTTCAAAAATAAATAATGAAAATAGGAAATTATACAGTTACACTACCTAGTATATTTTTTACGGTTAATGAAACAATAATTTTTTTTAACAAAAAGCAATGGATTGGTATTTTATCTCTGGTTGGATATTGTAAAATATATGGTATTAAGATTTCAATTCCACTCAATTTTCAAAACTGCTATTATTGTCAGTCCCAGTAGCTCTGCTCTAAATATTAAGAAATGGAATTTCGATGGACATTTATTTTATCTAAAATGAATTTACTTAGAAGGTACTAAGTAACTAGTAGTAGTAGTAGGTAGTAGTAGTGGAAAAAGTTTCCATTCTTTTGTATTTTATATCTACATATTATAACTGTTAACTTATTTGAGTTAAGCACCCATATTTAATTTAAATTTCACTTTGTAAATTTATGGGATTTGTTATAGAATTAAGGATAATACTAAATACTACTTCCACAAAATTTTAGTTAATAGTTTAGGGCATAAAAGTGATTTTAAAAAATAAATACGTCATAATTACCAAATTCCTAATAAATAATTTAAGTTCTCTTATAATCATGCCTTATTGTGTGACTTGTCACATTGGTTTATATAACAAATTAATTTACTTACCAGCAATATTAAATGTATCGAGATTATGTCCAGATGTGCCCATTGCAATTTTAATTTCAATATATTATGTGTATTAAATAATTACCAATCATGTTGTTTTATAAACAAATACATCAGGATAATTGACAGAAAACCACCATTTTGAATATTCTACACCACTGGAAGTGGAACCTTAGAATATAAAATACCATTCTAAGACCACTGAAATGTACGATATGGAATGCGTTTAGTCCATTTGCGCATCCAAATAAAGGTACCAATCCTAGGAGCAGACAAAAGGAGGTACATGAAACTCATCAATGACATACCACAGCTTAAATAACAATTTAAGCTGTGGACATACTTCATTGGTATTGTATGTGGGTGCGAGAGAGACAACCATCTGCACGTACGATAGAATTGTGTTCTTAATTTCCTATTATTTTGTTTATCAACACGTCATTGGCGTACAGTGTGGTTTCTTTTTTTATTTTGTATCTCGTTAGTGTTATTCTTTGTGTATTTTTGTGGGTGTTATTGTTGGAACATATCATGTTTTATAAGGGACTGTAAAATTAACCAGCATATAACACGAAATAATTCTCCATATCCAGAGTTCAATTTCATTTTAATTCATAATCAGCTAAGCCCCTACTGCTCCGCCATTGCTAGAGGCACAAAACAAAATATGGCGCTGATCATGAATAATCCATTCGCGCAGCTTTTAGCGCATTCCAGTCATCATAATATAAAATTACATTTCAGTGTCTAAGACGGAACCCACTGGACTGATCAAGAACGATAAATTAAACAGAAGCTGTATCAAGCAAAAAGGAAATCATTCCGCGCGATGTTTTTTGTTGTGACGTAATCATGTTACCTCAATCGATCCGAATAATAAGCGGCAGAAAACTGGACCAGAACTGCAATTTTTTTGTGGACTGAAACCGAACACATATTTCATGTTATAATTTATTTGAAGTATCGAAACAAACCGAACCGAAAAAAAAATAAAAACGATTTTTTGGATTAATTTTGATCTTCTTATGTTTATGGATTTTTCCGTTAGTTATTTTAATTTTTGTTGTACCATAACAATATTTTATCGTATATTTTACTCTTTAAAAAGAACAAGAATATGTGATACTTACATGTACATGGAATACTAGAACACTCTTATACATAAAGTGTGACCTACTTGAAACCGAACCACCCCCATAAGACCTATAATAATAGTCCAGTTTCAATTATTTGGCTGAATGTTGTTATCAATAAAAAATAGTTATTTTTTCTTATTTCGGCGTTCTATTCTATGGAACATTTGATGAATACTAAACAAATTTATTATTCACATATATTTTTTTCACAGCTTTGCGGAGAACAATCAGCACACTATTCAGTGGTGTTTAAGCGGCTGATTAACAGCCCTGTTAGCATTCTAGCAACTTTTAGTTAGCGGCTAACCTCATCTGAAATACCCAATATTAAATATTATTAGAGAAAATCATGAACCAATAGATGGCGCTGCAAAAATCATAAAAAAGTAAAGAAAACGTTTACCCATATGATTTACGAGATTGAGATATTTTGTATACAATATTATTTGTATTTTCATGAGTTTTATTAAGTTTTCATTTATTCTTTCATAGTTAAAATTATTTTTTTTATTTTGTGTTCATTTATGTATAAAATAATATATGTATTTATCAGCTACTAACTTTTAGTTTGGCATCATAACCTTTTCAGTTGAGATGGTAGGATTTTATGTATTAATTAAATTAGCGATATTTTAAAATATTTGGGGGATTGTGTGTAACTTCTTCAACACGGCAAATTTGCATAATTTTGAGCATAATAAATTATTCTAATGTCACACATCAATTATTATTATTATTATATAAAGGAACTGTATGGAGGACGACGCTTTTAAAAAGGGAGCAGCGCCCTCTCAAAATATTTCCGTAATTAATAAGGTAGTACAAATCCATTGGCTATACCTACACAGACCAAAGTGATAAAAAAAGGTTTGTTATTATAAAATTATTACTATACAGGGTTAACTATGACAAATATTTTAAGAGGGGATAGGGAAAAACAAGAATTAACGGAATCATCTATCAAACACTTTCCAAACTTATTTACAAAGCTAAATTTTTTTTTTCAAAACTATACTAAATCCTTATTTATCGCCGTCACTGACCTTGTGTCAACCGCGAGGTTAGGTTGGGTTAGGTAAAAAGGTGTCAAAAGTAGTGAGTTGACAGGTCACCGCGTTGACACGTATATCAGTTTACGCCGCTTTGAAAGAAAAAAATGTTTTTACAAAATGTATATTATTATTTAATGATTTAATGAAAAACACGATATACTAGCACGGGGAATACCTACCTTATAAGTACTAATATTTTTTCCAGGATTGATATTTCAAGAGATCTTAAGAATGTTGTATCATTTTCTGTTTTCTTATTTCTTTAAGTTAAAACCTGTCATTGCAAAATTTTTTGTACTTGCTGGTAACCTCTCCTCCCTCCGAAAGTTCTTTTTGTTTAAAGCGAGGTACGTACCTGGTCCGGCGGTCATAACCAGGTAGATTACCTACGTCACTGTCGGGAAAAACCGCAAAGGATAACAAAAAAATACACACAAATGTATACAAATACATAAAAATACTGCCACATGTTTACTGCCAAAGCATTACAACAGTTGTTCAATGTGGTTCAACATGTATTTAGCATAATATTTTGTGTACTCAGAAAACGTCTTTGGTATTATGCTGCCACACGATAATATTATGTACTTGTCACACTTCCATAAATCAACACCTTATCCGTCATCTAACCATTTGAATACATATTTGTAAATACACAAAAAATACTCGAAATCAAGGTCTATAGGGTTGAATTCGGCAACCCCTATTTGAATAATTATTTATAACTCGACTCAAAGAAGTACAATTCAATTAATATTTTAACAAAAAAACAGATGTGCAGTCTACTTTAACATAAACATAGATTCACTCACTCGCAAGTACTATAAGGGAGGTTTCGGCAACCCCTATTTGAATAAATACTTATAAATCGATCCACCGAAATAGGATTTGATTAATATTTTAATAAAAAAATCAAATTTGCAGTCTACTTTATTAAACCAGGTTTTATTGACTTTCATGAACTAGAAGGGTGGTTTCGGCATCTACCAATTGAATAAATATTTATTACTCGACTCACAGAGATACGATTCCATTAATATTTTAATAAAAAATCTGATTTGCAGTCTACTTTACTATAAACCCAGTTTCATTGATTCGCGAGAACTAGGAGGGTTGTTTTGGCAACCCCCAATTGAATAAACATTTATTACTCGAACCACAGAGATACGATTCGATTAATATTTTAATAAGAAATCATATTTCAAGTCTACTTTACTATAAACCAGGTTTCATTGACTTGCAAGAACTAGGAGGGTGGTTTCGACAACCCCCAATTGAATAAACATATATTACTCGACTCACAGAGAAACGATTCCATTATTTTAATAAAAAATCAGATTTGTGGTCTACTTTACTATATATAAATAAGGTTTCATTGACTCGCAAGAACTAGGAGGGTGGTTTTGGCAACCCCCAATTAAATAAATATTTATAAATGGATTCACAGAGATACAATTCCATTAATATTTTAATAAAAAATCATATTTGTAGTCTACTTTACTATAAACCAGGTTTCATTGACTTGAAGAACTAGGAGAGTGGTTTCGGCAAACCCCAATTGAATAAACATATATTACTCGACTCACAGTGACACGATTCCAGTAATATTTTAATAAAAAAATCAGATATTCAGTCTACTTTACACTGAAATGTAATTTTATATTATGATGACTGAAATGCGCTAGAAGCTGCGCGAATGGATTATTATAATCAGCACCATATTTTGTTTTGTGCCTCTAGCAATGGCGGAGCAGCAGGGGCTTAGCTGATTGTGAATTGAAATGAAATTAAATTCTGGATATGAATTTATTATTTCGTGTTATATGCTGGTTAATTTTACAGTCCCTTATAAAACATGACATGTTCCAACAATAACACTCACAAAAATACACAAAGAATAACACTAACGAGATACAAGATAAAAGAAGAAACCACACTGTACACCAATGACGTGTTTACAAACAAAATAATGGGAAATTAAGAACACAATTCATATCGTACGTGCAGATGGTTGTCTCTCTCGCACCCACATACATAACTAACGAAGTATGTCTTTGCCGAGTTTCATGTGCCTCCTTTTGTCTGCTCCTAGGTTTGGTACCCTTATTTGGATGCGCAATTGGACTAAACGCATTCCATATAGTACATTTCAGTGCTACTTTACTATAAACCAGGTTTCATTAACCTGCAAGAACTAGGAGGGTTGTTTCGGCAACCCCCAATTGAATAAATATTTATAACTGGATTCACAGAGATACAATTCCATTAATATTTTAATAAAAAATCAGATTTGCAGTTTACTTCACGATAAACCAGGTTTCATTGACTCGCAAGAACTAGGAGGGTGGTTTCAGCAACCTCCAATTGAATAAATATTTATAACTCGAATCACAGAGATACGATTCCAGTAATATTTTAATAAAAAATCAGATTTGTAGTCTACTTTACTATAAACCAGGTTTCATTGACGCGCAAGAACTATAAGGGTGGTACAGGTAACCCCAACTTGATTCGACTCGCAGAATTACGAAACGATTAATATTTTAATAAAAAAAAGATGATTGCAGTGTATGTTAACATAGACCGAGATATATTGACTTCCTCAAACTAGAGAAATATAAATCGGTTTATTAATTGGTTAAAGTAAAATCAGAAATGCAGTATACTTACTTAAACATAAATGGGGTTCAGTGATTTGCAAAATCTAGAAGGGTGGTTTCGACAACCTCCAACTAGATTAATATTTACATTTCGACGCGACAAAATTATAAATCGGTTAATACCTGAATAAAAAAAATCATATTTGCGGCTAAGTTTTATCACATGTCAAGTTTCATTGACTTCAATCAATCAATCAATAGAGTGCTTCTTCCTTAATATATTTCCAACGCTGAGATTTCTATGCTTTCGAATTTCTTCCTAGAATGATATTATGTCCAAGTGATGATTATTCATATTTGGATCGAAAATAGACAATGATTAAACCATTTGAAATATTATCTAACGGTTTACTCAAAGATTCTGGGTATTATAAATCACTTTCCAGTGGAAAAGAATACACTGTCTGTAAATTTTCTAACATCAAGTACTGTCCCATAAAAGAAATCTTAATATAACTTCCTCTCAGGTCACCACAATGGCTCACTAATTTTGTGATTGAAGCTTCAATCAATCTATTTATTGAAGAAAATAGAGACAGACATTTCTAACTGATACCCAGCGAAATATCATCGATTATATTCAATTCCCAAACTACTCCCATGGGAATAACAGTGGATATAAGAAAATCAAAAATTCTAATGCCGATATTGATTAATGGGAACCATTGGATTTTAGAGTATGTAAATTTCAATGACAAAATGGTGAGCCTACTGAATCTAGAAAAGATGAAACAGGAAGTAATTCTGCAATTCTTACAAAATTTTAAAAACTTAGTTGGACAATATAACAAGATTAAGCCCCACTGTCCCATAAATATAGACGATATGAAATTAACTATGGAAACCACATAAAACAAAATGATGGCTACGATTGTGGTGCATTTATTATATATTTTGATAATTAGGTAATTAACAGCCACTCACTAACAAACCTGTGACATCAATAATTACAGACAACCAATAAAACAAAAACTTCTATATAAATCCGCAGACATGCGCTCCACATGTCTACTTTGTGCGAGAGATGTGGAGAAACGAGACGCGGATGTTTTTGTTTGCAAATATTGCAAGAGGGGTTGCCATAGACCATGTCTCGCTCTAAGAAAACTATGAGTAACAACTTTTGCGAGTTGTGTCGTTTGTATTGAAAGCATTGACTATTCCTATTTATTTAAAAACGTTCCCTCTGAAATTTTAAAAATAATAATAATGAAAAATCTAAGTTAATAAGTTACTGGTTTATAGTAAAGTGGACTGCAAATTTGATATTTATTAAAATATTAATCGAATCGTATCTCTGTGAGTCAAGGAATATATGTTTATTCAATGTGTGTTGAAACCACCCTCATAGTTCTTGCGAGTTAATGAAACCTGGTTTATAGCAAAGTAGACTACAAATCAGATTTTTTATTAATTTATTAATAGAATCGTATCTCTGTGAGTCAAGTAATATATGTTTATTCAATTGGGGGTTGCCGAAACAACCCTCCTAGTTCTTGCGAGTCAATGAATCCTGGTTTATAGTAAAGTAGACTACTAATTTGATTTTTTATTAAAATATTAATCGAATCGTATCTCTGTGAGTGGAGTAATAAATGTTTATTCAATTAGGGGTTGCCGAAACAACCCTCCTAGTTCTTGCGAGTCAATGAAACTGGGTTTATAGTAAAGCAGACTGCAAATTGGATTTTTTTTTAAATATTAATCGAATAGTGTCTCTGTGAGTTAAGTAATATATGTTTATTCAATTGGGGGTTGCCAAAACCACCCTCCTAGTTCTTGTGAGTCAATGAAACCTGGTTTATAGTAAAGTAGACTACAAATCTGATTTTTTATTGAATTCTGTTGAAATAGACAATTTTTCTGTACAATGTGTTGTCTGTGTTGAAACATTTAGTTCAGTTTTTAGGAGTAATTTAAGTCTAGATATCTAATATAAATTCGGGAAGCGGTGTTAGGGATGATAATGAAATAATATAACTATCAGAGAAAGTCGTTCTTTATTATAAAAATTGAATTTCAATAATACTAATCCGCAGTACGGCCATGACCATTCCGCTGTTTTCGGTAAAATTAGTCGGTAACATTTGTCGCCATTTCACACTGGTTTGGATATTTAGTTCACTTGATTTAAAATAGATGTCATCACAGAATATATAGCTACGTAACAGAAGGCTCGTCCACTGAAATGTACGATGTCATCATAATATAAAATTATATTTCAGTGGGCTCGTCAAGTGGTGTTCGTTGATTGAGGTTGAGGTACCTATTCTATAAGATATCTCACCGTATGTATAATATTTAGTACTTTCCTTTTACTTGTGAGGTGAGTATGAAGTGAGATAAGATTATTTAAGCCACTCAGTTGGGCTAATCATGTAAAAGGAACATAAATTGGCGAATTTAGCAAAGCAAACGTCCTTTATTGATAACCTCAAAATTGTCAAAGTTCAGAATATCAAAAAAATGTTGGTAATTATTTACAACAGTGTAAAAATTTCCAATCTTAACAAAAAAAATCTTACCCCCTATTTTCGACGGTGCTGATCACGAATCTGAAGTCAATTTTGGCTCTCGTGTAGTTTTCGAAAAAAATGTTTAACTTTTTTTAAAATAAATTAGTTTAACAACAATAAACTCACTTTTAAAATATCATAGAACAGACAGAACTTAATAAAAATAACTTTGAATGCGGCATAAGTATATGATCTAAAGGCATAATCCAAATTTCTCAACTATAAGCTCAAAAGGTTGTGCTGTATCGGGAAGGGGGAAGGTAAAAATTCTCAGTTTGGCTTACTTCATTATTGCAAAAGGAACGTCACTCATCTAAGCTGAGGTAAGAATAACTGAGTATTGTGGTATTGTGGTCAGTGTTGCCACCTCAATATTTTTTTCCGTATCAAAAGAGCGTAATATTTCGTACTAGATTTCTTGATTTCGTACTAAAGCTATAGTATTTAGTAAAAGGGTGCATAAAGCCTTGTCCTTATGCATCAGTTTTGCTAACTGCACTTTTCTATCATATTCATCATAAAATTGTCTTTGACTGTCATGGTAGATTGTTAGAAGCTGAAGTTAAATTCATTAATCCCACATAATGACGAAAATCGCGATAATATTCTCTATTTTGCAAGATTCGCGAAATGTTGATACTTTCCCGCGGAATTTATAGTCAGCACTTCACTTAAGTGTGACTTAAGGTATATTTAAATAATATGCCCTTTAATATTTTGTTTCATAATCTAACTTAATGTAAACTTAAAAAGTGTGGTATGAAACTATTAATAAGTTGATACCCCGCATCTTTACCTTGTAAATTGCAAAGTTAAGTGCACAGTGTGCACACTTAACCTTAAGTGTGATCTATGAATTCCACCCTAAGACATCTAACAGTGTCTGAAACTACTTACAAAGACACTTAACTGTTTAGTTCTTAGAGAGAAATAAGAACCAGCGAAAACGTACTAGATTTGTCAGCGGCGTACTGACGTATTAAATTTGTGGAAAACGTACTAAATCTAATACGAACGTACTGATGGTGGCAACGCTGATTGTGGTGCTCTATTTCTATGAGTGCATTCAAGGAACTCGAGCGCTAAAGCGCTTTACTGAAGCGGTGTACTGAATAGTGCCATAATTTTCATGCAGCGCTTTAGCGCTTTATAAAGCCATGAAGCGTATAATTTATCCGCTTGACTGCTTTATTATTTGAAAAACACACTAAAAATTGGTATGTTTGGGTAACCTAACCTAAAATTTGTATTTACTGTCTTCATGTTGACTGGTTTATACTAGCGCGTTATTTTTTTAAGAAATACCTAAGTATAAGTCGGAGAGAAAATAATATTGTCTCTCTGGTATGTCATTCGAAATATAGCCGAAATTTAGCATTAAGTAAATAATGGAGGAGGATACTATTGGGAGAGAAAATCATTACGATCATTTTTCATCTAATACAAGTCAACGATAATATTAATTTTGGTGCTAAATTATTCATCCCTTTTTGTAATGATTTTCAACTTGTATTCATCTAATAATTTATATAAAAACCTGAATAACAAATAATTTTTAATTTACCTTCTGTCTCTACCAAAATGAAATCGTAAAAGTAACTAGATAAGTAGTAAATTCGGATTAATTCATTAAGTGTGACACATTAAAGCGCTACAGCGCTTTGGCTCTGTAGCGCTTTAACGCTTAATTCCCTGAACGCAGTCTATTTGTCAGTTTTAAACATTTTTGTCGAACACAGATACAACATGCGCTCGTGCGCATTACGAACAAACTGTCAACACGCGCCCTCTTTCGCTTAATAGCAATACTTAGAAATGCAGAATAGAGAATTCTTCTATAGGATGATTGGAGCGCTCTTATGCGGATCCGGGCATAAGTTTTCAGAGACCTGGGCATGCGCTGTATAAGAGTTTATTCTATTAATTTATCTTTTTTCTATGCCCGATTGCCTGCAATATTATTATAGTAGTTGATAGTAGTATTACATATATGGGTGAATGGTGGTGTAGTGTATGGTTTGGTTTGTGTTGTTGATTACAATTTCAATTTTTTGGTTAGAGTGAGCCGGCAACGAAATTTTTTATTTTTTCAAGTCAGATATGTACAACAGAGCATGCCATTACTAAAACTGTTATTAAATTTATTTCAAACCGGTCTCTGTCACTAAAAAAGATTAAGTGATTGTAAGATGTCAGTTCCTAACCATGAAAGATATGGACCCATAGTTGTTGAAAGTGTAATACCAAAAGACCGGTGAGATGTTTTAATTAACTTTTAATTAAACAGTAGTTAGATGTATAATCTAATTGTTACATTTTATAAAGATGTTTGATCTATTGATTTTCATTATACGCAATTAACCATAGATAAATATTTAATAATTTAATCCTTTGTCATTTCATTTATTGACATTTTTTATTTCTTGGAATATTATGAGTTATTTTTAAACAAAATTTTTCATTTAACAAAATTGCATTATGCATAAAATACGTTTCTTTAACTTCTATATTATTTGTCTGTGAATTATTTTTGTACTCTTTCCTACATACAGGGTGTTCTATAAGCTCTATAACAAACTATAGCAGATATAGTAGCTGGGTTAATGTAATGTAACATTTTTTCTTATATGAACATAGATCCGATTCGTTTTTGTTTAGAAGTTACAAGCATTTTAAAAAATATAATTTCATATTTCAAAGTAGCCTGATAAATAAAAATTCTATTATATCTTCTTTATTTTGTACATTCAGTTCAGTAGGATGAATGACCTTTTTTTGGAGCGGGGTTATCTTCTGGAATATCTACAAAATGATGCTCTAAAGACTGTGTGGTCAGGTTGATGTCTATTTGGCACCCACTCTGCGGGTGTGGTAGGGTGGAAGAATGTTGGCTTGGGTCAATGTAAGAGATTGATACCGGTTGACGTTTGACTCATTTTTGCACTGAGTGGTGGTTAGGGCCGCCTACCAGCATAAGCCGTTCCTGGGCGCAAATTCGGCCTGCTTAATAATAATATGCTGCCTCTTCTCCTGCACAAGTCTTTGACTTCGGGGCTAATCCTCCTGATTAGAATGAGGGGTAGAGATATTATTATTATTAATATCTGCATACTCTTCAATTGTAAATACCTAAATGCATATTTTATTTAGCACTTTGACGCTAAGTGTCAAATGAATAAATAAAATGATGCAAATTATAATTATTATATAGCAGCAAGAATTTAGATGACTTACGTCATACGAACAAATGAATAATTATAATGAATTATAGGTTTTCATCAAAATATTTAAGAAACTGCAACAGAGAATAATATAACTATAAACTACACTAAATGTTTGCACTATATATTGCACGTACAGTTACAAAAAATTATTGTTTTTAGCGTGGCAAACTATATTGACAATAAAAACAATTGGGTAACATCAATCATGACGTAAGTTATTTGAATTCTTGCCGTAACTATAGCAACCATCATTTTTATTTATCAGGCGACTTTAGACATAGACATTGTTTAATGGTGTTAAATATACAAAAGTATTTACACAGGTAAAAGTTTAGAAGGAAGAAAAAAAATATATATGTAACTTCTAAACAAAAACGACTTAGGTATGTACATATAAGAAAAAATGTTTGACATTAAACCAGCTACCACGTGCCAAAGATTGTCATATAGCTTTTAGAAGACCTGTATAGGCATAAATTCTTATAAATGTTGATATACCGGGTGGTCCACTATTGAAAGCGGAAGCTTTAGAGGCAGACAGAGAACCACAAAATAATATCACTTTATATTATATATAACTATATTCGAAAAATGCTTTGTTACAAAGATACAGGGTGTCAAAATTTTTATCAAAAGTTCCAAATTTATTAATATTTTTAAAACTACTGTAGATATTTAAATGAAATTTGGTACCTTTGAATAGGTAATCTAGATACATATTTTTACCTAAAAAATATTATTTTTCTTCCACCAGTGGCGTGCGTACGGACAGATCTTTCGGAAATTTTAATGAAAAAAGATGGTACGCCAAACTATTTCTAGAATCCTTGTTCAATTTACAACAGAAAAAAGCTCTCCTACTTTTTTTCGATTGACACACCGTTTGCCAGTAAAAAATTAAATTACTTAATGATTTCTGAAAAAATTAGAAAGTTAATTAGTGGCTTTCAACAACAATAACAAAAAGAAAAAAATTAAGGGAAAAATCATAAAAATTGCTCGAAATGTAGTCTACCTATTTCAATACATTTTCGACATCTTCTAAATACCGCATTTATTGCAATAGATACTTCATGTGGATTTCGCCACATATCATTGCAGGCTTGCTGAATTCTTAAAATTAAATCTTCCTTTGCTAATACGGGATTAGCATAGACTTAATCTTTAATAGTGCCCCAAACGTAAAAGTCTAGCGGATTAAGACCCGGTGACCTGGGTGGCCAGGCCACTGGTCCAATATCATTAACCACGTCATTATTCATATCATTCCTCCCTAGCCGGCCAATCCATCGTTGAAGATAATTGGTATTGAGCTACTCTCTTACAGCTATTCCAAAATGCAGGGGAGCTCCATCCAGTTGTATCCAACTCTCAAACCTTAAGTTAATGGGTAAATCTTCTAGGTCTCTAACTTGCAGATTATTGTTAAGAAACTCCATAAATAGTTCCGAGTTCAACCTTGGCGGTAGGAAATGTGGACCACAAACATTACCATCAATAACGCCCAACCAAACATTTACGAACATTCATTTTGAAATGATCTTGGCCGAATTTCTCGAGGATTCTGATATGTCCAAATATGGATATTATGGTAATTGTTACCCCACGTCTGGTAAAAGAGGACCCTTCTGTCCAAAAAATCTTATGTAAAAAGTCAGGATTTTCTTCCGTCGAGTTTAAAAGCCACTGGCAAAATCTTATTCTTTTTTCAGCATCACCAGGGTGCAAATCCTGAACAGGCTGTAGGTGATATGCATGTCTGCGGTCATCGTGTAGTGTTCGTAATATATTAGATATTAGGAATGTGAAGGTGCTGAGCTGCCTTCCGAGAGCTCAGCTTCGGGTTGTTATCAAAAGTACGAAGTATACGTTTATTCTGAATATTATATCGACGGTTTCTGTTCCGTTCATTATTAACCTGCAGGCCAAAGTTACGAAAATTCTGATGGGTTCTGATTAAAACACGAGCATCTGGAACTCTTCTATTTGGATAGCGTCTATGATATTCACGAACTGCCGCTTGTACATTTCCATCATAAAATCCGTAGCAAAAATAAATATCTGCATATTTGTTGCTAGAAAAATGCATTTTTCAGATTAATACTTACACAACACTTTAATAACAATGTTAACAATAATTCGAAATTAAATTACCTGACACAATTCAATTAACTGTCATTATGAAATGCAAAAACACTGACAGTTAGTAGTAGTCTTTTTTGTTTCCTACTACGACAGATTAAAATTTGTTTGAATTCCAGTTGCTTAGGTAAAGAATTTTAATATTTTACTCGCAAACGGTGTGTTAAACGAAAATAAGTAAGGAGCCTTTTTCTGTTGTAAATTGAACAAAAATTATAATTTTTACGTAAAAATATGTATTTAGATTACCTATTCAAAGGTTCCAAATTTCATTTAAATATCTAAAGTAATTTTAAAAATATTAATAAATTTGGAAGTTTTGATAAAAATTTTGACACCCTGTATCTCTGTCACGAAGCATTTTTCGAATATATTTTGTAATACAAACTGATATTATTTTGTGGTTCTCTGTCTGCCTCTAAAGCTTCCGCTTTCGAAAGTGGACTACCCTGTATACAAATATTTATTATTTACTCTAAAAAATTATCTTTAATAACTCAAGTCTATTCATCTAATACTACTTATTGAGTTTTAATTTACATCTATTAGATTTTACTGAAATTAGCTATTTTTATGTCCTGTCTATTTTTTGAGTTTTACAAAACAAATATAACTTTTACATAACAAATATACGAAATGAAATTTTGTAGATATTGATGTTTTTGGGGAGCTAAGTATATGAAAAATGAATTTTGTTTTTTTTAATTTTTAGGTAATAATCTTTTATAGCTGTAGTATTTAAATTATATTTCCAAATGTGTGTCGTTGGTATTAGAAGCTACTAATTGTCCTAATAGTAATTTAAATTATTCACATATAGGACTCAGCTATAATTTGAAAAATTAAAATCTATGTATAATGTATAGTGAAATAATTTTCCACACAATGTGTTGAAAAGATAAATGTTGTGGTACGACAATTAATTATCAAAGTGTTACATTCTACTTTGATTGAATTGTTATAAATTACAAGTAAACAATATGTACAACATTTTAAAGTAAACTAGACTTATTTTAACAAAATATTAGTTGTCTTGTCACATGTACAATATTGCACATTTTGTTGTTTTATGAAGTTGAAAAATTTTAATTTAGGTAGTTTTGTGTATTTTTGTTTAAATTAAAACTTATTGCATCGAATTGTATTGGAATTAATAGATACCACTATAAGTTTAGCAACATTTAAACAAGTACTTAAATACATTTTTAATTTAAAATTTATAGGTATAAAAAATTTTTAGGACTAAAGACAGTACCTATAAGTATAGAAAAATAATTTTATGTGACGGGTATAATGTTAACTTTTGTTTCATAAATAGAACATTATTTGTTGTATTTTGTTGGAAAACTTTTTGATATAGTATGCCGATAACACTTTGTGCTATAATCATGCTATATTAAGGTACATACTATTCACATCACATGGAACGGCAATTTTATTTGGTAATATCACAATTCCACATATGAGGTCCGTTTGATGCAGATAATATGAGATATCCTATAGTAATTGTTCTAATGCGATGTTCCCAAATAAAATTCGTTCAGTGCGATGTGCTAACCTTAAGCAACATGCCAGTGGCTTGTCTGGTAGGTAATTTGGTCATATATTTTTTTTAATTAAAATAATTTTGTTTTAGGCAAGATTTATTGAAATGGAATGGATGGGGTTATAATGACTCAAAGTTTGTCTTTAAGGATGGTGAATTTTATTTTTCAGGTAAAAGGTAAGCCAATTTACAGAAAAGGGAAAACAAGTTCTTTCTTTTTTTGAAATATATGTAGTTGAGCTGATTTATAATTTCAGAATTATATCGTAATTGACACTGTTTTGACACAACCAATTTTTAATTAAATATAAAAAAGTATTAAAAAAAAACAAATATTATTAAAATGTATGGTAGGTAATCGGAAATTCTATATACATACATCCATTAATTAAATCAAGATAATTTAATAAAATTATTTATCTCAATCTAAAGTTGCTTAGTTAATAGCTAGAGGGCATCAAAGTTGGAAACAATTTTAAATATCTGTAAAACACTATCCAATTTAAATGAAATAGGATACAGCGTATATAAAAATGAAGCTACAGTTTCCTGACTATTTGTATTAAAAAGGTCTTATATAAAAAGTTCTACTATTAAAGTAAGGCTGCACTTTTGACGACAAATTTTAAGGTTTGTAGGCCGTCCAGATTTAGAAGGTATTTTCAATTGACACCTTCAGATCTAACAGATTAAGCATTTATCATTATTATTTATTACATTTTGCTTTTACTACTCTAGTAAAACAGCATATGTAACAAATTGCTTCTTTTTCTGGCATAAATCATTAAACATCTGGCAGTGTCGTTGCAATGCTCCCTGGATTTTGACATTCCTGACGACCTACAAACGTCAAAACTTATGGGCAAAATCAACAATTAGGCGGACCCTTTTGTTTCAATGGGCGTATTCAGACAAGGTTGGGGTGGGTGAGGGAGGGGGTGGCTTGGTTTCAAGTATTCAAGTAGGTCACACTTTATGTATAGAGTGTACTGGTATTCCATGTACATGTAACTATCACATATTCTTGTTCTTTTTTAAAAATAAAATATGAGAAAATATTGTACAGCAAAAATTTAAATTTTCTATCTACGTTGGTAATTTTATCTTAACATTTTTATTTTGATCCCAAGAATCTATTTATAATAGCTCAATGTTAGTGGGGAATTATGACGACTTTTTAGGGCCTGATTCAGAAGCCACTAAGTAGCATATTTTTTGTCGGTTCTCTAGGGAGGAGGGCGAATTATAAAAAATATATGTAATAGGTAATAAACAAATTTATGGCTCAATTCTGTGCAACCTGTAACAATATGTAAGTAAATCTGTAACTTTACCGTGGCTCATACAAAACTAGCCCTGTGTTTCAAAATTTCTAGAGTTCTTATGAATTATTCATATTCATATAGGTACCTAAAAATATACTTCAAAAGTAAAACAGAAAATGAACTGCGAGCTTATAGAAATTTACAAGTTTTTACCCAAAGCAAAACATTCGTTGAAATTCCAAAGAATAGCCCTTGGAAAATTGTAAATACTTAGAATAACAACCATGTAAATAAATAACATAACCTCAGAAATACGTCAGCGTTTCGCTTAGGAAGAAAACGCAAATTTTCTTGGCTTACAAAAATATTCAGCGGCTAACAGTTAGCATTTAGTCAGCGTTTTATTCAGTCTGAATTTCTGACTTAGCGGCTCAGCGGCTGACCTCATCTGAATACGCCCAATATATTTAATGGTTGCACTCCTCAAAATATTTAAAAATTTATAATACACCCAATTGGAGTGACCATCAGTATTTAATGATAATGAACCTTAAGAAACACATACTCATGGATGAATTAAAATGAATTGTAAATGAATTATGTTTATTAGAATACGACTATTGTAATCAGACTTCCTGTTTTTTTACAACTTTTTTTATATTTATTGGCATTTATGTATTTGATTAGAATTGTATATTATGTTTTATGACATGACTAAATGATTTTAACTAAAGTTGGTGCCAAATATGTAATCGTATTTTGAATAAGATATAGGTAACTAAATTGAATAATATCTGTTAAAAAGATTGTACACTATAAAAAAATAAAATGAACAAGTTTGGTAAATTCGGTAATATCAACCAAAACAAAAATTTCTAGGTAGAATTGTTGTTGATATTTTACACATTTTATTGTGTTTTTAATGGAAAACCGAGTGGAAGGCTTAAAAGGTGAATATGGGTGGATTATCATAAAATTTTTGTAACTATAATTTGTGAAACAAAATCCCATCTAAAATCCCTAGAGTACTTTTGCTTCAGATGTCGGCTGTATTATATTAAATTCAAGAAAATTGTGGACTGTAAAGCGACTTGATAAGAAAATTGAGTCAAGTAACTTGAATAAGAAAATTGACTAAAGAAAAACTTTTGTGCTATAAAATTGCTTTAAATGACATTGTTGAACCATTATAATGGATCTTTAGTAGCTACTACCAATTTACAAAAACATTAAAGTATTTAAAATAATATTAAAATGCCTAAAATACTTTAAGTTAGAAAAAAGAAAAGTTAAATCAATTTCAAAAACTGCATTTATTTAAAATTTTATAAATGTACGAGTTGTCTCAAAATGGCAAACAAAATGTCATTTAACAAAACTTAGCTAAAATACGTTAACAGAGACATTTAGCATGTTAAATTAAAACGTAAAAATTTAATTCAATAGTAGTCACAATTTTTACAGTACGGTAAAAAAATACCACAAGGATTGTATTTGGGTCAAGAACCGCTAATTCAAACTTGTTCTTTTCTTAAAGAGCACTATGGTGGATCTCATAACCACCTTTGTCAGTGTTTACTTATATGAAAATTTTGATAAAAAAAACATGTTCTATTGTCTCATGATAATAGACTTATTGAATGTCTCGTAAGGTTAAGTAGTATTTAGGTTTCCCTTATGTTGACATTAGGGCTGTCAATTCCGGAAAAAAAATTCAATCCCGGGATTTCGTGATTAGAAAATTATAATCCCGGAATTAAACTTAAGTTTTATTTATTTAAAAAGAACAGAATGGTAAATGTAAAAAAAAACTTATAATTAATATGAATAATCATATGTGAAATTTATTTTTTATTCACATTTTGGAAAAAATTCATCCAGCACGTTCAGATTCAAACTCGAACGAATTTTAGTGGACTGGACTACATTCCAACCATCGAGACTTACCGATTTTACACTTGTAGGTAAAATTGATAATAAAAAATCGTAGGATACACCATTTTTATATAATTCTATTTCTTTGGTTAAAGTATAAAACAACAAATCTTTCTTGTTTGTACGTGAACCTGGCTAAAATGACTACATAGACTCTTTCAGACCTTGTTTTTATTTAGCGAACAAAGCCGTATTATCGTAAAAATATATATTAAACTGTAAAGCAGTTACCTATTACCAGTGTTTATATAAAGTATAGTTAGTCAACCGGCTTAGTTATGGACCATGTCGGTTAGATGGCGGGACTGTAATATGTCCAAAACCTCTTAAACGAGCCCTAGGCAAGTCAGTAAACAGAGTCAGTCTGAATTTGTTTTTAAAATAAAGTCAGTCTGACTATACGAAAAATTAATTCTATAAAGCCCTATAACATTTTTTGGAAAACTTAGGAGGATTACAGTGTCAAAAAAAATTTTTTTAGGGATTTTTTAGGGAACTTTTTTTGTGAGTCTATTGAATTTTTTCTAATTTTGTACACGTATCACTAGTATACCTTTGCATCCACATTTTTGTTTTCAAAGTGTGCTTTATTAATTTTGAAAATGAGTTCAAATGAGCGGCTGTTCATTTAACGCACATGACTTTTTAAAGGTGTTGTCACACCAAGCGCTTATTTGTATTTAAAATATTATGCTATGTTTGGCATCACGTTAGTTTTAGTAGCGCCATCTAGGGCAAAAGATAGAACAATCTTTGTTTTGTAGTCAAGAAAAAGTCAGTTGTTTTGAATACATCTCAAATTGTAATACATATGTCATATAACAAAAAAGTTACCATAATGTTGTAATTCACGTACCCAAAATACAGTCCACTAAGAAGATAATATTGTTTAATTCAACGCAATCATCCCAGAGCTGCAACAGCCCTACTAGACGGGTTTGTAGCCAACAGGTGTTTTTCTCGAAAACGGCTAATTTTAACATGATATAACAAGAGTACCTGTTTTAAAGATTTTTTGACAATCTTTAATTGTGTTCTATCTAAATTTATAAAAGTGTTCAAACAAAAAAGTTTATTATTTGAAAGCCAAGGACAGTTTAAGCCCTTTGGCGTGGAGGATATGCATCAAATTAAGAATGTAGATACAAAGGAATACTAGTGATACGTATATAAAATTGGAAAAAAATCGGAAAACTCAGAAAAATGTTATTAGAAGAAATCCATAAAAAAAATTGACGTCCTGTAACCCCGCTAATTTTGAGTTTTCGGAAACATGTTATATGGTTGTGGAATTAATTTTTCATATAGAATAACTCCCAGCAATATTTACACATCATTTCCGGACACCATGTATATATGGTAATAAATGTAATACATTAAGCATTTATCAATAATGATAAAAAGTTTCAATTGCAATGCTCTCTGAATTTCAAAACTTCAAGCCTAAACTCAACTTTATTTTAATTTAGAATACGATACCTCATCTAATAGTTCTAATAGTAGCAGACTCTGCAGAATCACCAGTTCACCAAATATAAATAGTTGACTTCTGATTGAGCATTCAATTCTTGTTTATTATTTGCTGCTGTTACCATCTATTGATGAATCTACTGTTGTAAACCTCCAATGGATAAAGTGTTTTCAAAAATTCCCAAATCTGTGTTTTTTAAAAATCCTGCTTCGAAAGTATTAACCGAAATTGGCGCAGTCAGTAGGATTTGTGCAAGAAGCAAAAAATCAAGTTTTTTTTGTCACTTTCAAGTGTTTTATGTGCAAAACGAACTTACAATCCAAGGAAATCAAGAAAAACTACAATTCTAGGCTGATGAACTGAGTAGCTAGTCGAGAACAAATACACAACATATGGTAGACAGAATTCTAGGTTTTGTGTTTATTAAAGGAATATTAATCACCAGACAATTGGGTCAAAACAAAAAAAACAGAAATCGTGATTGATTTAAGGAAACTAAACTACCGAGCAATTGGGCTAAATCACAGTATACTAGTACGAAGGAGAGGCCAGGACGAGAAAACCGGAGAGGCCAGGACGAGAAAACCGGAGAGGCCAAAGGACAACGATCCACCCCAAAGGACAACGATTCACCCCAGGGAACAACGATTCACCGAAATTCTGAGCAGCGTACATTAATTAGAGAATCAAGAAAGAATCGAGAAACCAGAGTAAAGAGAAATATTAGTAACTACGGAAAAATTCTCAGCGAATTTGCTTATTAGTATCTTTCTATATTTATTCGAAAAGACACACACACATCATTAAATATTCTCTTACTGTAAGTGCTCATTTAAAGATATTTTCTCATTTTCCCCATATTCCCTTACCATTTCCTTATTTTTCTCCAAAAAAAAGAACAAAATACTTATAATTTTAAATCAAAAATTAAATTTTAAAATTTTCATAGAAAAATAAAATTTTGAACACTGGATAAGTTATTACAGCAAATTTTAAATTTATCAATTAGAAATCAAACGAAATACCTCAATAAATTAACTACATATACATTACTGAGATATCAAACAGATAATATTAGAAAATTTGATAGCAATATAAAACTATTACAAAGATTTATAGCATCATGTGAAAACTTTTTAATTGCATTTTAGGACAAACAAAATGCCAATGTACCAATAAACATATGTCTTGCTGATACAATTTTTAAGTAAATTAACTGGTAGAGACGCAAAACTAATATGTTCCAGACCAGAGTTAAATTAATGGCTTTTAGTAAAAAATACAGAAGAGAAACGAAGTTTAGATTGTTTGGTACAGGAATTAATGTCATTAAAAATTCAGAAAAATGAAGATTTATTAAATTTTGACAAGAATTAAGATACTCGTAGTCTTATCTTTTCCCAATTAAACAGTTTAAATATTGAAGCAGCAGAAAAAATAATAAAAATTAAGCATTATGATGACACAGCATTAACATTTTTTATCACAAACTACCTTATGTAATACAAATGGCAGTATGTCTTAATAAACCTGATTCCATAGAAAAAGCAATGTCACTTGTACGTGAAGAACTAGGTTTTAACCAGTTCAGGCAGATTAACCTTCAAAATTCAAAAATCTAAGATTTCTATCCCGACAAAACAATAACAAAATTTTAGAATGAATAATTTTCAACCAAATTTTTAACAAAAATTTCAACCAAACTTTCAATCTATTTTTCAACGTTTACAACAACAACAACAACAACAAAGTTTTTACAGAAATCCACCCCAATATCAAATACCTCCGCAATACCACCAATACAGACACAATTGTGTTTGGCTTAAAAACAAATATTTTTAAGCCAAACTCTCAAGTATTTAGAAATCAACTTAAACCGACACCTATGGATACTTCATCAGGAAATACTCGCACATTTCAAAAACCTAAAGAAAATATATTTTCTAAAAATATTGTCACGGACTTCCTAACCAGACATTTTCTTTTACCAGAAAAACAATCCGTTAATTAATCACTTATCTTTATTAACTACTTCGTACACTACTGAATACTAATTACAACTCCACTAAAGACTATTTCACTTTGAAACTCCAGGAAATTTCCAACTAAATACTTCAATTCGATACTGTAATTCGAGACTCGCGTAGGGGCGATCGGGGCAATCTAGCGTTTTGCGATACCACAGTCGTAGAATTGGGTGCGAGTGAGTAAATTCCGTGACAATATGTATAATCAAACAGTAAATCCTGTAAATTCTCAAAATTCTTATGATTATACTTACTTACATGATTATACTGCTAATCATGAAAACTATGATGTTACATCAGAGAGTGCTGAATATTTCGAACATTCAGAAAATTGAAACACTATAAATATCTAAGTTCACTTTTGGCAGTGTGAACTCAAAAATTCAACCGCAATAGATGAGATCTGACCTATTTCTGCATTTTTAGGATTGCTTCAGGTTCAATTAAAAATTATTATTTGAAATTAAATATCGACAATGACAAAAGTGACATTAGCCTGTCAATGAATTTTAAAGTAAATATGACAATACCTACTTAAATAATGTTTACCCTCTATAAATATCTAACTAGCATATATCCAGAAATACACAAAAAAGAAGTAAATTTACAAATAGATAAAATGTTACAAAATAATTTAATTCAACATTCCAATTCACCTTGGAATGGATAGTTCCTAAAAAATTAGATGCAAGTAATGAGAAAAAATGGTGCGTAGCAATCGATTATCGAAAATTGAACGAACAAACAGTAGACAATAAATATCCATTATCAAATATCAATGATATTTTAGATAAACTCGGAAAATGCAAATATTTTACAACTTTGAACTTAATTAATGAATTCCACCAAAATTGAAATCGAGAAAAATGATATTTCCAAAACCGCTTTTAGTACAGATATAGGTCATTATGAATTTAAAAGAATTCCTAATGGATTAAAAAATTCGTCATCTACCTTCCAGAAAGTAATGAACAACATATTAAGGGAATTACAAAATGAAGTTTGTGCAGTATATTTAGATAACATAATAATTTTTTCAAGTTCACTACAAGAACACATTTTTAGACTAAAACAAGTTTTTCAAAGATTACGTGAATCAAATTTTAAAGTACAGTACAGATAAATCAGAATTTTTAAGACATGAAGCCGCATATTTGGGACATGTTGGTATTGTTATACCAGACGGAGTTAAAACTAACCCAGATAAAATTTCAGCAGTTAAAGAATATCCTCTTCCAAAATCACAGAAAGAAATAAAGTGAGTTTTAGGATTAGCAGGTTATTATAGAAAATTTATCAAAGATTTCACAAAAATTGCAAAACCCATGACTACATTTTTAAAGAAAGGAAATAAAGTAGTTCACACTCCACAATTTATCAATGCTTTTGAACATTTAAATAGTGCATTAATTAACGAACCAGTTTTACTATATCCAAATTTTTCAAAACCATTTAATTTAACCACTGATGCATCTCAACATGCAATAGGTGCAGTTTTATCTCAAGGCACTGTTCCAAATGACCTATAGCTTATTTTTCTAGAACTCTCAACGAAACCGAACAAAAATATTCTGCAATAGAACTTGAACTATTAAGCATAGTATGTGCACGTGAAAATTTTAGAAATTATCTTTTGAGATCCCATCGCATCATGAATCAAATTCCCCAGTGGAAAGATTTCACTCAACCCTCGTAGAACATTGTGAATATTAAGAGCAAAAAATAAAGATAAACATGTAACGAAATTAATGCCTTATGCAATATTAGCATATAACAGTACTGTACATTCTGCAACGAAATTTACAACTTTTGAATTGACCTATGGTCACACAAATAACAGAGATTCTTTTGATTTAATTTCATCAACATTGTATTCAGAATGTACTCAAGATCATAAAAATCACTTAAATTCCTTGTATAAAAAAATGTCAGCTAATCAAGAACAAGATAAACAACATGTTGTTAATAAAAGAAATGATCGCAGACAAATTCAAATTACTTTTCAAGTAAATTAAAGAGTTTATTTAAAAGCACCAGAATGACAAGTTAAAAGCAAACAAAAATTCTTAAAACCATATATAATCACATAGTTACTGGAAAATAACAAGGCAAAGATAAAAGGTAATAGGAATAATAAAGTCAGGCTCATACATTTAAAAGAACTTAGAAAATCATCCATTGTTTTAGATGATGCATAGTAAACACCTTGACTATCCATCTGATAAGAGACAATACCAGCCTATTACCTATTAGATTAGGCACAACACAAATAATAAAGGACAATAAATCCCTTATTCAGATATTTAACCTTAACCCTGTAATAAAGAAATAGTAGTCAATGTGTAATAACTTTTATAAAATAAAAAACACTTTATTGTTACAGGATAATTATAAGCAGGAATATTTTAATATGTACAACGTTATTGAAAACTTAAGAAATTAAATACTGAGGAATCAATCAATTAGAATTAAAAAATAGACAAAAACGTGGAATAAATATCTTAGGATTATTTTATATAATTTTAGGTATTAACAATATTGTGTGAAACTAACTACTCTGTGGACAAATTTTCGAATTTCCACATTTTCAAGAGTGAACTTAGACATTTTTAGAGTGTTTTCTTTAAACCAGGTTAGTAAATTTAGCTAGTTTAATTTTTTTAGATAATTATTGAATAGAGCTTTGTCTGTGGAATTGTTCATTAGCATACCTAGATTGACAACATTGATAGGAATTATAAGAAATTTGATATATATTAGCTTAAAATATCTTTCTAATGCAGTAAAAAATATCTTAGGATCATTAATTAAAAGCATAACTAGTAATTTAGATAACAAAGATGCTTTAAAATATGATAACCAAATTTCTTAATTATAAAATAACCAATTTAAAATAAAAACTATTTTAGACAATCAAAATGTTTTGTTAAATTCGACTATAAATAATTTAAATGAAATTTCCATTTCACATAATGAATACAGTATACGCCAAAAGTATGGAATAAATTCAATAAAAACGAAACAATTATTTTTTGGGAAAATTCCTTGAACAGGTCGATTTTTAATTTAAAAAATACATATGCGATTTTCAAATGTCATTTGTTTTCGAGTAATGACGTCATCGATTTTTTTTTAAATGGCAACACCATATTTTTTTTCTTGATTCTGAAAGATCGTTTAATTCTACGTGGTCCATAAAAGAACTATGGAATTCGAAAAACTAAACTTGATAACGTTTTTGCTTTATTTTAATTGATTTACTTCTTTACACAAAAAACCGCTGGAGGCAATGGTTTTAATTAATTAATTTAATATGTATTTGTTGTTTGTTTTTCTAGTAATTATTTTAATATTAAAATGTAATGAATGCTATAAATAATTTTTTAAAAGTATGCAATTAACATGTTAAGTTTCGACAAAAAATATTTAATATTGAAGTTATAGAATAAGAATATATAGAAGACCATAAGCCTTTATTAGGCACTGAGTCTATGGAGGAGCTCAGGAAACAGCCATTTAGGGAAAACTTAATGTACGCTGTTGATTTACTGCATTTTAATCTCGGTGTAAAATTAAACCCAAAAGAGAATGTTTATAATTGGACAATAGAAATCATATGTTTCTATGAAATGGACGTCAAATTTACATATTTTAAATTTCCAGCTCATTAGTACAACCAACTTACAAAAGCTAAGTTACTGCAATATTACCAGACTCGCATTTTCTCCATAGGTTGACTATTTTCGGTACCTCTTTTGGCGTTCTATATATTTTGGCACAATCGGCACATTAAAAAAGTTGACAGTTCAAATTCCGTGGTTGATGCGCTTTGTGGGACCTCCTCTTGTCTTGGCATATTCTCTGGCGATAGGGGCTCCTTCCGGCCGGCTGAGTCTAGTTGTCACGGGCACGAGTGGTGTACTATTCGCGGCCTGGAAGTGAGTTTTTTGTGGGGTGTAGCACTTCAGCCTTTGGCTCCCTTGGCTTTTGTGGGCCAGTTTAATTTCCTGTTTAATACGATAACGGCAGAATAAGCCGAAGCTCGTTCGACTCTGTTTTCTTATGCCGCTAAACTGCATCTCAAGCAGCGCGGTGCAATTTCTCTCCCTTCTTAGAACCCCAACAGTTACCATCTTCATGTTGTTCAAGAAGGTGCGTTTCGTGTGTTATTTAAGAAATAGTTGGATTTATGTTATGTTGTTTTTATTTGTTTTCCGTGTATATTATTCAATACTGATCACAATGAGGAAGCCTGGAGGGAAACAGAAGTAACAGGCACTTAACTGAGAAAATAAAAAAAACTTGAAATTGGTATTCCCATCAAATGTGATTTGCTTTATTTGGGAACATCAAAAACATAAGGAAGAGATAACAAAAAATAGGTACCTATTTTTTAACCAAACTGTATAAAATTTTGCGGAGCTTTTTGCAGAACGCTTAATGAATACCTTAAAAGTTAGTTAGTAGAAGTTTGTCATCAGAATATATATATATATATATATATATATATCACTTCAGTATTGAACTTACATGATTTCGCTTTAACATTCGAACGCGTTTTTTTATTTTTTTGTCTATTATGCCTCTGAATACGTAATTAAAATTAATGACTGAATCATCCTGTATATTATGTTATAGTTAATATTAAATTACTAATTAAATTTACAGAAAATAATTGCGTTTGTTATAATGTAATTATGTTAGTAGTATTTTATTTTTAAATGAGACACATACTTTCATTTGAAAAAACTTTGTTACTTTAAAATTTTTTATGAAATGCAAATACCTACTCTCTTTTTTTTTAGATATCCCATAGGCGAACTTCGTTTGCCACATTTTGTAGGATGGGTGACTGAGACATTAAATATAGATATCACAAAATCAGCTGAGACACAGGATATTGTGGAAGAGAGCAAATATCCAAAACCAAACATTACACCAGAAAATTTAAAAAACATCATTGATTTAAAAATTTCTTACTCCTCAAAAGTTATAGATAGAGTATTAAGAGCACATGGGCAAACTCTACATGATATGTTTACTTTAAGAAATTCAGTTTTTGAAAGAATACCCGATATAGTATTATGGCCAAAATGTCATGATGATGTTGTCAAAATAGTGAATTTAGCGAATAAGCATAATATAGTTATTATTCCGTTTGGTGGTGGAACAGCCGTGTCTGGTGCAGTCGAATGTCCTAACAATGAGCAGCGGTCCATTATATCATTGGATACATCACAAATGAATAAAATATTGTGGTTGGATAAAGCAAATTTAGTAGCATGCTGCGAAAGTGGTATCATAGGCCAGGATTTAGAAAGAGAACTTGGAAAATTGGGTTTTACGTCTGGACATGAACCAGATAGCTATGAATTTTCTAGCCTTGGTGGTTGGGTAGCTACTAGAGCATCAGGTACATATAGTAATATAATTAAAGCAATAAGCCATACAATAGTTGCAATTCTTACAGCTATATCTACTACACCATTAAAAAGCAGACATAAAGTTTCTTTTAACTCTTAAATGTTACATTATTGGTAATTGAAACAGACAATTATATATTTTAAAATCCGGCAAAAAAAATAACTTGAAATAAATATATTAAGATTCTTAAATCTATTTAAGATAATACATTGTTTCTACGTTGTCCTCTGATAAATTGCATCACTTGGACAGTACTTGTCTGTCGAATCAGCTGAATTTTATCTCCGGTGTTAATGTCTGGAAACATAAATATCAGGTTGTCAGAATTTGACATTTGACATTGCAGTAGCTTAACTTTTAATAGTATTTATCTAATTTATCCCATAGTTTGAAAATAGTAGATAGTGACTAATTTACAGCACTTATATATGAGTGAGGAAGATCGAGGGTTGCAGTGGACAAAATTCCTTAGGCGTACCATTTTAGAAGGGTTCTAGGAAAACAAAATTACTAAAAATAAGTTGATGTTGAGTCAACACAGCACTTTAATAGTTTAATAGTAGGGCAGTGGCCCACCACCACCCACTTATACCTATTTGATGTACACTCCGCATCACACTTCAACACTTATAATACACGACACTATACATTTATCCAAATACACTACTAGTCACTATAATGGTCACACATTATGACCTATTGTACACTAGACTTATATACACGGTGCACCTTCTGTGTAATCTTCATTTATCCATGTTTCTTCAGTGCAATATATCTTCTATTCAAATTTCGACCTTCTAATATTTGGTTTTAATATTCTGTTAAATAATATGTGATTTTGTCTTTTTAAATGTGTGATACTGTTGTGTTGACAATATTTTCTTTCTTGAAAAATAAATTAAATAAATAGGCTAAGTTTTATCTTGTCAGACATCTGTTTTTATTGTTGGAAGCCATTTTTAAATTACCATCCATGAATTATTCTACAAGTCGCATATCTTAGGCCATGACCAACCGGTATCTTATTCGTTCCGCGAATTTCCACTATTCCATTTTGCAGTTCTATATTCTTCTTTGCCACTCTTTATTACAGGATATACCTACACTACCGACAGACACTCTTGTTAATGAAATACATATTTCAAGCATTGCTGCAGCAGAAGAGTACGTGCGGAACATGCAATTTTATAGGAAAAATTTATGGACGACTTATATTTCTCATTTATTGACTGCTATAAATTTTGAACGGATTTATAAGTCACTCTATTATTTTCAACTCAACTATAGTTTATGAAAAAGTAATGTATTTTTTATCTACTGATTGTAAATATAAATGAACTTTGATATGTCTGTGTAAAATATATTTAACAAAATTCTTTGATTTATGAATATTTATGACCTATACCATGTTTTTATTAAACGAGCTGTAAGTAAGAACTTAAACGGATTAATACTAATTTTAATATAGAACATGCCAACTCATTTGTGTTGTACATATAATTGTATAAATGAAACAATAAGAATTTAATTAAAAACATCTTTATTAATAATCATTGACATATAATTAACATATTTTAATATGAATATTGACTTGTTTTAATGATTCTACAAAACCTGACGGCCAGCTTCTTAAAAAGATTAAATCATTAAATTATTGTTCAGAATTAATAAATTATTTTACAATTTTATTATAATATGAATAATTAAGAAAATATTTTTGTGTATTAGAAACTCCTTTTTTGAGTCTTTGGCGTCTCGGTTATTATTGTTAACAGTAAAAATTGAAAAATATTAATGTCACCGAGTCTATGATGAAAATTAAGTTCAAATAAAATTTGTGTTATTTTATAATAAGAAAAAACAATTTTCAGGCATATCTTGGAACCTTATTAATATTTTTTTTTCTCATTTGACTTGCAGGTACTAATGAGGACCTCCATTGTATGCAAATGCAAAAAAATAATAAAAAGTAGGAATGATGTCATATTTAAAAGATTTAATGACTTTTTATTATAAAAGGCATTCTTGTTATACATCGTTAAAATGCATACTTTTAATTTCAGTTGTCTATTGCAGTTGTCAGTTACGATAACTGAGTGTGGAAGCAGTTTAATCTAATAAAACTTCATCCAGTTAAAGAGAGTTTCATTGTAACAATTTATACTTCTTTAAAAACATTATTAATAATAACAATGAATGACAAACTGGCGTATGAGGAGAGACTTCTTTTGCTAGATATTTATACTGTCAGGATAAAATAACCTTATGTGATACTGAATACATAACAATCATATTTTAAATGCAGGGATATACTCGTATGTAAGGAGAGCAACAAAATGTAAGAAAAGAGGAATTTATCAAATATTTGACACTGCATAGCTATTAACTGCAATAAAAAATTAAAAATCATTCTCTGAAATTATGTATTTTAGCGACATAATACAGGTATATACCCTATATTAATAAGCAATTGAAAATTTTAAATATGTCAGAATTTCTATTTTAAATTTATATTATACTCAGTTGAGTGTGCACCTAACTGGTGCAGTGTTGTCAAATGAAATAAAAAATTGCACAATTTAAAAATATGTCAATATCGAGCAATTTAGAAAAAAGCGGTTGACTTTATTTAAATGGAACACCGTGTATATGTTTACATATTCAAATTTCTCAGGCTTCAACCGATTTCAAGTTATTCACATTTTTTTTTTAAATTCTTGGCAGATGCATCATATTTCAAAAATTGATGTAGCTTAACAACTCTTAGCTAAAGGAAAGAGTATTTGAAAACGTTATAAACTAAATACTGTTCTACTGGAAATGACTCACTGCATATGAAAATATTATATTAGATATATGAGTAATGAGAGACTCATATTTTTACATTTCAAAACTCAATAAATTAAAATTTAAATCCCAATTTCTTTATACCATTAATGAAATCTTCACTAAGAAACAGTGGACAAACATGTAATTTGTCTTATATCTAAAATTACTAGTTTGAGAGTAGTATTTTTTATGAAGCACCTATAAACACGTTTTAAATATGCATATTTTTAAACATTTGGTTGTGGAAGGAGAAAGTTCTACCTACTCTCCTGTAATATGAGAGAAAAAAATTAATAAAGTAATGTTTTTTAGTGAGGCACCATGCATTTTTTATCACAAACTTGTTCTATAATTTGTTTTTATTTGTTTAGCAAATATTTTGCCAGCCATGCTTTGTTGTAGAGTTAACCTAAAACTAAAAGAAAGATTATAAATCATTATCATTTATAGAAAATGCTGAAAATGTGCCCCATTTTGGTTTAGGCATGCTTGAATCCTATTACTAATAAAGTTCTAACATTTTGCAGCATTAGAAGAGTAAAGCGAGCTGAAGAGCTTCAGCTGAAGGAATCTGTTTGATATGGATGCAGTTCAAGATATAAGGCAGTGGCGGCTGGTGAGATTTCAGGTATACCATATCTCAATAGCCAGACATGGGACCCAAATCAAACTTTAAGGTATATGTACTGTGGCCATATAGAGAACTTTGGTAGAAGAAGAATGATTTTACAGTTCGCGAAAAAAAGTTGAAAAAAACGGTCTCATCTCAAATTTTCAAAATGGCTTCTTTAAATGTCGAGAAACATTTTTTTCCATAAACTAGATGTAATTTTACGGATAGGTTTCCAGTTTTATTAAAAAATAACTATATTTGAAGAATTTATAGCATTTTGAAATTTTTATAATGTATCACAAATACAATATTAATTTTCAAACTGCTGTAACTTTAACAAAAATTATTTTTTTTTAATAAAATCTGAAACCTATTGGTAGAATTATGTCTAGTTTATGAAAAAAAATGTTTCTCGAAATGTAAACAAGCCAATTTGGAAATCTTAGGTGAGGCCCACATTTTTTTAACCTTTTTTTCGCAAACTGCAAAATCGTTCTCCTGCTACTGAAGTTCTCTATATAGCCACAGTACATATACAGGGTTAACTATGACTTAGTACAAATATTTTAAGAGGGGATAGGGAAAAATAAGAATTAACAGAATCACCCTTCAAAAAAATTCTAAACTTGTTTATAAAGCCAAAAAATGTTTTTTTCGATATTATTTTAAATCCTTATTTAACGCCGCCAATGTAGAGTAGGCAACCAACAAGCAAATCATGCAACAGTCGCTCAGTCGGTATCGCTGTCATGTCATAATTCAATTGCTGTGTTTACGTTGTAATTTTGTGTTCTTTTTCAGTTTTTAGTGCCTTATTTTAATTTTAAACGTTTTATAATAATTAAATAAAGGAATATGTGTCGGGTACAGATATTTTTCCACAATATAGTTCGCCGGTTTGTTTTTATAGATTATGGGTCAAGACTACCGCCGTATTATTAGTACCACCCATTCCTTTCGTCCGATTTTCTTATAATAAATAGGCATTTTATCTAATTGTACCTACGGGAAGTGTCTTTTATCGGTAGTGAGTGGCTGTAATGAGCGAGTAATGAGCGAATATGTAGTTTTACCAGTTTATAACGAAATAATGAAAAACGATTGCAAAATACTGGAGCTAACTGGATTAACTGTTACCTATCTATCAGGTATTATTACTAATACGAATGTTAATTTATGTCGTTTCTACAGTTAGAAACGCTGCAAAACGACTGCATGGTAGTTGACATTTGTTAAGATGTAAGCTTTTTCTGCGAATCTAAGCCATCTCAGTCGATTCTTATCATAGGCGCCGACTTTCTGTAGGAAAAAAGGATTTTGCCCCAATTTTTAAATATCGAGCTAAAATTCTGGAATAAATTTTTTATTATCTTTTAGGCCTCCCTGAGCACGTGGTTAAATTTTTTGTACTTAGTCATAGTTAACCCTAAGTTTGCTTTGGGTCCCATGTCTGGTTATTAAGATATGACATACCTGAAGTTTTACCAGCCGCCACTGACATAGGGCAGTTCATTTTCATAACCACATATACTTTGGACCAAAAAAATGGGAAAATAGAAAATAGAAATTTGACACATATTTTTAAGTTGGCACTCTTTCTGTGTAATTTTGGTCTAAGATATCATAGCATGAATGGAGAAAAGTGGGGTTCTAGTACTCACGAACACCTTCAATTTTTTTTTTTTTTGAGTACGTCTATGTGTAGATAGAGCATGTTATTCTTTTTTTTTTTTCACTAATAAGATTTTGATTTCAGGCTTGAGATATTGCAACTTTTTTATATATGCTGAGTGTGGCACAAAGTAAATATTGCATTAAATGGTCATTTCCATTTTATTCAGTAAATTGAAATAAACAAACGGCACTATTAACAGTAAAAAAAAAAAACAAAAATTTAACTCGGTTAAACTAAATGATCAATATGGGTTCAGCCTAAAGTGCTCTCCACATTGTATAATTTATTCCCTTAGCTGTTGTTCAGTTAGTATGAGAACCATATAAACCAAATCTTTTATAAAATCCCAGAAACTAAATTCCAACGAGTTCAGATCAGGGGTATAGGGATTGTCGTTTAACATATGCAAGATGTTCTCTACCAATCTATAGGAAAGATTCCATTTAAATGATTCTGAACATTTTGACGAGTTGAAATCATATATTTTGACAAACCGGTAGAGGCAAACCATCAAGTCAATGAAACAGTTTTGTAAAAAAAAAATAAAAACATCATTAGAATTGATGAACATTTTTTTTATATGGTTCCAATAGTTCAGGGAACGAATTGTACAAGATGGAGGGCACTTTAGACTGAAACCACATAATTTGCAGAATATTCATTAATCTCTAAATAAAAGAGCCCCAGGTGAAGGTGACGGTGGTACTCATACTGAACATTTAGTTTAATTTAGTTAAATTTTGGTTTTTCTTACTGTTTGCTGTTGAAATGACCATTTAATACATAAGTAGTGGTATTTATTTTGTTCCACATCTAGCATATGAAAAAAATTGCAATAGCCTCAAATCAAAATCTTATAAGAGTGAAAAATAGAATAAAACATGCTTTATCTAAAAAAAAAAAATCTGAAACCACAGGCGTTCTCAGAAAAAAGTGGCGGGTCAGTGGGTGCAAGAACCCCCCATTTCTCTGTTCATGCTTTGATATTTTAGACTAAAATTACACAGAAAGTGTGCCAACTTAAGATAAAAATATCTACCAAATTCAAACAAATATCTCTAAAACTACTGAATCTATCAATAAAAATCCGTTTTAAAATTTTTATTTTGACACCCTGTATTTTGAAAATGGAGCTGCAAAATGCAAAGTCGCATAAAGAAAGTACCATTATTTTGGTCCAAAGAAAGTGTGGTTAACGGCTTGACTTACTAATTTGTAACACCCTGTATTTTAAAGGCTGTAGGTAGTGTAGGTAACTTTTGCTCCTACATCGATCATCAAAATTGAGCATGTTGCTGTAAAGATTAGCAGCGAGACGGGATGTCTTTCCTACCTGTCCAAAGCATATTTTGAAGCCGACATTTTTGCTTTTTCTTGGATAATTTTCCATTTTAAAAAAGTCCTCGCTAAAAATCGACATTTTTTTCCGTGACAGAAATGCTGATGTATAGCCTCCGTTTAGACAAAAATCGACTCATGTTAGCGGAGACATCAAAAAAAATTTTGTTCTTAAACACCTTTTCCGGGCTATCTGGGTCGTTTTATGTTGTCTGAGGCCGGTTTGGACTATTACGGACACCGCATTGCCCTTACCTGCTTTCGGTAAGCTTACCTGCTAATGTGCATATTTAAAAAGCATTTGTTCATAGGCATTTCATAAAAAATATACATTTTATTGATAAAATGCAGTGACTGATTTCTAAAAGAACTGTATTTAGTTTATATTTCCAAAAATTGTTTCTTTAGCCGGAGAACCCTTAAGGTACACAAATTTTTGTATGAGAATGTTTGAAAAAATACAAATAATTCTACGCATAATGAAATTACTATTAAATTTACTAAAAATTTCACTAAGACTTTGAATATGTAAACATAAACATCATGTTTTTCTGAATGAGTTTCCATGTTATGTCTTATAATAGCTTTCTTTTTCATATGAACATTTTTAGCAAAAGTTGAGTGAACTATTTGGCTAATAACAAAAAATAGTTGTATCTGCAAGTATAAAAATTTCATGTGGCATCGATAAAAACAAAAAATTGAATAATACTATTTTACTTATTTGTCAGTACATGTCAAAATTTTACCCGCTTTAATCTGCTATGGATCTTTTATAACTGAGATTCCATAGGTGGTACATATATATTATAAATTTCAGTATTCAAGGTGATTCTAAAAGTAGTACCATAAATTTAATAGCGTTTTTAGACCTCAAAATAAGACTAAAAGGTCTATACAGGGTGTCCCGAAATTATGCGTCAAGATTTCAGGAGGTGATTCCTCACAAAAAATTAGGGTCACAAAGTCCTATAACAATTATTCGAAAACTCAATATTAACTGAGATACAGGGTGTTAAAGTTAAAATTTTATTTTCGATATTTATAAATAACTTCTTAAGAAATCCAAATATTTACATAAAATTTGTAAATCGGAGGTTTTTGCAGACGAGAAATTCAAATAGGTTTCTAATTTTGACGTTTTGCCACTTGTGGCACATCATGTTTCTTTTAAATGACAGAACTTTTTCATACCTTAATGTATCCATCTGACTAACGAAACAATCGATTCTCCTACCTGTTTTATTTGAAAAAGGTATATCTTGCTGAAGTCGTTAGGCGTAACCATTTTTGAAATAATCCCATTTGAAATGCTCAGTGCACTGAGTAAAAACTGTTTTGATTTCAGGTAAAGTGCCTTTTCTGCTAAAAAAACAGCAAAATATTACTTGAAAAAGTTGTTCAGAATCGTAAATTATGGAGACGTGCAAAATTTCAAGAAGATCGCCGAGGTTTGATGAAACCATTTTTCAACAAAGAACACAGATTTTATCAAGCAGGCCGATTTTTTTAAAATTTTGCACATCTCCATAATTTACCGTTCTGAACAACTTTTTCAAGTACATTTTGCTGTATTTTCAGTAGAAAAGGCACTTTAACTGAAACCAAAACAGTTTTTACTCGGTGCCCTGAATATTTCAAATAAGATTATTTCGAAAACAATTACTCCTAACGACTTCAATAAGGTATACCTTTTTCAGATATAACAGGTAGGAGATTCGATTGTTTCAATAGTCAGATGGATACACTAAACAGCAAAAAAGTTCTGTAATTTGAAAGAAACATGATGTGCCTTAAGTGGCGCCCTCTACTAGTGAAATCAAAATTAGAAACATTTGAATTTTCTCGTCCGCAAAAACCCCCGATTTACAAATTTTATGTAAATATTTGACTTTCTTAAGGAGTTATTTACAAATATCGAAAATAAAATTTTAACTTTAACACCCTGTATCTCCGTTAATATTGAGTTTTCGAAAAATTGTTATAGGACTTCATGGCCCTAATTTTTTGAGGAATCACCTTTTGAAGTCTTGACGCATAATTTCCGGACATCCTATATAAACATGTATCGTAAAACGCATTGTTTTTAATGTGCAGGGTGTGAAACGACTGACGGTTTTTAATTAGTAATTCCCAAACGTGTAGAGATATTCGGCACAATCCCATCACATTTTAAAAATTTAAAAAGAAATGGTCATAGTTCGTCCAGTGACGGATATGTTAACATTAGGTGAATTCCACCTTTTTTATTAAAAATCTTTAGTTTTTATTTTTACTATGCTATGAAATTATAAAAAATACACACAATAAAGGGGGCTTTCACTAATCACATGTGTATATTCAGCGTTTGAGAATTGATTCAGTTTTCACAACAATTGCTTATTACTTGTAACTATACACTTCTATGGTAACATTAAACCACATGATCTACAAATCAATGGTTATATATATGGAAATGTCAAAATTGTTTCTTTTCTTTCATTTAAAACCCAACTATGTTTCAAAACCTATAGATTTTTAATGCGACCTAGCATGAGCCTAGACTGCTGACATAAAATCAAACAAGGGTACCTTTTCGATGTAAAAAACTTTAGTTTTTCTTTTTGCTATGAAATTACCAAAAAAATATGCACAAAAAAGCTTAGTCATTTTTAATACACTACTGTTAATTTCTTTTTAGATTTTCATAAACGGATTAAAATGTGATAAGATTGAGTCTGATTTCATTAATATTTTCTACAATTTGGGAAATACTAATTAAAAACCATCATCAGGAACTAACTTTTTACAGTGTATGTCGAAAATGAATGGGGTCTAGAAAACACAGTTAAATTTATGCTACCACTTTTAGAATCACCTTTTATATATAATTTTTATAACTAGGAATGAAGAAAAATCTTTATGGCAATATAGAGGATTTAGTCGTTCATGTTAAGATGGTAACAGCTAATGGTGTGTTGGAAAAAAATTGTCTTGTGCCACGTCTCAGTTGTGGTCCAGATTTCAATCATATTGTAATGGGTTCAGAAGGATCTCTGGGTGTTATTACTGAAGTTGTAATAAAGATTCGACCCTTGCCAGAGTGCAGAAAATATGGTTCTATTGTTTTTCCGAATTTTGAATTTGGAGTAAATTGCATGCGGGAAATTGCTAGGAACAGGTGTCAACCTGCATCTGTAAGACTTATGGACAATGATCAATTCAAATTCGGATTGATTCTCAAACCAGAAGAGGGTTATTCTGGACTTATTTTAGATGGTATTAAAAAGTTTTACATCACAAAAATTAAAGGTTTCAATCCCGATCATATGTGTGTCATGACATTACTTTTTGAGGGCAGGGAGAAAGATGTAAAAATAAATGAAAAACAGATTTACAATATCTCATCACAATTTAAAGGAGTACCAGCAGGAGAGAAAAATGGAGAAAGAGGATATACTCTTACCTTTGTGATTGCATATATTAGGGTAAGTCCAAAAGACGTGTAATTTTATCTATAGTTTATTAAACTACTCTGAATACATTTGATTTGTAATTCACATTTAAAAAATTTTCTCCCATGAATTGTTGAAAAAAATAGCCAAGTTTCTGTTCTGAATTTAATAATACCAAAATAAATGTAATTTCAATTCAATTTATTTTTTAATTTAATTTTTTGTTTTTCATTTAAGTGACTTCCAATTTATTCTAATTATTTACCTATGCATTGCTAGTAAAATTAGTATTCTGTCGGAAATATTAAATTATGTGATTTAAGTGCAAATAAAGTTTACAAAAATGATTTTTGGAGCATAACAAATTTTTTTAATTAGAACCATATTAGTACATAGTACCATTATTATTCCTAGTAATAAGAATTTATTTTGCTGTGTGTTAAATACAATCAAAATGACATCTAAAAGACAATAAGGACACATATTATTTCAATTTCATTACAATTATTGTTATAAGTAAGTACATAATAAAGTGGCTTTAGAATATAAAAAAATAATAATAAATAAAATTATAATAGTTTTGCAGTTGGCAGTTGCATAATATACAATATTTTCTAAGTAAAGAAATCTAACAGAGTTAAATCAGGCGATCGTGGGAGCCACTTGATAGGACCATTAGTCAAAATTTCAGTTTCTCGGATTGTTTGTTGAATACACTTAACTATTCTTGAATTGTAGGGAGAAGCAGCAGATGCATTAATATACAAAGTGTTCCATTCAAAAATCGAAAGTTGATGTCACTTTTGGTAAAACCGAAAATTAAATAAAATTCATTTGCCCCAAATTTCAATAATTTATCTTCGAAGAAAGGTCCACCAAGGTTGTATTATACCCGGTATACAAAATAAAATAATTCTAAATTTTATGTAACAATAATTGTTATTGTACCTAGTTGTGCCATAAATACTGGACTGTAAGAACATTTATTAATAAAAATAAACTAAATAGGTGTTGAAGCTAAAGTACTATACAGTCCCCTGTACTTAAAAAAAACGAAAAGGTAAGAAGTTCCTATTTAAAGAAATAGTGGGGGTAGCTTATTTACTTTTTCTTATTTCATTAACACTGGTAAACAGAGAAATCAAAAAGTTGACAATATAATCAAACTTTTCTTGAAAAATATCCTGTTGTGAGGCAACTACGCTTACATGAAATTTTCTTCAATGCTCATGCTCAGTAACACTAGGAGTTATTTTATTTTATTAATTCTATAAGTCAGTATTCTACAAATTTAAATAAATAAATTCTATAATTTCTTTTAGTTTGTTACTCGCAGTTTGAAACTTGACAAGCAGCATGACAAAGAAGACATTTTTTGGCACTTATGTCCAATGTACAGTGTGTCTCAATTGTAATTGCATGATATCTCGGAAACTTCAAGAAATATAAGGATGTGGTTATTAATCCAGTGTTGCTAAAACCGCATCCCTCTATCTCTTGTAGTTTCCGAGATACTCTGCAATTACAACGAAATTGGGACATCCTGTACATAATATATCCCAATTATTTGGTGTATGTCATGTCGCTACTGAACGGGTGTATTAATATTTATGTCGTCAAATTATATTAAAACCATACTAACATATTATGTTTGTTTTTAAATCTATACAGGGCCGTAGCTACCGAGAGGAAATTGCGTGATTTTCACACAGGCGCCTCTTACGAGGGGCGCCAAATTCAGGTGTATTTTCCTATTTTTTCATAAAATGATTATATAGAGTGTGAGCGTTCAGAGCCCAGCTTTCTTACTGCGTTGTGAGTTAGTTACAACGTAGTTACAGATGATATTAAATAAAAGGAGTTAAGAGCGTACCTTACCAAACTTTACAGTAGTAGAAACGTACTCTGATTCTAATTTCTAACACTGTAATGTAGTTTTATATATAACTGGAATTCTCGAAAAGCTGCGCGACTGGGGTTACTCATGATCAGCGCCATATTTATTGTTTAGTGCCTCCTAGCAATGGCGGAGCAATAAAGATTTAGCTGATTGTGAATTGAAATGAAATTAAATTCTGGATATGAAGAATTATTTGGTACTATATACTGGTTAATTTTACAGTCCCTTATAAAATATATGTTCCAACAATAACACTCACAAAAATACAAAAAGAATAACACTAACGAGATACAAGATAAAAAAGGAACCGCACTGTACGCCAATGACGTATTTACAAACAAAATAATGGGAAATTAAGAACGCAATTCATGTCGTACGTGCAGATGATTGTCTCTCGCACCCACATACATAACCAATGAATTATTTCTTTGCTGAGTTTCATGTGCCTCCTTTTGTCTGCTCCTAAGTGTGGTACCTTTCTTTGGATGCGCAATGGTACTAAAAGCATTCCATATCGTACATTTCAGTGACTTCTAAGCATAACATAACTTATACTCTCTCGCTCGACCGAGGTCTGCTTCTGATATGTCATTAGCTCAAACGTAGTGTTATTTATTATTATTATTGGTGTAGCAGTTGGTAGTGCGTATGTTATGTAATACACATACACTTAAAATTTAAATTTTGGTTAATCGAAGTAAGTACATAGTGCCTATATCTTTTTATTCAGTCTTTCGATGCATATCATATCTCGTACATTTCAAAAATGCACTTGAAGCTGTACTTATTACTTAAGTTGCATATTTTAAAATTAGTTACAATTATCGTAGGGGGTTCAATTTAATACGACATTTAACATTCTTATTTTAAATATAATTTAGTCTGCTAACACATTTTTTAAACTTTATAAATTTTCAAACTTACATAGATTACAAAAAAAATCTTACTCCAGTTGTTTTCAAGAAATTTTATTTTTTGTAAAAAAATGACAGCTTCAAGGATCTGCAAATTCATCAGAAACGTTAATTTTAATAACCTTTCAAATTCACTTTTCGGTTGGTGAAGTGGAAGAGCATAAAGATTTCATGTTTTGCATTTAAAATAAATTAACAAACTAGTTAGTTGAGATGAAATATCGTTGATCGTAGAAAGTATAACTGTTATAAAAAGACGCATTCAAACACATCCGTTGCACCATCAAATATATTTACAGTATAGAACTGGTTAGAACAGATATTTTTTTATATACAGAATCCGATCCACGATCCAAATTAAACTGATTTTTTTAAGCCATTTATTTGTTTAATAGATTTATTTGAAAAATTCTTAAAAATAAAAATGTCTCAAAAACTGTAACTTTAATCACTAAATGTTTGTACACGAAAACAGACAATTCAAATTTGTGTAGTTTTACGTGTAAAAATACAGGATGGTTTATAGCTTACTTTACAGCAAGGTGTATTTTCTTTACACTTTCAATTCCTAGATGTACCATAAAGGTGCAGTATGGTATACATATGTATCCCAGGTGTAAACAAATAAACGCGAAAACCTCAATGGGTGATTCTTCATTTAAAATTAAAATAAGGTCTTTCATATAAATAAGTGTCTCTGCCCCCTCACGGATCTACGGCCCGAAAAAGGAACATGCTCTGCACATACTCTGCAAAAACACTGATTTTACGCACTTAAATAATAAAAAAATTACTGCCCATTTTATTTTTTTCGTATGAAAAAAAGGAAGATATAGAGAGTTACAAAAATAATATTAGATACGCATTTGCTACTATCGAAAAAATATATTTTTCTACACCCGTATTATAACAATGCACTTATATGCCCATAATCCGTTTCATAATGATACCCATTACGATACAGATTTTTCATTACGATACAGATTTTATAATCCGTTTCATAATGATACCCATTACGATACAGATTTTTAATCAATAGAAACCCATAATTTTTCAATCAAGCATGCTGTGCATTTGACGTTTATCCTAGGTTATATGTAATTATTTTAGATGTCAAAATCAGTACGTATTAAATTTTCGTAGATACCTAGCTAATCTTCGATAATTTATCAAAATGTCTGATATCAGCGATATAGAAGAATTACCATCGACTCTTCCACACATATCGGAGAAAGCAGAAAATGCAGTTCATACGAATAATTACTGTTACCTATTGTGTTCAATAAAAATATAAAATTTATTTTTTTTGATTATTTATCGGATGTAGAAAAAATAGCGTATGGAACTCTCATGTAATGGTTATTAATACATGATCGTTGCATAATATACCATTATTGGACAATTTATTGATTATTATTGAGTGGAAGGGGTGAAAGTGCACTCCTTTACTGGTAATTCTTAGATATCATTTACAATCGCCATTATGGCCATAAAATATGTTTTGAATATCTTTATTTATTTAAAATACTCGTAAATACTTTAATAATTATTTTAATGAAAAAGTTGTTACTTTTTTATATGTGGGAATAGAGGCAACATTTAGATTATCGCACGCAGGCGCGAAATATCCTAGCTACGGCCCTGAATCATAAGCTCTTTTCCAACACGGCACCTGACTAGTTTGAAACCTGTCCGAAGCCGTCAGTCAGTTTAATATTAGATACAACTCCGCTACAGTAAGTCGGTGAACGATTTGGCTATCCACTTGGGACAGGTTTCCAACCAGTCAGGTGCCGTGTTGGAAAAGAACTTATGTATCCACAATGTGCATCTCACTGACTTTCAACAAGTACAATTATAATTTATTTATCAAAGTCACTAGCTTATTTAAGAAATTGTGACTTTTATATATTTTTTTCTTCAATTTCACTTCTGGGTGTATTTTTCAAGATACAGTTGATATTAATTTGTGTATTTGTGTGGTTGAATTTGAATAATTTTAGAAACTTAAAAATTTTATCTGTATTTTTTCCACAATTATGTAATGCCCCAATTCAACGTTACAGTTCACTGTACAAAAGATAATTCAGAACTATGTATATTTATTGTACAGATCTATATTTAGGAATTTAGTGATATTGTTTATGGCAACACTAAGTATTTTAATTGCATTAGTAAAATCTACTTAAATATATTTTTTTACAAGATTTGTAAAATTATTTTAATTACAAATGATTTCATTGAACTTTTTTAGACATGTAGATATTATAGTCATTTATATATTTACAGGGTGGACCATAAATAAGTAATGGTACACAGAGCAAAAGTTCATTCCTTTTATAAAAATGTGTTAAAGTTAAAATTATTTTTCTGATTCTTTCGCATAACTATTGAACACATTTTAATACATACATGAAATTTGGTACAAGGGGGATTCTTGGGTCGGAAAATTTAAATTTGCTAACAGATTACAAGTAACTGCCTGTTGTGCCACCTGCGAAGCTTTATATGTCTCTAATAAGTATCATAACTTTTTTGTGTCTCCATGTATATTTATTGAAATTGGTACTCCCATTTTATATTTCTTACGTAGAAATGGTTTACCTTCTGAATGTTGACAAAAGTAACCATATCCAAGATATTTGCTTTGAAAGTTTGTAAATTATGTTATAAGTTTTTCGAAATAGGATAAAACAAAAATAATAAGAAAGATTTTAAAATAGTTTATATCAGATATTATTCTCTTGACATTATTATTCATTTATACATTCACAGACACTTAAGTAACAGTATAAAAATGGAGAATAGTGCAATCAGTCATAATAAAAATAATAAAACAGTAGTTAAAACAAGCAAAATACAATTAAATATACAATGACTCAAAGTTAAAATACAAAAAAAAAAAACAAATACACTATAATAAAATCAAGTAAAATTACACAAATAAATGACAAACAGAGAAATTTGGTAGATTAGAAATAAAACTGTATAACTTGATTATCGAGTTAAGATATTCAGTATAATTTTAGATTGAACTATGTTATATAAACTCTATATCTGTTAAACATCTTACACACATTTTCATAAACACCAACCCCTGAGCTACCGGAAAATGATAACACACTCGAAGTGTTCAAAATATTATTTATTTTCAAGTCCAGCAAATGTCACAACCTATTCAGTTTAAGTTCTAAAATAGATAGCGAAATTCAAAAATGTAGTAAAAAGTTGCGTTTATTTAATATAATAAAGTACTTAATATTAACTTTCAATATAATTACTATACCTTTGATTATTATATTTGAAGTGAACAGAACTTAAAACCATAGGTCCAAATTTTATTACGTTAAATTGCAATCGTGAGACATATTGCATACTAATGTATTGAACATAATTTTAGGATCTTGCACTACAATATGATGTTGTTGCGGAATCATTTGAAACCTCTGTGCCTTGGGACAGAGCAGTAACCCTTGTGAAAAATGTTAAACAGACTGTAGCTGAGGAATGTAGAAGGATAGGAATTACCCATTTTATCATAAATTCTAGAGTGACACAAACTTACGATGCAGGATGTGTTATATACTTCTATCTTGGATTTAATCATTCCAAATTGGGTGACCCTGTAGCCATACATCATGATATTGAAACGAAAGCGAGGGACGAAATTATAGCTTGTGGTGGAAGTATATCACATCATCACGGTGTTGGCAAGTTAAGAAGAAAATGGTACCCCAGCACTGTATCCAATGTTGGTGTAAACCTATATCTTGCCACAAAACAGGAACTGGATCCGAAGAATATATTTGCCACTAATAATTTAGTTCAGTCAAAGTTATAATATAATATATGTAAACAATTTTTATTACCAAAGCTTTATTTTTGTTTTAAATGATTTCTTTATATTCCTATTTTGATAAAAAAGTAAAATGTTGTCCTGTTCAATAAAGTCATTTAAAAACTTGATCTATACTTTATTTGATTTATACAGTGTTTTATAGTATTTTTTTTTGTTTATAGATTAATTTATACAAACTGTTTTGTTACATTCCGTGGAAGTACATCAGCAACATGTTCTAATCATTTCATCAGTGGCGGCCCGTCATGTGAAGTAATTGAGGCTCGGTCTCACTGTAAAATTTGGCTCTCACATATTTTGATACCCCATAATTTCCAATTACCTATTACATTTATCAATATAACGGAATAAAATAATTATTACTTCAATTGTAGCCTTCGTAAGTTATAAATAATGGACCTAGGTTACGCTTCAATATCCCGCTGTTTTTACCACCACGAGGAGTCACGAGTCACCCGCCAGTGCCACCACAGTGAAGTCTAATTTGTCAAGCATCAAATTGCGTTATACATGCCTAATACGTCATGGCTTCCCCACCACGGGAGACGGTTGAAGTCGCTGTTTTGCGTCCTAATTTGAGGCCTGAATATATTACTGCATTAGGCACCTACAGAGTAAAAGTTGCGACAAATTAGAAATAATTTCGAGCTATGAAATACTATACTACAAAATTATAGATTGCATTTACTTTCAACTAAGTACTCATTTTGGAAATTTACAAATTGAAATTATTTTGCTTTAGTAGATTCCTCTAACAATTTTGAATATGCAAAATTATTTGTATGTTTACTACAAATGTATCCAAATGTTTTTGGCATAGATAGGTTAAAAAATGAACTTTATATTTTGTACAGAGACGAACAATTTCGTAATTTAGAAGTTCAAAGAACGGTAGAAATATACAAGGAATTTGAAATGGTATTTTTGTATGTAAACATACAAATTGTTTTGCATAGTTTTAATAATTCCTGCAACAAGTGTTTTAATTTTATGAAGACATAAATAAATTTGCAAATTTAAAAGATAGACGAGTAGGCCTGTTTGTATAGTGTTTTAAAAATATTTTGTTAAAATTGGAGGCAAACGAAAAAGAAAATTTGTATTTGTATATGTAGGAATCAGTGGCGGCTGGTGAGATTTCAGGTATGCCATATCTCAATAACCAGACATGGGGCCCAAACCAAACTTTAGGGTATATGTACTGTGGCCATATAGAGAACTTTGGTAGAAGGAGGGTTTTACAGTTCGCAAAAAAAAGTTGAAAAAAACAGCCTCACCTCAAATTTTCAAAATGGCTTCTTTAAATTTCGAGAAACATTTTTTCCCATAAACTAGATGTAATTTTACGGATAGATTTCAAGTTTTATTAGAAAATAATTATTTTACTAGAATTTATAACATTTCGAAATTTTTATAATGTATCACAAATACAATATTAATTTTCAAACTGCTGTAGCTTTAACAAAAATTAAAATTTTTTAATTCAATCTGAAACCTATAGGTAGAATTATGTCTAGTTTATGAAAAAAAAATGTTTCTCGAAATTTAAACAAGCCAATTTGCAAATCTTAGGTGAGGCCCACGTTTTTTAACTTTTTCGCAAACTGCAAAATCGATCTCCCTGTACTGAAATTCTCTATATAACCACAATATATACTAAAGTTTGGTTTGGGTCCCATGTCTGGTTATTAAGATATGACAGGTACTGAAATTTCACCAGCCGCCACTGGTAGGAATAGATAAGTAGGCAGGCTACCTTGAAAATTGGTTATTAGATATTTTCATATTTTTTAGTGTTCCTAAATGAAGTAGGAACATTTTTTTTTAATCGTTAGATAATTTTTTTTTTAAATTCTACATATATGTGATGTTATTTATTTTTTTATTTATGGTTATAATAGTGCTTTTGGCCAAGACCTCCAAAATAAAAAATGATCAACGCGTCAAGGAATATTACCTCAAGGGTAACGTGAAAATTTATTATTTGAAAATGGGTTGGGCCTCACCTCGAGTCGTCACCCCCCATGGGTTAGGCTGGTTGGATCATATAGGTAATGTCTCACTACAAACCGGCAATCACTCTATTCTCCAAGATTTAGCAACGCGGTCAGTGAACTAGATCTTTTACAGAAACCTTACATTATGACCTGCTACTAAGTTCTAATCTTATTTTTATCATTTTTGTAACAAATATTGTTCGTACCTGTTTATTATTTACATGTTTATGATGAGATTGTTTTTTTATTTACTTTTTATTGTTTCAATTTATTAAAAATTTTTTTTTTTTTATTGAAAAAATCTAGTTTGAAATATTTTGTTCACTGAACCCCCTCCTTGTCAAATTTCTGGCTACGCCACTGTAAGGAACACACTAAAAAGTCCTACATTAAACATTCAAAATGTTTGCCATGATATGCAATAAGTTTTTCAAAATTTATGAAGAATTGCAAGTGCAAACTTGTAATATTCGATTTTGCGCAATATGCATTTTTTTACTTCATTATTTTTTTACTTGGTGTATTTTTTGGCTTTGAATATCTAGTACAAAAAAGTTTATAAACGTCAATCAATAAAAAAGAAAATCTAAAATTAACGAAACAAAAAATCTAAAACCATTACAAACACAAAAAGTTTATGAATGAAAAAAATTTTAAAAGTCCTTTATGTAATATAGGAAGAACGAACGAACAAAGCTATTATAAGGTGCATTATCATACAATCATGACAGCACCTGGTTCCATATGTGGCAAAACAATGTCATACTTTTGTCATCGAATGGCCTTCATTTACCCAAGTTTTGTCAGTGTTTATATAATATACAGATAGAGAAAATATTTAACCGATCATGGGGAGATTCTATTACATACATTTCAAATGCATGGGGTATTGGTGGGAAGATGACGCACGGCAGGTCAGTACTCTCCTACGCCTACGGCCGAACGCCAAACGAATAGTGTGCTATGCTATACGAATACTGGTTTAGTCCGCCAAAATAGGGGAGTACGCGTCAAGCTTGAACGGCGAGCAGTGGAAGGGATTATTCTTAGCATTTCATATGATTGGTAAAATATTTTCCCTATCTGTATAAGTATATAAAACACTGACTATAGCTACAATTGCCTTTTGGGGGAGATTTTTGAGAATGATATTGGGAAGAGTATCTGGACCTGGAGCTTTATTATTTGGGAGATTTTTAATGATTTCTTAAATTTGATTAGGAGTAGTTAAAATTTTAAATAAAATTCTTGTTGGGACTTTTTGTCTTATGTCGTTATAGACCAGGGTCGATAATGTTTTAAACCAAGAAAAATAATAGTAGGATGAAACCCATTGGAAAAGGAACAGAATGCAATAAAATTGAAAGGAAAAATAATTTACGGGCGATCTAAGGTCGGGAAGTGGAAGGGGGTGCGTTTTAAAGGGTAAAAACGTTTTACCTCGATTTCTGGCAAAACTACAAGTCCTATGAAAAAAAGTTAAATAGCAAAGTTGTAGGTAATAAAATGATCTACAACTTTTATATTTACACTTTTTTCACATAACCTCAACATTTATGTGAAAAATTCAAATAACCAAGTTTTTGGTTTTTTATTTTTATCTTTTACAAAAAATATTTTTTTTTCACGATATTTGGTGAAAACTTACCTTTTCATGTCCCAAATACACTGTAATTTTTTTGATTTAAAATATTTATATTTTCAACTTATTTTGACTTAATATCGTAAAAACACCCTAATTTTCAATCGAAAATTCTCACGTCAAAATATTTGCTGTTTTAAAAAAGTCGGTGGGCTTTTTGTTCGTTGAAATCTCTACTTTCTGATGGTTTAAAAAAATATACATTATTTTGGTAAACGTTCTCAGAAAATGCAAAGAAACAAAAAAATATTGTAGATGTTTTATTAAATTAACTTTATTAACTTATTTAGTTGTTAATTATAGTAGAATATTTCGACGTGCAATTTTTTTGTTTATCAGTGCAATATGGAATCTTACGTTTTTCGAGTAATTAAAATATAAATTTTAATAAACAGCTCAAAATTGTACATAAAATTTTCCGATTCCAGTTTGTCGCATCATTTCTTTGTTTTTTCTGAGAACATTTACCATAGTAATGTATATTTTTTTACACCATAAGATAGTAGAGATTCCAACGAACAAAAAGCCAACCGACTTTTTCAAAAAAGCAGATATTTTGACGTGAGAATTTTCGATTGAAAATTAGGGTGTTTTTTCGATATTAAATTAAATTTCTAGTTTCATTTGTAATACGTATTTGTTCTTCCGTGTCATCTGGTCGACTCGTGCATGTCTTACGTAGGTTTTCCGCTATTAGTTCGGTTTTGTGCTCATCCATTGTAGCGGTTTGTCCATTTTTAAACAGAGTGGTGATATTATGGAACGGTTTCCTTAATAGTTTCGCCATTTTCCACAGGGAGTTGTCTTTGACTGATAAGTTTTTTATCTTTTCATTCCAGGATTTATTTCTGTGTTCGTCAAGTCTATTGCGTATTGTTTCTTGTATTTCTGCTAGTCTCTGTCTATCATTTATTCTAAATTTTTGCCACTTCTTTTTAAGTTTGTTTTTAAATTTGATCAAATTAATGATTTCCTGGGGTATATTTTCCTCCATCAATTTTTGTTTGATTAACTTTGTTGTTTTGTCTCGTGCCTGTCGTATAATTTTAGTTAAATTATCAACTTCGTTGTCGATGTCTGATCTAGTTTCGATTTTGTGATTTATTTTTAATTCGTTGTTGACAATTTTCCTAAAATCCTTCCAGTTGGTTCCTTTATAGTTAAATATGTCTTTATCGAGAACGTTTATATAAGTCTTCGTTAGCGTAATTGTCACTGGGTTATGGTCACTTGATATTCTAGTCAGTGATATAGGATATAGAGCATGGGGATAGTTTTTGTTTATCACTATGTCCTATGTCAATCGCAGTTGGTCGAGATCCGTTTGTCGGATACATAGTGGGTAGGACGATCCGGTGCTATCACTGCCAGGTTATAAGTTGCGGCTTTTTCGAAATAAAGTTTCCGTTTGAGTTATTCCTACGATTATTCCAGTCAGCATGTCTAGCGTTTAAGTCTACGATTAATAGTACGGTCTGTTCAGTTAATAATGTCATTAGATCCTGGTTTGTCATTTTATGTCTTGGTCTATTGTATGCGGCTCTTATTACTGTCCTATCTTTTAGCATTATTGCAATATTTTCTGTTACTCATTATGTTGGGAAGAGGTAAATGTGGAATATTTTTTCTTATTAAGATTGTCATTATTGTTTAATTTAGTTTCCGTCATTACCAATATGTCGATCTTCTCTGTGCTTAAAAATTGTCTTAGGTCTAGTAATTTATTTTTAATACCATTGGCATTCCAATTTATTAGTTTGAAGGGTCAATTCTGAAATTAGGAAGATGATTGGTCGTGAAATCTTGTAAAATTAATATTTTGTCTAATGGACATTTTGCTTCAGCTAGCATATTATTTAATAATGTGATAGCTTTAATGGTTTCTTTTAAATTTATTAAGGAGTTTAAAGTATTAAACTGAGTCATTAGTTCGTCGAATTCAATTGAAGCTACAGGGGAAACGTTACTTACATTTATATTTGCCGATGCGCGTGCCTTGCTGGTTACGGGAACTGTCTGGGTCTGGCTGTGGTTGTGTGATACTTCTTTCTGGTTGACTGCTGCCAGTGCTTTTAGTAATCTGCTGTCCACTCTGCATGGGCAGTTGGGTGCATGGGTTGGAAGATGGCAATGGTGCCACGACGTAGCTCAGCGTTTTCTTGGCTTCTGTCAGGTTCTCTTGCATTTTGTCTATCTTGTATTTATGTATAGGACAGTCTACGTTGCTTACTGTATGAGTCCTTCCGCTGTTGGCACATTTTGGTTCGGTGTTGTTTGGTTTTTGGCAGTCTTTTGTCCAATAACTCTCTGCGCATTTTACACATTTGAGCATACGGTAACAATTGGATGTGGCATGCCCCCAAGCTTGACATCTCCGGCATTGCGTTATTAGCCTTTCATTCCTCCTTCTCTCCCATATCACTTTTGTGCATAGAACGTACTTTATATTGTTTTGAATATTTCTTAAGGTGACATCACTGCTGGTAATCACTAGGTAGAGAGGATGGTAGGCTGTCTTCATTTGAAAAATGTTTTTAATTTCAATATCATAATTGTTTTCGATGTCTTCTTGGATTTCTTCAGTAGGTATTTTTCCTTGTAATCCTCTCAAGACAAAGCATGTGTCTTATTTTCGTTGGTTGTATACGTGTGGAACTGGGTGTTTTGGTCTTCCATGAGTCTTTTCTTGTAATTGTTATATTCTTCTTGGTCACTAATATATAAGAGTATTGTTTTCGCTGCGTATTTTACATAGAATCCCTTCTTTATGTGTGCTTTTAATTACTTAATTAAGTGTTGATGATTGCTAGCTTTCTCCTGTAGGACTAGGGGTGGTACTATATTCGTTTTTTTGGAGTCACTCGGTGTTTTCGGTTTAGAAATAAATGTTATTTTTTGTTGTATTTCCTGTTCAGACTGAGTGTTAATAAGAAGTTGATATCTATTTTCTGTCGGAATAATAGGCCTTATTATATTGGATATTCTGGATGTTCTTTTAGGGGACAAAAATTGTGGGACTCTGGTATTAATCTGTTCATCAGTTTCCATTTCTTGTTGATTGTCGTCGCTAATTATTTGCATTAGGTTTTCCCGCATTGACTGTGTGATCTGTTAGGTTTTTTGGTAGGTTGAAGTCCGATTCCCAATCTCCTGTGTTTTTGTCTTTATCGGTTGACTTTTTTCGATCAGCCATGCTTCGCCGTTTACTTGAAATTTTTAGCTTCTCTTTCTGTCCGATGTCTATTTTATGTTGGATTGAGCTGTATTTTGATTTTCTTTTCTTAATCACTACACTTGCACTGCTGATAGATTTATTATATAAACCTGGTGCACTAGTACTGAGCTGCCTGAGCAATTTATTGTTTGTTTTTGGTATTTTTAACTTAGCACTATTAGAAGTCTTATCACTCTCACTTGCACTATCGATAACTTTGTCGATGTAATCATTGGTAAGATTTTCACTAGACTTCTGTCTGCGATCTGTTATATCAATATTCACGAAAAACTCGGGTGGTTTTCTGGGGGACGCGCTTTTGCGTTTATCTGAAGGTTCCTCTCTACTTCCGCTGTCCATTCGCGCCAGCGAGGAACTCGGACGAGAACTGGTATTTTACATAGTGGTATGGCCGTTGCCTATAACAGTTGCATGGTTTGTGGAACACGTGCGTAAAATGTAGGTATATGTTGGTTTTGCAAATTTATATCACAAACTCAGAAGATTTTGATAGTCGTTTGTTTTTATTGATAAATCCGAATTTGTTATATTAATTTTGAGATTTTCACTGAGCTACATTCCAATGTTAGCCCGAAAACAACGCAATAGTAAGCGATAAAAAATTTTAAATAATAAAATATTCAGTAGGTATGTTATATAACAGGACGATTTCGTCAAATTTAGCGAATTCCGAATTTCATGCAGTGAATGAGCTGAATGCAAATAATGTGCAGCATATCGAAAACAAAGTCCTAACCATATTTTCTCAAGGATGACAAAAATTTAACAAGCTTACGTTTTTTATTCTGAAATTATATGTATTCAAAACGTAGACGTGCACAGGAGAAGTTAGTTACAACTGCCCTATTCTCCAATTCCGGTTCACCTTGTTTCAACTAAAATGACAGGAAAAGTATGTCCGCATGCGAAATAGGTCTGTGGGCAGATTGGAACTGATATAAATGCAACAGAGTTGTTATTAATAGAAACATAATTTTTAAAAAGAAGCGGCGAAATGGAACAAGTCTTATTATTAAAGTTGTCAATTACTGACATTTCATTAGCTGCAAAAAGTGGACAACGACACGCGGTGTTCCCAAGCGGTCACCCATCCAAGTACTAACCGCGCCCGACGATGCTTGACTTCAGTGATCGGACGAGAACTGGTATTTTACATCGTGGTATGGCCGTTGCCTACAGAAACTGCATGGTTTGTGGAACACGTGCGTAAAATGTAGGGATATGTTGGCTTTCCAAATTTATATCACAAATTCAAAAGATTTTGTTAGCCGTTTGTTTTTATTGATAAATCCGAATTTGTTATATTAATTTCGAGATTTTCACAGAGCTGTATTCCAATATTAGCCCGAAAACAACGCAATAGTAAGCGATAAAAAATTTTAAATAATAAAATGTTCAGCAGGTATGTTATATAACAGGACGATTTCGTCAAATTTAGAGAATTCCGAATTTCATGCAGTGAGTGAGCTGGATCCAATAAAGTGCAGCATATCGAAGACAAAGTCTTGATCGAATTTTCACCAGGATGACAAAAATTGAACAAGCTTACGTTTTTTATTCTGAAATTATATGTATTCAAAACGTAGACGTGCACAGGAGAAGTTAGTTACAACTCCCCTATTTTCCAATTCCGGTTCATCTTGTTTCAACTTAAATTACAGGAAAAGTATGTCAGCATACGAAATAGGTTTGTGGGCAGATTGGAACTGATATAAAAGCAACAGAGTTGTTATTAATAGAAATATAATTTTCAAAAAGAAGCGGCGAAATGGAACAAGTCTCATTATTAAAGTTGTCAATTACTGACATTTCATTAGAGTGGCAGCAAAAAGGTGTGAAAAATCCAGGTGTTTAAAAAAGTGGACAACGACACGCGGTGTTCCCAAGCGGTCACCCATCCAAGTACTAACCGCGCCCGACGATGCTTGACTTCAGTGATCGGACGAGAACTGGTATTTTACATCGTGGTATGGCCGTTGCCTATATAAATTGCATGGTTTGTGGAACACGTGAGTAAAATGTAGGGATATGTTGGTTTTTCAAATTTATATCACAAACTCAGAAGATTTTGTTAGCCGTTTGTTTTTATTGATAAATCCGAATTTGTCATACTAATTTCGAGCTTTTCACTGAGCTACATTACAATATTAGCACGAAAAAAACGCAATAGTAAGCGATAAAAATTTTTAAATAATAAAATGTTCAGCAGGTATGTTATATAACAGGATGATTTCGTCAAATTTAGAAATTCCGAATTTCATGCAGTGAGTGAGCTGGATCCAATAAAGTGCAGCATATCGAAGACAAAGTCCTGATCGAATTTTCACAAGGATGACAAAAATTGAACAAGCTTATGTTTTTTATTCTGAAATTATATGTATTCAAAACGTAGACGTGCACAGGAGAAGTTAGTTACAACTGCCCTATTCTCCAATTCCGGTTCATCTTGTTTCAACTTAAATTACAGGAAAAGTATGTCCGCATGCGAAATAGGTCTGTGGGCAGATTGGAACTGATATAAATGCAACAGAATTGTTATTAATAGAAACATAATTTTCAAAAAGAAGCGGCGAAATGGAACAAGTCTCATTATTAAAGTTGTCAATTACTGACATTTCATTAGAGTGGTAGCAAAAACGTGTGAAAAATCCAGGTGTTTAAAAAAACTGCAAAAAGTGGACAATGACACGCGGTGTTCCCAAGCGGTCACCCATCCAAGTACTAACCGCGCCCGACGATGCTTGACTTCAGTGATCGGACGAGAACTCTTCTAATCTATTTATTTATATCTTGAATACAAAAAATTAAGTCTTAGATACAATTTCAAGCATTTCTCGTGTTTTAATTTTGAGCGGAAGTGGAGTAGGGGCCGCACTCGCGCTATCCACTCCTTGCCGATGGAATGGCTTGCTCGAGCAAATCTAAGATTTTAGTTTGGAGTCACATGGACAGCCTGATATGAGATTCAACTATCACTTTCTAAAAAGAACATTGGATTACCCATCGAGCAATACTCTAATCACTATATACCTATTCTGTGTGTCGAGTCAGTGGTTGTCTGTATTATGTAGGAAAAAAATATGTAAAACCTACTTTAAATAATTATAAATCTAACTTTTGTCTGTCATAGTTGTAGATATCGGTTAGTATAGTCCTTCGTGTACGTATTTAAATTTATAATTAGGTCTTGGGTTGCGTATGTTGTCTAAGTCTCTAGTCAGTTGTGTCGTCTGTATTCTGTTAGTAAAAAATTTGCGGGCTATTCCCTTTACATAGTTCTTAACTCTACTAATTTTATGCTCTCGGTGAAGTTGATCCAAGTCGACGTAGCGATTAGAATTTGTCACAAGTCGGAGTAATTTGTTTTGTGTTCGTTGTAGTTTGATATATTGTGCCAGGATGGACAGGCGTAAATCATAATTGGTCTGATTATTGTTTTGTATAAAGTGACTTTTGTCTGAGTCGGTAATTTTGATCGTCTGTTGATGAGAGAACTTACTTTTCGCCGCGTATGTCTTGTTAAGTGTGTTCGTTATATGATGTGAGAAAAAAAGTCTTTTGTCTAAAGTAACTCCTAAGTATTTTACAGTATCTTTGTCTTCAATTTCTTTTCCGTTAATTTTAATTTTGTTCCAGATTTTAATATTGGTGAATTTTTTTGTAAAGTTTATTAGTTCAGTCTTGTTCTCGTTTACGGACAGCTGCTATTTAGCAAAATAATTTAATAAATTTTGAAGATTGTACTTAATCTTTTGAGCAGCCGTCTGTGCCGCAAACAAGGACGCGTATATTAATGTGTCGTCGGCGTACTGTAGAGTCTTTGTCGTCGGCCAGGTCGGTAAGTCTGACACGTAGAGGTTGAAGAGCGTCGGAGATAGCACTGTTCCCTGCGGTACCCCCGCGCTCATCGTCCTTAACGTCGAGTGGGTGTCATTGATCCGAATAGAAAAGGTCCTGTCTGTTAAATAACTCTTAAGTAACAAAGTTAAATGTAAAGGAATTTTGCAATGATTAAGAATTTTGTGAATGAGGCCCCAATGCCATGTCGTGTCGTATGCTTTTGTCAAGTCTAGTAACAGCGCCGTCGTTACTTGCTGTCTGTTGTACCCGTCAATGATGTCCTGTGTTAGTCTCGTTATGGCGTGTACTGTCGAGTGACCCTTCCGGAAACCGAACTGTTGAGGTGGTATGGCATTATTTTGGTCTATGTAGTGCTGGACCCTCGAGTTAATTATACTTTCCGTCACCTTAGACATAGTATTAAGAAGAGAAATAGGACGATAGCTGTCAGGAGAGAGAGGAGATTTGCCAGGTTTCAGAATAGGAACAACTATAGCAGATTTGAAGGCGTTAGGAAAGTATTGAAGTTTAAAGATAGCATTAATGATTTTTGTTAGTGAAACTATAGATTTTCTAGGAAGATTTTTCAAAAGAATATTAGGTATATCATCAGGTCCAGGTGCTTTATTATTCGGTAACGCCTTAATGATGTTTCTTACTTCTTCTGGAGTGGTCAATAAGCTTTGCAGTCTGTACGGTCTAATATTAATTCTCGGCGGCAGCTCTGATACGTCATCGTTGATTTTTTGTTGGTCAGGGGTCATTACATTCGGTAACGAGCAAGAGAGTCTGCCATCGCCTCCGCAATTTCCCCTTCGGACAAAATTACCTTATTTCCAATTTTGAGTGATGTTATAGGTCTGTATTGTCTTCTAAGTAGTTTTGTCCATTTCCAAAGAGAGTTGTCACGTGTGTTCAAATTTTGAATTTTGTCATTCCAAGAATTTTCCCTGTGTCGAGCTAGTTTGTCTTTAATGGTGTTTTGTAGTTCTGTCAGTCGGTGTCTATCAATGGCCTTCTGTGCCATGTTTTTTTAATTTTATTTTTGAATTTAATTAAGTTTAATATTTCTGGAGGCAGTACTTCTTCCTTGAGTTTATGAATAACTTTTGGGGTGGTCCTGTTGCGTGCGTCAGTCATCGCATCGGTCAGTCTCTGAAGTTCTGTCTCTATGTCGCATGGGGCCTCAAGACTCATAGTCACTAGGTGTCCGTTAAGAATTTGTCTGAATTTCATCCAGTTACATTTTTTTGTATAGAAATATTTGTCTTGTGAATGAGACTCTGTCCGTACTAATAATGTCCATCCTGACAGGGTTATGGTCTGAAGAGAGGAGGGGTAGAGACACCGGGTTCAAGTCTTGTATATAGTTTTTGCATATAGCAATGTCAATTAAGGTTGGTGTAGAGCCGTTCCTGGGGTGATGTGTCGGGTCTTGTGGGGCAAGGCCAAACAGGTTCGGACTGGTCGATTAAATATTATGTTTAAAAAAAACTAGCACAAAATAAAATAAAAATTTGAAGTATGTCTATGATAAATAATATGCCAATAATTTAAATTATGGCTTCTGATTTTATATTAAGCAAATTTACTTTACTTTACAGGATGTATTAGAAATCTTACATTAAAAAAAAAACGAGTAAAATACATGAATTCCAAAAAGAAGTCCTTAAGCTTGGGTACTGATCTGATTATTAGAATTTCTACGTTGTATCTATTTTTGCGAAATAATAGTATTTGTAAAGAGAAAATGTGAAAAGATATATTTTTTAATACATACGAGTATATTAATTTTGACTTTTTCTGAATTGCTAAAATCTTGTATGAAATTAGGAATAAGGAATATCGTATCAACATCTGCAGACATTTTTAAAAATACGCTTTTCCTACGAGTTGCAAAAATGATTTTTTAAATCGTGTTTTGGAAATAGTTATAGTAATTTTTTAATGGAAATTGTGAAATGGGAATGTTGATATCGAAACGAGTTTGTTTATTAGGTTTTAATTAATATCATTTTATCACTGATTTATGAAAAATATCAGAATCTTCTGTTTACAACGATAATATGGAAAATGATATAAAAGAATCATCAAAAATCGCGATTCAATCATTATTGCCGACAAAATCCAAAGATAAATATGAAAAAACGTATTGCTTATTTGAAGATTGGAGTTATTAAAAAAATAACTGTTATCACTGAGGCATATCTACTAGCCTATTTTGAACAAAAATCCAGAATATACCAGAGTTCTACGCTGTGGAGTCTTTACTCAGTGATAAGAAGAACATTGTCAGTCATGTTATTGTCTGATTTATAGTTGAGTAAAGTATGACCATTTGTGTTATCTCGATGATTGTTCCATCTCCTGTGTCGTGCGTTGAAGTCTCCCATGACAAGTAGTTTATTGTCTTGTGTCAGTTGCGTCAATTCCTCATTTGTTATTTTGTGTATAGGTCGATTATAAACGGCTCTTATTACTGTTTTATCCTGTAGTTGTATTGCAATATTTTCTACCCCGATGTCTATACTTGGAAGAGAAATGTGTGGAATATTTTTCCTTATGAAGATAGCTACCCCTCCTCCACGTCCTTGTCTGTCTTTTCTGTGTATGTCATAGTGTCTAATGTTAATCCGTTCCGTCTGTTTCAGTGACAACAATATCAGAACCGCGCCCGACGATGCTTGACTTCAGTGATCGGACGAGAACTGCGGCCGGATTCCGTTTTCTCAATTCGACACGATCGAATGATTCTGACAGACTAGTGACCCTTATTTACATTTACAATAAGGATTACAGAGTCGCGTCATTCGATACGACATGTATCGAATCGAGAAACGGAATCCGGGCCCTGGTATTTTACATCGTGGTATGGCCGTTGCCTATATAAATTGCATGGTTTGTGGAACACGTGAGTAAAATGTAGGGATATGTTGGTTTTTCAAATTTATATCACAAACTCAGAAGATTTTGTTAGCCGTTTGTTTTTATTGATAAATCCGAATTTGTCATACTAATTTCGAGCTTTTCACTGAGCTACATTACAATATTAGCACGAAAAAAACGCAATAGTAAGCGATAAAAATTTTTAAATAATAAAATGTTCAGCAGGTATGTTATATAACAGGATGATTTCGTCAAATTTAGAAATTCCGAATTTCATGCAGTGAGTGAGCTGGATCCAATAAAGTGCAGCATATCGAAGACAAAGTCCTGATCGAATTTTCACAAGGATGACAAAAATTGAACAAGCTTACGTTTTTTATTCTGAAATTATATGTATTCAAAACGTAGACGTGCACAGGAGAAGTTAGTTACAACTACCCTATTCTCCAATTCCGGTTCATCTTGTTTCAACTTAAATTACAGGAAAAGTATGTTCGCATGCGAAATAGGTCTGTGGGCAGATTGGAACTGATATAAATGCAACAGAATTGTTATTAATAGAAACATAATTTTCAAAAAGAAGCGGCGAAATGGAACAAGTCTCATTATTAAAGTTGTCAATTACTGACATTTCATTAGAGTGGTAGCAAAAACGTGTGAAAAATCTAGGTGTTTAAAAAAACTGCAAAAAGTGGACAATGACACGCGGTGTTCCCAAGCGGTCACCCATCCAAGTACTAACCGCGCCCGACGATGCTTGACTTCAGTGATCGGACGAGAACTACTTACTACTTTTAAACTATTTTATTATTACACTGAGTTGCTTATAATACATTGTGACAAGTCATATGTGTATTTATTTTATATATTTGAGTAGCGGTACTGAAGTCATGCGACGTAGCGCCACCCCCGGCGATGTTCTGCCTCTTGCCTCTTTGTACTTTTTAATTATGCTTAGATGTTAAAACAGCTTACCAAAGTTATACTGCTATTTATTTTTAATGAGCGCCATAGCACTAGACTAAATAATATTAAATACTCAATTGTTTCTGACAAATATATCTTATTTATGTAGGAAAATTACCAAAACCTACTCCAAATATTTCGAACCGCTGAGTCGCTGATTGTTAAAGCACATCCTGTACATGTTTTTTGGCAGGCGTGTTTATCTGTGCGAACGCTTGATTCTGTCAGTCCGTAATAGTCCAGTCGTCAGTCCAAGTTTTCTGTCAAGTATTTGTGTACACGTCTGATGTCATCTGGTATGTAATGTAGTCCTCTAGTCAGTTCGCATGTTTGTATTTGTTGTTGGTAAAATTTCCTGGCTGCTTCTTTAATTTGGGTTTTGATAAATTTTATTTTGTGTTCGTCATGTAAGCGTGTCATGTTTGTGTACCTGTTTGCGTTTGTAACTAGTCGAAGTAATTTGTTCTGTGTAGTTTGTAATCGTTTGTATTGTGTGTCGGATATGTTATGGTAAATCGGTCCACCGTAGGTTATTGTCGGTCTTATAATTGTTTTATAAATAAGTAGTTTATTTCTTGTGGATAGGCGGCTTCTTCTGTTTATTAATGGATATAATTTACTTGTAGCAATATAAACCTTTTGTAATATTTTGTTTACTTGTTTTATGAAGCTCAGCCGCCTATCCAGCGTAATTCCTAAATATTTGACGGTATTATTTTCTTTTACTATTTCATTATTGATTTTTATTTTGCTGAATGTTGTCGTCTCGGTAAACCTTCTAGTCAAAGTTATTGTCTCAGTCTTTTGTTCGTTAATTTGTATTTTCCAGACTTTGTAATACGTCATGAGTTTGTCTAGATGGTATTTTATTTTTTGCGTCGCAGTCTGTGCAGAGAAAGAAGATGCATAGATTGTCGTATCGTCAGCGTACATCGTGGTTTTCGTTATCGGACAGGTCGGTAAATCAGAGACATACAGGTTATATAATATCGGCGAAAGTACAGTACCTTGCGGAACGCCTGCATTTAGAAGTTTCATACTTGATAATGTATTATTAATTTTAACCTGTATGCTTCGATTAGTCATGTAGCTGTATAGCAAATTAGTCATATGTTTAGGTAGTTTGTGTAAATGTATCAATTTGTACGTCAGTCCATTTAACCATACTGTGTCGAATGCTTTTTCTATGTCCAGTAGGAGTGCTACTGTAGTTTGTTTTCTATTAAATGACATTATGGCGTCCTGCACGATTCTTGCTGCCGCGTGTATGGTACTACTCCCTTTCCTGAAGCCTAATTGTTCTTTGTTTATCAGGTTGTTTTTATTTATATGATAACGTAGGTTTTTTAAGATAACTTTTTCGGCGATTTTAGACATCGTATCGAGGAGAGCGATAGGACGGTAGCTGTTAGGATTATGAGGATTTTTTGCAGGTTTAAGGATGGGAATTATTGTGGCTTTTTTCCATTTTTTAGGGAATTGTTGTAAAATTGTTATTTTATTAATTATGTTTGTCAAGGCTACAACGGCCTTAAGGGGGAGGTTTTTTAGTACTAAGTTAGGTATGGAATCGGGACCGGGAGCTTTATTATTAGGTAGGTATTTAATTATTTCTAGGATTTTATTGGGAGAGGCGAGCATTTTAGTTAGGGTTCTAGAGGGGACGTTGCATCTTGTTAATGTGGTTGTCATGTTGGTTAGGTCTTCGGTTATACGTCTTTGTTCGTCTGTTTCGTCTGGAGATGATGTACAAATTTTTTGAATATTTTTTGCAATGGCGTCGGCTTTATCTTGGTCCATTGTTAATGTTTGATTGTTTATAGTTAGCGTCGCGATGTCATTAAATGGTTTTTTTAGCAACTTTGACATTTTCCAGAGTGTGTTGTTGCTTGTCGCTAGTGTTTCGATTTTTCTCCCCCATACGTCGTTTTTGTATTCGTCTAGTCGTGTCTTAATCGTGTCTTGGAGTTCGATGGGTCTACGTTTATCTGTTAATCTTCTACATCTCTGCCACCTTTTTTTGATTTTATTTTTAAATGTAATTAAATCTTTGATGTTTTGGGGCAGAGTTTCGACTTTTGGTTTCTGTTTAATTAATTTAGTCGTTGCGTCTCGTGCGTCTTGTATTATTTTAGTGAGTACGTCTACTTCTTCGTCCAGTTCTTGTTGACTATCTATGTTATTGTTTATTGTCAGCCTGTCATTAACGATTTTCCTAAATAATTTCCAGTTTGTGTTTTTATAGTCATAAATCTGTACTGATGTTTCGTTTATTTTTGTATTAGTCAGAGTTACTGTCACGGGGTTATGGTCGCTAGAAAGTTGGGAAAGGGAAACTGGAATTAAGGGGTGTGGATAATTTTTATTCAGTATTAAGTCTATTATCGTGGGAGTAGTACCATTAGCGGGATAATGAGTTGGTCTATCCGGAGCCGATATTGCGAGATTGTTGTTTTCAGCATAATCGTATAGGACTTTGCCATTTTTGTTACATTTTTTATTGTTCCATGAGGTATGCCTGGCGTTAAAGTCTCCTACCAGTAGCACTCTGTAGTCTTTGGTGAGTTGCGTCAGTTCGTCATTTGTTATGTTATGTCTTGGTCTGTTATAAATTGCACGTATTATTGTGCCGTCTTGTAGTTTTATGCCTATGTTTGCGATGTTTATGTCGATATATGGGAGGGGCATATGTGGTATATTTTTTCTGATGAGTATAGCTACTCCTCCGCCTCTGTAATTTGAATCGTGTCTGTACGTTTTGTAATTAGTAACGTTAAGTCTGTCGTTTACGTTAAGTCTAGTTTCTGTCAGGACCATTATGTCTACTTTCTCTGCATTTAGGAAGTGTCTCAGTTCGTTAGTTCTTGTCCTTAGTCCGTTAGCGTTCCAGTTAATTAGCAAGAAGGGTCAATTTTATAATTTGATAAGTGTTTTGTGGTAAATTCCTGTAAAATTAATATTTTGTCCAGAGCGTTTTTGGCACCCATTAACATGGTATTTAATTGTTTTACGGCTTTTATAGTTTCTTTCAAGTTAATTAAAGAGTTCAAAGTAGCAAATTGGTTCATAAGTTCATTAAAATCTAGGGAGGCTGCGGGGGAAGCGTTACCTGGCAAATGCTCCGGCTGTTTCGTTGCTGTGGTTGGATCTGCAGATTCTCTACTCGGGTCCCTCATGGTTTGATGGGGGTTTCTCGCCGTGGTGTCCTCTCCAGTTGTTTGTGGTGCCTGATTGAACTTTGGAGGTCCACGTGTCCAGGGGTTGGTTGTAGGTTGTGGGGCTGGTACAAGTGTCTGCGTTTCTCGTGGTTGCAGCTGAGAGTTTATTTTTTGCAATCGGTAGTTGTATACGGGGCACTCGGTATTAGAAGCAGTATGGTTGCCTGAACAATTAGCACACTTTGGCTCCGAATCTTGGGATTTTTGACAGTCTTTTGTCCAGTGGAATTCTGCACATTTAACGCATCTAGGTTTTTTGTAGCAGTTGGAAGTAGCGTGTCCCCATCCTTGACATCTTCTGCATTGAGTAATGATTCTCTCGTTGTACCTACGCTCCCAGAAAACTTTGGTGTACAGAATATATTTAATTTTATTCTGTAGTATATTAAGCGTCACATCGCTGGTAGTGATTACTAGGTATAATGGAGAGTACTTAGTCTTCATCTGGTATATATTTTTGATCTCGATGTCGTAATTAGCTTCTATATCGTCTTTGACCTCGTCGGCTGTTGGTCCACTTTGTAGCCCTCGTAGTACGAAAGCATGTGTTTTTTCTTCGTTACTCGTATATGTATGGAAGGGTGTGTCAGCGGCTTCTACGAGTTTCCCCTTGTAAGTGTGATATTCATTTTTGTCGGTGATATATATCAATATGGACTTAGGGGCATATTTTATGTAAAAACCCTTTTTTATATGTGTCTTCAGTTCGCTTATTAGGTGCAGATGATTATTAGGTCTGCCTTGGATTACAATGGGTGGAGGTTTGGTGCTGCCTCTATTGTTTTTCGTGTGTTTTGGTTTGTTTATTAAAGTTGTTCTTGAACGAACTTCTTGCTCGGTTTCTGTATTAGTGAGAGGAGTGTATCTATTTACTGTTGGCGTTATGGGTTGCATTATCGCTGCCATTTTGGACGTCTTCTTTGGGTGTATAAATTGGGGTTGTGTCGGTGGTGTAATTGTAATTTCTTGGGTTTCCATAGTTTCTGCGTCGTCTCTAATTATAGACATTATGTTTTCTTGCATTGACTTTGCAATTAGTGCTTCCGATAAATCCTGATTTTTAAGTGCGGTTTTTTGTTGTTCTAAAGTTTTTGTCTCTTCAGACATGTGCGGATTTCTTTCTAGAACGAATTGGGATTCCCACTGTTGTTCAGAGCTTTTTGTTTGGCTTTTTTCGGTCATCGCCGGCTGTTTTTGTGGAACTTCGTTGTTTTTCTTTCCTATATCGATTTTTGACTTCACGTTTATGTATTTAGGTTTCTTCTTCTTAATAACTACACTTTGGATGTTTATCGAGTTTGGGTCCAAGCCCGGAGCACTGTTACTCAATTGTCTCACTAGCTTATTTCTCGTTTTGTTTTTAGCACTAACACTAGAACTAGGTGTCCTATCACTGTCTATGTTTTTGTCGTACACACTTTCATCACTACCGATTATGTTTCTATAATTTGACGTTAAGCTTTCAGGCGACTTCCGTCGCGGTTTTACAATGTCTGTAATATCGGTGTTGATTATAATATCTGTTGACGATTTTTGGAGTGATATATTTTTAATTGTATGTAGTTCTTCGTGTTCGCTCATTCAAAGGCTAGCACGGAACTGGACGAGAACTGGTATTTTACATCGTGGTATGGCCGTTGCCTATAAAAATTGCATGGTTTGTGGAACACGTGAGTAAAATGTAGGGATTGTTTTCCAAATTTATATCACAAACTCAGAAGATTTTGTTAGTCGTTTGTTTTTATTGATAAATCCGAATTTGTTATATTAATTTCGAGATTTTCACTGAGCTACATATAATATTAGCCTGAAAACAACGCAATATTAAGCGATAAAAATTTTTAAATAATAAAATGTTCAGCAGGTATGTTATATAACAGGACGATTTCGTCAAATTTAGAGAATTCCGAATTTCATGCACTGAGTGAGCTGGATCCAATAATGTGCAGCATATCGGGGACAAAGTCCTGATCGAATTTTCACAAGAATGACAAAAATTGAACAAGCTTACGTTTTTTATTCTGAACTATATGTATTCAAAACGTAGACGTGCACAGGAGAAGTTAGTTACAACTCCTCTATTCTCCAATTCCGGTTCATCTTGTTTCAACTAACCTATAAAAATTGCATGGTTTGTGGAACATGTGAGTAAAATGTAGGGATATGTTGATTTTCCAAATTTATATCACAAACTCAAAAAATTTTGTTAGCCGTTGGTTTTTATTGATAAATTCGAATTTGTTATATTAATTTCGAGATTTTCACTGAGCTACATTCCAATGTTAGCTTGAAAACAACGCAATAGTAAGCGATAACAAATTTTAAATAATAAAATATTCAGCAAGTATGTTATATAACAGGACAATTTCGTCAAATTTAGAGAATTCCGAATTTCATGCAGTGAGTGAGCTGAATGCAAATAATGTGCAGCATATCGAAAACAAAGTCCTTATCATATTTTCACAAAGATGACAAAAATTTAACAAGCTTACGTTTTTTATTCTGAAATTATATGTATTCAAAACGTAGATGTGCACAGGAAATGTTAGCGGGGTTAATAGCTGTTACAATTCCCCTATTCTCCAATTCCGGTTCACCTTATTTCAACTAAAATGAAAAGTATGTCCGCATGCGAAATAGGTCTGTGGGCAGATTGGAACTGATATAAATGCAACAGAGTTGTTATTAATAGAAACATAATTTTCAAAAAGAAGCGGCGAAATGGAACAAGTCTCACTATTAAAGTTGTCAATTACTGACATTTCATTAGAGTGGCAGCAAAAACGTGTGAAAAATCCAGGTGTTTAAAAAAGCTACAAAAAGTGGACAACGACACGCGGTGTTCCCAAGCGGTCACCCATCCAAGTACTAACCGCGCCCGACGATGCTTGACTTCAGTGATCGGACGAGAACTGGTATTTTACATCGTGGTATGGCCGTTGCCTATAAAAATTGCATGGTTTGTGGAACACGTGAGTAAAATCACAGATAAATTAATATACAGATAGCGCCTGAGCATATTAAAAAGTGTTAACAGCTTTGGATGCCGGCTTCCCTGAGCCGGCATCCACCGTGGAAGCAGTGTTGGTTAATTCAGCTATTTCCTCACAGATGGCCGCTCGAACGATCCCACTGCTGCCAGATATATTGTCTTGTCTTTACTATTGAAAACGGAGAATTACATTCAGCTTGAAGTTTTTTTTCAGATTCTAATAAAAAATTTGCGTAAACTACGTATCTATCCGTTTCATTAGATGAGTGCATATGGTATTCAACTTTTTATTTAATATGTATAATATAGCGAAAAAGATTTAACATTTTTGGCAGTAACTAATATTTTTTATAAACAGTTATTTTACAGTAATCAGGTAAAGATTGCAATAAATTCATTTCAAATTCGGTAAATAGTAGATGTTTTAACTTTTTTATGTAACTGGGTGTACAAGGTGTTCCAAACAACATGGGATTAAATTTATTCTTTAATATAGGAACAGCATTTTTTTGTTTCATCGATATCAGCATATATTTCTGATTAACAAAATTTTACTGTTTTCATTTTGAAATAAAAAAAAATTGTTATCATTAAAATTTATTCATAATTCATTTTTAATTAAATTCTGGTAATTTTGTTCAAATTGACGTGAATTATTGCAAACGATTGTACCAGTCCAAAGGCACTCATTCAACTCAGACTGAAAAAGCAGTTGCACAAAGAAATTTTTATACCCAGGAACGTGTTTTTTGATTTCTGGATCACCATCAGCTTGTGACAGCCACCACTTTCTGTAAATTTTTTGTGTGAATGTGATTTTGTGTTACGCCGCTGCCTTGGCCGCACAACGGCAAGTTTTGTTTTATTTCGCACTCAAAATTTAAACTTTTCCCGGAGGGTTGTCGAACATTAGACCTGGAAAAATGCAGACAACTCTATATATTCTGAAAATGCAAGCTATGAGCTTTCGATTAGTATATATTTTGTTTCATTAAGCCGGTGAAGTTGTACTCCAACAATATAACCATTAATGTTTAAACAACCAATGTTGAGAACCTCCTAAGGTGTGACAACTCTATATATTTTTACTTATCAGGTTGCCAATTTCCAAATTGGTACAATATTTATTTCATTAAGACTAATTTGTAGTTCACCTCCATAATTAATATTTTTAATGCATAATTAATGCCTCTAGGACCCGGCTTTGATTATTATCCAACCTAGTAAATTCTTGTTAGCATGTATATGAAACACATGTTTAAATGCAATTCTCTCTATTAACATTTGGGTGAAAGTACTTTACAGTGGGATTTTGGACTAATACACATGCACGAACATGTCCGACGGATAAATTCGATACAAGCATTCGGATGTGAATATTGTCATTAGGCCTTTTTCTTCTAAACTTTAAAATTCCTTGTATTAAGGTTGCGGTATTCTAAATAAGAAAGTACCTCGATCGTTGACTGACAATGATATAAAACTGTGTACCGGGAAGTGCTGGATATCTAACGGAGAAAACTTGAACTGCAAATATTTAAAGAATGTCACAGTTGGAGTGCAGAAAATAACGGGTAGCCGAAACATGCCGAAACTGAGCTTGAAGGTCATGCGTTCGATCTGCGGCAAAATATTTACAACTCTAGCATCTAAATGGGATATCGATTTTTCCGTATTCTAAATTTCAGCGTTCAGTTGCAATTTATCCTTTGCAAATCTGTGCTTTGCAGTAGCAGTGGTTTTCTATATTCTTTATATGTGTGTAATACTAGTGAAAATTATAGGACATTTTTATTAATTGAAAGTTCGTTGGATTTAGAAAGGTATGTATATCATTATTTGTAAATTGAATTAAATAATAGGTACTTAATAATTATATATTTATATGTAACAGGAACAGAGGAGGGGAATCGAATCTTTAATTTATCAAATTTTAGGAATACATAATAGTTATTTATGTACAATTTTAATTGAAATAATTTTTGTCCAAAGAAGCTAGCCTTAAAATATGGCCCATCCTTTGCTGAACGCTATGTAGACATTTTGCGAATAAATTACGATTTGAATCATAAACTTTATCATAAAAGAGCGCTCTTGGAGAATGTTGTAAGAAAAATTGACCATTATTGTCAGTTATTTTAAAAGATTAAGACAGAAGATACTTAATTTAATATTAACCATATAAATATTTAAATATGTAATACCTATCAGTATGTACAAGCTATTTCGATTATACATAAAACCATAATAAATTAGCACTTTTAAAATTAAAAACGATTCAGGACTCAAATTTTTCCCATAATATTACAAATTTATCAATAAATTTAATCTTCTAAAAAACGCCATAGAAATTCAATTGTCGCCGTCGCTTCCGGACAAGATATTTATTTCATAGACTATTACTAAAGTTTTGATTAATAAAAATCAAACCACTGTGTATAATACATATAGTTATAAAGGTAGTTAACTAAAAAAAATTTTACTATAAAATATGTCCGTATGTATATATATTCAATATAACATTTTTTGGTTTGATTGGAGATGATAGCATAAAAGAAGTTACATGTTTGGAAAAGGTAGCTCTATCAGCAATTACTTTGATAGAAACAGTGGAGAAGAAAATGGTGCCTTGTTTATATAATGATAAAGATCGAGTGAAATTATAAAAATACTCATAACTATTACTACCAAGTAAGTTAAAAAAGATGAAGTATTATCTATATTAATTTTTCATGTAAACTGAACTCTCGAAATCATATCCGAACAACCCTGTGTATAATGTAAATATATTTTTATTTCATTATTTATCCCTTTTGCAATAGGTATTTAATAATACATAGTGAGACAATTCACAGAAGACAAATAGCAATATACTTTTTGAAAAAATTTGTGTACTTGCAAAATAAAAGATAATAATAAAAACAATCGTTTTATGTTTCAACCTGACCCTGATATCTATTACATCTTTATTTGTGTGGTGGTTTTAAAATATGTAAGCAAACTTATACGGCGAAAACTAGATGTCAAAATATATTGCTGAGATCCAGTTTACCTAATAAATGTCAACCTCCAACGAGTTACAGTCATTTACAAGACGAATGCTAATAAATGTTTTAAAGTAAATGTTAAAAAAATCACTGGCGGCATGAGGACAATGTACACTAATATACAGGTAAGCGTCATTTGTTTCCTACATCCCTGTATACTTCATATTACGATAGCCAGCAGTATCAGTGGACAGATAATTTAACTGTAAGATTCTCCTTTTGAAATTTATAATTTTGAAGTGGTTATCATTTCACTTTAAAAATTTCTGTCAATTTGAAATTTTGAAATTTTTTCAAGTTTGACTACATTTTTTTCAACATCCTGTATTTTAAAATTTGGATCAGATCTCTGAATTTTGCAGGAGTTTGGTTTGGTGTTTTAAACACCTGTATTTTTTCGTTAACAGTGTTCCAATAGCCCTTAGTTAATATTAAAGAAATTTTTGTAGTTCCCTTAATTTTGAGGTTTTTTTAAGGTCAAAATTTTCTCATAATTGCATACAGAACGTCTTTCGCACGTTCCGAAGTGGTAAAATCGAAAATTTATATCAATAACAATGCAATCAAATGCATGTGGTATGTTTAATTCGTCTTGATTTCTAATATAATACTTAATTCCAAATTTTGCTCGCCCTGTAAACAGAATGTACTTTACCGCCACCTCTTAGTCAGAGGCTGAACTATTTATTGTTAAATTGAGTCAAATTTTTATAGTTTGTAACAGACTTCTAGATAATGAAGTTGACCGAACTTGCTGAGAAAATGACCCTTATGGAAAAATGCTAATACATTTTTAGGTACTGAAATTTATCAAACTAACTACTTTTTAAAATTGATATATAGTTCTAAATATTCCTATAACATAAACTTACTTAGTGTTACATATAAAATTGTTTAGGTTTATGTCTAAGCACGATAAATTAATTGATAAAAATGTGACATTAGGTTAGCAGCAAAGACCAATATGAAAATACGTTTTTTAAAAGTTAAAACTTTGTTTAAACTATATTTAAATAGTAATAATGAATAGACAGAACTTTAAAGATTCTATTTGTGTGGTTATTTTTGTTCTTCGAGCTTTATTTTTTGAGATTTCAGTACCTAAAAACACTACAAATACGGGTCATATTTTGCCAGAAATACGGCGACCTTAATATTTGGGTGAATTATGCGTAAAATGTAGTCGCGTATGCCATTAAATAATGTGAAATTAACGTACAATTTTTCCGAAAAACAATTTAGATATGGATACATATACATCTTTTTTACTTCACATCGTTAATATCTAAATTATTATTTCGATAAATTAATGTTTATTTTAATATTAATTGGATCTAGACATATTTACTTTCATTTTTTCAATAAATGATAATACAGTCAAATTTTTTAATTATGTATCTGACGAAAATATTTACCACAATTCAATATCCATTTACTGCATAATAATATTTCATTTTTAGGAAACCTAAACATTTTTAATTTGGGTGTTCCTTTTTGATTCTCCACAGTTTTTGTACATACATTTATTCCCCGACATGTTGATAGAAAAAAAAATAATATTTATGCATCTAACTTGTGAATCTAGTGAGACTCAGCGAGCTCTAGGGTTGGGCAGTGGGCAAGACTGAGCTCACAAAATACTGAGCTGGGCTGGATGGAGCTGCTCGGCGACTAGACTAGGGGGTATATAAGATACGTATACACACTGCTAGTTGATATGACTCCGCCGAATTTAAACTTTAGCTAAATGTGATCACTGAGAACATCTGTTGACGACACAAGAAACTAAATCGTCGCTCTATCTCAGGCGCTATCTGTATAGCTAATTTATCTGTGGTAAAATGTAGAGATATGTTGGTTTTCTAAATTTATATCACAATCTCAGAAGATTTTGTTAGTTGTTTGTTTTTATTGATAAATCCGAATTTGTTATATTTATTTCGAGATTTTCACTAAGCTACATTCCATTGTTAGCCCGAAAACAACGCAATAGTAAGCGATAATAAATTTTAAATAATAAAATATTGTCACGGAATTTGCCCCACTCATACCTACATCGACGACTACGGTATCGCGAAATGCTAAGATTGCCCCAATCGCCCCTACACAATTCTGTTAAACAAACAAAATGCCGTGGATCGAGACGTGACTGGAAAAATGGGGAATCGACGAGAAGGATTCGAGTCGTTCGGGAAAATGGATCTATTGATAATAGAAAATACCTGGAATATTCGTTGGGTCTATAAAAGAAGAATAAACGGCCGAGTTAGTTAGGCTTGTATTACAGTCTTGAATTAAAGTGTTTAGTTGGAGAGATCAAAGTGATTTAGATAGCGATTAATTAAATAAGTGTTTAATTGAGTTGTAATTAGTGTTCAGTAGTGTACGGAGTAGTTAATAAAGATAAGTAATTAATTAACGGATGGTTTTTCTGGCAATAGAAAAATTCGGATTAGGAAATCCGTGACAATTTGGTGTCGGAAGTGGATTTAGCTGGAAGTTTGAAGAACTTTCGGGAACCCTATGCGTAAGTGGAATTTAAGTGGAAGTTTGAAGAACTTTCTGGAACCCTGTGCGTGGGTGGAATAGACACAAGTGTGGCATATCACCGCACTCGTCGTGACTCAAGGAAGTGAACGGTGGTATTTGCGAATGACATTCTCAAACATTCTAGAACTTTGTACGGGAGTGAGACAAATACCCAAGTGTGACATATCACCGCACTCGTCGTGACTCAAGGAAGTGAACGATGATATTCGCGAAGGACAATCTAGAACATTCTAGAACTTTGTACGGGAGTGAGAGAAAGACCCAAGTGTGACATATTACCGCACCCGTCGTGACTTAAAGAAGCAAACGGTGTAATTTGCGAAAGACAATCTCGAACATTCTAGAACTTTATACCGAAGTGAGACAAAGACCCAAATGTGGCATATCCCTGCACTCGTTTCATTGCGAGGAAGGCAACGGTGATATTAGACATACATTCGTGGACATTCTAGAACTTTCCAAATAGAGTGAATGCCTGCAACTAGGTCAAGTCAATATAGATGTACAACTGGTGAAACTGTTAGAAATGATGCAGACAATGCAACAGGAAATGAAAGATCAAACGAAGACAATGCAAGAGAAATTAGAAGAACAGGGACAAACAATGCAAAAGAAATTTGAAAAACAAAGGCATAAAATTGAAGATCAGTCCCAAACAATGCAGCAGCAATTAGAAGAACAATGAAAGATCAGATACAGGCAATACAACAGGAAATGAGGGATCAGACGAAAGAAATGCAGACAAAGTTAGAAAAATTGGAAAATGCACTAGAAGAAAAATTAGAGGAGCAGTCACATAAAGTGACACAAGTAGAAGAGAAACTGTTAGCACAAAAATTGGAAATGGATAAAGAAATAAACCAGGTTAAAGAAGAGCTTAGACAGAAATTAGACAACATAAGAAAGAAAGGCGTAATAAAGTCAGAAGGACCTATTATCCGAACTCAGAAGACGAAACCACCTGAATTCGACGGTAAGGTTTCCTGGAATGTATATCTGCGTCAGTTTGAAACAGCAGCTGCAAACGAGTGGTCTGATTGCGAAAAGACTACTGCTTTAATAGTTGCTCTACGAGGGGAAGCTCTTGACGTCTTACAAGGAGTTGCTGCTGAGCAGCAGAGTAACTATGACCTTCTGAAACAACATATGGAAATGAGATATGGGGATAAGCACCTGTAGCAAGTGTACCAGGCACAATTAAAAAATCATCACCAGCAGAGTGGAGAGAATTTACAACATTTTGAGACCGATGTTCCCCGACTGGTTCGATTGGCTTATCCAACAGCCCCGTCCGAATTTGTAGATCACCTCTCCATCCAAGTTTTTATCGACGGCCTAAGAGATTGCGAAACTCAGGCACTACGACTCGCCAGACCTAAAACACTGAAGGACGCTCTTTCGCATGCACTGGAATTCGAGGCAGCAAAGATGGCATCCGGTAGACATGTTAAAGTTCGGGCCATCAGTGATAACAGCGATAGTATGACAAATGGAGACCTAATAAAGACACTAAAGGAGATTAATGATAAATTCAGCCCATCTACTAGACCAAAGAAAGAACAATCTGATAGTCGAATGAATCGCCTTCTTAAATGCTGGTACTGTGGACAGACAGGACATCTAAAAAGACAATGTAGGGCCCCGGTCACAGATCAGCAAAAGCGCGACTCCCAGACGGCAGCTGCACAGGAAAACTAGGGTCAGCCGGCTTGACGGAGCAAAAACCGGCTGCGTCCTCCTACCATGCCCCACGAGAAGAAGTTGCGTTATCACGTCTCCATGACTTTGACTCCTTGCTAATAGAAGGCATTATTTTTGGTCGTATGTTCCCTATGGTAATTGACACTGGAGCGACAAGAACTATTGGACGGCCGGATATTATTGGTGATTGGCGTATTAAAAACCCTGCCAAACGTTATGTCCTTACAACAACCAATGGACAACAATTGCCAGTCAAGGGGGAATGCGAGCTTGAAGTAGAATTAGGAGACGTCAAGTTCAAACACAGAGCCCTGGTAGCAAATATATCGGAATGTCATACTCGGACTAGATTTACTACGGGCAAAGGGGGTGAACTTAGATTTGAATGCTGGTACGCTACGGATAATGGGTGAGGAAGTAGTGCTAACGAACACCACTGATAATAACACTGTACGGAGACGACTCGTTATTAAAGAAGATGTGGTACTACCTGCTCAGACCGAAACGTTGGTTGGCACAGTTATGGAAGGGGGAAATGTCTTGTAGTGTAGGAGTGGTGGAACCCAGTAATCCGGATTTGTTCAATAAATCTTATAGTCACCGGACGTACCCTGATTAAACCTGAGAAAACGACAATAGTACGGGTAGTAAACCTGAAAACCTTTCCACAGAAAATTACAAAAGGGACTGAAGTGGGAGACTGTGAACCTGTTACCATTGTCAGAGCAGTCAAAGAAATCAGAAAAACGGAGAAGAAAGCAAATAAGACCAGTCTACCAAAAAGTCTCAGGGGCATCGTGGATAGGGCCAAGGAAAGATTAACAGAGGTGGAGGTGGAACAACTGGAAGAGCTGCTAAGTGAAAATGATGATGTGTTTGCACTTAAACCAGGCGACTTTGGGAGAACCAATGTAGTGAAGCATCGAATCGATACTGGTTCATCGTCTCCTATAAAGCAGCCCCCACGAGGACTTCCACTAGCCAAGCGAGAAGAAGTTAACAAGATGTTAAGTGAGATGCAAAACCAAGGCACCATAGAGCCATCTCAGAGTCCTTGGACTTCTTCTGTAGTCCTGGTCAAGAAGAAAGACGGCTTCACCCGATTTTGTGTGGACGACAGAAAAGTAAATGACGTCATCAAGAAAGAAAGTTACCCACTACCAAGAATTGACGATACCCTGGACACCTTGGCTGGTGCGCAAAGATTTTCCACTTTGGATTTAAAGAGTGGATATTGGCAAGTCGAGGTCAGCCCAGAAGACAAGGAAAAGACATCATTCACTACCGGAAATGTATTGTGGCAGTTCAATGTAATGCCATTTGGTCTATGTAATGCCCCTGCTACTTTTGAACGGCTGATGGAAACTGTACTTCATGGCCTGCATTGAGAGACCTGCTTGATTTACTTGGACGACGTGGTGGTGCTGGGATGCTCTTTCCAGGAGCACCTGAAGAACGTGTCCGAAGTGTTCAAGAAGTTGAAACCAGCGAACCTGAAGTTGAACCCAAAGAAGTGCAGTCTGTTCCAAAAGGAGGTTAAATACCTAGGCCACATTATTACTCCAAACGGTGTGAATACAGACCCGGAGAAGACAGAGTGCATAAAGAACTGGCCGATTCCTAAAGACAAACATCAAGTTCGAAGTTTTCTCGGTCTATGCACATACTACCGACGGTTTGTCCACGGATTCTCTGAATTTGCCAAGCCTCTCCATAAACTGACAGACGAGAACATCCCGTTCGAATGGACTCCGAGATGCCAGCAAGCCTTTGAGACGCTGAAAGAAGCTCTCTGCACTACTCCGATTTTGACATACCCAATACCTGGACAGCCATTTAAAGTGGACACGGACCCAAGTAACATTGGAATTGGCGGAGTTCTTTTCCAAGTACAAGATGGCCAAGAGCGAGTAGTGGGCTACTTCAGAAGAGTCCTATCAAAAGCCGAAAAGAACTATTGTGTGACTCGGAAAGAATTACTTGCCATCGTCAAGAGCCTAGAACACTTTCATAAATATCTGTATGGCCAAGAATTTCTCCTAAGAACGGATCACGCTTCCCTTAAATGGCTGCTACAGTTTAAAAACCCTGAAGGACAGATGGCCAGATGGTTGGAACGGCTGCAAGAATATCACTTTGTTGTTGAACATCGAGCCGGCAGGAAACATGGGAATTCAGATGCCCTTTTTATGAGACCCTGTCCGACTCTACTACTGGCAAGCAATGAAACGCCAAATAAATACTCACGTTCGGCATTGCCTTATCTGTGCTGCTACTAAAAGAGGAGGGGCACTTCAGCCAGCCGCGCCTCTTCGACCTCGACCTCCAAAACGACCATGGTAGGTGATTAGCATAGATATTATGGGACCATATTATAAGACCAGACAAAAGAATAGATTTCTGATTGTAGCAACCGATTTATGCACCAAATGTTGGTTTTTCAAATTTATATAACAAACTCAAAAGATTTTGTATGCCATTTGTTTTTATTGATAAATCCGAATTTGTTATATTAATTTCGAGATTTTCACTGAGCTACATTCCAATGTTAGCCCGAAAACAACGCAATACTAAGCGATAAAAAATTTGAAATAAAATATTCAGTAGGTATGTTATATAACAGGACGATTTCGTCAAATTTAGAGAATTCCGAATTTCATGCAGTGAGTGAGCTGAATGCAAATAATGTGCAGCATATCGAAAACAAAGTCCTAATCGAATTTTCACAAGGATGACAAAAATTTATCAAGCTTACGTTTTTTATAAAAGCAACAGAGTTATTAATAGAAACCTAATTGTAATCCTGAATCCCCATATACTATCAAAAAGGAGCGGCGAAATGGAACAAGTCTCATTATTAAAGCTGTCAAGTTTGGAGCACATGGACAGCCTGATGTGAGATTCAACTATCGCTTTCTAAAAAGAGCATTGGATTAACCATCGAGCAATACTCTAATCACTATATATCTAATCTGTGTGTCGAGTCGAGTAAGGGGTTGTCTGTATTATGTAGGAAAAAATATGTAAAACCTACTCTAAATAATTATAGATCTAACTTTTGTCTGTAATAGTTGTAGATATCGGTTAGTATAGTCCTTCGTGTATGTATTTAAATTTATAATTAGGTCTTGCGTTGCGTATATTGTCTAAGTCTCTGGTCAGTTGTGTCGTCTGTATTCTGTTAGTAAAAAAATTGCGGGCTATTCCCTTTACATAGTTCTTATCTATACTGCAAAATGTGCATGATTTATGAAACACACGTAGGTAAAATATACATGGTGTGTTTTTAAATTACATAGATTTAAAAGATTTTAATAGTCCGTTGTTTTTTTTTAATTAAAATTAATGCTCCGCAGCTAAAATGTCAGAAGAAGATTGGAATAGCTGATAACCTTAATAGCAACAAAGTTATTAATAGAAACCTATTTTTTATATTTTATAATGCTTATACAATAATGGTCATATCTGGGTTGACGAAAATTCTCATGAAATCATTGATGTCCATCGCCAATAATAGTTTCTCTAAATATACCTATGGGTTAAAGAGAATTTTATTGGTCGATTTAGTCTTCATTAAAGGACACAGTGTAAATAATAATGCAAATTAAAAGACGATATGTCTCTTGCTCTAAATGACGTATCTTTAAACAACTGTCAAGAAATGTTGTTTATGCACACAGATTGTCTGCTAATTTTAATCGTATTGACGTACTGTAAGACATTATTTAGATGTGACATTGCTTTGATCTGTTCGATTATTAGACCTAAATTCACTTAGCAAAATATGTTTGGATAGAAGGGAGAACTAAAATGTTTTAGACAGTACAATCTACGAATCATAGACATTTTGCATACCTTCTTTTTAAGCCGTTGCTTTTTAATTTAAATGTTTTTTTTTAATAATAATAGTCCTTGTTGTTCTTGGGCTAGACTCTTTAGAAATTAGGTAGGGCATTGCAAAAACAGTTTTTGAACTTCTGAGTAGAAATTTCATTCATCTTAATTGGTGAGTGAAACTACTAGGAACTAATGTTAAAAGTTTCAAAGAGTGTCATTATTATTGCAAACGATTGTACATATATTTTTCGAAAAACAAATATAAAAGAACAAAAACTGTAAGTCAGATAAATACTTCATGAAAATAAGTTAAAAAATCTCATTAATTCCATTGAAACAGCCAAATAAATGTTTAAGTGGGAAATGTGTGTTATGTATAATAATAAAAAATCAAATACATTTCTTAAGAGTTTTTTATGCAAAAAGTAAAAATTTATTGCTCGCGACGTGCAATTTGAGTGTACTAAACACTTTTGTACGAGTGGCATACAATATTTTTTCTATGTTCACGCAAAAACCAAAAAATGTTTTGTAATTCAGTTATTGATATTCAAAGAAAACTAAATTTTATTTTTAATAAATTGCATTTTCTAGTAATTTCTGAATCCAGTATGTATAAATATGATTGAAAATAATGAATTACTTAAAACGTAACACAATCTCAATGGATTAAATATGACGTCGATTTGAATTTGATTGCACTAGTCCAATAAAGAACCAGTTTTTCCTTTACATATAGTTCAATAGAGTTTTGTTTTTTACTTGAACGTAGTAGAAAATATTTAATGACAAAATAAATCGTCAATATAATGAAAATGAATCGGTATTACAGATAAACAGTTAAAAGTTTAAGTAATGTGTAATAATGAGTTTACACAGTGCAGGAAATTATCATGAATAAAAATGATTGATGAGTAGCTACTTATGTATAAAATTAATTATGAACACCTGAACTAAATATAGAATTGAATTTAGCGCAAAGTTAAAAATGTATAGTTTCTCTATAAGCACAGCATAGTCTCCCTATACTGTGCTATAAGTATATGCAAAGTTCATATATACCAATCTATCCAATGTATAAACACAGCATAGATCTATGCTGTAGTATAAATCTACAATCCAGTGTAAGCCCGCCATCTGTGTAAAATAAACTAAAGTTTAAGCCGCTGCATATATTCTAGATGGCAGGCGAATTAATTTTCTGGGTTTCAATCATTCATAAACAGAATGTGTACAGCATGAATGGAGTCGTTCACTGCCCACTCCGAGCCACCGCTCTCTATCCAAATTGACAGTTTGATACGCGGTGTCCAGTTTAAGTGTTATAAGGTGCGCCCGATAAGTTTAACATAAACTTAATTAAATATTTTATTGAATAGTGATAATGGTTTCACATGGATTTCGCTGTATTGTTGGTTGTAAAGGTAAAGTGCAGAATTATAATGTTTAATATTTTATTTGCCATAACGCCAGAGTGGTAAAATAAATAAATTTATTAAAGATAAAAATAATATAATATTATATCAATAATTGTAACAAACTGAAACGATAACAGTTTTCAATCGGTGCACTGAATATTTCAAATAGGATTATTTCGAAAACTGTTAATCCTAACGACTTCAACAAGGTATACCTTTTTTTAGATACAACAGGTAGGAGAATCGATTGTTTTAATAGATAGATGGATACACTAAACAGCAAAAAAGTTATGCCATTTAAAAGAAACATGCTGTGCCATAAGGGGACCCTCTACTATTGACGTCAAAATTAGTTAAAAATTCTTATTTGTCGTGCCAAAAAACATAATTGTGCCAATTTTTTAATACTCCGACAGGTTTCAAAGTTATTGAGATATTTCAAAATAAAATTCTAGCATTGAACACCGTGTATTTTTTAAACTAGCAACATTCGGATAAGGCATATTTGGCTCAATCGTCATATTTTGGTGTGTAGTATCTCCAGTTCAGAGATTTCCCATTTTTAATGAATCACCCTGTATATGTATAGAGGGGTAAGAAAAAACTGATGTTGTCTTCATCTCCGTTACTATTCGAGTCACGAAAAAGTGGAAGAAGAAAACTTATGATTTAATTATGATTATTTAACTGACAAAAATAATGCAGTGTCAACCAGGGTAATTAAAGCTTTTAAAATAATTTCAGAACATCGATTCGCGTAAACTGCGAAAATTCAAATATTGAAGGTATTATTACGGACACTATAAAAAAACAAGCAAAATTTAGATATTGTACCCTCAGAATACATATTTTTCAGTTACTTAAGTACTTACCTATCAATAACGGAAAAAATGAGACAGAGGTTCAAAAACTGTTTTAAGGGAGTGTCATTATTATTGCAAAAGCATGTACATAAAATTGTATACAAAATATTTCAGGTAAGTAAATATTGTGCTTTACAAAAAATGTACCTATGTTTTATTATTTTCTCGATAAAAAATGTTATTGACCAACCATACCTTCCTAACTATTTATTGTCATTTATAAACAAAAAGAATTAAATGGAAAGGCCTAACATCATAATGAAAAAATAATGAATTTTTGCACATGATGGAATTTCTATTAAGAATTCATTTTCAAATAATATTGTACTGATGGGAATACCGTTTTTAGTTTTTGAAAATAGGTAATTGAATATAAGTAGGTATATATTTTTCCTCTTTGAGCAGTGGTTTCAGAACACACTGTACTTATGCACGAGACATTAAATCGAAAATTATTATGTAGGTCTCAACATATTATATGCATGTCATTCAAACTATTCGACAACATCAAAAAAAAACTTAAAGAAGAGAGAAACTAATCCAAACACTTGAGAACCCCACAAATGGAATAAAAAATAATATTAGGTACCTATCAATTCAAATTGGATGCGGGCCCTAAATTGATTACTATTTAAAGTAATATTGTCTGAAGCTATTTATTTGTGGCATAATTTTAGTTTTTCTTTAGTTTTATTGGGTTTTTACCACACTTCTGAAAAAATAATAAAGATTAATTAAATTAGCCCTTGCGCCAAATGGAACAGTCAAGGGTTATTTTTGAAACTACGTTTGCGCGATAGTGATGTGATTTTTGTTATTTTTTACTTATCTGCTTTTTTCAGTGTGAGATTTTTTGGTTAGGCAAACGTAGTTTCAAAAATAACCCTTGACTGTTCCGTTTGGCGCAAAAGCTTATTTAATTAATCTTTATTATTTTTTCAGAAGTGTGGCAAAAACAAAAATATTTTGATTAATACTTATGTTTAAAATTATGTATGAAAACTTGAGTACTGAACTTGGCGAAAATGTAAAAAAGTGCAATTTTTGTAGCAGTATATGGTGGATAATAGAGCAACTAACATTACATACTATTTCTATAGGCCCTTCCTCTATTATTGTCAACAAATATAGGGTAGAGTTGGGCATTATGGGCATAGTAGGTAATATGAGCACATTACAAATGGACCTGATAGAATTAAACGGTGGCGACATCTGTCATCTAACAAAAGAATTAGTCATTTTTAGTTCCCGTTCAAACCGGTAGAGAACATCTATGAGACCATAGGCGACTATTTCACAGCTTCTTGTCACCAGATGAGTTAGGCGCATTTTATTAAATGTTTTGCTTTTAATTTCTAAGACAACCAAGTGAAGTATAGCCGGAATTATAAGCTTATACTCGCGTCAAGGATTCAGACGTCTTAGGTCACGGCTGACGTTACACATTTGTTTTTATTGGCAACGTAATTTTCGATATTTGGTCGCGTTAAAAACAATCATTATTTGCAATTTAGTGCAATATATAATGCAAACTTTTAGTGCAGTATATAGTTTTATTACTATCAGTTGCAGTTTCTTAAATATTTTAATGAAAATATAATGAATTATTCATTTGTTCGTATGAGGTAAGTCGTCTGAATTCTTGTCGCGACTATAGATGACTTTTATGTGACAATCAGATACTGCAGCTCCTGTTACTAAGGCAAGTTTCCATTGTTTCAAGCATGTTGATTTTATAACCTCTTTCTTATGAAAAACTGTCATTGAGTGTAATATGAGCATAGAACTGCTCATATTGCCAGCAATATGCTCATATTGCACTTATTTAAAAATTCACTTGATTTTATAGATTAAGACCCAAATATGCCAAGAAAACGTTCCCAATGGTTAGAAATGGAAATGAAAAATGCAATAAAAGCAGTGCTGGAAGAAGATGTTTCACAGAAGAAAGCCGCTAAACCGTTTAATGTTCCACGACAGACCTTAAGACGGTATTTACAAAAGGCTCAAGCAGCTGAAACTTTCAATTTGAAAGAGAAACTAGGCAGAAAGCCTCTATTGACAGTGCAACAGGAGAAAGAATTAGTTGATGTCCTATTAGATATGGAAAACAAACTTTTTGGCGTCTCTATTGCAGATGTAAAAAACACGTCTTTAACTACTGTAAAATGAATAGAATCGAAAACCCATTCAATTAAAATAAGGGCTAAGCTGGAAAGGACTGGTTTCGAGACTTTTTAAAAAGAAATCCCACGCTGTCTGTACGTAAACCAGAAGCTGTATCAATTCAAAGAGCTATAGGATTTAACAAATCTAAAGTAAACATTTTTTTCGATAACTTGAAAAAACTATTATATTCTGAAAAGGGTGCAATATTGATACCACCAGAGAATATCTACAACATGGATGAATCAGGTTATACTACAGTACATAGACCTGGCAAAGTACTCGCTATGAAAGGAAAGAAGTCAGTAGGAGCCATGGCGAGTTGCGAAAAAGGAAAAAATGTCACAGTGGTTTGTTGCGTGAGTGCAGTGGGATATTATATTCCACCGATGTTTATCTTTCCGAGGGTGAGGCTTCGACCGGACTTTATGGATAGAAGTCCCGTTGATGCCATTGCTGCTGCGACACCATCAGGCTGGATCAACGAGGAAGTTTTGGCAAAATGGTTTGACCATTTTTTAAGAATTGTTAGCCCAGAAGCACGATCAGAGCCAGTTCTCTTAATACTAGATGACCATACTTCACACACAAAAAATCTAACTGTAATTGAAAAGGCGAGAAGTAATAATGTTATTCTACTGTCATTGCCGTCCCACTGTACTCACAGGCTTCAACCCCTTGATGTGGCCGTCTTCAAAAGCATTAACATATTCTATGATCAAGCGGTTTCTACGTGGATGACGCAGCATCCTGGAAGAACGGTGACAGAGAAAGAAATAAACGAGATTTTTAAAACGGCATATGAAAAAGGAGCAACTATAAAAAATGCAGCATCTGGTTTTGCAAAGTGTGGAATATTTCCATTCAATCCAGAAATCTTCAGTGATGAAGATTTTGTGGCAGCAGACAACGTGAGTCGCAATATCGAGACACAATCGCTAGGAATAGTTGAAGATCATCCTGAAGAAAACTTTGAAAGGGAAGATAATGATTTTAGTCAGCTGCCGGAAAATTCTGAACAATTTGAGACTACAAAAACCACTGACAATTATGCACATTTGGAAAAAACACCAGAACCAGAAATTGTTACATCTTCGATTGCCGATGATAAGTGCTCTGTAAGTTTTACAGAGCTTATATCCATCCCTGTTGAAAAAAAACCGCTGGGCAAAGAAAACGTAAAGTAGCCCATTCTGAAGTTCTTACTGGAACGCCATATAAACATGAACTGGAACAGGCAATCGAAAAAAGCATAAACCAATACCTAAACGAAGGGAACTAGTCAATAATCAACAAACCAAAGAATCTGGCCTGAAGAGGGGTAGGAAGATTTTGAGTGAACAGAATCAAAACACTGATGACGCAGCATGCATTTTTTGTCAGGAAATGTTTTCTGTTACTGGAGGAACTTGGATTCGTTGCATGTTATGTTGGAAATGGGCACACACTGAATGTGCAGGTGTCAATAAAAAAACTAAAATTTATACTTGTCATTTCTGTCAGTAGATATTAAATTATATATATCTTTAGTACATACATACATATGTATTAACGACAAATATAAACTATGAAACGTTCATTTTTCCGTTTATACAATTCAACGGTGCTCATATTTCACGACAGTGTGGATAATATGGGCAGATTTAATGATTATTTGATATACAGTAATTTCAAAATTTATACGCACTTTCGAATAAAAGTCGTTTCTTGTAAGTATGAATATCTACTGGCATTGTACAGTCTTTATAATAATGTAAAACTTCAAGTAGAACAGATTATAGCCACATTTTCTTAAGGTGCTCATAATACCCGAATTTACCCTATTTTATAGTTATTTCAATATGTATTTTTACAGTTCATTATTTAAAAACATATTTTGTTTAATTATTTTTTATTACCTATATAATACACATTGTCAATTTTTTTATATTTGAAGTAAGAACTAAAATCATTAAAACAATTCAAGTTGCCAACTCCATGGAATACTTGTTTAACTTACACCATACCCAATACGATTTTTCGTGTTAGTTTTTCGAAAAATATAACTTTTAAACAGATAGCAGAAATTCAGAAATATACAATAATTGTATATTTGTATTGACGATAAAAATATTTGCGTATGTCCATGGGAAAACAATTATAGCCAGGTATTGCAAATTGAATTGATTTAGGTTTAGTTCCATTTAAGGATAATTATTTCAATTATTTTATGCCTGCTTTTTTGTTTCTCTGTAGCAAACAATTTCAAGATATATTTTATATCTTCATATTTTATTTACAATGTCTCTCTTTCCTCCATGGATTTCCCACCTAACTTGTACCACCTTGTATAAAGCTATTTTTATTTGTGGATACGTGAAACCACCATGGAGCGTTATATTCAAAGGCAGCATATTCGATCAAAAATAAACCAAATTCGCACTAGAAGTCTTGATTAAATTGGTCTCCTACGCGCGTGGACGGCACCCGATGATTTCTGCAGGACTGCAGCGAGAGCGCATGCCCGGGCTGCAGGATCCAGAATCCGGAGGCTTCTTCCGAATTACCCCGGAGTTGACTTGCTAGTCCTTGTGTACAACACAACCATAATATCGACAAATTGGTGCTACTAAATATAAAACAATATTATAAATAATTTATATACTTAAATTATATAATCTGTAATAAAAACACATAATATATACATTTATATATAAATATAGATTTATATAAAACGGACCATATTTATAAATTAAAACAAATTAAACATAAATTTAGTACTAAATAATAAAATACTGTTACCTAACTAACATTTATATAAAAAGTTACGAATCAAAATATAATTAAAAAATAAAGAAGGTTGTACGTTTGTATTCCTATGCCAGAAAGAAAAATATTACGTAAGTTTCAGTCCACTAGTAGTTTCTCATAGAAACAGGTACTGTAGACTAAAATTTTCCTTTTCATGTTTGTAATTATTTTTCATAAACATATTGTGGGACCAAGAAGTGAAAGATGTTCTGTAAACAAATATTCTAAATTAGGTATAGTAATGTCGCTAACAATTATGTTAAATAATTGTGTAATACTTTCTAGACTCTTATAATTTTTATTAAGGTGAGTAAAATATATTCATTTATGAAATTTGTTATACTTCATTGCTTTTTTATTTCTATAAATTTAAGATGCATATATGGAAACAAAAACATGATTGGGAAAGAAAATATTTTTGCTAGTAACATTTTAGATCTCATGTAATAACTATATACCTACTTACATTAAACAGAATTAAAATCCTTTCTCTACCTACCACTCAAAATAAATACAGTTTTGTTAACTTAATAAGTTTTACAAATTATTGAAAATTTGACAGAGCAAAACAGACTTCATATCGAATATGTTAGATCTTATATTTTAGACTCCAGATACCTGAAATGGTGTATGATTTTTGTTGTTGTTTTTTTGTAGATGTGCTACAATTTGACGTAAATCGCCTAACCCAATTTTAAGACAACCACTATTTTTTCTAGAATTTAAAAAGCACAAAAGCTTATATAATTATTATTTATTTAAACAATCTGAAATCTTTTGATATTCTATTATTATTGCATGGTTTTGGGAAGAAAAAATCTGAATGTTTCAATTAAATACAGTTTATTAGAATTATAAATAGATACTAAAATATTTAAATACAAATCGTGTACATAATTATTTTTTGTTAATTAAATATGCTTTTTTAATAGCTTTTGTTACTGTTACTTTAACATAATTGTATTTAGCTAATTCAAAATTAACTTAAAAAATGTTCGTTAAACTATCATTGAATGTTCTTTAATATTAAATAAATAAAAAATATTCTATTCAAATAGTAGTAGGTACTAGTTAAAAAACATACCTGAACATATTAAAATAATTAAATAATACCATAACCTATCAAAGGGAATACTTGTTTCAGATATCTACTAATGTTAGGCGGCCACAAAAAGAAATTTTTAAAACGAATAGTTGTTCTCAGTTGGGATTAATTTGCTTGATGATCTTTTTTTACAAGTAATGTAGCTGCTAGAAAAGTTCACCGTATTATTTCATGGTACGTAAGTATTTTTTCATTGTGTTATTTGAATAGATTATTTTTTATTTCAGATCATTTCCTATTCATGAACAGCTTGTCATGAAGTTATTCCTTTAAAATAAATAATACATTTGATGTGAACGTTATATTTTATTAGAAACGATTTAAATTCGCTTTAGTCTTTAATATAAAATAATAAGAACTCATAATACATATTTGATTAATACAACAATTACTTTATTTGACTGTCCTTTGTTATTAATACATTATAATGGGAACTTCAGTAAAGGTATAAAAAAATTAAAATTATTAAACTGTATGTATTTCCATCACATGAGATAAAGACTATGTTTCGTTTTTTTTATTATAAAACCATCTTCAGATCTATAACTAGAACCTACTGTGATCATAATAGCTATATTTGATTAATAACAAATTACAAACATAAATGATTTTAAACTATTAAACATTTAATAACTGAACTATTTAAGGCTTCACAAATATCGAGAATTATCTGAAGTTATTTTCAAGGATAATAATGTTTTAGGTACTGAAAATGACAGTATCTATTTTTTAAATTAAATTGTGAATATAAATATTCTTACATACAGAAAAGAAGAAATAATTATAGCGATACTTATAGAAAATAACAACAAAGTCCAGTTTTCATTTTTTAAGAATAAATACAGGTTTGCCATTGAACAAAGGCATATGTTACAAAAGCTTGTTAAAACTTATTTTATTTCAGCAACATTTACCTAAATAGTAAGAACTAATTAACGGAACATTAAGAATTGTATGTTTATGCTGATCTTTATTCTATGTACAGGGTGTTCGGCATAATAATCGACAGGTGCATGTAGATAATGCCAAAATATTGTGATTTAACCAAACATATCTATATACAAAGTTGCACACAGGCGGAGTTACAGGCCTTCAAAATGGGGTCAAATATTAATATCTCTGAATTACTTTATTCTGGAATAACTAAATTTGGTACATGATGAGGTTTATTATTGGTCTTCTTTAACTATGTCAGCGCTAAAATTATACCAAACTTTATTTTCCATTTATCGAATTTAAAAAGAATAATAATATCCCGCACAGAATTTAATTTACTCTTTTTACTATTGTTAAATTTTAAAAAACTTTAAGCTTTTCAAGAAAAAATAGATTAATTAAAACAAGATTTTAATAGTGTTTATTAGAAGAAATGAAAACGTCAATAGTAGGCTTTGTCTTTAAAATTTGACAGTTAGTAATAAAACTATTTTATTTATGCTACTGTTTGTTGTTGAAAACGGTTGGAAAATTTGAACAAATTGACGTCTTATTTGTGCTAGATTTCTGTGAAGGATGCTGATGCTGTAAAGAAGTGTGGAAGAATATCGTAGTAGATTTCCAAATAGAGTTAACAAGAGTAAAATAGTGTTTTAAATTCAATTCTCGCGGGATATTATCATTCTTTTTAAATTCGATCAGTGGACAAAAAGTTGACTCACTCTCAATGAATACTTTGTAATGTTTCAATTTACTTGAACTCATAGTCAAAGAAGATCAATAATACACCTAAATCATATACCAAATTTGGTTATTCCAAGCTAAAGTAATTCAGATATAATTTTTTTGAAATATTTGGCCCCACTGAAAGCCTGTGTGCAACTTTTTATGTAGGTATGTTTGGTTAGAATTGCAATATTTTGGGATTCCTAGATGCACCTGCTCTATGTCGGTTCTTACGCGGAACACCCTGTATATGTGTGTTTTTTGTGACACTCTGCAATTTTAATTTTGAGTGATTTTAACGATTGCTTTTTTTTCAAATAGATTTTTGAAAGTGCGTTGAAAACATATTCTAATCATTTTTTATAATTAAATGCGATCAATAATAATTATTAACACTTTTTTTAAAGGAAATATTCCAAGGATTTTTACTCAGACTGATCTGACATAAACCAAAGTTGTTTTTTTTGTTAGTTCTCTATATTATATATACATATATTTTAAATTATTTGCTCTGTGTATGAATACGAAAATTCAATATAGCACAACTTTTGAATAGGTTGGAGATACTCATATCTTGTTCAATTTCCTTCAACTAATGAGTTTTTCCAGGTTCCCTAATTTCCGTGGAGAATGACTTTTTATCAACTGATTTTTTAATGGGATATTTATGTATAATGTACCTGTCACTCGCCCTCTGGTACATTTTTGAGCTTCCAAGCTAAGTATTGTTTCCGTGTGTTATTCATATCTTCCAGATTTCGTAATGTTTTTATTGAAATATCAATTCCTTCCATTCTTCTAAAAAATGCAACTACGTTTGCAATTAAATTAAAACAAGTATAGATTACACGATAGGGTAAAAGACAAGTAATATTTTTCGCAAAATAGTTATGCATGTAAATAATTTAATCAATGGTCATTATTAAGCTGTAGTTTATTTATTAAGAAATTAATGCAATGGGAAATTTAAGTTCTATTTTTTTAATGTCTCTTGCATGAATTGCGTCAATGTGTTCGGCGGCTAAAGAAGGAAACTCACTAGGCCGTCGTGGTCTAGTCTAGAGAGTAGAGATGCCACCTATCCTTACTTTAGACACTGTGTCCTTCCATCCTTTCTTTAACTAGAAATGTCCTTACTTAGTAGAAGTTGTTCAATTCCTATTAAAATGCAATAATGAGGACACAAAGATATGAAATATCTAAAAAATTTGTTTAAATACAATGACAAAAAATACAACTTAGTACCCCCTCCCGCTAACTGACGAAACGAATGTCTACTTGAGAATATAAGAATGTCCCTACTTGGTAATCTAAACCCTAGTATAGACATATCATGCTAGTCTTTCGTGTGTGATTTGATTTTTAGGTGGTATTTCTTTTGAGACCCTTTAGGACGGTATTGCTTATAACTTATTGATTATTGATTTGGTGGCATTGATTGATTTAGTATTGATTATTTGATATTATTATTATTATTGATTATGAAGTTTTATGAAACCTTAATACAAGGTGTTTCATAAGTAATGAGTCACAGACTATCTAACATATTAAGAATACACTTACACATAAATATTCGTCGGGGCTAATGTTAATCTTAACTGAAATACAGGGTGTTGAAGTAAAATATTTATTTGATAAAACTTCTTATATAACTTTTATAGTTATTGTCGTATCGATTTTAAATTTGGCGCCGATAGGTTTTTGGGGGTGTTAAATTTATATGTCTTCACTTTTGAGCTGTTTTGTTGGGGCAGCACAAAATGTATCTATAATGAGATAATTTGCTATAGGGAACTTATTTTTATCTACACTAGACACTAGAACATTAATTTTAATAAAATACAATAATTTGCACTTTTGTAATTTTTATCAATTGAGCAGCGAAAGAGATAAACTACAACCCAACGACCGAAAATCTAAAGAGTGACAAATCAATTTGACGGCGATCAGATATAAAAAATATACAAAAATGACAAAAATAATTGCATTAATAATAGAAAGTGATTAATTCACAACACAGAGACGAGTACGGAAGGTAAATGTTGCATGGTTCCCTAAGCGTGTCACTTGAGAAGGGATCAAAGCACACAAGTTGACGCCGAGTGAAGCTAGCACATTAACAGTTTACTTTAAATGCCCCCCCTGTGCCTTCTCCCCACAAATTAGAATGCCGTCCTGTTGGACGACGATGGCCCACCACCACTCACTTACTCCTACCTGGTGCGTACTCCACGAATCACAGTTATCACTTAAGCCTTGTCTTCATGGATGCGAAATTCACGGATTTTTGTACGAATTTTGCAATTTCTGTTTTAATTAGTTATGGCGAGAAAATCTCAACTTTTGACAAATTTTGTAAAACACTACAAATATTATTATGTGGTGTTAATAAATTTGTTTTGAGCTCCTGACAATCTACCATGGCAGTTTAATGATGAAAATGATAAATATTATAGCTGACAAAATTCGTTACAAGTAGAGATTTTCCCACCATTAAATAAATCGCGCAAATGTTCGTCAATTTCGCATCCAAAACGACCAAAGGCTTTAGAATACATTGTACTATGGACATACACGGTGTTAAAAAAAGAGTGTAAAATATTTCAGGAGGTAATAGTGAATCAAAATAAGCAGAAAAGTTTTAATAAACAAGGGTCCGCAAAGTAACGGTTGCGGAGATATGGATCACTATTCGTTTTTCAAACATTTTATTATATGTATTAGAAATAAACCGATAAAGGAAGCTTTTAACAAACAAAAAACAAAGTTACAGAAGATGTTCAAAGTGCCCTCCGTCCATTTCCAAGCAGGCACGACATCTTTGTCTCAACAATATTGAACTCTTCACACACCTTCACACCCTCCTTGGTTTGGATTTCTTGACACTTTTGATTAATCCGTAACTGCAGCTCTTCCAGGCTATTTACAGGAGTACAATGTCTTCAAATACTCCCAAACAAAGAAATCTAGAGGGTTCAGATCAGGCGATCTTGGAGGCTATAAAACAGGTTCGGCTCTTCCTACCCATCTATGTGGAAAAGTTTGGTGTAAATGCTCTCTAACGGCCATGGAAAAATGAGCTGGAGTACCATCATGCTGGAACCACATTTGTTGCCTCTGATTCAAAGGAATGTCTTCCAAAAACTCATACAGTGTGTTCTGCAGAAAGTTGAGGTAAGCAGCGCCTGTTAATTGGTTTGGTAAAACAACAAGAACTAGAAACCTGTCACCTACAATACCCATCCAAATGTTTAATGAAAAACGTGCCTGATGTCCAGATTCTATTCTATTCTATTCTATTCTATTCTATTTTACTCTACTCTACTCTACTCTACTCTACTCTACTCTACTCTACTCTACTCTACTCTACTCTACTATACTCTACTCTACTCTACTCTACTCTACTCTACTCTAGTCTATCTAGTCTACTCTACTCTATCTAGTCTACTCTACTCTACTCGACCACTCCACTCCACTCCACTCCACTCCACTCCACTCCACTCCACTCCACTCCACTCCACTCCACTCCACTCCACTCCACTCCACTCCACTCCACTCCACTCCACTCCACTCCACTCCACTCCACTCCACTCCACTCCACTCCACTCCACTCCACTCCACTCCACTCCACTCCACTCCACTCCACTCCACTCCACTCCACTCCACTCCACTCCACTCCACTCCACTCCACTCCACTCCACTCCACTCCACTCCACTCCACTCCACTCCACTCCACTCCACTCCACTCCACTCCACTCCACTCCACTCCACTCCACTCCACTCCACTCCACTCCACTCCACTCCACTCCACTCCACTCCACTCCACTCCACTCCACTCCACTCCACTCCACTCCACTCCACTCCACTCCACTCCACTCCACTCCACTCCACTCCACTCCACTCCACTCCACTCCACTCCACTCCACTCCACTCCACTCCACTCCACTCCACTCCACTCCACTCCACTCCACTCCACTCCACTCCACTCCACTCCACTCCACTCCACTCCACTCCACTCCACTCCACTCCACTCCACTCCACTCCACTCCACTCCACTCCACTCCACTCCACTCCACTCCACTCCACTCCACTCCACTCCACTCCACTCCACTCCACTCCACTCCACTCCACTCCACTCCACTCCACTCCACTCCACTCCACTCCACTCCACTCCACTCCACTCCACTCTACTCTATTCTATTCTATTCTATGCTACCCTACCCAACCCGACCCGACCCTACCCTACCCGACCCTACCCTACCCTACCCTACCCTACCCTACTCTAGTCTAGTCTATTCTATTCTATCTATTAGAGCAAATATGCGTATTGTGAAAATTAAACACTCCATTTCTTGTGAACCCGGCCTCATCAGTAAAAAGAATATTTGCAAGAAAACGGGGTCTTCAGCATCATGACGTAGAAATCAGCGACAAAAAACCATACGTGCTTGAGGATCATTTATTGGATTTAAGGCCTGTACTCGTTGCTCATGGTATGGATAAAGCAGTTGCTTGTGAAGGATTCCCAAACAAGAGGACCACTAATTCCTACCTCGGCTGATATTCTCCGCACACTTGTACCTGGATTCTGCTCTACCAGTGCTAGAATTTTTTCTTCTGCTCTAGGAGTGGATACCGACCTTGGTCTTCCGGATAAATGGCACTGTTTTCTCAAGGAACCGGTATCACGCAATCTTTGGTGAATTCTTCCAAACATGCGTTGTGAAGGAATCTGGCGATTTGGATAAGAGTCAACATAAAGACGTCGCGCTTCGGTTGCGTTTCCATTAGCACGACCATACATGAAATGCATGTCTGTTAATTCTGCGTCAGAATAACCAGCCATAGCGAAAGAAAAATTGTGCACTGAGAACAACTGTCAAATACGTACTGTTTATTTCACTAAATATCAACCAACTAATAGAAAATACACAACATTTTTGCAAAATAAAAAAGGGGCAACCGTTACATTGCGGAGCCATGTTTATTGAGACTTTTCTGCTTATTTTGGTTCATACTATTAACTCCTTAAATATTTTACACTCTTTTTTAACACCTTGTATACAAACTATTCACTATTGGTTATTAGCACTGTCACACATTATACTTATATCATATCGTACATGACCTTCATGTATCCATGTTTCGTCAAAAGTTAACATTTTCTTCGATCCAGATTCCGACTTTTTAAAATTTATTTTAAATAGTTTCTTCGCCATATCACTATTTCGTCTCTCTATCAGTATATTTTTTTTCGATTTCATTTATAGAAATTCACATACCATAATTCATATCCCATGCATAATTCGCAAAAGTACCCTTCTATATATTCTAGGTAAAGTTTCATCTTGTAAGATACACTTAACAACCCAATTTTTTTTTATCGAAAACTCATTTTTAAAATACTATCTTCCTTCCGCAAGTTTCTACTATTTTCCGTTTCGCAATTGTACTTATTTACCACTCTTTTTTGCACTATACATATATGCTACTCAAGTACATTCTTGTTAATGAACTACATGTTTCAACATCACTTACACTCATATTTTGACCTCGCGTTCTAAACCCTTCATACATGTCATCATCGATATTTCTCACTTGTTAGATTAGGGCATTTACGATTTTAAGAAGATGGTGTAGCGCTTGAATTATTCTCCATTCTTAAGAACAGAAAATCACCAATAAATCAATTACATTCATAATTAAATTAGCGAAAAGATGTACCCAAAATGTTGCCCTCTCGAATGATATATCCGCCCATGATAGCGCTGGAAATAGAAAAGGTAGACCCGTCAATTTGTCACAGCCAATAGAAGGCTGCGGTGCATGCGTATTTACTGCAGCAGAAGCTGTGTATACCCGATTACTCTTAGATATATGCGGCACGCGGTTTTATAGGAATAATATACGGGATGCATGCATGTTTCTTTGTGTTTACTGACGACTGCTATAAATTGTGTTCGGGTTTATAATATGAGTCACTGTTTAGATTTTCTGCGGTTGAGTTGTAAGTACCTACATGTTATCTTATTTGCACAAGAATTAAAATAATATTAATGACATAAAATGTCAGTTTGTATCAAGTTATTGTAGTTTTTTCTGTTTTTGAAAAGACCGATCATATCATAGGTGTGGGTTTCCACAAGGTATAACAGTTTTTCCTGAAAAAGTTCAAATTATTATATTTCTAAAGATTCTATGGTTTAGTACAGGGGTGGCCAAGCTCCTTGATAGTCTGAGCCATTTTTTAAAATTTGAAATTTTTGGCGAGCCGCAATTAAATAGGTATTTAAAAAGTATGCAAAAATAGTTATTTATGCAGCAAGTACAAAAGGTAAGTGAAGCACTTTTTGTACGAGTTCCATACAATATTTTTTCTACGTCATGCAAAAATCAAAAAAATGTTTTATTTAGATGACACAAGTCTAGGAAAATATGACGTCGATTTGAACGTTTATATTTGTCATGATGACAAAATGCTGTAGTAGAATGACATATGAATGCAATAAACATTTTATTGCACTAGTGCAATAAAGAACCATTTTTTCCACTAAATATAGTTCAATAAAGTTTTGTTTTTTGCATGAACGTAGAAAAAGGTATTAAAAAATTTTTGAAACACATACGGAACGATAATAATTGTTTAAAATATAATAGCGCAAGACACTTATCGAGAGCCACAAATAATCCTTCAAAGAGCCGCATGTGGCTGGCGAGCCGCATGTGGCTGGCGAGCCGCAGGTTGGCCCCCCCTGGTCTAGCATTTAATAAAAAAAAATGTTATAGCAATTTTTTACATTAACTGGTGCCCCCTATAAGAGTTCAAAAGTGGTATGTTTTTTTAAATTTTGGCATCCCCAGAAACCCATTTACACTAAATTTAAAAGTGATACGATAGTAACTAAAAAAATAGTTTGCTTAAAAAGAATATTTTGTTTCAACACCCTATAACTTTATTAATATTAGTCCCCACGCACAATAAGTGTATTCTTAATATTTTGGCTTTAACTTTTACCAGATGGTCTGTGCCTCATTACTTATGGAACACAGAGTATTAAGGTTTCATAAAACTGAGTAATTTTAAATTAAGTCCATTAGTTTCTCCTTTAATACTTAATTTATGATGGACGAATTCGAATTAAAATTAACTTTTAAACGGATGATTGAAATAACCTTTAGAATTAGATTATTGGTTTTTGTAATTCGAATTATGCGACATCTCAGTAGTATATGCTTAGTATCATTTCAATAATCCAGTGTTATTATAATGATCCTTATAGAACCTATATGTAGGGAAGGGTTGTATAAATGAGTGGTTACTAAACGCCATAGATATAATTAATAATAATTAAATTATCCTATCAATGAAGTCATATGTAAGTTTTATTTATGAAATTAATAATCCGATTAATAGCACAAATATTTTATTGAAGAAAGTACAAGATTACGGCTCAAAGAATATGTTATAACTGACTAGCAAGGTTAAAGTATTATAATTTATATGAATTGCAAAAGCTGACTAAACATTAATTTTATCTGAGGTTGATACTACAGATTCTTAATAACTAAGTTATGAACTGGGTATTATTTAATAAGCAAAAATATAAATATACAGGGGACATCACTCCTCCCTATTTAGAACGGACCATAGGGACCTAATGGTACCGCTGGGACGTCTTCAACAGGATTCTGGGAATTTCTTCTTCTCTCAGGAATCCTCAGAATAATGGACTGGATCTTCTTCTGACAGCATGTACAGATGGACAGAAGGCAGGTAATGATGATGATGACGGTTAGGACAATCCATAATGAATTGGATTGATTCTCAGGAAGTGGCTCGATATGGTCAATTGATGACATGTGATGGCTGGATTCAATGATTCTATTGATATCTTCAAAATGGATTGCATTCAATTTTAGATTATGTGATGTGTTATTTGAGACATCGATTTCATTAAGCAAGGGTGGTAGTATGATCCCTGTTCCTACATTTGTTGTTGGATCGGTAGATAACAGAAACAACTCCTCATTAATCCAAATTTGGCATGGAGTGGTAATAGTGATCAGCGTTGGAGAACTTCTCCTCTCAGCTCCATTAGTATCACATTGGAATCTGATATTGACATCCTTTTGAGGAATCAGAAGTATTTGATTTGAGGCAACTTGTGTTGTTATGGTTTGTAGGATGCTGATTTTTCTGAATTGGCAATTAGAGGGTTGTCGACCTTGGATAGTTGTCGCAATACAGTCGTCTTGGACAGGATCTGGCTTTTCGTTGCATATGTAATACTGTTCTACCAACGGGCACTCTTTTTCAAGATATTTTTGATTTCCTTCGCCAAGCATTATTAAAGGTTTGGGAGGAATTAAGGTATGGTTGTTTTGTGGAATTGGATAAAGTTTATATAGGAATATATTTTCATTCGAGAACAATGGTAAAGTAATTACAAAATTAAATTTTGGATATTTAAAGAAAACGTCTTGATGCATTAATTTAAAATATGAAAGGTCGCTTTCTAGATTTAGTAACTCAGACTTATCGTAGAGTCGGAAAAGTGTATTTTTCATAAATTTTACTTCATTAAAAGTTATAGTAGGATTATAAACTGTTCTTAATGCGGAAAATGAAATTGCAATATATATTTCGTCAATAAGGGTTAAAAGAGTGTTGCAATTATTAATAATTTGTTGTCCAACAAACCTAATATTTTCCAATCGAAAGTCATCTCTTAAGTTTTTTATGTCAGTTGCAATTTTATTTTGGTTAGTATACAAAGTTGAAATTGTTTCGTTAAAAGTTTTCAAAAGTGGTTGTAAAACGGATAGTTGCAAATCTATTTGAGTTGCAATATTATGCTCGTTTTTATTTAAAGTTTTTAACTGATTCATTATTTCTAATTTATCATCTTCTGTTAGAGTTCCGAAGAGATATTTGGATATTTTGCCTATGCCATCTATTAAACCTCTTTTACTATTTTTACTTAGCATTAAAGGATCTAATTTTTGAGCAACTTTACTTAATGTATAATTCACTTGAGAAAAAGATTCATCGTTGGTTGTTTGCTTAAGGTTTTCAAAGGACTGATATAATTTTATCAAATAATCTGAAAGTAATGAGATGTCTATTTGATATACAAATTTATGGGTCGATTTAATTTGTTTCACCGGTCCTAGTTGGATGGGTAAGATGGGGTTCGTTATTGTCTGGAACGTGGGGCTGTTCGCCTGGTTCAGTCTCAGGGACAGGTTGAATACGGTAAGCAGTAATATAGTCTTCAAAGTCATCTTCGTCTGGAACCTGTGACGGAGAAGAATCTTTTAGTTTCTTTTTAGGTTTTTTGATTAGATTTTTATGATAAGTTCCTAATTTTGTTGTCGCTAAATGGTCTTTGTCAGCAACGATTTGTGTTTCTTTGAATATAGGCTTAGTTTTTGAGGTAAATTTGTCTTTTGTCTTTAGATAAACAGTATCGTCAGTCTGGCATTTTACTGGTTCGTCACGTTTTTCGTTTAGTTTAGAAATTGCTTTGTCTTTATTGTTAGAAATTTGTTGTTCTAGATTGTTATATAATTTTTTAGAAATATCTTTTTGTTCACTGATGTAGTCATTTAAAATTTCAGTTTCATTAATATCGAATGGAATTTTTCTTCCGTTAACAAATACAATTTCAAATGGTGTTAATTTTGTGACTGAATGAATGGCATTATTATAACCTATAATTGCTAACTTCATAATCTGAGTCAGATCTTTATTAGGATATTCTAATTTAGTACAACGTATTAAGTCTAAAAGTGTAGAATGAAAACGTTCTACAGGCGCATTGGAATTTGAATTTTTTGGTGTAGTGATATGAAAATCAATTTGATGTAAATTACAAAATTCTTTAAAAAGGTTATTGTTAAATTCTTTGCCGTTATCTGTTATTATTTTATTCGGAATACCATAGTGAGAAATAAAAGTTAATAAAGCTTCGTAAGTATCGATTGAATTTTTTGTTTTAATATTATATGCTTGACCTAATTTTGAGAAAGGATCTAGTATTGTTAAGAATATTTTTGATTCTGCGAAAAACAAATCCATATGAATTATTTCAAATGGTCTTTTGGGAGTTGGTGTTATTTGAAATTTAATATGTTGAGGGTGTCTTTCATATTTTGCTTTTTGACATATTTTACATGAATTGATATAGTTTGTAACATCATTAACTAAATTTGGCCAATAATATCGTTTAAGAAGTGAGGTTTTAACTTCGGTGATGCCTCTATGACTGGTTTTACCTTCATGATAATATTTAAGTTTTTCATTTTGCTCCTCATTGTTTTCTACATCTTCAAGTAGTTTTCGAGAAATACATAATTTTAAATTAGTGAAATTTTGTTGAAGAATGCGAATAATTTTCTTTTCTATCTCTGGTGTTTTGAAATATAAACAGTAAGTGAATTTGGGAGAAATTAAAGATTTTAGTAGTTTAGTAACGTCATCGTCGGATGCTGTCGTTCTAAAAGTTACTAGATGTCTGATTTTTGTTTTAAATGGATTTTCGGATGTTGATGAGTTAATAATGGTATTATTTGATTCCTGAATAATAATTTGGTGATTGTATTGGTTAAAACAATTTTCTGTGTAGGGTATTTCTTGTATAGGATTTTCATTTGCGGTATGTTGTGTTTCTACGCCATCTTGTGGAACTTGTGGGGGTGGTTGGTCTGTTTCAATTTCTTCAAATATTTGTTCAATTGTTGGGGTGTCAATTAGTCTTTCTCCAATTTGATCGCCTATTTCTGATATAAAATCGTCTATGTCTGTAATTTTGTCTCCGGGGTTAGTATTTAAATCAATTGGGTTTGCGTCAATTTTTATTCTAAATAGACAGTCTGCGTTAGTGTTTTGTTTACCTTTTTTATACTTAATTTCGTAGTCATACTCTTCAAGTCGGAGTCGCCATCTAACAAGTCTACTGTTTGGTTCTTTTAAATTAAATAACCATTGTAATGGCTTATGATCAGTTTGAATAATAAATTTTCTACCAAAAATGTAAGGTCGAAAATATTTACATGCCCATACGATCGCGAGCAATTCTTTTTCGATAGTACTATAATTTATTTCTGCCGGATTCAATGTTCTTGATGCGTAACTGATTGGGTGATCGTCTTGACTAAGCACAGCGCCTATAGCGAAATTTGAGGCGTCAGTTGTAATAGTAAACTGTTTTTCAAAGTCGGGAAATGCTAATATTGGATCGTTACATAAAAGTGTTTTACAATATTCAAATGTGTTAATGAACTCGGGGGTGTGAACTACTTTTTCTCCTTTCTTGAGACATTTAGTAAAGGGTTTAGTAATTTTGGAAAAGTTTTTAATGAAACGTCTATAATAACCTAAAAGACCTAAAAAGCTTTTGATGTCGCGGTGTGTTTGTGGTATCGGAAAATTTTTGATAACTTCAATCTTTTTTGGATTAGGTTTTACACCATTTGGAGTGATAACATGTCCGAGAAATTCTACAGATTTTGACAAAAATTCAGATTTATCAAGTTGAATTTTGAGGTTATGTGTTCTAAAAGCTTCGAATACTTTATGGAGATTTAGAATATGTTCCTGTAATGAGGTCGAAAAAATAATTACATCATCCATATACACTAAACAAATTTTGTTTTGCAAGTCTTTCAAAACATTATCCATAACTCTTTGGAATGTACTAGGGGCATTCTTTAAACCAAAAGGCATTCTTAAAAATTCGTAATGACCTTGTTCAACACTAAAAGCGGTTTTCTCTACAGAATTTGGATGTACCTCAATTTGATGAAATCCACTAGCTAAGTCTAATGTAGTGAAATAGTTACAACGTCCTAGTTTATCTAGTATGTCCGTAATGTTTGGTAAGGGGTAACGGTCTTCTATAGTCTTGTCATTTAGTTTTCGATAGTCTACCACGAGTCGCCATTTTTGAATTCCAGAAGCATCTTTTTTCTTGGGGACTACCCAAATTGGTGAGGACCATGGACTTATACTTGGGCGCACTATATTTTCTTGCAGCATTTTCGTGATTTGATTATGTACTTCTTGTTTATGAACGTGTGGGAATCTATAGGATTTGGTATATATAGGATTTTCGTCTTTTGTTCTAATTTCGTGCTTGACAGAATTATGAAAGGTTAAAAGATCGCCTGGTTTTAGAAATATATCCTGAAATTTATTACATACGTTTAAAAGAGCTTTTTTCTCTTCTGAATTTAAATGATCTAGACGAAGCAAATTTTCGATATTGCCTTTATTATTTTCTACCATGGGAGATTTTATGTTATAATCAAAAGAGTCATAATTTTCTAAAAATGGTTCAACGGAAAGAGGTTGTTCGAATTCAGCGAACTGGGCTTCTTCAGACATATTGTAAATTTCTACAGTAGCATAACCATTATGGCATGTACTTATGGAAGCTGGTATGAAAAGATCATGTGTTGATTGATGAGGAATGTAAATGTCACCATCTGGAGCGTCAACGGGAATTTCTTTAATTAAAATTTCATGGGCATTTATTGAATAACGTTTAGTAGTATCATTTGGATTTCTATAATAAATTGGAATATTTATTGATTTATTAAGGTTGCATAAAGATTGTTCAGAAAAATTTATTGATAATTGTAAATTTTGCAAATCATTAAAACCTATTAGACCATCGTAATATTCATGAAAATCATGGAGAATAACTGTTATGAATTTATCAGAATTGAATTCTTCGAAAATTGGGATATCAGCTTTGCAACGTGCATTTGCTGTTCCAACACAAGTTTTTAATTCAGTTTTGTCAAAATAAATACAAGAAGGATAATATTTTTCTATTAAAGAAGGACGAATAATTGATGATGCGCAACCGGTATCGATTAACAATTTCATGGGAGGATTTTGGATAACAATATAAGGTAAAGGACAGGCTTGTTTAAGGGCATTTATTTCGTTAGGGTAGGATTCATCTTCTTCATATTCTATGTAGGGTTCTTCTGATTCATAGCCATAGGAAAATTTATATCTTCTTCTGGAGTTTCTTCGGTATATTGTTCTTGAACTGACTGATCATGTTCTTCATAAGGAAATTGGTTCATTTCTTCAAATTGTTGGTCTTGATAATATTCTTCTTGGGATGTCATGTCTTCCACATTGTGTAATTCTTCAGAGATCCAATTTTTTGGTCCTGTAGACTGGAAATGGTTGTAGGGTCTTGGTACAGTTGCCTTAGATGTTGTTGACATTGGTGTGGGTTTATACGAAGGGGTTACATTCGTAGGTTTAAAAACATTTTGTGTCGGTGGTGGTTTTCCGAAAATTTTATTGTTTGTATGGAATTTTTGTTGGGGCATTTGTCTAGGTTGTATATTAATCGGTTGTGACGGGAAATTTGGTTTTTGCATTTGAGATTGGAAATTTTGATTTTTAAATTGATTTGGAATTTGAGAAAAATTTGGACTATAACCTACAGTTTGTCGTGGCATAAAATTATATTGTGGTTGTTTAATTTGTGGTGATGGTAATATTGGTTTTTGGTAATCTGATCTACCTGCAATATTTGAATTTTGAAAAGATTTACTATAATTAGAAAAATTTTCTTCTTCATGAATTTTGCTTATAGCAGTTTCTAATGTATCAACTTGCTGGACTCTAATCATAAATTGTAACATAGGATTTAAAGATCTAGTAAATGTATCTAATGCCAATTGTTCATAATGCTTAGCATAAAATTTCTTTTCACTGTGTGTCTTCTTTGAATGTATTAATTTACTAATTAATAAACTACGCAATTCTTGACATCTTAAACCAAAACTATGATAATTTTCATTTTTAGAAATTCTCAGATTTAATAGATCATGTTCTAGGCATTTTATATCTCTTTGGTCACCAAAATTTAATCTTAAAATATCTCTTATTTGCAACCAGTTTTGAATTTCTATGCGAGAGCCTACTAGCATTTGAGCTTTGCCTACTAATTTTCCTAAAATAGCTTGATGTATGAACGAATTTAGTGCTTCCCTGTCTGCATGAAAGAAATTATTTATCAAATTGTCACATGAACTAATAAATGTATTTAATCCAAAAGGATTTCCATCGTATTTAGGGATATTGTCAATATATAAACGCAACAGTTGATAATCCACTTGTGGAGCATTTGGTTCTCTACTTGTAGCCATTTTATTTGATTTAGAAATTTTTAAATTACTCAAAGAGTTTACTAAATTTGATATATTCGAAATTTTTGAAAAATAAAAGTAAAAAATAAGATCCAAAACTGTATGTGACTAGATTCTAACTAACACTTAAAATTAAGATTGATTTGACTGAGTTGAATTTGATTTGATGAGATTTTTCTTAACCTACGTATTCACAATGAATAGCGAGCCTATTGTTCTCAAAAGAATTTTTCAGAGAGAATAGGTTTTGAGTTATAACAAGGTTCAGAGAGGAAATAATGCTTGACTTACTTTTGTGTTGCCTCGTATATTCTCCTCAACAATTCTTCAGTTGGTAGAATAGCCTCGGCCGTGATTTCTTGTCTTCGAAGATCAGCTTCTGATTAGTGGTCACCTTTGCACTAATTGACAGTCTATCACTTTTTTGTTTCGCGGGCACAGAGTCTTCAACTTTGAAAAGTTTATTCGAATCACTCAACTTTTTTTCAGAGGTTCAAACGACACTGTATCCCATCCTCGTCGCCAGTTTTATTTATGAAATTAATAATCCGATTAATAGCACAAATATTTTATTGAAGAAAGTACAAGATTACGGCTCAAAGAATATGTTATAACTGACTAGCAAGGTTAAAGTATTATAATTTATATGAATTGCAAAAGCTGACTAAACATTAATTTTATCTGAGGTTGATACTACAGATTCTTAATAACTAAGTTATGAACTGGGTATTATTTAATAAGCAAAAATATAAATATACAGGGGACATCACTTGTATGTTCTCTGATACCAAACATCTAGGTATGCTAATGAACAATTCCACAGATAAAGCTCTAATCAATAATTATCTAAAGAAAATAATTTAATTTACTGACCTGCTAATGAAACACTCTATAAATATCTAACTTTACTTTTTGGCAGTGGGAACACGACAAATTCAACCACAATAGATGAGATCTGGCCTATTTCTGCATTTTTAGGATTGCTTCTTCAGGTGGTCTCCTTTAAGTTGAATCAAATATCTAACTATAAAAATTATTATAAAAATTAAAATTATTTGAAGTTAAATATCGACAATGACAAAAAGTGACATCCTGTCAATGATAGGAATTGTAGGAGATTTGATTTATATTAGCTCAAAAATACCTTTCTAAAACAGTAAAAAAATGTTACAAAAGATAAGGAATATATGGGTAGATATTGTGGGTGTAATTCAACGCAAGTTGGGGCTTTTGTCCACTGAGTAGTTAGTTTCACACAATATTATTAATACCTAAAAATATATAAAAACTTTTACATAAAAGGTGAACATTTTTCAAGTAGGTATTGTCATATTTAATTCATTGACAGGATGTCACTTTTTGTCATTGTCGATATTTAACTTCAAATAATTTTAATTTTTATAATAATTTTTATAGTTAGATATTTGATTCAACTTAAAGGAGACCACCTGAAGAAGCAATCCTAAAAATGCAGAAATAGGTCAGATCTCATCTATTGTGGTTGAATTTGTTGTGTTCCCACTGCCAAAAAGTGAAGTTAGATATTCCAAAAGTTGATAATCACGGAGCTACAGGGTGTCAAAGATTAAAAAATAAATCGCGTTTTCTTTAATAACTCGACTGTTTCACGTGAATTTCACAAAATTTTATATCCAGGGGTTCCTTGGGATGGCAAATTCAATTTTATTGTCCATTTCGGTATATTTTCTAGAGGACGCCACTGGTGTCGATTTCTAACCCTTTAAACCGTTACAACTTTTTTGTTCCACTTTGTATGTTATTTAGTAAAATCTCTTCCTCTGCCTTTTTTAGTTAAGAACCTTATTAAAGTTGCTAGGAGCAACGGTTTCCGAGAAAAACACATCTAAAGTTGATGACTCACTTATGCAAGGGTGAGTCCTCAAGCAACACTGATAATTTTTCTTGAAGAAAGTGCAAATAGCTCTCTGTAATTAATTTTGTTGGTAGGAAAATAGGACCTATTAGATTTGATCCTATTATACCGGCCCAAACATTTATCTTAATTAAATGTTGGTCTTATACCATGTTTCAGCGTAGATATTTTCGTTATGGAAGTTAGTTATGCCTCTTCTTGAAAAACACGCTTCGTCAGAAAAAAGAATTTTACTTTACTTATTTACTTATTTATATCAGTGTTTTTTCTTTCACGAATAAAATGAAAAAAACTCAATCAGGCATCAAAATCAGGTGGCAATAGTTGTTGAACTAATTGTACATGAAAGGGATACAGCAACTGTTCTTTCAACACTTTATGTGATATATTTTTGGAAACCCCCAGCTGACGTCCAAGATTACGTACACTTTCTTCGGGATATTCCGCAATAATATCCAAGATTTGTTCTTCTACTTGTGGATTGCAGATTTGTCTAGGACGTTCCCAATTTACCGTACTTGACTTTAAACTTCCGTTTCTCGAAACCTTCTCTCAATCCAACCAAAATTTTTAAAATTTGGTACCCGTCGATTTGGGAATCTTTCTTGGTAAACTGTAACACTTCTTCTACAATTTCCTCCGCAGCCAATTTGATTAGTATACTGTGAACAAACAATAACAGAATTAATTTGTCATGACATCAAATGTCCAACAGACGGATATTGTCACATAACACGTGTTATGTGGATATTGTCACTTAATTTTGATGTCCGATTGAAATTTAGTCATTTTATTTGCGAGAGAAGAAACATTGATATTCATTTTCAAAATAAAAACCTTTTTACTAAAGAAGCGTGTCTCAGAAGAAGGGGCACAACTAACTTCCAAAACGAATATAATCAACGCTGAAGGAAATCCACTCGCTATAAGCCACTGTCAATATGAAATTAGAAATGTTTGGACCGGTAGGTATAATAGGATCAAATCTAATAGGTCCTATTTTTGTACCAAATAATTTAATTACAGAGAGCTATTTGCACTTTCTTTAAGAAAAATTACCAGTGTTGCTTGAGGACTTACTCTTAGATAAATGAATAATTTTAAATTTTGCAGATAAATAATAAGTCATCAGCTTTAGATCCGTTTTTCTCGGAAATCGTTGCTCCTAGGGACTTTAATAAGGTATACCTTCCTTAACTAAAAAAGGCAGGGGAAGAGATTTTTCTAATAAAAAAACACACAGGGCGGAACAAAAAAGTTGTAACGGTTTAAAGGATTCGAATCGTTGCCGGTGGCGTCCTGCAGAAGATACACCGAAATGGACAATAAAATTGAATTGACATGAAACCCTTGGATACAAATTTCGTGAAATTAACGTGAAACAGTCGAAAGTTATTAAAGAAAACGCGATTTATCTTTTAACCTTTAACACCCTATAGCTCAGTGATTATCAACTTTTGGACTAAGGCAAGTTTAGTTAAATCGACTTATTTTTAGCTGTAATTTATGTGGCAAAACGTTGTCCCAACCTTTTAGAGGCACCCTGTATAATAAACTACTTTACTCTAATTTAAAGATGTAATTAGTATTTATTGTTTTCTTAATATTTTTATATATTTAAAATATGCTACATATGAGGAAATATGTATAAGTACCTATACTTCACACTTCTCATGATGATAAAACGCTTAGTCTTAAGTAAATATAAATGAATGATATGCAACAAATAATTTAATAGAAATTAACATAATCGTTGAGATTTTTATTTGTTTTATTAATTCCTAAAAATTTAAGGCTCATGCTACAATTTTCTATTTTTTCTTTATAAAACTTTACATATTAATAACCGATATTGAATACAAACCCTCGAGTTTTCTATAGGTGGCATAACAGAAACAAAAACCATTTCTTATTGGTAGAAAAAAAAATTATTATTAAATACCTGTTTTTAATCATTAATTATTGATGAAAATGGGTAATCACTAAAATTTTTAAATACAACCCTTATGTTTTCCCCACCTAAGTCATCCAGTCTCTGGAAAACAAGCAACCTTTGCACAAATAAAATTTAGTGTTTGTTACCTCTATCCCTTCTAACCTCTTTGGTCTTCGCCGTGACCAAAATAACTGGTCGCTGCTAGAAATAAAACTAATACAGCTTACACACGAGCGCATCGTGATGAGCTTACCGGTCCGTAAAAATAAATCGATCCTATAAAAATAATTTAAAAATGAATTTTGATATATATCAATCATTAATTTGGTGACTCAATACACAACAATTTCTATTGGATCAAGTTGCATCATACATGCTAATACAACTTTTTATATTTCTTTTTCACTGTCTTCCTGTGCTCCGTTAACAACCGGCTACGTCAAAAATCGAGGAGTGTGACACTTTCAAGGATTTTGAACATCTGATTTCAAATTTCCTATTACTTTAACAGAAATAAGCCACATCAGATTTCACATGAATTCAAAATGTACTTGATTTCTCGTGATTTTACCAAATTGTGTATGAATTCAGTTGATTTCACTTGATTTCGCTGATTTCGCATGATTTCGTTGATTTTGATAATTCCATTTGATTTCCCTAGATTCCATTTGAATTTGATGATTTTAATAGTATTTTATTTAAAGTACCTAAGGAGCTTGGCACTAATTGCAGAATTTGAGATGTTTCTTATAATGAAATTTTCTAGTATTTAAACAAAAGTTCAAAATAAATTTCTTAAACTTAAATAACAGCATATTTTCTGGAAAATTGTTTTTTCTGAATGCTTCAAAGTATTAATTAGAGATGGATGTTTCAATGTACACTAACTATATGCAACCAGCGTTGCAAGTGTTATAAGAAAATTGGCGCTCAATGTACTTGTGAAGTTCTACTTGTTCTACCATACGAAAAAGTGACGTAGGTAACAAAATTAACGAAATAACTCTTAATATTTTCTTTTTTTATTAAATTATCACATATGACTAAATAAAATGTCCCTCGTATTGTCCATTCTTGATTTTAATGAACATTTAATTAAATAAACAGTTAATTAATTAAAACAACAGTTCTACTTATTTACACAATACACATATAACAATTACAACTCTATGTTGATACCACAAAGCACATAAAAACACAAAATTAATATATTAATACTCAAATTTGTAAGTTAAATGAAATTAACTAGTTGATCAATTATTAAGCTTAATTCTGTTTTTGATTGGTGAAGTACGTTTATTTAAAACATTTAAATAGATAATTGATCCAAAAATAATAAATAATTTGATTTTTAAATGTAGTATAACACTTGATTGACTTGAATTTCTTGACACAAAATATCGCGAGCATATTTTGTAACGTCACACTGCGAGCATACCGTGGCCAAGGTAACAGATCGCCGACATTCACAGAATTAATGTGCATTTCCTCAGCCTTACCTGTGAGTCTTTAACATTCCTTTGTTGTTCTCCTAAACAGAAAAATTATGACTTTTTGTGTTTTTATTAATCACACTTGCTTTTAGCAATACTAATGAACAAATGTATTAGGACACTCACTGGCATCGCCTCACCCAACGAGCAATTACGGTCTGAAAATTTTCTCTGATATTTAAATCAAGATAAATTATTACTCATATTTTTAAAATATCTCTGAAGTAGAGAGTAATTAAACATGGACTAATTAATTAGTTCGCTAAATTCAGATATAAATACGTCGACTGCTGGCGGATCAATATGAATAATTTTATAATTTCAATGCGTATCTTTTTTGAGATGAGGTCGGGATGATACAAGAAATTAAAAAATCTGTTCTTGATCGATGTGTAGTGGGGACTGACGTCTTGCATAATTTTTTCTAGGATGGAAATTGCCTATCTCTAGCAGGCTCTGCCCTATCTGTATTTGAATACATTTTTAACACTATGTGGTCAACATTTTCTTTTCATTCTTATTTTTGTGATTTTTTTGTTTTATTTTTTGAAAACTCAATGAAGAAGGTTAATAAGAGAATTGATTTTATTTTAATTCCTGGATGCACGGCGTCAATTTTGAGACACCTTGTATAGAAATTTATTATAATCTGAAATTAACTATTTTTATAAATGAACAACATTTATTTCATATAAAAAATAGGAACGTTCTGTTCTAAAGCTGGTTGTTATTTGTTTTTCTGTTATACAAAAGCTGTAATTATTGGACGACAAATGTATATTTATAATTTTAAATTAAATATTCTGTCTATCAGAAACACTTATAAAATTTGTTTAAAAAAACAGTTAGGTATATACTAACTAAAAATTTTACGTTTTTGAGGTTGTTGAATCCGAATCCGGTATCTGTTTGACGAAGTTAGCTCATTTTCAAGGTTATTTGAAGGACAACTTTTGTTCTTTGATGGTAATGTAGTTTCTGTAAGCGGATTTAGAAGGAGGGATGAAATTCATGTTCGGAAACGTGGTTGAGCCATTTTTGGAGGTCGCGTTCAAAGTCATTCAAAGGTCAACAGTTTTTTATGATAATGCAAATGTTTGTCTCCGTATTCTGAAAAATAGAGGAATTTCTCGTTTGGATACATAATAAAGTCATTTATTTTTATGTTGGAATTTGTCAGTATGGTGAGATATTAGGGAAAGCTGTTTGGGCCATTCGAGAGCAAAATCTGTCGACCTTTGATTTAACCTCGAAAGTTATATGCAAAACCATAATCAGACTATATAGGACCAAATTTTAGAATTAGAAGATTTTTGTTACTTTTTTTATGAGCAAAATAAAGAAAACAGAACCCATGCCCACATGAATCCTGATCTTACTGCCTCAAAACTGATTTCAATAATTCTCAATTACGTGACCTACAAGAACATTAGAGATATGGAACAAATGGATATGGAACAGAGTACGGAACCGAAAAGTTACCATTGAAAAACAAGGATCGTCTTTGCATATCCTTGAATATGACCTTTATGGTAAAATCCAAAGTCAGCAGATTTAATTCTTGGATAATCTAAATAATTTTTATAGAGGTTATTTCTCGCCATAATGACGAATACCAACATGGAAAGTTCAAAAAGAGAATTAAACCTTTAAATGACCTTGAAAAAATAACTCAATCGTTAACCAAACGTGAAATTCCTTGGTGTATTAGAATATTAGGCAAAAATTTGTATTATCATAAAAATGTGTTGGCTTTTAAATGACCTTGACTGCGACCTCCAAAAAGAAGTCAACCACGTATCCGAACGTTCTTCTGAATTTGCTAACAGAAATTTCAGTACCACCAAAAAACAAAACATGACCTCAAATTACCTTGAGAATGAGCTAACTTCGTCAAACAGACACAAGATTCGGATTCAACAAACTCGAGAACGCATAGAAGTAGTGGTCTAGTCTTTCGCATATGGTACTTTTTTCTCTCGTGAGGCTGTGCTACGAATCGAGATCGAAATGATAATGATATAATTAATTTTACACGGGAAATTAACTATTACTACTACTTTTTATTAAATAGCTTTGCTTTACTCCGCATTTCTGTTAAGATATTGTTGAAGATTCAGTAATAAATTTATAAAATTTATTTTTTCTTACTGTATTTTAAAGGAAGTTTAGATAATATTAACCAATTTTTCTACAATACGTATTAATGATACCAAATATCTAATGTAAGGAACAATTCCATAGACAAGGTTGAATGCATAATATAACTTTTTAGGTATTAATGATAGGTATTGAAATAACTAAGGAGGAAACTCATTATGCGGTCGCTAGCTAGGCGCATCGTGGACCATGCTAATCTGGTTCTCGTTTAGCAAAGTATCCTTTAATTATTTTAAATATACACGTGAGGGCGGGACTCACTTGCCTCACGGTCGCGCTGAGAACTTTTGGAAAATTTTGGCCAGTCGCGTCAATTAAAAGAACTAATAAAAATACTTCTTCCACAGAATATATTATGACACCTAAATAGTATAGAATAAGTTGGGAGCGCATAGAGAACGACATATGGGGCTGATTTTGTAAAAAGCCGTGATTAGTTCGATACAGAACAGCCCGCAATGCGCCTAGACCGCGACGTTGACTTACATCTACAATGTCTACCCATATATTCTTTAGTATTAGTTTTTTTTATTGTATATTTGGTAAAACTCATTTACTTTGACTGTACAATCATACCTTTCAAAGATGACATTAAAACCTGTACATCCTGTATATATGTTCTTTGATATCAATATCTAGAAATGCTAGGATATGACGAAGTAAAATGTTGGGCACATTGTTACTCAAATTGTTCTTGATTAAGTGAACAGTATAAAAAAGGATTACATAAAGGGTAAAAATTGTTTTATTAATTAAGTAGGTAGTTATCATGTTTAATTTAAATTCATTAACAGGTTAAAATCACTTTTGACATTGTCGATATTTAATTTCAAATAATTTTAATTTATTGGTATAATAATTTTTATTGTTAGATATTTGACTCAACTTAAAGGATGCCACCTGAAGAAGCAATCCTAAAAATTTAGAAATAGGTCAGATCGCATCTATTGTGGTTGAGTTTTCGAGTTTCCACAGTTTCAAAAGTGAACTTAGATATTTATAGAATGTTTTCTTTAAACCAGGTTAGTAAATTTAGCTAGATTAATTTTTTTAGATAATTATTGAATAGAGCTTTGTGTGTGGAATGTTCATTAGCATGCATATATGTTTGGTATCAGAGAGCATACATATGACTTTATTGATAGGAATTATAGAAGATTTGATATATATTAGCTTAAAATACCTTTCTAATACAGTAAAAAATAGCTCAAATACCTTTACAACATTAAAAATATATACAAACGCTAATAATAAACATTGGCGGTGGAACATCTTTTGCTGGGAGGGGGCTTGAGCCCCCTTGAAAAATGCAATCTCTCATAAAATAAAAACCAATATAAATTTTACCAAATTGGTGAAACATATCGGACGACCATTGTCATAATATTTTTAAAATAAAACGTTATTATTCAGATCTGAAAAAACTTTAATTCATATAAAATATGTATAACAAGATGTATCTACTTATACAGAGTGATTCATTAATAATGGGACAGAGCTTAAGGACATGTTGCTGACCTCAAAATAGAGCGATTCAGCCAAATATGCCTTATCCGAATGTTGCTCCTTTTCGATCTACAGGGTGTTAAAGTTAAACATTTTTTTTGGATTTTTGTAAATATCTTTAGCATCTTTGAACGGATTGTCTTGAAAGTTTGTACACCCATGTTTTCTAAGACCAACAAAGAAGTCTATTCAGTGTCAGACAAAATTTTAACGAGATAATAAAAAAAATATATTGAAAACAATGGTCGCCACTTTGTGAATCTTTTGTAATTAGACTTAAGCATAATAAAATTTTCAGTTGTTACTGTGTTTGTCTTAATTCGTAATTAAATCTTATTATTTAAAGGCGCACCTTCAAATAAATAATTTTGTAAAGAAATAGTAAATCGTTCTTATTTCGAAAACGGTTAAGTTTATCGATTTTTAACAGGTATATCTTTTTTATTTAGAATTGAACGTAGCTTAATAATTTTTTATTAGAAATTCAGATTTTCGAAGGACAAAAAAGTTTGACTTATGTTCACTCCGACGGAACACTGCAACTAGCGCATCCTAGATGTGATTGCAAAATAGTTACCATTTTCGTAATTACTACCTCAGAAAACATAGGTGTACAAACTTTCAAGACAATCCGTTCAAAGATGCTCAAGATATTTAAAAATATATATTTTTTCAACTTTAACTCCCTGTAGATCGAAAAGGAGCAACATTCGGATAAGGCATATTTGGCTTAATCGCTCTATTTTGAGGTCAGCAACCTGCCCTTAAGCTCTGTCCCATTATTAATGAATCACCCTGTATACTAGGTAGACAGAAAGAACATTCAAATGAGTACAAGTTTTCTACTTTTCCTTGCAAAACACGTGAGATGGCATGGCGTGGCGTGGCGTGGTGTAGCGTCAGACAGTGTGCACACAATAAGTAACGAAACAAAATAAAGACTTTATTATTAATACGGATGTACCTACTATTTAAATGTTTTTCTTAAAGCGAATTAAGTGGCTTAAAATGTCCCTATTGTTATATAAATTTCGAAATTATGTTTCTGCTTGGTGAAATTTAAATTGAAATCTGTTGCGCTGTTCGGTCTACCTCTACTTTGGGGGAGGGGGAGCTAGGTCCTACGTTGGGAGGGGCTTAGACCCCCTAACCTCCCCTTTCTGCCGTATAAATATATAGGTAGATATCGTGGGTGTAATTCAATGCTGGTCAGGGCATTAGTCCGCAGAGTAGATAGTCCCACACAATTAGTAGGTATGTAGGTACCTGATAAAAAGTGTATAAAATAATATATTTATTCTTATGTCATCTTAGGATGTCTTCTAAGTCTACATAATATCGGTTATTATCTATTAAGTTATTGCTTGAATTATTGTGGACCAAAAATCAAGGGCTTAAAGCGACTTGCTTTTGAGATACAGGCTGTTGAAATTACAAAATGTTTTATCTCCGGAGGTGTTTAACTTAGATTGATAAAATATGGGCTAATAGAATAATTAAAAGCAAAAATTCATTAAATTGATATACATATTTCTTAACCAGTGTGGGAGATACTGGGCCGTCATTCCGTCAACTCCAAAAATTTGACACCATTGAATGTTGTGGAAATTAAACTTTATTAAAAAATTAATCATTTTTGTGTTAATGTGCATGTAGAATATAGTTGTTAATTCAAAATAAGCCACAGATGGAGAAAATAAAAATATCTTTAAAACTATATATTTCGTAAAATAAAATTCAAAATATAATGGTAAATGTAAAAAACTGCAGTATAAATTTGTATTTTTTTAAGATTGCACCTCACAAAACTATTGGAAAAGCCTTTCTGTGAGAATCTTTTGAAATGAAGTAGTTCTCATCTTTCTGAAAAAAAAAATATCATAAGCACAAAGCACGCAAATGGATAGATTTTGATTTACAAGAAAATTCAAGTATCGTTGAAAATTGCGTAGTAATACAATAAATTGTACTTATAAATATTTTTAGAAACCTTAATTGTGTGTAAAAGTGTTTGTGCTTAGTTTGGTAGATGTGGATTGTGGAATTTATGTATAGTTGCGGCAAGAATTCAGACGACTTACGTCATACGAACAAATGAATAATTTATATTTTCATTAAAATTTAAGAAACTGCAACTCATAATAATGAAACTACATACTTCACTAAATGTTTGCACTATAGATTGCCTTAAATTACAAATGAAGAAACAAACAATATGTTGACAATAAAACAATTGCGTAACGTCAGCCTCTAAGTCGTCTGAATTCTTGCCGCAACTATATTGTAACTTATGTAACAAGAGCAAATAACATTATGTTTTTATTGCCTACTGAACTCAAAGTTTCATATCGTGACGTTCACTACGCAAAGCGGAACATACAGATATACAAATAATGTCATTTTTCTCAAGAAAGATTCTGTTCTGTAAGCGATTTTTTCAAGAGATACATTTTTTTAGAATAATGCGGTCTTTTCGATGCAACTGCTCATTTAACGAAAATACGACCACTGTAAAAGTTTTGGCCGTTAAAAGAGGATGGTAACCGGAGAAAACTACCACCCAGTATATTGATTTCACTAAAGATTTAAAAAATAATACGCCATAATGGTCCAAACGATAAAGCTGTTACGAAGTATATTAACTACATTAATTTAATTTTTGACAACTTTAAAAGCTTATACTCGTAAGTCAAAAACCAAAAAAAAAATTTACTTTTGTTTCGTAGATCGTATTTATTTATCATCGTGAATATACAGTCAAATGTTGCTGACATTTGCAGACATCCATGACATCTTTTTACTTTACCAAAATAATTTAGTTTTGCTTCATTTCTTAGCGTATTCAATTTATATTCTACAAATTCATATGACAACCAATTTTCAGTACTTCGAAAAGTATAACGGAATTAGAGCCATTATAATAGGAAATGTCATATTGTTATACTTTGTTACATAAAGTATTTCAAATTACTTAGGAATATAATAGAATATAAGGCAACGCTACAGTAAAACTGGACCTAAAAAATATTTCATTATGAATTCCCATATAACTTCAGAAGTTTTAAAATCACATTATGGTAATATACCGGGTGAAAATACGGGGTGTTTTATGACGAGCTGGATAATACTGCAAATGACAAAATAGGACATAATATGCGAATACGGAATGCAATATGTAGATATACAGAGTGATCCCTAAATTTTTACTGAAACTTATTTTGACTGGTAGATTTGAAACTGTGTGTGGTAATGAAATTATGTTTATTATTTGAATTAGAATTTTAATATTCCAGGACGGTATCGGGACAATAAGCTTGTCCAGCATTTTCTTTTCATTTCATAAAGAAATCGAAAGTACAACTGAAAAATAATGGATCTGCAAAATATTAACATTTTTTCGCACGAATTTCCACCACTATACCCATATGCTCAGCGATTGCACTCATTGAATACCTGTCACCAGGCGAAGATTTGTCCTAGACATGGCCAGGTACTTTTTTGCTGTATCCGTGCAGGGGTACTTTAGAAACTATTTAGCAAATTGATAGCTATTTGTTGCCTCCCAACGTTTTCTAAATCTTTGTGGGTATCCTCCTTGATAATTCTAATAAAAGCTGACAACGGAAGCATACTGGGGGACCAGATCCAAAAATATTGAAACCTCATGCACTCCTGGCCAGCTTTTCAGCTACTTTACTGCCATTGCATTGCTCGTGTCAGTTTGCTGTTGTCCGTTGAGGCCACTACCAGCGCCTGGTGGCATTCCCATACTGATATAGTTGTTATATTATGACATAAGATCAGTAATGAGTCTCTACTTTCTCTGTAGATTCTGATGATTTTGCCCGCTGTATGCGTAATTTCTTTGGAGGCTATGGTTATACCTGCTAATTCCGTTTTTACCACGGTAGCATGCCTATCCATTGCCCACTGATCTAGAATATGTAGGGATTTGGAATAGATTCCACATCCTGTACCTTCCTTCCTCTTTGATCCATATATGAAGATGTTGATTGCATCCTCACTGGTAGTCTCCTCATTCTTGATGTATTGTACAGTGTCTATCAAACAAATACTCTCAGTGTCTGCTTGCAAAAAGGGGCATCTTTCTGACAATTCCATTTCATAGGCGACTACTAACTTCACCATCCATCCTATATCTGGTATAATAACAGTTGAGGTGAAGCGTGGTTGTCGCGGCTACTTCTTTTAAATGGATATCCAAAGGTGGTAGACATTATTTCCATTGTTGTGGTGGATGTTGTTCGCATAACTCCAGCTATGCGCAGGCAGATAATCCTTTGTATCTGAAGAGAGCAATTTTTCTGTCTTTCTGGGGGTAATGGATTGAGCATGGTCCTCACACCACTTTTTAAAAGTTCTTAGGGCTGTTTGCATTCTTTGGCAGATAATTCCTTCGAACTTTCCACTAAGATCATAAGCAAAAGCGATGGTATAGATACTAATTTTCGAATTGAGACGACACAGGATACTGTCAAATCCCATAGCAGTATAGTGATAGAACACCTCTCTGTGGGCAGCCTCTTGCAACAATTCCTCTTATGGGGACATCCGCCACGCTGATTTGTATGGCTCGAGCATATTTGATATCCAGCTACAGATGATAGAAAAACCCCTCTCCACAAGAGCTGAATTAATTTTGGGGAAGGTCGTTTAATCAAATCCCCTTATATATGTATTAATACTCCCAGAGTGAACTCTTTATTATCCAATGATTTTTCGATCCTGCTCACCTGCGAAGTGCAGTGTCGGTGGATCGCCCTGAAGTGTATGCATGTTGATTAAGGTGTGACTGTTTATTTGTCAGTTATTCCTTATGTATTGTTCACACAGCTTCTCCATCGTTTTCAGCAAAAACGAGGTCAGGTTGATGAGTCGATACGTCTTTAGAGTGGCATAATTCAACCTGCCTGTTTTGAGAATGAACATTACCCTTATTTGGCTCAAATCTTCAGAATGTAGAGGTGTGCGAAGTACAACTTAAACATCCGTTCCGGGTGAGGAATTAAATCATCCAAGCCCTATTATAATAGGGCTGGATACGAGGCTGGATATATGCCGCCAGTACCTGGTGATTTGAAAGGTGAGAAGGTTTGCACTGCCCATCTTATTTTATCTTGGCAGTAATCTGGTTGACAATCCGCCAGTCCATGACCAAAAATAGATTCTCTTTTTTTGTCTGGCCATTCTTCCGGTTCCATATGTATGAAAAAGTGGACATTTCGATGATGCTTAAATTTGTAAGAAATGATCACACAATATCAACACAAATTCTTCCTGTCACGATTTTAGAACCAATTAGGAGTACTCTTGTGCATAACTAGAATAAAATTTGACATACATTTCTCTCTGTTACAAATATAATGTAACAATTAATTCACCTAACTTTTTAAGCAAAAAAGTTTTTAATAAATTACCAGTATATATTAAAAATATAAATAGTTTGATCTTGTTTAAAAAACAATTAAAACTTTATCTATTGAATAAATGCTTTTATAGTTTGAGTGAATTTGTGTGATCTCTGCCTATACGTTCATTTGTATTATTTTTGTTTTTTTTTTTGTATTTTGTTTCCGTTTTTCTCTAGTCTCTCTTCTACTCGTTCTTTTCAATGTTATATGACTATTCCTATACAATGTAAGTTGTCAAAAGGAAAATAAATTTATTATTATTATTATTATTATCTGTTGATGCTATGATGTGGTGCAAATTAAATTTATCAAGATGAAATAAGAATAATATTTTTCCTCGTAGTTTAGTCATTAAGATATGTGAAATACTTTTAAAAAGGGGTAGAGATAATGGAGCTGAAATAGTAAGCGCTCTAAAGCGCAACACGCGGAACTTGAACAATACTGCTAAATTAGTATATTAATTTCTGTTGAAATACGCTAGGAAGTAGGTTAAACAATGTATGGAACATTTTTATTTTTTTAGAGTTATTCCTAATATTTTTTATTGTATAGTCTTATAAATGGAATTATTGATAAAAATATCCTAATGCATTTCCCCCCAGAAATGTAAAGCTAAATTAAGAGTATTAACGGATTTTCATTAAAATAGGATTTAAAACACAAATGAAAAAATTGAAATTAAAATTAAACATGAACAATCATTTTAAAAATTAAAACCCTTAGAAAGTTTTAAATATAAGATTAAAATTATTGGCAAACTACTGCTTTAAACAAATTGGCATTATTTTATTATATGTTTATCACAGAAATTTTGCAAACAAATTCTAATTGGTTTCAGGTTAAATATTTTGAGGAAATGAATCGCAGAGAGAACTCCATGGAACCCCACACAGGTAAACAACATATTTTTTATAATTAGATGTAGTGGAAAACAGAATTTGATTGATTAAATATTTTTCATTTTTAAACTAGTCTATAATGGATAAAATTGCATTGTTACTGTAATTTCATCGATCTAATTCTAAAATCTAAACACGTTATCATTATAATACAAACACTAGTGTAGCTGGAAGATGGTGATATGTGATGTAACAAGTAAAGTAGGAGATACACTGACTAAACTTTATTTCATATCAGTTTGTTTAAAAAACAAGTCCGACCGTGCTGGACTGCAAATATGTGAATTGGACTGTTAATCGTAAAATTAATTTGGGCCAATGATTTTATGTCATGGTTTATTAACGTTTCTAAAGTAGATTATAATCTAACAAACATATTTAACTACATTTGAACCAATATAGGGTATAAAATTATGGCAATGTTAATAAAACAGAGAATAGAACCTATAGAAATAGGGAAGTATCAAGCAGGTTTTAGAAAGGGAAGGTCAACAACGGACCAAATCTTCATGGTGAAGGAAATTCTGACTACAGCTATGAGTATGGGATCAAAGCAATGGTTTTATTTGTAGACTTCAGGAAAGCATATGATTCGATCAAAAGGAATAAACTAAGTAAAACTTTGCAACAATTTAGGATATCAACCAAACTGATTAGGCTATTGAAAATGACCTTAGAAAATACTAAATCCAAAGTACGAATAAAAGGTGAATGTTCGGAAGGCTTTACTATTGATACAGGACTGAGACAAGGAGACCCACTCTCAACGCTTCTTTTTAATTTAGTACTAGAAGAGGTCATAAGAGATAGTCAATTGAACAGAGAAGGACACATATTGTTTAAAAGTCACCAAATAGTAAGTTATGCAGATGACGTGGCCATTATTGCTAGAGATAGTAGGGAATTAGAAGAAGTGACGAGAAAACTTGTGGAGGAAGCACGTAAAGTGGGATTACAGATAAATCAAGAGAAAAGTAAGCTTTTAAGAATAGGAGAACAAAAAAAGGATACCAATTTTAAATTGAGAACAGAGCATGGAGAGATGGAGTTTGAAGAAGTTCAAGAATATGTGTATTTGGGGGCGCTAATAACAGCTAACTGTGATGAGGAACAAGAAATAAATAGGAGAATAATAAAAGCAAACAGAAGTTCGGCAGCAGTCAACCACTTATTGAAATCAAAAAATTTGTCCAGAGGAGTAAAATTTAGAATGTATAAAACAATTTTGAGACCGACAGCGCTGTATGGTAGTGAAACCTGGATTCTCAATAAGAAGTCAAGAGAAAACCTTTTAAGGTGGGAAAGGAAGATCTTAAGAAGAATTCTAGGGGGTAAGAAGGCAGAGGAAGGCGATGTAAGGAGAAATAATGAGGAAATATACGCAATGTACCAGGCACCAACAATAGACGAAATTGTAAGAGCCAGAGGAGTGCAGTGGCTAGGACATCTAGAACGTATGGAAGATGAAAGGGCAGTTAAGAAAATAGTAGGGAGTAAACCTAACTACAAGAAAAAAAGGTACGCCGAGGAAGCGATGGATAGAGGCGGTGGCAATAGATCTAAGGGAGAAAAATGTAACAGATTGGAAAAGAAAGGCGAAGGACAGAATGGAGTGGAGGAGAATAACACAGCTCTGGGCCTAAAAGGCCTGTAAACAGCTTTATATATATAATAGCATAACCAACGAATGAGGTGAGAATTCGTTGAGGTTAACTTTATAAGAACCGCTAAGTACTCCTACACAAAGACTACTAACTAAAGTTTAAATTCAGTAAATTTCCTGGAGATACTACTGTATATTTATGTGTTGTAATAATTCTTTTGTTTATGATACAACCTATTAGATCATTTTAATTTGACTTAGACGTTCCAGAAAAATATCTCTCAAGAAATTGCTGGATTGTGTACAGTTAATCAAAGTTTAGGATTTACTAAACTCACCAATAATATATTCATGGAATTTGTCAGGATAAAATGTTGAATATAAGATGACATCCTACAACCTACTTGCTGCGAGCGTATTTTCTCCTGCTGCACCATACATTAGATTAGAACCATATCTACACGTTCGATAATAGTAAATGCATTATTATTTTGTCCGTTCATTGTAACAATTTTTACATAAACAATATTTGAGTTGAAATAAAACAACAACAACAAGTGATTTTATAACTTATTGGGTCAATTGGTTCACCATTTGATGCTTTAGTGTATACTGCTATAGGTTAACGATAAAAAGCCAAACAACGAGATATTTACATGGGTTTTTAAAAAAATAATATTAGCTCGATTGCTAAATAAGATTGCATAAAATGTTTGGGTTGTTTTTTGTAGTAGTTTTATGTTTTTTTTAAGGAATGCTAAACACAATACGCCAGTCGTGTCCTACATGTTTGCTGAATTAACACTACCGGCGTTCATATTTTGACTCTCTTTGCGAATTTTGGTAATTAATTTACATACAAAGATACGCAAAGATCGAACATTTTGATACAAGGATCATTTATTTCAAATATTGTCAACAAACTATCCCACAATTTTTATATAATATAAACGTCACACAGCAGTAAACACATCAAAATATTACGTAGTTGTGCAATATATAAAAAGCAATAACTATTGATTGCTCTCTCAAAAATGGTTGGTACTGTCCCTTTGCGACCTCCGTATCTGACTATTATTAAATTTTGGATTCTTCTGTATCTTTAAATTAACTATTTTTCACACTGAAACCAGTAACAGTCTGTCTAAATTTATTATTATTATTGCTTTTTCTGGTTTGATTTATGTCACGACAAATTGCCATTACATGCAAACAAAAAATGTCATAATTTTTACTAGACACCGCTCATTTTTCAACAAAAGTATTTAATTCGACAGTTTGTATTTCCACTAAAATACTAGATCTTCTAAACAATTTTGCAATGCAACTCCATACATATTTTACACCTTCACAAAAAACAGTTGACTGAAAATAACTAAGGTCCGAACAAGTTATAAACATTATTCCATACATATTAGAGACCCTGTATCCTTATGACTGTACCGCTGTATCCTATGACTGTAGTCCCATTAAAAAACTTTTTAGGGTTACAAAGTCCTATAACAATTTTTCGAAAACTTAATATTAACAGAGAACGTGTTAAAGGTAAAATTTTATTTGCGATATTTGTAAATAACTTCTTAAGAAATCCAAATATTTACATAAAATTTATAAATCGGGGGTTTTTGCGGAAGAGAAATTCAAATATGTTTCTAATTTTGACGTTACTAGTAGAGGGCGCCACTTATGGTACATCATGTTTCTTTCAAATGACAGAACTTTTTTGCTGCTTAGTGTATCTATTTGACTATTGATTCTCCTACCTGTTATATCTGAAAAAGGTATACCTTATTGAAATCATTAGGAGTAACAGTTTTCGAAATAATCTTTTTTGAAATATTCAGTGCAGTGCAGAGTAAAAACTTTTTGGTTTCAGTTAAAGTGCCTTTTCTATTGAAAATACAGCAAAATTTTACTTGAAGAAGTTGTTCAGAATGGTAAATTATGGAGATGTGTAAAATTTTTAAAAAATCGGCCTATCAAACCTCGCCGATCTTCTTGAAATTTAAGCATAATTTACGATTTTGAACAACTTTTTCAAGTAATATTTTGCTGTATTTTCAGCAGAAAAGGCACTTTACCTGAAACCAAAACAGTTGTTACTCAATGCACTGAGCATTTCAAATAGCATAATTTCAACAAAGGTTACACCTACCGACTTCAGCAAGGTATACCTTTTTCAAATAAAACAGGTAGGAGAATCGATTGTTTCGATAGTCAGATGGATACATTAAGATGCAAAAAAGTTCTGTCATTTAAAAGAAACATGATGCGCCACAAGTGGCGACCTCTACTAGTGACGTCAAAATTAGAAACATATTTGAATTTCTCGTCCGCAAAAACCCCCAATTTACAAATATCGAAAATAAAATTTTAAATTTAACACCCTGTATCTCCGTTAATATTGAGTTTTCGAAAAATTGTTATAGGACTTTGTGACCCTAATTTTTTGTGAGGAATCTCCTCCTGAAGTCCTGACGCATAATTTCCGGACACCCTGTATAATATCACCTAAAGTTCAAGATTGCCAAGGCAACGTTTTAGAAATTATGACTGAAATTCAATATTCAACTTCTTACTTGAAAGCCCTGTACATCCGTAAAAAAGCCAACCATAATTATATCGAGTGCTTATATTATTTACTCCCCCTGCATGCCTTATCATTTTTGGCCACTAGTTTATGGAACCCTATGAACAACTGGTGGCCGTGTAAATTTTCTTTCAACGAAAATCGATTTCTCGTTTATTCTTATCCCTCTGTACCAAATGAAAAAAAAAACTTAATGAAGTTTTTGATTTCATCTCGGATAGTGACGATTTTTTAAATGACCAGCAAAGTTTGGGATCCGCTTATGGATTAAAACAATTGTTGTGGGACAAAAACTTTTTTTTCTCTGAAAACCTTTAAAATGATTTTTGAACAAACCGATATTGTATTCCAAATTTTGCAAAGTAATTTAACAGACGTAACATATTCTAAAAAGAGAATTAATGCACTTTTATCAAAATTGAAAGACTTTCGCAATAATGAGATACATTTCAACACTTTGTATAGTATTTTCTTAGAAGACATTTTAGAAAATATTAACGATGACCCGCCATCAAAGAAAAGAAGAACATCATATAATTTTGAAAGAACTGATATTCAATATAAACACATTTTTGGTGAAATTTTAGAAACTATAATAGTTCAAATTGGAATTAGATTTTCTGACTTCACTTCATTTCAAGCCTCCTCTATTGAAAACATCACGAGCCGCCACTGTTCTCTTGTAAATAATGACGCTAGAGCATTTTCTAAAATCGATATTTTTCAGTTTTTACACAATATTTCAGTAACGGTAGCAGATATCTTGGATTTATTTGGTAATGAAAAGACGCCAATGATGGGGCAAGAAAAACGGGCCACACTGTATATTTAATAATAATACCTATGCAAAGTGTGTAGGTATGTACCTAATCCCAATCGATACAGTTTGATATTTCCTTTGTACCCTCACATTTAAATGTCAAGTTATTTTAAACTTTTGCTCACCATTTTAATGACTAACTTTTATCTAATTTAACAGCAGACAAGGGAAATACTACCAAAGCATTAAATAGATATTTATGTATCTAGTTAAGTTAAGCTTTGAGATATGAGAAAATTTTACGGTAGATGCGTACAACCGAGACCGTAAAAACTTCCGACCAAGTACTCTAAATCTACTTTTCGTCCGTAGTACATACAATATTTTATTTCATACTGCAGTCAAAGTATTCAAATAACCTAATTAATTAAAAATATTTGTGTGACTTTTTGTTAATTGATAGAAATATGTATTGCTTATGACTAGGCTAAATATAGAGTAGACCGGGGTCGGAAGTAACAATTTGATATGAAAAACTGTTACAAAATTTTTAATACTCTAAGTAAATATATATTTAATTTTCCCAAAATCATAATATTTAATTTTTATAATAATTAAATAAAAACTTATCCGCCAAAAATTAAAGGGAGGGAAATTGTTGCAATGGTCCCCAACCCCGGTTCGGTTGTAACACTGTAAGGGGTGATAGTAACACAATTTTAATTAATCAAAACAATAAGTATTTATTTCATTACTAGTTATAAATAAATAATGTTGGCAAAAATAAACTAAAACAAATAAACTTTTATATACCTAGGTAAATTCTATCAAGAAAAAATAATATAAGCGTTATTTATTTTATTTTCTAGCAACTAAAATAAGGTTGAGGCAAATATATGTTATGTTGTTGAGCACCTATTTTTTACTTCATTTACTTGCGCTAGACAGGGTGAACCTTAAATCGGTACAAATATTTTAACTGCAGGTGCAGTTCGTCATGAGTCTAGTGAAACTAATTTTTAAAACTGTCAAATATATACAGAGATATTAATTTTTTAAAAAAACCACTGAAGTAATCTAATAAAATAAACCATATGATTTACTGAAGGGGAGGTTGCCATATGGTCTGTAACATAAATAATTTTTTATCGTAATATAAATTTTTGCCGTTGTTTCTAATTTAAAACCACTTGTTTTTAGCAATAAGTAAAGTAAAATTACCATAAACGATTAAAATGTATGAATTTCCGCAAATTCCATACTGGAATCTGGAATTAAGGGAGGGGTAGAAAAAATGCAGCAGTTAGGCCCCATTGGGCCTCTTGTACCTCCTCCCATTAGGAGATCAATCCACCTGAGCCGCCAGCCAGCCTAATAAGGAGAAAAAGGTGGTGACGTTGCTCAGGGGGATCTCTCTAATGTAGCCCATAGAAGGCCATCGCTCTCCCAACACGGACTCTCTTATTGACGAGATGGCAGTGCACTCACAGAGTGCATGGAATATTGTCTCGTCTTCCTGTTCGTAATCCCTACAAAGAGGTGTATCACAGTTCCTCATGTAATAGAGGTGCTTCCTTAGCCAGCAATGTCCAGTTTGAATACCTGTCACCAGACGAAGATTTTTCCTAGACATAGCCAGGTATTTTATGACTGTATCCTTGCAAGGGTACTCTAGAAACTCCTTAGCAAATTGACAGCCATTTGTTTCATCCCAACGTTTCATAAACTCTTTGTGGGCGTCTCCTTTGATAATTTCAACAAAGGCTGACAATGGAAGCATACTGAAGGGACCAGGTCCAAAAATATTCAGGCCCGATTCACTTCTAGCCAACTTGTCAGTTATTTTATTGCCATTGCACCGGTCGTGTCCCTTTACCTAGCATACAGATACGCTGTTGTTAGCTGAGGCTACTACCAGTGCCTGATGGCATTCCCATGCTGATCTAGCTGTTATGATTACGTAAGATCAGGAGTGATTGACGACTATCTGTGTAGATTCTAATGATTTTGCCTGTTGTATGTCTACGGGCAATTTCTTTGGCGGCTATGGTTATATCTGCTAATTCCGTTTATACTACGGTAGCATGCCTATCCATTGCCCACTGATAACGAATATGTAAGGATCTGGAATAAATCCCACATCCTGCACCTCCCTTCTTTTTTGATCCGTCTGTGCAGATGTTGATAACATCTTCGCTGGCGGTCTCTTCATTCCTGATAAGTACCGTGTAGGGTCTGTCAAACACAAACTTGGGAGAAATACTGTCAGTGTCTGCCTGCAAAAGAGGCATCTTTGTGACGACTCCACTCCACAGGCGACTCCTGGCTTCTCCACATCCTACATTAGGTATAATACCAATATTTTTGAGGCGAAGCATAGTTGTCGCAAAGGTGGCAGACATCATCTCCATTGCTATGGTAGGTGTCGTACGCACAGTTCCAGTTATGCTTAGGCAGGCAATCCTTTGTACCTGGCTGAGCTTTTGTTTAGCTGTCGTCTGTTGGACTTTCGGCCACCAGACGACAGCTCCATAGGCTAACATTTGTCTCACAATGGCAGTGTATATCCACATGGCCACCCTTGGTTTCATTCCCCAGGTTTTACCAAGAGTTCTGCGGCAGTGCTAATAAGATATGTGCATCTTTTTTAGTCTACTCTCCAAATGAAGATTCTATGTTAGCTTTGAAGTGTGACTTCTAGGTATTTCACATCCGATTCGAAGCTTAACGTAGTATTCAGGAGAATTGGTGCCTTTATGGGCCCCATTTTCCTCTTCCTCGTGAAGAGAACCATTTTTGTCTTCCTGGGGTTGACGGACAAAGCATGGTCCTCACACCACTCTTCAACGGCTCTTAGGGCTGTCTGCATTCTTTGACAAAGAATCCCTTCAAATATTTCACTAATCAGCATGGTAAGATCATCGCCATAAGCGATGGTATCGATGTCAATTTCCGAGTTGAGGTGGTGCAGGAGACTGTCCAGAACCAAGGTCCATAGCAGTGGTGATAAATCACCTCCCTGCGGGCAGCCCCTTGCAACAATGCTTCTTACGGAGGCATCCGCCACGCTGATTTGTATGGCTCTTTTAGTGAGCATGTTTGATATCCAACCACAGATGGTAGGACAAACTCCCCTTTTCACAAGGGCTAAATTTATTTTCGGAAAGATTGTTTTATCAAATGCTCCCTCTATATCTATGAATACTCCCAGGGTGGACTCTTTATTGTCCAGTGATTTTTTGATCATACCCACTACTTGGTGGAATGTATGCATGTTGATTAGGGTGTGACTGTCTGCTCGTCAGTACACTGTCTCTTATGTATCGTTCATACAGCTTCTCCATCGTTTTCTACAGAAACGAGGTCAGGCTGATGGGTCAATACGCTTTTGGGGTGGTGTAGTTCAACCTACCTGTTTTGGGAATAAACATAACTCTTACTTCCCTCCAAATCCTTGGAATGTAGAGGTGTGCAAAGCACAACCTAAACATCCGTTCCAGGTGCGGCATTAAAGCATCTAAGCCCCATTGTAAAAGGGCTGGATAAATGCCGTCAATGCCTGGCGAATTAAAGGGTGAAAGGGTTTGCACTGCCCATCTTATTTTATCTTTAATAACAGTCTGGTTGGCAATCTGCCATTCCATGACCGAAGGTTAATTCTCAATTTTGTCTGAATATTCTTCCCGTTCCATTAGTGTGGATCCTGGAAAGTGGGTCTGCATCAACAGTTCCAGACTTTCATTTAAATTAGTGGTTTTTTCATCATCTTCTCTAGTTAGTAAGCCCAAATCATGGTCTTTTTCTTTTGCAAGGACTTTACATAGCCTAGCAGCCTGCGCGTAGTCTTCAATCTCCTCGCAGTAGGCTCTCCAAGCATCCTTTTGTCTTTTCCTGACTAGTTTTTTGAAAAGTCTCAAGTGGGTTTTGTACAGTTCCAAGTCTGAGTCTTGTCTAGTCATTTTTCGGTACTATCAATTAAAGTGTTTAGGAAGTTACTTTGGTCAATGATTTCAAAAATTATCCATAAACGTACAAAAAAGCTGACCTACTTACTGAAAAAACAGCTATTTAAACAATTATTCATATTTCACAAGTTAATACCATTGTACACTGTTAGAAAGATTATCACAAATTATCCCATTAAATTATTTTATGAAGAATAACAAAAGACTATTATCATTTTCACACAACATCTTGAATTAATTTTCGCCACATAACCTCAAACAACGTGTCAGTGCTAAACATTTCGTACTTCGTAGTTTTGTAGTGGGTGAAACACTTTAAAAATAAACACGAAAGGAATAATAAAATAGCTAACCTGCTTATTCAATATCAAGAGAAGACAAAGTAAAATATTTAAAAGCAGTCAATCGCATGCAAAAAAGAAATTGATGTTATAGGCATAGGTAACAGGTAGGTGTCACGAGCAGTAGGCGAAATGTCCCAGCTCCATCCTCTAGGAAGAGGTTACGTTGTTACCGGTGCACTAGTATGGTCCAGGGTAAAGGAATAAACTGTGACAAAGTGTGGAAACAAAACATGTAACATTTGTGGAAAGAGATTTGAGATTTTCGAAACACGTAAATTAAAGTTAATATGAGATACTCTCTCCTGAAACCGAACTAAGCGCTAATGGTTTCTTTAAGTAATGTACTCTTTGACGGAACTGTTTTAAGAGATGCGGCACATCGTTTAAATCGTCTTATTATAGGTCTGTTCCAACAGCCGTCGAGAACTGGTTCAGAACCGTGAAAAATGTTTGACCAACACCGTCTTACGTCGCATTCGCCGAGAGTACATTAACAACTGAACTGACTTAACTAGTTCTGGACGGTTCGGAATCGATTCTTGCTGTGTTGGAACAAACCCTATATTCACGAGCAGTGTTTTCCTCTTAAGTGTCTTGTGTACTTAATTAATATTTTTTGTGAAATACAGTGTGATTAAATAAAATATGGCGCGTTATTCAAACAGTGAAAAGGTTGACAGTGATAGTGATAACGATAACGTACTGTGATAAAGCAGTTGGAGTGTAGTATAAATGGATAATAAATAATAAATTATGGATAACTATAATTGTGAGTCGAGAATCTGGTTTATATTTTCAATTTTTTGGTGAAGGATAGGAATGGCAAAGGGGAGGAGATGGGCATTAATATTTTCATAAATAAACATATTTCAATAATTCTTTGATATGTCTAAAAATTTTAGTTAACTTTGTTGAAGACATTAGTGTAACACTGGCAACGCTCATCCACCATGACTTAAAAATATTAGTATATGAGTCGGATCAGCGGTTCTCATCTTTCGATTGAAAAATCACGAAATTTATTTAAAATTTGACTTTTATTCCTGATTTTTTTGTAAAAAAAAAACTATTAATTATGTGTTCTACACAGTGAATTGTACTGCGGGTTAAAATATTTGTACTTATTTAAGGTTCGGCCTGTATGTCTCCAGATAAACAAGGCAGAAATATTATTCATTTTCTTCATCTTCTTTTCTGTTCTTCTCTTTTGATTTTCAGGTGTATCATTGCAGCTTGTCAAATAGACAATACCTCTTTATTTATGTTCGTAAGCTGATATATCTTTCGTACCTTTGCAAATCTTCCTTACTTTATTATGTGGCAGTCTTGAATTCAAAAAATGCACTTGCGACTGAAATTAATTATATCAGTCAGGGTAGCTTGTAATATGAATATGTTACAATCGACCCCAGTCAGTAGTGTTATAATGAACACCGATGGTGTTCTCCATATTTACTTTAATCATTTTATTATTAAAATTATAAAAATAAATACGTAACAATCACTAAAACTCCTAAAAGGTACCAAAGTAATGCATAAAATAAGAAAGACGTGCTTGTAAAGATTTTTTAATTACTATGTAAGTAGGTTCCAGAGAAATTGCTTGTGGAGTATGGCAATGTACAATGGCAAATCCACTCGACCACAGCCCCACAGCATACTTTTACTACGTGGTTTCTAAGTCGCGTTTGTTTATTGGATAAAAATAAGGTCCAACTAACTCACGTGCATATATCTATTAAAGGTGTGCAGATATTGAAGCTGTTACTTTCGCCCCTGTTACTTTCGACTCCGGTCTACCCTACTTACGTTCGGCTTTTATTTAAAAAGTCCAAATACCTATATGGCAGTGGCGGCTTGTTAGAGGAGGCAGGGGAGGCTAAGCCTCCTCTGCGGCGTTTGTAGCATTGCTAAGAAAATGTCTTTTATTTATTTTTATTTTACATTACATAAGTACCTACCTATATCATATTTTTATATTTATTTTGTTATAAATATATTTTCACATGCAACTAATTACTAATTGAGATCTCGAGTGAACAAATAAATACGTGAATTTTGAATGTGCTTGAAATTTTGCGCTCTCTGAATACGTAGCCCATGCTTTTGGACCGTAGCCCATGCTTTTGGACCGTGGCGCATGCTAACGGAGCTGCTGACCGCTAAGCGCGGTAAGCCTCCAGCGCGTTCATATGTATCTAACAGTGCGCGACCTTGAACGTGCGAACGGTTAACCAGTGTTGCCACCCTGAAACATTTTTCGGTAATAGATCTTCATAAAAATTGTAATAGATTTGGCACTAATAATAATAGATCTAGTAACAGACGATAAAACAAAATTAAAATTATTATGTGAACTACCGTTCCGTTTTTACAGTCAAATTTGAAAATGGTTAGCATGTATCTGTAGATTAGTTTAAAGAAGGCACATTAATTTTCGTTAAAAAAAATATTTAGGGACTTTTTTTTAAGAAAAAATATGAAAAGTGCAAAATAAAATATATAATCACAGATATTGTTTTGGAATTTATCAAAATTTTTCAAAAAAATTTGTTTGTGTCGACTGTTACAGTAACAGTACTAATACATAACAGTAGTTTTGTTTTAACCACAAAATATAAAGGTTTTGACAGACAACAATCCAAATTAGAATCGTACCAACGTAGCGTACCACTGCGCTTAAAACACGAAAAAGAAGAACATATAACACATAAATAAAAGAGTGTCGACCACACAACATACAATACAGTGTCGTGTCGACCAAGACCACAGAATTTATTTGTCAGCGGAGAACAACAGAATACAAATCCGTAAGTGTCGGCATTGTGGCGGTAACATTTGATTTCAATAATTACGATGACATTCAAATTGTAAAATTGTAATAGATATTATGGCCTGGGTAATAGAGTAATAAAAATTATGAAATTGTAATAGATTTAGTACGATTGTAATAGGGGTGGCAACACTGCGGTTAACTTCAATATGCCCGCAAATGAATCTCAACACTGTCTTCTAGTCTCCATCAACTATCTCTTTTTAACATGTAAGTTCTTTAATTTAGCCATCCTTCTTCTACCACCACGCGATCGTCCGCCATGAAGCCTTGGCACTCTCGGCAGTAATCGGAAATAGACAAATGAAAACATTTGTCATTTGTCATTTGTATTGTAGTTTATGATCTGTAACTTTGCGAGATTCTGTGATAACGGGTGTTTTTGTGTAACTTAATAGCGTTTTTGTTTAATTTAAAAGTGTTTTTTTAAGAATTTGTGTTTGACAAGCAATCTTTTACATTTTACTGGTACGTATCTAAAACTTTATTTAAAAAATGAGTGCTCAAAGTGACAATAACAACTCTAGTTGCATGGACATTGTAGATTATTTGTTATTAAAAGGATTTTATACTCTCAGTTACAATGAAAAGCTGATAATTAAAAAAAAATCTAGAGCAACACCTTCTTTGCCGTCTTTGGTTGTAATAGGTGAGAAACAAAATAGAGGATTTAACAATAATAATTATAACAAAAACGACTGGTTAACCGCATCCACTATTAGAAATAAATTATACTGCTGGCAATGTTTGTTATTTACTAATGATAATTTATCCGTTTGGGGCAGGGTGGGTTTTAATAATTTGCAAAATATAACACGAGGTCTCCAAAGGCATGAAAAATGTCAGGAACATATTTCATCGCGTATTAAATTTGAAATGTTGAATAAACGAATATTGTAAATGCTTTAGATTCTGCTCACAAAATAGAAATACAAAATTATAATGAGAAGGTCCGTGAAAATAGAGATGTTTTACATAGATTAATCGATGTAGTAATATTTTTATCGTCTCAAGAAATTTCTTTTCGCGGTCATGATGAAAAAGTGGGTGAGGAAATGTGCCAATGTCATTATAAAACGATAGTTTGAGGTTTTTCGCTTCAAGTCTCTTCTAGTGAAAACATCACGAGCCGCCACTGCTATATGGGTTGATTTTCTTCAAAATATACTTAACCTCAATGATTTGAAGTAAAAAGATTGACATTAAAAACATTTATTTGGCGTTATGCAAGTGTTTTATTTATATTCAGTTATCAAAATGGTTGAAGATTGCATACCACAAGACGTTCTGTCAAAAAATATATACTTGGGTTACCATTTAAGTTTCTTTAAAGTTCTAGGACTACTTTATTTTACTATATTGTCGTAGTACTTCATTTTTCGCCCTAAAAATGATCCAAAAAATGCATCATTATTGAACAGTATAAAATAAAATCTTTACAATAATTATATTGAAATTCGGTTGATTCGATATACAAGTATTACACAAGGCGACAAGATTTAGCAGACCTTGATACGACAAAATTCCATAACTACGTTACGGTTTTATACAGGATCGGTGTCGATATAGGTATCGGTATCGGTTTATAATCGATCTTACAGATTTGACATAAGTATTTGATAAAGTTTAGTCGGTGGTCTACTTACCTACATAGCCAACGGGCTTGTTTGGCTTGACAACAATTTAGTCACTGTACTGATCTACCGTCATAGTCTTGTCCTCATGGACGCGAAATTCGCAGAAATTCTCGCGAATTTCGCAGATTTTAAATTATTATTAATTAGAAAGTGTCAACTTTTCGAAAATTTCACAAAACAATTTTATCGCTATTTTCATGATTATGTGGTATTCGATTTTATTTTATATTTTATCTTGTAATATTTGCTAGAAATTTCCATGGAAACTACATTGTCTCCTTCATAAAAAAGAAAAAAAAATAGTTTTATAACACTTTACAGGGTGTCCGGAATATGAATGCCTTAATTTTACCATATAAGTTGTACTAAACAAAACGAATTATGACAGCAAACAGGTGTTGAATATGTGATAACGTCGCTTACATACATAATATCCTAGGCTTGTTATGTATTGTAACGAATTTGAAATATGCATGTAGAAAATCACATGAAAGTAATACCTGACCGAACTTAAAGTTAAATAAAATTAATAATTATTAATGTAGATTTATATAAAAAATATAAAGAATTGTTAATATGGGTATCCTGGATATAAATTTAATAATAATAAATAATATTACATAGCATAAAAATAATAATTTTATAATTTTATTATCAAGTATAAAATAAATTTTCATAAAATTGCATGACGTTGACAATTGTTATCACTCAGTACATAGAAAAAAAGGAATTTAAACCCAGAGCAATGAAAGGTGAAAGTCTATAGATTAATCTGATATACATATTGTAGGCAGACGAGTAACATTATTGACGATATATCTATGCAAAATAAACAAACAAGAAAAATAATTTTGAATGTCAAATTTTAGAATTAATTCCAGAACAGTCAAGACTAAAGGTGGCTTTTCCCTTGTAAATGACTTAAACTACAAAATAAAGAGTATTTTAATTAATAAAAAAATAAAATTGTACAATAAAAACAAAAGGACATTTATAAGAATGTATTAGTTATAAGAAGTTTTATAATAAAGGGCATAAAAAGGGCATCCAAAGACTGTGAAAACTCATGTGAAAGGACTTTTAACATGGAAATCTCCAGAAACGAAGAAAAACACAGAAATTGTTGATTAGTTACGGCTTGGGTTTTGAAAAAGATGCAGCATCGCGAGATAGATTCCGAAAATTTGCAAATTATTCTAGAAAAAACAAGTTTAAATAAGAAAATGCCTACTTACCAGTGAAATTTACAAGTCTCCATACTCCAGAAAAGTTATTTTCCCAATACATGAAAATTTCAACCATCTGCAGGGAAATTGCTGTTTCCAAAGGAAAATTATAAATTTTCCAACCTCAGACACCTTTAAAAATAAAGTGCACTATAAAATTTCTATAGCTATAGTAAAAAAAAAACAGGTTTTATTTCTTCCTAATCTTTGCAAAGTATAAAGAATAACCCACAGGACTTACCTGTACGAAATAAGTTTAATCCAAGCAATAAAAACAACAATATTTTCAAAATTTTGCACAAGAATTATAATATCTGTAATTAATATCGTCATTTTGCTGTAATAAAAGTGAAATCTGTAATATCATTTTAAGAAATACTCGGAAAATATACGTAGAAGAATATCAATTTGCATAACTCATAAAATTGTAATTTAAATTCAATAACAAAGTTTCTACCTTATATTAGATTGTTGAAATTCTCGACAGAGGAGAAATATAGTAATAAGAAAATATTCTTTATTAACCTAATTTATTTTGAAAACCAAAAAAAAAAACATTAATCTTTACACAGTTTGAAACCCAAAAAAAAAACATTAATCTTTACACAGTTGTTACTATATGTTACAAAAATAAAACCCTGTAAACAATTTGAATCGACTCCTGAGTTTAAATTTCTTTTGCTGTTTTGATTTTGTGAAACGGTGTCTAGCGGATAATCAGAATAAAAAAAAAGTAAATAAGATAAGACAGAAAAAAATTAAATAAAATGTTTGTATTGAACAAATTACAGCTTTATAACAAAGACACAATATACACTAAGAAAACATAACACATAAAATATATCAAGGCGTTCAACAAAATTAATATTGAAAATTTGACATCACAAAACTTAAAAAAATTAAATAAAAATTAAATAATAAAAATATTTTAATTAACACAAATAGGTACACCCAAACATAGGTACTTACTGTGAATGGCAATGAAAATAAAATTAATCAAATATAATGCATTTTACACATGCAACATACTTTTGCTTGGGAATATTTAATTATTAAGTAAACATAAATTTTTACGTAAGAACTAATTCCATAAATAATACATAATTGAATATTTATCTCAAGATGTTACCCGAATGTTTTTTTCAAATTCCGAAAGGACCAAACATGAAAATTTTATAAAAATGTTTATATCAATCCTTGCATAAATGTACAAGATTTTCAAACAGAAATTTAGATGAAAAATTAATAATCGAAAGCAAACATCCCAGTGACTTAATTTACATTTTTCGGAACTAGGTCTTTAAATTTTAACCTCTTGGGGTCTTTATTGAGACTAAATCAAACATTTATTTATTGAAATAGTCAGTAGTTATTTCTTTTGTATTTATAATAATTAGATGTGTATTTGTAAACGTTGGTGACGTAGACAGACCCTATATTACGTTAGCTTATTGTTGTATTGAATAAAACTCCACTTCACGTCTATTACCGTGGCAAGCCAACTTTGGTCAAATTTGTATTACCAATTTCAGTGTTGTAGCTTGTACCGTCTTCGACAAAAATAATAGCTGCTAGCAGACCATTGAACTCCTTCTGAAAGTATTCGACGAGCAACAAAATATGGAGAAAAAATCGCTTTGCAATCGTTTCTCAGAAGGCATCAAAATCGCAGAAAATTCTGAGAAATTTACATGAAAAGGTACTTTTTTCAAGAAAATAATAACGCCAGACGGCTAGATGGAAGAGAAAGAAATGTCGACACAATGTGCGTTATATTTATATACGCACCACCGAATGATTATTTCTGTTATTTATTTAAGTTGTTTTATGAAATATTTTACTAACCAGGGGTCTTTATCTTTGAGACACTACATACACAGTATTTAACAAGATTGAACCACACACAAAGAATGGAATAAAATGACTCTACTGTTTCTACTTTATTTATTGAAGCCTCTTAGTAAAAAAAATCATATTTATTAATTAGATGCTTATTTGATACCTATATATTAGATCAGGTACATTTGGTAAAATGACTGAAGTTTTCTTTCAATTCTTTTATGTTTTTGATTGAACTTGATTGACTTTATATGAATAATTATTTTACCTTTATAAACTAACTGTAGAAAACTAATCAAGTAGCATGGAATGTAACTATGTCTAATGTTAAATAATTTCATTAAAACAAGTTACTTTTCTATTAATTTACGGTAAGTTGTGTTAAAGTCTGAGTGTAAATTACCTTAATCTAGTTTAGGTGAACATCTGCTAAAATATGCCACACACATGGTGGTAGAGATGCAAAATAATAAACGGTCAAAAAGTTAATTCTACGAATGAAGAATGGGCGGATATGTCTCCGCTTTATTTTATTACATCCATTTTAGGTTCTAGTTTATCGGTTTTCGAAAAGGTGTTTGGTGTTTGTTCTTAAGCAAATGCATCCAAGTATGACTAATTTTCAATCCTTCGTTCCTGTTCATGTTGCTCAGGTATTGATGAATATCCAACTTCCCTTCGTGCTATATTATAATACCCATTGGTACAAACAGAGCTCTAGAGTTCTCTAATGTGATTCTGGTCCCTTCCTCCAAGCATATTTAGCAAAGGCGGATTTTTCAGGCTAATATAACCGCCTTTCGTGCTCTTTTTCTACAGTTTATTTGGACATTCCCAGCTATACTTTGTTACAGTTGTTGCATGACACCAAGTACACTACAGATCAATTGAATCCGTTGCAAACTTCGGAAGTGTATTTGGTGTCATGCAGCAACTGTGACAAAGTAACCTGGGAATATCCAAACGAACTATAGAAACCAGGAAAAAATAATATGAAATGCACATAGGGTTATATATCGGCCTAAAAAATCCGCCGTTGCTGAACATGCGTGGAAGGAGGAACGCAGAGAGGACACTAGAGTGCTGGTTCGTACCAATGGATATTACAAAATAGCACGAAGTGAGGCTTTGGACATTCTTCAATACCTGAACAACATGAACAGGGACGAAGAATTGAAGATTAGTCATACTTGGATGCCTTTGGTTAAGAACAAACAAGTGAACTTGAGCGTACCTGAACTAGTCAACCTAAACAATGAACTAACCAACTTTGAAGCACCGACTAGTATAAAAGCTCCCTTATACATCACGGTAACCATTCAGCTGCCGTCCAATATACGAGAAGAGAAGCACTGAAGATGTCATCTGCTAAGTATGACGAAACGTTTGCAGTTAAGCATCGACCACGGCAAAACAGGTCAGAAAGTATACAATGTAAATATTGATTAATACCACTGTATGTATCATTAATTTTATATACAACTAGGTGACCCGGCAAACGTTGTTTTGCCATATGAATTATTTCTAGTGAATATTTAACTAACAATAACTAACTTATTGTAAGTGTGTGGAAATGGAGCACTGTGAACGATGATGGCTTATAAGAATAACAAAACACGAAACATTCATTTTTTGAATTCATTGTACATTGTAACGGACATCGTTTGGCCTTGGGACTTATTGATAGACATTGCAAATGCCAATCTAATTGGAAATTGAACACGTTTAAATTAAATTGGCACATCTGTGGGTATAATAGGGATTCGTGGTATTAATATATTTTCACCTCGAAATTTTCCATTTAAAATGCTGGCTTTGACAACGTTTTTTATTAATTTTTTAATGACTAATCGCGTTCCGTTGCACAGTCGTGGTGGGTTCAAATTACGGAGCGTAACACGTGTTGAGTACTTTTGAGGTTATGTAGATCACTTAATTAACTAATAGTGACAACTAAACTTAAAATTAATAATTTTATTAATTATTAATAAAATATGAAATAAATAATTATGGCCCAGCAAATTAATAATAAATTTACTTGCAAATTACAGTTAGAAGGTAAAATGATAATTGTAAACGTCACTACTAAGCTCGATGCATACACAATAATAATGGCCGAAAACTGTGTAGGGACTGAGAGAAGACTTATTGTGTGAGAGAGACAGGAGATCGGCTTCGTTCTCATCCCTACTCTGTGCTGTTGACTGGGTGAGAAGTAACACCGGTAGACGCCTGGTGGGGATAACTGATCTAGTGATAATCGATCAGTTATCGACCAGGGTTAAAACTGATTAAACAGTTGGATATTTAATAAAAGTACCGGCAGAAAAAATGTAACAATCAGGAATCAATTATTTTCATTTGCATAAATTTCATAAATTTAACTTCAGTAGGGTGCAAGTAAATTTGTATTCCTATAGGGATTCTACGTGACCTGTTTTAATTTGTTATTTAATTTCTAAGGCAGTTTCTGATTTGAATTTACAATCGAAAAGTTAGGTTTGTAGCAATAGACATTTGTGGTGGGATCGAAAATTAAATCTAATTAGAAATTTTTAAAAAGATAAATGACTAAATATTAAAAAATATAAAATAAAATGAATTGAGATGTTTGGTTATGTAAACGGATGGTACAAATCTTCAATTAAATAATTAAATTCTTCTATAAATCTTGCTAATGTATTTCATATGCATTTTTAAGATTTTGAATATATATATATATATATATATATATATATATATATATATATATATATATATATATATATATATATATGTATAAAACTTAATATTATTGTAGACATAAATCTTATTTTTTAAATACAGAACTCCAAAAATGATTATCAGAACTAAATGAACTTTCTCGCACAAATCTTTATATTATCGATTGTATTAAATTCATGCATAAATGTTTTTTTTCTTATTCCTTATCTAAAAAATGGCAGAATTAAAATGAAAAATATAAGTTTTATTTTTTTTTATTTCATTTATGAGACACACAGAGTTATAAATGCGCAATTGTAGAATGCCTCGAAACATTTTTAATATGAAAAATTGTGATATTGTGTATATCGTCACCATTATTAGAAGATTTGACTATATTATGTGCCAAACTAAAGAAAATTTAGAATTCAGTAAATTTGTTAATTTTTTTTGTTACAGGTTATCTGGGAACATCAAGGGTTGTTCTGAATCATTTTGATGTATCGACTCAGGTAAATGTTTTGTAATATTAGAAGATTAGATTAGTCTAGCTATTGTTTAATAAACACAATAAACTAATAATGTGTATAGGATTAAAATGTTTTAAGACGATCACAACCTCCTTAGTATACAGGCGCGGTATATCAGAGATCAATGTTGCCATATGTGAATATTTTTTTCATATTGAAGAATTTTGACATAAAATTTGACCTCCGTGAAGAAAAGATTTTTTCATATTACTAAAATGTGAAGAAGTTTCTGATTCACTTAGTTTTAGAATTGTCTGTTTTCTATAAATTTTTTATTTGATTTATAAATAATCAGACATTAGGTTCTTTGTTCCGATGTAGTGTCATAGTAAAATGTTATTAGAATTAAGTGTAGGTAGACGTTCGATTTGCTATCGTTAAATGACATTTAACAGTATTTTGAGCTTACTCATATTTATATTAAAGCTGTTTTTTAAGAAGCATAAGCAATTGTTTTTGCTTATCAATTGAGGTTATTGTTATGTGAAGAAATGGCCAAATTGTAAAGTCAAGTTTTGTAAAAAAGATCGGTATATTACGTTATTGTATTTAAGGATTTGCCTTGTGAATTATACATATACTATTTTATACACATATATAGTCAGTCGTGTTATCTTTTGCTTAGATTTGCATATATTTTATTATATATAGGGTGTCCCGAAATAAATGCAACATAAAGCAAGAGTAGATCCCTGATGATAAAATAATGCGATGTAGCCAAATTTGCCTTAGTCAAAAGTTGATGGTTTAAAAGATACATGGTGTCAAAGTTCAAATTTTACTTTCGATATTTGTAAATAACATTTAAAAATCCAAATATTTACATACATTTTGAAGATCGGGGTTTTTTGGGGTAAGAAATTCAAATTTGTTTCTAATTTTGACGTCACTAGTAGAGGGCGCCATTTATGGTACATCATGCTTCTTTTAAATGATAGAACTTTTTTGCGGCTTAGTATATCCATCTACCTACTGAAACAGTTGATTCTCCTACCTTTTTTCCCTTACCCTTACCCTTACCTTACAAAGGTATACTTGTTAAAGTCGTTAGGAGTAACCGTTTTTGAAATAATCCTATTTGAAATATTCAATGCACCGAGTAGAAACTGTTTTAGTTTCAAGTAAAGAGCCATTTCCGCTGAAAATACAGCAAAATATTACTTCAAAAAGTTATTCAGAATGGTAAATTATGACAACATGCATAATTACAAGAAAAACCCTTTATTTGTTTTTTTGTTCGTTTTACAAATTTCCTTCTGCAACACAGTCTTGACGTTTAGATAGGCAAACGCTAGGTTCATAGCTGTCTAACTGTAATATTTGCGACACTGTGATGTTTGCACATGACTAGATGTCAGGAAAAATAAACAGATAGTTGTTGTTTAGTTTTAAAATGGAAATGAAAGTAATTACATTGGTTTTAGACATAAAACTGACCTACCATAACAAATGATATTGCAACAGTCGAAGGAGAATGCAGAAATGTATAAACTACTTGCTTTTGGTTGGTCCTACAATTAGTACAATTAATCACACAACCATAGTGGTTGCTTTAATGTATTTATCTAGAACGCAGACTAGAAAGCAATAGGTGACAGCATAGGCGAATAAAAGGCGAGGAATGATTTTCGAAAAATAGTTATGACTGTAATCTAATCAACCGTCCTATTTAGCTACAGATGGCTTAAGATTTATTTAAAAAATATTTCACGTCCTAGATGTTCAACAATTTTTGAAAATTAATTAAGATTTACAAATTCAACGTTGTATAAATATTATAAGAATAATATTTGCGTTGTACGATATTTTTGAAAGTATAAAAATTAAAAGGATTACTCAAGACAAATTTCGAAACTGGTTCGGTTCATAAAGATACTAGATGTGAAGTAGTGTGAACAAAAAGGCGTTCCTGGAAAATATACTCAAAATGTATTCTTGGTCTATTTTAAGGAGAAATCGAAAGTTTGGAAATCTTCATCTCTATGGTCTAATAATTCTATATATTACGAATAAATAGCGACGTAGATATCAGCAAGTATTTTAAGCTCATTGCGTTTCTGAAGCGTCAAGGAGAAGGTTATCAACCCAAAAAATCAAAAATCTTGACCAGAGACCAAAATGAACAGTTTTTGAAGTGCGCATCGGATGACGAGTATCTTATGATGAAAGTAGCTACTATTTTGGGAATATTTGGTGCCTGCCGTAGAAAGGAGCTTTGCCAATTGACTCTCGACAACTTGGAAATTATGGGACTTCCAGTTCAATACTGGTTAAGATATCAGATACCAAAACCAAGGTTCCACGAAATTTCACTATCGTTGATGAATTTTATTTGAATTTTTACCGGCTACACCGGATACATGGCTCTTCGTCCAGCAAATGTGGGACATCGGAGGCTTTTCCTAAGGCAAGTGTATGAAAAACCCTGTGGGAATAAATACGTTTGAAAAATTTCCTGCTGCTAGTGCTAAATTTCTGCAACTTCCAAATTCTAACCTCTATATTGGACATTGTTTTCGGCGTTCGTCGGCAAGCTTACTATCGGATAGTGGAGCAAATTTAACGACAATTAAGCGGCATGGGGGATGGAAATCTTACATCGATACATCGAAGATTCATTGGAAAGTAAAAATTCGATTTCCCGAAAACTGCCTTTAGTGCCATCAATATCAGTGGATTCTGCTCAAACATCAACTAGGAATACGGTCGTTTCAGTTGACAGTGGTAGAATTGTGGAAGGATTTAATTTTTCAAATTGTGTGAATTGTAATATAAGTGTTCATGTTAATAAAGAAAATACAAATTAAATGTATTGCAAATTTACTGTCACAATTTGTCATTTGCTTTAAGGCACTAGTGCTTTAAAGTGATCATTTTAAGGTACTGGTGCTTTAAAGTAATATCTTTAATGTTACAAGGGAGTGTTAAAAATTAACTACGGCTGTTTATAATTGAGCAAATAGAAAATTAATTATAGTTTTGCACATGACGCTTGTATGAAAAAAACATTTTTTACAATATTTAGCTTATATAATACACTATACAAGTTTTTTTGTTCCTAAAATAAAAAATGACAAATTTAACTAGGGATAGAATTTATATAACCCTTCATAAAAGAGATGAACCCTATGTGATCAATTCGAATTCGAATTGGAACAACCTATATACAGGTAACTAAATATCGCAGTGAATGCAATAGAATAAGATCATATATAGAATTTGCAATATTGACGTCAACTGTCTTTCTGCCTGTTATCTTTATGTCATATAAAGCAGAACCATTGAGAGAGTTCAATTCCTCAATGAATATTTTCATTTTGTGTTTGCTACCTAGTTTGAAGCATCGTTTTTATTAAAAATTATAGATGTACAGAGCAATTCACCTATATAGAAATTTTAATTTGCTTCCACCACAATTATGTATTTTTTGACTATAAGATGTTAATGCTTTTTGCGATTATTTTTGTATATGGTTTTTAATTTAGGTGCTTTCCTGCAAACATTTTTCAGTAAATGGTCATAAACGAATTTAGTTTAGGTATTCCACATCTTCCCAGTAGAAAACTTTGGTTCCATAAATTGCGAATATATGTAAGGAGCGAAAAAAAAGTAATAGCTATATTATATTATACAAGGTTTACTGATTATAAATGACATCCTACCTTTAAATTCATATTTATTTTTATTAATTTGAGTAAAAATAATCAAATCGCAAGGTTGTTAATAATCTTGATCAAATCATTATATTATGCTAATAGTGGCAGTTCGTAATATTTTTAGACACCCGGAAATTAGCAATAGGCTTTCCGACATAAAATTGGTATTTAATATGAATATATCGTGTATTATTAGTGTAACGATATGCTTTTCTGACTTCCATTAATAAGCAGATGTTTGCAAAAAATGTTTTCAAAAATCATTGAAATAATATGTTTTATCTGTCATCTGCCCCAAGAAATACGTTCACTGTGAATAAATGGGTGCACTCTAGCCAAACTTTCATATTTATAGACTAAATAATAGTTATGTACAAACTTTTGCAATATTAATGACACCGTTTCAAAACTGTTTGAGAGCCATTAGAATTTTCAGTAGAAGTTTATGCTCCTGTCCGCATTGCCCTCTTACGACGGGAAAATACACTGTATATGAATAGTTTCCCCGTCGTGAGAGGGCGATCGAAATAGTTTAGTGGGAAATTCCGTATAAAAAATAAATAAATATAGATAGAGGATTATTTGACCAAGGTCAAATGTGTTACCACATTTATTCACAAAATATTTACTGCTATCTTTCCTTTTTCTTTTAAGAGAGAAAATATCATAGCCAAACAACTGTAATATTTATACCTGTGAACTATACTATATAGGTATATTATTTATTTATTCGTTTATTTTGTTGGTAATTGTTTACTTCTGATAATACATACGTCGTAACATAAAAAAAGTAATACGTTGAAGTAGTTACTACAAATAATATATCTCTTTAAAACGCATAAAATAAAGATTAAAAAGCTTAGTACATTCATTTTATTTCGAAAATCTAAATCGCAGGTTTTACAATATATCTGAGAAATCCGTGGAATATATATCATCTGTTAAAAATCGCGGCACAATCGCGTGTCGAACATCTAGTATATGTTTAAAAAAGTTCAAAATTCTCTAGGTATAAAGAATAATTTTCAGCACATTTATGATAAATGTTCTGATTTGGCTATTATTAAAATTCAAAGACAAGTCATAGAATAGAATCGATTTTCGCCAATAAACAAAAATACTATAAGATAATTATTTATACACAGACAAAATATATATACAGGGTGAATCTTAAATAAGTACAAATATTTTAACCAGCAGTATAGTTTTGTGTGTAGAACACATAATTAATAGTTTTTTTACAAAAAAATCAGAAATAAAAAAGTGAAATTTTAAATAAATTTCGTAATTTTTCAGCAGAAAACTTGTTGAGGACCGCTGGCTTAGGCAGACCCTTCATACTTTTATGAGTCATAGTGCTGCAGACTGAACGTGTGGTTCACAGTGTTGCCAGTATTACACAAATGTCTTTGCTTCAAGGAAGAAAAAATCAACTTTTAGCGAATTTTGTCAAGTGTAACTTTTATATTATTTTTTATTATCAAACTGTCATTGACTGTCGTGACAGATTATCGGAAGCCCAAGTCAAACTTGTTAACCCCACATAATGCATGAAAATAGCAATAAAATTTGCTAAAAGTTGACATTTTTTCCATTTTAAATAAAAAACGCGTGCATAGTTTTTCGTTATTCTTCATAAAATAACTTAAGGAAATTGTGTTTTGTGTCCCTTTCTAACAGTGTACAATGACATTTAACTTGTGAAATGTGGATTACTGATTAAATAGTTAATTTTTTAACAAACAGGTAAGCTTGTGTGCACGTTTATGTATAATTTTTGAACATTGGACATAGTAATATCACGTAATATCTTCCTAAATATTTTACGGTAGTATTGAACTTGCGGAAATTCATTTTTAATCGTTGAAGTATAGTAAGGTTAGTTCAGATGTTAAAATTTATGTTAATATTGCTGCGTATCATACTATAAAATAGAACTATTACGTTAAAGGAAACGTAATATTTATATTGGAGGAGATATGGCAACCTCGCAACAAATCATATGTTTCATTACGTTGTTGGATGAAAAATCAGCCAGCGGTCCTCAAAATGTGGGTATTTTTAAAAAAAATTAATATCTCCGTAAATATTAGAAATTTTTAAAAATGGCTTTCACTAGACTGATTTAAATGACGATCTACACCAGTAGTTAAAATATTTGTACTTATTTAAGATTCACCCTGTATTTATTTTAGAGCAAAGCAAATGAAGAAGTCATATATACACAGGAAAAATTAACTACCTGTCCATCATTTGGCGGTAAATTTGAAAAAACAATATAATTCGTTGCTAACTTTTGAAAAATTTGCTGTTGGATTAACAAAGGGAAATAATAAACACAAATTAAAATTACGAAGTGGCAATAACATTCATATTAGGCTAACATAAAATATAACACATTTAAGTGGTTAGTATTAGTAGGTAATTGACATTTGACAACATGAATTTATGGAGCTGTGTAAGCTTGGCGACAAATTAACCAATAAAAAAGTAGCTTTCTGGCGCGAGAAATTTGAATCACTTGTTTTAATTTAAAAATAGTTAATAAAAGATTATCGTTTCTCATAAATCATTTTAAATGTGCCAATAATAAGATTATCAAATAAATTTTTTTATGGGGAATTAATTCCTAGTCAAATTTATTTATACAATGAGGCATTTTAGAATCGAGGTCCAAAGTTGTGTTCTTTTACTACTTGGGGGAATTTACAAATTATTTAAGAAAAATCTTGCTTAAACGTGTGTTGTATCACTTTATTTCAATACTACAACCATAATAACCATTTAAAAAATTTAAAATTCTCTGTTCTATCTAAACTTTAACCTGCATGTGTCATAAAATTATCGGATAAATACCGGATTTTGTTAAAATTTAAAGATTATTTTTTGACTGAAAATTTTAATATTAACTTACACCTATTATTAAAATATTTTACTATTTAAACACGAAATATTGTACAAAAATTGGACTTTTATTGTAATTTAGAAGACAGTTTTTATCAAAAGTATTATAAAAGTTACTACAATAAAAGTTACTACATCAGATGTTTTACAGACTTTTACAGAAAAAAAAACTATGGTTCAAAACCTCCAGTGATTGAAAAAGGTACTCTAGTACAAATATTTTTACAAATAATATATTTTTAAACAGATTTAATTTATTTTCTTTAATAATATTTCTCTGCCATTTTCTCAGGCGACACAATTTTTAATTCGAAATAAATAAAAATTTACTGTAGGAACAAGAATTCAGTAGACAAGGTGATTCTAAATATACTACCAGTTACTGCATTTTCTAGACCCCAAAATAAGACGGAAAGTATATATAAACATCTATTATGAATTGCATATAGGATGTAAAAAGTTAGTTCCTTACGATAGTTTAATATTTCCCAAATGTCTAGAGATAAATTAATGACATTTGGTACAATCCCATGTCTAGCGGTGGATAAAACAAGGGCGAGAGTGCCTAAATGCTCAAATTTTTTGTGTTTTTAAACATTTTTTTGGACAATTTCATAGCAAATATGATAGTTCAATAATATGTAGTAGCAATGTTTAACGTCAAACTGAAAATTAAAACGACCTTACATGCACTGAATTCTTGCCAAAACTGTAGTCTTTGTTTTACTTTTTACTTTCGTATATTGATTTTTATCATTAATACAATTGTGAAAATATACACTTAATAATAAATAAATTATCCATTAAAATGTTGGCACAAAAATGGCTTGTCTACAACACTAACACTGAAACCACAAAATACACCGTATTCTGGATGGAAAGTACCACAATGTTTTCAGAAACGTCAATAAAGGTAACATTTTTCAAAACAAAATACTCAAGTTTGAAAAGACCCTTCAGCCGTGGCTTGTTCCTGAAAATATTTTATTATAAATAAAAATCTATACATATAAGTAAAAACATTTAAACTTTTCTAGATTGTCAAATGTCTCTTACAGATCATAATTATTTGACCATTGAGTTTATATGAAGCTTATATAACCAATGATTAGACTATTATAAGGTCACATTGTTTTTGAAAAATGTTATTACTTTACTAGTTTTAAAATTAAAATGTAAGAATTACAGATTACGACTACGAATTACGAGTTACAAATATAAATTGTCAAATTTTTTGTCTTTTTATGACCTTCACAAAACATTCTTACTTTCTTAGAGCTTCAGCCTCTATTGGTGATTAGAATAACTAATAACTAATGCAGAAAGTTGAAAGTAGAATTCATTACGAATAAGCCTGCAGTTCAAAAGCTGTCGCAAAATGCATATTTATTGGTGTCATTAATATTGCAAAAGCTGTATGTATTAGACCGAAGTGATCCATTATTGCTCGAGAGTGATAGTTAGTGTTTGGATTACTAAGCGGACTGTATTGAATAGGTTTTTTAATATTTGGCAGTGAATGAAACACAACATTTAGTTTAGCTGCTTTAATAACACTCACTCTGCAAGTCTACAACTCGACTACTTCGCTCGTCTTGCGCTTCGGCCAAACTTCAGGCGGCGCATGCGTACTTGACTAGACAGTTAGTAATGTCACTTTTTGCTCTTAATGCATACAAAGTTTTATCTACAATCACTCAACAAAATAAAAACTTTCAATTATTAACTTTATTACAACGAGAACATTAATTATAACAAATAGAACAAATGTAAAAAATTCATTTGTTAGCATTCGTAATTTGGATGCTGAAAGAACAGTCTTTACAATAATATGAATTCCTGATGCAGAAGATATATTAGGGCCATATTCTGATATGGTTATCATTGCGATTGCTATATTCAGTTACTTGTACATTATTTGATGGCCTAGTTAAAATTCCGTTGTTTGAATTTTTTCATTGATGTTACTATCTATGTATCCTTCTGCAAGTGTAGAACTCTTCCATCCCTCGTGTCGCTTCAATTGTATAATATCACTTCATCCATGTGCCAATAAAGAAACCGATGTTCGGGAAAGCAATGCCCTGTGTATAAATGACACTTTGGTAGGTTAAGATAGTTAACAATATCGTTTGGTATTTTAGAAACAACATTCATTCCTACCACTTGATTAAAACACTTGCCTTTATTAAATTTTCAGAATAATCGTGCTGATGTGTTTTTTCGCTTCTAAGTCTCAAGGCTACATACTTCTTATAGAATGATAAAAAGTTGATAGGATTACAGTGCCAGTAAAAGTTTAACTTATTTTAATAACTGTGCGAATGGATTATTTGTCCTCAACATCTTTATCATTTATTTTTATTAATTCGTCACGTCAGCAGACGCCTGAAACTCTAATAACTAGAACTACCTATAATATGTTTCTATTATGTTACAGATTTTATAATAATCAATATGTACAAAATTTACGCTTCTTAATAAGTATGTTTCATCATCGGCTTTGCGCAAAAATCTATGAATATTTCCGCTTTGGAAAAAGTTTTTGATTTCTTAAGCTTATATCCTTTAAAAATGTCGTCAACTTTTTGAACTTATTTAAGTCAAGATCATTCTTGGTAATCAATCATAATGATAACGATTTTAAAGTCTTTGCCTTGTCACAAAAATAGGCGAGGAGTACGTTTTCTGAATATTTATAAACTTCCTTCGACTTACACCTATTTGTGATATATAGGTTATATTGCTGCTCGTATAACTTTTTTGATTTTTCTGACAACAAACCTAAATTTACAGTTTCTGTAGCATTTTTAATCTCCGGAGATGTATTCGGAATATCACTGCCACTAGTTTCAATTTCCATCAATTTTCCAATTAAAATTAGGATATCAGCTAAACTGCGCAAATTTTACAAAATTTGACAATTGTTAAATTTACTACTTAAAAAGGACGCTGTTTACTTGATTGTTATTGACGATGATCGTTTGGTAGGTTTTATCGTGTGACAAGCAATAAAGTGACATCATATGACACTTTCTCAATAAACGTCAACTTTTCGTTGTCACTGTCAAGCAAAAACCATTCTTTAATTATTAGTGATTAAATAAGTTTATATGGAAACAATCATTCAGTTTCAAGGCTTCGCTGACAGTTTTCAGTGATTGATCATTTTTCGAGTTAGTTATCACGTCGTCAGTTTCGGTTTTATGATATTTCCAGAGTCTACTTGGAACTGGAAACCAAAGCCTAGTCCTTATGGACACGCAATTCGTGAAAAATCTCGCGAATTTAGCAGATTTTGATTTAAATTATTAATGGCGGGAAGTGTCAACTTTTCGCGAGTTTTGCAGAACAGGAATATTATCTCTATTTTCATCATTAAGTGTATTAGTATGAACTTTTACAATCTACCATGACAATCAATGACAGTTTTATGAAAATAAAATATTGCAGTTGGTAAAATTCGTTAAAATTCGAGATTTTTCCCGCTATTAAATAATTCGCACGAAATTTCACAAACTTCGCGTCCATGAAGATAAAGCTTAAAACCTCTTGTCGGTGTTTGTATTTGAAGAGGGCACTGGTTTATGACATTTCGAAGTCACTGATCTGTGACGCCTTGATTTTTGGAAAGAATTGTTTCCAAATTCCAGGTTATTTTAAGCTATTTCCTAAATGATTTCATTTTTTCTTAATTTTTCTCTGAGGAGTCTTGGCTAGAATATTTATCTCTCACTAGAATATTGGTTCTATCCAGGTCTATCCAATGTCCTGTATCTACCCAAAGTTTCTGAACTACTGACTTCTCACTATTATTATTTCTTAGATTGCACGTGTTTTTTCCCCTCTCGTATCGCTATGTTTGTTCAATACATATGTTGTCGCATTAAGACAAGATACTGAGTACGCCAATGCTTTGGCATATATTAGTTTTAACATTGCATTTTCTTAAGAAGTATCTTGCCAGTACACTCTTGTATAAAAAGGTAGATAAGTTATTGCCAGATCTCCACCTTCTGTTATCTTAAGTGTCTTCCTGATGACTTGTCCAATATTTCTGTTGGTATATCCATATTCTCTGACAATGGATTTTTCTTCTTCCAAGTGTTCTGCCTCGCAAATAATTCGTGCTCGATGAGGTGTCCACGATATGACCTATTTAAGTATGCTTTCTATAAACAATGTGTGTTTCCTAATTTACCACTTGATTTTCTTTTCACATAATTATGTCGCAAAGTGAAGAAATTAGTTTTTCCCAAACTTAAGTGAAGCTGATATTCAAATATATTTCTTTAATTCAGTCTAGATATTCTTCTTTGTTATATTTATGAGTGCATGATCATCGTCATATCCAAACCAACAGTTTAGTTTTACAACAGCTGACTCTAAAGCTTATTTCTCAAATACTTGCATGTAGATATTTATTAGATCTGAGGAGAAGAGCGAACCCATGTAAAAATACTAAAATTTAGAATCGTTAAATTTTTCTAGAATATAGAAACCGTGACATTTTAGCTACATTTTATCTGCCGTAACTAATTCGCCCATTCTGTGCAATATTAATATCGGTAGATTAACCCTTTTTTTTGCTTTTAAGTTCATAAATTTTTAACTGGAATTTGAAATAATGTCGTGATCTAGTCCAAGATGGGAATTATACAGAAAATCTTGTCCTGGAATCATAGTTTAGTTGACCACTACGTAGCAAATAATAAATACCTTAAATTTAAGTTTGACTTTAGGTTTTTCAGGTATAATTCAATACTGGTCAAGACATTCGTCTACAGAGTCAGAGTATTTTTTTACTGTTTTAGAAAAATACTTTGAGCTAATATAAATCAAATCTCCTACAATTCCTATCAATTAAGTCATATGTATGTTCTCTGATACCAAACATCTAGGTATGCTAATGAGCAATTCCAAAGACAATAAATCTATTCAATAATTATCTAAAGAAAATAATCTAATTTACTCACTCTATAAATATCTAACTTCACTTTTTGGCATTGGGAACACGACAAATTCAACCACAATAGATGAGATCTGACCTATTTCTGCATTTTTAGGATTGCTTCTTCAGGTGGTCTCCTTTAAGTTGAATCAAATATCTAACTATAAAAATTATTATAAAAATTAAAATTATTTGAAGTTAAATATCGACAATGACAAAAAGTGACATCCTGTCAATGAATTAAATATGACAATACCTACTTGAAAAATGTTCACTTTTTATGTAAAAGTTTTTATATATTTTTAGGTATTAATAATATTGTGTGAAACTAACTACTCAGTGGACAAAAGCCCCAACCTGCGTTGAATTACACCCACAATATCTACCCATATATTCCTTATTATTAGCTTTTGTAACATTTTTTTACTGTTTTAGAAAGGTATTTTAAGCTAATATAAATCAAATCTTCTACAATTCCTATCAATGAAGTCATATGTATGTTCTCTGATACCAAACATCTAGGTATGCTAATGAACAATTCCACAGACAAAGCTCTATTCAATAATTATCTAAAGAAAATAATCTAATTTACTCACTCTATAAATATCTAGCCTCACTTTTTGGCATTGGGAACACGACAAATTCAGAGGAAATTTGTTTTATATTAGCTTAAAATACCTTTCTAAAACAGTAAAAAAATGTTACAAAAGCTAATAATAAGGAATATATGGGTAGATATTGTGGGTGTAATTCAACGCAGGTTGGGGCTTTTGTCCACTGAGTAGTTAGTTTCACACAATATTATTAATACCTAAAAATATATAAAGAGTCAGAGTAGTTGTTTCCTGAAATTCCGGTTTTGCAATACCTCAAATTATGCAATCTATAAATCTATGTCTATAAATTATTATAAATACTTATATTGAAATGAAAATCAATCATCAAAATAAATAAAAAAAGTGGAATAAAATGTTTTCATAAAACCAACTCTAACTCGAGCTTCAATCGAACATTGCAAATACAAATTCTAGATATAGCCATTTTCTTTAAAACTGTTTCCAAATAAGACATTAATTAATTCTTATCGACAATGTGGATGCACAATGGAACATTTCGTTATAAAATTTATTCTAAGTGACAATAAAAAAAATAAACTAATAAAATTAACATATTTTATTTTTAAAAACAATTGCTATACATACATGTACAAGCTGTTACATTTAAGACATATAACATTTTTTTATGACGGTAATTGAACCTCCATATTTCGAAAAAAATTCACTGGATTAAAACTAAAAAGAAAATTATAAAGTTTTATCAGTTTGTCTCTATTACAATAACAAAAATTAACAGTAATTTTAAATTAAAATATCAATAGTATCGATTTAAAATAAATAACCTTTTCAATAAAAAAATACTAATAATGAGGCAAGACATATTTACAAATAGCAAAACTATAAAAATATGTGGAACAAAACATAACTTATATTTGCAATGTTCAATTATTTACTATGAATTGTTGAAACTTTTCCTAAAGTTATAAATAAAAAGTTACCGACATGATCATTTTTATTTTTAACGGGATACTTTAGGCATGCCTACTTAAGATAATGGTGTCACTACCAACTGATTCATTTTCGATGAGCGTAACTTTTTTCATTTATGCCTTTCAATATGTTAAGTATCGATTTTTAAACTTTTTAGTGCTCTTTTCTTAAATTCTTTCCAAGTTTCTCATACCTCATTATTAACATATTTGACAGACATTATACTAAAATAGATTTAGAACAAAAATCGTTCTCCTGCAGTCTTTTTCACAAGGTTTTTAGAGAGGCAATGGCATTAAGATTCAGTTGAAAAATCGTTTTTGAACATCTGCGTAGTATCTTTTAAATTGTCTTTAATTCATGGACCTTTAATAAATAACTAACTATGTGAGCTTTGCAAAGTAATTTCTTAATGAAAAAAAAATACATTAATAAATAAACAAAATAATTTAAAGATAAACGAAAGTGTCAAAATAATGAGGGAGGGACTTCTCTTGGCATACCTCATGCTTGTTGTATTGTTTGTAATTTGTCAACATTTTAAATAAAAATAAATTATAAAATCATTGTATGTCTATATCAAAAATATTGCTGTAAACTATTTTAAGACTCTGGTGTTAAATGTAATTTACTTATGGCACTGGTGTTAAATGTAATTTACTTATAGCACTGGTGTTAAAATTAAATAACGCGATTTACTTTTAACACTGGTGCGGAAATAGAAAACAATTTAGAAATTTTAAATCAAAGAAATATTTATTTCCTTAATTGAATATATAGTTAAAGGAATTGCAATTATAATAAGTAATTGCATAGTCAATCTCATTAGTATGTAGGGAGCACATTTATGTTTAATGTATATTATAAAAGTTCTTGAATGATTAGTGTTCGCTGGATGAATGGCTATATATTTTTTAAATAGTTCAAATGAAATTGAAATTAATCAAGAAAATAAAAGAAAACTGATACTTACTCTTGTGCTCAACAACAGATGAATGGTATTTTAATCATTTAATAATAATAATAATAATAATAATAATAATAATAATAATAATAATAAATGGTTTATTGTGCACACATAATGAAATACAAAAACTTAAACTAAACAATGGTGGCAGTAGTATAGGTACACAAAAGGAGGAAGTTAGCCAAAGCTGTCTTACACCTCTCCTAAAATTTTAAATGCTAATAAATTATGCGTTTCGCGTATTGAGGAAAGAATAGCAAAAACAAAATAATAACTAATAAAATAATAACAGATAAAATAATTTCTAACAATAATCATAACATACGAGATGAAAACATAAACATCTCAAATTATTCTACAGCAATAGTAACATTTTTATATATAACTGATATACCTTATTTAAACAAGTCTCTCTAGTAGCTCCAATTTTAACTTTTTTTTGTAGGATGATAAAGTAACAGACAAGTCTGTATTAATTTGGTTAAGGTAAAATGGCACTAAATAGGAGAAGCATCCCTGGAAATGTGTTGTGGTATGCTGTGGAATATGAAACTTATTGTTTCTTATATTGACACTGTGAACGTCAGACCTTCGAGATATAATATCATAAAGATACAGTGGCTCCTTAGTATTTAACAATTTATACAAGAATATACTATACAGATACTGAACTCTAAGTTTAATATTTAATTCGTTTATCTTAATAAGATAAGGAGTTATATGACTCCTTGGAGGAATATTAAACACAAATCTCATGCAGGCATTTTGAATCCGTTGTAATTTTTGTTGACAATTTTGCGTTAAAAAATTATAGTATACAGCACAGCAATATTCAATATGGGGATATATGAAAGTTTTTATTAATTTTAGTTTAGTTTCTTGTCCAAAGGTTGATTTAAAGTTATACAAAACTTTCAATTTAAAAAAACAAGTTCGGACTACGCATAATACATGTTTCTCAAATTTTAATGTCGAATCTATGTATAACCCCAAACTTTTTTCACAAGATACCCATTGCACATCTGCGTTATGTAATTTTAGAGTAAAGTTAGATGTAATATAATTAGTATGTCGCTCTGATCCAAGACAAATTGCTTTAGTTTTGTTGGGATTTAAACGAAGGCCGTGGTTACTTGAAAAATTATATAAAACTTGAAGGTCATCATTCATCTGTTCAATAGTATGATTTACAGAATTAAAATTAGTTGATAGGTAAATTTGAATGTCATCTGCGTACAGATGAGTCTGAGAATGCAAGATATCCGCAGTGATGTCAAAGATTTCTCTAGTTATAAGCAAAAACTGCAGATTGATCTTCGTAAACGATTCCGAAAATACTTTGGTCAATTAAAACTTAAATTTGATAAGAAGTTCAACCAACCCATTAACTAGATGAGATAGTCCTTGTGGGAAACGATAATGATAAACGAGCAAGATGGTGTTCAATTGTTTTTCCTAGTAAAAATGGACTACAATTGACCCCGAATACCATACGCCTATGTCGGTATGTCTTTTCTCCTCCATTCTGATCTATTCACAGAAATGTCATTCGGCTAAATACTGATTTGAAGAAAAGCCTTCTTTATGTCCGAAATAACACCGATTCGAGTCTCTCCAAAATTAAACAGTGTCGAAGGGATTTCCTCAATCAAATTTGACCTGTTTTCTAAACAATCATTGAGTGAAAGTGTCACACAGGGCGTATCTTAGTAGTAGTATTTTCAGCTTTAATCACAGCCCTATGAGGTAAATAATGAACTGGATTGTTGCTTCATTTTTATATTCGTATTTTTCCTGGAAAACCTGAGCGTAGCTTGAACCAAATTCTAATTTTCCAGTTGTCTGATAGTATATTGTAACCTTACCTCCATTCTTGATTTACATCTACAGTATGAAGAAAAAAATCTGTCACCACTGAAGATGCCGACAGTGAAGGCGAAACGTTTGGAAGCATGGGATGCGACCATCAATATATCGGCGAGTCCAGAGATACCGATAGCGGGTCTGTCTTCACAGAGCCTAGTCCGAGAATAAGCAGGGCAGGTCAAAGAATCCCAGCTAATGCTAGGAATGTACACTTTAATTCTGTTACTGGTAGCGACCAGTTACCGAGGTCACGGCATAACAACCCGGAAAACCACTATGTATTAACAATTAATTGTTCTAGTTCAGTTCCCAAACGAGTAAGGGCACTGCGAACTACATCTCTAATCTTCTTTTTCCTAATTCTGTCATGATTATGCGAAAACCGCCTAGTTACTTTTCTCACTTATTACAAACAGAGTCCTGTCACGGTCGCCCTAAACTATGTCGTAGATCCAAACAACAATCCGTAGTAAAATTAACCCCGACGGTTACTTTTCTGATTGTGTAAAGAGAATATTTTTTCTAAACTTTTTTATTCGACACATACATTACTCCCTAAAACTATCAAAAAAAAACAAATTCCTAGATTACATACAATCTTTAGAAAACTATATATAACAATAATGTAATAACAAAAGTTTTTCCACGGTCGGGAGTAGAAATCAGTTTCTATGACATCAAAATTAAAACAGAAGTAGTCGATTATTCCCAAGGGAGTATAATGCTCCCAAGGGAGTTGACATTATGGAGAACGTTTTTCATGCAAAAAAAAGATAACATTGAAATTATTTATTGACATTTAAATTAAATGTTACATTTGTACAATTTTCAAAATTAATATTAAAAGGAATATTACTTCGCTTACATTTACAGTTTTTGTGATTGCGCTAGTAGTTCTCGACATAACCCTCAGCGACTGTCGTTGATTTCCAAGCAATATGACGCTTTATTGTCGTGATATCCACACCAGCATCTGCCAGTAATGTCGCTGAAGATCTTCGTAAGCAGTGACCAGTATAACATGCAGCATCAGGTAATTTTAAATACGAAGCTACTACATTCGGAATTTTTCCCATGGTATTCTTGCCAACTGGCTGCGAACTACATTTCCTGAACCAGAAAGGTTCGTGGAATCTTTGTCTTAGTGTTTGGAATTTTAACAATCAAGGAAAAGCCTACATCCTCAATATCATCTACAGTTAAATTGACTAGTTCATCAGTTCGACAAGCACCGGCAATCCCCAGAATTAATCCAACCTACAAAAAATCAAAATACTTAATAATTGAAATACCTAACAACAAAAGTAATCTTACCTTAATCATTAAGAATTCTTTGTCATCTGCACTTGATAGAAAACGGTCGATTTCACAATTTGTCAATATTTTCGATTTTTTCGCTTGACATCCGTCACCAGTTCTTTTTAAAAATGCGATCAGCTTGGGGAATTTGCTTATATCTATGTTGCCGTAAATCCATGGAATATTGCGCCCATAATGTGGAAGACTTGTAATTCTTTGCACTGAAGTATGCCAACAAAACATTCTCGCTGTATACTTGAACATTTTTCTCGGCGCACCACTTTTTGAACCAATTGTAGGCTATATCGTATAAAGATCTTGACTTCGTAGGCAGCAAATTGCTTATTGCAATATTTGCAGCCTCCACAATCTCTTCCGACTCACAATTATTCATTGTGCACTAAAAAAACTTTAAACTAAACCAAACTAGCACCTTAATTTGACAATTCTTTTTGTTTGTTTATTTTGTAGTTATGACAATAACTCAACGACTACTAAATAAATGCTCAAATCCGAATACAATAATTCTGGTGCTACTTACTTCATAATGACAAAATATGTGTTTTTAAGTTAATGAGACCGTGGAAAAAATAGTATATACCATTCGGGAGAGATGCTATTTTATCATCGGTGCATTGTAGTTTTCGGGCTTCAAATTGCACCTCTGCCAAAATAATGCATTTCTCTCCCTTATAGTATAATGTACTATTGTTGCATATCAGTTTTTGTGTGTGGTATATGCACAACTAGTGAAGTTTCCAACCTGTAATACTTGTTTATGTTATGCTGTATTTTTTTTTATATTCACCATTCTACATGAAGTAATTTGACCAAAGGGTTAACGGTTTCCATATTTTAGACTTTTTCACTGAACTTACCACTAACATTTTTCAGATCACACCATCTCAAGTAACGATTGTACTGTTGTTTTGACTTACTAAGCAATAACTCGAAAATGGGTTTATTAGAAGCTTCTTCGATTCCCGCCGGGAGAAATTCATCTTCTTGATCTTCTTTCCATGTTACAAGATCTGAAGTTACGAGTGTCGACAAACTATCGAACTTTTATTACCTTACCAACTTATAATAAATTTATTTATAAATTCAATATGTGTTTGTAGAAAAAAATGTGTGATATATGTGCTAAAACTGATTTTATTTTGTTCGAAGAGATGGGATACGACGCTGAGTGCCCTTCTCACAAAATAAAAACTTAGCATTTATATCATATTAACTATTAGGCTCTTTCTATAATGGTAAAACATAAAAGTAGATCAATAGTTAAAGAAGAACATCAATAATTCAAAATTGTGTTAACGTGTTTTATAAGCTTCGCTATTATACATATAACATTTAAATGGTATTAGTTCTATCACATATGATTTCCTTCTAATATTTTTGATACTTAATTCAAAGGTTTTATGATAAAATTAAAGTCTAGTCGATAGATACTATCAAATTGTAAAACACAGTTTTTTCCCTTTTAGGCGGATATTCAACACGTGGCTTTAAGTTACGAATCGGAAGATGAAATAATGGGACGATTACATAAAGACAGAAGGGGAACAGCACATTACAGTAAACAGGATATAAGGGAACAATATTGTATATCTAATAGAGGACTGGGAGCATTAGAAAATGATAAGCAAAGCCTTTTTGGGTGTCTATCTTCACATCACAGTTCACCATGCTCAAATCGTCCATCGTTTCTTACCGCCTGTGTTCGACAGAAAGTGCCATCTGATGAAAACCTGTATGATCTTTACAAGAGGCATCCCTCTGAATATGCACCATATCCGCGAAGAAACAGGTATGTATACCTAACTACCCATATGCCATAGGAAATGGTATTTTTCTAATTTTGACATATAAAGTAACATCTTTTGTTGTCGAAACAAGTGTCAAAACGTTCTACTTTATGTAACTAGTAACATAATGAAAACCATTATGCAACTGGTTACGAAAAGTTCATTATGTCACTAATTGCAAAAAAGAATTAAATAAAATACAATAGAAAAAATAATAAAGTAATTCTTATTTAAGTCAGTAATTTTATAAATAACACTTTATTATTTATTAATTATTGTTATTTAATTACAAATATTCACAACGCAGTTGGTACAGTTAGTGAAACTAATTCTAGAAGAAATCTTATTTGTTGAACTTGCAGTAATATTCTATGATATGTTATTGGTCCAAGTATATCACCGGAAATTGTATTTTTATTTTCTATAGAATTTTCAACGTATCATTCTGCAACAGCATTTGACTTCCAGCCGCCGTGTTGTTTTATTTTTAAAATATTAGCCCCAGAATCTGCAAGTAAAGTGGCCGAAGGTCTTCTGAAATAGTGCCCCGTGAATAATGCACAATTCGGTAAACCAGTCATTTGAGTAACTGATCAATAGTATTAATTCCTATTGGCTGTACACCACATTTACCGTTTCTATATCTAACAAATAATCTATTGTGTTTAATATTTTCCGGACGTAGGTTTCTATACTTACTGATAATGTCAACGAAGTTTAGTTCTTTTATATCTCCCGGGGTGATTACAAATTTAGGAATTACTCTAGTTTTTGTATTTGGAATATTTACTCGAAAATACGTCTCCTCGTCTGTAACATCTTCAACACGTAAAAATGTTAATTCTGACTTCCGACATGCACCGGCTATTCCCACAATCAACAAACACAACCTAAAGCAAAAAAATGCGAATTGGTAAACTGACAACTAAATGAAGCAATTATTAGTTACCTTAGCCATTGAAAAATTATTGTCATCCACCAAAAACTTCGCAATATTTACTTTTGAACAAACGTTTGATTTTTTAGTGTGGTATCCATCGGACTGCCTTTTCAAAAATGCTATCAAACTATTATATATTTTAATGTCTATATCTTTTTTTAAAGACAGCTCAGTTCTCAATATGGAGTACTGTGTCCATAGCGTAGAAGCCTTCAAATCTTTTTACCTTCAAAATATGCCAATAGTACTTTCTCATTGACGTGTTTTACTTTCTTCTGTTCACGCCATTTTTCAAATTTTTCATAAGCCAAGTCATATACCGCTTTGGATGTTTTGATATCGTTCGGTATATCTTCAGAATCTGAATGTAAATTACACATTTTCCCTAATAAATGATAATAGTAACGGTCAACGTCACAAAATAGATCAGCATCTATTAAATGTCAAACCAAATGACAAGAAAATTTAAACTGACACTAACCTACTTGATAATTGTTATTTAAATTACACTTAAATGATCTAAATTAAAAACTTATATTTCCCATTTTTCGTCAAAATTAGAAAAAATCTTGTAGGTAACACATTATGAAACATGATTTTTTTAAAATCATACTTTTCATAATTGATTACATAAATAGCTATTCTTTGTATTTAAATGTTTCAAAAAGAATACCCCTAAAATACCTATAATTAAAAATTCTACCATATGTGAAAGCTAAGTCTACGTTACCTTTGGTGTTAAAGAACTCTGAAGAGTCAATCTTTAAATAGGCTCTTTGTTCCAAATTTAATGTAGACGGTCTATTAGCTTTAAGGGACCAAGAATCATATCAAAAATCTGATAAATATTTAGGATGTCCGGAATATAATTGCCTATACTAAAAGAGCTTGAATAAATATACATCTGCAATAAAATGCAAAATTGTGTTGCGAAATTACAAACTAAGATACAACTCAGGTTAAGTCAAAGCTTATTGTAGTGTGATGTACTTTTTGCATCAGTGTTAATGAAGTAACCCATAGAAGTTTCCCATAAAATCCTTAAAACTGTAATGTTTGATAACGTAGGACAACATTTTAGTCTATCACCTGTTAACCTAAAATTATTATTAGTATTAGTCATAGTAGTACTGTGGATAGTGCGTTTCGGTTTTCTGTACCTAATGCTTCCTGATATTTGTGAGTGTACATAAGCAAAAATAGAATAATTTATAATAATCATGGCATGTTAATTTATGGCGAATCTAGGCAAAACTCTATGACTTTGAGAAGTTTGTACGGTTCTTCGCATGTAATATATGTCACTTTGAACAGTTGTAACTATTTCACTTTTTTACTGTATTGTAAAGGTATTAAGTTAATATAAATCAATTTTCCTACAATTCCTAAAAATGAAGTCATATGTATGTTCTCTGAACAACTGGGGTATGCTAATGAACAATTCCATAGACAAAGCTGAATTCAATAATTATCTAAAATAAAAATTAATCTAAAATTTACCACAAAAAATCGTACTTGAAATGTTCTATACCATTCAATACTTAAGTTTACTTTTGAAACTGTGCGAACTTGAAAATTCAGCCACAATAGATGAGATCTGACCTATTTCTGCATTTCTAGGATTGCTTCTTCAGGTGGCCTCCTTTAAGTTGAGTGAAATAAATATAAAAATTATTATATGAATTTAGAAAGGAATAATCGGAAATAGGACATTATAATTAATGGTCTAGATTTTCTAACTAAGCCAACGTTTCGATTTATTTTAAATCTTCTTCAGGGCTACAATAGAAAGCAAGAGATAAGAATTATATATATAAAACAATATTGACAATGTAAAATTTAAAAAACAAAACAAAAGACAAAAGAATAGTTACACATACATGTGAAATTTTTCTTTTTTGAAAAAAACATATTAAAATATTAAAATACTATTCATTAAACAACAAAACATTAGAGTTATATAAACTCTGTTATACATTTTCATTCGATATTAACAACATTGTGTCAAACTAACTCCTCTGCCACTTGAAGAAGCAATTCTAGAAATGTAGAACTGTGGCTGAGTTTTGGAGTTCCCACAGTTTCAAGAGTGAACTTGAAGTATTGAATGTTCCAGGTATGAGTTTTTTGTAGTAAATTTAGTTAGATTAATTTTAATTTTATACCTATAATTATTCAATACATCGATATCTATAATAAACATGTGGACAACATGTGTTCTGTAAAATAATTTCTAGTTTAGAATTTAAACATACATGTCGGAGACATTTACAATAACACGGTCGGATAATGCCTTTTACATGGCCTTATCTAAATTATTCGTTGGCATTTTGAACTTACTATTTTTCATTTATAGTTAACAGATTATTAAGCAAAGGAACAGTGTCCTAAATGTGTTATAGTAATCAACATACAGAGTGTGGCGACTCGTCAGGAACGGCAGAGTTAGCAGCTTCCACTCAAAGTAATTTAGAAAAAAGTCTGCTTTTCTTTCAATAAAAGGTAGACGCATAATATAACATAAGGATAAAATAGGGAAATATCAATGTGGCTTTAGACAAGGAAGAAGTGCAGTAAATCAGGAGAAATTTGGACTGAACGTTTCGATTATGGTAAACCTATCTTAGTTTTATTTGTAGACTATAAACAAGCCTATGACAAAGTAAAAAGAAAATAATTATATAGGGTATCTCACTTTTAAAAACTAATAAAAAGTTAGACACCCTGTATAACGTTTAGAAGAATTGAAAGTCAGTAGAAAGATGAAGAACATGATACGCCTCACACTGAAAAACACAAGAAAAGTAAATAATAGAACGAAGGAATATGATAAACAAACGGAGATTCATTATCAGTGTTATTTAGCTTAGTACCAGAAAAAATCATAAGGGATACAGTGTCAATAGATCAGGTATTTTATACTATAAAAGACATCAGTCTGGCAGGTGTAGATGATCTCATGATGCTAGCAAGAACTAGAACAGAACAGGTAATAAAGAGAATACATGAACAGACAGTTAAAAGGAACAGTTATATATTAATGAGGAAAAACCTAAGTACATGTAGTGGTAAAGACACGAGGAAAAATAATATACAGGTTCGAAGAAGTAGAATAAGCCATATTTAGGAATATATTTGCTAGACGACTAAAAATAGGAGAAGAAATCGAAGCCATAATAATGTCAGGAAATAAATGTGTGTAGGAGGACTGCAGAGAATACGGGGAAATAAAAATATTTTTAGACAAACAAAAATAAGACCATACAAGTCAGTGGTAAGACCATTCAGTGACGTACGCCAGTGAAATGTAGACGTTGAATAAAGCAGAACAAACAAATCTATAGAATGAGGAAATAAAAGTTTATACAAAGAGGCGAGCATAGTTAGCACAAAGCACAAAGGTGTAGCTGGCTACGGCATATGGAGAGAATGTTAGATATAAGGACACAAAAAATGATAATGACACGACAAATTGGGGGGTAAGAAGGGGAGAGGACAACCAAAGTCAAGGTGGAAAATAGAGATGGAGAAAGGCACACAGCAACTACAAATTTCAAATGGAAATCGGATAAATAGACATTGCATTGTTCAGAAACAACTAAGTAACCTTTTGACAATCTATTCAGAGGTTAGCTTTACATTCCATAGTTTAGCAGTAGTTGTTAGACCTCCATTTAATTGGCAGTTTCTATTAATCCATTTAGAAATTTATTTCCAATTTATTTGTGAAAGTATGGAAGATCCATTGCAGTGTTTAAGTTTATCGAAGATATCGAAGAAGACCTAAATGTATACAGCACAAATAATTTGTGTTGTAAGTTATGTAAAAGATAGTTTGACTTTAAAAGCTGATGAAAAAATTAGACTACGCCTTATGCTTGTGTTAAGGGCGCTTTACAGTTATAAGTCGTCAACTAAGACGGAACGTGTAAATACAAAAATCGTTGGATTTATGTATTGCGTACAATGCATAAATCCTGCTTGGTTTGAACGGAATCACATATCGTTCCTTAACAGTTTAATGCCTGATGATAAACTGAATTGTAAAACTATAAGTATAAAAACACTATGCGTGCTCCGTCTTGCTTGATGACTTATAACTGCATACGAAAATGGATGAAAAGACTGAGCGTCTAAAGTGGCCTTTAAAAGTGATAGAGGACATAAAACTAAATCGGTTGGTAAAAGAAAGTCTAGGTAGGCACGTGTCGATTAAAGTGTGGTTACGATTTCGTTATCATAACTCTGCATTTTTTAACTACTGTTCATGAATAATCTAAAGATAAAGAACAATAGTGCCATATAAGTGCAAAATTTTCAACTACTGAAACTGAAAATATAAACACCGATAAATCAATGTTAAACTAACAAACAGGGCAGAAGAAGAAGTCGAAATTCGCAGTGGAGTAGTGAAATATTAAAAAAAAAATCACTGCTTAATGTTTTTTTTTTCATTAAGAACCAACAATTTGATTTAATAGATAATTTAACTTGAATTACTTGTTATAACAACACAACTTTGGCAATTCGTAAGATTAATACCAAATGAATGCCGGTTTGTATTTGTATTAACAATGCTTAAATTTTCTTTGTAAGCACTTGAAGTGCTCCAAGAACTTTAGTCGCGATTTTTTTCTTGTTTTCAAGACACATATCAATCTAGCCTTCACACACGGTGTTGGACTTCCAACCACCATGCCATTTTATACTTAGAAGGTGTGCTCCTGTGTTGGCTAGATGTGAAGTAGTGATCGTCGAAAACAGTGCCCTGTATATTGTTGAGGCTGTGATAAACTGAGAAAAAAAGCAATCTTTTTTGGCATTATACCTACTAAAGGTGTTTATACCAACAGAAAGTTTCATGCATTTACCACCTCTGTAACCAACAAAAAATCTTCCATGATCGGCATAACTGGGACGCAGGGCGAGGTATTTTCTTATTGCTTGGACCATATTCACATTTTCGATTCCCTCAGCAGTAATAAAGAATTTTCGGGAAACTTTGGTTTTCGTATCCGGTATGAAGAGATGAAAAATGTTTCCTTCATTGTTTACGATTTCTAACAGTAAATTAGTTAACTCGTCCATTCTGCATGCACCTCCAAGTCCATTAATTAAAGCAATCTTAAATTATGGATTTATGAATTTCAAATAGCAAACATTTTGTTGTTCCTACCTTTGTTAGCAAGAATTTTGTGTCATCGGCATATTGGACAAATTTTGAAACATCCTCTTTCGTAATATTCTTTTTTGGTTTGTATCCCACTGGCTTTTTCAGAAAAGCAATTAAATTATTGAATTTATTGATGTCACAATTTTGCCGCATACAGATTGTAGACCTCGGCATAGAACGCCCAAGGACTAGATGATTTGTACGCATAATTCTTCAAAAAATACTAATAATGTCTTTTTTCCACGGTCGGTTATTTATTGACATTTAAATTAAATGTTACATTTGTACAATTTTCAAAATTAATATTAGAAGGAATATTACTTTGGTTTACATTTACAGTTTTTGTGATTGCGCTAGTAGTGGTACCTACTAAAACCTGATTAGCAATTTTGGTCTTATTTTCAATGGAGTTCTCGACATAACCCTCAGCCACTGTCGTTGATTTCCAACCAGCATGACGCTTTATTGTCGTGATATCCACACCAGCATCTGCCAGTAATGTCGTTGAAGATCTTCGTAAGCAGTGACCAGTATAACATGCAGCATAAGGTAATTTTAAATACGAAACTACTACATTCGGAATTTTTCCCATGGTATTCTTGCCAACTGGCTACGAACTACATTTTCCTGCTTTGTAGTACAAAAAAGCGCTTATGCTTGACGTGGGGAGGACGAAGGGACAGGTATTTTCGAAACAATTCAAGCATATTTCCCACATCGGTAACCAGAAAGATTCGTGGAATCTTTGTCTTAGTGTTTGGAATTATTACAATCAAGGAAGAGCCTACATCCTCAATATCATCTACAGTTAAAATGACTAGTTCATCAGTTCGATAAGCTCCGGCAATCCCCAGAATTAATCCAACCTATAAAAAATTAAAATACTTAATAATTGAAATACCTAACAAAAGTAATCTTACCTTAATCATTAACAATTCTTTGTCATCTGCACTTGATAGAAAACAGTCGATTTCACCCTTTGTCAATATTTTAGATTTTTTCGCTTGATATCCGTCACCGGTTCTTTTCAAAAATGCGATCAGCTTGGGGAATTTGCTTATATCTATGTTGTAGTAAATTATCAAGCATGACTTAACCATAGAATATTGCGCCCATAATGTGGAAGACTTGTAATTCTTTGCATTTTCACTGAAGTATGCCAACAAAACATTCTCGCTGTATACGTGAAGATTTTTCTCGGCGCACCACTTTTTGAACCGATTGTAGGCTATGCTATATCGTATAAAGATCTTGACTTCGTAGGCAGCATATTGCTTATTGCAATATTTACAGCCTCCTCAGTCTCTTCCGACTCACAATTATTCATTGTGCACTAACTTTAAACTAAACCAAACTAGCACCTTAATTTGACAATTCTTTTTGTTTGTTTATTTTGTAGTTATTACAATAACCCAACGACTACTAAATAAATGCTCAAATCCGAATACAATAATTCTGGTGCTACTGACTTCATAATGACAAAATATGTGTTTTTAAGTTAATGAGACCGTGGAAAAAATAGTATATACCATTCGGGAGAGATGCTATTTTGTCCTCGGTGCATTGCAGCCTTCGGGCTTCGAATTGCACCTCTGTCAAAATAACGCATTTCTCTCCCTTATAGTATAATGTACTATTATTTTGCTTCATATTTTATATTCTGAGATGCACATCAATCAGTAAATAGTTTATAAAATTGTTCGTACTTGGTTCTCGATTTATCTGGTAAAACTGAAGGTACTGCAATTGCAGAAGCCTTTTCAATTTCAAGAGGCAAATAGTGGACTGAGAACGGAGAAGATACCAAATTTAATAAATTTATCATAGGAATTTTTAGAAAAAAAGAGTGCAAAGAAATTTTGCACTCACTTTATTGCCCTAAACACCATAGTTTGTAATATGACAAACCTTTACTACAACTCAAATTTTAATTAATTATCTCACAAAAAGTAGTACTTAAAAATAATATATTCAATTAATTCAATTAATTTTTAAATATATCTTTGAATCGTTAGATACATTATAAAACTCTGGTCTTAAACATTTTTCTAGATAGAAACAACACAGATAAGGTACTGTACTGTACTGTACTGCACTACACTGCACTCTGCTAACATTTGTGCACATGCACACACGCGTCGTACTCTTGAAAAAGTGTTTTCCTGAAATACTAATACTTTGAAACATTTTGTAACTGAATAATCTAGAGCTTAGTAAATAACAGGAATGATGATAATGCCATCTGCGAATTTTCAAAGAAACTAAAATAAAATTCATAGAATAACGAGTAAAAACCGTCAAACCTACAAATTTTTAGATACAGAAATCTTTGAAAATATGGATTTTTAAAATTTAACTGTAGATGTAAATATTGTTATAAACCTATGAGAAAAATGTGCGGTTAGAATAGCAAAATATGTGTTTTATAAACGCTTTTTAAAAGTTATTATTTTATTTGAGGAAAATTTAAATAGTAACAATAAATAAATAGAACATCAAGAATTTTAGTTTTGATATTACTTTCGCTCTCATGTTATATTTTTCAAGATTTCTGTAATCACCACAAATTTGATCATTTTACGGCGAGAAATACGGTGACCAACATTAAAAAGAAATTATGAAAACTGAATTTTATTTGAATTTATTACCCAAATAAATAAGAGTATGTATTTATAAAAGACTTCAACCAGCTCTGTTGGCAGTAGGGGACTAGGTTATGCGCTTCTAGTATTGATTTTATGACGGGTTGTATCTAGGATGTTAATTATCTTGCAGAAGTGCATTCAATTTAAATTTTAATTTGGCTGGTAAAAATTCTAATACCCTAGGCAACTGCTACAAACAAGGCAATATTAAGTTATAAATAAAATAGAAAATTAATTGACGGCACGGTGTGTGCTAAAATACTATGCATGCACTATGCCGTACTCAGCTGAGAAATAATAACTGATTTATAGATTCTAGAATTACGTTTTGAAATATTAACGAATTACTACATTTTGACATACCATTTTACCCAATTAACTAAATAGTTGAGACATTTTTATTTCGTAAGATAGTTAGAGAAGTACTTAAGTACTTTCTTCATCTTAGTACAACATAAACCAAACAGATCCAAGTCATCTGCTGCCGTTACTGAAATATTGTGAAAAAAACTAAAAATATTCAGTTTGAAAAATGGCGTCTACCGCTATTACTTCTCAACAGAAAGAGATGAAATTTGGTGCAGAGGGATAAGAATATCCGAGAAATGGATTTTCGTTGATAGAAAATTTACACGAACACTAGTTTCGTTTATACAACATTCACTTTTTTTTCTTATGGATCTTGACAGTAACAGACGTAGAATAAAAATAGAAAATATAAAAAATACGAACACGTCAATATATTCCACAACCCATGAAATCTTCCATTAAATTATAAGTTTAAAAAAAGAAATAGTTCAGCAAAATGGCACAGGAATTTATGATTCTGCAATGGTGTTCTAATATTTAAATCTGCTCTTTCCAACTATGTAATTGGAATGGCACTCATGTCCTCCACTTGGCCTCGTTTGCTTGGCCTCCACGGTGTCCATGTCTCAACCCTTTAAATTGTTTACTTCGAGGAAACTTCGAAAGATAAAATGTATTACAATCCCTATGGAAATGTAGAAGCCCTATGCGACAGAACTTCTACTGCGTTTAGGTTTATTTCACAAAGTATTCAAAACGTTGTGTACAACATTAGATTAAGAACTGATTTTTGTGTGCGCGAAAATTGGCATCACTTGAAAGATTTATGCAGGATTTTTATTTTATTTGGTTAAGTATCAACTATATTCTTTGTTTAAATTATTATATTTTTTAAATTTTATGGGTTACTCATCAAATAAAATAGTATCATTACATATTGACGTGTTCGTAATATTATTCTACATCTGTAGCTTTTAAGATACGATATGGCACCCATAAGAAAAAAAAAACAATTGAATGTTGGATAATCGAATCTAGTGACCGTTGAAATTTCTTTCAACGAAATTCGCGTATATTTTTATCCCTCTGACCCAATTTCAGCTCTTTCTGTTGACAAATAATGACGTTATGTGGCATTTTGTAAAACCGTTATTTTCTGTTTTTTTTTTCAGCAACGGCAGCAGATATCTTGGATCTGTTTGGTTTATCTTAATGGCCATTAAAAAGATCAACTGTTTTCTATTATTTAAAATTTTCAATATTAAAAAAAATTGATATATAGTATTGCATTTTGTTTGGATGCAGTTAAATTGCTTGACTGGATTGGAAGTGAATTTGATACAATTATTATTTTATTTTATGAAAGAAATGGCATAGGAGAATTGTCGAATATTATACTTATGTCATGAAATTCCCCTTCGTTATTATTACAGTCGCATAATATGCCACTCTTTTCCATATCTGGATTCTGGAATTGTGAGAGGGTTGCCTTAAAAAGCCACAGTACTTAGGCCACATTAGGCCTTTTGTGCTTCCTCCCATTAAGAGATCAATCCACCAGCATACTGGAGGGACCAGGTCCGAAGATACTGAGACCCGATACACTCCTGGCCAGCTAATCAGCTGTTTTATCGCCATAGCACCGCTTTTGTCCCTTTACCCAGCATACAGATATGCTGTTATCGGTTGAGACCACTTCCATGCTGATCTAGTATCAATGATTACATAAGATGAGTAGAGATTGTCTACTATCCGTGTAGATTCTGATGGTTTTGTCCGCTATATTCCTACTGACAATTTTCTTGGCGACTATGGTAATACCTGCTAGTAGTAGTACCTGGTAGCATGCATATCCATTAACCACTAATGGATATGCAGCGATCTGGAGCAGATTCCACATCATGCAAATTCCTTTTTTTTTATCTGTTCGTGAATATGTTGATTACATCCTCTCGAGCGGTCTCCTCATTCCTAATAATTACCTACCGTGTAGGGTCTGTCAAAAGCAAACTTGGGAGAAATACTGTCAGCGTCTGCCTGCAGAAGAGGCATTTTTCTGACGACCCCATTCCACAGGTAACTTCTACCCTCTCCACATCCTACATCTGGTATAATACCAGCATACTTAAGGCCAAACATATTTGTCTCAGCCACTTCCTTTAGATAAATATCTAAAGGTGGCAGCATTACCTCCATTGTTATGGTCGGCGTAGTTCGCTTAGCTCCAGTTATGCTTAAGCAGGCAATTCTTTGTACCTGACTGAGCTTTTGTTTGCCTTTTTCATTTCTTTAGCTTCTTGAATTTCATCTCGTTAATTTTAATAATAACCATTATTTGGTGACAAAATATGTACCAGACTAGTAGTTTTGAAACAAAAAGTTTTTTTTTTTTGGCTAAACTTGATTTTGGGATACCACATCTGGTAACTATTATGGCTTGTTCACACAACACCAGAATCAGTTTCTAATCATCAATTCAACTGAAGTAATGCATTTTCAACCTTATCCGAGAATTAAAAGTACAGTGCGCTTGCATCTGACGGTTGAAAACTGTTTCCAATTCTAAGCTTCTTGATGCATTTTAATAATCTTTGACTTTTTGAAGATATCATAATTATTGTAAAACAGTTTGGCTTTGAAAAAACCGGCAACGACAATTAAATAACGATAAGGCCACATTCAAAGGACAAACTGATATTAGTTTATGTTTCACTATTGGATATTGGATATATTGCACATGTCTAAAATATTTTCATGTGATACTACAATACTTTTCTCCTTTTCCGCATGAATGGTAGCTCGATCTTCATAGCTTGTCGTGCTACTTTGGTTGAAAATTTTAGATGATGCATATAGAGTTCGAATTATAATTTGTGCTTTATAGTTTACTGTACCATAATATTAATTTTTGGTTTGGTTGGGTTTTTGTAGATATTTACCTGAAATTGTATCTGATGTTGAAGGTTCACGTTAGTACTCATCATATCAAATTAGAAACAAATACTTATTGAATTTTTGGGGTATACTTGGAAATAGTTTTAATTGTTTCAACTTGAAGTTGAAGACAGGATAGTGCATCCTGTTTTAGCATTTTTCTACAATCTCATTATAGGATCTGTTATGTATGTATGGTTGCATAAGATTTATTATATTGCAGAATTAATTTATCAACTGTCATTAATTAATTATTCGAATCGTTATTGACATTCAATAGATACAGTAAATATAATTCATTATCCAAGTTTCTTAATTTGTCCTTTATAACTAAAGTCAATAATATAAAAGTGGTGTCAGAAGTGGTAGTTATACTAATTTCCAAGATAATTAGTAATTAATTTTGTGAAAAACAATTAAGTCTTAAAGTCTAAAGAAAAAGCGTGTGGTTGTGTTTCATCATGGCTGAAGTTTCACCAGAGTTAATGGATTTGCTAAAATCTTAGTTAATACACTTAAAAATGTAGTTCCAAACCCAAATGTGCATAATGTAAGTACATCAAATACGGAAAAACACCTATTTTTCCATAAAATAATACAACTCAGCAAATAACCAAACGGTAAAAGAATATTTTACTCGATTTGAGTAGGCCTTGAACTTGAGCCAAGTTCCTGCTAATCAACTTGCTGATTATGCACGTGTCGTTATGGGTGCTCAATTAAACACTGCATTAAAGATTCTTGTAGCACCAGCTGATCCACAAAGTTTTAATTTCGAAGATATACAAGAAAAATTAATTTCCCATTTCGATTTACTTAAAAATAAATTTTCGGAGAGCATTAAGTTCCGTCAGATTGTTAAGAATTCCGAAGAAACAGTAGCAGAATTTGCTCTTCGATTAACACAAGGAGCTGTAGATTGCAATTATGGCACATTTCTGGACAGAATGCTCATATAACAATTGCTCCATGAGATAAACAATAACTCCATATGCGATGAAATAATTTCAAAGAAACCTGATGAATTCAAAACCGCTTTCGAAATTGCTCAAATTATAGAATCAACAAAGATAACCACATACGAAATGATAAATAACTCTACGGAATCTCCTTAAAATGAATCTACTAATTTACTGCGAACATCAAAAATTCAGTTCAAAAACAAGAATCAAAGTGACAAGAATAAAAGACCGAAACAATTTCAAGAAAAAGGAACTCAATTGATATGCTATGGATGTGGGGCCGCTTGTTTCCGAAGAGATTGCCCATATACAAACAGAATGTTTCAAATGCCAAAAGAAAGTACATATTTCCCAAGTTTGTGGATCACAAAGTACATACAATCAAGTACAGCAAGAAGAAATGCCTGTTGAAACTTCCGAAACATTCCAATTAAACAAAGTAGAAAACTCTTCATCAAAGAAGCGTATGTTACAAGTTACAATCGAAGGAAAGAATAAACAAATGGAATTGGACTCAGGTGCCTCTTGTTGAACAATGAGTAATTCTACATTAAACAAAATTAAAAGCAATTTTGCTACCACCAGATAGAATTTTTAAAAGTTATTCAAATCACCCAATAAACTGTATTGGCAAAGTACTATTAAATGTAAAGTATGGCTCCGTTTCAAAAAATTAAATACTTTTGTGCTTTTGCAAGTAAAATCTATTTGTCATCATTATTCAGCTGCAGATATAATAAATTCAGTCGTTATGGGTTCAACAACAATTAATGATGAAGAAAAACTAATGCTTGAATCAATTCTTACAAAGTATGCTGACATCTTTAGCGATACTGTTGGTAAATGAGACCACCAGTTAAAATGCAACTAAAACCTGGCGTGACGCCAGTATTTGCCAGAGCAAGAGAAATTCCTTACGCATTACGTGAAGAATATGCAAAAGAAAAAGAAAAAAAAATGGTTTCGGGATGTTACGGAAAAGTAGAAACTTCTCGATCGGCATCTACTACTCATGTTGTAACAAAAGAAAAATGGTAAAATTCGAATTACTGGAAGCTACAAACCTACACTTAATCCACGGCTAATCGTGGATGAACATCCCATTCCTAAAAACGATCAATTGTTCAACAAAATGATATGACCATGGACGAAGAATTTTCAGAGGCGTTAACACTAAACACGCCAACCCATGGACTACTTCGCCCAAAAAGAGCAGTATATTGTGCAGCTAACATCCCTGCAAAGTGGCAAAGAGATATACCAGATGTAGTTTGCTTCTTTGATGATTTTCTGGTTTTTGCAGATTCCTTCAGTAATCTATTGATAGTGCTTGAAAAACTTCTGGAAAAATTTATGGAAAATAGAATAAAACTCAACAGAAAAAACGCACATTTGCCACTTCGTCGGCAGAATTCTTAGAGCACAAAACTGATAAAAATGGAATACATAAATCAGATAAACACATCGAGGCTATGCGAGATGCTCCTAAACCCATGTCGCTTAATGAATTAGAGCTTTTCTTGGGAAAAGCTACATACTACAATGCGTTTATACCTAACTTATCAACAATAAGTAAACCACTGCGTAATATACTAAAATCTGAAAGTTTTAACTGGACACATGAGGCGAATGAAGCATATGAAAAGCTGAAAAATATACTAATATCACCACAAGTCCTCACAACGTACGATCCAAAAGAAGAGCTGATACTAGCCACATATGCAAGCCAGGTTGGATTAGGTTCAGTGCTTTCACATAAATTTAAAAATGGAAGAGAACGTCCGATTGCATATGCCAGCCGGACCATGACAACAACTGAACAGCGATACCCACAAATAGACAAAGAAGCCCTGGCTGTTATGTGGGCTGTTCAAAAATTCTTTCATTATCTCTGCGCTCTCTACCACAAACCATTGACGCAGATTTTACACCCGGAGAAGTCTGTACCTGTATTATGTATCAGTAGAATGGCGAATTACGATGATTACTTATCTCATTTTAATTTCACTATTCAATTCAAGAATTCTAAAGAAAACGCAAATGCAGATCATTGTTATCGTCTTGTTGTCGACGGTGAATATTGTGGATACAATACATAAAAAGAAATGATGATAACCTAGACGAATTTGATCAATTTATGATATGCCTAACAAATCAACTTCCAGTAAAAGCAGAAATGATTGCTCAAGAAACACGGAAATATATTCATTTAGGAAAAATTCTACAGTTATTGCAATCAGGCGAAAACTTATTAAGAAATGGATATAAATCGCCAGAAATAAATTATACCGTCGTTTCAAACTGTCTAATTTTAGAACACCGAGTAGTTATCCCAAAATCATTATAGCAGAAAATCTTAGTTGATCTACAGGCTGTGCATGTAGGTACAGTAAGTATAAAATCTTTGGCATGATCATTTGTTTACTGGCCTGGTATCGATGCAGATATTGAAACGGTATCAAAAACCTGCTTAGAATGTAACAAATATTCACATGCGGCCCCTAAATGTCGAGAGCATCATTGGGATTATCGTAAAGGACCATGGGAAAGGGTTCACATGGACTTTGCAGGACCAGTAGCTGATACTATGCTACTTATTATTGTGGGTGCCTTCAGTAAATGGTTGGAAGTTAAACCAATGACTTCAACTATAAGTTCAGCTGTCATCATTGTTTTAGGCGAAGTATTTTCTGCTTATGGGACCCCCATAACAATTGTATCGGACAATGGCCCTCAATTTACTTCTGAAGAGTTAAAATTATTTTTGCAACAAAGTGGAGTTAAATATAAATGTATTGCTCTATACCATTCATCAACAAATGGCCAAGTCTAAAGGTATGTTGAGACTACTAAAGACACTCTGAAAAAGATGGGAACGACAAAACTGACCTTGAAAAAGAACTTTCCTAAACAATATCGAAAAACTCCGCATGCGACAACAGCCCAGGCACCAGCTCAATTATTTATTGGAAGAAATATTAGAACGAGTTTGGACCTTCTAAGAGCAATGGATACGAAAACTCAAATTATGGAAAAACAGCAAGCAGAATTTACCCCATCATACAGAGTACTGCACCAAGGACAATCAGTTTATTTTCTTTCAGGAAATCCTAGGATGGACAAATGGGTTCCTGGCATTATTACCAAATGCATGGGAGACTTACATTATGAAGTATTTTGGGAAAAAATTTAAGAGACATATAGACCAAATTCGTACAAGTAATGTACTAACCGACAAGAAGGAGATAAGTGAAAGAAGTGATGAACACAAAATTACTGTCGAATATAGTGATCCACAACATACAAACTCTCCTAGTACAAGACAGTCTCCTGAAACAACAAATAGTTCCTTATCAAACAATCAAGAACAACAAATAGCAGAAACACTAAACTTACCAAGACGATCCCAACGTGTTAAGTGGACACCTTTAAGATTCTCCCTTTAAAATATATTTGTAAAAGAGGGAGGAATGTTATGTATGTATGGTTGCATAAGATTTATTATATTGTAGAATCAATCAACTGCCATTAATTAATTATTCGAATCGTTACTGACATTCAATAAATACAGTAAATATTAATTATTCAAGTTTCTTGATTCATCCTTTAAAACTAAAGTCAAGAATATAAAAGGATCCGTTGATGATGTTTGGCCAATTAGTACTGAACACCATGTACCAGCTATCGACTTTTTTATGGTATATTCTTTTGACTGTATTTTTAGTATTATGGTCGTCATCTTTTTAACATACAACAGATGGGCAGTAACTGCAATGTATCGACACAAGCACTGCAACAGCTCTACGACATCCCATTTGAACGACTGTGACCTGCACTAGCAATTTTTGTTTATGTTCGGGTCGTGGGTACCTTTTTCTTGTTTATTTTTAATTTTTTAAACACAGATCTCAATAGATAAACCTAAGGGCGCCAGTTGATAAAATCAACTAGGAAGAGGAATCAAAATAAGCAAAATTATTCAGACTTCAGTTGAACAATATAACTTTAATAGAAATAATAATAATTTGCTATAAAATTACTAGCCGATCTTTGATATAACTGATTAGTAAAACTAGAATATGTTAATGTTAAAAAAAAATAAAATTTATATACAGGGTGTCCCATAATGATGTGCGCTGCTTTGGAGGGTGTATTTCTTCTGTCATTTTAAGGGGGGTACTTTCTATAAAATGTTTCGATTTGAGCCCTCCTTTACAAGATAAGGACTTCTAAGAAATTGAAAAAATTTCGGTTTTCATTTTTTTCTCAAAAACGGTTAAACTTATAAATCTGAAAATAAGTGAATACATTTAGTTAATTAAGTGACATTGTTGAATACGATTTTTATTTTTACCAAATATCTGCAAGGGTGGCAACCACCAACCTCTGTTGTCTTTTTTACACTAAATGTTTCTCGATATGAAAAAATTACAGTAAATAGAACAATCAATTTACAAAACTTTTCCCCTCCTAGTATTTTCATGCAGACACGCGTTTTCTTAAAAAAAAATAAGATCCACATCCCCTAAAATGACCCAAGGAACACACCTTCCAAGGGAGCGCACATCATTATGGGACACCCTGTATAATAATTGTGAAGCAATAATTGGTTAATAAATGAATAGGTAAGTGAACTACAACTTATTTGTTCTACAAAGTGTTTTATACTCCTAGCAGCTAAGTATTTAGGTAAGTATATCTTTCTTAAGTTTCACCAGTTAACAGCTGTTATATGATTTACACTTCATTTGATGCAAAAAAAATAGTTTAATGAGACATTAACGAAATCATTTTGAAAATTTGTACTAAATATATAGCAAATGCCATAACAAATTAATAACAAAGACTATGACGAACTTACAAACTAAAAATTGTTTTAATATGCTAACAATGAGTGAGGGTGTCTGACACACTTTGCTCTTACATGACGTTGCTGTTGAACTGCAGTAACATGTCGCCAAAATAATGTAAATTTTCTTTAATTTTTAGGAACTGCCATGCTGCTCAAAATGGCTTCCATAAAGAAAAAGAAAGAAGAAGTTCCAGACGACTTGCAAAAATGGCATACGTCACGTATTTGATGTGGCATGGAGTGGAGAAACACATGGCTTTTACTGGAAAATTCTCATACGAGACCCTGTATATCATACACGAGATGTTAGTCCAACAGGCTACTCTTAACTGGATGAGACTACTTTCAACTGGATGGTTGTTGTACATACAATGCATGCAGATGCAGTAAAATATTTGCTTTTTATTACATTCTGTGTTACCCGGTATACCCAAAGACCTACAATATTTTAATTATTTAATAGTGACAGACACGCATGAAATATCAGTAAAATATTTTAGTATCAATTAAGTATTAAATATTAAATATTACCTCAGTTGTTATAAGGTCTTCGTTCTGTCGTTCTACTCAGCAAATATTTCACTGTTTATCGCCGCGTTTTTTTATTCATAAATTCAAAATATCAATAAAATGTATTTAATTATTTAATGCCAATTTCCTTGCCAGGCAAAATGAAATTATAATGCCTGTTTGTTTATCTTTACCGACATACAATTAATTAAACAATATAAATATTACAGAATTTACTTTGATTTAAGTTCTAAAGTGTTAGATTACTTATATCGAAGATTGGAAATTACATCAACAACACCTGACCAGTAAAATATTCTAGTGGTGCCGTGCCGACACAAAGGCGTACTGGTGATGACGCGTTGCTGGTAACTGGGCGCATAAAAATGTAAAAGTGCCGACAATTAGCAAATGTCTTTCATGTGGGGTGCTGTTCAATGGGGGAAAGTTTTTATTCGATATAGACTCCTCAACTCTATGTAATTTGTTTATTTCTACAGAAACTTATAAAATACAATGTGTTTAATTAAAAAAAGGACCGTAAATTTGATTTATATGTCTGAATTTGAATATTTGTTATTTTATGAAGTGTCTCCTACCTTTTTTCTATGTACACAAAAATAATAAGTGTAAAACGTTTTGGGAAAATGCATACCTATTTAATTTTAGGAATCCATGGGGTCCCATAATGCCAGAAATGTACCACTATGATGAAGATTTAAACAGTTCTTATTTTCGTCGGAAAGTAACCATAGATCCAAGTAGATACACGTGGATGCCTTCTGACGATGAATCAATTGGATTGGAAAAGCCGAGGTCAATAATGGAGCATAGTTTCCATCCCCAACAAATAACACCACCTTCGTCGATAATACCAGGGTAAGTGGAACAAGGCAATATGTTGATTATATCATAGTTTTTTAAAAATATATGAAGGGTGTCTCAGATAGTACTGGCATCCTTGCAAGGGGTGATTGTACAGTCAAAATAAATGAGATTTAGCCAAATGTACCTACATCTAAAAGTTCACCGTTTCCAAGATACAAGATGTCAAAGATTTCGAAATTTTTATTATATTCTTTGGAAACCTTTCGTGATAAAACAGCAAAGTTCTAGGTTATAATGAGATATTTTTAGGCTAATTATTCAGTATGTCTAAATATTTCCAGTGGCGAAGAAACCCTGTGACACACTTCTTTTATTTAAAATAAAATGGTACGCCACTGTCTTAAATATAAAAAACATAAGATACTTTAAGTTTTGATAATTTTGAACAAATAATTTTTTTAAATTTTCTTTAAAATATATCATATTTCGGTAATTGTTCTTTAAACATATCTCTGCATTTCGTGGCTTGTGTGTGGTGAGAGTTAATATGCCTCAGTAATACAGGGTGTCTCAAAATTAATGCACCATAGGGCAAGAGTAGATTCCTGACGACAAAATACCGCGGTATAGCTAAACTTACTTTAATCAAAAGTTGTTTGTTAAAAAGATAGTGTCAAAATAAAAATTTTAACTTACTTTAATCAAAAGTTATTTGTTAAAAAGATAGTGTCAAAACAAAAATTTTATTTTCGATAAATAACTTTTTTTAAAAATCCAAATATTTGGATACATTTTGGAGATCTGGACATAGTAATAATTTCAAAACCTTTGACACCCTGTATTTCGAAGACGATGAACTTTTAGACATTGGGTAAATGTCATTTATTTTGACTGTACAATCGCCCCTTCCAAGGATGCCAGTAATACTTGAAACACCCTGTATAGAACATGAAGAAAGTGACCTCTGAGAAAGACAGACTACTTTATATCTCTAATATTCTAATAATTATTCCATCTCGACGAATAATACCTACTGGATAGTAGACGTTAATTATTTTTTGATCAATGTCAATTCACATTTCACGTTTAGTGTCACCAAAGTGTAGAGGATAATAGTTTCTAAGTTGGTTATCCATATTGAAAATCATTTTTTATTGGTATTACTTTTCTGTCTCAACTTTTAAAAATTTTTGCAGTAAACTGGAACACTTTAATTTAATTGTATTTAACAAAGGAGAAAATAATATTAATCAAAAAAGAAATTATTAAAATATACGCCTACAACTAGAGGCGTTGAGCTTTTTGCAGTCCTCGGGTTCGAAGAAGCCCTCTGTTTTCTTGGTTGTTTTGAACTCAGCTTCCACTCTTGTTAATTAAATTACCCAAAAACAGATATTCGTTCTTTCTTATTGTGTTTTATTTAACTAACAGCAGGTATACACTAAGCGCAAAACATAATTAGCTTAAATTTTGAACTAGACTCAAATTGAAATGAACTGGAAATTGAACAAGTTTAAATCTTATGTATAAATATGAAATATACGTAATATGCTATTACTACACTGAGAAAAAAAATCACTAGTAGGTAAAAATATACTTGCTCCAGCAAAAAAACTTGTATAAAATAGAGGACAAATATCAATTGTAGCAGCTAAATCAAGTTTTCTGAAAACCAGTCACTAGTCACAAGTAAACAGGTCATCTAACTAGCAATGACTAAAATTTCTTGCTAGAGTAACTGAACTGTCTTGCCATAGTTATAAAAACTTTTAACAAAATGTATTTCTGATATATTAAGGACAAGTGAACTGTTCATTAAAGATTAGTTGACTGTAATGGTGTAATGCACTAACATTAGTAATAACAGACAACCTGGTGACAGTCATAACCATTATTAAATGAATTATTGATGGATAAATGGACATTCGCATAAGCGCTTAAACTTGACTACCACTGATGCAATAATAATATTTGCTATTACATAGTTATTAAAATTACCCAAAACACATAAACTATACCGGCTTCTAAGTACACACCATAACTACAAAAAACTTAATGGAGCCGAAGTGAACTGATTCACGATCCTTCGGCACATTTCGTCTTTATTCGTGACGTATTCGGTGAGAAGTGAACAAGTTCACTTATCGCCATAATTGTGGTACATATCGGTACTGTTGTGTCAATAATGGGTTCCATTTATGATAATAATTTATATATTTCAGCAATCATATTTACCTACAATAGTTAACTGCAATATAATTACAAGTCAAATAATAACTTACCGGAAGTGAATTTTAAAATTCAATAAAATACTTTATACTAACTACAAGTGATGTATTAGTTTATCAGTGGTATACATTTGTAGAAATCTACCTCATTGGAGGGTTTTTGTTAGTGTAAGATGCCACATGCATCAGAAACAATAGACAAAAAACAATGCAAAATGTAAATAGTTAAATTGTTTTTTTTTTTAATTTTGCAGACCTTGTGACTTAATAGTCAACGTTGGTCTTCAGACCCTATGTTTGTTTAGTCAACTCCCTTAATTTTAGCTATAAAATTATGTATCTAGATTTTCTGCACGTATTTAAGAAACGCTCTGTATAAATTTTAAAATTTTAGTTTGAATTTTTACTTGATATAATTTTAACCAAAGTTTGTTAATAATTTACTGTTTTAGGCAGAATCAAACGAAATGTATTGACTAATGTTTGTTTTTCAGCAAAAAACATGTTAGTTTCGCCAGGTCTCATACTCTTGCTAGTTTCGACGATGCTATATCATCATTAAGTTCCTCAACAAGCCAGCTTAATAGAGTAACAAGAAGTCAAGAACGTCTGCTAGACGTAAGAAAGACTGAACTCCAACCTATTACAAAACAACCTGAATCAGAAAACATTGTGATTATGGGTAAAATATTTATATCTATTTATGTAATTACGTTCTTGTTCCATTATTTAGTACTTTTCATTATTAATATAATTTACTAAAAAGATTCAATGAATGAAGAAATTTTATTTAATTAATTACTATAAACATTTTAATTTATTTGATAATAAGAAGAAAATAACATTAATCTATAGTGGTTTACCGGATTATTATGCCGTGATGTAGGGTTCACCCAGTGCCCGATTGCACAGGTCCGAATGCGCTCATGTGAAGGCGCGCGCAGCAGCACCGACACTATATGATAGATTAGTTCACTGCACTGAAATGTACGATATGGCATGCGTTTAGTCCATTTGTGCATCCAAATAAAGGTGCAAACCCTAGGAGCAGACAAAAATAGGCACATGAAACTCATCAAAGACATACTTCATTGTTTATGTCGGTGGGTGCGAGAGAGACAAACATCTGCACGTATTAATTTCCCATTATTTTGTTTGTAAACGCGTCATTGGCGTACAGTGTGGTTTCTTCTTTTATCTTGTATCTCGTTAGTGTTATTACTGTTATTCTTTGTATATTTTTGTGGGTGTTATTGTTGCAACATGTCATGTTTTATAAGTGACTGTAAAATTAACCAGCATATAGCACGAAATAATTCTCCATATCCAGAATTCAATTTCATTTCAATTCACAATCAGCTAAGCCTCTACTGCTCTGCCATTGCTAGAGGCACAAAACAAAATATGACGCTGATCATGAATAATCCATTCGCGCAGCTTTTAGCGCATTCCAGTCATCATAATATAAAAGTACATTTCAGTGGTTCACTGACGATTACTGATGGGACATCGATGCAGAGCATCAATGTTAACCATCGAACAGCAATATCGATTTAATAAAACATCGATCAGAAAATATCGATTTTTTGATAACATCGATAGTTGGTAAATAAATTCCATCAGAAATAAACAGGTGATTATAATTAAAAAGTTTGGTTTATTTATATATTATACAGGGCGTCCCGAAATTAATGGGACACAGAGCAAAAGTAGATTCCTTACATCAAAATAATGCGATTAATCCAAACTTACCTTGGTCCATTTGTGGCTAATAAAAAAGTTATAGGGCGTTAAAATTCAAATTTTGAATTCGAAATTCTTAAAATTCTTAGAAAGTTTTCAAAGGATTTCAAACGAATCCGTACTTAATTTTGCTGTAGACGCTAGAGGGCGCTACGAAATGTACTCTTGGTTGATAAAAACTGATTATAACTTTTTTATCAGTGTGTGTACGAAAGTTTTAATAGAAAAATATCGTTCTCCTATCTATTTTTCACAAATAAGGTATACTTGTTTTGTGTCGAAAAATTTAAGCGTTTTCGATTTATTTCTTGTTTTTCTATTGGATGCAATAAAATAAAATAAAAGTTTGTAGTTGCTTACGTAAAACTGTCATGGTAAGCTTTGGTTATTTGAAAACAAATTGCACTATTGACAATTAGCTGATTGGCAAGTGACTTATGTTAAATACTGTATGCTAAGTTTTTGTTTACAATTAATAATATCGCGTGAAACATGCCTCTCCATAATTTATTTTATGCAAAATAAAATTTTAATGGACATCGTGCGTGTCGCAGGTATTTAGAAAGTTGTCCAAATAGATTACAACTAAATCACAAATTATTTAAAAATCTTTAAGACCGGTTAGGAAATACTGGATCGTTTCGTCCTAAAAAACGAGATGTTGGCCGTCCAACAACTGTTACTCCAGAAGGATATTTTGCTTCGTGTAACAGAAAATTCTGAAATGTTTGGGATAATAAAAACCCGCATGTATTAAGAGAACGTCATTTCCAACATGAATTTAAGATAAATATTTGGTGTGGTATTGTTGGAAATCATGTGTTAGGCCCTGTTGAATTGCCATATAATCTGAATGGCCGTTCTTACTTACATTTCTTAGAACATGATTTTGAGGAACTTATTGATGATTTACCATTAAATGTGAGACACAATATGTTTTTTATGCAAGAAGTTGCCCCTGACTATTTTTCTGTACAAGTGCGAAATTATCTTAACGCACAATTTCCCCAACGGTGGATATATCGCGGCAGCACGTTTTCATGGCCCGCACGAAGCCCAGATTTAAACCCCATAAATTTCAGTATTTGGGATATTTTGAAATTAAAAGTTTACAATGACCCTATTAATACACGTGATGAGCTGTGGCAAGCAATTTTAAACGCTAGGAATTGATTAAGAAATTAGAAAACGAATATGATTGTGTATTAATGTAAACGGGAGTCATATTGAGAATTTAATGTAGCCACCTGAATGTAATTAAATTATTATTAAAAATAATCTTTAGTTTTTTACGAAGTAACTACAAACTTTTATTTTATTTTATTGCATCCAATAGAAAAACAAGAAATAAATCGAAAACGGTTCAATTTATCGACATAAAACAAGTATACCTTATTTATGAAAAATAGATAGAAGAACAATATTTTTCTATTAAAACTTTCGTACACACACTAATAAAAAAGTTATAATTAGTTTTTATCAACAAAGAGTACATTTCGTAGCGCCATCTAGCCTCTACAGCAAAATTAAGTACGTGTTTTTATTGTCCCAGAAAACCCCCCAATCCAAATTTTCAAAAGAATCCTTTGAAAATTTTCTAAGAATTTTAAGAATTTCGAATTCAAAATTTGAACTTTAACGCCCTGTAACTTTTTTATTAGCACACAAATGGACTAAGGTAAGTTTGGCTTAATCGCATTATTTTGATGTAAGGAATCTACTCTTGCTATGTGTCCCATTAATTTCGGGACACCCTGTATATATTCTTCAACTAACACAGGCCCCAAAATGCCTTCGACCTAGATTGAAGAAATAAAAGGTTGTAAAATTTTTTTCACTCCAATCTATTTCTTCTTTGTCCAGCTTTGAAGAAAAGTCTCATCTGGTACAGATGTATTGAAAATATATATATATTTTTTGAAGCACGGATCTAATAACGTTGCGTTGGCAAGAATTTCGACTTCCTCAGTGGGTGATAACGTTTCACAATGTCTGCTAACAAGGCCTTATGCAAAAATTTTGAAGTGCTTAAAGTTTGCAAATTTAAATGTACATCTTTTATTTTTTATTCGAGATTGACAATCAGTGGAATAACGATACTTGCTGTTGTATAATATTTTCTTGAATGCTGGCGCTTTGCTGATTCCAACGGCCGCAGTAGTTGATTGACTGCTCTTTTACCTCTTTAGCCATATCAGGAGCATTAACATGATTATTTATTATCACATTAATATGCTCTCTTATTTCTAAAAACCGTTCAATCATTCCAAATGTGGAATTCCACTGCGTTGCTACTTCTTGCTTTTTTGGGGTATTCCAGCGACAATTTGCGCTTTACGTAATTCATCACGCGCCACTACACTATATTTGAACCAGGTAACTATATTTTTCATCTTAGTAATCGTGGCACACAGTACTGATTTGATTGATTTAACAATCACTAAATTTATTTGGTGTGTAAAACAGTGTCCGGGTCAATAAAAAAAATCAAGCCTATAAAAACTAATTATAATTATAATTAACAGTAACTGTGCAATGTGAATTTCCTTGCAGGCTGAATGCAGGAATACCTTTAGAGACAGAATCTTCACTAGACACGGTAGTGGTGGTGGATATAGTTTGTTGCTTGGTCTGAAGAACCTGTATAAAGTTTTCTCCATTTTGAATCATCCTTGCTGTTTTATTTTCTAAGAAATCTTCAATGTATTGTTCCGCAACAGATGAGCTTTTTCCATGCACCATGACGCTTCAGTGTTGATAAGTCAGCTCCCGCATTCGCCAAAAAAGTGGCAGATGTTCTGCGGAAACAATGCCCTGTATATTTTTCTGGGTGTTCTAACTTCAAATATCCCGCAATTTTTTTTGGTGCCCCCCCAATGGTATGTATGCCCACTCTTTGGGAAACACATGTTCCTCTTCTATAACCCAAAAAAATAAAATCTTCCTTCATATTTTTAGGTCGGAGCTTAGCGTATTCTCTGAATATTTCCAGAAAGTTTATTCCCTCATTGTCGTCACTCAATACAGTGAATACCCGTTTTGTATTCGTCTTAGAAATGGGAATGGTTATAATTAGCCACAATCTTCAATGTCTTTTTGTCTCTTCTCGCCGACAACCACCAGCAATGCCTATCATTGCGATTACCTGTAACAATAGAGAAAATGGTTTAAAACTGATTATGAAATTGATGAAATTTCGACTAACGAAACTAAGAAATGTATTTTTTTTAATTAATTGACACTGAGTACCTATATCATTCAAGATGCACATTGTTTAATTCAAAACTAATGAAAAGGTTAAATTTGTTTATCTTCATCAAAAGATAGTCTTCTGATGGTGCTTCCTTCATTAATTTATTAACTTCTTCTCTTGTTAGAACTTTTGATTTGTTTGCCTGATGACAAACTGCTTGTCGTTTTAAGAAAGCCACCAGTTTTGTATATTTTGTAATATCACCTTCTTCTTTTACTATCAACATAGACTTGAGCATCGAATATATTGCCTACATTGTCGCAGTATTCATCTTTTTGAAGATATCCAAGAAGTACGCCAAAAGGATATTCTCATTCAGGCCGTTTTCCACCTTATAGGTTTTTCTCCACACGTTGAAAAGCTGGTATTCCTTGTCATAACGAGCAGAAGACTTCGTAAGCACCAATTTACTGGTTGCTTCAGCACATTTTAGATCGATTTCTTTCAGATTTCTTCTAGAAATTCCTGACTCGGCTCCTTCGTCGCCTCGTCCGTAAACATCTAGACTTATACTTTAATATACCATTTCCCGGCCTTGTAACGTAAGTAACTATTATGTTCTTAGTAATATTTGCTGCACCGTCAGTTACTATAACTATTACTTTATTATTATCAGTTCTCCACTCATCACAAGCAGCTAGTAATTTTTCGGAAATATGGTTTGCGTTATGTCTGTCGTCAAGTTCGTAAACGGCGACAGTAACTGAATATATTTTAATATCTTCATCAAATTGAAATGTAATTCCCAGAAAACTTTTTGTTTGTAAACATTCGGTCCATATATCAGTAGTGAGGTTGTGGCTATTAGACTCCTGAATGTTTGTTCTAAACAATGAAGACAATACGGTACTTAGAGATATACAGGGTTAACTATGACTAAGTACAAAAATTTTAACCAGGCCTAAAAGACAATAAAAAAGTTATTCCAGAATTTTGGCTCGATATTTAAAAAATGGGGCAAAACCCTTTTATCCTACGGAAGGCTTTTCGCTTTATAAATAAGTTTGGATATTTTTTGAAAGGAAATTCCGTTAATTCTAATTTTTTTCTATCCCCTCTTAAAATATTTGTACTTAATCATAGTTAACTCTGTATATATAGTCGTGCAGCTAGTGATCTGTGCATTTTTTTACCACCGTCGGTGTATGCCTCAATGTTAGCATTTGCTAATAAAAGAAGCTGGAACATATAAATATATCTTCCAGCTTCTTTTGTTTTTTAATATGCTGCAGCTACTAGATATTTATATAGCTGAATTTTCATCTGAATCGGTACCTGCATTTTCTTCTAGGTTTATTGCAATACCAATATTGCTACTTGCCTTTCGTTTCTGGCCTGCTGTAGCAATATTGTCTGATGTTTTAATATTTTTGCTACAAAAATTACATGTAGCATATTTTCCATCTGCTGATTTTTCAAAATGTTGCTACATATCACTTTCAGGAGGCATTTTTTCGATTTGATCTATGAATAACACATTCTTATTCAAAGCGGTTAAAAGCAAAAAATGAATGAGTGTTTACCTTTTTTAAAAGTGAAACAAAATTTCAAAAGGTGCACAACAACCTCACTGTAATAAACTACGAGATGGACTGCTCTATTCCTTTTTGAAACTTATAGATCAAATAAGTTGCTTAACTTCACATTCTATTATTTGATCCCTAAAAGAATTCGCTTTCTATTACTTTTTAAATAAGTCATAAATCATAGTTATGAAAAGTGGGAAACAAGTGTGTTTACATCGACACTGCATGTTATAGGCGATAAAAATATCAAAATAGCTGTTTAAAACTAGTGGACACGCGAGCAGTCTGGATGATCCCTGCACTTGCAAGTTGCAGCTGCGGGTCTATTCATTCTGAGCCACCGAGTCGAAATCGATCAACATCGGTCATGTGGTCGATGTTTGCCAAACATCGATGTTCAGAATATTCACCATCGATGCTGAAAATATCAAACATCACTACTGACGATATCCCAACAGGTTCAGTCACAGCCAAGCTTTTGCGGAGTCACCACTGAAGATGTTGACAGTGAGCAGCGGCAAAACGTTTGTATCCGACCAGTTGCAAAGGCGGTAACCATAACAGTAGTAATATCAACAACAGGAATCAAAATTATTATATGAGTAGGCCGGAGGCACTGATAGTGCCTCAACTCACAGAGTCTAGTCCGAGAATAATAAGGGTAGGGCAAAAAATCCCAGTTAGGGTGCACTTTAATTCTGTTATTGGCAGCGGCTAGTTACCTAGGTCACGGCATAACAACAAGGGAAACTAGTAAAACTGAGACAATTTTTTAAACGTTGACCTGTGAAGGTTTCGGTATAATTATGAATATTACTTATAGCATGTGCTCTTCTTGTATTATACAGAGTGTAAATTTAATGTGGGTCAGATGTAGTCAGATGAAGAAATCGTATGTTTATTTTTGAAACCAGCGTTACGTTATCAAACAACTGCATGGCAACATAAAATTAAATTGTCAGACAGGGCCTGTTATATTCCTAATACACATAAACATGGGCGTAGCCAAGGGGCAGAGGGGTGCCACATGCCCCCCCCCCTACCCTAATTCTTGCTGCATGTAGCAAAGTTTCAGAAAACCATGATTTCACATACCATATCCCTTGTTCAATAAACTGGCCTTCGTCTCCTCCTAGGGCTCTCGACCCCCTTCCCTTTCCCCCCCTAGGAAAATTTCTGGCTACGACCATGCACATAAATACACTATACCGCCACTGAACATACTAAAATTTTAATACGAAATTAAACATAAAACAGAACACTGCACTATATAAATTCTATTTTGATTCTAACTAAAATAAAAGTAAGATATTCTCGTTTCGCTAAATTAACGTTGGCCCTTTGTTTTCTTGTGCGTTCACCGCCACCATTTCCCGCCTATCATAGCAGGTATTCAGCTGGACCATATCAATATCAGAGATCATGCAAATTAATTTATAAAATCACTTTCCGTTACAGTTACTCTTTCTGCTACTCCATTCAGAGTCAAAGCCAGACAGCAGAGGGGGACTAAGTGAAATCTTGAGGGAGCTGTAAAACAAATATTGCCTTCTCATACAGAGAGACTTCCAAAAAAACCTACACTAGATTTACAAATATTGCATTTCTTATATTATATTTGTTTCCCTCTGGCTATGGCTCTAGCTCTATTAGTTTCACACAGTTGATTTAAAAATATAACAAAGTAATGCAAAATAATAATAGAGAGTTATTGGTCGTATCATAAGGTTAAACAGTATTTAGGTTTCCCTTATGTTGACATAAAAGTTTGCGCATATGTGCTATATTATTAAGGCAGCAGCAATAAGGATAGTGCTCGACCATATTTATGCATGACTAAGGTAACGTCGAGCAATCCCTTATTTGATAGATTAGGTCATTCGGCCGTAATCGATAATACCCGTCCTAACCTAAAATAAAATTCCGTAAGTTCCGTCTCATGTTTCAAGAAAAATGAAATAAGGATAAGTAAACTTCTCCTCATTTTCTCAAAATTTTGACTTATGTTCCTTTTCTCATAAACCATTAAAATAGTAATAATTGAGAGAAATAATCAAAAGAATAAGGGAATCCCATCCGACAAATTATTAACCAATAATTATATTTTTTAGCTAGATTAATTTTTTTTAGATAATTATTGTATAGAGCTTTGTCTGTGGAATTGTTCATTAGCATACCTAGATGTTTGGTATCAGAGAGTATACATATGACTTCATTGATAGGAATTGTAGGATATTTGATTGAAGTACCTTTCTAATACAGTAAAAAATAATATATTTTTGTGGACAAAATAAAATAAGGGCAAGCAGTATTTAAATAAAGTCGTATTAAATACTGTTCAGCAGCATTAAAGATATTTCCAATAACTCTCTAATAACATTACCGATAAAATTGCGTACTGCCAGTGACGACGTAGGATCAGTTTAAGTGCAGGTTAAAATATTAATTGTAACTCAACTATTTATTTCATTAAAATAAAATAATTACGCATTAGTATTCTGGGGAGCACGTATTAACCACCTAAAAAAACCGACCCTCACTTAAAGTTGCACAATGTATAATGTACTTTCGAAAATGACAGAAATTTTCTCGAATGCAAAACGATATATGAAATTTTAAAAATATTTTAGATAAAATCAAAAGAGCTCCAATGAAGACACAAGCTACACAAACTGAAATAGGTCTAGGACGTAAACCTCTTCCACCAAGTCATATCAATTTAAGTCCAAGGACTATACATAGGGTAAGTAAATCAGATTTAATAAAATCAAATAGAGTATTTTTGTAATAAATATTTTACTACCCTTTATAGAGGAGTGATTTTAAAAATAGATAGAGGGGTTTCAATTCTGTGAACGTGGAACTGCCACATAATTTTTAAGGCAAAATAAAATGCTTTTGCTTCTTTTAGCCAATAGAGGATTTGAAAAATGTTCGTGTTGTTTTTTAAGTCACTGTAAAACACTTTATCCGATTTCATTGAAATTTACTGAATTAGTATTTATATTAGTACTTGTCATTTTTAATTAATGTAATAACAAATTTGCAGAAATATAAAAACCTCAAAGCAAACATGTTCATATTATTTTGCTAGTGACTTTATTTCTTCTGGTCTTATATTATCAGGCAGCTGAACGTTGTTTATTCCTTATTGTTCCTTTGTACTTGTGATAATTTTCACGATTAATCAAATGAACACAATTTTCATAGAAATTTTATTTATCATGAAAAGTGGAATGTGAGTTTTGAGATCATTCTTAGATATGAAGTTAACTCCTCTTCCTCTTTTCATTGATGGAGTGAACCCACAATCTCTTTTTTTCTAGTTTCCTTCTTCTTCATCTTCACACAACATCGATAAAATGAAAATGTCTTCTCCGAATTATACATTTCCATCTTGCATACTCAACTACTATTTAAAAACTTCAAAATGTTTGCCACACAGAACTTTTACTAAAAGTTATTGGTCCATGCTGGACAAGTGCTTTAAAAAATTCAGTGTTCATGTTAGATAAGAAACACATATTATTGTCTAATTTATATCATGTGGCAATTTATATTTACATACGGGTGGACTTCCGAAGACTTGCTATTCAGGTTTTCTTCGTTACTTGTTTTTAGGGAACATATTTTATGGATATAGTCATTCTCCAAATTTCTACTAAGCGTAGCGTTCACCTTTAAAATCTTACTTAGAAAGTAATATTGTAAAAAGCATTGTCTCCGCTTAGGGGTAGAAATTTGAGGAATGATTACATTCACAAAATATGTATAACAGTTGAGTCGAGCGTTATTTTAGTTATTAACATCAAAACTAAGAAAACCTGAATTAAATAAAATTTGAGATACGTGGTGGCAAATGGGAAGGGGTAAGCTGCATTTTCAATCCAAAGTATGATCTTTGGGATTTGTCAGAAACGACTAATAACGTTATCAATTATGTTTTTTTCCAGAAATATACCCAAATTTTGTTCCTGTTAAACAGCTCTTTTTTTTCTAACAAACTTTTATTAGAGAATTGTTCCCGTTTAAAAGTTATAAGCAATATCGTCTAAAAGAGTCTCAAAAGAAATACCACCTAAAAATCACATTAGTTGTGGAAGGATCAAGTAGTCGTTGGAAAATCATTTTTTCAGTAGAAAAGGCACTTTAACTGAAACCAAAACAAAGATTATTTCGAAAACTGTTACTCCTAACGACTTCATTTTCAGATATAACAGGTAGAAGAATCGATTGTTTCAATAGTCAGATGGATACACTAAGCAGCAAAAAAGTTATGTCATTTGAAAGAAACATGATGTGCCATAAGTGGCGCCCTCTACTAGTGACGTCAAAATTAGAAACATATTTGAATTTCTCGTCCGCAAGAACCTCCGATTTACAAATTTTATGTTAATATTTGGATTTCTTAAAAAGTTATTTACAAATATCGAAAATAAAATTTTAACTTTAACACCCTGTATCTGTGTTAATATTGAGTTTTCGAAAAATTGTTATAGGACTTCGTGACCCTAATTACTTGTGAGGAATCACCTCCTGAAGTCTTGACGCATAATTTCCGGACACTCTGTATATTCTTATATATTTTTAGGTATTAATAATATTGTGTGAAACTAACTACTCAGTGGACAAAAGCCCCAACCTGCGTTGAATTACACCCACAGTATCTACCCATATATTCCTTATTATTAGCTTTTGTAACATTTTTTTACTGTATATTCAATACGAACTTCGTATAACGTATAACTTTTGTGCTTACAAAATGTAAGGTTATGTTGCTAATTTACGGCGAATCACAAAAAAAATCAAGAAGAAAGGTATCCAGAGCGCCTCATTCCTGATCATAAAACCTTTGCGATGAAATTAAGATTCATTTTCTGTTATTCGGAAGAATAAAATAATTGACCGAAGGGTAGGAAATAATGTTAATACAGCTAGACTGTATTTCGAACAAAATCCACGAAATTGTATACGGCAGGCTAAACGGGAATTAAATTTGGATAAAACAAACGTTCAACGAATTTTAAAGACCAATGATTACAAGATTCACAATTTAGAGTATTTGCCTGAGCATCACATTGAAAACAAATTTAATTTTGTAGCTCAAATTGTAGTAAATGTAAAAACCTTTTACAAAACATCTTCGCGAGAAATCATTTGAAAGAAAAAATAAACGCTTGTAATGAGTTAAACGGCGAAATGTTAATAAACGCAGCTCACAAAGTCAGGCGAAGATTGAATACGTATCGAGCTGAATCCTTTTATTTATTCTAAATGATATGTATGCACTTTAAACAACAAACATTCAATTATTTTCCAACGACTACTTGATCCTTCTACCGCTAATGTGATTTTTAGGTGGTATTTCTTTTGAGACTCTTTAAAACGATATTGCTTATAACTTTTGAATGGGATGTAATACAGAAACATTTCTCTAATAAAAGTTTATTAGAAAAAGAGAGCTTTTTAACAGGAAAAGAATTTGGGTATATTTCTAGAAAAAATATAATCGAAGACGTCGTTAGTCATTTCTGTCAAATTCCAAAGATAATACTTTCGATTGAAAATGGAGCTTATCTCATCTTTAACGCCACGTGTCCCAAATTTTATTTAAATTTTGTGTATCCTCACAATAGGCTCATACTATCGAATTTGTACCAATTGTCCCGGATTTTTTGGGATGGCCTCGATTTAATGTTTAATATTGTCACGGATTTCCCAATCCGAATTTTACCATTGCCAGAAAAACAATCCGTAAATTAATTACTTCTTTATTAACTATACTCAGTACACTACTGAACACTAATTAAAACTCAACTAAACACTTATTTAATTAATCGCTATCTAAATCGCTTTGATCTCTCTAACTAAACACTTCAAGACTTATACAAGACTAACTTAATCGGCCGTTTATTTTTCTTTTATAGACCCAACGAATATTCCAGGTATATTCTAGTATCTCTAGATTCATTTTCCCGAACGACTCGAATGCTTCTCGTCGATTCCCCAAATTTCCAGTTCCGTCTCGATCCACGGCTTTTTGTTTGTTTAACAGAATCGTGTAGGGGCCATCGGGGCAATCTTAGCATTTCGCGATACCACAGTCGTCGGTTTGGGTGTGAGTGGCGCAAATTCCGTGACAATATTTTGAACCCATGTTTCGTTGTCCCAGAAATCGTTTAAAAAGTAAGAGGATATAAAAATACAACAGTATTTCAGGAGAATTTCTTGATTTTTTTTGCTTATCAATTCAAAAGAGGACAACCTTGTCGCCATAATTTACGTTCAGGAATTAAAATTATACGATATAGGCAAATATACAGGATGTAACACAAAAATAGGTCATTCCTTAAACTGCTCATTTTTGGCGACAAAATATGATGGTTTAATAGGGTTTATCTATATACAAAAATGCCTTCCTTAAACGATACAGGGAGTTGATGTTTTAAATTGTATCACACTGAAATAATAATTGTAATTGTAGAGATACTTCTTGTAATTAATGAGGTCCTCAAGGGTATTATTGTAAACGATTTCTGAAAAACAAGCATAACAACTGGGAGGAAGGGATGCAACGTTATAGTTATAGTAAAATAAGTTGTATTTAATAATATTTTTAAATTTCAAATTACAAAGAAACAATTTGTAATGTTCTAACTTGCTCTAAAATGTTCTATCATATTTTATATAAAGTGTCTATGAACATAGGACTAGCCGGATGTATCATATTTTTACACAAATAAATGTTTCTTCAGTATAAATTCGATTTAAGGTCGCCGTGTTTCTAGCCGTAAAATTATCAAATTCGTAGTGCTTTTTAGGTACAGAAATCTCGACAAATTAAATACATAGAGCAAAAGTAATATCGAAAATATAATTATTGATGTTTTGTTTATCCACTTTTACTATTTAAATTCACGTCGAATAATGTAATAACTTTTAAAATGTATTTGTATGACACATTAGTTTGCTATTCTAACTCCACATTATTATTCACATACTTATAAATAAAAGTGAACAATCTTATATGCAGAACCATGTAAGTGTTTGTTATATCAATATTTACATCTACAGTTGAATTTAAAAAAAATCTGTATTTTGAAAGATTTTTGTATCTAAACATTTGTTGCTTAGACCGCTTTTAGCCGTTATACAGATAGAAAAAATATTTAACCGATCATATGAAATGCTAAGAATAATCCCTTCCACTGCTCGCCGTCCAAGCTTGACGCGTCCTCCCCTATTTTGGCGGACTAAACCAGTATTCGTATAGCACACTATTCGTTTGGCGTTCGGCCGTCGGCGTAGGAGAGTAGGGGAGTACTGACTAAGCCCCCCTGCCGTGCGTCATCTTCCCACCAATACCCCATGCATTTGAATGTATGATCGATTAAATATTTTCTCTATCTGTATATTCGTTTTACTTCGATACCTTTGCATATTTGCAGGTGACATGGGATAACATTGCTGTTATTTGCTAAACTCTATATTATTCAGTTCTTAAATGGTCTAAAATTACTTGTATTTGTAGAAAACACTATTTCAAGAATACGACGCCCTTAATCTGAATTATTAAACATAAGATGCATACTAAAATTTAATTTAAACCTGTAATTTTATGTTTTAATTCTCTAATTCAACATTTTAATGTATTAATTACTGCACATGTAAACGATCTTTTAAATAAAGAGTATCTGATATTATGAAAAACCTGTTTCTGACTAAATTTTTCAGCCGCATTTGAAATGCGCCTTTTCAGTTGATCAATATTTTCAACTGAAATAAACGTAATTCTTCATAAATTTCCAAACACTGAAGTCCAATGGACTAAAATTGGGAAAGCATAGTGGCCACATCCAGTTCATCGATTTAGAAAAATTAAACTTAAATATTGTCTTACTATTAATTCAAAATAAAGCGAAACGGTCAAAATGCATCCACATATTTTGACGAAGAGCAAATTGTCGAATAAAGTGAAAACATAATTTTGTAGAAAGCTTGGAAATATCGCAGCATCTAAACTTGTTGGTAAACTATGTGTAGGGTATGGGCAGCAATTAGTGTAAATCTGTTTAGTAACTAATATGTTTCTTAAATTTCTATATTTTCTTGATACACGAATTTATATTGATAAAAAACATTTATTTGTGTAAGATGGTACATCTGGCTATCCCTATGTTCAGAGACACTCTGTATAACATTAAGTTAAATGAAGTTAAATACTTTAGAGCTAGTTAGAGCATTACAAATTATACCTTTCTAATTTGAAATTAATCAAAAATCGAATTTATTTCGAAAATTAAGAGTTTTACAGAAAATTACCAAGAGTAATCAAATATTCTAAACTAAATTTTTCATTATAATATTGCAAATAATCGTTAGTCGTACATCAGAAAAAAGTGGAGGATAAAATGACCTCATCCCTACAGCTTCTACGTTTGTTTTTTAGGCATTGTTTACAACAGTACCCTTGAGGATTTGGTTGATAACAAGTAGTATCTTTACAAAAATTCAAAGCCATATGTGAAAATTAAAGCAATTGTAACGGAAAAACAATTTTAAAAGTTAAATTTATCACCTTGTATCTTTTAAGGAAGGCATTTTTAAATCGTTATATTGTGCCGCCAAAAATTTGCAGTTAACGGGAAGACCAGCTTTTTTATTACACCCTGTACAATGTGTCTCGCCTCACATTATTTTATCCCGGATTTTCATTCCTGAAAACTTGGAATTAGATATTTTAAAGTTAGAAACCCTAAAGTGAATAATACAAACTTTACTTTTACTAAATTTTAATGTTCTTATATTTTTGTAGGTAAAAATGGTGTCTCAAGGAGCACAAACAAATGGTTTTATTTTAAATGGCAGAAAATTGGTGAAATCCTTTTCCGAGGCCGGAAATAAATTTGGACTACCTACTAGAAACGGAGATTTCTCTCAGTTTGAAACTATTTTAGACCATGAACCGTTACAAAGAACTCAATCGGACGAACCGCCAAGATCCCCCTTTATATTAGGCACCCCTGCTGCATTCGCAATTCCAGAACCACCCCATCAACAACTACCTCAGAGCGATACATCTTCATTATCAAAATCCGACCACGAGTCGGAAGATTCGGCAGAATCAAAAAAGGAAATTTTCATAGACTTTAAACCTCAAGTACCGCAAACGTCAAGAAAAGTGAGCAAAAGATGTCTGACCAAGACCATGTCAGATGGTGAAATTTTGATGGAACAGAGAAAAACACAGAAAATTGAAGACAGTGTCGTACCGGAAAAAGCAATAGTATCCATCAGCCATGAGAATATCACTTCAGAAGAAGATCAAAGAAGTTTTACTCCGTATTTTCAAAAGTTACCGATTCGAAATGAAGGCATATTTAAACCTCTAGAAGAAAATGTATATTCATCATTTGATGGAGGTTTCTATGGACAAGATTCTGTCGATGATGAATTCCACGAAAACATAATCTATAATAGAATATATTTAAATAGAGGTGACTCTCAAGAAAACGGTCCTGTTGGTTTGGAAAATCTTTCGCCGCATGAAGGACCTGTTGTACCTTCTGTGTGTTTACAGACGGATGAGAGATTATCTCCATTTGCCTCAAACGACTCCTTAACCAATGACACTAGGTAAGAATATTAGTCGCGGGAAGAATTCAGACGACTTACGTCACAGCTGATGCTATGCAAGTGTTTTTATTGTCAACATAATTTTCGATATTTGGTCGCATTAAAAACAATAATTTTTTGCAATTTAGTGCAATACATAGTGCAAACATTTAGTGTAGTATATAGTTTTATTATTCTCAGTTGCAGTTTCTTAAATATTTTGATGAAAATATGAATTATTCATGTGTTCGTATGACATAAGTATGGAATAAATTCAATAGAAACGAAACAATTATTTTTTGGGAAAAATCCTCGAACAGGTCGATTTTTAATTTAAAAAATACATATTTTAGCGTAAAATGCGATTTTCAAATGTCATTTGTTTTCGAGTAATGACGTCATCGATTTTTTTTTAAATGGCAACACCATATTTTTTTCCTCGATTCTGAAAGATCGTTTAATTCTCTATCAGACAGTACTAAAATTTTGCCCTCTTACATAGGAAAGTTTTCGAGTAAATGACGATTGAATGTTAGAAAACGTAAATTTTATCCATAAAAAAGTAGCAATTCTGAGGTATGTAAAATAAAATACAATTGATTAAATTTTATACTTAAATTAAATGTTCGAATTGCCATCCACCAACTTCTTGACAATGCGCAAGTCTGTGAAGAAATTCTTCTTGCACATTATGAATGATTTCTGGGGTAACTGCGTATTTCGTCCCGAATGCGATTTTGAAGTTCTTCTAAATTACCTGGTTTATTAATGTACACTTTTGACTTCAAGTATCCCCATAAAAAATAGTCAAGAAGTTTAAGATCTGGCGATCTTGCAGGCCATTCTATCAGTCCGCGTCTGCCGATCAACCTCCCAGGAAAACAGTTGTCCAAAAAATCTCGTACAGGACGCGCATAGTGTGGAGGTGCACCGTCTTGCTGATATGGTATCGTCAGGAATGTCAGGTTCATTATCGTTAGGAAAAATTACTGCAAAGGCTGGAACAAGGTCATTTTCTAGAAACTCTAAATATCTTTGCCCTGTAAGGGTTCCTTCAAAGAAGAAAGACCCTACTATTCTGTCGTCAACTATTCTAGCCCACACATTTAATTTCTGAGGGTGTTGGGTATGTGCCTCTGCCATCCAATGAGGATTTTCTCGACTCCAATATCTGCATGTTTGACGGTTTACTGTACCATTCAGACAAAATGTGGCCTCATCTGAAAAAAGTATTTGCCGGTGTAAATTTCTATTTCCTTGACATAAGTCCATTAGAATTTCGCAAGAGTGTAAGCGACGATCGGGATCGTCTTCATTGAGTTCCTGCACAAGTTGAATTTTGTAGGGACGATATTTTTCCTTCCTCAAGATACGTAGCACTGTGTTCTGACTAGTGTCATTATTTAATGCAACCAATCGTGAAGAATTATGAAGATTATCCACCATACTTATCAAAATGTTCTGTTTCTGATTTTCATTAATGCTTGGACGTCCAGGTTTTGGAATATTTACAACATTGCCAGTTTCTCTAAATTTAGACTCTATCTTACTGACTGTTGATTGGCTGATAGGGCGATCTGGATATTTTTCATTAAATAAATCGCAAAACTTCCTGCTGAGTTCTAGTCATATTCTCGCATCCGATAAGAATTAAAATTTCAATTCTTTCAGTAACAATTAAATGTGCCATAATACTTTAAATTGAATAATAATTTCTATGTCGCATACAATACTTATTAGAAAGTCGGTGTGACAATGACACTTTGCAAAGATTTTCACCTACGTGATCCATAAAAGAACTATGGAATTCGAAAAACTAAACTTGATAACGTTTTTGCTTTATTTTAATTGATTTACGTTTTTTAACATTCAATCGTCATTTACTCGAAAAGTTTCCTATGTAAGAGGGCAAAATTTTAGTACTGTCTGATAGAGAATTAAACGATCTTTCAGAATCAAGGAAAAAATATGGTGTTGCTATTTAAAAAAAAAATCGATGACGTTATTGCTCGAAAACAAATGACATTTGAAAATCGCATTTTACGCTAAAATATGTATTTTGTAAATTGAAAATCGACCTGTTCCAGGATTTTTCCCAAAAAATAATTGTTTCGTTTTTATTGAATTTATTCCATACTTCTGGCGCATACTGTATATTCAGATTCATTTTTATACATACTAATCCCCTAACAACCTGTGCTTCTATTTTAGTTAATATTAATAATCCTTTACGACCATTATCTAATTCAATATAATTATTCAACGATAAATATAATTATACTGACAAAATTAATTTACACATCTTCCTGGGAATCTATGACCTGTCCTTGTTGTTCTTGGGCTAGAAACTGTGAAAACACTGCAATCAGTAATCAGTAAAAGTAGACTCGCCCATGTATTCTTATACTAATATCAGTAACTCAAATTACACTTCTAAACGTGAAAAGTAGTGAACCGTTTGAAAGCATGGAAAGGGATCAGTTGTACAGACTACTATGGGATGTCTCGGAATACCACTGTTGTCTGAGGAGCAGTTTCATCCGCAGGGGGTCTAGTACCAATAGTTCTAATAGTGGGTTCACCTCCAAATAAACTAGCGCGAGAACAACAAGAGCAGCCATTTTGACGTATGCTATGGATAGTAATATCTATTATTTCCTGCCGTCAGACATATGAAACGAAGATATGTATCAGATTCAGCTTGGTTACACTTATCACTATAGTATTAGTAATTTACTGAGAATTATGTTATTATCAGCGCTGTCTAATCTCTTGGAATATGGGAAACGCCGCGTCAAATTGTAACAAATATTTAATATGCATGGGTACCCCCATCTATATTTATTATTATCGTTTTAGGGATCAATCAGATGGAATTTGGAATGAATCTCAAGTTACCGTGCTACAAGTAGACTCTGGCACAGATAATGGCACCGCCTTGAGTAGCTCAGAGATGACTTCAGTAACATCACCTGGATCTGCTAATCTTCTGACTCCTTCTTCTCGCCGAAAACATCTTCTAATGTTGCAACACCAGCAAAGATCTTCCATGGACACCGAAGCTTTAGACGAGGAAATTGTAGATGAAAGCGATACTTACCCTAGAATAATTGTTGAGAAACCTATAAAAAAGCAACTGGAACCTCCTTTTCCATCTTCGAGGCAATATCTTTCTACTCAAAATACATTACAGCCTATGTGGAGGAAGACAATGCAAGAGTCTCCAATAGAATCTCCTTTACCTGCTGTTGTTCCGGATCTTTTATTGGCTAGAACAGATTCTTGTAAAACCAATACCGATGTTTCAGAAAGTACTACAACTGACGATTACATCACTGCCAATTCGGGAACTGACAGTTCAAGAAAGAGTGGTTCGATTAAGGTAAGTGTTCACACATATTAGATCAAGAGAACTAAGCCGAGTGTGTACAGAGTTAACAAATCTTTTTTTCGAAATATATTTTGTACAGAAAAAGACAAATATTAATATCCTCTCCATAATTGTAGAATGCTGTCTATTTGAACGGCGATGGCTCACCACGTACACCTGGTGCGCACTCTGCGGATATCACACTTTATCGCTTATACATACACATGCACTGTACTGCTTATACATGCATACTGCACTATACATTATACACTACTAGTTACTAGCACTATTACTATAACAGTGACATATTAACACTCATCGTCGGCTGTGATAGGGTGCATTATACATATAACCAGGTTCCATATGTGGCAAAACGGATTCAGACCATTTTTCAAATACTTCTCTATATCCTCATGATAGTCTTATGTTCCTCGTAATTCAAAATCAGGTAAACCCTATTCTAAAAATTCTGCTGTACTTCCAATAGATATTTTTGTTGTCCTTTTCCAGAAGGTGACTTTAATCAAGGCGAAGTTTCTTCAAGAAAATACCTTCCGTTTACTTTGGATATTGCAATCCTGCCACACTTTTGTCACCGTATGGCCTTCCTTTATCCATGTTTTGTCACTAATATATTTTTCGATTCAGATTTCGACTGTCTAATATTTGTCATAAATAGTTTCTTGTCCATATCACTATTTTATATTTTTCTATCTGCATATTATTTCGATTTTGTTTCATAAAACGGACAAAGCACTCTTCTAGATATTCTAGGTAAAGTTTCATCCTGTGCAAGAGCAACCTTAATTTTTCGTATTGTCTCAAGCTCATTTTCGAATCCATCAATTATTCTACGAATCGCGTATTGTGCGTCGTCATCAACGTCTTCCTTCCGCGATTTCCCACCATTTTTCGCTTCGCAGTTGTATGTTCTTCTTTACCATTCTTTATTATGCGATATACACTACACACGGACACTTTTGTTAATGAACTTCATATTCCCCATCACTCGCACTCGTATTTCGGCTTCGCGTTCTAATCCCTTCATACTCTCTTAATCTGTTCATACTTTTTATCGTCTGATATTCTTCACTTGTTAGATTAGGGCATTTACGATTTTTGAGAACGTGCTGTAAAGCTTGAATTATCCTAAATTCTTAAAAACGAAATCACCAAATAACTGATACATTAATTACAAATCACAATAGTTGGATCCAAATTAACGCAGCTTAAGGCGTTTTCGGAAACTTACTCTGGGTTACTAACCCGGGTGAACCCAGGTAATAGATGTCACGTGACCTACGTTTCAGGATCATTTACTCGGGTTGTTAAAGTTTACGAAAGGTACTACAGATTTGTTGTTGATTTATGTGCATATAATATAGCCTCAAGTATCTGAGCTTTTCGTTTTTGTGTCAAAAAGTATAAAATTTTATTACCTCCACCTTTTTCTGTGATCGAATTAACTCGGGTAGGTTTCCGAAAACGCCTTTAGTTGACGTCCCGGTATCATTACCAATAGTCGCGCATTTTGAGCTGCGCATGGGTTTATAATAAGGTATGTTCTGCAAAGTATGCGGAACACACAATTTTATATGAAGAGTTTACAGACGGCTCGTATTTCTCTTTGTGTTGATTGCTAAAAATTATGAGCGGGTATATAAAATCATCAGTCATTCTCTACTATTTTCAAACTGTACTGTAAGAACCGTCAATACAATGCGCACTGCACTGATAAGAATTTCTCTGTAATTTCACATAACTTTACGTTACGTTATGTAAAATTACAAAATAATTTTGTAAATGAAATAAGTACACTGTAACATTGCAGAAATAAACATGGATAAAATTGCATATGATGTTATGTAATTTTACAACTATTATGGTAAATATACTTTATATATATATATATAAAACAGGTGGCGCAATAGTCATCACCCTATCGGAAGTTGTTATAATTTTTGCAAATGGCGGCAAATTTTAATTCTGCTCTGACAAGCAGCAAGACATGAATCGCTATACTCCTCAAGAACGCGGAATAATTGTGCCGATTTTTTTTGCGGACTAATTCGTCGGTGGTGTTGGCGCAGCGTGAATTTTGGCGCAGATTTCTCGGTCGTCCCACACCAACTAGACAAACCCTACAGTGTTTAGTCGCCTTTAAGAGTATGGGATGACACGAGATGCTGCCAGCTCTGGCCGGTCCAAGAGCAGCCGTTCTGCTGAGAATATCGCGGCTGTGGCTGAAGATGTCGCAGAGTACCCCCAGAGTATCGACCAGACGACGTGCCAGGCAATTGGGTATCAATCGGCTGTCTTTACAGAGAATTTTGGTTAACGAATTAAAGATGTTCCCCTACAAAGTGCAGACAGTGGATCAGCTGTTAGCTGTTGACCGCCAAACACGTGTTATCTACGCTCAGACCATCCTGAATCTGCACCACGAGGAAGACAACTTTTCATCGAAAACATCATAAGCGACGAGGCCCATTTCCATCTCTATGGATATGTTAATAAGCAAAATTATCGCTTCTGGGGCATCAAAAATCCGCATATAACCCACGAAGAGCCATTACACCCGCTCAAAGTTACTGCATGGTGTGTTGTTTACGCTAGAGGTATCATCGGGCCTTAATTTTTCGCTGCGGGCCAAACGACTACTGTGGATGGCGAGTGCTACAGAGCCATGCTCAACGACTTTCTCTTTCCTCAATTGAATGAGTTGGGACTGGAGAATATGTGGTTTCAACAGGATGGAGCAATGGCGCATACTGCGCAACGCACAACCGAAATTCTGAGGGCTGCATTTCCGGATCGCCTAATCTCTCGTTTTGGCGACTTGTACTGGCCGGCAAGATCGTCCGATTTATCGGTTCCAGACTTCTTTTTGTGGGGTTTTCTGAAGTCACGAGTCTATGTGAACAAGCCGCAGACTCCTGAAGCGCTCAAAGAGAATTTCTGTCAAGAATGCGAGAACCTATAGCCGGAAGTTGTGGCAAGAGTGATGGAAAATGCCATAAATCGGGTCCTTCATAATTACAGTTAAATAATATGCATAGGGAAAATTTTTTAAAATTTTTTTATTTCATACGTATGGCTCAATTTCAATGTGTACAAATAGAACAATATGCACAAAAAAAATGTATAAATCGAAGAGTCATCAATCAGTTCAAATATTTTAATTTTATTTAAACTGCACAGTGTAACAGATGCCAATTTAAAATTGTATTAATATTCCTTTGTAATCATATAAAGAGTGTGTTGGATAAAGCTGAAAATAAGAAGAACTTTTTACTTTTAAAGTAATTGAAAAAAGTCTGCTTGTTAAAATGTCCAAAAATACAGGTTTAAGCTAGTTGATATAATATGGATTAACAAATTTTTAGAAATACAATACATTTTAAAATTCAATAATAAATACACTATGCGAGTTACATTTTTATTTCTAAATAGTTAAGAAGTCAGGAGCAGAAATAACTTCTGTGTAGGAAGATTCTCTTAGTGGAATTAGTTCATCTATCCTCTAAATATGAATTTTCCATCCTTTTCTCGAAAAGGTAATGTTCATTCATCATCTAAAAACATATTTCAATGTAGGTATTTCATTCGGATTAGAAAATATGTTGAAATATTTTTGCTGGTAAAGACTAAACAACGTACCGTTTCTGTTCCTATTACATTAGTTTGGGTCCAAGCCCGGGGCACTGTTACTCAATTGTCTCACTAACTTATTTCTCGTTTTGTTTTTATTATTACTAACAAAATCACTAGAACTAGATGTCTTATCACTGTCTATGTTTTTGTTGTACACACTTTCATCACTACCGATTGTGTTTACATAATTAGACGGTAAACTTTCAGGCGATTTACACCGCGGTTTTACAATGTTTGTGATATCGGTGTTGATTATAATATCTGTTGATGATTTTTTGGGTGATATATATTTAATTGCAAGTAGCTCTTCGTGTTCGCTCATTCAAAGGCTAGCACGGAACTGGTATTTTACATCGTGGTATGGCCGTTGCCTGATAAATTTGTATTATTTATGGTACAAGCGTGTAAAACGTAATTGTTGTGTTCTAAATTTATATCAAAAACTCAAGATATGGTTAGGTTAGGTTAGGTTGTATTATTTATGGTACAAGTGTGTAAAACGTAATTGTTCTGTTCTAAATTTATATCAAAAACTTAAGATATGGTTAACTTTAAAATAATAGCTCCGTAGCTGATAATTCCGAAATAACTATGCGTTTCACAAATATACTCGCGTCAAGAATTCAGACGACTTACGTCATACGAACAAATGAATAAATCATTATATTTTCATCAAAATATTTAAGAAACTGCAACTGATAGTAATAAAATTATATACTACACTAAAAGTTTGCATTATATATTGCACTAAATTGCAAAAAATGATTGTTTTTAACGCGACCAATTATCGAAAATTACGTTGACAATAAAAACAAATGTGTAACGTCAGCCGTGACGTAAGACGTCTGAATTCTTGACGCGAGTTTTTTTATATCTGCACATGAATTTTACATCTATCTGTAGATAGTATAACCATCGAAAAAACCTTGTCTCACTTAACCTAATAATTGTAAAGATGAAATTAATTTAATTTCGAGATTTTAGGTGTGCTACATTCCAATATTATAGATAGGAAATTACACAAAAGTATGAAATCAAAACTGAAAATGAAATAATTAAATGTTCAGGACTCAGTGCCTATGTGATATCCAACGGTGTTTTCGTAAAAAATTGCAAAAAGTGGACAACGACACGCGGTGTTCCCAAGCGGTCACCCATCCAAGTACTAACCGCGCCCGACGATGCTTGACTTCAGTGATCGGACGAGAACTGGTATTTTACATCGTGGTATGGCCGTTGCCTACAAAAATTGTTTGCATTGTGAAACACGTGCGTAAAATAGAAGTATATATTGGTTTTCCAAATTTATATCACAAACTCAGATGATTTCATTAGTCGTTTGTTTTTACTGATAAATCCGAATTTGTTATAATAATTTCGAGATTTTCACTGAGCTGCATTCCAATATTAGCCCGAAAACAACGCAATAGAAAGCGATAAACAAATTTAAATAATAAAAGAAGGGCCATGTCGACAATTTTGTTTTAAGTTTAGACATTAATCTCTGAATTCATACTTTTAACTCTGAATTCAATCTTTAATCTCTGAATTCAGACTTTAAACTCTGAATTCAGACTTTAATCTCTGAATTTATACTTTAAACTCTGAATTCAAACTTTAATCTCTGAATTCAGACTTTAAACTCTGAATTTAGACTAATCTCTGAACTTACACTGCTAACGAAATTATGGGACAAGTGTAGCACTCAGAGCTTTCTAGATAGAGAACTGAGATTTAGAGGACATAATATACAGGAGAAAATGAAAATTTAAGGTATTTGTCATCCACTATGACAACACCCTATAAAATTTTACTGTTTCTGATTCTAGAGACGAGTTAAGGTGCGACTGTAATTGTTTAGACCACTTAATTTCCTTAGACCTATTTTTATTTCTGGATCTAGATTGCCCTGATGTGCTAACACCAATTTCCTGATTAAATTTGATCGTATCAATAACGTTACGCCTTTGAATTACACCTGAAATGCCTATAGCAAGCGGTGCCACTGTTTATGTACTGGTTTCGAACTGGTTAGTTCTTATCAGTATATCACAAATCAAGCCAATAACTCGCAACCTTAGCTGTTCACAATCTGTCATAATAGTTAACAGAACATGAGTACGCAGGACGCAGCACGTGTGTATACATCTAGTAGTCATTGGTTACTCAAAGCTGGGCCTGAATACAGTCATAAGCAGAGAGCAATCCACTATACGGAGAGTATCTACTATTAAAAGCGGAATTTTAGGAAATAACTACTCTGTGGACTAATGTCCTGACTATATATAGCATAGCGTAGCATGTAGTATCTACATTTGGTACTCACTGATTACTCAATACTGGGTCTCAATAAAGTTAGAAGCAGAAAGCGACCCATTACACTGTAGATACTATTGAAGGTCCTATTCCGACATTAAAGTGTGAATTCAGACATAAAAGTCTGAAATCAGAATTTAAAGTTTGAAATCAGAGTTTAAAGTCTGAATTTAGAGTTTAAAGTCTGAATGCAGAGTTTAAAGTCTGAATTCAGAGTTAAAAGTCTGAATTCAGAGATTAAACTTTGAATTCATAGTTTAAAGTCTGAATCTTAAAACAATTTTTATACGTGGCCCTTCTACGGCTTCGTAGGTATGTTATATTGTAACAGGACGATTTCGTAAAATTTAGAGAGTTTCGAATTTCATGCAGTGAGTGAGCTGAATGCAAATAATGTGCAGCATATCGAAGACAAAGTCCTAATCGAATTTTCACAAGGATGACAAAAATTTAACAAGCTTACGTTTTCTATTCTGAAATTATATGTATTCAAAACGTAGACGTGCACAGAAAAAGTTAACGGGGTTAATAGCTGTTTACAACTCCTTTATTCTCCAATTCCGGTTCACCTTGTTTCAATTAAAATGACAGGAAAATTGTGTCGGCATGCGAAATAGGTCTGGGCAGATTGGAACTGATATAAAAGCAACAGAGTTGTTATTAATAGAAACATAATTTTAATCTTGTCTCCCTATATACCATCAAAAAAAAACTGCGAAATGGAACAAGTCTCATTATTAAAATTATCAATTACTGACATTTCATTAGAGTGGCAGCAAAAATGTGTGAAAGATCCAGGTATTTAAAAAAACTGAAAAAAGTGGACAACGACACGCGGTGTTCCCAAGCGGTCACCCATCCAAGTACTAACCGCGCCCGACGATGCTTGACTTCAGTGATCGGACGAGAACTGGTATTTTACATCGTGGTATGGCCGTTGCCTACAAAAATCGCATGGTTTGTGGAACACGTGCGTAAAATATAGGTATATGTTGGTTTTTCAAATTTATATCACAAACTCAGAGGATTTTGTTAGTCGTTTGTTTTTACTGATAAATCCGAATTTATTATATTAATTTCAAGATTTTCACTGAACTACATTCCAATATTAGCCCGAAAACAACGCAATAGTAAGCGATAAAAAATTTTAAATAATAAAATGTTCAGTAAGTAGGTATAACAGGACGATTTCGTCAAATTTAGAGAATTCAGAATTTCATGCAGTGAGTGAGCTGAATGCAAATAATGTGCAGCATATCGAAGACAACGTTCTTATCGAATTTTCACAAGGATGACAAAAATTTAACTAGATGAATTGTATAACATTTAAATTGGTGCATAAGGTGCAAGTACACACGTAACAAAATATAATCTTATACTTACTGTTTTACGAATATCCCACAAAAAGTCTTTATTAATGAACCGTAAATGTTTGCCTACCTCACCTAAACAACACAACTAAAACGCATTACGTTTCGTTAAAGGTTAGATTGTGCCTCTGTGTATGTTTCTAATTTTATTACCTACGTTAAAACACATTGAATTATTCTTAATGTATAATGTAAATTAAAAATTTCCATTAAAAATTATGTAAAAAGAGCATAATAAAACATGGAAATGTCCACCCATTTTTATCAGTGTAGGAAGTCTGGATTAGCATATATTCACCATTCCTTTCTTTGCGGTTGTCTTGATTTTAACTTGTTATTCGGTGAAATAGGACTAGGTTAGACTGACTCAGGTTTTTGTATAATCATGGACTCAAGAGAACAATTGAGACCATCCAGAAATATCCCCATGTACTCCTAAAAGAGATCGCGAAAATGTCGGAACATAGATATGTGAAGAATAGGTATGTGGCTTTTGGGCTACTGTATTAGGTCCTAAATAGAATTTTTTTATGATTTCATTAATTATATTTATTTATTATTATTTCATATGAGAAGTCATTGTGCATTGAAATGTTAATTTCAGGGCAATGAAATTTACTCAAACCTGCAATCTCATATCAACGAGGGTTCAAGTTTCGACAGTACCAAAGGTGTTGATCTACTTGGTGACGACATGGTAGTCCCGACCTTTTCTCCACTAGCTTCCGCCTCGGATGAAATTCGAGCATCTCCCACTTCCCGCAGCCTGTGCAACACCCCAGTGCCTATTATTCGCACCGGCCGATCGACTCCGTCCGATGACACCAGCTCCTCGTGTGGAAGTTACAGCGTGGGATCTACCCCCGACCTCCTAGAAAGGTCGACAGTGCCTTTAGAATGTTCCGAGAAACGTAGCTCTGCAACGGAAGACGACCGAAAGATTTATTATTCCAGCTCGGCATATTACGAGTCGACAATGGAAGAGAAGTAAGTATTTTTCATATTCAAATGATAATTTGCTTTTGTAGCGTCTTAATTAACGTGTATACAGGGTTAACTATGACTATGTACAAAAATTTTAACGTGCTCACAGAGGCCTAAAAGACAATAACAGATTTATTTCGGAATTCTAGCACGATATTTAAAAAATGCGGAAAAACCCTCGTTTCCCCCGGAAGATCGACGCCTATGACAATCATCGTCCAAGATGGCTTAGAAATATCAACTATAGTATTTTGCAGCGATGAAAATAAATATTTATATTAATAACAATTTTTATTAATTATAGTATCTGATAGATAACAGTTAATCGTTCTTCGTTCCTTCGTTGCATACTGCCAAAACTACAATTTTCACTTATTTCAAGTCCGTCAGAATTATACACTACTAGAATAAAAATCATGTTAAATAAAATATCCTTTTATTCCAAGAAAACTGAAATTTAATATAAGAAATACCTACTAATAGAAAACCCGGAATGCACCTGTGGCAGTCCAGTACTTGTATAAAATCTAAAATCGTGTTAGGGCGAACCATGTTATAGGGAAATATCTCTACCCCAAATAAATTCCTTTATTTAATTACTGTAAAACGTTTAAAACTAAAAATTAGTCACTAATAGTGATCCAGGTTTCGATTATACAGATAGAGAAAATATTTAACCGATCATGGGGAGATTCTATTACATACATTTCAAATGCATGGGGTATTGGTGGGAAGATGACGCACGGCAGGTCAGTACTCCCCTACTCTCCTACGCCCACGGCCGAACGCCAAACGAATAGTGTGTAGTGTGCTATACGAATACTGGTTTAGTCCGCCAAAATAGGGGAGGACGCGTCAAGCTGGGACAGCGAGCAGTGGAAGGGATTATTCTTAGCATTTCATTTGATCGGTTAAATATTTTCCCTATCTGTATATGATGACAACTTGATATTTTGCATTGCTAGTTGCATACTCTCCAAACATCAAACAACACTGATCAAAGCTTAGAACGAATATTTTAACGGATTTTTACAGAACTTTCAACTTCTCAGGATGTTATAGTTTAAAATAGTAATAATTATTTTATGCAAACGTTGTCGATTATTGTTAATATTGTTGTTATTATTATTAATAGAATTTAATTTCCCAGCAACATGCGAAGTTTAATAATTTATCGGCGTGAAGTGCATTTTGCACTAGTGGACTACATATGGCTACTGCATCAGATTCTGTCAAAAATAAAATATCGTATACGGCAATTAATTTGAAGTAATTTTTCAGTACTTGCCTAACTTATGGAAAATGTGACAAGTGCATATAATCGTGTAGCAGCGTAATACCAAAGACGTTTTCCGAGTAGACAAAATATTATGCCGAATCCTCTTTGAACCACAATGAACAACTGCTGTAAAGCTTTGGCGGTAACTGTGTAGCAGTGTTTTTATGTATTTGTGTGCATACGCTCGAGGGAAGAGAAGTCCCCAAGAAACGAGAGGTAACAAGTAAAAAAATCTTTGCAACGGCAAGTTTTAATGTAATCAAGTAAGAAAAAATTCTTGAAATCTCTCCTAATATCAGTCCTGGAAATAAATATCAGTAAGGTAGGTGTTATGTCTCTTCTCTGTGCTACCATAACTACATTTTGCAAATGTTTTCCTTCAAAGCGGCGTAAATCGATACAGGTGACAATGCAGTGCCTTGTCACTACTTTTGACTCCTTTGTTTTGTGGCATATACCTAACCTGGATGCTGTTAAAGTCCGAATCGGGGATAAATAATATGGTTTATAATTATTTTTTTTAGTTTTATAAATAAATTTGGAAATTTTTTGATGGACGATTAATAATTTAGAAACATTTCGGTCATTGTTTCGGGATTTATTTGAAAATTGAATTTTATTTAGCAGCGGTTGCTTAAAGGTCAACTGATATATTAACCAATTTCATTTTATTAAATTCTTGATTTAGTTCGATTGTGATTGAAAGAATACATACAACAAGGTCGTTCCCTAGAAATACATTTGAATAATGACATCCTAAATTTAAAACAAGCTGTCAAAAATTCTATAATTTTTATGTCAAGCGGTACCAGAGCTCGATCAAATGTTTTTGACAGTTTAATGATCCTTATTTAGGTACATCAAAATAAGTTACATAAAATTGCATTATTCGATTCGATATACTTACATATTCGAATGTCGGATATGGCCAGTATGGAAAGGGGTCATCTGACCAAAATAACAAAAATTACGTAAAAAATATCACTAAAGAATAGTTTTTCTACAAATGCATTTCAAACATAAAAATACAAATACTATAAAATGCAAACTGTCTTATGAAATTGCAAATTTAGGCACAATTAAGACTAAGCAAAAACCATTTTAACGTGGTTTGTTTATAATTTGTTGTTTGTATCAGTATCAATGAAGTAAACAATAGAAAATTTCTAAAAATCCTTAAAACTGTAACGTACTGAAAAACATGCGACAACATTGCAATGTTTTATCTGCAGCTATTATCCTCAAACTATTTGTGCTTCGCATTATGAATAATGCGTTTCGATATTTTGTACTCAGTATTTGCTTAATGTTTGTGAGTATATAGTGGCTGCAACATAAAAGTTTCCTACCTATGTATACTACTGTCACGGGTTTCCTACCCCGACTTTTTCTATTACCAGAAAACAAACCGTTAATTAATCACTTATCTTTATTAACTATTTTGTACACTACTGAATACTAATTACAACTCAACTAAACACTATTTCACTTTGAAACTCCTGGAAATTTACAACTAGACACTGCAATTCAATACAGTAATTCAAGACTGACTAACTCGGCCGTTTATTCTTCTTTTATAGACCAAACGAATATTCCAGGTATTTTCTAGCATCTCTAGATCCATTTCCAGAACGACTCGAACGCTTCTCGTCGATTCTCCATTTCTCCAGTTGCGCTTCGATACACGGCATTATTTGTTTGTTTACCAGAATCGCGTAGGGGCGATCGGGGCAATCTCGGGTTTCGCGATACCGCAGTCGTCGAATTGGATGCGAGCGTGGCAAATTCCGTAACACTACTTTTATATAGACGAGTCTGTAGATTATTAATAGAAATTTGGGAGACATCAATAATTAGATCGTGTCAATATGTGTCAATAACTGTTTGTGAACTGTTTCTGTCATACATGTGTGAAGGACAAGCGGGTAAACTGTCACCTCAAACCACGCCACCGTTAACTATTATAAAATTACTTAATAAATCCCCTACTTGAGCTGGAACTTTCATTAAATTTAAATAATAAAAAAAGACGTTAAACCATTTTTGGATTTAGTAAATTGTTTTTATTACTTTATATCAGACTGGGCGTTAAATTGCATTTTATAGTCAAATTTTTCAATCAATAAATGTCATTTTAATGCCCTAGGGCGTTAATTACTGTAGTTACTCTGTGTACTAAATATGAATTCTCCTTTAACTAATGGTGTAGACTATTTTTATTGGAGAAAAATATCATTTTGTGTACCACATTTATTAAAAAAAATAAAAAACTACAAATAATAAATTACAATTTAATAATACTAATATTCTGTCCATTTTCTACTTATTCTGTAGGATTACATTTTGTAACTTCAGTAACACTAGTATTTTTGAAAAATTCTGCGGAAGATCCAGAGCACCTATTAGTTGAAAGCATATTATTGCCAATAATTTTGTTGATATACAAGATAGTTTGCTATTTTGTACAAAATCTGACCCAACGTATTTTTCCCAACCACTTGCTTGGAGAATTTATTATTATTATATATACCAAAAAAAACGTCGATGCTCAGTATCCGGTTGACGAAGAGACGCATATTCAATATCTTGGTGACTTGGTTTTCATTATCAATTATACTAAATATGCGCTTTAATCTTGGATTCTTTTACAATTATTAGCAAAGTTGTATCTAAATCCTGAATTTTACATTTAGGTACATTTTATTTTACATTTGAAGATAACAGCTTACCTTGGTCATTAAAGATATTCTATCGGGAGCATCTCTGGTAAAAGTGCCAATTTCCACTATAGTCTATATTCTTGACTTATTCAGTTTGTAGTCATAACTTTTTATTTTTAAGAATGTAATCAATCTTGAATATTTGCTAATGTCGATGTTATGATGTAAAAGTACCGTTGCCTTTAACATGGAATAATACGACCACAAATAGGACGGCTTACAGTTCTCACATTTTTCCAAAAAAAAAAATTTGCTAGAAGCACAATTCCAGTGTAGTGTTCCTCGTTTTTAAGGGAACGCCATATAATAAAAACATAAGTTTTGATGTAAAGTTGATATGTTATTTTTTTGTCTACTTGTTTATACGCTCGTATCTCTTGTAATTAGGCATACTGCCTGTTAGAGGACAGTCAATAAATAAAATTATTTTTAAAATCAAAGTCTAGGTTCAGTTGTCTGAAAAAGCTTTGATTCTGTTTCGCATATTTCGTCCATTACTTATTATGTAAAACTGGCCGTTGCTATATTCTATCATGTCCAATCGAACACTATCGACGATCGACCATATCGATAGTTACGCGTGAGCTCCGAGCGGGACTGTAGCCGACCAAGAGACAGATAAAGTTCCATGTTTCCCATTTGTATGTAAATGTCTCGCAAGAATCATGCAAGAGTCTTGCAAAGTTAAGAGACAAGAAATTTGCAAGACACCTGCAACACAATACATGACATGATCTTGCAAGACCCAGCAAGAACAAGACTTTAAAGAAACTCTTGCCTTGTTTTGCAAGATTTCTTGTCTCAGCCAACACTAATAATCATGTTCCCCTTGTATGGTATCTTAAATAGTTTTCGAAATTTACAATTGAATATTAACGCAATGTATATTTTCAGCATAACTTGGAAATCCTCGAAACATGAAACCAAACTCCAAAAGAGACGTAAAGAATTTTCATTAGACTTAGCAACGAATCAGCCAGTGCACTTTGAAACTTATTCCATTTCGAGTAACGGGAAGTACAAATCATTTAAAAGAGAATCAAAAGTATCTCCTCAAAGTGAAATGAACAAATTAATAGTAGAAAAACCCAAAAGATCCAAAGCCCGTATGAGAAGCCCCATGCAAGCACAGAAAAAAATTATTCAGTCCAAGAAATTACTATATAGAGAAGGGTCGCCGTTTCAGGAAGAAAGGGAAAATAAGGGTACTTCCGATGAATCCAGCTGTGATATGGCCGTAAAGCTAATAAGTAATCAAACATCACCTAGAAAAGCAAAGAAAAACAAAGAAAATATACGAAGAAAATCCTTACCTAGATCACCTGTCAATCAAAGGCCGAGTAAACGAAATGACACAGAAGAAAAGCCTTCTAGTTTACCTGGAAGCTTATCTCGAAGAAAATCTTCAAAACAGAACAATAAAATCACATTATGTGAAAATACTGAGAACAAACAGCATTACAGGTAAAATATATTAATCATATAGGTATCATTACAATAAGAAAATAACTTACATAATAAACGGAAATACCTGAAGGTAAATGCAACCATATTTTAATAATAAATTGTAAACAGTATTTCTCATCAAAATAGAAACTGAATATACCATAATTTTACCTGGTATAAAACTGAAAAGGAAAATTTTTTTATAAGCTAAAGAAACGATTAGAGAATTTGCAGGTTTCAAAATAAAAAAGGAAATAAAATTTTTTTTGGTTGATTAATCATTATTGAATAATAGATAAAAGCAGGTCATCGCGTTAACTGCGTATTTTTGGCGGCAAAATATGACGATTTGACCCTATTTATCTACTATATACAAAAATACATCCCTTAAGGTACAGGTGTTACAGTTGATCATTTAAAATTGTTTTTTTGTTATAATTTTTTTAGGTTTCCACGTATCACTTTGAACTTTTGTAGATATATTTATTATTATTAACTAAATGATTAAAGGTATTATTGTAAACGTTGCCTAAAAAGCAAACGTAGAAATAGGAAGAAGGAGTAATTTTATCCCCCTACTCTTTTGTGACGTACGCCTATGAACGATTTTTTATAAAGTGGCAATGAATTGTATTCAGAATATTTTATTACTCTTGATAATTTTTCGTAAAACTCTTAATTTTCGATTTTTGAGCGTGGAAAGATAGTCGCAGCAAAATGAGCTGCACTTAATAAAATTTTTAAATTTCAAATTACTAAGGAACAATTTGCTCTAAAGTGTTCTAACGTATCTTGTACAGAGTGTATCTGAACATAGGACTAGCCAGATTTTTTATACAAATAAAGTCGCATAATTGCCTAGCGCATTGTCAACACTTTTTCATAAACTCATAAACTGAAACTAAAAATAAATGTAATAAAACAAAGTTGTGAAGTTAGTCGCTTGATTTTTTGCTAAATTAGATAAGTGGTCGAGGTCACATACTTTAAAATAACATGTTACAAAGTCATAAATATCAAATTGTATTGTGTATGTTATTTTCCATTGCAATTTAACTTGATTAAATTCGGTTCGATTAAAAATTATAATTTTCAGATTTATATTCTTGAGAACACGCACTATTATCCCTAACTTGACCCAATTTAAAGAACACCCTGTATACGACTATTTTTGTTTCTTTTCATTATGATTTGCGTTGTTGTTCTTTCTTTAAAATCGTTCGGACAGGTCAATTTTGTTTTTTTTTTTTTGGGCAAAAACCTTGATGAAGTTTAATTCTCAAAAATGTAAATACAGACCGCGGGATGGGTAAGAATGTTTTATGGCAACCATCTTTTCTATTGCAGCGTTAGCAAGCTTAGGTCTTTCTGATTAATTTGATATGCAACATGTTTTGGATTGGTAGAGAAATTTTGAAGAAAAATCGAAAAACCGTAAACTCCAAATTTCTCTTTTTCAATCTTCTTTCAATCCTTTTCTCATCAAGACGATGGAGTAGATGTATGCAGCTATCTTAAGAAACTATTAGAACCATCAATTTGAAATTTCAACAAATATTTGTTGCATTCAGACGCTTAGACTCAGCTATCCCGTTGAAAAAGAGAAATATGAAGTTTATGGTTTTTTCAATTTTATTCCATTTTTTTTCTCTTCCACACCAAATTAATCAGAAAGACATAATAAGCTTTCATGTTGTGTAATAAAAAAGGTGGTTGCTATTTAAAAACACCTTATTCATATTTCGCCGCCACTGGTTACATTTTTAATAATTGAACTTCTCCAAAGTTTATACTTCAAAACACAAAATTGACTTGTCTGAGCGATTCTTCAAAAAATGTCAGTTTCCGAAATGTGCAGGATTTTTGAGACACACTGTATAACCTACAGTAAAGTATAAACACATAATACGACAGTGATAATGATGTAGCTTGCAACATAATTGTTAAGAATGGTTTTAGGTTGTATGAAGGCTTACGGTGAGCGCTCTATCAAACGATATATAAGGTCTGTTCCAACAACCGTCGAGAACTGGTTCAGAATCGTGAGAAATGTTTGACCAACACCGTCTTACGTCGCATTCGCCGAGAGTACATTAACAACTGAACTGACTGACTAATTCTGGACGGTTCGGAATCGATTCTTGCTGTGTTGGAACAGACCCATAGTTTTCGCTTAGTAACTCCTTAACGGATAATGATAAAAATATACGGTTTTTTTAATAGACTATAAATATTATTTTACGTCGACGCTGTGTTTTGGAATTTCGAAAAAGTGTAAAATTAATTTTTTTTAAATGAATTTTGCATATTTTCAAAATTTCAAAACACAGCGTCGACGTAAAATAATATTTGTAGTCTATTAAAAAAATACCGCATATTTTTATCATTTTTCGTTGAGGAGTTACTGAGCGAAAACTATATCCCTTTGGATCGAGCGCTCACCGTAAGCCTGAATGCAAATATGAATTAACTCGTTACTTGTCCGCATGAATACAAAATAAAAATAGTCGACATGTGCAATTTTAGAAATCGCAGAAAATAAAAAGAATGTAGCTTCTACAAACTGTAATGCCTTAACTCTTTAATCAGTCTAACATATCACAAAAAGTATTATTCTTCCAGTCCTATAGGATCACCACCAGAATCGAAAATCCAGACTCTGAAAAAAAGCCCCGACACAACCAAACTCAAAGCACTCAGTGCCGAATCCCTAAGATCTGTGAGTCCCGGAAGCGACAGCGTCTTCTACAGCGACCCAAGCAGTCACACAGCCGACCACCAAGTTCACTGTCTCCATTGTGGTAAGGAAGTCGACATTGTTACTACCGATGATCCAGATAAAAGCATAAGTAGCAATGAAAACCATCACGACATAGTTCAACCCCCTGCAGGGTTCGAAGACTCACCGAGGTCGAAGTCGGCGGGAAGACTTTATAAGAAACTTGATAGAAGGATACGATCTGAGGAGCGCACACAAATTGAACAAAGAAAACATCGTTATAAACCAGATATTAGGGCGAAGGTAAGTAGTATCGCTCTAGGATTCTTCTTCTTCCTATTATTTTCGTTACATAGGGAATTTCCTAAGTTTATGACTTCAGACTTCAGGATAATGAAGAAATGGTCTGTTTTTTTATAGGATGATGAAATTAAAAGCAAAAATTCATTGGTTTCAATGTATCTATTGGACTGCAGTGTTTCCTCAATTCAAGCAATAAAGTTTCTTTAACTGCACTGTTTATTCAATTCACTTAAAATTATTGTTGTCGTTTCTCTCTGATGTTTCTCCAATCTAGAGTTACTGACGATTATTTCGCCTGGCATAATACTAGCACTGAACACTCACTCTTTAACGGCACCCCTCCTTAAACTTGATTAAAATTATTTTAGAAGCTGCTGCTCTGATATGGGTATAAATGGACATTTCTTCTAACTCAAAATTAGTAGTAGGTCTATATTTACAGGACATGTAAGTGACACTGATCTCACAATTCATGAAATTAATTTTCTTTAACGACACTCCTTCAATGCGCTTGAAGTAATTAGGAGGAGGTTCCGATCTATGGTTGCTGATAATTATTTCTTCTCATACAATACTAAGCCTATATTGATAGGATATGTAAGTGTATGTAAGTGCTGTTTCCACAAATCAAGAAAAAAAATTGTTCAACAGCACTTTTCCTTCAATTTGCTTTAAAATATTGTATAAAATATTGTAGGGGCTGTTACTGTAATCTGAGGCTGTTGACAATAATTTGCTCTGCTATTATTCTAATACTAAATCTGGATTTACAGTTTTACGAGAATGGCAAGTGGCATCTACATCCATAATTCTAGAAATAAATTTTCTTCCACTTCCTTCAATTCGCGTTCACTTATTGTAGGAACTGTTCTGTGATCTGGGGTTGCTGTTAATTATTTCCTTTAGTATAATTTTAGGACTAGAGATATATTTACAATTTTTCATGATATACAAGTGACATTATTCCCATAGCACCAGAAATAAATTTGTGTTGTCCTTTTCCTTCAATTCGTTTCCTTTAGTAGAACACTAGTACTGGGCCTATATTTACAGATTTTCAAGATGTATCAGGGCACCGTTCCAACAACTCAAGAAATATATTTTTATGTGGTCCTATACGGTCAGTTGGATTTAAATTGGTGGAAGAATTATTACTCCGATCTGAGATTGCTGACAATCATTTTCTCTGGTACAATATTAATACTTACAGTTTTTTCAATATGCAACTCGAAAAACAAATATTCTTTCAGGACACTCTTCAGTTTGCCTTAAATTGCTGTAGGGTAGTCCCTAGTCGAAGTAGTCTTCGATCTGGGGTTTCTGAACATCAAATCTTCTAGCAAGATACTAGTACTTAACGTATAATAAATGAATTACATCAGATCGCTTAATTAACAAATAATGCAAATATGAGGGAGTTTCATACTTGCATACTTTATATAATAACAGTACGTATAAATATTCCACTCTAAATTTCAATCGTGACTCATTCATTGTATTTAAATGAATTCTGAATCCTTTGAATTTTGGATTGATTATAATTTGGAAGAAAGTGAAAGTAAATTTGGCTGCAGTAATTAACGTGAGGATAAATTAGAGCTTTAATTAATTTTAATTTAGTGTATTCTTCAGGTTGATCACGTAGACGATACGTTGATTTAAGCTCTTTTGGTTACCTGATTAACATGATTACTGAAATCCAAACAATCATTCACATTGAGACCTAGATTTTTTGCAGATTTTACCCAATTAATGCATGTATTATTAACGATGATGTTATAATTGTCACATATATTTTCTTTGCTGTATTACCTATACATAATGCTACTGTTTTACTAGGATTAACCCTAAGACCCTTATCACTGCACCAATTATTAAAACTTACAAGATCTTTATTTACTTGAGACATTACAACCCCAGTCTGTTTCACCGTGACTGACTTATATAACTGGACGTCATCTGCATAAAGGTATAATTGACAGTAATTAATAAAGAAGTTAAATCAAATGTGTATATGGAGAATAATATTTGCTCGAGAATACTACCCTGTGGTACCCCATTTAATGTTGGTCGTAATTCAGAAAATTGACAATTATTTAATTTAACTCTGCCGACGTCCTACAAGGTACTTCTGAACCAGGATAAGGCAGCATCCCCAAAGCTAATATACAACTTACTAATTAATAACTCAAAGTTTACTAGGTCGAAAGCTTTACTTTGATCTAATAATACTAAAATTTTGCATTGTGATTTGTCCATATTGTTAGCTACGTAGTCAATTACTTTTAATAGCGCTGTTGCGGTACCATGCTTTTGTCTAAAACCCGATTGAAACTTAAGTAAAATAATATTCATTTCTAAATACTCATTAATTTGTGTGGACAATATGTAGGTATTCTAGAATTTTTGATATGTAGGTGCAAAATACTGATAGGGAGTAAATCATTGTATGATTCAGGGACAGCAACTTTCGATAGAGGAATAATGTTAGCACGTTTCCATATATCGGGGAATATTCCTTCCTTAATGGAATAATTGAAAATATGTCTAATACCATCTAAGCAGTACGGAATTATTATACCAATCACTTCAATATAAGTGTTGTCAATACCATAAACTATGGGACTTTATGTGCTTTAAGCCGGCATATACCGGTTGATTCAGGTTTAATCTTAATAACGATAGAACAGGTTAAAATAATGTTCATTTCTGATATAAACTTATTTCCTAAAACGCATCGTTTCCGAGAAAGAGGGCGTTGAAGTAGGAATTTTTTTTTTCGTTTCTCCCTCATAACTTTTGAACCACTTATTCGATTTAAGTGAAATTCGGAACACAAACACTGCGTATGATCTTACATAAGCTTCTTAAGTTTGAACTACCTACCCCTCTTAGAAGTGTATTTTGTATGCTACCCCCCTCTTACTTTATTTCAAAACTACAAAAAAAATCATTAATTTCAATAAAACATCTACACACCACTTTGACCTGATTAATTTCGAAACTTTTTGGCCTCCTGTCGTTTTTCGACGTTTGGTCTTGTTTCTGAGATATTCAAAGAAAGTGGTGACAGTGTATCGCACCAGCCGGGTAAATTTCATTTAACGTTATAGCAACCCATGAAAACAAAACTCAGAGATTTGTGTAAACTGACGTTTGTGAAAATCATTGTCAAAAGTATTAAAGAGCATTTTTAGTGCTAAGAAAAAATGCCAAGAACGTTTACAATTGCTGAATATACATTATGTTTATGGTTTCTGTGACGGAAATTCCAACGCGTCAGTTCGAGAGTACCGAACACGCTTCCCTAATAGAAGAATTCCAAATGCACAAGTTTTTGTAGATGTACATAGTCGATTTTCGGAATATGGTTTGCACCGCTACAATGATCATAATCGTAATGTACCGCCAATAAATAATCAGCGAATTCTTAATCTTTTTGATATCGATAGAACTTTAAGCACACGCCGAGCAGCTCGGCAACTCCATTTATCTCAATCAAAACTGAGAGCACTCAAACAATCATCCAAGGGCTTTCCATCTCCAACCAGTTCAAAGTTTGTTGCCAGTAGATGCTGAAAAAACGTTTAAATTTTTGTAGATGGCTTTTAGATTCAACAGAAATTAATCCACAATTTATGCATAAGATTTTATGGACCGACGAATCTAATTTCACAAAAGCTGCAATTGTGAATTACCATAACATTCACGTTTGGAGTGAAGTCAATCCTCGATGTGTCAGACAATCTTCATTTCAGCAACAATTTAGTGTAAATGTGTGCATAGGTTTTTAAGTAATAACCTCTGTGGGCCGCATATTTTGCCTTCTCGTTTAAATGGGGATTTATTTCATGAGTTTCTGCAAAACTCTCTCCCCGACGTGCTTGACGATGTCCCCTTAGATTTACGCCAAGGGAACTAGATGCAGTTGGATGGTGCCCCTGCACATTACGGAAGGCAAGTACGGCAGTGGTTGGATGAGAATTATCCTCGTCGATGGATTGGACGGCAACCCAACGACCACCCAAATATGTGGATTCCTTGCGAAGGGCCAGTGGTTTGGCCTCCGCGCTCGCCAGATCTGAATCCTCTGGATTATTTCGTTTGGAGTCATCTAAAAGCAATTGTATATGATACGCCAGTACATACCGGTGAGGAATTGATCCAAAGGATAAGACATGCTTGTGATGACATAAAAAACAATCCTGTTCAAATAGCAGCTGCGGTTAGTTCGTCGATGCCAAAAATGTATTGAGGCTGGAGGAATGCACTTTGAACAATTATTGTAATTTTTTTAGTTGTTGATAAGTTTGTTGTAGATCTTGTAATAAGTAGTTGTTACTAAATTTATGTTTGAGGTTATTGGCATTTTTTCTTAACATTAAGAACACTCTTTAAATAATACTTTTGACAATGATTTTCACAAGCGTCAGTTTTTTTTTTTTGAGAGCCGTCCGATAGTGTCCCCGGAAGCACCGCAGCCTATAGACTTATTGTGCATCTCTCGACGAGCACAAACATCCATAGTACTACAGTGGGATTCGAACCCACACCAACATAGCCGATCCAGACTGGTTCCATGAGTAATCGTCTCCCGGCCACCTCGGCTATCGCGGCGACAAAAACGTCAGTTTACACAAATCACTGAGTTTTGTTTTCATGGGTTGCTATAATTTTAAATGGAATTTACGCGGCTGGTGCGCTACACTGTCACCGATTTCTTTGAATATCTCAGAAACAAGACCAAACGTCGAAAAAAAACCAGGAGACGAAAAAGTTTCGAAATTAATTAGGTCAAAGTGGTGTGTAGATGTTTTATTGAAATTAATTATTTTTTTTGTAGTTTTGAAATAAAGTAAGAGTAGGGTAGCATACAAAATACACTTCTAAGAGGGGTAGGTAATTCAAACTGAAGAAGCTTATGTAAGATCATAAGGAGTGTTTGTGTTTCGAATTTCACTTAAATAGAATAAGTGGTTCAAAGGTTATGAGGGAAAAACGAGAAAAAATTCCTTCAACGCCCTCTCCCTCGGAAACGATGCGTTTTAAGAAATAAGTTTATATCACAAATGAACATTATTTTAACCTGTTCTATCAAGATTAAACCTGAATCACCCTGTATATCATTATTAGTTACTTCTTTAAATTGGAAAATTAGGTTTCCATTTAATTTATTTGAATTATAATATACTAACAAATTATTAATAACAACTGAATGTCCGGCAACATTCAGAAAAAAGTCATTAATTAATTCAGGATTCATAAGCTCCTCAAGTAGATTACAATTGGTATCACTTTTAGTACAAACACCCCATTTAGACAAATTTTTCCATAATCGTTTACTACTATTTCTATTTTTTTTTTCCAGATTAAATTGCATGTAAGCCTTTTTTTCGCGGTTTATGGCACTTTTAACATAATTTCTAAGGATGCTACATGTTATTTTTTAAATATTTTTCATAGACTATGTTTTTCAAGTTTATCATTTTTCTTATATTGTAAGTAATGTATAGCTTATATGATTGTTTAGTTGTTAAAAAGGTTTATAATAGTCTGATTTAGGTATTCAATTTTACCGTCATTTTCGTCTAAGGAACTTATGTACTCCCAATCAATTTGAGAAGCATCATTGCCGAATTCATTGATATCAAAGTTTTTAAAATCCCTAATAAATTTCGGCTCCTTTATATTTATGCTAAAGAACACAGAGCACCATACCAACATGTGGTCTGAAATGCTGTATAAATCGATATTTATATATTTATTTATTTATTTATCTAAACTTTAGGGACACAAATGGGGTTAACCCATGAACAGTATCCACAACTAACATTAACAAACATAAACACCATAGTGATTAAAAAGCACAATTACAATTACAAATTGAAAGAGACAAAACAACAAATCATAAGCTTAAAAATAAATCAGTTAACAAATATTTCAGTGATTTATCAGAAACCGCAAACAAATCAATATCAGAACAAAATCTGTTGGAAAAATACATTATTCTACATATAGGGGAATTACTAGTATAATTTGTTCTTCTAAATGGTAAGTAGAAAAGATCATAATGCCGCGTACTATAGGTGGGCACATTAAAATATATTGAAGATAAAAGACCTGGACAGTTGAGTTTATTAATTTAATAATTTATATAAAATTAGTATGTCACTCAAGATGCGACATTTCTGCAATGATATAAGCCTAAATTGTTTCCTAGCTGCATTGTAATTACTATTTTCAATTATGAAATGAGTTTTCAAAGATATGTATCTAATAAATTTATTCTGAACGGCTTCTAATCGATTTATATAAATGTTGTATTGTGGATTCCAAACCGATGACGGAAAATTTATTTTACTAAACACATAAGCATAATATAATTGTTTAATTGGCTTAATATTATGAAAATCTTTACACTCACGATGAATAAATCCTCCTGGATGCATTTAGAATAATTGAATTAATGTGATCATTAAAGGTTAATTTAGAATCAAAGACTACTCCGACATCTTTTATTACGGATACTTTGTTTAAAATTGAATCAGGTACATGATACTGAAAAACAGCTGGATTAATGCAACGCCCAAATGTAATGGCAGAGGACTAAAGCTTCATTCACATAAGATTAGTGCGGTTGCATTGGTACTGCAGAAAAGTTATTAAAAAGGGCGCCGTATTCTTGAAATAGTGTTTTCTACAAAATACAAATAATTTTAGACATTTAATAACTGAATAATCTAGAGTTTAGCAAATAATAGGAATGTTAACTCATCCCACCTGCAAATATTCAAAGATACTGAAGTAAAACGGCGAGAAATACGGGTGACTGTTGTAACGTTCAGAGAAACTTAACAGTAACGCCTTTGTACTGCAGTTGTATGGCAGAAGCTAAAAGCATTTTAGCTTTTACCAATCCTTTTCCAGCAATCATACAAGGACCAATCATAAAACTGCTTTTTTGACAGTAAACAGAAGATTCGCATATTTGCAGGTTAAGTTTTTAAATTAGATTCTAATTTAGATATTTAGTTTAGAATTGATTTGTTTCTAAAAAAATGGATGAAGAGGACTGTTTGGTTTAGAAACAGCTACTTTTGCTGCTCTTATTCGCAGCGACGTCAATATGTATAAAAACTATACATGCAAAAAAAATGAAAAGAAGAACTCGGAGATGGTGGGTGCGACCTATTAACCGCAGATAGCACATGCAAGGTGATTTCTATAATTTATATAAAGAAATGCGAAATGAGAATGCCGATTATTTTTACATTTTATCCGAATGACAGTGGCAGTGTTTGATGACTTGCTGAAATTAGTGGGGCCTCATTTAACCCACAGAATACTAGTATACTGTGATTTATCCAAATATTTAAATAGATCATCTATTCCTGCAAATTATAGGCTTATATTTTATCTAGGGTAGGCTTTTAATTACTATTCGGCAAATGATAAAAACCAACAATTTCCGTAGATAGGAACGTAGTTGACAAAACATAAGCATAACCTCTTTGAAGGTCAAGAATCTTGAGTTTTTGCATGTCGCCAACTTACAGCGGAAAAATTCCCCAACTTCTTAAGTCTAAAGTAATTTTATGTAAACAGAGTAAATAATATTTAACACCATACAATTACAATACAACAGTACAACTGCAGTGCCATTGCACTAACGTTTATCTGAACGTTACTTTAGACAAATTCAGATATAATGAATTATTTTGGTAAAAAGTTTGTTGTCAACGTACAGAAGAAACCAATGCTTAAAGCAATGTTTTATATCATTCACATATATTAAAAAGAACAAAGGCCTAGATGGGACCCTTGTGGTACAGCTGATGTTGTTAAAAATGAGTTTGAATTATGACCGTTTACTGCAACAAACTGCGATCAATTTTTAATATAGGATTCGACCAACACCGCTCCCACTAATATCAGCAAGTTTACGCAAAAGGATATTGTGATCAACTTTGTCAAATGCCTTGCCAAAATCCGTGTAAACGGCAGTGCAATCAACTTGACTTACATCGTCTACATAGGTATTCCGAGTAGGTTAACAGGTTTGATTCTATGGATTTATTCTTCATGAAACCATACTGTTCCGGTATAATGAGGCCTTTAACTAAATTCAATATACTGGGTGATTTTGAATAGAGTAGCACAAACGCTACCAGTGCATCTAGATGAAAAAATAAGGCAAATTAACTAAATATACCTTAAACAAAAGTTGCCCTCCTGAGGAATTACAGGGCCTTGAATGTTGTAGAGCCAACCAATATTTCCTTCAATTTATCTTGAACGATGTGGCGTAAATCATTTAAATTTGGTACAGACATTTGTCCAATGCGGACACATACTTTTCATTATTGTTTAAATATATCCGCCAGAGGCGCTGGATAGTAATTTTCTCAATATATTAGGATATGGCCCATTTGAATATGGTGTTGATAATTGTGTTAATTTATCAGAATGTTGATGACTGGCATTATTTAAATGAGTTTTCATATACTTGTAACCGCACCTACATATCATCGGCACGGGCATACGCCTGATTCGTTAACAAATTTTGAGCTATTGCAGAGATATTTGAGAAACCCTTAGGTATTTTAGAATCTAGTTAGCATTATTTAGTATCCGTAAACAGAGGTGCATCACACAAATAAGATATTTGCTTAAATGTGCGTTCTTTATTTTTTCAGTCGGAAGAACGAGGGGCTAAAACTTACAAAAGTAAACTTAGACCTATGGCCAAATCTACGAATAGCAGTCAAGAACAATTAAAAGCTACTGATTCTAGTCCTAGTGTTCTACCTGGAGCTCCTGAAGATGATGATGATAATGGTATTTATGATATTCCTTATAACGATGGTTTTTGGATTTATATCGATGAAAGAGAAGAGGTCATCCCATATAAATTATCTACAGGTAATTGTATAAAAATTTAATTTGCAAACAACTGTTTATTAAAACTTCTCGTCGGTACACGATAGATTTATTTTAATGATCTCGCAAATAATTAGAATTTTACGCCTAGTAGCAGAGCTACCTCTAGCGGCCACTCGCTACTACATGCCAGACTGAAAAGCCACAGACAAGAAGCGTTTTACATCGTAGAAACCATTGAAAGCTAGCGATCTTTATCGCGAAACAGCTATAGCGTTCTGTTGCAAACATGGAATTCCAGGAAACAACTACTCTGCGGGCTAATGCCCCGACCAGCATTGAATTAGACCTATGTATGTCTGGTGGGCGACCGATGAATAATTTTAGCTGTTGCTAAAGATTTTTGAGGGAATTCCGTGTTTGTAATTAGAATTAGTTAAATATAACTAACTCATGACAAACAATTTTTCTAAAGATAGAGTTGATGGTTGTAAAGTTAAGGGGAAAAATAATATTCAGTTTTTACGGCCACAACAGAAAACGGCCCACTATATTTTGGGTAATATTGAAAGCCCGAACCTGTGTCGCCATCGGCGATCGCGATATTTGCAAAAATGGAATTTCTATAAACAACTACCCTGCGGGATAATACCCGTATGGTTTTCAGATGTGTTTTCAATGTTGGACGGAGCATTAGCCCCCAGAGTAGCCGTTTCCTGAAATTGCGCCTTTGAAAATATCGCAATCACCAGTGGCGACAAAGGTCGGAGCTTGCAATAGAACCCGCTTTCTGTTCTGTGTTCTGAGTAGTCAGTGATACTCATATCGTTCTGTCGGTTGTAATAGACACGTGAACAGCCAGGGTTGGTCGTTAGTTGTTCCACCTATGGCTTACCGATGAGAGCTAACAAGCTCGAAACCGGTATATATCTGGTGGCGCAATTGAAGAATAATCGTGACTGTTTGTTATAGGTGGTATTACCGTATTATGTGCTGCACTTGGTGGAATATCCAAACTACAGTAATCATTGCTACAAAGTTTCATATTTGATGGAATGTTTGCTTAATACGTTATACAATTTTCGCCAGCCAACACATTGACGCAGTTCAAAAGGATCTAAAAAGGACAATAAATCATTATTTTCATTCTGTTGATAGAACTTACATTTTCCATTGAATATTATTAATTTCTGTTAATCTTAAACCAGCCGCTGCTAAATAAGGATCATTGATTTGATTATACATAACTATTTTTTGAATTACACTCACCTTTTACCCGTCCACCACCAATACCGGCACTGAACCACTGAAATTAAACTATGAAAATTCACCCTATATAGTAAGTACACACATTACTGTCTGACTTTATAGCAAGAGATTGAAATATTTTATATGAACTTTTCAATTAAACACACACTTTCAATATAAACGCCATTCATTGATAAGAATACACCAATATTCTTATTAGCACACTTGCCTGCCGTAACATGTCTCAACAATCCATTGAATTTGTTCTCCAGTTTACGACTTAGGCCTATGCCAGCTCATTTAACCGCCTATTTCCGCCATAATACACGGCTACCTATCTTGTAGAAGGTCGCTACTTTCCTGCGCAGATCATTATGCCCCGCTTATTTATATTTGCCACCGCATTGGCTCTGTTTTTATGTATTTGGCCACCATCGAAATCTACTGGACCACCGCATCCGAGTGATACCAGAGCCACCAGGTTCACCTCAGCTTGCCGGTCCACCGGTAGAATCAGTTTGTCAGAAATGTACGCCTTAGTAGTAGTAGTAGTCTTTTACTACGCATAGTGATAGTTCCGCTTTGTCGAGAGAAGCCCGCCACTCTTGCAAACATATGCAAGGTCGTCACCCAGGCTTCGGTTTGGTATCCTTTACTTTACTTTCATCGTAACTGTGTCAGGTTCGGCCGCCACGCGATCCGCCTGATCATTTCTCTCGGCACCAAGTATTTCCACCTTTGCCGCGTACCTTTCGTCATCCTCCGTTTGCTATTCTCCATATCTTTAAAACCTGTACCGGATTGTAAGTCGCTAGCTAACTGATCCGCCAAATTCAAGGCTACTACTACTACTATGACTACTATGACTATGACGGTGGGACATCAAGCTCGCAGGAGCAAAGCATATACTTGTGTTAACTGTATAATTAAGGCTTCAGTCAACATCAGGCAAAGCATCGTTCCAAAGTCCCTCTGCATCTGCTGTAGAGGACAACATATCTACGGTAGTTCTATTGAGTCTTTCCACCTACCTATTCGTCCGAGAAGTCGCCACAGTATTAATCACCTACCTAATTTCCGTATTCGCAAAAAACGCCTTAAGCATCCTGCTTTTAAACATCTTACCTTAGTCGGTAATCACACGCTGTGGATATCCCAACTTGCCGAATACCTCCTCTAGTCGCTAAATTGCCTCAGACGACCTCCCGGGAGTAGTCGTCGTAGCGGGCGCGAGTGGTGAACCCTGAGATTGGGTTTTTTGTGGAGTGTAGTTTTGTAGCTAAGGATGAACCGGCCCTTTAGCCTTTGGCTCGGTATCGAGCCCTCGGCTTTCGCGGGCTCGATACCGCAAGGGTACAGGTACGTTAGGGTAAGGGTAGTGTTTTGTTTTGTCAGTGTCTCTTCTTGGTTTCTGGTCGTGGCTGTACCTGCAAAAAGAGTTAGCGGGGGAGGAGATAGTGATTAGTGTTCGGATGATCACCTCGGGTCAAGAAGTAAATGTCTGGGTCTTCTGTATTTGTCTGTCACGTCAGATACATAGTCAACGGCAGTAAATGTTAGTATGTGGGTGGAAAAATAGTTTACACTACCATAAAAAGGGCGTACTTACTCTTTTTGTTTGGAGCTATGGGACCTCCACTTCGTATGTCTGCACGGTGTACACACACTAAGCACAATCACTCCACCAGCTCATCGCTACCAGACACTGTACTGCACCACCGTCTGCTTCGCTGCTCGGAGACCTCGTGACCTCGTGACCCAGCATTACGAAATACCTTTCCGTGTTACTAGCTTCACGTCTGCACGCCGAAACACCGCTGTACTTAGGTTGTGCTGGTAAGGCCGCTCGCCAGCTATGCCCGCAGCAGGTCTTGCATCGGTGCGCCTGCCAAATCGTCGTCAGACATGTTTGTCTGTCTAGACGTTCGCTGTGGTGATCTTAATGCCGCCACACCTTGATTCACATCCTCATTCTCCAGTAGTTGTTGATCATTGCCTAGATCCAACTCCCTGGCTTCCGAGTCGCCCATTTCAGCACCTCTGAAAAACATACAATTTATTATTTCTCGCCCACATAGTTATTAGTGCGCTACTGACAAGTAGACCACATACCGGATTCTTGTCTAGTGAAGAATCTTCTAATAATTTTAAATATACATGTTTGCAATAGTAGTCGGAAGCTGGACTCTCTAGCTTCACAGTCTCGCCGAAAACTTTCTGGAGAATTTTGGACAGTCGTGCCAAATAAAAGATTTAAAAACAATACATCTTCCACAGAAAGTGCATAGAGAACGACATAGAAGCCCGTAATCAGAGCAGTCCCGATACGTCTAGACCGCGACCTCATAGTGCGTACTTTCTAGATGCAACCGTTCCCACTCTACAGTCCGCGTTCCGTTAAAGCCCGCTTTACAATGTGCAATTCATTCTACAAGTTGCAAGTCTCTTGCACGTAGGCATGCGCTCTGAACAGCAGCGTATTGCAAAAGCCGTCGTATTTGAAAGACTCTTCGCACATTCAAAATGTAGGTCCTGCTCGATTTTTATTGCAGCTATTCTGAAATTTTGGAGAATAATTTAGTGATTTGTATTTAAATTTAAATTACCTTCTTTCTCTTCTTGATTATTTAATTGTTAAGCTTGCAAAATATATTAACTGAAACCTTCATTTTATATCTTATGCTGTTTGTTATTGTCACTTGTGAAATTTGAATAAATAATTTAGTATTTAGTGTCCATTCAGGATGAAATGTTGGTATCACTTCTATTGCAATTGCGAATTGAGAACTGCAGTAGCCATTGCAGAAAGAATTGCGCACTGTAAAGCGAATTTAATCGCACTGTAACCGCATGACTTCCATAACCTTTTCCATTTTTGCCTCCTCATATTTTCGTTGCCTGATTCTATTTGAATGTAAGCGGTTACTTTGCATTTTCTTACAATTAGTTTCAAATTTGCAAAGTTATGATCAATTATTTTCATAAACAAAGTTAAAATAATTCGCAGCTTCTAGGATGCTCATTTATTTTATTCTCATTACGTGTCAAATCCTAGTTTATTGGTATAAGAAATATTATTTGGGACATTTTAGAAACTAGATTTCCTTCTAAGAAAACTGATGCAAGGCGCATCGAAATCAATATTGTGGGAGTTATTTTAAAACTAGTTTCAAGATACGTAAAGAGGCCTCTTAAATTGCGATTTATGTCCGTCAGTAATGAAGGGGTTGAATATTTATCTGCATTTTCACAGTATTGTTGCTTAGCGACTCCTACATAAAAATATTCATATTTGGTTGCACTAAAATTCCCCCATACTAAGTTAAATAATACAGTATGCGCCAAAAGTATGGAATAAATTCAATAAAAACGAAACAATTATTTTTTGGGAAAAATCCTCGAACAGGTCGACTTTTAATTTAAAAAATATTTTAGCGTAAAATGCGATTTTCAAATGTTATTTGTTTTCGAGTAATGACGTCATCGATTTTTTTTAAATGGCAACACCATATTTTTTTCCTTGATTCTGAAAGATCGTTTAATTCTCTATCAGACAGTACTAAAATTTTGCCCTCTCACATAGGAAAGTTTTCGAGTAAATGACGAATGAATGTTAGAAAACGTAATTTTTATCCATAAAAAAGTAACAATTCTGAGGTATGTAAAATAAAATACAATTGATTAAATTTTATACTTAAATTAAATGTTCGAATTGCCATCCACCAACTTCTTGACAATGCGCAAGTCTGTGAAGAAATTCTTCTCGCACATTATGAATGATTTCTGGGATAACTCTGCGTATTTCGTCCCGAATGCGATTTTGAAGTTCTTCTAAATTACGTGGTTTATTAATGTACACTTTTGACTTCAAGTATCCCCATAAAAAATAGTCAAGAGGTGTAAGATCTGGCGATCTTGCAGGCCATTATATCGGTCCGCGTCTGCCGATCCACCTCCCAGGAAAACAGTTGTCCAAAAAATCTCGTACAGGGCGTTTCAATTCTTTGAGTAACAGTTAAATGTGCCATAATACTTTAAATTGAATAATAATTTCTATGTCGCTTACAATACTTATTAGAAAGTCGGTGTGACAATGACACTTTGTAAAGATTTTCACCTACGTGATCCATAAAAGAACTATGGAATTCGAAAAACTAAACTTGATAACGTTTTTGCTTTATTTTAATTGATTTACGTTTTCTAACATTCAATCGTCATTTACTCGAAAACTTTCCTATGTAAGAGGGCAAAATTTTAGTACTGTCTGATAGAGAATTAAACGATCTTTCAGAATCAAGGAAAAAAATATGGTGTTACCATTTAAAAAAAAATCGATGATGTCATTACTCGAAAACAAACGGCATTTGAAAATTGCATTTTACGCTAAAATATGTATTTTTTAAATTAAAAATCGATCTGTTCGAGGATTTTTCCCAAAAAATAATTGTTTCGTTTTTATTGAATTTATTCCATACTTTTGACGCATACTGTATATTAAAAAGTAAAGGAGTTTTCTTAAAAAAAATAAAACAAATTTTTTTGAACGAATAACTGTTTAAATTAAAAATAGAAATGTAGTAAAATAACTTGATTCATATCCATTTATCGTGACCTTTTTCCTGAAGGAGAAGGAAGGAAGCCTTGAAGTATGTCGGAAGAGTTTTTAGACAACTAGCATACAGAGTGTCAGCAAATTTCACCGACAACGTTTGGCTGTATATTCACGACGATAAATAAATACGTTCTACGAAAAAAGTTAAATAAAATATTTTTGGTTTTTGAGTTACGGCCTTTCCCCAATTTCATTGAAATTTGGAGCCTTTATTCAGACTATTATGGTGTATTATCTTTTAAAATTTTAGTGAAATCTATATGATCGTCTTCTCCCGTTACCACCTCCTTTTAGTGGTGAAAACTTTTACAGTGGTCGTATTGTTTTTAAATAGGCAGTAACATTGAAAAAAACGTATTTTTCGGTTTGCGTATCGAATGTCAGGGATTTAAAATTTTAAAATTAAGTTCAGTAAGCGATGAAAACAAAATGTTGTTTGCTGTTGCTACTCAAGTTAATGTCATTACTGTCATTTGCTCTATGTTTAAAAATATATATTAGTAAAAATACTACTTCCTAAATAAAATAATAAAAAGGATTAAAAAAATTTGCAAAATCAGTTCAAATAAGAAAATGACATTAACCTGATAACAATAGCAACATTTTGTGTTCATCGCCTACTGAACTACTGAAAGTTTTAAATCCGTGACACTCGCTATAAAACCGAAACATACGAATAATAGTTTAAATTGTATAAAATTTCAACACGAAGAGGTTATGAAGTAAATAATTAAATTAGTTTTATGTTTGACAACTGTCAAGGTCCGTCACTCAAAAACCAAAAATATTTTATTTAACTTGTTTTTCATAGATCGTATTTATTTATCGTCGTTAATATACATTGTCGGTGAAATTTGCGGACACCCTGTATTTTAATATTGTATTCATGTATTTCCTTGATTAAAGAAATAGTGTTTAGGATAAAACTAAAAATTAATAAAAGACATTACTGAAAAAAGAACTATTCAACTTTTGACATCAGGGCGTAGAAAATACTTCCATGTCTTCTGTTTCAGGAATACTCAAAAGGAATAACGCGGAGAAATATATCAAAATTAATGCAAAAAAAGGATGGCTTGACGTTAAAATATTGTAATGAATATCTCCTACCTGTAGCCCTGTTAATAGATCGATGTGTTTGGTATTCTAGAAAAGTATTATTTCTTCCAAAGCATTTGATTTTTTGTTTTCGTATTTTTGTATCATTGTTTAAAATTATTGTTTATTTACTATATTGTAATTGTTTGTATATTTGTATTTGTGTATGCGTAAGCTAGCAATTTTTGTTTTAATATGTGGATAAAACTTCTATATACTTAACTATAGCAAATTTAGTTATATGCAATGAATCAAAAACAAATAATGTACCTACAGGGTGGTTATATCTGCTCCCACTATTGTCACAGTTATATTTGAGATAATGTGTTATTTATTATTTGATACTTATATTGCAAAACCAACCAAAAGTCGTGATTTTAAAAATAAAACAGCTCGTAGATAGATTATCTATTATCTCATTATTATCTCAATAACATAATGCTTACATTGTTTTTGCAATATAATTATAAAATAGTGTAACTAAGGTTTTCCGTAAATTTGGAGCTAGGATGCGCTGTATAGTCCTTACAAATAATTTATCGTCATATGTAAGCGTTAAAAGAACACAGTTATTTATTAAAAATAATCAGTAATATCCTTCACACACCCATATCTTAATGAAAATGAAACAATCATTAAAATTTTTATTATGAAAATTAAAAATATTTACTGGACTACTTTTTCGAGCAACTTAAGATGTCGTAATCAGAACTTTCATTACCACTTTCGACTATACATATTTAATTGAATAACATTTGAAAATAAATAAAAACAAACATAAAAAATAATTAATAAGAAGAAAATTGAATGACAATGTCATTTAAGAAACCGTTGAAAATGGTTTACTTAATATTGAAAAAATATGTAGAATCTGTCTAAATTTTCCCTCTGGTGATTATAAAATAGGGAAAAAGAAGTATGTATTTTGGGTTTTCATTTTTTCAATATTAATAAATATCAACACACATCGTTTTATTAAACAGGATGTTTCTTAAGTAGAGGTCAAAAATTCAGGGACGTATTCTGCGGCCAAAAATAAGGTTTTTTGTTATATAAATGGGGGTCTTAAGACAAGCATTAACCAAATTCGGTGTGCGTATTTAATACGACAGTAGGTATAAAACAAAAAATTACCAGCTTTAGAAACATATAAGTGGCGGAGGTGTGGGTATCATCGATCATTATTTACAAAAAAAAAACACCCTATATAATATTACAAATAACATAGGTCGAGATGAACGTTTCGGTAATAACGTGATTGGACGTCTAACGTCTGTCTCCGGCACTGAAATGTATGATATGGAATGCGTTTAGTCCATTTGCGCATCCAAATAAAGATACCAAACCTAGGACCAGACGAAAGGAGGCACATGAAACTTAGCAAAGACATACTTCATTGGTTATGTATGTGGGTGCGAGAGAGACAACCATCTGCACGTACGATATGAATTGTGTTCTTAATTTCCTATTATTTTGTTTGTAAACACGTCGTTGGCGTACCGTGTGGTTTCTTCTTTTATCTCGTTAGTGTTATTCTTTGTGTATTTTTGTGGGTGTTATTGTTGGAACATGTCATGTTTTATAAAGAACTGTATAATTTTCCATACCCAAAATTCAATTTCATTTCAATTCACAATTAGCTAAGCCCCTACTGCTCCGCCATTGCTAGAGGCACAAAATAAAATATGGCGCTGATCATAAATAATCCATTCGCGCAGCTTTTAGCGCATTCCAGTCATCATAATATAAAATTACATTTCAGTGGTCTCCGGTCGCCGGAGAGCGATCTCCGTCCCGAAATTATGCAAATTTTTTTTAATGAAATTCAAATAATTTCGGACGGACAATGAATACTGTGTACTGTAACAATGGTAGCTTATATCTTCTTCTCTAAATTATGTGAATTTCATTATGAAATTCGCATAATTTCGGTACGCATACCGCTCTCTGGCGACCGGTGACGGACTATGGATATCACTGCATGCTGCAGTTCTGCCATATGGCGTCCTCTACTAGTGACGTCAAAATTAGAAACAAATTTGAATTTCTCGGCAGTAAAAAAACCCAATTTACAAATTTTATGTAAATATTTGGATTTTTTATGAAGTTATTTACAAATATCGAAAATAAAATGTTAACTTTGACACCCTGTATCTTTTTTATTATGCGACTTAGGATATAGATATGTTAGATTAAATCAATTTATTTTCACCTAAGGAATCTTTAGTCCCATTTTAGCTACTTTATTTAAAAACACCTTATTTTTGGCCACAAAATACGTCCCGATTTTTGACCTCTATTTAAGAAACACCCTGTATAATAGATATTATTAATTATGGTACTAAAAATCTGCTAAATATAGCATAGAGGATATTAACTATTTATTATACAGGGTGTTCCAGAATGATGGTCAAATATTTTACCAGTGTATTACACAAGTCATTTCAGGGGGTTATCTTCATATGAAAATTTTCAATTTGGGTTTTTCCTGTTGAGATATTCGAGTCCGAAAATGGCGGAAAAAATAGTTTTTTTATTTTTCCTAAAAAACGGTTACACTTAGAAATTTCAGCTAGTCAAAAGCTATTTTATGGTGGTGTCTGTTCATGTTATGTTTCTGGAGGACGGGAATAAGCAACCCCTAGATTTGTTTCTTTCAGAACTTTTTCCTGCAATAGCCGATTTCAATGAAACTTTTTTTTAAATACTACACCTAATTATACTACTTTTTTCCCTCTTGTATTTTTTCCATACAACTATCAGTTTGCGCGGAAAAAAATATAAATAGTTTTCCTTACTCTAAACATCTTTTCGTTACCGGTTACTTTGCTATGTTGATGTTTCTCTGTTGTTTTGTCAACAAATCGCCAGTAGGTCTATAATTGACACTTTTTGCAAATATTTTTAAACAAAGGTATTCCTGTAACTGTTGCCAATCCTGCCGTATGCATATTCCGTCAATTTATTCGCTAATATTTGTACGGAAAAGTCAGTTGTTTACAAATATTTGCAAAAACTGTCAAGACTGATTTGTTTGATAAGACAACAGAGAAGCATCAACATAGCACCCGCCTACTGCGGTTATCAGTAACTGACGAAATGATGTTTAGAGTAAGGAAAACTATTTTTATTTTTTTCCGCGCAAACTGTTGGTTGAATGAAAAAATTGCAAGAGAGAAACAATTATTAAAATTAGGTATAATATTTAAAATACATCGGGTATTGCAGGAAAAAGTTCTGAAAGAAACAAATCTAGGGGTTGCTTATTCCCGCCCTCCAGAAACATAGCTAAGGAATAGACACCACAACAAAGTAGCTTTTCACTAGCTGATAATTGTGTATCAAAATTGAAATTATAACTTAACTTAATTGTTTAAACAAATATATATTTATTATATTTAATTTTATATATGTAATTATTGAAACATGCATGGGCAACTATGCACCACGTAACATCAGTTCTATCAATTTAATTTTCGCCCTGTTATCTTAAAAACGAAAAGGTATATGAAAGTTCTGATTGCAGCATCTTAATTGTGAAAACACTCTAATGTTCAGTGTTGCATAAACCGCATCTTTCTATCTCTTGTAGTGTTTGAAATACCCAGCAATTACATCGAAATTGAGGGAACCGAGCTGCGTAACCTCGCAGTTATTTTCATAATTTGGTTTTTATGGCTATAACTTTTTTAATACTAGAACGATTTTTTTCATATTTGGCACAGTTGTTACTTTTATAGAGATGCAGTTTTAGGTAAAATAATTCTAAAAGCGCTCTAAATGGTAAATAAGATACATGCTTAGTGAAGAAATGTATCTTTCATTTTATTGAAACTTTGATGGCATTTCTTTAAAGAGTGAAAGTTTATCTAAAAAATTGATACTCTTGTTTGACGTCAAGAAGCTCAACCCTTAGCGCGTTTGCGACATTATTTTTTGGTATATTGGTGAATCTCATTTCTTTTACAATGAAAACAAAGTGTACTTTGAAAACAATTGAATTATAGCGGTTACAGTATTGCTTTGACGGTAATTTCAAACCTTATGCTTCCTACATACAGGGTTCTGAGAAAATAGACATTTAACTATAACTAACGGTGGACTTTAACCATGGTGCTTCAGAAATAATTTTAAAAGAGCATGCACATTATGCCTGCACGGACCAGCACGGAGAAGCAAAGCTCGGACCTGCAAACCTGCACGATTTCGCACACTTGTCCAGCACGGACAAACAACTTTTTCTGCAGGTTTTGTGTGTGGTAGACGTTTTGAAGCTGGTAAGGAGTAGTTGAGTAAAGCTCGGAAGAAGAAATTTTTATTCTAACGATGTTGTACGATGAGGAGGAGGGAGAAAAAGCCAGGAAAATGAAAAAGGTTTGGGTTCACCCTATCAATAAAAAGGAAAGGGATTATGATCAATTTCATTATTTATATTCTGAACTGGAGAGATCAGCAAAATTTTTTCAGTATTTCCGAATGGCACATAAAAAATTTGCGAACGTTTTGGATCGACCTCGCTTATAGCACCAAAACACAAATTTTCGCAGAGCAGTGTCATCAGACGAAAGATTTACAGTTTAATTAATGGAAGTAAATAGAGGTTGTTGATAAGCAAGGGTGGGAACAGACTTTACATTGGACTAATGCGACCCAGCAAAAAAATTACAGGCGGCCGACACGATCTGCAGTGACGGTCCATACAGGTGCTGGTCTAGTGTGCGATAATCCATTAAATAACATGGGAACCATCATGAACAGGCTTTGCAGGTCCGTGAAGGCATAATGTTCTTTACTTTAACCTTATCATATTATGTCTTTGGAAGATTGCCTACACAAATTGTAGATTGCTACAGGCAAATTCAGTGTCGTTGTCTACACGTCATGCCACCGTTAATGTTGCTGTTATATTAGGTTTGTTCCTGCAACTGTCCAGCGTTCGAGCAAGGATCCAACTACAATCCATAACTCCTATTCCGCTGTTCCAGCACGATATCAATTTGCTGACAGTATGAAAAGTTCGCGGATTCTTCGTAAACCGATAGTCTGGCGCATGCGTATTAGTCTGCCAGCTGTCTACTATAGGGCAATCCAACGAACTGTCAAATCACTTTAAAAATGGCGGCTGTAGGACAAACAACTCGACATATGACAAGCAGAAATTTGTGATTTTGTGTAGAACTGTGTGTTTGGCTCATTATATTTTATACCTATTTCGGAATACCAAGTATAATTCAGACTATCATAATGGTTTTGTTTTGTTATGTTATGAATTGTTGGAGTACAGGACAGCGAGAAGATCAAGTTAGATTTTTTAGGATTCCTGCTGCATTGAATTATAGACATTTCAATGAACTCTCTCATATAAAACGGCAAAAGTGGCTTTGTGCAATATAACGGCAAGACCTAACTCAAGAAAAAATTAAATACAGTGTTAGTTAATAAAAAGTTATATACAACAATTTAAAAGCATATATTTCAGATAAACCGGCTGCTTTTACAGATAACTTACACATATAGATTGGATTCCTACATTGCATTTGGGTTATCAAATTACCACTGCAACGTTGTCAGAGACCAAGATGGGTAGATATAATCGAAAATGTAGTGTTGTGCTAATGTTTTCTGAAGTTTTAAATATCTGCAATATTTATATGTAAGTAATATATACCTACCTATGCAGACCCCTATTTTCCATTGGGCACTGGGCAGGGCCCTGCGATTAGTGGGGCCCCCTAGTTCCTGCCAGATCAGCAACTCTTTCATATCTTATATTAGAAAGTGTAATATGAGCCTATTTCTCATATATTTTCATTATAATAAGAAAAAGTGGGTTTATATTTTAGGTAAAACGTTCTAGCTGCTGAATATTCGTAAAATTATTATTATTCTCAGTATTCACTACAAATTTTTTCTTTCAAATGGGCCGAGACAAGAAATAGTTTACTAATCAAAAATGAACTTGGTGCATTAAATTTTGATTTTCCCTGCTGCTAATGTTTTTTATTGTGCTGTAACAAACTTTAAATTATTATTGCAATGCCGCAATTATTTAAAATATCAAAAAATCAATTGATTATTAAACATTTTGTACTATTTATCTATGTGCCCAATTTTTTTAGAATTGTATATATCTTATTTTTAATATTTTTTATTAAATATATTTTAGATTTTTTCTATCAAATGGACTTTTATTGATTATGTCAAATATATGTGAATTGGAAACAGTGGCATTATTAAGAATTTCAAGCCCCCGCAGAATTTTTCTTGAACTGAAAATAAATTCTGCCATGTATCTATGCAAAAATAATTGTTAAAATCAAATTACGTACCTCAGAGCCACAGCCGCCATTTTTAAAGTGATTTGACAGTTCGTTGGATTGCTCTGTTGTATCTGTCTCTGTTATAACCTAACTTTAATTTAAAATCTGTGTATCTGTTTTATTATAGTTTAGAACTTCAGAATGTTACTGTCGCCGTGATCGGTCATTCGTTATATTTTTGTTCTGTGCTCCGTCATTTATTCAATCCAAATCCACTGCTCCAGCAAGAAATTCGCAACTATAACTCTATTTTTAAACTAAGAGGAGTAAATGATAGACATATATACACACTGAAAATTAACTAGAAAATGTAACTAGATTATTTTGTTGGTAAATTTGAAAAAAAAACAAAAACAGCAATACAATTTGTTACTGATTTATGGGAATAACTATTTTATTTGCTTTTGCATTAACAAGAAGGAATAAACACAAAATAAATCTACAAAGTTGCAACGTTATTCTTAGACTAATACTGACATTTCAAAGGTTATTGAAGTTGACAGTGTTGACATTGACAATAAACAAATTATGTGGGGCTATGTAAACTTGGCGACAAATTAACCAATAACAAGCTAGTGTTTAAGCGCGAGGAATTTGAATCACTTCTCTTACTTTAAAAATAGAGTATAGTAGGTATAAATTGTCAGATATGTCCGTTCTGCCCCTTCTTTGAAAATATGTCACTGTCAATGACTTGTCATAGATTGTGTGCAGGAACAAACTTATTATACTTATTATAACATTTGCAATCATTTGTAAATATACATCACATAGCCAATATATTGTTATTGAATGTAATAAATACGTAAGATAATTAAAATAAGCAGGTATTAAGGTATATTTATTATTATTACTTCCAAATTTTTTATGAGGCACTGCTCACCTGCTTCATCGACTGGCCGCCACTGTAAACTACCCGAATAAATGTAAAAAAACAAAGAGATTTAACAAAAACTAATAAAGAAAAATTCCAGTAGACTAATGATAAATTTACGAAGTGTAAATAAATTAAATATTAAAAATGTACAAATATAATTGTGCTTTGTCAATTCGCATTTAATAGTTTAACTTTCTTAACTTAGAAATCCTTGCAAATATAAAATTGTTTTCAAATATTAGAATTTATAAATTTGGGGCACAGGTACGATCTCTTCATTACAGTATCAGGATATTTTAATTAAAAAAATCGAGCATTCAGTCGTGTTACTAAATCACATAAAATTAAGTGCTATACAGAGTGTTTTAAATGGCATATCTCTTCAACTTTTTTCTCTAATTGGCGTCAAAAATATCTACGGAATTAGAGATCAATAACCAGTCACAGAAGATCTGATGAAAGCATTTACATTGTTGTCATATTGTCACTTTTCAGAACAAATAGGAAAATTTATGGTGTTAATCAACATTTTTTACTGTCGTTTTTTGGGATAAAACGTTTTTTACAATTGTACTGACATAAATTTGATGAGTTTATCTATGCTGTAGTCAGGTTTTAAAATAGTAAGGAGTGATTAATTTTATAAACCCGTTCATAATTTATATCATAAAGAGGAATACGAGTCGTCTGTAAATTCTTCGTATAAAATTGTGTATTTCGCATACCTCACAGAGCATAGGTACTCGATTACACAGCTTTGGTTTTGTTTTTCGGGTACCGGCTGTTCCTTCTGCTATAGCAAATACGCGTGCGCATATCAGACTGCTCGATTTCCGTCTATTCTATCTGCCCGAATCTAACAAGTGAGAAATATCAAATGATAAAATAAAAATCGCATATGAAAGGGATTAGAGCGCGATACCAAAATATGAGTGGTAGTGAACATTTGAAATGTGTGGTTCATTAACAAAAGTGTCCGTGAGTAGTGTATATAGTGCAGTAAAGAGTGTTAAAGCAAAGAACATACAACTGCGAAACGTATAATAATGGAAACTCGCAGAAGAAAGATAGAGGTTGATGACGACACAGAATACACGATTAGTAGAACAGTTTATGTAAAAAATAGGTTATTATGTCACAGGATGAAACTTTATCTAGTGTATCTAGAAGGATGCTTTTGCGAATTATATGTGACATGAATTTTCGTTTCATAAAGTATATGCTGATAAAAAAGACGAAATAATGATACTATTACTACTACTATTTTGAGACAAATAATATTGGTCGAAATCTGAATTGAAGAATATATTACACGGATGGAACATCGATAAATGATGGTCATTTTATTACCTGTTTTTGACGACGACGAACAGGACACTCATGAGGATATGGATAGTGAAGTATTTGAAAAATGGTTTGAATCTGTTTTGCTACATATGGATATGCCCCATATACATCTGGAGCTGTAGTTATCTATAATAGATAGTCGACGAAGTGTTAATGTGTGATAGTTTTAGTTATAGTGCTAGTGACGAGTATGTATAGTGCAGTGTATTATAAGTGTTAAAGTGTCACGGAGATCTATAGAGTGCCCCAAAGGTAAGTGTAAGTAGGTGGTGCTGGGCCATAGTCGTCCAAAATGGGTGAGTTTATAAAATTTTTAAAGTAATCCTGTTAAATGCTAGGTTCACCCAACGTCAACTTATTCTTAGAAATGTTGTGTTCTTTGAATCCTTCTCAAGTGGTACGCATATGAAATCATGTCCCCAGCAACCCTCACCTCCTTTATTTACCTTAGTGATGTAAAGTAGTCAGTCTCTACTATTTTGTCCCCTGCAACCCTCACCCCCCGTACTCTTCATGTGTTGTAAATTAGTCACTCTCTACTATTTTGAATCTCGAGTATAGTAATGCAGACCTATTCAAAAGAGTGTGCAGGTACTATGGAAAAATTTAAACTTTTCGGGAACAAGGTATGCTAAAGGTATGAGATTGTACATTTGAATATAAAAGGTTTCGCTGATGCCAAAAGCCGACGTAACTGTGCAGATATACCGAAAAATTTTTGGGTCACAATTAAAAAGACCTAAGAAGGTGGATTTATTTTCATATGTTTCGAAAATAGTTGAGAAAAATGAAGCAGTGGAAACACTCTTGTTTCTGCATGGATGCAGTTGTGTTATAATGTTACTTTCATGACTTATTCCACTCGGTGTCACATCACAGTAAGGAGATGAAATAATACACCCCTTGAACGCTTATTATCAGAATTTTTTCATACTAAAGTTTTACAGAAAAAAAATCAATATGCCTATTCAAAACAAAACTTTTTTGTCACATTATTAAATATCTTCGAGTTTTCGCATAAAAAAATGAAATAAAAATAAAAGCTATGATTCTCCGAATGACACTTTCTGTAGCAAGTTCCTGTCATTTTAGTTGTCAGCTGTTATTACCAGTTTATTTAATTGCTTTTTGTTATTCTTATAATAAATTTAACTGGTGTTTTAACATTTAAAAAACCATGGAGACTTGATTTCAGCTCTTACTTTTAAAGGGAACTTCTTAGGGATACTAAATTATTTTTTTACGTGAAACATCCCCTCTAAAATCAACTAAAGAGTTCACTGTTTCATTTTCTTGTGCCTTATTATTTGACCAATAGAATCAAGCCTTGTCCTCATCGACACAAAATTCGCGAAACAAATATTCTTAAATAATCTTCTATGGAACCTAGAATAATCAGATTTAAATCCCCTTGATTTTTATTTCTGGAGTAATTTAAAAACGTGTACTCTAACGAAGTTCAATCGGAAAAGCCTGCGGTTGAAGGATTTTATTTGTAGTTTTTTCGGAATATTTGAAAATATACGTCAATTATGCTGTTTTTACTATATGCGTGTATAAAAGATGTATTTGAAATAGATGCGAAGACTTTGTTTCCGAGAAGTTTACACTCAGTATATACAGGGTGTCCGGAAAGTAATGGGACCCAGCGTAAACGTAGCTTTCTGCGATCGAATAGAACCGATTTAGACAAACTTAGCTTAGTCCAAAAGTGCCTCATTTACAAATTACAGGGCTTAAAAAAAATTGTTTTCTTGTTATGAGTATACTTAAGAAACGAAACGTCCAATCAAGTTGAAATTTGGTACAGTTATGTTTTAGATAAGTACAAGCATTGTGAAGGAGTAAGTAGTGCTATATATTGTAGGGGGCGCTCTTGGCAGTTTTTTTGTAACTCATTTCTATCGTATCTTTTTTGTTGGTCCTATACGCTTCACGGAAAATTATGGTAAAGAAATTAATTTTGCGTAGAAAAGCTATACCTATTCCATGTAACTGTACCTTCTTTCTGCAGCTCCTCCATTAAATAGATTTTAACAATAAACAGCGATCATATCTGCCGTTTCTGAGTTGGAAAACTGATTATGTCTTATGTATTTACACTTTACACTACTACACTCAGTACAACTACAATTAATAGTAATCTGATAGACTTTTGATCTAATTTTTATCTAATTTAAGCGTATCAACGTCAGTTTGACAAGTGCTAACTTAATCGAATTAGAAAATTTATTTCTATTTTAATGTGCTGAAATTTTCAAACGCATTTTTACCGAAAACGGTGCATTTTATCGACATGGATCAAGTATAGCTTTTCTATGCAAAATTAATTTCTCCATCATAATTTTCAGTCAAGCGTATTAAAATAGGACCAACAAAAAAGATACAATAAAAATTTATTGTAAAAAAACTGTAAATTCTTTTACCCTACAATCTACAATAGATGCATGTATTGGATGTTCGGAAACCGTAAGAGAACAGAGAAAAACCATTAAACATTAAAGGTTTTAGAAAATTCTATTAGTAACTTAATGATGCTTGCAGATCGGTTCTAGCTAGATACCTATTTGGACTTTCGATATATTTTGAACAAAATATTCAACACATGCGACAACTTTTTTATTTTTATGAATTTTTAAACGCTTGTGCAAAAATTTTATTGTTGCTCTAGATTTTTATTTTAATGCTGTATCATAAGTGAAAAAAAATGAAAACGTCCTCCTCAAACAGTTGCTTATATTAATAATTTCGCAGATTTCAAAATTTCGTAACAACAAAAACGTTTAAAGTTGACTTTCGAAAATCTAATATACTTTTTCAAAAGAGAAACACAAAATGCTGATCTGCGCCTTTAAGTTAATATGAAAAAGATCTAGAACTTTCCCCTTTAACAATAGCGGAAAGTTCATTATAAGAAAAATAGATAAAGCAATTTTTTTAACGATGAATAAGAGTGTAAATTAGGGCCTTATAAAGACTAGGTATCTGCAGCCGTCTTAATTTTGGTGTTTGTTTCTCAGAAATCTGGAGTCGGAGATCATACTAAATATGTATTTGCTGGTAAGTATGAAGAACCAAAATTACTATTACTGCAGATATCCACTCTTTAAATTACACTAGAGAAAACTAAACAATATGGCATCATTGCAGATGTTTATTTCTTCGCGTAACAGCGATAAAAATAGCTCTTTTCTTGTCTTGCACACTGTCCCATGCATTGTAATCCAGAAATGGCTAGTATTATAATGTACTCGTATATCATATACTTATATATAACCCTTATATTTTGTACACAAGGAACTACTACACATTTTTGGAGTTAAATAAGATGATTTAACAAAAAATATAACTATCAAAAGTTTTTTTGATTTAAATGAAATTTGATGTTTTAGCGCTTATGTATAAATGTTACTTTTTGATGTAGTGATTTTTGAGTAATTATTTATATAGGGATGTTTACAGGTCACTTAGGCACTGCGTTATTTTTCTCCACTACCTTCTATATTCCGCCTTTATTTTCCAGCCCGTTGCATTTTTCTCTGTTAGATCTATTGCAACGGCCTCTCTCCATTGCTCTCTCGGTCTACCTCTTTTCTTCTTATACTTAGCTTCCCTCTCTATTATATTTGTTTACTGTTCTTTCATCTCTCCATTCTGGATTTTAGAACTTCATCTATTCTTGGTGGCTGGTACATTCCATATATTTCGCCATTATTTCTTCTTAAATAGCCCTCCACCGTCCTCTTTCGCCCTAGAATATTTCTTAAGATCATTCTCTTTCACCTCAATAGGTTTTTTTTTAACTTTTTATTGAAGGTCCAAATTTCATTGGCATATAGCGAATTTGTTCAGTCTAAATGTTTCTCCTCTTAGATAAATTTTTAGATTTTATTAAATGATTAACTGTTGCCGAAATTCTGTTCTGTAATTGCTCCTCGTCTCATTTAGCTGTTATCAGCGCCCCCATATACACATATTTTTCAACTTCTTCAAACTCCATCTCTCCGTGTCCTCAATTTAAAATTTATATCTTTCTTTTACTCAGTTGCTCTCAAAAGCGTACTTCTCTCTTGATTTATCTGCAATCCCACTTCCTCCACAAATGTTCTCGTTATATTTTCTAGTCCCCTACTACATCTTGCAATTATTGCCACAGCATCTACATAACTTACTATTTGGTGTCTTTTAAACAATATGTGTCATTCTCTGTTCAACTGACTGTATCTTCTGATCTTTTCTAGTACCATATTAAAAAGACGCGTTGGATCTCCCTGTCTCAGTTTTTTGTCAATAGTACAATTTGCTGAACATTCATCTTTTATTCGTATTTTGCTTTTAGTATTTTCTAACGTCATTTTCAATAGTCTAATCAGTTTAGTTCATATCCCAAATTGTTTTATTATTCTATTTATTTATTTTTGCACAGAATCGAATGCTTTCATAGAGTCCACGAATGAGACCATTGCTTTAATCCCACATTCATAACATAAACATGTAGTACCTAAGGATTCCCTTCACCATGATAATTTAGTCCGTTGTTGATCTCCTCTTTCTAAAATCCGCTTGATACTTCCCTATTTGTAATTCTACTATAGTTCGATTTTCTGTTTTATTAACATTACTATAACTCGAGTTTTTAATTATTCACAAATAATTATTTTGGTTTTACAATCAAATAACGTAAGTTTTTCATGATAACTGAATTAAATTAGAAAAATAAAGAACGGAAAACTTTAAAATAACCATTTATCTCCATGATGGAATAAAGTCATTCCCACAAAAAGATGAGTGCTTAGGAGTGAAAGTATTTTCCCATTTCTGTAAATTCACAAACACTTTGATTACTGTATCAAAACGTGACATCTATACGAAAGCACTTGCACACCAAGGTTCCAATTGAAGTTTACTTGACTAGGATTTAACTAAATGAAGTTTAGTAGGATCTAAATTATTTATTTTAACTCCAAAAATGTGTGGCAGTTCCATGTTCACGGAATACTGAGACCTATATTAATAATTAACATTTAGATATTAGTTTACTGCACTATAGTTTGCATCTGTAAACAGTACCTGTTTTTGTTGTATTTCCCCTTAGATTTATTTCATTTCAGAAACAGAAACGACAAGGAGAGGATCGATTTCGAGTACAGAATCTGAACAAGAATTCCGGAAGCGGTATCAAGCCATCACACATCGAATGGTCCATCGAAAATCCTGTCTTGAGATGTACAAAAGGCAAAATAGCAAATCTTTCGGTATGTAACAATATTAGCTGTCAGTACACGACTGGCATTCTTTCTCTATCTGTAGGTGTCAATATTAATTCTATAGGGTGCGATGTGTATAACGCAGCGGTTTTTGGTGTGGTGTATACAGTTGCGGCAAGAATTCAGACGACTTACGTCTCGGCTGACGTTATACCGGGTGACAACGGAAAGTGGGAACGCGCTGTAACTTTTTTATGACTACTAATAAAAAATTTAAATTGGGTGGGTTTATACTAGATGGTGCCATGAATTCTTTGAGGTCATTTCGGATTTCATGACGACCGGAAATTACCGTAAATTTATATTTTTAAATGGGACACCCTGTATTTTTTGACATTTTTGGAATCAGCGGATCATTTTACATGGTAGGACCAATTTTCTGACACATTTTCTTGATGTAAGTGTGTTTTTTTTAATTTTTAAAAATAAAACGAAGGCCGCGACTGGCAGAAATTATTTCCTTTTTTGACGGATTCTAAAAATTATTGTACCACAAAATTCAGAAAAAAATCCTTTATTAAAAAATCAATAGGACTCACCCTCTTTACATTTGAAAAAAGATGAGTTTTAAGGAAATACAATAAATCGAAATTTTTAATGGTAATAACTAAAAAAATGTACAAAATATTCAAATTTAGAATTTTTCCCATAATTACAAAAAAGAATTGCAGTTGCACTAGTTGCACTTGCTGGAAAAAAGTCAGTGCACTTCATGATATAAAATATACTTCTTTATATAGAGTGATGAAAGAAACATTTTTGTTTCAATAAATAATAAAGTACCTTTATATTGTGCAGGTGCACAACGAAGAATTTTTTTCTATCTAGTATAACTAATGCAAATAGAAGTAGTACTTTATAATAAGGTTCCTGATCAAAGAAAAAAACAAAAAAATAGACATTACAATTTTTATTTATGGTATTAATTCAATCAATGATACTTTTTCAAATGAAACCTGTAACAACATACAATTGCGGATACAGATAAAACAATGTGTGACAACATATAAATGCAGATAAGATAGAAAATTTTAAAACCTAATGTTTTAAATACGTGAAATTCTGATAACCAGGATTCCGCTGTACTAATAAATATTACTTAAGCAGATGTTGCGTTTTTAAATTTTTTAAATGTTAAAGATGTTGGCGGGTCCAGATTTGCACGCCTCACATATTTACTCTTTATCTTATTATTATTTAAGATAGCTGTATAAAATTACATTTACTAAATAGAAAATAATAATTTATTATATGCTGCATGCAAAATAAGTGTTTTATTGCAATGCCATAATTTTCTACTTCGTATTTTCTCTAGGATTGTAAAAGTTGGCTTCTTTTTTGCATCTGGACAGTAAAAATGTTCTTCATCTTCACTTGTATAACTTAGGAGCTTATAGCTAATTGTACATTTATTTATAAAAAAAAAACAAGAACTTACTAGGCAAATTATTACTCGAGAGCATAAATTTAATCGACCATTAGCACCAAAATAGGTACAATAAAAGTGTTCCAGACAAACTGTATAGTTTTTTTAATGCTGTGGTCATCAAATTTATCTCTTGGAATGGCAAAACTGAAAAATTTTCACTATCATACATTTCCATCCGAACAGTTCCAGGAAAAATCAATCATTTCTTATTAACAAAGAAGTATTGTATCCAAAATGGCCACTTTTGTCAAAAAATTGAATTCTCAAAATCATTTATGAAACCTTTCTGACCTTTTTCAGAATTACGGGAAACATTTGGAAAATCTCTGTATGTGGCCATTTTGGTGAATGTCCAAAAATGTGCCCAAAAATTCTGAAAAAATTTTTGCGGATTCCTTGAATGTGTACAAATATTTTTTGTAAGATGAGATTTTTTCCAATACTTTCCCAGTTTTCAGTAGAACGATTTCTGATATGTGAAAATTTTTGAATGATTGTGGCCATTGTGGAGGACAGTCTTGTAGGACTTTCCAAGACGAGCATTCCCTTATAATAAAGTCCGGCAAAATCTCAATCTCGTGTTCCGTATTTTTGTGCGAAAAATCTAGTTTTTTACATGCAAACCCATTTTTGGAGTCAAATTCCGGGAAAATGAAGACCCAAAGCGAAATTTGAGAAAGAGGGATCGATAGGGAATTTTATGACAAACATTAAAAAAAATACCTCAAACGGTCCAACCCTAAGAGGTGTACAGTAATTTGGGTGTGCGACGGTCTACCTAAAAAGCAATTCCATATTGCCTGTAATCGGCGTTTCTAATGATTTACCGACTCTTATCAAGGAGGTTTCAGGTTTATCCTGGCGTTGTTCTACCTGCAGTGAGCTTCATGATGACATCGATAGGGGTAAAATACTTGAAATGTTCCAGGACAAAACAACGGATTTTTTAAACTTAATCATTTGTTTATCTGTAAAACATGTTTTGAGTAAAGCTGAAGAAAAAAGTGCAGAATTCAAATTTTCTGCTATTAACTCTCCCAAGGTTAAACCATCCTATTCTTCGGTATTGTACAACAGCTCTTCTGCAGTTGTAGTTAAACCTAAATCAAATCAAGACAACAAACAAACTAACTCGGATATTATGAACAATATAATCCCAACTGCCAGTGGTATAAATATTAATAAAATTAAACATATTCGAGGTGGTGGTCTTCTGTTGAGTTGTCAGTCTTTAAAGGAGAATTCCAGACTTAAAAGATTGGCGCAAGAAAAATTGTCTGAAAGAGACTGCACCCCAGAATTAGGATTGTTGGACTCAGAAAAGCTTGATTCTGAATGTATCTGTAAGTTAGTTGTTAAGCAAAACAACGAAATTATTCATTGTGGATTATAATAGAGTAATAGAAAATGGTTATTTGCTTGTAGGACTTGATATTTGTAAAGTGTATGATGCAATAGAAATTATGCGTTGTTATAAATGTAAGGGTTTCAATCATTTTAAATTCAATTGTAAAAATACTATTTCCTGTCCTAAAAGTAGTCTTAGTCATGAACTGAATGATTTTCTTTCTGATAAGTTTAGATGTGTAAATTGTTCCTCTATGAAGGAAAAATCGCCTTATCTTGCTATTGACTTAGAGCATGCGGCCTGGGATCATGAATGTTGTCATGATTTTAAGATGGTATCCAAATTAAAGTCTGACTTGAGATACCAATAGCAGTTAGGGATACCCTCCGTTTGCTCCCCGACCTCTCCACACTCTACTACTTCTGATGCGAGCAGTACGCGTTATACTATACACAATATCTCCTTTGCAAAGACTTGGCTGAATAAAGGTATTCTTGACACTGAAGTGTTGGATAATAATAAATATAATATTTTTAGAACTGACCGAGATTTGGAAGCTACTATCTCCTCGAGGAAGGTGTTATGATTAGTATTAATTCTAACATTTGTGCTGTGGATCTATATCTTGGTAATACTGACTTTAGTCTTATCCCAACTGTTGACATTACTGGTATTAAAATTACTTACTCTACACTTTAAGACGCTTTACCTCTTTGTAATTTATTTTCCTCCAGATGCGCCACTTGACGTGTATAATTTGGTCTTTGATGCTTTTTGCTAGATTTGTAGATTATATTTTTGTCTCTGACATTTTGTTAATTGGTGACTTTAATATTCCTGTATATGTTTCTGCTTCTTTGCATTATACCGATTCTCCTATATTTAATGCCGTTATAAACTTCCAAAATTTTGTTAATTTAATTCAAAGTAATTCAGGTGTGAATATAAATAATCGCATTTTAGATCTTGTTCTATCCAATAATAAGTGCGAAGTTGAGACAGCTATTGTCGTTTTTCTTCATGAAGATTCGCATCATCCTCTTGTGGTATAGTATCCTATAAGAAAGTGTGGCTCTCAATCGACTAAAAATGTTAGACAGTTATATAGGTACAATTTGAAAAGAGCTAATTTTCCCTTACTTTATACACATTTGCTTGAATCTGACTTCTGTTATTTAGATGAATGCACTGATGTTGCCCTGCAACAATTTTATGTTCTCAGTTAAGTTCTCAGTGTTACCCCCCTTGATACACTAGATTGTTTAATTAGAGATATTAGACGTAAACATTTCTTGTGGAAACGGTATAAACGCTCTAAAGATATTAATCATTATAATAAATTTAAGACAATAAGACGTACAGTAAAGTATGACAGTAACATATTGTTTAATAATTATGTATCGGACATTGAGAATAATATTACTCATCAACCTCAGAATGTTTGGAAGTTTATATCTCAAAGAAATTTATACTACTACCAAATACTTTTAACATGATCCATACGAGGTTTGTAATGATTTTGCTTCTGTTTTCCAAAAGTCGTATTCTACCTCTATGAATGTGCCTTTTATCTCTGACATTAATACCTTTAGTTTGCCTGAAATTCGTTCTTTTTTCGGAGAATGAAGTTAGGTGTTGTTTAAGGAAAGCCTAAGTTAACTAACGGGTTAGATGGAATACCATCCTTTCTTTTGTGGGATTGTGCCACAGTATTTGCGACACCATTGTGTAAAATAAACCTGTCCTTAAATACATGTACCTTTCCATCACAGTGGAAAATATCTAAGGTCACTCCAGTATTCAAAAAAGATGAAAGATCAGATATTAGTAATTATCGGTCGATTGTTATAATCACCAATTTTGTGTTTTAAGCTGTTGTATGATTTTATATTTCATCATACAAAGCATTTAATTACGGAGGCGCAACACGATTTTTTTAGGGACAGGTCTACTGTTGCAAATCCTTTAGCGGCTGGAATTCCGCGTTAGAAATTTTTTGTATGACATTGCTATTACAAAAGAAGCTGTAGAGGTAAAATAATTTCCAGTATTTACCTTTCCTTAGCTTTGACTGCACTCTCACTCAACACTCAACAGGTAACATTTAACGAAGACGAAGAATAGGGGGATAATATAATTAAACTTTTTGAGCAACAACTGCCACTCTTAATGCAGAGAGGGGGCAGTCATCTCGTTTATCTCAAGCCCACAACACTCTACTGGTTATCGGTTACCATTCCTGTAATTTGGTAAACGCTGAAAGATACAATCTCAGGAATAGAAACAATATATTGCATAATAAAACTATCAGTTACTTGTTGCTTCTAGTCGAATCAATTTAGTTTTTATTAACATCTCCTTTCTCAGTGGCCTGATATACAGAGTGTAACAAAAAGGAGGCCATCCCATTAACTGTGTATTTTCAGCGACACAATATGACGATTTAACCCTACTTTCCTAGATATACAGTATGTCCACGATTAGAGTTAAAAGAAGGAAAACATTTATGAGGAATGTTTCAGTTAGCTTGGAGAACTTTAATTTTGCATGTACAATCGTTTGCAATAATAATAGTAGTCTTTAAAATGAATGTTGCAATTTCTTTTGAACTGCTGACATATTCATAATGAAATAATTAATATTACTTATTAGATGTTTCACTCATCAATACTGTTTTGAGAGAGTGTCATTATTATAGCAAAGGCATATACACGGTGATCAGAAGATCGATAAATATTATACCAGACTTCCAAAATTGTAGAGAGTGACTAATCGCTAGCTTGGAGACAAGCGCGACGGGCGAAGCGTGCGAGGAGCAACATTTAATAGGCGTACTAAATTTGAAGACGATCAGATATAAAAAATATACAAACATGACAAAAATAGTTGCATTACATAACATTCATTATTTTTAGAGTAGAAACAGTGATATAACAGTTTTTACCAATTTCGAGGCATTAGATAATAAAAATAATAAGAATTATTTCAAAATTTCAAGTTTTTATCTTGTATTATCAATTACCCAAGGTCGAAAATAATAGAGAGTGACTAATTCACAACACAGAGATGAGCACGAAAGGTACGGGTGGTATGATTACCTAAGCGTGCCACTTGAGAAGAGTTAAAGTTAAATTATCAAAAATAAGTTGACGTCGGCTGAACCTAGCACATTTTACAACAACAACAATTTACTTTAAATGTGCCCCCGTCCTTATGGACGACGATTGCCCACTACCAGCCACTTACACCTACCTAATGCTCACTACGCAGATATCACACTTAAGCCTTGTCCTCATGGATGCGAATTTCACGGATTTTTGCAAGAATTTTGAAACTTCTGTTTTAATTATTTATGGCGGGAAAATCACAACTTTTGACAATTGCAATTTGCGAAACTGTCACACACTACAAATATTATTACCCCTTTCATTATTATAGGTGGTGTTAATAAATTTGTTTTGAACTTCTGATGAAAATGATAGAAAATGTTATAGGTAGTTGACAAAATTTGTTACAAATAGAGATTTTTCCACCGTTAAATAAATCGCGCAAATATTTGCGAATTCCGCATTCAAAAAGACAAAAGGCTTTAGAATACATACACACTATTTACTATTCGTTACTAGCACTGTCACTATAACGGTCACACATTAACACCTATTATATCATATTGTACCGCTTTCCGTATGACCTTCATACGCCCATGTTTCGTCAAAATTTAATATATTGTTTGATCCAGATTCTTATTTTTTAATATTTATTTTAAATAGTTTCTTCGCCATATCACTATTTCGGTATACTATCAGTATACTCCTTTCGATTTCAGTTATACGGACTAAATTTCATCTTTTTTTGGAAAACTCATTTTAAAAATACAATCTTCCTTGCTCGAGTTTCCATTACTTTCCGTTTCATAGTTGTACTTCTTTACCACTTTTTTATTTGAACACATATGCTTTTCATGTACAATTTTGTTAATGAAATATATATATCAACATCACTTACACTCATATTTTGACCTCGCGCGCTAAACTCTTCATACATGTCATCATCCGATATTCCTCATTTCGATCAAATCACTAATAAAATTAAATACATTCATAATTAAATTAACGAAAAGATATACCCGAAATTTTGCCCGCCCGAACGATATACCCGTCCATGATAGCACTGGAAATGAAACAGTTGGATCCGACAATTCGTCGCAGCCAATGAAATGCCAGTAGTGCATACGTACTAACTGCAGCGCATGCGTATTAACTTTAGCGCATGCGCAGCGGAAGCTGTGTAATCGGGTATACCCGAGATATGCGGCACACGATTTTGTAGGAAAAATATAAGGGCTGCATGTATATTTCTTTGTGTTGACTGCTATAAATTGTGAGCAGGTTTATAACATCAGTCACTCTCTGCAATTTTGGAAGTCTGGTATAATAATATTCAAAATAAACTGCCTTATTTTTAACAATAGAAACAAATGTTGTTTAGAATTGAAAGTTATAATTTCTATTTATAGGCATACATCGACCTAGTTTGATATAAAATTTTATCTTTCATTTGGTACCAAATTTTCGCCTAGGGATATAATAACTACTGCTTTCTTTCGAATATAATTTTGTGATCATGATTCTATGTTAGCCAATCACGTTGCTAGTTTTTAAAAATACACCAATCCTGTTGCACATTTTGTAATCATGATCACAAAATTTAAGCGAAAGAAAGCAGCTAATAATCCCCAGTTATAAATTTAGGCTCGTGGGATATTCAGTAAAAGAATTTCACTGATGATCTCGTATGACATTTAGACTTTCTAATTGAAAATAATTACATGTAGACTATAATAATAACTTACTGTTTTACTCATAATTTGTATAATAAGCTATTAAAAATAAGAATAAAAAATTAAAATGTTAAGTTATATATTAAATGTCAAAAAATAGCAGTAAAAACAATAAAATCACTAAAGTTATATTGACATTAACGATTATGACATTTCACTGTATTTTAAACAATAACAATTATTTGGCTATTTGATATATATCAAAATAATTTATAATCTAATTAAAGTTATAGAAAGTAATAGGCTACTAAAATAATTGTCACATAAATGATATTTTCAGATTGTCGAAAATCGATAATAATTGTTATTGCTTTTTCAATCAATGATTTTTTAAACTCCTCAAATTTTCTTGTCGCTTTGTAATTGAATTATTATGAAAATACTTCTGAACTAATGGACTATTTTTAGACGAAGCTCTCAGACTCCGCGTGGTGCTGAAATAACTTTCTCGAATTCCTCTCACAAAAAATAAATTGATATTGTTAGGTTATAAGTGAAATTCAAATGAAGCAACATGGCTTTGGGTATGTTTAATCTATTCGATTAGTGGTAATCTGTTTATTTTTTTTATAACGTTATCTACCATTTACTGTCAACACATACTTAATTTAAAAATGTAGGTTTAACTTTGTTTGCAAACCTAACACCTGTGCATGTTTTAATGAATTAAACGATACATAATTACCTGGTTCTTAGAAAAATTTTAATTTATGCGTAAATGGTAGATTTGCATTAACATTTTCAGTTTGAATCTTACTTCAAAACAAGACAAATCATAAATCGATGATTTAATACATATAAGTATTGCAGAAATACATACTTATGTCATGAAAATGTAACGTTCTATTTATTTATATATGTTATGTATTGACTCGCATATAAGTTGAGTATTTTTTTACTACTCTCTTGAATAAATGGAAGTTAAAATTAAACTGTAATACATGACTATGTGTGTTGAATAATTTCATTGATAAATATTTTTTCGGCATAGATAATAATTTACAATATTAGTAACTTATTTACAGGTGCGCCAAAACAATATCACATCGGTAACATTTTATTTACCTATTTATTTATTATACACACATTTTTTTAATTTAGGAAAAAGTTTTTTTATAGAAGTTATACGACTCTTTAAGAGATGCAAATATTAATGCTTAAACAAAATTGAATATTTCAAATACGACTTCTATATGTATACAAGCATAAGAACCGACACAGAGCAGGTGCCAAAATATTGCAACTTAACCAAACATACCTATATATAAAAAAAGTTACGGCAAGAATTCAGACGTCTTACGTCACGACTGACATTACACAGTTGTTTTTATTGTCAACACAATTTTCGATAATTTGTCGCAATATATAGTGCACATATTTAGTGTAGTATATAGTTTTATTAGTTTCCGTTACAGTTTCTTAAATATTTCGATAAAAATATAACGAGTTATTAATTTGTTTGTATGACGTAAGTCGTCTGAATTCTTGCTGCGACTATACAAAGTTACAGACCTTCAAAGTAAGGCCAAATATTTCGGAAAAAAAATAATATCTCTGAATTGCTTTAACTTTAAATAACCAAATTTAGTACATGCTTAGGCATGTATTAATTAAAATAAAATTTTAATACTATTTATAGAAGAAATCAAAATGTCAGTAGTAGGCTTTGTCTTTGACAGTTAGTAAAAATTATTGTATTTCTGTTATTGTTTGTTATTGAAAATGGCTGGAAAATTTGCATTCAGCGAACAAGTTGACATGTTGTGTCAGGTTGTGCTAGGTTTCTGTGAAGAAAACTGCAGAAGTGTGGAAGAATATCGTAGGAGATTTCCAAATCGATTTTCTAATGTTGAAAGACAGGCTCGAAAGACAGGAAAGTTTTTCAATAATATCCGAGAACGACTTAGTATAAAAGATTAAGAAAATATTTTGCAAACAGTTGAAGAAGAACCGCAAATAAGTACTAAACGTTCATCTCAAGAAGTTCTGTACACCAAATTCTTAAACGTAATCTACTACATCTATTGCCTCAAGATTTGGATGAGTAGCCTATTGCGAGTTTATCTTGCATCAGGATATTAATTTTCACTGTTTATTTGTTTCACTTGTAGAGGAATTACAACTGTTCACAACTTTCAACGCGAGTTTAAGATGAATGTTTGGGCTGTTATTATTGATCATTATTTGATTGGATCACTTATTTTGCCAAATCCATTAAATGACAAAGTTATTTGGAATTTCTGCAAAATACTCTAATTTATTCGAAGATTTGCCATTGCAACTTAGACTAGAGTTTTGGTTTATGCATGATGGAACAACGCCTTATTTTAGTGCTACTGTTAGAGACTTTTTTAATTTTAAGTTTCCAAATAAACGGATACTTTTCAAAACTGGCGCCACGATCGCCAGACCTCAATAGCGTATGATAAAAAACGGGGAGATCAATATATAAGTGTAAGTGATGCGGTTGAAATGTCTAATTTATTAACAAGAGTGGTCGTGATATCGTGCAATAAAGAGTAGCAAAGAAGAACACACAACTCCGAAACGGAAAATAGGGGAATCGCGGAAGACACAAAATACGCGATTCGTAGAACAATGGTATTTTAATAATAAGCTTCCGACAGTAAAAAAAATCAAGTACATTACTTTCTCACAGAATTAAACTTTACCTAGAATATCTAGAAGGGTGATTTTGTGAATTATGCGTGACTTGAATTTGAGAGTTATAAAACGAAATAGTATGGCGATAGAAAAAAAAAGATGGCAATACACACAACGAAACATGAATAAAATATGACCATACGATGAAAGGTGTAGAACAATTAAAATATTCAACGCAAACGGCAGGCATTTCTTGAAGGATTTTCGACTGGATAAAAGTGATCTTCTGAAAAATGACGGTATAACTAGTAGTGTATAACGTGTATGTATAGTACAGTATAATATAAGTATTAAAGTGTGTGCTATCCCCGGAGTAAGTACGCATAAGACAGATGTAAGTGAGTGGTGGTGGACCTTCGCCGACCAGAAAGACGGCATTCTACAATTGTGGAGAAGATCGCGCGTGTGAGTTTATAATTTTTTTAAGGTAAACTATTAAGGTACCTTTGTGTTATTTGAACCCTTCTAAAGGGGTACGCCTACTACTTACTCATCTAGGTGCTATAAATTAGTCATTCTCTACATTTTGAAACTCGGGTATATTATTTATTTCTAATCTCAACTTTCTGCTGGAAGAATTACGACTTAATCGTTAGGGACATAACAAAAAATATTCACAGACAGTTCGAACTTGACTCATGTTTCTGAGATGTGTATTATTTCCTAAAAATAAACAATTTTCATTAAGCAAAGTAGCCGAAAAGGTCATAATTTAAAGATTAAAATGTACAATTACCTATTTATTTTTACTTTCTCTATTACCCCTTTGAAGGAATGCACTTATTTCAAAAGTACCTGCATCTGTGTATTTTAAGAAAATTGTATATTAAAGTAATTTCACCCAAATCTTTGTATGATGGGATATAACAATGACGTTACGAAAAACTTTTAGGACTGATTTTCTCATCATAGATCCTAACATTTTTCGTTATTCCTAAGGAATCTATGATTCTTGAAATATTGGACGTGAACAGTGTTGCCAGATTTTTATAGATCATGGTCGCTAATATATCCGTAAAATGTAGCTAACTGCGGCCAAACAAAACAGGCCAAATATAGTTTGCGTTCAGCGAATGATCGGACCAATGAAATGCGTTCAGCTAGTAAATATTTCGAGGGTCAGCCCAATCAGCTGATTAGGAATATTGAACAGATTTGAGCAGGTTTATCCGTTGACGATTTCAGTAGCCAAATTTGTAGCCAGTAGCCAAAAACAAATTTATGTAGCCAAATCAAATGTTTTTGTAGCCCAATTGCCAATGGCCACATCTGGCAACACTGGACGTGAAACTCATTTTTATATTATACTCAAGATAGATATACGTTTCATTGATTGGATGAGAGAAATCAGTCCAAAAAGTTAAAACTGGCAAAATCGTAGATATTCCCCATGTTTACGTTATATTTTAACATCTGCAATTATAAGATATTTCTATTACATATTTTATTAGATGGAAGAACCAGCGATACCTTAACTGACTACGTTGATATTCGTCAGAAGTTAGAAGAAATTTTAAAATTAATGTTAGTTATCTGGTGCCAAGAAAATAAAGCTTTAAATCTTGTGTCGCCGTCACAAACTGGTCAGTACATGTTTGAATAACTGTTTTGCCTTGTTTGTACTAAAAAGGTCATTCTTAATCTAACATTTTAACTTAATGTGTGCTTAATGTTGCTGTGGTCATTTAAAATAGTTTTGCATTGTTTAATTTGTATCTGTTACCTAGTTATATAAAAATACCTACTGAAGCTTTATTTCTTACTTATATTAATACTTAAAAGTATGAAAGTACGAATACCTACTTGCACTAACTGTGTTCATTGTTGTCATATATTATTTAAAATATGAAAATGGCATTCTGTTCGCAAAAGTTCGTGTGTCGGCCAAATTCGTAATTTCCTTATTAAACTTAAAATTCGGTGCAATGTGAAAAGGTAGCGTTATATTTATTGAGCTAAAAGACTCTTTTAAGGTAGGCGTTTTATGGGCAAAGAAGAAAATTCAACCAAGATGTGTTGGTTCTTAGCGTATATCTAAACTAGGTTGAAGATGAACCAATTTTATATAATTATATATAAAAATACATGGCTAATTATGCCTCACGCAATATCAACATTTTTTGACAACTTCCAAAACATAAAGTAGGAACTATAGTCTGTTTAGAAATGAAAGAGAGTAATAAAAGCTTATTATGTATGCGAATCGTAAATAAATGTAGTACTGGTGTGCTTATATTAAATATTTTTATATTATGTATTATCGGTATAGATGAGGTGTACTTTTAAAAAAACTTTGTGTGATCGAACTGTACTACATTGTAGCAGGTAGTTAAAATTTAATCCCCGACAATCCGTCTTTGTCTATGCCGCGTCAATTTCTCGGTCCATTTCTCTTATAAGTAAACAATATAAAAACAGCATTTCAAAATTAGAGGCTACTTTAAGCATCATAACCGGGTTAAGAGAGTTTTTAGTAATTCAAATAAAATTATTCAATATTATTATCAAAATATTTATTTAAATTTAATGGATATTTAATGGACTTTTATTCCACACAAAAATATATGTATTTTGAAAATTCAAATTATGATGAGTAAATGTAGTGTTGTATAAATGCACCATAAAGAAAATAAAAAAGTAGGTATATTAAAATTCATCCTGTGGATATTCTGATAATTATCTTCGTCTCCTAGATTGATAACGAGAGGTTCCACAGTAACGTCAATTAAATGATCGAGTTCCCAATTTTCTCCTCTTCTTTTTGTACATGATGTATACATCTTTGCCAGTTATCTGCAGTTACTCGTTCCAAGGATTTTTTTAACAAAATTTTCACGTCACTTAATTTAAACGTCGTATTATTTCGCGCTACATCTCCTTTTACCTGCGCCCAGATTAATTCGATTGGGTTAAGTTTACAGTGATAAGGTGGTAATCGTAGTACCGTTATTCGGCTATTTGTTGCCATTTCATCGATTACATATTTTCTCTGATCTTTATTGATTGACAAGTGTCAGTTCCTTTTTCACCATATTTGTTTCAAAATAAATGTTTTTCCGGATAACCATTGAATTATATCGGTTCCTACAATCAGTCGTAGGCGTCCGCTCGGTCTGCCGTGAATGGTAACTGGTATTATCCATGAGAATTACAGACCTCGGAGGAATAAGATCCAACATCTGTGTAAAATACTCTTCGAAAACATCTGCGTTCATGTCTTCGTGATAGTCACCTGTATTTTTAGATTCAAATAAAAGTAAACCGTCATCTACAAAACCACTGCCGCCCTTTACCTGAAGGTGCCTAAACTCTGAAAGTCAGTCCCAAAATGTTTGTCGAAAACTTTTTACATTTTTATCTTGCCATACTTTTGTGACAGTATATCCCTCGTTGACCCAAGTTTCGTCTAGATAATAAATATTCCTCCCTTCGTCACGGAATTTTCTAATTGATCTTAAGTAGGATTTTCGCTAACAAATAATTTCATCTTTATCGATAAGAACTGACTTCCTGTTCTGTTTTCCCAGCAAAAATTCAACTCTCGTAAGACGGCCCATAATTTGCTTCTACTGATTTTTGGCAAATCATTGACCTCTGACAGTTCACTTAAAATTTTGTTTAGTGTTGGTATTTCTTTTTTAAAATAAAATGAGTGTACTTTTCTGCGAATGACATTTTTGAAGAAATCATCTATAACGACTTTTGACCTTTTGATGATTTTGGGGGATTTACAGTATCTTGTTCATTTTTTGTTTCCTTTAAAAGTCTGTAGATAGTCGATTTTCCAATCCCTGTTATTTTGGAACACTTTTCCACGATGTCGTCAACACTGTTGGTAGGATTTTGGTGTTTCAATGCAGTAAATACATTTAATATAATAATATTCTCATTCTGAGACAGCGCACATCTTTTCACGCGTTTAGTAGGTACGTAATCTGATAAGTTCGACATTTTACCCAAAAATATTATGTCCACTGGCACAATAGTCACTAAACACAAGTCGAATTTTACTCTACTGCACTAGCACGTCTTCGTATATTCAGCTCTAAGACTGGATTGATGTGTCACAATACAGTGGCTCCTGCCCTATGATGTATCCAGTAAAATATACTAATGTACACCCATTACCTGTTAGCATTAGTGTTACCCGATAATTACCTGAAACGAAATATTACCACGCCCATAGCCGGTTCTTATCTCAGGGTTTTATTACTCTCTTTCATTTCCAAAAAAAAAATTATAGAGATGGGCAAAGAACGAGTCGTTCATTTGAACGACTCTTAAAAAAGAATCGTATTTGGCAAGCGATTTGTTCAAATGAATCGCCATGCACTATTTCGCGAAACCCGAAATGAATTGATTCATAACGGCAGCTGATCAATATTTAAGAAGCAGCTCTCGTTAGTCTCGTTTAAATGAATCGCGACTTGTCAGATGATTACGAGTTGCGAAATGAATCGTAGCTTATCGGTCCAATATTTGAGAAGTAATGAATCGTAGTATAAATTGGTTCAATATTTAAGAAGCAACTCGTTCAAATGAATCGCCATTTGCCACATGATATAAATTATTGCATTTTTAATTATTTCGCGTATCTCTCGTATTTATCATTTAAAGCCGTATGACACGGTATAAAATTGTATATAAAATTTTGCATAGAATTATATGAGCACTTTTTTTTTATATATTTAGTTTTTGTAATAATTATTGATATTATAACCAATAACCTATAAATTAAGCAAACATAGCAAAGATGTACTGAATGTTTTACTATTGTTTACATAATAATAATAATAATAATAATAATAATAATAATAATAATAATAATAATAATAATAATAATAATAATAATATCTCTACCCCTCATTCTAATCACAGGGATTAGCCCAGAAGTCGGAGACTTGTGCGGGAGAAGGGGCGGCATATTATTATTAAGCAGGCCGCATTTGCGCCCAGGAACGACTTACGTTGGTAGGCCCTAACCACTATTCAGTGCAGGAATGAGGGAAACCTGGAAAACCTCATTAATTAGGGGGGTAGTCAAATATCAACCGGTATCAATCTCTCACATTGACCCAAGCCAACATTATTCCACCCTACCATACCCGCAGAGAGGGCGCAAAACCTCTCCACGAATATAGCTTATATACGATCTACCGGCAGCTGGGCTCGAACCAACACCGATCTAGTCACCTCGATTGAAGTACTGACGCCTTAAACCGCGCGACCACTGACCGACCAAATAAAACCGACATAAAAATATATTCAGAATTTTATAAAGACAGAACAAGTTTTAATTTTCAGTTTTATATGTAGAAAACTGTGCATTTTGCTTCTATGATACGGGACGAACCACTTTAATTATAATATCAAATAAAAAGCTATTTTAAATGTTACACCGTGTCATACAGCCTTTACAACAAATATTCGTTTAAAATGGATCGTCCTTAAAAGATAGGGAATACGAGTTTGTTTATCTGATTTTTTTACACATTTCTCAATATTTTGTAGTAAAGTAATAATTATTAAGTAAGAATAAAATGTTATACTTTACAAAATGTTCCATTTAAATGTAGATATTATGTTTTACGTACCGTTAGATATAAAACTAGAAATTTAATATTTCACATAGGTATAACTATTATACACTTACATTATGTGAAATATGAAAACCAGTGTCAGATTTCAAACAATTGTATTTTTATAATTTATATTATAATTTATAGTATTAGAGCCTAGAAGCACTTGAACTCGGGATTAAATTTCATCGTTCAAATGAACGAATCGTAAGAGTCGATTCATTTTGACAAATTGAATCGTGTTAATCGATTCATCAAAAAGAATCGAGTTGCCCACCTCTAGTAGGAACTATTATATGTAGATATCTCATTATGAAGAAAAAATGATTGGCATAAAAATATATAAGCTATTCCATTTAAAAAAAATGTATGTTTGGGTCATATTTTAAAAGAGACATCTTATAGAAAAATTACAAGTGCGTCACTGAACACTAAACCTAAACTCTATCAGAATCAATTTTCACCACTGCAATATCTCAGCTAATCTCTGAGATAGAAAAAATCCCCTTAAAAGCAGTTTTTTTTTTAAATTTTGCTCTGTATCTTAAAAATTAAGAGGTCCAGGTGAAGTAGTCCAGTGGTGCGAAAACCGTATCCTTCTATCTCTTGTAGTTTGCCAGGTACCCTGCAACTAAATTGGAACACCCTGTATAATTTAGGAAATTTACAGGGTGTTTACATGACTTGTCTGCCTTGTATAATTTACACCAAGAGATATTTTTTCTAACATACTTATATTTTTGTAGACTGGCTCTGAAAACCAATATGAATTCGTTGAAAATGTATTCGCATAAAAACAGCATCTAAGCAGAACATCTGTAATAAATGTTTCTGCAATAAAATTATATAAATGAAGAATAAAATACTTAAAGTAATATACAAAAAGGCAGGTGAAACTTTTGATCAGAAATTCTTTGATAAAAACAATTATATAAAATATAATATAGTATAAAAGTTTATTATCATTTCTTACAACTATTTTCTGTACACCCTGTATAGTATATTTTGAAATAATCACATTTTTAAGGATTTTAGTTACCCTTAATTTACATAATTTTTAATATACAGCTACCTTGGTACTTTTTCTTTGGTTTAGTACAAAAACTAAAATAACGCTCGGACCAGTTAACTTTTGTTTTGTGGAGTTGCACGTATTCCCCAAGTTTCTACCCCTAAGTGGGAGTGACTTTCAAAAGATTATTCCTCATTTAAGAATAAAAATGACTTCAAATCAAGAAAACTACTTTACTGAATATCTCTTGATAAAGTTATGTTTATTCAAAGAATTATTTTATTTAGATAATATGAATTACTTGAATCAACAATTGTTATTCTCAAAATAAAATTGGTTAGGTTTTTTTTACTTGAAGTTTGAATAGGTAATACCAAATAATTTTGAATAAAGTAAATAATAAGAGTGCATTAAGAAAAATAAAACTGAAACACATAATTAGTATTTCAGTATTCCTGCTGTATTGTATTCCTTTCCAAAGTAGTTACTACTCTACCCACCTTATATAAATAATTAAATACTTACTACTAACTCCATAGTAGTGTTCTGAACATCCGTCAGGAAACTCCGGGAGGTGATTCTACGAATTAAAATAATAGCAGTATGTAATGAACATTTTTTTCGAATTATCAGTTGGTTGCAAGTTACAGCTTGTCAAAGTTCAATTTTTTTATTCTTCTTTTGAAATAACTTATTTAATTCAAGAGTACTTTACACCTAGAATTCCGAATTAATTTTATTCATAACTTTTTTTGCCAGACACCACAGAAATTTAAACATAATTGAAATGAGAAGCAATATCAGAAAAAAATATGTACTTTTTATTCAAGCCGATAAATGTAACAGTTTAGCAGGAAGTCGCTATTAAAGTTTCATCAAACATAAAATTTTTGATAATTCTTTTTGTTATTAATCAAGTTACCATGCTTCAAATAAATGTCATTAGTAATTTTGGTGTCACAAATTGTAACGAAAATTGTTTAAAGTTTGATTTTTCGGCATAGTCGAGGCAATGAAGCACTAAAAAGGCCAAACATAGGAAATCTTTTAGGATAGGACGTATCGGAATGCGGTTTTTTGCATTCGCTTGCAAAAATTATTTATATCATTCGTACCTACTTTGTACCTATTACAAACCGGAAGCTGCATTTCTGCAGCCAAAAATGCATTGAAAATATGCAGCTTTTGAGAGGCCTTTTGGCAAATTTAATAACTTCGTAAATAAGAGTCAGAATTGGCTCAAGTCGGGTACCCGAGGGTTTTCGAGGTCGCTGATCACGATTATGATGTTCAAATTGATCCCCCGAACACCTGGAGCTCAGGAACGCCGACGTACGTCATCTCCGGGGCTATCCCGAACTTTATGCGAGAGAGGAGAGAAACTGGGCACCCGGGAGTTTTTTGGGTCGTTGAATTCGAATATACCATCGGCGAATACCCCACGGATACCTGGTGGGCCCCAACCTGGACGCGGGCGTCATCTTCGAGAATTTTTCTGGAAATATTATTATTATGGGGGCTTTTTGTGTGCGCTGAATCCGAATTTTATGTTGAAAACGACCGCCTGAACACCTGGTCCGCTCTAACCTGGCCCTGAACGTCATCCCCGAGGGTTTTCCAGACATAATTGAAAAAACCACCCGAAAATCATTACGGGGGGTTTTTTGGCTCGCTGAAATCAAATATGGCACCGGCCAACACCCCACGGACACCTGGTACTCCCTAACCTGGCTCTGAACGTCATCCCCGAGGGGTTTCCAGACACAATTGAAAAAGACCAACCAACCCCGGGTGCCCAGTTTCTCTCCTCTCTCGCATAAAGTTCGGGATAGTCCTTGGAGATGACGTTCGTCGGCGTTCCTGAGCTCCAGGTATTCGGGGGGTCAATTTGAACATCATAATCGTGATCAGTGATCAGCGACCTCGAAAACTCCCGTGTACCCGACTTGAGCCAATTCTGACTCTTATTTACGAAGTTATTAAATTTGCCAAAAGACCTCTCAAAAGATGCATTTTTTCCATGCATTTTTGGCTGCAGCAATGCAACTTCCGGTTTGTAACAGGTACAAGGTAGGTACAAATAATATAAATAATTTTTGCAAGCGAATGCGAAAAACCGCATTCCGATACGTCCTATCCTAAAAGATTTCCTATCATAATGCTTCATTGCCTCGACTAGCTTAATAATTTGAGAAATGGCTCAGCAATACCAAGGGTAATACTCAAGTAGGTATTGAATACCGAGACATGCATTTTTGTTACGGACAAGCAAATGATAATGCAGAGCAAGCCCGGAGTTACAAAGACGTATATCCTACTAGAAGATTACCACATACCCAAACATTCATTAACATTCATAAACGTCTAAGGGAGCAAAATTCTTTTAAAATTGATAATTGTGACAGAAAGATCCAGAACTACAGAAAGACCCAGAACTGCAGAAAGAGTGCTAGATAGAGTGAAATAAATTCGGCTATAAATACAAGAAAAATTGCTGTTCAATGCTCATTCTTTAGTTTGGAAAGTTCTCAACGAGCAACTCCTTCATGAAGATGCAATGTGTCACTTACGGCTCTGTAATAGCATTGTGGAAAAATATGATGAGGATAATGCATTTATTAATAATATTTAATATACTGACGAAGCTGGTTTTACAAGATATGGCATTATATGATATTACGAAGCCGAAAAAAAAATTGCTGAAAAATCAAACCAATAACTGATTTAAACAACTTTCGTTACAATTTGTAACACAAAATTACTAATGACGTTTATTTGAAGCATGGCAACTTGATTAATTACAGAAAGAATTATCAAAAATTTGATGTTTAATAAAACAATACTAGCAATTTCCTGCTAAACGGTAACATTTATCAGCTTGAATAAAGAGTACATAATTTGTTCTAATATTGTTTCTCTTTTCAATAATATTTAAATTTCTGTGATGTCTAGCAAGAAAAAAAAATTATGAATAGAACTAATTCTGAGTTTTATGTAAAGCGCCCTCTAGCGGCGCATAATAAAACTTTTCTTTGACTGGTCCAAAAAAGCTTGAGTGGGTGTGCCAAATGAATGAATCATCGAACTTGAATTAAATAAGTTATATAAAAATAAAAATTAAAAAAAATTGATCTTTGACATGCTGTAACTTGCAAACAATTGTTCTCCATCCTGAAGTTTACTGATAGACTTTCAGAACACCCAGTATTTGACAATATGACATTTATTACAAAATATTAATAATTTTAACTGGTGCAAATCTATAAACCTATAATTTAAGGAGGAAGAACCTGTTCTATAATTAATAATATTTTATTCATATTTTAACAAAATATCGTCATTTAAAAAAAACTGTTGAATTAAGAATGCTTGGATATCAAGAATATGTAAATATTTATATTACATATACTTTATTACTGAATCAATATACAGTATGCGCCAAAAGTATGGAATACATTCAATAAAAACGAAACAATTATTTTTTGGGAAAAATCCTCGAACAGGTCGATTTTTAATTTAAAAAATACATATTTTAGCGTAAAATGCGATTTTCAAATGTCATTTGTTTTCGAGTAATGACGTTATCGATTTTTTTTTTAAATGGCAACACCATATTTTTTTCCTTGATTCTGAAAGGTCGTTTAATTCTCTATCAGACAGTACTAAAATTTTTGCCCTCTTACATAGGAAAGTTTTCGAGTAAATGACGATTGAATGTTAGAAAACGTAAATCAATTAAAATAAAGCAAAAACGTTATCAAGTTTAGTTTTTCGAATTCCATAGTTCTTTTATGGATCACGTAGATGAAAATCTTTGCAAAGTGTCATTGTCACACCGACTTTCTAATAAGTATTGTAAGCGACATAGAAATTATTATTCAATTTAAAGTATTATGGCACATTTAACTGTTACTCAAAGAATTGAAATTTTAATTCTTATCAGATGCGGGAATATGACTAGAACTCAGCAGGAAGTTTGCGATTTATTTAATGAAAAATATCCAGATCGCCCTATCAGCCAATCAACAGTCAGTAAGGTAGAGTCTAAATTTAGAGAAACTGGCAATGTTGTAAATATTCCAAAACCTGGACGTCCAAGCATTAATGAAAATCAGAAACAGAACATTTTGATAAGTATGGTGGATAATCCTCATAATTCTTCGCGATTGATTACATTAAACAATGACACTAGTCAGAACACAGTGCTACGTATCTTGAGGAAGGAAAAATATCATCCCTACAAAATTCAACTTGTGCAGGAACTCAATGAAGATGATTGCGATCGCCGCTTACACTTTTGCGAAATTCTAATGGATTTATGTCAAGGAAATAGAAATTTACACCGGCAAATACTTTTTTCAGATGAGGCCACATTTTCTCTGAATGGTACAGTAAACCGTCAAACTTGCAGATATTGGAGTCGGGAAAATCCTCATTGGATGGCAGAGGCACATACCCAACACCCTCAGAAATTAAATTTGTGGGCTGGAATAGTTGACGACAGAATAGTAGGGCCTTTCTTCTTTGAAGGAACCCTTACAGGACAAATATATTTAGAGTTTCTAGAAAATGACCTTGTTCCAGCCCTTGCAGTAAATTTTCCTAACGATAATGACTCTGACATTCCTGACGATACCATATGGTTTCAGCAAAACAGTGCATCTCCGCACTATGCGCGCCCTGTACGAGATTTTTTGGACAACTGTTTTCCTGGGAGGTGGATCGGCAGACGCGGACCGATAGAATGGCCTGCAAGATCGCCAGATCTTACACCTCTTGACTATTTTTTATGGGGATACTTGAAGTCAAAAGTGTACATTAATAAACCACGTAATTTAGAAGAACTTCAAAATCGCATTCGGGACAAAATACGCAGAGTTACCCCAGAAATCATTCATAATGTGCAAGAAGAATTTCTTCAAAAACTTGCGCATTGTCAACAAGTTGATGGATGGCAATTCGAACATTTAATTTAAGTATAAAATTTAATCAATTGTATTTTATTTTACATACCTCAGAATTGTTACTTTTTTATGGATAAAATTTACGTTTTCTAACATTCAATCGTCATTTACTCGAAAACTTTCCTATGTAAGAGGGCAAAATTTTAGTACTGTCTGATAGAGAATTAAACGATCTTTCAGAATCAAGGAAAAAAATATGGTGTTGCCATTAAAAAAAAATTGATGACGTCATTACTCGAAAACAAATGACATTTCAAAATCGCATTTTACGCTAAAATATGTATTTTTTAAATTAAAAATCGACCTGTTCGAGGATGTTTCCCAAAAAATAATTGTTTCGTTTTTATTGAATTTATTCCATACTTTTGGCGCATACTGTATAACATACACTTTAGGCGGTTTAAATATATTATTATTCTTAAACACAGATTAAATTTTTTTCCATGTAGAAAGTGATATTGTGCGATACATTATTTTAAAGCGCATTCAATTATTTTTTCCACGCTATCTAGTATCTGTAGTTTTGAATGATTTGTTCTCAAAAAATTAAAAGTGAAAAGTTCATCATCATCATCAAATCCATTTATCACTGAACATATTTTATTAAATGTTGCAGTTGCCCACAACCGACCTCCAAGTAGTAGTAGAAATATTGCTGAAAATCTAATAGTTTTTAGTGGCCCACATTTTATCACCTCCATCAATGGACACTTAAAATCTTTCAATAAGGGAGAATGAAATGTTCTAAAGTTCTAGACAATTTGTGGTTTTAGCCTTTATATATTCATTTGCACATGTGCATATATTTTTGTATTTTGTGGCTTAAGAAAAGTTGACAGCAAATGCGCAAATCAATAAAAAAAAGTTGCGAAGGTTTCGGAAATCAAGTCCAAAATGAAAATTTTACAAAAGTGAACAACAAGATAAGATAAGAAATATGATAAAAAGGCAATATATAACTGGCTCAGTCGTCTCAATGAGGCACGAGTACTTCGTGTTAGCACTTTATTCCAGAAAATGGGAAATGATTGAAGACATCAATTCCAATGCAATAATTGGAGACTCCATGTATCCGCTCAAAAAAACAATGGTTGAGTCCACCAACATATGAAAATCATTTAAATCTAGCTCTAAACAATTTTAATAGAACTCATAGACCGACAAGATCAATAATTGAAATTGATTTCAGCGTTTTGAAAGAAATATTTCCTTGTTCAAATCATCTACGTGCCGATTCTGTTTTTGCTGCAAATATTTTTAAATGTTATGCAACTATAAATATCTCAAAAGTGGTTTCTAATTTGTTTCCTAGTGGATAGAATACATATGTAGCTATATGAGTAAAAATTTACTGAGTTTCTACAATTATAACAATGTGCATTATAGTACTGAACTGTTACTTGGAGTTACAGGCATACTCATTACTTGTTACTAGTAGTCTTGTTACAATTGTAAGGTTACAAGCCCCATCCAATGCTGCCAACCTCTTTTCACATTTATTACAGAATATAAGTTGCTTGCTTTGACGACATGTCGACCCTTTCAGCCTCCCCCGCATATCATACTGGTATCTACACATTGGGGAACATCTGCTCATTACAATATAATATTAAAAAGCAATGATATCAGGTTTACCGCAATAAAAAAGAAAATATTGATATGTAGGGCAAGCTACTAAGAGTTTGCTTGGGCTCCTATATCACCGGATCTTAGCACAATTAGTTTTTGACTCTAATATACAGACTGTATCACATAAGAGGGCCACTCTCATGTATCTCGCTTAATATGCGAGACACGTCAAAAATCTTTAATTGTTTTTTGTTGCATTTTTGGAGGCCTTTATACTCGTAAAAACAAATTTGAGATCCATGGCCACCTTTATGAGTAATAACAAAAAAACCTGTAAAGTGCCCAAATTTTAAGGCTGTCTAACTTTTTTATTTTAAGAGATAGAGAAAACTTATTGGTAATAAATTTTTATTGCAAAATTAATACCTTCCACCTGATATAAACAGATTTTTGAAATATCATATGTGGTTCGCTGCGCCCTGTAGGGGGATATATTTTTTTTTATTGAAGCAGGCTATGGCCACACAAATTGCCTGTTTTTTCGTCTTTCATGCAATATGCTACATGTATCTTATCTTATCGTATTTATTATATTTTTTTCAATTTTAGTTTAAAAAAATGTACTTAAATATTTTCGTGTTGCTCAAGATAATGTAGAACCTGTTTTAAAGACACCAATTACAACAAAAATAATAAACAGAATGTACTTTTTTATGCAAAATACAGATTTTCTTATAATATTTTATTACATTATCTGTGTCAAAATAATTTTAAGGACCCAATTGCTTCTAATGTGAAAACCAATAAAATAATATTATAAGAAAATCTGTATTTTGCATAAAAAAGTACATTCTGTTTTTTTTTTTGCAGTTAAGACGCCAACTGCAAAACAGGTTCTATATTATCTTGAGAAACACGAAAATATTTAGGTACATTTTTTTTAACTAAAATTGAAAAAAAATGTAATAAATACGAAAGATAAGGACAACATGTAGTATATTGCATGAAAGACGAAAAAACAGGCAATTTTTTGTGGCCATAGCCTGCTTCAATAAAAAAAATTATTGTCCGCCTAGAGAGCGCAGCGAACCACATACGATATTTCAAAAATCTGTTAATATTAGGTGGAAGGTATCAATTTTGCAATAAAAATTTATTACCAATAAGTTTTCTCTATCTCTTAAAATAAAAAAGTTAGACAGCCTTAAAGTTTGGGCACTTTACAGGTTTTTTTGTTATTACTCATAAAGTTGGCCATGTATCTCAAATTTGTTTTACGAGCATAAAGGCCTCCAGAAATGCAACAAAAAACAATTAAAGATTTTTGACGTGTCTCGCATATTAAGCGAGATACATGGGAGTGGGAGTTATGTGATACAGCCTGTATAAACAATTCAAACAATACCCTTTTGGTGAGAGTGGTATGCTTACTTCCTGCTCGGCCTAAGCCGCTCGACTTGCAGGAAACGACCTACATTGCAGCAGGTACTTAACGCAGACCTCTCGCCCTGGACGACGCGCTATGAAATCTGTAAATGATACTGCAGGTAACAACTACTCCGCGGACTAATGCCCCGACCGGCACTGAATTACACCTGCAGTATCTGCGTGAACAGCCTAGAACCCTTGTCAGTCACAGCACCAGACATAAACCGGTTTCGGGCTTATTAGCCCTCATCAGTATGCCATAGATAAGACTACCGACAACTGAACTAGCTATTTCTTCATATGTATGTTCACATATAAATCAAGTGAAGGTGAGATATACGTGGTCTGCTTACTTCCTGCTAGGCCTAAGCGGCTCGACTTGCAGGAAGCGACCTACATTGCAGCGGATAGTGCGGCTGTAGCTGGTCTATGTCTGGTGGTGTGGTCGACAAGGGTTCTTGGCTGTTCACACAGATAATGCAGTGTGTAATTCAATGCCGGTCGGGGCAGTAGTCCTGGGAGTACTTGTTATCTGAATTATCATTTATAAATAAGTACTCTTTTTAATATTGAATAATCTAAAATTAATAACTTTAGTACATAAGGGGCATGTTTCGTCATAATACAATTACAATTTCTTAATACTTATATATTATGTATATTTATCTCAAAATCAAAAGTTTAAATTTATATTTTCAACACCAAGGAGTTTTAGTACATAAAAATTAAATAAATAATATATTTTTTTATTCTACCTAACGTTTCGGTATAACTGACGCCATCTTCAATACTATCTTGATAGTATTGAATTATTACTATAATACTATATTGATAAAAAATCCCACCTTCTAAAAAACGACTCTTGTCACATCAATAAAATGGTTAGTAGAATATAACCTCCCTTCAGGATACTAATTGTAAAAAAAATGATTTGCGGAAATTCCACAGCCTTCTCACATTTCCAGAGGTGTTAACCTGAAAAACAAGGACACACTGTATACTGGGTGTCCTAACTTTTATTGAGTACGCCATATACACGGTGTTTCTAAAAGTATTTAATTGAAACTTTGACATTACTTTTAGAACCATACGTGTCATTTAAAAATATATTTTATAGAGTCGGCAACTTCCGATTACACTGTAAGTGCACATCAACTTTCTTATACCAAATGGAACACCCTGTATATTTTTCAATTTTTAGATCCCTCGTAAAATTTTAAACATATTTCTCAAACCTAGAAATAATGACAAAGTTTGAATTAAATACTTTTTTAAACACCGTGTATATGGCGCGCTCAATAGAAGCTGGGACATCCGCTATATATTTACTACTAATAATATTTATAATTTCTCAAAATATATACTTTCGGAAGTGTGTTCTGAAAAAGTATAAGATTATCATTAGGTACAAATATCAGTATAAATCCATCATTACGTAGTATGTTATTCGAATTTTCCGCATTATATTAATAGTGTGCTATTGTTCTAATGGTAACATTAACAATAACAGAAATGATTCAATAAGTTAAATATGAGACACCTCTGAATTAACTAAAATGTATTATTTTCTTATTATTTAGAGTGCGATAAAACTGTCATAGTTCATCGAGAATCGGGAGAATTTGGGTTTCGGATTCATGGATCAAAGCCAGTAGTGGTGTCAGCTATTGAACCTGGAACGCCTGCTGAGACCTCTGGCCTGGAAGTGGGTGACATTGTTTTGTCAGTAAACGGAGTTAGCGTACTTGATAAAAGTCATTCTGAGGTGGTGAAGATAGCCCATGCAGGTAGTGATACTTTAAAATTGGAGGTGAGTTAACCATTATATTTTATTATACAGGGTGTGCCCGTTTTTTCGTTCTTAACTTTGGGAGCGTGAAGAAATAATAGGATACTTTCCTATAACATTTCTCCCTATAGCGCTACGTTTTCGTGATACAGGGCGTTTAACTCTCAAAAAAATATGTTATTTTCTTTATTATCTACTAAACAAATAAATATTTTTTGTTGAAACTTGATATGCAGTAATCATAATAAAAGGTTAATATTTTGACGTGAATAACTTTGTTCCGGCTAGGGCCAGTGGCGTAAATATGGGATTTTGTTATGTTTTGAACCCCCTAAACTTCAACGCCAGTGGTGAAAAGTATTTTTTCAATACAAATATTAACAACTTATTTTAATTTTATGAATCATTCTTGCGATATTTAGTCTTTCTCTAATCAGGGTTATCTTAAGCATTACAAAAATTTTACGATTAAGCAGGCATTGCTTGTTTTTAAGTTTGTAACAATAGTATTGACAGATGTCATGTCAAATCAGTTTGTTTGCTGTGTCAGAGTTTGTTGAAGTGTTAGTGTTGGTGATGCATTTTGTTTATGGATTTTGTAAGAGTTCATCAAATTTTTTCGGAAAATGGTCTTGTGCTTAGGAGAGAACAAGGTAGGCACAATAATGTTGTAGTACGAAATAGAACTAGACGTGTTCCTCGATTATTCGAAGAAACAAGATCTATGAGTGTTCACAGAGCTGCTCGTATTCTTAATATACCTTGAGCTACAATTTGGAAAACTTTGCGTAAAGATCGTCAAAGAGCATACCATCTGCATCCCGTTTAAGCTTTACATCCAGAAGACCACGAACGGCGTTTAGAATTATTTTACCCATTTTACCCGACGGGGAGTAATTAAATTACATAATTTACATTTATGGGCTCATAAAATCCGCGTGGTATAAGACCTACAAACTTTCAAGCAGAAATCAGTGTAAATGTGTGGGTTGGAATTTTTAAAAATAGTATATTTGGACCTTACATTTTACCAGACAGACTTGACGCCGTTACGTTTCTACCATTTTTAGAAACTAATCATAATGATATGTGGGAGGAAGTACCACTTAATGAGAGAAGAAATGCATGGATATAATTGGATGGCTGCTTTGCACATTACGGACGTCAAGCGAATTTTGTAAAGAGTAGTTTTTTTCATAAATTTAATTTAAGTTGTTAATATTTGTATTGAAAAAATACTTTCGTTGAAGTTTCGTCTGGCTATAGCCGGAAAAAGTTATTCACGTCAAAATTTTAACCTTCTTATGATTACTGTATATCAAGTTTAAACAAAAAATATGTATTTGTTTAGTAGATAATAAAGAAAATAACATTTTTTTTTTGAGATTTGAACGCCCTGTATCACGAAAACGAAGCGCTATAGGGAAAAATGTTATAGAAAAGATTCCTATTATTTCTTCACGCTCTATCATTTCCCAAAGTTAAGAACGAAAAAACGGAGACACCCTGTATAGTTATTATATTTTTTCCAGACATTATTTATTTTCTACTTGATTACACTTTAATATGAGAATTTGAAACGTTTAAATGAAATAAATTCGTACACATAATTTTGTGTTCTATAAAAATAAAATTATAGAAAAAGACCAAGGCTGCTGTCATTGACAAGACTATTCCACAAACTGTTAGATTTCAAAATTCAAGGCAGTCTTTATGACAAAATTTGAGTACACTGCTAAACTACGTTATAATTTAAAAAATCTCTCCAAATTTTTGTGTGTTACCTGTAAAACTAAGAGCGCAATTTTTATTCTTAATTCTGCGAGCCAATCTATAAATCCGTCATGTAATTTGCTTTTCACTGATTATTAGAGCTTTGATCATTTACCAAGTTAAAAGTTTTGTGAGATTTCACAACAGCCAAAATTATTGCATTGTTCAGAATATTGTTTTAGAGAGTATTTTTTATTCTTTTTCACTCTTATAGTCGTAAGATTTTGATTTGGGTCTCAGTTTACGAGATATTACAACTTTTTTGGATATTTATTTATTTAAATACAAACCCAGCAGGTAAAAAACCAATTACAGGGTAGATACAGGCAGGGGGTATATATGTAGTACGCAGCTTGCAAACACATGGTGGCTTGGTTTTGGCGGGAAAGTTGAGTCGCGCTTTTTATCCTTATTCTGTGGTTACCGTTATAGCTAAGCCTCATACCTACTTCTGTTATATACCGCGCACTTTGTATCTATGACCTTGGTCCCGGCAAATGCTCCATAATAAAGCGCAACCTTCAGATTCAAACTGTAGTATTGTCTGTTTAGAAATAAAAGAGAGTAATACAAGCTTATTATGTAAATAAATGTAGTACTGGTGCTTATATTCAATATTTTTATATTATGTATTATCGGTATAGATGAGGTGTACTTTTAAAAAAACTTTGTGTGACTGGGTTGTACTAAATTGTAGCAGGTAGCTAAAATTTAATCCCCGACAATCCGTCTTTGTCTATGCCGCTTCAATTTCTCGATCCATTTCTCTTATAAGTAAACAATATAAAAACAGCATTTCAAAACATGAGGCTACTTTAAGCACTATAGAGGGTTTTTAGTAATTCAAATAAAATTATTCAATATTATTATCAAACTATTTATTTAAATTTAATGAATAGAATTTTATTCCACACAAAAATATATGTATTTTGAAAATTCAAATTATGGTGAGTAATAATGTTGTATAAATGTACAATAAAGAAAATAAAAAAGTAGGTATATTAAAATTCGTCCTCTGAATATTCTGATGAGTTATCTTCGTCTCCTAGATTGATAACGATAGGTTCCACAGTAACGTCAATTAAATTATCGAGTTTCCACATTTTTCCTCTTCTTTTTGTACATGATGTATACATCTTTGCCAGTTATCTGCAGTTACTCGTTCCAAGGAATTTTTTAACAAAATTTTCACGTCCCTTAATTTAAACGTCGTATTATTTCGCGCTACATCTCCTTTTACCTGCGCCCAGACTAATTCGATTGGGTTAAGTTCACAGTGATAAGGTGGTAACCGTAGTACCGTTATTTGGCGATTTGTTGCCATTTCATCGATAACATTTTTTTTCTGATCTTTATTAAGATTGACAAGTGTCAAAAGTTCCTTTTTCACCATATTTGTTTCAAAAGAAATGTTTTTCCGGATAACCATTGAATTATATCGGCTTTCCTCCAAGCAGTTGTAGGCGTCCGCTCGATCTGCCGTGAATGGTAACTGGTTACTATTTAAGTTAGTAAATACCTTTTTTTTCAGAAACGCTTCATTTTTTCATTGTGATTTTGTATTGTACTAAAGAGTTTTAACGCAACTGGTATTTCTCTAATTGATATAAATTTTTATTATTACGAAATTTAAAGCTATTGAAAATGGCGGCGTCAGTCTCTCGCATCAATGGATATGACCGGCCTCGTTGTCAAATCTACAATGTGTTATCATAAAATAAAGAATAGACTTAATAAAAAAAGATATATGTACATGTGTACAGATATATATATTATCATTAAAAATTAGTCTAATCAAGTCTTATTTAGTAATTTAGAAGAAATTATTTAAAAAAATGAAATAGTTTGAAATATGGCAATATGACTCAACGCATGTGTACCTAATCCTCGTCCGCTTAATTGCCCCCACCGTTTGGGACCAGTCTGGTTTACAAGTGAGCGGTATATAGCAGAAATATGTGAGCTAAGCCTAGTAACCATAGACTTATAACTAATATATATATATATATGCTAGTAACCAATGAACATATTTTATATTAATATCATTTCCATAGTCGTTTCCAAAAAGAAATTAAAATGAGTTAAAATTATTTCAAAAACATAAATTGAAATATTATTAATAACGGAATAATTGCTACGATATGTATAAATGACAGATATTTAATATCAAAGATTTCAATAAGTTATGCGGAAGATATGTTTTATTAGCTATTTTATTTCACCCAACTGGCCAAAATTCTTAAATAAAAATTGTAAAGATTCTTCACACGAGAATGAGATTAGCATGGTTCGCGATACATCTAGACCGCGACGGCATAGTGCGTTTCCTTCTTATACTTCTTTCAATACCTATCATTAATACCTAAAAAACTATAAAAAAAAAATGATAGCATGAAGGGAAAGTTAGAATGAAATAGCATTTGATTCGTATGGATTTTCACACTTTTGATATTGTAATTTAACAAACAATTGACCTGAATTTCTTTGTATGTCCTGATAATACATTTTTATTATTTATAAATATATTTTAGGTTGCCAGAACATGTTACGCATTAAACCTTCAGCAGGAAAATTATAATACATCAAGAGCTTTATATAGTGGATATTTGTGGAAACTGGGAGGATATGCGAGTGGAACAACGACTAATAAATGGATAAGAAGATGGTTTAGCTTAAAACAAAATAATTGCCTTTACTATTATAAGACTGATAGCGTAAGTAGTTACAATAAAAAATTTTTCAATGGGCGTTGTTAGGATATTGTCTGTAATTATGTAATTTTTATTTATCAAATTGGGCATTCCTGCCACTGAAAAATTAAAGAAATAACTCTGGTTGACACGGTCCATGTATACTTGGACCAAATACACTTGGATTCATGATTCATTTAAGTACTTTTGGACGAGCAAATCACATCTATGGTGAGTAGAATGGTGCCCAATTTACTTGGATCAAAGTTGAATTTGATGCGGTTTTAAAACTGCGTCGAAGATTAAAAAACAAAGAAACTCCAATGTCTTTCAAGTTTATTTAACAAAAACTGAAACAAAATTTAAATGCACCAAATAAATTACATAATACATATATATTTTTGTTACTTTTTTCTATTTCGGCGTAATAATTTTCCCTTTAACCAAAAAAAGTTTTTTTTTAATTCCTATATGAACAGAAAATATTTAAAATTAAAAGATTAATAAATAACTTGACTAAATACAGGGTGTCTGTGAAAGGTTGGGAAATCTCGGAGCTGGACATACTGGTGACCAAAAAAAGTCGATTGAGCCAAATATAAGGCATATTTGGTGTACATGGACCGTGTCAACCAGTTTTTACGCTCAATAGAATAGTCAAAGTACAATTAACTAGCTCAAATTGACTTTGAAATAAGGCTGCAACGTTTTACGGTTTAGCAGGTGGTGGTCAGGAGTTGATTTTAAAAAAATACTTTTACTTCACAAATCTTTCACACAAAGGAAGCAGGTTTGCTGTTATACTGTATACGTGGCTTGCTATTTTTTTCTTTTGTATGTTTATTTTATATAGATATCTACATATTCAACTAACAATTATAAAAATTTAAATAATGTCGTAAAGTACATGTATTATTTAGCAAGCAAGCGGTTCTCTCTTTACTAAATTAGGTACTATCTTTTCTGAATGATGGTTACTCAACATTATCCATTTTGACAAAGTTGAACGTAACGTATTATTCATTGTATAGCGCAAGAATTGCCGTAAATATTTATAAAAGAAATAATACCTTTATTTAAATTAATTTTATACAGAATGAACCTTAAATAAGTACAAATATTTTAACCAGCAGTATAGTTCACTGCGTGGAACACATAATTAGGTAACAGTTTTTTACAAAAAAGTCATATTTTAAATAAATTTCGTGATTTTTCAATCGAAAACTTGTTGACGACCGCTGATCCGACTCTGATACTAATATGTTTAAGAGTCACAATGAATGTGTATTTCACAGCGTTGCCAGTCTACACTAATGTCTTGGATTAGGCTTCAACAAAGTTAACTAGAATTTTTAGATATGTCAAAGAATGATTAAAATATGTTTATTTATGAAAATATTAATGGCCAACTCATCCCCTTTGCCATTCCTATACTTCACCAATAAATTGAAAATATAAACCAGATTTTCTACACACATCATAGTTATCTAGAATTTGGTCATTATCCATTTTTATTGCTCTCCAACTGATTTATGACAACACATACTATTGTTATCACTATAACTGATTATCACTGTTTAACAAATATGTTTATAATATGTCAACCTTTTCACTGTTTGTTTGACTAATGCGCCATATTTCACTTAATCAGACTGTATTTCACCAAAAATATTAATTAAATACTCATGACACTTGACCACTGCCCGTGAAAATAAAACGATCTAAATACGTTTTATACGTTAGTGCTGCTACTCTTAAAACAGATTTATCAAGTATTGCATTACTTAAAGAAACCATTAGCTTAGTTCGGTATCTCATATTAACTTTCAATTTACGTGTATTGAAAGTATCAAATCCCTTTCCACAAATATTACATGTTTTGCTTCCACTTGTACCTTGCGTTTGCCACAGCTTATTCCTTTGCCCTGGGCCAGTGCACCAGTATCAACGTAACCTCTTCGTCGACCTCGCTGACTCTGACTATCAATCCCAGAGGATAGAGCTGGTGCCGGACATTTCGCATACTGCTGACAACCTACCTGTTACCTGCGCCTACGACAGCAGCTTCTTTTTTGCATGCGATTGACACTGCTTTTAAATATTTTTGCCTTCTCTTGATATTGAATGTATACAAAAAGCTGGTTATTTTGTTATTAGGATAATTAGGAAAATTTTTGGAATCATTGAACAAAGTAACTTCCTAAATACTTTAACTGGTATTATCAAACTTGCGGAAATTCATTGTTTAACCGTTTATGGTAAGGTCAGTTAAGAAGTTACAGTTTAGGTTAATATTATTGCATAGGATACTGCCTACCGAATTTTACTTTACTTATTGCTAAAATTAAGTATTTTTAAATTAGAATCAACCGCAAAAATTGAATTTACGTTTAAAAATGATTTATCTTACAGACAATATGGCAATCTTCCCTTCAGTAAATCATATGGTTTATTAGATTACGTCAGTGGTCTATATGGTCAGCGAACCTCAAAATATGGATTTTTTTTTAATTAATATCTTTGTAAATATTTGAAATTTTTAAAAATGACTCAATTGACGCATCTCCATGACGAACTACACCTGCAGTTAAAATATTTGTACTTATTTAAGGTTCAGCCTGTATATCTATTTAAATTAATTGTATGCATAATGTTTGTAATATGTTTCATTTACTATTCTTTATGTAGGACAAACAGCCTGTGGGGGTTGTTATGCTGTTTGATCAACAATTGCAGAAACTGGAAGATGAAGGTGGATCTAAACCTAATCGCTTTGTAATTCAACGACCAGATACCGTACCTTTGCACTTGGCTGCTGATAATAGTACTGCTCAAGAGAGATGGATAGAAGTAATAAGCAGGGCTATAGTTGACTCCCAAAAAGTAGACGATTATTTGAATGAAACCAGAAATAATTTAGCCATACCACCTAGTGCTATTTGTCAACCCGATTGTTTTGGATATTTAGTTAAGTTGGGAACACAGTGGAAGTCTTGGAATAGACGATATTGCGTTCTTAAAGATGCTTGTCTTTATTTTTATCAAGATGCGAATGCTAAAAGCGCTTTTGGTAAGTAACTATTATTACAACCTTTTCGGAATGAATTTAAATAGGAATGCGAAACAAATGCAGTTTTTTCTACAATAGAGCATAAAATGCTACTTCTTACGCTGTTGATAGCACATAAAAAATATGTTTTCCATTATTACGTACTATCATCTAGTCTATGGTACTATACTACTATACATAACATTTAGCTGAAATTAAATAACAACACATGTACAGAAACATTGAACAGAAACCTTAATCAAGTTTATAAAATGAACTTATTTTTACAATTCGTATAGATTGAAATATGTATTGACGCTGTCATGCATGAGATGGCAAACATCAAAGATGTGGTTGGATATACTTTACGTCGGTTTATCGACTACAACAAAATTTTGGGGAATAATAAAAAATATATACTTGTATCTTGAAAAAGAACAAGATTTTAGTAGAGATCGATGTTCTTTAAGTTTTTTCATATTTACTTTTTTTTGTTAAAACTGTCATAACAATACCAAAAATGAGATGTATTCTTGATTTGATTTCTATTATATTTAAAATTATGATAAAATCAATAATTTGAATATTGTCAGGTATCAGTTCACTAGTCCGTCTCTTTGACAAGTTCCCGCAATGCCCAGCATCCTTTAGTTGTATTACATTCTGTTTGGGAATTATCATTAAAATTAGATAATATTCTCCAAAGCGACGTGCTAAATATTAATTACATGTACAAGAACGAAAAACGAGTGGCAAAGAAGAACTCACCTGAAGTATTCTGTGGGAGTGTGGGCCGGCCGGCCTGGTTTTCATAAATTGTATCTCCCAGGATCCCCAAATGGAGTTCTGAATTTGAACTTAACACTAATTTGACGATGCACTAATTAATTTCAGCGGAATTTTATGCGATGCGTTGATTGTTCTATACTATCTGCCCGCGCGAGCTGTTCTTGCTTCCTTTTTTGAGTTTTTCTTTTTTACCACAAAAACGCGCAATGATAAAATTTTAATTTGCGTACATTTATACTTATACTTAGGCAGCTTAGAATACTGAAACATACCGCCCCCAAAAAAAGGCGTAAGCGTTTTTTTTTCAATCATGAGAAGGGGGTAACGGACATAGTTTGACAACGGGTCGTTTGAAGAGTCCATTTTTAGTGCGCACAGTAGCGACTCGAATGACATCATCAGCGCCGGCGAATACTTCAACGATACGACCAAGAGGCCATTCTGTAGGAGGCATCTGTTCATTTTTCAGCAAGACCAAATCACCTGGTTGAGAAGAGGGAGTATCGGAAGAAGTCCATTTAGACTTTTGGGACAGAGTATGTAAGTACTCCTTCTGCCAGCGTGATGAAAAGTCCTGCTGAATGCGCTGAAGCAGTTGCCAGCGAGATAAGCGGCCTACTGGTATATCTGACAGCTTTTGTTCAGGTAGGCAAGAGAGCGGTGGAAGGTTTAAAAAATGTGCGGGAGTCAAAGCCAAGAGATCGTGCGGGTCATTACTTAGTGGCGTAAGCGGTCGAGAGTTCAGTAATGCTTCTATTTGTATTAGTACTGTATTTAATTCCTCATAGGTCAAAATCTGTTGCCCTACGATGCGTGTTAGATGAGATTTTACCGATTTAATCCCGGCTTCCCATATACCCCCAAAGTGTGGTGCATGGGGCGGATTGAAATGCCATTGCAAAGCTTCGGTAGCAGCTGCGGAATGCATTAATGTAGCGAGCTCTTTTTGAGCTTTTACAAAATTTGTACCACAATCACTGTAAATGTGACTGGGGCGTCCACGACGGGCAATAAAGCGACGTAACGCTGCTAAAAATGCGTCTGCTGTTAAATCCGAGGCTAATTCTAAATGTAATGCCTTCGTGCTCATACAGACAAAAAGACATAAATACGATTTGTATGATTTTGCACCTCTCACTCTATTCATAGTAGTAAGGAAGGGACCACCGTAATCAACTCCCACATGTGAAAATGCTTTTAATTCTGAAATTCTAAATTTCGGCAAGTCACCCATGATAGGTTGATAAGATCGGGGATTTTGTCGCCAGCAAGTTTGACACTTAGAGATGACCGTCCTAACTGCTCTTCGTGATGACAAAATCCAGAAGGTTTGTGCTAACAAAAATTGAACTGTCTGACAACCAGCATGAAGATATTTTAGGTGACACCATTCTATCAGAAGAGTAGTAAGACGCCCACTGCGAGGAAGTAAAAGTGGATGTTTACGGTCATCTGACAACGAAGAATGTCTCAATCGGCCTCCGACCCTAAGTAGTCCGGAATCATCGCAGAAAACTCCTAGTTTTCGTAAAGGTTTAGATATTTTAAGCCCTTTATGAAAGCGATCAATTTGTACTGAGAAGTTACAATATTGCGTATGCTTAACTAATGCTAACAATGCTTTATTAAGCTCACGTTGCGTCAAATATGAAAGGTTTTTAGAATTAGAATTTTTACAGTTATTAACAAATCTAAGAGCGTAAGCCAAAATTCTTTGAATTTTCGCAAAGGAAGAAACGCGTTGAAGAAGAGAATCTAGCAAATGTTCTTCGGTTACTACATGTAAAGAAACTTTCCTAGCCTCAGTGAGAGCATCGGGAGAAAACTGCGCCGAATCGAAAGGTAAGGTCCAGGAGATAGGCTCCTTCAAAAAAGCGGGACCTGTCCACCATTGTTTATTGTTTATGAACTCGGAAGGAAACTGTCCACGAGTAGCAATATCTGCAGGATTTTCAGAGGACTGCACATATCTCCATTGAGTGGAATCGATTTTTTCCTGAATATAGCTTACTCGGTTGCTCACAAATGTTTGCCAACGATGGGGAGACGATTGAATCCAAGATAACACGATAGTGGAATCAGTCCAAACATAAGTCCCATTAAAGTTAATTTTGCCTTGATAAATCCGATGTATTGATGCGACTAAGTTTGATAACATTACTGCTCCACAGAGCTCTAAGCGTGGTATGGAAATACGACATAATGGAGCAACTCAAGCTTTTGAGCAAATAAAGCAAACTTTAACTACGCCAACTCAGTCAAAATTTGGCATTTAGAACAATTTTCACCTACAGAAGTTACATGATAAGAAAAGTCGTCAGAAGATGGTCGCCAATACATTCCTAAAATTTTTAAACCATTTCCTTCATCCCAATAATGAGAATCATTCGCCAAAAAGGAAGTGGGAAAGTCATCGAGTAACCTCGGCTCATTACTCGCCCATTTTCGCAATTGAAAACCTCCACGAGCAAGAAGACCAATCAATTCAGACTTCATGTGTTTTGCGTTTTCTAATGAAGAACTACCAGTTACTATATCATCTATATAAATATCGGAATGCAATATGGATGCAGCATTAGGGAAAGCGGCACCTTCGTCTTCAGTTAACTTTAAAAGTGTTCGTATGGCCAAATAGGGAGCGGAAGATATACCATATGTTACAGTTTTCAAGCGATAATCTTTGACAGGTTCCTCTGGAGAAAATCTCCAGACTATGCGTTGGTAATCTCTATGTCAAGTATTAACCCATATCTGCCTGTACATTTGTTTTATGTCCGCGGTAAATACAAATTTGTGAAGTCGAAATTTAAGTAGAACATGTACAATATCTGTTTGCAATTTAGGTCCGATATAAAGAGTGTCATTAAGCGTCGGTCCCGATCGTAATTTTACAGATGCGTTGAATACTACGCGTAACTTGGTAGAAAGAGAATCTGGTTTAAGCACAAAAGAATGCGGTAAATAAAAACTATTATCACAAATATTTGAAAGTGGGGCAGCCTCCATGTGACCCAATTCCAGATATTCTTGCATAAAGGATGCATATTGTTTATATAAAGAGGGATTTTTTGTTAATCGTCTTTCAAGCGAGTACAAAAGTTGAAGTGCCAAAGAACGAGAATTTTCAAAATGCGGTTCAGTTTCACGAAAAGGTAAACTTACAATATAGCGTCCCTCTTTGTCGCGAGTTGTTGTATTTAAATAAAACTGTTCACATGTACTATCATTTTTTGAGACTGCGTGGACGTTAGGTATATTTTCTAACTCCCAAAAATGTTTGCGTTTTAAAATGTGTCCCAATGATTCATGATCAGTATTGCAAAGAAATGAATTGATTTGTTGCGAGAGATTCATTTTTACTTTACCTATTAGAACGTAACCAAAAATTGTATTTAAACAGAAAGCTTGTTCTAAGTTTCCTTTGACGTAACCATCTACTAAAATCTGCGGATAAATATCAGCACCTAAGAGAATATCTATTTTTCCCGGTACATGAAAAGTAGGATCAGCTAAATTTAAATTTGTAATATGTGGATAAGTATGTTCTCGAATTTTTACAGCCGGTATAGCGTCACAAGTTTTTGGTAGAATAACTGCTACTATGTCTAAAAGCGGCCCAGACTTCCCAACTGGTCGACAAGCAGTATTAACAGTACCTGAATTTAATAATGTTTGCATAGATCCTAAACCATGAACTGATAATGACAGATTAGAGCGAGGCAAACCTAATTTATTACTACATTCTTGCGAAATAAATGTAGTTTGTGATCCCGAATCAAGCAGAGCCCGACAAACGTGAAAATTTCCCCACTTATCGATAAGTTCAATAAGTGCCGTTGATAATAAAACTCGCGTATTACGAGTAGCTATTCCGGTGAAAGACTGCGCAACTGTAACAGGCGGCATCAATGTAGAATTTTTACTACCAGTTGCGTTAGAAGATGAAGGTTCCACTTGTAATGAATCACCCTGTGAATAGCGTTTTGACATAAGTCCATCTTGTGATATATTATAAGATGAGCCACCCTGTACAGAGTCATCCTGTACAGTGGAAGTCATATTTGTATGCGTTTTCTCGAAATGTAATAGCGAGTGATGGCGTTTGTTACACATTCTGCAAGTCGATTTTGACCTACAAGCATGAGAATCGTGCATGGAACTTAAACAATTAGTACATAATCGTTTAGTTCTAACAAAATTATATCTCTCATTCACAGATCTCTTGGCAAATTCAGGGCACTTGTATAACTGATGTGACTTATTGCACAATAAACAATTAAATGCAGATTCGGAATTTGTCAGAAAAACTGAACTATTAAAGCGATTGGGTTTTTCAGATCTCTTGCATTTTTCGGGGGAATTTATAAGAGCTAAATTTTCCATCGCATGACCACGTCGTTCAATAAATTCAATTAGAGAAGCGTAAGTAGGAATATCATTCCCTTTTAGAGACAATTCAAAAGCAGTTGCTGTTTCATTATCTAATTTTTCTAACATCTTATTCACTATAATGAAATCCCACTGTGCCACAGGTAAGTTTATATTTTTTAAAGCGTTCAAATTTTCATTGAAAACGTCTAAAATTCTTTGAAGAGAGGATGTATCATGAGAAGTAAGTTTTTTAAAATTTTCAATTTCGCGCCAATGAGAATTAGCTAATACACGTTTATTAGTGTAGCGAGACACTAATTTATTATAAATTATAGGATAGATATCTCCTGTGAGCGGTAGCGTTTTTGCTAAAGTTAGCGGGGGACCGGACAAGCACGATAACAAATAATTAAATTTTTCTATATTACCCAAATTTTTATTGTTATGTACTGAAGACTCAAATATATCTTTAAAAGTAGTAAAATTGCGTAATTCGCCCTTAAAATGCAACAGATCTAGCTTAGGTAGCTTGACATTTGACTTTTCAGACATGTTATAAGGTTTTGCGTCATCACTTTCAAAAATATCTACATAAATAGCTTTAATTGCGTAATATTCTTGATAGAATGCATCTCTAACATTTTGTTCAACTGCAATATCTGCACCCTCAACACTTGATAAAAGTGATATTAAATTGGACTGATTTTCCTTAAATTCCGAATTTATTTCTGAAATATCTTCGCATCTAACTTTAAATAATCTCCTTGAAGCTATATTGTCAATAGCTGTCTGAGCAATATTATGTAACTGATGCAACTGATCCATTGCCTCCTGACGTAAAGCTTTAAATTTTTTAATATTTTTTTCCATAATTGTGAAATAACTAGTGAACAATAAATAGCGGTTCAAATAATGTATCTAATGTACAACTAAAAATGGTTTGAATTTAAGAGAGATACCCACGCCTACAAATGGCGGACAGCAGTTTTAAATAGAAAAGTCTAGTAATATATAAGTAATATAAGTATATGAGTATAAGAAATAATTTACTGAGATTTTATTATGTGAATTGTGACTGAAACTACGAAATTAATAAAAAATAATTAATTTAATAATTTACTAACTTGCCAATACAAATAAAAAGCATAATTGTACGCATGTAGCTAATAAGTATAAATGTTATTAATAATCCGGCTCGAAGTCTGACCAAAAATATGTTTGGGAATTATCATTAAAATTAGATAATATTCTCCAAAGCGACGTGCTAAATATTAATTACATGTACAAGAACGAAAAGCGAGTAGCAAAGAAGAACTCACCTGAAGTATTCTGTGAGAGTGTGGGCCGGCCGGCCTGGTTTTCATAAATTGGATCTCCCAGGATCCCCAAATGGAGTTCTGAATTTGAACTTAACACTAATTTGACGATGCACTAATTAATTTCAGCGGAATTTTATGCGATGCGTTGATTGTTCTATACTATCTGCCCGCGCGAGCTGTTCTTGCTTCCTTTTTTGAGTTTTTCTTTTTTACCACAAAAACGCGCAATGATAAAATTTTAATTTGCGTACATTTATACTTATACTTAGGCAGCTTAGAATACTGATGTGAAAGAAAACAAATAATACTTAATTACTAATTATATTAAACTTACTACTATTACCAAACACATTCTAATAAAATTAATTATTAATAAAAAAGAACTCTAGTGTCCAATTTTTCTCTAAAAAATTATGTAGATCTTATTTGCTCCTATTCTAGATTTATAAGATTTTTTATCTACTATTAATTTATATATTAATTATTCAACTGCTTTTGAGCAATTAATAGTATCAATAAACAAATAGCGTAAGTTTTTATAGTGAGTTATTATAACTCACGCTGGACTTGAGTTATAATAACTACAATGATAATTCGGTATGTAAATAGTGTACGCAGTAAATTCTTGGAAATTTTTAAGCCAATAAATACGTTCCATTGGTGTAAAATGGAAAGAATTTTTAACAAGTAGAAAGGAATGAATAATTAAAAAATTTTAAAATTATTAAATTGCCAACGCCTCTCAGAAGACGGAACTGTCAATTATTATCATTGAGGGGACTAATGTCATTTGATATTTTAACAAAATAATTTTGACGTTTTCAAATCAATTTTCTTTCTCGATACTTGTATCTTAGTATTTATTGTTGTAGTCGTAGATAAAGTATAGTATTCAACTTGCGGTAATGGTCATAACTCACTTGATGAATTACGTGACTTCATCTACGTGAGTTATGACCTGCATTACCGCTCGTTAAATAATATACTATTGCACCCGCCACTAAAAAAAGTAAACTGTGCAATCCTTCGAATGCCAACAACTTTTCAGATTGTTAACATCACCTTTAACATAAACGACTGTTGAAATTTTCTTTTTCGTCGACTTTGCGTAAACATAGGCCAACAGTATAGCGTTTGAATAATTATTAACTTTATTGTCCGAAGATTTTACACTAATTCAGTGAATTTTCGTTTCTATTGATTCCATTTAACTCATTACCATCCAAGTTATTTCAGCCCAGTCTAACACTAAGTAATTTATATGTTCTTAACGCATTTTAAAGTCCATGTTGATAATTTATCTACCATTTGTCATAACCTACATTTTTGCTTTGCGATATTTAACTTATTCAAATTATAGAGGTGGAAGGTAATTATGTTAAAAAAAACTAGGAATCTGCATACAGAGTATCCGGAAATGATGAGCAAACAATTCAGAGGATAATTCTAGACCGAAAATAAATGCTACCTCTTTCTATAACATTTTTTCCAAAACTTAAAATTACTCTCTGTCAAAACTAATTCTCCACAAACTTGTTTCTAAGGCAACTAAGCGCTTGTTTCCAAAGCATCATATGTTTAATGTAGAAAATAAATTAAAATGATTTCGTATTCATCACATGCAAGCAGCGTTATTTTTGCGTTTTTCTCGAATAAACGGTTAGATTTATCGAAACACATAAAGTATACCTTTTTTAAGTCAAAAGGTTAGGAGGTCAAAAGTCGCATAAAGTGTAGCGCAAAAAAGTTGGAACCATTCAAACCAAAATAAAGGCTCGTATGTGGTGCCCTCTACAAAATGCGAAAAAACGGTAGGCAAATTTCTAATCCTTATCCTGAAAACCCCCCATATACGAAATTTCGTCAAGATATTATGAGTGTGGCAAAAGGTAATGCAAAGAAACTGCAAATAAAATTTAACTTTAATACCCTGTAACTCCGTTAATAATCAGTTTTGGAAAAAATATTATAGAAAGAGGTATCATTTATTTTCGGTCTAGAATTATCCCCTGAATTTTTTGCTCATCATTTCCGGACACCCTGTATTTACGTATAATAATTTCAAAATAGTCCTTATTAAATGGTGTATCCAAGAGCAAACCTATTTCATCAACGTTAGAGCTGGACAATGCTTCTAAGAAGGTATCTGAATCAGTGGCTTCACAATCAGACATCTATAATATTAAAAAAATTATGTTCAACATATTAGGTTAAAATAATCGGTATCTTTAATGCTTCATATTTTTATTTGTTACTTTATATATTATTAGTGTGGGTATGAAATACAGTCAGTATTACTAACACAGCACCAGAAAAAAGTAGTCTGTCCGACAGACTAGACATATACAGAGTGATTCAGAACTTATCTAATCTAAAATTCTGAGTGTACAGGGGGCTCTTGCAAATACAATTTTATAAAAATCAAAAAGGACAGTTAGCAAATGATTCGTTCACTGTAAAACCTGACAAGGCGGCATTCTGCGACCGTAAAAAAATGGAAAGAAATGCTCAAGGAAATAAATAAATAACATTTTATAACGCCGATTTTATACAGTAAATTTAATTGCTTTTGCCGTTATTGTTATTAATTATTAGTAGATTTAACTTGCGGTTTTAATTAATAAAATAGTTTGACATAACTGATGTTACAATATTTTGGGCCCCCCTTACCTAGTTTCTGCAAACTAACACAACTGTTTCTGCTTCTTGCCCGTTTTGAACTCATAAGTTATTGACAGCAACTATGATACGTTTCCGTAGATCATCAATAATATGTATCCACTTCGGTGTGATACACTTTATTTTTTAAATATCCCCACAAAAAGAGTCCAAATGTTTTAAAGTCAGGAAATCGTGGCGGCCATGGTACCGGTCCTCCTCGTCCAATCCCTTGGTGTTAATGGTTGGACATGCTGTACCTACATGGTACGGATATAATTGCGGCTTGTGTATGATACGCCACACTGCTGCAATAGATCGTGAAAGTCCTGGATCTCCATCTCTTCTACAAATTGGTTTCAAATTTCCCTCGCGTTTCACTACATTTGCACTAACTGCACACCACAGTAAAAGTAGTTGTATTTGGTACATGTTTACCGGCAAATTGTTCTGCTAAAGCATTTTCACAGCGCAATAAATTAAAACGATATCCATCAACTCCAAGTTGCTACTATACACGTAAACCATTTTTGACACTTGAAAAACTAATGTAAACAGTGGCGTCACAAAATCTTTAGTGTATACAAAAAGTAATCAAATTTCAATATTAGGAATCGCCTATCTAGGGACTACAGTGACCCAGCGATGTAAAGGTTGAAAATACTACAACTTCAATAATGTTTTAGTCGGAAACTATAAGGATTTTACAAATATATTTTTTTTGATATTGACTCCATTTTTTATGACACATCTATTCCCAAATTCTTTTAGATTAGTTCTCAATTACCCTGTATATAACCCTATCCAAGGCCAAATCGAAAGATTGATATGCAAGTGGAACAGACCATCGTAGGTACACATATTTTTGGGATCGTTAAATCCGAATTAGGGCTCGTTTTACCCCATCAGATCTGCTTGAAGGACATGATATTTATAGGTCGCTAGATTTAAATCCGCAGTTCATTTGACTCCATCGGGTTAGATTCAAGGTCAAATAGAAAGGTGTGTAAATAGACGTTTATGTTTTTGAGGTTTCTGAATCCGCGAAAATTCTCGCGAATTTCGCAGATTTTGATTTAAATTATTAATGGCGGGAAAGTGTCAACTTTTCGAGAATTTCGCAAAACAGGAATATTAACACTGTTTTAGTCATTATATGGGGCTAATGTGTCTTGAGTTGGGTTGCAGGGGACAAGATTCTATAGGCATACCACTTAAGAAAAGTTCAACGAACACAAAATGACTGAAAATAAATTGACGTTGAGTGGACCTAGCACCTTAATAATTTATTTTAAAAAATTCATAACCTCATCCATGTCATTATCAGTATTGTAGAATGCTGTTTTTTTTAGACAGCGATGGCTCGCCATCATATACTTAATCTACCTGATGCGCATTTGCCCTACAGATTACTATAACGTTCACACATTAACACAATATACATTACTATATACATATATATTACAGGTCATTAACTGTCTCACTAGCATTGCCATCACTGCTGTCGTCTCTAACAGTTGTAACGAACTGATCAACTAATACATCAACTGTCGTGTCGAGATCCCACGTGCGTTCTTGCACTTTCCGAACATGCATTTTCTCCATGCTTTTGCAGTAACTAAATTAATTCTAGGTATCGTATTTTTTTATGCTACTACATCCCACTTAATGGGAATCAGTTCAAAGTGGCAAGCTGTGGCCATGTATTGAACTTTTTATCTTTCTGTGATTTAGAGTAATTCAGATTTAAGCTTTGTTCGATTTTTACCAGAATGTATCTTCCGCTGTTGTCCGCTGATATTGGCAACTTCTCTAATCGTCAGATATGATAACGTACATTATCCATTACAACTACAACACCACGCTCCATATGTGCCAAAACAGATTCAAATCATTTTTGAAATACTTTGCTATCCAATTCTCCTGTTCCTGTTCCTGTTCCTGTTCTAAATATCCTGTTGTACTTTCAATGTACGTTTTTATTCTGCACCATCATTTTCCAAAATGTAACTTTATTTTCGAAAATCATTCAAGAAATATCTGCCTTTTGCTTTGGTTATTGCAATCGTGCCACACTTTTGTCACCGTATGGTTTTTATTTACATATTTCGATCGTGTAATATATTCTTCGATTCAGATTTCGGCCTTCTAATATTTGTCTAATATAATTTATTTGTTTTACTATTTCGTCTTTTTCTGTCAGCATACTCTTTCGATTTCGTTTTATAAAACGGAAATTCATGTCACGCATAAAATTCGCAAAGGCATCCTTCCAGATATTCTAGGTAAAGTTTCATTCTATGAGATAGCAAGCTGATGTTTTAAGTACCTAAGAAAAATATAAATAAAAGAAAATCCATTTTTTAATTAAATGTACTCTAAGAATATTCAACTATACTTAAAATGTTAAAATAGTACATACTATAAGGGAGAGAAATGCGTTATTTTGGCAGAGGTGCAATTTGAAGCCCGAGGACTACAATGCACCGAGGACAAACACGGTCTCATTAACTTAAAAACACATATTTTGTCATTATGAAGTAAGTAGCACCAGAATTATTGTATTCGGATTTGAGCATTTATCTAGTAGACGTTGAGTTATTGTCATAACTACAAAATAAACAAACAAAAAGAATTGTCAAATTAAGGTGCTAGTTTGGTTTAGTTTAAAGTTTTTTTAGTGCACAATGAATAATTGTGAGTCGGAAGAGATTGTGGAGGCTGCAAATATTGCAATAAGCAATTTGCTGCCTACGAAGTCAAGATCTTTATACGACATAGCCTACAATCGGTTCAAAAAGTGGTGCGCCGAGAAAAATATTCAAGTATACAGCGAGAATGTTTTGTTGGCATACTTCAGTGAAAATGTAAAGAATTACAAGTCTTCCACATTATGGGCGCAATATTCTATGGTTAAGTCATGCTTGATAATTTACGACAACATAGATATAAGCAAATTCCCCAAGTTGATCGCATTTTTGAAAAGAACCGGTGACGGATATCAAGCAAAAAAATCGAAAATATTGACAAAGGGTGAAATCGACCGTTTTCTATCAAGTGCAGATGACAAAGAATTCTTAATGATTAAGGTAAGATTACTTTTGTTGTTAGGTATTTCAATTATTAAGTATTTTGATTTTTTATAGGTTGGATTAATTCTGGGGATTGCTGGAGCTTGACGAACTGATGAACTAGTCAATTTAACTGTAGATGATATTGAGGATGTAGGCTCTTCCTTGATTATAAAAATTCCAAACACTAAGACAAAGATTCCACGAACCTTGCTCGTTACCGATGTGGGAAATATGCTTGAATTGTTTCGAAAATACTTGTCCCTTCGTCCTCCCCACGTCAAGCATAAGCCCCTTTTTTGTACTACAAAGCAGGAAAATGTAGTTTGCAGCCAGCAAGAATACCATGGGAATTCCGAGTGTAGTAGCTTCGTATTTAAAATTACCTGATGCTGATGTTATACTGGTCACTGCTTACGAAGATCTTCAGCAACATTACTGGCAGATGCTGATGTGGATATCACGACAATAAAGCATCATGCTGGTTGGAAATCAACGACAGTCGCTGAGGGTTATGTCGAGAACTCCATTGAAAATAAGACCAACATTTCTAATCAGGTTTTAGTAGGTACCACTACTAGCGCAATCACAAAAACTGTAAATGTAGGCGAAAGTAATATTCCTTCTAATATTAATTTTGAAAATTGTAACATTTAATTTAAATGTCAATAAATAATTTCAATGTTATCTTTTTTTTGCATGAAAAACGTTCTCCATAATGTAAACTCCCTTGGGAGCATTATACTCCCTTGGGAATAATCGACTACTTCTGTTTTAATTTTGATGTCATACAAACTGATTTCTACTCCCGACCGTGGAAAAACGGTTTTTTTACATTCGTTTATTTCAATTATTAGGTATATATTAAATTGTTTATGTAAATCAATTGTATTGTTCTCTCATTTTTCTGAAAAGCATTTCATCCGTCGATTTTCCAACTCATGGATAAAGATATAGAGGGTGATTCAAATTTGCTTTCCCATTCTTTTTGATAATATGAGCTTCAGTAAAAGAATAATAACTGAATTTTTATTTTAGGAGTGGCCTGCCTACATGGATATAGAGTACAACAATCCGTGTCTGGAAATAAAAAACATGCTTTTGAAGTTATACCACCAGATGCCAATAAAAAATATTATTACTTTCATACGGAGTCTGAAGCAGACAGAAAAAGGTTAGTTAAGAATTTTGAATGCCGGTACTATTACAAAGGTCTTTTCTGCTATTTGGCAAAGGAAAAACAAACAGAGGGACAAATTATATATTGTTGTTTGTATACTTATGACCCATAACTGAGTTTACAAAATATAAAGTTGCATAGAAAAAAAACACCCAAAATATTAAGTTTAGGGGTGGATAATTATATTTAGACTATTTATTTATTATTTCTAAATTACTGAATAGTTGGCAATAAAACGGTTTTCAAATGTCTGTTGACGAAGGATTTATGTTCATTTCGTTCTTTTTCATTGCAACTACTGTCTTCAACAACTCTTAAAGATATACATAAATATAAACACTAACTAGATGATATAATCTCTACATGGCATTATACAGGGTGCCTCGCATAAGAACCGACACAGAGTAGGTACATGTAGGAGTGTCAAAAATATTGTAATTTAACCAAACTTACCGATATACAAAAGCTGCAGCCCAGATGATTTATTAACCCCTTAAATTTCGAAAAAGAAAATATCTATGCACACTTTATCGTATAAGAAACTCGTAGTTGAAAGCATATTAGTGGCAATATTTTTTTTTGCTATTTCCACTTTGTTGGACACTGAACTTTCAACATAGCCTTCAGCAACAGTAGTTGGATTTCCAATAACCATGGTGCTTAATATTAGTTATATTTGCTCCAGTGTTAGCTAATAACGTAGCCAATGAACGCCGAAAATAATGCCCAGTATATTCCTTTGGGTTTGGTAATTTAAAATTTTGCTATTTTGTACGGAATCTGACCCAACGTATTTTTCCCAACCACTTGCTTGGAGTATTTATTATTGTTATAATACACAAGAAAACGTCGATGCTTAGTACCGGTTGACGAAGAGGCACATATCTTCTGTACATATCCAAATATATTATTGACTTACTTTCATTATCAGTTATCCTAAATATGCACTGTATTTTAGTCTTGGATTTTTTATAGTTACTAGCAGTGTTATCTAAATTTTGAATATCATCTACTGTTATGTTACATAACTGTTCTCTACGACAAGCTCCACATATGTCAAAAATCAGTATTACCTAATTAAAAAAAATAATGTAGGTACATTTTATTTTACATTTGTAGATAACAACTTACCTTGATCAATAAAAATATTTAATCGGGGGCATCTCTCATAGATGTATCAATTTCCTCTCCAGCCAGTATTCTTAACGGTTCGTAACCACCATTTGTTCTTTTTAAAAATGTTATTAATGTTTAATATTTGCTAACGTAGATGTTCTGATGGTAAGTGCCGTTGTCTTTAACATGGAATAATAGGAGCACAAAGAGGACAGCTTACAGCTTACAGTTGTCACATTTTTCCAAAAAATTTCGGAGGTGTACTCGGAATGTTTTCTACTATAACTATTGAAATCCATATTTTACCAATTATATATGAAATATATAAAAATGTCATTTTGCTAGAGGTTTTTTGCGTACTGAATAGGGTGTATATGTAAACCGCATTTGTTGATATTATTGCTAGACATCCGTCGCAACTGCCAATTCAGGTCCAACCATAATTACTTGATTTTAATTATCGGTGCACTTATTTTCACAAATATAAGTGTTCTAAATAGCAACTGTGTATAAAGTTTTATATAAATCTCGTGCGTCATAATGCGTTTAATACCCTAAGCGTGTATTATTTTTACGCGGATCTTAAACATTTACTTAACGCCCTTGATACAGGGTGTTTTTAAATGAAGTAGCAAAAATGAGACCACGCTTTGTTGAAAAATGGTTTCATCAAACCTCGTTGATCTTGAAATTTTGCACGTCTACATAATTTACCATTCTTAACAACTTTTTTAAGTAACATTTTGCTGTATTTTAGCAGAAATTAATGTTAATGCAGTTTTCCTAGAAAATCCATATTTTTTTTAATTTAACAATTTTAAAAAAATGGGTCAAGTTTTGTTTAAGGGAAATCAGCTATGAAAAAACAAACAAATAAGAAATAGCATTCAGAGGCCTCTCTGAACACAGAGACATTAAAATTTTCCCGCGGAAATGCGTCATTTCCATTATAAAGGAAATTTTGTAGACTTTAGAAAAAGGGCAATCAGTTACATAAAAAATATTTTTTGTTGTGAATTATAGACAATTTTCTTAACACAAAAAGGCCAAAATTTTCCCGCGGAAATGCGTCATTTTCATTACCTATATGGAAAAAATGTAGAAAAGCGGAAAAATGTGACCAATTTTTATTTTTGAATTCTAAACGTATTTCTGAACACAAAAATCCAAATTTGGTAAATGAAAATGTAAAAGAGGAAGTGTAGTTGAAGGTCCCTGGGTATTTAGAATGATGTGCCGATAACTCAGAAGACTTAAGAATGGTAATTTGTCCCGAAAATAAAAGATATGCAGGCACGTTAATTCTCCTTTTGGAACAACATGTAGAGAAAGGGTCTATTATCAATTCGGATGTAATCTCTGTGGAAAGCGTATGAGAGATTCACTAAATACGGCATTAGACTATTAACCATAGTGTTATATTCGTTGCTGAAGACAGTACTCATATCCAACGGATCGAGTCGTCGTAGTCGGCTGCAAAAAATTCAAAAAGGTATTTTCCACTGGATGAATTTGCAGACCGACTCTGTGAATACTTGTTGAGACGCCATTGTAAGAAAAACAGTCTAGATCCGATGGATGAACTCATGGAGATTGTTCAAATAAATAGTTTCAACATAAAAATCATTATCCGCCATAATATTGCCACAAAAGATACCTTAACTTTTAAATACATACAGAATTCTTCAGAATTCGCGCGCGTGGATTTCGAAACGTCGACAATGCTACAAATCCACTTACTTTTTATAACTTGAATAGCATTGGTTTATTCACAAAACTCAAAAAACATGAATACTAATACTAATTAACCGTCGATTATTCACAAAACCCTAAAAAACATGAATATGTAAAGGATTTCTCTCAATATTTTCCTTTAAAAAAATTTCCGCAAATAAAATTATATATGATTAAAGCGCAAATTAGTAGTCAAATCAAATTATGTAATTATCATTTCTATAACAGATTTCCCTTATTCTAAAGTCGAAGGAAAATGGAAATTTTTCGTAAATTTTTACATTTTTACATCAAGTCAAAGCCGCAATTTTATTAATTTTGTATTTCTAGAGCAGCATGTAATATAAAGACATTTAAAAAAAAATGTTTGAGGCAATTTTCAGTTAAAATATAATATAAGAAAAATTCGAGTTTTCCGGAAAACGAAACATTTCCGCGAAAAAAGAAAATTGGTTATATACTAGTAATCTTGTGTAGAACCTTCCTATAGAAAATTTCTTTTGTAACTGATTTCCCTGAACGAAAGTTGGGCCAAAAAAATAATTAAATTATGCGGAGGATAATACTATTATTTTTAAATTCATGGGACGAGTCACCCCTAATTAACATCTTGTAGTGCTTCAGATAACTACCAAATTTAGTTATTCTACGATAGTGTCGCTTGCCCACTTTGGTGGCATCCCTACATGCATCTGCTCTGTGGTGGTTCTTATTCTGGACACCCTATAAATATATGTTTGTTCATTTTACAATTATTAAATTGTTGTTAATTTGCAGGTGGCTAGCAGCTCTGGAGTATTCGATAGATAGATGGTTAAAAATTCAGTAAATAGTTGTGAAAACCCTATAGTAATTTTATAATATTTTTTTATACAAATATTATTTAATAATACCAAATAAATTATTGTAGCATAAAGGAGGCGCATGTTTTTTCCTCTGTATCCAAAGCTCAAACTAATTTGATTCTGTCTCATTCATTTAACATTTCAGATATGAATTGTGCACTGCCAGTATATGTTATTAATAAAAATATATTTAAAAATACGCTTGTTGTTGATTTTGCTATATCAGTATGATTTGGTGAAATAATTAGATTTTTTATAGTAATCCTACGACAGATGTTAAGATATTTTAATGCGAATCTTGTGATTCTGTCCAAACATTTGCAAAATATTCTGCTGTTCTGCTGTATTCTGCTTTTCTGCTGTTTTGTTTAACAATAATAAAATGTTTGCTGCTAAAATTTACCAGTTTCTTTAGGAAGAATCATAGTCAATAAATTTTTTCAAGAAAAATATCAAAAATATTTTAATATTGTAGTATACCTCTTTTTTGCAAGAGTCGGGCAAAACCAAAAACCCTAAACTGAGGAGGTTGTCTATATACAAACTCATGAGTGACGTCATTGGTATGATAATCGAAAATATCAGATATTGTTTGCTAACAAATTTCGGTTGAATTGTTTTGAAAAGTATCTCGTGTTATTATTTTGGTATTTTGACGTAATGTTTGCTGTTTTCGTATCTGTTACCGTTAGTTGTACAAGTATGTCGTGTTCTAATTCTGGGGACACAATTTACAGTCTCTAAAAGATATGTACGAAACTCTAGTACAAATGTCTGATGCTAAAATATGAGGATCTAGCCCAATTTACCTTAGTCCAATAGTTTCCGAAATACAGGGTGTGAAAGTTATTATTTTTTAAACTTTTTTGTAAATATTTATCTTAATAATAGCATGTTTCGCACGAAATTTGGTGCTTATGGGTTTTTCAGGATGGGAAATGTGATTACAGTTTCGGTGCACATTGCAGAGGGCGATACCAGCGACACTTTGCCTCAGCAGTTTGTGCTAGTGCTTTTTACTTGCTGCTTCTAAAACCCAAAATGGCGAATCTATTAGTTTCCACAGCTTCCAAAATAATCCTTAGTTAAGAAAGCAGCGGAATGGAAGGTGCCATAAAAAATATATTTTTTACCAAATAACCAAAGAATTTGCAGTAAGCATTTTCTTAATAATATATTATTTAACGAGCTGATAGCTGTAAAGGTTACATTACTAGCCGTAGGTGAATACTGTAAATCGTCGAAGTGAATTTCAGCCATTATATGCTAGTAGAATACTATACTTTGTTCTCGACTATTAACAGTATTTCAACAAGCAAGTAATACTTTAATTAGTAAACTTATAGTGGTATAGTGGGTAGGGTTTGGCTTTCACACAGGAGGTTCAATTTCTCCAAATACGCGGAGAAGAAAGAATGTATTATTTTAATCGAAATGACGTTTGTCGTAGATCATTGCGTGGAAAAAATAAACCTAAAAACAATATTTAAAAATTTAGTCTGGCCGCCACAGCATGACCTCTGACGTCAGACGCAGTTCACGTGTATATCTAAATACAGCAGTGTGCTTTAATTCATATCTGTATACAATTTCCATGCTTTCGGACAATATGTTTAGAAGAGTTAATTTGACATTTTTGATAATATATATTGTGTTAAACCCAAGTAGCACAACTGTATCTTGAACACATCTAGAAGATAAAATCATAGAAATTATGCTAAAGCTTTGAGATATTTAGAAGAGTTCCTCACGATGGGCAAATCTCTTTTTCCTCGTTTCTCATACGTCTTATAGAATTCAAAAATAGATATCGAATTTTATATTCCATAAAGTATTGTCTAATAGATTTCCAGTATAAATTTACAAATAACCGGTTCATACTTATAGTTATCTTCTGGTAATCTGTATTTATACTCTACGCGAGTTGTATTTTAGAGTTCATAGAAATATATTAGTGTCTTTTACATCAGAATAAATATCCTCTAGCAATCTGTTTCTGAGGTATGTTAGAATTATAGGTATATTTGACGTTTATCTCGAAATCTATAAGCAATCTGTGTTTGTCTATAGTGAACTTTTAGTAAAGTACTAAGGTATACTAAAGGAAGTTTTAATTACAAACGTTGGCAGATGTCTTAGCTAAGTTAATTTCAAAGTCTGATGCGTTTTTGTTTAAAAGTTGCAGGCCCGGTTGTACATCACAGCCGGATTCACGAAACGGGCGTAGCGTTAGTCGGACTAACCAGCTTTGCGCCCGTGTAAAGCGCGTTAGTTGGTCTAACCCACAGTATATAGTATACTGTGGTCTAACCAGCCTTGCGCCCATTCACGAAACATGCGTTGCTAGGTAGGCTGTTTATTTACGTCCATATTAGCGGCAAAAGTTAGACCCAGTATTGTACCTATCTAAAAATCGCGTAACTTCTGTCTCTAGTTCCTTGCGTTTCCCATTGTATATGTAGTATTTATATTGAAAAACAGTACTTTTCAGTGCTACGGATTAGTTAACATATCATAAAGTAAGTATTATACATAGTAGTGAATAGGAGTATACCTTTTATTTAAATTGGTGCAACAGATGCGTAAATTTTTCGCGTAACCTCCGCTAGTCTGACTAACGTTACGCCTTGTTGATGAATCCGTATGTCAGAGTTTAAACTTCGCTTAGCTTTAAACTGTCATTAAACCATGAAATTAAAATTTTTCGCGTTGTTTAATAACAGTTTATTTTATAAGGGGAGTTTAATGTATAGCTTTATAAAGCCATGAAATTCTAGCCCTTAGCTTGAGTTTAACAATTATTATTATAAGTCAGGTTAAAGTGTCAAATTCTTTGTCAAACAAAATGAAAAATCTAGAAGAAATTTTAACAGATGATGAAGATTTCTTGCAATTAGTAAATATAGTTCGACGTCAGAGAAAATCATTTTTTGAAGTGGAATTATGATGAGTTTGTGTCAAAAGCTGCCGTTAGATTTTTAATAAATCAAGTAGAACATATTAGATCACCAACTAAGAGGTAATAAATAAATATATATGTATGTAAATCTGTAGGGTTTTATATAACTCAGGTAGCTATATTCAGTACATTTCTAATGTTATTAATAAACTAAAAGAATAAAGAGTATTTTATTTTGTATTATTTCTTTTTTAACATTTTTGATCTTTCTATATTTAAAATTTCTAGTCTAATGTTATGTTCTGCTGTCTCCATTTTCTTTCGACTCTCTGATTCAGTTTTCATTATATTTAATTCTAACTCATGTTTTTCTAGAAGACACTTCATTTTCATTTCATGTTCAGCATGAAGAAATTTTGCTTTTGATTCTTCCGTAGCTGCCTTTACCTCAGTCCACTGATTTATTTTGCAATTAATAGCAGTTTCCGAGGATAAATCACGTCCTAAAAAAATAAATACTTATATGTATATAAACATCGAGCTAGAAATTTACGGATCTCTTTCTATTTTCTTTGTTTTCCATCTATTGAAAATAATGTGTAGTGCATACAGTTTATGGTTTAGAATGACTTACCTATTAATTCAAAGTATTGGGGTAAGTATTGATAGCAGAAAAAGTATATATGCGTATTCAAACCACATTCAAACTAATCAAACTGAAGTTTGTGTGTCAGTGTGTCATCTGCATGTCATCTTCAAAACATAACACCAATTTCCACATTTCGAAGCGCAACACAATAAAATCGATTAATCAAATTGGCTAAATCGCCTGGGCATGTACTACCAACTTAAAATTAATTTTCAAAATATTGGCCTAGTAAAACTATGGATTTCATTCATTTGTACAACGCAGATAAAACTAAGCGAACACTTAACCAAAGTGACGGTTTAGTTAAGTTGTCGCTTAACTCAAAGTTGTACAACTGGGCCACAAGCATTTTAATAATATGGCATATATTCCAGGCGAGCGAAAAGTTTGTAGTCCGAGCCGAAGGCGAGGACTACGGTTCGCGAGTGTGGAATATGCCATTCTAAACGTGTTTTGGACTATACTTTCTCCAACAAGATTTTAGAAATCATATAAAAAAGTTGCTTGTTTGTACATATTCCATCACAGTATGTTAGAATAACATTGTAACACAGTGTGATAGAATGTCTTTCTAACATAGTATGCTGGAATGACATAGAGTAACTAACTGTGTTAAAACACAGTGTGATAGAATGTCATGCTAACACAGTATGCTGGAATGGCATGTATTACAATCTAATTTTCAGTTGTGGAACGTATACTTTCTAAAATCGTGTTGGAGAAAATATAATTTTAAAGTAGTCTGATAAATAAGAATGGTAGTTGATATAACAATAATTATTATTTGTATCATTTTGCAGTTATCCGGACAAGAAATGATCTAAATATCATTCGTTTAGTGACGGAATCTTTAGTTCATTGGTGTGAGGCTTGCATTCAAGCCGACGGTGGAAATTTTGAACAATTTTTATAGTTTAAGATTTATTAATTTAAAGGTTAACTAATGTTTAAACTTTAACGAGATATGTTTATTAAGATATTGTCTTCATGTTTTGTCTTTAAAATTACGTACCAGTATACTAAGTAAATGTTCACCTGTTTGATATGATGGTGTTCTAAGATAGATTAAAAGAACAGGGTGTGATTTAGATTCAATTTAATTATGTATGGGATATTCTTCAGAGATTGGTAAATCGAAATCTTTACTCAACGAAATAGGTCCGAGCTGTGGATCAAACGTAGGTTCGTGTTATAATGTAGTTTAATTCTGATGCAGTGGTAGAAGGAACATCTATAGAAAAACCAAATCAGTAAAAAAAATTGTTATTACTAATTATCGGAACAACATTTAACACTAATTTGTGTAAAACTTGCAAAAGTTGTAAAATTACAAGTCACTGTAAGTGTTAAAGTGAAATTTGTTTGTCATTTCGTTGCACAATATGTCAAATTCCGTCAACTGTTGAATACGTAAATTAAAATGAAATATTATAACCTTTAAATTAGTATTTTGCATAAAAATTTCCGTTACAATAATTAGCAATCACCGTCACTAGGAAATTTAAAAGTATGCACTTTTTGGCCACCTTTGTAGTTCCCTCGACATCGAGGTACACAACACACGTACGATATTTTTAGTTTTTAATCGACAAACGAAATCTTAAGACATAACCAGAGAAATAGAGGAGAGGGAGAACGCGCTTCGACGAGTGCGCATCCACATTTCACTAGGACGCTACGGGCGCTGCCATTTTGAATTCATGTACGTCACACTTTTAAGACTGTCGTCTCTCGTGTTCCCCGGAAGAGTCGCCCTCGCTGTCCGTTGACAGTCCAGGCTCCCCAAGCGAGGACGACTGCAAGAACGGATTAGGTTTAGGTTTGGAGCTACGAGGCCGCGGTGTGGGCCTAATCTCGGTTTCCCAATCGATGAGGTCCTCCTCGTCGAGATTTACGCGGTTAGGGGCTTCGCGGCCACCTTCGTAACGCCGCATGTTAAAAGTCACCTTACTTTCGAATTCTTTAGTCAATGGGCGGTGTCGCCGTCCTAGGAATGCGCGCGGGAGCGGAGTTCGCTATAAACACCCGTGACAGCTTTAGAAGTCGTCCGATCAACGGCAGACACGTTCTCAGCCCCTCGAAGGCTTCAGGCGGTTTTTGCACCTCACTTTCGATTTCGCCAATGGCGCGACCGCGAAGTAGGTTCTAGCGGCGCTCTGGCATTCAGTCTATGAACGCGCACTCGCGGCGGTCTCGCAGGCCAATCAGGCGACGATCGACGCGTCTTAGATAGGGTCTATCTCCCCGAGCAGTTTTCACTCCACTTTCGAATCCAGCGGTGGCGCGACCGCGATGCCGGCTCGAACGGCGCTCCTACACTCAACCGGTGGAAACACACTTGCGACGGTCTCGCAGGCAGCGAGGGCGACGCTCGACGCGGTGCCACGTAGGAATTGGTCGCCGGGCCGATTCCTTTCCAGCCCAAGTTCGTCTAGAACTTAGTTGTAACAGGCTGAAGGCCTCTAACTGTCAGTAGGTGGATTTAAGAGAAAAAACACAGAAACGAGGTTTCACTACGGAAGGCACTCTGCCGGCTCGAACTATCCGCGCTCTTACTCCGCTCTCGAGTTCTCGATGGTCCTTTATTTTATATGAAATGGTCAACCCTCAGTAGCCAATCAGAATTGGGCTCCTCAGGGTTGGCTCCGCCTTCTGGATATACACCAGGGGCGACAAGACAAAATATTTACAGACAACGGTCGGACGGGAGACTGAACGCTTCGTATTTCGAGCAGAGAAATAGAGGAGGGGAGATATTTATACGAGGGGGATTGATAATGTTATTTTACCAGGTCGTTCAAAAATTTCTATTTAGAAACATATTAAATTTGAACATATTAAAGTATGAACAAATATGTACTTTTGAAATTTTCAGATACATATTAATTTTCATAATGGCGTTATTATGGGTGATTATCGGAGATAAGCAGAGAAATAGAAGAGGGTAGAACGAGCTTCGACGAGTGCCCATCCACATTTTACTAGGACGCTACGGGCGCTGCTATTTTGAAAGCCATGTACGTCACACTTTTACCACAGCTTAAATTACGTCAAGTTCCGGTTCCATGTTGTTGGAGTTGGCGACTAGCGAGTAGTGTAAATTTGTGTTATAGTTTTATATTTTGTGGATTTTAGCGCGGCAGCAGGTGTTTTTTTATTCAGTTATACTTATATATTTTTAATAATAGTGTTAGTTTAGTTAATTATTAGTTTTTTAATAATAGTAGTTAGTGTTAGTATCGTTTTTATTGGACTGTAAATATGTCTTGTGCTGTGAAAGGTTGCACAAATCTTGTGTAATATAACTTTTCATGCATATATATTATGAAAATTAATCTGTAACTGAAAATTTCAAAAGTAGATATTTGTTCATATTTCATTTCAAATTTAACGTGTTTCTAAATAGAAATTTTTGAACAACCTGGTAAAATAACATTATCTATCCCCCTCGTATATATGAATTCAAAATGGCAGCCTCCTGTATTACTAAGTTCGCGCATCTTGACGCTCATTCTCCCCTCCTCTATTTCTCTGGACATAACACTACCGCAGTAGAGGAAGACCAGTAGAAACACTCGGGCCAAAATAATAAGTCGCGCATAGAAGCTCGCGCATCCATTTCAAGCTGCAGAAGTGCAGAGACCTCAGTTTACATCCAACTCTGGGAATGCGAACATCGGTTATACAGAGCCGTGTTAAAGCAATATTTTGAGTCTGATCGAGGAACCACTCGCTGCGCAGCAGTTAGATGTTTAAATATATCATCTATAAATAGTAATTTAAGTTTCTTTAAATTTCCTAAAGACATAAATAAGTAATCTATGATATACTGTACAAACCATAAATGATATTTTATTCTTATTGCCTTACCTATTAACTTATTTCTTAAGTATAACATTGGAATATAAATACTTCTCATGAAAGTGAAGTTTAAAATATACATATTTATATTTTTCACAAATACAAATTTTTATTTTAAATCAAAGTTCTGTGCAAAGGCTTCTAATAGAGAAGATTTATTAAAAAAGCTGCTTAGGATTAGTAATAGCTCATACAAACTATCTCAAATACATTTTTAAAATAATATGTTTTCTAACGATTTACGCAATAGATTACGCAAAGAGGCCGTTCCAACGTTTCCTGCACAAGACGGCTCATCTTCAAATTATGTAGATGATCATATTTCTTGTAGTCACTATAATGAGAGTAAGTCTCAAAACAAAATAATAAAAAATATTTTTTTTCTAAATTTACATTTTACTCCAATTTAACAATTTTCAAAGTTAAGTAAACATAATTTTTCTCTTCTGAAAAATACTTGTCTTCTGGTTTACGTAGATCATTTAAGACAAAAAAAAATCATAATAAATTATTTGTCCACTAAACTTCAAACGTCAAATTTTAAATTTTAAAAAATCCCAAAAAATGTAATTATCACTAATAACAAAAAAAGTTAGTAAATAAATAAAAATATTATGTAGTGCAATAATATATATATTTTTTAAAGAGTCCAAAGAAGTAAATCGAATTTTCACACTGTATGTTAGTGGTAGTAAATGATAGTATATAATACATGTTGGATTACCCCTTTATAACTGTATAATGAATTATTATATAATGTGTATAGATATAACGCAAACTTTCATGTGGAATAACTACTTTCACGCGCAAATAAAAAATTCTTATTCCGGTTCTGATCACCGATTCTGTAAATTCCCTCGGATGCGCTATCGCACTCACATTTCGAGGTCACCGCAGAAAACTGAAGGCAGTTCAAAGTGCCGACAACGGAGTGAAACTGCTGGTCTACCTATGCTGTGACACTACTAAATGCTTTACCAACATTATTAACCGCGTATTTCACCGAAACTAATGTTCTATTAAAAAGGAATCAAATCGACCAGCAACCAGGCACGCAGGCCCCAGATCTTCTATCTCGGTGGTAACGATGTCATACTGCGTTGTTCGAAAGTATAGAAAGCGTATGCAGATAATGCGTATACACGTGCGAACGACGTCTGACGTCACAGATCTACGCTGTGGCGGCGATCATGACCGGACTAAATTTTTAAATACCGTTTTTAAGCTTATTTTTCCACGAAATCGTCTAGAACAAACGCCATTTCGATTAAAATAATACATTCCTTCTTCTGCACGTATTTGAAAAAAATCAATTTCCTCATTCTCCAGTTATTTTAATCGTTTTGGATTGTTCGCTATTAAAACCAAGGTTTCGTTTTCTACAGACGATTGAACTGCAAGCATCTGACAAGATAGTCCAATAATGATGCAAATACGGAGATTAGAGCTGTAGCAAACCGTATATATTCATTACTGAGTAACAGGTATTTGATAAGATACAACATATCAAATCGTTACTTCCGCGAAAACATCGTTACTCCGGTTACTCGCATCACGTCCAATGATCTGTGACTCGCATTTCGTATCACCACGCAAAGACTCGAGACGTGTGATGTCACACAACGGAAGTTCAAATGTGCTTGATCCGCTCAATACTCGATGTACGATTTGGTACACATGCATACGATCAAGTATCGAGTCGTATTTCGCACTTTTCATTACCAACGTAGATTACGCTTGTTCGTATGTTTTTAGTTGATACTATAGCTAGTATACAATTTCAATTAAGAGATGTACGATTGTATGCGCATAGAGCCGCATTTCGCATTCCATTCTTTTCGTTGATGCACTTCTACGTTCGTTATTTGAAATTCTACGTTATACGATTTGTTCTTTAAATAAAAATACTGTTTCTTTATTTATCTATATTGTTTTGTGCTTTTTTCTATTCAATTAAATTTTAGTCGTAGATCATTATGGAACTACTCATATACAGTGCTTTCGAAAAGTAACGAATAAATTCATTATTTTTGAAACTGAGAAGTTTTCAAAATAATCCCCTGGCACGTCGATTTTGTTTTTAAAAAAGACCCTTTCTGACATACGACTCACATTTGTGACATCATCGCTGTTCGAGATATAACGTCATCGACAATTTTTTTAAATAACAACCCCCAATTTTGACCATACCATTTGAAAGAGCGTATCATTCTACATACGCATCGTCAAAAATCATGGTTGCCTGACAGTAGCCTTAGCGACCGAGAATGTTTTTTATTGCTGTCAGATAAAAACTTGAAATCGTACTTTATTAAATCGTTTTGTTTTTGTTTTTTGAGTTATTTCTTTAGTTCTTATCTTTTGTTTGGCAGAAGCAGTGCATTTGAAGTGTTTATTGAGTAGTAACTTTGTCATTTTATAAAAAAAAAAAAATGGTTAAATTAACTGAACGAAAACGAATTGATATTCTTTGCATGATCGGATTTGGGGACAGGATGCGCACCCAAAAAGAAGTAGTTGAATTGTTCAATGAAACATCCTGATGGACATCCCATTAGCCAAAGCATAGTAAGAAATATTGAGTCTAAATACCGTAACTTTGGATATGTTCATGATCTTCCTAAATCTGGTCGACCGTCAAAATCAGTAGATGATAAGCTTAATGTTTTGTTGGCAATACAAGAAAATCATCACTCAACAGCCAAACCAAATGGTTTCTGATTTGAATATGGCAGCGTCCACAGTTCACAAAATTATGAAAAAAGCAAAGTATCATCCTTATAAAGTATGCCTTGTTCATGAGCTATCTGAAGACGACTTTGATCGGCGAAATCCATTCTGCGAGCAAATGCAAGAGCATTCCAATAATGATAATAATTTCGTAAAAAACGTAATTTTTTCTGACGAGGCTACGTTTGTTTTGAACGGCCATATCAATAGGTAAAACTGCCGTTATTTTGCTACCGAGAATCCCCGATGGATGATGGAGTATCACACTCAAAGTCTCCAGAAAGTAAATGTGTGGTGCGGCATAGTCGACGGAAGAATTCTGGGTCCCTATTTCTTTGACGCCAACCTAACTGGAGCAAGATATTTGGATTTTCTTCGAAAAGAGCTCATTCCTAAACTAATAACTTTATATCCAGATATAGAGGGACATGATCTTCCAAGAAATGACATTTTCTTTCAACAAGATGGTGCACCTCCCCATTACGCAACACCTGTCCGTGCTTATTTAGATGAACGATGAGCTCCCGAATTGTTGGATAGAAAGAAGGGGGCCGATTGAGTGGCCAGCCAGATCGCCTGATTTGACACCCCTAGATTATTTCTTGTGGGGATACTTAAAAAGCAAAGTATACATTGCTAGACTGGTTAATTTAGAAGATATAAAAGCAAGAATTCGTCACGAAATATATCACATACCTCCTGAAGTTATTGATAATGTCCAAAAAGAATTTATTAATCGTGTTGGCTACTGTGAAGCAGCCAACGGTGTACAATTTGAACATTTAATTTAGTCGATTTTTTACATAATCAATATCATTTTCAGTATTGTGAAAATTAAAATTTAATATCTTCAAACTTTATTTTCTTGAAATTTTTGTTATGTAACACCATAATTTTACATGAATCTTTCATGGTCAAAATTTTAAAAAAACACGTCACAAATATGGGTCGTATGTCAAAAAGTGCCTTTTTTAAAAACAAAATCGACGTGCTAGGAGATTTTTTCGAAAACCTCTCAATTTCAAAAATAATGAATTTATTCGTTACTTTTCGAAAGCACAGTATACGATATGTACTTAACAATAACCAATATGTGAAGTATACAGAATGACACAATTAATTTTAATTTATTGTCTACATATGTATTTAATACACAGAGGCGTCAATTACTCAAACCAGTATTTATGTCTCTAATTTATTATGCTATATACATTTATATACAGGGTGACACATTGGGGCACCACAACTAGTATGTTTTACCAGAACAAGAGGCATACAAGGCGGCGTTGGGCACCACATATAGATGAAATTTAAGCACAAATTAATGGAGTAACTCCACAATATACTAGTATTACGAAAGCTAGATTTCGTAATAGTATTTTTTTTTTCTTTCTTTTGGTAGGCTATTCCTCCTCATTTCAGTCCGATGGGAGTAACGATAAACTGCCACCGATAGAAAAAATGGTTGCACAGGTTCATACCGAAAATAGCTTGGATGTAACTCTTTTCCTGGGTGTCAACCCTACTCAACTGAAATCTGTAGGAATTAGTCTAAATGATGAAATTGTCGTTAGATGGACATCATATCTAACCCAGGGATTGACGGTAGATGCTAGGAAAAGTCTTAACGACAAGTATCCTATCTATCTGTTAAGCTTTACATCCACCGAAAATGAACAAGGAACTAAAGTCGGTAATGCCAGAATCGGTTATGGTATCAGAAAAGTTTCTAGGAACAGAACAAACTCTCCCAGAAAAGAAGGTCGTATTATCAGACGAGTTAACTCAAAAACTGCGCAAATGTTTGCTATTGCGCATCATGCGATAATGAAACGAAGAACAAATATTATTCCATTTATGAATCTTGACTGCAAGGCAGCATCTTTACAATCACTTATCGATGATTTTTTGTTCGGTTTCCTTTTTGTGGAAAAAGTAAAATCTCATCAAACATTAAGAAGAGAGAAAGGAGGAAGGGAACTTCAGGCGCAGTTACAACAGAAACAAAATCAAGGAGGGAGGAAAGGAGACGGAGAACAAGGGGAAATTCAATTACTCCAGACATTCAACCGAGGAGGCAGAACAGGAGAAATTAAATCAGGTACACAGTTCTAAATATGCAGGAAGCCTAAAATATTTCATTAAAAAATGGTAGAAGATTACAAACAACAGGGTAGTCTTAAGTTCAACTATATAAACCTCATGCACTATCCGAATATCCATAATATGAATAAAAAATAAAATCCTTACTGCAAAAAGGTGCAATAACAAAATGTAAGCACCAACGGGGAGAATTTCTTTACAAAAAATTGCTACTTATCTAAGCTTGATTTAAAGGTTTCTTTTGCCTATTAATAATGCCTATAGGAAGTATTTCAGATTTGAATTTAAAACAAATATTTATGAGTTTACATGTTTACCCTTTGGACTCAATATTGCTCCCCTCATCTTCACAAAATTAATGAAACCTGTACTTATAGACACAACATTTGACAAATGTAAAACTGCTGTTGAAGAAGCAAAACATATGCTGATATCACTGGGTTTTTTGATAAATTTTGAAAAGAGCAGTATTGTTCCATCTCAAGAGTTAAAATATTTAGGGTTTATATTCAACACCTGCAAATTAACAGTTAGTATACCTAAAGAGAAAATTAACAAAATCGTGGCAGAAATAAAATCTTTTTCTAAAAAAGAAAGGTGTAAAATTCGTTCCTTAATAGGGAAGGTAGTTGCGACAGGTCCTGCTGATTATTATAGTTGGCTTCATATAAAACATTTGAAATTGAGAAACTAAAAGCTTTGAGACTTAGCAGAAATTTCAATTAAACTATGTATAATATCTAAAGCATTAGACGGCGAATTCAGTTGGTGGTTAATGAACATAAAGAATTCTACAAAAGTAATAAAACAGGGATCATATGTTTTTGAAATATTTTCTGTTGCGTGAACTACTGGTTGGGGTGGTTTTTGTGAAGGTGAGGAAGCCACAGGTTTCTGGAATCTACAGGAAGGGAAAAATCATATTAACTGGCTTGAAATTTGTGCAGCATTTTATTTATTGAAATCGTTTGCAAAGTCATTACATAATTTTTATATTTTGCTACGCATAGACAATGTTACGGCTGTGGCCTGTATAAATAAGATGGGTAGTACTAGGTTTCATAATTTAAATAATATAACAAGGAAATTATGCCTATGGTGTGAAAGGCGAAATATCATTGTTCACGCATCTTACATACGCTCAACGCTCAACGGAAAACATGAATGCAGATAGACTTTAAAGAATTACATCGGAAGATACAGAATATGAATTAAATCCAATAGCATTTAGAAAAATTATTAAAAAGTTTTGGATACCTGAAGAGACTTATTTGCTACAACAAGCAATACAAAATGTAAACTCTTTGCTTTATGGGGACCAGATCTGTAGCTACAGATGCTTTTACTATTAATTGGAATAAATGTTATTTCTACGCCTTTCCACTATTTGCAATAGTTTCCAGAGTTCTAGAGAAAATAATATCAGATGGAGCGACAGAAATTTTAGTAATTCCAAATTGGGTACCCAATCCTGGTACTCTGGTTTCTGTAAACTGTTAATCGAAGAACCACTGATATTTTCTCCTAATAAATACTTACTATTATCTCATTTCAGGGAGTGTCACCCTTTACTCCGAAACCTTTCCCTGATGGCAGGGTGCTTATCGGACAGGCTTTCGCGAGGGGAATACCAAAAGAAGTCGTTCCTGCTATGATATTATCTCTCAGAACGAACTATAGAACAGTACACTTATAGTTTTAAGAAATGGTGGGATTTTTGTGTTGATACTAAAATTGATCCATTAACGTACAGCATAAACCATATACTAAAATTTTTATTGAATATGTTAAATGATAAAATGTCATATTCATCCTTAAACACCTAACGGTCTGTTCTTTCCCCAATCTTCAATTTTAATTTTTAACACTCAGGAGGAAAAAATAATTAAACGATTTCTAAAAGAAGCATATAATGTAAACCCCTCTGCACCAAAATATTCATATACTTGGAATTTATCCCCGGTATTAAACATATACAAATATTTCACTAAAAAGTCTTACGCTAAAACTAGTAACTCTATTGGCGTTAACCACAGCGCATAGGGTACAGACTTTATCAAAAATTACTCTGGAAAATATTATAGAATATGACAATAGAATAGAAATTAAGATGTCGGATAGAATAAAAACATCGGGCCCAAACAGTAAGCCACCATTTATAATATTACCATTTTTTAGAGAGAAACCTGAATTGTGTATTTCAGCTACAATTATTCACTACATACATAGAACGAAATCCTGTAGAAAGAATATAAATACACTCATACTGACGCATAAATGTCCAATTAAACTCGCTCACACCATCAGTCGCTGGATAAAAGATATTTTGATGCATAGTGGTATCGATACAAACATCTTCACAGGTCATTAAACACATGGCAGGATGGTCACAGTCGTCAGTCGTATCAAAGTTTACAGAATAAATATATAAGTTGTTTCACTCTCGAACACGCCCCGTCCTACCAATTCTGCTCTCCTCATCAGTCTCGGTGACCATTCAGTACCCAGGATCTTGCACGGTGACCTACGCTAGAACTGTAACGTGTTGAGTGCGATCGATATAGTGTGAGACAAAAAACCTTGAATATCTGTAAGTGTTTATTTTATTTTTCTTCTAAAAATGCCCGTGATATATTGTAGTATAGTTGTTCCTCAAGACGTGGTTTTTCCTTTTTCTATTGTTCAAGGTATGTATTTTATATTTCATCAACTAATATAAAGAAATAGATCACGATATAAAATTTTATGCGGTGCGCAGTAGCGCAAAATCCTGACGGTATATTTTTTTGTGCCCATTAGCTTTTTTGTTCAGGATGTTGAGAACAACCTTTTCCACCAAAAATTAGACCTCCCGCCTGAAGCCACTTTTCCATAGAAAAAGTGCGGGGTCCTTTATCTACTCGACAGTTATCGAATGGATTGCGCCAAATGTTGAGGAACCGGCCATTTTAATTGTTTTATAGTATTTATATTTACTACATTATAAATATTTTATTTATACAATAAGCAGCCTTACATCACACTTTTGGAATATCCCTCGTATATAAATATTTTCCAATTGGAAACAAACTACTTTTTTAAGTCCCTCGTACTTGGCCATTTGTTATGACAGTATTTACGTGCGGCGGTACGGCTTTGATCTCAAAACATTAAAGTGCCGACAGAGAGTGGTATAACTTATATTTATTCAGTAAACTTTGGTTGTATTTAATACATTTTATAACAGACCATTGTGCCCAGAACCTGGTGCGTTCATACAGGCAGTAATCGAGTTATTATTAATTAAAGGTACCAATATTGTAAATATTTAATTTAATACTGTTAAAAACTATGTTTGACTATGATGAAATAAATTAAATATATTTTTTGTACTCGCAATCACAGCACTTTTATACATTCTCTAAACATATATCATAATACCAAAGGAGGACGGAAATGTGAAGAATAATTGAAAGATTGGTCGATTTACCTTAAGGAAGATCATTCTCAATTATTCGAACATTGTAGTCCTTCTTTGGTAGCAACCAGCCCTCCTCTAAGAACAAGCCCTTAAAAATGCCACCTCGATCCCCAAATTATGTTGAATAATTGAGATTGATCTTCCTTAAGGTAAGTCGACCAATCTTTCAATTGTACATAAATAAAATAGTTACACATACATATATACAGATAGAGAAAATATTTAACCGATCATGGGGAGATTCTATTACATACATTTCAAATGCAAGGGATATTGGTGGGAAGATGACGCACGGCAGGGCGAGCTTAGTCAGTACTCCCCTACTCTCCTACGCCCACGGCCGACCGCCAAACGAATAGTGTGCTATACGAATACTGGTTTAGTCCGCCAAAATAGGGGAGGACACGTCAAGCTTGGACGGCGAGCAGTGGAAGGGATTATTCTTAGCATTTCATATGATCGGTTAAACATTTTCCCTATCTGTATAAACACACACAGATACCTACATATTACAAAGTTAGAAATGAAAGATATAAAAATATGGAGAAAAAATAAATAAATAAAATTACCTAAACAGAATATATTCGCTTAATATGATCCATAGAACAGACAAATATATCAAGCGAATTCTCTATGTTTGTATAATGCGTGATCATTTGATACAATGGGGATGCAATCATAGAATTTGTCCGTGCTTGGGGCAACTTAAAAACAGCACTGTTCTATGAATTAAAAAATGGTATTTTAAAAGCGATCTGACACAAAAGTTCTTCTGACTTAATGCTATGCAGAATTTTGTGTAAATGAATAATTGAAGAGGTTAATCTTCTTGAAGAGAGACTGCAAAGTTTAGTACGCTGCAGCAAAATGTCATTTGCTATTCCTCTGGGAACATATTCACCATCGATTAAGTAAAGCGCAGATTTTATTTCTGATAGTTATTATGAATAGGTAACCAAACAATAGCTGCATACTCGAGCTTGGAACATACAAATGAGCAATACAGCAATTTAAGGGTTTCCATGTTTTTAAAATTCTTAGAACTGCGAAGAACAAATCCCAGGCTTTTATAAGCAGATTTGATAGTACTAGACATATGCTCATTGAACGATAATTTTTCATCAAACAACACACCAAGATCCTTGACAAACTCAGGCCTATTAAGTATAATGTTTCCCAGCGTGTAATCGAATAGTATTTTATCTGTTTTTGTCGTGTAGGACATAACATCACACTTCTGAGCGTTAAGTTGTTTTGAAGATACCACTCGTTAATTCGAGTCAAATTACTCTGAAGTATTCACACAATCTTGCTCTCAAGAAAAATCTTCAAATCATCTGCGTAATTTAAACATTTAACATTTAATTGTTCTATAATATCATTTATAAATAAAATAAAAAAATATTACACCGAGTATAGAACCTTGAGGTACCCCAGATGATTAAAGAAATTCACGAGACTTGTACATTCGAAGCTGCACATAAAGTTGTCGGTTAGAAAAACAAGAACAAAACAGGTTCAGTAGTGAATCAGAGAAACCATAGGATCTTGGGCTTAAGTATTTTCAGCACCAACAATATCTCATCCTCGGTAAATTCATTTACGAGCAGTGATGGAACATTAACTGAATCTAGGTGGTGAAATATATCACTTTCATCATCGCCAGGTAAAAATGACTGTGAAAAATAATCTGCTAACGAATTTACAATGTCAGTAGGATTGGTGAGCTGCTCGTTATTGTAAGACAATGCAGAGGGCATAGAATACGAACCAGATTTACTAGTTACCAAAACTTATTAGGGTTGGTTCTTATGTCACTCTCAACTGACAAGATATGCGCGTTATATGCTTCAGTTTTTTGTATTTTTAATAATGTACGAATATTTTTAAAATAGTCATAGTCTTCCATACTACGGGTTCTCTTATATATTTTCCACGCCTTGTTTTTGTGTTTTAAATTTACAATAATTTCCTTATTGAACCAAACTGGGTACGACGCAGTAGTAGAAGATTTCCGAGGTACATAAGTCTCAATGGCAAAATTTATTTTATTATAAAACTGCTGGACAGCATCATCCACAAAATTGGTACCCACAATCAACCTCTGATATATGCTGATAAAGATCAATAAGATTAACCTTCTTAAAATTGGGTACAGTATTATGTAAGGCATTTGGAAAACTGTTCACTTGAGATGAGAGTCAATAGGTAGTATTCCATCAGAATCACAAATATTACAACAGCTAGAAAGAACTAAGTCTAAGGTTCGATTATTTACGTTGCGGATATTGTTGAATTGCGTAAGACTATAGAACTCCTAAAAATTTCCAAGAGCTTTAACGAATTTATTTGACGCATTTTCATTAATTTCTGGAATATTAAAATCTCTTAAGATAACTAAAGATGCGTCATATAGAACGATTCAAGAGCTTCAAAGATAATGTCATATTCAAGAACGGTTGTATTTGGAGGAATGTATAGGACAAACCGAAATAAAAAGTTACATTTAACAACAATATCGATGAAGTATAAGTCAACTAAACTTCCACATAACGAATAGATAACAACCTCGGAGGCATTAAGGTCCTTATCAGTAGCAATTAATACCCACTACATTTAAAACATCGTCTGACATCGATCACATCGAAAATCATGGTCCACAGTTTCCCTCCGCCATAATATTATTATATGAAACTCTGTCAACCTGTAGGGTGGCCTGATAGATCTGTTTATTTTTAAGAGGAGATAAGTTTAACAGTTTGCAAACATGACTATCAGCGAACATGTCTTTGTTTTGAGTTATTATAAATTTTAATATTGTTTCATCGGACATTCAGAAATTCCCACAACCTTGATCCTTGGATTAACAGTCATCACTTCTTTATTTTCATAATTGTTGCTCAATTTTTCGACCGCTGGGGATTTAAATTTTACGCATTCATTAGCATCCTTTCAAGAAATTACAAGTCCACCATTGCTTATATTCTTCAGTAGGAAGGGAAAATCTACTGGGTCAATCGTCTTCAGCATGTCTAATTTAATAGCGTGTACTTTTTGCGTTTTATCCCTCGGTTGCACCACAAAGGCAGGTTTGTTTTGGACTACTGATCCATGGGAAACAGATTTCGGTTGAGCAAGATCATTGCATTCCTAAATTAATGGCATAACCTCTCTCCTAAAATAGAGCTCAGATTGCGGCATAATACTTGTTCGTAATTTTTCTAGTTTTGACTGAAATAATGTCTCCATTTCACAAATGTCATTAAGCTTATCATCAATAAGTCCCAGCTTCTCAGCGTATAAATGAATTTTTAACTTTTCGGTAACTTCACATTTTAGACGACAGGTATCACAGATAAAAAGCAAATTCCTGCATTTCTCAAGTGTAGAAAAATCAGATAGGTTCAAACCAACGCATGAATGATGGAACCATTTTCCACAGGAACCCTCACAGCCAACGAGACGCTTTTCTTTAATTTACATTTACCACAGCTATTACTCATATTTGCCAGTCACAGCTGTTTATAAATTGCCGGCATAGATTTTTATCTGTATTTCTTTATCCCGCGTGTTTGTTATAGCGCGGAAAAAAGAAACAAGAAACAAAACAGTTAATTATTGTACTTTATTAAAAAGAAAGTTGCACTACTTTCACCAGTTAACTATGTACATACAGTATGCGCCAAAAGTATGGAATAAATTCAATAAAAACGAAACAATTATTTTTTGGGAAAAATCCTCGAACAGTTCGATTTTTAATTTAAATAATACATATTTTAGCGTAAAATGCGATTTTCAAATGTCATTTGTTTTCGAGTAATGACGTCATCGATTTTTTTTTAAATGGCAACACCATATTTTTTTTCTTGATTCTGAAAGATCGTTTAATTCTCTACCAGACAGTACTAAAATTTTGCCCTCTTACATAGGAAAGTTTTCGAGTAAATGTCGATTAAATGTTAGAAAACGTAAATCAATTAAAATAAAGCAAAAACGTCATCAAGTTTAGTTTTTCGAATTCCATAGTTCTTTTTTGGATCACGTAGGTGAAAATCTTTGCAAAGTGTCATTGTCACACCGACTTTCTAATAAGTATTGTAAGCGACATAGAAATTATTATTCAATTTAAAGTATCATGACACATTTAACTGTTACTCAAAGAATTGAAATTTTAATTCTTATCGGATGCGGGAATATGACTAGAACTCAGCAGGAAGTTTGCGATTTATTTAATGAAAAATATCCAGATCGCCCTATCAGCCAATCAACAGTCAGTAAGGTAGAGTCTAAATTTAGAGAAACTGGCAATGTTGTAAATATTCCAAAACCTGGACGTCCAAGCATTAATGAAAATCAGAAACAGAACATTTTGATAAGTATGGTGGATAATCCTCATAATTCTTCACGATTGGTTGCATTAAACAATGACACTAGTCAGAGCACAGTGCTACGTATCATGAGAAAGGAAAAATATCGTCCCTACAAAATTCAACTTGTGCAGGAACTCAATGAAGATGATCCCGATCGCCGCTTACACTTTTGCGAAATTCTAATGGATTTATGTCAAGGAAATAGTTTACACCGGCAAATACTTTTTTCAGATGAGGCCACATTTTGTCTGAATGGTACAGTAAACCGTCAAACTTGCAGATAATGGAGTCGGGAAAATCCTCATTGGATGACAAAGGCACATACCCAACACCCTCAGAAATTCAATGTGTGAGCTGGAATAGTTGACGACAGAATAGTAGGGCCTTTCTTCTTTGAAGGAACCCTTACAGGACAAAGATATTTAGAGTTTCTAGAAAATGACCTTGTTCCAGCCCTTGCAGTAATTTTTCCTAACGATAATGACCCTAACATTCCTGACGATACCATATGGTTTCAGCAAGACGGTGCATCTCCGCACTATGCGTGCCATGTACGATTTTTTGGACAGTTTTCCTGGGAGGTGGATCGGCAGACGCGGACCGATAGAATGGCCTGCAAGATCGCCAGATCTTACACCTCTTGACTATTTTTTATGGGGATACAAGAAGTCAAAAGTGTACATTAATAAACCACGTAATTTAGAAGAACTTCAAAATCGCATTCGAAAACGAAATACGCAGAGTTACCTCAGAAATCACTCATAATGTGCAAGAAGAATTTCTTCACCGACTTGCGCATTGTCAAGAAGTTGGTGGATTTGCCATCGAACATTTAATTTAAGTATAAAATTGAATCAATTGTATTTTATTTTACATACCTCAGAATTGTTACTTTTTTATGGATAAAATTTAGGTTTTCTAATATTTATTCGTCATTTACTCGAAAACTTTCCTATGTAAGAGGGAAAAATTTTAGTACTGTCTGATAGAGAATTAAACGATCTTTTCAGAGTCAAGGAAAAAAATATGGTGTTGCCATTTAAAAAAAAATCGATGACGTCATTACTCGAAAACAAATGACATTTGAAAATCGCATTTTACGCTAAAATATGTATTTTTTAAATTAAAAATCGACCTGTTCGAGGATTTTTCCCAAAAAATAATTGTTTCGTTTTTATTGAATTTATTCCATACTTTTGGCGCATACTGTATAATACTATAAAGTAGAAATTTGTATAGAGCACCACTCGCATACACACAAGCATTAGCTGATCAATAAACTTAATTAATAAATTAATATGTAAAAAAATGTCTATACGTTTTAAACCATAGATTCTTCGTATTAAAAGTCTGATTTTTGGAGATCCTTTTTCAAAGAAAACTGATGTAAGCAGCATCGAAACATTATTACGAGAATTATGTTGTAACTAGTTTCAAGATACCTAAAGAGGCCTCTTAAGGTTTAACACAAAACTATGATACAACATTGTTCCAAATAGAATTCTTATCAGTATAGGCTTATTTATATAGTTAGTCAGCCAGTCAAACTTAGAAGTAAAAATAATAGATGGCGATATTCTTTTAAAATCCAAGTCACCTTTGTCTATTGTGTTAATAAGGATGACATGGATTTTAAAAGTATCGCCATCTATTGCTTTGACTGGTTGACAATAAATTATATATAAAGGCCATAAATTAGTTATAAATACAGCATTACATTTGGAATTTAACTGATCTAGGGGAACTTGTTGAACGTCCCAGGTAAATACCGTTTAGTCAGTTAGAAGTTGATCATGCGCATTTGGGACCTCATCTCGGCGAACTGTATAATTTGTGCTTATAATCAATATCAATGCTAATGCTTCCCCCAAATGATGTAGACATGTGACCGTTAAAGTGTAGCTATAAGATACTATGGAAACGCTGAACCATATGACGTAACAAATGAAATAAATATATCATCATGGCACACTGCTGAATCACGCATTGGTATATCTATTACTAAGCTAATAGTTTAGTAATTTATACTACTAGCATAGTTCTGCTTTGTAGGATGCCACTAGTGTTTTAGTTTTTGAAATCATGTGATTGCAATAAAATTTGTTGTTGTTACATTTAATGTAGTTTTTAAATGAAATGTAAACTGTACCGATATTTGAAAGACGACAACGATAAATTAGTGAATGTTGATCTTAACTCGATATCTAAACTAGATTAGTTAAAATTTTAAATGTTCTCTTGAAAATTCTAGTGAACTGAACTGAACTAAATATCTCCAAAACTCATGAATTCTGTGACAATTAAAAGAACACAAAATTAAGAGGAAATTGCTTCATTTAAAATGGAAAAAATTAAGGTAAATATGTATTTATATTTAGAATAATTTAATTTAGAAAGAAAACTTGAACAATTGTAAACATGTTTCATAGAAGGAAAATATAAAGATATACTGATTTCTTATACAGGGTGTTTTGGAAAAAGATACCATAAATTCAATAGCTGCTATTAAAAAATAAGATTTTTTGTGAGGTAAGCACATGCCCATCTTTTTAATGTACAGGGTTATGTGTACGTTATTCATTATATTTAAGCCACGCTTTATTACTGTTATTATTATTAGAGATACAAAATAAAGTTTCGAATAAAAGTTGTAAGGCTGTAACTAAACCCTTTAATAAGTTAATGGAAACACAGTGGCATGCTGAAGTTCAGGGGTACTTGAAAAAATAATATTTTTTTTAATGGAATATGACACGACATTCCTTTCTTTAATCGTTTTCGAGTTTTCGAACGGAAATTATCATTATTAAAATAGTCTATGAAAATAATCAGTATTTTATTATTATATGACATTTATTAAATCAAATCAATTGAAAATGAAATAAAGAATTGAAATAAATGTTTTTTAGTTTTCTTAATAATTTATTAATTTTCAATGTACAATAACTCGAAAGCGGTTAAGGAATGTACTATTCCACATTTTTGAAATCAGAAAAAAAAGAATAAATCAAAAATTCAATACACAGGGTGTTTCATTAAAAAATATATTATTGATTTTTGCACCCCTCAACTTCTGCACGTCACTGAGTCTCCATTAACTTATTAAAGGGGTTCAGTTCTAGAATTTTTATTCGAAACTTTATTTTGTATCTCTAATAATAACAAAGCGTTACAAATTTTGCGATTTCTTTTGAACTGCTGACGTATTTGTAATGAAATCTACTTTCAACTTTTAACATTAGTTCTTAGTTGTTTCACTCACCAATAGACATACAATGAAATTTCGGAACTTGCAGAAGTTGAAAAACTGTTTTGAGGGAATACCATTATTATTACACATGTACATTGTACATGTGTAAAAAATATTTTTTTAAATCAGATTTTAGTAATATACAAAAAAACAATATGTTGCATTGAAATTAGAGATATGGTAGTTTTCCATTGAATTTAATATCGTACGTCATTTTGCATTATCTGCTAGGTCACTAGTTGCGATCTTTTTCAGGTCATTGGTCACTACTACTTGAGGTTAAAGTTTTTGTATCTATTGTATTCATATATTATGTTTATTTTACATAAAAAGGATACTCCAGTCCAGTGGCGGCTCATAGGTAACGCACCTACGTAAATTTTTATTTCGATATTCAAAATATCTTATGTTTGTTTTTTAGATAAAAATACATAGTTTGTGTTTTGCATAATTTATCAAACTCAATAGATACGAAAAAAAAGATGACAATTATTATAAAACATTTAGAGCATTAATCTCATTCTTTAAAAAACTACCTTTCCTGAGCCGGTCTACCGGCTGCGTACAGTCTATAAGTAAGAACTGTTGCGGAATCAACCTCAGTCAAAATCCGCTACAGTTCATCAGTTTTATTTACGGCTATGATGCTATGATAATGGGAATCCGAACGCGTATAGCTGACCAGAATTAGCAGCAAGTTTCGCTGAGGTCGAGAACTGTTTCGCCTGTTTATACAATTAGAATAAGTTTTTATTGGCGAAAAACACGAAGTGACCGACATCTGTTGATAAATTTCGGAACTTCTGAAAAGGTGAACAACAAATCGAATGTACAGGGTGAACAAATTTCGATGTTTTTATAAAAAAATATAACGATTTCAACTGGCCCATGGCCACCTATGGTTTGTATTTAAAGAAACACAACTTTAGGTCTCAAAAATTAATAGTTACAAAAAAATTAGGCTCGCCACTGGATTCTACTCAAAAAAGTGTCTGAATAACGTGTATTAATTATTTTTTTATAACTTTACAAACAACCAAGTGACATACATGTATCGATAAGTGGAAAATTTTAAATTGTGTTTATTACTCGAAAACAAAAGACGATATGTCATTTTGGTTTCGGCCATTAATTTTCTCTTACAAAAAAGAGATCAAGAGTGAGGGAAGTCATTTTTTTCTATCTCCTATAGCTAACGAGCCTATAAAAACATCAAAATTTGTCCACCCTGTACATTGTTTTCATATAAGAGTGTGAAAGTTTTATGTAATATAAAAAATATTATTTTTTCCGTAAATAGTACTAGACTAGAACGGTTTTCAAATAGCATAGTTTTCTTGAGTCAATAAACATGCAGGATTTTCACAAGATAATTTGTCATAAATCGCATAAAATATGTGCTGTTTCTCAGTGCTTTTAAGGGGAGATAGGGAATAATGAGTGTAATACAAATACGCCATTCAAAAATAATCTAAATGCATATTTACGTCGAAAATTAATATTTTCAAATTATGTAAACCCCCTTTTCAGACTGTCACTGACCGCTCACAGTCTTGGTCGTTTACAGCTCACAGTTCAACTCGATGTCGACCTGATACCACGTTTCCAAATTGAAATATTTTCCTAGTACTGACTATTTTAGAATCTCATATTTTTTCTTGCTTAGTTCAGCCAATAATAATTTAAAATGCTGATATCCAATGAAATCAAATAATAATAATTAAATAATTCTATTCAAAATTGCAAATAACGCGGTCCATTCAGGTTTTCCGGTAGAATATACAGTCCTCGTACACTCCTGCCTATACGTTGACAACAAATCGCCTCTGAAAGCTAAACCGACGACTAGCGTGTGGATTTTTATCCGATCAAATGTGGCTATTATGACTGCAAAGAAATTAGCTTGGTCACAGTTTAAAAAATACTTTACATTGAAATTATAAGACTCCAACGTATCTAATAATAAACCGAGTAATAAACCATTTAGGTACATTACATAAAAAACATATACCCAATTGGTAAATTATTAAGAGAAGATGAAAAGTGTTTCGTGTTTAAATACTAAATAATAAAAAACCTTCGTGTTGTCGGCAAAAAAACTGTCCAAAACCGAAACGGCACGCCTCTGATCTGATGCTCATAAAAGTTATCGAATCTTGACCTACCGTATTATTAGGTCAATAACCTAATTACCTAGTTTTTGTTCTATTATTTAACGACAAGCAGTAAAGCTAACTTTCTAGATGCATGAATTAATTTTTCTTAAATATTAGTTATTAATAAAAACAAATTTAGATAATAAATAAATATTTTCGAACGTTAGGTTTAATAATTTTGATATTACGTTTTCACTACGTTTTACAATTGAATAGGAATTTTTAGTATTACTCGTAAGTACAATTAATTATTTAGTTTGTAGTTACGTACACTAGCCTAGAAATTTATTGTTTTTTAAGTAGTATGGTACTAACCTGTTTAAAACGCCAGTTCGAGTAAAGTTGCACTGATCCATAGCATTTTATTAATAAAATTAGGGTCAGCCAATTGCAAAATTGCTGGGGAAATCAGCAGGTTCTAAAGAATGAACTTTATGAAAATGATACGGGTTCAGTTAATTTTCACGTAATATTCTGCAGACCTTGCTTTAGGATATCTCCAATCGCCTTGAAATGGTTCTTTTGGAAATAGTAGACGCGGTTTTACAGAACCCGTATCGCGAAGGCGTTGAAGCACTTGTACACTCTTAAGAAAACGTCTCCGACATTCAATAGCAGCGGCATGCATTTCGTAAACATTCTTGCATTCTCCATATAAAACTATCATTTCCGCATATTAGAAATTTGTATAATTAGGCATTGTGAATTTACAACCAATACACGAGACCGAAATAAACAAACTACTGCTTGTGCTTCACAGATTACGATTTGTGCTTGTATTCTATCCATCCCCCCTCCAAATGTGTGGTATGATCTCCAAATCTGGGGGGAAAGAAATGCGGGGAATGCAGAAAGTGCGAATAAATGGTGGTAAATTTAAATAACACGCTGAAGTGTTAAGACGATATTATGAATGTAAACATGATGTGGCAACGATGTTTCCTCCGGCATTCGATTGTCGTATGGCTGCGCCATCAGAAGGTTTGTAGCGTACCAGGAGCGTCGTGTTACCGAATTTTATAGGGTGATTTGTTTATTTTTTTAAAGGTCGAGAAAAAATTTTATTAGGCCTTCCGAATACGTGGTTAAAATTAATAACATTATGACTGACACCCTGTATAAAATTGTTGTAACTGGGACAGTTAAACTCGGTATTTTGCTCTAATTTTATTGATTACTAATATAAATACAAAACTTGTTATTTTTGTCACACCATAATTATCATGAAAACCCAGATGTAGCCCACTACCCATGGAACACCGAACTTACATATAATAGGCGTGTTCCTTTCGGATCTTGACGTTTACATCAAGATCTGACAGTCATTCTCATCAGTTTTGCTGTCAAAACAGCCATAGTCCTTTAGTCTAACCGGCAGTTTTCTTTCCCTCACCGGTTTGGTTGGAATCGAAATGATTTCCTGTTTTTCTATATACTTCTTTCTTTTATTTTCACTTCCCACGTCTTTGTCTTCGTTGGGTAATTTTTCGAGTGTAGAAATTGGAATTTCATTGTCGTCACTTGAGCTGTCATCTGTTTCACCTTCAAAACTCTTCAATATTTCTTCATCGAGTCAATAGCAACTACTCCTCGGTAAAACCTTTGGTTTCGTTGAACTTCGGGTAAGTCTTCCACACGGTATCTATTATTACGTAATTTTTCCACTACAAAATGGGGTCCTTTATATCTAGCAAGTAGTTGTCTTAATTCAACAGTATGTGGAGGCTCATGCTTAATCATTACTAAATTTCCTGGCAGAAATTCATCAGCTTCATATATATATATATATATATATATATATATATATATATATATATATATATATATATATATATATATATATATATATATATATATCTGTTATACCTTTGTCGCTTTTCTTGGTCTTCTTTTATTCTTTGTAGCGCTTTGCTCCTCTTATCTTGCGTAGGACACACTTCATTGTTCTTATTCTCTAAAGCATCTTCAAAGATGTCTCCATCTATATGTCGAATGAAAGTTGAACAACAATGAAAACGGTGTTTCTTTAGTAGTACTGTGAACGGTACCATTAATAGAATATTGTAATCTGCCAATATGTCTATCCCAGTCTCTTCCATCTTCTTCTTGACACATGCTTGCCAGGGCTGGGGTAATGAAACGATTAAGCCGCTCGCACTGTCCATTAGCTCTTGGCGTACTTGTGGCATTTAATATATAAATAATTTTCTTCGTAGCACATAATCTTTTGAAACTTGCTCCCGTACAAGCTGTTCCCCTATCTGTAATTATTCTAACAGGTGGTCCTATCAAATTGATGATTTCTTCAAAAACTCTACTCGTGGTAACGGATGAGGTGACTGCTCGTAGAAAACAAAATTTCGTTAATCCATCTATCACTACTGAAAGGTAAGTATTTCCTCGCTTTTATGGGACAAAATGTCCTAAATGATCTAGATGGAGCGTATGAAAGGGTTCTCCGATTTTGTCAATAGGGTATTTTCCTCCTTAAGTTTTTCAACCTCGTTCGTTTCCTCTGTCTCTGCTATCGGGTTTCCTGAAAGAGCGTCTACGTGTTTCATACTCGTTCCAGGTCTGTGTTCTATTGTGAATCAAATTCTTGCATCTTTAGCCACCAACGCCCTATACGAGGGATCATGTTCAATCATCATCATCATCAATAAACTTCCTAACTTGTTATTTCCTTTTGACGTGATTTGTACCACTGTAACGCACCTCCTTTTAGATTACCGTTTGCTGACTCTAAAGCAAAACTGGCAGGTCAATTGTGTAATTGCTTCATGCTTTTAATATGTTCTAGCCATTCGCGAGCTTTACTTGTACCACCTTCACCATCAAAAGCTGTGATACTTTTTGATAATTCTGGCATTATGTGATAAGATGTGGGTTGACTTTACTCTGTTGTTAGTGGGGACATATTTGGCAATACTCTCGTGTTGTCTTTTGTTTTTTTGGATCATGTACTGCAACAAGCTTTCCATACTTTTGGGAAATTTGAGATGGTCCAGGGGCATTATTAGGGTCAGGTTGTACTCCCTCATAAATACTTTCGTTGCTAGGGCTCTGCCTGCTACCATGGGTAGGTACAGCTTCTCTTGTCTCATTACCTGCATTTTGCAGTGCTCTTTGAAATTATTAAACTTCGTTGGTAGATCGGGTGTGTTGGGAAATTATCAACTAGGATTAATTCGTGTTAAAAAAACTGGTACCACTCTACTCTCTCATCTCCACTCTTTACTTCGCCAATGCTTTTTTTATTTCTTACTTCTCTTACGACTCTTGATATTATCCTTGATTTCGATCGCTATCCCACTTCTGAGTTGTTATAACTGGGATAGTTAAACTCGGTATTTTGCTCTAATTTTATTGATAACTAATATAAATACAAAGCTTGTATATATTTTTGTCACACCATAATCGCCATGAAAACCTCCAGAATTCCAGATGAAGCCCACTGCCCACGGAACACTAAATAACTTACAGATAATAGGCGTGTTCCTTTCGGATCTTGACATTTACATACATTATGTAAACAGTGGGAAATTATTTTACGTGTGAAGGCTTTATGTCAAGGTTGATATTGAAAAATCGACAATTAATCAATTGTTTTAATGGAAATTTCTTATATTGTTCAGAAAAGGAGAAATATATGAAGAGATGACGGGAGTTCACATAAAATTATGTGGCTTTTGCTTTCAAAACAGTTTTGAACTTTTAAAGAGGTCGCACACGATCCCTCAAATATTTTAAAACATCACATTTCAACACATGAAAATGTTTGAAGTCGTTTTTCTCAGAAACGGTTCATTTTATTGTACCGCAATAAGAGATACTTTTTTTAAAAATTTTGATACTCTAACATGGTGCTGTTCAAATTTATAGTGGTGAAAATAAAAAAATTGTGTGCCATGGATCGAAGATTAAGGTCAGGTTAGGCCCTTTGGCACTGGAATATTTGCATCATATTTGCATATAAATCTACAGGGGTACTAGTAATACATAGGAGACTTGGAAAAATTAAATCACAAATAAAAAAGTTATCTAAGCAAAACTAAAAATAAAATTCTTTTGACATCCTGTATCTCCGTTAATATTGAGTTTTCGAAAAATTGTTATAGGACTTCATGACCCTAATTTTTTTTGAGGAATCACCTCCTGAAATCTTGACGCATAATTTCCAGACACCCTGTATATTTTTAATAATGGGCTGTTTTTTCACTTTCACTATGGAAAACACAATACAATATTATTTAAAGATGTAGCAATTAATAAATTAATAAATTAAAATTGATAATGTGAACAGAAACGCACATACCTAAGGATATATTTCACGTTAGTCATATTTTTAAAGAAAAGTCATATTACTGATACAACTGCGCCAGATGTACTGTAGAGTGCTGCCATGCACGATGATTTACTGCAACCATGCCATGGAACAGATAAGATAGAGCCGGGTGCTGCGATTTAGCAGCCGATGTTTTACATTTGTGTCACTGGCGGCTCGTGGATAATAGTAGGTGAAGGTTAAATAATACTTTGCAGCGAATTTGTTATTTTATATTAACAAAGCATTTAACAAATCCATTTACTTTTTTAATATAAGGTGTATTCTTCGATTGTTTAAAACTTATCGATGATGTTATCGAATTTCGATATAATTCTGCATTTATAAGTTTATTTAAGAGTTTTGTCTCATTTGAAATATGTGTCAATCCGTGTTTGGTTTCTGTCCTTGAGATACGCAGATAAGTTTTCACCCTTTTTAGTAAAAAAAAAATGATATTCCAATAAAACACAAACGGAGTCATATAAAATAGAAACATTTCGACGAATTCGAAGAACCGAACACCGACACGGAAATAACTCTGATGGTCTTCTTATTGTATAAACAGGTGAAGCAACTCTCAACCTGCCATGACAACCTTCGTAAATAAGTTTAATGAATTGCAGCGGATTTTGACTAATGCTGGTTCCACGACACTTATTGTTCATACATTGTACGATATAGGTAGTGGTTCTAAGTGGTAGTGGTAATGGATTGCTTTGTTTTTGTTCTCTTGTGAGGTTGTTATGTTAGAAACAACAAATGCGTTTTCTAGCTCGTTCGACCAGCTTGTTGGAGTTTTCTTTGATTTGTTGATTCCCGATATACACGTATTTAGCGAGGATTGGAACCTCGTTGCGTGTAGGATAAATTGTCGATAACATGGCTAGGAAACGGCGAAGTTAACGACGACTCGTTGAGAATATAATCTATGTACGTACGCAAACTCACCACTACCTGGACCTCCTCATCCATGAACTGTTGTAATGTCTGTATGGCGTTGCGTAGTCCGAACTTTATCGCAGGGTATTCAAAGACTCGTATTGAGGTGATGATGGCTGTTTTCGTTATGTCTTCGAATGTACCGGGATTTGGTGGTACGCGCGCACTAGATCTATCGTTGAGAAGACAGTTTTCTTCGCGAAACTTTGTACGAAGTTGTCTGTGTGTGAGACTGGGTACTTGTCTGGAACATTCCTCGTGTTTAACGCTCTGTAGTTGCCGCATTGTTGCCATTTGCCTGTTTTTTTTCTGTGTGAGGTGTAGCCCCAACAGCAGTCTGACGGACGCGCGAGGCCGAGTTTCAACATCGTTTCAAACTCTTTCTATTTTTTGGCTGACGTAGAAAAACTGGGCGTCGTCTTGATATAGAGGATTCTTAACCTGTCTTAACAATCCACTGGGTCTTGACAACTCTAGGAATTTTCCGAAAATACGATTGCATTTCGTGTCGCCGTGCATCACGTTTATGTGTGCTGTGTGTTTACACAGTTCGAGGCGTTCGATGGTACAGAGACGTAAGTGCGTCAATTATATATTATATATATTGAGATCAACGAGCAATCCGTAATGCACGAGAAAGTCGGCGCCTATGATTGGTCACGTAAAATCGGCTGCAATAAAGCGGCAGGTGAACTCGTGGCGTAGCCCGAAATTGAGTGCCAATGTGGCTATAGCCTTGTCCTCATGGACGCGAAATTTCCAGTTTTTTATTTCAAATATTAATGGCGAAAAAGTTTCAACTTTCAGCGAATTTTGTAAAACAGGAATATTATCGCTAATTCCATCATTATGTGTGGTTAGTAAGTTCAACTTGAGCCTCTGACAATCTACTATGTCAGTCAATGACAATTTTAGGGTGAAGATAACAGAAAATGTTGCAGTTGACAATATTCGTTAAAAATTGAGATTTATTAAGACATGAGGACAAGACTTATCTCCGACCCGTTTACAGAAACAGTTTATAGTCCATTGGGATAGATCTCTCTCACCTGCGGGGAATAAGTCCGCACATGTGTCCATCAAATACTGTACTTGAGATTTGTGATCCGTCACGCGTAAGCGGCACTATTTTGGATCCACGCTGACGGCCACGATCATGAAAAGTGGAGAATCCGACAATGTAATAATATATAGAGTGTTTCACAAAATAAAACCAAGTTGATATCAAATCTCTAGAATGCGATGCGCGATTTTTTTGATTAGATAAAAACAAATAGAAATCGTTGTGAAAAATTAATCAATGAATTTCAGTTGTCCGATATGTCCTATAATAACAAAATTATAATCGTTTACGCGTGATGACCCTGTACATTATCGTTGTAACTATTTATCATTTGAATAATTTTAACACCCTAGTTCTTCGGTATATATTTTACTTACCTTCTCTATTTATGATTATTTCCTTCGTTTGTATTATCTATCCATCATGTTCATGCAACATTCTACTTACACCTCGTACCTAATATTTTACTAACGAATACATTAAAACACAGACAGCAAATTGATATGAAAAATTATACATGCTAGAAAACAACACCTACTTAAGCCTAGCTTTAGCAATATCTACTTAACCTTGTAAATAATTTCAAAACTATAGTAACAATAAAGATTTTTTTTAAAATAAGGAACAAAGACTTTGTAGATATGTATTTAATATTTTTACATGCGTACAATTATTATTATTGTTTTATTATCAATAACGATAAGAAATAATAAAGTAGTATCAATATATGACACATTTTAATTTATTTTGTCGCTAAAAACACACATATTTCACTTCGCTTTGTATGAAATACGGAATTAAACACTTAATTTACGAAATCTCCATCTGATTCCAGTCTCGTGACTGGTTTCGTTTCAGACACTGCAAAGTTAAGAAAATCGATTTTAATATGAGCCACTTCGCCTTATCTGATCCCTTACTTTTTATAAATCTATCACACGTTACTGTATTTTAGTTGAAATAGAAACTTCAGTCGAAGAACTTCTATAAACATGGCAAAACAATCGGACTGGAAATCCTCATTCGTTAACAATTTAAAACTTGATGGTGAGAAAGAAAAAGCGAGACTAAGTGACGATCTTGAAAACTGGATGACCAATTTACCTGACCAGATCAAAACACTTCCTATTATATACTTGGCCATTCCAGGTAAGTACACATACTTTTTTACTTCCTAGACTGAATAACGACACGTGCGATTTTATTTTAAATAACAGGATTGTTATCTCATGCGAATTTTCAAAGATACCAAAGTAAAATGAATAAATAACGAGTAAAAGCGGTCTAACGGACAAACTTTTAGGTACGAATTTTTTTTAAATCTGTATTTTTTTAAAATTTATCGGTAGATGTAAATGGTTATAACATAAACTTAGTACTATATATAACATTGTTATTTATAAGTATGTGAAAATAATTGTTAAAACGTGGGGCTAGAATAGCAAAACAATGTGTCTTACAAACGCTTTTATTATTTTGTTTTGATAACAATAAATAAACAAAACATCGAGAATTTTATTTTTCATATTACTTTTGTATTACATGTTTTATTTTTCGATATATCTCTACCTAAAAAAGCACAATTTTGATCATTTTACGACGAAAATACAACAAACTTAAGAAACTTGACACATCATATTAAAAGAAATGTTTTAGCTTTTTAATTGTATTCAGAGAATTAAGCCTTGTCTACATGGATGCGAAATTCGCAAATATTCTCGCGAATTTCGCAAAATAGGAATATTATCACTATTTTCATCATTATGTGAGGTTAGCAAGTTTAACTTGAGCTTCTGACAATCTACCATTACAGTTAATGACAGTTTTATGATAAAAATGATAGAAAATAATGCAGTTGGCAAAATTCGTTAAAAATTGAGACTTTTCCCGCCATTAAATAATTCGCACGAATTATCGTGAATTTCGCGTCCATGAGGACAAGGCTTAAGGCGATGCTTCGTTTTAATTAGATTTGCCTCTATTGAAAAATAAAGGAATCTTTTCAAATGCAATTAAAATCATACAGCTGTTTATATTGTTTACGCTATTACCTATATGAAATGATACTGAATTGCATTCCTAACTTTGACACAAATTCAAATGCTTTGTGCTTTTCCGACTGGTTACAATCCATCATATTGACCAATCCTACATTGATTAACACGGATTATCATGAACGCTCAAACAATATTCATCAAAGTCAGATGGTGTTACTTATTGTCAACAATCGTTCATTTGCCTCTTTAAAACGAAAAAATTTTCTTTCTTTTTCTTTTACTTGGCACTCCATTGTCGTTGGCAAAAATTTACCTTAACTTAATAGGTTAATGAATGAATTTAAAAATAATATGATAATAAAATATGAGGATAACCAATATGTATGGAATAATGTTTATAACTTCTAAATAATGAATACAAAAATGTTCAGATAAAAGTTTTTTACCCTTTGATAACCTAGAGTTTGCTTCGGAGCCAATAATTTTGTTGCTATAGCAACCAATTTTGTTTTTTCTTAATGACGCCATACTCATTGTCCATAAGAATTAACTTTTTTTTGTGTACGGGTAAAATGTGTATGAGGTTGCATTACACACTTTTTCATTTATTTTGAGACGGTTGTTGGAAAGTGAAACTTCCTGTTTCATTTTAAAACCAAAGTGATAACTTATAGATATAAGCATTGAGTAAACAAATATGGTATAAGTATGCACAAGTATTCTCTTTCTAGCCGTTATTATAACCACTGGCTTTATAACTGTAACTAGAGTTATAAAGTCAATGTTACAATACATTATAAGAGTAACTGGCGAATTAGAACGATTGCTTGAATTGCAACATAAAATGTTCGTTTATTTGAGAGAGATTAAACGTAAATTTAATCCTGAGTAAGTAAGTAAGTAACACTTATCTCTGAGGAAATCAAATAGAGATTTTGATCTGTGGAGTGCAAACATGGGTTGTGAAAAACGCACTTTAATTCCTTGTGAATGTGTCGTAAAATATGCTTATACTGTTGAACCTTAAAATCGAGCTTAAAATGTTTTAGTTGTCTATTAATTATAATGAATATCAAATCAAATCAAATATATTTATTTGCCCAACAGAAAAAATATCCATTTACAGGACAAAAATTAACACAAAAGTAATGCTCAAATAATACAAAAATATATAAAGACAAAAAAGTAATTAATATGCACGCATTCTTCCAATATGACTAATACATTAATGAAAAACTACTTAATTATTAACAGTAAACGTTAAATAAAAAGAGAAACAAAACAAATACAAAGTAACTGTAATTACAAAAAACTTATAGCTCTATTTATAAATTTAATAGAAGAATAGTTTATATCACAATGATCAAATATGTTAAAATTATGAGACATGATATAAACTGGAGACTTTCCTAAAATATTCGTATTGGCTGCTGGTAAATAAAAAGTATCATTTTGCCTAAGACGAAAATTAGGAACTCTGATATTAAAATATTCTAATAATGACATGCAATCAACATTGTTGTTAAACAAATTGTACAAAAATAATACACTATTTCTAGTTCGTCTTAGTTTTAATGAGGGAATATCGAATCAAGAAAGCAATAGTTCATGGTTGCAACCCCGAGTGGGATATACACCATCTCACTTGAAGGAAAGAAACTTTACAAATTTCCTTTGAACTGACTCGAGATTCAAACAATGTGTTTCATAGATAGGGTACCAAATTATAGCACCGTATTCCAACTTACACCGTACAAACGAAAAATAGAGCATCTTTAGCGCTTTAATATTAGAAAAAGATCTACAATTTCTTATGATAAAACCTAGTATCTTAAATAAGGATTTAACTACATTATTAATATGTTCTGAAAAACTTAGTTTAGAGTCAAATACAATGACCAAATCTCTTATTGTACACTCCCTCTGAAAAACAGTATTGTTTAAATAATAACGAAATAAAATATACATTTGGATAAGTTTAAATTAAGTTTAAATGTTTCACACCACTCTTCAATTATTGATATTTGAGATTGTAAAAATTTACAGTCATTACTGTCATCAATTTTGCAATAAATTTAAAGTCATCGGCGAAAAGAAACTTTTTACAGCTAATAATTTTTGTAAGATTGTCAATAAATATTAAGAATAGTAGAGGGCCAAGATTGGACCCCTGAGGAACACCCGAAGCAGCGGCAAACAGTTTAGATTTAAATCCATTGTATGCAGAAATAGGTCAGATCTCATCTATTGTGGTTGAATTTTCGAGTTCCCACATTTTCAAGAGGGAACTCAGATATTTATAGAGTGTTTTCGTTAAACCAGGTTAGTAAATTTAGCTATATTAATTTTTTGTCTGTGGAATTGTTCATTAGCATACCTAGATGTTTGGTATCAGAGAACATACATATGACTTCATTGATAGGAATTGTAGGAGATTTGATATATATTAGCTTAAAATACCTTTCTAATACAGTTAAAAAAATGTTACAAAAGCTAATAATAAAGAATTTATGGGTAGATATTGTGGGTGTAATTCAACGCTGGTTGTCCACATAGTAGTTAGTTTCACACAATATTGTTAATACCTAAAAATATATAAAAAATAAACCGATCGTTTAAATATGACTTAAAAAACTGTAATATATTATTAGATAACCCAAGTTCAGCTAATCGGAACAACATTATAATATGGTTAACTGTGTCGAAAACCTTGGAAAAATCCTTATATACCACATCCATCTGCCCCTTAGAATCAATGACTTCAGATATATTTTGCGTAATTAAAGCTAAATTCGTTATTGTTCGTTTTTTCCATAAATCCATTTTGGTACGGTGACAATACATTGTTTACGGGCCTGTAAATATGATTATATAAAACAATTTCAAAGACCTTGGCAAAGTTGGGCAGAATAGCAATGGACCTGTAGTTAGATACATCATTCGAGTTGCCACATTTCAAAACTGGACAGATTCTACCTATTTTCCGACAATCAGGAAATCGCAACGTACGTAATGATAAATTATATAATATTAATAACGCAGATATAAAAACTGCAGAGCAAACCTTAACCATAAAGCTAGGAACCAAATCATTTCCAGAGGTCATCTTATTTCTTAATTTTGCAATTGATTTTTTTACATCATCAGCACTAAACTTGGTGATATTAAAATTCGGCAAATTGTTAAATATACTAGGGAGCGTAGAAGGGTCAACATTATCTGGCACAAAAACGCTACTAAAATAATGGGAAAACCCGTTTACTATATCTTGAGGCGTGTTGTAATGAATTTCCTTTCTAAAGTACATTTTGCCTGGTATCCGCCACATTCCTCGCTTATTGCTAATAAATGACCCGAACTGTTTACAATCTGCTGATATTCCTTCCTCAACATTTTTAATATAGTTACTACAGGCAGTAGATATTAGCGTTTTTGTTACCTTTCTTAAACGATGAAAATCTTGCAAATAAATGCTATTTTTTGTACTTCGATACTTATTTCTGTAGTGGTTTTTAAGTTTATATGGAATATGGAACATTGTTTCGCACCTTCAGACAAGTGATACTTAATTTAATAGATTTAATCAAATGTCATATCTGATATGTACTTTCTTATAATATTAAATAAACAAAGAGAAAATTCTTAAGTGTTTCTTTGTATTGCATATCTTTAAAAAAAATTAAACAGTTTGTGTACATCTTGCTTATTACAGTTTATTATTGCCTTGTTTAATAACAAAGTGGATTTGAACTATTTAAATTACACTGCAAAATTATTAAAAAATTTATATTCTTCCTACGTAGAATTGTTAAATAATTCATATAATAAATAGCATACCTAATCATCCTTTAGTTTCAACACAGTCTATTATACAGTCCGGCGTCTTCACTGTATAAACTGTGGTTTCATTTTTTCCGTATATGTAATCAGGGACGGATCTATAATTTTTGAGCCCTTACCATTTTTTTAAATTATTATTATTGTTAAATAGTTACTTTAGTATCATTCTATTTCAAATTTATAAATTGTAAACATTTCCGCGAAAATATATTTAGAGATAATTTAGACAATATATTTACAGTAGTAAACTAAAGGTGTTAAATTAAAGAGAATTTGTATAAGAATAAGTATTTATTTATTAAGTCAGTGTAATAAACATAAAACAAAAATTCTACAAATACATAATACATATCACAAAAAATAAAATCACATTCTAACTATAAAAGAAAAATGTGTTGTCACTTTTCCTTTTAAAAATATTTTACAAAACAGATACGTAAGTAATACATTGTAAATGAGTAATTATTCGTGCATAGTATATAGTGCTTTTATGAATGGATTTTTAACGAACAAGACCCTATACACTATTTGCGAAGTCCTCGCATATCACGAATCGCGCACAACGAATCGCGAATACACTTATAGTCTGTAGCAAGCCTTAGATATCAAAGAAGACTTAAATATTAGATAATACTCTTCTTGCGATTTTTTTTTTTGCAAAATTGTCGAACACATCACTAATTTTTCTATTATATATTATGTTCATCATTTTTGGAGAGCTAACATTTTTATCAGTTTTCAAAAACTCTTTAAATTGAATGTCTTCACTGATTAGTTTCTATTCAAGATCGTCTTTATAGTACTTTAGTGCCAAGTCCAGGCTTTCTCTGTCTGCATTTTCCTTAGACATGTCATCTATGCACACAAGAATCGGAGATTGGTTTCAAACTGTTAAAAATATTCGATCAGTTATGTTGTGGATGTGTTTTCAATGCATGTAGTGCACGAAATCGTTGAACGAACATTTCTGGCAGTTTGAAACTAGTCCCTGACTCCTGTGGAAACAGACCTTATGTCATATAAGAATTTAAACTTAGCTACTATGTTATGATACACCTCAATGCGTCGATCAAGTTCATTAAACAATAAATCTAAGGGTCTATTTACGATTTCTACTTTCCATTTTTCTTTTTCAGAAAATAGATTTGCCTCAGTTTCTCCATCGGGAAGTAGTAGTAGTAGTAGTCTTCTTTTTTTTATTAGTATAATTCGTTACAATATCTTCGCCGAGTTGACTTTTTTCTCTGAATTTTTCCTTATTTCTTGAATGAATAAACTTAATGAAAGTAATAAGTTATAGCCATCTTCGCCGAGTTGACTTTTTTCTCTGAATTTTTCCTTATTTCTTGAATAAATAAACTTAATGAAAGTAATAAGTTATAGCCATGTTGTAAATTCATATCAGAAGCTTGAAATTTGAAAAGCACCTTATTAAAGCTTCTAAAATTTCTTCCCATAGTAAACTTAACATCGCATATCTATTTTCGTGTCAATTTATTGAATAGATTTCTAGCGTCTATCCTGTAGTTTTGTTTCTCCGTTTCATTCAGATAAATATGTTTAAAAGTCTTTAACATATCGCAATATCCATTTGTTAAAGTCTTAACAGCGTCATAATGTGTGCACCATCTTGTTGTGCTTAGAGTCTTTAAAGTAAAGTCAAGCTTTCCAATGCTTGTTACTATATTTCATCTGTGGAACGATGCAGAAAAATAAATATAAAGTTTTTGCAGCATTCCAAAATAATCAACAATTTCTGGTGCTAGGTTTACTGCTTTTATCCCAATCATATTTAAGGAATGGGCTGAATAGGATACAAATAAAGGCAAAGAATTCACAGAGAAAAGAAAAATTAAAATGAATGAATTTTTATGAAATTATATATTTGCAAAATTTGTGCATTTTTGTGAAAAAAATTTTTTAGTAGAATGACCTACATTAAAAGAGGCAAAATTGATGAAAATTTAAGAATAGTAGGTAACTAACTATAAACTTTTCTAATTGAAAAAAAAGTGCACCAAAGAAAATTCCTGAAACACTTAACATGACCTGCAGTTAAGATGTTCATCTAAAACCATATACCTTCATCAGCTTTATGCAGTCACTCTTTATATTTGCTTGATTTGTGGGTATACAAAATTTCTTATTGGAGTCTTATTGGCATTAACTTTAAACTTATTTCTAATAAGCCATATTTCAGCCTGTTTTTTTGCTGTGACAAATAAATTAATTCATAAAAATGAAATCAAGAATACTATTGGGATAATAATGGACAACTGTGGCTGCACCGTGCTGACTTATGTCAAAACCATAGTGTCTAATTTTTATCTCTCCTTATCTTGAGGATAAGGCTTCAAATATATTAATACCAAACACTAACCACTATGAGCCTCTGCTTACTAGCAGCCTAGCCGTACGACCAGAGGGGCTCGATTTTTGAAAACAGAACAATTGATTCTCGAGAAAAAAAGTTCACCTGCCAAATTTCTCTTGAAAACTAAAATATCTATTTTTGAAGGAATGCAGTTTTCTAGAACATTATGTCATGTGTGGAGGACATATTTGCAATTGACCAATCAGCGGGCAGAATTGTTTTCAATAGTCTGGTTTCATTATTGGCGACCCTGATGTTTAGCAACGTTTAGTCACTGGCTTTGATGTATATTGTAATGTTAAAAATTAAATTAAAATAATTGTAATGTCTAAAAACTTAAATTAGCTGAAAGATAAAAGTTTTAAAATTGAAATCAGAATTTGAATTAAATAACTAAATAGAATTTTGACATTGACAAAGTACTATTATGTGTAATATTTAAAATGTTCCTCACTCAATGTTGAAATCAATGTATAGAATTCTCTAGATATTTTCCTCTCCTTCAAATAACCCAATACATTTTTGTTTTCATAAACAATAAACAGGTTGCTATATCATTCTCAAATTCATTGTCAGAATTATCTTCATCTGATTCTAGATCCAAAAAAAGTTAATGAATTTCTGTTTAAAATCTGATTTGTCAATTAAAAAAAACTATTGGAATTGTAACAAGTTGCTGGTAGAAACTGCAAAAAATACTACTACACGGCACATATAGCACAGTATTTGTGGACGGTCATGCTACAACTTACCATGGCCTTAAAATTGTATTGCTTAAGTCCCCCACAAAACAAAGATTTTCCAATTCTTAACAAATTATATTTTTTTATATAAAAGTCATCTTTTTGGCGAGTGTTATAAACATGTCCATCTCTTACATAAGTTATTCTACTGTGCAAATAGTTAGGCAATAACAGGTTTCTTATTTTATATATGAATTGTAACGTTCTTAACAAAATTCTTTGCTATATGTTCATAAAATTTAATGTATTTAACATGTCCTGTATTGGAGTATATCTATTGCACTGCAAAATAATCCTCTTAGCTTTATTTTGCATTTTATATAGGGTCTGAATCTCATTGTTATTTAAAAATAATAAAATTGTTGAACAATATTCAAAATGTGGAGCAATTATCGTTTTATAAATAGCCAGTCTGGCAAAAAACGATAAATCCTTAGATATTCGCCTTAGGAAATTAATTTTTTTAGCAATTTTTTTAACTATATAATCGGTATGCTGTTTAAAACATACATTCATCCAACATCACACCCAGACATTTTATTTGATGGACTCTTTCTAATTTCTGACTATTTAACTGAACATAGTCCTCTATCAATATTTTATTCAATGTACGTTTTTTGCCTAATACTAACCACTTACATTTATCAATATATTGTCACACAGCCATGCATATAAACTATTTAGTTCCACATTAATATTTCTTATTATATCATTAACATTTTCACCAAACAAGTAAAGCATTGTGTCATCTGCAATCGGTTAAACAACAGAGAATGTCATTGATGAAAATAACAAACAACATAGGACCCAACACTGAGCCTTGAGGTACGCCATATTTAGTTTCCTTTCTTTCAGATACTCTCTCACCCTATCTTGTTCTTTGACCTGCCTTTGTTATGTAAGGTGAAAACGACTGCAAAATTTTTCCTCCAATTCCAATACCACGTAACTTCGAGAAAGGACCTCGATCAATAGTTTCGAATGCACGTTTAAAGTCTAGAAATACAGCCACTATAACATTATTATTATCAATTCCCAGTACCCAGTCATCCAAAATACACTGTCATGCACTTTCACATGAATGTGCCCCTTGAAATCCTGATTGTTCAAATATAATAATATTATTGTTTTCAATGTACTTATTAATTGTTCTTTAACTACCAATTCAAATATGTTTTCACAAATTGGCAAGGAATTGATTGGTCGATATTGGTCACATAAAACCGTATTAATTACTTTTGGTATAGGTGTAACCAATGAATCAGTCCATGCATCAGGAAAAACGCCCGACTTGAGGGAACATTTAATTACATCTAGGAACCTGTTGCCGATGATTGCGGCTTTAATAACATTTGTGGGAATCCCAATACATCCTGATTTATTTGGTAATGCATTAATAACTTTTCTCAATGTATTCATTTCTTTTCATGTAATATAACTCCAAAATAATGATTTGTGTAGAGATCAAATTTTGGTATATCTTGAATAATCTCTCCCACATTCTCTATAAAATAGTCATTAAATTTTTCCGCAATCTGTAATTCATCCAATACTTCTTGTTCATTAAATTTAATACGTTTAGAAACATGATGTTTCTCTTTATTCATTTGTTTCAAAGTTTTCCACATCAATTTCGGAACACTTTTACAATGGTCTATTTTGTTTTCATAATATCGTTTTTTCTCATTTCTTATCATTGTAACTGCCTTATTCCTTTTTTCTTTGAATGAATTCCAGTCCTTTTCACTTCTTGTAATTCTAGCTGCTTTATATTGTCTACCTCGTTCTTTCATAGCTCTTAAAATTTCTTCTGTAATCCACATTTTACTTCCATATTTGATTGGAACTACAATTTCCTTTTATTTTTAATACAATTTATTAAATTTTCCGACAACACATTAATATCTGCACTGTAATTGTTCCACTCAGTATCTATTAACATTTCTTGTAAGTCATCATTGTTATAGTTTTTAAAGCTTCTGAAACATTTTTTTATGCTATATGTGTCATTATTGCTCTTTATTAGAAAATGTACGGTTATATAAGCATGATCCGTTATCTTTGGTGTATGATGCACTTCATGTGTTATAGTGTCACAATTAGTTATAAGCAGCATCAATCATAGTTGCAGTGTTCTGTGTAATTCTAGTTGGTTCCCCTACTAACTATATGAATCCATTTTCCATAATAATTCTCGATAACTGTGTTGAATAGAAAGTGTACCGCAACATATCAATGTTAAAGTCTCCTGTTATAATACTGTTTATGTTACTGGAGCTGTATTCCTCTATAAGACTCTCCAAATTGATAAAAAAATCTGCCGTACTTGCACTTGGCGAATGATATATCCCTATTATAATATAGTTTTCCCCGTTTATTTGCACTGATCACAGTTCCACAAATGTTCAACAATGAAGTCCTCCCCCAGAGGCCACAGTCTATCATTGTTATATCAATGTGATCGTCACCCCATTAATATTTTGAAATTTTTCAATATTTAAATTTCATTTTATACACTTATACACACTTTATATAGTTCTCAGCCACCAAAATGCATCAATATAAAGACTTTTCATCAAATCCAATTATAATATCGAATTCCAATTCACTATTTATAAAGATAAATTCATTGCAGTTGTATTTAATTGAAAAAATGAATTTAAAAACAAACAGTAACTGCAAAAGAACACAATTCCAGCCTCAAGCAACACAGCAACATCTTATCATGAATATAATGAAACGTGGCACTCCGAAGCAATAAATAGTTCGAGGGGATTTTTGGACTGTTTAAAACGAGATTTTAATTATTTGTTGAACATATTTTCAGAAATATTTCCATTCTCAGATAATGTTTTTAATATATTACAAACTAAAACAAATGATATTGCTTTTTGCTTAAAAAAGTGGTTGATTTTAAGACCATGTTAAGCCAAAAAAGAGCTTGACCTATTTTGGGAGAAAACGATGGCTTTAAATGTAGAGCCACAAGCCAACCGTCTTCGAACAGAGTGGGAGATGTTCAAACATCATCAATGGACCCCTCTTTTATGAAATAATGGATCAAATTCAGCAACAAATAAACTATAGATTTAATGGTTTAAATGGTTTTAACTTCCTCAAGCTCTGCAGTTTTAGTGCATTTAAAGGAAAAACTTTTCCAGAAGATGCGTTTAAATCTCTTCTTCTTCATTATGGCCAGTTCTTCGACCGAGTGTTACTGCGATGTGAACTAAAAGTGATTTACGAAACTGATGGCATTAGTGCAAAAAATAACACTAAAGAACTATTGCATTTTTTAAAACACAAGGAGCTAGAAGATGCCTACACTGAAGTGTCGAAATTGTGGGAATTAGTACTGACAATACTTGCCACAAGTTCATGAGTAGAACGCAGTTTTTCAACGCTTAAACGTATAAAAAGTTTCGTGAGAAATTCAAAGGGACAGGAGAGACTTTCGCAAATGTCGCTGTTATCCATTGAAAACAGACTTCTCCAAAACATGTTGGAGCATTTACGTTTTTATGATGACGTCCTTGACGAATTTGCAAAAAGTGATCGAAGAATCGAATTATATTACAAATAGGTAAGTTTTTTAAAAATGCTTCCCTTACTTAAAATTTCACCGCGCGCCCCTGCATCTGTCTATTTGAAAATCATTATCTTTTATGTGGTACGTCATCATGTAACTACATACTACTCCAAATAAACACATTTTGAAAATGTACATTGTTTAATAATGAAATATGCTTTATTGATAAGTATATAATTAGTAAACAATAAACTAGATTTCAAATCGGTAAGATTAAAATATATTCTAAACTGATAAAGTATTAATTTAATTTATTAAGATAACGAATTTTGCCTTCAGAATTAATAAGTGATAAAATTTGCATTGTTCACTTAATAATGATAAACCGGCAACGATATTATAAGATTTTATTGTTATCTTTTTAACGAGCACTTAATTTCAATGAATGCTAAATAGAAAAAAATTAATTGTAAATCAATATGGAATGGAATTTAAATCTGATAAGAGGGCAGTAATGATGATAGGTTTTTAAATTACTTATGTAGTTACTTCCTAAGATTAAAATATCATACAATGTTTACTCTGCGTAGTTAAGTTGTTGCTGCAAATATCCAACTAATAATTATGAACATTAATTATTTGAAACACAACTATTACTAACTCGCAGAGTAAACGCGGATTGTTATAGTTCTCTCATTACTGAATTATCTATCTATTTTAGTAGAATAGCTATGCCGATCCTGCTCCACAATTCAAGATGGCGACTGGAGCAGGATCGGCATAGCTTTCAGCCGTCTACGTCACAGCGGTTGGCACCTGCGCGGTAGAGGTTGAGGACCGTTTGTGCTGAGCGGAAGTATATAGTCGGTTTCTGTCGACTACGTCAGCTGGGTTGATGACCTGCTTATCATTATTATGTAACTAATAGGGTTAATTATTAAAATTAAAAATCGAATATAGAATGTATATCATTTATTATAATTCTTATACAATATAACATGCTACAATACATTATTTTTATCAATCCAAGAATTATGTTTGTCATCGTAACCTAACCATTTGACAAAAACTTTATTTCCTTTTTTTCGTAACACCTTTTCAACTAAGTGAGCGTCAGGATGTTTTACTCTTTGTAATTCCAATTCATAGAAGCCTCCTGTTATTTCTTTACCACTCTCATCATTCAATAAATATGTTGTAGGGTTGGTTAATCTTATTTTCCTAATGATAAAAATCTCGCTAGACCAGTTTGGAGTGTATCCTTTCTTAAAAGCTTCTCTATATTTGCTAATTCTCACATGGTCGCCTACTTTAAATTTTGTTATTTTATTAGCAATTTTTAAATGTGTATATGTTGATTTTAATAATGATCTTTCATTCCTTGATGTAACTTTAATTGGTTTCATCCTTGTTGTAGAATGGACTGTATTGTTGTATTTGTCAACAATTTTATCTAAAATATGATTCCACCTATATTCTCCTCCTAAGCTGAAAGCACGCCAAAGCATATTCTTTATAGTTCTAATGGAGCGTTCCACAATCGAAGCCTTTTTTGTACTATAAACGCTGTAATGGTTAATGCTATATTTTTTCATCAGTTTCTTGAAATTCTCATTATAGAATTCCTTTCCCATGTCGGTTTGTAGATGTTTCGGAATTTTTTTAAAACGTTGTAAAATCCTAGTCATTGCAATTGTAACATCTTGGGCTGATTTGCTTGCTAGTGTTCTGTCCATATAAATTTAGAGAAGCAATTAATAACGATTAGTACATACTTATATCCATTATTTTCCTTGGAATATGGTATCAAGTCAATTAAATCAGCTTGTATTAAATCATTCAGACCTTTTATTACGGTTCTACGTCTTTTAAAATTGATTCTGGCAGGCTTGTGTAATTCATTGACAATATCTTCTTTTACATTTGTTGCATATTTGTTAAAGTTGTTGAGATATTTCATATTGGATTCCAATTAAAATTACAGTATGTAAAACAAATTTCTATATATTTAACCCCACAGGAACTCGTATAACGATTTCTACAAATAAATTTTTGTTTTCTGTTTCCGGATCTTTTTCTCGAAATGAAATATTATCGTTGCGACGTAGCATAACGTTGACTAGTTCTGCCAAAGTCCTTTTCATTTATAATTGTTATGATATCAGTAGGGTAACCAGTAGCATGTTCAATCGTAGCTGCTTCGTAGAAGAAAACTTGACATGTTTTTATATCAGATATTAAATAGTTCTTACTGTTTTCATGAAAGGTTGTAGACTCAAATGTTAAAACAATATTATAATATAATTCCTTCACTATGTTTCCTGAGATGCTTGTTAACGTTACTTCAAAATCATCATGATCCGCAGATGAATGCTTTGGTTGACTTATGTGTCTACCAAATTTATCGACTGTCATTTTTTAAGTTAACTGTAAGCACAGATAAATTAATATACAGATAGCGCCTGAGCATATTAAAAAGTGTTAACAGCTTTGGATGCCGGCTTCCCTGAGCCGGCATCCACCGTGGAAGCAGTGTTGGTTAATTCAGCTATTTCCTCACAGATGGCCGCTCGAACGATCCCACTGCTGCCAGATATATTGTCTTGTCTTTACTATTGAAAACGGAGAATTACATTCAGCTTGAAGTTTTTTTTAGATTCTAATAAAAAATTTGCGTAAACTACGTATCTATCCGTTTCATTAGATGAGTGCATATGGTATTCAACTTTTTATTTAATATAGCGAAAAAGATTAAACATTTTTGGCAGTAACTAACATTTTTTATAAACATTTATTTTACAGTAAGCAGGTAAAGATTGCAATAAATTCATTTCAAATTCGGTAAATAGTAGATGTTTTAACTTTTTTATGTAACTGGGTGTACAAGGTGTCCCAAAAAACATGGGATCAAATTTATTCTTTAATATGGGAACAGCATTTTTTTGTTTCATCGATATCAGCTTATATTTCTGATTAACAAAATTTTACTGTTTTCATTTTGAAATAAAAAAAATTGTTATCATTAAAATTTATTCATAATTCATTTTTAATTAAATTTTGGTAATTTTGTTCAAATTGACGTGAATTACCATGCACGGTAACGGAACCAAATATATACCGGGTGTTCCGGTTTGTTTGGAACAAATTGAAACGGTAGACAGAATAAGCGATTTTAAGAGGAAAACTTTATATGAACATCTTCTCGATCAATAGTGGAGTTACGGAAGGCTAAAGTTTCAAAAAAATATTATTTTTTTTTATTACCAAGTCCGTATTACACACAACGCGTTCAACTGTTCAACTAGTCTTGGATATTATACAAGTTCATTATTTCTTTTCTCTATACCAATATTCTTAATTAATTATCTTGGAAAAATAAAGGCTATTATTATTATTATTATTATTATTATTATTATTTTACAAAATCGTTATACAGGGTGTCATTTTGTCAAGGATATGCTATCATGAAACCCTTCAGAAATTTTTTCATGTAAAGGTAAAGTTTGAAATGTTTTTTTACTCTCTTGATTCATTATCTAAATTTCGTCTCACTTGATACACGAAAATTAACGTTTTACAAGAAAATTTAGAAGAATACATTCAAAAGTCAAGTGAGACGAAATTTAGACAATGAATCAAGCAAATAAAAAACGTTTTTGTCGCATGGTGATTATTTCGGATAGTTCGTAGTCGTTTCGTTAGGAAACGTGAGGGAGACCGCGGAAGTTGCACATATGCAAAATACAAGACGAGCTTTCCTCAGTAGCGAAGCGGGACGTGATACAACGGCGATTTAAAATAACACTGGCGTCATCACGCCAGGTGTCGGTCGGCAGGTAACTTCGATAGGACGGGATCAAACCGATACCTTATTTCAAAATTTTCACATTTTAAGTTTCCGAAAGAATAACCTAAATTATTAATAGATTTGGTTAACAGTGTACAATATATGGCACTAAAATTACTTCCATTCATTAAAGATAATGCATGAAAATTAATTACCGAAACTTTACAGAAACAGGGTAACTAAAATTTTATATTTGAGAGACAAATGTATCAAAAGATGTAAAAATAAATCTTTGGATCGTGATGCTTCCTAGGAAAGCAAGGCTATGTACTTGGAAACTGGAATATTTCACAATGATTATTGCTAATTTTAAAATGTTTTGCTGTCTAGATGTCATCGGCTGTTAAGATAGGTATCTTAGCCTATGCAGTTTAGCAGCGCATCTTGTTTCTATGGCATTTACCCATAATCAAACTTTTCAGCATTAGTATATTGAACCGTAATACGTTTTTTTAAAATATAGTACCTACAAATCTAATTATCTACCACTACTTTACTGTTTATTTGACAATTGTACATAATATGACGTGACAAACCTACTAGATGTCAGATAATATCAAAGTTTACGGAATAAATATAAGTTGGTTCACTCTCTGTCGGCACTGTTTTCAGAAAAAAGTCGTGCCGCCACACGTGCATACTGTCGCAAAAAACGGCCACTTATGGAAGATTTAAAAAAGTATTTAGATTGCAACTGGGAATTGTTTGCACAATTTAAACATTAAAAAAACTGGGATGTTTGTATGTTAAGGGTGATCCAAATGTGTGATGTAAGGCATATTTCAAGATTGATATACTAATATCTTTATTAGTTATCATATAACAGAATATTATAGCATATAATTTATAGTTTGAGGCAAAAAATAGAGTTAGGGTTGATTCTAATAGTTCAATGAAAAAGAAGTCATTTATTATTATTATTATTATTATTTAACTGGAAAATTAAAATTCGGAATGTACTATCGTTTGCAATATTAATGACACTCACTAAAATGAATTTTGCGATTTCTTTTGAACTTCTGGCGTATTCATATTGAAATCTGCTTTAAATTTTTAACATTAGTTATTAGTTGTTTCACTTACCAAGAGACATTTAATGAAATTTGTATTCAGAGCTTCCAGAAGTTCAAAAACTGTTTTAAGAGGGTGTCATTATTATTGCAAACGGCACTAATAACTCATTCAACTCAGGCTGAAAAAGCAGTTGCACAAAGAAATTTTTATATCCAGGAACGTGTTTTTTGATTTCTGGATCACCATCAGCTTGTGACAGCCACCACTTTCTGTAAATTTTTTGTGTGAATGTGATTTTGTGTTACGCCGCTGCCTTGGCCGCACAACGGCAAGTTTTGTTTTATTTCGCACTCAAAATTTAAACTTTTCCCGGAGGGTTGTCGAACTTTATACCTGGAAAAATGCAGACAACTCTATATATTCTGAAAATGCAAGCTATGAGCTTTCGATTAGTATATATTTTGTTTCATTAAACAGCCGGTGAAGTTGTACTCCAACAAAATAACCATTAATGTTTAAACAACCAATGTTGAGAACCTCCTAAGGTGTGACAACTCTACATATTTTTACTTATCAGGTTGCCAATTTCCAAATTGGTACATTATTTATTTCATTAAGACTAATTTGTAGTTCACCTCCATAATTAATATTTTTAATGCATAATTAATGCCTCTAGGACCCGGCTCTGATTATTATCCAACCTAGCAAATTCGTGTTAGCATGTATGTGAAACACATGTTTAAATGCAATTCTCTCTATTAACATTTGGGTGAAAGTACTTTACAGTGGGATTTTGGACTAATACACATGCAGGAACATGTCCGACGGATAAATTCGATACAAGCATTCGTATACTCGCGTCAAGAATTCAGACGTCTTACGTCATGGTTGACATTAGGCAATTGTCTTTATTGTCACCGTAATTTCCGATATTTGCTCGCGTTAAAAACAACAATTTTTTTCAATTTAGTGCAATATATAATGCAAACATTTAGTGTAGTATATAGTTTTATTAATCTCGGTTGCAGTTTATTAAATATTTTGATAAAAATATAATGAATTATTCATTTGTTCGTATGACGTAAGTCGTCTGAATTCTTGACGCGAGTATATGTGAATATTGTCATTAGGCCTTTTTCTTCTAAACTTTAAAATTCGTTGTATTAATATTTGGGTGAATTATGCGTAAAATGTAGTCGCGTATGCCATTAAATAATGTGAAATTAACGTACAATTATTCCGAAAAACAATTTAGATATGGATACATATACATCTTTTTTACTTCACATCGTTAATATCTAAATTATTGTTTCGATAAATTAATGTTTATTTTAATATTAATTGGATCTAGACATATTTACTTGCATTTTGTCAATAAATGATAATACAGTCAAATTTTTTAATTATGTATCTGACGAAAATATTTACCACAATTCAATATCCATTTACTGCATAATAATATTTCATTTTTAGGAAACCTAAACATTTTTAATTTGGGTGTTCCTTTTTGATTCTCCACAGTTTTTGTACATACATTTATTCCTCGACATGTTGATAGAAAAAAAATTAATATTTATGCATCTAACTTGTGAATCTAGTGAGACTGAGCGAGCTCTAGGTTGGGCAGTGGGCAAGACGAGCTCACAAAATACTGAGCTGGGCTGGATGGAGCTGCCCGGCGACTGGACTAGGGGGTATATGCCTGATATGTGTAGTTTGTGTAGTGTGTACGATAACGCTGAGCCGGCCGATCTAGATGTGGCAACAATGTTAATGGGTTGCTAAGATACGTATACACACTGCTAGTTGATATGACTCCGCCGAATTTAAACTTTAGCTAAATGTGATCACTGAGAACATCTGCTGACGACACAAGAAACTAAATCGTCGCTCTATCTCAGGCGCTATCTGTATAGCTAATTTATCTGTGCTGTAAGTTTTTGCTTACTACTCAATAATTTTAGATTCACGCAATTCTTCGATAATAGAGACGATCTCGTTAGAATGACCTGTATGGCCAGCGGTTTGAGAGGCAACTAAAAGCCTTAATCTATCAACAAGCTCATTAGGATCATTCCCAAAATGACTGCGTTATTCCATCTAAAAACATAATGTTTCACCACCCATGTTCGCAAATATACATTTTTTTTATTCAATTTTGATGAATTAAATGAATTTGCGGGCTACTCATATACAGGAACTGCGTCGAGATTGTAGAAAACATTCAGACCCATCGATTTTAGATTAAAGGGGGATATTCTTTGCTAGTATTTTTGACTCCGCCACTTTCACCCCCAAGCAAGGGTAAGCATCACCCCAAAATATTTAAATGGCATTGGGGGTTGAGTAATATTTATTTTGAAGGCTCTTACAATTCTCTTTACAACAGACTTTAAATTTTATATTTTTGCCCAATACGTTGAAAAAATTTACATTTTAAAATTTAAATTATGTTTAGTTGCTTACTTATTACTACTTAGTTGATTAAATGTTCAAACTGATGACCGCCCGCTTCCATAGAAGAATAAAGATTTTGTTCCAAATATTCGCGCACATTCTGAAGCCTTTCCGGAGTGATTCGACGGCGTTCGTCGACGATTCTTTGACGCAAATCTTGCAGCGACGCTGGCTGTGTTTTCTAGATTTTACTTTTTAGGTATACCCACAAAAAAAAATAAGGGGCGATAAATCCGGTGATGATCGTGGAGACCACTCAATGCTGCCTCTTCTCCCAATCCAATTCCGTGGAAAATGTTGGTCCAAATACTAACGGACAATTAACGCATAATGCGGAGGAGCACCGTCCTGTTGAAAAATCGTACTCTGGAACATTTTCAATAATATCAGTCAAGGCAGGGTCAATAGCGTCTTCCAGTAACTGCAAATATATTTGGCCAGTCAAATTACTAGGTAGAAAAAAAGAACCCACCAGCCGGTCACCGAAAATTCCAGCCCATACATTTAATTTCTCCTCGTTACAAGGTATCCCAGTTTCGTTGTAATTGCAGGGTATATCAGAAGGTACAGGTAATAGAATGATGCGGTTTTCACAACACAAGTCTACTTTCTCGAGAAACTGAAGATGGCGTGATCAGAATTTTCATAAATCTCTTCAGTTTTGAGATACAGAGCAAATTAAAAAAACTGCTTTTAAGGGATTCTTCGTATCTCAGCGATTAACTGAAGTATTGGAATGGTGAAAATTCTCCGATAGACTTATTACGTAGAATTCAGTGACGTACTTGTAACTTCTCTACAGTGCATAGTTGGCATGCATTTTTATGTTTTAAGAAACAATGCGCCTGGTAGTCCAAATAATTCGAAATTTCAGTGCGATCAGTAAACAATTACGATTTACTTTTGACAACTTTTAAGGCCTATAACTCAAAAACCAAGAATTTTTTTAATGTTCGCATTGGTTTAGAATATCCTTGCACTTTTTATTGATTTGATAACCAACGTACTTATAAAGAAAGTAATTTTTTTCTTGAACATTATTTTACTAGTAATCAAATTGTTATTACAAGCCTTTATGTAATCAAATTATGCAATAATTAATTAATTTATACAGGGTCAGTCATTAATAATGGTACATAGGGCAGATTGTTAACGTCAAAATAAAGCGATTGTGCCCAATATGCCTTATTCAATTGTTGCTCCTTTTCAATCTACAGGGTATTATAGTTGAAAAAATATTTTCGATTTTTTGCTATATTTTAAGAACGTATGGGCCGATTGTTTTGAAAATTTGTAGTCTAATGTTTTTTAAGGTGACAATTACGAATATGCAAACAGTGTTGAGGTCACTACTAGGGGGCACTAGTTATACTGTACTGTCGATGTAAAATATATCTAACTTTTTGTATTTTACACTTGAATTTTTTAATAAGAAACTATTGAACTACCTTCAAGTCTAAATAGAAAAGGTATACCTGTTACAAATCGATAAACTCAACCGTTTTCGAGAAACAGACGATTTAAGTTTTTGAGATGCGGCGGGAATTAAATTAGAAAATTAGGGAGGCTCAATAAACAATATGACGGACACTACAACAATTGAAAATTTTATTATGTATATCTTAACAAATTATTAATCATAAAAGATTCTCGAAGTGACCACCTTCTTAGCCTCTTATTTAAATTTTGTCTGACGTTGAATAAAGTTCTATGTTGCTTGATAATATTAACCGATTCTTGAATCTTTTCCCACAGTTATTCTTGACTATTAATAATGTATTTACAAACTAAAGATTTCATATAGTCCCAAAAGTAAAAATCCAGCGGATTTAAATCAGGGCTACGTGCAGGCCAAGGAACTTCGCTGCCGCGTCCGATCTAACGGTGCGGAAAATTTCTTTTCAAATATTCTCTTACTCGTCGGGGGTAATAGAAGCTATGCCGTAAATTTATGGGAATAATTTCAAGAATCAGTGGCAAGTCATTAATTAGAAAATTTAAATAATTTTCTCCGTTAAGTGGACGTAGTAGTACGAACGGCCCCACAATATTATCAGAGAGAATTCTACACCAAATATTGATAGAGAACTCTTACTGAAAATGTACTTCTCTTGGAAGATGTGGATTTTCTAATTCCCAAGAATGATTATTTCTCCAATTAAAAATACCTCGTCGGATAAATGTGGCTTCGTCTGTAAATAATAGTTTATTTTAAAATGTTGGGTCATCATTTTGTTGTTGGCGAAGAAACTGTGCAAACCGTAATCTAGCTAGAGGGTCTTGTGGCGTTAAATGTTGAACTAGAGTAAAATGATAAGTTTTTATATATTTTTAGGTATTAATAATATTGTGTGAAACTAACTACTCAGTGGCCAAAAGCCCCAACCTGCGTTGAATTACACCCACAATATCTACCCATATATTCCTTATTATTAGCTTTTGTAACATTTTTTACTGTATTAGAAAGGTATTTTAAGCTAATATAAATCAAATATCCTACAATTCCTATCAATGAAGTCATATGTATGTTCTCTGATACCAAACATCTAGGTATGCTAATGAACAATTCCACAGACAAAGCTCTATTCAATAATTATCTAAAGAAATTAATCTAATTTACTAACCTGCTTTAATGAAACACTCTATAAATATCTAACTTCACTTTTTGGCAGTGGGAACACGACAATTCAACCACAATAGATGAGATCTGACCTATTTCTGCATTTTTAGGAGGCCACCTGAAGATGGGTGTTATTCCGAAACGATCGTAATAAATATCTATGATTGCATAGTATTTTAAACTATGGTTTTTTTTATTATGACCAATTCCCAGGACATACATTGTTATGTCATGGTCAACAAATTGAATATTTTGTTTATAAAGATTTGAATTGGGTTATAAAATTCCAGTATGGATTTAAACAATGTTTTTTTTTTTTCAAGATAAACTTTTACGATGTTACGAAAAACTTAATAGAAGATTAGCGAAGGAGGAAAATAGAAAAATCTTTTTGATTGAAACAAACATGTAAACAAAAATTTTTTTAACCATCTGAAGATGGGTGTTATCCCGAAACGATCGTAATAAATTTCTATGATTGCATAGTATTTTAAACTATGGTTTTTTTATTATGACCAATTCCCAGGAAATATTTTATACATTCTAATCTTTATCTAAATTTTGTCATATTAAAAGACTAATTAAAACTAAATAAGAACGTAGTATATAAAAAGCATTAAAACTCGTTAAAATCGCTATTCTGGAATACTTCAGAGTTAAAATCTCTAAATGTACTTTATTATTTTTAACATTGAGATTTTTAGAATGCAATATAAATATTGGATCGATAGTGAAAAATGTAAATAAATATTGCAGTTACAACCGAAAAAATATTGGTAGCAAAATTTGAACTAAACATAAGAACAATTAAAAAATGGGATTCAATTATTATGTATTCTTGTCGAAGATGCAATGAAGGAAAAAAACAAAATTATTCACATAAACTTGCAGCTACGGAAAACAGGTTTCAATTGGTTCATTAAAAAATCTTGATTTTCTAGTTTTTATTCCGTTTTAAGTAGGCCACTTAACATATCTACTCAGCGCATAAGCGCATAAAATCCAAGTCTGTTATATTTCCAAGTAAGCCGAACTCTAATTAATACCGATAAAAAATATTACTAATTGTTACAGGTTCCCATGACAGTTTTACAGCAAGTCTTTCTGCGAGCTCCGAAATTTCGCCCGATGCAGATGAAATACTACAAAATTTAAAATTTCTTGGCCCAATCATTACATATTTTATGGCCAATTGGTCTCGAACTCAAGCGTATAATGCAACTGAGCAGTTGATGGCTGGCATAAGATATTTCGATCTTAGAGTTGCTACCAAAGAAGGCACTGAAGACTTTTATTTTGTACACGGCTTATATTCCGACAATGTTCAAACAGTTTTAAATGATATGGTAAAATTTTTAGAATCTCATCCTCAGGAGGTAAGTTTGGTGAGGACGCATTAGGCACTTTTTTTCTGTAATATCCTTTCTTGAGTCTAGGGTTACAGAACTTTAATGAAAAAGCTTTTAATTAATTCTATACACAATCATGTTTGATCTAATCTAGGGATTGATTTCATTTTATGGATCAGAGATATCTGCCATCTTTCAAATATTGTCATGAAAAACTTAACCAATAGTTTAAGAGCAAACCTGGTATTTTCGCTCCAGAAAAATGTGTTCATTTTAGACGATGTAGAACCCTTTGTCCCAAGGGAGGCAAAGGGACTATATCTTTATGAGCTCTAAAGATATTGTAAAGATATCTAGTAATTTTAGTGAAACGTGATTACTGATTAATTATAAGTTATATTAGAGTCCCTAAAGGTTAGATATGTTCTACAATACGCACATACGTGGAAATCTGAGCATCAGCAATCAGTATTTTTATATATTATCATTTCACTAATAAAATTCATGGGTTGGCTGAACTAAAACGGACGTCTGTAAACAAAACAAAAGACAACAAACAAAATTATGCGTCTTAAAAAGGCCGCACATGATCCCCAAGCCCCAAGTAGTTCAAGACATCTATAATAGATATGTCGAACCAAACTATTATATCTGAATCTGAAAGGTTACGAGCAAGCTAGGAATTCATGATATACAGAGTGTAAAAGGAAATGATGCGTCAATATTCCTAGGCGTAATTCTACACGACAAATGTCACAAAGCCCTATAACATTATTTAGAAAACTCAATTACCATAGTTGCAGGGCACCAAAAAAAAATGATTTGTTTATCTAATAACTTTTTGTGAGCCGTTTTTTTTTAATTTTATGCACATATCACTTGTGTTCTTTTGTATCCACGTTCTTAATTTGAATCATATCTTCCAACGCCAAACGACCTAAACTGTCCTTGGCTTTCAAAAATGACTTAGAACTTTTTTTGTTTGAACTTTCTTATAAATTTGGATAGAACCTAATTAAAGATTCTCAAAAAATCTTTAAAACCGGTCTTGTTATATCACGTTAGCCGTTTTCGAGAAAAACGATTTTAAACATTCATGTGCGTTAAATGAACAACCGCTCATAATACAAGATGTTCGGAAATGGTGTGTCAATACTCCCGGAGGAGTGATTCTACACGAAAAATTAATGCCACAAAGCCTTATAAAATTTTTTCGAAAATTCAAAAATTAGTTAGGTTACAGGGTGTCAAAAATTTATTTTTATGAATTTCTTCTAACAACTTGTTTGTGGGTCTACCGATTTTTTTGGGCACTTATTAGTAGTGTTCCTTTGCATCCACATTCTTGTTTTTAAAGCGCGCTTTGTTAATTTTAAAAATGAGTTCCAGAAAGCGGTCATTCATTTAGAGTACGTAAATGTTTAAAGTCGTTTTTCTCAAAAACGGTTAATTTAGCGTGATATAACAATAAGACCATTTTTAAAGATTTTTTGACCATCTTTACTGCGATCTATCCAAATTTATAAAAATAAAAACAAAGTCATTATTTTAAGGGGTTAAGGGCAGTTTAGGCCCGTTGTCATTGGAAAATATGCGTCAAACTAAGAACGTGAATACAAAGGAACACTAGTAATACGTGTACAAAATCAGAAAAAAATTGATTGATTGACTCACAAAGAAGTTACTTATTAGAAGAAATTTATTTTTTTTTTGGCACCCTGTAACCCCGCTAATTTTAAGTTATAGTTTAAAAACTGAACTAGAACTTTGTCGCATTAATTTTTTGTGTAGAATTACCCCCTGGAACGCATCATTTCTGGACACCCTGTATATGCAGTCTAGCAACTTGTCTTACATTAAAGTTAAAGTAATCCTTTTGATAATCCTAAAATACACTGTCACCTAAAAATTGTATTGTATATCACATTCCCTCACAATTTTCTTAAAAAGTAGCAGTTTACATTTTTACAGTTCACAATACCCAGCTCTTAGTTGACAGGACAAATATATATGTTGACAATAATTCTTAAAAGTCATTTATATTAATCTACAGAAATTATCAGCATTTTTTATCCACAACATTTGATTTAATTTTAACATGAAACTACTTGGAAACTAAATAAATAATTCAGCGTAATAACCGTTATTAATTGCATGTTGGTCTTTATCCAAAGTGATATAGTTGTCAGGAATGTTCTTTAAACTTTTACAGTATATTTAATAACGTCATTATATCACGTGTATGTTTTTTCATTAGTACTATTTGGATAAAACACAGCACCACATAAATAAACGTGACGTGCGGCGAATTAGACCTATACCGGGTGACAACGGAAAATGGGAACACGCTATAACTTTTGTATGGCTACTGATAAAAATTTGAAATTGGGTGGGTATACTAGATGGTGCAATGAATTCTTTGAAGTCATTTCGCATTTCATGACATTTCCAGTTTGATCTGAAATTACCGCAAATTTATATTTTTAAATGAGACACCTTGTATTTTTTAACATTTTTGGAATCAGCGGATCATTTTACGTATGGTAGAACCAATTTTCTGACACATTTTCTGGATGTAAGTAATTTTTTTACAAATTTTATAAAAAAATCCTTTAGTAAAAAATCAATAGGGCCCGCCGTCTTTACATTTGAAAAAAATGAGTTTTTAAGGAAATACAATAAATCGAAATTTTTAGTGGTAATAACTAAAAAAATTTACAAAAATATTCAAATTTAGAATTCTTCCCATAATTACAAACAAAAAAGAAAACAATTTCTGCCAGTCGCGCCTTCTAGTTTTATTTTTAAAAATTAAAAAAAAATTACTTACATCCAGAAAATGTGGCAGAAAATTGTGAAAAAATGTCAAAAAAATACAGCTTAACATCACTTTGGATAAAGACCAACATGCAATTAGCAATGATACCAACACTGAACTATTTCTTAATTTTTCAAGTACAAATAAAAAATTGATATTTTATTTAATTCTGAACCTAAATTCATAAAATACGTTAAATTTTATACATGGATTATTTAACCAATTTACGGCTAATACGTTTTTAAAAATATTATTGTACGCAACTTTAAACGAAGAAAATAATAAACATTTTTCTTATAATTATTTTTTGCAGTACTTATTTCCAAAGGTGAATATTGTTGATTATTACATTCGAATGAAAATCTTGCACGCCAAATAGACTTTATTTCATTCAATTTTAAAAACGCCTTATACATATATTTATCTTATTACTTACATACAATAAATTGAACACCATATTTTATTTCCAGGTGGTTGTAATAGATTTCCAGCATTTTTATGCTCTTACCGATTCGGATCATGACAGATTAATGCAGATGTTGAGTAAAACATTTGGGGCTAAATTGTTGCCTTATTCAGATCATATGGATTTTATAACTTTAGATTACATGACTGCACAACAACAATATCAGGTAATTATTTCTATTGTTCAACATTAGATCATCAATATCAGTCGCCCAAAAACTTGAAAGTGATGGGCTATATATAACGCAAAATTTATTTAAATTTTGAATACCTGTCATTCATTGTCTTCATAATAACTATCTACTATTTCTATCTGTTTTTAAATTTGTCATAGAAATGAAAACAAATATGTAATGTTTAATGTTTTGACCTACTCGTCCACTGTGGAGAAGCAACGCGAAGCGAAGAGAAGCAACGCGAAGCGAAGAGAAGCAACGCGAAGCGAAGGGAAGCGTCGTTTTGATCCTGAAAATATATCCACATCGATCAGCGTCAACGCCACGTGCTCTGGCCACGTGTAATTCTCTTCCGTCGCTTTGCAGCATTACCAACCCACAAATTTTTACATTAGATCTTTCCTAAGGTAGAAAGCTCTTTAAAAATTACAGAAAAAATCTTTACCGTTCATTTTACCTTTCTTGTGAGGTTCTTGGTCACTTGGTCCCCTAAGTCAATTCAGTGTGTTCTATAATATGTGATTTAAAGTTAACCCATAGACTTACAAACTGGTCTATGAGTTTAATCTAACATTGTTTCTGACATTACCAAGATAAGAAAAGAAACTTTGTGACATTACTTAAAAATATAGATTTAGACAGACTTAATTCTAATTAAATCAAACTCACAATAAAATTTAATTCCGTTAATTTTTATAAAATCAGAATAAAAACAATGTCAGGGTGGATTTTCCTGATTTAATTTAATAAAATAATTTTAAAAAACCACATTCAGTATTCCAAACTACAAATTGCATGATATTTTTTTTTGTAACTTAATATGTTTGATTATCGTTGGCTAAATCAGAACAGCTGTACTTGTTCCAAAAGCGACGCGATTTAGAAAATGATGGTTTGATATATCGTCAGTCTGGAACAAGACAGTCATAACTCAAAATTTTCATTTTTCAAGATTTAGTGGTGTATCAACTCCAAATATTGCATATTTTTGTGTAAAAGAATTACAAGGGTTACAAGTGAGCTTTGCTTAATAACCGTCAAATGGAGCTGCGTTGAAATATCACATCTGGTTTTGTGCTTTAAACAAAACTGTCACAATTAGTCGTGCTGTGACGTTTAATGAGATGAGATGAGCAAATTTTGGAAAAGAGTGTCACAAGTCGAAATAATATCAATAAGAAACTAGTTTCTTTATGTGTATTTATATGCAAAACTGTCACATCTTTAAACAGACCAGTCATTCTCATAAGCTAAGTACCTTTTTTGTTCCCATTTCATACAATAGGTAAACCGTAATATTTTGCGCAGTATTATAAATATTTTTATAATAATCTTTAAAATTGTATTATTTTAGTCTACTTTAATAAAATAATTTAGTTTATTAGAAATGTATTTCATTTTATTACCTAAACTCATGTTGAAAAACTTGTAAAAAAATATGTGAAAGACAAAAACAACAATAACAAAGCAAACACAATAACAAAGTGCCAAAAACCAAAGTAAACAAAAAATTTTATCAAAAATACTTAGAACTATCCACACAAACATTTTAACACGACTCAACCATATATATTTATTTATTTTCCAATATTTAGAGTAAGATTATTTATAAAACTTTACCGAGCTCTCTTGAAAATTTACATTTTTTGAGTTATGACAGTCTTGTTCCATATTGACGATATGTAAATTTAAATAATCTAGGGTTTTTATGATTTCTCATGTTTTTTTTTTGGTAGTATCATGTTTTCGATTTCATTTGGTTGGCAACACTGTTGCTTTGTCCCACTTCACTGACACAGGGTCAAAATGATGTTTCACTTCGCTTTCCTCAACGGGTTTTTTTAAATAGAACTCAGTGCCACTCCATATACGGAGAATTCTGAAAGTTCGTCAGGAAACTTCGGAAGGTGATTCTACGGGTTAAAATAATAGCCATATGTAATGAAATTTTTTTTTCCAATTACCAATTGTTTGCAACATTATTGAAACGAGAAATAATATTAAAAACAAAGATGTACTCTTTACTGAAGCCGATAAATGTAACCGTTTAGCAGGAACAGAATCCATATGCATATCAAGAAACGAAACATCAACGGAGATGTTTTCTTAACGTATGGGCCGGAATCATAGGAGATCACCTACTGGATCCTCACTTCTTTAATGGAACATTAGATGGAGACGGTTACTTGGAATTTCTTCGGACCGGTTTTCCAGATTTGCTTGACGATGTTCCTGTAAGAACAAGAGCAAATATATGGCTTCTACAAGATGGCACCCCACCACATTTTAGTTTTAGTTCTGTTCGTAGTATTTAGATGAAGTAATAATCGTTGGATAGGGAGAGGTGGACCAGTAACTTGGACACCTCGATCACCCGATTTCAATCCAATGGATTTTTTTCTTTCGGGGTACTTAAATCGATAGTTTATGAAACGCCTATAAATGACATCAACGATCTGCAACAAAGGATTATCGATGGATGTGAAGTGATTAGAAACAATGTCGGTATTTTTAATCGTGTCATTTCTAAAACGTATCAGAAAATGTATAGAAGTGAATGGAGGTAATTACGAACATTTGTTATGATAAAATAAGACTGAAAATCTGTCATACGATGTTTGTTACTATCTATTTTGTTATTATTATGATTATTAAGATTCAGATTGCCGGTTTGTTCACAGCATGAGGGTTTTTCGTATCCTATCAGTATTTAAATACGAAAAATTTGTCTGCCTCTCTTAACAATTTACCTAGTGGGTATTATTTTTACCTCACTATTTATCTAATGAAATGTAAATGGTTTATTATTTGATCCGTTGGAGTTTTGTAACTTCAATATTAAATATTTTTTAAATTGAAACTTAATATGTTAATTGCTGTTTTAAATAATAGTATTCATTACATATTTTAACATTACAATAAAGAGGTAGGCCCTAGAAAAATATTTAAATTTGACAATGTCGCATCAAGCCGACACCAAGATGAGCTGGGAAGTCAAATGACAGTCTCAAAAGGGGATTTGAAAAATTATTTGAAAATATTTTTTTCTGCGTAAATATGTATTTGAAATTTCTTTTCATCGCGTATTCGTTTTATACTATTTTTTTTATTATTGCAATTATATATCTGATTTGTCACATAAGAAACGGTTAATCATCGGCATCATTTTTTTAAATTTCAAGTCAAAGTATTCACATATATTATAGGTGTATGATTTATTAAGTAATTTGTCCTAGTTTACACAATCAAACGCCTTACTGACGTCACAAAAAGTTTCTACAGTAATATTTATAGCCTAGATATTGCTTTACTAAGGCTAACGGTGGAACACGTGATCAAGTTTTGTTAAAACCAGATATATCGCTGCGCAGAGTAAGACTATGTTGACGTGTAGTGACAAAACGCTGAACTATGTGCTGCTCAACGGTCCCTAGAGACTAATTCATTTGGGATGGAGACAAACGAAAGATACATTGAAATAAAGGGATCATAATTCTATTAGTAGATTAGTGAAGTAAAATCGATTCTCAATTATGCCGTTTTTTTTAATAAAGATATAACTAAATTAAACATTTACCATCTTGTACAGAGACAATTTGGGCATCCGAAATAAACTTCTACAACTTTTTTCAGTAGGATATAACTTTATAAAATCAAATTGTCGGTGCTTCGGACGTTATTTGACAATTATATATTTCGAAACATAAATCGCGTTTGTAAATCAGCTATTCAAGTTATGTTCATAATTTTTTCACAACATATAAAAAAACTACAGCGCTTCTATTGGTACACACCAATTTTTGATAACTTGAAGCCTTTTCGAAAAAAATGTGCCAAAGTCGGTACCAGCAAATTTGTGCATTAAAAACTTTACTATACGGAGTGCTACATTAATTATTAAAAATAGAACTGTAGTTATATCGAGACAAATGTAGTTGAAAGTATGAAAATGTTTTTTTTTTTAAAAAGTTTATTTCGCCACGTGTTACGGTTTTCAAGCTAAGTTTATACTTGCGGTGCAGTATATGTTTTCAGAATAGGACAATGCATTCATTTGGAAAGTCAGAAACATCTATATTTTCCATAATTTTTATTGTATATATTATCATTATGTTAGATATATACATGATATCGCTCTCCTTGAAATTAGAAAATCAAAGATTTGAAACAGGTGCCTAAATTGTAATATATATACATAAAACAAAAAGTATGTCGAATAAGACTAAATTTTAGTATTTTATGCTCATATTTTTTAATACAGAAAACTTATCGTAGATCATAGAAAATTTATTAGAGATATTAACATAAATGTATATTTATGTACAAAATTTAAAATATAAAGACTATATATGGATTATTGAAGAGAAGTATGATAAAATATAAACAGGCCAATTAGATTAGATTAAATATTGAAACATATACCTTTGTTTTGTCAACATTTGTACAAAATACATATTTACGTACTTTATATAGTTTTGCTTATATTGAAATGCCATAAGCAACTGGCTTAAGATTGGCGTATTCTGGAAACAATGTCTTGTAGCACAGATTTATCTGTGCTTGTAGACATATAATTTTAAATATTTAATAACTGGATAATATAGGTATTAGCAAATAATAGGAATTTTTTCTCTTGATACCTGGGTATTTTCAAAGACACCGAAGTAAAACAAGCAACTGCAAAAAGCTGTTTAAGATTTTTATATACATAGATCTACCAAAATACTTACTATTAAATATATATATGTAGATATAAATATTCTTATAACATAAATTTACTTGACAATTTAATAATAAAATTCATCTAAAATTAATTTGACACTTTTTCAAAATTTCAAAAAACAGCCTCGACGTAAAATAATATTTGTAGTCTATTAAAAAAAACGCATATTTTTATTTTTGTCGTCACCGCATGGTGGCAGCATTTTATTGCTACGAAATATTTTTTCAGTTTTCGCTCAGTAACTCCTCAACGGAAAATGATAAAAATATACGATTTTTTTATAATATTACAAATATTATTTTACATCGACGCTGTGTTTTGAAATTTTGAAAATATACAAAATTCATTTAAAAAAATGTATTTTACACTTTTTCAAAATTTCAAAACACAGCGTCGACGTAATATAATATTTATAGTCGATTAAAAAAACCGCATATTTTTATCATTATCCGTTAAGGATATTTATGATCAGCGTCATATTTTATTTTGTGCCTCTAACAATGGCGTAGCAGTAGGGGCTTAGCTAATTCTGAATTGAAATTAAATTGAATTCTGGATATGGAAAATTATTTCGTGCGATATGCTGGTTAATTTTACAGTTTCTTATAAAACATGACATGTTCCAACAATAACACCCACAAAAATACACAAAGAAAAACACTAACGAGATACAAGATAAAAGAAGAAACCACACTGTACGCCAATGACGTGTTTATAAACAAAATAATAAGAAATTAAGAACACAATTCATATCGTACGTGCAGTTGGTTGTCTCTCTCGCACCCACATACATAACAAATGAAGTATGTCTTTGCTAAGTTTCATGTGCCTCCTTTTGTCTGCTCCTAGTTTGGTACCTTTATTTGGATGCGCAAATGGACTAAACGCATTTCAGTGATTAGGACCCATATTATATAGGACTTTTTTGTTTATTTTGATGTATACTATTGCCTGTTAATTCGTTAATTCTGGTAGTCAAACCTCTAACATTCTGTATATGGCATTCCTTTTAACATTATAAAGTTCTTGTCAACTTGTTTATTTTTGTCAATAGGAAAGTTTAACTTTGGTATAATCACAAAAACAAATACACTGGTAGAACAAAAGTAACAGATGTCCATTAAGGAAAGGAGTAGGTACCAACCTCATAAGAGACAAAAATTTACTTGAGTCCATGCAACGTCGGACCACTCATTTCACTTTGGAAAACGTGTGGCTATCCTATGATCACAGATTACGATTACAATTACCCGCTTCAGTGATTAATCGTACCTTCCTTTAACGTTTTCAAAAACCAATATGATGCCTGAACCAGCAATTGATAAACAACGAGATTGTTAATCCATTTTCTTATTATCATTGTATAATTAAATACTGTTGTTTAAAATTAATAATAATAATAATATTGTCATTACATTCTATTTTAGGTAATTGCTGTTTATAGATCAGATGCGGCTAGAATAGGACAACCGTTGTTATGGCCATCTGCGAACTTTCCGACACCTTGGCCTGATACTGTTTCCATGGACGATTTATTCACGGCGCTTGATGAAGGAATTAAAACTAGATCTTCAGCTGTAGGATTCGTATCGCAATGTATTTTAACACCATCAGTTTCGTTTATAATTAAAAACTTATGCAGTAAGTAGAGAGTAAATAAAAGTTATAATGAAAATGATGTTAATAAAACATTTGTTTAGAAACATTTTAATTTAAAGATTTATAGAAATATAAAATTTTGCGTGTAATAGTTTAAATATATATTTTTATAATTTAAAGTAAAGGAAATTAAATATTAGCTTGTAATTACTTTTATGAAAATAATATTTTAACAAATTGATTAATATTAATACGTTTAAGGTACGTTAAAGAAAACGTGTGCAGAGGACTTAGAAGTACGGAAATTGCAATGGATAAATAATCAAAAATCTGGACAAGGTGGCCTGAATATCATAATTTCAGACTTCATTGATTTGTCCGATTGTGAATTTGTTAGGGCTGTTATTAACTTAAACGAACAATTTTTAAGCGACGTCATAAAGCCTTCTGATTTTGTTATAAATATCGAAAAAAATATATAATAAATTATTTTTAATTATGCCAATACTTTTTTATGCTCCCATCCCTTTCTTTCATAAAATGCAGATATTTTACGTTATAATAAGTTAAAATGAAAATTAGAAGTTTTCCTTTTAACACGACACAGACCTCAAAAAACTACATCGGTCATTATTTGAAATCTCAAAACCAACCGAAATATAGGCGTATGAAATTATCAATGAATGGATCAAATTACATTGCTTTATACTGGCCAGAATCGAGAACTTGATATTCGAATACTTTTAAGAATCGAATACTTGTCCGAGAACTGAGAACCGAGACTTTAAGGCTTACGGTGAGCGCTCTATAAGACGATATAAAGTTTTCGCTCAATAACTCCTCAAGGGATAAAGATAAAAATATGCGGTTTTTTTTAATAGACTACAAATATTATTTTACATCGACGCTGTGTTTTGAAATTTTGAAAAACTGTAAAATTATTTTTTTTAAATGAATTTTGCTCTTTTCCGAAATTTCAAAACACAGCGTCGATGTAAATTAATATTTGTAGTCTATTAAAAAAAACCGCATATTTTTATCTTTAACCCTTGAGGAGCTACTGAGCGAAAACTAAAAAAATATTTCTTAGCAATAAAATGCTGCCACCTTGCGGTGGCATTGATAAAAGAGACGATCACATTAGATTGTAAATGTCCAACACTGAGAGAAGTGATTCAGGCTAACGGTAAATGCTTCATACGGAATATAGTTTTCGCCACGTTTTCGCTCAATAACTGCTCAAGGGAAAATAAGCGGTTTTTTTTTAATAGACTACAAATATTATTTTACATCAATGCTGTTTTTTAAAATGTTGAGTAATGTAAAATTTTTCACTCGATGTAAAATAATATTTGTAGCATATAAAAAATAGAATAACATATTTTACTATATATATATACAGTTACCGAACGAAAACCGAAAAACTAAAATAAAATTGTAATAGCTTTATTATAATTACGAATTTGTTAAATCTTGAAACTAAAAATATAATGTTTTTCAAATACAGAAATATAGATTATTTTTAATATAATATTTTGTGTCTGCCTACTGAATAATATACACCAGCTAAGACATTGCTAAATAGACGTATTCATTAAAATATAATTAATATTTTTAAGAAATATTAAAAAAATGGGGAATGCAAATGGGTAGTTGAGATTTATGGAATATATAAAAATGTTATTGAAATATGGTTTTGTTTATCTAATTTTATTTTTGTCGCATAGTATTTTTTTACATGGCATCGATGGTTTTCTTCTCAGCACTTCAGTAAATAATAATATACTATTTGTTGCAAATCCAAACTTAGTAGAAATACACATAGAAAGAAAAAATGTGTCAAAAGCATTTTATTCTACAAATGAAATTATCTCCTTATTCCATATTTTCTGATTTAAGTTGAGCCCTATGTCAAGTGAAAGTATTTATATTTTAGTATTAAAGGAACAAACAAAAAATTAAGCATCGCAATTAGTGGAACTATTTTGGATCCTACCGTTAAAAGTGATATTTTTTTGTTAGAAAGTGCCATTCCAGATGGGGTAACGCATTCTGGTCAACTATTTTAAAGTCGATTATTTAATAAACGATCATTCTTGATTTAAAAAAAATGTTGCTTGTCTTGAGATATTACAAACTGGAGTCCAACTTATGATAAAATATGGTGTTCGAAAGTAAACAATGTTCAAATTTTTCATCTTTATTTTTTTGTGAAAAATGTCAATCAAAACAGTTATCCCAAAACCGAAGAAAAATAAAAAATCACTGTTTACAAGCATATACAAAGCATTCTGTTAATTTTTCTATTTTATGAATTTTTCTAAATAAAATTAACTATAAGGAATAGTTCTACTGAATAGGAACTGAATAAAAATATGTGTGAAATGCCTTATGTACCAAAATATCATTACCTACTATTATTTTTCGAAAAGTACAAAAGAGTTTAATAAAATAAATAGCACAAAAAATATATTTTTTTAGTAAAAACATGCAATGCATTATTTTAAGATTTTATTAATTTCTATAGTATACTTTATAACATTGTAAATATAAATTAACTACTTGAGTATTTATGGGAAAAGTAGCATAACAATTAAAAATGGATTTTGTTTGTTCCTTTGAAACTACATGTTTAAGTAGTAAGTACTTCGATTTTCACACAACTTTATGAAAAAAGTTTTTAACAGAAATAAAAATTAAGAACCGCTTACTTACATCGCCGTATTTCTCGCAGTGAAAATTGTGTTTTTAACTATTGAAATCTCAAAAAATATAACATATACAACAAAGGTAACTTATTGATGTTGTGTTTATTCACAGTTACTGTTTAAATTTTACTCAAATAAAATAATAATTTTGAAAAGCGTCTGTAAGACACGCATTTGTAGCTATCCTAACCCCACATTTAACCATTATTTTCATACACTTAATTATAAATATATAACAATTTTTATTATCAAGTACATTTTTATTATAAGAATATTTATATCTACAGACATAATTAAAATAAGTAAGTATTTTGGTAGATCTATGCATCTAAAATTTTAGACAGCTTTTTGCAGCTGTTTGTTTGTTTTACTTCGGTGTCTTTGAAAATACCCAGGTGTCATTCCTATTATTTGCTAACACCTACATTATCCAATTATTAAATATTTAAAATTGTATGTCTGTAGAAGACATTGTTTCAAGAATACGTCAATTTTAAGCTAGTGTTATATCTTTATAATTAAGAACATTGTACGCCACATATGTATTTTGGAACGCACAAATGTTAACAAAACAAAGGTATATGTTTTCAATATTTGATCTAATCTAATTGGCCTGTTTACACTTTAATTTCTCATATTTCTCTTCAATAATCCATACATAGTCTTTATATTTTACATTTTGGACATAAATAAATATACATTTATGTTAGTATCTCTTATGTATTTTCTATGATCTACGATAAGTTTTCTTTATTAAAAAAATACGAGCATAAAATTTAATCTTATTCGACATAAAAATTATGGAAAATATAGATGTTTCTGACTTTCCGAATGTATGCATTGTCCTATTCTGAAAACGTATACTGCACCGCAAGTATAAACTTAGCTTACACACGAAACATGAGCATATGTAAAATTCAATTTCTTGAAAACCGTAACACGTAGCGAAGTAAACTTTTTTAAAAAAACTTTTTCATACTATCGACTACATTTGTTTCGATATAACTATAGTTCTATTTTCAATAATTACTGTAGCTCTCCGCATAGTAAAGTTTTTAATGCACAAATTTACTGGTATTGACTTTGGAACAATTTTTTTCGAAAAGGCTTTAAGTTATTAAAAATTGGTATGTACCATTAGAAGCGCTGTAGTTTTTTATATATGTTGTGAAAAAATTATGAACATAACTTGAATCGTTGATTTACAAACGCGATATATGTTTCGTAAAACATAATTGACAAATAACGTCCGAAGCACCGACAATTTGAATTTATAAAATTGGACCCTACTGAAAAAAGTTGTAAAAGTCCATTTCAGATGCCGAAATTGTCCCTCTACAATATGGTAAATGTTTAATTTAGTTATATCTTTATTAAAAAAACGGCATAATTGAGAACCGATTTTACTCCACTAATAGAGTTGTGATACCTTTATTTCAGTGTATCTTTCGTTTTGTCTCCATCCCAAATGCATTAGCCTCTAGGCAGCACATATTTCAGCGTTTTGTCACAACACGTCAACATAGTCTTACTCTGCGCAGCGATATATCTGGTTTTAACAAAACTTGATCACGTGTTTCACCGTTAGCCTTAACTCCCCTTTTTTTACACCAACATTCTCGTTAACCTTTTCAATAACTGCACAGAACAACTATTCAGTTTAAGCAAGCATATTCGTTATTCGATATTCTCATTCTCAATCGGCATGCTCGATGCAATTTTTATATGCATTTAGTTTTACGAAGTTTACACAGTATTGTCAGTGCTGGTATCATTGTGCCAAATTTGGTCCATTTCAATGTGAAAACTACATCCGTACAACTATAACAAAATTTGGTACAAAACCAGTATTCTTGGCAAAGCAAAAAAACCTTTTGAGTTTGGGAGTATGAAACCGGCTTTCTTACTGCTGTCCTACTAACTCCGTGGTCCGTGGACCCGTATGTTTCGAAGAGTTGAAGATACATATTTATTTACATATCATCTATGGTCCACGGCACCATTTGAATCAATGATCATAGTTAGGGATCTATGATCTATCCATAGACACTAATATATTATCTATGGATCTATTCCTTTTTCTGTTCTGTGATGTAAATCACGTAACAATAGACAAGGGACAAGAGAATGTTCTCTTGTCTATGCGTGTAACCTAAAAACTGAAATTTGCTGCTTTATTTGTTATTCTTTTAGCACAAAAATGCAGAAGTAAGTAAATGTTATAAAGTTACCGATGATATGATTTATAATTTGGCAATCAAATCTGGTACAATTGTCTGAAGGAATTGGTACAACATTTTTTTCGACGCTGGCAACACTGAATTTACATCGACAGTAACGTTTGGAATTATATACATCACGTACATACAAATTCTATTTTTAATCATTATACTTTATTCATAGTGATATGAATACCACTAAGTATTCAAAGTTTAGCTTATCCAATTTGGTTACGTTATTTATTCTTTTTATTATACAGGGTGTCCGGAAAGTAATGGGACCCAGCTTAAACATAGCTTCCTATGATCAAATAAAACTGATTTAGATAAACTTAGCTTAGTTCAAAAGTGCCTCGTTTAGAAATTACAGGGCTTCAATCTTCAAAGAAAAAAAATTGGTACAGTTATGCTTTAGAAGCATTGCGAAGGAGTACGTAATGCCGCATATCGTAGAGGGCGCTCTTGGCAGTTTTTTGTAAATCATTTTTATCGTATCTTTTTGATGGTCCTATTCTTATATGCCTGACAGGAAATTATGATGGAAAAATAAATTTTGCGTAGAAAAGCTATACCTCTTCCATGTTGATACAATGCACCGTTTTCGGTAAAAACTATACCTTATTGCTGCAGCTTATGATGGAAGAAAGTGGAGAAACAATAATTATCTCCCTGATAATTAAAGAGAAAGTAGAAATTCCAGCCGGAATAGTTAATATTGAAAACAGAGAAGCAACAGTTTTGCTTGTAAACAACACGGATGAGCAAGTAAATTTTCAGTTAGGAGAACCCCTTGCATGCATAAATGAATGTAATTTAAATAATTTCGAACCAGAACCAATGGACATTGATGAATATTTCCAAAATTCATTAGCTGATTATGATACTTTACAAAAGAAAAAATTAGAGAATTTAGACTTGAGACATTGTAATCAAGAAGAATACGAAGCTGTAAGAAAAGTTTGTTATAACTAGAGAGACATCTTTTATTGTGAACGAATTCCATTAACATTCACAAACCAGGTCAAACATGAAATAAGAACAACAGACAACCTTCCAGTATATACCAATTACCAAGACATATTTACAAAGAAGAAGTTAAAAATCAGATAACTCCATGCTAGATCAAAATATAATCCGCGATTCAGTTTCATCATGGTCCTCTTCTATATGAATTGTACCTAAAAAAAAATGGACAATAGTGGAAAAAGAAAATTTAGAATCGTTATCGACTACCGAAAACTGAATGAAAAAACAGTTCCAGATAAATTTCCCATACCAACTATAAATGATGTATTAAATAAACTAGGAAGAAGTCAATATTTTACAACATTAGATTTGGCTATTAGATACCATCAAATAGAAATGGATCCTAAAGATATTGAGAAGACAGCATTTTCAACGGACGACGGGATGCCCTTTGGCCTCAAAAATGCCCCCTCCACATTCCAAAGAACAATGAACCATGTAATATCTAGTTTACATGGATGACATACTGATATTTTCAACATCATTGCAAGAACACATAGAAAGTATAAGATTAATATTTGACAGATTTAGACAGACAAATCTAAAAATACAACTAGATAAATCAGAATTTTTTAAACAGACTGTAATATTTTTAGGACACATTATAACACCTGAAGGAATATTACCAAATCCTGACAAAATTCAAGCAATTTTAAAATTTCCAATTCCAAAAACAAAGAAATAAATTCAATCATTTTTCGGATTAATTGGTTACTACAGGAAATTTATCAAAGATTGTTCCAAATTGACAAAACCTTTGACCGTATGCTTAAAGAAAGGTGCAAAAATAGGAATATACCGAAGAATTTGTCAGGGCATTCGAAATATGTAAAACAATTTTGACAAATAGCCCACTATTACAACATCCAGACTTTTCAAAACCGTTTATCTTAACAACAGATGCTTCACAATAGGATCAGTACTATCCCAAGGTGACGTAGGTAATGATAAACCTATAGCCTATGCCTCAAGAACAGTGAGTGAATGTGAGAAGAATTACTCAGTGATTGAAAAAGAACTACTCGGTTTAGTTTGGGCAACCCAGTATTTTAGACCATGATGGATATATGGTCGAAGATTTACAGTTTACACTGATCATAGACCATTAAAATGGTTATTCTCCCTAAAAGGAAAACTATGGATGGATGGATGGATGGATGGATGGATGGATGGATGGATGGATGGATGGATGGATGGATGGATGGATGGATGGATGGATGGATGGATGGATGGATGGATGGATGGATGGATGGATGGATGGATGGATGGATGGATGGATGGATGGATGGATGGATGGATGGATGGATGGATGGATGGATGGATGGATGGATGGATGGATGGATGGATGGATGGATGGATGGATGGATGGATGGATGGATGGATGGATGGATGGATGGATGGATGGATGGATGGATGGATGGATGGATGGATGGATGGATGGATGGATGGATGGATGGATGGATGGATGGATGGATGGATGGATGGATGGATGGATGGATGGATGGATGGATGGATGGATGGATGGATGGATGGATGGATGGATGGATGGATGGATGGATGGATGGATGGATGGATGGATGGATGGATGGATGGATGGATGGATGGATGGATGGATGGATGGATGGATGGATGGATGGATGGATGGATGGATGGATGGATGGATGGATGGATGGATGGATGGATGGATGGATGGATGGATGGATGGATGGATGGATGGATGGATGGATGGATGGATGGATGGATGGATGGATGGATGGATGGATGGATGGATGGATGGATGGATGGATGGATGGATGGATGGATGGATGGATGGATGGATGGATGGATGGATGGATGGATGGATGGATGGATGGATGGATGGATGGATGGATGGATGGATGGATGGATGGATGGATGGATGGATGGATGGATGGATAGATAGATAGATAGAGAGACAGACAGGCAGACAGGCAGATAGATAGATAGATAGAGAGACAGACAGACAGACAGGCAGCCAGCCAGCCAGGCAGGCAGGCAGGCAGGCAGACAGACAGATAGATAGATATTAGTGTTACATACACAAAAGTGTATGTAACACTAATAGTGTATAAAATCATCAAGAAAAAAAAATGGAAAATATATATCTAACATACAGTACATAATAGAAACATACACAGATAAGTGTTGACATGTAGTAAAATAACACAATGGTTTAAGAATTATCAAAATAGTGTGAGCAATAAAAGCAAATAGTTGTAATTTTTAAGACACATAGATACAAATTAAAATAATATCATAAAATAAAATAATGCGTTCAAAATGTGCAAAGTTTGAATCACGATTTATTATATTTTGAAGTCACTGTCTAAAAATTCATGGATACTGTAGAATGCGTTGCTTAGCAGAAATTTTTTAATTTTTCTTTCAAACAATGGACAATTGAGGTATCGTATTTGCGGGGGTAATGCATTAAAAAACTGGATGCCAAGATACGAAGTGCCATTTCGTGTTTTACTTAGGCGGTGAAAGTTTATATTTAAATTATATTTTCTTCTGGAATTGTGACTGTGAATTTCGCTGCGGGAAGTGTACATATTTTCGTGATCTTTAACATGCAAAAGGCACTGAAGTATATAAGTACATGGTAAGGTTAATATACCAAACGTCTTAAATTGTACTCTACAGTCATCTCTGAATTTTAAGCCTGAAATTACGCGAATGGCTTTCCTCTGCGTTGAAAAAAACGGAATCGGATGAAGGTGTGTGACCCCAAACCAGAATGGCATAAGATAATCTGAAGTGAATTAGACTATGATAGGCAGTAATCAATGTCTACTGAGACACTGCCGTACAAACAGCGGAGCATCCCCGTCCCATGATGACAGACATCCTCCCCAAATTCCAAACCTAAGAGTAGTCAAAAGGAGGCACATGAACTCAGCAAAGACATACTTCATTGGTTATGTATGTGGGTGCGAGAGAGACAACCATCACCACGATATGAATTGTCTTCTTAATTTCGTATTATTTTGTTTGTAAACACGTCATTGGCGTACAGTGTGGTTTCATCTTTTATCTTGTATCTCGTTAGTGTTATTCTTTGTTTATTTTTGTGGGTGTTATTGTTGGAACATGTCATGTTTTATAAGGGACTGTAAAATTAACCAGCATATAGCACGAAATAATTCTTCATATCCAGAATTCAATTTCATTTCAATTTCAGATTCAGCTAAGCCCCTACTGCTCCGCCATTGCTAGAGGTATAAAACAAAATATGGTGCTGATCATGAATAATCCATTCGCGCAGCTTTTAGCGCATTCCAGTCATTATAATATAAAATTACATTTCAGTGATCCTTAAGCACGTTCTATATTTATTTTTTTTCAGATAATAGCTTTGTTCGTAATTCCCTACACAGCGTGTAGTGTAGTGGAATTCAGTGTTACACTCAAATAATAATTTTACACCACTTTCAGATAAAAAATTTGGCTGTTCGTAAATTCAAGTTAGGTAAAGTGGCATAACCTAATTTTCAATCCTGTTTTCTTTTTTTTAATAAAGTGTAAATTAAGTAATATATAATAACTTATTTGTACATATCTTAAAGTTAAATTAACGTAGGTATCATCAATAATTACCACCAAAAACAAATTTGTATCCCCGCAATTCCAGACAAGGTTGTCCCGTTATTATACTGCAACTATGCCTCTTTGTATTTTTCGGACAAACCAGAAAACTTGTTTAAAAGCTGTTTAAAATTATCCACTAAAGAGTGAGTTTTGTGGTAAAAGTTTTAGTTTCGCCCCACAAATATACTACACTTTTACACCACCTTGTTAGCCAGTGTAGTAGTGTCTGCACTATTGCATTACACTGAAATTTTCGAACGCCTGGATTATACTTGCACTTAGCTACACTGCAATAAACGAACAACGTATTATTACACTAGTGCAGCAGTGCAAGGTTTACGAACAAAGCTAATATAAAAATTTGTGCTCATGAACATAACCTCAAATATATATTTTAGTGGAATGTAAAGTATATTTTGAAATACATAAATTTTTCTAAAAGTTTGTATATCTAAATAGGTAAATGCAGCAGAAATATTGTCTTTTAATTTTCATATAATGTGCTTTACTGTTATTATTGTCGATATTAAAATTAAATTGTACGACCGTTTCGAAAAGTTAAGACGCAAATGTACTCGAAAATTTTTATAATTTTGCTATGTTGGACATACATATAAAGCCCCTTAATCTTATTACCATGAATGCGAACCCGATCGAACCAGTGATTCCCAGCTTCAAAACCAGAGGACATATGTACAGGAGTCTCCTTGCATATCAAGTTTAACCGCTTCTGACAGTTGGGCTCAAAATTTAATTAATTGCAAGACGTAATGGATAGAACTAATACTTCACAAAATATTTGAATATATTGAGAATTATCGCGGACTTAATGTAGCCAACTATAATACCGGTATGAATTCAATGTATGCATGTGCGTATCATCACAAAACATCCCCCCCTCAGTCAATTGATTCTTATTTCTTACTCTATGAACAAGTGTGACACGTCTCGTTACAGCATACATTGAATTCATGTCACTACTATATCAGTATTTAAGTGTCGGCATTATTCTATAGTTTTATATAATTTTTTAAATGTTTTACTTAGGTATTTTTAATTTATTTTTGTATTGTTTTGCAGCAATGATATGCCCTTTGTGTGGCAGTAACTTGGAACTGAAACAAATCAATTTTTCAAGTGCTATTTTTGTATGTTTGGATTTAAAGTGTCCATATCCTGTTGGTTCAGAATGTATAGAAGTCAAACGAAACTATAAAGACATTAATAGTGCTTATCCAAAATGTAGGGAGAATGAAGAAAAGAAAACATTGCAAAATAAATTGTCAACGATTTCTAATGAAAATGCTAATGACTCGGAAAATTTTCCACAAACTAATGTTATACAATCATTTCCAGTCAACAATTCACATCATACAGAAGCTTACTATGACAATCAAATAAATACGAATAAGCTGATAGAAGACATAAATCTAAGCCATGCATATTTAGACCCATCAGACTTAGATGATTTAGACAACTTTATTAGTGAATTACTTAAATAAAAATTAAAATAAAGTATAGATAGAAAAATATATCTTGATTTATCATTAATTTTATACCTCCAATTGGGTGTCAAGTTGATTTATAGCAAAATCGTATGTGTGTCCACACAATGTAATTATTTCCATATCTTTCACATATCACAATTTTGAGAAAACTGCAGTGGTAGCTGATGACATTGAATGAAATGAAACGAAACCATACAACTAAAATAGGCGTTTACCCACTCAACATGCACATACTGTCAAGAATGGAAATTTAATAGAAAATTAGTCATTTGAAAATAAGTAAATGGTGAATATATTTTAAAAATAAAATCATTTCAAAACTCCAAAGCAGTCCAGTTCCAACCTAGTTTAAAGTCATTGCATAAACCATATTTTATTTTAATTTCATAACTATATTTCTATACTGTGCATATAAATGTAAAGTCGGCAGGTTACGACATTCCCAGGTGCGTTGACCACAATGACGTTTTTACTGCATAGCGCGAATTAGCGGTGGCCCCTCAGGCCACTGCTGACATTACAAAAATCATGAACCAAGGGTTGGAACTTGAATGTGGAGGTAACGGAAGTCAGTCGGTGGTAGTGTAGTGAATAAAGAAGTTCCCCCCTTTTTGGAATAGCGGTATCTCCCCTGCAAACCATGGAAGTTGGAAATAGGTAAGACCTATTGTTAACTTATTTTTGTATAACTTCCAGATGGTGACAATATTTTCTCCCTTATATTTTGTGTTGCTGAATAAATCATTTTGTTACTGTTTTTTTGGTGTGATTAATCTACATCTGTAGTTACCCCCTTGTACGTAGAAATAATACGTAACATATTTTGCTATATATTTTTGTTTATAATTGAAGCAAATTACATTAAAGTTCAGCCTTGCAAAAATATGTTATAATATACATTTAATAAAAACAAACAGATTTTAGCAAAGTTAAAATAACAATTGATAATATCAGAATATATAGCTGATAATAGCACAGAATATAATATATAGGGTCATCTCGGTTAATGTGCAAAAAATTGAGGGTATTGTAGACTTTTTTTAATAGGTGTACTTCATATGCAATGTTTTGATATGAGTCCCCCTTAAGGAGTTACCCCTTTAACAGAGACTCATTTTTTAGTTTTATTTCATTTCTTCCAAACGCTTTGAAATTAAGAAGTCAAATTTGACGAAGTATTTAGGCTAATGAAACTTCTTCTAGTCGTGCATTCCCCTTGTCCTATCATAAGGTGTTTAAATAAAGTACTCCCTATATATTATTAATTACATTTTTTTTTTGGGTTATCTTTTCCAATTGAAAAAAAATTTAAATTCCTGTTGAATTTAGAATATGTTTTGTCTCTTGCAATTTTTTGATTAATACAGTTCTGGAATTCTGAAATTGTGAGAGGGTAAACTTAAAAAGCCACAGTACTTAGACCCCATTTAATCCACCTGAGCCGCTAACTAACCTAATAAAGAGAAAAAGTGGTGACATTGCTCAGGGGGATCGCTCTAATTTAGGCCATAGAAGACCATTGCTCTCCCAACACATATTCTCTTGTTGACGAGACTGCTGTGCATGAAGCACAGTGTTTCACACTTCCTCATATAATATAGGTGCTTCCTTAGCCAACAATGTCCAGTTTAAATACCTGTCACTAGTAGTTCTTGAGTAAAAAAATAAGGTTCATGACCCTACTACACACACATAGTTTGCTTTCAAATATCTAATTTACACATCGATATCCATAGTTTGCTTTCAAATATCTAATTTACACATCGATATCTAGTAGGTTTCCATTATTTTGCATTTGATGATGGTTCATGTTTTTTGATATCAAGTATTGCTATATATTAAACATTTTGAACTAAATAACACTTGTCAACACTACAGGGTAGCTTAGATAAAAAAAATTTATATGAACCCCGATTAAAATCAGTTGTACAATCACACACGCACATTATTCGGGTTCACCCTGTATATTGTGTGATATGTATTTTGTAAATAAATTTAAACACCTACACTTGCATGTTTGATATAAATTCTCTATAATTTTATAATTACTTTAACTGTGCACCCTTGCACCCTCGTGCTTTCTATTCACCCCATAGAAATCATATAAATATGTCATCAAATAAAAAATTATAACGATGCCTATTCTTTTTAATTTTTTGGGCTGGCAATTATCTTTAATTTTAGAGACTAGATTTTATTAGAATGCTATATTTATTTTTTAAATGTCAAACAAATTAAACTTCAGAAAAATGTATTACTTTTAGTTTTGATATCCATGACTACTCATAAAAATAATTTATATATACAGGATTTATAAGAAATGCGTACCTGCCGATTCTGTAGTGGAAATTTTTTGCTAATAACTGGTGGTTAAATTTATAAAAATAATTCAGTAATACCTTAGAAAATTGAATTATATGTTATTAATGGTGTCTCGCACAAAGGACGCTACCCTCTACCTATATTTGACCATCAGTTATGAATATTTTTTGATATAAGGGTGATGCATAATATTCTAAAGATTCAATACATAGAAAATTCATTATTTTAAATATTGCATTTTTTTATAACTAAATAGGCTGGAACAAGAATAAAGCATATTACAAAAAAAAAAAAACATTCTTATATTTACTTCCAATTTTTTGACAAAATTACCGATATATTAAATACATTTTCTTATAATTAAATATTTCAAAATTATTATCTTAATGAAAGGTTGTTCAGGAACTAACTATTAGAGCGAAATAACGACAAACTCTTAATGAAATAAATTATTGTAGCTTGTTAAACCCTAACAATTTAAAACATGATAAATTACAACGCCTTCACTTTAAGTTGTTTCATTTTTGGAGCACGTTTTTTGGCCTGACGTTTTTCTTCTTTCATTTCCCACCGTCTTTGTCTTTCAGGATCTTCATCAGCCATCACTTTCTCCTTCTCTTGCCGTCTCTTTTCTTCACGTCTAGCTGCAGCAGCCTCGGCCCTAGCTTGATGTGTCGATTTTAAGAAAGCTTCTTCTACTCTCTGTCGATTTTTATCAGCCTTTGATTTCCCTACAATTTAAATTCTACTTTAAAAATTTATATACAGTGTATGCTTAAAGGTAGAGACAAATAAAAACAAAAAATTGATACCTTTTGAGAAAATGACACATTTTGAAACCCGGAGATTATAAAATTTAAAAAATATATAAACACTCTAAAATAAGTAAGTAAATCTTTATGTTGGATACTAACACATTATCTTAAGTTACTGTTCGGTTTTCAAGATAAATACAAACCAATGTGGAAAGTGTGATGAAGTTAAACCTAACAACACCGATAAATTACTTAATTCATGTAGAAATTCAAAAAAATTTTTTTTATTCTTAATTTGAGATGGTGATCTATCAGTCGATTATGTCTTTTTTTACTTTATCTGAATGAGAAAAAAATAGTTGTTTTAATGATCATTTGGCATGGAGACAGTGTACAGACGTAAAAGCATGTGATTTATTTAACCAAAAACATCCTGATCTTTAATACAGGATCGACAGTCAGGTAAATTGCTTTCCAAACTTACAGAAACTGGATTTCTAATTGATCTACGACAAGGTTGACCAGCAGTGGAAGCTAGAATAGACTAGCTTATTATGTCACAAAATAGAATTCTTATATCTTATAGGTTTTTATTGTAAAATTAATAAAAAAGACAATAGCACCCTTAAAGCCGTATGACTACAAATCATTTTCAGCAAAATTACGTATAAAATTTTGTTGGTAATTTTCCATCACAAAAATGTGAATTTTAGTGAATTTGTGAATGCTATTATGAACAAAAATTATAAAATTCACAGTAAAATTATCTTCATGCACGTGCGTATCAACTGGGTTTATGTGACACCATCTGTTGTGTGATTATTTTCTGAAATATTGAATGGAAGGGACCTATAATAATTACTGTCAAATAACAATTATAACAAAATATCAATGATAATTATATCAAAATATTGTTATTATAACATAAATATTATATGTACACAACACAGCACAAAATAACTATCACAACTATAGCAATTAGTCCAATTTGCACACTGCGCACTTTCTCGCGCAAATTCTCATAAAAATTTAGAACATGTTCTAAATTTTTATGGACATAATTCTTCCCAAAATTATTTGATTTGTTTTCTGTATGCAACTACAAAACTAGCTTAAAATAGAATTATTCCAAAAATTTTGTAGAGAATTTTTAGTGCCATACGGCTTTTACAAAGTATGCTTAATGCAGGAGCGATGATGATCCAGACCAACAATTGCATCTCAATTACGCTATCATTAATACCCATATTATTTCACTAATACCCACTTGTTTTGTAAAGGGATCATGAGGACAAATATTTAAATTTTCGACATTTTCCTTATACTTGGTTGCAGATGGGACACCACCTCACTTTGGTATGTAGGTCTATCGATATTTTGGACAAAATATTTCCTGAACGATAAATAGTCACTGATCACTTAATTGGTGACTGTGTTCTCCGGAATTAACTCCTTTAGATTTTGTCTGTGGGACCATTTAAAATACACGTAATAGGTTGAAAATATGTGCCCAAATAGAACAAATAAATCTAGCTAGTTTAGAGCATAGCATACAAATTGATTATAGCTGCTTCAATCAGTTTCAGATAATTGGTGGAGATCACTTTGAACATCAAAAAAGTTGTAGAAATGTAATTACAGTTTTTTTTCCTGGTTTAAACAAAAATTATTTATTATAATTTTGTGCAATAATGATGTTATTTTCTCAATAAAATTGTTATGCAAAGTATTAATACTTTTTATCGTCATTTGAACAAAATAAAAAGCTGTCAAAAAACAAAATAAAAAAAAAATTGATGTAACGGGTATCCAGCGTGACGCTCTCACTCGATTTGTGGTTTTAATGTCATAGTTACAAAGAAATGTCAAATACAAAAATTCTGTCATTTTTATAGATGATTCAACGTGCCTTAAAAAAAAAACAATAGAACATCGAATTAAATCATTTTACTATGCCTTGGTGGAGTCAATGTTGCAATATGGTATAATTGGATGGGATACAGCCTATCAGTGACACTGAACTGTGCTACAGACAAATAATAATAAAATTATACATTAATTAATTATTAAATAATAAAATTAAAATTTCTGACCAATAAAAAAGCCCCTGTTACATTTAACAGCAAATTATTTCAAGCAGATTTTTAACTGGGTCATGTGATCATTATTAAGTAACTGGGAGAAATAAACTAGACAGAAGTGTCAATCATAGGAATTTCTGATTAATCTACCAGTTACCTTTAACAGGCCTGTTAACTGGATGTGATCAATCATAGGCCCGCTCACCTGTCCAATTCTACACTTAATGCGTTTTGCTTAAAATATGCACGTCACATTTTGAGTGCAAGTACAACAATGATTTGCAAATAAATAATTTCAATTGTAACAACAATAATACATTTGAACAGTACATGTATAACAAATATAAAATGAATGCTGCTGAACCGAACATCACACACCTCAATTGGCTGCCTATTCGCACATTACTGGAAAGTGGAAAAGTAAGTAGATGGTGCGAATAGATCACAGCGTAGTGAAACCATGTGATTAAGCATAACCGCAGCTAAATAGTTGCAACAATTGTGGAGACGCATAGGCATGAAGCCCATAAAAATAAAATTTAAAACATGATAACGATCTAACAATTCATCAATACTTTTATTTGACTTGGTCCGGAAAACTTGTGACGTAGCTGTTTCATCGTGCATATAATTTAGAACTTAATGTAATAAATAATATGATTTCTAAATATTTACGATTTTTACTTCGCTTTTAACATTCTGTGAAGAACAATATTTATTTTAAATCTAACATAAAAAATGAGAAAACATAGGAAATACCTTCTTTTGATAACCTAAAGCGTTTTACTTTATCTATACAGTAGAAAACCATACTCATTAATGGTTTCAATTTTATCATGGATTCCTCCAAGGACATTCCTTTTAAGTGTATGTTGAATCCAAACATTAGTACCTGAAATAAAAGGATAAATATAAAACCTAAATCAAAACAAGCTTGAAAACAGATTTTAAAGTTCATAATTTGGTGTACAGGGTGTCCCAATTTCATTGTAATTGCAGGGTATCTCGGAAACTACAAGTGATAGAGGGATGCGGTTTTCAGAATACTGGGTTCCTTTTTCCAGAAACCTAAATTATCGCAATCAGAACATTAATAGAACTCTTCATTTTTGAGATACAGGGTGAAATTAAAAAAAAAATACTTTTAAAGGATTCAGTATCTCAGAGAATAGCTGAAATATTGGAATTGTAAAAATTACTTGTGATTGACATTTTTTACATAGAGTTCAGTGGTGTACTTGTAATTTTTCTACAGGGTTTCTCTTTTAAATGAAAATGATCAAAAAACGTTAAATTAATAAAACCGATGTTGTGTAGGCATAGCTAGCCTTGCATTTTTATGTAGTTAAACAGGGTTAACTATGACTAAGTACAAAAATTTTAACCACGTGCTCAGACAGGTCTAAAAGACAATAAAAAATTTATTTTGGAATTCTAGCTCAATGTTTAAAAAATGGGGCAAAACCCTCTTTTCCTACGAAAAGTCTGCGCCTATGACAATCAATCATCGTCCGAGATGGCTAGATATGTCAACTACCATGCAGTTATTTTTTTGCAGCATTGTCAAGTGTAGAAACGACAAAAATAAACATTTTTATTAATAATAATAATAATGTCTAAGTACCTGATAGATTTTTTATATATTTTTAGGTATTAATAATATTGTGTGAAACTAACTACTCAGTTAATCCGGTTAGCTGCAGTATTTTGTATTCGTTCTTTCATTGCACACTGCCAAATTTACATTTTCACTCCTTGAGAATTCATCATAATTATCCACTAACATATCTGACATAAAACACTTTATTTAATTACTATAAACCGTTTAAAATTAGTCACTTCAGAAATAACAACCTAGAATACTGCATTGCTAGTTGTATACTCTTCAAACCTCAAAGAACATACAAAGTTTGATATTTCTAAGGGTCTAATAGACATTTTTACAGAACACTTGAAACATCTTGGGATGTTATAGTTTAAAATATTACTAATTATTTTATGCAAACATCGTCGATTACTGTTGCATTATGGGCCTACAGATGTCGCCTGTAGATGTTAAATAATATTGTATACGGTTATAGTACTCTGATTAGTTTGAAATTATTTTTCAGTATTTGCTTTTCGCAAATTTGATTTTTCACATATTTTTTGTGTATTTACAAACTTGTCGTATTCAAATGCCTAGATGATGGATAAGATTAAGAGACATAAGAGACATTTATGGGAGTGTGACAAGTGCATATTATTGTGTGGCAGCGTAATACCAAAGACGTTTCCCAAGTACACAAAATATTATGCTGAATACTTTTTGAACCACATTGAACAACTGTTATAATATCATGGCGGTAAACTTGTGGCAGTGTTTTTATGTATTTGTGTACATTTGCGTGTATTTTGTTTTTATCCTTTGTATTTTTTCTCGATGTAAGTAATCAACCTGGTCATGACCGCCAAACCAAGTAGATACCTCGCTTTACACAAAACGAACGGTCGAGGGAAGGAGAGGTCCACAACAAGTACAAAACTCTTTGCAGGCTTTAATTTAAACAAGTAAGAAAACAGAAAATAATACAACATTCTTAAAATCTCTCCAAATATCAATCCTGGAAATAAATATTAGTAAGGCTGCCTCCCTGTGCTGCCATACCGTATTTCTCATTAAATCATTAAATAATAATCTACATTTTGTAGATTTTTTTTTTCTTTCAAAGCAGCTTAAACTGATACACGTGTCAATGTCCTGTCACTACGTTTAACACTTTTGACTTTGGCACAATATACCTAACCTCGCGGCTGACAGAAGGTCAGTGACGGCGATAAATAAGGATTTAATATAGTTTTCAAAAAATTTGTTTTTCGCTTTATAAATAAGTTTATTTTTTTGAAGGGTGATTCCGTTAATTCTTATTTTTCCCTATCCCCTCTTAAAATATTTGTACTAAGTCATAGTTAACCCTGTATAAAATTGGTTCAGGAAATTTTTTCAAATGATTTGTATGTTTAATATATTATTAAATTCTCAAGTTACACACACATTAATGCATAAACATTAGGAATTAAGAGTTTTAATCCCTGGTATTCTATTTTATTCAAAACATTTTTTCACAGATATCATTCATTAGGATATAAACTAACGAAGAAAATATCTATCTCTATAAAGGGTAATTTTGAAAGTGCGGTATTAATTTTAACTAACAGTAGGCATTAAAATAAATCATTTTACAAAATATGGTCCTAATAATTTTTTTTTAATAACAGAGACAACTGAGTTTACAGTTATTGCAAATTTTTAAGCCCACTCTGTATAATCCAAACCTACGCTAATAAGTCAACAAACTATTTCACAATACGTCATCAATAAGTAACATGGGCTAAGTTGCATGCAAAATCTTTGTTATTGCGCTTCCTTTATAATCTTAACCTTAAAGAAAGTTCCATTAGATAACGTAACATGTACATAAATGAATCATGGTATCTTTATTATTTTTGTTATTTTGTAATGTGTGCGTAGTATCATTTTGTGTTACATGTAATTTGCCGACACAATGATATAGCAATGGCCCAAGTGTGTACCGAGAGTGTAATCAAAATCGGCTGTCACTGCAAACGCGAAAGGTAAATATAATTTTCAACATTTACTGTGAATGTACAAGACCGCCTTCCATAATTTTAAAATGCGAAAATAGGTGAGTAATTTATGATTTTTTATATTAACATTTTATCAGGCTACTTTATACATATCACTGGTTTTTCAAATAAGTAGAAATGTATAGTAAAATTACTGCCCCATTTTCAAAATTATCCTGTATATAAAGAATAAACATGAATTTATTTAACATCTAAAATTATATTCTGTTGTTTAGTAAAATGTATACAAACTATGTTACTTTTGTTGTTCGTAATGAACTTTTATGAATTTTCTGTTAGGTCAGACATCAGTGTATTTATACTAAATCATTGTACCTTTTCAGTCTCTGGAAGTTTTACAGTTCCACTGTCTTCTGTTTGCTTCGGTCCAGAAAATTGATCAGAAAAGTGAATGTAATCAATATATTCCGGAAATTTGTTCAGAACGGCTATCATTTTGGAATCTAACATAGCAGATGCAGCTTCAGCAATTTCACTCATTACGTTAAATCCAGCATTTATGTTGAATTTGTCTCCAGATTTACGTTCTGGACAAAATACACTTAAGTCAGCCATTTCTTTAGAAAAATGTTGAGCTGTTTTCTTTGACGCAATGCAGAATACAAAACTGTCCATATCTTCTTTGTTCATCCTCACTGTTATATGAATTTGATCCAAACTTGGGCGCATCATTCCAGATATTATTGCTACCAAATCTTGTCTCTAGGGAAACAACACAGAAACAATTACAATTGAAGTAAATAGATACTGAAAACAGTATGAATATAAATAGTATACATATATTTATAGCAATATAAACAGACAATACTGAAAAAAATGAATCTTATTAATTAGTATCTAATTTTTAAAATCAAATGACTTGTATACAAGACAACTTGTCAATATTTTAATGTTTCAAATACTGAATTATATCCACAATGTCTAGCCATTATTATTAGCTGTATTGCAGAATTTTTTACTGTATTGTAAAGGTATTTAAGCCAAATAAATCAAATTTTCTACAGCTATAAGCTTAAATAGCTTTACGGTCAAAAAATAATTGATTAAATTTAATCAAATATTATAATTTCCTCAAATTTAAGGAAAAATGCTGTAATTACATATTATGAACTACAACTTCAAATTCATCATTTGCCATCTTCATTTCATGCTTGCCACAGGATGTCACACTTTTGTCAAAATGAGGTGGTATACATTATCGCAACTTCAAAGTAATGTAATGTAGGATACATAGAAGTTACAATTTTTTTCGAAAACTAAATTTGAGGAGTAGAAATTTTTTAATTAGGATTTTCAAAGATTAAGTTACACATTTAGATATACAGTTGCTGCAACATAAAGGTTTCCAGCCTGAATTGGTATCATGTTTTGTTAAATTATGATGGCTTAACCACCTGTTCGTCACACATATGCCTATACAAAAACAATTATTAATATGTACTGATGCAAGCTAATTATTGATGCCTCCTAAAATTCTTATTAATAATTGACAAGCTCACCCCCCTTAAGAAGTGTACGTATTAGACTGGAAAATCCTGCCCATGTTGCGACCACTGTACTTAGGTATGGGTAACAAACTTAAAACAAATTAGAATTGTTGCTTTACCTTTATCAGTTTCAGTTCTACAAGCATACCCTCACAGCAAGTCCTTCCACTACACCAAAGTGTGAAAATATTTTCACTCTCTTTAATTAAATGTACATTTTCATTATTATCTAATGAACTGTCATCTCCAACTAATGAAAAATTTTCTTCTAACAACTGCCTATGTGTTTGAAACCATGTATTAGCAATTTTTGTATTTTTACTTTTACCAGTAGCAAAATTAATAAAATATACTACAAGACCCAATATCATTAATATTTCTAAATAATAACTGTCCCAATTTTGTCTAAAATTAATAGGTATTTTAGCTATAGTTATTTTTGGTTCTGCTACAGGCTTCTCATCTTTAATTTCAAAACCTTCAAATTCTTCGTTGTCTTGAAAATGTTCAAATTCTGAATCGTCATCATCAATTATTATATCTTGATCATCTAGTACTATAGTAGTTTCTTTACTTTCATCTTTTGATTTTTCTGGTATATCGTTAAGAGGTATGTCATCCTCTACTTCAAAATCTTCAAATTCTGCAAATTCATTGTCTGTTAAATCGGGGCTGTATTTATCTGCCACACTGGCATTTAAAAGTAAAAAATACAGAAATAAGTTTAAATACATATTTTTGGCCAAATTAATTATTAAACACATTTTATTTCTTCAGCAGACAAATCAGTAATTGAGGTTATGCATCATATCACATCTCACATCACATATCACATGACACATCATATCACCACTGACCACATATCACCACATTCATTAAAACAGTCCCACAAACCTAGAAAAAATATAGACGGCGCCGTTCCGTTATATAGGTCACGTGACAGGTCCCGCGTCGCCTAGGGTCCACTGAAATGTAATTTTATATTATGATGACTGATTATTTATGATCAGCGCCATATTTTATTTTGTGCCTCTAGCAATGGCGGAGCACTAGGGGCTTAGCTAATTGTGAATTGAAATGAAATTGAATTCTGGATATGGAAAATTATTTCGTGCTATATGCTGGTTAATTTTACAGTTCCTTATAAAACATGACATGTTCCAACAATAACACCCACAAAAATATGCAAAGAATAACACTAACGAGATACCAAATAAAAGAAAAAAACACACTGTACGCCAATGACGTGTTTACAAACAAAATAATAGGAAATTAAGAACACAATTCATATCGTATGTACGTGCAGATAGTTGTCTCTCTCGCACCTACATACATAACCAATGAAGTATGTCTTTGCTAAGTTTCATGTGCCTCCTTTTGTCTGCTCCTAGTTTCGGTATCTTTATTTGGATGCGCAAATGGACTAAACGCATTCCATATCCTACATTTCAGTGCTAGGGTCGCAAACCTAGAAAAAACGGTGCTAACAGCAAATTGCCGACAACCGCTAATTCATGGCCCCCCTAAAAGGTCCAGAATCGCTAAAACTTGCTTTTTATGCAAATTTACGTTGGTTGTGCTGTTGCATGAAGTCATTTGTTTACTGTGATTGGTTACAATCTTTAATGACATTAGAGAGTTTAAGTTGTGTCCGATACGTGAACGTGTACGTAGAATTTGACCATCGCGCATGCGTACTTATTTGGTCTTAGTATCTCTAGTCTTAGTCCTAAGAAGTTAAAAGTTAGGAACTTTCAAGGTCAGGTCTTAAGACCTCCTTAGGACTAAGACTAAGTTACGACTTTTATAAACGTGCACATGGAAATATGGGCATTTAATTTAGGGTAAAGACTAAGGCTAAGTTAGGGTTAAGACTTTTTTATAAACTCACCAGAACTCATCATAAAATGTTTACACACCAGTTTCTCTATATGCTGAGTCATTTTTTTTTAAATAAAGACAAAACAAAAGTGGTACAAGGCAGTAATCATGAATTAGTTTAATTATCGATTTACTACATCTTCCGATGCACTACTAATTCCGTAAATGTATTTACTTTTAAGCTAAGTAAGAAATTCAGACTGAATAAAACGCTGACTAAATGCTAACTGTTAGCCGCTGAGTATTTTTGTAAGCCAAGAAAATTTGCGCTTACTTCGTAAGCGAAGCGTTGACGTATTTATGAGGTTATGTGATTTATTTACGGGGTCGTTATTCTAAGTATTTACAATTTTCCAAGTGTTACGCTTTGGAATTTCAATGAATGTTTTGCTCTGGGTTTACCTCTTATAGAATATAAATATATTTTTTTATTACCTATTACATATTTGTTTTATAATTCGCCCTCATCCCTAGACAACCGACAAAAAATATGCAAGGGGCTTCTGAATCAAGCTCTAAAAAGTCATAATTCTGCACTGACATTGAGCTATTATAGATTCTTGGAATCAAAATAAAAATGTTAAGATAAAATTACCAACGTAGATAGAAAATTTTATTTTTTGTTGTACCATAAAGTTAACAATATTTTCTCATATTTTATTTTTTTAAAAGAACAAGAATATGTGAGTTACATGTACATGGGATACAAGAACACTATAAATACATAAAGTGTGACCTACTTGAAACCAAGCCACCCTCATAAGACCCATACGTAATAATGGTCCAATTTCAGTTATTTGGCTGAATGTTGTTATCAATAAAAAACAATTATTTTTACTTATTTTGGCGTTTTATTCTATGGAAGATATCTTTATGTATGTGATCATGAGGCGTAACAGCAGCGAATTAATTAAGAAGCAATTCTCGTTTAAATGAATCGCGACTTGTCAGACGATTCACGAGTCGCGAAATGAATCGTAGTTTATCGGTCCAATATTTGAAAAGTAAGTCTCGTTGAAATGAATCGCCACTTGCCATGTGAAGATTCTTGAGCCAAGAAATGAATCGCAGTATAAATCGGTCTAATTTTTAAGAAGCAACTCGTTCAAATGAATCGCCATTTGCCACAATCATGATATAAATTATTGCATTTTTAATTATTTCGCCCATCTGTCGTATTCCGTAAAAGATACGGAATACGAGTTTTTTTATCTGATTTTTTTACACATTTATCAATATTTTGTAGCAAAATAATTATTATTAAGTAAGAATAGAATTTTATACTTTACAATATGTTCCATTTAAGTTTAGATATTAAGTTTTACGTACAGTTAGATATAAAACTAGAAATTTAATATTTCACATAGGTATATCTATTATGCACTTACATTATGTAAACAGTGTTTCAGATTTCAAACAATTGCATTTTTATAATTTATATTATAATTATAGTATTAGAGCATTGGAACTCGGGATTAAATTTCATCGTTCAAATGAACGAATCGTAAGAGTCGATTCATTTTGAAAAATTGAATCGTGTGAATCGATTCATCAAAAAGAATCGAATTGCCCACTTCCATCGCGCATGCTCAAATTAGAATTTTCCACGTTTACGTTATACGAATGTACGTGGGCCCACGGGTCTTTGCGTAACGTAAACAAAAACGTATACGTGCCGAAGAGGTGGCCGAAAACTTCCGAATGCACAGAACAGATTGATAAAAGACTAACCGAGCAGAAGGAACAATATTCGTAGATTAAAGTAATTATCATCGTTGGATGGATGGATGGATGGATGGATGGATGGATGGATGGATGGATGGATGGATGGATGGATGGATGGATGGATGGATGGATGGATGGATGGATGGATGGATGGATGGATGGATGGATGGATGGATGGATGGATGGATGGATGGATGGATGGATGGATGGATGGATGGATGGATGGATGGATGGATGGATGGATGGATGGATGGATGGATGGATGGATGGATGGATGGATGGATGGATGGATGGATGGATGGATGGATGGATGGATGGATGGATGGATGGATGGATGGATGGATGGATGGATGGATGGATGGATGGATGGATGGATGGATGGATGGATGGATGGATGGATGGATGGATGGATGGATGGATGGATGGATGGATGGATGGATGGATGGATGGATGGATGGATGGATGGATGGATGGATGGATGGATGGATGGATGGATGGATGGATGGATGGATGGATGGATGGATGGATGGATGGATGGATGGATGGATGGATGGATGGATGGATGGATGGATGGATGGATGGATGGATGGATGGATGGATGGATGGATGGATGGATGGATGGATGGATGGATGGATGGATGGATGGATGGATGGATGGATGGATGGATGGATGGATGGATGGATGGATGGATGGATGGATGGATGGATGGATGGATGGATGGATGGATGGATGGATGGATGGATGGATGGATGGATGGATGGATGGATGGATGGATGGATGGATGGATGGATGGATGGATGGATGGATGGATGGATGGATGGATGGATGGATGGATGGATGGATGGATGGATGGATGGATGGATGGATGGATGGATGGATGGATGGATGGATGGATGGATGGATGGATGGATGGATGGATGGATGGATGGATGGATGGATGGATGGATGGATGGATGGATGGATGGATGGATGGATGGATGGATGGATGGATGGATGGATGGATGGATGGATGGATGGATGGATGGATGGATGGATGGATGGATGGATGGATGGATGGATGGATGGATGGATGGATGGATGGATGGATGGATGGATGGATGGATGGATGGATGGATGGATGGATGGATGGATGGATGGATGGATGGATGGATGGATGGATGGATGGATGGATGGATGGATGGATGGATGGATGGATGGATGGATGGATGGATGGATGGATGGATGGATGGATGGATGGATGGATGGATGGATGGATGGATGGATGGATGGATGGATGGATGGATGGATGGATGGATGGATGGATGGATGGATGGATGGATGGATGGATGGATGGATGGATGGATGGATGGATGGATGGATGGATGGATGGATGGATGGATGGATGGATGGATGGATGGATGGATGGATGGATGGATGGATGGATGGATGGATGGATGGATGGATGGATGGATGGATGGATGGATGGATGGATGGATGGATGGATGGATGGATGGATGGATGGATGGATGGATGGATGGATGGATGGATGGATGGATGGATGGATGGATGGATGGATGGATGGATGGATGGATGGATGGATGGATGGATGGATGGATGGATGGATGGATGGATGGATGGATGGATGGATGGATGGAGAGATCGACAGATAGACAGACAGACGGACTCCCAGACAGCCGGACAGTCAGACAGGCAGACAGATAGGTAGATAGATACATCAAATAGAATAGAATAGAACAAATAAAAGAAGAAATTCATTGATACTGAAGAAACAGCTTATCAATAAAAATGTTTTTGTAAAAGTATAAAAATATCTAAGAGACATCCGTCTTATGTTTTCATGAGCAAAGAAATTTGCAAATTCATTATACAATCCTATCTCAATCTTATTGTTTTTGGTCCAATTAATTCGAGAAAAAGGAACTATAACGTCTCCACCATGCCTTATATTATAGTCATGACCGGATCACTTTTTGCACGTTTCTTGTCAACTGTGAAAGATATATGTTGCGTTTTTGATATATTTAATTTTAATTTCTTGGTTTTAAACCAAGCTGAAGTTCACTCTAGCTGTCTGTACTCAGATATTCGCTTTCCGGAGCAAGAAGAGTCGCATCATCCGCAAATAGCTGACACAGGTGCTGTTACTAATACTTAATGGCAAATCATTAATGTAAATCAAAAAGAGAACTGGTTCTAGTACAGATCCTTGCGAAACACCTCCAGCTACCGGAAGTAAAGTAGACGATGTTAATGCTGACAAACTGCTTTCTACCTGTCAGATATGAATGAAAAAGATTTAGTTCTTTATTTCGAATGCCATAGTATTCTAGCTTTAATAGCAGTATGTCACACAATCACAATCAAAAGCTTTGTTCAAATCACAAAGCGTAGCATGAGTTCCAGTGTTATTGTCAAGATTCTCAAGAACCTCATCAATCACAGCAAGTAGTGCTCTTAAAGTAGAAAAGCCCTTCCTAAACTCAAACTGCATAGGTGATAACACTGATTTATCTTCCAAATAGGATATTAATTTCTTTTAAGAGAATTTCAAATATCTTGCCAAAAATTGGAACAATAGCAATTGGCCGATAATTATCTAAAATATCAACATCACCTTTTTTGTGGATAGGCAGCACTCTTGTAATTTTTAAACAGTCGGGCCATATTCCTTCTTCTAAAAACTGATTATAAAATAATGCCAATGGGCCAACAAGCAACTCCACAGCAGATTTGATTATGGAACTATTTAGTCCATAGTAATCTGGACAAGACGAATTTTTTAAACATAAAATAGTTTGACGAACATCAGTCTCCAATATAGGCGATATAAAGAAGAATGAGGCATTTAGCTAATTTATTTAAATAGCTCAACGGATCAATGTTAACACTACCAATTGATTGAGCAATGACATCAGAAATAGAAGCAAAAAACAAATTAAAATCATTTGCAGTTACATGAGCTCCTAGTAAGTTGTTTTTGCATTGTCTTTCATGATAGACCCCAAATAGCCTTACTCTTATTATCGGAATTACAAATCAAACTAGTATAAGTTGAACGTTTAGCATCACGTATTGATTTCTTATAATGACTTATCATTTGGCGGTAGGAGTGCCAGTCATGTAACGTATTGGTAACATAAAAAAATCTTCTAAATTTATCAAGATCCCGCCTCATCCTTTTTAGTTCCTTGGTAAACCATTTGATATTAGTAAACTTAGGAATACTAGCAAATGGAAAGCAATTATTAACAACCTGCATAAAGATCTCCAAAAAAATATCAGTAAAATCAGTATGATTTAAATTTGGAGAAAGTAAACTTGTCCAATTCACTTGTTTTAAGACATCTAAAAAAAAATTAATATTTGTAGTGTTAATTCTTTGTTTAAATACATAATTACCAGCTGCGGGACTATTTATACATGCATTATTCGTAAATCTAATAAAAACTCCTGTATGATCAGAGATATTCATGTCCCAAACTCCAGTCTCAAAAGAGTCAGGACATAGATTAGTGAACACATTATCTAAGCATGTCCTAGATGTGGGAGTAATTCTAGTTGGAACGTTTATGCAGGGATCATTCCATACATAAGAAAAAAAATGTTCAAATCATGAACTGATTCAGAGCTACAGTTAAAATCCAGGTTAAAATCACCAGTTAAAATAATAAATTTATATCTACAAGAATAAAAGTCAACAAGGTTACAAACAGAATTTTTCAAAATGGTTACATCTCCACTAGTTGAAGATCTATACACAACAACTAATAAACAGTTAAAATCAACATTCTCAGATGCACAAAATTCAGCATGCACAGCACAACTAAAATTAGTAACATCAACATTTTTTACACCAATGTTCATAGTGGCAAAAATCGCAACAATACCGTGGCGCTTCCTACCACTTCTACAGAAAGAAGACACTAGATGATAGTTAGACAAACTGATGACCATGCAGGTTTACCGCAGGGCCGTCCCATCAGACTCTGCAGATTGTAGCCCACGCGATTGGCCTGGTTTTCTAGGACGAAAAAATCTATTCAGCTTGACACCTTGAGGCCATATGCTGCTCTCCAATAACTTTGAATATTCACCTTCTGGAACAGACACCTTAAACGATGAATACTTGAATGGATTTTTGCAATTTAACTTAGCTACAAATGCATTAGGAGCAAAGTTCTTCAAATAGGTAGTAAGTACAGCTGTGTCAGTGTCAACAGCAAAATTAGTCACATGACATTCAGAAATACGCTCTTCGTTACTTCTAGATGCAGCTTTGAATGGACAGTTTATAGAACTTTCTTGATTACCGATCAAAATATTTCTGCTCTTATCTTTGGCACTTTTACGAGATACCGGATGATATGAAGGCAAATCACTCTCAATATTAATGACTTTATCACAGGTGCTCAATGCTTTAGCAGCAGATACCGCACTCTCAGAGATAACAGGACACAATGGCAAATGAGCAGACGCAGTAGGTGTAGGACTGTCCTTCTTATGATTATTTTTCTTATTTCTACCACTTACTTGAGATATTTTAGAGAATGATTGCTGCAAAATATCGCGTGCATCTCTGGCTTCGTAAAGCAAAACAATTTGATCATTCAGAGACTTAATTTGGTGTTGGTGACGGTGATGATGATGATGACACCGTCCGAAACTAAAATAAAGGGCGTATTCCGTAATCTGACGGGAGATATTTATGTGGTTACTAGGTATTTCGTTATTATTTTATTACATTTCACGTTAAAGTAGGTATCTTATTATCAAAAAATGGATGAAAATTTTGATTTGTAACTTCTTTACATTCAGTTTCTAAACTTCCAATGCCTTGATTTTCATTCATGATCAAATAGCGGCTCCATACTTTATCTTAATATTTGCAATAGCCACGTTTGTAATTCTGAAAAAGTTATTTGAGTTAATCTAAGAAACGATCTTACACAAAAATAGCATCTAGAAAACTTACCTTACTTCCATTTCCATATAACGCAGAAATAAACATACAGGAAACAGGATGTGATAAATCCTATTGTTCCTGCCACTATATCGCACAACAATATACAAACATAACATCAAATTAGTTATTTACCGCTAGCATCCAAAATTTATAACGGTGACCATATTTATGCATGAATAAGGTAACGTCGAGCAATCCCTTATTTGATAGATCAGATCCACGGTCAGATCACAGTATACTGTGGATCGGATTGTCTGCTAAATCGCGTCGCTTTTGTAATACTTGTCTGTCGAATCACCTGAATTTCAATATAGAATTCCGTAATGTGGCGACACCAACCTTATAATATTTGGAAACATACAGATCATGCCATAAATATCAGAATTTGACATTTGACATTTGATATTGACACTATAATAACTTATCTTTTAATAGTACATACTTATTTAATTTGGTTTGCAAAAATGTACGTATTTTTATCAACTATTTTAAAATATTAAAATACGTGGCACTAATACGATTCCAATACTTCATACACAAAGCTTTGTGTCTAAATATTTTACATTTTTCATAAAACTGGCTACATACGTATTAATAATGAACTGCTACTCCTGCATTTTCACCATAAGAACACAATACTTGTTATTTTAGGTTGTACCAGTTTAAAAGCGTGTTTTGGAGAGTTTTAAATCTACTCCCCATCATTTTTTAACCCCACCACCACTTTTTTCTTTAGCGCCGCCCACAAACCGGTTTTGGGTCAATCAGGGGACGGAGAGTTCAAAATCGACCAATCAGGGGGCGGAGAGTTCAAAATGTATCCTCCCACCAATGAGGGACCGGAGAGTTCAAAATCGACCAATCAGAAGTCGGAGAGTTCGAAATCGACCAATCAGAAGCCGGAGAGTTCAAAATCGACCAATCAGAAGCCGGAGAGTTCAAAATCGACCAATCAGAAGCCGGAGACTTCAAAATCAACCAATCAGAAGCTGGAGAGTTGAAAATTTTCCCTCCCACCAATTTTTGACCCCCACTTTTCTAAACAAACCGCTTTAAATACAATTAAACGCATCTGGTTTTCATAGTTTTAAAATTTCATATCGTACAAATCTTTTTGATTTGCCTGATCTTACAATCGATTTACCAAATGAGATTCCACAGACATTTCGAAATAAAAATTACTGTATAGTGATAAGTGAAAGAAAATTTCATTTAAATAAATGACGAACCAAATTTGTATCTGTTGGTTTAGCATATGATTTTAATTAAAATTATGTAGAAATAAATGTGATGCTATAATATTCAACAAGGAAGAATGGAAATCATTTCTTGTATATCAAGGAATTATAACAAATAGTCTCTACAATAAGAAATTGATTGAACCAATAGTAGTCGGAAATTTTTGTATTGAATTTGAAGAAGTTGTGAATTCTACCGTACTAAAAATTAGGAAAAATAATTCCCATGTATGCCTGGGATACGAAACCGTATGCAATTTATGAGAATGTATACCGCTGATAGAGTATCGACTGGATATACTAGAGAGACTACAGTTTACTAAATATTTGAACATTTTACAGAAGAGGTTACAGGAAATATATTTGGAAATCTGTTAGATCTGTTACAACCAAGCATAAAACTAAATAGTGAAAATATCTCCATGGTTCTGGAATTAATTTATTTATATCCAAAAATATTTGAAGCTGAAAATGAAAAACGTTACATTTAATGAAAAAGATACCATACGCATGCTTGTAGCCTGGAAGTTTGCATATCATTCGTCTAGGAAAACATACTGGGAAGTTTTTTCTCGTGATAGAGCACGTTTTCAGAGAAGAATAGCTGAGCTATCAAATATTATAAATCCTATATTGGGTAGTAGTCATAGACACAAAATATATAATCAAATATTTTATTAAAGTATACCTTAATAAAAATGTATCTTTACATTGTGTGTTTTATTTCAATAAAACAAGTATTTATAGCTCATTAAAATTTAATGGTTACAAAGAGCGTCAAATAAAAACATACATTTGAAAGAGCACAAACACAATAATGTTGACTATGATAAAAACATTTGGGTGTAGATTTCTGCAGTACGAGTTGTTCTGGAAGTTCTAAAACACGGATTTTAACAAACTTGTAAATCGTGCTGGTTGATATATTTTCCAAGATTGTTTGGAATTTGTGTAATGGTGTGAATCCAGCTTTTCATTCAAGGCCGTGATGATTTTCTCTTAACCATGATGCTTGCCTCTGTAACTGCGGAGAGAGCATATGGAAGAGAAAGGGTGGTTTGAACAAGTAATGAAATATCTGCTCTCCATCAAAAGCAGCTAGTTCTTTAACGATTAATTTATTGTTTTCAGTTTTGAATTCTTGCGCGTCTAATACTAATGACATATTTTTAAGTTTTATAGCTTTCTAAACACAAATATTTTTAAACAATATAGATCAATTTTTTTCTTAATTCTTTTAGTTTTCCTATGTACTCTTGCAAGGCCTTTCTATATCTAAATTTACATATTGTTACGGTATAAAACCTCTTTAACCGGTTATGGAATTACACCTGTCTAACAAATTTTGTCAAAGGATTATAGCGAAATACTCTGTCATGTAAAATTAGGCAGTACGCAGTGATGTCCTTAGGTATGTTTTCGCTTGTCTCAAATTTAATCCGCATAACAACTGATCCACTTTGAACACCTTCTTTTTGTCGAGAGTAATCTATATGGACAATCGGACAAATAGTTGAAAATTCCTCAGATGAGTAAACAGGTTCTTTAGTTGTTTGATAGTAAGATCTCCGAAAATTTGAAAACATCTCATAAAGAGAAGCAAATTTTTTAGTCTTAAGATTTAAATAAAGATCTTGATATGGATATCTCTCACTATTCAAAAATACTCGAATATTCGTCAAGTTAATGTTGTCAAACCAACTCATACTATTTTTTTTTGTCGTGCTGAAATGCGACGATTATTACTTGTTTTGACGGACCCTGAATGTTAGGTCGTCTGATTTAAAGATGGATATTCAATCAGTTCCCAAGAACGAAAACCAAGCATAATATCAGTATTTTTGTCATCTGACATATGGTATATTGGTATGGGGTGGGGTAAGTGACTGTTACATGAAAGGCTTAGAAGTAATTCAAAAATGGATATTAAAAATAATTTATCATGAAACACTGATGTGTCCTAGTGATCGTATTTATAAACTTGGTAAAGTAAATGATATTCGACAATCTTATTGCTTAAAGATCTTAATAGCTATCAAAACAAATAAAATTAAATTAAAGAAATTTACTCATACTTACTCAACAAGAAAGAGGGATACGGATGTTGAATTATCCAGATGTCATAAAACCATTGGACAGAGATGTTATCAGTTTTTGGCTCCCAAACTATATAATGTGCTCCTAGAAAACCTAAAAAAGGAGATTAAACTTCATAAATTTAAAAAGGATGTAAAACATTGGATACTTACCACTGACAGATCATTTTTTAAGGAGTTAGTGTGTTGTAATGTGATAATTACTTAATGCATATGGCTTAATATACTTATACTACATATATAAGGTATACATATAAATGCATATATATTTTTTTGTTAATGTATTGTATGTGATGGGAAATGGAGTGAGGGAGGAATAATTATAATTTTGCGGCTTCTGCGATTCTTTGGTTTATTTATATGGAAATGTGTAGTCGATTTTGTAATTGTATTGTAAATTAGACAAATAAAATTATTATTATTATTATTATTATTATTATTATTATTATTATTATTATTATTATTATTATTATTATTATTATTATTATTATTATTATTATTATTATTATTATTATTATTATTATTATTATTATTATTATTATTATTATTATTATTATTATTATTATTATTATTATTATTATTATTATATCTGCATTCTGCCGGCTAAGATCTCTGCCGAATTTCGGCAAGCAGGTATGATCTTTAAGTCAGAAAGCAACGTATGTCTCATTCCACCCAGGACGCCTATAATTAGCACCACAATCATAACAGAGTGGTCTGAATACAGCCTGTGGAGCTCGGAGAGAAGATCTCGATACTTCCTCCATTTCTCCTCTTTTAGGACCATGTTGTTCTCTGCGGGAGCCGAGAACTCAATCACAAACATCGTCCTAAGTTGGTGGTCGAGGAGGACTACATCAGGCTTATTGGCTTGAATTTGCCTGAGGGTGGGGAATGAATAGTTCCAATAAATTCGGCACTTCTCATTCCCCACAACGGATTCTATATCCCCCGGAGCATAAGGCAGCACTGGCGTCTCGTCTATCTCATACGAGTGTCGTAAATGATAATACAACACCCGTAAGGCTGAATCGTGTCTTTGGATATACGCTGTGGCCGTATATACCGGATAGGCTGACAGGAGATGCATAAGCGTCTCCGGTGCCTGGCGGCAGGCCCTGCAGCTGGTATCAGGAACCTCGATACCCAAGACACGACTACGATAGACGAGAGTGTTAATTACACCATCTTGGCAAGCCATTATGAACCCCTCGGTCTCACAGTTCAGCCCCGCTGACCTCAAAAAAGCGAATGTCAGCTTTTCAGATAAGCCAAGCCCCTCTAGATGACGGTAGAAGAGACCATGCATTGGCTTACCCTTATGTAGCTGCAGAAGATTATGCGTTTCTGCAGCTTTAATTTGGGCTTTTAACTGAGCAGGGTCCCACTCGGTGACAGAGTCTGGATTTTCCCGCTCAGTATCGAACACGAGACCAAGTTCATTGGCTGCTCTTCTCGCTGCCTTATATACAAACGCTCCTATCCCTGCTGCTTCATGGTCTTGGACCATGCAGAGAAGGGGATCCGAGCTCCTGATGACTTTACAGGCTTCCTCCAAAACCACTCTGCCCTGGAGACACTCCAAACTCAAGAGTCCACGGCCTCCCCGATTTCTTTTGTTGTTGTTGTTGTTGTTTATTATTATTGTTATTTTTATTATTATTATTATTATTATTATTATTATTATTACTATTACTATTACTATTACTATTACTATTACTATTACTATTACTATTACTATTACTATTACTATTACTATTACTATTACTATTACTATTACTATTACTATTACTATTACTATTACTATTACTATTACTATTACTATTACTATTACTATTACTATTACTATTATTATTATTATTATTATATTTTTTGTTAGTGCCAGTTGTTGACGAATATTCACTGAAACGTGTGGAACTTTCCACAGAATTTTATTAATTGTAATTTTGGGTTTTTCAGTATCGTCTGCACTGGTGATAGCAACTAAGTCATTACTGCTTCGAATCAGAACTAATTCTTGTTTCATATTTAAAATAATTTTTCTATAGTTTTTGAAAAAGCCCATTAACATGTTAAGCGGAATACAAACGTTAAAATTTCCTTCAGCATCTGTAATTTTTTCTCCTACTTTATGTATTCTTAGAGACCAACCGGCGTTATGAAGCCTAACACTTTCTCTGTCGCTGTAAGACAGATAGGCTTTAAGAGTTGATGTTAATCCTACATTTCTGTTGTAGTCGACTGTAATTCCATTTAATTCATATCGTATTTCTCTAAACAAGAATGTAACACCATTATTAATAAATTTTTAATTTTGTAGCTTTAGTTTCCCCAAATTATACAAATGATTTTCAGAAGGTAATGTATGCAGATCAACTTCTTGGATAGGAATTCTGATTTCATCATTATATTCGAAAGATCCGGACACAGATGGTTAATAACTATGTAATTCAAAGTTTGTAATGAAGTTGTCAACAAGGGGCTTCGATGTTACATTTAAGATATCCATTATATGAGTACTTTAAAATCTAAGGATTTTAGGAATAGTTTGTTTTTACGTGTTACTTTGTTGGCGCTTCTCTTTGAACTAATTGGGGATTTGCTTTTGCTCCGCCTTTTATAATTGCGTTTAATAGGATACTGTATAACGTTGTATCGAACTACCATCTTCTATGACAGCTTCTTTAAATGTAGTCTTACCGTTATGACTTCTTCTCGAAAATTGACAAAGTTTCCGTCCTGGTCGAGTATTTTAATAATCAAATTGTTGATAGTCTTGACACTGACGGGAAAATATATAATATTTTGCGGCGTCTCAACAATTTTGAATCCAGGTGCAACGATAGGGAAGAACTGATGAATTATATGGACAGGTTGTCCATTGGAATATAATCCAACTGCTAAGTTGCAGTCTATGCATAATGCATTAATCTTAATTATTTGGACTGGAAAATCTGATTCGTTTATGTTGTTAGCTTTAAGGATTCTCTTTTTAAACCCTAACAGATGGCTTATTGATCTTTCCGATGTAAAATCTATATCTACATTTGTTACAATATTAACTGTTGAAGTATTACGACTGGCTTTAATTTTAATTTCGGAAAGTGGTTGAATTGTGTTCTGTAGGTAATTATTGATATCATCAATTTCATATGCACCTACCGGATATATTGTTATTGGTTTCGTAGATATTGGGAATAACGTCGAAAGTTTCAAAATTGGATAATCCAATTACATATTCTGCATCTTTGTCTCTCATCAGAACTCAATACTGAAGAATTTCCAGAAACGGAAAAAGTTAAAGACATGTTGTTTAACACAAAAGTATATTTATAATGAAGAATTTTTAACATTAACACATATTATATAAAAATTTTAGGGCCGGATGTCCACAGGTATGAGTATTGTCATGCTGAAATTTGTCATGATTATATTTTACGATATTAAAACTACCATTGCTAAAAAAATATTTTTTTAAAGCATTTGGGGGTCTAAAATTCCCATAACTATCGAAGTATACTATAGGATTATTTTTCTTTGAATAAACAGTCCAGTGTGTGCCAGGTCCTGATGAAATATCCAAATTAACGATACTACATTCATTTGCCCTGGTCAATTATCTCTCATAAACACACCTTTCAAATTATTATTAAATTAGCGTCATTAACTCTTTCCTAAGCACGTTCTAGTTGATAGTCAGCCCTGTAACGATCTTTTAGATTTGAACTTTTACCACAGCTTAAATAACAATCAGCTCACAGACTCGTATGAGCGGTAACGTCTCGCGCAGATCCTTCACGCATGCCGCCATTTGAGGATGGAACATTTAAATAGCGGCAGTGCCGTGTGGTTGTAAAATGTGCCCTTAGCTATACCGTTCGACGACTGCGTTATTGGCGCACGGTTTGTTGATTTTCTTGTATTTTATACTGTTATGTTATTTTATTTTTAAACAATTTCAGGTAAAACAAAATTATATTCGTATGTTAGAAAAACACATTTTGTAGTTTATATCTGTACCTACAACTTTTATACAGGGTGTCCGGAAAGTATTGGCACCCGGTTTAAACATAGCTTCCTGTGATCAAATTGAACCGATTTAGATAAAGTTAGCTTAGTCCAAAAGTGCTTCGTTTAGAAGTTACAGGTCTTCAAAGAAAAAAAATTGTTCTCTTGTTATGGGCATAATTAAGAAACGAAGCGTCCAATCATGTAGTTGTGTAAAGTGTAGATGTAATGTGTAAATAATTTCAAATTATTATTACTATTTTGTAAAATGTTGAAAACATACCTTGACATAATCAGTTTTCCAACTCAGAAACGGCAGATATGAACGTTGTTTATTGTAAAAATCAATTTAATGGAGGAGCTGCAGAAAGAAGGTACAGTTACATGAAACAGGTATAGCTTTTCTACGCAACTTTTGTTTTCTTTTTTAATCATCAGCAACGTAATGTTAATAAATTACCTATACCTACTTTGAAAAATAATTATACATTTTATATTAATAGATCCACGTAGGTATAGTATTTATATTAATCAAGCTCCCAAAATTAGATAACATTTTCTATATCTGTGTTTTAGTAAAACACAAAAAAATATTCTAAAATTCAAGTGAGTATACGGTGCAGTTAAAGCACTTTCCAAATTGGGACAACTATTTTTAATTCGGCCCTGACTTCTATCCTGAGCAGGAGAGAGACAACATGCTTCAAGGTCAAATTTTCTGTGTTTAATACCTCAAAGGTGCCCCGCAGAGTCTGTGAGCTGATTTAAGCTGTGCTTTTACTGTATTGGATGTCGTTCTCGCGGCACGTTCGATCAAGGTCGTTGATTACAATACTGATATCCAGGTAAGTGAAGTCGAAGGGGACTTTGTTTATAAGTGCATTAACAAATCCTGATCCTCTCTTTAGACTCTTCTTTGCGCGATTGACGATAGAAGGTCGTGTACGAGCATTGTATTGTATATATACATTTGAGACGATTTAAGTCCCACTAAAGTTTCTTTTTTGGAAAACTTCCTTATAAATACTTTATTCACCTCCAGATTTCCTGTTGAATACATTTGATTATACAATGAAGATCGAACAACAGAGAATTGTATTGCCAGTTACAAATCATGATAATGTTTCTACAGGAAATAGCTTTAAAAACATGGTCCACTATTTGGTGGTTCATCAAAGTTTGAGAGAAAAGTTTCGAATCTTAAAGTCACACTCCGTCAATCGCAGTCGGTCGGTTTCTTCTGCGTTTTACAATTGCGACCCGTTTAGCGTTTAGACTTTAGAATAAGAATTTCTAAAAAAATGAGAGAAATAATGTTTCTTAATCAGAATATTTAAAGCCTTTTTTTCCAAAATATCTCGAATCATTTAAATATTGATTTTTATTTATGTTTTGTTTCCTATTACAGAATTTAATTTATATTTTTGTAAAGTTGTTGTATTTTACTTTCTGTTGTTTAAGTGTAGGTAAAGCTTTAATTTTGTAAATAAAATTGAGTTCTTAATTCTTATACATCATATAATTATAATTAATGACACATATCTATATTGTTCTTATTAATTTTACAATTTGACACGGACGCCTATGTGTGCTGGTATGCAGTTTTTGGATATTATATTTAAATAAGAATGATATTAACGCTCCAGAATCGGATAACCAAACAGTTATTCAGAATTCAGATCGCTCGTACGATTTTTCAAGCGCACATGGGCTATGAACACTCGTTCACTATTCACTGAAGAGTTAATGACTTCCGACGTTTAAACTTGAACATATCTCTCGCACTTTACATCAATCAATACAAATCAGTTCGCAAAGAACTGATTTGTCAACTTCCCGGGAACTAATTCTCGCAGTTCAGTGTCGAAACCCGTTCTTTTAAACCAGTTCACTCGGGAACTGCCCATCTCTAGACTTTATGTTGTTCAGCTAAGTTCTGTTTTCGAATTGGTAGGATTTATAATGGAAATAATTCCCAAAAATTAAACCACGATTGGCAAATTTTAGCAATGAAGAAAAAGTATTACTAATTAACATAATAGCAAATTATAAAAGTACGGTGGAGAATAAAAAACCGATAATGTCTGTACAAGAAAAATGATAGCCGGTGAATTTAACTCACTGTCGCCAAATAATATTCACAGAACAGCAGAATCATTAAAAAAGTTTTTTGAAAACAAAAAAAGTCCGTTTTATTGGCGATACAGAAATATTACTAAAGATTAAAAATAAATGTTTTTTTTTTTTGTAATTTTATCACTGATTCTTTTTAAGAGCTTACATATTACTTGGAAATTCAAGATCTTCTTCGATTAAGGTCAAAATGTGCATCACTTCTCTCGTACACTTTTCGAGGAAACCCATACTCTATTATTTTTAATATATCTAAATCATTATTAAATATATCATTTTCATCATAGTTTATTATGTTTTGTTTATTTTTCAGTAGAAAAATAATAAAACCAAATTATTAAATTAGGTTATGTAGAACCTTTAAGTATCGTTAAAAGAGATAAGCCTAGAATTTCGAGGGCTTATATTTAAGAAGGTTTAAGACATTTTATGTCGGGTTTAGTAAACGGTGGAAGGCAAATTGTATTTTTAAGGTTCCTTAAAACGTAAGCGTAGTTTAAAACAAACGGTGGAAATGGTCATAAGGAATTTAAATTTGAAACACCAACGTCTACACCAAGAAAATCCAAAATAGATGCATTAATCATAGACCTCTACGTAGAACACAATCGTTAAAACATTACACCAAAGTGGACTGCTAAGCCTATCCAATAATAAAATAGATTATGTGTATTTCAACGATGTTAATAAGAATAAGAATAATTTATTTATCAAAAATTTTAGAATTATAAAATATCACAAAAATACCTAAAGTGGTAAATAAACAAAAGTTTCATATAAGTGTGTATAAGCACACTGTGCATGAAAGAGGTAAATACAAAAAAATATATATTTAAACTTAGTTTAAGTTATTATACCTATTTATATAAACAATGTAACAGTAACAAACAAACAAAGAAAACCAGAATACCTAAACATGTTTTATACCTATTACCTGTTATTAAAAGTTCAATGTACATACAAATACAGTTGCACATAACACAAAAAAAAACAAAAAACAACGGGCTTGAAACTCGAGAGTCAAAACAAATTATTAAAATAATGTTTGGGATTAATGGTGTTGTGAATTTCCGTTCTACACCGTTCCAACAATTTTATCTTAAGTTTTGACTTAAGTTTTTTAAAAGATGTGTGTGTGTAACCCTAATATGGCCAGGCAACGAATTGTAAGCTCTCACAGCAATTGTTTTATATTTTGGTGCTCGTAACAAATTATTTGAATTGTCCCTTGTTTTTTTCAGGTTTGAGTTTTCATTATTTTTCCATTGATGGATAACACACTGATAGAAATATAACATTCTTATGTCCATTACTTTGATGTCATTAAATAAATCATCTGATGGGTAAGTACGCTCTTTCCGAAGTATATTTTTTAAAAGCCTTTTCTGTAAATTCTCTATGGTTGCATCTAGTACTCCTCCCCAACCTAATATGCCATATCTTATGTACGATTCAACAAGTGAAAAATATAAAATTTTTAATTGTTTAATATTAAGTATATCTCATATTTCTGAATCGATATAAAAGCTTCCTAATTTTACTAGAAACGTAATTTATCCCATTTTAATTTACAGTCAATTATTATTCCTAAATATCTAATATCTTTTTCAGACGATATTCTCAGATTTTCGTCTACAACAAGTTGATTAGAAGGAGGAGCAGACGTCTCATGCAGATAAAATGGTAAAAATTTTGTTTTTGTCGGATTTAATGTCAAATATTGACTATAAAAGTAGTTTCGTATATTTTTCATCTTTTTCAATTTTGTTTTGCAGGTGTTTCCACGTTGAACTTGAATAGAACACAACCGTCTCATCCGCATAACTCATAATCGATCCAGAGGTACGTACAGCAAATAGTGAATTTAGATACATGATAAATAATATCGATCCCAGTACCGTCCCCTGCGGTACGCCACACTCAACTGTCTCGGGCTCACTTCGTATGCAATTTATTTCAGTATATTGTACTGTGTTTGTTAAGTATGATCTCAATAATTTTATAGTATTATCTCTAAAACCCATGCTGTTTAACACTGTAAGCAGTTGATCATGACGCACCGTATCGAAAGCTTTAGTTAAATCAATAAACACAGCTATACTCTTTTCATTATCAAGTGCATTATAAATCTTATTAGTAAGGCACGCAATCGCATTTTAAACTCAATCCCTTTCTAAACCAAATTGTGAATTATTTATTATCTGATATTTTTCTAAAAAATCTACAGTTCTTGTTTTCAAAACTTTTTCATATATCTTTACTACATTACTGATTAATAAAATAGGTCTATAATTTGTAATTTCTCCCTTATCGCCACTTTTAAATATAGGTTTTATTATACAAACCTTAAATGCTTTTGGATACTCATCAGTAGATATTGACAAATTTATAATATAAGTTAGCGGTTCCGCAATTACATTAACTATGTTTTTCAAAGTTTTGATTGTTATCCCATCTATGCCTGACGATTTTTTGTTTTTTAATTGCTGTGTAATTTTTATAATTTCCAAGGGGTTTAGTGGGATGAAGGAATATTGAATTCACTTGGGTTTTTCTCTTAAACGTCTCAAACAGTTGAAGTGTGATTTTATTTGATAACGAACTACCAACTTTGGTAACAAATTCATTGAATATATTTACTTTTTCATTAGCATTAATTAATTTTTTGCCATCTTTATTTTTAATAATGAGTTAATTAATAGAATGCGTTTGTTAATAGCGTCACAAATGGCTGGAAATAATTCACACGATAACGAACTATCCTCGATCGTTAAGGAACTCAGATAGGCAAAAGTCATAAAATAAAAAAATTCCTTGCAACAACCTCATTCAGTCGTAAAATGTTGTTCGAAAAATATGCCCAATGATAAATTTGGTCGACATATTTTAAGAGATAGATCTGGTCCTTATCTCTTACCAACTTTAGCGTCTTCTCCCCAGTCATCCCCTTTTTCTATTTGTGAACCTACCTTATATCATAGTAAGTATAAATTATCGGGCATGTATACTTTGGAGATTCAAAAACAGGAATATATTTTTTCGATCTCTGGTAAAATAGAATATGTAGACATTTTTCCAACTGATTGTGAAATGTTTCATAATTTTGGTAGTGCCATTACACCGAAAGGTCTTATTGGGCTCACTATAAATAAAGGAGATAAATTATTATTCACTGTACTAGGGCAACTATCTTTATACATGGAAATGGTTTTACAGTGTCCTATTGCAAAAAATGTCAAGCATTAAAGAGGTTTATAAGCCTGCTAGAAAGAATTTTAAAAGGAAGCATGTGATCATTAAAGGTCTAAACGATTTAATTCAAGTTGATTTAATAGAAACCATTCCTTATGCAAAGATTAACAAGGGTTACCGGTATATTCTCGTCGTTATAAACGTATTTAGCAAGTTCGTATGGGCTGCGCCTGTTAAACGCAAAACTGGAAACGATGTGACTAACGCCATGATCAAGATTTTATCACAAATGAAGCATATTCCGCGCAATTGTCAGACAGATTTAGGCAAGGAATTCTACAATAAATACTTCAAATAGTTGATGACCCAATTCAAAATTAATATTCTTACTCAAATTTATAAGCTAGCATTGTCGAAAGGATGAACAGAACACTGAAAAATTTAATGTGGAAACCTTTTAGTCTACAAGGAACTTATAATTGGATAAATATATAACCGGATATCGTAAATAGATATAATAAAACTCTACATCGAACACATGGTTTACCCCCTAGGCATTCAGTAAATCATACACACCAAATTGGAGCAACGAGGTTTTTATAATAAAAAAAGGTAATAGAACTAATCCAACAACCTACCTGTTAAAAGATCAAAACAATCAAGAAATTCAAGGAGCTTTTTATACAGAGGAAATTAAAAAAATTGTACATCATGATATTTATTTAGTCGAAAAAGTTTTTAGAAAAAGTAGGAATAAACTATTCGTAAAATGGTTAGGGATGGGTAAAAAGCATAATTCTTGGATAAATAAAAGTGAAATAGTATAGATTTGTTATATGTATTTTCAAATAAAGAGAATGTAAAATATCGTTCCTTATTTTTGTTCACGTGCGTGATACTTATAAAAAGTAAAAATGTGGTTCTGAATGGTTAAAATGTTTAACCGGTTAATCTAATAATAAAACTAGTCAAACCAGATGTATATGTTTAACCAGGTATTCTAATTATAAAACTGGTTAAACAAGTTTAAATCTTGAACCGGTTATTCTAATTATAAAACTGTTTAAACCGCATTTAAATTTTGAACCGGTTATTCTAATTATAAAACTCGTTAAACCAGGTTTCAAAACTCGTTTCCAATATAAAAGACGTTCATAAGTGCTTACAATTATTTAAAAGTAAGTACGTCGAAAGTGAATCATCATTCCAAAATGTTTTGTCAAGCGTGTCACAAAGAGTTTTCTTCAAAATATCACTTATCACGCCATCTTAAAGAAAATTGCCCCTATCGTAGTGAATACAGTCCTCAAAAAAGAATTGAAATGAAGAAGCCTCAAATTTAACGGAACCTGTTAGTAATGGAACACTACAAAGTTCCTGGTCAGTTGAATGTCCCGTATGTGGTGAACGCATATCAAAACAAAGTTTCGTAGGACGTAACTCACACAGAGTTGTTATGTCGCCGGTGGACGAAGGTGTTGAACAATTCCATAATCCTATGAAGTTTAGAATAGCCAATTATCGTTTCTCAAGTCAATACCACCACATTGATCCTTTAAGATTATTTAGAGAAATTTACCCAAAAGTAGTTGCAGTAATATCTGAACATCTTGCAAAATGCTGTGCTTTAAAAGTAAATGTAGAGTTATTCTCCTCCTATACAGGGTGTTAAAAAAGAGTGTAAAATATTTTAGGAGGTAATAGTATAAACCAAAATAAACAGAAAAGTCTTAATGGGTCCGCAAAGTAACGGTTGCCGAGATATGGAATGTTTTATATTTTTTAGCCCCTTTTTTATTTTGCAAAAACGCTGTGTATTTTCTTATAATAGTTAGTTGATGTTTAGTAAAATAAACAGTACGTATTTGACAGTTGTTCTCAGCGCACAATTTTTCTTTCGCTATGGCTGGTTACTCTGACGCAGAATTAACAGACATGCATTTCATGTATGATCGTGCTAATGGGAACGCAACCGAAGCGCGACGTCTTTATGTTGACTCTTATCCAAATCGCCAGATTCCTTCACAACGCATGTTTGGAAGAATTCACCAAAGATTGCGTGATACCGGTTCCTTGAGAAAACAGTGCCATTTATCCGGAAGACCAAGGTCGGTATCCACTCCTAGAAGAAGAAATTCTAGCACTAGTAGAGCAGAATCCAGGTACGAGTGTGCGGAGAATATCAGCCGAGGTAGGAATTAGTGGTCCTCTTGTTTGGAAAATCCTTCACGAGCAACTGCTTTATCCATACCATGTGCAACGAGTACATGCCTTAAATCCAATAAATGATCATCAAGCACGTTTGGTTTTTTGCCGCTGGTTTCTACATCATGATGCTGAAGACCCTCGTTTTCTTGCAAACATTCTTTTTACTGATGAGGCCGGGTTCACAAGAAATGGAGTGTTTAATTTTCACAATACGCATATTTGGGCCGACGAAAATCCTCATGTTCTAATAGAATCTGGACATCAGGCACGTTTTTCATTAAACATTTTGATGGGTAGGTGACAGGTTTCTAGGTCCTGTTGCTTTACTAAACCGATTAACAGGCGCTGCTTACCTCAACTTTCTTCAAACACACTGTATGAGTTTTTGGAAGATATTCCTTTGAACCAGAGGCAACAAATGTGGTTCCAGCATGATGGTGCTCCAGCTCATTTTTGCATGGCCGTTAGAGAGCAGGTAACCAAACTTTTCCACATAGATGGGTAAGAGACCTGTTTTATGGCCTCCAAGATCGGCTGATCTGAAGCCTCTACATTTCTCTGTTTGGGGATATTTGAAGACATTAGTGTATGGTACTCCTGTAAATAGCCTGGAAGAGCTGCAGCTACGGATTAATGAAAAGTGTCAAGAAATCCAAACCAAGGAGGGTGTTTTCGAAAGAGTTCGAATATCGAGACGAAGATGTCATGCCTGCTTGGAAATGGACGGAGGGCACTTTGAACATCTTCTGTAACTTTGTTTTTTGTTTGTTAAAAGCTTCCTTTGTCGGTTTATTCCTAACAAAATAAAATGTTTGAAAACGAATAGTAGTCCATATTTCCGCAACCGTTACTTTACGGACCCATGTTTATTAAGACTTTTCTGCTTATTTTGGTTCATACTATTACCTCCTGAAATATTTTACATTCTTTTTTTAACACCCTGTATAATACCTGGCAGACATGTTTGATCTTAAGTCTTTCAACACTGAAAATCAGATTATAACGATTTCCTCTGATTTATCTAAAATTTATGAAGATTTTATTAAAACCATATTTAAAAAAAATTCCCAGTTCCAGGAGAGGGGTTCCGCGTGGAGTTTCCAACAAAGTTTTATTCTTTGAAGTCAATATTGGACAGTTTTCTACATCGTCTCGAGGACGCCAATGACATACTCAAAGATCCTGGTTTCGAAATGGATAATACCTACTACTACTTCTCAATGATATTATTAATTAAATAAATACATGTTGTAACAATTAAATGTTTTTTATTTTGAAAATAAAAAACTATATATACTACACTATATGCTATAACTATATAACTATATATAAAAAACTATATAAAAAACTATAAAAACTTCATTTTTTATTTAAACACACAAAACATTCATATTTATAAACAAATTTTGGATGTGTTACATTCCATTGCAATTCTGGGTTGTGTTCTAAACAAGGTAATAATAAGTCCTGGATCGCCTCTGAACTTCTGTGGTAAGTCACACCACCTTCGCATTAAAGATTATCCTTTAACGTTATACATTATATAAAATAATGGAAAATATTGAGTTTCTTCCTGCGCAAAATCTTTAAATGCTCTTTACCCATATAAATGTCTTTCTATTACTTTTCTCACTTTCTTGCTTGTTTGTGGTAGTTTGTTCAAAATATATTTGTAATATTTAATATTAAATGGTAGAAAACAGAGTGGAATATCTCCCTCTGACAGCCAATGCTCATAACAACGAAACATTTTTGCTTATATCGTCTGCCTTGTACACCCCAGGAAGCTTTTCCTATCTATATAGGATCTATCTCCAATTTCTTCGCAATGTAATGTTCTTAGATACTCTAGTGAAAAATTACTCAATGCTTCTGAACTAAAGGATAGAAAGGGAAATTTGAAAAAACTGCGTCTCAAATTGAAATCTCCAAAAATTATTTTCTTAATACATAATAATATGGAAATTAATTTTGAAATGTAATCCATTATTATTTTCAACATATTCCACTATAACGCGACTACCTATCTGACTGATGATCTAAAACTGTCCGTCTAAAAATAATATACAATTACAAGGTAACATTAGGCGCGATATGTATTTTTTTTACTGCTTTGTTTACCAGTTTTGTAATTAGAATAACCGGTTCAAAATTTATACTTGTTTAACCAGTTTTATTATTAGATTAACCGGTTCAAAATTTAAACTTGTTTAACCAGTTTTATAATTAGAATAACCAGTTCAAAATTTAAAGTTGTTTAACCAGTTTTATTATTAGATTAACCGGTTAAACAATTTTTATTTTTGAAATTTTTTTAGCTTCAACTTTTATAAATATAATATATTTTAGCTTAGCATGTCAGTAAATAGATATTTACAATGTCGTTTCCAAAGAGTTATTATTATTATTTATTATTACATAATAGCAAGGACAGAGGCATATCCTATTAGTCCAATAAAATATACAAAATGACAGTTAACAGCTTGTAGGGTAAGACTAAATAAATAAACAAATACAAAAGAAAAAGAACAAATGTATCAACAGAAAACTAAAATCACAATACAAATCATAGCTCACTAGCGTGACAGGCCATAAACCGCACACACAAAATACACTAGACGCGCACTCACTGCACAAATTGCGATGTCATCTACGCATCCAATATGTTCTTGAAGGAGTTGACCGATGAAACAGTAACAACAGATTAAGGTAGGCCAATGATAGAACACTCTATTTGGAAAGAAGTGTTGACGTAAGTTTTCTTTAGATAATTTAAATTGATGACCATGTAAACGTTCATCCAGATTTACCCAAATAAATTCACAAAAGTTAAACTGTACTGATTTTTTAGAATCTTGTATACTTGAATAAGTTCACCACGCATACGTCTCATATTACACGTAATTTTCAAACTATGATGATATGGAAGTGATCTGAATTTGTGGATCCATTTCGTGAATCTTCTCTAAACTCCTTTTATGAGTTTCATATCTTTCGCTAGGCAAGGAGACCATATGTTTACGCAGTATTCCACATGCGGACGAATATATGATTTATATAATTTTAAAAGGACTTGATCATTTGAGCTCTGGAAACAATTATTTAAAAGATAAGATATACAATTGGCTTTTTCCCAATGGCGGAAATATGTTCAAACCAAGTGAGATTGGAATTAATTAGTACACCTAAATCATTCTGACTAACAACAGTTTTTAAAGATTGACCTTGATTGAAAGTATTTGTACCCTTGGGTTTATTTCTACCGATATGTAGAACAGTCCACTTATCTAAATTCAGTGGGATGAGCCAATCGATGCACCAGCGCTCGATGGAAATAATATCATCTTGTAGGGTTTGTTGGTCTTGCAGTGCATTCCCAAATATCTTTGTATCATCGGCATACAGTGCATGCTTTGACTTGAGCTTTAGCGAGAGGTCGGTGGTGTATACCAAAAATAGAACTAGTCCCAAGACAGAACCCTGCGGAACTCCCGAAAGAACTACTTGAGATTCAGAATGTGATTTGCCAACCCTTACTGAAAATGATCCATCCATGATATTCCATTATGTTCTAATTTGTATAGTGTCTGTTTTTCGGGACTCTGTCAAACGCTTTAGCAACATCAAAGTACAGAACGTCAACTGGAAAACCATTATCCATTAATAGTGTCCATGCATTCAAAGAAGACAAAATATTTGGGAAGGTACAGCGGCCTGGAACAAAAACCATGCTGTGTATCCGGAATAATATTGTGATCGAGTAAATAGGTGAGCAGATCATCCTTTATTATACGCTCCATAGTTTTTATGTAGACAGATGTTAAGCTTATTGGCCTGTAATTATTTGCTTCCAGTTTATCGCCTTTCTTAAAGATGGGGGTTACAGAAGCCATAAGCCACATCTTAGGAAGTTGAGCTGTTCTTAAAGAAGTTTGCATTATATATGAAAGAGGTTTCGTAAAGGTAATTCCAGTAACCTTTAAAGTATTTGCCAGTATCTCATCAGGGCCGGGAGAGGAGTCAGTACGGAGCTGTTTTAGATGTTTTAATATCACCTCCTCAGAAATGAAGATATTTTCCAAAGCATTTTCAACACGTAAGTTAGGAAGAGGAGGGAAAGGCCCAAGAGGTTCAATACAGAACATTGACTGGAACATATTCGAAAGCACTTCAGCAGCTCCTAGATCACTAACAGAGATGAAAGCATCGGATTTTCTACACAGACTAGAAAAAGCACGGCTGCTGCGATTTAGCTGACGATGATCTGCAGCATATGTTGTGATCAGTGTTGCCAGTTAGTTACAACTGTATCAAATTTGTTATCTTTTTAGATGACTGTTACGTTGTTACCAAAACTTTAAATCTGTTACTATTTGATGGTTTCGCAATTTTTAAAAAGTTAATTATTATGTATAGATAATCAAAAAAACATTTTTCTTTCGAAAATATTTCATTTGGATTCCGAATGCAATCAAAATATATCTATAGTTGCAAGTAACGATCTGTGGTCATACTGGTTTGGTTTTTGATTGGCTGCTTCGTAAACCTTGTTCTTATAGACGCGAAATTCGCGAAAATTTGTGCAAATTATTTAATGGTGGGAAAAGTTTTAACTTTTAGCGGATTTTTCCATCTGCAATATATTCTATCATTTTCATCATAAAACTGTCATTTACTGTCATTTACTGTCATGGTAAATTGTCAGAAGCTCAAGTTAAACTTAGTAACCCCATATAATGATAAAATTAACGATAATATTCATGTTTTGCGAAATTCGCGAAAAGTTCTTTACCGCCATTAATAATTTAAGTCAAAATCTGCGTTATCGCGAGAATTTTCGCAAATTTTGCATCCATGAGGACAAGGCTTAATGTGAAAATAGTTCCACTTGGTAGCTTGTACTTTTTCTAAACAGATGTTCTGCGCTGGAACAATGCAAAGTTTACTGAATAAATATAAGTTATACCACTCTGTGTCGGCACTTTGATGTTTTGAGATCAAAGCCGTACCGCCGCACGTATATACTGTCGCAAAAAATGGCCAAGTACGAGGGACTTAAAAAAGTAGTTTCCTTCCAATTGGGAAATATTTATATACGAGGGATATTCCAAAAGTGTGATGTAAGGCTGCTTATTGTATAAACATTGTAATGTAATAAATATAAATATTATAAAATGATTATAGACAAATGTATACAGTTTTGTTAGTTAATCTTGGAAGTCGTATATATTCACTTGTAAAAAAAAATTAAATATATACGTACTCTCCTAATATAAAAAATAATATACCCATGAGGAAAATTTGCAATAAAATGTTTATTTAACTATTTAAAAAAACAATATACATTATTTTAAAACTAAAATAGAAAATAATGTAATCAATATTGTTTTCTAATTGCAAATGCTACAGTATAGGTTTTTACTTGTTCTTTTAATGCAGCTTTTCTTGGACTTCTACACGTAAGTATTTGTAACGTTTGGCAGTCTTGATCTGAAATATAATAAAAATGCATTATATTCTTGTTTTGTAATTTAATAAATTATATATTCTTTTCAGTAAAAAAGTTACTCAAATAAAAACCTAATGTATAAGTATATACAGGTCATTTTTTAATACTTAATATTATTTTACTGATTTGGGTATTTCTATACGTATATTAATTAATTTGAGACAAATTATTTTAATTTATTTAAAGATGTTACTGTACATACCTACCATTTTTATTATATACTGTTTGTGCACAGGTATCACTTAGAATCGGTGTATCAGTTTGATCTTGAGCATCTTGAAATTTTGTCGCCAAAATAGTTTTGGTATTATCAGAGACTCTGCTTGAACCAAAAATGCTTGAGTGTAAAATTTACATGACACAGTTAAGTACCTACTTACATAATTATTGCATATTACACATTTTTTTACTAAATACCAGTACAAAGAACTTGTTGGTTCATACAAAAACAATGTTTAATGTTTGCTTTAAATTCTATTTTTTTTTTATAGCATTGATCAGGACAATCTTTCAAATGAAGATTCTAATTTTTATCGGCGTACCGTGTAAAATTTTGTATCGTTACCTATTTCTTTATATTAGTTGATGAAATATAAAATACATACCTTGAACAATAGAAAAAGGAAAAACCACGTCTTGAGGGACAATTATTCACAGTACAATATATCACGGGTATTTTTAGGAGAAAAATAAAGATAAACACTAACAGATATTCAAGGTTTTTTGTTTTTTCTCGCACTATATCGATCACACTCAACACGTTACGTTCTAGCGTCGCCCACCGTGTAGGATCCTGGGTACTGAACGGTCCCCGAGACGGGTGAGGAGAGCGGAATTGGTAGGGCGGGGCGTGTTTGAGAGTGAAACAACTTATATATTTATTCTCTAAACTTTGAAAAATGGCACAGATAATGAAGTTTGAGTTGAGATAATATTTACAAAAGACATAAATAAACTGATTTTTTTTGGTTAGTAATTTTTAAACATCAAAAATAAGTCGTCTAGTAATGTTCGTGCGCAAAAAAATGTGCTGAATGCTTATTTTATCGATAAAATGAAAAAGAAAGTACATACCAAACAAATAAATATTTTAATAATGAAAAACTTTTTACCTACTTTGAAAAAAGTTACATATTAATGTTAAGCCATAAAAAAATTACTATTACTATTTTTCAGAATTTGTTACTTTTTTGCGCTTGCGGCTGTGGTGATCTCTACTATCCACAAGGGTAAGAAAGATAAGTTAAATCAGCAATATTTTGAGGTTATGTATACTTGTTTTTTAGCAAACTTTTACAGTGTAGGAGATTGCTGCTGATTTTATTTCAGTTTTTGAATTTGTTGTCACTTTGTTGTGGAATATTATGTGAATAAGTTCACATCAAAAATTGAAAAATTGTTATATAAACATAACTAATCCAAGCGTTCGAAAATGTCGAACAAGTGATTCCTATTTGGCATTAATCTATAATCATCTGATAGTAACACAGAGCACATGTGCTCTGTGGATAGAATCTATCTAATCCCGGGCTATCCTTTCCGAAAAGCCCTTTATGATGTTGGTAGAATTGGTCGATTAGACGGTTGCTGTTGGCTGCAATTTGTTTACAAATGGTTGATGTAATTTGAAGTGAGGAATATCATTTTGTTTTTACCAAATATGCCTTCTGACATAGAAAGTAATGAATTATGTGATGACTGTGTGGCAATCTCAAAAAAAATATGTTTAAAAATACTGAGTCAAGACCGCCGAATTAGAAAACAAGCTTATATTGATTTGAAAGAATTTTTGTCGTCTAAAAGTTTTGATAATCAAGAATTGCGTTCAGTATTTTGTGAGACACATATGTATATTTTAAATGGATTGCGGGACAAGACTGAGGTTGTTCGAGAACAAACAATTAAATTTTTAAACTTTCTCATTATAGAAACGTTACCTTTAAATGATTTTTACCTTACATATATATTTCCAGTATTGGTAGAAAGGATTGGAAGTGTAGAGCTAATAGAAGAATCAGAGGAAGTTAGGCTTCAGCTGTTGCAACTTCTTAATGCAATAATTTCAAAATATTCAAATACAAGCCAGTTAAAACCATTTTTAAATGATATTATTATAATTCTTTCAGAAACTGTTAAAGACAAGTATCCAGTAATTAAAGAATTTAGTTGTATTACAATAATATTGTTAGCAAAGTCATTACCAAATGACTTTCATTTACAAGCCGAGAGCTTAATAAAACCAGTCTTGTCCTGTTTAGTTCATCAGAGGTACAAAGTACGCCTTGAATCAATTAATGCAATAGGTGACATTATATTGCATAGTAGCTACAAAGGCCTTGATGAAGTTGTTGGACCTTTAGCAGAAAAATTGTTTGATCAGATACCAGCTGTCAGGTGTGCAGTGGCAAGAAATGCTGCGAGATGGCTTTTGGAATATCGAGATCGTTATTCATATTTTCACAAAATATTACCATTGGTTTTAACAGGTTTAAATGATGAAATAGAGGAGACCAGAGTAGTATCTGTAGTGCTATGGGAAAAAGTTGGCATTCAGTACCAAGAAGAGAATGAAAAAGATTTAAAAGATCAGTTGGGTAGGTAGGTTATACTAAATGCAGAAAAATATCTAAAATCAATATTTTTACGCTGTCTTTAAGTTGCATGTATATTTCCAAAACATAGAAAACATATATATAGGTATTCTGAAAGAACTGAATATTAAAAACTACAGACAATGTAAAAAATTTTACTTTGAATAACAGGCTGTTTCGAAAAGACAAGGTAATATGCCTAGAGCTGATAAAGCATTAAAAAATAAGTGGCCTAGAGCTACCCATTTTTTAAATACAGGGTGTGCAGATAATTATAAATTTTTGATGAATTTTTTTTAAAGCACATTTTACACAAAAAAGATTTATTAATAATGTACCATTTTTGAGGCAAAAAACTGATAGCGTCAACCAGACCTGATTTCTGTAATAGCACTTATTTGCGTCTTCTACTTCGTCTTGTTCTATTGCGTCTTGTGTTCAGCACTATAAAAAATGTACCTGTGTTAAATTTTGATAAAACATATTCTAAATTTGATTTTCTAAAAATCTTGCACACCCTGAATCTCAAATATGGGTGACTAGTATTATTTTTGTTAAGCAAACCCCACTTATTTTTCATTGTTTTATCAGCACTAGCTATATTACCATGTCTTTTAAAACACCCTATTATCAAATTATTAAAATTCAAGTAAGAGTTGTGTAAAATATAAATTGTATCGTTGAGTGTATCTGTTAATTAACCCATAAATTCAATACTTAGGTTATTTAACGAAAAAAGCTTTCTGTCTCTGGGTCCAGTTTTTTTTTCCACTTTAAGATGTATCTTAATTATTAAAATTCAAGTAAGAGTTGTGTAAAATATAAATTGTATTGTTGAATGTATCTGTTAATTAACCCATAAATTCAATACTTAGGTTATTTAACGAAAAAAGCTGCAGACCATAAATCTTAAACCAAAAGAGAAGTTTCAACCTTATACCTTGAAAATAATACAATTCTATCTTGTCAGTCAACTATAAAAAACAAGATTTGCTAGTATATGTGAAATCTTATTCGAAATTGGCAACCTCTGTAGTAATTTTTTTATTTCACGAATGTTGTTTTCGTTATAAAAATGCTCTACTTACGCGAGCCTAGAATTCATTCCCTAAAAAAAATATTTGTCCCTACTTTGTTATCAACATATTATGACCACTTTAATTTTCACCAGTTGCCAGCGGTCATTGATATTTAATTATAAATTTAATAGTAAGCATAAATGAAAAATTAATTATGTACAAGGTGATTTTTTTATTATCGGAAATGCCTTTTTCTTCTAAAGAACTGAAGCAAAGTGAGCATTGTCAATTAAAGTTTATTTGGGCTGACTGAGACTTGGTATTAAGGTAGACATCGAAACTATTCCAAACGAGGCTGGCATCGTATTACTCCAATTTTTTTTTCTCAGCATGTTTTTTTTTTTTCAAATAACTTTTTCTTGTGTTTATAACAGTTCAAAAGATACAAAATATTTATTGTGTAACTGGAATTTTTCGTTTATAACATCTGTTGTCAATTTAGATCATGTGGGTCTTACAAAAACAGTAGGTAGTGTTTTAATTTTGTTTTATTTTAATACCATTTATATATAAAGTAGAATTTGAAGAAAGCAAATGCGGTACCTTTCAATACTATAAATGTAATTATTGACTTAATAACCAATATCCCATAAATGAGGTAATAATAATAATAATTGTAACAAAAAAGTTAACTACATCAATTAAAGGAACTTAAAAAAAAAATTAAAAATTTCATAAATGCTCATATATGCACCATTAATATCTACACATAGATTGTAACGCTTTCTTATTTTGGATGAAATTACTTTTTTAAATTATAGGGCTATTCTATTCTATTGCTGGCATCCATAGTTCTAGTAGAAAAGGAAATTGATTTTGAATGGAACTGAATTTGGACCTATATTGTAAACAAGTAACTTCATCCAAAGCGCTATAATATATGTGTAGAGTGTAATGTGGTTACATATACGAGAAAATTAAATTAAGAAAAATACATTTATAAAATTAATAATCAGAATTTGCAGTCTGTGGAAACAATTAAAGATTTAGGAGTTTTGTTTGATTGTAGTTTAAGTTTTGTCGATCACATCAATCACATTCAGTCTCATGCTAGGAAAATGTTCGGGTGTATTGTTCGTAACTGTCATTCATTTACTAATATTAAAGCTTTGGGAAATTCTGTACTATGCGTTAGTTAGATCAAAACTTGAGTATTGCTCGTTGATTTGGAATCCTTATTATCAGGTACACTCTTGAAAATGTAGAAAGACGTTTTTTGATTTTTTTTTTATCTTTTATGTCTACTGGTACAAGGTTTTGATCACAATACATTATTAAATATGTTCAATTTCCAAACGCAGACGATGTCAATCAGTGAAATTCCTGTACAATCTAGTACACAATAAAATTGATTGCCCAGATTTGTTGAAGCAACTAAGTTTCTTAGTACCGCGCAATGAGATGAGAATTCATGCCACTTTTTATTTACCAAGGACTAACACAAATTTATTGCTAAAATGTACATTTTATTTTATGTGCAAGACATTTAATTCAATTTGTAATACTTGTGATATAAATTATTGTTCTGTCAAAATGTTATGCATGAATATAGTGAACCATGTCCACAGTTGATGTACACTGCTTTCTGTCTCTGGGTCCAGTTTTTTTTTTTTTTTTCACTTTAAGATGTATCTTAGGTTAGTTTTTTTTTTAATTCCTGCACTTTACTGTACTTTAGTATTCATTTGTTTTATTATTTTTATGGTTTATTGTTGTGGAATTTATCATTATTTATCAGTTATTCCAGTGTAATTTAGCTCTCTAAATGGAGTTACTTCTGTTGGGCTAATAAATTATTATTATTATTATTAATACTAAAGTTTTTTTAATTGATATAATTAATTTTTTTGTTACAACTCTTATTTTCTAATTTACTGGATTTGTTATTAAGTCAATATAGTATTGCAAGTTATTTCACTTGTTTTCTTCAAAAGCAACTTTATTATTATTTATTTATAAAATTGTTTCAATATCCGTAAAAAAAGTGATATGCTTTTGAAAAAAAAAAAAAAAATGGAGTTTCATTATCTGCCTTAATTTCAAGTCTTAGTCAGGCCAATCCCGAACAAACTTTGATTGGCAATGCTCATTTTGCTTCAGTCTTTTACAAGGAAAACTAATTTCCCATTATAAAAAAATCACCCTGTACTCACATAAAAATCCAATTCAATTTTCATATATGTATTTTAATCAAGAGTAAATCAAAGAGCAATAAGACTTCATAATTTTTCTAAATTAAAATTTTTTGGTACATGTTAATACATTAATTTAATACGGCTATAAACTATTTGCGTAATTCAATACATGTATTGTTAGGTACATTACAATTATATTTTATTTGTTTTTCAGCAAATTGTATTACAAATTTTCTGTAACCTTTTAGATTTCTTATCTCTAGAACCAAAATATTACCCAAAAAATGTGAAACGTCCTAACTTAGGGTGTCGAGTTTTGGTAAAGAGAAACATAAGTAAATTATCAGGAGCTATTTCAAGAGAATTGACAAGTTGGCAGGAAGATGTCAGAGTTAGATGCAGCCAGTTGTTGTGTGTATTAGTTTTGCATGCAGAAGAAGGAATAACACAAAACTTGCAAGATTTATTACCAGCTATTTATTCTGCAGCTAGAGATAATGACCATAGAGTAGTAGTTAACATCATTCAAGCTTGTGAATTTATAGGTCATTTTGTGAATTTTAATATTTGGTTTAAATTGATTTCACCTGTAATTGAAGAGAGTCCACATTATGGCCATTTGATCACACTAGCGGGACTAATTAAGGGTTCTCCTGTTGAATGTATAAAAAACAATGTTGAAGAAATTAGTAAAATATTGGCTGAAGATGCAATATGCTGCAACAGAAAGGTATATATAACTTTCTTTCAAATTTAAATTTTTAAGCATTGCACAATTTCTTTGAATTATTGATGGAACCTCACTGAATTAAAAAACGTGTAATGATATGAGTTTTAAAAATAACATCGCGTATAATAGTGTAATTAAATGATTTAATCTATGCTTACAAGTGGTTGTTATAGCCGTGATTTGATATTGTTTAGTTTTTAATAAAACACCTGTTTGTCGCTATTTTTTACATTTATAAATTTTTGATATACATAATTTCTATGTAGTTTACTTATACATAACCGGGAAACATAAAGTAAACTTCAAATTCATATGTATTAACAACAGGAAAGGACCACTTTTTTATGGATAATATTCTACTGAGTTGAATTTTTATCAATTACCTAAAGCCCGCTTTACATTAATAATTTCTTTGTCAATTAATTGATCCAGTGGCTTCGTCAAGTTAATTGACAAATGTAATACTAAAACTTGGACGTCAAATAAATTGATGAAGAACTTCGTCAAGTTATTGACGGCTTAAAACTTGTTCTAATTTTTCATCAATTTTTACTTTAATTCAGGAATACCGACCTAAAATAAATGTAAATTTATTAATTCATCAATTTCTTTGACAATAAATTGTTAGTGTAATGCCCGCTTAAGAAATCACTAACTTTGTTTTGTTTTTTCTAAAGCACTTTTCTGGATGTAATTTATTCAAAGGAATAAGTTCTACAGGGTGAATCTTAAATAAGTACAAATATTTCAACTGCTGGTGTAGTTCGTCATTTAAATCAGTCTAGTGAAAGCCATTTTTAAAAATTTCTAATATTTACGGAGATATAAATTTTTTTAAAAAATACCCACATTTTGAGGACCGCTGGCTGATTTTTCATCCAACAACGTAATGAAACATATGATTTGTTGCGAGGTTGCCATATCTCCTCCAATATAAATATTACGTTTCCTTTAACGTAATAGTTCTATTTTAAAAATACTTGTTTTAAGCATAAGTACAGTAAAATTGGGTATGTAGCATGATACGCAGCAATATTAACATAAATTTTAACATCTGAACTAACCTTACTATACTTCAACGATTAAAAATGAATTTCCGCAAGTTCAATACTACCGTAAAATATTTAGGAAGATATTACGTGATATTACTATGTCCAATGTTCAAAAATTATACATAAACGTGCACACAAGCTTACCTGTTTGTTAAAAAATTAACTATTTAATCAGTAATCCACATTTCACAAGTTAAATATCATTGTACACTGTTAGAAAGGGACACAAAACACAATTTCCTTAAGTTATTTTATGAAGAATAACGAAAAACTATGCACGCGTTTTTTATTTAAAATGGAAAAAATGTCAACTTTTAGCAAATTTTATTGCTATTTTCATGCATTATGTGGGGTTAACAAGTTTGACTTGGGCTTCCGATAATCTGTCATGACAGTTTGATAATACAAAATAATATAAAATGTTACACTTGACAAAATTCGCTAAAAGTTGATTTTTTCTTCCTTGAAGCAAAGACATTTGTGTAATACTGGCAACACTGTGAACCACACGTTCAGTCTGCAGCACTATGACTCATAAAAGTATGAAGGGTCGGTCTAGGCCAGCGGTCCTCAACAAGTTTTCTACTGAAAAATTACGAAATTTATTTAAAATTTCACTTTTTTATTTCTGATTTTTTTGTAAAAAAACTATTAATTATGTGTTCTACACACAAAACTATACTGCTGGTTAAAATATTTGTACTTATTTAAGATTCACCCTGTATAATGTTTTAGCACAGTTCATTATAAAAACTGTTGAAATGAACAAAAATCACTTTTCCAGTTAGTCCAAGGCTTCCCAGGCTGTAGATAACACATTTTAACCTTCACGTTCTTCAATATCAATATCATTATCTTTACAAAGATAAATTCATTTAAAATCTAATTTTTGAATTCTGTCATTGATTTGTCATCGCATATGATTCTTTAAAAAGATATACATCTTACTGTAAATAATTCCAATATGTAGCGACAAAAAAATTAGGTTATTTGAGTAAATGTGAATTTAGTGATTTGATTTAACGTTTTTTTACAAACAAAAATTAATACAATACAATTTTACAATTTATGTTTAGAAAAACAGAAGTTTCAGCTACACTGAGAAGTCAGTCTGTGTTTGAATGTTTCTATTCTCTGTACAGACAATAACATGTAATATGTACTTATATCTAAATTATAATTAGGTATGCAATACATATATACTTACACACATACATATAAAAGTATACTTATAGAAATAGTTTAAGTCTTATAGGACAGCAACATATCTCGACACTAAATTTACATATTATTTTTTATTTGTTCAAATTTTGAATTAAAAATGTTTTAATTAATCTCTTATATTTATGTTTCTTATTCATACAGTTTTTTATTGAAGCAGGAATTAAATTATAAAATTTAGGAGCATAAAAAAATATTCCTAGAAGGATGTGGTCTTTTAAGAAAAGGCGTCTGAAGAGCATTATTTGTTATCACTCTTGTTTGATACCTGTGCAAAAGCATTGAATTTTGATTCATTTTTACGGTATAAATTAATGAACTATAATAATATAAACCTCTAATATCAAAAATATTTATTTGTTCATAAAATAATTTTGAGAGATGTCTACGTTTTTTATGGAATAATATTTGTAAAACAGTGTTTTGACAAACCTGTAAACTTTCGACATACAAACCACCCCATATGACAATACCTTATTATTGATTCAACCAATGAGTAGTATATAACTTTTATATTTTTAACATCCAATATATTTCTTAAGATATATAATTTATAAAACAATTTATGAAGTTTCTGTAACATGTTCAGGCCATCTTAAATATTGATCTATGTATATTCCCAAATATTTTATAAAATTTACTTTTTTAATAGATGAACAAAGGCAGACTGTTTTATCAATATTTCTACAAACAGTATTATGTATTACAATATTATCAGAGATAGGTAGACCTAAAACTGTGAGAGGGAACGCAATAAAATTAGTTTTGGAGTAATTAGTGAATTAGATGATTATTATTAGTAAATGTTAATAGAAGGTCATACCATTAATCCCATATTCTTTGGACAAAAATAATGCGACTTTCCTTATGTCATTTTTTATTTAGGCGTCCCTGTTTCAATAGACAGGATATTAAAGTTACATTTTATAAAATTTATAATTATCCATTTTGTTTTAATTAGCAAATATTCATTCAGTTAGTATTACGATTTGCTAAGTTACCGAGGTATTGTAATAATATATTTATATCCAGTTTCACTTGAAAATGATAGTGAATGATAGATTTATGGGTACTTCAAATTGCCGTTTTTCTCCAAAACAGAGCATTGAAACAAAAATTTACAAGAAAGATAAAATGATCAGAAGAAAATTCTACGTTTGATATTTCCAGAAAAAGCTGCATAGGCGTACTTAAAAATAATAGGAGGGGATAAAGGGTACTGCATCCCTCAGTTACTTCCATTACATACCTGGCTCTAGTTTTTATTGTATGTTAGGATAACTTCCATATTACTATTTGTCAGGAATTAGATGGATTAGAAGCTGACTTTCTTAGCATTTCAGTTGTTCCAATATGATAACTAATCTATGTTATGTCTTGGAATTTAACATTTTGTTTTTGACAGTAAAAGCACTTCTGAATGCTATTTTCATATCACATTGTATCATAGAATGTCCATAAGGGCAACTTCCTAAAAAAAAATAAACAGATTTAGTTCAAGTACCTTACAATTTCACTTTCTGAAAAAGCTATGGATCCTCAAAAATATTTTAAGATATTCAATTGTAATTTCATACAAACTTTTTGGATAGTATATTCAATAGACGTTGGCTTTTGAGTAATGTCGACAGAATTCATAAAAAAAGTTTATTGCAAATTTAGCAAAATAATGAAGTTTAATCAGGTTAGAATATCTCCTAATACTCAGCTGCATACAATTAATAGACTCTCAATTATCCAGCTTACAGCTATCCGAACTTGCCTTGAAGTGGACGAGGGAAATTTTTATATGATGTATATAGTACATATTTGCATAACTGGAATAATAATGACACTCTAATAGTTATTTAAGCAACAAGTGCAGAAAGTAAGTGTTTATTGCACGCGACGTGTGCATTAAACACTTTTTGTGCAAGTTGCATACAATATATTTTCTACGTTCATGCAAAAACCAAAAAATATTTTGTAATTCAGCTGATATTCAAAGGAAACTAATTGATTTTTAATAAATTGCATTTTCTAGTAATTTCGTAATCCAGTATATAATATAATTGAAAATAATATAAAATACGCAATTGCTTTAAACGTAATATCACAGAAAATAGACTAAATATAACGTCGATTTTAACGTTTATATTTGTCATGATTACAAAACGCTGCAGTAAAATGACAGATGAATGCAGTAAAAATTTTATTACACTAGTGCAAAATACTTTTCCACTAAGAGTTCATTAAAGTTTTGTTTTTTTTTTGCATGAACGTAGAAAAAATTTGTTTAGAGACTTGTTTTGAACAGCTGGCGTATTAGCAATGAAATCTACTTTCAATTTCTAATATTAGGTCTGTTCAAGCAAAGAATCTGAACTGGTTTCAAACTGTCAGAAATATTCGACCAGTGAAGTTATGAATTTGTTTTCAGTAAACATCATGAAAAAAGTAGTTGCACGAACGTTGTTGACAGTTTAGAACCTATTAGTTCTAGTTGTTCCACTCATCAATAGACTTTATTACGAATACGTGAGCAGCAAGCTAAATACATTATTATTACAATAGTATGTATATACATGCATGCATTCATATTTCGTTTAGTACATTACATACATACAGATATTATATATAATTAGCAACATTCGGCTTATCCAGCTTTTCCCTTATCCGGATTAGATCAACTATCCACATTAAACTGGATAGTTTAGAGTCACCTGTATAGTAGAAAATTGAAATTTTTTTGTTTTTCTAGAATGATGCTTCAATTGCTATTCAAAGATCAATAATATCTGAATAGCACATTAAAGTGTTTTATTATCAAAACAATTTTTGTATTTTATTGTTTTTTTTTTATATACATTCCAGTCAGATATAGTGTTTATTTATATTATATGTCATTATTGATTATTTTTAGAAAAGATATCAACTGGAGCTTTTACACTGTTTAAAAGTGTTGGTGGAAAAATATGAAAATAGAAGCAAATCTACTGGTTACAATTTATTTAAAATATCTGTAACCCTGTTGTCATTAAGACATCCAGATGCTGTTGAAGGAATATTTTTAGAGGTGTTTGAGGATGTCAAAGTAGCATTGGATTTGCAGAGTACTAATATATTGTGGAAACTTTTTACACAACCTTTATTGAAGCACATTAATACTAATCCGAAAATATGGACCACTGTTACCGATAATGCCTGTATATTTTTAACTATTCTTTGCAATTCAAAAGAAGCTTTTGGTGAAAATTTGGATCATATCCAATTAATTTTAAATGAGTTGTTTGATACTGAAGCAGATGCAGAGTTGAAATTAAAAACACTTTATATCTTAGCAAATGTTTTTGAAGAAAAAGATGTGTTTTTAAGAGAAGCTGTAAATTTGACCCCATTTCTAGAAAAGATCTTTAAGGGTATGTATATGAACTCTAAATGACTATATACTATATATTTATGGTACCGAACTAAAACAAGAAAGACAAAAATGCAGATAATAAAGGTGCACTGTGAAAAACACTTTTTAAGTTTACTCCATAATTACTTAACTAGATTCAAATGAAATTTAGACAATCGAGTATGATATCTTATTTTCTCATGCTGTTGTTATGCAAAGAACAATATCATTAGGACTTTTTTTGCCACATAGAAATTGCCTATAGCATTTTCAAATAAATAAATATTTTTCTATATAATATTTTTCTGTATGTACAATAACATAAAAAGATTTTATTTGAATTGGATTTAAAAAATATGGGTCACCAAAGTTTTTTAAGTTTTATTCTATATTTTTTTTCACTAAATATTTTCAGATCTGGGGAACTTGTTGACTAAAACGATATTTTAGTTTGGTACCATATTTTACAAATACTCTGAATATGTAATGTATACCAAATTGCACTCCTGAATTTTTAGTCAGTTATTTATTGAAATGAAACTATAGTTGACTTCCAAAATTGTAGAGAGTGACTAATCGCTAGCTTGTAGACAAGCGTGACGGGCGAAGCGTTTGACTAGCGACATTTCATAGGCAGTTTAAATTTGAAGACGATCAGATATAAAAAATATACAAAAATGACAAAAATAATTGCATTACGTAACATCCATTATTTTTAGAGTAGAAACAGTGATATAACTATATTTTTTACCAGTTTCGAGGTGTTAGATAATAAATATAATAATTATTTCAAAATTTAAAGTTTTTATCTTGTATTATCAATTACCCAAGGTCAAAAATAGAGAGCGACTAATTCACAACACAGAGACGAGTACGGAAGATACGGGTGGTATGATTACCTAAGCGTGCCACTTGAGAAGTTAAAGCACACAAAATTATCAAAAATAAGTTGACGTCGGCTGAACCTAGCACATTTTACAACAACAACAATTTACTTTAAATGTGCCCCCTGTGTCATCCTCTCTACAAATTAGAATGCCGTCCTTATGGATGGCGATTGTCCACTACCACCCACTTACACCTACTTGATGCACACTCCGCAGATATCACACTGAAGTCTTGTTCTTATAGACGCGAAATTCACGGATTTTTGCACGTTTTGCAACTTCTGTTTTAATTATTTATGGCGGGAAAATCTAAACGCAATTTGCAAAACTGTCAAACACTACAAATATTATTGCTCCTTTCATTATTATGTGGTGTTAATAAATTTGTTTTGAGCTTCTGATAATCTACCATGGCAGTTTCATGATGAAAATGATAGAAAATGTTAGTTGACAAAATTTGTTACAAATAGAGATTTTTCCACCGTTAAATAAATCGCGAATATTTGCGAATTCCGCATTCAAAAGGACAAAAGGCTTAGAATACATATACACTATTTACTAATGGTTATTAACACTGTCACTATAACGGTCACACATTAACACTTATTATATCATATCGTACCGCTTTCCGTATGACCTTCATACGTCCATGTTTTGTCAAAACTTAATATATTCTTCGATCCAGATTCTTATTTTTTAATATTTATTTTAAATAGTTTCTTTGCCATATCACTATTTCGTTCTTTCTATCAGTATACTCGTTTCGATTTCATTTATACGCACTAAGTTTAATCTTGTAAGATATAGCAATAGATTTTTTTTTTGTCGAAAACTCATTTTAAAAATACAATCTTCTTTCAGTTGTACTTCTTTACCACTTTTTTATTTACACACATATGCTATTCACGTACAACTTTGTTAAGGAAATACATATTTCAACATCACTTACACTCATATTTTGACCTCACGCTCTAAACTCTTCATACATGTCATCATCCGATATTCCTCACTTGTTAAATGAGGACAGTTATGAGAATACGTTGTAGAGCTTGAATTATTCTCTATTCTTAAGAACACAAAATCACTAATAAAATTAATTACGTTCATAATTAAATTAGCAAAAAGATATATCTGAAATTTTGCCTACCCGAACGATATACCTGCTGGTGATAGCACTGGAAATGAAACGGTTGGATCCGACAATTTGTCACAGCCAACCAAAAGCTGCAGCGCATGCATACTTACTGCAACAGAAGTTGTGTAATCGAGTATGCTCTCAGAGATATGCGGCACACGATTTTGTAGGAAAAATAGACGGGCAGGTTTATAACATGAGTCACTCTCTACAATTTTGGAAGTCCACTATAACACAAAACGTTTTAACTAGTAGTCAATCTTGAATCAAACAGGTAATAATTGTATAATGATGTGCAATTGTTTTTTAAGCCTATGTAAATGTCAATATTAATACAGTTCTATGATTTATGTAAAGAGTTAAAACACCTAAAACTTCTAGTTTTGATTTTTGTCCAGACTTAAATGAGTATATTTAAATGATAAAAAAATGTTACTTCTGTTTCTTTCTTATTTTGATGATAATTGACCCTGACAATTTGTTGTAAGCTAGCATACCTGCAAGATTTTGTCATATATTTGGTACATGAGAAAGCTCCAGAGAAATGTGTTCTAAAGATTGTCCACAAACATGGATACTTTGTATTAACAGGTTGACAGCCGCAGTATTTTGAATGAATGAGTTTATTGAATAGGAAAATCCTAATATATACAAAATAAATAAATAAATAAACACAAAAAGACAAACTAACTGTAACACTAGCTCAGACATAATTATACAAGTTTGGAAACTTCGTCGAAAGTCAGAAATACGAAACATAAAGAACATATTGCTAACCACCCTATTATTGAATTGTATTATTAATTTTTATATAAACATTCAATTTGGATTTAAATATATATAAACTTTTGCTGTTTTTATTGTGTGACGTAACTTATTAAACTGATTTAGTCTTTATAAAATACGAGCCCCTTCCCATTTCAGTTGGCCCACCTACTGAAATATTAGTTTTTTGGCCAGCACCAAAACATAACAAATACTACAGGTTGTTTTCAGGCCCCAAAGTAATTAGCAGAGTATATTAAATAATGTCCAGTAAAAAATACCAAAGTCCTTGCTCTCTATTTAAATTTGCAAGGAAAAGCAAAAATTTTGTAAATACAGCAAATCAACCTATGTTTGTTCTGGTACAAAGGATGCCTATAATTCAAAGATTGCTGTGTAAAACTGACACCGTGACAGTTGCTAATATTCATATAGCTGTCAGTACGCATTTAGTATAGCTTCAAGTACTTAAGTAGTTGTGTTTTTTTAAAATGGGTAGAGGAAAGGTTATTGATGAGAAAATTCGTTCACTTATTATTAAATTTTTCAATTCCGGCAAATCAAATTCGGAAATTGCAAATTTATTAGAGTTATCGCGGTATAGTGTAAGAAACATAGTTAGACTGTATAAAAATACCGGCTCAGTTGCTGCAAGGCCCCAATATATTAAAAAAAGCAAAATTACAAATGTGGATAGACGTTCGTTGAAGAGGATTATCCAGAAAAATAGGCGAGCTAATTACTTAGAGCTAAGTGCTCTATGGAGTGACGCTGTTGGGAGACGAATTTCGAGATCCACAACGCACAGGGAGGCTCATAAAATGGGTTTTGGCACTTATAAGGTAAATTTTTTAATAAGCAAAATTGCGGTAGGAAAATAAGAAATGACAATATTTTGCTTTAGGCCAAAGAAAAGCCGCTTTTAACACTGCAGCAGAAGAAAAATAGAGTAAGGTGGGCAAGACAACATAAGGATTGGACAACTCAGCAATGGCGTGCAATACAATGGAGTGATGAGGCCAGATTTGAAGTGTGTGTTGGAGACAGTCGCAGTCGAGTTATTCGAAAAAAAAATGAGGCGTTTCATCCGGACTGTCTCAAACGAAAGGTGAAATTTCCTGCATCAGTCATGATCTGGGGTAGCATGTCAGCTAAAGGAGTGGGAAAACTTCATTTTATTGACGGCATTGTGAATACGGACAAATATTTAGCCATTTTGGAAGAATCGCTCTTACCGATCATGGAAGAATGCTTGACATCCCGCCAAGAATTTGTGTTTCAGCAAGATGGTGCAGCATGTCACACCTCAAAGAAAGCATTAAAGTGGATAAAGGATAATGGTATTGCACTTTTAGAATGGGTTTCTAGCAGTCCGGATCTATCACCAATAGAAACTTTGTGGCATGAGATGAAAAAGGTGCTACGAAAACATCCTGCTAGAAATATCCCTGAGCTGAAGCAAAGACTTCAGGAAATATGGGATTCTTTTACACCGGAATTATGTCAAGGCTTGGTTAATACTATGCCCCAACGAATTGCGGCTGTAATAAAAAATAAAGGCGATGTTACCCAGTGGTGAATTTTAAAATTGTTTTGTTAGTTTTACGCTACTTGTTCTTATTTTCTCTATTCGTCTTTATTTTCTGTTAGATATTGGTTTTCGTTGCTTCATATTTATTTATTATGTTTAAAATACTGTTTAAGAGATAAATAAATTTACAGGTTAATGTTGTACTTTTATTTTTGCTTCATAAAAACAAAATTTCTGCCAAATCCTATGGTGGGCCAACTGAAATGGGAAGGGGCTCGTAGTAGTAATAGTTTTATTGATTCAGTTTGTCTTGTCTCATAATTATATGTACTATTTCTGATATACAGGGTGTTCCATAATTATTGCGACAAATTGATAGGGGTCGTAGAGGGCATGAAAATAAGCAGTTTTACCTTATAAACCCCTGTCCGGAAATATGTCATTTAGCCGCTACAGCGCAGGTCCCTCTCACTCATTAGCTTGCTGTGTTTACTATTTGTTGGCCTAAAGTCGCCACACCGATTTAGTTCAATGGCTGGCTTACATAACAAAATAAAAACACACTGATTCAGTTAGTTTCAGTGACTGGTATGCAAAACGTAAATAGCATTAATTTGGTGGAACAATGGAGCATTATTCGTATGTGGAACTTACTGATATGCATATGATTTACGATTCTCATCATAGCATTTCTGCTAGAATTCATGGATGCATTCGTGTCAGTGGCAGCGTCTGACGTTCCAGGGGGCAGGGCGGCCCTTTGCCATACGGACAGTAGAGTTTGAGGAAGAGGTTCTGCACCATGTAGAGGTCAATCCGTCTACAAGCGTGCGTGCCATTGCACATGATATGGGAGTGGCACGAAGTACTCTTTGGCGGGTTTTCCGGGATCAACAACTACATCCGTACCACCTGTTACAAGTCCAAACCATGGGTCTGGAGGACCATCTGCCGCGTCGCCGTTTTTGTCGTTGGTGGTTGCAGCAGGAGTTGATATATCCACACTTTGATCGCTACGTTTTGTTTACTGACAAGGTCTGTTTGCAAGGGATGGTTATTTTAATAGCCGTTATAGTCACATTTGGAATGAAAATAACCTCCATGTCATAGCCCTCCACAGAGACCAACATCAGTTTGTAATTAACATCTGGGCCGGCATTGTGGGCGAGCAGATCATCGGGCCATATTTGCTCCCATCACATTTGAATGGACACGTTTATGCTCAATTCCTGCAGCATGTGCTTCCAGAACTATTATGGAGGATGTGCCACTGGACATAAGGGCTAACATGTAGTTTCAACACGGTGACGCCCCAACCCACTTCGCTTTCCTAACAGGTGGAGAGGCCGAGGTAGCCCTGTGCATTGGCCTGCGCGGTCACCCAACTTAACCCCCTTGGATTATTTTCTCTGGGGCCATCTAAAAGCTTTAGTGTATGAAACTCCTGTTCCCAACCAACAAGAGCAACTGGGAAGAGCGATGGCTGCGTCCTCACAGGTTCAGGACATACCGGGGATATTCCATAGAGTTTGCCAATCAATGAAGAATCGTGCCCAGCTGTGCACTGAACAACGTGGAGGACACTTTGAGCAATTAGTCTAAGCTCTTTCAATAAACTGGTATTTTTTCAAATTTTTCTTTTTTTTTTTTTGCTGTAGCGGCTAAACAGCATATTTCTGGACAGAGGTTTATAAAGCAAAATTGCTTATTTTCATGCCCTCTACAACCGCTATCATTTTGTCACAATAATTATGGGACACCCTGTATAATAAACTCATCAAAATACGATGGTAGCATATTGTTAATAGTTTTGAAAACAAATACCATTGCTGCTCTGTAAAATCTGTCTTGTACTGAAAACCATTGTAACGTACCTAGCATAAATGCTATACTGGTATACCGATTGCATTTCAAAATCACTCTCATGCCTCGATTTTGTAGTTTTTGTAATGTTATGATTTTATTTTGATCTAGACCATGTAACAGTGTACTGCAATAATCAAAATGTGGTTGTATAATCGTGTTATATATAGTGATCTTAGCAACAGTTGACAAGTGAGTAGAAATTCTTGTAAAAAAAATAAAGTTTCATTGCTATTTTTTTTTTTTTTTTTTTTGTTAAATATTTGTGATGTGATGCTTTTTTTTTGTTAAATATTTGTGATGTGCGTCTAATAATAAACTATTGTCCAACACAAAACTCAGATACTTAAACTCATTTACAATTTCGATTTTTTTTGTTATCGATTTCCAATAAGCAGGAATTTATACTAAGTTGTTTATATTTCAAGTAATTATAAATTTTTCCCAAACAAGTATTCATTTTAGTTAAAGCTACATCCAAACTTTTATGAGCTACTAACAACAGTGTATCATCAGCAAATAAATTCATGAAATCACAACTGTGACATTAACCAAAAAATAGCAAAGGGCCTAACACACTACCCTGAGGTACCCCAAACTTTGTTAATAGGTTTTGAATACACATTATCCACTTTTGTGTTTTGTTTTTGGTCATTTAAGTACTCCTTATACCACTTTAATACAGTTCCTTTAATTCCGATAGCTTCCATTTTTTTATACTAGTATATCACGATCAATCGTATTTTACGTTTGGCCCGAGGTATTTTTGATATAGGGTCAAAGTTTTCATTTTTTGAGCCATAATGCACAGAGGTAGATACTAGAGGTGGGCATGTGAAGCAGTGTAATCAGATAAGCTAAAAAAATCGCTAATACTTTTTTTTGAAAAATCGACCCCCTTTATCCATCTTAGAATCGGACACTTCTGAATATAATCAATGTGGCTACGTCTAAAGACTCACTTTATAGGTATACATTCACCACCAAAGTTTCGAAGTATTCGGATATCAGGTGAGCGAGATACCAGGGTGGCTCCATGAAAAGTGCGACACATTGTAGATCTGTTTGTGAAAACGACAACGACAATGATGTTGGTTACTTCCAGATAGAGGATTTTACTAGAGGTATTTATAAAGTTATGCCATCTGATTTTACATTAAACTACTTGTTTAAATTTTAAAAATAATAAATAAGAATAATGAATAATGATATTTAACATTTATTAATTTTTTTAAATTAATTGTAGCTGTTTAGTACTGATTTCATTTCTCCTTAAACATTTTAAAAAAATCCTAATTTGTCACTTTTGCTTATTATGTTTTCAGAGTAAAACAGGTAATTTAATGTAGTGAGTCAGATAGCAAAATTTTATAGCTGCCTCAAATAAATAACATTATACATCTTGTAAATGGTAGGAGCAAATACAAAATTAGAATCGGAATGAAGCGCTGAATACAATAAATTAAAAAAAAATGTAAATTTGTTTTACCATTGGTTTTCTAAACGCCTTGTATACATTCTGGTAACTTAACATGTTGACTGCGGGGAAGGTACAATATATCTGCGATACATATCCCTAGGGATATTTCCTTTGTGCGGTACATATCCTCGGGGATATGTATGTGTTTTTACATTGGACCTTTTGTAAAATATAAAAAAAAAACAGAAGTAGTTTCAGAATTATACAAGAATTTGAAAATATATACATTGAACTGATATTTGTTAAAGACGCAAGATATTTTTTAAAGGAAAAAAGTAAAAAAAACATATGCGAAAGTAACCCTTTATTTCATGGTAAGTTTTATTATTATATTTACTGCATATACATACATACATTTATAATATAGATTTAAGTATATTAATAAATCAAAAACTTATTAAAACATGGCAAACAAAAAGCGGGAGTATCTGGACAATCATTGCAAAATGAAATAATTTTCTGCACTTTTTTATCAGCTTCACGACTGCTCATTGTTTTCTTTAGTTCTTGATACCAGTCTTTACAGGGTCTTCTACGCTTTCGACCTGGCAAATAATTTTTGTCTTTGATAGAATCATCACTACTAAATGGATCCTCGATACTATTCCTGTCACTACTGTTTCCCATAGATTTTTTTGTTTTGATTGATTGTCTTCGAGTTGTAGCTTAGCCTCTATTTCATCAGACAGTCTTTTCGCAGCAAGTGCTAACAGTTTCTTGGTACCTTCAGACATTATGGAACCACAAAAAGAACTATTTTACTGTATTTTTTGTACGAATCTTATAAAAACAAATGAGCTAGACTCCTCCTATTTACGCCCTTCTTATGCATTCAATGTATCTCTCTCTTACATGTGGAATCGATACATAACCCCGGGGATATGTACCGCACATTAATAATAGTATATTAATTAGGTGCGGTACATATCCCTCGAGATATGTACATTTACAGCATAGCTAAAGAAAAAATCTTAAAAAACCAATTCAAAAGTTATTTGGTTCACTGAAATCGGCCAAAAACTGCGTTTTCTATAGATTTCGCACGTAACAAAAAAATGCAGTTTTCTGGTCTTAAATAATTTTTAAAATGAATACATACTCCCGGAGATATGTACCGCAGTCAACGTGTTAATAGAAATGTTTGAGTCTTTTCAACTTTACATTTTAATTATGACATCAATAATTAGGTTATGTCAATCGTGTCAATAATTGTTTCTGTCTATTGCAATTTAAAGAAAATATGATATTAATTCGGAGTGGAAACCTTGATGTTGCGATTAGTGTACACTCATAACATAAAGCTTTCCAGCCTGAATGAGTATGCGTTTACTCTATTTTTAAACTAGGGGAAGTAAATGAAGAATATACACAGGGAAAAGTAACTAGAAAATATAGCTAGATCATTTTGGCGGTAAATTTAAAAAAAAGAACTTAAAAAATGCACCAAAAGCAATACAATTTGTTGCCGAGTTATAAAAAGAACTATTTTATTTGCTTTTGGATTAACATGGAGGAACAATAAACACAAAATAAATCTACGAAGTGGCAACGTTAATCTTAGACTAATATAACTGACATTTTAAGGATAAGTAATTGACAGTATTGACATTTACAAAAAACATGAATTTATATGGGGCTATGTAAACTTGGCGACAAATTAACGAATAAGTTAGTTTTTAGGCGTGAGAAATTTGAATCACTTCTCTTAGTTTAAAAATAGACTATAGATAAAAACAATTATTGACACATAAATAATAACTAATTATTTGCATGTTTTATTTATTATTTCAGATGTTTTTATACCGTCACTGGTGTGGCATGCTGGAGCAACAGCTGAAGCAGTTCGTACTATGTCTGCCTTATGTCTTAGGAATGTATTAATTTCAAATGAAAAAATAGATATTTTTGATAACAAAGAGTTTCTAAAAGAACTAATGAATGAACTGTTGCCTTTGCTCATTTCACTATTAGAAGATGCATCTTATAGAAGTAGACAGTTGGCACTAGAATGTTTGGTACTATTAAAACAGATTTGTTGTGACAAGAATATCTGGACCATTGAAGATTTAATTAAAGTGTATCCAGGTAATAATTTTTCTTAAGTATTATAAGTAATCAAAATAAATGAAAAGTACGTATGTTCAGGATATTTCAAGCATAGATAATAAACTTTGATATTACTAACCAAGCAACATATTTTGCCTAATTGCTTTTTAGTTTTCAGAATGAGTTGAAAGGTCTTAAATGGTACAGAAAAATTAACTATTTTGAAAACTGATTACTTTAATGTAGGTATAAGTTCCTTAAATGTTTGATATGTCTTAAGCGCTTGTATGACACGATCATATTTCTGTGAAAATATCTTTGTAAATTTATAATGTTATAGGGTTAACTATGGCTAGTACAAATATTTTAAGAGGGGATGGAGAAAATTAAGAATTAACGGAAGCACCCTTCAAAAAATTTCCAAACATTTATAAAGCGAAACAAATTTTTTTTTCGAAATTATATTAGATCCTTATTTAACGCCACCTATGCGACTTGTCCGCCACACGTTTACAGAACCAAAATAGGTAACGTAGGCAACTAGCAACACGACTGTAAAATTTCCAGTCAAGTTATGTCATAATTTAATTCCTGTGTTTACCATGTATGTCCCTTTTTTAATTTTTAAACGTCTCATAGTTATTAAATAAAGAAATTTGTGTTGGGTGCAGATACTTTCCCACAATATAGTTCGCTGGTTTGGTTTTCTAGGTTATGGGACAAGACTGCCGCGGGTACATTAAAAGTTTTCTATTATCTATTCCTTTTGTACAATTTTGTTATAATAAATAGGCATTTTATCTAACCGTACCTACGGGAAGTGTGTTTTATCAGTAGTGAGTGGTTATAATGAATGAAAATGTTGTAGTTTCATCAGTGTCTAACGAAATAATGAAAAACGATTGCAAAATAGTGGAGCTAACTGGATTAACTATTACCTACCTATCTAGCAGGTATTATTACTAATAAAAATGTTAATTTTTGTCGTTTCTGCATTTAGAAATGCTGCAAAAAAAACGACCGCATGGTAGTAGATATTGTTGACAGATGTAAGCTTTATCTATGGATCTAAGCCATCTCAGTCGATACTTATCATAGGCGCCGACTTTCCATAGGAAAACAGGATTTTGCTCCATTTTTTAAATATCGAGCTAAAATTCTCGAATAATTTTTTTATTGTGTTTTAGGCCTTCCTGAGCATGTGGTTAAAATTTTTGTACTTAGTCATAGTTAACCCTGTATATATAAAGGTATTTATAAAGTTCTGTACATAACGACAATTATTTTTATTTAAGAAAAGTATTATTTGTGCATGACCGTTTAAGCGATATTTACGTTTTTCCAACCAAATGCTTACAAGACCCGCACCAAGCCAAAATGTATAGTTAAATATGTTTAAATCGCAAACTTAAAAGATACCAGTAGATAGTGTTATTAGTGGCTTTACTATTATGTTTTTTTTTTATATGACCTTTTAAGATCTGAAAAATATGATAATTTCTATTTATACCTTGTTACATTTATGCATTTAGCAATGCATGGTTCTACTAACAAAAAGTTAGTAAAATTAAAATAAAGATGTATACTTACTATATTTTTCAATAGTGAGTTAAATATGTTCTCGGCTCGTAACCATAAAAAAAAATGTGATTAAAAAACAAAAAATTATATGTTCCTTATTTTTAAGTCGAATTTATGATTTAGCGTTAAGACTTTAGATAACACTTGCTATAGTAACAAAACATAGTATAATCATTGAAATTCTAGGGGCAATATATTGTTACGATATAGTATAATAAATATATTCGTAGTAAACAATAAAAAAATCCTTAATAACCATGTGGAAGCTTAAAGAAATTTAAAATAAATTATTATTGCAAACATTTAAAAATATTTTTATATTCAAAGATAACATTTCTGCTTAATAAATTTATAGGTACAAACTTTTGCAATATTAATGACACCGCTTCAAAACAGTTTGAGAGCCACTAGAATTTTCAGTAGAAGTTTGTGCTCCTGTCCGCATTGCCCTCTTACGGCTGGAAAATACACTATATGAATAGTTTCCCCACCGTGAGAGGGTGATGCGATCGAAATAATTTAGTGGGAAATTCCGCATAAAAAATAAATAGAGACAGAGAATCATTCGCCCAAGGTCAAATGTGTTATATTTTACAAAATATATACCTAACTATAGATATTTACTACTATCTTTTATTTTTCTAATAAGAGAGAAATTATCATGGTCAAACAAAACTGAAATATTTATACCTGTGACCCACAGTCTATACCTACCTATATTATTTATTTATTCGTCACTTTTTGTTGGTGATAGTTTACTTTTGATAATACATACGTAACACAAAAAAAAGTAATACGTCGAAGTAGTTACTACAAAAAAATATAGGTAATCCTCTTTAAAACATAAAAAATAACTACAGATTAAAAACATTTTACAATATAGGTATCCGAGAGATCCATGCATATATCGTCTGTTAAATTGTGGCACCCATACAGGTGGCGATCATCTAGTATATGTTTAAAAAAAGTTCAAAATTCTCTCGTATAAAAAATAATTTTCCGCACAAACATTTATAACACAGAATAGAATCGATTTTCGCCAATAAACAAAAACACTTATAAAATAATTATTTATACATATTTATTTTAGAGCAAATGAAGAAGTCATATATACACAGGAAAAATTAACTACATTTGACGGTAAATTTGAAAAAAACAATATAATTCGTTGCTAACTTGAAAAATTTGCTTTTGGATTAACAAAGGAAAATAATAAACACAAACTAAATCTACGAAGTGGCAATAACATTCATCTTAGGCTAATATAAATATAAATGATATTTAAGTGGTTAGGATTAGTAGGTAGTTGACATTGACAACATGAATTTATGGGGTTGTGTAAGCTTGGCGACAAATTAACCAATAAAAGGCTAGCTTTCCGGTGCGAGAAATTTGAATCACTCGTTTTAGTTTAAAAATAGAAAATATTTAATAAAAGACTATAGTTTCTCATAAATTATTTCTAACATTTTAAATGTGCCGATAATAAGATTGTCATATAAATTTTTTAAGGGGAATGAATTCCTAGATAAATTTATTTATACACAGGAATTTTAGAATCGAGGCCCAAAGTTGTGTTTTTACAACTTGTGGCAATTTGCAAATTATTTAAGAAAAATTTTGCTTAAACATATGTTGTATAACTTTATTTTCAATACTGCAACCATAATAAATTACAAATTTAAAATTCTATGTCCTATATAAACGTTAACCTACATGTGTCATAAAATTATCGGATAAATGCGGGATTTTGCTAATTTTGACTGAAAATTTTAATTTACACCTATTTTTAAAATATTTTAATATTTAAACACCTAATATTGTACAAAAATTGGACTTTTATTGTATTTTATAAGGCAGTTTTAATCAAAAGTATTATAAGAGTTACTATAAAATCAGATGTTTCACATAGACTTTTACAGAAAAAAAACTATGGTTCAAAACCTCCAGTGATTCAAAAAGGTACTTTTTAGTACAAATATTTTTAAACAGATTATCTATTTTCTTAAAATTATTATTATCAGTTATAAAATTAGTATAATAGTTATATAATAGTATTAAACAGAATATGTTCTAAAATGTTGAACATTTAATTCATAATATTTCTCTGCCATTTTTTCAGGCGACACAATTTTTAATTGAAAATAAAAAAAACACTGTAGGGACAAGAATTCAGTACAGTACATTTTATGAAACTACACAATTATTACAAGGTGATTCTAAATATACTACCAGTTACTGCATTTTCTAGACTCCAAAATAAGACGAGAAGTATATATAAACATGTATTATGAATTGCATATAGGGTATGAAAAGTTAGTTACTTATGACAGTTTAATATTAATATTTTCCAAATGTGTAGAGATAAATTAATAATATTTGGCAATCCCATAACTTTATATGCCCTTTTTGAAAAATTAAGTAGGAATGTCTAGCGGCAGATAAAACAAGTGTTCAAAATTTTTGTTTTTAAACATTTTTTTTTGACAAGTTCATAGCAAATATGAAAACTAAAGATTTTTATATAAAAAAGGTGGCACTCACCTAATGTTAATAACATATTCATATGTTCAGAGTTTGCAAAATGATTAATTTTTTGCAGCGATTGTCGATTGTAGCTAAATTTTTATTTGCTAGACGAGCTGCTGACAGTTGAATAAAGTTATATATTAAGACAACTTAACCTCACTTCTCTCTTTACTAAATGATATTTTAGCAATTTATTCAGATAGTAAATGCTAGCACACTGCTTAGTTCTTGCGCCATGGAATGTGCCCACTTATTATCAAATTTCTATTCTAATATTCTATTTATTTCTTATGTAACAGCAACGTTTAATGTCAAACTGAAAATTAAAACGACCTTACATCCACTGAATTCTTGCCAAAACTGTAGTATTAGTTTTACTTTTTATCTTCGTATATTGGCTTCTAACATTAATACAATTGTAAAAATGTACACTTAAATAATAATAAATTATTCATTAATATGTTTGCACAAAAAATGGCTTGTCTACAACACTAACACTGAAACCACAAATTACACCGTTTTCTAGGCGGAAACTACCACAATGTTTTCAGAAACTTCAACAAAGGTAACATTTTTTAAAACAAAATACCCAAGTTTGAAAAGACCCTTTAGCCGTTTCTTGTTCCTGAAAATATTTTAGTATGAATAAAAATCTATAAGTAAAAATATTTAAACTCACGTTGTTTATTGACTTTTTCATCAATTTTGATTCCCTCCATTTTGTAGATAGTCAAATGTCTCTTACAGATCATAATTATTATGAAGCTTACATGACCAATGATTAGACTATGATCATATTATAAGGTCACATTGTTTTTGAAAATTACTTTACTTGTTTTAAAATTTAAATGTAGGAATCACAGATTATGACTACGAATTACGAGTTACAAATTGTTACGAATATAAATTGTCAAATTTTTTGTTTCTTTTATGACCTTCACAAAACATGCTTAGAAGACGTCCATCCTCTATTGGTGATTAGAATAACTAAGAACTAATGCTGAAAGTTGAAAGTAGAATTCATTGCGAATAAGCCTGCCGTTCAAAAAATGTCGCAAAATGCATATTTATTGGTGTCATTAATATTGCAAAAGCTTGTACGTATTTATTTAAAGAAATTTGTTGAAAAATATCTTCGTTTCATACAGGCTTTATTACAAATAAACCTTATTTTAGAAATTTTGAAAAGGTTTGATGACCCTACTGAAAAAGTGAGATTGTGTGCGTTGAAAAATATTTCTTTATTATTTGACAAGCCTCCAGAAGAATTTAAAAAGAACTGTTATAAAGCTCATCATGAACTAATCATTGACACCCTTTTGACTCATTTTGATGATGATGAAGAAGACATTAGGAAAATGGTTTGTGGTAAGTAAAAATATTTAACTTTAAAGACCCCTTTAGTTAGCCTAACGGATGCCTATTTTAAGGTCCACGAGTTAAACCATACGTTTGTATACTTTAAACAATGTTATTAGTTTTTGGTGGAATATAATTTGAACAGAATTATTTTAAATAACATATAAATTAGGTTATTGATTTTCCTTTTTTTAAGTTTGGATATCCGTTAGTCAATAGTGTTAACAAATAATTCTCGTTATGTTATTTTTTTTATATAATCATTGAAATAAAAGTATACTTATAACAAAATAAAACAAAAATTATCTGTTTGTAAAGTCTGTCAGTAAAACAAAATTAAAAATTTATAAAAATCTAGTAGGAAAAATGTTGACAAATAAGCAGTTGTAGACTTAGTTTTAGAAAAACAATAAACACGTTACAAAGGTTTGTTGTATTCAATATTCAGTTGCTATTTAAGACACCGTTAAAGTATTACTTGTTTTTTTTATGTACAGGGTGAATCTTAAATAAGTACAAATATTTTAACTGCTGGTGTAGTTCGTCATTTAAATCAGTCTAGTGAAAGCCATTTTTAAAAATTTCTAATATTTACGGAGATATTAATTTTTTTTAAAAAATACCCACATTTTGAGGACCGCTGGCTGATTTTTCATCCAACAACGTAATGAAACATATGATTTGTTGCGAGGTTTCCATATCTCCTCCAATATAAATATTACGTTCCCTTTAACGTAATAGTTCTATTTTAAAAATACTTGTTTTAAGCATAAGTACAGTAAAATTGGGTATGTAGTATGATACGCAGCAATATTAACATAAATTTTAACATCTGAACTAACCTTACTATACTTCAACGATTAAAAATGAATTTCCGCAAGTTCAATACTACCGTAAAATATTTAGGAAGATATTACATGATATTACTATGTCCAATGTTCAAAAATTATACATAAACGTGCACACAAACTTACCTGTTTGTTAAAAAATTAACTATTTAATCAGTAATCCACATTTCACAAGTTAAATGTCATTGTACACTGTTAGAAAGGGACACAAAACACAATTTCCTTAAGTTATTTTATGAAGAATAACGAAAAACTATGCACGCGTTTTTTATTTAAAATGGAAAAAATGTCAACTTTTAGCAAATTTTATTGCTATTTTCATGCATTATGTGGGGTTAACAAGTTTGACTTGGGCTTCCAATAATCTGTCATGACAGTCAATGACAGTTTGATAATAAAAAATAATATAAAATGTTACACTTGACAAAATTCGCTAAAAGTTGAGATTTTTTCTTCCTTGAAGCAAAGACATTTGTGTAATACTGGCAACACTGTGAACCACACGTTCAGTCTGCAGCACTATGACTCATAAAAGTATGAAGGGTCGGTCTAGGCCAGCGGTCCTCAACAAGTTTTCTACTGAAAAATTTCGAAATTTATTTAAAATTTCACTTTTTTATTTCTGATTTTTTTGTAAAAAAACTATTAATTATGTGTTCTACACACAAAACTATACTGCTAGTTAAAATATTTGTACTTATTTAAGATTCACCCTGTATATACAGGGTGTTCCAGAATGATGGTCAAATATTTTACCAGTGTATTCCACAAGCCATTTTAGGGGGGATCTTCATATAAAATTTTTCAATTTATGTCCTCCCTGTTGAGATATTCGAGTCTCAAAATGGTGGAAAAAAATAGTTTTTTTTTCTTTAAAAACGGTTACACTTAGAAATGTCAATTTTGATACACATTATCAACAAGTCACAAGCTATTTTATGGTGGTGTCTATTCTCTCTTTCAGAACTTTTTCTTGTAATCACCGATTTCAACAAAACTTTTTTTTTTAATACTACATATAATTTTACTACTTTTTTCCATCTTGTAATTTTTTCATACAACCAACAGTTTGCGCGGAAAAAAATAAAAATATTTTTCCTTCCTCTAAACATCTTTTCGTCACCGGTTACTGATAACCGCAGTAGGCGGTTGATATGTTGATGTTTCTCTGTTGTCTCGTCAAACAAATCAGTTTTGACAGTTTTTGCAAATATTTATGAACAACTGATTCTTCCGTACAAATATTAGCAAATAAATTGACGAAACATGCATACGGCACGATTGGTAACAATTATAGGAATTCCTTGATTAGAAATATTTGCAAAAACTGTCAATGGCGATTTATTTCACAAGACAACAGGGAAACAACATAGCAACCGCCTACTGCGGTTTTATTTTTTTCCGCGCAAACTGTTGGTTATATGAAAAAATTATAAGAGGGAAAAAAGTAGTAAAATTAGATGTAATATTTCAATAAAAAGTTTTGTTGAAATCGGCCATTGCAGGAAAAAGTTCTGAAAGAAATAAATCTAGGGATTGCTTATTCCCGCCCTCCAGAAACATAATCCAAGGAATAGATACCACCACAAAATAGCCTTTGATTAGCTGATAATGTGTACCAAAATTGAAATTTCTAAATGTAACAGTTTTTTAGGAAAAATAAAAAAACTATTTTTTACCGCCATTTTGAGACTCGAATATCTCAACAGGGAGGACCCAAATTGAAAAATTTCATATAAAGATCCCACCCTGAAACGGCTTGTGGAATACACTGGTAAAATATTTGACCATCATTCTGGAACACCCTGTATACAGGGTGTTTATTAATTGAATGCCGATACTTAAGGATGTGAATCCTTCGGTCATTTTAAGAAGAAAACTTAATATCAACCTATGTCCTAAATCTATTAATTTTTGAGCTACAAGGTGTTACAGTTTTAAGAAACAATTTACTTTTTTATTATAATTTTCTTATCACTCCAGATATTTTTATGAAATTTTGTACACACCTATTAATTATTAAGAAGCATTGTTTGATGTAAAAAATGTTTTAAAATCTTTGCCAATGACGTCCGTACGAGGTTTTTCAGATAACCCCAGAAAAAGTAGTCTAAACTATTAAGGTCGGGAGATCTGGGCGGCCATGATTGCGTTCCTCCGCGGCCTATCCAGCGATCGCGATAGATGTGATTTAAAAATTCACGCACCCGTAAGCTAAAATGTGTAGGCGCACCATCGTGCATTAGCCACATCTGGTTTCTTAATAAAAGAGGAAGGTCTTCAAGCATTGGCGGCAGATCTTCTTCAAGAAAGTGTAAATACGATTGTCCATCTAATCTTCTTGGGAGAAAAAATGGGCCTATCAAATAATCAATACCATATCAATAATACCAGCCCAAACATTTAATGAAAACTGTTCTTGATGATTTGATTCAACAATTGCAAAAAGGTTTTCATCCGCCCACAAATAGTTATTATCGAAATTACGTATTGAGTTTCGAGAGAAACTAGCTTCATCGGTAAAAAGAATGTACTTGTCAAATAACGAATTTTCCAGCAGCTTTTGAAGAAATCACTCACAGAAATTAATGCGCAACGGGAAATCTCTAGGGAGTAATGCCTAGACTCTTTGAATGTGTGATATGGACAAATTTTCGATAAGAATTTTCCAAACAAGTACGTGTGAAACATTAAATGTTGCCGCGATTTTCCTCGTACTAGTTTAGGGGTTCTCCTCAATTTCATGTAAAATTCCTTCTTCAAGTTCCGGTGTTCTTACTGTTTCAGAGGCTCCTTTAGAACTATGGTCTACTTTTAAATTTCCGGTTTCGTGAAGACATCTATGAATCCCAAAAAATGTTCTCGGATCGGGTAGTACGCGATTTGGATACCGCTCTTGGTATATCCTGGCTTTGTATGCATTTCCGTCGGCAAGTAAAATGCATGCCAGTTAATTCACCGATTGTAAAATTTACCATTTTTTATGAAATTTTACCTCCCACTCTAATAATAATTTTTTAATAATGAAAAATCAATGTCAACTTTATTGCGAAAAGTAGCGTCACTTACCCAGCCTACTAATTTTTATTTCATTTGCTTTAAGGGGGCATTTAATGAGCTTACCGTTTTTTCTATTCAAATATTCAATATCATGCCTACGTGAACGTCATTTGTGAAAATAGAAAATTAATTTTTGTCCTAAAAAAAGTGTTTCCACGCATGGTGGGTGTCTACAAAATGGCAACAAAATATCAAAAGCAGTCTCAATGAACTTGGAGAAAAAACTTTTTTGGTTTTAATTTTTTTACGTGAAAATGGCGCGTCGTACGAAAGTAAGTCTAGGGACCGAATTTGCTGTAAAATAAATATGGTGATTTTAAAAATAATTTTAATTTTTAGAAAAAGTAGTGGCATACCATTTTTTTCTTCAAAAATGTTTAGTTCAAACCTCGTACGGACGTCATTGGCAAAGATTTAAAAACATTTTTTACATCAAACAGTGCTTCTTAATAATTAATAGGTGTGTACAAAATTTCATAAAAATATCTGGAGTGAAGAAAATTATAATAAAAAAGTAATTTTTTTTCTTAAAACTGTAACACCCTACATATACTCGCGTCAAGAATTCAGACGTCTTACGTCACGGCTGACGTTACACATTTGTTTTTATTGTCAACGTAATTTTCGATATTTAGTCGCGTTAAAAACAAACAATTTTTGCAATTTAGTTTAATTTATAATGCAAACTTTAAGTGTAGTATATAGTTTTATTACTATCAGTTGCAGTTTCTTAAATATTTTGATGAAAATATAATGAATTATTCATTTGTTCGTATGACGTAAGTCGTCTGAATTCTTGTCGCGAGTATATACCTACTTTCTAACAGGAATTAAATAATGAGAGATAAACTTTAGAATCAAATTAAGTCATTAAACTGTTGACTACAGAAGACTGTTATTTAATATTAACAATTATTGTTTTTGTAGATTACTTTGACATTTATGTGTATCCACTTGTCATTTCATTTAATTGAATAAGCATAGCGGCAAATATTCCATGGCAGCTTCGATATTAAAATGTGGGTTTTTTAAACTTTAAACGTCCATATCTCATAAAGTATTAAGGCCATGTAACCAGCTATTTGATGTAAGCAGAATTTCAAGGAGAATCAGAATTCATAAAAAAAATTAGGTTACCATTTAAAAAATTTGCATTATCGGAAATGATGAATATTTAAAAAACAAAATTAACTTGTCTGAAGGATTTGTACGAAAGCACCCTGGTGTCAAACATACTTTTTATTTTTAGAAAACTCAATATATTGAGATTATTCTTAATATTGTCACGGAATTTGCCCCACTCACACCCAAACCGACGACTGAGGTATCGCGAAATGCTAAGATTGCCCCGATCGCCCCTACACGATTCTGTTAAACAAACAAAAAGCCGTGGATCGAGACGGAACTGGAAATTTGGAGAATCGACGAGAAGCATTCGAGTCGTTCGGGAAAATGAATCTAGAGATACTAGAATATACCTGGAATATTCGTTGGGTCTATAAAAGAAAAATAAACGGCCGATTAAGTTAGTCTTGTATAAGTCTTGTATTACAGTGTTGAATTCAAGTGTTTAGTTAGAGAGATCAAAGCGATTTAGATAGCGATTAATTAAATAAGTGTTTAGTTGAGTTCTAATTAGTGTTCAGTAGTGTATTGAGTATAGTTAATAAAGAAGTAGTTAATTAACGGATTGTTTTGCTGGCAATAGTAAAAATTCGGATTGGGAAATCCGTGACAATTTGGTGTCAGAAGTGGGATTTAACTGGAAGCTTTAAAGAACTTTCTGGAACCCTGTTCACAAAGTGGGATTTAACCCTGTGCGTGAGTGGGTTTAAGTGGAAGTTGGAAGAACTTTCTGGAACCCTGTGCGTGGTTGGAATAAAGACCCAAGTGTGACATATCATCGCACTCGTTGTGACTTGAGGAAGTGAACGGTGGTATTCGCGAAGGACATTCTCGAACATTCTAGAACTTTGTACGCGAGTGAGACAAAGACCCAAGTGTGACATATCACCGCACTCGTCGTGACTTAAGGAAGTGAACGGTGCTATTTGCGAAGGACATTCTCGAACATTCTAGAACTTTGTACGCGAGTGAGACAAAGACCCAAGTGTGACATATCACCGCACTCGTCGTGACTTAAGGAAGTGAACAGTGCTATTTGCGAAGGACATTCTCGAACATTCTAGAACTTTATACCAAAGTGAAACAAAGACCCAAGTGTGACATATCACCGCAATCGTCGTGACTTAAGGAAGTGAACAGTGGTATTTGCGAAGGACATTCTCCAACATTCTAGAACTTTATACGGGAGTGAGACAAAGACCCAGTTGTGGCATATCACTGCACTTCATTGTAAGGAAGGCAACGGTGGTATCTAGAAATACATTCGTGGACATTCTAGAACTTTCCAAATAGAGTGAATGCCTGTAACTAGAAGTCAAGTCAACATGGACGCACAACTAGCAAAGCTGTTAGAAATGATGCAAACGATGCAGGAACAGGGACGGATGATGCAAGAGAAATTAGAAGAACAAGGGCATAAAATGGAAGACCAGACGAAGACAATGCAAGAAAAATTTGAAGAACAAGGACATAAAATTGAAGATCAGACTCAAATAATGCAAGAGAAATTAGAAAAGAAATTAGAAGATCAGATGCAGACAATACAACACGAAATGAGAGCTCAGACAAACGAAATGCAGACGAAGTTAGAAAAATTAGAAAATACAGTAGAGGAGAAACTGTTAGAACAAAGAAAAGAGATAGACGAAGAAATAAACCAGGTTAGAGAAGAGCTTCGACTTAAATTAGACAAGATAACAAAGGAGGGAGTAATCAAATCAGAAGGACCTGTTATCCGAACTCAGAAGACGAAACCCCCTGAATTCGACGGCAAGGTTTCCTGGAATGTTTATCTGCGTCAGTTTGAAGCAGCAGCTGCAGCAAACGAATGGTCTGATTACGAAAAGGCTACTGCTCTAATAATGCTCTACGAGGGGAAGCTCTTGACGTCTTACAAGGAGTTCCTGCTGGGCAGCAGAATAACTACGACATTCTAAAACAGCATATGGAAATGAGATATGGGGATAAACACCTGCAGCAAGTTTACCAGGCACAATTGAAAAGTCGTCACCAACAGAATGGAGAGAATTTACAGCATTTTGAGACCGATGTTGCCCGACTGGTTCGATTGGCTTTTATCCAACAGCCCCGTCCGAATTCTTAGACCAGCTCTCCATCCAAGTTTTTACTGATGGTCTAAGAGATTGTGAAACCAAGCAGGCATTGCGACTAGCTAGACCTAAAACTTTGAACGACGCTCTTTCGCATGCACTGGAATTCGAGGCAGCAAAGATGGCATCTGGTAGGCATGTTAAAGTTCGGGCCATCAGTGATAACAGCGATAGTATGGCAAATGGAGACATAATAAAAACGCTAAAGGAGATTATTGATAAATTCAGTCCATCTACTAGGGCAAAGAAGGAACAATCTGATAGTCGAAGAGATCGCCTTGTTCAATGCTGGAACTGTGGGCAGATGGGACATCTGAAGAGACAGTGTAGGGCCCCAGTCGCAGGTCTGCAAAGGCGCGACTCCCAAGCGGCAGTCTCTAGGGAACATGTTAAAGTGCGGACTATCAGTGATAATAGCGATAGGATGGACAATGGAGAGATAATGAAAACACTGAAGAAGGCCATTGATAAACTCAGCCTAACTACCAGACCAAAGAGAGGACAACTTGATAGACAAAGAGAGGACAACTTGATAGACAAAGAGAACGCCCACTTCAATGTTGGAACTGTGGGCGGACGGGTCATCTAAAGGGACAGTGTAGGACCCCAGTGGCACATCGGCAATGGCGCGACTCCCAGGCAAGAAGGAGACATGGAAACGCAGATGCGCTTTCTAGACTTTGTCCGACCAAGGGCAAGCACTGTAGTAATCTTGAAAGAAAAGAGGACATATCATTTGTTCCGTGCAAGATGGTGGCAGCCCAACCTGAAGACCGATGGAGTTCAGCGGCGATTCGAGAAGACCAGCAAGCTGACTGTGACATCAAGCCTTTAATAGACTGGAAAGAAGCCAACAACTGACCCTCTTGGGCAGAAGTCAGTAGTAAAAGTCCAGCATTAAAGAGCTATTGGGCTTAATGGAATTCCCTGGTGTTGGATGACGGTGTCCTAAAAAGAGCATGGGAGAACAATGATGGAACGGAGGTCAAGAAACAAGTACTACTCCCGAGGTCCCGGGTAAAAGAATTGCAGGAAGTACATGGAGGTACTGGTAGTGGACATTTCGGTATCAATAGGACTCTACAGAAGATTAGGGAGCGTTTCTACTGGTTGAGTTGTAGGACGGATCTAGAAGATTGGTGCCGAAAATGTGACATATATGCAGCAAGCAAGGGACCGAAGACCCGTTCCAGAGGCAAAATGCGCCAGTACATCGTAGGAGCGCCGTTTGAGAGGATTGCCATTGATATCGCTGGCCCCTTTCCAAAAACCCAAAGTGGGAACCGATATTTGCTAGTAGCCATGGATTACTTCAGCAAATGGCCAGAAGTATACCCCCTTCCCAATCAAGAGACCACAACCGTAGCAAAAGCGCTAGTCACCAACCTGTTCTGCAGATTTGGTGTGCCCATGGAACTACATTCAGATCAGGGCCGAAATTTCGAATCAGGTGTGTTCCGAAAGGTATGTGAGCTTATGGGAATCCGGAAAACCAGGACCACCCCACTGCATCCCCAGTCAGATGGAATGGTGGAACGCTTCAACGCCACACTAGAAACCAATCTGAGGATGTTTGTGAACGAAAACCAGACAGACTGGGACAAGCTCATTCCACTCTTCCTGTTAGCTTACCGCTCAGCTGTCCATGAAACTACTGGGAAGACTCCCGCAAGGATCATCTTTGGAAGAGAGCTTCGCCTTCCAGCAGATTTGGTATTTGGTCGTCCTGCGGAACAGCCCACAGAACCAGACACTTATATCCATGAGCTAGAACGAAGACTAGCAGCCGTACACGACCAAGTCAGATCTCAAATGCGACTAGAGAGCGATCGCATGAAGACTCGATACGATGTCCGGGTCAATACAGTCGGATTCCGACAAGGTGACCTGGTGTGGCTGTACAACCCCACGCGGAAGAAAGGTCAATCGCCTAAATTACAGAACCGTTGGGAGGGTCCCTACACTGTCATTAAAAGAATCAATGATGTCGTCTATCGGATACAGAGGACTCCCAGGAGTAAGATGAAGGTCGTCCATCTGGAGCGTCTGTCCCCGTATAGAGGTGTATCCGATCGGGACGATCGTTCCTAAGGAGGGGGCAGTGTCACGGAATTTGCCCCACTCACACCCAAACCGACGACTGTGGTATCGTGAAATGCTAAGATTGCCCCGATCGCCCCTACACGATTCTGTTAAACAAACAAAAAGCCGTGGATCGAGACGGAACTGGAAATTTGGGGAATCGACGAGAAGCATTCGAGTCGTTCGGGAAAATGAATCTAGAGATACTAGAATATACCTGGAATATTCGTTGGGTCTATAAAAGAAAAATAAACGGCCGATTAAGTTAGTCTTGTATAAGTCTTGTATTACAGTGTTGAATTCAAGTTTTTAGTTAGAGAGATCAAAGCGATTTAGATAGCGATTAATTAAAGTGTTTAGTTGAGTTCTAATTAGTGTTCAGTAGTGTATTGAGTATAGTTAATAAAGAAATAGTTAATTAACGGATTGTTTTGCTGGCAATAGTAAAAATTCGGATTGGGAAATCCGTGACAATATCTTGACATTTTTCTCAATATAATGGGAATAATCTCAATACCTTGACTTTTTTCTCAATATAATGAGGAAAATCTCAATATCTTGACTTTTCTCTTAGTACTATGATATTTTTATGTATTTACTTTGTAAAAGCATGTTTAGTAATAGGCGTTGCACGTAGAATCAAAAAAGGGGACCAATTTTTCGAGAAATAACATTTACGATTTCTTTAGGAAATTATTTTTGTCATATATTTTTAGTAGCTTATATGTATACTTATAAAGTAACTATTTTGACACTATGTTAATTTACTCATAGGCGTCACACGTAGGATTGTAGTGAGTTTTTTAGGAATATATTTTTAACGGATTCTTATTCAGCTTTATTAAAAACCCCTCTATACCAAATTTTGACAACCTACCTTCAACGCTTCTTTACTTTTCGATAAATATCTCAAACACTTATGTCGCCGGTTTCAGACCCCTGCCTCATGTGAAACATGTTATTTAGAAGTTTCATGATAAGATACATAAGAACAAATAGTTATATAATAATATCGTTATAGAAAAAATACCTAATACACTAATAAATGCAAAAATTGTTATGGCAGATGGGGTCCTATTTTAAAAAATTTTTAGTGGAAAATAAATTTCTTGAGAATGGGATACTAAGCTTAATGAAAAACAGGTAGTAACACTAAACTGTTTGTCTAACTAATAGTTTTAAAATTAACAGATATGCGAACATAAAAAAAACTTAATTTTTGTGTGCTCATGTCTTGAATACTTTTAAAGATATTTGATTCAAATTTAGCACAAAGAGGTTTCTTTTTGAATCTCATATCGGACGCCTATAATAGACTCGATATCATTAGGTGTCTGAAAGTGAAGACGTACTTAAGGTATCTATTGAAAAGTAAAGAATCGTTAACTGTAGGTTGCCAAAATTTGGTACAGAGAAGTTTCTAACGAATCTGAATAAGAATCCATAAAAAATTAATTTCTAAAAAAATCGCAAATGTTATTTCTCGAAAAATTGGTCCTTTTTTTCAATACTACGTGCGACGCCTATGACTAAGTTAACATACTATTTACTACCTAAATCGCTAGTGGAATGTAAATAAATACACAAAAATATGACAGTAAAAGTCAAGATATTGAGAAAAAAGTCAAGATATTGAGATTTTTCTCATTATATTGAAAAAAACTCAATATATTGAGAATAATCTCATTATATTCAGAAAAAAGTTAAGATATTGAGAATAATCTCAATATATTAAATTTTCTAAAAATAAAAAATATATTTGACACTAGGGTGCTTTCGTAGTTTTGCACTAGGTAAACAGGAAATTATTAATTTAAAAGCTACGGTATTGGGAATGGATTTGTGATACAAATCTCAAAAGAAATTAAATTATATAAAAAGAGAGTTTGTTTAAGATAGACAATACAGAAACATTGTGCTTAGAAACTTTGGATTTCATTGTATCTTCATATGTTTTTTAACCAGTGAATCTTAACCTTTGAATTTTCTGTAAAACAGCCAAAAATAACGTCATATTTGAATTAAGGAGGTTATAATGGAGATTTCATCAGGTTGTTATGGAGATCCAAAGCAGTGCCATTTTTCTGTAATTACTAGGTAGTTTAAAATAATGTGTCAACCATTTAGTTAATGCCATAGCATTGTTTTCTTTTTCTTTATTATTATTATTATTATTATTTTATTATTATTATTTTTTTTTTTTCAGAAAGTTTAAAGAGACTTAGTAATATTAACCCAACAGATTTATTGAACAAAATAGAGAGGCATAAGCCATTATTAAGAAACAAGGAAGGATGTGAAAAAATTGTGGAGTACTGCACCAGTCCATCTATTATTAGTTAATTATATTATAATTGAATTTTTCTGTTGAAATAGAAATGTATTGTTTCATTCTTTTATTTCCAGATTTAAGAAACATTTTAAACTATGTGTTGGTTAATATAAAAAACCAATACAACAGTAGTGGGGAGTGATTAGTTTCTATAAAAAGGTAAATGTTATAGGATGATGCAATTCTTATGAGTTAACAAAATCTCCGCGAAAATACGAATTATCAGTGTATTCTTCATTTCCTTTCCATTCTTAAATCATTTAACTACTTCTGAAAAGTAAGGCTTCCAACAATAAGAATAAACTTAGCAAATGTTGAATCAGTCAAAATATTTGTTTATTTTTATTTTACGCCAAGAACAATAATTAGATTTTTTGTTTAAATGTATGTATGTATTTTTTAAATTTTATGGGATATTTTTAAAATAACAGTTGCATATTGACATATTTGTAATTTTATTTTACATCTGTTAGTGTCAAGATCCAATATGGTGCCCATTGGCCCATAAATAAAAAAAAAACGATTGAACAATTTTAACCGAAATTAGAGGACGTAGAAATTGTTTTTGATGAAAATCGATTTTTTGTATATTCAGTTTTTTCACAATATTTCAGCAACGACAGCAGATATCTTTCGGATCCATTTGACTTAACTTCCTTTTGAAATAGCATGCATGCATGTCTTAGGACTTAACTTGAGTCTCTCTCCTTTTGAAAAATTTCTTGGATATTCTTCAAATGATCTTCAAAGTCTTTGTCAAGCATTATTTCATCAAGATAAATGAGACTAGTTTTCCTCGTAGAATCATTTCCACAAGTCTTTCAAACGTGGTTGGAGCGTTACAAAGACCAAAGGGCATTACTTTGAAGGACCACAAAACTGCCCCAGTGGAAAATGCTGTCTTCTTTTTATCGTCTAGATGAAGTTGAACTTGCCAATAGCCACTTTTCAGGTCTAATGTTGGAAACAATTCTGATCCAAATAGTGTATCCAGGATGTCATAATCTGGTAAAGCCATTCTTCTTTACCAAAATAACCAGCGAAGTGGTTGGAAGATGGACTCTGGGTTGGTTTAATGACTCTGCTGCTACATGTCGTTAAGCATTGTTGATACTTCTTTTTGCTTTGCTAATGAGGACACATCCTGGTAGTTTTTCACTAAATCTTCCAACTTATTAACTTCATCTGATTACAATGGTGACTTGAATTGGTTAACAAGGTCTGGAAAACTTAGGCAAATTTTTCAAGATTTTGAGATGCAATTGATGTTCTATATTGTTAAATGCCAATTGGACTATTTAACAAACTCCTAAAAGTTCGCCTTTCTTGATCCATTGTGGATAGTAAAAGACTATCCACAATGGACTATTTAACATTGTAATCAATACCAAGTTGCTTCTTTCTGTCAATCTATTTCCAGTTAATATGCCCTTTCTATAGACTATTGTCTGGTTCTACAATTACAGTTAATTCAACGACCAGAAGACTGCTATAAATAGATGAAGATGCCCTAATACAAATACTTTTTCGAACGTTCATTAACTTATTTTGTAAAAAGATGTTTTATCAACAGTTTGCTAAAAAAAATTATAAAAATTTAACTAAAAACAAAAATATATATATCAAATTTTACCAAATATTAACTTGTGGTGTTTTGTTTGCATGTGAGTGTAGGTTTTCTCTCTGTATATGTAAATAATTAAAATATTTAATATGAAATTTAAGAAAAACAATATTTGTCTGATAGTTTGCTATATCTTAAACCATAGACTGAGTTGTTAATTCCGGCAATTGACTCCAGTGATAACCATCCTCATGGACGCGAAATTCTCGCAAACTTCGCAGATTTTGATGAAGATGTTGCATACCTACTATGTGTATTAAATACATTTTAAAACTTTAAAATTGTTGGAGATGGAGACCCTTTTAAGTAAATGCTTTAATGTTACTGAGAGAAATAAATTTATTTTTCAATTGTTTAAATGAATTAACCAATACAAAATCTTATACCTACATATTTTTTTTTTAATTAACTTTATTGTTTCTTTTATTACTATTATTTTATAAATTTACTTGATTTGTTATCTGAATAAAACATAATAATTACTTTTATTGTATATTTTCATATTTTATTTTTAAAGAGTAAGAGAAACGACATTATTTGATTTCAATAAAATGTCTAGGTATAGGCATTGGTTATATAAGCTTCGCTATCATATAAACACGACCTAGGTTCTATGTAGATTTTAAATTATCCGCATTTAATAATTAATTCTCGGCGCAACCGCTTGGAGCGCTGTTATGTTCAGTAGTTCATATACAGCGAGTCGGAAGAATAGGTCAACCGATGTATAATTATATGATTTTTGTATCTTTTCAACTGACTGTGTATAATTTTCTAACCCTAATATTCATATAATTGGTGTAACTTTTCATTTTAACAAAAAAATTGTATATGGGATTCCAAGTTTCCTTTCAGTAATCCATGGTTCATGGTTGTATGTAGCATGTAGTTACATCCATGATACAGTGTAGTTGCTATGGTTACATCAGCATTTATATTTGTCTCTTTCTTTGTATACGAACAGTAATTACTAAGAAAATAGACGTTCCTCTTTGCTCCTCCAATAAGGATATTTTCATTTTTGTATTGGTGCATAAAAGTGTATATTTTGATCCTAACCACTGTATAATTTAACAATTTGATGTTGGCAACACTAAACTGGAGATAAGGGTATGCAAGTGCTCAGCCAGATTCGCAGCATGGTGGAGATGGAGTCTTTCCCGACACCTGAAGAAAGGAGTAAGGAAAAGGAAGTATTATTTTTTTACGTAGAATAAATACGCCTTCAGAATCAGAACATCAACAACAACCAGTTAAAATGATTTTTAAATGATTGTCTCAAAATGGCATATACAGAGCTAGGTTTCTAGAAACCACATACATTCTATTTTGTGGATATAGGTATTTGAATTATTTTATTTACAATTGTAAGTACAGAGAAAATGTAACAAAGACTTGCCACCAGATGCGATCGAACGATTAGATTATATGAGCTACAGAATACCAGATATATACAAAGAACAGGCATGTTATATTTATTATGATTTTGAATGAAATATATACTATCACAGAATATATAGCTAGCTATATTTTCTGTGATACTATATATGTAAATTATAAATCATGTCAAATCACATTACATCATGATCTGTTATTATGCTCTTGCAAATATCCATCGGGTAGAAGTTCATATTGTCTGTGGAAAATTCATCAAACTGTAATAAAAAGTTTTATATTACTGCATAACGGAATTCTATTCATAGTGCAAATATGGAAAGCTTGTAGTATTTTTCCAAATTTAAATTATAAACCTTTGTTTGTATATCGTCTTTTTATAGATTCTGACATTCTATATCCTAGAATTTGTAATCGCATCCTTGTGAAAACTTTTCCTATTCGTACAGTAGATTTAAAATTTAATAATGAATCATTGAATAATGAAATTTCTGAACACGAGGTAAGACAAAATGAATTAATTTCATGTAATGCAAATTCTTTCCGGATTGGAGACAGACGATGTTGTTCAAGTACCTACCGTTGCTAATAATCATAATAAAGTAATGATATATTCCAAGTGTTGATAAATAATATCCAGCTATATTTATTGTGAAACGATATTCAAAAATGACATGAAATATTCAAAACCAATGGATAATTCTGATAAATATTCATTTCTATTAGAGTAAATAAAATAATGTATCACAATTTAAATGTACATGTACAGTATTATTAAAACATCTCTATATTTATAAATATTAATTAATAAGATTTTGTTAATAATTCATTGGTATCGTTTTGTCCCTTGATAAAAATGTTTTCAAGTCGTTAAATGAAATTTACGCGGCTGGTGCGCTACACTGTCACCAATTTCTTTGAATATATCTGAGAAACAAGACCAAACGTCGAAAAAAAACAGGAGCCGAAAAAGTTTCGAAATTAATCAGGTCAAAGTGGTGTGTAGATGTTTTATTGAAATTATTTTTTTTTTTGTAGTTTTGAAATAAAGTAAGAGGGGGGTAGCATACAAAATACACTTCTAAGAGGGGTAGGTACTTAAGAAGCTTATGTAAGACATAGAAAAAGATATAGATATAGAACCAGTTTAGACGTCTGCACATCCACTTTTTGGGTCATAGCCTGCTGGCAGCCATTTTTAGTCATGTTTCTGTGGTTTGTTTACAAATAAATCTGCATTCTGTGCTTTGTTTATTTACGTTTTGCTTATCTTCGTTTATAACCCTAAATAAATAGTTTATTATAACTTTTAAATAATATAGTGTTTGTAGTTATATATAGTTTTCATTTACAGTTTATATATTATTTAACCATTATTAAAAACTTTTCTTATCGAAAGTTACGTTTTCTTTCTACGAACGGGTAAGCATATATTTTAATATGTAGTACATAATGATAAATTGCATTTTGTAGTTGTTTAAAATATGATCAAATTTGTAAATAATAATTATATTTATTTTAGACAGTCCAAAATCGTAAAAACGTTTCTGATCTAACAGATACAGGAACTACAGTAACATTCCGTAGGTAAATCTTTGAAGCTAGCATCATATTTTTTTGTGATATTAAATCGAACAGTAATTGTAAAATTTACATTAATCTGCTATTATATTATGTATTACAATATAGTATAAATAGATAATTTAAAATATTTGCAGAGACCATGTCTAAGAATAATTCATTTACTTTTAGGTTTCCCAGAGGTGAATGATTTAACGTACTTTAGAAATAATAGATCTTCCAAATTTACATGATGCACTTTAAGAAATGTTGCAGTTCCGTCTCGAAATTTACGAAGGATAAAAGTTTCCCCTAAAATTGATATTTTTATCTATTAAATAGAAAAAATAATAATGAAAATGTTAAGAAAAAAGAATGCGGAGAACTAGAATTAGGTAGTTTCATAATCTTTATCACTTCTTTATTTTGATTAATTTTGTCAGTAATAAATTGCAGGGCATTTCCTGAAAATTCTATTAGTACTATAGCATTATCTTCGCCTGAGAAAAGCTATCAAGCTCTGAAAAAATACTATCCACTCCTGTACATCCAGTATTTCAAGCTCACCATATAAAACGAGAAAGTTTTAAGTAGGTAACATAATTTTATATTTGCATTTAGCTAAATTAAACAGTGACTACTATAAAATTATAAAAATATTTATATATTGTCAAGAATGGAAAATTAATAGAAAATTAGTCATTTGAAAATAAGTCTAATTGGTAAATATATTTTAAAAATAAAATCATTTCAAAACTCCAAAGCAGTCCAGTTCCAACCTAGTTTAAAGTCATTGCATAAACCATATTTTATTTTAATTTGGTAACTATATTCTATACTGAGGATAAAAACGTAAAGTCGGCAGATTACGACATTCCCAGGTGCGTTGACCACGATGACTTTTTTACTGGAAAGCGCGATTGGCGGTGGTCTCTCAGGCCACTGCTGACATTACAAAAATCATGAAACAAGGGTTGGAACTTGGATGTGGAAGTAACGGAAACCAGTCGGTGGTAGTGTGGTTAGTGAGAAAGTTTCCCCCCTTTTTGGAATAGCTGTATCTCCCCCGCAAATCATGGAAGTTGGAAATAGGTAAGACCTATTGTTAACATATTTGTACAACCTCCAACTGGTGGCTTTTCTCTCCCTGATATGTGGTGTTACTGAATAAATTATTTTGTTACTTTTTTTTTGGTGTGATTAATCTACATCTGTAGTTACCCCCTTGTGCGTAGAGATAGTACGTAACAATATTTGATAATTTTTAGAAAACTTGTATTAGCTCAGTTCCCCCTAGTATACATCATCTGGTAGTACATCTAGCAGTACGAAACAAAAGAGACTGACGTTATTCGTTCTGTATACATTTATAGGTACTTCCCTAATAGCACAAGGACGTCCTATGAACATCCAAAGGATGTCCAAAGTCGGAAGTTCGGACATCCAATGGACGTCCGTTTTTTGTTCGATGGACGTCCATTGGATGTCCCACGGACGCACAAATGTCACAACTTCGTGCAACCCAGGGACGTCCACTACTGTACCACTTTCGGACCCACACATGTACGCCTCTGTACCAAATTTGTGCTACCCATGGATGTTCTGTTTTGGACATTTAATGGAGATCTGCATTGAAATTATAGAAATATTTTTTGATAATTTTATTGTTTTTCAAATTATTACATGAATAACAAATATATAAATAATTAAGAGATACAAATAAAACAACTGCTTATGTAACAAGTAACAAGAACAAAACCATATAATTACATTACTTAACTTAACCTAGAATAGCTAAAGACGAGAAAACTCAACAACTAGAGTGGAAATGAAAACTTCTTTATCTAAAAACGAAAACGAGTGTTGTCGGTTATTAGTACATAATTATACTGTGACATAATTGTCTACATAAAGATGTTATAAATTTAGCCTAGCCAACAAACAATTCAATTATTTATAAATAGACTAATAGTAGAACATACAAATTTACTTACTTACAAATGTGATTTATATTGCTTCGGTTTCCTAATTTATTCTTCTATATTGTTTACTCATCAACGTTTGTCACTTTATCAGCGTCACCAAAGGGAACAGAACACTTTAGAGGTTAGTGTTAGCGTTACATCTGGATTCTGGACACTTTTTTTTCAATACACATGCACTGCACGAATTTTAGCGGCAAATTCAAATTATAACAGAACATGTACAATACTGGACATCCATCGGATGTCCACATATGTACTACCAAAATATGTCCCATAAAGGATATCCATCGGATATCCAATATATGTACCATCAAAATATGTCCCATAAAGGACATCCATCGGATGTCCAATGTATGTTCTATCAAAATATGTCCAGGAATGGACATCCATTGAATGTCCATTTATGGTCCATGGACGTCTGTACGTTAAATGGACATTAAATGGATGTCCACTGAACGTCGTGTGCTATTAGGGTTACTTAAAACAAATAAAATATGTCAGACATTTTTTATTTGTATTTCAGTTTAAGTGCAGGAAAGTAAAGAAAAAGAGTTTTTGAAGTTAAGAAAAGATGTAACGAGTATGCTAGTGTACTGTACGAAAGAGTCATTGAAAGAAAGTGGAGGAAAGAAGGAAATCGGTTCACAGTTCGGAGCTCATAATAGATGGTCAACCCAAGGTGGTTCAAGTAATATGATAAGTTAACTATTGTAATCTGTTGTATATTTGAATTATTTTCTGTAATTCATATGTATAAATAAATACTTCCTGCAGTCAAACAAGTAATTGAAATTATAATAAAGGGTTATTAATTACTTTCTAGTGTCTTATTAGTGACTTAGTAGTAGTGACATATGGTGCACTTACAACCATATTCCTAGACGTGCATAGATCTAATGAAATCGATAAGTTAGAACATTAATCACCTATATGATTTAATTAACTTGAGCGTCAGTTTAAATATACCTATTAAATCCATCGGATGAGCCTGATATGCGAGTTAAATCGGCATCCAATAAATTCAGTCATGCATGTAAAAGAAAAAATAGCTTATGACTTACTATCAAGAAGAAATATAAGTTAGATAAATTTCATTACAAGACATCAGGTATTAATTCGATGAATGTAAACAGGTATTATGAACCAAAAGATAAAGTAATAACGTAATCATTGCGTTTACTTACATAAAATGTTTTCCTTAAACCTCTTTTTAATTTTTCAAAATTTTTTATTAAAATTGTGCTATACATATACGCTCACCCTTTTGATAATTATTTTAATGAGACTGTTAAATATTCAAGTATTAATTAATTCGGCCCTTATTATACAAAATAAAGGAAATTATTTAAGAGCCACTTGAAAAAATTACATGCAATATAAAGATATACAATGCTAAAAACATTTATCAGGCAAATAGGTATGTATCAAGCAAATAAACCAGTATCAACAATATTTGTTTACAAATTTAAATTTACCGGCTGCAACATACCTAAAAATGTCGGAAAGCACACGATGACAACTTCACGCATATTTAAACAGTGTTTAAACACGTTCTATATTTATCTTTTTCTATGATGTAAGATCATTAGGAGTGTTTGTGTTCCCAATAGTGGTTCAATAGTTATGAGGTAAAAACGAGAAAAAAATTCCTACTGCAACGCCCTCCATCTCGGAAACGATGCGTTTTAGGAAATAAGTTTATATCACAAATGAACATTATTTTAACCTGTTCTATCGATTCCTGAAGTTATCAAGATTAAACCTAAATCACCCTGTGTACATTAAATTACCTACTTTTTTTATTTACCTAACTTTTTCATGAACAGGTAGTCTACTTGGTTTGCAGAATATATCTCATTTTTGCTGACAACAATAATTGGTTTACATTAAATAATTTCAATATAATATCTATTATTTCTATTGTCTCAGATAAACAAATCTCCATAAAATAAAATTAGTTTTAAAGCAGATACTTTCTATTAACATGTATATGAGTTCTGTATAACCATACCTAGCTTACATTTGAAAATAAGATTAGTGGAAAATATAATGCTATTCTTTTAGAGAAGTATACATATCGTTTTATGTAATATCATAAACAAAATTCGATCAATATCTATGTTAATATAATATTAAAAAACATATAAAATATATATATTTTATAATAATTTAGGGTACAATATTTGAATATGTTTAGGCCTTTACAAGGGCCAAATCGCTAAGTTCGTCATTTTGACCAATTACGTGCTACCTTATTTCTACCAATAGAATTCAGAATGAATTTTCATCCACCAATAGTAATTTCTATTTAAGCGTCTTGCGCCGCCACGCCACCACACTGTCGTTGTTGGCATTTCATTTTTCACGTCATTTTCATTTTGCGATTAGCGTCGTGTTATATTTGAGTGTTGTTTTCTTGCAAATTGTGAAAAGTAAGTATATATTTATATATTTCTTTTAAAAATTAAATATGTATAATCAGAATTACGTGTGGAAGAAATAAATACCGTGAACAGTTTTAATATTGAAAATAATGCGTTAAACAAACTATTATTTAGATTTGCTTTCTATGTCCGCCATGTTGTCTGTGACTCATATGTTTAATTATTTACGAAATAACATGTATGTATAATATATTTTTCTCTTTAATGATAGCTAACGCAAAATGGCTCGTACAAAACAAACCGCTCGTAAATCAACGGGAGGAAAAGCTCCCCGTAAGCAATTGGCAACAAAAGCAGCTAGAAAATCTGCACCATCGACGGGAGGTGTAAAGAAACCTCATCGTTATCGCCCTGGCACTGTAGCTCTAAGAGAAATCAGAAGATACCAGAAATCTACTGAATTGCTGATTAGAAAATTACCTTTTCAACGATTAGTAAGAGAAATTGCCCAAGATTTTAAAACTGATCTCCGTTTTCAGTCTGCTGCTATTGGCGCGTTACAGGTTTGTTTATTAAATTTTTATCTATTAAATTTAATGTAATTTAAAAATATTCTGATTTAAAGCTTCCATACTAAAAAAAATTAAGAGAAATTCAGGATATTCCGTTTTGTTTTTTTTTTTTTTTTTATCTATGCAGGGTGTTACCTGGTCACTGTCATTAATAAAACTGTTGAGAAACCACAAAGAGTTGCTGTTTCCTAATTGCTACTCTCGTTGAAATATTTTAGGGTTTATGTGAAAGTAATGCATCGCGGGTCGAGGCTTTAGTCTGCAAAGTGGTCAGTGTCACACAATATTGTTAATACCTATTAAAAAGTGTAGAGAATAGTAATTCCATTGAAACCTCGATTGAACCATTGTTAGTTGCTAATTTTGAAAGTGTAGTACCATTAGCATGCCATATAGCAGAAAAGTAACATTCACAGTAAGTCTAATTTTGCTTTATATGGAATTATTCAAAATTGATTGAAGCAGTATTAAATAATTTATTGATAAATTTTGTCAAAGTTGTACTGTTAAAAACTGTAAGCATAAGTTTTCGAAGTGAGTAAAATTGACAAAATGTATTTAAAAATGAATTTTCTGTACTTAAGTGGTATGTATGTTTATTAAAATAGAGTAATTTATATAGTGTGTTACAAAAATAAGGTTACAAACTTCGTAAGCAGATAAAATACTTAAAATTAGTAGAAGGTGGTGAGATAGAGGGTGTTAAAAAGTTGAAAAAAATTATATTTTCAAATATTTTTAAAACGATAGGAGGAAATAATCCCAAATTACCAACCAAGCCAACCAAATTTGGTGCGAATAGTACACTACATAACCCTCACAATCCAGGTGCAGGATATGGAGAAGCTGGTCCCCTTTTTTCTTAAATATTTCTACACCACTGACTAAGAAAATTTGTAAATTGCCTGTTCTTTTTAGAGCAAAAAGTGTAACTTCATTTTTTTCGGCCTTCGTTCTCCAATTATTTGATGTACGATAAAGACCAGTTTTGCGTCTGAACAATTATAAGAAAAAGTTTTATTCAGAGATTATATAATTTATTAGTAGTATGTAATGTTGTATTCGTACCAATTTGGGATTATTCCCTCCTACCGTTTTTAAAATATTTGGAAAAAAAAAATAATTTACTTATCAACACCCTCTATTTTATCAAGAAAGCTTTTAGGCAAAAATTTTACATGAGGTACCCCTATTAATGTTAAGTATTCTATCTGCTGACGAAGTTTGTAACCTTATTTTTATTGCATCTTGCATATGCATATCCAATTTTAATTTTAAAATTCCTACCGCTTCCCTATTTTTGAAAGTTCTGGATACGAATCTAAAATTAGTTTTTTTCGGTTGAGTAGTTTTCGAATAAAAAAAATTTCAAAATTTTTACCTCTATATATTACATTAGGCTGAAGCTGCAATATAACGCCTCTGGCCATCGTTATTTCATGACGTCGTACAGTTGTCAAAATAAATAGGTGTTAATATTGCAACATCAACCTAATGTAATGTATAATTAGAGGTTACAATTAATTTTTTTTTTTTTTTCGAAAACTACGCCTAAAAAAACTAATTTTAGATTCGTCTTCGACATGGCCGAATATAGGGGTAAGAATTTTTTAATTAAGATTGGAGAGGTGTCCCCTGTTGTAAATAATTAATTAAATTAAATAATTGTAAATAATTAGTAATTTTTTTCCAAAATTATATTTGAGATATTTAAAAAAATGATCTATAAATTAAACAATGCTGCTGCATAATCACAACTAATTGATTGTGATTTTAGTTGTATTATATGTCACTAGTAAACTAATTATTAATCAATATTTATAATAGTACAATTAGCAACATTATTCACAAAATTTGGATAACTTCTCTCATGCGACATGTAGCAGCTATATCTCTAGTCATTAGTACCATGCTGGACCTGGGTGGCCACAAAATACAAAGCGTTCTGCAATGCTGTAGGTACCATTGAAAAACAGCCATTTGTCAGTAGTCCACTAGAATAGAAAATTTGCGCGAATAATAATGGCGGAATAAGTCTTAAATTTTAGCCAATTTTACCAACTGCAATATTGACTCAATATTGACTGTCATAGTAGATTGTCAGAAGCTCAAGTTAAAGTTACTAATCCCTTGTTCTCATGCACTCAAAATTCGCGAAAATTTCTACGAATTTCGCATTTTTTTATTTAAATTATTAATGGCGGGAAAGTGACAACTTTTCGTGAATTTCGCGACACAGGAATAGTATCACTAATTTCATCATTTTGTGGAGTTAGTAAGTTTAACTAAAGCTTCTGTCAATCTACCATGACAGTGAATGGCAGTTTTATGATTAAAATTATAAAAAATGTTGCGGAGTGCAAAATTCACTAAAAGTTGACACTCTCCCTGCCATTAAATAATTTGCGTAAATTTTTTCGAATTTTACGTCCATGAGGACTTAATGAAGGACGATTTTACAGATTGCAAAAAAAAAAAAATTGAAAAAAACAGGCTTTACCTCAAATTCTCAAAATGGCTTCTTTAAATGTTGGGAAATATCTTTTCCCTTAAACTAGATGTAATTTTAAGGATAGGTTTCAAGTTTTATTAACAAATAATTATATTTGTAGAATTTATAGCATTTTGAAATTTTTATAATGTATCACAAATACAGGGTGTCCCAAAATTAGCCTGCCAAAAATTAACAGTGTATTCTATGATCAAAAATCAAAAAAGTTATATAAACATAGGTTCATAAACGCTCCCCTAACGGAGCTATTGCTCTTTAAAGGGGGACCCCAAAATTTGATTTTCTCCAAATATTTTCAAAACGGATTGAGATAAAGTAATCAAATTTAAAATTGAATATCACAATTAGATTGCGAATCTAATGTTCTGAAAATAATTCCTCATAATTGGTCATAGGTGTGCCAAACTGGAGGGTCAGTGGGTAAATATTGCTCTAATTTTCTTGTATCTCAAGATTTTATCGTCAGATCAAAAAATTAAAAATTTTGGTTTATTTTACATGAAAAAGGTACTCCTATTTCAATCCTATAAACTGTTCTGTTTTCAAGTAATCTTAATTTAAAAATTTTGTGGCATACCACAAAAGTATAAAAAGGCAAAATATCCCTAGTACGCTCTGAGAAAATACTGTCGACTTATTTAACACATATTAAGTGTGTTATTCAAGCGTTTTAACATATTAAAATATTTTTAAAATGCATATCAGTAATGTAATTATTTGTAAATTTTTAAATTTTAATATAACCTATTAATACTTAAAAAAATTATAAAAACATATGTTATATATGTCAAATAAACTGACAAATAACTTTTCAAAGCCTACTAGAGACAATTTGACCGCTTGCATATCATATCTAATATTTTTGTGATGTCACAAAATTTTTAAATTAATATTACTCGTAAATGGAATAATTTATCGAAGTAAAATAAGAGTACCTTTTTTTTTGTAAAATTGTTCAACATTTTTAATATTTTGATCTGACGGCAAAAACCTGGAAACGTGAAAAAATTAGAGCAATATTTATCCAATTCCCCCAGTTTGGCACGCCTATGATTAATTATTGTATTGTTATTAGAACATTAGATTTGCAATCTAGTTGTGATTCTCAATTTTAAATTTGATTACTTTATCTCGATCCGCTTTGAAAATATTTGGAGAAAATCTAATTTTGGGGTCCCCCTTTAAAGAGCAATAGCTCTGTTAGGGGGCGTTTATGAACCTATGTTAATATAACTTTTTTTTTCTTATTTTTGATCATAGAATACACTGTTAATTTTTGGCAGGCTAATTTTGGAACACCCTATATTTGTGATACATTATAAAAATTTCAAAATGCTATAAATTCTACAAATATAATTATTTTTTAATAAAACTTGAAAGCTATCCTTAAAATTACATCTAGTTTAAGGAAAAAAAATATTTCTCGAAATTTAAAGAAGTCATTTTGAAAATTTGAGGTAAGGCCTACGTTTTTTCGCGAACTGTAAAATCGTCCTTCTTTTACCAAAGTTCTCTATATGGCCACGTATACCCTAAAGTTTGATTTGGGTCCCATGTCTGGCTATTGAGATATGGCATACCTGAAATCTCATCAGCCGCGCTGGCCAGAACCGATTGCCTGTGATATTTCTAGCCAGAACCAAACGTTCAGCACATCAGGCTGAATGTTCCAGATGCACGTTTGCCTTCCCTAGAAATGTTACATTCTATAGCAAAAAAAAGTTATTTTTACTGTTGTCTCTGTAACCCAGGACACCTTATATATGATTCTTGATTCTTGGAGCTTTTAACAAATTTCTAATGTAAAAATTAATAAATTTAAGTAATTTGTTTTACAGCACTATATTATATTTTTGTGTTACAGGAAGCTAGCGAGGCATACCTTGTAGGATTATTTGAAGATACAAACTTATGCGCTATTCATGCGAAAAGAGTCACTATTATGCCTAAAGACATTCAGTTGGCCCGTAGGATTCGTGGAGAGAGAGCATAATCATATCGTATTTGTGTATTATTAAAATTCATTGTAGTTTATAATTTTTCATTTAAAGTTATCCTGCTGGTTAAATAACATAACTTTATGTTTTTTACATCTTACGACTAAAATATCTGATACCTTCCAGTATTTGTATTTGTTTTTCACATTCTTTAAAATTTAAGAAGGAAGACTGTATCAGTTGTAATAATAAAAAAATGTGTTCAAATAAATGTTAACGGTCTTTTTATTTTAAGTTTTTTGCAGGATAGTACTCTAATATAAGTTTATGTATAAGGTTTCTATTAGTAAATTAGTTTTAAGTTTCTTAATATAGATCTTGTAACCTGAATTATTTAAAATAAAAATGTGTCATTAAGTTTGTTTCTTTGATGATATTCTATTGTGAAAAGTACCTGACTGAATCTTAATGGTTGTATGGCATGTTGCAGTTTTAGTGGTACTCGAACTGGCCAACATACAGCAAATATTACTGTTGACAGTAGGTGAGTAAGATCAGTGCTTGTGGCATAGTTATTTAACTTTATAATTTGAATATACCATAAAACTAAAATAAAATGCATACAACTAAATAATGCTAAACCAATGATTCTGGTTTGTTGAATCATCGTATACTAAATCTGAAAAAGCACGGCTCCTGCGATTTAGTCGACCCATGGTTTAAGTTTTATTTCAAATTACAAAATGGATGAGCTTATCTCAATGTGTTCTACTTAAACAAAGTACTCTGAAAAAATTATTCAAGAAATAATTTTTTTTTGTGATATTGCAATAAATTAACCAACTTATTGGCGAAATTTTGGGCTACTATTTAGAATAATAAACTGGATAATAGCCAAACTCCATTGACTGACAAGTTCCAAAATAATTCAATTAAGCAAAAAGTTAATCATATGAACTTCGTTTTCGGCTTTAGTCTGCGTTCATGTTCACTTCATATTGACATCGCTCGAGCGGCATCGTTGCGTGAAGCCGCTTTTCAGTTGTCACCTTTAGTGGCGTAGCCAGAAATTTAACATGGGGGGGGTTCAGTGAACAAAGTATTTCAAACTAGATTTTTTTAATAAAAAAATAAATAATTTTTAATAAACTGAAACAATAAAAAGTAAATAAAAAAAACAATCTCATCATAAACATGTAAATAATAAACAGGTACGAACAATATTTGTTACAAAAATGACAAAAATAAAATTAGAACTTAGTTGCAGGTGAACCCTAATGTAATAAGGTTGCCGTAGGAGATCTAGTTTACTGACCGCGCTGCTAAATCTTGGCGAATAGTGATTGCAGGTTTGTAGTGAGACATTACCTATATGACCCAACCAACCCAAACCCCCCTCCTCCCGTGGCCACACCACTGCTAACCATGCACATTTTTCATGTTCAAATTGGTTAAGCGTCGTTTGCTATTAGCTTTCCAACCAGAAAGACGTGAGAAACCGGTATCAAAGCGGTTGTTACTTTAGCCGAATTAAACGTGAAAACTGCGCGCGATGACAACTCAAAAGCGTTCACCGCTTGAGCGATGTCAATATCAACGGAGTTTTAGAACGTTGTCACATACATCACAAGTATGTTTTTCTACGTTCATGCAAAAAACGAAACTTTATTGAATTAAAAAATAGTGGGAAAACTGGTTCTTTATTGTATTTATCGCGCCAAGCGCTATGTTTGGCATAACACTAGTTTTAGTAGCGCCATCTATGGCGAAAGATAGAGCAATCTTTATTTTGTAGTCAAGAAAAAATCAGTTGTTTTGAATACATCAAAAAATTGTAATATATGTATGTCATATAACAAAAAAGTTATCATTAATGTTGTAATTCACGTACCCAAATACAGTCCACTAAGAAGATAATATTGTTTAATTCAACACAATCATCCCAGAGCTGCAAGAGCCCCACAAGACGGGTTTGTAGCCAACAGTCACATAACACTTAAAAAGTGTTATGTGCCAACAGTATTCATCATCTGTCATATTCTATAGCGTTTTGTCATCATGTCAAACATAAACGTTCAAATCGACGTCATATTTTCCTAGTGTCATCTAAATAAAACATTTTTTGGTTTTTGCATGAACGTAGAAAAAATATTGTATGCAACTCGTACAAAAAGTGTTTATTGCACTGGTGCAGATTCATATTATTACGATGACATTATTGATAAGTTTGTACTTTCACAGATCAAAGAATAAACCTTATATTTAAAAACTAAATGAGTTTGTTATTATATACTTTTTTAATATATATGCAATTGCAGAAGGCTAAGGTGAGGGAGATGCATATAGAAAAACAATAAAAATTATTGAATTGAAAAGTAAGGTAATTGTGCGATAAATGAAATCGAATCGAGTTATTGGATTATAAATTTTTTATGAATTATAAATAACTGAAGTAGACAAAAGATGGATAAATATAAATAATTACATTAATTATAATTTTGTTTTAAATCCTTAATAATCAATATCCTACAGGGTGAAAATATTTATTTTATGTGCATTCACAATCTGTCTCATCATCGATATCCTCGTCACTGGCATAATCAATTTCTGAATCATAATCTAAAAGACAAAATTACATTTTTATAACAAAACTCATAAATCAAGCAATCTCATAAAAATTCTATAGCAGTTTTAAAATTCTGGTATAGAACAAATAAATAACTCTTATATTAATTGTTTCATTATACCATTTTTGCATGGTGTTGTATTTTAATTGTATCTTTTAAAAACAAAATGTTACTGTATCAGATGTTATCGAAATAATATGGACGGGCCAATAAGATGGACATATCAACCTGAATAGGAGTATTAGGAGTTCTCATATCATTACGAATTGATGTGGCTGAAGACAGAATCAGAAACGAGAGCAATTAAAAAAATATGAAGACCGTAGGTATTTCATTATTTTGTGGTCGTTCATCGTAAACATAGTAAAACAATACAAAACAATTATATAATTTATATAAAAATACATTACAGGGTGAAAGGGGATTATGGCATTGTGAACGTGTTGAAAAATAAAAAAAATTGGGAAATCTAAAGGAGAGTTTGATACAGTCTGATATTGTTCCAAAAAATAGTAATAAGCATTAGAAACAACATATATTACGGAAACGAAAAAAATCCGGGGAGTAAGGGGATGGCGGGGGTGTTGTAGAATTATAATATTCGGGAAATCTAGAAGAGAGTGTGATACATCTGGTATTTTGCTAAAAAATAGTAATAAGTATTAGAAACAACATATATTACGGAAACGACAATTTTCTGGGGAGTAAGGGGGTGGCGGGGTTGTTGAAATTTTAAAATATTCGGGAAATTTAGAGGAGAGTTTTATACAGTTTGACATTTTGCCAAAAAAATAGTAATAAGCATTAGAAAGAACATATATTCCGGAAAGAAAAAAATTCCGGGGAGTAAGGGGGTGGCAGGGGTGTGGAAGAATTAAAAAATTCGAGAAACCTAGAGGAGAATTTGATACAGTCTGATATTTTGCCAGAAAATAGTAATAAGCATTAGAAACAACATATATTTCGGAAACGAAAAAAATCCGGGAGTAAGGGGGTGGAAGGGGTGTGGAAGAATTAAAAAAATCGAGAAACCTAGAGGAGAGTTTGATACAGTCTGATATTTTGCCAGAAAATAGTAATAAGCATTAGAAACAACATATATTACGGAAACGAAAATATTCCGGGGAGTAAGGGGGTGGCGGAGGTGTTAAAATTTTAAAATATTCGGGAAATCTAATGCTTATTACTATTTTTTGGCAAAATATCAAACTGTATCAAACTCTCCTCTAGATTTTTCGATTTTTTTAATTCTTCAACACCCCCGCCACCCCCTTACTCCCCGGAATATTTTCGTGTCCGTAATATATGTTGTTTCTAATGCTTATTACTATTTTTGGCAAACTATCAGACTGTATCAAACTCTCCTCGATTTTCCGATTTTTTAAATTCTTTAACACCCCCGCCACCCCCTTACTCCCCGGAATATTTTCGTTTCCATAATATATGTTGTTTCTAATGCTTATTACTATTTTTTGGCAAACTATCAGACTGTATCAAACTCTCCTCTAGATTTCCCGAATATTTTAAAATTTCAACAACCCCGCCACCCCCTTACTCCCCGGAATATTTTCGTGTCCGTAATATATGTTGTTTCTAAGCTTATTACTATTGTTTGGAAAAATATCAGACTGTATCAAACTCTCCTCTAGATTTCCCGAATTTTATAATTCTTCAACACGCCCGCCACCCCCTTACTCCCCGGAATATTTTCGTTTCCATAATATATGTTGTTTCTAATGCTTATTACTATTTTTTGGCATACTATCAGACTGTATCAAACTCTCCTTTAGTTTTCCCGAATATTTTAAAATTTCAACACCTCGGCCACCCCCTTACTCCCCGGAATTTTTCCGTTTCAGTAATATATGTTGTTTCTAATGCTTATTACTATTTTCTGGCAAATTATCAGACTGTATTACACTATCCTCTAGATTTCCCGAATATTTTAAAATTTCAACACCCCCGCCACCTCATTACTCCCCGGATTTTTTTCGTTTCCGTAATATATCTTGTTTCTAATGCTTATTACTATTTTTTGGCAAAATATCAGACTGTATCAAGCTCTCCTCTAGATTTAACGAATTTTTTTATTTTTCAAAACGTTCACAATGCCATAATCCCTTTTTACCCTGTAATGTATTTTTATATAAGTAATATAATTGTTTTGTATTGTTTTACTATATTTATGATAAACGACCGCAAAATAATGAAATACCTCCGGTCTTCATATTTTTTTAGTTGCTGCTTATAACGTGTCTGGTCCACTGTAATATTCCGTTTCTCGTTTATGATTCTGATTCTGTCTTCAGCCACATACGAATTGCTTAGTTCATAGATTACATAGATAATAATAATAATAATTAGTTGGTTTGTCCATTAGGGAGCAGTACATTTTAATACGGAAAAAGTTTTATGGTGAAATATGTGGTACATAATTGTAATTTTTTGACGCGCCCTCAGTTAACCTTATATTTCCTATGATGTTGGAAATTAATAAAAAAAATGTTTTCTAAATTGATGAATTTAACAACCAACTGTATATAAAATAGTCAGAAAGTAGGTATAATCCATATTATTGATATCATTTCACCTATTTATATTGTATATATTTTTAATTAAGATTTTTTTCTTCCTTCTTTCTTCACAATATGGCCACAGAAAGAAAGGTTTTATCTTGTACTATCAATTGATTCTCACTAATATAACATTTTTGTGTCGATTACAATGATTATATAGCAAATATGCTTCGTAAGCAACTACTATAACATATCTATGCCATTTAATATCCACAGTGTTGTCATATCTTATTGTGGTAATTTCAGTTATTTTAATCTTGTTTTAAACTAATAAAATTTTTTAACTTCAACATCTAGAAGTGTAAATGAATAAGGTTTGGAATGGTCGAAATTAAATATGTTACTAAATTTCTATAAGGAAATCAGTTTCTACTAGTAATCAAATAAGTATTATCCTGGGCGAAGTTAGGTCATCCAATCTGGGGTGGCTAAAGCTCCGGGTGAACTGTGTTTTAATTTCGGTTCTGAAATATGTATGAGTTGTTTACGAATATTTTTGGGGGGCTAATTTGATTTCTGGGGGACTAAGCCCCCCCAAGCCTCCCCTAACTTCGACCATGAGTATTATCTATCGTAATAAAATTTTCTTTCTACAAGCAGATAATAATTTCTGTAAGTCACGACCATGTTATACAAATTTCCTAATTATACTTTGATCAATATATTTTGTATTACTTTTACGGGCAGGTCTCGTCAGATGGGGGTATAATACCTATAAACCTACATATATAAATGGTGTTCTATAGAGTTTTTTATGGAATAAAAAAGCGTATGTTCTTATTTACTCTATAATGATTTTTTAACAACTGTATTATTATTCTCTATAACTGCTTTAAAGAGCTTTTTCTCGTAAGTTCGATAGCAGCTTCCGCATATTTGTAATTGGTTGTCCGCAGCAGAATTGTAACTTAACAGGCGACATGATGGAATAATTTTATAAAAGTGTCACAGGAGATCGTATAATTCTATAAGGCACTATTTTGCATCGGTTTTACAGTAAATTGATTCTATAAGCACCGTTGCTGTAAAATTGTGTTATTGTACACACTTATAGGGCATTAGCAGTTATAAATGCTCTATAAATTATGCTGTAAGAACGTTTTTGCAACAAATTTAAAAAAGAATTCAGTTTCTGAAGGCAAAATAGTCTCATGTGCCACCAGCGTTGCCACCATCAGTACATACTGTCACAGAATTTGCCCCGCTCGCACCCAATTCGCCGACTGTGGTATCGCGAAACGCTAGATTACCCCGATCGCCCCTACGCAATGCTGGTAAACAAATAATGCCGTGTATCGAGGCGCAACTGGAAATATTGGGAATCGACGAGAAGCGTTCCAGAGTCGTTCGAGAAATGCATCTAGAGATGCTAGAAAATACCTGGAATATTCGTTTGGTTTATAAAAGAAGAATAAACGGCGTGTCAGTCTTTAATTACAGTCTTGAATTAGAGTGTTTAATTGGAAATTTCCTGGAGTTTCAAAGTGAAATAGTGTTTAGTTGAGTTGTAATTAGTATTCAGTAGAGTACAGAGTAGTTAATAAAGATAAGTGATTAATTAACGAATTGTTTTTCTGGTAAAAGAAAAAGTCGGATTGGGAAATCCGTGACAAACGTACTAGTACGTTTTCCACAAATTTAATACGTCAGTACGCCGCTGACAGATCTAGTTTCGCTGGCTCTTATTTCTCTCTAAGAACAAAACAGTTAAGTGCCTTTGTAAGTAGTTTCAGACCTCAGACACTGTTAGATGTCTTAGGGTGGAATTCATAGAAAGTGTGCACACTGTGCACTTAGCTTTGCAATTTACAAGGTAAAAATGCGGGGTAACAACTTATTTAATAGTTTCATACCACACTTTAATAAGTTTACATTAAGTTAGATTATGAAACAAAATATTAAAGGGCATATTATTTAAATATACCTTAAATGAAAAGTCACACTTAAGTGAAGTGCTGACTACAAATTCCACTCATCAACCTTGTTCTCATGTGAATTTTGCAGATAATTTATTAACCGCGGAAAAGTATCAACTTTTTGCGAATCTTACAAAATAGGGAATATTATCGCGATTTTTGTCATTATGTGGGGTTAGTAAATTTAACTTCAGCTTCTGACAATCTACCATGACAGTCAATAACAGTTTTATGATGAAAATGTTAGCAACGACTATTCAAAGACCCAAACGTGGCCTCTGGATGTTTTGATTAACATCACGTTCCTATCGTCGATAAGCGGGCGATGTTCGAAGGGGGCATTCTGGTTGTAACCTTTTTAGAAGTTAGTCGTGTATTTAAATGAAAATATACCTGTGTTCAAATTAGTGTGTTTAAATGTTTTATTTTCTTAAAATTATTATTTCTGCTTATATCAGAAGTGGGATGGGATCAACGTGCTTTTTGTGTTTAAAGTGTCTTTTGTGAAAAAAATTAACTTTTAAAAAGGACAGTATCACCAGTGACCTGGCGTGAAGAGGTATCATAGGGTGCACGAGCGAAATATTTCGCCAGAAGAAGATAGAGCTTTGGCACGGCGAGACACAGCGAGGTCGGAAGATTCCAGCGACGACGGTGAATTGGCTGGTAGAGAATGCAGTCGGCAGCGTCATAATGGTGGTTCAGAGCGTCGAGATGGTCGCTCCAGACGGCGTAGTCGGAACCATGAGCGGAGACACAGTCAGAGCCGAAGGAGTTTACATCCTTGTAGCAGTAGCAGAAATGCTAGGATGGCAGGGACATGAAGAGAAGGAACTTCTTCTGCCTCATCAATTACTGCATTAACCAAGAGCGTTCCCTAAACAAGGGCGGTGAAGGTCGAATTTAAAAGGTTGGTCGATAAACAAAACCCAAATGTTTTTATTAGTGGGCAAGTCGTGAACCATCCTGGTGCAGTAGCTCTTGCGAGAGGAAAAGGACAATAAAGTTTAACTTAATGATTCTTTGGAATCCTGGATACGGTGTGGTGAGAACTGAAACTGATCAACAAAAGCAAAAATCAAGGTTTGATTCGGTGCGATGTACATCACTCAGGTATCAAGTAGGCGATTTAGTTTTGCTTCAACATACTACCATGGGCCCTACAGGATTCAACCGTAAGCTCCTACCCAGATGGAGAGGGCTTTTAAAATTACAAAAATTCTTGACAACGACCGATACGAGGTGCGAGACATTCCCGGGATGAAACGCATTGGCAAACCGTATTGTGGACTGGCTGGAGTTGAGAACATTAAGCCTTGGATACGTTTTGCTGCCAATGACCAGTAAGGTACCGTTAAGATTAATATGTTGTTTTATAGCATGATAATGACGGTTTCGGTAAGTGTGAGGGACGGTGAGTACATGGTACTAGTCCGTTTAGTTTAGGTTTGGGAAGGACCTGCCTGAAGTGATCGCTCAGGTAGAGTCCGCGATAGTTTTAGTGAGCTTGACGAGCTGATCACTCGAAGCTGCGAACCTGATTGTAGATCATCTCCTGATATATCTATCTCGATTGGGACCGTTAACCGATCCCGGGGTTCATAATTAAGGCAAATAATCTTAAGTAGTTTAGCTAGTTTAGTCTAATTGTCCGAGGGACGCCTCAAAAAAAATAATAATAAAATATGCAGTAGTGTAATCAGAAAACTAATTACCACAATTCATCATTTTCAGAACTGTGGTTTCCTCCAACAACTGATGTTTACAAGGGGACATGTGTAAGGTCATGAAAGGCCCTGTTAGCCACGACTATTCAAGGACCCAAACGCTGCGTCTGGCAATATACCTGTGTTCAAATTAGTGTGTTTAATTGTTTTATTTTCAAAAAAATATATGATTTCTGCTTACAAAAATGATAGAAAATATTGCAGTTAGCAAAACTGACTAAAAGTCATTAAATAATTCGTGCTAATTTTCGCGAATTTCGCATGCATAAGGACAAAGCTTTATGCGCCCTTTTACTAGATACTATAGTTTTAGTACGAAATATTACGCTCTTTTGATACGGAAAAAAATATTGAGGTGGCAACACTGTCTGCCACATTAATGCAACAATTCATCAGTGTGTTCTAGATACAACTATAAAATATTAACAGAATATAAAACTTTTATATTACTCTAAATTTATAGAACTACTTTGCTAGCTGGGTAAGGATTTTACAAAAAACAATTTTTGTAGTCATAATTTCGGAGAAAAAAATTGTTGTTCTAGTAGTTTCATCTTTTACATATCTCGGCTACTGTAGTCTCTATAGCCAGGCGATTTCAAATATCTGATTACTGATGGGCGGAGTAGGGGGTAGGGGTGTCAGAGGGGTGCCACGATTTCCCGGTAAGCAAGTTCCAAATGCAGTTACGTTTACAATGGTGTGCAGTGAGTGGCATGACGGGAAATTTGCAACCGAATGGTGATCCAGGGCGTCTACGGCGTAATGCAGCAGTGTGGCGTATCATACACGAGGCACATCCGTACCATGTACAGTCTAGTTATATGTTTTGTGATGTACAGCGTGTCCAAGCATTAATACCGAGGGATTGGACGAGGAAGACCGGTACCATGGCCGCCATGATCTCCTGACTTTAAATCATTTCACCGAAGTGGACACTTTTGATAATTTACGCAATCGTATCATAGCTGCTGCCAATAACAAGTTCAAAACGGACAAGAAGCAGGTGGCACCATATCTCGTTATGTTAAATACAAATATTGCTAACCACACATCAACTGTTTTTAGGGCAGGTTGCGGTTTTTTAAATTAAAGAAAATAAATAAATTGACAGTTAAAATGGATGACATTGATATAGGAAAGTAATTATATGTGGAATAGAAATTCGTCTGGCATTATGGAATATGAAACTTTCGGAATATAGCGATCGGGTAATAAGATAAAAATCTCGGAATGAAATTATTAATAATTTCGGTGGCGACTATTGAAGAATACTAATTAAGAATTAGGTAAATGCAAAGGTAAATGTAATAGTTATAAAATGATTTATTTAAAGAAATGCGTAACTATAAATATTAACTAACTAACCATAATTTGCAAAAAATATTTTGCAAATTTATCTAAAATATACACATTTCCCAGTACTTACGGATTTACTACGTCATTCAACTTTTTATAACTTTTGAATGTACTGTAATTTCTCAGTCTGTCGACTGCCGAATATTAAACCGCCGTGTGTGTCATCCCTCTTCCCTCTACTTTGTGCCGACTCGGATGCCGAGGTGGCATAAACCGCAGTGTCTGTCATCAGTGTCATCAGTCATCGCCCTAATTTTAGGTGAAGTAATGCGTTACCTACGCGTTTCCTAACGAGCTGCCATTGACGGCCCCTGTACAATCTATTGCAATAATAATGGCACTCTTTAAAACAAATTTGGCGATTTATTTCGAACTGCTGATATTCGTAATGAAATTAATCTTTCAACTTTTAACATTAGTTCTTAGTTGTTCCATTCGCCAATAGAGATTTAACAAAATTTCTACTCAGAACTCCCAGTAATTGAAAAACTAATTTGAGCAAAATGCCATTAATTATTACTGTAATAGATTGTACATGTCCATGTTATGCTATCGGTGTTTATCTTACAAAAATAAGTTATAAAATTTGAGCAAAACACAAACGCCCTTGAACCACGATTGCGTTCTTAAAATCAATGTACCAAATAAATAGGTATACCTACACACATACCAGAACTGATTTTAATGTAGGTACATTTATCTTATGTACTCTCAAAAATCGAAAAATATTATTTACTTATAATCTGTTATTTGTGATGCATTTAACGAACGAATACAGAACAGAACACATCGTTTAGCTAAAATTTCACGTGATGGAAAAATCAAATTTAATTGGTAACTTATGAGCGTGCCCTGCGCGAATTGCGTGCGCGGTTAGTGATTACAAAATGCCGTCAGAGTCTAAACCTTTGTTGACAGCCCAAACAGAAAAACCAAACCATTACTCGTAAGTGTATTTTTAGTGCGCGTTGATATTTAGGACATAATTTATAAATGATTTTGTGTAGTTGGATGTGAGTTTTTGTTGAAATATTGTGTTGTTTTCTAGCTATTTGAAAGAATTTCGCGTTGAGCAATGCCCGCTCTTCTTACAACACAAATGTACACAGCATCGACCATTCACCTGTTTTCATTGGCATTTTATGAACCAAAGGCGAAGACGACCCGTACGTCGTAGAGATGGTACTTTTAATTATAGTGCAGATAATTATTGTACAAAATACGATGAAACAACGGGTATTTGCCCCGATGGGGACGAGTAAGTATATCATTTTTTTGGGTTAACTTTCCTGTCATTTTTACGCATTGTGGGTGTGACAGTTTTGTGGCGCAATTATAAATAATAAGCAACCATTTCATCAATTTGTTAAATGTTTGTAGTTTACTCGTCTCGTGATGGATATATTTATGAAAAGGTAATTCTAAAACAAAAATAATCTAAATTGAAGTAGCTATTTGGTATTTACAACAACAAATCATAACCCAACTTTTTAAATAGACATCAAAACAACAACCTACACCTATCCCAATATTTTATTAGTTACCATTAGTTCAAGTTTCCGAAATATTTGTCAGCTTTGTCCTGTGTTTCAAATTTTAAACATAAATGGTTACTTCATTTATTATCTTTTATTATTATTTATTTTCTTCTATTAATTTATCATTTTAGAAATCATTAGTGTAATTAAATATATTTTTTGGTTTTCCTTTCTTTTTAATATACAGTGCTCCAGAAAGATTAAGTCACTGTCCAACCATACTCTTAGGATTACAATAAGACAATTTAGTTTAGTGAGATATTAGTTAGATAATACTATTTCTTAAATATGTAAGAAAATTTTTTGATTTTTTTATTACATTGTAATATCTGCTATGTTTTGAGTAAAAGAGAGGAATCTTTGATTAAATGTACTGAAATAGAGGATGTTAAAAATTCTGTCTTGAACACTGCAATAGTGATACATTTTTTAATGATATTACAACTGTGTAAATATCAACTGGCTACCGTTTCAATTTATCTCTAATTACTGCCAATTAAAGATGGTACTAAGAATTTTTATTTTTTACCAAAAATCTACAGCAAATTCAAAATTTTGCAAAAAATAAATATTTAAAAGTTTTGCGGTGCCCAATCTTTCTAAGATAACCTATATGTAGACATTAAAAAAGTGTGAATTGGTTTTGTAAATTTATCAAAGCAATTTATATTATTGGTTAAGTTATAACTTTTAAGTTTTATTTGCGCATTGATAAAAAATTAATATTATTGAATAAATAATAATAAATAAGAAATACAGTATACCTAATCTTTAAAAATCTAGAGACTGGCTCATAGATAATATAAAAGCACTATTACTTTATAAAGCCTATAAAACAAAATGATTTTAAAGAGTTTAAATATTGTTAATTTACCTAGCATTAATACTGTGCTGCTCTGTAAGCACAGTAATATGACTGTGGACACGATAAAGGCTCAATGAAAAGTCTAATGTATTTTCTATCTATATGTATTGCATTGAGAAAATGCTGTTTTAGTTTGTGTAAACCGTGCGCATTAGTGCCTGTTTTAGGCAGCGTTACAAACCCCAATAGAACCCCAATAGAATAGTCATCCACGTGGAGTGCTATAGCTATATTAAAGAATAAATTAATACAACTGTAAAGTTTTGATACATGATAACAGTTAAAAATATATAACAATGCCGGTTTTAGTAAAGGATCTGTTGGTAAACGACCTAGTTGTACTGAAGGATGACTGATAATATATTATGCAAAAATTTAAGCAAACAACTCTAATATAGGCGAAAATGTTATTGTTGATATGTGAAGTTTATAGACATAAGTGTCAGTTTCTAGTGTGTATCGTGATATAAAAAAAGTGTAGAAATAAATCCAAACAAAAAAAATTGGAACACGGGAAAAATAAAACACCATTTGCAGAAAAATTAATGGATTTTTTTTCAGAAGTGAAAGTAAAGAAAATTCAAGATGGGATAGCTGAAGATGAGGGCACGTCTAAATTATCTGATGTAGTTCTTAGAAGAACGGTACATGGGATGATGAATTTTCGGTATTTGAAATGAAATTGTAGAAGCAAATTGGTTGAAAAAGACGAAATTGTATTGCGAAAAGAAAAACAGAGAGTTTTGTACATCTGGCAAACAGATATATTATAGTAGACTGCCAAAATTGTAGAGAGTGACTAATCGCTAGCTTGTAGACAAGCGCGATGGGCGAAGTGTGAGTGGAGCAACATTTCGTAGGCGTACTAAATTTGAATACAATCAGATACAAAAAATATACAAAAATGACAAAATAATTACATTCCATAACATCCATTATTTTTAGAGTAGAAACAGTGTTATAACAGTTTTTAAAAAAGTTTTTACCAAATTCGAAGCGATAGATAACAAAAATAATAAGAATATTTCAAAATTTAAAGTTTTTATCTTGTATTATCAATTACCCACGGTCGAAAATAATAGAGAGTGACTAATTCACAACACAGAGATGAGTACGGAAGATACAGGTGTTATGATTACCTAAGCGTGCCACTTGAGAAAAGTTAAAGCACACAAAATTATCAAAAATAAGTTGAAATCGGCTGAACCTAGCACATTAACAATTTACTTTAAATGTGCCAACTGTGTCATCCTCTCTATAAATTAGAATGCCGTCCTTTTGGAAGGCGATTGCCCACCACCATCCACCTGATGCGCACTCCGCGGATATCACACTTAAGCCTTTGGGAAACTGTCAAACACTACAAATATTTTTGCCCCTTTCATTATTATGTGGTGTTAATAAATTTATTTTGAGCTTCTGATAATCTACCATGGCAGTTTCATGATGAAAATGAGAGAAAATGTTATAGGTAGTTGACAAAATTTGTTATAAATAGAGATTTTTCCACCATTAATTAAATCGCGCAAATATTTGCAAATTCCGCATTCGAAAGGACGAAAGGCTTTAGAATACATATATACTATTTACTATTGGTTACTAGCACTGTCACTATAACGGTCACACATTAACACTTATTATATCATATCGTACCACTTCGTCAAAATTTAATATATTCTTTGATCCAGATTCTTATTTTCAAATATTTGTTTTAAATAGTTTCTTCGCTATATCACTATTTCATCCTTTCTATCAGTATACTCTTTTCGATTTCATTTATATCGACTAAGTTTCATCTTGTAAGAATTTTTTTTTGTCGAAATAATATGCTATTCACGTACAATTTTGTTAATGAAATACATATTTCAACATCACTTACACTCATATTTTGACCTCGCACTCTAAACTCTTCATACATGTCATCATCCGATATTCCTCACTTGTTAAATTACGACGATTTTGAGTATACGTTGTAGAGCTTGAATTATTCTGCATTCTTAAGAACACAAAATCACTAATAAAATGAATGTGTTTTGTAAAATATTTAGTAATATCATATTGTGTGGAGATATGAATATTGACTACCTTATTGACTCTCAGGAAACAAAAAATATTTTGTGATCTCACAGCTATGGTATCTTTCGCGAAAATTTTGATCCCACATGACTTTATACTAATAAATACGGTCTACGTTCGATTTCAAAGATAGATTATGTGTTGACAAATATGGACCAAAATGCATATGAAGAATATGTCGAAGATTTAAAGTTTTGTGTGTGGTTATATTTTGATAGTCATAGTTAGTATTCAGCCAAGATGTGTAATTTATTCATTTTACAGGGATTGATTGATTGGTGATTAATTACCAAATTGAACCAATGTTTTATATTAGTTCTTTCAATCATTAGACCGATGCACTTGCGTCAGTTTCAAACTTGCAGTAGTCATTCAGCATTTGTCAGCCGTCGCGCTAGGAATTGAAAGTGAGTGAATATAATGAATCAGTCATATGCGATGCATTATATAAACCCCTACATTTGCACTTTGCAGGTCGCCTCTCTTGTATACAGGGTAATTCAGTCATAATTTCATTAATTTTAAGATATGTGGCTTGAAAATATTTTAAATGCATATTTACATTATAATTAATCTTTGTCTTTTTCCAGAAAGTGTCTTTAATTCTCTAGAAAATCCATCTAAATGTACTTTTACTCTGAACATTAACCGTCCTGTCAAACATTTGATATAGTATGACCTTTGTTTATCCATGTTTCATCTATTTAATATATCGTTTTGCCAGCTGCATGAAATCCTTTTAGTTTTACTAAGTATTCTCTTTGGTATACTACAGTTTAAATATACTAACAGTTGGACCTCTCTCCATCCTTCACCACTCGTTCTCCCCTTTATCAACCCATTCTCCCTGTTCCACCAACAGAACATCGACGGCCGATCATTGGCTACTTCTTGGGTCTGTTTGATACCCAGTTTTCTAGAAAATATTTTTTTAAATATTTTTAATCACATTTATATTTGCCATGGCGTCAGTCACAGTATGTTAACATAATTTTCAGATTAAGGTTTCAGCAATTTCTATAATAAATTTTCAAATTTATGCAATATTGTATACCTAACAATAATAATATTTATAATTTGCAAAACTATAAGGTATGTGGTGTGTGTGTATGTGTGTGTAATGCATATATTATGTTGATGTTAAAATATGTATTAATAATAGTATATTATGCAACGATCATGTAATGATGGTTATTAATACACGAGCATTAACCGGGATACGAAACGAGCCGAAGGTGAGTTTCGTATGGTATATGCGAGTGCATTAATAACCATTACATGAGAGTTGCATACACTATTTTTTCTACACCCGATAAATAATCAAAAACCATAAATTTTATATTTTTATTGAACACAATAGGTAACAGTAATTATTCGTATGAACTGCATTTTCTGCATTCTCCAATATGTGTGGAGGAGTCGATGGTATTTCTTCTATATCGCTGATATCAGACATTTTGATAAATTATCGAAGTTTAGCTAGGTATCTACGAAAATTTAATACGTACTGATTTAGACATCTAAAATAATTACATAGGAACCTAGGATAAACGTCAAATGAACAGCATGCTTGATTGAAAAATTATGGGTAATCGTAATGAAAAATCTGTATCGTAATGAAAAATCTGTATCGTAATGAAAAATTTTAATAGTACAGCAATATTATAAATAACCCTCATATAAGATCTTTAACTGTTTATATCTAAACTGTGACCATACTACAGTTTTGTCTTTTTCAACCAGCGTACTTTTATGATTTGGTTTAAATACTGAAAATTCAGCTATCACAACTAGGGTTGGGAATATTTATGGATAATATCGATAATAATACAGATCAAAAATTAACGATAATATCGACAATCTTATCGATATTATGGATAATTTTCAAAATTATCATTATAGTAAGGATAATATCGGTAGCTACAGATAGTTTTGATAATATTGATAATTTTTGACTCACGAAGAATCACGTTTAGCCGTAGCTTGAAGCCAATAATGATTTAAGTGACTTATATGTAAACATTTTCGTTCACTGAACAGTTTTTGTTAAGTAACTTAAAATTTAGGGAACAATCACGAAATGGGCGACATCTGTTGAGTAGGGTTGGGAATATTTATCGATATATCGATAATATCGATAATAATACAGATATCAATATTATCGATAATTTATCGATAATATTGGTTTACTTTAATTATCAATAATTGATAGTTTCAAATCGTTATCGCCCAGCCCTAATCGCAACTTGAATTTTCTTTACCGCCGGAAGAAGAATCCATGAATTTTCCTACAAATGGCATATTTTACTTCATCATCGACTTCTATTTTTTCCTTCTGTGTTTTCACTTTTTTTTTTTAATTTACTTGTCCACTTTTTTATAGCAAAATATAATTGTTATTTATGGTTATTTTAATTAATTAAAGCTATGGAAATTACAAGTAGCACCCAAGCCTAATTCTATGTTATTTGTGTTTCTAACGTCGGCTAAGTCAAGTACTAGCGCACACAGTTTACACACACACATTAAAAAAAATATTATCCTAATGCAATAGACAAAGATAGATAATATATCGAGCTTCAGGTTAATTAGACCTTTATCGTATACACAGTTGTATTGCTGTGCATGGAGAATGGCACAGTATTAATAAGATAAATAATGTTCTTATGTCTTATAAACATCATTTTATATGCTTTATAGTAATAGTGCTTTTATATTATCTATGAGTCACTCTCTAGATATTTGGAGCTTGGGTATAGGTAATTACAATATCAAACAACTATTGGGAAACTCAAGCTCAGACGGAGAAGTAATGTTAAAAATTTCATAACTGTCTGATGTATATCCTGTCTTCTATTTACTTCAGTATATTCAATACTGTAGTAAGCCTAAATCTTTCGAGAAATTTCAAGTTATCCATCTTATTCAAATATCCGATTTACATTCAGCTTAGTTTCATGGTAGGCAGCAGGCAAGTGGGCAGAGATGTCGGTATGTAAACATGTCACTCATTCTGACAATGCATCTGCCACTGCCCTGATTTCCCTTCGACGGCGGTATTTGTAGGAATGTGCTCACCTGCTGCCCTCAAACTTGCTTACCATCAAGGACATAGATAAAAATTGTGTGTGTATTGCAGTGTTTATTTTTTGTTATTAATGGATTAATTAACTATAGTTGCGGCAAGAATTCAGATGATTTACGTCGTACGAACAAATGAATAATTCATTATATTTTCATCAAAGTATTTAAGAAACTGCAACCGAGAATAATAATACTATATACTACACTAAATGTTTACACTATATATTGCACTAAATTGCAAAATATGATTGTTTTTGACACGATAAATATGGAAAATTATTATTATTATTTTTTTAAATATTTTTTGGTATTAATATTGTGTGAAACTAACTACTCTGTGGATCCAGCGTTGAATTACACCCACAATATCTACCCATATGTTCTTTATTATTAGCTTTTGAAACATTTTTTTACTATATTAGAAAGGTATTTTAAGCTTATATATATATATGTTAGTTTGTAGGCTTCCGCGGGTATTATATGTGGTTGTAAAATTTCTCCGGGTTCCTTTCCGTGATGAATCTGCATGGTCTTCAAAAGAACCATTTGTTTGACGTTTCTCATTTACCATCTTCAGGTCTTCTTACTTCTGCTTCGCTTTACTACGTTCGGCTTACTGGAAGATGTTTGTCCACTTGGTGACTTATATACTGTGCTTTCGTTCCGGTGTGTGGTTTTCTTCTGCGGTAAAAGACACCAGCCACCAGATTGATTTCGATAATACCAAGGTACTAGCAAGAATGGAGCATAAGGTAAAAAGAATAATTAGAGAAGCCATCGAAATTGAAAAACATCCTCAAAATCTCAATACACGTGACGATACCCAAAGGTTATCAACAGCTTGGAAACCTGTCCTGGAAACCAAGGAGATCAATAAACCAGTGATACGCTGAGAGTAGGCCAAGCAGAACACAAGAACCCACAGCACCGTTAAACGCAAAACCCGTGACGTGCAGCCATGCGAAGAAAACCACACACCGGAACGAAAACACAGTATATAAGTCACCAAGTGGACAAACATCTTCCAGTAAGCCGAACGTAGTAACGCGAAGCAGAAGTAAGAAGACCTGAAGATGGTAAATGAGATTTTACCGAAACATTGTCAAAAAAATGGTTCTTTTGAAGACCATGCAGATTCATCGCGAAAAGGAACCCAGAGAAATTTTACAACCATATATATATATGTTAATTTGTAGGCTTCCGCGGGTGTTATATGTGGTTGTAAAATTTCTCCGGGTTCCTCTCCGCGATGAATCTGCATGGTCTTCGCGTTACTACGTTCGGCTTACTGGTAAGCCGAACGTAGTAACGCGAAGCAGAAGTAAGAAGACCTGAAGATGGTAAATGAGATTTTACCGAAACGTTGTCAAACAAATGGTTCTTTTGAAGACCATGCATATTCATCGCGGAGAGGAACCCGGAGAAATTTTACAACCATATATATATATATATATATATCAAATCTCCTACAATTCCTATCAATGAAGTCATATGTATGCTCTCCGATACCAAACATCTAGAAAATTATTGAATAGAGGTCTGTCTGTGGAATTGTTCATTAGCATACGTAGATGTTTGGTATCAGAGAGCATACATATGACTTCATTAATAGGAATTGTAGGAAATAGAAAATTAGGTTGACAATAAAAACAATTGTGTGTCAGCCGTGATGTAAGTTGTCTGAATTATTGCCGTGACTATATGCTACAGAAGTGGAGTAACGGAATAGTTCTCAAGTTTTTAAAACGAGTGAGCGACTTATATGGGATATTTCAGATAAATATTATAAATTAAAGCATAATATCCATGATGCATAGAAGCGAATTAGTGACAATCTAGAAAATACTCCAATAGAAGAGCATGTGACGACAGCGACGGTTTTTTGTATTGCATTTCATTTTAAAACCCTAATATAGTTATATAAACTCAAAAGACAGAGCTTTGACACTGTCACAATTTTGAGCTCCTCTATTGCCGAGAATTTAAAAACGTACCTGCACTACAGTGAGTGTGGAGAGTAAAATGTAAACACTTTACTCACTTCGACCCTGCCATCAACTATTTTCTGGAAGTGCAACCGGCAACGCAAAGAGCAGTGAAAGTGGCTGAATGTAAATGAGGCTTAATAGGTCTAATAAGTCATCATCAAATGCCACAAATTTCTTGAAATTTGTATGTTTTATACCACCTTTACATGGAGCCACTGCCGTTGCTACTTGCGCTGCCCGTTGTCCTGCCTTTTTTAATTACACAGCAGTCTTTGAAGCAAGTGACTGTTTACATACAGCTACCACACCTACCACATTATTTGGCATTATTCTCCAGCAGAAAATGGAGGATGTAGACATTGGTGCGACAATAGTGCTCTGTGTTTTGAGTTTGCAAAATTATTTTAATGTTGTAAAAAGAAAGGTGATCGAAAAAAAAAATATCTAAGTTGCATATAGCTTTAAAAATTTTAGCATTTGGTCATTGCTCCACTACCACAGTATTAAATTTGTTTGGTTTGCCTTGACAGTAGACAGTAGAGAAACAGTTATACTGTGCTAAACGACTACTAAAATTAGGGAGTGAAATTTGCTCCCTCAAGTTAGTCATAGGTTAAGTAGATAATAACTGTGTGGCTGAAATCAATACCTAACTTAAAAGTTAGGTGTTTCTAGAGTTAAGTGGCACCTAAATGTGTTGGTGCAAATGATTTTTTTTAATGGTACATTTTTTTTTTTCATTATGCGAAGTGAAGGCAACGATTCTATTTTATTTTCTAAAAGATTTAATCATATTATTCATTAATTACTGGTATTAAATAGATTTTTATTTTAGTTGCCCATATCTTCACAGAACAGCCGGTGACACTGAAAGACGTTACCATTTAAGATATTACAAAACATGTATGTGTGTACATGATACAGATTCTAGAGGATATTGTGTAAAAAATGGATTACATTGTGCTTTTGCTCATGGTAGTCATGATCATAGGCCGCCTGTCTATGATATTAAAGAAATTCAGGCCTTAGAGGCAGCTGAGGCTGAAGGTAGTAGTTCTTCTAATGGGCCCAATGCTTTAGATAAAGAACGAAATTTAATGAATGAGGATCCTAAATGGCAGGGTAAGCGTAACTTCTATTTAGAATTTCACATGGGTTAGTTTTTTCCTAGAATATTAGTTTATTATTTGAATTATAAATTTATTTATAGAAATGTCTACTTTTTTGGGGAATTTAAACTGATCTGAAAAAATTTGTATGAAATCTTTTTGATAAAACTAATTTTTCTTTTTTAGTAATATTTAAAAAACATAGAAGGTATCCATTTCCATAAGTGAAACTATATTGTACAGAGTGTAACTTTGAGTGGGGGTCGTATTTATCTGTGATTTTTAGAAATGCATGAGTTCATTTTCTCAAATTCTTGGAATTTTTATACTCTGCTGCAGGATAGGCTAGTGCTAAGCTCGGCTAAAGATATAATGTCAAGTAATTATGTGTCGGTCATCAGTAAATACATTATTGAGAGCTATAGCAGAACATTTTTGTCAAATCTCACAATTTAAGAGAAATGCAGAAATCTTACACACCCCCCTGTAAGGTACTGCTGCACATAAACACGCCTTAGTATCACTAAACAGTAAACACTGAAGTACATAACTTTTATAAGTTATACACTTACACTCGTTACTACACAGTACACTTCATTAAATACTAAATTTGCTATAAAATTAAACTGGTTTTGTAACCAGAGCAATCAAATTTGGTATGCAGGCATGAGATGATGCCTACAATACGATTATCATATTAAAATGTATACAGTGTTCTATTTTTCATATAATTCGATTTAATATTGATTTTTCATAGTGAACTTCGCTAAAACTTATTTTTAAATTAAAATAGGCTTCATTATGAACAGAACACATTCTAGTAAATATGTGTACATCAAAAAATGTATTCTTATCATAAAAAACACATACAAAAATTATCTAAATTTCATTGTTTTGTCTCATGAAATGCATATAATTTTGAACACAACTTAATCAGCCACAATGCCTTAAAGACAAATGTCAAAACTCTGATGGAATGTCATACCACTGTCAAAGCAATTACATTACATTACATATTTTATTATCAATATGAAGGCTAAATGTTAGATTTAGAGACTTTTTGGATAAAACATTGGATTCTTGAGGTTTGTCCTCATCGCGTCACAGCCATCATTCTATTAATCTGTTCATCATGAGTAAAAGTAAAATGATTGTTACCATGTAATTGAAGACTTTAGTGCAAAAACCAGACAAGTCCAGTTTTGGTCGAAAAACGTTTTTCGGTTAAAATGTATGTATTAAAACATCGCCGATCGATTGGTATAAGAATCAGCCAAGTCCAAGGACAAACAACGTTGATATATAGCTTTAGGACTTGGCCGATGGCATTCTTTGGTGCAAGAAACAGCCAAGTCCGGACTTGACTGGGGGGGCATATGCGGAACAGACGCGGTCTCTACGGATAGATTTAGTGACTGCTGTAATTTATAGGGAGTAAGTTGCTTGTTTAGTTAGTTCGATACGATGTTTATTTATTATCTTACTACTTATACTTTATAGCATTGTAATTGTAAAAGAGGGCTTTGCTACGTCCTGCACCGATTTGGAATTCCCAAATTGCCTTTCCTACAAGGGAAAGTTGTGAATACCCAGAAAGAGGGTGGGAGATTGAGAACGAGACAGAAACCCTCCTAAATAGGTACCTGGATACCTACAAGAGGTTTCCTCACAGTTGACTTAGATAAATTCATTCATTCCTTATACATCACTCGTTTGTAACACTATTATATGCACACCATTGTAGCATAAGTTTGTTGTGCCTGTTGCACTGTGTCAACTTCAGTTTTAATTATATTTTGATATGGTCCTTCGAGAATTGTTATAGTTTAGTGTCAGTATTAAACGTAAAGTTAGAATATTGGACTTTTATTGTGGAAACAGCGTCAACCTACAACAAGCCAATCAACACTCTTCACTCTGTTTGGGTACAAAGCAACGTTCCCCAACATTTACAGTGATATTTATTTTTCTATAGTATTTCTGGTGCAAAAATTGGACAAGTCCAAATTTTCAAAAACTTCTAGCTCCTATGTTTTTTTGTAATATTATTTTTTAATGCTTCCCTACCATTTTTATTCTATATACTTGCAAGAAACATCTTGCATGCTATCTGTTTGTCATAAACATCCAAAAATAGAAAGTTTTTTTCAATTTTCCAAAACTTATAAAATATGGACTTGTCCGGTTTTTGCACCAAGGTCTTCATACACTTTATTTCTTCACAAACAATATAATAAAACTTATTATCCACAATTGATTGTTATTCTTCTTTTGTCCAATTCGCACAATTTTGTAACCCGAAAGTGAGTCCAAGAGTGTCTCACTTTTCAAAATGTAATACCTAATTACATTGCAGAATATTTTATAGCAGTATACACAAAGGAGTAATGAAGGAAGATGATCCACAAATTCATTATTAGGTACATTTACAACTGCTTACGAAACATGACCACCACTCAAATTAAAGTGCGAGTATATTAACCGAACTTAACCTATAACCCATAAATAATTACTTTTCAACCTTAGCTTAGTAAAAGGTAACAAGGTCTTAAACTGTAGAATTAATTGTAAATACATATTAGCATTTTGTTCTTAATCAATTCTGTGGCAAGTACTTTCATTAACACTTTCTTGACATGTTTTCAAGAGTGATTACACATTTGTAAATTAGAGGTAAAGGAATTACAATAACTTCAGTCTGGTCCACAATTTCAAGAATAAATCTAGATTTAAGGAAGAAGAAACAGTAGTAAATAGGTAAATTGGGTGGCAATTTTAATTTCTAATAATTATTCTACATTTGTAGGTACGCAGCTCTAAAGTGCCACAAATTATATTTGAGTAAAAAGTTGGAAAATATGAGAGAGTGAAGTAATTCACACAGAAGCAGCTTTCGGTAACCAATATAGAAAAAACAGTAATAATTATATATAAATGTAAATGAAATAATTCTAACCTGAATATTCCTTTTTGCTTTTATTTGTAGGATATTGAAAATGTGACATATTCTGCTCGTTTGTTTTGTTTGCTCTTGTTTGAAAAATGAAATGAAAATTTTATTTCGATCATCTGAATGATTAGGTATTGTCCAGTTAACGAGAAATTAGAATTACTTTTTAAATTATTTCAGGTCTACAGGGATCATAATAGATAAGTAATTCAGAAATTCCTGGTCTGGTTTCAAGAAAAGTGATTTGAGACGAAGAGCTACTAGGGTGGTTCTTCATTCCCAAAATTTATTAGAGAATGAAATGGAAAACATTTTTTTTATGTACGTAAAGTGTGAGGAACTCTACGAGAATATTTGATTTCATAAGCATATCTCTTGCATAAAAAATATTTGTATAGAAATTACAATAACCAAATGTGGCAAAAACGTGTTGATATATGCAATTTATATTATTATTTGTCTAATGGATCCGTAAAATATTCAAATTATGAAGTTAGCATCATATTTGTTATGGTGTAGCATTAACCAGAAGAGTTTTGGATATAATCATACATTACATGACAGATTTTACTTCTGTCTCAATATAAATTGTTTACCTATTTGTATACCTTCAAAGAAAAAGTTCTACAATAAGCAAGTATTGTCTGAAATATTTAATAGCCCTGTTCGCTGGACAGTTGGAAACTGTTCCCAATCGTCAGACGCATTATATTTATATCACATTGTAAAGGTTTTATAATGTGCATACACCTGACAATTGGAAACTGATCCTGGTTTTATTTATTTTTTTAATTTGTTTGACTATGTATCTCCTGAGTTTGCCTGGAAAAAAAATTGTAACCAATTTAAATTCCAAAATACTAGTTTTACTGTTCCGTTATATTTACTACTAAATGATTGAGAGATTTGTTTTAGCATAAAATCTAACTAGATATATTAAACATTTTCAGAGATATTTGATTAATATACTTTTTATATGCTTCAACACATTATCAAAAGCCAGTAGTTTTAAACTCTTGGTCCTGAAAGTATTTTTGAGAGAACAAACAAATTTTTCAATAAATATGTGCGTATTATCTCGGCTGTTAGGAAATATATACTTTATAGAATACCTTAAAAATATCGGACAATTCACACATTACCAATAATTAATTACTGATGTTCCTTACCAAATAATATGGAGAGTGCATTAATAATATCTATCTAGTTACCAAGATATTGTAGACACTGTACGTATTCTTCAACAAACATATCCAATAAATGTTCTATCCTCAAAGGGTCCCATTTTTTTAAGGTAATTAAAATGCAGAAATGTTTTTATATTTCCTTTAAAACAATTTTAACATGTTGCTTGAAAATATTCCCCGTAACATAATTTATGCAAGATGGTGTACCTATTCATTTTGCAGTTATAGTGCATGAATACCTTGATCAATATTATGGTTCAATGTGGATGGGACGAAGATGTCCAATAGTGTGGCTTCCCAGATCATCAGACTTAACGCCATGTGATTTCTACATGTGGAGAGCTATAAAATAAAAAGTATACAAAACAGCTTCCCGCAGTGTCGGAGAATTGAAACAGTAAATATGCATTGCTTTTAAACAAATGAATCTAGATACTCTGAAAATTAAAAGCAGAATTTATAAGATGCTTACAAATGTGCTATGAAGAAACACTTTTTAATAAAGATATTTAAATGCTTGAACACTACATATAAAAATAGTTGATATGCAGAAGCTGTGATGTGGGTAAACCTGTTTGAACATTAATTTTTTTTTTTTAATGAACAAAGTGCTATAATTGCTGTTGGGAGATATAATAAAAATACCCCTAAAATAATTAATTGAAAACGAAAAATAACAATCAGCTGGAAAGTTGGATATCAAAAGCTGTGGAAAAAATAAATTTGAAACACTATATAAAATTTCTTGAGAGAACCTGTTGCTTTATATTTATAAAGTATCTATTTGGATGCTTCTTCAACATTTACTTAGTTCTTCTACCTACACCATTATTTTTATATGTAAAAGGTATGCTTATGAAATAAAATATTTTTATAGACTTCCTCCCACTTTACGCAACAAATGTTATTCATTTTATTCTCTAACAAATTTTGAAGACGATGAAGAACCACCCCAGCGGCTCTCCGTCTTCTCAGATTACTTTAAACCAAACGAGGAATTTCTTAATTACTTATCCATCACGATCCCTGTAAACCTGAAATAATTTTAAATGATTCTAATTGACTAAACAGTACCTTATACATGTAATTACTCATGCCTGTTTGCACCGACATTTCACTAAGAACAACTTAATAAAGTTGTTCTTAAAGTTAGTTATGCTTATTTTTTTAGAGTATTGCAATAACACACAAATCTAGTAACTTTCGTTGCTTTATGTTAGGTATTTTAGTTCTTTCTGTTTTTCTTCAGTTTGTTACATGGAAGTAAGGTTAGATTTCAGTGTAATGTCATGTCTGTTTGTTTTTGTTGTTGTCATTTGTAATATAAGTCTGGTTGTTGTTGATGTTCATCAAGACTAGTTAATATCAGAGACAAACTAATAATAATAATTTACTTTAATTTCTCTGCGGTTAGTATTAGTGGCCAAACCATCTTCATTCAATCCATCCGTTGTATGGAAATGATCAAATCTCGTATAATTTCATTTGAGAAATGCAAAATCTATAATTTCCAAAGTATCCAAATCATCAAATATAATCTAATATCCATTATAGGCACTTTTTTACTACTTTAATACTACACTCATTAGCATTGACCACTATATTTGCACTTTCTGCGTTTTTTAAATTTTTATGCTTGTTTTTTGCACATTCTGTTTGTCAAACAGGGGCTTAAATTTAAGTATCTGTTTTCATACTTAAGAAGATCTTAACGTATGGTGCAATAGGAAAATCATACTTAAGCATGTCTTATTTTTAAGTAATGCTTATTAACTTTGGTGCAAACTGGCATGAGATGATCAAAGTGACAAAATGAGAAAGACCAGAAGAATATATACCACATTTTCAATTATATGTGGGATATAAATATTTCATTTACATTTGATCTATTCTATTCATATACAGGGTGAATCTTAAATAAGTACAAATATTTTAACTGCTGGTGTAGATCAGTCTAGTGAAAGCCATTTTTAAAAATTTCTAATATTTATGGAGATATTAATTTTTTTTAAAAATACCCACATTTTGAGGACCGCTGTCTTAACCAACTTAATGAACCATATGATTTGTTTCGAGGTTACCATATCTCCTCTAATATAAATATTAAGTGTTCTTTAACGTAATAATAAAGTAATACGGTTAAATTCTATTTTAAAAATACTTGTTTGAAGCATAAGTACAGTAAAGTTGGGAATGTAGTATGACAGGGAGTATTATTAACATAAATTTTAACTGCTTAACTGACCTTACTATAAACGATTAAAAATGAATTTCCGCAAGTTAAATACATACTACCATAAAATATTTAGGAAAATATTACGTGATATTACTATGTTCAATGTTCAAAAATTATACATAAACGTGCACACAAGCTTACTTATTTGTTAAAAAATTAACTATTTAATCAGTAATACACATTTTACAAGTTATGTACAATGTCATTGTACACTGTTAGAAAGAGACACAAGACACAATTTCCTTAAGTTATTTTATGAAGGATAACAAAAAACTATGATTTTCACACAGCATATTAAATTTAATTTTCGTCACATAACCCCAAATGAATTAGTATTAACAATAAAGTGACTTCGCACTTTAATCAGTGAAACAAATTTTAAAAATAAAGGTACACACAATATTAAATAACAAAATAGCAGATTGACGTATGCGTTTAATATCAAGAAAAGCAAAGACATTTGTGTAACACTGGCAACACTGAACCACACGTTCAATCTGCAGCACTATGACTCGTAAATGTATGAAAGTCAGCGGTCCTCAACAAGTTTTCTACAGAAAAATTACAAAATTTATTTAAAATTTCACTTTTTTATTTCTAATTTTTTTGTAAAAAAAATATGTGTTCTACACAGTGAACTATACTGCTGGTTAAAATATTTGTACTTATTTAAGGTTCACCCTGTATACATCAGTTATGACTGTTTTCCTTATATCGCTTCTTCAAAGCAGCTTGTTGTGGACTACTTAACTCACATTTTGGAACTTTTATTCAAATGTAATTTGTGGCAGTTTAGAGTTGCGTATATCTAAAACAGTCATTAGAAATCAAACTTGCCACCTAAATTATCATTGGTTCTTATCCTTACACCTAGATTTGTTATTGAAATAGTGCACCAGACAGCAACTGAAGAATTGTTTACCTCTAATTTTTGAATGTGAAGTCACTCTTGAAAAGTACTTGCCACATAATTGATTAGGAACAGAATACTAATAGTATTTACAATTAATTCCGGCCGTTTAGGCCTTATTACTTTTTACTAAGCAGAGGTTGAGAAGTTTTTATTTATATTTATAGGTTATAGATTAAGTTCAGTTGACATACAATTCAATGAGTGAGTGATTGTCCTTTTTGTCTATTGCCATAAAATATTCTACAACGTAATTAGGTATTACATTTTGAAAAGTGGGACACTCTTGGACTCACTTTGTGATTACTAATTTATCAATGAATCCTAAATAGCTATAAATAAATTAGTGTGAGTTGGGCAAAAGGAAAAACCACAGTCAATTCTATTACATTGTTTGTGAAGAAATAAAATAAAATTACTGCAATAAACAATTCACTTTCACTTACGATGAACAGATTATTGGAACAATGCTTGTAACTAATGTAGATTATTCTTTAGTTTTATTGGGTTTTTGCCACACTTCTGAAAAAATAAAGATTAATTAAATAAGCCTTTAACAAGTTTGCCTAACCAAAAAATCTCACATTGAAAAAAGCAGATAAGTAAAAAATAACAAAAATCACATCACTATCGCGCACTTCCGTATTATTGACGTTTCGAAGAACTCTGTTTTCGTTCTCAAAATAGTAGTAAAAATATTAATATGTTGATATGCAGAAGCTGTGATGTGGGTATACCTGTTTGAACATTAAAATGTTTTTTTTTTAATGAACAAAGTACTATAATTGCTGTTGGGAGATATAATAAAAATACCCCTATAATAATGAATTGAAAACGAAAAATAACAATCAGCTGGAAAGTTGGATGTCAAAAGCAGTGGAAAAAATAAATTTGAAACTTGAAGATCAGGATACACCATCACAATTATAGCGTAACGTATTATTGACGTTTCGAAAAACTCTCTGTTTTTGTGATCAAAATAGTTGTAAAAATATTAAACGTATGTCAAGTTTGACAGTTTAATATTTTTGTTTGACTGATCCGTTTGGCGCAAGGGCTTCTTTAATTAATCTTTATTTTTTCAGAAGTATGGCAAAAACCCAATAAAACTAAAGAAAAAAACTAAAATTATGCCACAAATAAATAGCTTTAGATAATGTAGATTCAGCTCAAAAGTCCAATTTTTTATCCGAAAAGTTTTTAATTAATACAACGAGTATGTAAATACATTTAATATACCATTTAGCCTTCATTGGATGAAATTCCCTTAACATATTTATAATTCGGACATTTGTTTTTTCGACATTGTAGCTGATTAAGTTGGGCTCGAGATTATATGAATTTCATGACACAAAACAATGAGATTTAGGTAGTTTTTGTAGGTATTTTTTTAATAATAAAAAAATGTTTTTGATTTACATATTTATCAGGGTGTATTCATAATTAAACCTATTTTAATTTAAATATAAATTTTAGCGAGGTTCACTGTGAAAAAATATTTTGTAATGATCATCGGATTCTATGTGCCATCTCGTACCTATATACCAAATTTGGTCACTGGCTATAATAGCAACTGAGATATACACACTGAAAATCTTGGAGGAAGCACCCTGTATATATTCTGTTTTGACTTCAATAAAATTCTTACTTTACAGCGAAGGTCAAACAGGAATATGCATGCCCACAATTTGATCTGTCTTGTGTAATTAACCTAACCCAATTAGTGTTGTCAGATCAGAATTTATGAAAACCGCAGGTATCTTACAAAATATCCGTAGATTAGAAAAAAAACATGGTTTGTTTAGGTTTAAACCTAAATTTATACACCTGGTTAATTAAGACATTATATAACCCTAATAAAAATGTATATGTGAAGTGGATATAAAAAATAAAACTTAATAAATAACAAAATAAAATATCTATTTGAAATATACAACATTTACTTTTTATTATTTTATGTAAATGTATTTAAGGCAAATTAAAACCAAGACTAACTAAAATTGTAGCAGCTTTATTTATCTACATATTTTATTGTAAACCTATGTAGTATGGTTTTAGTGGATAAACGGTTATTCTGTTTTATTTATTAAATTAATTTGTGAAAACATCTATTCACATGATGCATTTCAATGAGACATCAATGCATATGCATCTAGCAGGTTTTCAAATAGATACATATTAGTACAAATTAATTATCTGGATATTTAATGTTTATAAGTTGTAAGACTAAAAATCCGTAGATTGAGGAACAAAATCTGTAAGTCTGTAGGTTGTAACAGAAATCCATAGATATACGGATTAATCCGTAGGTCTGGCAACACTGAATTACTTATACAAAATAACAAAATACAGATAACTCAATAATGTAGGTTAGAATAAAAGACTTATTGTTTCAAACTCTGTACCACAACAAATAAAAATAATGGTAGGGAGTAAACACTTTAACAAGTTAGGCATTAGCTGTAACTGAACGTAGTCCGGGTAACCTAAATGGCAGAGGCCATTGACAGACTTTAAAATGAAGTGTAATGTTATAAAAAAAAACAAATTGTTTTTATAAAATTATCTTCTACTGCAGCTATATTTTGCTGATTTAAAAAAGTAACAAGGTAACACTGATGATAAACATGTTAACACAGACTCGGGTACTGACTAGTAATGGTGTAGGGAAGAGTTTAAGTGCAGTTTAAAAAATTTAATATAACTCAATTTGATTAAAGAATAATTTCACATAGTATTCTGGGAAACACATACTATTCTTCGTAAAAAAAAACTGATTCCACAGTTAGTAAAGAACATAACTTTATTTTTTATTTTTGAAGTTATTGGAATTTCAGTCTATATGTATACCATGATATTTTTAGATTTTTATGCCATGGTCTAATTAATACACACTTTTTTAACTTTAGCTAGGAAATTTTGACCTGCCCAGGCTCTTTGGAAGTGTATTTGTTATCAGAATACCTGGACCAGTTCATATTTTGGTTCCTGTTGTTGGTACTGACTGATACAGTCGAAACTTCTAAGACATTGCATAGTACCCTACTGCAACTGATTACATTCAATGCTTCCTGTAGAACAAGGGCAGGTCAAAGATTTCTAAAATTTCCTAAGTGCAAGGAAATGCATATAAATTCTGTGACTGGCAACAAACATTTATTTAATTCTTGGCATGATAGCACGAACTGTGAAAGCCTTTAAACCAGTATTTCACACACTTGTTATACACAATCCAATTCAGTAAACATTTGTGATGATGTACATATATTAAAAATGATAAAATTAGGAATGCCATTGTTTGAATGTAATTCAAATAATTGCATTTAAACATTATTCTTAAAGCCAATTTATAAAGAAAGAGGTGACCACATTATTCTTAAAGCCAATTTATAAACTGTTTCCATTCTAAATCCTTTTACCTAGAAAAAGTACCTGCTAATGTAAAGTCCCTTGCATTGAGAAAGTTATCGCAATTTATTATTTCATTACTTTAGTGTCGAAATTTAAACCTACTGTGAGGAGCGTGATTTAATAAAAACTGGTAATTGAGTGAATTTCTATTCTTTCAGTACTTTCAAATCAGGATTTTTACTTGAACAAGAGTTTATTATTTTCACGTTAACAGTGGCATGTGGGGAAGTGGGTGATCATTTCTTTTTGAAAAAGTTTTATCCGCTTATGGATCTCTTAAGGAAAACAACAAAGTTTTTTTCTCTTAAAATGGCTAGAGTTTGATAAATAGAGAAGACTTAAACTTAAGATAACATATTGACTATACAGGGTGTCCGAAATATGAATGCCATCATTTTAAGTGTCCAATTAGGTCGGCACCATATCGCGAACTTTTTTATTATTGATTTTACGAAAAAAAGTTATTCTTGATAAAAAATTCTGCATGGTCTAAAACCCAAAATGAAGTAATCAGATAACAATTTTTTGCAGTCGTATATGAGGTATGTTGAAAAATGTAAATTTTGCTCAAGAGTACCCTTATTTTTTATAATATGGACAATCGTTATTAAGAAAAGTTGATCCCAATTGAAAACTACGGTCAGATATCCAATATTATCAGCATTGATAATTTACGTCTAGAGATCGACATTAAATCTAGGATGCACTGACAAACCATTGCATTTTTGATAGGAAACGTGAAAACGTGCAGTTAGTGCGATTCATTTTTACAAAAATGGAACAATTTATAGTAACCATACCCAGCTGCATGACATGTTAATTTACGGTGATTCTAGGCAAAACTCTCTGACTACGAGACGTTTGTACGGTAAACGCTTCTTGCAAGAAATAGAAGTCATTTTAAACACTTGTAACTATGATTTTGTGTTGTGAAAAGAGCTCTAAGAAAACCATTTACATAAGTACCTATGTTTAGGTATACCTATTTGTAATTATTATGTATAAATACATAACACTCCTAAGATAGTATGTGAGCGACGTTGCCACATATTCAAGATCTGTTTGCTGTCATAATTCTGTTACCGTTGGTCAGAGAAAAAAATTGTTAAGTGAAATATGTTTTGTTTAGTAGAACTTATCATATATGCAAAATTAAGGCACTCATATTCCGGACACCCTGCATAGGGTGTTTCACTTAAAACTTCTCAGGTAAATTACAGAGGAACAAAAAATATAATGATAGTCTATATGCATAGTCTATTATGCAAACACCACTGTGACGCTTCAGATGTCGACGTCGCCGTCGCCACACGGCCAATTTTTTTTTTTTTGGTCGCAGGACCAAAACCTTTCTAAATATAGCACCTCGGAGTTTTTGTGAACAAAAAGAAAAAAATTGAGGACGTCGCGACACCGACATCTAGAGCATCACAGTGATGTCTGCATAGAAATTTGAAGTCATTAAGACTAAAAGCTGGCTTTTACAGACCATCGCTGTAATTTTTAGTTCCGTGTAATTTGCAGGGAAAGTTTCAAGTGAATCACCCTGTATATTTGGAAAGTGAAATATTTTAGCAACTACTTTTATACAGGGTGATCGCGATGTAATGGGCCAAAATTCATGACTAGATTCCTGACCTTAGTCCAAAAGTTGATACTTACAGAGATACAGGGTGTTTAATGCAAAATATTATTTTAGTTTTTTCTTATTTATTTCATAATAAATGCTGATATCGAGATGAAATTTTGGTGTTAGGAGTTTTCTGGGGCGAGAGATTGAAATATATCCATGGTTTGCTTGTAGCTCATAGAGGGCGCCACCTGCGCTAGGTCGAATGCGTTGAAAATGACAGAACTTTTTTATCTTTCAAAAATCTAATTCTCAGGTAGCAAATTCTGATTTTACAACTTCTTTTACACAAAAAAGCTATACTTTTTGATAGTCGCTATCTTGCACCGTTCTCGTAAAATTTGCCATTGAAAATTCCAATGTATTTGCATTCAATTACAAATCGGCAAAAATTTTCAAGTAGGCTTATGTTAAAATCCAATTTTGACACTTTCCACTTATCTTAGTGCTGTCAGTAATATTACAGTATTATTCGTGCCTTATTAAAAGTTCTTTACTTTATGATCTAAATCGTAGTGCGAGATAACATGCCACGACATAATTTATTTTCAAATGGAGAAATGCGCAATATGGTTTGCGTTTATGCGCAATCAGATTATGTTGGACGTCGAGCGCTTCGTCGGTATTCAGATTTGTATCCGAATAGAAGGCAACCAAATCAGAAACTATTTCAAGAACCTAAAAGAGACAACGCAGGGCGTACTGTACAGTTCACCAAGAAGAAGAAATTTTAGTAAGAGTGGCAGGAAATCCAGAAGTTAGCAGCAGGCAGGTAGCTAGAGAAACCGGTGTTAGTAAAACAGCAGTTCTCAAAATCTTTCACAAAGAAAATTTATATCCCTACTATTTTACACCCGTACAAAATCTTTTAGCAGCAGACTTACCAGCTAGATTACAATTTGCTCATTTTATGCGCAATCAGCAAAACTTTGACCAGGAATTTTTGAATAATGTACTATTCACTGATGAAGCGATCTTCACTTGTCGAAGAATTTTTAATTTTAGAAACAAGCACATATGGGATAATGAAAATCCCCACGTAGTCAGTGAGCGTCACTTCCAACATGAATTTAAGTTAAATGTTTGGTGCGGAATCATAGGAAATCACCTTTTGGGTCCACATGACCTTCCTCCAAATCTAAATGGTGACTTGTATTTAGATTTTCTGCAGCACCATTTAGTTGACTACCTCGACAATTTACCACTGAATACACATTATTCTGTCAGAGTAGGGAACGATCTTGACCACATTTTTCCGGATCGTTGGATCGGTCGTGGGAGTCGAATATTATGGCCTCCTAGTAGTCCTGACTTTAATCCTATGGATTTTTGTTTCTGGGGCTACATGAAATCAGTTGTCTATAGAGAAACTAAACACCCGTGAAGAATCTCAAGAATCTATATTTTAAAATACGGCAGTCTTTGAACAAAGGCGTTAATAAATGTATTGATATTGGAGGCGGATATGTTGAACATTTATTATAATATTCGATTTTCAATTGTTCATCACAATTTATAATGAAATAAACTCTTGTTGTTTTTGACATTCGTACCTTATTTTGATTACTCGAATTACTAAAGCTAAATATCTTGAGAACAGTGCAAGATAGCGACTATCAAAAAATATAGCTTTTTTTGTGTAAAAGAAGTTGTAAAATCAGAATTTGCTACCTGAAAATTAGATTTTTGAAAGATAAAAAAATTCTGTCGTTTTCAATGCATTCGACCTAGCGCAGGTGGCGCTCTCTATGAGCTACAAGCAAACTATGGATATATTTCAATCTCTCGCCCCAGAAAACCCCTAACACGAAAATTTCATCTCGATATGAGCATTTATTATGAAATAAATAAGAAAAAACTAAAATAATATTTTGCATTAAACACCCCGTATCTCTGTAAGTATCAACTTTTGGACTAAGGTGAGTTTGTCTAAATCGCAATATTTTCACGTCAGGAAAAGGCCCATTACATCGCGACCACCCTGTATAAATTATTTTTGTTCCTGTGGGAAGAGCATTCGAGTATGCAAATTTGAAATGATTAGGTAATTATTCCTTGTCATTTTAAAAGCTCCTCATTAATTTATGTAGCTATGAATAACTATGTGATCCACCATCATTGATTCATCTTAAAGAAGCAATGTTGTGTATCAGATGTGCTGTTAATTTGACATCTTAATTATGCTTCTATTTTTTCGAACCAGCAAATTAAATATTCTCTATTTCTCAAAATCTAGTATTATTAGAAGTTAACACATTTTTTTATTTGAAATCAACAGATAGTTTAGAAATGAACATCCTTTATGAACAAAAATATTTATAAAGTCATTAAATAGAATAATTAAACGAATGATGACTTCTGTATTGCCACATGAACGAATTTTCATTAAATAGACTAGCAAAGTATTGTGTTATTATGTGGTTAAAATGTAAATTTACAATATCCAAGAGTTTTCTTACACAAAATTAAGTTGATAAAATACATGATTAAGTATAAATTATTATCGCCCTTCCAAAAATGAAACATCTGTGGATATATCTAGGTTCATTATAGTTTATTATATAAATAACTTTCCATCTTTTTTCATATAACACGTGAAAAATTTGCCCGAATTTGTGTTATACAGGGTGAGTAACAGTGTATGTCAAAATATTTCGAAGATTGAGATCGAGAAAATGTTGCAAGTTTATGTTTGTTACAGGGTGTTAAAGTTAAAAAAACGATTTTTGGCAATAACGAAGAAATATATAAATATTTTTTGTTTAAACCTTTTGATTGTGTAATTGGATAATTTCAATTTTATGCACAATTGTAAATGTTTGTTTTAATATTTATTACACCAACTGCTGTGATTCGTAACTTATAGGAGTCTAAAAGTAATCATGATGTTCAGTTGAAGGACAATATCTAGTAATCCTACAGATTTATAAAAAAAAAATAATTTATTACAAAATTGTATTAGGACTATAAAATAAATTATTAAAAGTTATTTTACATCATGAATTTCATAAAACGATCAAGTAAATTATTTTAAATTTTTTGTAATCTTGGTCATTTAGAACAATAGTGCATAAATAGTTATTTATGCAACAACTCCAATAACCACTTTTTGTACGAGTTGCATACAATATTTTTTCTATGTTCATGCAAAAACCAAAAAATATTTTATTTAGGTGTCATTAAGTGTAGGAAAATACAAAGTGTAATTTAATAGTAAAATATTTAATAATTAATTAATACTATCGATTTGCATTGAGAAAGTTAAGAAATAATATGTTAGGAACAATTGTACTCAAACTTTATTTTTACCATTAATGCTATAAGTAAATAAGATACAAAAATGAAGTATAATTTGTACAATTTTCAATATTAATATTTCTTAGTGAATAATTTTTTAATTCTACTTCTTGATTTGTGACTTCTCTAAATGTACTAGTACTTGGTATCTGTACATTGTCATTTTCTTCAGGCTGAAATATTTGTTTTGCCACATTGAGTTTGTTTGCAAATGATTCCTCTATCCGTTTATGTCTGTCGCGATCCGAAACGATGGAGTAGAATGACGGATGAGTACAATAAAAAATTTATTTTGCTCGTGTAATAAAGAACCAGTTTTTTTAATTAAATATAGTTCAATAGTTATAGTTAACAATTCAAATTCAATAGTTATAGTTATAGTTAGTTGAGAACAATATAGTTCTCATCAATCACGATATCCTACTAATCAAATTGCAATATTACGGAATACGTGGTACCTCTCTTAAATGGTATAAGTCTTATTTGGAAGGCAGGAAACATGCTTTAAAAATAACTAATCAGATTAATGACAGCAGTGTGAGATAGGAGGCCTTGGACTTGTCTAGTGGAGTTCCGCAGGGCAGTACGCTCGGTCCACTGCTTTTCCTTATTTTTATTAAAGATATTCAGTCAATTATTAATAACAACTCGTTGTTAATAAACTATGCAGACGATACTAGTTTCATCGTAAAAAGTAAATATTTTTTCCCTGACATCGTGGATGAAGGAAACAACATTATTAAATCTATGGAAAAGTGGTGTACAAATAATGGGCAAATCCTAAATCAAGAGAAAACTGATATAATCCTATTTAAAACAAATCATGGACTAGACACTCCAAATCATATCGATGTCAATAATCACAGAATACAATTTTCTACATCAATTAAATACCTAGGCATCCATATAGATGAAACTTTACGATTTGAAGAACATATTACATACATCAATAAACAGTTAAGCAAAACGTGCTTTGGGTTAAGAATCCTCTCAAAATATAGTAATATAAATATAACTAAAATTTTCCACTACTCAAGATTCTATTCAAGAATAAGTTTTGGGATTATCATATGGGGCAATAGCCATATGCCAGAAGCACATTCAAAATACAAAAGAGAGCAATACGTATTATTAAAAAATTATCTCCCACAGACTCCTGCAGAGGACACTTTAAAAACCTAAGTAGCCCGTATCATACCTGTATAAAACTTTATAATCACCCCCCAAATAAAAATTCTTTTAATGAAATTAAAACAGATCTGTTCAATTTACTATGTGAACTGGAGTCATACAGTATAGCGGATTATTGCAATTAGAAGTGTCAATTATTATGTATTTGTTTGTATCTGAAATGGGTCAAATTAGTCGTAAGGCCTTAGTGTATAAACCTATATTTGTGTAAAATAATGCATCTGTGTATCATGTTTCTTTTTTTTTGACTACCCTGTACAATTCTTATTTGTAACAAGTGCAATAAATTATTATTATTATTATTATTAATGTTTTGTGTTTTGCATGAACGTAGAAGAAAGAATTTTAATTTATATTCAGGTGCAGAACAAATTACAACTTTTGATCCTTAAAAAAAAATCAATCATGGTTCTTTAAAAACGTGTAATTGCTTATGCCACCTTATGTGGATCAAGAACTTGTCTTGCCTCCAGATGTTTTGCTCTCTCTTGCCAGCTCTCGCTTTGGTGTCGGTATTTGGGACACGAGTGTAATGCTGCCTACCCTCGCCGAGATCAATCGAGTACGAGACTGTGGAGGATAGACTTGTCTCACCTCGAGATGTTTCTCTCCCTCTTGCCAGCACTTGTTTTGGTGTTGGTATTCGGGACACGAGCAAGGAATTTTTTAAGAAAACCCGACAAGGCGAGTAACACTGATGAAAATTATAGTATAGTAACGAATAATCCACCATGTAATATCACTAATGATTGGATTCCAAATTATTTACTGCATCGGATACAAATTGTACCAGTTAACAATTTCAGATCTAAAGAAATCCAAGTCACCTCAGGTATTCCCCAAGGCTCTCACTTAGGTCCGTTGCTATTTAATCTATTCATTAATGATGTTTGTGAGTCTTTAAAAGCAGTCTTCTTTTATTCACTGACGATCTTAAATTATTCTTTGAAATAACTTCTGCTGATGATTGTATTAAACTTCAAACAGATCTAGATAATCTTGTTCAATGGTGTCTGATGTCACCATAATGATATGATACTTAATGTAAGCAAATGCCATGCTATGTTCTTCCACCGTTACAGAGAACCACTCCAGTTTGTTTATTACATTGATAACAGTCCACTTGATTGTGTTACAACTCTAGAATATAGGTGTTATACTCTCAACTAAGTTTTATACCACATATTTCCTACGCAGTTACTAAATCACTGAAGATGTTGGGTCTTATAACGTGATGTTCTCAGGATTTTAATAATGTCGAGTCCATTAGGCTCCTCCATTGTTCACTTGTAAGGCCGCACTTGGAATATGTTTTATGTGTTTGACGCCATTTGTTGCTTTTAAATCTAATACAAATCTCAATTATGCAAATATTGAAAGTGCACTTAACATTAAGCCTCTTGAAACATGTACATTTATAGATCTCAAGTTATTATATAATATTATGAATTATAACGTGTCATGTAAATTTCTTTTAGAGAAAATTTACTTGCATGTCCCTCCCAGAGCCACTCGATTGACGAACATCTTTCACCAATTAATTCATAGAACTAATTATGGTGCAAGCTCATTTATTACTAGAGCATCATTGTTCTAGTAATAAATGAGCTAGCGAATCATTGTAGCGAGTTTCTTAGTTTTTTCACTTGTATTCTTTCTTTCAGTAATCATTAATTAATCATTTTAATAGTAGTTAAATTATATTTAATATTTTATCTGTGTAATGTTGTCTTTGTTTAGGAAATTTTAAATGTAACGTATTATTGTGTTCTCAAAACTTTGTAGTATATGATATGATTTAGATCTGTAGTTGTACTCCTTTTGCTTGCTTGCATGCACAACTATTATTATATTTAGCAAATAATGGACTTAGCCTGTAAATAAATAATAAATAAATAAATAATTTTTATCAGTGTACATGTCTATACTCCTGTATGATCTCATAGTGGTTTTGGCTATGATAACGTGATTGTTTCTATACCCAAGGTCCAAAATAATAAATAGTGATTCATTCACTACAGTCACATCACTTACATGAGTACAGGAGGTGAGGGTTGCGGGGGACAAAATTCCATAGATGTGCCACTTGGGTTCAATGAACACAAAATTACCAAAAATAAGTTGACATTGAGTGAATCTAGCACTTTAATAGTTTACCTTCAAAAATTTATACTCACCCTCAAAATACCGTCTTTAGACGGCGATGGCCTACCTCCACCCACATACACCTACCTGATGTGCACTCCGAGGATATCACACATTAACACATAATACACTGCACTTTTTACATACACATTATACATTACCGGTTACTAGCACTGTCACTATAACGGTCACACACACGTAAATACTTATTGTCGGTTATTAGACCTATTCGTAGATCAGTAACTATAATTACCTATTATTCTATTTGGGGTGACACTTTGAATAAACAGTGAAGACTTTTATAGCTGTTGGTGGTTGCCAGAAATCTTAAAATAATTGCTAATCGCATTTTGGCGAAATTGTACTGTTTAATAAATAATTATAGTAGTTTAATAATATTTATATTTTGAAATTCTCCAGTAGTTTCGCTCAACTCTGAGAACTGTTTTGCTATGGCCATGCTGCAAAAAATAGTACTTCAATCTATTGCTATGTATTGTCATTCGACCATCTTCTTCTACAAATTTTTCGATTTTTTTTATGCGAACTGTATACAATGTGTCTCACTTTTCATGGAGCCACCCTGGTATCTCGCTCACCTGATGTCCAAATGCTTTGAAACGTTGGTGGTGAATATACACCTATGAAGTGAGTCTTTAGACTTAGCCATATTTGATTATAGTCAGAGGCGTCCGATTCTAAGATGGAAAAAGGGGGTCGATTTTCCAAAAAAAAGTATTTACGATTTTTTCAGAAAAAAACGTAAGAAATTCTTAATCAACACCTTTAGAAATCCCCTTGTGCAAGATTACATACGTGTGGGTTCGTAAGAGAAGCTGAAAAGTGTTTCGTGTTTAAACACTAAGTAATAAAAAACCATCGTGTTGTCTACAGAAAACTGTCCAACACCGAAATGGCACGCCTCTGATCTGATGCTAAAAAAAGTTATCGAGAGTTAATCTTGACCTACCGTATTATTAGGTCAATAACCTAGTTACCTAGTTTTTGTACTGTTATTTAACGACAAGGAGTAAAACTATTTTATTTAATCTAGATACATGAATGAATTTTCCTTAAACATTGATTTATTTGTTAATAAAAACAAATGTAGATACTAAATAAATGTTTTCGAATGTTAGGTTATTACAGTTTAATAATTTTGATATTACGTTTTTACTACTTTTTAGAAATAAATATGAATTTTTAGTATTACAATTAATTATTCAGTTTGTAGTTACGTACATCTTGCCTAGAAATTTATTGTTTTTTAAGTAGTATGGTACTAACCTGTTTAAAATGCCAATTCAAGTAAAACTGCACTCATCCGCCCAAAGCACTTAATCAATAAAATTAGGGTGAGCCGCAATTTGATTTTGATACCAATAATTGCAAATTTGAAGACGACTGGGGAAATCAGCAGGTTCTAAAGTATCTAAAGCTTGAACTTTCTGAAAATGATGCGGGTTTAGTGGGTTTTCTCCAACCGCCTTGAAATGGTTCTGGTAGAAATAGTAGGCTGCTCTCAACTAAATTTAAAAGAGTCTCACCCGACGCAGTTTCACAGAATCCGTATCGCGAAGGCACTTGGATACACAAAGTTCGCGCATCTGGTAGGTAGACATCTCCAATATTCCGTAACAGCGGCATTCGCATTTCGTAAACATTCTCCGTATAACACTACTATTTCCACATATTCGGAAAATTTGTAAAATTATGCTTGTTAATTTACGACGAATACGCGAGACCGAAATAAACAAACTACTGCTTACTGCTTGTATTCTCTCCATCCCCCCTCCAAATGTGTGGCGTGATCTACAAATTTCAGGGGAAAGAAATGCGGGAAATGCAGAAAGTGCTAAATGGGGGTAAATTTGAATAACACGTTGAAGTGTTAGACGATACTATGTATGTAAACATGATGTGGCAACGATGTTTAATCCGGCATTCAGTTATCGTATGGGTGCGTCATCAGAAAGTTCGTAGCGCACCAGGAGCGCCGTGTTACCGATTTTTATAGGGTGATTTGTTTATTTTTTTGAAGGTGGAGTAAAATTTTTTTTTTTCGATTTTCTGCTTTTATTAGGCCTTCCGAATACATGGTTAAAATTAATGACATTATGACTGACTCACCCTGTATATCACAGTAGGTAATTATAATAAGTTATAGAGTAAAGAGCAGTAGCGACTGCAATTTCAGTGGCATCCATTTTGCTGTATTGGTGAAATAAACGCAACAACACGAGAGTGTAGATGTAGCACTTATTGAGAATCGCTTTAACCGTTCAGCGAGAGTGTGGAGGCGGCATTAAACTATATATGAATTAAAATTATATTTTGCTCTATAATAGATCACTTTAAAAAAAATTCATGTTATATTACATGTTATCTTTCAACTGCACATCAACTCATGAAAGAGAGGAGTTAACATAACTAAGATATCATATTTTGCTTGAAATGTCTTAGTATTATTTATTTATTTTTAATCCATCATAATATTCAAATTATTTTTACTGGTATAAAAGTTACAGAGTGAACATGGCTAGGCCAACTTGCAACATTCATCTAACTTCTTCTGAATTGTTTGACTTATGCTGTAAATCATTCTGTATATAAATAAGTTTTGATTAATAAAGGCATGTGGTTTGTGGTATCATTTTATTATAAAATATATATTTCAGACACAAATTTTGTATTATCCAATTATAAAACGGAGCCGTGCAAACGACCTCCAAGATTATGTAGACAAGGATATGCTTGCCCTCAATATCATAATAGTAAAGATAAAAGAAGAAGCCCTCGGAAATTTAAATATAGGTATAATAATTATTGGTTTTAATTAATGCTAATTACTATGTGCTATTGTTATACATTTTTTTTTAGATCAACACCTTGTCCAAATGTTAAACATGGCGAAGAATGGGGTGAACCAGGAAATTGTGATGCAGGGGATTTATGTTCCTATTGTCATACGAGAACAGAACAACAATTTCATCCAGAAATTTACAAAAGTACAAAATGTAATGATGTTCAACAATCAGGATATTGTCCTAGAGGAGTTTTCTGCGCTTTTGCACATGTAGAACGTAAGTTAAAACAAATAGTAATTGTTACATTGCATGAAGTCCATTCTAATATGTTTATTTATATCCTTACTAAAAACATTTATTATACATGCATAAATATTCGAAATAAATGTCTTTTAAATATGATTGATAGTAACAAAAGTTTTCTCAAATTTCTATTTATTTATGAACTTAATTATATTTAGCAATTGTTAGACATGGATATTATTTAAAACAATACAAGAATTAATTTCTTATACAGGGTATTAGAGGTTTGAATGTCATAACTTCAATATAAGATAGATAAAGTATAAACAAAAAAATTAAATAGTATAAAGGCATAACTCACGTTGTTCTTAAAATATGTCGAGTTATTGTATCAAGGAATTTTATCACAATGTATCGGGAACAGTGCGAATATACACTGTGTCAGACAAACGATTTGTGTGTTATTGCCTACCACATGCCAGCTTGTTTTTTAGTGCAAAATCCAAACAACTATTGTGAAAATTAATGAATTTAGTTTTGACAACTGTTTTGCAATTATTTTTTAACAGAGAATGATATAATTAATGAAAACATAACAACATCACATAATTTAAACCAAATAGAAATTTGAAAAATAAATAATAAAAACTTCTAAGAAGATTCACGTCACAGAAATAATATAATAATAATAATAATAAGTACTTACAAAAAATCAAAATACAATGCCATTTTTAAATACCTATCTATAGTTGACTTCCAAAATTGTAGAGAGTGACTAATGTTATAAATCTGCTCACAATTTATAGCAGTCAACACAAAGAAATATACATGCATCCCGTATATTTTTCCTACAAAATCATGTGCCGCATATCTCTGAGAGCATACCGGATTACACAGCTTCTGCTACGCATGCGCTGCAGTTAGTACGTATGCGCTCCTGCTTTTGATTGACTGTGACGAATTGTCGGATCCATTTCCAGCGCTATCATGAGCTGGTATATCGTTCGGGCGGGCAAAATTTTGGGTATATCTTTTCATTAATTTAATTATGAATGTAATTAATTTTATTAGTGATTTGATCGAAGTGAGGAATATCGGATGATGACATGTATGAAGAGTTCAGAGCGCGAAGTCAAAATATGAGTGTAAGTGATGCTGAAATATGTATTTCATTAACAAAATTGTACGTGAATAACATATGTGTGCAAATAAAAAAAGTGGTAGAGAAGTACAACTTTGAAACGGAAAGTGATGGAAACTCGCGGAAGGAAGATTGTATTTTTAAAATGAGCTTTCGACAAAAAAAAATCCATTGCTATATCTTACAAAATGAAACTTAGTCCTTATAAATGAAATCGAAAAGAGTATACTGATAGAAAGGACGAAATAGTGATATGGCGAAGAAACTATTTAAAATAAATATTAAAAAATAAGAATCTGGATCAAAGAATATATTAAATTTTGACGAAACATGGACGTATGAAGGTCATACGGAAAGCGGTACGATATTATATAATAAGTGTTAATGTGTGACCGTTATAGTGACAGTGCTAGCAACCAATAGTAAATAATGTGTATGTATTCTAAAGCCTTTTGCCCTTTTGAATGCGGAATTTGCAAATATTTTGTGATTTATTTAACGGTGGAAAAATCTCTATTTGTAACAAATTTTGTCAAATACCTATAACATTTTCTATCACTTTCATCATGAAACTGCCATGGTAGATTATCAGAAGCTCAAAATAAATTTATTAACAACACATAATAATGAAAGGGGCAATAATATTTGTAGTGTTTGACAGTTTCGCATATTACATTGAGATTTTCCCACTATAAATAATTAAAACAGAAGTTGCAAAATTCGTGCAAAAATCCGTGAATTTCGCGTCCATGAGGACAAGGAAGTGTGATATCTGCGGAGTGCGCATCAGGTTAGTGGTGGTGGGCAATCGCTTTCCAAAAGGACGGCAAATTTATAGAGAGGATGACGCAGGTGGCACATTTAAAGTAAATTGTTAATGTGCTAGGTTCAGTCGACGTCAACTTATTTTTGATAATTTTGTGTGCTTTAACTCTTCTTAAGTGACACGCTTAGGTAATCATACCACCCGTGTCTTCCGTACTCATCTCATGTTGTAAATTAGTCGCTCTCTATTATTTTCGACCTTGGGTAATTGATAATACAAGATAAAAACTTTAAATTTTGAAATATTCTTATTATTTTTATTATCTAACGCCTCGAAATTGGTAAAAACCGTTATATTACTGTTTCTACTCTAAAAATAATGGATGCTATGTAATGCAATTATTGTTGTCATTTTTGTATATTATTTATATCTGATCGCATTCAAATTTAGTACGCCTATGAAATGTTGCTCCCCGCATGCTTCGCCCGTCACGCTAGTCTACAAGCTAGCGATTAGTCACTCTCTGCAATTTCGACCCTTGACTATAACGTAACACATAATTACAACATATGTTCAAAATGTCCCCCATTTTACACATGCATGACACTACCCAAGAATTTTATAATTAAAATATTTGGATACTACCAATATTAAGAAGATGTTAAGATACTTCAAAGAATGTTCCTATTAGACAGCCACCATTGGGGGAAACAATATGAATAAATACGTCATGCTTTTGCAGAATTCCGATGAGATTCTCCATAAATTAATATCATGATAAGTCACATATACTAAACATTTCAACAAACAAAGAAAAATTATATAGTGGTACATAAAAGAATTTACCACACGCGACAGACACTTTGCAGTTCAGATACAAACTGATCTGTAGTCACTGTACTTGCACTGTTGCCACATTCCGCAATATCCACTTTGCCGAATGTTATTGATTAACGAAAAAAATGTTTATTAAAACTAAATATAACTAAATTAAAAGAAGAGCTAAATATTACATTTTATGGTCATTTAATGCAGAAAATTATGGTGAGAACCCCTAATGAACCGAATTTTTACACAGGTTTTTTGTTTATTTTGATGCATACTATCGCCTGTTAAATTTATGGTAGTCAAACCTCTAACACCCTGTATTTTAATAGAAACCATTCATGTTAACTATATTCCTTTTCAAATTTTTTCTCATTTTAATTTTATCAAAATGTATTTTGGGTAGTATAGTAGCATTTTATTTTATCATACACTATGCCTCTATTGATATGGAATATATATTTTTTATATAAAACTGGAATTGACCAAATCGATATTCTTAAAATCCTGCATTTTGTTTGATGTATTTCATTAACCAAGTATTTTAAAAATATGTATATAACTATGTACTATCACAAAATATTCAGAAAGTAGCCCAATATGTATACCTATGTGTAAGTACAAATCATTTCAGTTTACCTAAATTAATAATATTTTAATTGTAAATAAAATAAAACATATTTGACAGTTTTTAGTCACATATTAATATTTTAATGTATAGCATATTGGAAATATTTGATGTTTAATTAATTCATTAGTTTTGAAAATAATTGAACTGGCATAAGCAGAGACAGCACATCGGATTATTGCATAAAATGAGTCTACATAGGTCATCACATTAGCTGCAGATGAAAAACTGTTTAATAGATAATCAACAAAAATGACACATATGGACTTATGCTTTTTTGCAAAATATTATATTTAAACATGAGCCTGTTTTTAAATTCAGCAGTGTAGTGGAATCCACCAATGCACTCTTATTAGTTTGTTTAAATAACTGTGGTTTCTAATTGGTTAGAAGGAATTGAGCAAACCAAACTGAAATTAAAAACAGACCGTAAGAAGTATATTCACGTCAACCAAACGGACTATCAAATTGGTGGAATATTTGCCATTCTGGTAAACTCGTAATGTGTTTTATTTAAATATTATGTGGTAGTTTGTGTGATAGGTGCAAAATGGAAACTAATATTTCTCAAAGAAAGAGAAAGGCAGTTCCTGAGAATTACACATAAAAAATACTGTTATCATTTAAAATCACCTATCCATTGAGAAAAGTTCCCATCAAATCAACAAAAATGAAACATACGAAAATGTGTAAAATTTGTAGAAGCGTAATATTACAATTTCATATTTCTTTCCCAACTTCTACTGATTAAATGTCAAGAACCTTTTTTGTAACATCTAAAATAAAAACTTGGTTAAATAAAAATAATAATTACACTTTCACTTTGAACTGTGCAGAAAAGTCACATGTCCACTGTTTAACAGCATTGTAGAAAATATAATTTTTATTTTAAAAATTAAATTGATGTTTTGTTATATTAGAAATGCCTTATACTATTATTTTTAATGGTTAAAACATCATCTGCAAAATTACGTCGCCTTTGTAATACTCGTCTGTTAAAGCAGCTGAATTTCAATTATGTACTGTAGTGTGGTGCCTTCAGCGTTGCTATTTGGAATTAAAAATGTTAGGGTTGGAAATGTTAGAATTTGACATTTGACATTGACACTGCAATAAATGTATAATTACAATAGCTTACATCTTAGTAAAGAGTACTTGCCTAATTTGCTTTATAAGGAAAGTTGTATATATATTTTATCAACTATTTTAAGACTAAAATTAATCCACTGATACTATTGTTCCACACAAAGTGCTTCTGTCTAAATATTTTACATTTTTAAGAAAACTGGGTACATATGTATTAATAATGGGTTATTCTTTAACTTTCACTATGGAAAACGCAATTTTTTAAGATTAATTAATTACTTAAAATTGATAATGTAAATAGAAACGTAAACCTTAACATACAAGTATTTCACGATTGCCTTAATTTTTAAGAAATTTACTGATACAAACAATTAACAACTGCATCATATGTTGTCTAGAGTGCTTCCACACACGCTGAGTTACTGCAACCAGGGAATGAAGTAGACTAGATAAACTACTGTTGCTGCGATTTAACGCCCGATGGTTAAAATGTATTCTAAATAATAGTAAAATGGTTTTTCCATTTCCTCATAATGTGGTTTAGTGAACATGTGATGTTTCTGCATACATTGATTCAATTATGTTTATCTTAAAAAACTACAGTCATGTACAGAGTGGTCTGGGATAAACAACAAAAGTTGAAAGAAACTTTTTAAGTGTTCTAATATTTAATTAGGCTTAATATTTGATTTTTAAATGTGGTACCCTAAATGTTTATCTTAAGAATGGTAAGATTTGATGGGAGTATCTTTAAAAGTAAGAAAAATATCATCAAAGAAGTGTACTATGGTACACACATATCACATATTAACTCTGTACATTTGAATTACTTAATTTATCTGCTACCTTTGGCTGCTGTGTACTTTATTATTATTATTCATGGTGATGGACCATTATAAATTTTCATGGTTGCAGTGATTATTTGACTGTGTATAATTCAATATGAGCTATGAGCTTTTCAATGAAAATATTTTAAAGAAACTGTCACTTTCAGTTATATCAGAAGTCGTTCGTTATTTTAAAGGGAATGTTACGATTTTTATTTAATTTTTGGATCTCCCATGTTATTTCAATGATACTTTCCATTCTATTAATATCTTCATTGAAAAACTTATGTTTCATTATACAGGAGTCAAATTTTCAGAAAAAAATAATCTAGAACCCTGAAAATTTCTGACAGTCCATTGCTGTGAGTCAGCCTGTAGTCAGTACATAAATAAACTTAACTTGTGATGCTAATTTATATTTGTAATAAACAGTGTTATTTTACTCTCTAGTGAAGTGTATTGAAAGTGAGTGACATACAAATAATGACATAATAAATATATTGAAGTGTATTTAAAGTGATTGTTGGATGCAGTTAGTGTCAATGAGAAGTGTATCATCAAAATACAACTCTTCTGGATTAATGTGAGTAGAAAAAATGCTGTTTCTTTTTTTTGCTTTTTTATATAGATTTAATGCTTCTACATGTAAATATAAATTTATTACTGTTATTGTTATTTTGTTTCATCAATAGCCTTTACTCCGTAATTGATAAAAAAGAAAAATAAGTAAATGGAACTATTGTGAACTGTAAACCTTCATAAAACTAGAAAAAAAAAAAATTAGTCAAAGATTTTAGAGCGAAATTTGTAGATTTTATTTCCTACAATTGTTAAAGCTTAATTAAAAAAAAGATTTTTAAAAGTTTTCCTATACATGTAGTGCTAATGTCAAAACTGTTAAATTTAAAATATACGGGGAGGCAGCTTTTAACGAAAGATGAAAGCAGTTCCATAGTTGACAATCAATCTAAATTTGCCAGCATCATAATTAATTGTGCGTTCTTTTTTACAATGAAAATCCACCTTGGTGGAATCAAGTTTGCATTTTTTTATTTCTGGCAGATATTTGATGACACCAAAGCACGTTCTTAAATAACTGATGTATTTAAGTTAACTCAACCTGATGTCTCATCATGATGCAATCAATTACCAACCATACCTTGTACTCTCTGCAAAATAATGGAACAAGAGTTATTAGACACAAATGACACAATCATGTGTTGTGTGTTGTTCTTTTACTCATTTCAGTTAATAATTTAACAGTTTTTCAGACCAAAGCAGTAGCAATTTGAACTTTATTTTTCAGAGTAGATATAGGTACTATTACATTAATATATATAATTTACTAATAACAAGCAAATATATAGAACACAGATGAGTTACGAAGTGAAAACAATTGATAAGTAAAACATAACTGAAAAATTGGTAAATGAATAAGTAAATTTTCAGGTTATGAATTCAAATCCAAAATAACAGAAATTTTGCCGTAAATCCAACAAACTCGTTCTTAAATTGTGTCTGTAGTAGTCCATATATAGCACAGACAGAGTGACATATTCCAAATTCTAGTGTACACGCAAAAACAATGTGCCCTAACTAATCACATTTAGAAAGTAAGCAATAAAATTTGATTTACTTATAAATTAATGTTGAGTTATTATTTCCTAACAAGCACTTATGGTTTGTTTGATATACTAACTTGGTTCTGAATCAGTAATACATAATAATTTTTAATTATATGTTTTGTCATTAATATTGTCACGGATTTCCCAATCCGAATTTTACTATTGCCAGAAAAACAATCCGTTAATTAACTACTTCTTTATTAACTATACTCAGTACACTACCGAACACTAATTAGAACTCAACTAAACACTTATTTAATTAATCGCTATCTAAATCACTTTGATATCTCCAACTAAACACTTCAATTCAACACTGTAATACAAGATTAACTTAATCGGCCGTTTATTTTTCTTTTATAGACCCAACGAATATTCCAGGTATATTCTAGTATCTCTAGATTCATCTTCCCGAACGACTCGAATGCTTCTCGTCGATTCCCCAATTTTCTAGTCCCGTCTAGACCCCCGGCTTTTTGTTTGTTAAACAGAATAGTGTAGGGGCGATCGGGGCAATATATTTCATTTCACGTTTGTAATCATAAGGATTAGCCTAGCTGAAATAAAAGATGAAAATATGTTGAAGAATTGAACCATACTTACAATTATACAATCATAAGGTAATTCAGTTAAAGTGTTAAAAAGTTAGTTAAAGTAAACAAAGTTTTGCAATAATGCTTAAATGATACCTTTAGTTTCCTTTTCATAGGTCATTAAAATGGAATATTATGAATTAGTACATTGTTTTTAATTTTTCTATATTCAAACAAATTAATTAGATTAATCTTTTGGTTGATGATGGTCAATTTTATTTTGCCATTTAATCATTTTTTACCTTTGTAGGGGCTATACCATTTGTCTTCCCTTCACAAAGGCTTAATTTGGAATAAAATTTAAAAATTTTCAGTTAATTTGAATAAAATTATAATTTTTACTTATCAGCTAATACTATGGCTAATACTATAGTAGTATAGGATCCCACTATAAAACGACCTTCACCGAGCTGGTTAATGGATGGGTTGTCAAAAAAATTCAGTCCAGAATATGATTAATTAACAATAAATTTTTTTTTTTTAACATTTCACTGGTTTGGTTAATAGACAAATTCCATACTAATTGAAAGTATGAAGCCCATAAAATATGTAAACGTTAGGTTGATTATTTTTTACCCATCACAACTCTTGGGTAGGCAGGTATAAACAGGTAAATCGATACTAGTAACTTGCACCGGTGTGGTTAATAAATTAAAGTTAAATTAAAATAAAGATTATCTCATTACGAACACGGTGGTATAGGGTTGTCTGCGAAAAATCAGTCCTGAATTCCGGTTGTCGAGTTTTAAAAAGTGAAATATTGCTGCGAGTGAATACATGCGACAAAGAGGTCCCAGCAAACCATTCCATACGATAGAAAAGTACACAGCATTGCAGCTGTCTGTAGTTCGTCCATACCGAAAACAAAGACGATCCGTTTCTCCAAAAAATCGAATAAAGTCCGGGGGCGGCGGTATTATTATTAATCTGCCCCTAGGAACCCCTTACATAGGGTTAGGGGACAATAAAAAATTTATTTCGAAATTCTAGCTCGATGTTAAAAAAATGGGGCAAACCCCTCTTTTCCTATGGAAAGTCGGCTATGACAATCATCCGAGATGGCTAGATATGTCAACTAATATGCGGTCGTTTTTTGCAGCATTGTCAAGTGTAGAAACGACTAAAATAAACATTTTTATTAATAATAATGTCTAAGTACCTGATAGATAACAGTTAATCCGGTTAGCTACAGTATTTTGTATTCGTTCTTCATTCTTTCGTTGCACACTGCCAAAATTACATTTTCACTCCTTGAGAATTCGTCATAATTATCGACTAACATATCCGACATAAAGCACTTTATTTAATTGCTATAAACCGTTTAAAATTAGTGACTTCAGAAATAACATAACCTAGAACCTGCATTGCTAGTTGCATACTCTTCAAACCTCAAAGAACATGCAAAGTTAGTTATATCTAAGGGTCTAAGAAACATTTTTACATAACACTGTAAACATCTTGGGAGGTTATAGTTTAAAATATTACTAATTATTTTATGCAAACATCGTCGATTACTGTTAATATTGTTGCTATTATTAGTATTAACAGAATTTAATTCCACAACACAAGAAGTTTAAAAATTTATCGCCGTGAAGTGCACCTTGCATTAGTGGCCTACAGATGTCGTCTGTAGATGTTAAATAATATAGTATACGGTTATGGCTGATTAGTTGGAAATAATTTTTCAGTACTTGCTTTTCGCAAATTTAATTTTTTGCATATTTTTTGTGTATTTACAAACATGTCGTATTAAAATGCCTCGATGACGGATAAGGTGCTGATTTATGGATTTATGTATTGGTGTACATTTGCATGTATTTTGTTCTTATTCTTTGTGTTTTTTCCCGACGTAAGTAATCGACCTGGTCATGACCGTCAAATCAAGTAGGTACTTCGCACGACGGTTGAGGGAAGGAGAGGTCCACAGCAAGTACAAAAATCTTTGCAGGTTTTAATTTAAACAAGTAAGAAAATGATATAACATTCTTAAATTCTCTCCAAATATCAATCCTGGAAATAAATATTAGTAAGGTAGGTGCTGCCTCCCTGTGTGTCAATGTGGGACCTGTCACTACGTTTGACACCTTTGACTTTGGCAGAATATACCTAACCTTGTGGCTGATAGAAGGTCAGTGACGGCGATAAATAAGGATTTAATATAGTTTTGAAAAAAAAATTTTTTTCGCTTTATAAATAAATTTGGAATTTTTTTTAAAGGGGATTCCGTTAATTCTTATTTTTTCCTATCTCTTCATAACATGTTCGCTGCGGCAGGTAATTAGAAGAGATAAACAAAAAATAGATTATAGGTCGCCGGAGTCCGATAGTTAAAATTATTTTATTACTGTGTTGGACTCCAGTGTCCGATAAGCAGAAATGCAGGTTTCGACATCTATTGAAAAAATATTGAACCATTAAATAATTTTTACTACAGGAATCTACAGTTTATATGTACAACTTATAATCCAAAACGTGGTATCGGTCTCCAAAGTCTGATACAGTTTTTATGGATATATTAAGTAATATATCAGGAATTAGGCAAATAAATAGTCTCAAAGTAGTTTTTTTTATTATAAATACATTAAACAAAACTTGGGATTTACATACTTGGGAACTTATTTTAGTTTTAAAACAAGTGGATTTATTTATGAAATTTATTGAAACACTCAAGACAAAAACTTGGTTGGCCTTCACAATCTTCGCAAAAACTCGTAACTTTTTTTACTTTTTTATTTGCGTCTTTGCTATTTAATGATTTTCCTAACTCCTATTAGCATTCTTTACATTGTTTACGCTTATGTCTTCCTTCTCCTGACGACTTTACAAATGTATGTGTTCTACGTGAAGGTTGCTGATACATAGCAGTATTTCGACTAGCAGCCAAGGTTACAGCTAAAGTTTTTCTGAATTGTGTGATAGATAACTTATTTTCAGAAATCTTGTTATATATTATATGAGAATTTACAACAGCAGTGCCAAATATAATCTCAAAAATAAGTTTTCTGTACCATTTTACCCATTTACGAAGTACGGTATGATATGCCGACATTTGATCGCTAACATCTACTCCTTTTTTAGCCTTATTATAATCTAGGACACACTGGGGTTTTAAAACATTATTGCCGTTATGAGACTTTTTGCCAGTCTCAACAAGATAATCTCCGTGAGATACATTTGTTGTAAGCGTCATTACGGGTCTTTTGTCAACCCACTTAATAATTTTTAAGCAACCATTTTGTTAACCATACGTTTCACCTTTTTTCATTTTTTTGTCAAAACTTTTTGGAACTCCTTTACGATTAGGTCTCAGTATTCCGGATAATACTGATTAAATAATGTTTTAACAAGTGGTAAACTACTATAGAAATTGTCGACATAAAGGAATTGGAAATCTATCCCTCGGCATAATAGATGCATTAACCATTGGGACATGAACCATACCCATAGTAATAATAATTGAAAAAAAAACGTTTAATTTCTTCTGTATCTGTATTTTGCCAAGTACTTGATAGCGATTTTCGTGTAGGAGTCTAGGTTTTTTGTGATTGTCCGTATCGATTGGTTTCTTCTACTATAACTTCCAAAATTTCATTTGTGATTATTTGCCGGATAATTTGTAAAGGTGTAGTCACCTCATTTGTATCAAAGTTTATTTCAGCACTCTCAGGAAAATAATTAAAATTAGGAAGAGTTACTAAAATCGATCCCCATTCTTGCTATCATTCTGCTCTACATGGTTTTCGTCTTCTATTTCTTTCCGACCGTCAATATTTGTTTGATTACCATTATTTTCTTCACATATTGAGGAACTGCTTTCCGATGTGAATGAATCAGATGGTATATAATTCCAATCTTTTATTGAATCGTCATTACTGAATACATCAATATCGCTCTCACTACTACTTGAATCCTCATTTTCTGATATTTTAAACTTTTGTTTGGCAAGTTCAACAAGTTTTTGACTCCTTGACATATCGAAGAAATATCCGTACTCTGTAGGAAACACAACGAAACTGACAGCTTTGCGAGTAGAGGGATAGAAGGAGGAGGCCGACTTGTGCAGACAGGCATCGGACTCTGGGGACCGATGTAGTACAAAAAAAGAAAAAATTTATTTATTACGTTATAAGACTTTAAGGTCCGATAGTTATTTAATGCCATAAATAGAATATTTGAAACAAGAGCTTTTAATAGCTGTTTTCAACATTGTTATTTACAGTTGTTGCTTGAAAAAGGCGCCGTGTTAATTGACTTCTTGCTGTCGGACCCTAAAGATAGCAGCGAACGTGCTAAAATATTTGTACTAAGTCATAGTTAACCCTGTATAATTTAACTCATTTTTTATCATTTAGGTGATATCCATGGAAATCATCTTTAAACAATCAATCTGTATATTAGATTAAACTGAATGTTATAATGAAATATTTTTAATTAACATATATTTTTAATGTAAGCACTAACAAACTCTTAAAGTGCCTTTATTGAGAACAAACCTGACCAGAACACCTGTAGCTATTTTTCAGAAAACAATGCTTGTGCTGCAATTTGAAACATTCAGTATATTTTTTACTTGAAGTATATTTTATGTAGTGACACATATACGGAATTTATAATACTTTTATAGAGGAAATAAATAATATCAAAATTAAGACAAGAACAAAAATTTCTTAAAAAACAAAATAGAAGAACCATCAGTTGGTTTAATGTTTACCAGGCATCTATTCAACGTGGTCTACATCCAAGGGTGGTTAATAATCTACAGGGTATTGCATGACGTACTGGGAGTTCCTGCGGTCATTCTGAGTAAAAAAGTTGTAAATGGGGCCAATTCTTCATGGTTACATGTCAACATGCCTATGCTGTTTTATTATTTTTTTATTTTATCATTTTGTTAATGTTATTCCCAACAATCAAACATAATAAAAGTTTAAAATCTGTGTACATGTAAGTACTTATTTCTAAATTTTAAAGGTCCATAACTCGGTAGCCATGGAAAATTGACCCCGTATATATTATAACTTTTTTTCTCGGAATGACCTCAAAAACTTGTTCCTTAAGGAAGTCATACTACACCCTGTATATCTCTATAATCACTGGCAGAGAGTACATTTTCCCTTTGGTAACACATGTATGTTTCTTTTATATAAACGCATTACACTGAAAAAAAAAATATTATAGGTTATGCACTTTAGCTTGTTTCAGTATCCTGTAATGTGTATCGATCAAATTAATAAATGATTTTAAAAGATATTTGATTTTTAAATATTTTATTTCTTGCTTCTAAAAAATATTTACACACTTCCTGAATACCACTCTCTATGAAAAACTTGATCATTATTTATTTCAAACACAAATCATCAACAATAATAAATGAAACACTGAATACTACCCACCACATTACCAACACGTTGTAAAATGAGAACTGAAATAAATGTAATAAAATGAAATGGGGACATATTTTTCCATTTTTGATTGCCGAAATAATGCTGGCTATTTATGTTTTATGCTCATCTGCTACCAGTAAAACTGACAACTTAGATTTTGTGCAGATTAAAAACTATTTATTTCATTTAAAAAATTTCAAATTAATATTCTGCGAACATGTATCATTATCTGTCATAAATTGAACTTCAGATAAAGATACTATAATTTTTTTTAGAATATATTTACAACTTGCAATAAGTTTGTCCACAAAATTTTGATATTAGTTTGATTTATGCAATTTTTATCTATTGCTAATTTTTTATATCTGGGAAAATCTTTAACATTACATTGTCGGTTCAGGTTTTTGACATTTAAAGATATAAACCAGTGTCAGCTGGTGAAATTTCAGGTATGTCATATGTTAATAACCAGACATGGGACCCAAACTAAACTTTAGTATATATACTGTGGCTATATAGAGAACTTCAGTAGAAGGAGAACGATTTTGCAGTTTGCAAAAAAAAGTTTAAAAAAACGTAGGCCTCACTCAAGATTTCCAAATTGGCTTGTTTAAATTTCAAGAAACATTTTTTTTTCATAAACTAGACATAATTCTATCGATATGTTTCAGATTTTATTTAAAAATTTAAATTTTCGTAAAAGTTACAGCAGTTTGAAAATTCATATTTATTTGTGATACATTATAAAAATTTCAAACTGCTGTAACTTTAACAAAAATTACAATTTTTTAATAAAATCTGAAACATATTGGTAGAATTATGTCTAGTTTATGAAAAAAAATGTTTCTCGAAATATAAACCAGCCAATTTGGAAATCTTGGGTGAGGCCCACGTTTTTATTAACTTTTTTCGCAAACTGCAAAATCGCTCTCCTTCTACTGAAGTTCTCTATATAGCCACAGTATAACGTAGTAACGCGAAGCAGAAGTAAGAAGACCTGAAGATGGTAAATGAGATTTTACCGAAACGTCAAACAAATGGTTCTTTTGCTGACCATGCAGATTCATCGCGGAAAGGAACCCGGAGAAATTTTACAACCACATATAACACCCGTGGAAGCCTACGAACTAACATATATATATATATATATATATATATATATATATATATATATATATATATATATATATATATATATATATATATATATATATATATATACTAAAGTTTGGTTTGGGTCCCATGGCTGGTTATTAAGATATGACATACTTGAAATTTCACCAGCCGCCACTGATATAAACCATCTCCAAAATTGCTTTGCGGATTTTAATATGGAACTGTGTATGTTAGTATTTGGTAACATAAATATCAAGCCATAAATGTCAGAAATTGACAATTGATATTGAAACTATACTAGTTTACCTTTTAATATTACCTACTTATCTAATTTGGTTTATAAAAAATGTATGTCTTTTTTATCCACTATTTTAAAACTTTAAAATATGTGACACTAATACCATTCCTTTACTCCACACAGTGCTTTTATCTAAATATTTTACATTTATAATAAAACTGTGTACATACATATTAATAACGGACTGCTCCTACACTTTTACCGTGAAAAGTAAAATACCTCATTAAGTTGTAACAATTTATAAATTTGAAAATGATCCGTAAACATAAACAAACACCTCAATACATACTTGAAATTGGTCATTTAAGAAATATCAAATTGCTAATAGAAACAGTTGACAACTACGTCACAAGTGCTGTACTGTGCTGCCATGTATGGTGAGTCGGTGCAACAGGGCAACGGAACAGACCAGATAAAACACGGGTGCTGCGATTTCAGACGATGAACAAAGGAAGAAAGTTTCTTGAAATATCAAAAAAAAACTAAACTGGCGGCGTGGCAACAGCTTCAAAATATATTCTAATTGAAGAATGCATAAAAATAAGATATATTAAATAACATACTTCCCAAAATGGTTTCCAAAAGTACTACGGCCTTTTTAGAGGTATAAAATAAAACCTTTCAATGAACAATTTTTTAACGATGTTTTAGTATGTACAGGGTAATTCTTCCTGGACATAGAACAATGATGCAAATATTGGTAAAAACATACATAACCTCTATACAAAGTTGCACATCCAAAAATTAGTTTAATATTTCTAAAAACTTGGAATATTTTTTAAAAAGGTATATCATAATACTATATTTAATGGATAATAATTAGAGATAAATTGGAACTCTGGAAGGGATAAAATGGGATGTCTTACCCCAAAATTTATGTAAATGTATTTTGCCGAAAATAAAACAATTTATCGTGCTTTAATAGTGGGTCACAGATTAAGAAAAAAGTTCAAATAAACATATGTTTACAAATGCTTTATTTTTGCAATACTGAAAATTAATATTTCAAACTGCCTAGACAAATGTAGGTTTGTGGTTCATCTTCAGCTGCTTCTAAAATAAGTTCCATGGTGATTGGGTTGAAATCTTGCACGATTATTTTTCACAGAAAATGAGCCTGAAATGAACCAATGATACCTAGGATCAGTAGATTGTATTTCTTTTTTAACGAAAAAGTTTTCAGTAGAAGTGTGAGAGTAGAGATAGTTTCTGAATGAAATCTACTATTTGATACATAGTGATTTTCCGGGTTGTTATGCTGTGACCTCGGTATCTGGTCACTGCCAGAAACAGAGTTAAAATGCACATCCCTAGCATTAGCTGGGATTCTTTTACCTGCCCTGGTTGTTCTCGGGCTAGACTCTGTGGGGACAGGGCTTCATTTTTGCGGAGTCACCACTGAAGCTGCCGACAGTGAAGAGCGGCGAAACGTTTGGAAGCATGGGATGCAACCAGATACAGCGGCGGCTACGGAACACCTACAATAGGAACGGAAATTCATATATTGGCGGGCCCAGAGACACCGATAGCGGGTCTGTTCCAACAGAGTCTAGCCCGAGAGCAACCAGGGCAGATAAAAAAATCCCAGCTAATGCTAGGGATGTGCGTTTTAACTCTGTTTCTGGCAGCGATCAGTTACCGAGGTCATGGCATAACAACCCGGAAAATCACTATGTATACTCGCGTCAAGAATTCAGACGACTTACGTCATACGAACAAATGAATAATTCATTATATTTTTATCAAAATATTTAAGAAATTGCAACTGAGAGTAATAAAACTATATACTACACTAAATGTTTGCATTATATATTGCACTAAATTGCAAAAAATTGTTGTTTTTAACGCAACCAGATATCGAAAATTACGGTGACAATAAAGACAATTGCCTAATGTCAACCATGACGTAAGACGTTTGAATTCTTGACGCGAGTATAGCAAATGATGGCCTAAAAACCACGAAATCTAGTATTACATAAAGTTATTAATTTAAGAATCAGCAAGTTCTCAAAATAAATTTACATAAATTTAGGCTTAAGCCTCACCCCTTCCAGAGTTACAGTTTATTTCTAATTAAATTTATTTCAGTTAAAAATGGTACATTATTCCATTTTCAAAATATTCATGGTTGGCTGTACAGGTGACGTGAAGTAATACAAAATTTTGTATCTTTTTACTATCAAGTATACCAGTGCAGCTTGACGGTACCTACAAGCAAAACTGAGTGCCATAGACCTGCCCAGACCCCGCATTCAGTTTCTTGTTTCGATAAATGTCATATTGAATGACGCGATTTCGTAATTTTTATTTTAAATGTAAATAAGAGTTACTAGACTGTCAAAATCAATGAAATAGGTACGCGGTGAGCTTAATGTGGAAAAGAAGTTCCAACTTGCGCCATTTTCAAGAATATATATTCAAGAAGTGTAGTCATTCATATTAGAAATTATTATTTTTTTTTTTTTTCATTCAGGAGATTTATCTGCTGTTAAGGAAGATTAAAAAATTCTAAGACAGCTACAATTTTATTGAAAAACGGTTAACATTAAAATTTATTTTCTTCAAAAGGAGCAACTTTTTTTTCTATTTAAAATCACCACATTACTTTAAATATAAAACACTATGATTCAAATGCATTTGAATCAATAAAATATTATGCTTTTCACATCATTTAAAATTTCTCAGTCATTTTATTTGTCATTCATTAAATATTAGAATGAGCACGTGTTCTAACAAGTATAAACATTTAATATATTAGTAAATACCCTCAAACATTAATCTCTGTAAGTTTCTTAAGACATAACATAAATTTGATTGGTAGAAGAATAAATATACTAAATTACCATAATTTTTCTTTAGACATTATTTCTTACACAATATTTAACAACAGTTGAAACAAAGAGTTTTATATTCCATTTGTTTTCTGTTGTTAACTTGGTTAGTGAAATACAACTTAAATATGACAGTGTTTCATTACTCAAACATTAAATATAGTGAGGATAAAATAGTATTGTTCTATCTAATACCAGCTATTTTACTCCATAAATAAATATATACTAATAGAGGATAGTAATATGTGCTACATTGGGTCTGATCTGAATTTGAATACAAAAATCTAGTTGGGATTACAGCCGCACAATACTTAGATATTTTATTTTTATTTGCATTGACAGATCAAATTGATATCAGTCCTGTTATATCCATGGGACGTTTTCAATGCCATAAAAGGATGTAATATTTGACACTGATTTTTTTTAGAAGAACTTGGTGTTTCGAGAGATACAGGTGATAGTGGGACAAACCTAGCTGACATTTTATCAAATGCTCTTCCTCAGTCTACAGATATTAAAATCAAAGAAAAAAGCAGTGATAGTTCTGTAAGTAGATAAATTTTTATTTAAAAAATTGTTGTATTATCTACTGAATATACAGGGTGTTCCAGAATGATGGTCAAATATTTTACCAGTGTATTCCACAAGCCATTTCAGGGGGGGATCTTCATATGAAATTTTTCAATTTGGGTCCTCCCTGTTGAGATATTCGAGTCTCAAAATGGCGGAAAAAAATAGTTTTTTTATTTTTCCTTAAAAACGGTTACACTTAGAAATTTCAATTTTGGTACACATTATCAACTAGTCGAAAGCTATTTTGTGGTGGTGTATATTCCTTTGCTCATGTTTCTGGAGGGCGGTGATAAGCAACCCCTAGATTTATTTCTATCAGAACTTTTTCCTGCAATGGCCGATTTTGACAAAACTTTTTTTTTAAATACTATATCTAATTTTACTACTTTTTTTCCTCTTGCCTCATTTTTTCATACAACCATCAGTTTGCACGGAAAAAAATAAAAATAGTTTTTCTTACTCTAAACATCTTTTTGTCACCAGTTACTGATAAGCGCAGTAGGCGGTTGCTATGTTGATGTTTCTCTGTTCTCTTGTCAAACAAATCACCATTAGGTCTATAATTGACAGTTTTTGCAAATTTCGTCAAGTTAGTTTATGTGAAAAATTATTATTATTACTTTATTTAATATGAATAACAATTACACTAATGAAGAATATGCTGACATGCATCTGATTTATGGCGAATATCGCAGAAATGCCCTTCAAGCAAGAAGAGTATATGCGGAAAGATTTCACAATCATCGCATTCCTAGTAATCGAACGTTTGTTCGTATCCATTTAAAATTACAGACCACAGTATCGTTTAAAGGTCAGCAACGAAATGCAGGAAGGGGAATTGCAATCGGTATTTAGCAGGAACAGGGAGTTTTGAATTTCTTTGAAGAGGATCCTAAGAGAAGTATCAGAGAAGTATCTAGGTATTTCAATATGCCTATAACGAATATCTGGAGAATACTGTCGACAAACGGACTGCATCCTTACTATTTTAGAAAGGTTCAAGAATTGTTACCCATCATGATCTTCGCGTCAGATTTTGTGCAAAAATATTTCACAGGCGTATTAGAAATCCTCTGTTTACAGAATGAATGGTATTCACTGATGAAGCTCTATTTACACGACAAGGTATTCTTAATTATCACAACATGCACGAATGGTCCGATGAAAATCCCAATTCTGTCATGACTGGAAAATACCAACATACATTTTCCCTAAATGTTTGGACTGGCATCCTAGGAGGAGCTGAATATTTGCACTTTAGAAAATAATCTTTTCGAATTGTTGGATGATGTGCCTCTCCAGCATAGACAAGAAATGTGGTATATGCACGATGGAGCTCCTGCCCATTTTATTTTGGCTATTCGGCGATGGCTTCATGACAATTTCCCAGGTCGCTGGATCGGGAGAGGTCAGGATGCACCCATATATTGGCCTCTAAGGTCTCCCGTCTTAAATGCTCTCGACTTCTATTTATGGGGCCATTTGAAAAACATGGTTTATGCAACAGAAGTTAATACGATAGAAGAACTGCAAGAAAGAATTTTTAATTTTTGCAATGAAGTAAGAGCCTCTGTGCACACTTTATGATCTGTAAATTTTAATTTTGTTAAAAGACTACAACTATGTCAACAATGTGCCGGCGGCCATTTTGAACACTTGTTGTAAATTATTATTATTAACTGCAGGATTAGAAAAAAAAAATTTATTTGTTAATAAATTTAATAATTCATTAAAACATTTATTTCTTAATTTCTGCTCTTTATCTCTAGTTTGTGGCACGAATAGAAGTATTATCATAAATGGTGGCGTCGGTTTGTGAAACTGTTTTTATTTTTTCATAATCCATTTCAAAACAGATTCATTACGTATTATACGTAATAAAGAAGGAAGAAATACTTTTTTTACCCTAAGTGGTATTCGTTGGTCCACTATACCGTATACAAAAAATAATAAAAGAAAATAATAGTTAATAAGTGTCAGACGTACACTAAACAAAGGTATTGCTGTAACTGTTTCCAATCCTGCTGTATGCATATTCCGTCAATTTATTCGCTATTATTTGTATGGAAGAATCAGTTGTTTACAAATATTTGCAAAAACTGTCAATTTAAGACCTAATGGCGATTTGTTTGACAAGACAACAGAGAAGCATCAACATAGCAACCGCCTACTCCGCTTATCAGTACCTGGTGACGAAAAGATGTTTAAAGGAAAACTATTTTTATTTTTTTCCTCGCAAACTGTTGGTTGTATGAAAAAATGACAAGAGGGAAAAAAGTAGTAAAATTAGATGTAGTATTTAAAAAAAAAGTTTTGTCGAAATCGGCTATTGCAGGAAAAAGTTCTGAAAGAAATAAATCTAGGGGTTGCTTATTCCCGCCCTCCAGAAACATGAGCAAAGGAATATACACCACCACAAAATAGCTTTTGACTAGCTGATAATGTGTACCAAAATTGAAATTTCTAGGTTTAACCGTTTTTAAGAAAAAAATAAAAAACTATTTTTTTCCGCCATTTTGAGACTCGAATATCTCAACAGGGAGGACCCAGTGTATTCCACCCTGATGGCTTGTGAAATACACTGGTAAAATATTTGACCATCATTCTGGAACACCCTGTATAAATAAATTTCATTAATTTTAAAAAGACGATACCTACAGTTAGTTTAAAGCAGTTGCAAGAAAAAGATATGGTCCTTTAAAATATACAAGAATTATCTAAGATTTGAATTGTCCTGTGACACAAATTTGTACATTTTTAGGGGAGCTTAGAATTGCAGGGTATAATTATAAAATAATTGACCATACAGTGGTTAAGAGGTTTGAGGTATAAGGTGTTAAAGTGTGTTGTGGCATTTTTTATTTAATTCGATATTTCTGCCATACTAAAAAGGCAAATGAAATTTTAAGTAAATAATTTCTTGCTTGAATTGGTCAGTGAAGGGGTTGATTTCAGTTGAGCAAAACTAATTTTCAACATTAACCCACGAACTGTTTTTGATGCAAGAGGTTATTTGTTTGTAATTCTTTTTCTGTTTTCAGTATGACTTTTAGGCCCAGAGCTGTTTATTCTCCTCCACTCCATTCTGTTCTTCGCTTTTCCTTTCCAATCTGTTGTATTTTTCTCCCTTAGATCTATTGCCACTGCCTTTCTCCATCTCTTCCTCGGTCTCCATTTTTTTTCTTGTAGTTAGGTTTACTCCCTTTGTCTATTTTTGGTACATTCCATATATTTCCTCATTATTTCTCCTTACATAGCCTTCCTCCGTCTTCTTACCCACTAGAATTCTTCTTAAGACCTTCCTTTCCCACCTTAAAAGGTTTTATCTTGATTTCTTATTGAGAACCCTGGTTTCACTACCACACAGTGCTGTCGGTCTCAAAATTGTTTTATACATTCTAAATTTTACTCCTCTGGACAAATTTCTTGATTTCATTAAGTGGTTGACTGCTGCCAAAACTTCTGTTTGCTTTTATTATTCTCCTATTTATTTCTTGCTCCTCATCACAGTTAGCTGTTATCAGTGCCCCACACATACACATATTTTTGAACTTCTTCAAATTCCATCTCTCCATGCTGTGTTCTCAATTTGAAATTAGTATTTTTTTTTTGTTTTCTTATTTTTAAAAGCTTGCTTTGATTGCATGTTTTATAGGAAACATTTTCTTTCATAGAATTACTTATAATAAGTATGTCAAGCAAGACTAGTTAGTGCACAGGTAAATCTCGCGACAAGCTTTTATCATTTAATAAACTGTGTAATACATGTACTAAATTGATTGGTTTGATTTAATTTAAAGTTTATTTTCTTCTATTTAGGGCACTTAAATAAAAGCTTGTTTTTAAAAAGTTTTTTTTACCATTAATTTATTTTTTATTTTTTAGTTATGATTGGGAATGTTTCTAAGTCTGTGCATTTCATTTAATGTGTCGTTGTTACATGGTCGTTTGCCTGTTAATTTAGTACAGTCTAATTCTTCAATAATTAGACCTTCTAACGATTTGACAATATTTAAGGCCACGTATGCTTGACCTGCAGCGAAGAGCTTTAAGCCTAAGTAGACAACAGCATGGTCGACAGTACTGCCCTGCATTTTATGTACTGCGCAAGCCCAGCATAATATGATTGGCAACATTCTTTCAAGTGAACCTCACGCTGCTCGTAACTGTTGTTTGCGTTGTCTATCCTTGTCAAGCCGTAATTGTGGTTGAGTTTGTGTCTCGGTATTCACCTGATCACGCCTTTTACAAAGTCATTGGCGTTTCATGTCATCGCTTTCTATGGCAAGTTTTTCTTGCCGTTTGTGTTGTTATTTCTGTTTTTCCCATCTTGTTCCCACGAGTACCGAAGAAATATTTGTCGACCCTCCCAGAGCTTTGTTTAGAAGGGTAAGAGCTAATATACAACAGGGTTTGCCCCGGTGCTTTGAGGTGGTACGTTCACGACATTATCTTACACCCTGATGCCCTGATGAACCACAGTTCCGGGTTTGATTTTCTGTAAAAATTGCATTTTGGAACATTTTATTATTTTTCGTATTTTTCTCAGTCTTATTTGTGTTCCTCTGTGCCCCTTTCATTTGATACCCATATCGTAGTAATGCATAATATAACTTGTCCACTATCTTGGAAGTCCCGCCATATTGGATTTATAGTATACATCTGGGATGGTCCCCCATATTTTGGATTTAATGTGACGTATTAGTTTTTGTGTTCTCTTCAGCAAGCCCTTTCATTTGATACTCATACTGTGGTAGTGCAGAAAAAATAACTAGTCTGCCATATTGGAATTAGAATGACGTCACATAGCTAAGCATGCATTGTCATCCAAAATAAGCGTGTATACCAAATTGTGTGTTCCGATTTGTGCAGAATTGCAATTCGAGGCAACTTTTATTCCTATTAATTTTAACCCCAATTATTCATGTGGTTACAAATAGTGGTGGTTTACTCTGATATATTTTACTTTCTATTAGAGACTTATCAAATTTGATGTCATGTAATAATTGTAAAAAGCATTCTATCGGAATTGGTAAAAATAAACAATTTTCATAAAGTGTCTAATATCTGAAAAGATGTCAATCTAACAACAATATAATTGCTCTCGTGAAATCGACCATGTCCTCTGGATGTTAAATTTAACATCAGTTATACAACTCATCTCAAAATCAGTACTGGGGTTGAATATACAACTAATGAATTACTTCCGTACCCATAAGTGGCCAAATTGCATCTCTAAAAAGTGAACAAAGCAGTGATAATTCAAATTGTATGATTCACGAGACATTGATTCTTATTTTCCCTCAAATTTTATGTGCAACGGTTGTGTTCAGCACACAATAACAGTTACTCAGCAATTAGTTATCAATTTTGTATTTTATTTTTGTTATACTGAACAAAATTTTTGGGCATTATATTTTTTGATCGTTATAAATTAATAAACTTTAACTTATGATGTTATTGATACCTTAACTCTACTTTTTTATTTTTATTTTTTATACAAAAATGCAAATGCAAAATTATTTAGTTCATAGGTGTTTAATGACTACTAATCATAAAAATACCAAGCTATGTAAAATGGCTTATGACAAATGGGCGATCATTTATACCTAATTATACTGTTCACAAATGTAACCAATAAATTAAAAAAAAGACAAATTTTAAAAAGTGAGTAAAGGACACCTTTTGTTTATTTATTTCTGGCACTGCACATACCTAAATATAAATTACAGTAAATAAATACATAGGTATAAGAGATAAAATATTTCACAAGTTATTTAGGTAATGTTAATAAGATTAACAATATATATATTTTTTACTTTTATTAAATATTTTCCTTTCTATTACAAATGTAATTAATATGTTTTTAAAAGTGATGAATATCGTTTGTCATTTTTTAGAATGGTTGTAGTGAAGTTAGTGAATCTTCGTCAACATCATCAGAAATAGGTAATTCAATAACAAATTTAAGTAGTATCTTAATAAATGCAACCTCTGGATCTTCAGCAGGGACAAGTAAAGCACCAGGATCTCAATTAACACATAAACCAATTCCTTTCCAAAGACACCCCACAATAGGTTTAGAATTAACTAATAAATTATTGGCAATTGAAAAAGACCCTACCTTAGGTAAAATGTATATTCAATAAATAGTTGACACCATTAATTGCTTTGGTAAATTTCAGATGCTATAGAAAGAGAACAAAGAAAACAGACTTTATGTTTTGCTTATAACAGTTTAGGTGGCTCTTTTTTTAGTGGAAGTGATACTGTAGAAAGTGTAGTTGGTAAGTGCATTTATTTTATTTATTCATTGAGAAATGACAGATCGGTGTTGTACGAATAATTCATACTTTCCATGACATGTGGAAGTGACATCTATTTATTAACAAACGTTTAAAACATACTGTTTTTATATAATTTTATTCACGTATTTGTGAAAAATCAGTACTATTTACAAACATTTTTTAAATAAACTTGTCAGGTTCACAAAACAGCATGTCCCTTCATTTTCCTACCCATTTATGATTTAGTTTTCAATTTAATTTCCATGACTTTTTGACTTGTTTTTTGGTTCCCTTGTTTTCAATTATTAGTGCTACCTGTGGTCGTTCATCAAAAATATAATTATTGAAGAATTGGGTACTATTTTATACATTGTGTGTATACTTGGTTAGTGAAATACATAAATAGTATTGCAGTTTAGCATATAATACCTGAAGTATATATAAATAACCCTGCAAAAATGATACCGTAGATTAGATGAATACACTTAACATTTCTATGCTTTGAATTCTGAAATACATGTAAATCATTTTACCTTCTAGTAGAGAAAGTTTTAAATGTTATTTTTATCTCTAGCACTCTAGTTTGTTACATTAAATAGATTTCTCATGTCTAGATTCTATATTAAAAACCTTTTAACAAGATTTTAACATACTTCCTCCTGACATGTCGATTTTGATGTTGTTCATTAAATAGCTGAGCTATTCTATTCGCACATTTATTATTTATAAAGTAAAGCGAAATGATATCTACCCTTTCCGCAATGGAATAAACCATAGTGTTTAATTTTCAAAAACACAATTAAATAAACTACCAACCAACGCTTCCAAATAATACTAGAAAATAAATTTGGAATCCACTAATTTTACGTTCGCTGTGTGTGTATTCATTTCTGTTTTTTACAATTGTGTTTTTTTTGCAAAAGTGATAACAAATTGCCAAAAACAAACGTAACGCTAGAAATACTAAATTTATACCTTTGGCGTACTTAACTCGAATGAGTGCGATTTTTACCGTTACTAATTGTTTGTACATAAGTTTCAACTTTAAAATCAAAATTCTTATTAAGTATTGGGCGGAATTATAAAATTTAAAGTCTGTTGTAAAGAGAATTGTGAGAACTTTCAAAATAAATATTATTCAACTGCCAATGCCATTTAAATATTTTGGGGTGATGGTTACCCTTGCTTGGGGATGAAAGTGGCGGAATCAGAAATACCAGTAAAGAATGTTCCTCTTTAATCTAAAATCGACGCGTTTTTCTGCAATCTTGATGCAGTTTCTGAAAATGGCTGTTTCGTTTTCATTTGACCGCCCTATATAGGTAATAACTTTTAAAAAGCATTATTCGTAAGACACTCATGATTTTGCTATTCTAACACCACATTTTAACAATTAGTTTCACATAACAAAATCCATATTTCGCAAGATTTCTGTACCTATAAATTTGTTGATTAGTGAATTTTATTCAAAACAGTAACTCAACTTTTTTTTTTTTAAATAACCAACATATAAAAAGGTTTTGTAGGTGTTAATATAAGTAATTTTGTACCGAATATGATTTATAATTGTCAATACATTTAAAAATATATACAAACAACTTTAAAGAAAAATGTTTCATTACTGAAGAATAATGGTGTTAGAATAATAAATATGCATTAAAAATTCACTTTCTGAATAACAACCATAATTTTTTTTCTGGTTGTCGTGTACCCGATCTTCATTTTTCAAGCCATACCGTTGAGAAGAGATCTGGGTTAAGACTAAAATCAAGTTGATCAAATTAGTACAAAGTTGCGAAATTTCATGAAGAATAACAAGTCATGGTAAAGCTTTTGTGGAATTATCACTAATTATTCTGAAAGTGAAAAGTGGTGTAACGGTTCACAGCATTGGAACAAATTACAGGAGCTACTATTAAACATCTCAGAAGACCATTATTGTCTGTGGAGGGTTTTGGACTGTAGTAGTCTTAGAACTAACAATGGGATCAAAATCAATATATGAGCCTTTTTATTTCTTGAATCAAACATCAGTCGACATAGATCTTTTGTTTTTCTTATGAGTGCCATATTAAATTTTTGTTGTTTTAATTTGGCACGTTTTTCTGAATATGGTGATGTGTCATATGATAAGGATTACTTTTTTGTTTTGAAAATCCAGTTTTACAAAGAGTGAGTTTCAAATAGAACATTCAATTATTAAGATACTCGTCCACCTAAAAGAAATTAAGAACATAGTACATATTTTCTTTTGGGTTGCTTCGATCCAGTTAATGGACACAGGATCACATTGAGGCTGAGGAATGTGACAGTTTAGTCAAAGTTTAGAGAACTGAAAAAACAATTTGTTAATTTGAAGAATATTTTTTGCAAATTTCACAACTTGCTTTAACGTAACCAATGACACATTTATTATGTTAATCGAAATTTGCATGGTAAAGAAATAAAAAAAACTTAACATAACTAAATTTGAATGAATTTGAACTTTGTTTTGAACGAAATTTTTAATTAAGAAAATCATAAGATCTATTTTTTGATTATGTTCATATGAATATTTCTATACTAGAGAAAAAATGCTTAAGTTAAATAAATTAATGAAACAAACTCTGCTACATGAATATGATTTAAAAGAAAGTGTAACTTATGAACAAAAATGTTGCAACAAGTAACATTATATAAAATTGTTAAAATGTCATAATATCCAAGTTGTTTCTTAAGAAACTCTGTGGCCAAAAATAAGGTTTTTTTTTGTTATATAAATATGGAGTCTTAGGACAGCTATTGTTCAGCGACAGCATGTCAAAAATTAAAAAAATGCATTTTTTAATTTCTGATGAAGATCTGAAGCATGTATTTTGACTGAAGGTGGCCATTTCCAACATTTATTGTAATAAATCATACTAAAATAATTCCATTGTTAATAATTATTTTGTTATTATTTTATGTAATGCAATGAATATCGTAAAAATGCACTTAATCAAATAAATCAATTTTGTTGCTAGATAAGACATTGTCCCATATGATGACTTATTTTATTTGTAATGTTATACAGGGTGATATATATATCTACACCTCTGCCATTGGTAAGTTTCTAAAGCTGATAATTTTTGTTTCATACCTACTGTCATACTAACTATGCACACCAAATTTGATTAAATTATCTCGAGCGGTTTATAAATTAAAAAGTTTTTTTTCTTTCTTAATTTTTGACATGCTGTAGCTAGACAATGGCTGTCCTAACATCCCACATTTATGTAATAAAAAACCTTTATATTTGGCCACAGAATATGCCCCTGGATTTTTTATCTCTACTTGAAACACTATATACAGAGTGTCTGGAATATGAGTACCGTAATTTTAAGGGCTTATATATCTGACTAAAAGCTATAAAAAAACTTATGAAAAAAATGTCTAAAACGAATAGTTTGTTTACAAATACATTTAAAAAATAAAAATACAACTGCAATAACATGCAAAACTGTGTTACGAAATTACAAACTAAGGTACAATTAAGGTTAAGTAGAAACGCCTATAACGTAATTTGTTCATAATTTGATATTTGGTTCAGTATTAATGAAGTAAACAATTGAAGTTTCTGAGAAACTCGTTAAAACTGTAACGTTTGACAACATTGCAGTGTCAGGTTCCTGGTGATAACCTAAAAGTAATATTAGTGATAATGGTGTGTACAGCTAGTGCGATTCATTTTTGTCTAGTTTGTCTTTGATGCTTGTGAGTGTACATAAACAAAACTGGAACAATTTATAATTTTTTTAATTTACACCGAATCTAGGCGAAACTCTCTGGCTACAAGATGTTTGTATGGTAAACGCTTCTTGCAAGAAACAAAGTCATTTTAAACACTTGTAACTATTATATATTTTTAGGTATTAACAATATTGTATGAAACTAACTACTCTGGGGACTAAAGCCCCAACCATATTCTTTATTATTAGCTTTTGTAACATTTTTTACTGTATTAGAAAGGTATTTTAATCTAATATATATCAAATCTCCTACAATTCCTATCAATGAAGTCATATGTATGCTCTCTGATACCAAACATTTAGGTCGTTATCATGTACAAATTCATTGACAGGTTAATCACTTTTGACATTGTCGATATTTATTGATATAATAATTTTTATAGTTAGATATTTGACTCAACTTAAAGGAGGCCACCTGAAGAAGCAATCCTAAAAATGCAGAAATAGGTCAGATCTCATCTATTGTGGGTCAATTTTCGAGTTCCCACATTTTCAAAAGTGAACTTAGATATTTATAGAATATTTTCATTAAACCAGGTTAGTTAATTTAGCTAGATTAATTTTTTTAGATAATTATTGAATAGAGCTTTGTCTGTGGAATTGTTCATTAGCATACCTAGATGTTTGGTATCAGAGAACATACATATGATATATATTAGCTTAAAATATCTTTCTAATACAGTAAAAACTTATTATGTGTTCTGCTAAGAAAACCATTCACAGTAAGTACCTATGATTAGGTGTACCTATTTGTAATTAGTATGTGAGCAACGTTGTCACATATTCAAGACCTGTTTGCTGTCATAATTCTGTTACCGTTGGTCAGAGAAAAAAAATTGTTAAATCAAATATGTTTTGTTTAGTACAGCTTATAATATGGCAAAATTAAGGCACTCATGTTCCGGACACCCTGTATGACATTGCAATTTTTTATTCAAAGTTTAATAAAGAAGGTACAAGGTGTTTCAATATTTAAAAAAATAATGTTTTCATAACTTAAAAATAGAAAAACATTATTTGACAACATTTCAGCAGTGATATTTTTCTAATATGGACTATTTACCTATTCACTAATTAATTTAAAATTATACTCCAGCGATATAGTTACTGGGTGGGCAGTGTATATTTAAAAAAAAAAGTGCCCACCACTGACTTTTTTACAATTTTAATATATTTCTAGAATTTCTGATCATTTTTTGACAAAAAAAGTAGTCCAGTAAAGTGTTCCTAACACTGACAGGCCTTGAGATAATTAGTTATTAAACATGATTAACTATATTATCAATGTTAAACAATAAACACACTAGTTACAACAATAAAACTACAAATCAAGTAAGTACCACTTTTAACTATTTATTGTCATAAACAATTACAGTTCCTTAGCAACAACATTGTACCACGTAAGTTGTCAAAACAAAAAATTGGAACACCCTATAACTCCTTTAATAAACTTTGAATAAAAAATTATATATCAAACAATTATTTTCATTGATAGAATGTGTTCGTGAAGTTTGGCCAGACTTATCTAACACCCTGTATATACAAAAAAAAAAAATACTATTTATTTTATGGAATTAAAAAAATTGAACTACAAAACATTTTTGGTAGGTATATTAAAAAGTTTTATTTTTAATGGTTATTAGTTCCATATGTACGATATTAATGTCAATATATTTTTCTAAACTTATCACGGTGGACAACCTCTAGATCTAGATACAAATCAAATGTTTTTCTTATAGGTACATTATGAGTGAATGAACATTCTCATTTATTTGCAGGAAATGCGTTAGATGAATTAAATTTAGAAGATTCATTAACTCTATCGGGAGCTTTAGATAGGGATATAGATGCGGATTCTCCAACAGTTTCAAATTCAATATCCGTAGGATTGGCATCCTCAGCTGGATTACTGGGAAGTTCGGCTCCAGTTAACATTCCGAGTTCTACAAGATCAGGCCTAAGTGGTTTTAGCCCTACTAGTAACAGTCCGTTACAACCATTTCTTTCAGCAACTAGGTTTTCACAGTCGGACCATATTGATTTTTTAAATTCACAAATGCAGTTGAGTAGTAGTGCCTCAAAGGTCAACAACTATCCAAGTTTTTTTGATTTCCAATCTCAGAGTATATCTCCTAGTTCAAGGAATCACAATAACTTTAGTATGTCGCCAAGCATAAATAGTAATTTGGAAGTTGTAAGGTACGTAACATTTTTCTAGAGCTTAGTTATATAATAATTTTTTTCTATGCCTAAAATTAATTGTTTTATGTCTACTAACAATCAGGTAAATATTGGGTGCCAGTTGCAGAACACTTATTTTCCACAACTGTCAAAATAATACATTTGGCAAATGATACATAAAATATTATTATAATTATTCTACTTGAGTTGTGAAATTGGTCAATTTGGTAATAAGTAATACATTTCAGATTAGTTATTCACAAGAAATGAATATATATTAATATTAAGTATAACATATAATTGTTTAGTTATGTTTTTAAATTGGAATAGTTTAAAATTTAATTAGAATGTTTCATTTTACCTTTACTATATAAGAATAAAAGCATATTGAGGGTTACAGTGGCATCACCACCGTGCAGCAAAATGCAGCAGGGTCAGGTCTGTCGCCTGGTTGCTAGAGGGTGCTTCCATCTAGCTATTCTAAAAAATAATATGCACTATACTCTCTAAGAATAAATCTGTGATGTGGGTTAGAGGTTATAACTCTTAATCACTTAATTGAATTATGTAGGTACAATGGCAGAAACCGAAAAGTGAACGACTCTTTGGACAGATTTGCCTATTTTTGAGTAGAGTGCATTGGTGTTTCAAATAATGCACGTTATATTAAGAAAAATGTAATTCTAAATTTACAAGAAAAGCTTATAGAGAAAACTGCAACTGGCAGGTTCAGTAGTGAGAAAAGATGTATCAATATTTTTGACAATTTGGTTTACAAATACTGTCAAAAGTGACAAATTTTGTTGCTAATGATTTAAAACCAATATTAAACCACACAAAAAAAAAAACGTTCATTTTTCGGTTTCCGCCACTGTACATATAGTACTGTCTATCTAGTACTGTGTCAAGTAATTGGTTGATACTGTAAAAGTAGTCAAGTAACATTAAACTTCTCAATGGACATATAATGTACTTGTTATATCTAAATTGAAATTGTACTGAATATCACACTTCTGTATCTTTAAGCCTAAATCAATGTGATATTTATTAGTTTAATTATGAATCTCAGCTTGGCTTTCAGGAGGAAAAATTTTCATCTATTTAAACCTACCGTACAACACACCTATTAAAAATAGTTATGACTTCTACAATATTAAAATCAATTAGGTGTATATAAAATAGGACACGTGCATTCGGTGTCTACACTAGTTATACAGGGATTCTCAAACTCGATAGTAAGGACCTACTGTAAGGATATAAAAAATTTAAATAAAATTTGGGGCACGTGGTGTTAAATGGGATGAGGTAACCTCCATTTTCAATTGAAAGTATTATCTTTGGGATTTGACAGACGTCATCAATTTTATTTTTTCCAGAAACATATCCAAAGCCGCACTTTTTATATGGAAAAGTGGTTTCAGTCGGGAGGTCTAATTTTTGGTGGAAAAGGTAGTTCTCAACATCCTGAACAAAAAAGCTAATGAGCACAAAAAAATCTACCGTTAGGATTTTGCGCTACGGCGCATACAAGGTCGGCACCTGGGTTTTCAGGAGTCGGGTTATTTTTATCAAAAATCAGTGACCGATTATGGAGATGTGCATGCGTGGAGGTGTGTTGGAGGGAAAAAGTATTATATATATATATCCCTTTTCTGTGTTCAAAACGAGATTAAACGTCAAGTCTCCACCTACAGTACTATTAGATCGCATCCGCGATAACAGAGCAAATGCCAATAATCACGTTGAAATCGAAGTAGTTAAGATGGAATAGTTTGTGGAACATCAGTGGAATATAGAGCTATTGGCGAAGAACAACTATAAAAAAGCTAATGCGCCTCATTCGGAACCTCATTAGGTGGTGTGGAAGACCGGAATCCTTATTTTTTAAGCATTTTTAAATAGTAAACTTGTATCATCTGCAAATAAAGAAAACTGAACCATTTTGAAATTATCGACAAGATCATTTATATAAATCAAAAACAGCACAGGGACCAAAATTGAACCCTGTGGTACTCCACACTTAACATTTTTCAGTTCTGTTTTAATAAAGACTATTTCATTATTGATTACTTCTTTTAACTCAATATACATTTTTCTATCACAAAGATGTGACTGAAACCCCCCGAAAACCATAATAATTTAATTTCTGTAGCAAGATCTTATGATCAACACAATCGAATGCTTTCGTTAAGTCACAAAAAACACAGAGTGGATGACAAGTTGCTTCAAGACAGTCATTTATATTATTAATTAAAGAATAAATTGCATCCCCCTGTGCTGTGATTCTCACTAAATCCAAATTGAGCCTTTGTTAATATATTTTTTGACGTTATATATTTCACCATTTGTTCCTTTACAACTAGGTCGATAATCTTTGATAGTGAAGAGAGTATCGAAATAGGCCTGTAATTTGAAATTGATGTTTTTTTCCCTTTTTTATATACAGGTAAAATTTTTGCTATTTTCAGACTTTCCGGAAAAGTTCCTGTGATGAAAGAGATATTATAAATGAATGCAAGTGGTTTTTTGAGAATGTCAATATTTTGTTTAATAATAGTAATGGGTATATCATCGTACTCCGCTTTTTTTTTATTTTTTAGTTTGTTAGTTACTCTTGCGATATCATGCTCAATTACTGGGAAAAAGCTAAATGAATTTGTTACAGAAAAATTACAATTTTTTAAATAATCCTCGTAGCTTTTATTTGCATTTAGGTTATTCGTGAGAATCATTGCTTCATTAACAAAATATTCTTGAAAACTACGAGCCACTGTATTAGGATTTTCGATTATACTATTATCATTGGTTTTTAAGACAATTTTTTCTATAATATTCTGCTTTTTGTTAATGTTTTCATTTATATATCACCATCTGGTTTTTATTTTATTTTCAGATTGTTTGATCCTGTTACAGAAGTAATATTGTTTGGATGCATTTATTATTATCTTTAAAAGTTTACTATACCTCTTGATATATTCTAATATATTAACATTATTTCTATATTGTTTAATTTTAATAAATGATTTTTTATTTTTACATGAAATTCTGATTCCTTTAGTGATCCATGGTGATATTACTTTAGTATTTGACTTAAAACCCTGAACTGGTATCGCTATGTCTAAACAATGTTTTATGTTTGTGTAGAAAAGATCATAGGCTGTATTTACACCTTTTTGTTTATACATTTCCGCCCAGTTGATGTTATTTGATAAATGAGTAAACTTCTGCATATTTTTATCATTAAAGTTTCTTTTATAATGTTAATTCATCATTTTTTCGTTAAGGTTAGGAAAGCTGATTATCTGAGCTGTGTGATTAGACATACCTAATTCCAGTATGGAAGCTTTGCAATCTGTCACAGTATTAGTGATTATATAATCTAACTGAGTAGCACTATTTCGTGTTATTTGTGTAGGGCCTTTAAGTGTTGAAGTTAAATTAAACATTTTTATTATATTGATTAAATTTAGTGTATCTTGATCATTTTTTTGAAAATCTGTATTTATATCTCCAAATTATTAACCTGTAATTTAGATATATATTATTTCATGTAACAATTCTCAGAATAAAGTAAGAAAAATTTCACACTCACCCTTTGCGGAAGATCTATATATACATATTACAATCGGTTGGATGTTTTTAGTCATGGTACACACATAGTCAAATTCTTTTTCTCTTCTACTTCTACTTAAATTTGTAATATCTGAAAAATCTAAGTTATTTTTACCATAAATCAAAACACCACCATGTATAAATTGTTTTCTAGAGAAATATCAAATTAAGTTGTAATTGTAACTATTTTTAAGCTAATTTTTTCATTACAAGACGCCCAATGTTCACTAACACACAATACACTTATTGGTTCTATTTCTTCGTTAAGTAGGACTTCAATTTGATCTATTTTACTTCTTATTGACTGAATATTATAATGCATTACACAAAAATTGTCAAGGCATGTTTTATCTTGATCCGTGCTTAATCTTGGTGTTAGCTCTAGTCAGTCTACCCCGTCCAGATCGAAAGTTCATTGCCGTATTTTCTTCATCCGTAACATCTCTTGCTTCTTGAAGTTCTTAAGACTGCTCTTTTTGTATTTTTTGATTCTTTTTGTATTTTTTGATTCTTTACATTGCTCTAAATTGTACAGCTTTTTATTGATACTGATTTTATTCCCTACTAACTTGGCCTCATGTCCAAGTTTTCTTGCTTTATCTATATAGGGAATTAACAGTATTCTCTCTTCCATTGTCTTCTTTGTGTAACGAGGTACCACAGCGTATTTACTATTTTAAAGGGACTTTGCATTACTTAATATCAAATTTCTAACTCTTAGTGATACAAATTTGGCAACAACATCCTTTTTTTCTCCTTTGCTAATATTAATGACCTTTTCTATGTGTTCAGTACTGACTTTGAATGGTAACTCAATTGTGTCATTTATGACTTTTATAACTTCAGCTTCTGTGTCCTCTTCAGTTATTCCCTAAAAAAATAACTCATTTTCATTCAGTTCTGTTTCCATATTCTGAATTCTCTTTTCCAATTGTATAATTTGACCTTTCCGTTGTTTGTTTTTCATTTTTTAGTTCAGATACTTCTTCATTTGTTTTTATGACTGTTTTTAATATCAGATCAACTTTTTGTGCAAGTGATAAATGTTCTTTCGATATATTTTTCGATTCCATTTTAGCCGTCAACACTAATTTATAGCTAATTGGTAACAAATTGGTGTCTTGTTGAACGCAATTTTATTTGCGATATAGCAAGTGTTTTTATTATACTGTTTTTAATTACAGTTGCACTCTTTACTATAACTGTACTACTTTAAACTTAGTTTAATTCAGGAGCACAAAATAAACGTGTATACTCGATCGATATTGATACACATATCATATTACTTATAACTTTTAAATGGGAAGTAGTACAGAAAAATATCTTTAACAAAAGTTTATTAGAAAAAAAAGAAGCTTTTTAACAGGAAAACAATTTGGGTATGTTTCTGGGTAAAATATAATTGATGATGTCATTAGTCGTTTCTGTCAAATCCCAGATAATACTTTCGATTGAAAATGGAGCTTACCTCATCCCAATTAACACCACGTGTCCCAAATTTTATTTATATTTATCATATCACAGTAGGCTCATATTATCGAGTTTGAGACACCCTGTACGTGTAGAAATCAATTTGATGTTCTATTGTTAACTATTATTAAGGTAAATATAAGTTTTGAAACATTTTGAGGTAGCTACAATTTGTCCTATTAATATCTTAGTATCAAATAATTTGTACATTAAGGGAAAACATCTGAACTCTATTCCAAAATAGAGGGGGGAAGGGGAGTGCTGTAGCAGAAAAATATTACTTTCACAAAAATAGTGTTTCTAAGGAAATAATCCAATCATCCATTTTTAATGATGACTCTTTAATTTGGCCTTAAAAATATGCATGACAATAGAAAAAGCTTTAATCAGTATTAATTTCTCATTTTCCAAACTTTAATCGATTGTAGGGAATGAGAGGGAGTGGCATCTTACATGTAAGAATTAACAATTTTGACAAAAAAACATTCTTAGAAATGGAAGAAAGGTCTTCAATTGGGTAGCATGGTATGGTTGTGTTTGAGCAATAGATTTCCTGACCTGCATTCGAGTCTATGACATTATTCAAGAGATATATTCATTAATAAAAATAACCATTTACTAGTTATTAAAGATATTTATGAAGCCCCAAATATAATTTGAACATATTTGTAATTCTAGGTTACGTGAGGAGTTAGCAAGTTGTAGAATTCAGTTGAATAACTGGGAGGATAGGCTTCAACAAGCTCGTACCGCTTGTGACGTATGGCAAAGAGAAGCAGAAGAGGCAGCTAGGAAAACTCAACAAACAGAAAGTAAATTTAATGAAACATTATCACAATATAATGCTCTAAAGCAAGAATATGAATCTTTACAAGGTGGTCCTCACATACGCAGTATAACAAAAGTGTCTGAATTAAGTAAATTATCTTTAAGTGTATTAAAAAATATTCATGCTCAACTTAGGCAAGATTTGGAAGAAATCGAGAAAGTTCTTTATAGGGAAACAGCATCAAAATGTATGGTTTGTGAGGAACGGAATAGAACAGTAACCTTAAATTGTAATCATTTTGTATTGTGTGATACATGCGCCAGTACACAGAATGAGTGTCCCTATTGTCAAACGCCCATTAATTTAATCAGTAATATTTGAAAGTGTGGTAATTAGGCTTGTAAGCGATATGTCTAGATTCGTCATATTATTTGTTAACAATATATTTTGTAAAAGAGTATGAAGGATATTCTAGATATTTCGCTTGCAAATAACAAATTTTTAAATTGATAATTAATTTAATAGGTTATTTCAATTATTAATTTTATCTCATAGATAGACACGATTTTTTAAAAATCTTTCTGATATACTATTATCACTACTTATATTCATAAGTATCTTTTAAATAGAATTTTTAAGGATTTATATATTTAATATTTCCATATTAAAATTTCCACCAATAAATATTATATACATTGAAAGTAAATTAAATATATTATTCTTTTCTTAGTATTCGACAGAGTATTTAATTTTCGTTGTTTTTATTGTTAATAAATTATATTTTTTTAAATATAAAAAACATTTTTTATATTATGGCCCTACTACTGCAACTGAAATAATAGTTGGGTATTGAACATCTTTCATTGAAAATTACCATTTTGTTTACTTTATGGAAGGCTGAGTGGGTGTTTTATTAATGTGTTCAAAAAAATTTAAGATAAATAAAAACGGACAAAATTTGAAAGATGGCAATATGCAGTCAAAATCGTACTGGCTGACATACAGTCGTCTTTTTAAGTATAATTTCACAAATTAATTTTCTGTATTTTAGCTTATTATGAAGGTAGGTATTTAGGCTTAGCAATTCTTAATTTTTTTATTTTTATATTTAAATGTCTAACGTTTGTTAAAAATGTAGTGAAGTTTGATGATAACATGAATGAAACATTAAAATTATAAAATTGCCTCGTAGAGAACGTTACATGTACTAATAGCTTTAAAATAAGTGCAAAAGAAATATTATCAACAAATACACTATATATTTGATATAAAATTTTTTGCTCACTTTTTCGTATTGTGAAACGATTGAACAAACAATCTACTGATGTTTATAATTCTGTTTTACACGACTTATAAAATTAAAAAAAAAAATGTTTCATTGTAAAAACTTATAAAAAGTTAATGTAAATATATGTAATTAAATCCTTGCATTAGAAATATGTTTATAGTGTTTTCATAAAAAACATATACGTTTTCACTCTGTATGTGATATTTCAAACTTGATAAAAAATTTAATTTATAGTCTCAAGTTGGACTAAGTACGGTCTGTGTTGCCCCAAAAATATTCCACTAGTGGGTTGTCAGGTGACACACTGCTTTACCTGAAATTACCAGTTGTACGTACCACTTAAAATCATTTTTTATCTATTATAAATTTCATAATTTACATTTCAATATGAAATGTCTTCTGTTTGTTTTTTCAGATAAAAATACATTATATTTATTGCATAATTTACCAAAATTAATAGATACAAAAAAAAGGAATAATAATTATTATCGAAAATGCCTTCCCTGAACTTGACTATGAATTTTGTACAATGCATGAGAAAGAAGTAGCACAGAATTGGCATGTCAAAATCCACTGCAATTCATCATTATTTATTGTGATGAGCAGTGTTATTTCCGTGTTAGGTGTTCAGTACTTCGCATACTGCCACTGAAATATTCTTTTTAGAATTTCTAAAATAAGGATTACGACATTATCGATAATTGTTTTCTCTTGAACATACTTCAATGTTTTCATTGTCTATAAGATTGAATATTTTTATTGGAGAAATATTTTGCTGGTTTTATCCTTCTAAAAGATAAACATTTTCTGAAAAATAAATACAAAAAGGCAATAGAATGGGACAAGTAGTTTATGAAAATAAGTTGGCAAATATCAATTGTTTTAAAGCCGCCAAACCATTATTTAAGTTCAAAATGTGTATTATAAGAAAATAGCTCATGGTAAATAAATTTTTAAAAAATAGAAAAATAAAGCAATAATGAATCTCCAAGGTGGAGATTCTCATGATTTTAGTGAATAACAAAAAATATTTGGAAAAATACTTATGCTTGAAATAGTATGATTACTTCAACTGCATACAGAACATTGTGTGATATATATTTTTTTGGGCTTGAACTTTGGTCAAGTATAATTCTCAAAAATATAACCAGTGGCGGCTTTTTTTTATTGTAAAATATAAAACCGCAGCAAATGAAGTAGGTCTTCATTAAAACTCCTTATATCAAATTAGAAAAAAAAAAAAAAAAATTCCTTAATGTATCTCCGAGATATGCCTGAAATTTGTTTTTATTTTGTCAACTTCAACACCCTATATCTCGAAAACTAAGCATGTATAAGCAACATTGTATATAACATTTCACCATTAATTTTCTTTGTAGAATCTAGTGGTAAGATTTGGCCCATTCTTCATCCGACACCCTGTATATAATAAATAAAGATGAATGTTTATCAAAAATGAGCAAATTGATTGCAATGCTCTCAAGATCCTGGCGGCCTATAAGTCAAAATTTGTGGGAAAAAATCAGTAACTTATTTGATAGTGAAACTTATACATTATACGTGCTTTGAAAGGGGTAATAAAGCAGCAATCCTAATTATTTTATCAGCTGCAGTAAAAATATGCTGTTAAAGGTTGGTGGCATCATAGACAATGGGTATTTTGTACACATGCACATTCAACCATATCTACTAGTTATTGATGTGGATAAGGCATTTTAAAATTAACCTATCGTACCTAATGTGAATTTTTGTGTTTATTTTACAGAGAATTTTTATGCATAGCTTCTATAGGGATGGAAATAACACAAAATTTGCTTCATAAAAGTTGTTTTGAATTTTTTTTTTTAAACTTAAATGGGCATTTTTTTTATTGTTGATTGACAGGTTATTTCATTACTTTTTTTATTTTAATTGGATATTTCTGACATACTGAAAATGATTAGTTGGCAGTTCGAAAATGATTTAAAAATACACTTCTGCATGGCACTGGAAACTGATCCACTGTAAAACCTGATAAGGCGGCAAAGCATGCAATCTACAACCGGACAAAGAATGGAAAGAAATACTCAACGAAACAAATAAATAACATTTTATAACGCCAATTTTATATAGCAAATTTAACTGCTTCTTGTTCGTTTTGAACTCGTAAATTATTGGCAGGAACTATAACACGTTTGCGTAAATCATCAATAGTATGTATTCACTTTGGTACGATACACTTTATTTTTTAAATATTTCAATGAAAAGGTCCAAATGATTTAAAGTTGAGAGATCGTGTCCATGGGACTGGTCCTCTTTGTCTAATCCCTTGGTATTAATTCTTGGATACACTGTACATTACGGATATAATTGAACCTTGTGTGTGATATGGCACACTGATGCAATAAGCCGTGGACATTCTGGACCTATATCTCTTCCACGATTCGGTTTCAGGTTTCCCCTCACGTTGCCTACACTTGCACTCACTGCACACTGTGGTAAAAGTAGCTGCATTTGGCACATGTTTACCAGGAAATCGTCCTACTAAAGCATTTTCACTTCGTCATAAGTTAAAACGACATCCATCAATTCCAAGTTGCTATACTCGCGACAAGAATTCAGACAACTTACGTCATACGAACAAATGAATAATTCATTATATTTTCATCAAAATGTTTAATAAACTGCAACAGATAGTAATAAATCTATATACTACACAAAAAGTTTGCATTATATGTATATTGCACTAAATTGCAAAAAATGGTTGTTTTTAACACAACCAAATATCGAAAATTACTGAATTCTTGACGTGAGTATATACACATAAACCATTGACACTTGAAAAACTAATATAAAGTTTCGTATCACAAGAACATTTAATACCTACAAAAAGTAATCGGATTTCAATTCGGAATCGCCTGGCTTAATACTACAGTAGACCAGGGATGTAAAGGTTGAAAATATTACAACTTCAATCAATTTTTACTTGGAAACTATATGGATTTTAGAAAAAAAAGTTTTACAATATTGACCCCTTTTTCATGACGTATCTATTCCCAAATTATTTTAGAAAAGTTCTGAATCACTGTATATATTTTTAATTTTATCAATTGTGTGTGCTATTAAAAAAATATTTGATCTATATTATGTGTCATCAATTGTTTTGTATATGACAAATGCATATTTAATTTTTGATATAATGTGAGATTATAAGGTATATTCTATAATTAAAATAAATTAAAAAATAATGTACCATGTATTATATTTCTTCAATCATTTTTTAAATGAATATACATTTTCAATTATTGTGCAAATATTAGACAGTCAGTTATTTAAATGCATAATGTTAATTAAAAAAACATAAATCTATTAGATTTATGTTTTTTTTATTGAATGTGTACTCAGATTTATTTCATATTAACATTTTTTGGTGGTTTATTAGACAAAGTGTAATAAAACAAAAGAAATTATTAATTCAAGATTTATTATTTCATTATTTAGTCGAGCATATCTCAAAAATAACAAAAATTAAATGGGTATAAATATATTTAATATATGATAAACTATTATAAGCCAGACACGTAAAATTTTTTATTGCCATTCTACCAACACAAAATTATTTTCCAAAATGATTTTCATGGGGACTATTATAGCAAGAGAGAAAGAAAAAAAATTATTCATCTAGCGTGTACTATTACAGAATATAATGAAGTGGAAATTAACAACATGGTTGTGTTTATCCAATTGAAGTGAAAAACAATTTTCGTACATTACTGTGATAATTTTTTTTTCATCCATTAAGAGCGAGTCTCAGAAATTATATACAAATAAGATATTTCACTCGATGTATGTTAATTTTTTTTTAAAGAGCTTTACTCAACCAATCTGGATGGATCGATAATTAATAATTTTTAGGTCTAATAATAAAATTGAAAATATTTGGGATGGTGAATTAAAATTATTGATAAATATATTATTGAGGTAAAAAATAAATAAATATTTACAAAATATGTCTTAAGTGTTTTAGTCTTATTTGTATATAGTCGCTGGTCTCGGTATAGATTTGATTTAAAGCTTTTGAAATATTTTATACACCCTATATATATATTTATATACATTAAGTAACACAGAAATTCGACTTGATGCCCAAAGGTCATCACAGTGATTTTGAAAATAGTAAGAATTACAACTATAACGGAATAGCAGTGATAATTATTGTCAGTTGAGAATCAGCGGCAGACAATTAATTTCTAAATTATAAAAAGTTGAATAACCTTTGAAAGTTATTCATCCTTTACCAGAAACGTGTGTTATATTTTTTGAAAAAGGTTACATCTGTCCACATCAGTAAATAATGGGTGAAAATAGTGAATAAATGGATAGAAACTTTTTGAAATTAATAAAGTTCTGTTAGTATTCATTCACATTTAGCAACTATCAAATCACTTGTTTTATACAAATTAATACACTACCGAAGTCTGTGGTTAAGAAGAAACTTCTGTAAATAACCTACACCAACACCACTGCCAAATGTCAAACAGAACAATACCTATATGAAGTCCTACAGTAGTTGCCACTTTTATTTCAATATTAAAAATGTTTAAAATATTTTATTGAGTACGGTTGAATAAAACAACAAAATTCAATAAAAATGGAACTAAATATGAAACTTTTGTATTGTATGATTTACTAGGTCATTCAACTTTTTGTAATTAGTAGTTGAATTACAGTTATCTTGAAAAATCTGAGAGAAACAGCAGTATTGGAAAACCAGAGCCAAATAAGGCAGTCAAAATTAACACACTATTTACTTGGATATAAAAACTATATTTTTGTTTTATATTAATAAAAAATATAAATATTAGTTTTTTAATAAGTTTACTTATTTCGATATATCATTACATATTATGTATATACTCGCGTCAAGAATTCAGACGTCTTACGTCACAGCTGACGTTACACATTTGTTTTTATTGTCAACGTAATTTTCGATATTTAGTCGCTTTAAAATCAGTAATTTTTTGTAATTTAATGCAATATATAATGCAAACTTTTAGTGTAGTATATAGTTTTATTACTATCAGTTGCAGTTTCTTAGATATTTTGATAGAAATATAATGAATTATTCATTTGTTCGTATGACGTAAGTCGTCTGAATTCTTGTCGCGAGTTTATTTAGATTATCTCATTCTTCAAAGATCTGGATCGCTATGGTTTTAATTGATCTGGATTATCGATGCAACACTCTATCACTTTTAGCAGTTGTTCCATAATAAACTACACTGGTAATCATAATTTGTAATAACTTGTGATATTCGAAAGAAAAATGTTACATTTTTTCACATATCGTTAGCTTCATATATTATTTATAAGTATAGCAATAAGTTAATTATACATTTATAATATTTATAAATATGCAGGCTGAAGATGTTTTATATATATATATTTTTTTTATTTAGTTGTTATGGGTTTAAATTTATACAACATATGCATTTTGAAACATATTTTAAAAATAAGATCAAGCAAAAATTAAAAAAAAATTGCCATGTGTTCAATGAAAATGTTTTATTTTTGGAAAGTGGAAATTTTAATAAGGAAAACTATTTCTTACTTTTGATACCAAAATTTTAATTTTTATATTAGGAACTAAATCTGATAATATTTTTTGTAGAATCGTCGTGATGTTTATTTAATTTTAAAAATTATATTTTTATATATTCTCAAATAACGATTTGTTTATGTTGTGATCATATAATAGTTCTGTAAATTGTTGTGAATTGTACTGTTAAAAAAAGCAACAAAATATAATTATGCATAAGTTCAAAACATGTTTATAACTAAAACAAAATGACTGATAGTACTGTATTTATTTATTACATTAAATATTTTTTAAATATAATTATAAATTTATTCTAGATATTTGCTCTAATAAAATCAATGCTATTATACAATTTATCGAATAGTGTACAAATCTGATGTGTATAAAAGATTGTCTTTTATAATAAATTGAACATTTTTTATATAGTTTTTTAAGATGGATGAATGATTTTATTCAATATCAGTAATATATTGTGTAGGATACGATTCATATTAGCAATTGGCAGTTGTTTAAAAAGTGTTATACAAGGTGTCCCATAATGATGTGCGCTCTTTTGAAGGGTGTGTTCCTTGGGTCATTTCAGGGAGGGGATTACTTTCTATAAAATTTTTTGATTTTAGGCCCCCCCTTCCAAGATAAGGGCTTCCAAAAAATTGAAAAAATTTCGGTTTTAATTTTCTTCTTCAAATGTGGCAGTCGGTAAAGTACACTGACTAATATTTGTTGTTGTAAATACATAGAAATGAAGCTACAAGCTAAATTTAATTTTATTAAATGTTTACATGTGGTGTTCAAAATGCCTTCCCAGATGTCGGTCACATAACTGAAGTCTTCGTAAAAAATTTAAATTTACACTACGCAGTATCTGACGGAAATTTTTGATTTCGTTGGAAATATTGAAAATTCATAATTGCAATAGAAATTAACAGAAAAGAATAACTAATTTGGTGGTAGATATCTGACATTAATTGTTAATGACAGCCCAAACAATAAAACCATCAAAATGCAGCCTACTACATTTCATATGAATTATTTTGCTTGCATATTCCACACCCGAGAATATGTACGTATGTGGGAAAATTTTGTAAATTGATTATTCTATTTACTGTAATTTTTTCATATCGAGAAACGTTTAGAATAAAAAACAACAGAGGTTGGTGGTTGCCACTCCACCACAGACATTTGGTAAAAATAAAGATTGTATTGAACAATGTTACTTAATTAAATAAATGTATTCACTGATTTTCAGATTTATTAGTTTAACTGTTTTTGAGAAAAAAATTGAAAACCGAGATTTTTCAATTTTTTGGCAGCCCTTATCTCGTAAGGGAGGGCTCAAATCGAAAAATTTTATAGAAAGTACCCCCTTAAAATGACCCAAGGAACACACCCTCCAAAGGAGGACATTATGGGACACCCTGTATAATATTTCCAAAATAAATTTTACTGCTATTAAGAAAATTATTATTCCAACTTTACATATTTGAGATAGAAATGTAATATATTTAATCCATAATTTGATTACTTCCTAAATGGACCAATATTTTTTTTACAAATATTGATGATAAATGAGATAAATATAAACTTGAAAACTTTGCATTGCAATATTATTAAGCTACCCATTCATTAGCAAACTAATAACTTTGAATTCAAAGTTTGCTGAAACTGAATCCTATCGGAATGACATCTTAGAAACTAATTTATCAAAAGGCAACAATAACCATTAAATATTAATTTTCAATAGAATGTTACTTAAAAATGGATTTTTAATTAAAAAGAGCAATTTATTATTCAGGAAAAGTTTATATTTAAGAAATATATTCGCAAGTCATAATTGCTAATTTATTATTAATTCTAAAATCTTGTGAAAATAAAAGTTCTAAGAATTGAAGTATTGTTTTTTTTTTTAATAAAATTATAGAATTTTAATATCAATTGCCAGTTGCAACAAATTTTATTAAATATTCTTACTCTTTAATTACTTCACAGTTATCTAAAGTAAAATGGTTATTTATAAACAAATCATAAAAAAATTTACCACTTTTATATCAGCTTGACTATCAAATAAGTCGAAGTAAAGCTGGTTTCACAGAACAATGATTGTTGCGGACCACACTTCCCCCTTCCTTTATATTAAAAAAGCACCATTGTGGATTTGAAGCTACACATATTTGATTGTTGTATTTATTGACATTGGCACACATTTCAGTATATATTAAATATTTTTTTATTATTTCTTGTTTTAACATCGACTGTAGATAAATGTAGCAACCAGAGTTAACATATAACTTTTTCTATGAACACAACTTACAATTAACCACAGTGATTAACTTGATTCTCGAAGATAAATATAAACTAACATGGCCACAAAGCGACAGATTTCCTGTTGAGATCAAATTAAGAGGAAAATATCCATGTGTCTATACCACTAAGTATTATTGTCGACAGTTGTTGCTCTTTGAAACCGGTGGAAGACTTTACTTTTGGCATGATACTGTCAGATCTGACAAAAAATGTATTTCAGATTATTATTTAATACATTAATTTTAATACCCTGCTATAATAGTTTAAGGAACAAATTGCCAATCTTTTTCTGGCACATGTTCTTAGATATATGGTGCTGATGGCAATACACATTGGACCCTAAAGTCTACAAACACCTAACATTAGGCATTTTGACACAAAGTATAGGAATTTTTGAGCAAAGAATGATTTAATTTTTAAAAATATTTGGTGATTTTAAAGGTGAGAAATGTCGTGAACTGATTTTGCTAAATAGGTGCAAACATAAGTTTTCATTCATGTGTTATAATTTCTATGTTCTAAATTAAGGCAGTTATCTCTCACAAGGAGAAAAATATGTATATTTAAATGTTCTCTGGGAACGGACTGATTGCTAATTAGGTGTTAACATTACATTTGTATTTTCTCAAATTTTATCATTTTCAAGTTGGAATTAAGGTAGCTTATCCTTGAGACGAAAAAAATAAGTATATTTTTACAATTATAAACTTAATGACTAAAAATCATGTGATAAATGATAATAAATATTTAACATTTGATAATCTATTAAGTTAATTATATTATTATTGACGTCAGGTATATAGAGTGTACGTAGATGTAGGTACCAGTGCAGTACTAAAAATGTTTTGATAATAGTAATTATTTCCTAGCTGATACTTACTGCTGGTACTTTTTCATGATTAATAATCTAATTAATAATAAAGCTTGTCCTGTATTACTTAACTTACAGATCTACCTAGTCATAAATAGTCACTGTTACCAAATAAGATGTTGTATATACTTGGTCAATTTTATTTAGTCTTTTTTATTTGTCTAATCTTTGCAGTTATAATAAAAAATAGCATTTGGCTATCATCTAGTCATGACTGCGCAAAATTAATGTAATATAAACTTTTTCAAATATTTTTTTCCTCTAAAAAGTTGTATCAAATTATGGTTGTAAAGTTGTACCAGAATCAATACTTATTCATTACTATAAGCTAATAAAATGGAATTAATATATTTTGTAATTGTATACTTAGATGACTTGTAAATTACCTTCAGGATAAAGATTTTATTGATTTTATAGAGCAAATGGTCAATTTTTTAATACCTATATCATTTTAGAATCAAAAAGTAACATATTTATGTAGGAAGTAATATCTTATTACATTTAAAGTAGTAGGCCTATTCGCTTAGAATTAGATATTTTAATAGGTTAAAAAAAACTATTTTTTTTACATTAATGTTCTGTAGAATGTATAGTTTTAACATGGGAAAAAATAATAATTAAATTGTTCTTAATTATTCAGAAAAAATTACAAATATTGATATCTAGTTTTTTGGCTTGTTTTAATTAAATTTTTGAAGTAGGTTTTTTTTCAATATATGTATATTTTAGATTTTTTATTTGTGTGCTTTTATGGTTCAAGTTCATTTAAAATTCATGAATATTGTTAATGTTATTTTGTAAAAATTCATGGATCGCAAGAGTTGATATAGACTTATTAAAGAATATTTAAAAAAATATTTGTAAGTAGGTATATTGATTCCGTAAGAAATTTTATTTTAAAAACATAAGTAAAATTCATATAGAATCAAAAAAAAAAAGTAAGTACAAAATATCGAAGGAATTTTTAAAAGTAGATTTGGCAATATACAAGTGTGTGTTAGTTGTATAAAAAATATTTTTAACATCGTTAGAGTTAAGAGTTGTGTAAAGAATATGTGTCGGTATAGTGTTAAAAAGTTATGTAACTATTCTTGCTTTTATATTTATTATTATTCATTTTACAATAAAATTTAAGAATATAATATTGGTTTTAAATAACAGTATATTAGTTTTCAAGTTGAATTTTGTGACCGTAATATGAAAATTTTCATTATGATATTCAAGCCATTCTTAGAATACACTTTTTTGAGTTAAATGTTAGCTTATTCTTTTCAGCTATTTTGTGCTAATATTTTACATAATACATACAGGGTGTAGCGTCTTTAATGCACAAAGATTGTTGACACCAAATGAGTAAAATAATATAGATCGTTATAGGTCGATTATGAGATTTGAATATTAAAAATATTTTATAAAAAATTACAAAAATTTAACGCTGGTCTCGGCCATCTATGCACACGTTGATTTTATACCACACAGTGCTTTAGGTGCACCTGTGGAGTGAAATGTAGTAGAGACTGTATGAGATCAATGTTGTATTGTTTCTACAAATTTCTTATCTCAGACATTCACAATTTAGTTTAGAAGTAACCAATTCACGTTTACAGTTATTTCTCTTATTAAAATCAGGATTCTCTTAAAATGTCTAAAATTATTAATTAATGTTCATATTTATACTGCTTTGGAACTGCAGGTGAGAATTCAGACTTGTTAAAAAAAAATACTTGTTTTAAACCTTACCAACCTTTCGCAATTAATTTTTATTGATTGTAGTCTAGCCCTGAAGAACCAAAACGTTGTGTGTATATAAGATAGTTATTCAACTGCGTCCTCAAGGAAGTGCTGCCATCTGATCGGGAAAAATTCGAAATACCGTTGAAAGTTCTGTTGACAATAATAGAAGATATGTCTGTCATTGTTTTTAATTTTATTAATGAAAATAAAATAATATGAATCAATTGAAAGCTAGTTTTCTATGCAGCTTCGGGAGGGTTCGACCCAGGTCCGACCGGCGTTCGGTTTATGCCATAAGTAAATCTTGGATTTTTTCAACATTATACAGTAATTTTTATAGCCTTGGCTATAAAGTAGATTTAAAAGAAGGTATATTTCATGATATTAGTAATATTTGAATACTATTTTTCTATGTTTATGTAGGTATTAAATAATTAAATATTTGTACAAATTTAAAAAAAAAACGCAAATTTTAGAATTTTTTTAATAAGAAAACTTTTATTATGTAGTGTTTTACTTGCAAATGTTAGGACAGGACTTGAATAATCAATGGTTTTATAATTTTAAGATGTTTGCTCTCAATAAATAAATGGACTCTTACCTTTTGTGCCGCATAATTAACTAATAAGTGTTGGTTTTAATAACTTGTTAGTGCCTAAAATTTCAGAATAATTAGGTTATTTTCGTCATGATTTTTTGATTGGAATACGATTTGCTGTTACTTGGGCTAAAACATTTTCTCATTCAATAATGTTATCAAAACTATATCGAGCAAGCATTGTCAGAGCGATCTAGATCAAAAACGTCCGTGACGAAGAAATAAACCTATAATGGGGAATGCCACTATGTTGGAAAAGTTTATGGAAACTCAGTAAATTACATTGTTTTGGAAATATATGAAGACCATATTCGTTGTTTTTTAAATTAAAGTAAACTTAAACAATTTATTGACAAATTAATGTACATGTGACGTCAGATGTACATTTTTAACATGCGGCAACAGAGCAATAGCATGCAACTTGTCTTAGAATAAAATAAATGAAATGCAGTACTGTATAAATAGAGACAGATATAGTGCCTGTAAACATCATTTGTCACTTCCGTCTATAGAAATAGAGAGGAGAACGAGCTTCGAAGATCCACATTTCACTAGGACGTTACGGGCGCTGCCATTTTGAAATCATGTACGTCACACTTTTAAGTCAAGATGTTTACAGATAACGGTCGGACGGGAGACTGAACGTTTCGTATTTCGAGCTAACTAAAAATTTCAAAAGTATATATTATTTGTTCATATTTCATTTAAAATTTAATGTGTTTCTAAATACAAATTTTAAAACGACATGATAAAATAATATTTTCAATCCCCTTCGTATAGATGAATTCAAAATGACAGCCTCCTGTATTACTAAGGTCGCGCATCTTGACGCTCATTCTCCCCTCTATTTCTCTGATTGTCATGCATTGTTGCCAGCTGGTAAAAATGTACGCGTGACGTCATGTTGTTTTAAATAATTAATATCTCTCATAAAACTGCATATTAGTCCAAATCCTATGACACGTATCCAATGTTTTTTAGAGTACTCTCTAAAAATGCAAAATACCAAATTTAGTGGTATTCCCCATTGCTATAAGAAAAATCCAAAATCGTGTATGACAAAAATGAAATTATATTTGAAACTATTTGCCTTCTCATATTTTTGTTTGAAAAACATACGTTCGATAAAGATTCCTAATTAAAATATTTTGCAGAGAGAATCGTTGTCTTATATCAACTTTATTGTGATCACTATCTTCCTAAATTAATCTTTGATCAGAAAGTCCTTAATATTGACCTATTAATATATATTTTTAAATTTCATACATTTCACAATTGCATAATTTCTAATGATAGGAGCAAGATTAAAAGAAAATAAATAGAACAGTTTTATTAAATATGTTTTAATATTTTTAATTTTTGGGGTACAGTCTTTTGTTTTGAAATTCAGTGAATACGTTTTACACTCTTTATATATTAAGGTCCTTAAAAGAAGATTAACCATAAATTCTCTATGTGGTTCACATTTTTTGTGGCACAAAAACCATTCCTTTATATGAGTATTTAATCTTCTTTTAACTCTTTTTAACAAAATTTTATAAAAAAATCGTTTATGCCATATTTTTTTTAAAAGTGCAGAAAAACATTGCGTAGATAATTTTACATCAAATACTAATTTTTCTGGTTTTTTCAGCAAAATTGGACTATTGATGTTATAATTTTTGTAAAATATGAAAATGTCTGATTCGTCACACAATGTTTCATTGAAACATAAAAGAATTTCACATTCAGAGCAATTAAACTTCTCAATACACTTTTTAACAACATATCCCGAAAGATACTTTAGAGTACAATTTTCTAATGAAATTACTTCCTGTGCTTCTTCTGTTGGTGTTTCATTATCGCCTTCTGATTCTACCGAAGTGGAATCATTACTGCTCGAATCTGAGAATGTAAATGTTGCATCTTCCATTTCCAACAAATTCATTTCAATTGTCGGTTCACACTTTTTGGTGGTTTCATTAAGTTCATAATACAATTGGCTTTGTAGGCCGCTTGAAACATTCTAACTGTTGGATTCCTTGAATATCCACCCCGTTGCCTGTATATTGAAAACTGATTTTCCAAAACATCTTGGTTTAGTCGGCTGGTAAGTAAAAATGGATATCCTCTTGCAATTTGTTCATTCAGTAGTAGCTGAATAGCATTTATAGTTTGCACCATACCATCAAAAACATCATGGTCTTTTAAATTTTCTATTCCTGTCAATTTTTGCCAAGGATTTCATTGTCTCTTTGGTTTGTTCTAAAGCTTGTGTGCCCATGTGTTTTTTTCTGAGAGGGCTGCTCTACAGAATTGAGTATCTCTAAGTCCTCTGCTATTCAAAGAATCGAATGCAGAATCAACCACTTTCAGAAAATGTGCTGTTTTTTGCAGTTTCAGATAAAAGTTGCTTTGTTTCAACAGCGGTGAGGATATCAGCACTAACACTGTGACTCAAAACCTGAACAGCCAACCGCACATTCATTTTCTGAAATGGCCCGGATTTAAATGTACATCAGTCAGCCGTAGTAAGGCTTTGCCCGTGGAACTGCTCTTATCTAATTCGTACACCTTTCTAATGTCAGTTGCTGAAATATGTTGATCTCCCAAGATGAAATCAGAATCAAATAAATTGTTTCTGATGCTCTTCATCAAATGCGGTACATCATACAATGTGTAAATTTCTGATTGTTAATTATGAAGACAGGATCAGGATATTCAACTAACACTCCTAAAGAGGAGTAAACTTTTCGATTTACTGTAGCTTGATCGCAGACAGTTGCCAAAACATGAAGCCCTATTTCTTGCAAGCGATTAAGTGTTATTTTTAATAAATTTTATAATTTGTCTGCTTTTACTCCATTAGACGAAAGATAGTACGACATTGGAATTTTCCATGTCCCATAAATCCCTCTCACCAAAAATACTAAAACTTGTTTAGTCAACATTGGTTTTCTTCCTAACTCGCCCAAATCTTCAAAACCTTCGATTAACTCTTTTGCTCTTGAATATTCTATAGCTTGTTTTATTCATCAAACGCAACTGCACAATATTTTCCTCTGGCAGTCATGGTTTCCACTTTCAACTTCAAGCATTTTAAAAACGATTTGTTAATGCCAGGGCGGTACTTGAATTTCTTGAGCCAGCTGAAAATTGTAGATGAAGAAGGCAAAATCATACCTTTGATTCTCATGAATTTATAAGTTGAGGGGGTGACTTGTAAAATAGAGATAAAGTTGTCATTTTCTCATCAGAGAGCCATGGCTTTCTTTTTTTGTGATATAATTGCATCCGGACAATGACTTTTGACATTAAAGATAAAGATTCAAAATCTCTCGATGTAGTACTGCACACCTTAAATATTTTAACTTGATTCTGCACCAATTTTAATTCTTATTCCGTGTTTTGCAATTTTCTCTTTAGTTTCTTCTTCTCAGGAGAATCAACTAAAGACATGTTTGTTATATCTGTTAAAACTGTATCTTTAATAGGTGAAACATAAGGTTTTGATAGAATTCCAGTAAAAGTTGAAGGTTGTACATTTTCAATTTGCTATTCCATCGGTGAAGAGCGTTATATACTTCACATTCACCTTCTCGGAAGTTATACTTTATTGGCACAGCAGAATTAGATAGTCTACTGTTGAGAATATATTTTTTTTTTCAAAATGATCTTCACATACAAAGTACTTCTTCAGTTTACAAGGAAATAATTCTAATAACTCTGTTGCCCCTGAAAAACAAAATAATTTATGAATTTTATTAAATAGTTAAAAGTAGTATGCCTACTGTTTTTTTTTTTGTTCAAAATTTAATCACAAAAACTTATTTAAAACTACAGATGAAAAGTAAAAACTTTTTCTAGCTATTATCCAGGGTGTTCGGAAATGTGTTAAGAAAGTTTTAAGGAGACATTATACGGGGCAAAATGATGTTAGTAACTCATTTGGTAAAATGTTGAAATGTACATGGTTACCAAAACACTTCAAAAAAAAATTTTTATTACATTAATTTTTCAACCAATCTATTTCATATTAGGCATGCACACTAAATTTAATTTAACTCCAAGATTTTAAGGTGGAAGTGCTTCTGTTCAATGCCGCTAGAGGACAATTCTAATTAAAAAAAATGGTAGCTTCACGCTGTATCTCGAATACAATGCATTTTAGAGACAATGTTTACGTAGGAAAGTGATATAATTTTTCATTCTATTGTTTCTTAAAGTTTCCACCATACTTTGCAGAACATCCTGTGAAAAGTTTGATGATAGTGGTTTAACGGTCATATTTATCGATAGTGATCAAGAGTACCTTATTTTTTATGGTTATCTTATTCCTTTAAAACCACATCTTTGGTTTTGCTATATCTGCCAAAATAAAATAGTTGCCCTCTAGGAGCACTGAACAGATGCACTTTCATCTTAAAATTTTGGAGTTAATCAAACTTAGTTTGCATGTCGAACATGAAATGGTTGAAAAATTTAAACAAAAAATTAATTTTGCCAATTTTTCCAAATGACTTACTAACATTTATTTTGCCATGCAGAATGTCTCCTTAAAATTTTCGAAACCATTTTCTGAATACCTTGTGTACAGTGTGTGTTACAAATACCGTCATTGGCATTTCTAGAGAACTAAATATGGACTAGAATTCTGAAAATTTGTGTATGGGGGTTTGTGAAAATTTTCTATCGTTTAAAAATATTCACATTGAAATTGATACATTTTAGTATTTCTTTCCTAAACATGGTGCCTTCTAAATTAAAAAATTAACGAAATAGCAATAGCTGTGTTTTGTCAAATTTTCTTTTAAAAAGTGAATTTCTCAAAAACTCTTAACTTTAAGAATAATATATACTTATATGAAAGGTACAATTTGCAGTACAATTTAAAAATAAAAATTTAAAAATATAGTACATTCCATTTGAAATAAGCAAGTTGACATCTACTTTTGGTACTACTGGAAGTTCAGTTTTAATGTCAGTATTGAAGATTTTTGTGACACACACTATATTAGGGACCAAAAAGATCAAAAAACAAATATCGTTTCACTTACTAAACAATGCTTATTAACTTTCTTTCTCTCTCTCTCTGTAGGTTATTTAGGAATAATAGTCAATAATTAATAAATGCCTTACAAATGACTTACCACTATTAACAATCCATTTCTGGCATTGCTCTGAATTTGCGATTGGAAACTTAAACCGTTTTAAATCCTTTGTTTTTGCGGTCTTTCCATAAAGGAAATAGGCACATCGATAAGATGACATCTCACTGAAAATAAAAAGTGATCTCATACGTTACAGAATTTGAAATACTTATATTAAATTGAGATTAGTATGAGCTTGATTTAGTAATAAACATAATATAAGCTTAATACATATGTAAGTATAATTATATCCCAAAATTTGCCTGCCAAAATTAAACGTGTAGAATCCAGCTAGAATTGGGAGGCTAGTTTTTGGACATCCTATATAGTATATTTAATTGCTCGTCTTTAACAGTTCTGTTTATATGGAATTATAGAATAATAAAGGGTGATTCACAAACAGTGACCAGTCTTTCATATACATTTTTTATCTAGGAACCTTCATTAAAAAGATACAGGGTGTTTGAAGGGGGGGATGTTTGATACTAACACATTTTATGAGAGCCTAATTAAGTACTGTGTCTATACCAAATATGGCTAATATATATGTCCACTGCTTTAATAAAATATACAAAAAAATCCATATCTTTTTTTCTACTTCAACATCCTGCATCTCTCTTATAAAAGCCCTGTTCGTTAGATGCTACTTCTAGTGGCTCCGAGAGATCTTAGATCAAGGAGAGTACGGAGCAGTGACGTCCCAGATCATACATTAGAGCAGTCAGATGTTAGAGTAATTCAGAGTAATTTGCCTGTGTTCGTTAAAATGAACTTAACATAACCAATTTATTTGATTTGTTGTTTGTTGTAAGGAGTGTATGTGTGTTTTAGCATTTTTTTCTTCTATTTAGGTATACAAAAAGCAAATTTGTTATCCACCATGAAAAAAGGAAACTTATTTGATTTATTGGTGTAATTAGTAGTGGAAGGAGAAAAAAATCTTTCAAGTCGTAAACATGTTCATAAATTTCAGTAATTTTGCTGATCATACGCAGAAATCGCCACTTCAAATTCGGTGATGGTGCCACTACCAATATACAAATCATAAAATAACATAAGTAAATATCTAACAAAATTATTGAACATAAAATCACGTCAGATATATCAACAAATAATAAAATCAGCTGACTGCTTTAGCTGCACTACTCCTTTTGCTCCAGCACAAATGACAGAGTATCCAGAGCAATGATCTTATTGATCAGAGTGAAATACTCCTGCATAAAGAACAACATAGATTTCGTACTCGGCCTTAACAAACGCTAAAATACGATAAAATACTCCGATTGCCTTGGAGTACGTCAAGCAGCAACGAATAGGGCTAAAGTTCTACAATAAAAAACATTATACTATAACAAACTGCCATTATTTTTCAAAGTTCTATTGACCCTCGAAGTTTGACTCATCCTGTATATTAAAAAACTGAACATTGGAATTGGAAACTATTTGGTCGTACATACTTACCTATTCATTCCTTTAATCTCTTCATTAATTAATATATAGAAATAATTTCTAAATATTCTCAGATTGTGTACCAAAATTGTTAATTATTTGACCCTGTCTGTAAATATATTTGAAAACAACAAATATCTTCAAAAATTTCATCGTGTAATACTGAAGTTAAATAAAAAACTTTATATAAAAATCTCCCTTAAAATCCACTATGGGATAGGAGATTTCATTGGTCACTGTTTGTAAATCACCCTCTATTGCGTATAAACATTGATAAATGCTTATAAGTTAATCGTTATATTATTTTTTCTACACCCGTATTATAACAATGCACTTATATGCCCATAATCCGTTTCATAATGATACCCATTACGATACAGATTTTTCATTACGATACAGATTTTATAATCCGTATCATAATGATACCCATTACGATACAGATTTTTCATTACGATACAAATTTTTAAACAATAGAAATCCATAATTTTTCAATCAAGCATGCTGTGCATTTGATGTTTATCCTAGGTTCTTATGTAATTATTTTAGATGTCAAAATCAGTACGTATTAAATTTTCGTAGATACCTAGCTAAACTTCGATAATTTATCAAAATGTCTGATATCAGCGATATAGAAGAATTACCATCGACTCCTCCACACATATCGGAGAAAGCAGAAAATGCAGTTCATACTAATAATTACTGTTACCTATTGTGTTCAATAAAAATATAAAATTTATGGTTTTTGATTATTTATCGGGTGTAGAAAAAATAGCGTATGCAACTCTCATGTAATGGTTATTAATACATGATCGTTGCATAATATACTATTATTGTAAAAAAAAATATATTTCAATAACTTACCAGTTGTATTATAAAATGTGTATAATAATGTTATCAAAGAAATAAAGTCGATAATCGCACATAATAACCACAAACTCAAACACAATAACCAAGAATAACTGAAACAAAGCGTAGCTCTGAATCTGTCAAACTAGTCTAACTCTAAAATAAAAATCAATACTCCATGTCCAAAATGGAGAAATTAATCAATGAAATTAAATATAAACCAATAGATACTACAAACGCATCGTAGTATCGTAATTTGTAGTATTTTTTCGCGGTCGATTCTCTGTCTTTCTTGCTCTCTCTCTCCTTCTGTTGTAGCGAGATTTGCGGTAACACGCCATCTAACCCAGGGTCTTATGAACTAACCCCAGTTGAATAACTATATTATATACAAACAATGACCAAAAAAATAGAGATGTCGATAAGGTTTTACTATTAGCCTAAATTTCCGTAAAGAATCCAGTTCAATATTAATTAGTGTATAGAAACAGAAACCCTTTCTCTTTAATTTTTCATTTTACAAATTTCTGCAAAATGATACCATTTGGCAACACTAATTCAGCCTTTGGTTTAGGCAACTTCTAGATTTATAGCTGCCAAGCGGTGACATTTTGGCTGTACCAAAATTTATTTTTTTTTGCTGTAATATTGTAGTTCTATTTTCTTGATAAAATGTGATAATAGGACTTGATATACTTTTTTATTCCGAATATTCCCAGGAATTTTTATTTTATTTTTTCTACATTAAAGATGCCACACTGTACAGGGTGAATCTTAAATAAGTACAAATATTTTAACCAGCAGTATAGTTTTGTGTGTAGAACACATAATTAATAGTTTTTTTACAAAAAAATCAGAAATAAAAAAGTGAAATTTTAAATAAATTTCGTAATTTTTCAGTAGAAAACTTGTTGAGGACCGCTGGCCTAGACCGACCCTTCATACTTTTATGAGTCATAGTGCTGCAGACTGAACGTGTGGTTCACAGTGTTGCCAGTATTACACAAATGTCTTTGCTTCAAGGAAGAAAAAATCTCAACTTTTAGCGAATTTTGTCAAGTGTAACATTTTATATTATCAAACTGTCATTGACTGTCATGACAGATTATCGGAAGCCCAAGTCAAACTTGTTAACCCCACATAATGCATGAAAATAGCAATAAAATTTGCTAAAAGTTGACATTTTTTCCATTTTAAATAAAAAACGCATGCATAGTTTTTCGTTATTCTTCATAAAATAACTTAAGGAAATTGTGTTTTGTGTCCCTTTCTAACAGTGTACAATGACATTTAACTTGTGAAATGTGGATTACTGACTAAATAGTTAATTTTTTAACAAACAGGTAAGCTTGTGTGCACGTTTATGTATAATTTTTGAACATTGGACATAGTAATATCACGTAATATCTTCCTAAATATTTTACGGTAGTATTGAACTTGCGGAAATTCATTTTTAATCGTTGAAGTATAGTAGGGTTAGTTCAGATGTTAAAATTGATGTTAATATTGCTGCGTATCATACTACATACCCAATTTTACTGTACTTATGCTTAAAACAAGTATTTTTAAAATAGAACTATTACGTTAAAGGAAACGTAATATTTATATTGGAGGAGATATGGCAACCTCGCAACAAATCATATGTTTCATTACGTTGTTGGATGAAAAATCAGCCAGCGGTCCTCAAAATGTGGGTATTTTTTTAAAAAATTAATATCTCCGTAAATATTAGAAATTTTTAAAAATGGCTTTCACTAGACTGATTTAAATGACGAAGTTCACCAGCAGTTAAAATATTTGTACTTATTTAAGATTCACCCTGTATATTTTTTAAGTAAATTCATTATTGATTCTAGAAGAGTAACATATTTATATTGGAAGTACATAATATCATATTACATTTAAAGTAGTAGGCCTATTCGCTTAGAATGAGATATTTTAATAAGTTAAAAAAACTATTTTACACACATTAATATTCTATAGAGTGTATAGGACATTAAAGGCGGCACATTCTACTTTTTAAGTTTTTTATGCAGGGTGGTCGCGATGTAAAGGGCCAAAATTCATGACTAGATTCCTGACGTGAAAATATTGCGATTTAGACAAACTCACCTTAGTCCAAAAGTTGATACTTACAGAGATACAGGGTGTTTAATGCAAAATATTATTTTAGTTTTTTCTTATTTGTTTCATAATAAATGCTCATATCGAAATGAAATTTTGGTGTTAGGGGTTTTCTGGGGCGAGAGATTGAAATATATCCATGGTTTGCTTGTAGCTACCTGCGCTAGGTCGAATGCGTTGAAAACGACAGAACTTTTTATCTTTCAAAAATCTAATTCTCAGGTAGCAAATTCTGATTTTACAACTTCTTTTACACAAAAAAGCTATACTTTTTGATAGTCGCTATCTGGCACCGTTCTCGTAAAATTTACTATTGAAAATTCCAATGTATTTGCATTCAATTACAAATCGGCAAAAATTTTCAAGTAGGCTTATGTTAAAATCCAATTTTGACATTTTCCATTTATCTTAGTGCTGTCAGTAATATTACAGTATTATGCGTGCCTTATTAAAAGTATTCTTTACTTTATGATCTAAATCGTAGTGCGAGATAACATGCCACGCCATAATTTATTTTCAAATGGAGAAATGCGCGATATGGTTTTCGTTCGTGCGCAATCACATTATGTTGGACGTCGAGCGCTTCGTCGGTATTCAGATCAGATTTTGGCCCATTACATCGTGACCACCCTGTATACAATTAAGGGGGATCTTGCTTTAGAAGGTTCAAAAAATCGATTTTTTTATTGCTTAAATCTATTCTTAATATATCTAAGAATATGTACCTAAAGTTATAGAATCTAATTCGCAGTATTTTCAGAGATACAGCATTAAACGCGGTGGAGCGCCGAGTAGGTATAAGAGCGCTCGAGCAGCTAGAGCGTGCACTCCTCCCCTCGGTCCCTTAGCTCCGAACTGTGCACCTGGAACAGGGGCACTATTATGTGACAGGGGTCTCCAACCGTAGCTCTTGGTAAACAAGCGCCCGTGGTAAGTACATGGATGAATGTTTACCGAGAGCTATGGTTGGAGACCCTTGACCTGGAAAGGTTCAACGATCATTCGAAATTTCGAGTTTTCATTTTTACGATTTTTCTAAATTGATGGGCGTGATTGAAAGAAAGCTAGACCAATTAAAACGAACCAAAGGTTGTAAGATTCAGCTTTGTATTCTCTTCTATTTGAAGTAAAAACATTCATGAAAAATAATTTTTAAACAACTTTTTTAGCAAATTGAAATTATTTTTTTTATTAAGAAAAAGCACTTATTTCACACTTAAGAAAAATTTTAAATTTCACACCTTTTTTGGGTTTTTCTTAGTTCACTTAGAAGAAAAATCTATGAAAATTAAAATGTTCTTTGGTTTTTTTGTTTCGGATGAAAATTACGAGCTCTATCTTTCCCGCCAATTGGCTGCAGCAGCAAGGTGCTGCACAAATGTGCATAAAAATCGGTTGCGTTTCAAAATTTATTGTAAAAAAAAATTTTTTGTAACGTTGAAATATGCATTAATATTTTTTTACTGTTTTAGAAAGGTATTTTAAGCTAATATAAATCAAATCTCCTACAATTCCTATCAATGAAGTCGTATGTATGTTCTCTGATACCAAACATCTAGGTATGCTAATGAACAATTCCACAGACAAAGCTCTAATCAATAATTATCTAAAGAAAATAATTTAATTTACTGACCTGCTAATAAAACACTATAAATATCTAACTTCACTTTTTGGCAGTGGGAACACGACAAATTCAACCACAATAGATGAGATCTGACCTATTTCTGCATTTTTAGGATTGCTTCTTCAGGTGGTCTCCTTTAAGTTGAATCAAATATCTAACTATAAAAATTATTATAAAAATTAAAATTATTTGAAGTTAAATATCGCCAATGACAAAAAGTGACATCCTGTCAATTAATTAAATATGACAATACTTACTTGAAAAATGTTCACCTTTTATGTAAAAGTTTTTATATATTTTTAGGTATTAATAATATTGTGTGAAACTAACTACTCATTGTCGAGTGTTTTATTAGCAGGTCAGTAAATTAAATTATTTTCTTTAGATAATTATTGATTAGAGCTTTGTCTGTGGAATTGTTCATTAGCATACCTAGATGTTTGGTATCAGAGAACATATGACTTCATTGATAGGAATTGTAGGAGATTTGATTTATATTAGCTTAAAATACCTTTCTAAAACAGTAAAAAAATGTTACAAAAGCTAATAAGGAATATATGGGTAGATATTGTGGGTGTAATTCAACGCAGGTTGGGGCTTTTGTCCACTGAGTAGTTAGTTTCACACAATAATAATATTGTGACCTAAAAATATATAAAAATGCATTAATATATTCTAAAAAGACTTGTTAATTTTTCTCTATCCTAAAAAAATCCCCAAAAACGCGTTTTTTAGACCTAAAGCAGGATCCCCCCTTAAATTTATTTAGCATTTAATGTTTGGCATATTTATGAATTTATACAATTTAATACTGAATTTATATAAATTCTTTCAGAATAAATATGTAGGTATGTATTTTTTTTTATAATGAAGCGTGGTATCCATTTGTTATTTAGAGAATGCGTTTATGTTCACAAATAAGTTTTATGGTGAACACATTATTTTTTAAATGTTTTCATTATGAAAGTTATCTGTGATCATGGAAATCATTTCATAAATGACAATATGGGTCTTTGTTATAAGCATTTCTATATATCTAATGATGTAAGATTGTTTATTTTTAAATATATTTTTCTGGGGTAAAAAATGTGAAACGGGACGCAATGTGTGAAAATGAATTGTATTATTTTAATTTCCAAATTTAAATTATGGAGAATCTTTGTAAAATGTGAGAAATATTATTAACTTAATAATATAAACTAAAAGTTGGTACCATAATACAATTCAAAATATTATTGTCACAATGATTTTATCTAATCAGTCAAAACTGTCTTGGTATTAGAGCTCACTACGTTTTATAATATATGTAGCAGATTGTTGAAGTGCGATTTTCTATAAAATGACAATTTTTAGGACCAATGCCTTTTTTTACGAATATATTGTAGGTTTAATACTTTTAATAAGAAAAGCGGTAACGATACGAATAAAAAAGTTAAGGTCATATTTACATTTTAAATATGCCTTATGTGGTGCCCTTTGCGACATCTCATATCCAAAAGCATCTACTCTCAAATTTTATGTTCATGCAATCAAAAACAATATTACGAAAATTCCAACAGGCTGTATCTTTTCTACATTATATTAGGCATGTTGTCTCCAATTATAATATTGGAGTCAAATAAAAAATCTAGTACGGATCACTCTTATGAAATATTTAAAGAAAAATGTGCATTAGACATTTACTAAAAAGAGAGTGCACGCATTTTAAAATGCTCATTGCTGTTTTTTTACAAATGTTCCATGCTTCATAATTATTAATGCAGTTTGTAGGATCATATTGTAAAATTATGTCATTTTTAGAGACGTTGTCAAAAATAAGGATCAAGTACATAACGGACAGACTGAGAACCTGCTCTCTTATGCCCAGTTAAAAATGTATCCATGATGAATTTACAAGGTGTATCAAAAAAGCAGGTCATTTCATTAACTGTATATTTTTGGTGACAAAATATGACGAACCCTACTTACCTATATACAAAAATGTCTCCATTAAAATATACAGAGTGTTGAACTTGAACCTAATAACAATTGTTTTTTTCACATAATTTTGTAAATGTTCACATATTCAACTCTGCAGCCGAAAATGGTGCATACCAAGTAGATTGTTATATTAAACTCCTCTCATTCATAATTAGTTATGTAGTTCTTTTAGCAACATATGGAAGAGATGAAGCTAACTCTTGGCCATCAATTTGACCATTATAATAACATACAATTATTTAAGAAAATAATTGAGAGTTAATGGTGTTGATTTCAAAAGTAATATTAAAAATAAACCACTTCACTCTTCAATAATTTCACATTCTCTTAATTTCTGAACACCCTGTACTTTAAGATCTCAATATATCTGTAGTAGTAATGCAATTATTTATAAAAATATTTCTCCTCTCTGGGCACTAATCCATATACACATATACTCTTATTTGGTTCACTGAAAAAAAAACAAGGAATTCTGTTTCTTTTTTAAATAAATATTTAATCGGATATTTGTATTTGTAATCAGACATTTTTAATCTAATATTATAATTACCATTTAATGACTTAGTCAGCATAGACAAGTACCACCTTAATCTAATGTAGATTGTACTTGAAATTTATTAATTTTTATATCTGAAATATTGATAAAGCTATGTATGCATTTTGAGGCACCCTTCTAATAATTATATAATAAAGTTAAACAACTTATAGAATAAAAAGCCTTTTAGAGAGCATCAATAACTTTAATATAAAAAAAAACACTTCAAACTGTTGTCCCATAGGTACTAAAAACCACTCTAGTGCTATCGCTGTCTAAAGTAACGTCTTCGGGACTAGCGAGATCAACTCGTACACTATCTGAATTATTGCGCTTACGTTGACCCCAGTTACTTAAAGTCCACTGATATACTCCCTCAGAGGAATGACGATTCAGTTCTATGGCATCTATTTGAGGACTGGCTAAAGTTTCAGAACTTGAACTGGTAGCCTCAAAGGAATCTCCTCCTCCTCCTCCTCTAAATCTGCCTATACCTTAAATATTAAACGTTTTTAAATGAAGTAGCAAAAACTCTATAGTTCAAAAGACAATTTAATTAAACTTATTTCTGCAAATATACAATTTTTCCAAATAAGTCGATTTAAATGAATTTGGTACGAATATATTGCTTTTTGACATAAACTACCTAAATCGTTAAAGTATCACATTAATCACCATTTTTGGACAAATCCCTTTCGCCACCAGGTTTTAATTTTAAATACACTTTTGTCAGAGTGCAAAAAAGATGTATGTGATGTGGAAAAGTGGAAGATTGTACTTATGAAATCATATTTACAGAAATGGAAATATTACTCCTACCATTAACAAATATACTCATATGTTTCTTAAACTTCTTAACTTTTTCTAGTATGTTCCATTGCCCGTTTGCAGTGTCTCACCGCGGGCGGCAGTACACTACAGCACAAATGACGTAGTCGGACATAGGCATCATTTGTTTTCATGGAAATTATGACAAATATCAAATGTCTTTTAAGGTGTACGTTTCTGTTTACGTATCATTTTTAAATTTATAAATTGATACAACCTAAAATAACAAGTATTGTGTTTTTATAGTGAAAGTGTAGGAGTAGCAGTCCATTATTAATACGTATGTACCCAGTTTTGTAAAAAATGTAAACTGTTTACACACAAAAGCTTTGTGTGAAGTATTGGAATGGTATCAGGGCCGCATTTTTGCAAACCAAATTAAATAAGCAGGTTCTATTAAAAGATTAATTATTACAGTGTCAATATCAAATTCTGACATTTATGGCCTGATATGTACGTTTCCAGATACTAACATTGGTGTCACTACACTACAGCACATTCTATATTGAAATTTAGGTGAATCGACAGACAAGTTATTACAGACGATGCTTACACACAATATTATAACTTCAGTTCTTATTTTAGTACAGAGCCTTTCTCAAGTTTTTTCTCACTTACATTTATTTATCTGATGGCATGTCTTAATGACAATGTTATGTCACTCAATTTTGATGATATAAAGAAGCTGTATGAAAAACATGTGATGGAGAGATCAAAAAAGTTTATTCAAAATGCATAACTATGTACAAAACTATTTATTATAAATGGTAAAAGAGTAATTACTACAATTTGCAATATTAATTCCAATGGATTCTAGAGTTTTTACATCAGTAGTTGATGCTTTTTGGTAAACTTGTAATCCTGTTTGGCATCAAAAATTGCTCCTGATAGTTTTTTCTTTTGCTCTTTCGATTTTTCGATGTAACCTTCAGCAACAGTGTTGCTTTCCCATACGCCATGGTGTTTCACGGTACACAGATCAGCTCCAGAATCGGCTAAAAATGAAGCAGACGATCGCCGAAAACAATGTCCGGTATATTCTTCAGTGTCAGGTAAATTAAAAAAAGTGGCAATAACTTTTGTCATTTTACCAAAGGTGTGAATTCCAACGGGTTGTTTCGTGCATTTCTTATTTTTATAAGTAACAAAAAAATGTCGATGGTTTGTGTTGCTAGATCATATTTTCACATATTGTCTGACAAGTTCTACCATATTCAATCCTGGGATATTCCTCGAAGTTACAAAAAATTCTCGCATTACCTTTGTTTTTGTATTCGGTAAAGTAATTCTAAAAACGGAATCTTCAACTATCACATTTTCAACAAGCATATTTGTCAGTTCCTCTCTTCTGCACGCTCCACTTAGTCCAATTATCATAGCAACTTTTTTAAATAAACATGTATCATCTGATGCTTCTATTAAAAACTTTGTGACATCTTGGTGATTTAGTAAAAATTTTGGATTTTTTGGATCTGTAACCTTCTGATTTACATTTTAGTAATGCAACTAGCTGTAGGTACTTACTAATATCTACGTTTTTTCTTGTTAATGAAATACTTCTTATCATCAAATAATACAACCAGAGAGAAGATGGTTTTCTTTCCTTAGATAAGCATTCAAAGTAAGCCAACAATACTTTTTCATGAGTGATATTCTTAATTTTCTTAGTAGAACACCATTCTTTGTACCGATTAAACGCTATTTCATATAAACTCCGTGATTTTTCTGACAAAAGGGAGTCCACGATATTTTGCGTCATTTCTTCCAAATCAGTAGGTAAACTACCAGTTTCAGAATCACTCATTATTATTTAAATTATATTCAATTCTACGTGACAATTGTGTTTGACAGCAGATAAATAAATATTGCCGTTACAACCTGACGTTGTCAAGTAAATGGCAAAACACAGCCCACTAACCTTCTAATATTTTAAACTACACATATAATTACTGCTTTAAAAATAGTTGTCATTGTGACATGTCAAAAATGCAGTTTTTAATTTTTCGAAAATGTATTAATATAAATGCCATCAGATAAAATTTTGTATGTAATACGAATCATAAACAATCATTATGACACACGTCGTGCTATCGGACTCGACTACGCCTTGCCCAATAACATTCATGACTTGTACCATAACGATCATCTTTATGATCCTTATTACATAAATAACTATTATAGTTTTATAATGGTTTTCACATAACTAATTATTTCATTAATCAGTATCAACACATTTTCCACACCACATAAAAAATCAGACTTAACATTTTTGCTGGGACATTCAGATTCCACAAGTGTGAGAATGTTTTATAAAAAATAGTACAAAATAACATCACCTTTAAATTTGAGGTAAGTGAAATTATTGTTACAGGAGGCTATTAATCATGACACTGCTGAAACATGCCATAATGTATTGGGCATGAGCAGAAAGATTGATAGGGTCATCGGTGCCCAAGAGGGCATCGTTTTATAGGAAACACTTTTATATTTAAAATGTTGCTAAGAATCTTTTTGAACTTCTTGATAAAACTTCTAACTTGACTTATACCGATACAAGATAGAAACTTTAAATTTGGGAAGAACTCTTATAAGTATCCACTATCTAGATTTTCGAAGATTGTGTATAATGGGTTACATACAGGGTTGATAAAAATTGTATAAAATAAACAATAATTTGCGTATTGAATTTTTTAAAAGCAAACATCTCAGAAACAGTTAAATGTATGGAGTTCACAAAGTATGGCATTTTTCACTAAAAAAGCCCAATCATATTTTTAATAAACTTGCAGAGATGCATTATGTAGCTTCCCTATAAGATAGCTCAAAAATGATATACTTAAATTTGAAACCCCCAAAACGCATTGACACTAAATTTGAAATCGATACGTCAACAACTGTAAAAATTATTAAAAATTTTGTAAAAAAAATGTTTTATTTCAAGACTGCATCTCTGTGTTGAATGGTCAGTTTTGACATTCACTGATAAATGGCAGAGCCAGTCAAAATGTTTCCACACCATTGATGCCATTGTTGGTATACAGCCACAACAATTCAACAGAATGTAGTCGAGGTCCAAAATAATGGAGAGTGATTCATGTTATAAACTAGCTCACCATTTAAAGCAGTCAACACAAAGATAAATGCATGCAACCCCAATATTTATCGTATAAAATTTAAGTCACATACCTCTGAAGCATACCTGATTCTGCTGCAGCAAATACGCATGTGTCAAAACGGAATGTACGATTTCTATTGGTAATCATACCATGACATATCCCACCACGCACACAGGCCAACTACTATAGGTGTGTGCATGGGAAAATTTCCGGTATATCTTTCCGAAAATTTAATTGTGAATGTAATTAATTTATTAGCGATTTTGTGTTTGTATTCTTGTATTTAAAAAAATGGAGAATTATTCAAGCTCTACAGCGTGTTCTGAAAATTGTAAACAACCTAATCTAACAAGTAAACAATATCGGATCACGATGTGTATGAAGGGATTAAAGCGCGAGACCAAAATATGAGTGTTAAATGATGCTATTGAAATATGTCATTCCTTATTAAGAATGTCTATGAGTAGTGTATATAGTGCAATAATGAGTGGCAATGAAGATATAACTGCGAAATACACGGATCGTATTCCAAAAGTGAGCTTCCGACAATAAAGAAATTCAAGCTCACAGAATGAAACTTTCCTAAAATATTTAGCTTTTGTGGATAATATGTGGCATGAATTTTTGTTTTATAAAACGAAATAGAAAGAGTATGCTGATAGACCAAGACGAAATAGTGAAAAAAACTAATTAAGAGAAATATTAGAAGTCGAAGTCTGATTCAAAGAATATATTTGATACACTTATATATTATGAAATACAGTTTTGCCACATATGGAACCTGATACTGTCATAGTTGTATGGATAATTCACCATATAATAGCTTTGTTCATAGTACACCAGAATCAGTTTCAGTTTCCAACTGTCAGTAGTATGTGCACTACATCTAAAACAAAGCATTTTCAACCTTATATGGGCATTATAATCTCCATGCGCTTGCGTCTGACGGTTGGAAACTGTTTCCAATTGTCTACAAACGGGCCTAATACCGACCATAAGTGTTAACGTGTGACTGTTCTAGTGACAGTACTAGTAATCAGTAGTGTATATGCAAATATTGCAGTGTATTATGTGTGAAAGGTTTAAAGATATGATATCCGCGAAGAGTGCATCAGGTAGGTGGTAGTAGGCTGTCGCCATCTAAGAGGATGGTATTCTCCGAGTGACTGTAAACTTATTATTGGTAATTATGTGTTCTTTAAATCTTTCTCAAGTGGCACGCTTATGGATTCGTGCCACTTGCAACCCTCACCTCCCGTACTCGTCTAAGTGCTGTGAATAAATCACTTTATTATTTTGGGTCTCGACTATATAATTATAAAGTCAGTTGAGGTGATTATAATTCAACAAAATATTGTCAACATAGGCACCCTCGAATAACTAAACAAAGCAATTTTAGATACAGGTAAGTTTAGTTAAATTGTCTTAATTTGAAATTAAGATTAAGTGGCATCATTTTTGCTATGTGTCCATTAACACATTCACGATATTTGGCTCACTGAAAAGTGCATGTCTGTGATTAGTCACAATTCCCATTTGGAAGACATGCAAAATGAAGCCTGGTGTTCCTATATATCAAGTTTGTTAGTAGGGAGGTGGCCAAATAAAACATGAATTTTATATTTGAAAGCACTGCGCTGGTGCCACAAATATTCCCATTAGCGCGTCATGTCTGCAAAAGCACACGGTTGCTCCTTAACATTTACATAGGGAGGTTACTTATTATGCTTGTGAATAGCCCCACGTGTTTTTACGAGTATTGTAGTCCGAAACTATTTATTATAAGCCATTTTTAGTAATTGTCCGTGAATGTGTTAAGTGGCTGAGATGAGCAGATTAAACTATTATTTATTTCATACAAAATAAAATAAACTAAATTATGCTCACCACTGTCATCTGGGGATGCATGGCTCTCCTCTATGCCCCTTAAAATATTTTGACAAATGTCAGATTCCAGAGGTATAGGATCATCAGAATCTCTGTTATAGATTGTAACAGCTATATGGGCAGGATGTGGCACAGGAAGAGGGATCACCATTTTATCCGGAGAGAAAGGACGGCTCTGTTTTTTCCATGGCATCCAAAGTGTAGATCTTGTTTCCTTTAATGACCCTAAGGCAGCAGCAGAGTCTCTAAAAGTAAAATAACTTCAAATAAAATAATAATTGAATCTTGACAAAATAAAACAAAAAAATGCATTTACGTGTTAAAATTGCAGTGGAATAAAATATGTATTACGGAGATTCATCTTCATGACTTAAATACATACACTTTTTTATCTGCTTTCTTGCCAGTGGGTGATAATTTTGCTCTTGGATTAAAAGCTGATACTTCCAAGTAAGGTGACTGTACTTGTATGTTTCCTCTTGGCGTATACACGTTTCCTAGCAAATCGGGACCTCCAGCCCCTAATAAAGAAAATGTGAAATATACTATATTTTCATTATAGTTATTTATATATTCAAGATGTTAATGATAAATTGCACGCTTAGGGTATTAAATGCATTATGTCGCATGGAGATATATACACAACCGGTATTTAGAACACTTATAAATTTGCTATACAGTAAGATCGAGCAATGCCTAGCAATAATGCCGACAAACACGGTTTTCATGTATGCCGCGAAAAACTTCTAGAAAAGTGACAGATTTTTTCATATATAATTGGTAAAATATGAATTTCAATAGTAATAGTACAGAAGACATTGCGAGTATGCCTCCTGAAATTTTTAAAGCGGCGGAGGAATCGATAGGAAGCCTGTTGTCGGAAAAATTTAAAAAACTTTACAACAAAACATGATGATTTTGTTAAATGGTATTCCTTCAAAAACTTGAAACACTTGAAAATGTGCTCCTAGCATTTTTTTTGGAAAAATGTGAGAACTGTAAGCCCTCCTTTTTGTGATCGTATTATTCTATGTTAAAGGCAACGGTACTTTTACATCATAATATCGACATAAGCAAATATTCAAGATTAATAACATTTTTAAAAAGAAAAGAAGATGATTCTGATGAAATGTGTTTTTTTGTGTTTTTATTTTTTGTTTCTAGGAATTGTTTTATACAATTTTGTAATATGTAATTGTCTATGTAATGGATTTCCGTTAATAAATTATTATTATTAATATTTTTAATGATCAATGTAAGTTGAAATTTTCAAATGTAAAATAAAATATACCTACATTATTTTTTTAATTAAGTGGCACTGATTTCTGGCATATGTGGAGCTTGTCGTAGAGAAGAATTATGTAACATAACAATAGATGATATTCAGGATTTAGATAGAACTTTGCTAGTAACTATAAAAGAATCCAAGACTAAAATACAGTGTAAAGTAAAAATGTATATTTAGTACAATTAATAACGAAAAGAAGACACCAAGATATTTAGATATGTACAGTAGATATGTGTCTCTTCGTCAGCCGGATTCTGAGCATCAAATTTTTTTTTTTTTTTGTATATTTTAACAATAATAAATGTTCCAAGAAGTGGTTGGGAAAAATAAATTGGGTCAGATTCCATACAAAATAAGAAACTATCTTAAATTACCAAAGCCAAAGTAATATACCGGGCATTGTTCCCGGCGTTCTTCGGCTACTTTAACTAATATTAAGCACCATGGTGGTTGGAAATCAACCACTGTTACTGAAGGCTAAGGAAATAGCAAAAAAAATTATTGCCGTCAACTGGTAGATGCTCTCGATCGTCTGCAGAATTTTGCAAAATACTAGTGTTACTGAAGTTACAAATAGTAGTCCTGCAGAACAAGTAAAGAATGGAGGGGGCAAATTCTGTCCTAATATTTTTATAAGTAATTCTGTTAATTGTATTGAAAACATAATAATATAATTCATAATTATATTAGTAATTAAAAAAATTAGTAGTAGTTTATTGTTTGTATTTCTTTATCTTTTTTCATAAAATGTGGTACACAAAATGATGTTTTCCTTCAAGAAAAATAAAGTACACACCGTTAGTTAAAGGGGAATAAATATTCAACTTACCAAGTTGAGCACACTGTACCATTTCTGTATATCTTGATATATCAGCTTGAGGGTGAGGATCCAGTCTAAAGCAAGTGTCTGTATGAGCTAATGGCGTGAGAATATCTAAACTAAATATTTCTGAGTATAAAAGGCCAGCAAGTCCAGCCCAGTCACCTACACTTAAAGCCCTACTCTCCCAAAATTGTTCTTCAGTACAACCAAGTTTAGGCAAAATATGCGTAGGGTAAAAACGTTCTAACATCAAAGCTCCTTGCTGAATAGCAATCTGTGGAACAAGAACATAATATAAAAATACTCTATGGAATAATTTTGCTGATTCAAATTTTTTGTTCTAATTGCTAGAACAAGGCTCCTTATGATACATTTATATCTAGCATAACAAGCCTTTCAGATACATTGTGTTTTTTTTTAATTTAATGATATATTTTTTATTACCAGCATCAACACTACGTTTCTTTCAAGTAGTGTAATATTCATATAACTGCTTTTTCAAAAAATTCCTGACTTCTGTTTTAGATGGCTAAGTGTGAGTACACACCAGCTCACTGCTTGTTATGAACTTGTAAGCACTAGTATCTTGTTGAATGAGTGGTATTGAGTGTTAATTAACAGTTGCAGCATTAGTGTAAGCGCTAAATATATCAGCGCACACCACTGTTATACAGGGTGATTCACATTTATTATCAAAAACATCGAGTTTCGCAGAATATTACAATAAAATGCTAATTTTGCATAAAAACTTTTTCCCTCAGAGCTTTCATCTGAAGATTCAGGCATTTGAAGTTTTTAAAAAAAATGCATAATACTTTAAATATCTCCTAAATTATCAAAGATATTTACCAAGATAGAGTATCAAAATTATCAAGTCATCAGTAGCACAGATACGGGTAATCTCGGAAATTAATTTATTAAAAAAAAATAAATAAAAAATAGTACGGCTCTATACAATATGACAATTACCTACATCATTTAATGCTTAAATCAGAAACTTCCTCCTGACATTTTTTCTATCTATTGTGATTTTATAATAATTTGATTTTTTGCACAATAATAAAGAATTTTTAATTACTTTGTTGTTTTTTGTTAGAAATATGCATATTAAAAATAATTTTCTATAATTCCAAATTCAAGTCTAGCCATTGGGATCTTCGAAACTATAGTCACAGGAAGAATTCAGACGACTTATACGAACAATACGAACAAATGAATAATTCATTATATTTTCATCAAAATATTTAACAAACTTCAAATGAGGATAATCAAACTATATACTACACTAAATGTTTGCATTGTATATTGTACTAAATTGCAAAAAATGTTTGTTTTTATCACGACCAAATATCAAAAATTATGTTGACAATAAAAACAATTGCATAACGTTAGCAGTGATGTAAGTCGTCTGAATTGTTACCATGACTATATAAAGGAAAAAACGCACTAGATCGTTGCGGTATAGGTGCATCACAGACCGTGCTAGTCTCGTTCTCGTTTAGTGAAGTATCTTCTAATGATTTTAAATGTAGACGATTCCACTAGTAGATCGAGGACTATTTTTATATAAAAGTTGTCATGCAGAGGAAATTTTACAGTATTAAATTTTCTACAATACACCCACAGTTGAAAACTGTACAACACATTCTTGTAATAAATTAAAGTAGGTATTTCATTTGTAATAAAGGTGAAATGTAATAGGGTTTAATGTTGCATCGTTTTAAAAATGTTTAAATCTGATTACTTTCCCAAAAAAAAGAGAAAAAATTTAACATTAAGTTACAATTTTCTCACAAAATGTTCTTGATTATCTTGTTCTCAGTTTACAGAATAGGTACTAAAGTAAAAAATGTAAGAATAAATTTGAAATAAGGCAATAGAGGCTCGTGACTTAATAATACATGAAGCGGAAGAATAAATAATACTTTGTCGAGAATTTATTTACGTTTCATTTGTCTAAACTGCAGACTCATTGGTATATTTAATTAAAATCAGTCTGGTCTACCATATTGTTGAGGTATTGTGTTGGCACACCAAGATAATAGTTTAGAGGAAGTTAAAAGTATCAGCTTGAGTAAATAGGAGGTTAATTAATCATAGTTGTGGCTAATACACCAAACGTTTTTACTCATCAATGAATAAGATTGCACTACAGATATTTTTTTATCGTGCATGCTTATGGTCATATAAATCTTATACTAGACTCTTGGACATGACATAAGACAAAATTTTACTATCCTAAAAACCTCTTTAAACCAAATTTTAGTTAAATATTTTAAAAAATTATAAGCCATAGTAAGAAATTATACAAAAACTGTTTTCTTGATGGTTCGTCATAAGAAAGTAAATTTGTATTAAGGTATATTTGATCTAAATCAGTTTATTTTCAATTTAAAAGACTACCCATAAAGTATGGTCACTTCAAGGACATCATATAGATATTTTTATTTAATATTTACAATTTATTGCTACATAACTGAACTTTCTTCTACCCCTACCAATGCAGAACGCTTCTGCATGTAAAAATTATGCAAAACAAAATATGAGCACGATTATAATTATCACTTACTTTTAATTCTGGAGTGGACAATTTAATTTTACTTTTGACCACAATACTGAGACCCGTTTGTAAATCTCTTCTCCGCCTTTCCAATTTTTCATGTAAAACAGTTAACAAATCTTGAGCTTCCTTCTCTAAGTTCTTATATGGTCCATTTTTAGAGAGTTGTGCTGAAAAGCTTCCAAAGCAAGCCTCCACAAAATGACTAAAGTCCTTTTGAGGTTGCATTATTGTAGTTTCTATATCTGTTTGATAAACAGCAAGTTCGTCCCATTCCATTTTTGCCTCAAACGCTGCCAGAGCTTGTTCTGGACTAATTTGAAAATAATAATCTGACGCAAGGCCTGGTCCAGCTATTCTTTTAACTACAAAACTATCACTTGCTGGAACCCGTCCCCGTTTCTTAATAATTACATGAAAAATCATGGCATCCCAAAGCAAACGAAGCCAATATCTTGCTACGCCACCTGTAAAAAATCTGATGTGATACTAAGGGCCGGTATTATAAAGATCAGGTTGAACCTCCGGTTGTTCAACCGTAGGTTGAATTTGAACCGGTGGTTGAAAAAAATTCTATATTATAATACTGTTTCATGTCATGGTTTGTCAACCCGACGTTGAGATGTATTTCTAAATGTTTACGCTGTCAGCACAATTTTAGTCAATGAAATATTTTCCCGCCAATTTTCGCAGATAACCTGTCTTTTATTTTGACGTTATGTGAATTATAATTATTAACAGTGACATTAATCTCTGTGACATTCTTATATTACTATAAAGAGTAATAGAGTAATTTATTCTGATGCAGACTGCCTCCGTTTAGTAGATGTAATCATTAACTATAGAAATATTACAAAGTGTAAGAAAATGTTATTTTATAAACTTTCTTCTACAATGAACAAAACTGCAGATACTTATAATTTTATGTGTTATAATTAATATTTACAGTTAGGTGGACAAAAGAGAAATACATTTTATTTAGTTCCACAATTTCAGCTTGTGTAAGTACAGAGAATGATGAAATGAAAAATAAATTTTGATACAATTTAATTTTAAACTCATTTTCTGAAGATTTAAAAAATATAAAATAAATTATTTTCTAAAATTATAGCATTATAAATTAAAATGCGTCAAGAGAGTATCATTTTTAAATAGCTATTAGCCAGCAAAGATAAATTTAAAGCAAATATATTTAATAAGTTGCTCTGTTTTTGTTTATACGAGTTTACACACACTTTTATTTATGTAGATATTTGCAGTTTCAAAATAATTTCAACCGACAGTTGAAATTCAACCTGATCTATAACCATCGGTTGAGTGAAATATTGCTAAACCGACACTTCAACCTTCAGTTGACGTTTATAATATACTCGCAACAAGAATTCAAAGGACTTACGTCATACGAACAAATGAATAATTCATTATATTTTCATCAAAATATTTAAGAAATTTTTTTTCACTGATAGTAATAAAACTATATACTACACTAAAAGTTTGCATTATATATGGGGGTCGGTCAGTGCCCTAATTAATGAGGTTTTCCAGGTTTCCCTCATTCCTGCACTGAATAACGGTTAGGGCCTACCAACGTAAGTCGTTCCTGGGCCTGCTCAATAATAATATGCCGCCCCCTCTCCCGCACAAGTCTCCGACTTCTAGGCTAATTCCCGTAATTAGAATGAGAGGTAGATATTATTATTATATTGCACTAAATTGCAAAAAATGCTAATGACACAACGATTACTGTGTCGACAAATACACCAGATGAGCTCAGAAAAATTATATGTAACGTGGTGAAATCATTGAGTATATGGTGCCAAAGGAATAAACTATTTCTAAACAACAAAAAGACTATTTACATTAATTTTCACCTTCAAAGACCTCTACCCACAAACTTTATGTCTTATGAAGGTATCATGTCAGATTCAGTGAAACTTCTTGGCACCATCCTTGATTCTAAGCTCTCCTGGTGTAAGCATGTTGACCATGTGTGTAGTCAGCTAAAGCATTCTTTGCACTATTGCAGCTAAAGCATCCTCTTGATCAAGCGGGCTTAATTAATGTTTATTATTCAATGGTATATAGTCACATAGCATTTAAAATTCTTGCTTAGGGTAGAGGTAGTGAATGTGAAAGAGTATTCATATGCCAAAAGAAAATTATAAGATTACTTTTCAACTTAAAATGTGTGTTGTAGGGAGGTGTTTAAGGATAAACGAATTTTCACAACACCTTCAATCTATATTTTAAAATTCTTACTTTTTACAATAACATAAGTCATTTTAAAAAACAGACAAATTTTCACAACTATACTACAAGACATGGGGAACTGCTCAGTATTCCTACTCACCATACAAGCGCTTTTAAAAAATTGCCATATTATAATTGCTTAATTTTGTATAATACTCTTCCTAAGGAAACCCGATGATTACCGGAAATTTAAAAGTAAGACAAAACACTTTTTATCAGTTACTGTGGCTTTTACTGCTGCTATCAATTTTCACCACATTTTTCACTCATGCGTGCATATGTTTATATATACATGTATAATTATACTGTAAATTATAAGTTGTTGTTAGTGGTTCTACCATACCATCTGTTCTTTTTTATATTTATATATATTTGACTATGTATATTATTTTGTACTATATTTTATTTATGTTATTTATAACTTGTTGTATGATCTCAAATATGAAAAAATATTATGCCCCTTTACATGAATATTAAATTAACAATAGTTTAACAATTATTTTAAAATTAAGTTATTAAGTAAAGAGAAAACTTTCTTTTATATAGCTTCATTGTAGAGATAAGATGTTCAAAGTTTATAAAAACAATTTATTTTAACCAAATACCAAATAACTCTCAAAGTGGCTTTTCTTGACAAAAGTAATATTTTACTTCAGTTATTAAATTCTTATTATTATTGTAATTTCCTTAGAAGTATAGGATTCTTCTAAGACTATTGAAAATACAGATGTGAATCTGGAAAAATACTGATCCAAAAATTTGAGAATATGGCAAAGTCCTTCGGGCGGACACAACTAAAATATCTAGAACTTTCCAGTACTTCCGGTTCCATGGCAAATTTGATAAGTCCTTCGGATCAGTATTTTCCCAGATAACGATCGATGTAGTTTCCTTAAAAACTTCAAAACACTTTAGTTCCCTACGGTAGTTTCCTACACGTAAAATTTTAACGGAACAAAGAAGTGATATCAGAACTATGTGGAGTTATATTTATTTCAATAAATTATAGCCAAACAGATATATTCAATTTTTTCATAATTACATAATAGCATACTTTTAAATGTTAACAAATTAAGAGCAAAATTATTCAATGTCACTGACGTTTGTTCAAATTATGTACACAGTGTTTTAAGTCTATTTCAATGGTTAGAGTAACTGACAAAAAAAAACTTTCACACACTGTATCGATAATTTGATGGCAGATATTGGAATCAATATTAAGAACTTGTTGCAACATTGTACAACACACTGTATAAGTAATAATAAATTATTCAGGTCTTACCTGTTAAAATTAAAAATGACACAAAAGGACAAACCATAACTGCTACAAACAGAGATGCCACTGGTTGTATTAAACCTTGTAAAGCTATATTCCATAAGAGAGCCTCGCAGAGTATAAAATATCTATTTCTTTTCTGTTCAGGGCTATCCAAATCGTATATAAGAGCATTAGTAACTTGTATCACCAATGTTAATACTGGCATCCAGATTACAGTTGTTATTGCAATAAACAAACTGGATATTATAACTCCAAGGCATACTACAGGAAAAATAATAACTAATCCAATAGTACCAAACACACCTTTGATACAGTAATTCCATATTCTATTAATATGTCTTGTTAAGCCTTTTCCAATGAAACCAGTATCTGGTTTTGTTTCAAAATGAGTTCGGGATTTTGAGATGTGCCTCCAAAGACTTATTAAACGAGATGTTAATGTAGATGTCAAACTACTTTTACGAGGAAATAAAGTTCCATTAATTTGAGATAATTCTAAATCTGGCATAAATGGTTCTACAGAAAATAATGCTCTCAATCCTACTGGACTGCACCATGGTAATACTATACCAAAAAAGAACATTGCATTCCAGGTCCAACACCATGTTCGATGGAAATAATTAAATATTCGCCACAGGGGCCATCGAGTTGTTGTTGTTCGTACTATTTCTTTTTCAACTAGAAATACCTACAAAAAGCATTTGTGAATAATTGAAGTTGTTAATAAAAGCTAAAAGTGTAAAAATAAACAAAACAAAAATGCGCTGAAGTCATAGCTATTTGAAGTATACATGAAATAATGTCAAGACCCTTAATGTTTCTGCAGTTGTTCAAAATTTGATATATGCCCGCAGTTGTTCAAAATTTGATATATGCCCTATTCGAGTTGTAGCAGTGAACGGTTTTATGACAGTCCAATATAGCTGATCACTTCACTTTGAAAAAAATTAAATGAAAACATGTTGAAGGTATACCTGTGGGACTATTTTGAACCGTTAATTTTTGTACACTGATGGACAACATTTTGCAATAAAAAACGATTATAAAAAATTTCTTGAGGGGTACCTTTTGAATTGTTTTTAATACATCCGAAACTGACATTAAATGCAAGATTCGGTAATTATTTACATCAACACAGCCATCGGATGAAACAAATGCATCAGAGAAACATAAAGCAAAGGTGTTCAAAATTGTTATCTGTAAATCAGTTACATACTCATCATTATAGATCATGATACGAGGAATAGAAGTAGTATTTTTTTAGAGCTTACATGTATGTTGAGAATCTATTAGGATTTTGCTTAATTGAGCTTTCAGTGATCTTTATAAATCTCATATATGCATCAGCTTTGCTGCTTTTAAAAGAAGTTCTAATAATTTTAAACCTCTTATAATCTTCAATAAGATTTGTAGATTTATATATTTTTAAAAGCTCTATCAGAAAGTTTCCACTCAGCAATAACTTCATTTGAGAATCTTTTTGGAAACTGTCTTTTAAAAGTTAAGAGACTATAAAAGAGCCATCATTTACGTTCTGGAAATTATCAAACATGATCAATAGTTGAGAACAAATGCTGATACAAAGCGAGAAAATTAATTCCTTTTTGTGATAAAAAACTAAAGAATCATCGGAAGAAACATTTAAAGAAAACTTATCAAAAACATTAGATAATTAGAATTCAACAACTAAAGCGGGATGATGGCAATCTTCACGTATAAACAGTAATGTATTAGTTCATATTCAGAAAGGACATAAAATTTTAAAATGAGGCAACATTTCTACTAGATACAGAACACGGACGACTTAGGAATATTGAAATAACCCAGTACTACCAATGAGGAACCGTAAATGGGATACAAAGATTCTAGCAAATAAAATAGAAGTTCATAATCAGCTGACATCATATTTGGCAGAACATAAACATTAAAAACAAAGAAAATTTACACCTATCTAATTTAACCCCAATGATATCAATAAAATTAATGTCAGAAAATATACTACTAATAACATTCAAATCAAAAAACACGAGTCATATTTTTTATTAACTGCCAACAACACCTCCTATCTTTCGAACGTCTCGATCTTCGCGAAAAGCCAGATACACGTTAGCACAATTTTTATATCAAAGAATATATGTATATGCTATTATACTGCCCTGTTAATTCAAAAGGGTATATTAGGAAAAAAAATAAAATGTTTACTCACTGGTTGACTTGGATCAGATCTAGGTGTAGTTATACTAGTAACCTGTTTACTTAAAACAGTTGGAACAACCTCTGACTGTCCTTGAAAATTCCTTCTAATAACCCAGTTTGTTGGTAACCAAATCTGTGTTGGCCATAAAAAACTTCTAGTTGGAATTTTGTCTTTACTTAGTTCTCTTAATAAGGCTGGTTCACGTTCTTTCATAAAGGCTAGGTCCCTATTTAAAAAATAGACAGTCTGAAATAACCTTTCAGAATTACATAAAGCTAGAGCCTCTTCATGTGCACTCCATTGGTTTTCTTGACTAAATTTTTGTTCCGCTATCCTTAATCTAGATCGCAGCCAAGGGCCTATCCTAGATAAAACTGGATGGAAATTACAAAGTCTCTGTTTAATTTCTTCCTGAGATTTATGGAGTCGATGTTGCACATTTTCAACAGCTCTGAAATATATTAAAATTTAATTAACATTATTTACTTAAAGAAAAATATAATTTAATCGTGATGAGTGATTGATAAAATGAACTACTTTCTATATCAATTATTAAGTATAAATAAGATTTTTGTTACCTGTGCATTAAAACTATACTTTGGGCTTGTTGTACTAATAATTGAGCTATGCCCTCTCCTAGAGCCATAATATCTGGATGGGATAATATACTATTATATACTCTTTGTAAATATTCCTTCATAACAGCATCATTAACCTCCTAAAAATAAATAATTTTTAAAATACATATTATATAATAAGACTGTTTTCTTTAAACATGAGAGTGGAATAGCATATCAGATTAATATTCTTTTTGAAATAAGATGTCATGAAGTTAGCTTGAAATATTTCACCGGCACATTCTTAGACTAACAATAAGAGAAAATGCTTATACAAAGGTGGAAAAATAATTCAAAAAGAAAGGCTTAACCCAACAGCAATGTACAACTTGTCATCTCTATGGGGCTATACCTCTCAAGGAAACATTTCGTTAACTATATTCATAGCAATTTTTTCTCTTATCGTTTATACAGGTTGATTCTTAACCTGTACACATAAATTCAGGAAAACAAATTGTGAAAAAAAATGTAAAATATTTTTAGTTTCTGAAGTTTACAAAAATTTATTACATGAATTTTCTTTAGATTTTCAGAAAGAGTAAAAAGTTATGGGATTGTGCCAAATTTCATTAATTGATCTCTATACTAATTAAAAACTGTCAGCAAGAACTAACCTTTTAGGATACGTGCTTATATAGACTTTTCGTCTTATTTTGAAGACCAGTAACCGCAGTTAAATTTATGCATATAGGTTAAGAATCACTCTGTATTAAACTTATCCAAAACTATAGTAACGGCAGGAATTCAATGATTGCACGTCATGAGTAATGCCACACTAGTTTTTATAGTCAATATAATTTTCAATATCTTATCGCCTTAAAAGCAATCATTCTTTGTAATTTATTTATTTTAATAAAACTATAATGAATATAGGTATTCATTTTAACACAGAATGTGCAAACATTGAATACCTGCTGCTATTATACATCCTGTTTTTTCTCATTAAATAGGAAACTGAATTTTCAGATGAAAGATGTAGTTTTAAACATTTATTAAACATATATTTGAAGTTAAATGTATACTGAGTTATGTTTTAATTTAAAATTTACATTTATACAAATATTTAAAATCAGTTATCAATAACTTTTGTACATACCTACATTAAAAATACAATTTGAGAACAGATGATTTTTTTATTTGGTCTGTACCTGTTACTTTATCTCACAAATTAAATCTGAATTGAAAGTGAAACAAAAAACATTAAATTTTAACAAATATTAATCTACTAACATTAGAAAACATTGGTTATGTGACGTGGTATTTACAAATGATTACGAATGTTATTATACCACAGCAGCATTAACAGCATGATAAACTGTAAATAGCAAGTCCGTGGCACTTTTGAATTTGCCTTTGTGTATCATCATTAGGGTTGGGAATATTTATCGATATACCGATAATTATCAATAATATCGATAATAATACACATGAAAAAATATCGAATTATCGATAATATCAATATTATCGAATTTATCGATAATTTGATAATATCGGTTTATTTTATTTATCGATAATCGACAGTTCCAAACCGTTATCGCTCACCCCTACTCACCACTGAACATGCAGAACAGTTAATTTTTCTATCACTAAATAAACACCTTATTTCTATAAAAAAAATATGCCGTTTTAGTGTTAGAGGAAAGTAAAGAGTAAAAGTAAGATGCGATTGCATTTTGGTAATTCAGAGGTTTATTGTTTTTTAAAATTAAATGTATTCTTTTGAATGTTATTGAGATTATTTGTTCCGTTTATGTTTTTTTTTGTTTGGCAAGAAATACATTTTTTTTTCTCATGTTGTTTTATTAATTTCCGTTTTCAATGGAACAACAATATGCCTAACGTGAACGTACAGAAAATTAATACAAATGAAAAATAATTATTAAATCGGTAACATCAAAATTATCGAAAATGCAGTATTATTGTATTGATAATTTAAATAATATTGATAATACGAGTATCTATATATTAATCGATAATATAGATGATATTGATATTATTCGATATATTGATAATATCGATATTATCGAATTTAACAATATTATTGATAATATAGGTTTATTTTATTTATCGATAATCGATACTTCCAAACCGGTATCGCCTACCCCTAATCATCATATTAATCTGCAATATTATGTGGTATACACGAGGCATACCTTATATCATTTAAACATATAGATAACGAGATAAGACATGCAGTAAGTTAAATGTGAGAAAAACATCCTCAGAGGTAGGTCTTTACGAAGGACCGACAGTGACAGTCGAATAGAATCTGTCAAAATATATGGTCAGTTTGTAATTTAATATGTACTGTATTTAACTTGATATTATTGTAATTGTTTGACATTTACAGAACAGTAATTTTAATTGACAGCAGACTACTAAGAATAAATTGCACAAAAGTTAATGATATTGTATTGTGCATCGTTCTATTTTTTTTTTCTTCTCAAAAACTAAGAATGATATGAAATTTTTGTAAGAGACAAAAAGGTTTCAGAATAAATAAAGCTATCTTAAGATTTCATTTAGATTAAGAAATTTAAAAATATAATGTAAATGTGGTTTATTTCACCCTCCTATAACAAAACGTGACATATGCCAGTAAAATATTATCTTGTAAGTATTACGTGCCTGCAAAAATTCGTTTGTGTATATTCAAAATATTGAAAAAACCAGATTTTACTCCCCTCCTCTAAGGTGCTGTAATTTTTTAAGAAAGTGCAAAAAAAAATTATATGAACTTAGGCTACCTCTTATTTTTTGTATACACTTATGCAACACCCTGTATATTATGATAAATTATTCATAATAAAGGAACTACAGCCTCCAAATCCAAATTTAAGTAAAACAATAATTAAAATTGGGTCTCGCTATCAACCAAATTGTAGTTTCAACACCACGTGGCATCTGATACAGTAAATATAAATGGCTCATCGGTAGCATTGGTTATATAAGCTATATAAACTCACTGCCGGTAGTGCAAAATTAAATAATTTTTGTTGCTGGCCACGTGATAATAGTAATTACTGCTGCGATTTGGGGTGAAAATGGATATTCTGACTTAAAAATTTATCGTAAGGTTTAATTTTTCATAATAAAATTAGTCATCATATTTCCTCAAATTGCAAATCAATAGTATAACAGCAGTGAGCGAAAATTGAGTGAAAAGTGATAGAAATTGAAAAATAAGTCATTTGAAAGTTCAGAAAAATAATCAAAAAGTTCGATTCTTAAATAAATCCTCCTGAATTAGCATTTGCTGAGTTTTGAATAAATAATGATTAAAAAGTATCTAATAAATATTACATTGATATTTTGGAGTAGTAGATATTTTATCCTGCCTGTCTCATAGTTTAAAGTCACGAGCCACCACTGATATACATCTGTGTTTACATGCAATTTAATAAAGTAATAATACTTCATTTTATTTTAAATAAAGTGGATTTATTATAACAAAGTTGATTTGGTATATAGATTAGGCACTCTAATCTTCAACATAACAGATCATTATAAAACAGAAACAATTATCAGAAGAATATTGATTTTAAACCTTCTGAAATACATATCCTGGCACGTAGATAGGTGTATCGCGTGAGTTGCACGGGCAAACTCTTTCCATTTACATATAGAATTTATGGCCTTATTAAGAGTCGGAACCACATAGTTTTACTTATTATGATGGTTATTATCTCTTTTTTGACACCAATTTGGGAGGCAACTCTTTAACATTCACACCTACCCTCGTGCTTCATCACACTATTATAGGAGATAATAAAGGAAAGATAACCATCACAATGTGGTTAAACTTTGAGTAGAATTTCATTTATTCTACCAGGAATGTTTGCTGGAATTACATGAACTTAAATAAACTGTCAATGTAAAACAGCTATAATGGACGGAAAAATATCTAGAATAACTATTTTGAATTAAAATTCATAGACAGGTATATGATAAAAAATACTATTTATTTAAAAATATATTTTACTACTACTTTTTTCAAGAAGTTATTTTGTATCAATACTAAATAATTACTGTTTTCTATAGTGCCGGAGAGAGAGGTTTTATCACCAAGGCGTTTAGAGTAGAGCAGCCCCCAGTAGATTATAACGTGGTATTTAATAAAAACTTTAATTTTTTTACATTTTATTGGGTAATTAAAAAATGAGTTTATGTTTGTTTGTTAGTCATAATAAAACTATTTAAATCTAAAACCCAGAAAGTAATTGTTTGAATTTACAATATTATTTAATCTAAATAAAATCTTAAAAAGAAATCTGTAGAATATGAACAGACTACTGTCATAAAAGATTAGCGTTTTTATTAAGGGCTTATAAAGCAAATAATAATAATAATAATAATAATCTCTACCCCTCTATTTAATCACGAGAATTAGCCCAGAAGTCGAAGACTTGTGCGGGAGAGGGGGCGGCATATTATTAGTAAGCAGGCCATATTTGCGCCCAGGAACGACTTACGTCAGTAGGCCCTAACCACCATTCAGTGCAGGAATGAGGGAAACCTGGGAGTAGTCAAACGTCGACCGGTATCAATCTCTCACATTGACCCAAGCCAACATTCTTCAACCCTTCCATACCCGCAGAGAGGGTGCCAATCCTCTCCACGAATATAGCTTATATACAGTCTACCGGCTACGGGGGTCGAACCCACAGCGATCTTGTCACCTCGATTCAAGTACTGACGCCTTAAATCACGGGACCACTGACCGAAATAAAGTTCATTAAAAAAAATAAAAATTTTTAAATACACTAAAAGTTTTCTCATTAATTCTTTTGTAAAATAAAACCTATACCGCATGAAGGAAATCTTTTTCAACTTACATTACACTGAAACTTCACTACACGATAACATCATCATGATACATAAAATATTATAAATACATTACATATTACATTAGTCCAGAAGTTGACGACTTGTATGAGAGAGGGGATAGCATATTATTATTTAGTGGTCCAATTGCACTCAGGAACAACACATTGGAAGGCTCTAAGCACCATTCAGTGCAGAAATAAGAAAACTCTCAATAATTAAGGTAGTGGTCAAAATGCCAACCGGTACCAATCTCCCACAGACTCAGGCTCAATGTTCTTCCATTATCTCTCAGCTGCAGGATTTTAAACTCAAGAATGTGGCATACAACAATTCAAGTACTGATGCCTTAAATTGTGCGACCGTTATATTCATTTATAAAAAATATAGAATTATAATAAGAAAAAGTCGTATTTTCGGATATAAAGTTTATGTAGGTACATGTATATAAATTAATTAGGTTATAATTACAAAATAACTTTGGAGGAATTAGAATCTTTTAGCGGTAACATCGAACACATTAATAAAACATAAACAATTCAATTTTATTATTTTCCTAGTAGTAAATTTAAGGGTATAATAAATTCCTCCTTTTGTATACAAGGATACCAAGTATTTATCTGGAAAATGTGAGCATTGTTCGAACACACACTGAATTTGAAAATTCTTTTAACATACTGTATTTTACACCATTACAAATACAAAAATTATAAAAATTAATTGTAAAAATTGTTTCTAAAGATATTAAATAATCTGCAAATTTTTTTATGAAACCATCAACTGTTATTTCCTTCACAAAATAATGTATACTAATTTGAAATGAGCTGAATTACAATATTCTAAATAAGTATAAGAATGTTTTGTAAAACTTTATAATAATAATATCTCTACCCATACTCATTCTAATCACGGGGATTAGTCCAGAAGTCAGAGACTTGCGCGAGAGGGGGCAGCATATTATTATTAAGCAGGCCGCATTTGTGCCCAGGAATGACTTATGTTGGTAAGCCCTAACCACCATTCAGTGCAGGAATGAGAGAAACCTGGAAAACCTTATTAATTATGGGGGTAGTCAAATGTTGACCGGTATTAATCTCTCACATTTACCCAAGCTAATATTCTTCCACCCTACCATACCTTCAGAAAGGGTGCCAATCGTTTCCTCAAATATAGCTGCTCGAACCCACACCGATCTAGCAACATTGATGCAAGTACTGACACATTAAACTGTGCGACCACTGACCGATAATATGACAAAAATTATGCATTTCTACATCTGTTAATACATTTTAATAAGAAGCACTGTACTGTATTGTTACAGTTGTCAGAATTTTTTATTTATTTGTTTATTTCATGAAGAAATTCACTCGTTATCAAATTTTGTGATAAGTAAAATGTCAGACATTATCTAACCTGTACATTAGCTTTACAACTGGCGGGACAACAATTCATAAGAACTTCTTACTGTTCAAAAAGATTAACAGGATCTGTTGGCAAATAAGAGAAATTGCATCGACAGGAGATATTTTTCTTCTTCAAGGATTTTCTTTCTTCCTTTTGCTTTCACACCACACTAGTACACACTTAAAATGACTACGCAAATATAGCATATTGCACTGCTGTTAATTTACATACTAAGTACAAGTAGTTTGCCAGTGTGAGTGCTGTGCTGAGAATGTTTGCTGATTAACATGCAGTTCATAGCGAGCTATCATATCAATAGTTCTAAACAAATTAAAATGGCTTATTTTGGTTTTGAATTTGAAAGATTCTAGAACAATTCTAAATAGTCATCTAGTTGAATTATCAGCCGTTATTGCCTAGTATTTCTTGTTAATGAAATGCTTCATTACTTTTAATGTTCTGGAACAGTTGACTACCGAAACCAAATCTGAAGCCACTCGAACACTCTCTAGTAATGTATTGTGCTGACTTTATAAGTTTTCTCTCAAGTAACAGGAGGACTGCTAATAACAATTTTTAATCTTTTTTTCACATCGACCGTATAGGGAGAACTATCATTGACAGGAATTGTAGGAAAATTGATTTTTATTAGCAGAAATACCTTTACAATTCAGTAAAAAATCTACAAACGCTATAATAATAAGTGTCTGAGTAGATATTGTGGGTGTAATTCAAAGCTGGTTAGGGCTTTAGTCTGTAGAGTAGTTAGTTTCCCCAATATTATTAATATCTAACAGAAAATGTATTATAAAAGAAAAGATTTTTCTCGGTTCCTCGCCTGTTTCAATCCAGCGCAAGTTTCCTACCAGTCATCTTTATTTTAGGTACATTGTCGGAAGCCTAAAAAGTATAAAAAAATTACCATGAATTATCTCAGAAAACAATACCTACATACTTACTTATATAAAATGTATAAACCAAGTTTTAATTTGGAATCATTTTACATTTCTTTAAATATCTCTAGAATTGTGAAGAAACCTGGAAAATAAAAATAAATATTAACTAAAATGCCAATATCAATTTGCAAAAAATAATTTAAAAAATTGGCGGCATTGTGAACTAGAAGCAATTATCTAAACAGTGGATTGGAAATCAAATATTTAATAAAAATTTCTGAATTAAAATATGTCAAATTATTATGCCCAAAAATACCAGATATGTCAGGTAGTTACAAAAGTTTTGCCTATGAAATAACATGATTACTAAGAAAGGAATAATTCTGGATTTTTTAAAGCATATTTAAAGAATAAGGTTAGAATTTGATGTTTGCTATTACTGAGACTATTAATCTATGAAAACAGCTGCGTCATAGTAGATAACCTACTATGGTGCAGCTGTAATTGTGTCGTTTGTTAATAGGAAATACAACTAAAATCTTATATTAGGCTTCTTTTAATAATAAAAATGTTTAAAAATCAGTTTAATATAATTCAGCAAATAAGATTTTTTCTGAAACAATGCATCTTAGTGTTTTGTTTTTTTTTAGTAAATAATATGTCTCAAAAAACAGCTGTCATATATATTATAGAAACCAAAGACTGTCTAGCTATAATATAAATTATAGAAACCAAAGAACTGTCTAGCTATAATATATATTTGATATATTACAAAGATATCGCTTGTGATTAAAATGCATAGAACGTTACGCACTGACGCTATAATATATATTTATATCTATGCGGTTTATTTGTCTGTAGGAGTATACCTCATTACAAAAAAATAGACATATATTATCACTCACCGTCTGTAACTATCTTTAAAGTATTTTTAGTAACCTCTAGGGTTTAGAAAAAAAAATGTTTATATTAAACTATTAAACCAAAAACTCATGTTTTATATTTGCTTCCCTCTTCAATAATCTACTTTTAATACATTTATATACTGCTCTGATATTTAGGGAATGATTTACATGCTCATAAAGAGAACTTATATTATACTCACGTCAAGAATTCAGACGTCTTACGTCACGGCTGACGTTACACAATTGTTTTTATTTTCAACGTAATTTTCGATATTTGGTCGCATTAAATACGATATTTTTTTGCAATTTAGTGCAAAATATAATGCAAACTTTTAGTGTAGTATATAATTTTATTACTATCAGTTGCAATTTCTTAAATATTTTGATGGAAATATAATGAATTATTCATTTTTTTGTCAAAATAGATGGAAGCAAATTGATCTTTTCTTTGTATACTTTGAAATGTAATTCTAATTTTTCAAACCTCGTAATGTTGCAACGTTGCAACTTTAATAAAAGTTTAATTTTCTAAGAATAATAAAACCTCTGCATCTAATAGTTGATTATGGGAAACTCTTTGGCACATATACAGGGTGGTCTGTAAGTAATGGCACATGGAGACATACTAAATTTTTCACTTCAGAATATTACGATTCAAGCTAACTTGCCTCAAAGAAATGTTGATAATAAAAAAGATGCAGGGTGTCAAAGTTTGAATTTAACGTGATTTTTTGTAATAATTACACTGTTTGACAGTATCGACTTAAAAATTTGGGAATAGATGTTTTTGGATATGAAAAATCATAATCTGTCTATTTCGACGTATTCTCTATAGGGGGCGCCACATCCGCCATATTTGTCACATAAATGTGAGCGTAACTTTTTTGGCCCAACGTTATCATGTTTTTTTTTTTTAAATTAAAAGCTACATTGTTTTTGAGGAAAAGGATATACTAGTCTTAGAAATTGATCATTTTCGAGATACTAGTTTCTCAATAATCAGCTGCATAATTAATTATAAAATATTTGGCACCAATAGTAAGTTATATTTTAACAATAATTATACAAAATGTATGTTAAAGTTAATAAGTATTTCTAAATGTAAGGTATTTATCCAGTTTTGGTCAAAATCAATTACTTGAAAAAATCTTGAGACAATAATTTTTCATATTCAGATATGATAGATGACTGTTGCTATCAATTAAAATTCAAAGGATATGCTGGGCAACGAGAATATTTCGAAGGATTTCAAAATAGATTACAGCCTGATAATCAACAATTTAAAAAATCTGTTTAAAAATTTAGAGAAAAAAAAGACAAAAAATTTGTTCACATTGCGAATTATCCACAAACTAATTCAGGACAACTATCTGGAGCCGCAAAAATCAGTGTAACTTCCATTTTAAAAATGTTGCATGTTGAAAAATACTATTTGTAGCATTTTACGCCAGTGCATATTTTATTGCTTGTCGATCTACTTTCAACATACTCAATATGCATTGGAATTTTGGCGCTTACTACGTTAAAATATTGTACAATTGTACTGATTGTTGAAAAGCTATTTTCTTGAAAATGATCAATTTCTGAGACTAATGACAAATATACCTTTTTTCCTCAAAAACAATGTAGGTTTAAGATTGTTTAATGAAAAACGTGATAACATTGGGGCAAAAAAAGTTATGCTCACATTTACGTTACAAATATGGCGGATGTAGCGTCCTCTAGAAAATACGTTGAAATAGAAAACAGAACATCCATTCCCCAATTTTTAAGTTGATACATTCGAAGACAGTGTAATTATCTAGAAAAATCTAGTTTATTTCGTAAATTTTGTTTGAAATAAATGTAAATGTGTGTTTCAAAAAATTACTATTTTAAAGTATGTAGTACCGAGTGTGGACGCTACATTTAAAATTTCAAATATTTATTTTATTCAATGATAATTAATTGCTTCTGCTTTAAAAAAAATATTAATGTTACCCTAGTGAACTAGTAGAAATATATAATAATACTAAAAGCAATCTGAAATCTCATGTCATACATTGTACAAATTTCGTTTTATTAAATCAGTTATGATTGCTATGAAATTTATATTATTTTATGTTTAAGTTCAAGCATATTTTCTTGGGATAATAATTGACAATTCAATTAACATAATAAATTACATGGCAACAAAATATAAATAAGCAAAATAAAAATTAAGTTAGTAAAAAAAGTACATGCAACTGCTGTTCAGTATCTGAATTTTTTATATATTTACATACTGAATCATGCAAATGTGTTACTGTAAAAATTTACTTACCCCTTCTTGATTGCACTAATTTTTGTAATTTATAATTGAAACATTTATTGTAAGAAATGTGACAAACAGTAAATAATTCATGATTTTAACTAGGTACACGAAATTATCTAAAATAATATTTAACTAATGAATATGTAAAGGTTAGGATTAATATAAGGTAAATGTATAAAATAATAAGTTATAAAATTATGGATATAGTTCTGTTCAAGGCTATAAGCGGGGGTGAATTTGCTTACAATTGAAATATATAATAAAATAGAGATACATAATTCTGTTTATACAATTTAAAATCAGAAATCCTCTACTATATAACACCCCTATTTAGAAATATATTATTTTTGAAATTACATACAAGGTTGCCACATTTATCCAAAGACATTATGAACATTTACCTGGTCAAAAATTCAATAAGAATTTCAAAAATTATACTATTACTTTAAATTTGAAAATTTAGTTTAAAATTAACATATTTAAAAAATTGATAGAATTTTGAAAATCGCACACAGCATTTTTGCATCCTTTTCCATCGTAGTTTGGAAACCATACTGGATCAAATTCAGAATGAGGGAAATAGTGAAATTAGTCGATGCTCATAGTTTTTAAGGAAGTACATTTCTTACAATAACAGCTTAGCTCAGTAAGTATATTGAGATGTTTTAAAAAGTTAAAATATAGATATTATAAAAATATGTAAGTACAAAGGCTGTCTTACAGTGACAGCCATTAGAATATTTCAGACTACTTCGATTTCAATTTTGGTTATACTGGAATTCTCCATCAACTTGCTTATTTTAAATGGAACAGTATATACATATATTATTGCTTTTTTGAAAAGGACCAGTTGATGACGTTTGTAAGAATATCTAATTTTTGGTATTTTGAAATCTTAAGCTGCTGTACCTTTTGTATTTAATAGCAGTCCTAAAATACTACCCAAGCGTTACATTTTTCTGGTTACATTTTACCAATTTCAATAGAGAAAAACTTTCTTATTTCAAATAGGACACCCAGTACTTTTTTGTTTCAAGTTTTTCCTTGATATGAACTTTGTAAGGATAAAATTTATTATTTTTTATATTTTAGCCGTTTACAATAAGTTAGTAACTACTTTATTACTACTTCCGTTTATTATGTTTTAATGTTTTTATTATTCGTTGAATTTTTGTAATGAATTTTTATAATCCTTCATATACATTTGTAACCTGTACTCATCCTGTAATTGATAATGTGACTGTAGGATGGTGTAAAATAAAAATAATTATTTAGAGTTGGGGTTTATTTTTGTTTCATTAATCCACAGAGTTTCTATAAATAATGCAACAAAACAATCCATTTTTAATAAAAGAAAAATTTTGTTTTCCTCTGTGGAGAATCTAGTTTACTCATACAGTAATAATGTTCTATTGCTGTTCATGACAATTATAAAAATTGTACCAAAAAATTTAAGGTTTCTTAAAAAATTATCAACTTTGAAAATGCATTTCAAATAGAACACCACAAATAATTTTTATTTTTTTATCTATAAAGCAGGACAGCCAGAGCAACAAATAAGTAGATAAATTAACTATTGTAAAAATTCACTCAAGAAAATTCTAATTTTGTCATGCTATATTATATGGCCTGTCACATCACACATGTATCTAGGTGATCCAAGTAAAATAGTATCTACTTGTTCCTGTAAGTTATTTAGATGTACGAAGAGGAGTAAATTTGTAAGGATAATCCAGTTTTTATCAGTCAAATGTGTAATGCTATTCAGTTTTTTTAAACTTTTTAGCGTACTCGAGACAATTTCATATATGCAAAAAAAGTAAGCTCTTTAATTTTTTCATTTAAGAATTAATTTACTAGAAATCGTCACTAAACTGTTCTATTACCATTGGCAGGTTCCAAAATTCATGAAATAGAGAAGGTGTTTCAATATACAACGTGTCGAAATCTCAGAATTGCTAGCAAACAAAAAAAAAATATATAATTTAATAACTAACGATATTGTGTAATATTAGGTGGCATGTTATATGCCCTGGTTAGCTATTTCCAATTATATTACATAGAAAAGAATACAAAACAAAAGGCAGTGCCTTTCTAAGGTATTAAGACTAATTAACTAAGATCTTGTGAAATAGGGTGTCATGTAATTTCATTTAACTGCCCCTTTTATTTTACTTGAGAACTCGAAAACTACAAATGAGTTGCCAAAAATAATTTATGAGTAACACTCATAAGCTAACAATTTTATTTTTACTTTTTTGGTTCGTTCTCTTAAGAATTAGAATTGGAACAAAATATTCAAATAGATTTTGATTGTAAAGTAGAAACAGTATATTAGTAAACACGGGATAACTATCATTTTCCTCCTTAAATTGCAAACATTAACAATTAGGATTATCATCCTGATATGATTATACCAATTAATGGATATTCACAATCTGGTTTACATAGGGTTATCGATTGTTTGTATAATGTATTATTTAATTTGGATTTTCGTTTAGTAATTAAGGGAAAAAAATAAATTTGCTTAACCTACACAAAATGTACATTTGAGTTTATTGTATCCCTCTAAAAAGAGTACTCACATTTAATATAGTGACGATAAGTACCAATTAATAATACTAAAAATAATAATGGTAAATAATTGACATCTAGCAAACATCAAGAGCACAGTTTTCAGAGGAATCTAGCAGAGCATTCTCCTAGTAGGTGGTGAAAAAGAAGCAATCTCCCATGTAACATGGAGGAACACGACGGGTGGAAATAGCCGAATAAAACTGCCAAGGGTTGGTATGATCTTGGGTTCTCAAACTATTTTTAAAAAATATTAGAGTGATGTCTTTCACTTTCCAGATTGCGATAATACTCAAATAGACAACTCAAAATACTTAGGTATCAAGTTATCTGTGTATACGTCACATTAAAGAATCAAACAGTCACAAATAATTAAAACAAATTGAATGACATGTCAATTGGTGTAATGCGTTAATGTTATATTATTTTAATAAATTATGGAATTTAAAAAAAATCAGATAAACTTGAGATATTTTTTAAAATCCCAAGTCGGAAATGGGCACTACATTTTGTTTACGGATTTTTCAATTGTATTGGCAATGGCAGTACTATAACTTCTGCAACTTTTTCTAGAAAATTAAGTCTCAAATGCGAGATGTTTATTTAAAATGAGTCATGTCCAGGAAAGTCAATTTCGAAAAAACATAGTTGTGACAGGCTAGCTTTTAAGAAATTTTTTATTAATACAAATAGCTGCAAAAAATGAAGTTGAACAATTATATTAACAAAATTATAATTATATTAACAAAAAACTACTATACTATATAGTACTATAGTAATACTAGTAGTGCTACTATAAAACTAGTTCAATTTTCCCGAAAAATGGACGTGACTCCTTTTGAAACTCCTCAAATAAAAAAAGGTAATATGCAACTAGTTGCATAGGCTATTGCAAAACATCTGAGGTTCTTCGTTGAATAGTGGATTTGCCCCCACAGATCTAGTCCGAGAACACCGAACAACGGCAGGTCAAAGATTCAAAGAAGTTAATCCAGTTTAGAAGTACTCTATTGTTATATCACATTTTTTGTTAATAATAATAGGAAAAAAGAAATACAGGCTCTTGATTCTAAATTTCTATTGATAACAATTGATGAGTGCAACAAATGTCATACAAATTGTCGCACCATTTAGAAAATTAGTACTCTTGAAGTCATAGAAATAATGTCATTTGTCAATTAAGTCATGTAATAAAATTTGGCAATAATGTTAAATCCATCATGATTTAAGTTACCTTCAGAGAACGACGTAGTGTTGCCAGCAATATGAAGTTACGTGATTTTCGGCCAATGAAATTAATCATATTCTCCTTTTTTCGCTGTTGAAGTCGAGTGAAGTTCAAAATTTCCAACTTCAACTATACTGCGGAGCAACAGTCGTACATAACACAACCAGCATAAACAAAATCGACTTTATAGTCTTTACTTCGTATTAATTAGATTGGTGATGGGGATGTTGCCAGCAACAATACATTGTTTTCTGAAGAAAGCTTTAAACATGTATTCATATTTAAAATGTTTTTATTGCCAAATGTCATTTATGATGAAAGGGGAAGAATATATTGCACGCAGCAACAGCAGCAAATGCTGGTTGAACTGCTAAAAGGCGATAGAAACTTTCTTCAGGAAAATTCACTTGTATAATGAATATTTATATTCTTATATTACATCAAATATATTCTTTAAATTTATCTGAAATATATAGGTATTTCAAAACTTTTTTATTAAGTAAACTAAAAGATATTATACTTATATGTACTTATCTAAGATAATATACAACAAAATATTCCTAATAGAGTTTTTATTTACATAATAATCCCACAGGACTACCGCAGTGCAATGTGATTAATAATCCTGTGCTGCATTCCTCTACTAGCAAGTAAATTTGCTAAATTTACAATTCGAATATTAAATTCAATGATGTCTATAATTCCCAAATCAAATTCCACCTCATTCATCTGTTCGATAGTAATATAATCTAAATTGCTTTGTACACAAATATTATGCAAACTAACATGCTTTTATAATTTTCATTTAGGACTGACAGACACCCATATTTATATTTATATCCGCAGGACTCTCATAGTGCTTGGTGATATAAAAGTTTATTAATGTCTTAAATACTTATCAGTTTAGTGTTCTTAACAGTATGTGTTGTTATGGCAATTCTGCTCTTAGCTTTCTCTCAAGTTTCATTTTCTGAGCGCATTCTGCATGAGCATTCTGTTTCTAATGTTCTGTCCTTACGTCAAAACAGAGAGAATAAAATAACTACCTGGATTTTATTAAATACAAGAGTATGTACTGCTGACATGAGACAATATTTATATGATTAATACATAACTTACAAACAATATAGTAGGTACTTTAATTTTACACTTAATGCTGAAGTGCAAGTTTTTCCAGCATTAAATTAGCTCTATTAAATCATTTACTGACAATCTAAACATTTGTATATTTTTTTTAACATCACATATTTTATAAATATTTGTTCTACTGTGACTATATAATTGAAGGCTAAGGTTTACTTTTACTTTATACCTTAAAACTTTAACATTTTATGAAAAAAAACAGTTATGTAGGCCTACTACCATACTATATTAAATAAGAAGACTATGTTTTTACACAAGCATAGTATGTCATGTCACTTCTAGTGGCAAATTTAAATAGTTTTTTTTTTTTTGTTAATTTTTTCACTAACTAAAAATATTTATTTAACCAAAAATATCCAAATTGTATTTTTCTGCACTCTCAAAACTGATTTTTTGGAGATTCCTGTTAACATTCACTTTCACGTAGAATAGGAAATAAAAGTTTATGTCCAGAAACATATGTTTCAGCATTTTGTTCCTCTTTACTTTAAATGTAAGATTTATAAATAATTATTAAGGCTACTGTAATTATTCATTGTTCTAACATATGCAAATATATTTTTAAATTACAAAATTAACATTATTAACTGACCTTTTGTATATCGTCGTCGGGCATCTTTTGAGCCCGAAGTTCTGCGATCAGTCTTTCACGAAAATGTAAAAACCACCCCCTTGTCTCTCTTTCTAATATCGATATGAGCACAGGCAAAGCTTTTCTCATCAAACCTCTGTCCCATAATCTCAGATCTAATTCTGAACCAGAAGGTGTTAAAAATCTATATGGAAGGGCTACAGGGGGCTGAGAACATTCTCTTGCTACCTCAAATTTTTCCATAGCTGCTCGTCGCAATTGTTTACGAATGTATGAACATAATAATTCTAAAGAATCTTCATTTTCAGGCTAAAAATACCATTAATTATTGATAACATAATAATTAATTCATTAGTTTCATAAGAAATTACAGTAGCGTTTTTATAATCGGACATATACAGGATCAAAAACTAACAGATAATGAAAACACCAGATGAACAAATTACTAAAATGTAAAATATCAATGAAGAGAAAAAATATGTATGTATTACATACATATATTTACTGCAAACTATCAAGAATGTATGTAAAGCTGACAGAATTTAAATTAAGTTCAATTATTCTCTGGCGGCATCTTTGATCCTTAAGCATCAAAGATCGTTCACCATCACAGCAGTAAAAGCAGCAGCTGTGTTAACATGTCTTAAAAAATCACACAATTTAAAGTTTAAATTCTTCTCCTATGAAATTAGATTTTTTGGCTCTGGGGTACAGATATTCTGTAAACTTTAATGTAAATACCACATAGCATGCATTCCCACTTGGTTTTAAAAACGCTCTAGATTACCGAGTGTATCAGAATGGAACAGAAGTTGATTTTCAAGTGTTTTTATAAAAACTAAATAGTAGATTTACTTACCCTACATACTAATTCCGCCACTAAATACTTGTTGCGTTCTTCACGAATTTTAGCCTCTAAATTATGGGCTTGTAGACTTGGTATACCAATTAAAACATCTAAAATACGTAGAAATCCTAAAAGTAAAGCTTTGACTGCCTGTGAAATGCTGAAGAAGTGAGAAATAAGTCTCCCTTTAGCTGTCACAACTATAAAACGCAATGCTAGCGCTAAATCATTTAATAAAGACTCATGACTATTCTCCGTTCCTTTCTGTAAAAGTTGAGAAAGCTTCCATCTGTGTTGTTGTCCAGGAAAATTTAGTGACTCTACTTCAAATTCACTGTAAATTCAAAAATATTATAATTGAAGTCACTTCGTAAGACTCTATAGTAAAACTTGCACAGATTTTTTACACAAAATACTACAATTAAATTTTCAGTAGTATACATTTAAAGCTAATAAAAAATTATAATAAACTAAAATAATACCTATCGTATGAGAATTCTTTTTATCAATCAATATTCGAAAAATTTGATTTTACTAACAGTTTGTACTTAAAAATTAAATTTGAAATAATGTGCACAAAAGCAATTAAGTACCAGATTTTAATTATTTATCAAATTTAACACACTTCAAAAAAAACCGCAAAAAATGTTTTTTTTATATAGTGGTTTTGTGACTTTCACGGTTCTGTTATATTTACAAGAAGTAGCACAAATGGTATGAGTGAATCTACAGCTAAAAAGAACACAGTTTGCATAAAAATTACCTTAGTAAAATTTCACCCCTTTTCCAAGTTTCCAAAAAAAAAAAAATGGAATAGTGGCTGTAATTTGAACACCAAAAATGATATACTTAATAGTCGAACTTTATACAAATTTTCTACCAATATATGTGCAACTTCTCAATAATTTTTCGAAAATTTCTGTCCCTTGAAGGAGGTTGGAATCAGCATTCCCTAAGTTTTCTGCTACACACAACTTATTTGCTTGACAAAATTTGAGTATTTAAAAATACGTATCAGATAACCTGGTTTATTTTAAAACTTTCTCTCTTACTTTTTTGCTTTACTACTAACCGTTTATTAATAAAGAAAAATTAAATGCATCACTTGCATTACAACTCAAACGACTGCAACTCCACCATTTAAGTAGGCGGCTGTCATGATTTCTTTCATTATATATTTTGTGACTTGTTTTTCCTTAGATTTGTTATTTAAAAATTGTATTTCTTTCGAGTTGTGGAAAATAATTTTACTAATGAAGAATATGTTGACATACTGGTACCAGTAATTCTACAGCTGAAAGGAACACGTTTTGCATAAAAATGACCTTTGTAAAATGTTTCCTTAGGAAATGCAGTTTCCAAACACTAAAATTGAATAATTTTGAATATATGCTACATTGTATTTTCAATTGTCATCTAGTTTATTTCAAAATAAAATAAAATATATTTATTAATACTATTTTATTCGATATTTTCTTTAAATTTTCTGAGAAATGTTTCCACGCTACATCTGAAATTAACTTTTTTGTAAGTTCAGTAATCTACGACAAACGGTATCTCAACCTTATATTCACAACTGGAACATTTCCTAAATGAAATTAGGGTATTTCAGAAGTTACTACAGATGGGAACAATGTAACAATACAATTTAAGTTGTTTGTAGATCTTACGGTTATGAAGGTATGGAAGCAAACATATTTTACTAAATGGAAATCGTAATTGAATGTAGCCTAGATAAATTTTCTCTGCTTTTCAATAATATCATATCCTTTTAATCCTTTGACGGAAATAGTTGTGCATGACACACACATAATTTACTTTTATATAAGCTACAATTAGAAATTCAATTTTTGTGAAAATAATTTACAGCAACTGAATACAACTGAAGCCGAGAAAAAGAAAAATATTTAAAGTAAAGGTAACAACTGGCAGCACCATATACATGATTCAGCAGTGAAACTCGCATGCTGTATATGAGCGCCATCGATAGGAATTTCAGTGCTGTTTAAAAACTTAATTATAATTAATTATAACTCGGCTATTTATTTAATTAAAAATAACTAATTTCACATTGGCATTCTAGGGAATACGTACTACCACCCCTCATAAGGGGACCCCTACTTAAAGTTACACCCTGTATAAGCCTAAAAGGTGACCTTTAAAAAACGTTTAGGTCATTTTTTTAAAGCAAACATTTCCAAAGATTTCTATCTTTGTGTCTATTATAACTGTAACCATTTGCTAACGTCACATCTTAAGTTAAGTACTTTACATATCAGTTAAGTTTTTTATGATTTATTATGATTATTTTTATTAAATTTTAGTATTTATCAAACAATTATAAAAATGAAAACAAAAAAAAATCACTGAAGCAAAAACAGGATTAAATGGCAGTAAGGAGCCAAACCAGTCATTACTGAATTAATGAAAAAAAAAAAAAAAAACTTAAATAGAAAGCGACAGGAAAGTAGACTGTGATAAATGATGCACAATACAATCTAACATACCCATATAATTTAATACTTTCGAGTTGTTCCAGGTTCAACCTTTTTGGTTTTCCAAATTTATCCTTGTGCAAGCTTTACAAAACAATAATTCATTTATAAAATTTTACAAATGTGGTAACAATAGATCATTTATTTTAGACATTATTTACTTGGTTCATATTTATTACTTTATTATTACACAATTCACAAAAACTATAAAATGTTCCAAAATAAATGACTTAAACCAACAAAAAAACGAATCTTATCAAAAACAAAAAAAATTTTTAGAATATTTAAATAACGTAACATTTTGTTTTTATTTCAAAATTACACTATTTACAGAAATGATTGAAAACTTTATTTGACATGGAAAAAAAAATTTCTTACATGTCACAATTTTGATATTAATTTTTAAGACAATTTCGTTCTCTATATTTATGTAGGTATACGTATATAACATTGTAAATTTTAACATAAATTCACCTCCACATACTCATGGAAACTAAAAATTATGCAAGACTTTTGTTGGTTTTTTACATAAACTACCAAAAAAAAAAAAAAACAAGAGAGAAACATACCCCCTTTCTCTGATATATTCTAGCTGCTTTCCCGTTAACTTCCTAGGTTCTCCTTTGCCATCAACAGCAACAGCGTCTAACTCATCAAATGAAGGTGCTATAAATAAATCACGCAAGTGGAATTTTGTTTTCGTTCTACCTAACGAACCATCTGAAGATATCTGTGAAGATGGAAATGAATCACAGTGTGATACTGGATTAGGAAGAACTAAAAAAGTAAACGTTTATTAATGTTACCGAAAATATTTTTTTATTTCAATGAATATTTAAAATACTACATTTAACATTTTATAACAATTAATTGCGTGAAATTATATCTTGGTAATTTTAAATACTTAGATGTTCACTTGTTAAGGGGGTTATACCTATACAGGTTGTTTCATTAGTAACTGGACAATCCTTGGTTTAGAATATGAACATTTTTCCTAAACAATAGTAGATTACAGCACAGACGCATAAGGTGCATGCCTGGGGCCTAAGCAAATCAAGAGCGTCAGAATTGTGTATCAATATGAAAATTATAAAATAATTGTAATCGAGTTTTATATATAGCAATTGTTTTTTATTGACAACATAATTTTCGATATTTGGTCGCATTGAAATCAATAATTTTTTGCAATTTAGTGCAATATACAGGGTGAACCTTAAATAAGTACAAATATTGTAACCAGCAGTATACTTCTCTGTGTAGAACACATAATTAATAGTTTTCTTACAAAAAAATCAGAAATTAAAATGTCATTTTTCAATAAAAAACTAGTTGAGGGCCGCTGACCAGACGATGTGTATGAGTCACAAGTGTTGCAGATTGAACGCGTAGTTTACAGCGTTGCCAGTGTTACGCTATGCTTTGGCTTCAAGAAAGTTATAACCTCTATGTATACATTACATTAGTAAAGTTGCAATACCTATAACTCTCCGTCATCTTCATGACGTCACATTTGTCAAAATAAATTGGCGCTATATTGAAACTTCAACCTAATGCAATGTAGGTATACATGCTTAGAGGTTAAAATTTAAAAACAAAAATTTTCCAAAAACTACACTCGACCACAGAAAAGTTATTTTAGATTCGTTCAGCATCCTCGAAAATAGGAGGGGAGGGGTGTTAGAATTTGTTTATTAAGATTGGAGAGATTTCCGCTAATGTAAATAATTATCAAAACAAGTATTTTTTAATTCAATCTATCTAGATTTACGTTAAAAAAAAAATATATTTATTTTAAAGACGATATGGCAACCTCGGCTTGAATAGATCATCTGGTTTATTATGTTACGTCAGTGCTCTGTTCTATCTACCCTCAAAATGTGGGTATTTAAAAAAATATATAATATCTCCGTAAATATTAGAAATTTTTAAAAATGACTCACTAGACTCATCTATATGACAAACTACACCTGCAGTTAAAATATTTGTATTTATTTAAGGTTCATCCTTATAGTGCAAATTATTAGTGTAGTTTTATTATTTTCAGTTACAGTTTCTTAAATATTTTGAAATTAATTATTCATTTGCTCGTATGATGTAAGTCTGAATTCTTGTCGCCACTATATCTTCTAAAACCTATTTTCACAGTGACTATCCGAGTATTGGGTAATAGTCATTGATATCAATTAAAAAAAAAAAAAAACATGGCAAATTAAATAAAAAAGGTAGCCAATTTGGTTAAGTTACTCATTAAGTCAGTTTTATTTAAGAAATTTGTCACATTTATAGAAAATGATGTGTTCAGTTCAGAATGCCGGCTTGTGGACTTAATATTAGGTGAAGGGGAGGGATAAATAATAATTCCTACCAAATTTGTTATTTTAAATTACAATCTATTGCAATAATAATGGCACTCCCTCAAAACAGTTTTTAATCTACTGGAAGTTCTGAGTAGAAATTTCATTAGAATTCTATTGATGAGTGGAACAATTAAGAACTAATATTATAACAGGGTTCTCAGCAATTTTTCAAAACCAAATTCCCTGACATTTCCAGGTTTTCCCTCACAGACTTTTTTAAAATTCCCTGACAAAAAGCATACAAAATATCACATTTTTTAAAACTTAAACCAAAGTAGAAACAAATCAAATGATAAGGCATAAATGAGCCCATTCGATGACAAATAAGTGACACGGATATTTAATTTTATTAGAAATATTTATTTCAGTCATTGAACACATTGTACTATGTTAAATATTAACAAATATAAATATTTAAGAAATCTAATAGAAATATGTATAAACAAACACAACAAAAATCAATAAAAATAGATTTTACTACTGAGCAAACAGCTATGCAATGAAATGTATTCAAATCGAAAACACTATATTTTTGCATTGAAACAGTAACGCCACACAGGTCGCTTTTTAAACCGTGTTTAAAACGTCCACTGAGCCCGGTTTCAACTCTTTAGATGCTTTGCTATTGGTCTATGCAGCAGTTGCTAGATAGAGATTTAAAAATCGGTGTGATTTAAATTTTCAGACTTTATGTTTAAAATGATTGATACTTTTATACTTCTTATCTTGTTTATTTAAAAAGGAATTGGTTGTGGTTTATTGTATGTACCTCTACAAATTTTAACATATTCTTAGACATCTTAAATTACATTAGAAAAGAATACTACAATTACTCTTCTCTCCAAATTTCATTAAACCTGTCACGAACATGTAAGCAATTATTTGTTTTTGGTTTGCAGTTGCTAAAAATCAATTCCATGTTTTTGTTGCAGATCTCACACATTTTCAAAATATATATACAAAAACATGAACAGGAAATATATTGTTAATAATTTCTACCACTAATAATCGTTCTATTTTAATCCAAATCTAGTATAGCTTTGTTATAAATAAATTGTATAAACAATAATCAAAAAGTGTGAGTGTGATGTTAAAAAAAACAAATATTTGATGACGTTACGTTTTGAAACTATACATTTTTTTGGTGCATTACTTAAATAACGTCACCATTGAATATGTTTTGAAATAAGCGATGAATATGGTTCGTCACAAAAAAAAATAACTGTACACTCCAGATATATCCGTTTCTTTATATCAATCTGCGGGTACGTGTGATTAAAGCAAACAGAAATAGGCAACTGAGTGCGTTCATTAAATAAATAATTTAGACAAGGCATGAGTAGCGTTCAGAAATTTTCCCTGACGACAATAAAAATTCCCTGATTTTTGACAATTATTGGCACTTTCCTTGACGTTTCCCTGACAAAGTTCAAATTCCCTGACATTTCCAGGTTTTTCAGGTTTTCCCTGACGCTGAGAACCCTGTATAAGTTGAAAGTAAATTTTATTATGAATGTCACCAAGTAAAAACAAGGCGCCAAATTAATTTTGAAGGGTCATTATTATTGCAACAGATGATACCCAGTTACTTTATTATTATTTTTAAAGTTATTTTTTAAAGCTTAAAATTTATGCTATTATCGTAAAATGACTATAACAGTTATTTTTTTTATTTATTTTATTTAATCAAGTTGTACATATATACATTTATAGTATTTTCCAATTTGAAGTTTTAACTCTTTTTAGGTAAGAAAAACTTGATATTTATTGTAATGGTATTTGCAACTAAACACAAATGAGATCATACATTAGAACACACACAGCACTGCTGACCCTTTAATAAACAGGCGAAACAACTCTCGACCTTTGCAATATCCGCAAATTTTAGTCAGCTACAGCTATACACATACGTGTTGCCCTAGCAAAGACCATAAATAAGGCAACAGCATCCTACATTTTATAATAATTATTATTGTTCTTTTTTATTATCTATTGATTTTGATAAATGAGATGATAAATATAAACCACATATTTTTTATCAAAAAAGAGAAACAGAAGACATTTTGAATATCGAAATAAAAAATAAAAAATTATATTAGATTTAAAATAATTTTAAGTAGTACATACAGTCGGTAATTTTAGGTGTAGTAATATGTCAGTTGCGTCATCTAGCAAACCACCTCTGTTCTGTTGTTAGAGCATTGACACACACACAACGGTTTTCACAGCTAGTGGTGCATGGTTTATATCATTGGCCAAGACGTTTTCTGAAAACAAGGCGGCGACCAGAAGCGATGTGTGTTTTGGTCTATAAAAGGCTTAGTGAAAAACAGTCGACTCGGTTGCTGAGGTGGTACAAACCGCCCTTAGATGATGAATCTATTATTGATAAGTTCACAAACATGACGGTAAGGAAATAATCACTACTCAGTGTTAAAGTAGCGCACTGTTCATCTTTATTAATTAGTATTTAATACTAAATTACTAAAAAATTGGTACATAATTTTAGGACGATGATAGACAGTAGTTTGTTGTTTACTAAGCGCTAGATAGACTAAAACATACAGAGCAGTTTTCACTACATCGTTTTTTGAAAACAGCTTGGTCAAAATCACACGCTACTAGCTGTGAAAACCACCGTTTGTGTCATCTCCCATAAACATAAATTGTGCCAATTTGCTGCAAGTTTATGTATTTTAGAGAAAATTTAACTATGGTAAAATTGCATTAATTGTGCGAAATAAGTATAGTTATCTTTTTGTAATAGATTTTAATAATGAATAAAGTTAAGGAACAATACATATAAAATTAACAAGTACACAGAAACAGAATACTTTCAAACTACACTTTTTGAACTACACTAATTGAAGCATTATGATTAGTGTTCCACTTTATTTTGTTTTAGTGGTGAGTAACGACCTAAAGTATCAATTTTCTTATCGTTGAATTGATCAAAGAAGCGAATTTTATTGGCTACCTAGAAGTCAGTATTATAATACCTCAGGTTTTTACATCACAAAATTTTTGGTATGTGCTTAAGAAATTAATAATCTCCAAGAGTTATGACAACAAACAGTCAAAATAGAAGAATTATATGCCAAGGGTTTTCCCTTGCGAGTTCATCCTACAGTTGTTTATTTTGTTTGTATGGCTCAAGAGGCCGGAAATCATGGTAGACATGGTATAAGACTTAGGCTACCTAGAATGGCACAGAATGGGGAACATGTTTTAGATATCGTTCAAGAAAATTCAACAACCAGTGCCAGAAATATCTTGGAGGAACATGTTGCATCTCAACTGACAGTGTGGAAAATTTGAAATTAAAATTAATTTAATCTATATCACATGCAACGAGTTCAAGTGTTATACTATAACATCCCCAAAGAGTATACTTTTGTGAGTGGTTTTTAAAGGAAACTCGCAATAAAATTTTTACTAAATTTATTGTAGTAACACAATAGTCAATTTTTACACAAAATGAGATAAATATTTTTTGAAATATGCACATGAGCTATGGAAAATCCCACCACTATCCACTAATATAATTTCCAATAGATTTCCTTTAAATGTTTGACCTGGTATTGTTAATGATATGCTTATTGGACTGTTTTTCTTACAGACTGAATGACTTAAACAATCTTCATTTCTTGGACCATAATTTGCTCGTGTGTGTGCTGTACCAGACTCGTGTAATTTTTATATGGATTTATATAAAAAGTTTGGTGTTTACAACTGAAATGAACACAGTGGAAGAGTTACGTGAATGTATAGAAAATAGAGCGGAAATAGTTTGAAGGAAAAGATCTCGCGAAGCGACAGTTTGTGCGAATGAAGCCAATGGCAGAATTTAGTTTGTATCCAAATATCCAATAAATAATAATTAAAGATTTGCTTTTTATTAATACCTTCATACTCCCACATATCAGCTGTTGTTGAGATTTTGACAAATGTTGTTTGAAGAATTTGCTTACATTTAAGAACTGAATAATATAAAGCGTAGCAAATAACAAGATTATTATCTCATGCTACCTGTGAATATTCAAAGGTACCGAAGCAAGACGACTCTATAACGACAGAAAACGGTCTAACCAACAAAGTTTTAGGTACAGAAATCTTTAAAATTACGTATTTTTTAAATTTAACTGTAGATGTAAATATTGTTATAATATAAACTTACATAGTTCTGCATATAAGGTCACTCACTTTCAGTTCACTTTTGTTTATAAGTATGTGAAAATAAGTTAAATTGTGAGGTTAGAATAGCAAAATAAAGTGTGTCTTACAAACTATATATGTGTATTTCCTATATTAGTTTTGTTCTACGTGTCTTATTTTTCGATATTTCTGTACCTAAAAAACACCACAAATTTGGTCATTTTACGACAAGAACTACAACAACCTAAACTTTTTTGAGGTTATGTAAGGAAAATCCCTACTTAAGATTCACCCTGTGTTTTAAATGTTACCTAACATTATATCTGCCTTCATATTAAATCTTTCACAAAAAGTAAACTAGAAAACAAATTTTATACAAATGACTCTTACCTACATAATAAATAAAACATTAAAATCAGAATATTGTGCAGCCCAAAAAAATATTTAAATATTCTGAATGTCCGCTAACATTTTAGCAGTGCCATAAACAGGGTCGAGTCATGTTATGATGCGATGTGGCGGCTGCATCAGGTGCCATCGCAAAGAAAGGGCGGCATAAGTAGCAAAATAGAAATACAAAGGATGGGATGAACATGCCATTATTGTAATGCATATTTTTTTTTGTCAATATGATAGGGCAGTTTTTACATCACAGATACAAAATGTACCACACTGTCAAAGGCGAAGAGTAAAAATAAATAAAAATTTTTTAAATAAAACACTCTGTATTTCAGTAAGAAGGCACATACCTATCTACTAAATCTTCATATTTTAAGCCAAGAGTTATCCATTTGGCGTATGTCCAATTATTAATAAAATACATGCATTTAATTGTCCGGATTAAAGACAGGATACAATGTAATAGTTTGAGTTTTTTACAACACATTAAGTACAGATGTCTTAATTTAAAAAAAATTAAAATAAATCCAAGTAAGTGAGTATATTATTTGGATTTATTTTCATTTTTTTTAAATTAAGACATCTGTTGTCTTTAATCCGGACAATTAAATGCACGAGATGTGTCCAAATTATCGATTAGTCCGGATTACTAGAAAAAGAATTTTAGAAAAATGTAATAGAGTAAAAAAAATATTATGCAGCGCTTTTCAAAAAGTACACATCATGTGACAATTAAAAAAATCACTGTTTTGAAATTGTTTAGAAACACATTTTACATATGTGAGAAAATTTTCAGCTCAAAAGAATTTTAAATTTGCAGCTATTTTTCAATGTTTTCATAAAAAGTGGATGCTAGGTATATACCGGGTGTTCCCTCATGTTAATTTTGTTATAGAATTATTAAACACAAGTAGTGTTTCATGTAGTATATAATAATACAAACAGTAACAATTTAATAAACTTTAATTTCCGTCATACTTGCATTATTTACATTTTTTATTTATTTCACTCGTTAACTTACACATTCCATGCACTTTAATTTTATTAAATAATTAAACCAAGTACAGAAAGTAAGATATGTCCTTATTTATGGCAAAATGTAAAGTCTAATGTTTTCTAGCAAAATTTTCCTCGTCTCTCATCTATCTGTCGTACCAATATTAACTAATCTTGGCATCTGGCTTCTTCAGTATCTTATAGAATCTTTTAACCAATGAATAACGTAACTGTGTATGTCAATCTGCTTCCATAAGAGTACTTTGTTTTCCTATCTATTGAAGATATGCTGGTAACATAACATTTTTGTGGATATTTTTACGTTTGTTCTTTCTGTTGTATAAATATTGGAAAATACATTCTCATCCCTGCTCTTGAAAGTAAGCCAGAAATTTCCCAATAACTTCTCCATCTGAAAGCAATTAAGTTAAAATAATTCTAGTATGTGGGTAAATGAGCAGTTTCTTATAAAAATAACCCTACAGATTGAAATCTAGTAGATATAAAATATAAGTACAAGAAAATACAAGTTATAAATTCAATGCAAAAAGGTTAAAAGCAATATGCAAGTTGTAATACCTACAACATTGACATTCTTCCTTTGTACTTACCTCTTAAAATTATTATAGTTTTCCTTAGACAAGCTACCATTAATCACTGCGTTGTACTTTGTTATCATCTTTTACTGTATTAATGTACTTAATTTGTGATAGAAATAGGTCTCCAAATTCTACTCAGATTTGGTAAATGTGGAATCGATTTTGAAGTAGGTGAATTTTTGTTTATGCTACTAGAACTGAAGTATTCACTCAAGGAACCCATTAAATCATTATTTATGATTGTTTCTAGAGTTTAAAGCCTACCACTTATTGCCGGCACGTTATTATTATTTGTAATTCTAAGTTTACCACAAGTTTAAATATTGTAGATAGATCGCAGCGTGCTTCAAGTCGAACCAAGAGAGAGCATGTTCATAAATTCAGCTTTCTGATTTAGGAATCGTCCCCTGTTGCTTTTATGATTTCCCAGAATATAATATTTTTTTTTTACAGCTGTTAATATTTGCACGTAATTTATTAGTTTGAAAGTGATATGGTGAAAAATAATAATAATTATTCCCGATAAGAATTACTGTATTGTAAGGAAGATGCAATTAAAAAAATGGCAAATGTTTCACAATTTTCTGTATTCTGGGTATTCATTATAAGCAAGGTGGTGAGACGCGGCACATGCGAGTCGCTAGTAACCTCAAAGCTGCAATTTTCTTCCGAGTAAGACTGTCGCATCATAAAAAATAGGTACAGATATTCAATGTGCCTCGTGGTGTTATGTATTTATAATAAAATTCCATCAAAAATACTCATACTTGCTTTGACAGTTTCTGTCACTTTATGTTTTGACGTCTATCCATGCGGTAGTTGCGTGTGTAAATTGGACTCATAGCCATTCACATTTTTCATGATAAAACAATGAAATTTGGAGACTTTTCATAAGTTTTTTTTATGACAAGATAAAAAATTTTTTTTATCAGAATATGTTCATAATTAAAGATATTTCATTTAAATACAAATTTTACCAAGGTTGACTACCAAAAAATCTAAATTAAATCGATTTTCTGTATAAAAGCTAATGCCATTATCGAATTCTACGCACCATCTAGTGCTTGTATACCAAATTTCGTTGCACTGGCTGCAATAGTAGCTGACCGAAAATCTTAGAGGGAACACCCGGTATAAACTCGCTCTGAATTTATTTCAGCTACATCATTTACATAGTTTATGTTTTTATATATTATGTGCCCTGTAACTGGACACCTACAATAAGTGTTAAAGAAATTAGTGAAGAATTGAAATGTTTTGTACTGTCTTTGGAGTAATAATGTCAACCTCTCTTTAAAGCAGCAGCGAAAATAATATGAATAAGCTTGCGACATTTTTTAAAAGACACCTTGTGCTGTTATGAATAAATTTCCTTCTTACTTATTGGAAAAGTCTTCCAGTGATAAAGAAAATGTTCTGCAACTCGTTTAATGTTATCAACCAATTGCTCAACCTCAGGCGGTGCACCAACCAACATAATATCAAAGTGAAGGGGTTCCCTTTCAGGCTGAAGAACATCATGTCCAATTATCCCACTGTCATTTGTCTTCAAAGGATAAAGGGAAGTTGGTCTTGTACAACGTCGCTCATTTGGTTGTATACTTGAATGAAATTCCAATCGATTGGATACTAGAACAAAATCATAGGTTAAGTAATAATGAAGTGTTTGCCTTTTTAATTGCATCAGAAAATTAAAATAGAACATGGTTTTCTATTTTGACTCATTTCAGCTCCAAAATAAATTAAAATATTCATTGTGACACCACCAACAAAAATTTTAAACCCAAATTGCACGATATTTAATCAACTGACTTAAATCTTGAATTTAGTTGATTTTTTTTTAATGAAGTTATTTTTACTGAGACGTGATAGTTGGAAACTATACTCGCGACAAGAATTCAGACGACTTACGTCATACGAACAAATGAATAATTCACTATATTTTCATCAAAATATTTAAGAAATTGCAACTGATAGTAATAAAACTATATACTACACTAAAAGTTTGCATTATATATTGCACTAAATTGCAAAAATGATTGTTTTTAACGCGACCAAATATCGAAAATTACGTTGACAATAAAAACAAATGTGTAACGTCAGCCATGACGTAAGACGTCTGAATTCTTGACACGAGTATATCTAAAATATGTCTATGAGTTGTAAAAGCGAATTTGCTGAATGGACAGTAATTTTAATTTTAACAGAATTTTCTGTCAATGGCATTGCACGTCTAAATTGACAGCTGTATGCCAGTGACGGTATTTTCTCTAAAATCTTGTCTTTCTAAATTTGAAAATTATTGTCATGTAATCGATGCCCTATATTTTGCAAATGTTATTATCAGTCTGGTGATAGATAATAATTTACATTACAAAGTTCTCAATGAATGAAAATTTAGATTTGGGGGTTCTTTGAGACAAGAAAAACGAATTTGTACTTAACTTTATTCTAAACGCAGAGGGTGCTACAAAATGTAGGTAGATAAAAATAACTTTTTTCTCACTGTATGTATCAAAGTAGAATAATATTATTCTCTTGATTTTTGTACACAAATAAGATATACCTACTAATTTCATGTCGTTAAAATTAACCGTTTTCGATTTATTTGCTAGTTTTCCATTGGATGTAATTTAAATTTTAAGATAAAAGTATATGTACAACAGTGGCTTAACTACATCCCCGCCAGGCACAGAGGGCCTGGAAGCACAAGGGGCCGTGGAGAATATTAAGAAAAATTATTTTTAATAGGAGTGGAAAGATGACCTCGAAAAAACTCTGTGGGGGAGCCCGAAATTTCTAGTTACACCACTGGTGTACAATTATTTTATTTATTATTAAAGGTTAACTCTGTATTGTAGATTTAAAAATGAGATTTATTTATTAAATTTTGTGATAAATAAAATGTAAAATTTGTATTATGTATATTAAAACTGATGATGTCGTGAAAATTAAATTACAACCAACGGAAAAACAGAATATGGTTAAATTTAGTGATATAAAACTAGTATACCTACAGAGAATAATTTTCTTTTAAAACTTATATACATACAGGGTGTCCGGAAATGATGAGCAAAAAGTTCAGGGGATAATTCTAGACCGAAAATAAATGCTGCTACCTCTTTCTATAACATTTTTTCCAAAACTGATTATTAACAGAGTTACAGGGTGTTAAAGTTAAAATTGTATTTTCAATATTTGTAAATAACTTCTTAACAAATCCAAATATTTACATAAAATTTGTAAGTCAGGGGTTTTTGCGGACGAGAAATTCAAATATGTTTTTAATTTTAACGTCACTAGTAGAGGACGCCACTTGTGGCACACCATGTTTCTTTTAAATGGCAGAACTTTTTTACATCCATCTGACTATCGAAACAATCGATTCTCCTACCTGTTTTATTTGAAAAGGTATTCTTTGCTGAAGTCGGTAGACATAACCATTTTTGAAATAATCCTATTTGAAATGCTCAGTGCACCAGGTAAAAACTGTTTTGGTTTCAGGGAAAGTGCCTTTTCTGCTGAAAATACAGAAAAATGTTACTTGAAAAAGTTGTTCAGAATCATAAATTATGGAGACGTGCAAAATTTCAAGAAGATCGGCGAGGTTTGATGAAACCATTTTTCAGCAAAGTACAAAGATTTTATCAAAGCAGGCCAATTTTAAAAAAATTTTGCACATCTCCATAATTTACCGTTCTGAACAACTTTTTCAAGTAACATTTTGCTGTATTTTCAGTAGAAAAGGCATTTTAACTGAAACGATAACAGTTTTCAATCGGTGCACTGAATATTTTAAATAATATTATTTCGAAAACTGTTACTCCTAACGACTTCAATAAGGTATACCTTTTTCAGATATAACAGGTAGGAGAATCGATTTTTTCAATAGTCAGATGGATACACTGAGCAGCAAAAAAAGTTTTGTTAGTTAAAAGAAACATGACATGCCATAAGTGGCGCCCTCTACTAGTGACGTCAAAATTAGAAACATTTCAATTTCTCGTCCGCAAAAACCCCCGATTTACAAATTTTATGTAAATATTTGAATTTCTGTAACACCCTGTAACTCCGTTAATATCAGTTTTGGAAAAAATGTTATAGAAAGAAGTAGCATTTATTTTCGGTCTAGAATTATCTCCTGAATTTTTTGTTCATCATTTCCGGACACCCTGTATAGCGAGAAAAAGGTATAACTAATTTTTATCCGCGACGAGTTCATTTTGTAGTGCCTAAGCCTAAGCATTTAGAAAAAATTAAAGTTTCTTTTTTCTTGACACTCTAACATCCTGTATCTTTTTAAGAATCAACTTTTGGACTAAAGTAAGTTGGCTAATTTGCATTATTTTGTCGCTAAGAACCTACTCTCAAGACATTCTCTATATCCTCTGTGGTATAATAATAAAGATATTCAATTATAATAGAATCGTTTTCGGAATACAAAGTAGGCAATAAAACGTTGGTGGAACCTGACATATATCTCTGAGCACTTTCCACTTGTTTGTAATATATTTAAGTAATGCCCCTTAATTAGGTACAACTAATGTTACAGAGAAATTACCTGCACTAGAGAAGGATGGCCAATAAGATGTACTTCTTGCCAAAAACAGATAGTTTAACAGAGTCGAACTTGGAACAGTTGGAATGTGTTGATCATTCTATTGTATTGTGTTGATTCTTCTGTTGTGGTGCGTTTGTACAGTTTAAACAAAATTTGAAACCGGCTCATTGTGAAGTTTTGAACGAGCAAAGTAGGAAACTTGAGTTAAATGTTTTAGAGCTTATACTATCATTATGAGAAAATTTCCCCGCTGACCCTGGCAATTTACATCTAGAGATAATTTAATACCGACATACTTGCACTACTGTAATCTTTCCACCGCACATGCATTCCTAAAGACGTCCTTCCTAGCATAATTTGGGCTGGCCCGCCAGATATCACCCAATTATACTTGTCATAAGCAGGTATAAGTTGAAATGAAATAAATGTATATATTTCGTCTCACCAACATTTTATCGCCCACTTTGCCTTCCGAAAACGACTGTACTTTATATAATAAAGAATGTTTCTCTAAAGTCTACAATAATTAAAAAATAATGCATAAGAATGTTGTTTATGATAGATATTATAACATTTCAAACAATATCCGGAACGTTCAGGGCAATAGAGTGAGTAAAAGACAAAAAATCCTAGTGAGGTATTTTCTACCGTACTTGCACACAGTACCCATATAGGCAGTACAGTAAAATTAGACGGTCTAATAGGGGGTGCAACAAAATAAAAGCGAGAAACCTGATTTTTTTAGGGTGGATGGAAGAGCAGACATGAGTCTCCAATAAAAAAATCACATTCAACTCCCTTGTGGAATTTTTTGCAATGACTTTTACAAATGCAGTTTTGTAAAGAAAAAATCAAAAAGGGCAGTTTGAAAATGATTTAAAAATACCCTTCTGAACGGCACTGGAAACTGGTCCACAGTAAAACCTTACAGGCAAATCCAAATATTGAAGTCCGATTACTTTTTGTAGGCACTAAAGTTTTTGTGACGCCAGTGTTTACATTAGTTTGAAATTGATTGGGTTTAAGTCAGGGGATCTAGGGGCCTAGTGTACAAAACCACCGCGTCCTATCCACCTTTCAGGAAGTTTCATTTAAGAATTCTCTGGCCGCACATTGCATTTATTAATCCGAGTGGTACATCCTCCAATAGTAAGTGGTTTCTTAAAAAATCCAAGTAAACTTCACCATTGAGTCTTTGTGGAAAGAAATGTGGCTCAATGAACCAGTTTGCTGCCAGTGGCAGTTTCGATAACATGTCCATGCCAGTGGTTTTTTTTTTTTATAAAATTTAATATAATAATTGAAAACTACCTAAATTATGTCTATATGAGTTGTAATAGCAAATTTACTGACTGGACTGTAATTTTAATTTCGACGGCATTTTCCGTCAGTGGCACTGCACGTCTAACTAAATTGAAAGCTATACGCCAGTGGCAGTATTTTACGTCGCAAATCATGCCTGTCTAAGTTTCAGTGAATTACTTTGAAAATTTGGATTCGAGGATTATCCGAGACAAGAAAAACGAATTTGTACTTAAGTATGTTCTAAACGCTAGTGGCCGCTTCAAAATGTAGGTACCCTTGGTGGTGGAACATTTTTCTCATTGTATCTATCAAAGTAGAATATTATTCTCTTAGCTTTTGTACACAAATATGATATAAGTACATACTAATTTCAAATCGTTAAATTTAACCGTTTTCAATTTATTTGCTATTTTTCCATTTTATCTAATTTAATTTTAGAGTATGTAAAATTATTTTATTTATATTAAATTTCAAGTTTCGACTTATTTAGTAAGTTATGTGATACTAAATAAAATGTAAAATTTGTATTAGATATATTAAAACCGACGATGTCATGAAAATTAAATTACAACAAACTGAAAATGGTTAAATTTAGTGACAAAAAATTAGTATAATAATTTTCTTTTAAAAAATTGATACAGTGAGAAAAATGTTACAACCAATTTTTATCCGCGTGTACATTTTGAATTGAATTCACTGAAAACATTCTAAAAATTTGAATAATTTTGAATTTAAAACTTTCAATTTGAGATCCTGTGTCTTTTGGACTAAGTTGAGTAAATTGCATTATTTTGTCGCCTGCAAAAACCTGCTTATTCACCTCATCTGCATCATCTGCCTCATCTGGATAACAAGTGTCGCTTTCGTCTCCGTCGAACAACTATGTTCTGAAAATTGCAAGAACCCTTCATCTGTATGGTAATGGATTATTCGGGCTCTTTCTGAGGTTGATATAGTACCAGCCTTGCCAGTTTTCCAGTCTTATTCTAATAAAAAAAAGACAGGAAATTCGAGCCGTGGAAACCTATCTCTTAAACCCTTTTCTGCATGCCTGTATAAACTGCCGTACTTGCACAAAGTACTCATATAGTGCAAAAAAATACATGCACACAACCTGATTTTTTTAGGGTGGATGGCTGTCTTCAACCAAAAAATTACAGTAGAGACCCTTGTGCGTTTTTTGCAATAGGGGCACTTTCTTATTTACTTTGTTTTTGGAATTTTTTGTGCAACTTGTACATAATAATATTAATATATAACCACTCCTATTGTGCAAAACAACGAAGGGGTTGGACTGCGCTTTTTTGGATGGAGACTCAGAAGACAGTGCTTGAAGAAACCTGCAAAAACCAGCTAGTCAGTCTTTTGTTGTATCTTTACTGGACCATAATAAGTATAGTAAATAAAAGCAAAATAGCAAACCACAAAGGTGTCGAGAGTGATTTTTTGGTTGAAGACAGCGTTTCATTCACTCTGAAAAAATCAACTTGTCCGCATTTATTTTTTTGAAATATGATATCTTTACTGGGTTAATATTATAACTGATCATTTTATTAATTTAACTAAAAAAAGACAAGCAAAAATTATAACCCGTACGCAAAAAACTATGTTATAAAACCTTTTCATTGTGCCTATGTAAATCACCGTTCATCAAATGCAATGCTGACGTAAATAACCCAGCTATGAATGACACCAAAGAACCGACGGAAATGTCCGTCAGCGGCACCAGAGTGATAGCGACTCCGACGGAACTGGCACTGAAAGTATTAAGTAGTCCCCTACAATACCGGCCCACACGTTGACGGAAAACTTGTTTTGATAACCACGCTCTATTGATAAATTAGGATTTTCATCAGACCAAAAATGCTCTTTGTGGAGGTTTATTAAGCCATCATGGCCAAATTCGTGAAAAGAATATTACGAACAAAATTTTGGTCACCATTATGAAGAATTCTAATTGTATTGCAGAAATTCGCACAAACAGCAGGATCTACGGCAGATAAGGCTTGCTCCTTTTGGTAGTGGTACGGATGAAGGTTTAGTTCGCGTATTGTTTCATGTGCGGAGCTCTAAGGAATGCCCTACTGAATAGCAATTTTTCTTATACTTACATTGGGATTATTCTCTATCGAATTCAAAATGCAATATTCTGCTTCTGCTGTTCTAGTATTCCGTTGACCGTCAAAAATTCTAGTTTTGAACAATCCAAATTCTCCCAGTCTTCAATGAATAGTGCTGAACATTTGCGATTGGGGTAGGTTTCTATTTGGAAATGTTTCGCTATACAAATGTCGTGCTGCAAGAGCATTGCCAGCAGCTAAACCGTAATAATAATGCATGTCCCGCAACTCCACGATAGAGTAATTGTTGTTTATTTTTATTATTATTTTGATGATAACAATTACTGCAAAAGAACTTGTATAAAATTACTATCTGTCAAAACTAATTCTCCACAAACTTATTTCCAAGGCAACAAAGCACTTGTTTCCAAAGCATGCTATGTAGAAAATAAATTAAAATGATTTCGTATTCATCACATGTAAGCAATGTTATTTTAGCGTTTTTCTCGAAAACGGTTAAATTTATTGAAACAAATAAAGTATACCTTTTTTATGTCAAAAGGTTAGAACAAAAATATTCAGTCAAAAGTTGCATAAAGTGTAGCACAAATAGTTGGAACCATTCAAACCACAATAAAGGCTCGTATGTGGCGCCCTCTACAAAATGCGAAAAAACAGTGGGTAAATTTATAATCCTCATCCCGAAAAACCCCCATATACAAAATTTCGTCAAAATATTATGAGTGTGACAAAAGGTATTGCAAAAAAACTGCAAATAAAATTTAACTTTAACACCCTGTAACTCCGTTAATAATCAGTTCTGGAAAAAATGTTATAGAAAGAGATAGCATTTATTTTCGGTCTAGAATTATCCTCTGAATCTTTTGCTCATCATTTCCGGGCACCCTAGATAATAAAGTTGGTACTCCTTTAAAATCTGTCATTTAAGAAATTTAGAATATCTCCTTAAATCTTTTCATTTAAATAAATGAGATTTGCTGGTGCAGATGCTTGTTTGCTTACACTTGCAATCTGTTTTGTATGAAGTTGTACATGTAATATTATAATTTTTTTATGTATCTATCACACATATGATAGAGATGCACGGAAATACAGGACAATGCATCTGCAGATAAACGCTCAATTATATTTTCCCTTGTCATTGATGTAGTTATATATTTATTATATTGTATATACAGGGTGAATCTTAAATAAGTACAAACATTTTAACTGCTGGTGTAGTTCGTCATATAGATCAGTCTAGTGAAAGCCATTTTTAAAAATTTCTAATATTTACGGAGATATTAATTTTTAAAAAAAATACCCACATTTTGAGGACCGCTGGCTGATTTTTCATCCAACAACGTAATGCAACATATGATTTGTTGCGAGGTTGCCATATCTCCTCCAATATAAATATTACGTTTCCTTTAACGTAATAGTTCTATTTTAAAAATACTTGTTTTAAGCATAAGTACAGTAAAATTGGGTATGTAGTATGATACGCAGCAATATTAACATAAATTTTAACATCTGAACTAACCTTACTATACTTCAACGATTAAAAATGAATTTCCGCAAGTTCAATACTACCGTAAAATATTTAGGAAGATATTACGTGATATTACTATGTCCAATGTTCAAAAATTATACATAAACGTGCACACAAGCTTACCTGTTTGTTAAAAAATTAACTATTTAATCAGTAATCCACATTTCACAAGTTAAATGTCATTGTACACTGTTAGAAAGGGACACAAAACACAATTTCCTTAAGTTATTTTATGAAGAATAACGAAAAACTATGCACGCGTTTTTTATTTAAAATGGAAAAAATGTCAACTTTTAGCAAATTTTATTGCTATTTTCATGCATTATGTGGGGTTAACAAGTTTGACTTGGGCTTCCGATAATCTGTCATGACAGTCAATGACAGTTTGATAATAAAAAATAATATAAAATGTTACACTTGACAAAATTCGCTAAAAGTTGAGATTTTTTCTTCCTTGAAGTAGACATTTGTGTAATACTGGCAACACTGTGAACCACACGTTCAGTCTGCAGCACTATGACTCATAAAAGTATGAAGGGTCTGTCTAGGCCAGCGGTCCTCAACAAGTTTTCTGCTGAAAAATTACGAAATTTATTTAAAATTTCACTTTTTTATTTCAGATTTTTTTGTAAAAAAACTATTAATTATGTGTTCTACACACAAAACTATACTGCTGGTTAAAATATTTGTACTTATTTAAGATTCACCCTGTATATATATAATAATTGTATTAGGGCCGGTATTATAACGTCCGGTTGACCGCAAGTTGAGTTTCAACCTTCAGTTAAACTGCAGTTTGAGCATTATAAACGTCAACTGAAGGTTGAAGTGTCGGTTTAGCAACGTTTCACTCAACCGATGGTTATAGTTCAGGTCGAATTTCAACTGTCGGTTGAAATTATTTTGAAACCGCAAATATCTACATAAATAAAAATGTGTTTAAACTCGTATAAACAAAAACAGAGCAACTATATTAAATATATTTGCTTTAAATTTATCTTTACTGATTAATAGATATTTAAAAATGATACTGTCTTGACGCATTTTAATCTATAATGTTATAATTTTAGAAAATAATTTATTTTATATTTTTTAAATCTTTAGAAAATGAATCATTTGTAATGTTCAGAACTGATCTGTAGAAGTTACAATTAAATTATATCAAAGAAATATAAAGAAAAATATTTTTATTTTTCATTTCATCATTCGCAACGTCGGGTTGACAAACCGTAACATGAAATAGTTTTATAATACAGATTTTTTTTCAACCGCCAGTTCAAATTCAACCTATGGTTGGACAACCGGGGGTTCAACTTGAGCTTTATAATACCGGCCCTTAATATGTTGTAAATTAATAAAAACTGTTATTATTATTATTAACTGCTACAGGAAATAAAATTCTGCAGCAATCCGGAATAGCTGTTATCTATCAGGGGTTCTATTCTCAAATTCAGTAGAACACATTCCCGCAGGAAAGTGACGTAAATGCAAATGTTTATTCTTAACCATTCTCCCTGTAATTATTTCACATAAAAAATAGGGGAATCATTTCACATGGTTTTTTCCAAAAGAATATAAAGCTTCAAAAATTGGTAATATACATATAGGTAATGAAATTCTCATAGGATTTTTTTAAGTGGAAGGAATTCCCATTTGAAATTATTCCACTGCATTCGAGAATTGGCTTGCGAGAAAGTGGCTCTACAGCTGTTTCCAGTGCGAAGCCATCTCAAAGGTCGGTTATCATAGGCACCCATTTTCTGGGGAAAAAAAAGTTTTGCCTTATTTTGTAACATTAACATTCTGAAATAATTTTGATATCTTTTAGGCCTCCCTGAGCACGTGGTTTAAATTTTTATACTTAATGATAGTTAACTGTATATTCAAACTACACTATTACTAAAATATCCAAATTATTCACTATTAAAATTATCACTTCTAAATCACTGTTTTTATCACCACCAAATTCTCAGCTAAACTCCAAACTGAACTGACTAGACTAAACTAAGCTGACTTACTGTGATCTTTAATACTGCTTCAGGGTGTCATATACTTGAAATAGTGTTTTAGGCAAGAAATACGGCTACCTACCTCATATGGTCATACTCAAATGATCGAGAGGCATCTAAAATCTTTTACACTATTCCAAGCTAGACCGCGACATAGTTAACTAGCCTCGCAGTGACGTTGATTGGGGCAATCTCGTGGAACTTAAGTGGATATTTTAACAGTTATGTTTTGTAAACATATCAAGTTTTATGACATTTGACCAATTGCAAAATATGGTAATGATCTTTCTTCAAAAATAAGTAAAATTAAAATTTAAAAAAAATACCAATTTAACTAATTCCTTCACCCAAAAATGTTTAAAAAATATTAAATTACCCCGTTGTATACAGCGTTAAAAATCCATTTATTACATTTACCTCCTGCTGCATTGGAATCCCTCTCTTGTACAGATTTGGAATGATGGTGTCCCTGTTTTCGATCGTCATGCTCAAAATTTAAACTGTGACCTGAATCAGATCTGTTATGTCCAGAGCTATTAGAATTCCGTTGGTATCCCACAGATTCAGATCTTCTATGTCCTGAAGAAAATTTTGAGCCAGAGTTAGGTTTGTAACTCATGTTTCCTTTAAGAGATGTTTATCTAAGTAGGATGTTTTCCCATTATCTAAAACAAAACAATAATGAATAAGTTATTTGTAAATAATCTAAATTAGTATATAATAAAGTAAAAGATAAATATGTATAAAATGACAACTTTTCCGCTTTGTATCTATTGACAAACAAGTTAAACAATTCAAGATGAGTCGACGTTTTACCTAATCTACGTGCTCTAGGCAAAAATATGTTAAAAGTGAAGTTACGTCTGTGGAAAGGCACATAAAATGTTTGTATTAATCGGGTGAGGCATAACGGAACAAGTAAGTACATTTTCGAGAAAAGCTGAGGACTGTTGTATCTGCCATTAGTAATCTTAATACACATCATTTTATTCCTTGCACTAAGAAAACTGAAATAAATAGCTACAAACAACATCCAAAAACTCTTACTTCTGTGAGGGTGTTAAAATTTTTTGTCAAAATTTAAAATTATTTTTTGTAGCAATATAAATAATAAAATGATGTTTCAAGGATCTGTGTACAGCCTGTTGACATAATTTTCAAAAACTAATGTAAACATCAATTACTATTTTACTTTTTGATAGACAATGTGTATGCAGTTAAATGTGTAACAGAAGTTTCCTCTATACTTTTTAACTTATATTTGAAACAATATACAAGGTAAATAGTAACAATAATTTTATACTTTGTTACAATTTACGAAATAATTACAACTTTTATTTGAAAAATTAAGCAACCAGGTGTGACTAGTAAAAATTAGTCATATTTTGATAAAAAAAAAAGTAAGACTCATATACCACTTCATCAGAACTTGCATCATCATGAAAATTTACGAAATAAAAAAGTAAAAGCCAAGGCATTATAGTCTGATAATGAGAACTAAATAATATGATATATATATAGATGTAGATAAAAATTAAAAAAAAGTATTGTTTATCACAATTAATTTCACATTAATTTGTTATGTGATTATATAATTTATAACAATTATTTCAACTCTACTCCGCTCGTAGCCCCATTGACCCTTTTTGTTTAGATTTAACCACAAAAGAGAGTCGGGCCCTTAACCTTGTAAGAATTAACGAGATAGTGTGTTTAAGTGTGAGACAACGAGTTTGTAACCAAATATACTATTGACTAATTAGCCTCGTATTATTTCTTAAAAGATCTTATACATTTATATTACTCATAATTTCTTGACCACCAAATATTTACTAATCCCCATCTCTCCTGAAAATTGATTTAAAAAAGCAAATTTTAACACCCTGTAACTCAGTTACTTTTGAGTTACGAAAAAATGTTATAGGAACTTACATCTATTACCCTGGCAATCCAACATCAGCGGCCGCTAAAAACAAGTAGTGAATATTTTGTTGCTAATTTGTACCACCAGTTTCAATTTTGTACCTTGTGCCGTTTTCGAAAAAAATGGTGGCTGCCAGTGTAATATGCTAGCAGACCATCGAATTACTCCGCAAGTAATAACGATAGCAAAACGATTTTTTCACCATATTTTGTTGCTCGTTAAGTACATTCTGATAGTGTAGTTCTTTAAAAAAATAAATTAAAATAAAATTGAAAAAAATGGGTTTTTCTCAAAAAGGGCACAAGGTACAAAATGGAAACTGGTGGTACAAATTAGCAACAAAATATCCATTACTTATTTTTTATGCAAATATCTCCTGAACCAATTCTAACAAAATTTAGTGTGTGCTTTTCTTAAATTTATTTATTATTTTTTTTCCAGAGGATTTGAAGCATAGTTTCATTTAAGGATTAATTTACTAGAAAAATTCGCTAAAGTTGTGGTCCTATCATCAGGATACCACCAAACTGCTTGCTTTGCAGTACTGAGCGGTACTTTATGTTGAAAACAATATGGGATAATACAGGTGGCCTAACGGAGCTACTCTGCATAATACAAATCAGTTTGTTTTTAATGCTGAATGCAGCGAGATAGACATCGAAATGTTAATATCAGAAATTCAAAGTAGATGTGATATTTAGGACAAGACGATGTTTCAGCCAATGCTCAACTTTTCTTAATAGTTTGTCAAACATATAAACTTGCAATAATATATTCGACCACTCTTTTTAAATGTTCTCTCAGCACCGCGTAAGCATAGCAAGCTCAGCACCGCAAAGTGAACAGTGTGGCCTTACCCTTAAATATATAGCAACAAAATCCTTCTAATTGTTGATATTGCGCACAACATTCGACATTTTAGGTCGTCAGCAATGTCAAGTATTGCGATGGATGGTCTAAAAACTTGTGCCAGAAAGAAAGATAATTTTTTACTTATAGTTTTAATAGAATAGTAAAGGTTATCCAATGCAGTGCCCAATAAATAATAAGTGTCCATCGCAACACCCTCTGAATCCTGACGGCCTACAAGCGTCATATCTGGTAGCAAAACTTATTATAACCAACGGCACTACCATGATCAAGTTTAAAAATTAATAAAATAGATAAGGTGAATGCTATATTATTTTATTTTTAATAAATTGCAGAATATACAAAAAGTTCAGTTGAGATCCATTTATTTTCTAAAGATAGTACTATAAACTTGAGGTATTTGTTGTAAAATACGAAGTCGGGAGCAAAGATTATTCATGTATTTTGAAAAATCTTGTGGTGTCTTTATCAATGGGGAGCTTGTTTATGAGTTTTTCAATTACAGAACTCCCGCTCGCACCCAATTCGACGGCGGTGGTAGCGCAAAACGCTAGATTGCCCCGATCGCCCCTACAAAAACAAAATAATGCCGTGTATCGAAGCGCGACTGGAATATGGAAAATCGACGAGAATCTTTCGAGAATTGGATCTAGATTTGCTAGAAAATGCCTGGAATATTCGTTTGGTCTATAAAAGAAGAATAAACGGCCGAGATAGTCAGTATTGAATTGAAATGTTTAGTTGGAAATTTCCTGGAGCTTCAAAGTGAAATAGTGCTTAGTTGAGTTGTTATTAGTGTTCGGTAGTGTACAGAGTAGTTAATAAAGATAAGTGATTAATTAACTGTTTGTTTTCCTGGTAAAAGAAAAAGTCGGGTTGGGAAATCCGTGACAATTTGGTGTCGGAAGTGGATTTAACTGGAAGTTAAAAGAACTTTCTGGAACCCTGTGCATAAGTGGGACTTAAGTCGAAGTTTGAAGGACTTTCTGGAACCCTGTGCGTGGGTGAACAGTGTTACGCGAGAAGAACAATCTCGAACATTTCAGAACTTTATACAAGAGATGGGTAGTTCGCGAACGAACTAGTACAAACGAACTATTCACTTCACTGAATGAAATGAATCATTCCTTCTTGTCGGACTGAATCATTCTCTGTGAACTAAAAGCAACGTTGATTCTAAAAAATTTAACAATGTAATTCAGGCGAGTCAAATTCAGTCCTTCTATACTTATTCAGTAGTTCACTGAATTAAATGAAAAATTGCAGCTGACGATTAGACATTAGACGGTATCAGAGATGTGACTCAATGACCGGTTAGTACAAACGAACTATTCACTTCACTGAATGAAATGAATCATTCCTTCTTGTCGAACTGAATCATTCTCTGTGAACTAAAAGCAACGTTGATTCTAAAAAATTTAATAATGTAATTCAGGCGAGTCAAATTCAGTCCTTCTATACTTATTCAGTAGTTCACTGAATTAAATGAAAAATTGCAGCTGACGATTAGACGTTAGACGGTATCAGAGATGTGACTCAATGACCGGTTTCAGTCGGATCACCTATATAGAATGGCTAGTTCGGTGTCTTGCGACAGAATATTTTCTAAAGCAGAGTAACAGAAAAACAAGCTCCATTAAAATTAGACAAAATTTCTAAAATTTTGTTTTTAAACGCGAATTTTTTAATGATTAGAATTTATGAAATTAGTTTTTATATTACTTCTTTTGTTAATTTAATACAATATTTTCACACCTAAAATTATATTTTATTACCTATATTTAAATGCTTACCTATAAATGTATTAATCTAAAATCTAGATTTGTCTGTAATCTCAAAAGCATTGTATGTTATACCTATGCCTCTAAATTACGATACCACGCGAGTCATGAAACAGTGCCATTGTAAGCAAACTCCGATATTGAACGTCGAGACTGAACGATCGGTGGTCGAATTACAAAAATACAATTCTCGACCATACTGAATCAAATGAATTACTCAAGTGAATGATTCTCTTAGGTGAATGAGACTGATAGAATGAATTCACCAAAATGAACTAAAAGTCCCATCTCTACTTTATACGGACGTGAAACAAAGATCCAAGTGTGACATATCACCGCACTCATCGTGACTTAAGGAAGTTAACGGTGGTATTTGCGAAGGACAATCGCGAACATTCTAGAACTTTATACGGGAGTGAAACAAAGACACAAGTGTGACATATCACAGCACTCATCGTGATTTAAGAAAGTGAACGGTGGTATTTGCGAAGGACAACCTCAAACATTCTAGAACTTTATATGGGAGTGAGACAAAGACCCAAGTGTGACATATCACTGCACTCGTGGTGACTTAATGAAGTGAACGGTGGTATGTGCGAAGGACAATCTCAAACATTCTAGAACTTTATACGGGAGTGAGACAAAGACCCAAGTGTGACATATCACTGCACTCGTTTCATTGTGAGGAAGTCGACGCTGATAGTTACAAATACATTCGCAGATATTCTAGAACTTTCCAAAGAAAATAATGCCTGTAACTAGAAGTCAAATGAACATAGATGCACAACTGGCGAAATTGTTAGAAATGATGCAAACGATGCAGGAGAAATTAGAAAAGAAATTAGAAGAACAGGGACAGACAATGCAAGAGAAATTTGAAGAACAAGGGCATAAAATGGATGATCAGTCCCAGACGATGCAGGAGAAATGAGAAGAACAGGGACGGGCAATGCAAAAAAAATTTGAAGAACAAGGGCATAAAATTGAAGATCAGTCCCAAACAATGCAGCAGAAATTAGAAGACAAGGGTATAAAATGAAGGATCAGATACAAGTAATACAAGAGGAAATGAGGGATCAGACAAAAGAAATGCAGATAAAGTTAGAAGAATTAGAGATTACACTAGAAGAAAAACTAGATGAGCAGTCACATAAAGTGGCACAAGTAGAAGAGAAACTATTAGCACAAAAAATGGAAATGAACAAAGAAGAAATAACCCAGGTTAGAGAAAGCTTCGATATTAGACAAGATAACAAAGGAGGGCATTATCAAATCAGAAGGACCTGTTATCTGAACTCAGAAAACAAAGCCTCCTGAATTCGACGGCAAGGTTTCCTGGAATGTCTATCTGCGCCAGTTTGAAGCAGCAGCTGCAGCAAACGAATAGTCTGATTGTGAAAAGGCTACTGCTCTGATAGTTGCTCTACAGAGGGAAGCTCTTGACGTCTTACAGGAGTTCCTGCTGGGCAGCAGAATAACTAAGACATTAGGCACAATTAAAGAATCGTTACCAGCAGAGTGGAGAGAATTTATAACATTTTGAGACCGATGTTGCCCGACTGGTTCGATTGGCTTATCCAACAGCCCCGTCCGAATTTGTAGATCAGCTTTCCATCCAAGTTTTTACCGACGGCCTAAGAGATTGTAAAACCCAGCAGGCACTACGAGTCGCTAGACCTAAAACGTTGAACGACGCTCTTTCGCATGCACTGGAATTCAGGCAGCAAAGATGGCATTCGGTAGACATGTTAAAGTGCGGCCATCAGTAATAACAGCAATAGTATGGCAAATGGAGACATAATAAAGATGCTGAAGGAGATTACTGATAAACTCCCAACTACTAAGCCAACGAAAGAACCATCTGATAGTTGGAAGGATCCTCAATTTAGAGCATTCCTCAATGTTGGAACTGTGGGCAGATGGGACATCTAAAGAGACAGTGTAGGGCTCCCAAGCGGCAGCCTCCAGGGAACAGGTTAAAGTGCAGACCACCAGTGATAACAGCAACAGTATGGGAAATGGAGAGATAATCAAAACACTGAAGGAGGCCATTGACAAACTCAGCCCAACTACCAGACCAAAGGAAGAACAACCTAATAACTGAAGAGAATGCCCACTTCAATGTTGGAACTGTGGGCGGACGGGTCATCTAAAGGGACAGTGTAGGGTCCCAGTCGCAGATCGGCAATGGCGTGACTCCCAGGCGGACAGAAAACAAGGAAACACAGATGCCCTTTCTAGACCTTGTCCGGCCAACTGCAAACACTGTAGTAGTCTTGAAAGAAAAGAGGACATATCATTTGTTCCTTGCAAGATGGTGGCAACCCAACCTGAAGACCGATGGAGTTCAGCGGCGATTTGGGAAGACCAGCAAGCTGACTGTGACATCAAGCCTTTACTAGACTGGAAAGAAGCCAACAACCCAACGCTGATCTGACAAAAAGACGTAAAGAACAATTCGATAATTTGGCAGGAGAGCCATTTAAAGAAATGTAGTGGCAAATCAACCGCTGTAACTCTGAAAGGATATTAACTAAGTAGTTTCTAGTTTTTATTAAAGTAGCATAATTGTCATAATTTTAAGATGATATATCAAAAATATTATAGGTATCATAGAGAAAAAAGTACCAAATGGACGTACACCCCTTTGTGAGATCTATGAAAAAATAATTTAGAAACATACGCCAGTATCATCCGCTTAATAAAAATATTAACAAACCAGCCCGGTTGTGTTTATAGCTTTATTATATATAAAAAAAAATTAGAAACACAAAAAATAACAAAGAAGGTATGTAGGTAAAAAACTTAACATGAAACATTTTACAAAATACTGTACATAACAAAAAAACGTTTTCTAAACATTCCCTAATATAAAAAAATAAAAAAATTATTCGTGTAGAAGATCTCTAAAATATTTTTGGAAAGTCAGGTCCTTCACAACTGGCGTTGGTCCTTTACAGAGGTCCATATTAAGGCACTTGTATTTTTCAGCTTTAAGCTTAACTGGTACTTTGTTACATTTTTCTACAGGCTGCGCCACAACCTCTATATTTCTCTTTAGAGACAATGTATCGTAGTTTTCAGCAAGATGACTATTTTTAACTAGTAGTTGTTTGTCAACCTTAACTTCCTTGACCTTTGTCCAATCAACTTGCTTGCCGTTATCGAATTTGCGAATGGATCGATGGCGAATTTTCTCAGCAACTGATTTATAATCGGAAAAGTCTGCACTTTCCATTATAGTGACAGTATATGGTAATGATGGACAGGCCAGTTTTATAATTGGAGGCAGTTGTGCAGGTATGAAAATATCTCCTGCTTTGGATATGGCGGTTGATATGGAACTGTGGGCAGAATCCCCTTCACTTTGTCCGTGGTTTGTTTCAAAGTAACTTAATGAAATGTTTCTAAGATTTTTAGCGTTTGTTATTACATAGAGTAACATGGATATTACAATGGTATTCTTGTTCTGTCCGCCACACCCATCTGCAAACAGCTTCACCTCTCGTAAACCGCGGTTATCAAGTTCGTAGAGATATTTAGTCACACAACTAGAAATTTCATTAGATCCTCGTTTACTAATAGTTTCATCCCATAAAAAACATAAGCACTCCTTAGTTGCTATACTCGCGACAAGAATTCAGACGCCTTACGTCATACAAACAAATGAATAATTCATTACATTTTCATCAAAATATTTAAGAAACTGCAGCTGATAGTAATAAAACTATATACTACACTAAAAGTTTGCATTATATATTGCACTAAATTGCAAAAAATGATTGTTTTTAACGCGACCAAATATCGAAAATTACGTTGACAGCTGTGACGTAAGACGTCTGAATTGTTGACGCGAGTATATATTGTAAATTGTAAAATTAAAAGCTGATAATCTACTTTTATAGAATATGGCACTTTCGTTGCTGATAGGAAGTTGAATTGCCTGCTGTAGATCGAAAACAGTAGTAGCCACAATATTTGGATAATTTTTAGTCAGTTCTTTTTTTCAGCAGTATGGGCATTGTAGACTTTTTCAAGTTTTTGGGATGGTGAAAAGATAATTTTAAGGATTTAAATACCCTGCGATATGTGTGATAGCTGCAGCTTAACTCTCCACAAAACATGTCAACAAAATACACATTACGGGAACATCACCAAACTGATACTTGTGAATAGCAAATGTAGGCATATAAGCCACTATTGATAAGGTAAGATCTGACAAAATGGTGTAAGTCTATTTACTTGACATACGCTCAATAGCCAGATCCTATATATCGTTGTGGTGTTAGTTACGCCTGTACCTAGTTCTATGTATTATGAAAACCGTTGCCGTTGGACATACGCCCGTTTGTTAGATGATAGATGCAACCGTGAAAAATCACTGTGTGAACTTAACTCCAAAACGGAAAAAATGTCATTTACGCTTCTTTGTCAGATCAGCGACGAACCAACCCTCTTAGGCTGAAGTCAGTAGTAAAAGCCCAGCATTAAAGAGCTATTGGGCTCAATGGAATCCCTTGTGTTGGAAGACGGTGTCCTAAAAAGAGTATGGTATGGGAAGTATTACTTTCGAGGTCCCAAGTCGTCAAGGAAGTGTTGCAGGAAGTACATGGAGGTATCAATAGGACTCTACAGAAGATTAGGGAGCATTTCTACTGGTTGAGCTGTAGAACGGATGTAGAAAATTGGTGCCACAAATGTGACATTTGAGAGGATTGCCATTGATATTGCTGGCCCCTTTCCGAAAACCCAAAGTGGGAACCGATATCTGCTAGTAGCCATGGACTACTTCAGTAAATGGCCGGAAGTATATCCCCTTCCCAATTAAGAGACAACAACCGTAGCAGAAGCGCTGGTCAACAACCTGTTCTACAGATTTGGTGTTCCCATGGAACTTCAGATCAGGGCAGAAATTTCAAATCAGATGTTCCAAAATGTCTGCGAGCTTATGGGAATCCGGAAAACCAGGACCACCCCACTGCATCCCCAGTCAGATGGTATGGTGGAACGCTTCAATGCTACACTAGAAACCAATCTGAGGATGTTTGTGAACGAGAACCAGACAGACTGGGACAAGCTCATTCCACTCTTCCTGTTAGCTTACCGCTCAGCTGTCCATGAAACTACTGGGAAGACTCCCGCAAGGATCATCTTTGGAAGAGAACTTCGCCTTACAGCAGATTTGCGGAACAGCCTATAGAAAAAAACACTTATACCCATGAGCTAGAACAAAGACTAGCAGCCATACACGACCAACTCAGATCTCGAATGCAACTAGAGAGCAGTCTCATGAAGATTCGATACGATGTCCGGGCCAATATAGTCGGATTCCAACAAGGTGACCTGGTGTGGCTGTACAACCCCACGTGGAAGAAAGGAAAATCGCCTAAACTACAGAACCGTTGGGAGGGCCCCTACACCATCATTAAAAGGATCAATGACGTTATCTACCGGATGGACTCCCAGGAGTAAGATGAAGGTCGTCCATCTGGAGCGTCTGTCCCCGTATAGAGGTGCAGCCGATCGGTCCTAAGGAGGGGGCAGTGTCACAGAATTTGCCCCGCTCGCACCCAATTCGACGGCTGTGGTAGCGAAAAACGCTAGATATTGGAGTCGGGAAAATCCTCATTGGATGGCATAGGCACATACCCAACACCCTCAGAAATTAAATGTGTGGGCTGGAATAGTTGACGACAGAATAGTAGGGCCTTTCTTCTTTGAAGGAAGAGTTTCTAGAAAATGACCTTGTTCCAGCTCTTGCAGTAATTTTTCCTAACGATAATAACTCTGACATTCCTGACGATACGCTATGGTTTCAGCAAGACGGTGCACCTCCGCACTATGCGCGCCCTGTACGAGATTTTTTAGACAACTGTTTTCCTGGGAGGTGGATCGGCAGATGCGGACCGATAGAAAGGCCTGCAAGATCGCCAGATCTTACGCCTCTTGACTATTTTTTATGGGGATACTTCAAAGTCAAAGTGTACATTAATAAACCACGTAATTTAGAAGAACTTCAAAATCGCATTCGGGACGAAATACGCAGAGTTACCCCAGAAATCATTCATAATGTGCAAGAAGAATTTCTTCACAGACTTACGCATTGTCAAGAAGTTGGTGGATGGCAATTCGAACATTTAATTTAAGTATAAAATTTAATCAATTGTATTTTATTTTACATACCTCAGAATTGTTCCTTTTTTATGGATAAAATTTACGTTTTCTAACATTCAATCGTCATTTACTCGAAAACTTTCCTATGTAAGAGGGCAAAATTTTAGTACTGTCTGATAGAGAATTAAACGATCTTTCAGAATCAAGGAAACAAATATGGTGTTGCCATTTAAAAAAAATCGATGACGTCATTACTCGAAAACAAATGACATTTGAAAATCGCATTTTACGCTAAAATATGTATTTTTTAAATTAAAAATCGACCTGTTCGAGGATTTTTCCCAAAAAATAATTGTTTCGTTTTTATTTAATTTATTCCACACTTTTGGCGCATACTGTATATGCCTTAATTTTATTAATTTACCATTATTGATGCTATTTTTAATTTTTAAATATAACATCAACTAAACATCTTTCTTGTAGAACGAATTTAGCAGCAAAGTCAAAGTACAACTATCTAAATCGCAAAATAAAAATTAGGTATCATTTTCTTTAGGTCTTTAATAAGTAATATTAGTATGAAATATTAAATCTCAGTGACAGGACATATATTTTTATTATGATTTTAAGCAAACTTATAGTGCAATATATAGAACATACATTTACTATTCTAGAAGAAAAATCTGTTATTTGAAAATTAAAAAATGGTGAAAGTAATATTGCTTTAGAGAAAAAAAAATAAGACAAAATTCCACAGTCTTAAATCCAGGTCAGTAAAAATTAAAAAAAGATTGTAAACCTTCTCATCCTGTAATTAATTATTAAATTCGTTTAATAGTCAGTGTAACAACAAAATAGCACTGAGCAAGATCAATAGGAAAAACAAACTTTCAGTGTTCGAAGAGCTGGATACTGATTCCATTAACATCACAATATTATATGACCTGTAAGCATTGTGTGGTAATTTTACATCACATAGCCTAGAGTAAATCTATCCAACCCCGAAGTATAAAAATTCCAAAAAAAAAGGTAACAAATACATTTTTACAGTGAAATAAAATACCCTTGTAAAATTCAATAGGTTACACAGTTATGGATCAAAATTGATTGAACTATATTAATATTACGTGAAATAAAATTTGTGCACTGTATGTCACACATAATTGCTTTGTCACAGTCGTTTTAGTTGCTAAGAAAATATAATAACTTTCAAAACTAACTGTTAAAAAAATAAGTTTAAATAATGTTACGCTAAAAACAATAAAATGCAGTAGGTAATTTATAAATAGTGAAAATTTAGGAAGATAGTTTTTATTTGTAATTACAATGAAAAACATAATTTGGTTATGTTCATCGAGGGTGTCTTTCTGTACTCTTATTTTATTGGTGTTTCTTTTTGTATTTGAAAATTTGTTAGTTTTCCATGATTTTGCTTTGTTTTTGTTACATTATAAAGGCATAAATGCCTTAACTTTTTACGATGCTGTTATTTCTCATGATTTGCACGATTTACTTACAATTTGAGAAATTTAACATATAATTTGAATCGATTATCCACTGGGAAAGTATATACATAAAAAAGTAAAGAAAAATTTAGCTGCAATTTTAACTACCTAGTTTGAAATCTCTGCCAGAAATTTTCATCACTAAAACCTAACAGCAATAACCAGTTTTAAATTTCATTTCTATCTTCAATAGTTTTGAATATCTGAAAAAAAAACAATTTTCAGAGCCTCACAAGGTGGCTCATCTTGAGGATGTGATTCCCTTATGAGAAGGGATATCTCCGCCAATGCCAGTTTGGTTGTAAAATGACAATATTGTGGGTCAATTTTAAGACACCCTGTATATAATAAATTGTGCTCTATTAGATATTTAACCATTTATATGACAACAATATATATACGTGCTTCTATGCGTTTACAATGCAATAAATATAAATGTAAATATTAGATAAATCTACAATAACAACTTACATTAATATTTTTGTTAAGTAACATGAATATTTTGATGAACCGTAACACACCGAAATATTATTAAACGTAAATAAAGCATTATTTTAATGTAGCACTGACCCACAAATAGTTTTTGAGGACACTTGTATTTATAAATATAAATTAGAGCAATCTAATACCACAAAAATATGTGGAATGTCCAGTTGACAGGATATATTTATTTCTCATAGAATACGAATTTCTGTCAAGTCTCAAGTCAAATAGACAAATGAAAGTACGTTCGTTAAGCCCCCTACAGACGACATGTCAAATATAACGCCGTCCACGGTCTATTTCAGGGGCCCGGACCGTACCGTTTCTGGACAGGAAACCAGACCAAACCGTAATCTTTTTGTGGACTGGAACCGAAACTGAACACATATGTCATGTTTTAATTTATTCGAAGTGTTTTAGTGTCGAACCCGAACCAGAAAAAAATTAAAACGGTTTTTTGGGTTAATTTTAGTATTTCTTCAGCGGGCATTACACTAACAATTTATTGACGAAGAAATTTATAAATTAATTCATCAATTTCTTCAAGGTCGCACTTTGCTTTTACACTTGTTGAAGTTTCTTAAGCGGGCATTACACTAACAATTTCTTCAAGGTCGCACTTTGGTTTTACACATGTTCAGGGCTTTGTCAAGTTTTTTAACAATTTTGCAGTCAGTCCACTGAAATGTAATTTTATATTATGATCGTACATTTCAGTGAGTCAGTTACCCGTACCAATGTAAAAGTAATCTTAACTTTTTACATTATATTATTTCTATTTGTTTACGAAACAAAAACTGTTAAATGTTACGGCAAAAAAGGGAGAAATTGTTAAAAAAGCTTCCATTGTGTTTATTACTACTGCTGCTCGATTACTACTTAAATATAAATCATCATATCCTCTAATCCCACTTTTTGCATTTATTTTAGGTTGGTATTCCTGAATTGAAGTAAAAATTGATGAAAAATTAGAACAAGTTTTAAGTCGTCAATAACTTGACGAAGTTCTTCATCAATTAATTTGATGTCCATGTTTTCGTATTACATTTATCAATTAACTTAACGAAGCCACTTGATCAATTAATTGACAAAGAAATTGTTAATGTAAAGCGGACTTTAACAATTTTGCTGTCAGGTATCACCCCTACAAATGTAAAAGAAATTTTAACTTTTGACGTTATATCATTTCCATTTGTTTTCGAAACAAAAACTGTTACATGTTACGGTAAAAAAGGGAGAAATTGTTAAAAAAAAGCTTCCAATGCGTTTATTATTGCTGCTGCTCGGTTACTGGTTAAATATGATAATATAAATCAACATATCCTCTAATCTTACTTTTTGCATTTATTTTAGGTTGGTATTCCTGAATTGAAGTAAAAATTGACGAAAAATTAGAACAAGTTTTAAGTCGTTAATAACTTGACGAAGTTCTTCATCAATTAATTTAACGTCCAAGTTTTAGTATTACATTTGTCAATTAACTTGACGAAGCCACTGGATCAATTAATTGACAAATAAATTGTTAATGTAAAGCGGGCTTTAACTTCCGTTGTTGTTATGTTTCTATGGATTTATCTACTGACAAGTGCTTAGAGAGTCTTTATTTTTTATCATCTCATCATCTCATATTTAGGCAAAACCTAGAAAAAATATTTTTTCTAGGTTTGTGTATTTAGGCGTTTTTTTTCAGCTTCGGTTCTGGTCACTGAAATGTACTATATGGAATGCGTTTAGTCCATTTGCGCATCCAAATAAAGGTACCAACCCTAGGAGCAGACAAAAGGAGGGACATGAAACTCATCAACGACATACTTCATTGGTTATATATGTGGGTGCGAGAAAGACAACCATCTGCACGTACGATATGAATTGTGTTCTTAATTTCCCATTATTTTGTTTGTAAACACATCATTGGCGTACAGTGTGGTTTCTTGTATCACGTTAGTTATTCTTTGTGTATTTTTGTGGGTGTTATTGTTGGAACGTGTCATGTTTTATAAGGGACTGTAAAATTAACCAGCATATAGCACGAAATAATTCTCCATATCCAGAATTCAATTTCATTTCAATTCACAACCAGCTAAGCCCCTACTGCTCCGCTATTGCTAGAGACACAAAACAAAATATGGCGCTGATCATGAATAATCCATTTGCGCAGCTTTTAGCGCATTCTAGTCATCATAGTATAAAATTACATTTCAGTGGTTCTGGTCTCGGTTGACATCAAATTGACAGATTTTTTGACTTTGGTTCTAAATTCGTGACATCATCATTATTGCCAATTGAATGCATTGGTTCTGTGGGGTTGTGCTGTACACACGTTTAAAAATATTTGTTAATTGTAAAGTAAATAAACCAAATATTCAATTCGCCACAATTTGGATGCTTCTAAAATTGACAGACTGAATTGCTGCCTTGACGTCATGAGCTTCCAATAGAATGCGGTTGGTATCATTTTGGTTGACCTTCAAGTAAACCGATGCTGAAAAAAAAACGCCTATTGCGGTTATCTGTAGTCATTTTTAATATTTTCATCTGATTTGCACTTTTTTATGATCATCTAAAATATTTCATTGCCATACTCGTAGAGTAACTTAATAAATTATTGTACTTAAGTTTTTCTAGTAGAATTTTACATAGGCATAATTAAATGGAAAAAAATCAGAGGAATTTCACTATAATTGTCGGTTCGGTTGCGGTCCACTAGTTGATATTTCGGTCCGGTTCTGACGAGCTTTTTCGGTCCAAAGGGTTCTTACGTCACAAGGGAAAACCGATAAGAACCCTTTGGACCGAAAAAGCTGGGTAGAACCGGACCGAAATATCAACAAGTGGACCGTAACCGAACCGAAATGGTACTTTTCTTACTGAACCGTAACCGGACCGGTACCGTTATTACATTTAGGTTCGGATCCCTGGTCTATTTAGACCGTGAACGCCGTCTGCTGACGATGAGTTAAGAATGTGGTGTATAGTAAAATGTTACCTAATTTTGGGAGCTTGATTAATACAAATACCACACCTACGTGGATCCATTATTAACATAAAATGTACAAGTACTTTTCAAAGTACGTATAGGTAATTTATTAACATTACGTTGCTAATGATTAAAAAAAAACAAAAGTGAAATTTATTAAGCCAGTTTTGTTTTCGAAATATTACATTATACAGAAACAAAAAAGTACAGAAAACATATGTATTACAGCGGTACACCTACCTAAATAACAAGAATAAATTGTGCTGGTATACATTTAATTGGTCAGGTCCAAATTTTTACATATACTGAATGTCCAAGATAGAGTTGACCAGTATTAATCTTGAGAACTGTGGCAGATATAAAAAAGGTTTTTATATATAAAAGTTGTAGGTGCAGATATAAATTGCAAAATGCTGAATAAATTGTATGTACCTACATGGTTACAAGACTGATAAAAGTTTATTTTTTTGAAATGGAACACCTCAATTTTCCTAACATACGAAATATAAATTTGATTTACGTGACATTGTTTAAAAATAAAATAACATAACAGTATGAAATACAAAAAAAATCAACAAACCACAAAATACAGCACTCGTGCACTAATGACGCAGTCGGCGAACGGTATGGATAAGTATATATTTTACAACCACACGTCCCTGCCGCTATTTCAACGTTCTAGGCAACAATTCAGTTTGTCAATTTTAGAACCACCCAAATCGTGGCGGTTCAAATTTTTGATTTATTTACTTTACAATTAACAAATATTTTAAACGTATATGAAGCACAACACCACAGAACCAGTGCATTTAATTGGCAATAATGATGATGTCGTAAATTTAGAACCATAATTAAACCACTGTCACAAAATCTGTCAATTTATGTCAACCGAAACCAGAACCGGAGCTAAACAAAATTATACGATTTCTTTAGCGTTTCAAATATCTTTGGGACGAGCATTGAACCGTACCACGGCTATAATATCAGAACATGGTCATGAGTAGGAACTACTTGTGATGTGAACTGTTTGTATAGGCATGCGCACTGAATAATTTCGTTTAGATTTGACATTAAAGCTGTTCAATTTAGTCGTTTTTTTGATTGATAAATAGTAAATTGAATTTTAAAATGTCCATCCATGACTCTAGTTTTTAATTTTAAATAATACAACTTCAGTTAAATTCAGAGGTAGCTGGTTATTGTATTATGTTTGTCCTCACTCATTTTTCGGTCAAGTAAACATTCCAAACATTCGCGATTCCATACATGGTACAAACTTGACGCAAGCGCCTATTACCAGAGTTTAAGTCGATTGTCGATTATCATAATACATAAAACGCGTAATTTTCACATTTACGTATAGTAAGATTCGTGTTTCAAAAATGAATTTAAGTAAGGTAAGTTATCACGGAATCATATTATTCAGAAACAATGATTATTACTTTAATCTACGACTATTGCTCCTTCTGTTCGGTTAGTCTTTTATGTGCTTTCGAATGTTTTCGGCCACCTCTTCAGCACGTATACGTTTCTGTTTACGTTACGCAAAGACCCGTGAGCCCACGTACATCCGTATCACGTAAACGTGGAAAATTCTAATTTGAGCATGCGCGACGGTCAAATTCTACATACACGTTCACGTATCGGACACAACTTAAACTCTCTAATCTCGTGACGGTATCGTGGCCATATAAAAGTATTTATTCGGAACAAACCTATTGGGTACGTTCAGCCGGGCATTTTGTTGAGCGCTGAATAAAAGTGTGATGACTTTGCTTATACTTAGCACACAGAGTAGTTACTGAACGCCATTTTCCGGTTACTATTAACAAATGTCAGACTACATTACTTAAATATTTAAAAATCCCGTCACCTCGCCTCAGAATTCTGAATTCCTAAATTAAAACTTTCTATCAATATATGATAGAATTGAATTAGATATGTTCTGTGATTAGAATGCATTTTTGGGGCGACTATTGGAAATATGATTAATTTAAATGCTATAGGCAAGGAGGTGAAGACCGTTATATGCCACCTTTAATAAATAATTATTTCATTTGAATCTTCTAGTGAAAAATGTATCTGAATAAATAGTGGCATTCGAACAATTAAATTTTTAGGTTATTTTATGTGCTTTCGTTAATCGTAAGCAACTTAGCATTAACTGAGTATTAATGAGTTGCTTACTAAGCATTTGCTTACATGGTGCAACTAAGCAATTCGTTCAGTAATCTGTGATAGGCAAAGCAACTCAGCCGCTGTGCATGGCTGAACGCGCCCGTTGGTTTTATAAGCTTTACTATCAGATAAGTCAAAGCATCGTATGCTAAATTGCGTCGCCTTTAATACTTCAGCACGGTTGCTGCGATTTAGCCGACAATGATCCAAATGAGGCTTAAGCACAAACCTAGAAAAAATATAGACTGTGCCAGTGTCATATCGCCGGCGACCGCTAATTCATGGCTGCCCTAAAAGGTCCAAAATCGCTAAAACTTGATTTTTAAGCCAATTTATGTTGGTTGTATTGTAGCGTGAAGCTCATTTGTTTACTGTGATTGGTCACATTCTTTAATGACATTTAGAATTACAGTTAATTTCATATTGCAATGCAGCCATCATATTTGCACAACCGCCAACAAAAAGCAAATAAAATATCCATTTTCTGGACCGTAAGACCCTAGGCAACGCAGAACCTATCACGTGACCTATATCATGAACCGACGCTGTCTATATTTTTTCTAGGTTTGTGGGTTTAAGTCTCATTTGGCGACCTTTAGACCACAGTTTACTAATCAAATGTATACTGTGCTTTAGACCGTCCTAACTCCCGAGTTGTAAGACCGTCCAAATCCAGAGGGCATTGTTATCGACACCCTCAGATCTAATAAATTAAATATTTATTATAATTACGTTTTAGTACCTTTACTGCCCTATTAAAATAATATTAGTAATAAATAACAACTTTTTCTAGCACAGATTCTGAGATCTGATAATGATTTCAATGCCTGACATTTGTGACGTTTTACAAATATCAAAAATTGTAGGAAATAACTCCATAGTCCATATCTCTGTGGAAAATCAACAATCAGAGAACGATGTAGAGCAACATAAAGTCACGTGACTTTCAACTAATGAAACTAATTGTATTTGCTGTTGAAGTATGGTGAAGTTGAAAATTTCCAACTTCAACTATCCAGAGGAGCAACAGTTTTACATAACATAACCACCAAAAACAAAAGCGACTTTATAAAACCTTTATTTCATTGAAATAAAACTGGTGGTGGGGATGTTACCAGCAACACTATTGTTCTCTGAAGGAGACTTTATTCCTATGTCGCATATTATCCGCATAATATGCGAAGTTTCCAAATAAAATGCATATTCATTCCGTCTGTTCCGTACGATGGTACGGGACAAACGCCACCCAGGAAAAAGTGGGCCGTCAACAAAGAAGGCTGAGCACCCACAAGGTGTGCCACCTTCTCAGGCGCAACCACAGTCCAAGAAGGGAGGGCACCCACATGGAGCGCCACCTTCCAAAAAGAGGGTTAGGTCGGGGACTTCATCGGATACTACTCCGATGAAGTATAAGAGGGCTAAACAGGCCCCCTCCGCCACTACCTACAGAGAAGCGGCCCTAGGACATCTTAGGGTTGCCATCATTGACAAGGACAATCCTTATGGGAAAATTCCCATGAACAAGGAGAGCCTTGTAAAAAAAGCAGTGAGGGAGGAGTTGGAAAGGAGTCTTCCACCAACTCCTGATGCCACTGTCAAAGTGCCTGCGTTTCACTCGTGGACATACTCTGGTGAGATCATCAGGGTTGTCTGCGAGGATGATTTCACGCGGTCATGGCTAGCGGACGCAGTGGGAAGGCTGCGACCCTGGGAGGGCAGTGCCCTTACCGTGGTGCGCTCTGACCAGTTGCCAAGGTTGACGAAAGCCATACTCTGGATCCCCGTGGAAGCCGAAAGCGACCTCGAGGAGAAGGAAGTGGTAATTCGTCGCCTGGCATGTCAGAACCCCACGGTGAGTGTGAACAGGTGGTGCCTGTTCCACCACGAGATCAAGGCCGCCCCGCGTGGCTATCTACTCGTCTTCGGCATAGGAGACGAGGACCTAAGAACCCTTGAGACAAGGGCGATGAAGGTGTTCTACATCTTCCAATCCGTTGTTCTCAAGGTAAAAACGAAACCTGGGCCGGCATCAACTGCTCCTGGACCACTGGAGCAGGAGAAGATGGAGATTGAGGCTGGAGAGGCGGAATTGCATGTGAATGCAGCTGCCTCCTCAACTCCTCCATCCCTGGCTCAGGAAGCAAAGGAAACCCTCCCCTCCTCCTAGGAGGTCTGAGAGGATAAGCAACAGCCACCACAAGATGGTCAAGATGGTTGGTGATATTAAGGTAAGTGTTGTACAGTGTAACCTGCAACACAGTCGAGCGGCCACGGCTGCGTTATGCCGCCGTCTTGATGTGGAGCAGGATACACTGGCACTAATACAGGAACCCTGGATAGTCAAATCTAGGGTTTCGGGTCTAACCAAACTAACTGGGCGTATTTTCAGCACACCCAATACAGACAGGCCGAGGACGGCGATATACGCCCCTCGCAACATCAAAACCCAACCACTACAACACCTTTCAACATCTGATCTGACTGCCGTGAAAGTAGACTGTGTAGTCAAGGGTAAACAGACTGTGGTTGTCATGGCATCAGTTTACCTCCCAGAGAATTCGGCCACCCCACCACCAACAAGGGAAATGGAGGAACTGGTGGCACACTGCTGCTCCCAGAAATGGGAACTCATCATGGCCTGTAATACTAACTCGCACCATGTAGCCTGAGGCAGTGAAGACATCAACACAAGAGGTAAGTCTTTATATGATTATATTAACGCAAGCAACCTTTATATAAGCAATAAAGGCTGCGTGCCGACATTTGTTAACTCTAGAAGTCAGACATTAATAAACGTCACTTTAACTACGGCGTGTATATCTAATTCAATCCGGAACTGGCATGTTGCACACTGCTTCTATGTCAGATCATCGCTGGATAAATTTTGAGATTAATCTAACTAAGACTCCTTTAAAACTGTTCCGGGACCCTCGAGGAACTGACAAGGATAGATACCTATGTCACCTCCGGGAGAACCTGATAGCGGTACAAGATCGGGAACCTAAGAATAATGGAGAGATTGAGGTATTTGTGGATACTGTACAATCTGCCATAAGGAAAGCCTTTATAACATCCTGCCCCCTCAGATCAGCCCAGCAGTCTGGTGCAACCGCTAGTTGGTGGAACCGGGAACTGAGCGATCTGAGGAAGAAGGCCAGGACATCATTTAACAGGGCAAAAATGACTAGACAAGACTCAGACTGGGAACTGTACAGAACCCACTTGAGACTTTTCAAAAAACTAGTCAGGAAAAGACAAAGGGATGCTTGGAGAGCCTACTGCGAGGAGATTGAAGACTACTCGCAGACTGCTAGGCTATGTAAAGTCCTTGCAAAAGAAAAAGAGCATGATTTGGGTCTACTAACGAGAGAAGATGGTGAAAAAACCACTAATCTAAATGAAAGTCTAAAACTGCTGATGCAGACCCACTTCCCAGGATCCACACCGATGGAACTGGAAGAATGGTTAGACGAAACTGAGAATCAACCTTCGGTCATGGAATGGCAAATTGCCAACCAGACTGTTACCAAAGATAAAATAAGATGGGCAGTGCAAACCTTTTCACCCTTCAAATCACCAGGCATTGACGGCATTTATCCAGCCCTTTTACAATGGGGCTTGGATGCTTTAGTGCCGCACCTGGAACGGATGTTTAGGCTGTGCCTTGCACACCTCTACATTCCGAAGATTTGGAGGGAAGTGAGGGTTGTGTTCATTCCCAAAACAGGTAGGTTGGACTACACCACCCCAAAGGCGTATCGGCCTATCAGCCTGTCCTCGTTTCTGTTGAAAACGATGGAGAAGCTGTGTGAACGATACATAAGGGACAGTGTACTGATGGGTAGACAGTCACACCCTAACCAACATGCATACACTCCAGGGCGATCTACCGACACTGCCCTTCACCAAGTGGTGGGCAGGATCGAAAAATCACTGGACAATAAACAGTCCACCCTGGGAGTATTCAAAGATACAGAGGGAGCGTTTGATAAAACAACCTTCCCCAAAATCAGCTCAGCCCTTGTGGAAAGAGGAGTCTCTCCTACCATCTGTGGCTGGATATCAAATATGCTCACTAAAAGAGCCATACAAATCAGTGTGGCGGATGCCTCCGTAAGAGGCATTGTTGCGAGGGGCTGCCCGCAGGGAGGTGTTTTATCACCACTGCTGTGGAACTTGGTTCTGGACAGTCTCCTGCATCGCCTCAACTCGGAAATTGGCATCTATACCATCGCTTATGCCGATGATCTCACCATGCTGATTAGTGGAAGGTTTGAAGGGATTCTTTGTCAAAGAATGCAAACAGCCCTAAGAGCCGTTGAAGAGTGGTGTGAGGACCATGCTCTGTCCGTCAACCCCAGGAAGACGGAAATGGTTCTCTTCACGAGGAAGAGGAAAATGGGGCCCATAAAGGCACCAACTCTCCTAAACACTACGTTAAGTTTCGAATCGGATGTGAAATACCTAGGAGTCACACTTGATTCGAAACTAACATGGAATCTTCACTTAGAGAGAAGACTAAAAAAGGCGTACATATCCTATGAGCAGTGCCGCAGAACCGTTGGTAAAACCTGGGGAATGAAACCAAGGGTGGTCATGTGGATATACACTGCCATTGTGAGACCAATGTTAGCCTATGGAGCTGTCGTCTGGTGGCCGAAAGTTCAACAGATGACAGCTAAACAAAAGCTCAGCCAGGTACAAAGGATTGCCTGCCTAAGCATAACTGGAGCTATGCGTACGACACCTACCATAGCAATGGAGGTGATGCTATGTCTACCACCTTTGGATATTTATCTAAGAGAAGTGGCTGTGACAACTATGCTTCGCCTCAAAAATACTGGTATTATACCTGAGGTAGGATGTGGAGAAGCTAGAAGTCGCCTGTGGAGTGGGGTCGTCAGAAAGTTGCCCCTTTTGCAGGCAGACAATGACAGCATTCCTCCCAAGTTTGTGTTTGACAGACCCTACACGGTACGTATCAGAATCGAAGAGACCGCCAGTGAAGATGTTATTAACATCTACACGGACGGGTCAAAAAAGAAGGAAGGTACAGGATGTGGAATTTATTCCGGATCCTTGCATATTCGTTATCAGTGGGCGATGGATAGGCATGCTACCGTAGTACAAACGGAATTAGCAGGTATAACCAAAGCTGCCAAAGAAATTGCCCGTAGAGATATAACTGGCAAAATCATCAGAATCTACACAGATAGTAGACAATCACTACTGATCCTACGTAATCATAAGATAATAACTAGATCAGCATGGGAATGCCATCAGGCACTAGTAGTGGCCTCAGCTAACAACAGCGTATCTGTACGCTGGGTAAAGGGACACGACCGGTGCAATGGCAATAAAGTAGCTGACAAACTGGCTAGGAGTGCATCGGGTCTGAATATTTTTGGACCCGGTCCCTCCAGTATGCTTCCGTTGTCAGCATTTGTTGAAATTATCAAAGAACACACCCACAAAGAGTTTAAGAAACGTTGGGATGAAGCAAATGGCTGTAATTTGGCAAAGGAGTCCCTAGGGTACCCCTGCAAGGATACAGCCAAAAAGTACCTGGCTATGACTAGGACAAGCCTCCGTCTAGTGACAGGTATTCAAACTGGACACTGCTGGTTAAGAAAGCACCTCTATAACATGAGGAAGTGTGATACACCTCTTTGTAGGGGCTGCGAACAGGAAGACGAGACAGTGCTCCATGCACTCTGTGAGTGCGCTGCCATCTCGTCAACAAGAGAGTCCGTGTTGGGAGAGCGATGGCCTTCTATGGCCTACATTAGAGAGATCCCCCTGAGCAGCGTCACCACCTTTTTCTCCTTATTAGGTTGGCTGACGGCTTAGGTGGACTGATCTCCTAATGGGAGGAGGTACAATGGGCCCAATGGGGCCTAAGTGCTGTAGCCGTTTCGCTACCCTCCCCCTTAATTCCAGATTCCAGATTCCGTACGATGTGAATATGTGATTACTTTTTTCGTCCAATGATCTGTCATAGTTTCCTTAAGATGACGCGATTTAGCAGACGATAGACGATGGTTCAAGGCACGCTGTCGCTTTATACAAAACCTCTATACATATGTGAATAATTTGAGCAGAGCATCGTCTGCTTCATCGCGTCGCCTTTGTAATATCGGCCGCTGCAATTTAGCAGACAATGGCTTGAGAAAGCACGATGCGAGAAAGAGATAATGGAAACAAATTTAATATATTATATTAATAATATATAAAAATATTAAATAACTTAAATGTTATGGTTATGACAAAATATAGAATGTTTCAAATAAAATTTCTCGAAAATTTGATTCCATTATAATTTAATAAAAAAAAAGTCGCCACTTGTAACCACAGTTGCAATTAGTTATTAGTGAAGAAATAGGACTACGTCAGAATAAAACCGCAACGTGCGGAAAGATTTGCTTGATGTAGAAGCCCTGTCTAGTTTATCATTTGTGAGTTCAACCAACATCGTAGCTCCGCTCCAACAGACTACATAATCCAAGATCCCCAAGATCCCCAGAAGGTTCCCTACAACGTTCGTCCAATAGTATTAGTGTTTTTGAATGAAGATAACGTCACTATTTAATTTGATTTTTGCCATCCAAATCTGTATTAAGCCTTGTCCTCACGGACTCAAAATTCGTGAAATTTCTAGTAAATTTCTTAGATTATGATTTAATAATAATTAATTAATACCGGGAAGATCTCTTTTTGCGAATTTCACAAAATAGGAATATTATTCCTATTTTCACCATTATGCGGGATTAGCACTGAAATGTACGATGTGGAATGCTCTTAGTTCCATTGCGCATCCAAATAAAGGTACCACACCTAGAAGCAGACAAAAGGAGGCACATGAAACTCAGCAAAGAAATACTTCATTGGTTATGTATGTGGGTGCGAGAGAGACAATCATCTGCACGTACGATATGAATTGTGTTCTTAATTTCCCATTACTTTGTTTGTAAACACGTCATTGGCGTATCTTGTATCTCGTTAGTATTATTCTTTGTGTATTTTTGTGGGTGTTATTGTTGGAACATGTCATGTTTTATAAGGGACTATAAAATTAACCAGCATATACCACCAAATAATTCTTCATATCTAGAATTCAATTTCATTTCAATTCACAATCAGCTAAATCCTTATTACTCCACCATTGCTAGGAGGCACAAAACAAATATGCCGCTGATCATGAGTAATCTCATTCGCGCAGCTTTTTGAGCATTCCAGTCATCATAATATAAAATTACATTTCAGTGGGGATTAGTAAGTTTTACCCTTTTAACTTGAACTTCTGACAATCTACCATGAGTCAATGACAGTTTTATGATTAAAATAATTTGTCATTATAAAATTAGAGGCTGGCTAAATGTCCCCTGGACGAAGGCCATAAAAAGAAGAAGAAGAAGAAGAATAAAAAATATTACAGTTGGCAAAAATTGGCTTGAAGTTGAGACTTTTCCCGCCATTAAATAATTCACGCGAATTTTCAATCGTTTTAATAATTTTTGTGTGGATATATGTCGCAGTACTGTTACAATATTATTAACAGATTAGATAACATATAACAAAGAATGACTGAGTTCAGGGAATTAAGCGTTAAAGCGCTACCGAGCCGAAGCTCTTAATGTGTCACACTAAATGAACTAATCCGAATTTACTACTTATCTAGTTACTTTTACAATTTCAGTTTTAATTATTGGTAGAGGCAGAAGTTAAATTTAAAATTATTTGTTTTTCAGGTTTTTATATAAATTATTAGATGTAGGTATACAATATTATTTAGAGTTAAAAATATAATAACATAATTGTAGTTATTTTTAAGTAGGTATCTAGATACGATATATTTTTGTTATATTTGAAAACCATTACAAAAAGGGATGAATAATTTAGCACCAAAATTAATATTAACGTTGACTTGTATTAGATGAAAAATGACTTAAACGTTAGGTACCATTTAATATTTTTTGTCTTTCTTCTTGTGTTACTGCAACCATAATGATTTTCTCTGCCAATAGTATCCTCCTCCATTATTTACTTAATGCTGAATTTCGGCTATATTTTGAATGTCAAACGAGAGAGCCAATATTATTTTCTCTCCGACTTATACCTAGGTATTTCTAAAAAAAATAACGCGCTAGTAAACCAGTCAGCATGAAGACAGTAAATACAAATTTTAGGTTAGGTTACCCAAACATACCAATTTTTAGTGTGCTTTACAAATAATAAAGCAGTCAAGCGGATAAATTATACGCTTCATGACGCTGCATGAAAATTATGGCACTATTCAATACAACGCTTCAGTAAAGCGCTTTAGCGCTCGAGTTCCCTGAATGCACTCAATATCAAACAGATAGACAGACGATGGTTCAGCGGGTTCAACGGATACTCAGCACCCAGCTCCTTTTTTTGGATTGTATAAGTAATATAAAATTATGATTTTTTGCAGAAACCTTAAAATTGCAATTTCTTCCGTTAAACAATTAAAAGAAATTTGCTAAAGTTTAAAATTTGAATTTGAATGGCTAAAATAAAAATATGTAAGTCAAAAAAATTTTTTATGTGATAAGTTTTTCCAATTTGAAAATAGAATCACATTTTTTACAAATATCGTCAAAGATGCTTGACGTAGGGCGACGTAATTGTGCTAATATTGTAAAACCTTAGATAAAGAATACATTTATGCAAATAATTGTATTTCTTAATCCAAACTTTCTTCAGACTTTTATTCTTAGTCGGACATTAACTATATTGATTATGTGTTCTTTTTATATTATGTTTTATATAGGTATTATATGTTTTTATACATTGTCTATGTTTGAATATTTGTTAGTCTGTTTGTAACAGTTATGACATTCCTTATTACATTTTTTATGTCTAAAATTGTCTTATATTTGTAGGTATTAATAATATTGTGTGAAACTAACTACTCTGTGGACAAAAGCCCCAACCAGCGTTGAATTACACCCACAATATCTACCCATATATTCCTTATTATTAGCTTTTGTAACATTTTTTACTGTATTAGAAAGGTATTTTAAGCTAATATAAATCAAATCTCCTACAATTCCTATCAATGAAAGTCATATGTATGTTCTCTGATACCAAACATCTAGGTATGCTAATGAACAATTCCACAGACAAAGCTCTATTCAATAATTATCTAAAGAAATCTAAATCTATCTAAATTTACTAACCTTGCTTTAATGAAAAGTACTTATACAGGGTGTCTCATAATTAGCTGCCAACCCTAAACAGGCCGATTCTATGATCAAAACTAAGTAAAAAAGTTTATATGAACATGGGTCCGGAAATGCTTCCTAAGGGCACAGGGATCCATTGAAGAGGGAGGAATGGAAATCATTTTTTTGCAATATCTCTCAATCACGTTGTGATAAATGAATGAAATTTGATATACACAACTAAATTTTGATGAGCAATTTGATGGACTAATCCATTTATTTCCACCAAGGTCCATTGGGGTGGGTGCGGGGGCTCCCTTGGTTTTTGCGTGTGTAACTTTTTCATCTTTGACTTTTTAACAAATTGGATAGCAAACTCCCTTTTTCCGAACTGTTTTACGTTAAAAAGGTACTCTTGTTTCAAATCGTTATCTTTAACGGTTTCTGAGAAGATCGCTCTTGAATTAATCCCACTTTGGTCAATTTCATAGTAATTTAAACAAAATCGAGGTAATCTTATGTAAAAGTATTGTCAACCCGATTGCCAAATTAATAGTTCTAAGCGAAAAAAATGGAAGAGTTTACGGGACAAGAGTTAGTTGATATGTTAGTTTATTTATGGCTTTTGCGATGGTAATGCTACAGCGGCAGAACGCGAGTACGGGAGGTTTCCAAACTGAAGGCTGCCATCAAGGAGGACGTTCCCTACGGTATTCCGCAACTTAGCTGCAACCGCCACTTTTCGAAAGGCACCGGGTCAAGGACGTCCCAGGATTAATAGGAAACCGGAGGTTCTTGACGCTATTGAACAAGATCCTACAAGTAGCATACGGAATATTTCAAGGCAAATAAATGTTCTTCGGCCAACGGTACTACATATCTTAAAGATTTCCTTAACAGAATTGATTAGATGTGCTACTAACATTTCAGGTTGGAAGAATATTAAAGCGACAAGGTCTACATGCCTATCACTATCGACGTGTACATGGCTTGATACCAGAAGATCTAGCACCACGTATGCAATTTTGTCGCTGGACAACGAGCAAGCTTCCAAAATTTTGTGGTGTGTTGTTCGGAGAACAAACTTCCAGCAACGGTTTTCCATAAATTTATGAGCGGGAATAATTCACGACACTCTGATTGGACCTATTGAAATTCCACAACGTCTCAATTCAAATCTTTATTTAAACTTAATTCAAGAAAATCTTCCCTAAATTCTCGATGATCTACCTCTAAATTTACGACGTAACATGTTTTTTCAACACGATGGAGCCCCGGCACATAGTGGTCGCAATGTTCTAAATTTCCTAAACGAAAATTTCGCTGGACGGTGGATAAGGAGACACGGACCGGTAACTTGGCCGCGAAGTGGCGGTTGCAGCTAAATTGCGGAATGCAGTGAGGAATGTCCTCCTTGATGTCAGCCTTCTGTTTGGAAATCTTCTGTCGTACTCGCGTTTTGCCGCGCAGCATTACCATCGCAAAAGCCATAAACAAATCATCATATCATAATTGTTCTATATCAATAATGTGTATTACTGATTACGTATTAAATTATTATTTTTTGTTTAAATTACTATGAAATTGACCAAAGTGGGATTAATTCAAGAGCGATTTTCTCAGAAACCGTTGAAGATAACAATTTGAAACAAGAGCACTTTTTTAAAGAAAAACAGTTCGGGAAAACGGAATTTGCTCCCATACTCGCGTTCTGCTGCTGCAGCATTACCATCGCAAAAACCATAAATAAATATCATATCAACTAACTCTTGTCCCGTAAACTCCTCCATTTTTTTCGCTTAGAACTATTAAATTGGCAATCGGATTGACAATACTTTGACATAAGAATACCTTGATAATTTTGTTTAAATTACTATGAAATTCACCAAAGTGGGATTAATTCAAGAGCGATTTTCTCAGAAACCGTTAAAGATAACGATTTGAAACAAGAGTACCTTTTCAACGTAAAACAGATCGGGAAAACGAAATTTGCTATCCAATTTGTTAAAAAGTCAAAGATGAAAAAGTAACACATGCAAAATACCAAGGGAACCCACCGTACCCACCCCAATGGACCTTGTGGAAATAAATGGATTAGTCCATCAAATTGCTCATCAAAATTTAGCTGTGTATATCAAGTTTTATTCATTTATCACAACGTGATTGAGAGATATTGCAAAAAATTGATTTCCATTCCTCCCTCTTCAATGGGTCCCTGTGCCCTTAGGAAGCATTTCCGGACTCATGTTCATATAAACTGTTTTACTTAGTTTTGATCATAGAATCGGCCTGTTCAGGGTTGGAAGCTAATTGTGAGACACCCTGTATAGTAGCGCAGACTTTTATACTTAGTCGGACATTAACTATATTGCTTATGTGTTCTTTTTATATTATATTTTATATATAGGTATTATATGACTGTATACATTGTGTATGTTTGATTATTGTTAGTTTGTTTGTAACAGTTATGACGTTTCTTATAGATTTTTTATTGACTTTTGACTTCAGTACCTTCTGTAAAAATTACCTACATGAGAAAATTTTACCAACTGCAAGTTTGAAATTTTGATGGCACTAATTGCATTGCATTCCAAATGTTAATGTAAGAAAAAAATTATATCATTCTGTAATTAAAGAAGTCATTTACTGTTATTTTTTTTAAATAAAAACAAGCAATATAATAGATATGTATATATATATATACCTATATCCAAAATATCATAAATTTGTAATTTCACAAAAAAACCTTAAGTAGATACCTAAATATACATTACTACATAAGTTACTGTTTTGAAAATCTTATGTTTCATTTTCAGTGGCAGTTTTTTTTATTTTGTTTGTTTATCTACTTTCCACAGAAACAATAAACTACACTATTTCCGTATAAAATATCCAACCAACAATAATTATCAAAAATTTAATGTATATATAATTTCATATATCATTCATATATTTTTTAAGAACATCTCAAATTCTCTATTTTTCTCCAATTCCAACGTTTAACCTTTTGCGGCAAATGTATATGTCTACGTTTCTTTTAAAGCTACTCTAGATGTACTTCTATGTTTTGTATAGAAAAATTATTTACAGATACCCTGCTATTGCCATTGATCGACAATTATAATAGGTATTTCTAATTATCCGTATAAGTATTTCAGTGCACTACTGCAAGCACGTAAATACGTATGAAGCCAAAAAGTGCCGGACAGCGCACACAGCTTTGTACTTAATAAAGAGGTTAAACATGTTGAAGTTTTGCCAACAATTTACTACTACTAGGTACACTAATTACAAAGCGATATAAAATATTTATACTTACCTAATTAAATAAATAAATAAAAATTTCCGAATATTATGAACCTTTGCAAAATAATCAATGGTTTAAAATTTTGATTGTACATTCGAGGCTAAATTTTTTTTATTATTCATTACTGGTTATCTATTGTATTTTAAAATACTATAATAAGATGTAGACATTATAACTTTAAGCATTAAATAATTTCAACATATTCACAAATATATTGAGATATACATTGTCTATATTTATTTCATTTGAGAGTCAGACCATGTTAATTGTTTTTCTTTTTCTATTTCTTTTAGTCTATTTATAATTGCTTCGGTGTCTAACCCATTTTGTTGATTATATTGTAGAGATAATTTAAGTTGATGTTCCTCTAAGCCTGCTATTCTACTATACAAAGAAGTACTTAATTCTTGATCTATGTCATTTTCTTCTCTCAATACAGTAAAGTATATTAAAAATACTGATATACTCGTCAAAAGTACATATGGTTCATACCATAATCGAGGTTCTGTAACACCTGTCCTTGAAAATTTGGCTTTATATTTGCTGGCTGGGCTTACCGAGTATTTTATTGGTTCATCAGGAAATATATTTTCGGGCTTAGATTTTGTCAACTTTTTAACACTAAAATATATGTCCTATATTAGTATATACAAATTTTTATTCGATTACCTGACACTTATATTCCGCAAATTAGTAGCACGAGAATTATATATACTTATTATTTTGAACAAATTCATTTTTCATATTTATTATAAGACAGAGGTTAATTTTTCTTCTTTTCTTTTGAGAGATTTTAAAACAGCTACAAAAAACAGGGATTAGGGGTCGTTAGGATAAATCCATAGAAAAAGATAGATATAGAACGAGTTTAGACGTTCGCGCATCCACTTTTCGGGTCATAGCCTGCTGGCAGCCATTTTTAGTCATATTTCTGTGGTTTGTTTACAAATAAAATTGCGTTTTGTGGTTTTGTTTATTTACGTTTTGCTTATTTTCGTTTATAACCCTAGTTTATTAAACATAATACGTTTATTTTAACTTTTGAATAATATAGTGTGTGTCTAGTTTTCATTTAATCATTATTAAAGACTTTTCTTATAGTTATTTTTCCTTCCTACGAAGGGGAAAGTATATATTTTAATATGTAGTATATAATGATAAATTGCATTTTCTGGATATATAAAACATTAATAAATTTGTAAATAATAATTATATTTATTTTAGATAGTCCTAAATTGTAGAAACGTTTCCCATCTAACAGATACAGGAACTACAGTAACATTCCGTAGGTAAATCTTTGAAGCATACATATTTTTTGTGACATTAAGATCGAACAGTAATTGTAAAATTTACATTAATCTACTATTATATTATGTATAATATAGTATTAATAAATAATTTAAAATATTTGCAGACGCCATGTCTAAGAATAATTTATTTACTTTTAGGTTTCCGAGAGGTGAACGATTTAACGTACTTTAGAAATAATAGATCATCCAAATTTACAGTAGAATCGTATAAAATATATCTGTTCACAACATTTTCTTTAAACAGATTTTAATAAAGGAAAACGATTCACTTTAAAAAATGTTGCAGTTCCATATCAAAATTTACAAAGGATAGAAGTTTCCCTTGAAATTGATGTTTTTATCCATTCAAAAGAAAAAATAATAATGAAAATGCTCAGAAAAAAGAATGAGGAGAACTAGAACTAGGTAGTTTCATAATCTTTATCACTTCTTTATTTTGGTTAATTTTGTCAATAATAAATTGCAGTGCACTTCTTGAAAATTCTAGTAGTACTATAGCATTATCTTCGCCAGAGAAAATTTATCAAGCTCTGAAAAAATGCCATCCAGTCCTGTACATCTGTATTTCAAGGTAGCCACATAAAACGAGAGAGTTTTATGTAGGTAACATAATTTCTATTTGCATTTAGCTAAATTAAACTGACTACTATAAAATTATAAAAATATATTTAATACTTTTTAAAAAACCTTAATTAGCTCCCTCCTAGTACACGTCATCTGGTAGTGTACGAGTATCCAGCAGTACGAAACAAAAGAGGCTAAGTAACTTTTATTCGTTCTATATACATTTTTAGGTATATTTTATATTTACTTAAAACAAATAAAATATGTCAGACATATTTTATTTCTATTTCAGTTTAAGCACAGGAAAGTAAAGAAAAAGAGTTATTGAAGTTATGAAAAGATGAAACGAGTGTAGTGCACGAAAGAGTTATCAAGAAAGATGTGATGGAAAGAAGGAAATTGGTTCACAGTTCGGAGCTCATAATAGATGGTTAACTCATTATCACTCTAGAGTGGTGTATTCGCCCCAAGGTGGTTCCAGTAATATGGAACCATGCATGTAAAAATAGCTTCTGACTTCATCAAGAAGAAATATAAATCTGATAAATTTCAACACAAGACATCAGGTATTAATTCGATAAATGTGAACCAAAAAATAAAGTAATGTAATCATTGTGTTTACTTACATAAAATATTTTCCTTAAACGTGTTTTTAATTTTCCAAAATTTTTTATTAAAATTGCACTATACATATGTATATGCTAACCCTTTTGATAATTATTTTATTGAGACTGTTAAATATCCAAGTATTACTTAATTCGACCCTTATTATTATATATTATATTGCAAAGTAAATTATTTAAGAGCAACTTGAAAAAATTACATACAATATAAAGATATACAATGCTAAAAATAATTGTCCTGTAGCGATGATTATTTACATACCTATCATCAACAATGTTTATTTACAAATTTAAATTTACCGGCTCCAACATACCTAAAAATGTCGGAACGCACACGATGACTACTTCGCGCATCTTTAAGCACATTCTATATCTATCTTTTTCTATGGGATAAATCACAGATTATATATAAATAAATTTCACTTGAATTATCGAATTACGGTACACGGCCTGCAGTAGGATTCTAAATCGTATCGTCTCGACGTCGATAGACGATACGATATCAGTTTGGAATTCTAAGTTGGTATCGACTAAACGATGCCAGATTTCGCAGATTATATGTAGGCAATACCTGTTTTTGATCCCATGAGAACAGGAAATTATAACTAATGGAATAATTCATCTAATTAATAGGAGGGAAGTACAAATTACAAATGTAGTAAAATAAATATACAGAGCAATAGCTTACGCTGATTTTGCTATCCTAGATAAAATGTTTGTTAGTTTTTTCCAGTTAAATTGATGATGTGACATTTAAAAGTCAATATATACGTATAAAGAGCTGTGTATAAGGTATGTTTCATGTAGTGTACATTTATTACTGTTTAGTGTCCGTTTGAAAAATTTTTTGATGTCTTTTAAAGTGTGTGAAGGCCACTGGCATGTACTATTAGAAGAAATGGAAAAAAATCCTATATTAGCCACTGGAAAATTTATGGGAAGCAGTGGAAATGAAACTTATAAAAAATTGTGGGAAAATGTTAGTAAGAAATTAAATGCACTTGGTTTTGGAAGTAGGAGCACTGAAAAGTGGCAAAAAGTAAGTTCTTGAAACTTCCTTCAATTTTTTAAATTTACACTTGATTTGTTTAGTTTCCATTTGTAACCGTCCAGATTCATAAGATATTTCAATGAACTCTGTTACAACTGACAAATGACACTTATTACTATTTATGCCCCTTACTATATTTACTACACTGTTATATTACTTTATCTACTCCTATTAATTTATATATTAATTATTCCACTGCTTTTGAGCAATTAATAGTATCAATAAACAAATAGCGTGAGTTTTTATAGTGAGTTATTATAACTCACGCTGAGCTTTTACAATGATAATTCGGTATGTAAATAGTTTACGCAGTAAATTCTTGGAAATTTTTAAGCCGATAAATACGTTCCATTGGTGTAAAATGGAAAGAATTTTTAACAAGTGGAAAGGAATGAATAATTAAAAGATTTTAAAATTATTAAATTGCCAACTCAGAAGGCGGAACTGTCAATTATTATCATTGAGGGGACTAATGTTATTTGATATTTTAACAAAATAATGTTGACGTTTTCAAATCAATTTTCTTTCTCGATACTTGTATCTTCGTATTTATTGTTATAGTCGTAGATAAAGTATAGTATTCAACTTGCGGTAATGGTCATAACTCACTTGATGAATTACAGCACTCGTTAAATAATATACTATTATGTAACAAATTCTCTCTTTTTCCAACAAAAGTTATACCTGGTGGAGTTGAACAAACTTTACAGTAAAACCAATAATATAACATCCAAAATTAACCTATAAAGTTCCACACACAGATTACTGAACTACTTTTACACAACGTCAACGTTGCTAGGCAACACTTATCACTTGGCATCACTTAGCATTACAAAAACTTTATCTGAAGCATCGTGATCGGACATTATATAATGAAAACAGTCAATAATAAAATTTGCAATAGTTTCGTAATTGGTTTTGTCCAGACCTTAGAAGCCAATAGCACTGGCCAACCAATTAAAAAATTGCTTTGTCCAAATAAAATAAACGAAATTACCCCGTCTTTAGTATTATAATCAAAACAGATATTTGTTAATAAATTTTGGCTTCGATATTTTAGATTAGAATCTCTTTGTGTTTAGTGTTATTATTTTTGTATTATTGGAATTACTTTAGTGTTTTAAAGAAATATTTGTTGTTCTGGTGAATTTCAAAGTTGTTTCATAGTTTTCATAAATCCCTAAATCATTCTTAATTAAGAATGGTGTTGTTTATAAAGAATTATTGACGTGATACTTATTGTCTCTGGCCCTAAACTGCTTTCTCAATAAAACTGCTTCTACTTCTCATAAAAAATAAATTGGTGGAATAAAAACAAAATTTGTTTAAGTAAAGTTTTTATTAATAATTATGGTTAAATTAATGAAATATATTTTGAAACACACAATAAATGGTCATAAAAAGAACATGTACCCAAAATTGAACTGGCATCAGAAGCAATTTCTTTACACGAATCGCTTTCTAAATAAGACCAATCTGCACCATAGGAAATATTTTTATGTTCATAGTAGCTTCCAGTAATATACATATCATAATCATTTTCTAGCCTTACAATGTGTACACCACCCAACATGCAAGCTGCTAATAAATAATTTTGAAATATTGGATTCCACTTTAATCTCCATAGTGTACCAGGCATCTTAATAGAATTTATTTCATTTTTCATCTTTCTGATGTCCCACAATCTTATATATTCATCATAACTGAAAAGAATTGAAATATTATTATCAGTTTACAGAAATAGCTTTGTTCGCGCAATCTCTAACTACTTTAAGATGAATTTAAATAGTAAACGCAAGCACTGGCATAGTTTGAATTCGATCATCGGAAATACAAATCATAGGTCTGTTCCACGGTCCGTTCAAGCAAGGAATCCGGACTGATTTCAAACTGTCTGAAATATTCAACCAGTAAAGTTATGAATTTGTGTTCAGTAAATATTATGCAATAAGTAATTGCTTGAACACATAATACAAAGACGTCGGCTAAGTATGCTGAAATTAGAATCTACTGCGCAATACGTCACTCAGTTCCGAGTTCGTCTCTCACCGAAGCGAGTTCGCCCACAAATCATATTTTAAAGATATTTAGTTCACCTAGTCATTTGTTGTTTTTGCAGTTCTTAACTAATAACATGCCCCGTTGTGCTGTGATGGCATGTAAACAAACGTTAAATACTTTACTTTTTCCTTGTGATGAAAACGTAAACTGAAACGAAAGTTCCTAATTTTCTAATTTTTAGTAGCAATTTTTATAACCTTAAATACATTTACCGCCCTAGTAATACACCTAAATCATGTGCCAAATTTGGTTCCTCTGCGGTAAAGTATCGGATAGATATTATTTTTTTTTCGAAATGTAAGGGCTCATTTAGGGGCTACTAATAACTCCTTAAAGATGCAACTTTGCATATACAGGGCGATTCAGTCATAATGTCATTAGTTTCAAGAGAAGATAGAGAAAAATGAGTATAATACGAATACGCGATTAAAAAAAATTTGAAGTGCATATTTACGCCGGAAAAAATATTATAAGAAAAGAAGTCATTTTCAGCGAAACCATTTTAACGCATTTTCTAATGCAAACGAATACATATATTGCATCATAGATAAACAATACACTTTTAGAGCAAGGGATAATTCACATTTAGAGAATGAATGGACAAATTCCACTAGTCCTCCTCCTAATTATACAAAAACTCGTAATACCTTAACAAACAATGGAAACAAATAATAGGTACCTTAGAATATTCACTTCATCTGAGAGCACTCCCTACCAGGAAAAAATAGAGCGTAATGCAGATTCACAAAGTATCCATTCGTACACTAAATGTGGGGTCTGATCCTCTAGGTAACGACCAATTATAGGTTAAATAATTGTTTATAGTTGGTAGGGTAACTATACATATACATTATTTTAGATCCTATTAACATAACAGCGGCCAAGACCAAAAAGGCGGAGTGTTGGAGTACAAGCAACATTACACCTAGTAAATATTTCTGTCAAATGCGCCGTATTTTTCAACTAATTGACAGCGCTACCTGGCTATTTGAGACATAGGCGAATTAATGCGCGGTTTAGGCAGGTGCGCCAGTAATTAAAATGGTCACCGGTGCTCATTGGCCAATTAAATATGGATGATGGGTGCCTACCATTCCTAGTTCCTACTCAGAAGTTATTTCTGCTCTTGGCAAGGACTTTTTGTATTTAGAATTAAAAATGTAGCTGCTTCTTAACTCGCATAGTGTATTATTGAATTCTAATAATAAAATCTACTGTATTTCTAATAATTTGTTAGTAAGATACATCCTGCATATTATGTTGACTCACTTAAACGTGTATTTTTTATACATTTTAACATATAGAATATTTTAACCCGAGCAACTTTTTTTCATGACGTTTTCAATCTCAATTGTCGACAGTGTCGACACACTTTAGTGGTTTAAATGGTTACAAAGTAAAATTAATACATTTTTAAATTATCTTCTGTTACACAAAATATGTTTTTTTATAGTACCTACTTATTGTAATTAATGCTATAAATTATTAAAAATAAATAAATAAATAAAATATAATAAATATAATAATAATAAATAATAATAAAATATGCAATTAACATATTAAGTTTCAACAAAAAATATTTAATATTGAAATTACAAAACTCCAACGGATCAAAATAAACCATTCACATTTCAATACGTAAATAGTGAAATAAAATCCAATGCTCACTAGATTAAATTATTAAGAGAGGTTGAAACCTTTTTTTGTATTTAAGGAGCACTAGATGCAAGTCAACTCGACCGTTTCGCTAAGCGCATTGCAACCGTCCGACTTCCCTTATATCTTGTCTTGCCTTGCCTGCTTCGTATTTTATCGCCTGATACACTCCTTTAGCAGGCTTTAACTAAAAATGCACTCTCTTTCGAATTTACAAAGTTATTATCAATTATTTTCAGAAACAAAGTGTGTATAAATTAATAAAATAATTCGCGGCTTTTAGGATGCCCATTTATTTTGTTTATTTTACGTTTTAAACCTTAGTTTACTCGTGTCAAAAATATGATTTGGGGCATCCAAGGAAATAGATTATTTTCTAAGAAAACTAGTGCAAGCCGCATCAAAATCGGATCATTATTACTGGAGTTATTAGTTTTAAAATATCTAAAGAGACCTCTTAAATACAGACAGTAATAGAAAAACCTCGTGCTGTCAACAAATAAAATAGTCCGAAACATACCTACCTATTCAATGATCAATAATCCCTCAATCCGTGTCTTGACCTACGGTATTTAAGTCAATAAATTTGTTTTTAATGTTTACTCAATGACAGGCCCTGCAGAACCGCTAAATAATAACGGAAATAAACAACTAAATTTGCATTTTTATAAACACCCGGTGTAATCAACAGGAGATTTTAAGAATTTTATAATAAATGCCAACCTACATACTTGCCAACCGCAGTAATCAGCGCCGACATCAGCACACTCGCAGCCGTTTAAACTTCCATTTAACACGTTACTGGCGGAATAAGTCGAACATCGTTCGGATCCTATACAGGGATGCCCGTTGTCGACTTCTCTCTTTCTCCCTCATCTACATTCCACATCTATCAGTTGTCATTGTCAAGATTTCGCGTTGTGGAGGTTTAATGAATTTCGTGTCGCCAGTGTAATTTATTATTAATAAAATTTGCTAATTGCCTAAATAAAAATGCAATTCAAGTTGGGTAAAGTGAGGTAGTGAAAGACCGCGGTTGTCCTATGCTGAACAAAGCCGTGGAAAAATTTTAACACATTTTAATAATAATAATAATTTATTTTCCCTTTTTTGACAATAATAAATTGTATAGGAATAGTCAGAAAAAAGAACACACACTAAATATTGTAAACTGTAAACAACAAATGAGTGAACAAAATAATCAAATAAAACAGATACCTACATAGAACAAAACTAAACAAAAACAGCAAAATTTACAAATACTCCGAGAGAGAGTAGAAGGACCGCTCTATTAAAAAGGTCTATAATCGCGACTTAAACCCACAAACATTCTGAGCACACTTTATATCGCTAGGAAGTCTATTAAAAATCTATAAACTCATTACATTGGGTGAATTCCTGGAAATGTCCAACCTGACAAAAGGTACATAAAAAAGTTCCTTCCTTCGTGTATCATATGTATGGCTGTCACTGCTCGCTTTAAATTTGGACAAGTTTTGAAAAACATAAACGGACATTTCAAAAATGTATAAAGAAATTAATGTTAATATACCTAACTTACGAAAAAAAGGTTTACATGTTTGCGTATTTGATATTCTCGCTAAAGTTCTAACAATTTTCTTTTGCGCGATGAACACATCATTACTCATAGTAGAATTGGCCCAAAAACACACGCCATATCTCAGAATAGATTCCACTCTGGCATAATAAATGTGAACCAATTGATCCTCTGTTGATCGAAGGTTGATAAAAACAAATTTTAATTCATTCAACCTTGATACCAACGATTCACAGTGACACTTCCAATTCAAGTTTTTGTCCAAAGACATTCCCAAGAATCTAACATTTGTGTGCGTACTGGGAATAGAGACATTCCCAACCCGAACCGATAGACCCTCCACCTCTCTCTGGTAATTATGCACACGCAAAATTTGTGTCTTATCAGCATTAAAAAGAAGGTCATGGGAACCAAGATAATCAACAATGTCATTTAGAACGGCACTACATTTCCTTTCCAAAACTTTGTTGTCTCTATTAGACACGATCAATGAGATATCATCTGCATATACCGCAAGATGGCAGTCAGACACAACAGAGTTCAATTCGTTCACATAAATTATAAACAACACAGAGCCCAATACGGATCCCTGAGGTACTCCTTTATCAATATTTAAAGAATCATATTTAAATTCATGAATTCGGTTTTCTACATCTTGTTTTATGAACACATACTGTTGTCTATTTCCCAGAAAAGAAGCCAACCAGTCCAGAGATAAACCTCTGATGCCATATATCTCAAGAATCATACAGTTTACTATGGTTAACGCAATCAAAGGCTTTACTCAAATGACAGAACACCGCTGTATTAAATGATCATAAAATTCAAACATTGCTGAAGTGGTGGATTTCTGAGGACGAAATCCATGTTGATTAGATTTTATAATCTTATTCTTGTCCAAGAAAAGCTGCAGACGTTCCAGAAAGGCGTATTCGAGAAGTTTCGATATACTATTCGGAACTGACACCAGTCTATAGTTCTGAAACAGCAAGGGATTATTACCCTTATATATTGGTACCACCTTATTTGTTGTGGAAATTTACCAGTAGAGAATGATAAATTTATTAAAAACGTTATCGGAAGCAAAATCGGGTGTAAAATCCTTTTAATAAGAAATATAGGTACTTCATCGTCTCCGGAGGATTTTTTGTTCTTTAATTTTCTGTTAAGCATGCTAAACAATTCATCTTCAGCAAAAGGTAGTAAAAACAGTGTACTGTGACTTGAGTCAGTGACGCGGTTTGGTGAGACATACGGAATTTGGTCAATCAAATAAGAGGGTGCTTTCGCAAAAAAATTATTAAATGCATTTACTACCGTAAAATCATCAGCATTTTCCATAGCAATTCGTTTATGTGTTATACTCTTTCTTGTAATATCTCTAACAACATTCCATATTTCTCTATTGGCATTATCTGAGTTGAATATTCTCTTCTAGTAAAAAACTCTCTTTCGTGACCGCAACAGATTACCGTGACGCCTCCTGGCATTACAATATGAGGACTTTAGGGCAGGATATATATTTTTCAAAACAAACAAATCTCTGAGATGCAGACTAGATCTAATGACTGCGCCAAGTAAATTCTCAAAATCAAGAATGTTACGCTCGGAAAACCCTTCTTTAACTTTTCATTATTAAGGGGTCCTTTAACTGGCGCAATCTCCAAGAAAACAGATCTATGATCCGAGATGACATTGTCAGCCACGCAACAGAGGCCACTATTTTGAAAATTTACAAACGCCTGATCTATTATAGTACAGGAAGTATTAATTACACGCGTTGGCCAATTCACCAATATTTAAGGTTTAAGCTTGATAATCGATCGCAAAGAAATTTAAAATACTTATTTTTATACAGATCAAAATTAAAATCACCACAAACAATAAGGTTCATTATTTCCCTATACAAATAATCTAAAATATCCACAAGTTTATTCAAAAATACCTCTTAATTGCCTTTAGGATATCGGTAGCAGTTTACAACAGTATACGCCACCACAGACCATTTCAAACTTGCGACACATACTTCAAAATCTAACTCGAGACACACACCATCTATGTCTATTTTCTTAGCCACTACATCCTGCCTCAGCCATATGCCAAGTCCACCGGATTTCTTGGTAGGTCGACAGTAGGAACTTATTAGCACAAAATTTTTTAAATGAAGGGAATCTAAGGAAGCCTCACAAACACCAATCTCCGTCAGACAAATCAGATGTAAATTGCTGTACATACTAATTTCCGCCTCAAGCATGTTTAATTTGTCAAAATTTAAAGTTGCGATGTTGAGTAAGAGCACATTAGGGTTGAAGATTAAGTTTTCAGATTCTCCGGCCTGCGTCTGACAAAAAAACGGCTAATGTACGCTCCATCGGGCCACATATCTGGTGACCATAGCTTCGAGAAATTCTTCTCTGAGACTGTCACTTTAAATTTTTATTTAGTTTTAGAATTTTAGAATTTAGAATTTTAGTTTTAGAATTTAGTTTTTCACACTTTGCTTCGGGGAAACTGTCAAAGAGTGCACCACGCAAGTGATCCACAGAGGTCTGTGGGTCTAGTCTGCAAACATGTAAAGAAACATTTCTTGGTACAGTCTTAATTGCAGCGGTATTCTTATTTCCTACTACCATCCTTTTATTATTAGATGTCTTTCTTGTAACTTCGAACCACATCTCGGCCTGTATTGGGGAACAAGAAGGAATATCAGATGTTATGTCAATATACTTGTTTACTTTCAGATGTGTTTCCGCGAGTTCAGCGGTCGCAGAAACAGCCTTTTTTGTAACCTGTGTATTTTGTGTGTTTATATTTTGGTGTTTTTTTTAATCAGACTTGTTTTGATGTTTTTGCTGTTTTTCCTGGTGCTCCTTATCGCAGTCCGTTTTATAGTAATATCGATTTTTTGTTTGGCATTCGACATAGTTGTAGAAACGGACGGATTGGCGAGTATTGTCAATATTTCGATATGGTCATTAAGAATTCGGATTTTATCTTTTAGTTCATCTATAATTGCATCCTTCTGCTGAACTATGTATTGCAGAACACATATATTAATTTTGCCATCACCATCCGACAAACCCTCAACAACAGTAGAGCAATATATGGGAGAACTATTTGCACTCGTGTTTCCATTATCACTAACCAGTCCACAGCAATTTAGTGAAAATTTGTCTATAATCTTCACGTTCTTTAGCTTGGCACAACTTAGATGAAACATATTATCACAATTCACACATTTTAAACCAGAACTAACTTTATTTTTACACTTCTTGCAAAGCGAGCCAACAAAAGGTATGCTACCCACGGCCGCCATTTTACACTCCATGTGTGTATCTGTGTTTTCCGTATGCGTCTGTGTTATTCGGTACTTACTAATCTTGAGCAATGGATCTGATTCATAATTAAATGCGATTTGGATCAACTTGATTCTGTTTTCAAGAACATAACGAAAGGTGACACAAAATAGGTATATTTTAAATGTTTTATCCAAAATTATTTACAGTATAAAATTTTGCGGAACATTGGAACTTGCATTACGATGGCAAGATGATTGAATTTTACGTCAGAACTTGACAAAACGCTTAATGAATACCTTAAAATACATGTGGCAACGCTGCTCGACTTCTAAATAGCTTCAATACTCGTACGCGTCATCAGAAAATTTTTAGCGTACCAGGAGCGTCATGTTACCGATTGTTATACGGTTATTTGTTTATTTTTTGAAAGATCGAGTAATTTTTTTTTCGATTTTCTGTCTTTATTAGGCCTTCCGAATACGTGATTAAAAATAATGACATTATGACTGAATCACCCTGCAGGTAAGTTTGGTTAAATTACACTATTTTGGACACCACTAGATACACCTGGCTCTGTCGGTTCTTACCACAAACCTAGAAAAAATATAGACAGCGTCGGTTCATGATATAGGTCACGTGACAGGTCCCGCGTTGCCTAGGTTCTTATGGTCCAGAAAATGAATATTTTTTATTTGCTTTATGTTCGCGGTTGTGCAAATATGATGGCTGCATTTTAATATGAAATTAACTAACTTGCTGTCATTTTAAATGTCATTAAAAAATGCACAAACCTAGAAAAAATATAGGCAGCGTTGGTTCATGATATAGATCACGTGACAGGTGCCGCGTTTTCTAGGGACCTAAGGTCCAGAATATGGATATTTTACTTACTTTATGGTGGCGGTTGTGCAAATATGATGGCTGCATTGCAATATGAAATTAACTAACTTGCTGTCATTTTAAATGTCATTAAAGAATGTGACATGAATGTGACCAATCACAGTAAACAAATGAGCTTCACGCTACAATACAACCAACGTAAATTGGCATAAAAACTAAATTTTAGCGATTCTGGACCTTTTAGGGCAGCCATGAATTAGCGGCCGCCGGTCATATGACACTAGCACAGTCTATATTTTTTCTTGACCAAGATCAATCACAGTAAACAAATGAGCTTCACGCTACAATACAACCAACATAAATTGGCATAAAAACCAAGTTTTAGCGATTCTGGACCTTTTAAGACAGCCATGAATTAGCGGTTGCCGGCAATATGACACTGGCACAGTCTATATTTTTTCTAGGTTGATTTTTTCTAACTTGATTGTATTCTTCCTTACTGATAATCAATATATGTATACGTTTTATCGCATGTTGTTGCGTTGTTCGCTATCGATCACTTTCAAAAATACCATTTTTTAGATAAAAAATTAAATATCGATGCATGAAACTGTCAGTGACGCAGACAGTTGAAAAATTAAATTCAATCGCTTTGCTCGATCTAAAACTCTGTACCTTTTTTATGAACGTCAGATCGCTCTGATTTTATTTGCTAAACGATCGAGATTTATCTCCCCTACCTCAATGTGCAATAAAAGAACGATCTGGATGAATCTGAGCAATCCGAGGGTTTTGCCGAACAGGACTACTGTATTAGAAAGGTATTTTAAGCTAATATAAATCAAATCTCCTACAATTCCTATCAATGAAGTCATATGTATGCTCTCTGATACCGAACATCTACGTATGCTAATGAACATTTCCACAGACAAAGCTCTATTCAATAATTATCTAAATTAATCTATCTAAACTTACTAACCTGGTTTAATGAAAAAAAGTGCTGCCATTTAAAAGAAACATGGTCTGCCACATGTGACGCCCTCTACTAGTGACGTCAAAATTAGAAACAAATTTGAATTTCTCGCCCGCAAAAACCTCCGATTTACAAATTTTATGTAAATATTTGGATTTTTTAAGAAGTTATCTACAAATATCGAAAATAAAATTTTAATTTTGACACCCTGTATCTTTGTTATTATGCGTGTTCGGATATAGGTATGTGAGGTTAAATCGATCGATTAAATCTGTGGTCTTATTTTTGCTACTGTATTTAAAATCACCCTGTATATTGATGTTGGTTCGTACAAATATATGATTTCTATAGTCCAATTATAAACATGCTGTTTTGGTTTCATTTGTACGCTGGGATTAAAATGCAGTATTACCAACAGCATACATTAAGTTTTACCTAAATAGCTGTTTTCTAAGCTCCTCCATAGTCTTAACTATTTTTGAGTGCCTAATGCAAAGGTTTCTGGCATTCTATATATTTTATGATTTATATGGGGACACTTTATATGATCTAGGCTTATATTAAATATAATCCTTTTAATTTTTTTCCTCTTTTTTATACACCTATAAGAGCTAGCGCATATTAGACGACCTGATTATGGCAACTAAAAAAGTATAAGTATTTCTTACTAGAAGAAGAACAGTTAGTTTCAAATAGTTCAGATGAAGAGTTACTTGGATAACAAATTAACTTAAAAATCCCATATCGATAGAAAATTGTAAAGACTCCTTTTGAAGTTGAAGGAGGCTTTTTACGAAGATGTGGGTGCTTCTTTTAAAACTCCTTTGTGACTCTACATTGTTTTTTTACTTATTATTCTTCTGCTGTAAACCTGACCGAAGTTTTTGGTTAAAGCAATGTGACAGGCAATAAAATAGCCAACAAATTGATCATACAAATGAAGTGAGAAACAGTTATCGCTACCGTAATAATAAAATCATTGATACAATACAAATATGTTGACAAGATCAAAGAATGGCCAATAGAATAATGGTAGGGCAGATCTAGTTGACGAGAGGTCAGGCATTTCATAAAGGGTTCATGGTCGGGCAGATCTGGTTTGCAACAGGTCAAGCTTTTCATAAAGCTGACGTAAACAGAAAAATCAGCATACTAAGCAGAAGCAACATTAAGATTGTATATGACTTATTGTTGAGATGAAGCGCAGGTTATGAGGGCACTTAGGTGAGAATTCCAAACATATCCTGCCACTGTGCTTGTTTGATCTCGAGAAGATCAAATAAACTCCTGAAAAGACTGTTGTAAACCCCTACAATTAACGACATGTACAATGATTAACAAGAACTAAATGCTGCAGAGTATCAAACTAACAAACTGCTTTTCACATTCATCTGTAGTTACACTACCATTCACCTGTAGTATAACCTATGGTTTTATAAATAACATTTGTAAGATTGAGGACTTTTCAAGTTACTATAATGTTTTCAAATATTTTATACTTGGTCCACCATCATAGCATAAAATTATAGTTGAATTTTTAAAAAAATTATCGGTAGATTTTGGTTCGTTGTCTTTCTACTGTTGAAGACCTATAGAAATGTAGTCAATGTTGACTAAAGTATAATTAAATTAGTTTAGAAAGAGACAAAATACTAGTTTATTTTATAGTGACATTCACTTTCGATTATAGTTATATTATCTACAAGCCGTATGACACTACAAATAATTTCAGCAAAATTACTTATCAAATTTTGTTGGTAATTTTTCTTAGAAAAACGTGAATTTTAGTTAATTTATGAATAAAAATTATAAAATTCACAGTAAAATTATCTGCATGCGCATGCATATTAACTGGGTTTATGTAGCACCATCTGTTGAGGGATTATATTTTGTGAAATAATTATTGTCAAATGACAATTATAACAAAATATCAATGATAATTACATCAAAATATCGTTATTATAACATAAAAATATATTTACACAGCACAGCACATAATAAGTATCACAACTATAGTAATTAGTCCAATTTGTACACTGTGCACTTTCTCGCGCAGACAAAATTCTTCTCAAAATTATTTGAATTGTTTTCTGTATGCAACTATAAAACTAGCGCAGAATAGAATTATTTCAAAAATTCTGTAAAGAAGAAGTGTGCATGACACAGACGAGAATAAAATCTCCCACCGCCGGTTTGTAATGTATTTTGCGAGACATCCATAATGTAACCTTTCCACTAGATATCTAATTTGTTACGATTGCCTGTATGGATGGCAAAATCAGTTCATTTGTTCAATGTTATAATGTTTGTACTCGTAAATAATTATTGTCTACATTTTCAGTACGAGATATTTTTATTAATCAAACTAAGTTAATAAACCCCTTACTATTTGAATATATTCTCTTTCAATATAGGAGAAATTCACAATAAAACATCTTAGAAATTAGTTACAGAGAATATAAGTTGTAATAGTTGCTTCAATTTTATAGAAAACTATAGCCACTTCCAAAATGTTATCACTGATAATAAAATAAATAAAATGTTCGTAAATAATTACCTTCCAGATACCAAAATATTTTCTTTAAAATAGCTAGAATGAAGTGATGTGACACCAGCATTGTGACTTTTATTTGTTGCTATGGCTTGGCCCTCTATTCTTTTATCATATTTTAGAAATAATCCATCATCTCCCCCTAAAATATTATATTTTTAAAACACATATAAACACACATAATTTTGTATTGTTGAAATATACTTTTATGTTATCTGCAGCTCTGAAAAATATTTATCTCTAAAATCTTAAACCTGTTTTACATTTAACAATTTTTCACCCAATGAATTGTTCAATACATTAGCTTAGTAGTTAGTTCTTATTGGTCAATTGTATACTGTAGCATAAGTTATATTGTAAAAGTTAATTGGCTTTATTGTAACATAAAAAAGTACCACAAAAACAGAAAAGTAATAACCTTTTGTTACAACCAATTTGTTGAAGAACTTATTCGGAAAAAAATATAAATATGATTTAAATCCATAATAAAGTTCATATAATTTGAAAATGCCATACGTTGACGTTTGTAGGCAATCCAGATTCTGAGGATATTGTGGTCAATAGATACCATCAGACATCAGATCTGTCAAATTAAGATTTTTTTTAAATATTTATTACATATATTTTTTTCTCAAAAGATGGACGTCCTATTGATATCAAACTTTTGTTGTATACAGTGAGCGGCAAAAGTATGGAATAAATTTATTTAAAAATCATGCGTTAGGAATAGACAAAATACGACTACAACACCAATGAAATAAGTTTTATCTACAATCACAAGCTCAAGTTAGTTATTTAATTAAAAGAAAATGATATTTTTAAATGTCAACAAGAATGTCTCTTTAAAAACTTGGTGAGAATCAAAGTGTTATGAGATCCGCTGGCTGGTATGATTCGATTTTATTAATTTCACTAGTGACATAATGTCAATTTTATTTCTCTACTAAATCATCGTCTGTTAAATCGCGTCGTCTTGGTAAGGCACGGCTGCTGTGATTTAGCCGACGATGACTGAATAAAGTGAAAATACCGTATGGTTCTAATAAGTGAAAAAAAAACTAATTTTAGATTCGTGTTCAGCACCCTCAAAAATAGGGGAGTAGGAATTTTTTAATTAATATTGGAGAGGTTTCCGCTAATGTAAATAATTACCAAATAGTTTAACTAACTTCTTAAAAAAATACATATTTAGGACTTGGAATACTCAGTTGTAATCACGATGTAAAGCTTAATGCGAAAACCTAAAAATCGTAAAATAACTTTCTAGTATTATTTATTTCAAAGCTTTACTTATTATTAATTTTTTCGTTTAAAATAGTATAAAGTGCAGTAAAAGTGATTGTCCTACACTATGAATTATGTCATTATACAGTGTTTCATAGTTACGTGCTAATACATTTTATTTGCCAGTGTTAAAAATTAAATAAATTGTTTTTTCCTTGAATTTTTTACAGCTTAAAATACTTACATAAAAAACTGTCAAAAATATCAACAATACAATAAATAAAATCTGTTATTAAACAACACTATATAATCCTTTACACTTAAAACAGTCAAGGAATGTAAATAAATGCCTTTTATTTTTTATAAATGCTTATAATGGTAGCCCTCAATGCTAAATTCCTTGTCAAGTAATTAGTTCGGAAAAAAGTCAAATTAGTAGTAGATAATTTTTTTTTCAGTATTACTTGTTTTTTTTTTTAATTTAATAAAAGTATAGTGGTAAGCATGATGGAGTAAAAAAAACTAGTACAGATCTGCACTAAGTAAAAATTATTCATATTTTTCTATAAAGCTTGTAAATTAAGAAATGTCTCTGTATATACTTTCAGTTTTACAGTACACAATTTTTTTACATTTTAACTTCATGTCTAAATCATCTTTTTGAAAGTCATATTAGTAGTAGAATCACGCTTATTTTGGAAATTATCGGTAGTTGAAACAGTATATATAATTTTTTAAATTTTAACTTTATCATTATGTAACTTCCAAAGTAAAGCAATTTTGGAAAAAATGTTTATATGAATGGCCTTTATTTTGATAATTACTATTATATACTCTCGGATCCCACGTTAAAGTCATTCTCTATTGGTAAGTTAGTTCAAATTGTCTGGCAGTTGTTGATACTTTGACGTTTGTTGATTATACTTAACTGTCAGTGACCAGTGCGTAATTTATATTTCAAAGAATATGAAATACTTCAAGAGTGGAAATTAAATAAACATTAACAAATTAGCAGGCATAAAAGTGCTTTTACACCCGTTCATTATATCCCACAAAGTATAAACTATATAGAGCGGTATCTTGATTAGTATAGCACATGAAAATTGTTTAGGGACAAGACCACCCACTGCAAGCGCTGCTGTAGTACTTTAAGTAAATGAAGTGTATACTTATGAGTTACTTACCAAGGTTCAACTTACTTGTAACTTCGCAACATTTATTATTAATTATGAATTTACTCCGACTGTTTTTGGTTTTGACAAGTCTATTTATTTAATATATTAACTTATTACATATTCTGTGAGGTTTATTACTGAATTCTGAAGAACATTAGAGGAACCAGGAACATAAAGTATATTTTAATATTTGTATTCAAAATAAGGTGATACCATACTATAAGTACCAATATTTTATTCAATGCTATGTACCATAATATTATGTAAGTTCTTGTTCAAAAATAAATAATTTATTAAATATTTTATAATTATTATTAGGTATGTACAAAACATTATATCTTACTGATAATGCATATTGTGATTCTATTAAATGAAATATCCTCAAATGAAGAGCTAAAATATAAAAAATAGGTCAGTCCATCCATCAGGAGCGCTGAAACTTTTATACAAACTCGAACCTAGAGATTCAACTCTATCTAGTTTATACCTTGTGTTATATCCTAGGGCGATATGAGTATGTTTATAATAACCGTATCCAAGACGAAATAAACAAATACCTAATAATGAAGTGAAAAATAAATTTCTTTTTCTACAAAACTGTTAAAAGTGGGCTTTTTAATTCTCATTTTTGATGTTAAAAATGTCATTTTTTGACACCCGTGTTAAAAGTAGGTTACTTTTAATACGTGTGTTAAAAGTAAATCAAAAGCACTGGTTGCTACGAAAATTTTGGTTCATAAACATTGCGATCTGTGGGTATTTTTTGATTTCTTATTTTTATTGAGTTTAAAGTTCTTCCGATTGTTTTGTAGAAAAAATATTGTATGATATACGTGTTAAAAGTGATTTTATTTTGTGAGTGAAGATGATTAAAAAACGAGCGTAGCGACTTTTTTAACTTCACTTACTTTTAACACGTAGATCATAAATAGCTATTACAGTGGAATCGGATTTGATTCATACATACATAAAAACTACTATTAAAAATAAAATATCTAACCACTGAAAAATATATTTGTGTCCCAGTAATAAAATGCAGATATCCATGCCTCAAATTCATGACTTTCCCAAGTGTTTAGTAGTATTATACTATTGTTGACCAATTTCATCAAATGAATTTTACCCTTTGAATCACTGCAAACAATTTCAGGCTCATTAGATTGATAAATACCAGTAGACCAATCTAAGGATAAAATCAGAGTTTCACTTTCACAGTCCTGAATTTCTATAAACGATATCAAATCAATTTGCAATGTTTCACTGTTTAATCGATATACCTCAACCCTCCTTGAAGAATTTACAACTCCTAATAATGAACAATTATCTATTTTATTATGACACCATTTCTGATCTAAAACAGCTGCAGTATTTAAAACCTGATGCATTTTTAAATGCTTATCCTGTGTCACTGAAAATAGCATAATTCTTCCCAAACGTTTCATCTGATCAGAATCTAAAACGGTTGCAAAAAGCAATATTTTATATTATCATAAATCATTTGTTTTTATACCACCATCTTCCGTTAAATAATAATTAGCACATACAAAGATATTTTGATTAGGTTTATGAGGGCACCATTCTACAGAATCTGCACTATACTCTGTATCAAATGAAAATAATGTGCAAATATTTTTTGATATACATTCAGCCATCGTTATTATATATTTTTTTTTTACAGAAGGGGGTTAACTCTCATAGAAAAAGACAAATCTTTATCTATGGTAACTCTCAACCACTTTTTTAGAAACTAACTGCACGCCGGCAGCGCTAGCGCCGGTAATCAATTTTTCAAGAACAGACAACCAACTAGCCGAGTTTTGTAAATATGACCTGCTTTACTTGGTTATACAGGGTGTCTCAGATATCACTGGCATCATTGCAAGGTGTGATTGTACAGTCAAAATAAATGAGATTTATCCAAATATACCTATATCTAAAAGTTCACCGTTTCCGAGATACAGGATGTCAAAGATTTCGAAATTTTTATTAGTTTTGTTTTCATGAGTTGCTATAACGTTAAATGAAATTTATGCAGTTGGTGCGCTACACTGTCACCAATTTCTTTGAATATCTCAGAAACAAGACCAAACAAAAAAAACAAGAGACGAAAAAGTTACGAAATTAATCAGGTCAAAGTGGTGTGTAGATGTTTTATTGAAATTAATTATTTTTTTTGTAGTTTTGAAATAAAGTAAGAGGGGGTAGCATACAAAATACACTTCTAAGAGGAGTAGGTAGTTCAAACTTAAGAAGCTTATGTAAAATCATAAGGAGTGTTTGTGTTCCGAATTGCACTTAAATCGGATAAGTCGTTCAAAAGTTATGAGGAAAAAACGAGAAAAAAATTCCTACTTCAACGCCCTCTATCTCGGAAACGATGCGTTTTAGGAAATAAGTTTATATCACAAATGAACATTATTTTAACCTGTTCTATCGATTCCTGAAGTTATCAAGATTAAACCTGAATCACCCTGTATATTGGTTTGTAACTGAGGAAATATAAAGCATTTCTTTTTTTTTCACGTAGGGCACATTTCTGTCGGTTAGGTACGGTGAGCGATATTATATATTTGTATCTTTAAAATAAAATATATTCCTACATATATATTATAGTATCAATGCGTAGCGTTGTGTACTTTTCAATCACAAGCGATATTTTTGTAATATATCGGATATATATATCGTCCGTGCTTTATGCTATAGCTATTATTGTTAACATTATTATGTAGTATGTATGCTTTTGCCAGACTGGAAAGAAAAATGAATGTGACATTAACAAAATAAAATAATAATTTTTATTCGGTATTAGTGATATTGTGTGAAGTAACTACTTTGTCTGTGGAGTTAAAAAAATATATATTACAGATCTGTTTCTATGAATGTATTTTTAGTTAATCAGAAATATCTCGCAAACATCAACATTCTCGATAAGAAAAAGTAGGTAGGTACTTTTGCCGCAATTATACGATAATAACAAATAGTGCCTACTAAAATAAATACTTTTAATACTCAAATTTATAACTTATGTATATCTACGAACAATTTTTAAAAATATAGGACCTTTTAATTATTAAATTATTAGTTAATATACCCTTCTTCTTCCTCCACTTGTACAACATAAAATAAAAATTATCTTATCATGCTTAATTTATTTTATCGATGTAAAACAATAACTAATTAAAATTTTCCTTACAAATTGTTATTATCAGAATGTAATTATAAAATAAATTTTTGAAAAAAATGAGTAAATATCCAATATAATTCCGTCTGTCATTTACAGTTTCTGCCCGGACTAACTCCATCTCTGTCGCATACATCTGTGCATCAACGGTTTGTATAGGCAGAATACGGTTTTGGGCGCGTCCATAGTTTATAAGGTCTATGGGTCAAAGGCTCCACGATCCACAAACTCTTGCCACAGATCCATTGTAACGAAGTCACCTGACCGCCGATATGTGTTTAATTACCGTCCAAGACGAGCGCTAGAATGAGCACGTAGCCGCTACCGTTCTCGCAAGAACGAGACTCGCCGCGGTGTACCGGTCAGAGGGTTCCATTGCGGCCGTCCGAGCGAGCAGTCCTATCGCGCGACCCCATCAGTACCAGCGAGAGAGCTCCAACTTTTCGTCGCTGACGAACTTGAAGACAAATTTGACGCGTTGATCGACTTCGATCAATTCATTTCATGAGGACTACTAGCAAGGTAAGATTTTTACAAATCTAAAAGGGAGACCAGTGCGCCGCCGCCGATTTGTCAACAGCACCGAAGACTTTCAAACACCGCAGAGAGAATTCAGTTCCTGGCTAGCCGTGGTCGAGAGCAGTCCTGTCTGTCCACCAGTCCAGTACCTGAGGAGCTGATCGAGATTTTTCTAAGTTGCTGATGAACTTAGAATAGTTTCGCCAGAACCACTAGCCCTAGCATCTTGGTGAGATTTTTACAAGTCTCGTCTGAGGAGTACTGCGCAGCCGCCAACCTGTGACCAGCACTGAGAGCTTTCAAACATCAAGCAGGCAATTCAGTTCCTGACCAGCCGTCCACGAGAGGAGTCCTGCCTGTCCGCCACTCCGGTAGTTGAGGAGCTGTCCGAGACCACTTGTCGTAGCTGCTGTTGGTAAGATTTTTACGAATCCAGCCCGAAGGCCACTGCGCAGCCGCCAACCTGGTACCAGCATTGAGAGCTTCCACTTGACCAGTAGACGATCCAGTTCCTGGCCAGCCGTCCACGAGGGGAGTCCTACCTGTCCAGCACACCAGAGAAGCCGCCTTTGGTGATTATTCTAAGTCGAGTCTGAGGACCAGTGCGCAGCCGTCTCCTGTTCAGCAGCGTTAGGTGTTCCACCGTCGAAGTCGCAGAATCAGTTCCTGATCAGCCAATACCAGTAGCAGACCAGTCAGGAGATCAGTCCAGCACCGTCAACTAGCTTAGTAAGTAGATTGCACACACGCTTACTGCGCATGTCCGCCAAGCCAAACGAGGGCTTGACGAGGTGACTACCGCCGTTGCTAGAGTCAGTACCACAGTCTATTATACAGTTCGGCGTCTTCACGTCGGCTCCTTTGATATCGAGGTCCCAGATTTCGTTTTTTTAGACGACCAAAAGACGACTGCGCATTTAGCCCCGCACATTCGCGCGCTCAAGGGGCACGGTGATTTGTCAAGAAATAGAATTTCTCCCACTTTGTCGTGTACATATGAATTTCATTGGTGTTCATTGCGCATTTAGCCGCGATTTAGCCACACCCTCTGGAACCTTCAATCGACGAACTGTATAATAAACTGTGGTTAGTACCGACCGACCGCTCAAGCTATACCGACGTGCCTGCCCGCAAACAGAGGAAGTAAGTAGAAGTTAAAAGACTTGGCCACTGTTAACTTTGTGCTAATCATACCTTGCCGTTCAGATTTCCGTCCGTATTACGACAGGGTAGAGGCGCTGTTGCCCTTATCTGGCGTACTTCACCTCGCCACGCGTTCGGCTTATAGGATGTTTTTCCTATCCGTCTGTATGAGTTGAAACGTGGGTCGTAACTAACCATACAGTTTCTTACAGCTAGCCGCTTCGCAAGCCCCGCTGACCAGTTGTGCAACTCGTGGAGAGGAGCCCCACTGCCAACAGTGTTTTCATTGTTGTTAATAATAGTGGCGTGGTGGGCAAAGTTTATAGTTTGTAGGTTAACTTTACTTTGCCCGCTTGATTGCTTCCTCATGCTTGTTTTAGCACGTAACTTGTAATAACCGCTTGTAGAAACCGCTACCCTGTAACTGCACCGCTGACTCTGTACGGTACATGTTTACCTCGTAGAATTTGCTCCGTGATATTTTACCAGTTAGAATTATACATATAGGTCTACGTTGAATAAACGCAAATATTTACCAAGTGTGACTTGTTTTACTGGACACTGAAAGTCTAACTCCTCCCTCAGGACCCTCTGGACATACCGTGTCTTCACTGTAGTCGCCCGAGTAGTGGTATTTCTGCACTGTAAACCGAAACTGGCGCTCGATGTTACCGCCGCCACAGCTCAGGTGTCATAGTGACACTGCGTCGCACTGTGATCAGGACGTAGGTACGTCAAACCATATGATTCAATAAATTGAATAAAGGATAGGTTGAGAAACATCACGTGCATGAGCGTCATCTTACGGTCATTTAGAAAAACACTACTACTTGAGAAAAATTAGCATACAGAAAACAGTGTCACAGAAAAGCAAAATTAGCAGTATAACTGGTAAAGTTCGCTGTAGCTGAGGTTAAAATTGTTAAAACAAAAACATGTAATATGGAACATGAATGGTTAAAAATTAATATTTTTTGCAACGTGATCAAGATAAGTTATCGCTCTAGTTCATTCTAATAATTGTTTTCTGTGTTTGACTAAAATTTAATATAACGCCGCGAACAGTTAATTATAATTAGTAAATTGATTTTCTAAATTGCCTTACTGCTTTTATTTATTTTATTTTTTAATATAAAATACTGCTGAATACACTGCTGTGTACCAAACTGCAAAAATATATATTATTCCTATATATGACAGATACTTCTTACAGAAATCAAAGCTTTTTCAGAGTTACTGCGATAGGGAAATGTTTCGGGTTAGAATCAATTCACAAATTATGTAAACCAGATTTTAATCTCACGAACAAAAATTGTTACATTTGCGAATACCACTTTGAATTAAATGTTTTATTTTTATTTATTTAAGGCTGATTCGATTTTTTTAATGAATATAAAAGTAATGGTAAATACATATATCTACGATTCTACTGATTTTTTTACTCATACTGAGTATATTTAAATTTTCACGGAAAAAAATTATCAGTAGTACATCGTACTGATGAGAACCATTGTAGTTCGGAACAAATGTATTTAACAATAATATTTAGCATAAAGTATGCATCTATTTTGTATCATATTAATTACTATTAATTACTAGTCATGTAATCAATTTCTTTTCTTTCTTATAATAGAGTAAAGCATTGAGAAAACAATTACTCATTTTATTATTAAATCAATCATAGCTTCTTTTTTAATAGATATATTACAAAATTCATTGTTTTATTATACTATTATATAGTGTGTAACTTACATGAAATAAAATTCATAAATCATTGACTACATAATTTTGTAAAAAATCTGTTCAACTTTCATATTTGAATTTTTTACGAAATTTTGTTATCGAGGATTGATATTTATTTCATATGTACATATGTTGCACTCTATATATTATGTTGTATTTAATTTTGCCGTCAACTGCTGCACATTGAAGCCACTGAAATGTACGATATGGAATGCGTTTAGTTCCATTGCACATCCAAAGAAAGATACCACACCTAGGAGCAGACAAAAGGAAGCACATGAAACTCATAAAAGAAATACTTCATTGGTTATGTATGTAGGTGCGAGAGAGACAATCATCTGCACGTACGATATGAATTGTGTTACGTCATTGGCGTACAGTGTGGTTAACCAGTACATTATTTTATCTTGTATCTCGTTGGTGTTATTCTTTGTGTATTTTTGTAGGTGTTATTGGAACATGCCATGTTTTATAAGAGACTGTAAAATTAACCAGCACATAGCACCAAGTAGTTCTTCATGTCCAGAATTCAATTTCATTTTAATTCACAATCAGCTAAATCTTTATTGCTCCGCCATTGCTAGAAGGCACAAAACAAATATGGCGCCATTCGTTCGTAATTGACGTTATACGTGCTACCAACATATTGCTAGAACAGTACTCAAAACATGATAAGTTAAAAAGTACTAAAAATCGTTACGTTCAGCGCCATATAACATTTTCTCACGTAACTTAGTCTGGTTCCAGAACAAGGACTAGTGGAGTGCCCATTCTCTGGATCACAGTATACTTTGATTAGCCAATGACGGTGTTTGCAAACAAAGTAATGGGAAATTAAGAACACAATTCATATCGTACGTGTAGATGATTGTCTCTCTCACACCCACATACATAACTAATGAAGTATTTCTTTGTTGAGTTGAGTTGCATGTGCCTCTTTTGCTGCTCCTAGGTTTGTCACTATATATGGATGCGCAGTAGAACTAAGAGCATTCCATATCGTACATTTCAGTGACTGTGCCATAGATAAAAGAACTGCACAAAGTATATGTATATAGACATATTATTATGGTGTATATACTTTTGGAACAAGTATTCTTGCATGATAAGTTTTTGTATATTTACTAGTTTGGTTTAAATCCTTTTTTCTTCTCTATCTGTTAAGAACGCTTTAAACGTTCAGTGTTTTCATCCGTTTTACATGTAGTTATAAGTTATCAAATAAGACGGAATACGAATAATATCTTTATTCCTACCGTTTTATAATTCAGTTTGCCATCAATATTTAAATTGTTTAGAAGCGATATGTCTGAAATTTAAGTAGATGCAGCAATTACTGTAGCTGTAATTACAAGAAAGAATAAGTATATAGATAAAGTAAGCTTGTACGCGATTGAAAAATCTGGTTGATCGTGATTTCATTCAAGTCTTGACTGTATACAATGCATAAATCCATATTTATATATTTACACGCTCCGTCTTACTTCACGACATAACTGTACATGTAAAACGGATGAAAATACTGAGCGTTTAAGGTGCCCTTTATGGTTGGTTACATAGAAGAGCAGCATAGCTGAATAGCGCCAACCACAATGCCTAATTATTGTGAATTTAATTTTTTGTTACTTGAAATAAAGTCATTTATCATTATTATTTTTAAGGTGCATCTTTTAAAATTCCTTGTTGGACTTTTTAAGAAGGTAATCTAATTTGGATATAATTTTTAATATTTTAGTTTTGCAATTCTCAAAGCAAATTAAAACATTTTTTAAATTAAATTTTTAAATGTTCTTTTGTTTGCTACTAATCCAATTATTTGGAAATACTACCTGCAGCAACCACTTAGGAGTATTAGAAAGATTGTCAGATTTTATCCTAAAAGAGGCACAATGTTTAGTTTTAAAAAAACTTTTGTATCGTATGGGAATTTTCATGTTTCAAAAAAAAAACGTGATCAGATTATTTTGAAAAATATTTGCAGTTTTGTAAATTCGCCAATAAATGTATTGTTAGTAAAGTGAAAAACAGTGTCATTACTCTGAGTTTTATTATGATAGAATAACAGCTTCCGTTGATTAATAGTAATCACAATTATGCTTTAAATTCCTTCTTTTCAAATTTATAGATCCTTAAAATAGCAGGAAAATTAAATTGATTTAAATTATAAATAGGCCTGGTAAATATAAGCGTATATAAAATATTGATTACTCCCTGTAGAAAATTTGACGTTTCTAGTAGACAATGGCGGCGCCCTACATTAGGAAGTCTGCGCATATGGACGCGTCTTCTCCCTACTCCATATCTCTGATAGGGTCTTACGGTCCAGCGGTTGTGCAAATATGATGGCTGCATTGCAATCAATATAAATATATGATTGCAATATGAAATTAACTAACTTGCTGTCATTTTAATGACGATTTCGATTTACATGCACTTTTGCACTGAGTGCGCATTGTATCCAACTTCTGTGTTCGATTTACATTTTGAGTGCGCACTCTGCTGGTGGAAAGTGTTCGGTTTAGAAGTCAGTTCGCACTGAATTCGGTAAAAATGCAAATATTCTTGCACTGAGAAAATAATCAGTTCAATCGTGGAGTGCAAGTTTAATCTGGCGGTAGTATAAGATTTTTTGAATGTAATTCTACTGAATAACTTATTTTCTTCATCAGATAGTTTATCTGAAAAGGAATATGTTATTAATAATAGTTATATAGAACAAAATAAACGGAAATACATTTTTATGGAATTACTAGTGCATTGGAAGATGTAGTAAATCAATAATAATTAGACTTATTTAATTACTGCTTGTACTACTTGTTTTGTCTTTAGTAAAAAAAAAATGATTAAGCAGAAAAACTGGTGTACATTATTATAATTGACGATTTTGAGAAAACAGTGTTTATCCAAAAAACAAATTTGGAAAAAAAACTATAACAGCTGAAACGCATACATTCCTGCATTTTTATAGTAGTTTATTATAATCAATTGATACTTCTGTTTTTCTTCAGCGTTTAGTGCCTATTTTTTCAATTTTAAGCGTTTATAGATCCATATACTTTTTAATTTTGGTAACGTTTTATCAAATAATGCGGTGATGTCGTGTGCACTAAAATCTGATGCGTATTCGATTTAGTTGCATGCTCGGAGCATCCCGGGCAAAATTTAATATATAGCACTTGCGTCAAACATTGCGTTATATCAGTGCGCACTACACGTTCTCAGTGCATATAAATCGAAATCTTCATAAATGTCATTAATGAATGTAACCAATCACAGTAAATAAATGAGCTTCACGCTACTAAGTTTTAGCGACTCTAAAGCTATTATGGCCGTTTCCACCGTTTGTTTTAAGCTACGCTTACGCTTTAAAGAACCTTAAAAATACAATTTGCCTTCCACCGTTTACTAAACCCGACATAAAATATCTTAAAACCTTCTTAAATATAAGCCCTCGAAATTCTAGGCTTATCTCTTTTAACGATACTTAAAGGTTCTACATAACCTAATTTAATAATTTGGTTTTATTATTTTTCCACTGAAAAATAAACAAAAAATAATGAACTATGATGAAAATGATATATTTAATAATGATTTAGATATATTAAAAATAATAGAGGATAGGTTTCCTCGAAAAGTGTACGAGAGAAGTGATCACTTTTATACGATGGATAACTTTTTTTAGAAGATACCGGCCGTATAAAGAAACAGTTGCACATTTTGACCTTAATCGAAGAAGATCTTGAATTCCAAGCAATATGTAAGCTCTTAAAAGGAATCACTGATAAAATTACAAAAAAAAAAATACATTTATTTTTAATCTTTAGTAATAATTCTGTATCGCCAATAAAACTTTTTTAATGATTCTGCTGTTCTGTGAATATTATTTGGCGACAGTGAGTTAAATTCACCTGCTATCATTTTTCTTGTACAGACATTATCGGTTTTTTATTCTTCACCGTACTTTTATAATTTGCTATTATGTTAATTAGTAATACTTTTTCTTCATTGCTAAAATTTGCCAATTGTGTTTTTTTTTTTTTGGGAATTATTTCCATTATAAATCTTACCAATTCGAAAACAGAACTTAGCAGAACAACATAAAGTCAGAACAGTGAGAGTATAGTGTCACACTTTTGAGGTTAAGAAATAGTCATGAAGCTAACAACTTGTGCAAAAAACCGAAAAATTATGAATATTGGCTTTTTAGGTAGACTTTGCAAATGAAACTTTATAATTGTGCGGTGGAAACATTACTATTTTAAACTAGGACTAAAATTTTAACCGCCCTTAGTTAACTACACTTAAAGGCAATGCGGTGGAAATGGCCATTAGGGCAGCCATGAATTAGCGATTGCCAGGAATATGACGCTGGCACAGTTTATATTTATTCTAGGTTTGTTGCACAGCATCAACTTTTTCATGGCAGCTGTTAGCGATGCATTGTGATCTATGGTCTGTGGTTATGTCACTGTCACTTATCAAAGTTTCAGTTTTATATTATGGTTATGTTAACCTTTTTAAAATTGTATTCAATATTTGTCACTGATTAGACGTGGTTTCGACCAAAATAGATGTAAGTTCTTGTTATTAGGCTGTATTAAAAGGAAAGATGTTATTCTTGATATAGTAAAAACTCGTTAAATAATTATGTTGTGCAGTAGGAGTTGGTTTGGAATATTGTAATTGCAAAGCTAGCTTATACAAGCAACCATTAAAAACTCATTCAATTTTAGAAAATTTCCTTCATCATTAATATACGTAACCTAACAACTGTAAATTGTAACAAATTTATAATGTAATATGTATTTTATAATGCCGTGATTTTGTATGTTTATCTACGATATATTTTTATATGCTTTTCGAGATAAAATTGTTAGTGTAATTTTTTAATTTTAGATATTTTAAGATGGTTAACATAGATGAAAACCAAATTAGAAATATAGGAAATGTATTAAATGATCAAACAAGACCCTTAAAAGAGAGGTTTCGTGCTTTATTTTGTCTTAGAAACATTGGAGGACCTGTTTCTATTGAGCAAATTCAAAAAGGGTTTGAAGATCCCTCGGCATTACTGAAACATGAGTTAGCATATTGTTTAGGACAAATGCAAGATAAAGAAGCAATTCCTATATTAATCAATATTTTAGAAGATGATTCACAAGAAACTATTGTACGTCACGAGGCAGGTAAATATTAGGATATAGGATGTAACAAAAAGCATGTTGCATGCCCTATGTACTTTCAAACACAAAATATGACGATTTAACCCTACTTACTTATACAGGGTCTCCGGAGTGTAATGGGACCCAGGTTAAACATAGCTTCCTGTGGTCAAATAAAACCGATTTAGATAAACTTAGCTTAGTTCAAAAGTGCCTTGTTTAGAAATTACAGGGCTTCAAAGAAAAAAAAATTGTTTTCTTGTTATGGGCATAATTATGAAACGAAATGTCCAGTCATGTTGTACAGTATACATACATATATACATCAGTACAAGCATTGCGAAGGAGCAAGTAGTGCCGCATATCGTAGAGGGCGCTCTTGGCAGTTTTTTTGTAAATCATTTTTATCGTATCTTTTTTGATGGTCCTATTCTGATACACCTGACTGGAAATTATGATGGAGAAATAAATTTTGTGTAGAAAAGCTATACCTCTTCCATGTTGATACAATGCACCGTTTTCGGTAAAAACTGTACCTTCTTGCTGTAGCTTCTCCATAAATTTGAATTTGACAATAAACAGAGATCATATCTGCCGTTTCTGAGTTGGAAAACTGATTATGTCGAAGCATGATTTTAAAATTTGACAAAATAATACTAATAATTTGAAATTTACATATTACATTTACACTACACAACGATAATAATTAACTCAATACAACAATTAACATTAATCTGACGGCAAGCATTACAACGTCAGTTTGACAAGTGGTAACTTAATTGAATTAGAAAATTTATTTCTATTTTAATGTGTGAAAATTTTTAAACGCGTTTTTACCGAAAACGGTGCAGTGTATCAACATTAGAAAGGTATAGGTTTTCTACGAAAAATTAATTTCTCCATCATAATTTTCAGTCAAGTGTATCAGAATAGGACCATCAAAAAATATGCAATAAAAATCGAAGCACCTCACGCGTTCGAAGTTCTGTGTGTTTGAAGCGCTATGTGACCTAAAGCCTATGAGCCCGAATACCTGCCTGTTCGAATAGAGATGTGCGCGCTCCCGGCTGACTGGCAGAGAGAGAAGACCACGATGCAATTTGCCTGGATGATTCGTTATCGTGGTAAGAAGATAACGCAGCAGTGTTCACAGTGATGTATCACTTTCCACAGAATTATAGAAACATTATTAATTAATTACCATAATGCAGCTTTCTGTTAAGATGTTTAATTATTATAAGATGGGTGTGAAAGTGGCCATGGAAATTAATCCACGGTTTTCAAATTGAATTTATATGCATAATCGTTGATTCCAATACATCTATCACATACATAATGTTATGAATCTCACTTGTCTCCAATATTATGAATCGAATAAAACATAAACTTGTAAAAAAATATTTTTTGTGTAGAATTAGAATGCGCCTAACAATGATAATCGTTATTACAGAGATAAATACCACCGTAGTATCATTTTGCAGACCCCTGTTATTAAAAATACTGACATCTATATAAATGAGTAGCGAATAACTATTGTAATATAATAGCAATATTGCAATCTTGTCTCTACAACTGCTGAAATAACTTCTGTATAAATGGGTATATCAATTGTTCAATCGTATTATATCTATATGTATTTGACAGTTGAAACATACAAAAAACAGTACTTTTACAGCCACTTTTACCACATGAAATAAAATCACAAGTAAGTAATATAATAATAATTAAACATCTTAACAAAAGGCTGAATTATGGTAATTAATTAATAATGTTTCTAAAATTCTGTGGAAAGTGATACTTCACTGTGAACACTGTTGCGTTATCTTCTTACCGTGAGAACAAATCATCCAGGCGAATTGCATCGTGGTCTTCTCTCTCCGTCAGTCAGCCGGGAGCACGCACATCTCTATTCGAACAGGCAGGTATTTGGGCTCATAGGCTTTCGGTCACGTTAGCACTTCGAACACATAGAACTTCGAACGCGTGAGATGCACCCATAAAAATGAACTACAAAAAAATTGCCAAGAGTGCTCTCTACGATATGCGGCACTACTTACTCCTTCACAATGTTTGTACACATAACTGTACCAAATTTCAATATGATTGAACATTTCGTTTCATAATTATGCCCATAACAAGAAAACAATTTTTTTTCTTTGAAGCCCTGCAACTTCTAAAAGAGGCACTTTTGGACTAAGCTAAGTTTGTCTAAATCGGTTCTATTTGATCACAGGAAGCTATGGTTAAGTTGGGTCCCATTACTTTTCCGACACACTGTATACAAAAATGCATCTCTTAACAGATACAGGATGTTAAAATTGATCTTTTAAAATTGTATTTTACACAATCATTTTCTTAATTTTTTACGTATCGGTTTGAATTTAATAGAAATACTTCTTGTAGTAAACCAAATCCTCACGGATATAAATTCCACTACCTACTCTATTATGAAAATATTTTCAAGAACCGTAAGTTTTTAAGGGCATAAACTTTTACAAAGTAGCTTGATTGATCTAATCAGATTTTCAGCCTTGAAGAATACCACCCATTAATCCCTGCAGTTATTCTTGTTACAAAAATAATTTAAATTAAGTCAAGAACTAATTGAAGATATTTTCTTAAGCTTTGATTTTTTAGCTGAAGCTCTGGGTGCTCTCGGCAGTAGCGACGTTATAAAAATTTTGGAGAAATTTAAGAATGATCCTGCTGTAGAAGTTGCAGAAACATGTGAATTGGCTTTGGCAAGAATACAGTGGATACAAAATTCTAATAATTTGGAGAGCTCAAAAAATCCATATAATTCAGTTGATCCCGCACCTCCATTTGATTCAATGAATGAAATTGATTTGAGAACTATATTATTAGATGAAAATAATAATCTTTTTCAAAGATATCGTGCTATGTTTTCATTAAGAAATTTACAAACCAGTGAAGCTGTTCGGGCTCTTGGCACAGCATTAAAATATGGCGGTTCTTTATTTCGGCATGAAGTTGCTTTTGTATTAGGACAACTTCAACATGAAGAAGGTGCACCTTTCTTAATAGAATCTTTGAAAGATGAAATGGAAAATGAAATGGTGCGACACGAGTGTGCCGAAGCATTAGGTGCGATTGCAACTAAAGAATGTATGGATATTTTGAAAAAATTCCTTAAAGATAAGAAAACGGTGGTTAGAGAAAGTTGTGAAATTGCACTAGACATGTGTGAATATGAGAATAGTCCCGAATTTCAATATGCCAATACTTTGCTGAAAATTTAATTGTATGTATGTATATTCTGTAATATTTTTTCTTTAATATATATTTGATAAATTTTAATACAATATCTTTGGCATTTATACCTTATAACTGGATATTTTTGTAGCACAGGAAAAGTTATTAAATAAAATAATTTTTTAATAACATTTTCACAAAATTATTTCAAAATAATTGCTAGTATCATATTTTTTGACATAGTTCTCTTTTTTGTTCCACAGTCAATAAATTTGTAAAGTGAAAAGCTTTTTCGTGGAGCTGTTAAGAATGTGTGAGTCTTCTGATTATATCTTATGAACCTTTAAGTAACTCTAATTATTATTTAAAATGTACAAACAAGTCTTGTCAAAATCAAGGTTGATCAATAAGATAGATATTGCAACATGAGTAAATTTATTTGATATAGTTGAAATTTCACCAGCCGCCACTGATGGAAACTTTTAACTAATAAAGATAGAATAAAACAATAATTATCACACATGGGACTTCTAAATATAGGCTATATGAGGCGAATCTTAAGTAGAGGGTTTACTTTTAACACGACATAGACCTCAAAAAAACTAAACCAGTTCTTGATGTAATGTTTTTGGGCCAATAAAGTGGCCCCTGGGATCGCCAGATATAAACAAGTGATTTTTTTGTGTAGGGTTATTTAAAAAGTTTGGTGTTTTCAACTGAAATTAACACTGGAAGAGTTGCATACACGAATATAAAACTCCGTGGATATAATTCTAGAAAAAAGATCTCTTTTAAGAGCGTATTCAGCGTTATGGACAAGATAAGTGACAACTTGTGTGAATAAAACCAATTTTGTAACCAGACCTGGAAAATGTTTTTCAATTTCAGTTCTGAAATGTGTGTGATAATGTTTATGAATATTTTTGGAAGGGCTCTCCCCTAACTTCATCCATGGTGAACTCCCTACTTTAAGATTCACCCTGTAGATTTTAAATGGAACGCTTTTTTATATTTCTCAAATTGTAATCTTTAATTTCAAATAAATAAATATATACTTGTAAATTTAGATCTCATAGATCAAATTAAGATTTCATTGTTAAATTTAAGCCTTGTTTATGTTATAGTTTAAGTTAAATTGTAATAAAAACAAGCTGAACATTTAAATTAAAGTATGTTTTAAAAAATTTGGTCTATATACTTAAGTGTTAAAAATAAGAGCGCATGTTAACACTTATAAAATTCTCAGTCTACTATGTAGGTAGTAAATGATTTTCTCAAAAATAAAACAGCTGCATATTCAGAAAAAAAAAACAATTACATTAGGAAAAAACTAAATAAATTATTAAAATATATTACAATCTTAAGTGGAACATCCACATACATTAAGATTACTAATTTAAGAATGCAGTTGCAGATTTAATACCCATATTGTTATAAATTTAGTCTTATCTAAAAAATACAAAAAAATTACAAAATGCAAAATTCTATACAAATAATAAAGGCATGAAAAATTTAACTTACTTCTTGGAGTCATATATATGATGCTTTTTTTCTAAAAAATAAAAAATTCAAACTTCTATTCAAAGGTATATGCAACTATTTCAAAAATTTTCTGAAGTTAAAAATAAAAAAGTTACTGGGATCATTTTCGGTAAACCCCTTGCATGTATCGAATCACAGACAATATAGACTGAACCTAATATGGGTTTTCAAGTGTGAAAACCTCTGAATGGAAAATGTGGGGAACTGGTGTGTAGTATTAGACATACCCATGTTTCACTTTCCATGGAACCACCCTTGTAACTTTTACTTGTTATTCAGTTGTTCTGAATTTTTGACAGCTAATATTAAAGTTATATGGTTGTATAAAAATCTTGAGAAGAGCAAAACTATATTGTCTGAATTGCTTATCCTTTCTCATATGAACTTTGATGACGTAATATATGGTACCTGTATACCGGCACGTGATGCTGCCTGATTGCAAAGAATTCAAATTCATGTGTAAGACTGATTTTCGGATTACCTCGTCTCTCGCACACTTCAGCTAGGCTCAGTGAATCTGGTTGGTTGAATATGAAGCAGCAGAGATATTTATATAGTGCATGTTTGTTTATTAAAAACATTTCTTCTAAATTTCCATCTTATTTACACCAGAAAATTAAATTTTGGCACAATATTCATTCTCTCAATATAAGATATAAATACCATATTCAAATGCCTAAACAAAAACTTTTTGAATTTAAAAAATTATTTTCTTATAGTATAGATAAGATCCTTAATTCCATTCCTTTAGATTTTTACCCTTTGTCTTTTGGACAATTTAAAGCAGCATTATTCAAGCATTTAATTACTTCTCAACATTCTGTAAAATGAGCATCCGAACATGATGTTAAATAATGTTGTCACTTTTGATGCTGTATTATATCGGTACCTTTGCATGTGTATGTATATTCAGTTTTGTTTTTTTTTTAAGGTTAGTATATTTATACAACTACTTCAATTGATTATATGTGATAAAATGATTTAGGTCTTTACTACGTGTAATTACATTGCTTAATTATAATTAATTTATTTTAAGAAAGGTTGTGGTAGAGCAGGATCTCTCTTGTAGTGTTGTGAGAATCCGTATTAAAATATTCGGTGAATCCGAATATGAATATTTAAATATTCGGATTAATCCGAATATTTAAATATTCGGATTAATCCCAATATCTATTTTGCAACGTAATACGGATTCGGAATAATTTTCCTACTACCTCAAATCTACCAACTAAACCAATACATCAAACGTCCGGTTTCGTTCGCTCGCAGTCGGTCGGTATGTAATACGTAATACGAATAAGGAATACGAATTCGAATACGGTATATTAGTAGGTGGGTCTATATGGTCTGATCTAGGTATGTAGTTGTAGTTTCGATTGTTTTGAATTCGTAAGTTTCGTTCGCTCGCAGCTCGCAGTCGGCACTGTTGGTAGGGTAATGTAATACATATTAATACGTAATATTAGTAGGTTACGCATTTCAGTAGATGCGGAATAGAAATAGAAAACTGACAATCATGCGTATTACGTACCTATCTATTAAAATCTTGATAATCAAGATTAAATAAATAAAAAATGTCGTATTGCTGAACTACCTACATGATAATTAATTGATCTGTAAAAGCTTTACTAGATAGGAAAAAAATAACTAATTAAATTTATTTTCTTATTAAGAAAAATTAAATAAAACAACCCTGTTTCGTTTCCCACCGCCATTCCATTTCATTCGTAATAATAATAATGCTGCATAGTGCATTGCATATACCGAAATACGGGGAATTCGTACATGTTATGTACGTAATACGTATTCGGATGATTATTCCGAATATCATTTTAATCCGATTCCGTATCATCCGAATATCAAATTAATCCGAATATTTACAACACTACTCTTGTATTTACAAGCAACTGAGCTTCACCTTTGAAGTTGATCAGTAATGTTAACATTTATTTCTACAGATATGTATTTGTTTATGTGGGTTCTCTTAATAAAGTTATTATTATTATTATTATAATTTTGTGCAGTTAAAAATCTCCCGATTTATTCCATCCATACAGATATAACATAAATATCTGTGCAAGCCAAAAGTTTTCCCATCTACAAACCAGATAAATCTGCATAGTTGTGCAGATAAATCGTTACGATTTAGTGTTACATGTACAACTGACTAATATACAGTTCTCATTTCTATCGATTTATTTATTGGTCAGACAAAATGTTTTGTCCGTTATATCTGTTTTGTGGTAAATAATTATGAAATTAATTACTTTTGTATAAATCATGTAATTCGCCTCTTATTTTTGTTACAAAGTGATAAAATAATTTAAAAATTTAAAATAAAACAAAACTGGAAATATTGATTACTTTTATGTTGCTGCTGCTTCAATATCAGAAGCTTGCTGCTCTGGTTCCTCATCATTGTAAATGTTCTCAGCCATTTGCCAAACTTGCATTATATTATCTTCAGATACAGAACAAATTACCCATGGTTCGTTTGGATTCCAACTGAAATCTGTAAGAAAACACATTTTTTAAACTTTGGAAAAATGTGAAATTATATTTTTATAAAAATGTCTGTCTGTTTTAAGTCACCATTCACAATGTTTTTAAAGTATTTACTAGAAAGGCAAGCAAGCCTCTTAAAGGTATATGTTTGATATCTATAAACTTCGATCCAATTGAAAATCAATCAACCGATCTTGGGTTGCCTAATAAAGCCAGCACGCTACACACTGAGCCACTGACTGCATCTGACAATATTTGACATTTAAAATAGCGAAAGGACCCGTGTAGATCCTGGCCAGTAAAATAGTGACCCGTTATCGTACAAAGGACCATAAAATGTGCTCAAATACAAAATCTTTATTCATTAATTCTTATAAATTGAAAGTTGTAAGTAGTAGTTATAATGTTGATTTTTCTTATTCAAAATTGACAAACGCTGCATGAAAGTCAAGGAACAAATTTCATATGTTGATCTGGACCATTTAGGCCCTTTTTTGTTATCCAAGGCCGGTTTAGGCTTATTATGAACAGTTCAGTTTTATAGCAATAGAGCTAGATTTCATATTTTATGCAGCTTACAAAATTTTATATTAACTAATAAGATATCATTCACAGTTATATACACGATGTTTCATAACATTTTACTGTGTTTATTAAAATTTTTTGCTGAGCAATCTAATATTTACTAACCAAATACCTCATGGAATGAGGTACCACCGTGGCGTGCATCAAGTAGTGGTGCTCACTCTGTTACCTGAATGCCATAGGGAAAAGTTAAGTTGACGTATGCCGACTCGCTTTCCTAGTGTTTTATTAAAATAAAAACTAACCTGATATTTTAGCAGTATGTCCTCCATGAATAAATAGCAGTTCTGGAGGACCGTCTTCTGCATCTTCAGGACTCTGTTCCTCACCAATCTTACTTAAATCCCATACATGAAGTCGTCTATCAGTACCGGAAGAAGCTAATATAGTTTCATTATGTGGTGACCACTGAACTTGGAATATTTCATCTTTGTGAGACTCAAAGCTATGCAACTTTAATTTCAGATTTCTTAAGTCCCATAAGGCTACAGTCTTATCTGCACTTCCTGTAGCAAGAATAAATTCTGAGTAGGGATTGAAGCTAAGACAATTAACCTCGGCTGTGTGAGCGTCAACAGTGTGAGACGGTTTACTAGTATTGTTACACCTAGTATCCCAAATCATTAACTTTTGATCATCAGCAACAGAACCAAACAAACTCTCATGTAACAGATGCCAGGCTACATCTTCAACCACTGCTGTATGACCAGTAAATATAGTTTTTGCATCGATAATACGATTTTCTTTAGGAGTAGCATTGATGTCCCATAAACAAATTGTGTGGTCATCACTTGCAGATAACAGGTAACCATTTAAATTAGGATTCCATGACAATCCATATCCTTCCTTTTGATGACCTCGGAGGCGCAAGTCTGGATGACATTCTCCATTGGGATCAGGTTTGCTTGGATGTTTGGTATAGTCAAATACTGGAAAAATTGAAATTTAAATTTTTTTCTATAAATTTTTTTTATTAAAACAAATTAATAATCATTTATAAGATAATTATTGCTCCACTTAATAGGGTATTTTCACTTTTTTTATTTGGAAAATAGAAAGTACTTATGCCATATATAAGCAAAGAAAACTTTTTTTGTTTAAAAAAGACCGTTAAAATAGTTTTAAAACAATTATAAGTTTAAGTAAAATGTTTGGCGCGAAAAACGCTTAATCGAGTAGGGCTGGTTGCCTATACTATTGTGACGTAGTAACTCATATCTGTCATATCAACAAACTAGCCAAGTAGCTTGTAGAGGTTATTTATATATTTATTTCTGTTTTTATTGATATTTTGTTAGGTTTTAATTTACTTTTTTTTAAGACATGTACGAATCACAAAATAAGTAGTGTTTTGTGCCGGGACGTAAAAATACTTCAATAAGTGCTCCTAATAAAACATTTATAAGTGTACCACAGAGTTATTCACGCAAAGTTAAATGGCTTAAAGCAGCAAGGCGGGATTTTCCTAAATCAAAATCAACATTTTTCTGTTGCGACAATCATTTTAACGTAAGTAAATATCAACTACTTTAAAGATAATATTCTAAATTTTGAGCATAATGTGTATTAAGAACATAAACTTTTTCATTGCTTTGGAATTTAATATTTTTTACTTGCTGCTGCAATCTGTTGTAAATACTTTAACGATATATTATTTAAATATTTATAATCCAATATATTATTGTATACATGTTTTTAGTTTCAAGATATGGAAAATTTTGTTTGATATAAACTTATTTGAGGAAAAGTTTTATTAAGACACCATGTGGTTCCACATATATTTGATTGCCAACAAGACAGAAAAAGAGCTGCATCAACACCACAGCGAAGTGTTGTTTTAAAAAGTAAACAGTTAGTCGAAGAAGCCATAGCATGGGAAATAAGAGAAACAAATGTTTAACAGGAATTTTTACCAATGGATTCTGACAGGCCCAGTACAAGCTCTATAAAATATCCGATCTGTTAAAAATGTCGTTTTTACTGAGTCAAGAAGAAGTAGTGAAATTGAAGAGGAATCCAGTGCCTGTCTTTACAGCAACATCTGACACTGATATTACTGAGGCAAAATTATTGACAGACAAAAAAGATGAACAGACGCAAGCTTTAAATGTTACCAGAACTATGATTGCAAGAAAACCAAGAAGTTATATAGGAGTACCTGATAAGTGGTTTCCTCATTTTGTTGATTTGTTCTGCTCAAAAACTTAATTAAATAAAGATAGTGTGTTTTTGACACTAGTGAAAATAAAATTAAATGATTCATTTTCACGGTTAGGAGGGTTAGGGTTCATTTGGAATATCATATAATAACTGTTCCAAGATGCACCGTACAGCAATGTGCAGTCCATAATAGACTGCTTAGAAATTCAAATTGAAAAACCATCTGATCCTGTTAAACAGGCCCTTACATGATCTGAATACAAGAAATACAATACATTAAAATATTTGATTTCATCAACTCCAGACGGATATATAAACTTCATATTAAAAGAATATGGAGGAAGAAAAAGTGATTCATAATTAGTTGAAGACAGTGGTTACCTACAAATTCTTCCGGCAGGCTGTGGTGTGATGGCTGAGGATTCATGGATATTCGTAAATTATTACATAAACGCAACTTCCACTTAATTAGACCTCCTAGTGCCTCCAGTGCACAAAAGCCTACAAAATTAGAAGTACTCGAAACTATCGTATAGCTAGTTTATGAATACATATAGAATGAGTTATTCGTCGAGTTCGTGAATGTGAAAATTTAAAACCTCACTCAGTAATAGATCACAGTTTTGTGATTCATACAGATAGCATTATTATTATTGCTTGTGCTCTCATTAATTTACAAACCTCTATTATAAAATGATATAAAAATCAATAAGATCAATAGTTTAATAATTTTTTTAAAAGGGGTTGATGTGATAAAAAGGGTGGAAACCCCTGCATACGGATCATAACTTAAAATCGTTTAATTTTTTAAAAATCCAAACCTTAAAAAGTATAGTATGTATTGTCTGAAGCCATTTATTTTTGGCATAATTTTAGTTTATTTGCCACCTATGGAAAAAATTAATTAAATTAACACTTGCGTCAAGATGATCAGTCAAGGGTTGTTTATTAAACTATATTTGCCTAATCAAAAATCTCACACATAAAAAAGTATACTATGTAATTTCAACTAAAAATGTGTATCACATAACATATGGATTGATTTATTGTATCACTACAAAGCATCTATTGTACATACTAAATATGTATCTATTATAAAATGATTAAAATACATTTTTGTACTGGTGGTTTTTTATTTTAATAAAAAATTAAATAGTGGTTAATAATAAGAGGTAGTATTTAGAAAAATAATATTTATTAAAGTTTAAATGAACAGATGCAGTGACCAGCAGAAAGTTGGACACAAATGAGGAACTTGTTTATTATTAATTTATCAGAACATTTTATTCTTGACAAAAGTTTCTGCATCATTTCAAATTCAAAATGAACTTATCAAATTTTAAATATCTCTTTTTGGATACAAGGTAGATTCAAAAATATCAGAGGGGCCAGAGTAAAGTACCCTTATACAAAAATCATTTGAAACTGAACGCAGATGTAAATCACACTCGTCTACTCAACAAAATCATTTTTTTCAATTTTTTACGAAAAATAAATCTGAGCAACTCATCCGAGCAGTATTTACTCTGACCAAAGTGCTCTAAAAAATTTTTATTTTCGTAAGCGATTGTTGATCAGAGAAAGGGTTGTGTTGTACGTACTGTAAACCTAACCTCATTGTAAAGTTTAAGTTTACTATAATTTTAATTTTGTATGCTTAGTTCGTAAATGTGGTTTAAAAATGAATTATAAAAAAATATTATTATTGCAAGGTCATTGCAGTAATAAATGAAATTGAAGATTAAGAGGACGAACTCGAACTACTCAAAGTAGAAAATTTAAGTATCTAAAGAAACATGTCTATATTAAAAGCTATGTAGAGGAAATCGTTCCTGAAGTGGATGCAATATTAAAATTTATTTATAAGTAATTCACATCTTAATATTTTCTAGATTTCCAGGCACGTTTTCGTTTAAATCGAACAGTCACCTTATTGTACCTCACATCAAAGTTATAATTAATACTGTTGGTAGACCTTCGGGAAATATTGAAAAAAATTATGCTATATAGTATCACTGGGTGGCTGTTAATAATTTTGTATATTGGTAATTGTAAATAAAAAGTGGCTAAATATTCCTTTGTAAAAAGAATATAAATACTTTCAGACAATAACTGAAATTGATATTTGTTAATATAGGTATAGGTTAATGAGTAAATACTGTATACTTTCTTCGAATATATAACAAATAATTGCTGCAAATAGAACCCGTAGTCAAATACTTGTAGCTGTTTTGTTATTATGTCTTCTCTTTCTCTACACATGCGCCAATTTTTCGTTTTTTTATTAATCTGACAAATAAACAGGGGCGATTAGAGCGTTCTGATTTTATGGATTTGAGCGATTAGGTTGTATTTTCATAAGCAGATCAAATCATCAGACTTGATATTCGAAAGACATTTTTTCCATCAAAGTGGTCTGAGCTAATTTTTGTAAACCCCTAATACTTGTTTCCAAATCAAAAAACTGGAGTCTTTTGCTGATTATAGTCTTTTTATTATAAAAACTGGGCTTACCTAACACATCACTGGAAGGAGTTTTTGTAGCAATAACACATGGATTTTGGGGCATATATCTTGCTCGATTTACTTCTCCCTCATGATTGATTTTTATTTCAATTTCTATTTTTCCAGATACAGATCCAAATCCTCCAAATTCTCCTTTTTCATTATCATAATGAGACGCATCAAACTGAGCATCTTCATTTGGCAACTGAACACTGGCGATTAAAAGATGATTTTGTTCATCAGATGTATGTGTACCGAGGATTAATCGGTGTATAGAATGATCTTTGCCATCTGGTCTTGTAACATCAGGCAACCACTGTGCTGTTAACGATGGCCACTCTAAAGCATGTGTCATCACTAAATCATATAGAAATGGGGTATTCTTCTTCCATATTTTATATTCTTCATTTATGACTCTTTCCTCAACAGCATCATCAAAAGTTTCTGCTTGGAATCGAAATATATAAAATTTTATTTTCAATAAAATAATAAAAAACTATTGAAACAGGACTCAGAAGAAAGTCAATTTTCATAAAGTTTTTAATCAACTAGTAACTAGTAGGTACTTTGTTTTAATCCTTACCTGCATCGCCTTTATCACCCATCTTGATATTTATTTATAGTTAAGAGACAGCAGTTGTTGTTCAATTAGATTTCTCCCACAGATTATAGGATTTCTCTCTCCTATGAATTAAAAAATAGTTTTCAGTTTGTAGAGACAAAAAGCCGCTTACTTCGGTCCCGCCAAATACTTGGACTACCATAGCATAAAACTAAAACATGTATAAAACATAAAACTGAAATAAACACTGAAAAATCAGTAATCGCAAAACATTTTGTGCAGTATCTCAGGTTGCCACCAGGAAACTAAACATCGAGCAAAATCTTCCCGCACGATGCAGTTTTGTTGTGACGTAGTCGAGATGCCTCAACCAATCCGAATAGTAAGAGGATGTAATTAAAATATAATATATAATATAATATTTAAATTTGTTGGATTAACTTTTAATAGAGGATTCTGAAACGTGATAAATTAGGAAAAAAATTTCGTACAGATATGTGTCCATAAACGTTTCGTTTTCAATAAACAAGCTATTCAATTTAAAGGAAATATTTATTTGAAACTACAAAAAAAGCAACAAAACCATTTTATTCAAATTTAATATTGATAAATATAGTATAAGTTTTGAATATCTACAAACTTTACTGCGCTTATTGGGCACGTATAGGGCTGTATAAGCATCTTTTTGTTCATGCTGTCATCCTGTGCTGGCATTGTGCTGAAATTTGAAAGTATTTTAGTCGCTAATCATCTGAACGCACAAACCTAGAAAAAATATAGACTGTGCTAGTGTCATATTGCCGGCGACCGCAAATTCATGACTGCCCTAAAAGGTCCAAATCGCTAAAACTTGGTTTTTATGCCAATTTACGTTGGTTGTATTGTAGCGTGGAGCTCATTTGTTTACTGTGATTGGTCACATTCATGTCACATTCTTTAATGACATTTAAAATGACAGCAAGTTAGTTAATTTCAGATTGCAATGCAGCCATCATATTTGCAGAACCGCCAACATAAAGCAAATAAAATATCCATTTTATTTGCTGTCACGTGACCTATATCATGAACCGACGCACTCTATATTTTTTCTAAGTTTGTGTCTGAACGAAGATATATATTTTTAATGTCATATTGCTAAACATATATAAACTCCAGGACAATATTAACACACCACTAACATTTTTTAAAACATTCAGAGATAATGACAATAATATATACCTATATGTGAAAGTAAATACAAAACCACGCATAATGCATAGCTTAATTTATGGCAAAGTAAAGCTTTAAAATGTTTAGCCTCCAATTTTGGCGCCTTAAGAAAAGCTTCACTTAGAAAAACATGGCCATTTCCACCGCATTGCCTTTTAAGTGTAGCTAAATAAGGGCGGTTAAAATTTTAGGCCTAGTTTAAAATAGTAATGTTTCCACCGCACAATTATTAAGTTTCATTTGTAAAGTCTACCTAAAATGCCAATATTCATAATTTTTCGGTTTTTTGCACAAGTTGTCAGCTTCATGACTATTTCTTAACCTCAAAAGTGTGACACTTCACTCTCACTGTTCTGACTTTATTAGAGATGGGCTTAGCAGTTCATTTTAATGATTCAGTAGAACTAATTCCTAAAACCAGCTCTTTAAGAACTGGTTTTACGTCAAACACTGCAACAGATATACGCTTCTCTTCGAATCCCGCATCTCCGTCAATCGCAGTCGGTCGGTTTCTTCTGCGTTTTACGATTGCGACCCGTTTAGCGTTTAGACTTTAGAATAAGAATTTCTAAAAAAATGAGAGAAATAATGTTTCTTAATCAGAATATTTAAAGCCTTTTTTTCCAAAATATCTCGAATCATTTAAATATTGATTTTTATTTATGTTTTGTTTCTTATTACAGAATTTAATTTATATTTTTGTAAAGTTGTTGTATTTTACTTTCTGTTGTTTAAGTGTAGGTAAAGCTTTAATTTTGTTAATAAAATTGAGTTCTTAATTCTTATACATCATATAATTATAATTAATGACACATATCTATATCGTTCTTATTAATTTTACAATCTGACACGGACGCCTATGTGTGCTGGTATGCAGTTTTTGGATATTATATTTAAATAATAATGATATTAACGCTCCAGAATCGGATAACCAATCAGTTATTCAGAATTCAGATCGCTCGTACGATTTTTCAAGCGCACATGGGCTATGAACACTCGTTCACTATTCACTGAAAAGTTAATGACTTCCGACGTTTAAACTTGAAAATATCTCTCGCACTTTACATCAATCAATACAAATCAGTTCGCAAAGAACTGATTTGTCAACTTCCCGAGAACTGATTCTCGCAGTTCAGTGTCGAAACCCGTTCTTTTAAACCAGTTCACTCGGGAACTGCCCATCTCTAGACTTTATGTTGTTCTGCTAAGTTCTGTTTTCGAATTGGTAGGATTTATAATGGAAATAATTCCCAAAAAAAAAACACGATTGGCAAATTTTAGCAATGAAGAAAAAATATTACTAATTAACATAATAGCAAATTATAAACGTACGGTGGAGAATAAAAAACCGATAATGTCTGTACAAGAAAAATGATAGCAGGTGAATTTAACTCACCGTCGTCAAATAATATTCACAGAACAGCAGAATCATTAAAAAAGTTTTTTGAAAACAAAAAAAAGGAAGTCCGTTTTTTTGGCGATATAGAGTTATTACTAAAGATAAAAAATAAATGTATTTTTTTGTAATTTTATAAGTGATTCTTTTTCAGAGCTTACATATTACTTGGAAATTCAAGATCTTATTCGATTAAGGTCAAAATGTGCAGCTGTTTCTTTATACAGCCGGTATCTTCTAAAAAAAGTTATCCATCGTATGAAAGTGATCACTTCTCTCGTACACTTTTCGAGAAAACCCATACACTATTATTTTTAATATATCTAAATCATTAAATATATCATTTTAATCATAGTTCTTTATTTTTTGTTTATTTTTCAGTGGAAAAATAATAAAACCAAATTATTAAATTAGGTTATGTAGAACCTTTAAGTATCGTTAAAAGAGATAAGCCTAGAATTTCGAGGGCTTATATTTAAGAAGGTTTAAGACATTTTATGTCGGGTTTAGTAAACGGTGGAAGGCAAATTGTATTTTTAAGGTTCCTTAAAGCGTAAGCGTAGCTTAAAACAAACGGTAGAAATGGCCATAAGGCTAAGTTAGGGTTAAGACTTTTTTATAAACTCACCAAAACTCATCATAAAATGTTCACACACCAGTTTCTCTATCTGCTTAAGGCCGTATGACACGGTGTAATAATAAATATATAAAAAGTGCTTATACATATAATTCTGTGCAAAATTTTATACATAATTTTATACCGTGTCATTAGTCATTTTTTTTAACTAAAGACAAAACAAAAGTGGTACAAGGCAGTAATTATAAATTAGTCTGATTATTGATTTACTACATCTTCCGATGCACTACTAATTCCGTAAATGTATTTATTTTTATTTGTTCTTTACAACTATTATTAATAACATATTCGTCTTCAGATGAACTATCTGATGAAAAAAATAAGTTATCCAGAAGTATTACATTAAAAAAATCTTCTACTATCGCCATTTTTCACTAGCACTTCACGATTAAACTGACTATTTTCTCAGTGCAAGAATATTTGCATTTCACCGAATTAGGTTTGAATTAGCTTCTAAATCGAACGCTTTCAACCAGCAGACTGCACACTCATAATGTAGATCGAACACAGAAATTGGATACAGTCCGCACTCAGGGAATGTAAATCGAAATCGTCATTAGGAGCACCATCAGAGATATCTGATATCCATATCTCTCAGCATCATTTGATTCTACACAAAAAAGTACTCTACTTTTTATCATATGAAGCTTATTTTCCAGAAAAAGTTGCTAACACAAAATATAGGTTGCTAAAGCTGTGGTACCATTGGTACTAGCTGCTATAAACTCAATGATTTATACCACCGATAAACTTGAAACATTATGAATGAATAAAATGAAAAAGGTGGCTGTGAAGATAATTTAAAACAGATTGAGTGACAGATGTTTCATGATTACACTGTCACTTTATTTTTCCAAGACATTTAAAAAAAATTTCAATTATCCGTTTATTTGCTAAAAATACTACCATAAACCTGAGATTTTTTTGTAGAATACTGAGCGTTAAATTAAGAAAATATTTGTTCTAGCACTTAGAAATATTTGTTTTGTGATACATATCTTGTTTACGAATTTTTAAGTTGCATTTGCCAATAATAATTATTGGCAAATGCAATTATTGCACTACAGCTTTAGCAACTTTTTTATAAAATTTAATTCTAAAATAAAAAAGGGAAGAGTACTTTTTTCTGTAGAATGAAACGCTGCTTCAAATGCAATGGCAAAGGATTTAGAAAAAAAGAAAATGGAAACAAGTTTTTGAAAAAAAAACTAATAGCTGTTTTACACTGGCAATTTATTCATGAATTTTTCCGTGAACTTCTTCATGAATTTCTTTACAATATTTCGTTTACACTATACTGAAATTCCGTGAATTTATTTGAAACTTTGTTCAAATTTTCTAGTATTACCTACACAAACAAATAGTCAAATAATAATAATAGTATGTTTTTTGGGGTTATGTTGTTATTAGTAAGCTAATCCACAAATTATATGGTAGTGGTTTAATTATTTCTTTTTTTAACGAAATGTATAATCATAAGGTCAATATTATTAGAAGAAAACGGTTAAATACTGTCGTCTTAACAATATTAAAGAATTTACCTTTTCACATCTATCTGATTTTTGACTTGAAAATTTGCTCATTTTTAAAATAACACGATAATTATAATATAAGCAAATATAAAATGATCTACCATAACCTAACTTAAATAGTTGTCTCCACTGAAAATGCGCTAAAAGCTGCGCCAATGGATTATTCATGATCAGCGCCATATTTTGTTTTGTGCCTCTAGCAATGGCGGGGCAGTAGCGGTTTAACTGATTGTGAATTGAAATGAAATTGAATTCTGGATATGACGAATTATTTCGTGCTATATGCTGGTTAATTTTACAGTCCCTTATAAAACATGGCATGTTCCAACAATAACACCCACAAAAATACACAAAGAATAACAGTAACGAGATACAAGATAAAAGAAGAAACCACACTGTACGCCAATGACGTGTTTACAAATAAAATAATGGGAAATTAAGAACACAATTCATATCGTACGTGCAAATGGTTGTCTCTCTCGCACCCACATACATAACCAATGAAGTATGTCTTTGCTGAGTTTCATGTGCCTCCTTTTATCCGCTCCTAGGTTTGGTACCTTTATTTGGATGTACAATGGAACTAAACGCATTCCATATCGTACATTTCAGTGATTGTCTGTCGGTTGGCACAAAACAAAACAGATGAATAAAATGTGTTTTCACCAGTTGGTATGCCTGAAATTGACGTAAAATTGACGAGAAATTAGGACTTAGGACATGCTCTAATTCATAAAAAAGTTCATGAAGAAATTGATGAATTTATTTGACATCAAAGTTTGTGCATTACACTTATCAATTTACGTCATGAAGCGACTTCATGAATTAATTCATGAATAAATTGCCAGTGTAAAACAGGTATAAGTGACATTAGCGTATCAGCTCTTCATGGTACTTGACAAAACTATCTAGGGATTTGCAACCCCATCATTAAAATGTACGATATGGAATGCGTTTAGTCCATTTGCGCATCGAAATAAAGATATCAAACCTAGGAGCAGACAAAAGGAGGCACATAAAACTTGGCAAAGACATACTTCATTGGTTATGTATGTGGGTGCGAGAGAGACAACCATCTGCACGTACGATATGAATTGTATTCTTAATTTCCTATTATTTTCTTTGTAAACACGTCATTGGCGTATAGTGTGGTTTCTTCTTTTATCTATCTCGTTAGTGTTATTCTTTGTGTATTTTTGTGAGTGTTATTGTTGGAACATGTCATGTTTTATAAGGAACTGTAAAATTAACCAGCATATAGCACGAAATAATTTTCCATATCGAGAATTCAATTTCATTTTAATTCACAATTAGCTAAGCCCCTACTGCTCCGCCATTGCTAGAGGCACAAAATAAAATGGCGCTGATCATAAATAATCCATTTGCGCAGCTTTTAGCGCATGGCAGTCATCATAATATAAAATTACGAATGCGCAATGAACACCAATGAAAATCATTTATACACGACGAAGTGGGAGAAAATCTATTTCTTGACAAATCACCGTGCCCCTTGAGCGCGCGGCTAAATGCGTAGACGTCTTTTGGTCGTCTAAAAAAACAAAATCTGCGACCTCAACATCAAAGGAGCCGACGTGAAGACGACGGACTGTATAATAGACTGTGCCCATACCAAATTCAATTAAAATCGATTTAGGGGTTCTGAAGATGGTAATCATTTACATTAACGTAAAACTCTCCAATCTTAACAAAAAAAATCCTACCCCCCTATTTTCGAGGGTGCTGATCACGAATCTGATCTGATTTCGGTGCTAGCATGTAGTTTTCGAAAAAAAAATTTAAAATTATAACCTCTATTTTTGTACATTACATTAGATTGAAATTACAATATATGTACATATCTGCCCCCTCTGCCTTCTTCATTTCATGACCTCACACTGTTGTCAAAATATATGAGTTTTATTTCAATTTCAACCTAATGTAATGTAGTTACAATTTTGAAAAAAAAAATTTCCGAAAACTATATCCGCACGCCGAAATCTGACTTCAGATTCGTAATCAGCACCCTCGAAAATAGGGAGGTAGGAATTTTTTTGTTGAGATTGGAGAGTTTTATGCTAATGTAACTAGTTATCCTGAAGATATTTGTAAAAAAAACTAAATTTTAAGTCCAACTTCAAGGGGCCATAGGGTTCCCAAAAATGAGAAATCGGAAAAACAAAAAATAAGGGTCAAAATTTCTCATAGATTCTGTATTTCTGAACCACCCTGTATGTTGTGATGTACGTTTCTGTTTACATTTTCATTTTTTTTTTTTAATAAGTACCCAATCTCTAACTGGTTACTAAACTCTTATGTTACCAGTTTTTGCTGCTTGGATCTCTTGAAGAGAACAACTTTTAAATATACACTACACTGTATTTCCACAAAAAATACAGAATGACTGTCCGATGAAGTGTGGAGAAGTTTCTGGAAAAAGAACGTATTTTTTCTTGCAATATGTATCGATTATGCGAATTATAAAAAGCTAGATTGTGTAATCAGTTCGGAAGACAAGCAAAAAAAATTATTTTTATTTGGTATTACAAGTAAAACCAAAATTATATAGAAACAATTATAGTAATTTATTATTTTTTAGATAAGTAATAACAAAAACCATATAAAACATAATTTGGTGATTTTATAAATTTCTTTAGAATAAATGTTGGCTAAACTATTTTAAAATAAATTTTAGAAAATGGATTAATCGATAATATTATTGTCTTGTAGAAAATTCATATCAGCAAATACATTGCAAAATAATTTTTAAAATTTAATCAGCATTCAATTATGACTAATTTCTCAAATTTCATCAATTTGTAATGCAGCATACTTTTTGTATAGGTTAAAGTTTTAAATTTAAGTATTAAGTTTCTGTACAAATATCTGGGATACATTGGAAATACTTGAAGATAAACAGACAATACTGACCTAATGATTATTACTGATAAAGAATCGAGTTTATCGAATCATTACAAAAAGTATTCATTTAAATTATCTCAACATTTTTTTAGGAAGTTCTTAATGAATTACTGCAAGGGTGTATGTGACTATTTTGTAATTCAAACTTGTCAGTAACTCATTACAAACCAGAACAGTGTGTCAAATATTAAAATCATTAAAAAATTCGGCAGTCATATATTCATAGATTAAACCTCATCCATTCAAATTTTAATTATAATAAATTACTACTTAGCTATTCGAGCAATATAAGGCAACAATAGGTTACAACAAAATTATTACAGTGTGCTTTTTGGTGTTTTGTCAATTTTTAGAGAAATAGAATAACTTATTTTAATATGCAAATGAAATTATAATCTTCCAAATTACTAATATTTTTAAATATTCCTGAAAAACACACTGTACCTTATTATGGTCAGTGGTTTAAAAAATGTGAGAAAAACAATGGTGGAATTCCTTCATGGTTTATCCAGTTTTGTCAGACAAATTTTAATCTATTACATATTTGTAAAAGTTGGAAATTCCGCTGTTAATAATAAGAAAGCATTACCGACTTAAAAATCACTCTAATGTAAACAATAAAATAAAAACAATACGATTATTAACATTTTCTTCTCAAAATATAGGTCTCTATAACTAAACAAACTATAACTCTTGAAATACTGTCCATTTCTTCCAGAAACAACAAGTACAATAATAAACACCTCAACTCAGTAATGTCATTGTTATCAACTGTAAGTAGCACATTATACAAAAAAATACAATTTTATTAACAACACAGTTGCACTTAAGGATGATATATAACTAATTTAAAAAGTTTTACTTATGAACTAGATGCAATGCTTAGGTTGCTAATACTAGTTGTCCTACTATTTACAGGAATTTCAGCAGAATTTTTAAAAACCGCTAGGCCAGCTTTAACTAATTCTTCAGCTATGTCAATATCTTTTTCATTATTTATTTCAAATAAATCTACACCTGGTACTGGCGAACCTTCACGTTTCGCTCTTGTTTTTTCTCTCACACTGTAACCATTGATTTTAGCTGACAGTTTCTTCCACTGTGCTACATGCGTCCATTCTTCAAATTTGTCTACTGCTTCTTCAGACCATCCTTCTCCAATAGGCTCTAAAAAGTTGAAATTAACATCTAATATCAAATAAAAAGGACTAATATAACAATTTATCAAAGTAACACATTACAAACCTATAAATTTTTAAAAATGATATGGATTTTTTAGAAAGATATATACAGGGTGTATCTAAATAACAGCGAAAAAATGTAAGGGTGTTTGTTTTTCTTTTTTGTCTTCCATATATATCAAGCTAAAGAAACCAAACTTGGTGAACATTATCTGTCAATAAAACTACACTTTTTCAAATTTTTTCAAACCTGAAGTGTTTTTGTAAGGGGTTAAAATAATCAACCCTTATGACATTTTTTCAGCTCATCTTTTTAATAATGTATTGCAATACATTATTTTTTTCTCATAAATCCTAACTTTTCGAAAAACCTTTAAGCCATCAACAAGTTAGTAAATGAATGGTGCCTTTTAGACCTATTTTTTAAAAAGAACAAATGTTATTGAAAAAAAAATTATAAGAAAAAATGTCATAGGCGTGGACTATTTTAACCCCTTACAAAAATACTTCAGTGTTTGAAAAATTTCAAAAATGTAGTGTTACTAACAGATAATGTTCAACAAGTTTGATTTCTTTAGCTTGATATACATGGAAGATAGAGAAAAACATTTTTTTTTTTGGAATTTTTGAAGAGGCGTAACTTTTCAGGGAAGGGTTTTTAAAAAAATTTTATACCAACGTCACCTATAAATTTTCACCAGAGAATCGCCCCTTATATTTTTTCGGTGTTATATAGATACACTCTGTATATTTCTAAGAGGTTTTGTTTCTAATTTCAATATAAAAAAGAACTAATTTTAATAAAAAATAACATTTCCAGTCATAATGTCCTTAATTTTAACCACATATTCGGGAGGCCTAATAAATTTTTTTTTTACTCGACCTTACTGAAAATAACCAAATCACTCTATAAAAATCGGTAACACGACGCTCCTGGTGCGCTACGAACTTTCTGATGATGCACTCATATGACAATCGAATGCCGGAGGAAACATCGTTGCCACATCACATTTACATACATAATATTGTCTAACACTTCAGCGTGTTATTCAAATTTACCCCCATTTAGCACTTTCTGCATTTCCCGCATTTCTTTCACTCCAAATTTGTAGATTTCGCCACACATTTGGAGGGGGGATGGAGAGAATAGAAGCAGTAAGCAGTAGTTTGTTTTTTCGGTCTCGCGTATTCGTCGTAAATTCACAATGCATAATTTTACAAATTCCGAATAGCGGAAATGGTAGTGTTATACGGAGAATGCTTATGAAATGCGAATGCTGCTGTTACGGAATATTGGAGATGTCTACCTAACAGACATTTTCCAGGAGCGCGAACTTTGTGTAAGTGCCTTCGCGATACGGGTTCTATGAAACTGCATCGGGTGATAGAGACTGTTTTAAATTTAGTTGAGAGCAGCCTACTATTTCTACAAGAACCATTTCAAGGTGATTGGAGATATCCCAAAGCAAGGTCTGCAGAATATTACGAGAAAACTCACTGAACCCGCATCATTTTCAGAAAATTCAAGCTTTAGAACTCGTTGATTTCCCCAGTCGTCTTGAAATTTGCAATTGGCATTAAAATCAAATTGTGGCCGACTACTTAAAAAACAATAAATTTCTAGGCTAGATGTACATAACTACAAACTGAATAATTAATTGTACTTACGAGTAATACTAAAAATTCATATTTATTTGTAAAACGTAGTGAAAACGTAATATCAAAATTATTAAACTGTAATAACCTAACATTCGAAAACATTTATTTATTATCTATATTTGTTTTTATTAACAAATAAATCAATATTTATGGAAAATTCATTCATGTATCTAGATTTAAAAGAATACTTTTACTCCTTGTCGTTAAATAACAGTACAAAAACTAGGTAACTAGGTTATTGACCTAATAATACCGTAGGTCAAGATTCACTCGCGATAACTTTTTTGAGTATCAGATCAGAGGCGTGCCATTTCAGTCTTGGATAATTTTCTGTTGACAACACGATGGTTTTTGATTACTTAGTATTTAAACACGAAACACTTTTCAGCTTCTCTTAATAATTTACCCAGGTTTTTTATGTAATGTACGTAAATGGTTTATTATTAGATACGTTGGAGTTTTGTGATTTCAATATAACTAAGCTAAATTCTTTGCAATCATAACAGCTACATTTGCTCAGAGGAAAATCCACATGCTACTTGTCGGTTTAGCTTTCAGAGGCGATTTGTCGTCAACGTATGGGCAGGAGTGTACGAATATCTTTTGATTGTACCATATTTTCTACCGGAAAACCTAAGTGATGTCTAAAACCTAGGTAGGTAGGTACTAGAAAAATATTTCAACTTGGCAACATTGCATCAGGTCAACATCGAGTTGAACTGTGAGCTGTAAACGACCAAGGCTGTGAGCGGTCAGTGACAGTCTGAAAAGGGGGTTTAAATAATGATTTCAAAATATTTTTTTTCGGGGTAAATATATGCATTTAGATTTTTTTTTAATCGTGTATTCGCATTATACTCATTATTTCCTATCTGCTCTTAAAATTAATGACATTATGACTGACTCATCCTGAATACAGGGTGTTTTACAAGCTCTATGATAAACTTTGGCAGATGGTAGCTGGGTTGCTTTAAAAAATTTGTTCTTATATGAACATAGGTCCGATTCATTTCTGTTTAAAAGTTACAAGCATGTTAAAAAATATAATTTCAGATTTCAATGAAACCTGATAACAAAAATGTTGGTTGCTATAATAATAATTATTATTTGTGTTTAAAATAAATATTAGTTAACCTTTATTAACCAAATTAACAAATCTTAAGACTATAAAAATTGCTCAAAATTCCACCTTCGACTTGAATACAAGTCTCACATTGGTGAACTAATGATTCCGTCCCTAGACGGATGAGATTTAGATCATTTCTTATCTGGCTAGCTGCATCATGAATTCTTTCAAGTAACTGCTGACAAGTAATGATTTCAACATGGTAGACAAACTGTTTCATATCTCCATAAATAAAAGTCCAAAGGATTTAGATCTGGTGGAAGTGGTGGCCATGTTATTAAACCTCATTTTATTTATTCATTTGACTTAATTACAAATGAAAAATATGTTTATCGATATTCCCAAGGGAACGCCACACAAGCAGCCCAAGAATACTGACGAAGATACCCAAATAGACATCAACCTTTACACAGACTTTAGTGCACACTAAGAAAAAACGATTGAAATTAACCTAGCTACCATCTGTCAAAGTTTGTCATAGAGCTTGTATAATATTGTGAAAAACTTTAAGGAGCATTTCTTACTAATAAGTAAGGAGGTCTTCCACATTTATTCCAATTTATTTGTTATCAAAGTTACACCCCTTTAAAGAAGTAAGTTAAAATTTTGGATTTTTCTGTTGAAGAAACAAAATAGAACGCAGTTTGAGATGTTACTTTATCTTAGCAAAGCCTTTCCTACTTTAATATCTTTTATCATCTACAACCTTTGAAAGGGGGTTGAAACTTGCAAAATTGTGTTTTTGCATTGTATATTTTTTTGGAGTTGAAAATTTGCATTTCTAAAATTGTCATTTAAAAACTCATGCTCCTCTTTTACCTGCACAATGCTGTGAATATGCAACATTTAAATACAAGCAATCAAAGTGAAATGTGTTGGAGCAACGATGTGCATAAACGACATTTGTTGTTTGTTGTCGAAGTAGGAAAGCCATTGATAAGACAGATAACATTTAATACTGCAACTGAGAAATTTTTATCTAACCCTTTAAAAGGATTTAAAGAGTGTAATTTTGATAGTAGGGGTTTTTGGAAATAAGCTTTTAATGAATGTTTTGTTTACTTTTTGGCAAGGAATCATTCCTTATAGTTTTTTTCATATTCAAGAAATACAATTGTATGTACTTACTACTTATTACTACAAGTGGCACGGGAAGCTACAACCATGTGAAATTTTTTATTCAGAAATTTACCTTTACTCTAATAGTCATTAAAATATTTCACTGGTAAAACTTTAGTAGTCACCTAGTAGCTATGATATATACGTTTGACTACCCCCCTAATTAATGAGGTTTTCCAGGTTTCCCTCATTCCTGCACTGAATGGAGGTTAGGACCTACCAACATAAGTCATTCCTGGGCGCAAATGCGGCCTGCTTAATAATAATATGCCGCCCCCTCTCCCGCACAAATCTTCGACTTCTGGGTTAATCCTCGTGATTAGAATGAGAGGTAGATATATTATTATATGTTTACTTACCAATTCTAGCAAGAAAGCATTCGATGGCCTGAAAATGTAGCCTAAGAAAATCTGTTCTTAATTCAAATAGATCTTTATAAGGTAATATATCAGTATCTCCATAATCTACATAATATAATTCGGCTTGTTTTTCAGAATTATCTTCACTAAGGCGAATAACCTCTGCTCTATACCTAAAATAACAATTGTTTTTAATCTTGCTATAATTTTTTAAATTATTAGAAAGTACTATTATAGCATGATGTTACGGGGGCAGGGGGCGTGTCAGTTATGAATTGATTGAGACAATTACCCTCCCTAGAATTCAGTCATATAACATAAAATAAACAATGTAGTTATCATTATTTATTAACAAAAAAGAAAAGATTTTAATACCTAAATAATTGTTTTTGTTTAATGTTTTTATATAGGTATTACCTACCTACAACTGTTATTTTTTATGTATTCATGTTTTATGATAAAAGGACAATCCAATTCTATTTGCTCGGAATTAGTAATACAAAATTTAATATGCTTTACTTTTCCCCATTATCCCCCTTCCCCAATTCAAATGCTGGATGTGACTGATGAAATTACCATTTATTATCATATTGAAATACAGCAGCTACAAGATCGCCTTTGTTAATGTTTTCTAGTACATGTAACTTTCGATTTTCCTGCTTGTTGTAATAATCTGTCATTTCTTCTACAAGGCAATCTAGTTCAGTAGCTTTTGGACCTACTATTTGAAGCCAGAACCTTGAAGGATCTACCATTGCTGACACATACACTTCAAACTGAGCGTCTGGTTGCCCTAAAAATTACACTCATAGTTTGATACCTCACACTTTTTATAAAGCTTCATTCACAGTGGATGCATGTACATATGAATTATAAGACGATATGAACAATAATAATATATTTATTGAGCCCCCCATTAATTTACACAAAATGCAATATACATACATAGTACTTTCCTTTTACTTGTGAGGTGAGTATGAAGTGAGATAAGATTATCTAAGCTACTTAGTTTAGCTCATCATGTAAAAGGAACATAAATCGGCCAATTTAGCGAAACAAACGTCCAGAATGTCTAAAAAAATTGTTATTACAAATTTTTAAATAGACAATGCAATACTAAAGAGGATTTCGGAAATTACAATTCGATTAATCGGTTTTATCACAGAATATATAGCTATGCAACAGAGTCAAGTGGTGTTTAAATATAGTCCCCGAAAAGAAGCCAGCTTCTTTCAAACTGCGCATGTACTGTAGAAAGAGTAAGCTACTAGCTTGTAGGTCACGCCACAGGCGGATCGGTTTTAGAGCCCAGTTCAAAAGCTTTGCCAAATGTAAATTTTATGGAAATTATTAGGATATTATAAATAATAAATATAAATAATAATATATTTTTATACACCAGTGACAACTGACATTTTTATAATTTACAATTAAATTGTAATAAAAAATAAGGCAATAAACGCATACGTAAATAAATGCTTATTTTAAATTTTAAATTATGTTAGAATAATTAATAATAAGTCAACAAAAATTTCAGAAAATGTAATTATTCAAATTTTATTCATTGATTAGTAAAATGACTCATGATTTTTCTTTGTGTATAGATCATGTACAGATCCAGAATTCTATCTCTTTTTAGTATTTATACAAATGTCCACGAAGCAAATGTCAAAACGACGAATACATACATATACGTCTAAAAAAATTCACTTTGCCCTTATCTTAGAAACTGTGATACGAAAAAAGTTTAAATAAACAATATTTGTAGATGTCTTTAAATTTGTACCTTTAATTGCAAAATATACAAACTACATTCCTCTGATGTTTTCAGTTACGTATAGATAGAATGTTTATAATTTGTATTGACTGTATACAAAATGGATAGATGTAGTCATTGTGGTCTCGCTTTAACGCTAAAGGCGTCGCGACGTTCAATTACCGCACGTGGCTTATACATTTTTATTGTAGGATAAGAACGCGGCGTATACTATGATGCTGTCCGCAGTCTACGGCGTTTATTGACAGCATCTAGATGTGACCAGGACGTGCATTGAACTGTTTTTATAGAATTTTTTTTACACAGTGGCAGATCTCTTTCTGTCAGTTTGTTTTTCAACTGTTTATGTGTACTTGTTAAAAATTTTAGTTGTTCTTTCAATCATTATTAATAAATACATTAGAATACATTAACAATAATAATGGCTGCAAAATTTAATTTTTGCAAACAGTACATTTTAAAAATGTAAGATTGAACACCATTGTCCTTACTAATAATTTTTCAGATATTAATTTAATTTTGTTATACTTATTTATATGGGTTTGATACAATAGTTTCCATTTGTCTTTATCCTCGGAGACAGTGGATATACAAAAAATCTGTTTTAAAAAATAATTCTCTAAAAAAATTGTCAAATATAAATTTTAGAATTAACGTGTTACTAAAACTTCAAATTGATTTAATTCAATTCAGTTTAATATTCTATAGGAATTAGTTAATATTTCATTGAAACTAAGCATAAATTTGTGTGTACGGATTTAATTTTTGAATTGTTTTCTCGAAAACTAATAATTACCTAAATTACAGGTAAGGCAAAAAAAAAATATATCCAATTTTTTGAATAGCCATATAACCATCAATTTTTATTACGACTGATAAAAAATAAGGATAAGGTTTGCATTCACTTGTTTTAACACATATTCAATAGATTCATAAAAAATTATGGAAAAGATACCTAAACGTTCACCTTGTTTACATTTGAATTCGGTGTATTTTATACAATCTGAAGTATATAGGCTATTTATTTATAATATACAGGGTGGTTCAGTTTTAAATTTCAGAAGCGATGATACCTAATTTTTTCCTCATTTTCTCTTAAATTGTATTTTAATTTTTTTAAATGTTTTGGTACAATATCTTGTTTTAATATACGCCTATGAATATTTTTTAATCCTCATAGTTGTCTTGACAAAAATGTGTCTAGTTAATTTTAGAAATTAATTGTTATCTTCCAGAAAATCCAGTTAGAATATACTCGCGTCAAGAATTCAGACGTCTTACGTCACGGCTGACGTTACACATTTGTTTTTATTGTCAACGTAATTTTCGATATTTGGTCGCGTTAAAAACAATTACTTTTTGCAATTTAGTGCAATATATAATGTAAACTTTTAGTGTAGTATATAGTTTTATTAGTACCAGTTGCAGTTTCTTAAATATTTTGATGAAAATATCGTGAATTATTCATTTGTTCGTATGACGTAAGTCGTCTGAATTCTTGTCGCGAGTATAGTAAAATATTATTTTCATCGGAACTAGGACTAAAATATCTTAATTTCTGCAAACAGTAGGTGCAGGTTTTATTTTGTTGAATTTTTTTCTTACTTTTTCATTTAAAGTCGCAATCCAATAGGAGGACTTTATTAATCCTAATATTTTTCTAATAAAGTTTTCATGTTTCTTGTGGAAGGTACACTGTCATATAAACTGTCAAATAACTTGAAAGGAGCACTTTTCTCTCAAAAAATCTAGTGATTTTTTATTGCTCTAAATATATAATAAATATATTAAGATCTGTTTGTAAAGAAGTTATTTTTTTTTGTTTTCTCTTTCCTACTCTCTCAATATTATAATATTTATTTCACCAATTTGAGCTTGGACAGGCCTGTGAATATTTAATATTTATTGCTCAATAATATATTTTGCTTATATTATTTAGAATTCATCTTGAATTTTCATCTTTCTTTGATTCAGTTGTCTTTATTATATTCAATAAACCTTTGTTTGCTATTTTTTAGGATTTTAAATTTCGATACACCTTAGGCATTTCTGCAAATTAAACATGAAAATTCCAGATTAAAAAAATAACAAACTAAAGAACTGAAATAAATTTAATCTATCCTTTTTGTTTTATATAAAAAGTTACCTGTTCACAAACCTTTCTAATTTTAAAAAGGGCGATATCATAAATATATCTAATACATTGATAATATATATAATAAAAATCTTTTTTTGTCTTTATGGAAAATATAGATATTTCTAACTCGCCGAATGAATGCACCACACGTATAAGCTGTTATTAACACGTCGCACATTAAAAATCAATTTCTTGAAAACTGTGACATCTAGCAAAGTAACCTTAAATTTTTTTTTATAATTTTGAGTACATTTGTCTGGACATAGCTACATATTTTCAATAAATAATATAGCCGCATACAGAAGTTTTTAATGCACAAATTTGCTGGTGTCGACTTTGAAACTACCATTAGAAGCGCCGTAGTTTTTATGTAAGTTGTAAAAAAATTATGAACATAAGTAAAATCGTTATTCCTAAGTTTTGAAATTTTAACAAATACCTATCATTGCGCCATCTATCAACAACCTCAGGACTTAATCGCTAATATGTCCCCACGAGAGTTCTGTTGCGTAGCTATATATTCTGTGGTTTTATCAAATTGCTGATAAAAATTGTTTCTTCTTCTCTCTAATAGTTCCAATAGCATTAATTCACATTAGTGAATTTAAGTTTTAAATAAAATGCAAATTTAAAATACAGAAAAGTGAGATGACCTGTTAAATTTAGTTTTTGAGATTTACACTATATAAAAAATAAAATAAAAAAACCATAAACCATGCATCCTTGTCATGAGAAGGAAGTGTTCATATTTGATTTTTCTAGAAGAGTTCCAATAATGTATGAGTTTCAAATATTTCTTCTAGTTTTCAATTAAAAAATAAAACAAAAAATATAAATTTTCTCTATTTTTCATCAATAAATTCAAAACTACTACTCAGATCGTACAAAAAGGCAAATTGAATATTATAGTTAAACAAGAACTTATGGATAGGGTAAATTCTGGTGATTCTAATTGTGATATTAGAAACGTTAATGGTGTACCGAAAGTTGTTTCATTAAGCTGAGCAAGCCCAACACCCATATTAATGCCAAGAAAGACATCTCCTTTTTTTGGTTTGTAGATGTTTTGTATCACAAATCTTTTTATATAGCTTCAATTTATATTCCACCATTTATCTCTTTAGATAAATATGAAGTTTGGTTGGTGTTTCACTCTAACAGTGTAGTGATTGTAGGGAATTTTAACTGTACAACTTTTATCAATAACTTAGATGATAGAAAAACTCACTCGATTACTAATTTGATGGCTTTGCTAGGAATGAATCAATTTAATTCTATTTGGAATGCCCATGGCAAATTATTAGACTTAATAATTAGTAATGTTGATTGTAATGTTTTTCGGGATTATTTACCATTAGTTGAAGAAGACATGTATCACCCATCTCTAGTCTGATAATGCCGATGATCTGAAAATATATACTTCTATTGTTAATGTAGATGATTGTATTATGTTGCAAGAACAAATTGCTCTATAGGAAAATTGGTGCCTCAAAAATCACCTTTTTCTAAATATTTCTAAATGTAAAATAATATCAATTTGCCGTAAATCAAATGTTTTGCCATATCTGTACACAATCAATAATGTTATTTAGAAAGAACAAATAATATAAGACACTTAGGAGTTTACTTTGATCATCAATTGACATTCAATCAACATATAAGTAATATTATAAAGTCAGCATATAATACACAAGGTTTTGTTATACGTAATAGCAAAAATTTCACACGTGTCTGTTTTGTCAACTATGTATTTTAGTTTAATTAGAATTAAATTGGAATATGCCTCTTTAATATGGAATCCTATATATCTGCAGTATTCTTCTGCTATTGAAAGAGTCCCCAAAGAGGGTGCGATTATAATGATTTATTGAGTAGTTTTAATTTTATCTCCTTGGAGCGGCGTAGAAAACTAGCATCTGTTTTATTTTTATGTAAGTTATTACAGGGTAAAATTGACTGTCCTGCTTTGTTATCACAAATTGATATATTAGTTCCTAGACTTGCAACCAGACAAAATAATATATTTTACTGTAAGAGCTCAAACAAATTTATTGTTAAAAGCACCAGTAAATGTTATGTGCACTAATGCAAATGTAATTGCTTCCGTTTGTGATTTTTTCTGTTGCAGCTTTGTTGAGTTAAAACATCTCACCTATAATTATCTTTCTAATTCTGTTAAACTTAATATGTGTGTCATAATTGTATTTGGTACACTTTGTATATAATCACTTAACTGAAAGTATTTTTTTTTTGTACAATTGCTCTGTAAATGGGTAACTGTTGGGCAATAAATGCATTTATTATTATTATTATTATTAAAACTAAAAAGAGATACATCAAATTTGTTTTCACTGAATTGTCACAAATAGTCTTAAAAATAGAGTGCAAGGTATATTTATTTTTGTAAATACATACCTGGTACAGGAGAAATCCTTTCTACTCCTGGACTATCAATTTTCCTTGAGATATCTGGAGATTTTGGTGGTAACCGTGGTTCTCGCTTTGATAAACTGGCTTCTAATCTTTGTCGTGATTGTAGTGCTTGTTCTACAATGTCCTCAATAAGAGATTTTGCAACATTTATTTGTTCTTTTGTTCCTGAAATTTTAAATTAATTAACACATATTCTCAAGGAATGACATACGAGAAAAATAATAAGAGTGCACAATATTAATCAAATAACATTATACAGAGTAATCCATTCTCATTGGGATATAAGGATATTAGGAGAAAATTTTTGTGATAAACTCTGCTATTAAAGCAGAAATTGACTATTCTGATTTATTTTTGAGTTTGTGCTTCATAAAAATACAGGGTGTTTATGAAAGGTTAGAAAATTATCTTACCACAATTTATTTACATACCAAAGTAATGCCTATCGAAATATAGGTAGCCCACTGAATGTGGTATCACATTATAACATTTTTACTTTAATTCTTATTTTTACTACTTCAGCTAGAAACTTATTATTTATTTATGTAAGTATGTTTCTTGGATATGTGAGAAAAAAAATTACAGTGTTCTTTTTTATTTCATTTATGACTGAATTTACACTTTTTAATTTTAAAATTACAATAATGAAATTTGCCTTTGAATGTGCTGAAATATGTTACTCATTTAAAATAAATTTTTATGGATACCATCACTAAATCCCGAGCTAAATCCTATGCAATAAAGTAGAGAAATAATTTTCAAAAATTAAAATCAGTTTATAATTGGAAAGAATCAAGATAACCAATTTCTATTTTAACATTGGTAGTATCATTGTATAAATAAATATAGTAATATATTTTACGTACTCAAACTGTGAATCCGTGAAATGAGACGAATGATGTTGTCGCCATCTATCGTTTGTATCTATTACTAAATTTATTCTAGCAATTTTCCCTCTGTAATAATACTACATGCCGACACTTGATCAAGAATGGTAGAGGAAGTTAGACATAGATGGCTCTGAACTCAATTAGATGAATCAGGGAAATACCGTTGCCGTCATCGGGTCAGTGTTGCCAGACCTACGGATTAATCTGTAAATCAGATTTCTGTTATGTACGGATTCACGGATTTTTTTCTCAATAAAAACTTTAAAATCCATATGGATTTTTAAGTTTTACAACTTATAAATATTAAATATCCAAATAGTTAATTTGTACTAATATGTATCTACTTGAGAAACTACTGGATGCTTATACATAATGCTTCATGTGAACGGATGTTGTCACAAATTAATTTAATAAGTTTAAAGCAGAACAGCGGTTTATCTACTAAAATAATAGTACATTTAATACAAACAAAAAATTATATAGATAAAGATAGCTGCTGAAATTATACTGCAGGTATTTTTGCAGGGCTATTCATTCTATTGTTTAATTATATCAACATATTTCAACTTAAATGAAACATGTTTTTACTAATCTACGAATTTTCTACGAATATCTTGTTGGAGTTGGATATCTACGGATTTCATAATTTCTGATGTGACAACATTGTCGGTATACACACGACAGACAATAGCACGGTACGACTCCCACCAACAAAAAAAAAACTGAAAAAACTTTATGGCCTCCCCCTCCAGCTTTTTTGTAGGGTTTCGAGTTTCGTTAGTATATACCTAATAATATGTTATTTATATGTATGTAGAAAGTCATAGAGGATACAATTTTGTAAATTTTATTTAAAATTGCTGGAAACGTTTGCGTATATTATAATTGTGACAAATCAAAAGTAAAACATCCAAATTTAATATTGTACAATCGTTTTCCATCCCAAAGAAATCGCGGAGAAGATATATTAATTATATTATATTATTATTATATAAAAAAGGGATTGAAAACTGTGGTAGGTATTTTTTTAAATATTTAACAGTAATAATATGAGGTACGTATGTACGGATATAACCAAGAAAACCAGTCTAGTCATAGTAATAAATAAATATACACTTTTTATGACCTTCAATTTAATGCGTTTTTTGGCATAATTTATATATATTTAATCTGTGAACTGGACTTTAATTGGATGTCACAAAATATTATTTCCAGTTGAATTCGATTGCAGTCGCCAACTTCTAGTTTGAATTAGCTATCTATTTGTAAATGAACTTAAATTGATATTATTTTTAGAGTAAGCAATAACATACCTTAAATTTGCAGTTTAATTTTCAATAAAGGTGCTTTCAATTACTTATATAGGTACCTATACTTATAGCCGAATTTGTTGTGTCAATTTATGTCTAAATAATTGATGGGTATATACCGTGATGGGTATATAAATTGTCACTGATATAGCAATTTTCATTGCTTGCTGTCATAATTGCGCAGATATATAATTTGATGTTTTGAAAACACACAGACAGGTAATAATTCTGAGCAAAAATATGATGCATTCACTTAATTTTAACAAAAATCCTAATTTACACAGAAAGCAAGATATAAATAGGTATAGGAGTGTGTAATATCATTTGTGTGTATCAATTTATATGGATTAACAGATTGCAGAATTTTATGCACTAGAAAATGTAAAAATATACAGGACGTTCCACTAAAAAATATATGCAGCTTGTATGAAATTAAGCCATCTATAAAACATTGCTAGAAAGCTTTAATATTCCTTTATAAAAATTATGTATTTTATAAAAATTATTTTTCCATTTCATTCGATATAACTAGTTTCAGTCAGTGATGAGAAATGATTATTTTTCGAAATATTGTAAACATTTTGAAAACGATACAACATACTTGATTATAATACAAGGAATCAAATTTTCTGAAAAAATAATCACTACAATCATGAAAATTTCTAACGGTCCATCGCTATGAATCAGCCAATATTAATTTCCTTTGTGCTCGCGACAAGTACCGGCAATTTTCAGGTACATACACTGCGAATGCGCGCTAGATATTTGCGAGCCACCAGCAAACACGTCCAAATTGACGTATTATGTTACAGTGCCTGTACCCGGCTTTAAGGTTTTGATTATCTACATAGCAAATATCAACTTCTGATTCACAGATACAAGGCTACTATGATTTTTTAAAATGTGGCTATGTTTTTCTAATTTGTTCAGTAAAAATAAATTTACCAGCAACAAAAGTAATAAACAAATTGTCGATACAATGTCGGATTTACTGGGTCGGAATGGCGCAATTATGATAAGCCCCACTGCCAGGGGCCAGTTAGTAATGTCTACTAAGTAGCTGTCTGGCGCATATTTCAAAAATAAATTTAAATGACAAAATTTGTTTGTAATATTGAGTTTAATTTTAAATGGTTATTTTTTTATTTTTTAAATACTTCCTTTCATGTTGTCATATTAATTCTGTATTGTGTTTCATGCCGTTTTATAAAAATAACATAACTAATTACTTTTTAAATTAATAATTCGTTAGAATTTATGTACTGATTTGGAAGTTCAACAAATACGTTAAACACAGTTTTCTTTAAAATGGTGCATTTTGGCGACATGCAACAAGTATAACTTTTTTGAAACTATTGGAAGGCTGTTTCAATTCAATTCAATTACCCAACTAATGAGAAAAGTATCGTACAAAAATTAAATAAGTTATATCTTAGGTCTATAACTTCTTAAGGTGGTCGTATTTCTCGCCTTAAAATGATCACATTTGTGGCGTTCTTTAGGTGCAGATATCTCGAAAAATAAAATACGTAGGTAGAGCAAAAGTAATACAAATAAAATTATTGTTGTTTTGTTTATCAAGAAAAAAAACAGAACGCACAGCGCATGAATGTTGTGTAATTAAGCTATAAGTCCTAAAATTAGTTAATTTTATTTTATTGATAAGACCGGCTTTTTCGCAAGGCGGTGGTTGGCCCCAAACGACGCCTTTAAAAATTTAAAAACCGGGACTCGTGGCCCGGTGCTGTCACCGGGCCTCGAGTCTATTCCCGCGTGGGGATAGAATCTCGTGCATATCTCCACATATCATAGGTATTTATTTATTCTGGTGAAATAATCATATTTTTGTTATATGTTTTTCTGCGGTAGATATAAAAGAAATTATTTTTGAAATTGTTTGTAAAGTTGATATATTTTTATTTATAATGCAGTAATAATTATTTGTTTACAAAGCTATTATTTCATAATGAAGACTATTCAACTGATAACATAATGTAAATGTAATTATTGTAATTATACTGTAGTTCTGTTATAGACCTACATTATTTTTATATGTATTTCGGTCACCCTCATTTGAAACTACATATATTAGATGGAAAAAACCGCACTCAGATTGGAAATAGAAAAATCGCTAATCATTGTTTTGGATTTTAGCGCTTCGAAAAATTTCGAAGGGAGTCTTGAAATTTTAATTTTCATTCTGAAATTTAGCACTAGAGTAGAGTTAGAGAGGCTCATCACTGAAAAAAAAAAATCTTTTTAATCGCCCAACGAATACAATTTTTGTTCCGCTTTCAAATGGGTCATTCTGTATAATATAAATAATAAAAAATTCTATGCAGCCCCCTCATAAATACCTAAACACATTTGTGCCCTTGACCACTTTACACTCTACCACTTTCGCTGTAGAATCTTATATAATGGATGCGTAGTGATGACAAGACCGTTCGTAAGCTGTCCCTATGAAAGCAATTTGAATTATTCTGAATTTATATGAAATTTGTATACCGAAATAACTTCTCAATAATTTCGTTATGTCTTGAAATAGTAGAAACCTATTTATTAAGAGAATGTTTCACTTCTTGAGTCTAGATGGCGCGGAATAAAAATCTATAAATCTATTTAAATTTATAAATAAGTAGATTTGGAACATGAGGCTCCCTCTGGTAGAAAATAAACTAATTAATAAGTTCTCAATATTCCAAACAAAGGAAATATATTACTATATTTATTTATACAATGGTAGTATAAACCTTGTTAAAAGTATGGCTGACATTTGATCAGTGTTGGTAAGCAGCAAGCATCCAAAGGGCAATGCAATCAACACAGATCAGTAGAGTACTGATTATATAAGCTTAGTTATATAATCAGTACTATAAGTCAAATTAAGGCTTTACTTTTGCCGATAAATATGCTAGATTTCTCAAATTTAATTATTGTTAATAAATTAACAAATGTATTACTTTTACTAACATTTTATAAGAGTTGCCTCTATTTTTTGGATCCTGACAGACACAAATGTCAAAAGTTGTGGACCATATCAACAATTAAATAAACCCTCCTGTTCCTACATAATACGTGTTGCCAAATATATATATATTTGTATTTAAAATGTTATACTTTCCTTTAGCTTTGATATATCTTACCACACATACTCAAAAAAAAATGAACTGGTTATATAGGGTTTGAAAAGCACTTAAAACAATCACCAGTAATTAAACATATAATCTGAAGTCACAGTGAACTGAGAAAAGTAAAAAATATATTATGTCTGATTGAGAAAAAATATATTTCAACTGAAGTCGGATCTCTCTCTTCTCTCTGGTTCTGGTAGCAGTTTTAGTCGTATGGCAGTTACAGATAAACAGAACATAAAACTTCAACAGTTTGATCTATTATTGCAAAGATGTCATTGTAGAATAAAATAGTGACGTCTTATACAAAAAATTTTTGCTATACACAAAATATAATTTTTCAGTTGCATGTTGTGTAAAATCGTTTTCAAAAATAAATTCAGCTATGGTTGGCAACACCTAATGGTCATATCATACAAAATTTGATTTTTAAATTTATCGAATCATATTCTCAATGAGGATACACTATGTTCCTTTGATGATTTAAATCACCAGTATGAATTTCCTTACCAGAATCAATTCCTTGAACTCGTTCATAATTCCAACTCCACTGGTGTAAGTTTTGGAATCACAGTGGCAGTTAATATATCAATTTAACAATATAGTCCACACTTTAAAAAGTAGCAAATCATCAAAGATTGTTTTTCTTAAATTTAATCAATAATAATAAATGTTTTAATTATTTAAATGCAGATGCAAAAATTATAAAAAAGTGTTACCTAAGAATTTAGATTTTATTTTTTTTATAAAAAATATTTTTATTTTTTACGAACTTATCATCAAAGTTGATGTACTTCACTATATTCTGAAATTGAGATCTTATACCGAGATTTATTCTCGGATTTATTGTTGAGTTGTAGGCATACCATTAATAATAAAAAATATCTATATAAACATTTTCAATGATTTTAAATACCTACTGAATTGTAAACATAAATATACATTTGTACCTTTAATTGTTACCCTTTTTGTTGTATGCCCCTGCTCATTATCAGTAACTACTAATTTGGCTCCAGAAAGACTTCTAATTTCACTTATTTTTTCACCACACCTTCCAATAATTTTACCAATACATGCTACTGGTACCCATATATCTTCAGATATTAACACTGGTTGACTATTAATAAAATCAATAATTAAATTCTCTGCAACATTACACGCCTCAATGGAACCTCTAATAATGCAGAGTTTATCTTCACTTCCATCTCGATCTTTAAAATTTATTCTGGTATTAGATTGTTCTTGTATGAGTTTAATGTTTTTTCCATTTCGCCCTATTAAAGCACGAACCATATCTTTCGGAACTTTTACCTCTAGTGTTTTAAATTTTGAAGCTTGGGCATATACATCAATAATATCATCATCATCATCTTCTTTTCGTAAAAGTAAATAAAGTAAATATCCAGACAATCCACAAACAGATAATCCAATGAAAGCAGTTACTGATTTAGTAATAATACTTCTGAAATGAAAAAAAAAATTGCTTTGAATTATAAGTTATTATTTCACATGCATTTACCTCATTATCTTTATATTCACGAATTATAAAATAAAACTATAAATTTTTAAATAATCGCATTTAAAAAATAAAGTACTGTTCAATCGAATTCACAAATTATATCATAATATATAAAAATAAAATTTGAGGTTAGTTAGGTTGTCATGAAACGAAACATGGATCACTGACCACGAGACATCGATCATTATCCATAGAAACAGCTATCTTTTTCTGTCATTTTATCTAGGACAGTCGATAAACTGTTTCACGAGCAGTCGTCTCCCAGCCACCTCGGCTATTGCGGCGCCCAAAAAATATATGCACACAAATCACTGAGTTTTGTTTTCATGGGTTGCTATAACCATAGACTAAATGTATAGACTGCTCCATCTTATGCTTACTTTTATTAACAACCTAAAACCCGGTCAAACTCGGTGAAACATTAGTATATACCAGTTAAAATAAGGTGGCGCTCTAGTAGTAAATCTTCGAATCCTCCGACGTTGTCACGTTGCGATGAGCATTTCAGCTCGTTTGTAGCATAATAGACCGTGTCTGCTTTTTAATGCATTTAAATAAAAATGTCTCGCTATTGCGAATATATGAACTGCCAAAGATTATCAAAAAATAATTCTAATTTAAAACTATTTTCCTACCATGTATTAAGAGACCAAATGTTTCAAAACAATGAATAGTGGATATAGGTAGACAATTACAAAATTATAAAATCTATATATTTAGGTACATTTTTTTCCAATAAAATTTAAACAACATTTACTATAGCCAGTGGTTGCCCAAGTTTAAACTAATGTATTAATAAATCCTAACTAATTAAAACAACAATTGGTGGAATATAAAAAAATAGATAAACTGGTTTCAATTTGTGTTGCATAAAATGTAAGGTCACCGTATTTCTCGCTGAAAAATTATCAAATTTGTGGGGCATTTAGGTATAGAAATCTCAAAATATTTAACACGTAGAACAAAAGTAATATCAAAAATAAAATCCTGGATCTTTTATTTAACCACTTTTATTATTTAAATTATCTTCAAACAAAATAACTTTTAAATAGTGTTTGTAAGACACATATTATTTTGCGATTTTAACCCTACATTTTTACAATTATTCTCACATACATATAGACAAAATTGAACGATCTTATATGCAGAACTATGTAAGTTTATGTTATAACAATATTTACGTCTACAGTTAAATAAAAAAAAAAAATACGTAAATATTTTGAAAGATTTATGTATGTACCTAAATATTTGTTATATATTCGTTTTCCTTCGGTACCTTTGAATATTCGCAGGTGGCAACATTCCTGTTATTTGCAAAACACTTTATATTTTTCATTCCTTAAATGTCTAAAACTATTTATATTAATTTGTAGAAAACACTATTTCAAGATTCAAAACATATATAGAGCGTGCTGTCGCGTGCTTTCGCATTCGGTCTTCGGCAATCGGCTCATACAGAAACAGCGCTGTAACGTTACAGGCGGCGCCGCTCCAGAAAAATACCATTACAAAATCCCGTTACTTTGTAACGACCTTGGTAGACTAGTCTGAGAATATATTTAATAGTGTAAAAAATACCTAGAGCAGTTTGGAGTTTGGTTGGACTATTTACAAGCAATCTTTTTCCATTTTTAATAAAAATATAAAATTTTATTTATGCTGTAGTGTAATTATTTTTTATAATATATATCAAATATTTATTATTAATTAAATTTAAGTTTTCCAATATCAGTGTGACTGTGACAGTGTGTTATTTTTCAAGTTAATTTTTTTACAGTCAATGACGGAATATATTTTTTGAACAATTTTTCCGTATTATCAATCTTGACCAACCGATTACAGCAAATTGAATAACGATATTTTAAAATGTCATTAAGAAAAAAACTTACCAATTTAGCTTATGTACAAAATTTTAAAAATATTATTTAGTTTTCAGTGTCAGACTGCAACTGAAATATTTAATTAATTTGTATGTTTGCTTTTTTATATATTTATTTTAACAGTTACTACAATTAAAATGCTTGGGTAATATTTAAAATTGTTTGTTCTAAAATTAAAATGTTAGTCTATGACAATGACAACACGTTACAACGCATCTGAGTTCTGTAACAGCTAGCCCACAGTATACTATTTGATTAGTATCACATTGGTACACTGTGCGCTACCCTAGCAGTAGTGATACGTGGGACCGGGCTAGTTCCTAGTCTCGTGATCGCTGATCGCTCCCGTTCCCGCCCCGTCCATCGTAGTATCGGCACAAAGCTGTGGTATCGATCCGGGATCTGCCGTCCGCACTCCGCAGTTGCGCGGAGTTGCAAAGTAACCAGTTACTTCTCGCATTAGTAACGAGTCTTGCCGTTACAACAAAATACCGTTACAAAATCCCGGTACACAAATACCGACCCATCACTACGCGTCACATTTACCATTGATTCTTAGTTAAGCGCATAGTATATTATTTTATAGATTTTGAAATATGATATGTTTGTAAAAAAATATTTTTAAGAGCCAATTTGTACTTTACATAATAATTATGCTATGCATATATTATACAGATAAATATATAGGCAATCATGTTAAACCTTTATTTATACTCTATTTGAACCATCAAATAATTTCAATGATGCAATGGCAGTTTTATTTTCAGTTCTTAAAATTGCTGTTCTTACATTTTCACGCGGGTTTTAACTAATTTCTCACAGTTTTTGAAATTTCTTACTGTCCAAACTTATGTTTACAATAAAATATAAAAGATTTACGTCTAATATTACGAGAACGACCATATCAAACAAGTGTCGACTTCCGTCTACTGCGAAGAAGTTTATACTCAATTAAAAGTCGAATACGGTATAGCTGTGATCGTTACACACTCATTCTTTCACCGCAAAGGCTCCACACGTGCAAATTTACAATTTTTTATATACAATCGACTAACGCATTTAATAATCGAACAATATTCAAGGCCGGTAAAATACGTAGATATCTACTAGATGTGTAAATACTACTTGAAGAATTTGTACCTATATTTACTGCAATAAAACATAATAACTAAAAGAAGCAAAGTTACATGTTTCGTAAATTATTTGGTTTACAGTGTGTAAAATTTAATTCTCATGTATCTAGGATTTAAGCACAACTTAACTTTTGTAGCTACTCACTTTATGGGATTTCAAGATTTTTATTTTTTCCATAAACGTTAAATATACCTAGTTGTGTTATTTTCTCCTATATTTCCAATATCTTTTTCATATCTTTTTCATGTCTTGGCGAACCAGTAATCACGATATAACGATATTTTTGGACCTGTAAATACTAATATGAATATAGTCTGTCCAACGACTCACTAATTTGACTTGGCGAAAAAATCACATTACTATAAAGTTACATTTCAATATATAGGATGTTAAAAAATACCTTTATATTCATAGACAGTTTTAAATAATAAGTATTCGAAATAAAAGTAAGTTAAGTATTATCCAAACTAATTGACATTTGGACATGTATAGTTCAATCATGGCTTTAAATTATCTGCAGTAATTTTGTACCTCATTCAATGAAATACATTTTTTAACACTGCCTCTAATTTTGTTTTTTGATATTTTCCCAAATCATAATTTTTATTTGAAATACTTCCATAAATAAAAATTCATGGCAAAATAAGATAAAATCTTTTACCTATTTTATATAGAAATTTATTTTCAATATGTTCTCTTAACCAAAATTTGAGACATCATATATTGGCTATAAATAGATAGAACGATGTGGAGTTTCAGTTTGGTCACTATGAACTGTTATTCAAAATACCTACTTCTTATTATAAATGAAATCATTTACCACTAATTAAATGTCTCTCAGAACTGTACTTTTAATGCATACACAGTATTTTTACTGATTATTCCTCTCATATATTTGCCAATTAATGTTATGGTGAAAATATTACTTTAACATATATATTTCAGGTAACCCTACATTACTCTACGTAGAGAAAGATATACTAAAAAATCGCTATATATGCGAAATGCATCTTTCATAAATAAAGAAACAAAGCATATTCGTATTGTTAAAAACAAAGGCAGCTTATTCTTGAATGATTTTTATGTTTGCTGATTTTCTGATCACCCTATACATGTTAGATGAAAGTCTTCCATGCCAACTGCATTTAAAAAAAACGAAATTTTTAATTAAGAATCAATTTTCTCGTAAAATAAAAAATAAAAATATTTACCCGCTTTTCCATTCTAACCTTGGACATACTGTATATACAGTTAAAGACTATACACACTGAAATAAAATTAATGATTTGTTTTTATGGATAGTTAAACAAATGCTTGAATAGGCGAATTTAAAATTTTTAAGAATATTTAACATTGTCATGTGCGGTGTCAGTAACAATTTCCTAAACAGGACATTCTATATATTTTTAAATGTTTGATCAGTCTTTTGAACGGCAATTTCAAAAGTTAGATATGTCAAATGTTGTATTTTCCTTCCACTGATATCGAAATTTGGTAAATATATTGTCAAACAAGCAGAAGTTTGTTTTTGTAACACAGTAGGCTCAAAAATTATTAATTTTTTATATCTACTATCTACTCCTCAGTAGGTTTCATATTGTACGGAAATTGCTCCAGAATTGTATGAGAGAATAAAAACAGTTTTTTTTTAACATTTGAAATGTGAAAGATTTTTATGTCAAATAGACAGAATGTAACAGAAAATTTACGACACTTCGTATACTACAAAACAAATTTTGTTTTAAAATAATTTATTTCATTTTATTGGCAAGTGTCAGAAATCAAATAAAAATATCTTATTATGATATCGCTGTAGAGAATTTTGTAAATCCATGCATCTGTGAAAATGTTTATAAAATGTCGAAAATATCTCCGGTTGAATTCAAATATAGATATGCATATATTATTTGTAGACTGATATCTTAAGAATAATTTCAAAAGATGTATGAGCGCGCACCTGGTCTTTAACCTGCCATTAATTTAATTTGAATAAGCACATATAATCTCCAAGATTCTCCAATGAAAGCATGACAGGTTAAATGCTAAACAAACATCGATCAAATTTCATGCCTGTGTTTAAAATATTTATATATAAATATAATTTTTCTGTCACCGTTGTAAAATTGGAATAATTAATACATTATTCGAATTTGCGGTCACCTAATATCCCTTGTTCAAATCCGATGCGTGGCAACAGAGCTGAAATTCTCCGACGACACGTTAAAGCGATTTAACTCTGTGTGCCGGGTCTGAGTAAAAACTGAATTCTATTGGCATCTGGCGGCATTTAATCCAACTGAAATTGTATTAATATTCTGGGCTATTTGAAAAAGAGTCTATGCATTTAGTCTATGCTATAACGTTAAATGAAATTTACGCGGCTGGTGCGCTACACTGTCATCAATTTCTTTGAATATCTCAGAAACAAGACTAAACGTCGAAAAAAACAGGAGCCGAAAAAGTTTCGAAATTAATCAGGTCTAAGTGGTGTGTAGATGTTTTATTGAAATTAATAAAGTAAGAGGGGGGCATACAAAATACACTTTTAAGAGGGGTAGGTAGTTTAAACTTAAGAAGCTTATGTAAGACATAGAAAAAGATAGATATAGAACGAGTTTAGACATTTGCGCATCCACTTTTTGGGTCATAGCCTACAGGCAGCAATTTCTAGTCATGTTTCTGTTGTTTGTTTATAAATAAAACTGCGTTCTGTGGTTTTGTTTATTTACGTTTTGCATATCTTCGTTAATAACTAGATAGTTTAATATAACTTATGATTGGAAAGAACACATTGTATGCCCGTTTCTTAAACCAGAAAAAAATCCCGATGATCCTAGCAGCTATAGAGCAATAGCATTGGCGATCACTCGCGCCCGCGAACGACTACCCCCGGGGGGACAGACTCGGCCGACGAAGAAAGAAACCTGATGACAGACGAGCACCAGAAGAGGCCCCCATGCCGGCGAGAGTCATGTCAGGACAAGGGGAGGTCCCACAACGCGTATACATCGGCCACGCTTGTGGTCGGGGTAGACGATGGATGGGGCTCACTTTCACGAAGTTGTCCAGGTCTACAGCGATGAGGCAGGATATAGAGGGATAGTCTATACTCTATTGGGATACTCTATCCCAAATCATTTAGGCCACCAATACCGCCAAAAATATAGGCGCGCGCGAAGTTATCAAGTAACAATCGACAGCGGATTAGAGAGTAGGGACTATAGGAGCAGATTGTGAATGCGACTAGCATTTTATATTTTACAGAACATACATTAGAAAGCAGTAAAACATTGTCGTTTGCACGGTATATGTTAAACTACTTACAATTACAATTCGTGAATACATACTTTGTGCTTAATGCGTCAAAAAGTTAAAAAGTGCCTCGTTTAGAAGTTACAGGGCTTTAAAGAAAAAAAATTGTTTTCTTATTATGGGCATAATTAAGAAACGAAACGTCTAATCATGTTCAAATTTGGTACAGTTATGTTTTAGATAAGTACAAGCGTTGTGAAGGGGTAAGTAGTGCCGCATATCGTAGAGAGCGCTCTCGGCAGTTTTTTTGCAATTAATTTTTATTGTATCTTTTTTGTTAGTCATATTCTCATACGCTTGACAGGAAATTATGATGGAGAAATTAATTTTGCGTAGAAAAGCTATACTTGTTCCATGTTGATAAAATGCCCCGTTTTAGATAAAGACGCGTTTGAAAATTTCCGCACAATAAAATAGAAATAAATTCAAGTTACCACTTGTCAATCTGACGTTGATATACTCGCGACAAGAATTCAGACGACTTACGTCATACGAACAAATGAATAATTCATTATATTTTCATCAAAATATTTAAGAAACTGCAACTGATAGTAATAAAACTATATACTACACTAAAAGTTAGTATTATATATAGCACTAAATTGCAAAATATGATTGTTTTTAACGCGACCAAATATCGAAAATTACTTTGACTTTAAAAACAAATGAGTAACGTCAGCCGTGACGTAAGACGTCTGAATTCTTGACGCGAGTATACACTTAAATTAAATAAAATTTAATCAAAAGCTTGTCAGATTAATATTAATTGTTGTACTGATTTACTAATTATCGTTGAGTAGTTGTGTAAAGTGTAAATCTAATGTGTAAATTATTTCAAATTATTAGTATTAATTTGTCAAATTTTATTGCCAAAATGCTTGCGCTGTTTATTGCCAAAATTAATTTAATAGAGGAGCTGCAGAAAGAAGGTACAGGTATATCTGTTCTGTGCAAAATTAATTTCTTCATCATAATTTTCCGTCAATCGTATCATAATAGGACCAACAAAAAAGATAGGATCAAAATGAGTTACAAAAAAAAAACTGCCAAGAACGCCCCCTACGATATGCAGCACTACTTACTCCTTCGCAATGCGTGTACTTATTTAAAACATAACTGTACCAAATTTCCACATGATTGGATGTTTCGTTTCTTAATAATACCCATAACAAGAAAACAATTTTTTTTGAAATCCTGTAACTTCTAAATGAGGTAATTTTGGACCGAGCTAAGTTTGTCTAAATTGGTTCTATTTGATCACAGAAATCTATATTTGAGCTGGGCCCCATTACTTTCCAGACACCCTGTACATAATATACAGGATGTCTGTGAAAAATTGGAAAATCTCGGAGCTGGAGATACTGGTGACCAAAAAAATCGATTGAGCCAAATATGCCTTATCCGAATGTAGCTTGTTTCAAAAATACAGGGCGTTCAATGCTAGAATTTTATTTTGAAATATCTCAATAACTTTGAAACCTGTTGGAGTATTAAAAAAAAATTGGCACAATTATGTTTTTTGGCACGGAAAATAAGAATTTTTAACTAATTTTGACTCCGACAGGGTTCAAAGTTATTGAGATATTTCAGAATAAAATTCTAGCATTGAACGCCCTGTATTTTTAAACCAGCAACACTCGGATAAGGCATATCAATCGACTTTTTTTGGTCACCATTATCTCCAGCTCAGAGATTTCCTAACCTTTCACAGACACCCTGAATTATAAAAAAAAATATGTCAAAATAAATAAAAATATATTCAATTACCAAACTAAACATGTTATTTTTAACCTGTTATCAGTAACTGCTTCTAAATAGCAATAACAGGTAACTGCTATTTGAAAATAGCAATAACAGGTAACTGCTATCAAGAAATAACAGTGACCGTATTCCAGATAGGCACGATGCACAAAAAGGATACGTGTCCCGTATTCCAATTATGTCGTACATTTGTACCAGAACTACACTAAGTGTCCCTGAACTGTATCCAAATAAACTACCAGGCACTTCAGGTAATAACCTAAAAATTATTGTTTACTGGAATGTTTTACTCTGTTATTTGTTGTGTATTATATGTATATTTATGTTTTTTTTATTATTTTATGGCTTATTGACGAGTATGGATGAATTAATTTAACCCAATCTTTCATGAACATAACATAACCTTGTCAGCACTGATAATTGGCAATTGACAAGTATCTGGTCCTATCTGATTTCGTTTTCTATTCCAGTTAAAGTGGTACGGTGGTACTTTGAGTACATGTACGGCACACTTATCGGGTGCCTATCTGGAATACGGTTAGCATTGCCCATAATAAAACAGAGTTAGTTGATGAGATGAGTAACTGGTGATTTTGAGGTCACATGATGACAGAGACTAGCAAGACACTGCAACTAGTGTAACTTTTACAGTAACCTAAAGTCGTTATTTGAAACAACTATCGTCGAATATCGTAGAACGTAGCGTGCACCTTACAATTATTTATTTAATTAAAGCATTGTCTGCTAAATATCGCGTCGCCTACGATTTTCCCCATCCACCGCAGCAGGGGGGTTGTTTACATAGACCAGAAAAAGGACAAGGCTTTTGCCAACAGTCTAGAACTGCAGTGTAGATGACCCCTGTTGCCCGAAGAGGACGAGGAACTTGAGTAAGCGGTCGTACGCATCAACAAAGAGCTAGACAATGATTATACAACCTGCTACCCCAGACAAACTTAAATAAATAATACAACGCTTACGTAACAGAAAAGCCCACGGATCTGACCAAGGGTATCGCGGCCCTACTAAACATAACCAGCGTAATGCTCAGACTTAGACACTTCCCTATACGTTGGAAAACAGCAAACATTCAATAGGAAATAATTCACTGAAGTTGCATTCATAGATGTCGCCTTTGATACGGTTTACCCGTTACTCATATTTTTTATCAAACTAATCAAATCCTACCTCCACCACCAAAAATTCCGTTTTCAATAAATCTATTTCCCAATCCAACTGAAGGACGCAGGCGCCTCCCAAGGTACCGCCCTATCCCTACATCTTTATAATGTACAACAGCGATATATCACACCCCTTGAACACAAACACATATTTCAACGCCGACGACATGACTATAACAACACAAGCCACTGACATAAGACGCACGACTACACTTTTACAAAACTCGTTAATAACTTAAAATCTGGTGCAACAGGTGGAAACTCAAAATGAATCTCGACAAGAGCTCAACTATTTTTTTTACGAGACGCAGAATTCCTCGAGGCCTCAACCTTGACATACTTACACTATTCCAGGAGCCCATCTCCTGGGGACCGACACACGATATTTAGGCGTGACGATGGACCAGCCACTGCAACCAACATCAAGAAGGCTAAGAGATAGCTACAAAAACCTCGAATAATGCACCCTCCGTCGCACCAGTGCACCTAGTCATTTGGCGCGATCGCCACGTGCTTCCCTAGCTGCAACGCTAATACCAAAAAAAAACACCCCCAGGCGATGACGACTACCCCCAGGGGATTACACTAGTCGGTAAAGAAAGAAAATTAGAAGACAAGAAAAGCACTAGAAGAGACCCCCTGCTGGCGGGGTTCAGTCAGGACAAGAGGAAGCCCCACAAAGCGCCTACACCGGCCACGCTTGTGGTCGGGGTCAACGACGGATGGGGCCCACCTTCACGATGTTATCCAGGCCTACAGCGATGAGGCAGGACAAAGAGGGATAGTCCCCCTCGATGTCATATTATTTAGGCCACGAACACAAAGTATGACTTTGTAGCCATGAACAACGCCAAAAATAATGGCGTGACTTATCGTCTGCTAAATCGCAGCGGCCGTGCTAAGGCTACCCCGATTTAGCAGATTACAAAGACGACGCGATTTAGCAGACGATGTTCGAATCAACGATCTCCCGTAGATAGTGACATCGTTTATTCTCACTATCTACGGGAGATCGTTGATTCTAATTATCAGAAGGAACGGTTTAGTCCTCTAATATATACAGGGTAATTCAGTTATAATATCATTAATTTTAACCGCGTATTTGGAAGAACTAATAAAGACAGAAAATCGAAAACAAATTTACACACGACCTTTCAAAAGATTACAGATTTCAGAAAAACAAATCACCTCATAACAATTCATAATACGATGCTCTTGGTATGCAGATTTTCTGATGACGCGTATGAGTATTGAAGCTATATATAGAAGTCCAGCAGCGTTGTCACTCAGGACCACATACATATATAATAACAGCATGTTCGGTACTAAAGTAATTTTTTTCTATTGACAAACTTGTTGTTTGCAATCTAAAATGTATGCATTTTGTATATTCTTTAAAAATTGTTGCATTTTCAAGGTATTCGTTAAGCCTTTTGTCAAGTTGTAATGAAGTGATTTTAACTGCCCCATATTTATTTACCTAGCCTTTTACTGATCGAATCTGCAAGGTACTGTAGTAAGTCCAAAAACCGACCAGTGCGCAGCCACTAACTCCGCATCGACATTAGGGCTTCCAAACGTCGATTTGGATATTCAGTTTCTGTCCTGCTATCACTGTGAGAAGTTCTGCCTGTCCGCACCAGCACCAGAAGACCTGCCAGGCCGTGGAGAAGCCATATTTGGTGAGACATTTCAAAGTCCACATTGGGGACTAGTGCGCAGCCGTCAACCTCACAGACACATTAGGTCTTCCAAGCCAACTACCGGCTAACAAGTTCAGTTGCCGTCTGGAGAGCGAGCCAAGCAGTATTGCCTGGAGACCAGAAGAGCAGCCGTACCAGCCCACTGCCAGTACGCAGGTCTCCAAATTCCGCCGGGTGAACTGGAGCGGAATCCGAGAGTTAGTTCCGTCCTGATGTGCATAGAAGGAAGATGTGTCCGATCACGAGCATTGGAAGTAAGTAGGAAGTTGTAACTAACACTTGGCTACTTTTAACTCTCGTCCGTCTTACCTGTCTTATTCTTTGTCTGTCTTGCGCCGTGGTGAAGCACACGGTTGCCTTGATCACGTGTGTCGATCCTAACTGCGCGTTCAGAGAAATGGGGCAACCCTTTACTCTGAAACGTAGGCCGTTCTCCGTCTGTCTTACCTGACCTGTATTCGGTCTGTCCTAAGAAGTGGTGACGCACAAGATTGCCTTGATCACGTGTGTCGATCCTAACTACGCGTTTGGAGGAAAAGCCGTGCTCCGTCTATTCTACCTGACCTGTTCTCTGTCTGTTTTACGGCGCGGTGACGCACACGGTTGCCTTGATCACGTGTGTCGAACCTAACTGCACGTTTGGACGAAGGAGGTTACCATGATCACTCGTTGCTTTGAAACGTAGGTCGTAGACTGACTTGTCTTGTAATTTTTCTTTCAGGGCAACAGCTAGTCATTCTACCAGCCTGCCCGAGGGATCATCATATGTTTTTGACTTGCTATTAATTATTCTCTTTTAAGAGTGATTGTAGCCAAGTGCTAGTTGTTAGTATTAGTCATTGCTTGTGTTTATTGATTTTTTACTTCCTCCCTTGTGGTATTTAGTCCATAGCTTACCACCGCCTGTTTACTACCGACCGGCTAACTTAATCTCTTTCCAGGACCACCAATAATTGCAATCACAACTGCCCCGTATTTAGCGCTTGTCCGCCCGTTTAACTTGCTTTTCATTGAATTCTGTTTTTAATTTTGAGTCAGTATTGTACCATTAGGTATGGGTGTTAAATATATAGATAGTGATATATAATGTGACCTTGTATTCCGTCCGTAAAGTCTAATTGTTTTCCTTAGACCCGCTGGATATACCGTATCTTCACTGTAGCTGCCTGAGCAGTGGTGTTTCTACACTTTAAAACAGAAACTGGTACCCAAGGTAACCGACCGTCGCAGCTCAGGCGTCATAGTAACATAGTAAAATTTATTTATCATGCCCTTGTAATGCAAGTTCAAAAGCTCCGCAGAATTTTTTACAGTAAATAATTTTGGATAAAACATTAGAAACATACCTATTTTGTGTGACCTTTTTGTTATGTTCTTGAAAGAAGTGTCCAGTTGAGCTCGTAGGTTGATATTTCCAAATAATATAAATCGCATTTAATTATGAATTAGAGTCAAATGTATTATTCCTGATCAGTAGGTACCGTATAACACAGACGCGTACGGAAAACACAGACGCAAATGTCTTTATAAATTTTTCCACGCCTCTGTTCAATAGAAGACAACCACGGTCTTTCACTACTTCACTTTACTCAACTTGAATGGCATTTTAGGCAAATAGCAAATTTAGTAGTAATTATAAACTACACTGGCAATACAAACACACGAAATTCACCAACCTCTACCACGCGAAAATAATGACTGAAGGATCATGATAATAGAAAGTTTAAGTCGATTATTAGGATACGTAAAACGTAGAACGTGTAATTTTCACGTTTACGTATAGTAAGATTCGTGTTTCAAAAATGAGTTTAAGTACGGTAAGTTATCACGGAATCATATTATTCAGAAACGATGATTATTACTTTAATCTACGAGTATTGCTTCTTCTGTTCGGTTAGTCTTTTATCAATCTGTTCTGTGCATTCGGAAGTTTTCGGCCACCTCTTCAGCACGTATACGTCTCTATTTACGTTACGTAAAGACCCGTAAGCACACGTACATCGTATAACGTAAACATGGAAAATTCTAATTTGAGCATGCGCGACAGTCAAATTCTACGTACACGTTCACGTATCGGACACAACTTAAACTGTCTAATCGACTTCAACCCTCTCTATTTTAAATGTCATTAAAGAATGTGAGATGAATGTGATCAATCACAGTAAACAAATGTAAATTGGCATAAAAACCAAGTTTTAGCGATTCTGGACCTTTTAGGGCAGCCATGAATTAGCGTTCGCCGGCAATATGACACTGGCACAGTCTATATTTTTTCTAGGTTTGTGATTACCGCCAGCGGTCAGTGACAATGGGCTAGGGATGTTCCTCGACTCGAAATGTATACTTCTAAATATCGACCTCGAAAGTATCGATACCCGATATATCGACGTGGTACCCCCTCCTATACAAGACGCCATATATTGAAACTTTTGAAGATATATGAACCTAACCAAGAAAAAGACAATTTCAAATATAAAATTAACATTATTTTATATACCGGGTGTTCCCTCTAAGTGCGAATATTTCAGAAACCATCATAGCCAGTGCGACAAAATTTGGTATACAGACACTAAATGGCGCGTAGAATCTGATGATAAGATCAATTCTTATACAGGTTGTTCCATTTTTCAGGAAATCGATTTAATTTTGATTTATTGGTTGTCAGTTATATTTAAATTGAAGTGAACACATTCTGATAAATAAACATTAAAAAATTTTAAAATTTAACATGTAAAACGCCTCCAAAAAGTACCCAAATTTCATTGTTTTGTCATGTAAAACGTGTATAGCCTTGAGCCAGACTTACACAGAAGAAACGATTGCTGAACGTCAAAACTATGAATTGTCATTGAATTGTCAAATATTAATGGCATAAAGTATTTTATTGAACATAAATAACACTAAATAATGTATTTAACGCAATTTACGTATGCACAATGTTGTTATTGAGACTTGTTGATAAAAATTTAGTTGAGTTGAGGTTTTTGTAGCATTGGGGTCGCTGCGCTGGCGCAATCTTCTGTTACAGTTAGGGTTACAGCTTCGTTCAGCCTGAATATTATGTAACCCCCAAGAAAATGTATAGTTTCAAAACGTAACGTCATCAAATATTTGTTTCTCTTTGATATCACCCTCACACTTTTTGATAATTGTTTACACTATTGTCTACACTATATTTGGATTAAAATAGAACGATTATTAGTGGTAGAAATTATTAACAGTACCTATAATTTCTGCATGTTTTTGTTCACATAAGTATTTTGAAAATGTGTGAAATTTGCAACAAAAACAGAAATTAATTTTAGCAACTGCAAACCAAAAACAAATACCTAGTATATTTATATGAGTGACAGGTTTATGAAATTTAAATAGAAAAGTAATTGGATTATGCTTTTGGATTATGTAATTCAGGATGCTTAAGAATATGTTTAAATTTGCAGAGGTGCATACAATAGTCCACAACCAACTCCTTTTTAAATAAACAAGAATAAAAAGGATCAAAATAACAACTATTTTAAATATTAATCTAAAAATTTAAATCACACCGATTTTCAAATCTCTACTTTGAAGGCAACTGCTGCAGAGACCAATAGCGAAGTTTCTAAAAAGTTCAAACCGGACTCAATGGACGTTTTTAAACACGGTTTAAACAGTGACGTGTGTGACGTCACTGTTTCAACGCAAAAATATAATGTTTTGAACCGGGTTAAACACATTTCGTCGCAAAAAACAGCTTTGGTCGCATAAATATTTTAATGAAAATATAATGAATTATTCATTCGTTTGTATGACGTAAGTCGTCTGAATTCTTGCTGCGACTATACTATAGTTTCTTAAATTTGACCAATCAGCTACTCAGATCTCAAATCATGATCTACGAGTAAAAGAAAACGGCAAAAATAACAAAGACACACTGCCAATCACAGTATACTAAGCAATCAGTAGGGAAACTCAGCTTTCCCGCGTCTTCCAAAAATCCGCCATCTTGTTGGCGACTGACAGTTATTACTATAATTTCTGTGTCAGTTAGGTTTTTTTAATTTTTGACATTATTACATGGTTACCACTCGTTATCGTTATTGTACTTATATTCCTGCTTCGTATGTCGTGTTAAGTGTTTAGTTATTTGTGTTTTTATATTAGTGATTATTTATTAGTGGAACTGTACCCAGTAAATTATAAATAAAATATGGGAGTAAATAAATGTGTTGTAAAAAACTAACGCATAACGCAGCTCTGGGAGTAAATGGCCTGTAAACAGTTTTATATATGGGAGACCAAGTTAGACGTAATAGCTTAATTGAGAAAATCCTAAAGAAGAATTAAAACATGAAAGGAGGCAAAGGATTTAACTCCAAATAGGAAAGAGACTGCTTTCGTACATGGATGAAAGAAACCACTCCATACACCTAATAGAGCAACGGGGGTTTTTGAGTATGTTACCTATATATATATTTTGTAAACCTCAAAATAAATTGTACCTAATATTCACGTTATAATTTCATTTCGTACTTTCCTAAAAAAAAATGAGTAAAAATATAAAAATTACACTGGGTTTAAATTTGATAATCTGCCAACAAAATAAGGTAAACGTATACATCTTGACATAAAGGTAAAAGTACTACAAAATATAAAATAAAACTACACTACTAGTCGACCTAGTTTCCATGTTTTCGAATTTTTTTTAAATAAATTTAAATTCATACTGGTTTTATAATCAAATTCAAATTATATCTGCTAGAAACCTAAATTAAGACAAAATGTGACCAAAACCTCAATTTACATGAAACTACACTGGATTACAACAGTTAATTAAGAATTAATGCAAAAGTATTAAAACTACGAACAACTTTGGTTATGTTTACGCCAAATTATTAGCTATTTTTTCGTATGTTCTCTGGGATCCGCCATATTCTTGGCGACTTTTTCTAGAGTGGGGGTATTTAAAAACTGCCAGACGTATTTCATTCATAAATTGTCTAAGATTCCGTACTGATTGCTTAGTATACTGTACTGCCAATACAGTCACTGTTAATATAAAAGGAAATTTGAGCAAAGGTTTTTCATTGGAATTTTACATAAGCAGCCAAAAATTAAAAAAGCTTGACAATTTAACGGGTATAAATTTTAATTCGGTATTTCCCGTATCGAAACGTTCGATATTCAGGATTTTTTTTGATGTATCAATAGTATGGCAACAATTTGTATCGATACAAAATATCGAATATCGTAAATAATTGTATCGATATTCTGAATATCGATGTGTATCGGAACATCCCTACAATGGGTGTATTATTCGTATTCAGATTTCAGACGAGGTCAGCCGCTAACTAGAAGCTGCTAGAATTACAAACCTTTCCAGATCTGTGCTTTCTAGGTTTGTGGCTAGAATGCTAACAGGGCTGTTAATCAGCCGCTTAAACAACACCGATTAGTGTGCTGATTGTTTTCCGCGGAGCTGCGAAAAAAATATATATGTAACATAACCTTACATTGTCATACTAAAAAGTCATAATATCTATTACACAAAATAATAAATTTGTTAAGTATTCATCAAATGTTGCATAGAATAGAACGCCGAAATAAGTAAAAATAACAGTATTTTATTGATAACAACATTCAGCCAAATAATTAATTGTCTTAGGGGGTGTCTCGGTTTCAAGTAGGTCACACGGTCACACTTTATGTATAGTGTTCTAGTATTCCATGTACATGTAACTATCGCATATTCTTGTTTTTTTTTTAAATAAAATATATGAGAAAATATTAACTTTATGGTACAACAAAAATTAAAATTTTCTATCTACGTTGGTAATTTTATCTTAACATTTTTATTTTGATTCCAAGAATCTATAATAGCTCAATGTCAGTGGTGAATTATGACTTTTTAGAGCCTGATTCAGAAGATTTTTGTCGGTTGTCTAGGGATGGGGGCGAATTATAAAAAAAAAATGTAATAGGTAATAAACAAATTTATTTATATTCTATAAGAGGCAAACCCAGAGCAAAACATTCATTGAAATTCCAAAGCGTAACACTTGGAAAATTGTAAATATTTAGAATAACAACCATGTAAATAATAATAATAATAATATAATAATAATATCTCTACCCCTCATTCTAATTACAGGGATTAGCCCAGAAGTCGGAGACTTGTGCGGGAGAGGGGACGGCATATTATTATTAAGCAGGCCGCATTTGCGCCCAGGAACGACTTACGTTGGTAGGCCCTAACCACTATTCAGTGCAGGAATGAGGGAAACCTGGAAAACCTCATTAATTAGGGGGGTAGTCAAATATCAACCGGCCAACATTCTTCCACCCTACCATACCCGCAGAGAGGGCGCCAAACCTCTCCACGAATATATCTTACATGCGGTCTACCAACAGCTGGGCTCGAACCAACACCGATCTAGTCACCTCGATTCAAGTACTGACGCCTTAAACCGCGCGACCACTGACCGACCCAAATAACATAATCTTACAAATACGTCAGCGTTTCGCTTACGAAGAAAGCGCAAATTTTCTTGGCTTACAAAAATACTCAGCGGCTAACAGTTAGCATTTAGTCAGCGTTTTATTCAGTCTAAATTTCTAACTTAGCGGTTTAGCGGCTGATCTCGTCTGAATACACCCAAGTTTAAATAATGGTTTGAAAACATTTTTTACAGCGTAAATATACATTTACAATTTTTTTAAATCGCGTATTTGTATTACACTCATTTTTCCTCTTCTCTTAAGATTAAAGACATTATGACTGAATCACCCTGTATACAGGCAAAAAGATGAGTCAATATTTCAAGGGGTGTGATTCTACACGAAAAATTAATGCCACAAAGCCCTATAACATTTTTTCGAAAACAAACAACAAAATTAGCGGGGTTTTAGGATGCCAAAAATATATTTTTTTATTTCTCCTATTAACTATTTTGTTATAGCCTACCGATTTTTTTTCTAAATTTCATGTAGTACTAGAGCTCCTTTGTATCACCACATTCTTAATTTGACCCATATCATACTATCCTTGGTCCTCAAATAGTGACAGAATTCTTTTGTTTGAACATTTTTATTAATTTTGGGGACAGAACATGATTGTCAAAAAATCTTTAAGAAGGTTTTCTTATTATATTACGTTAAAATTAGCTGTTTACGACTTAAAACATTCACGTGCGCTAATGCAGAATGGCATATATTCTTTTTTGGGTTCATCGAAACTTCCGGAGAAAAATTCAATTATGTATTGATTGAAGTGTTAGGACAGCATTTCAAATATTTTTTATGAAGGTATTACTTGAACTAAAATTATTACATTAATAATAACAAAAGTTACATACACTATATATATATATATATATATATATTTGTGAATTTATGGGTTTTCTCGGAAACGGTGTATATTAACATGATGTAAGAAGACCTTTTTTAAAGATTTTTTTTATGTTCTTTAATTACGTTATGTCCAAATTTAAAAAAAATGTTATCCAAATTTATTAAAAAGTTCATTGTTTGAAGACCAAGGACAGTTTAGGCCCTTTAGCGTTGAAAGATATGGGTCAATTTAAGAACGTGAACAAAGGAGGTAATACATGTACTCCCAAAAAAGTTATTAGAAAAAATTCATAAAATAGTTTTCAAAAAAATGTTATAGAGTTTTGTGGTATTAATTTTTCGTGTAGAATCACCCCCCGGAATATTGACGCATCATTTTCAGACACCCTGTATTTAATTTATGCAATATCAAGGGTGGCCAGTAAATGAAAGGATAAAAGATATAATTAATCTATTAATCTGGGAAATGTCAACAAAATTCTATTTAAATAGCATTTAAACTAAAATGAAGACGTCAAATATTCAGAAAACTAGTAAATTAGCTCTTTCTAAACCAATAAATAATTCTTGCGATGAAATTGATAAGGATGAAAAGGTAATTTTTTTCTATAATAGGTATAAGAAGGGTATTTTGGGAAGGGTTATTAAAAATCGTATTTACCGCCTTCGAGAGCGTGCGCAGTGTGCTTGATTCACTAAAAATTTGGAGCTCCGCCATTTTGACGTGTTGTGTTGTGGTCGGGTGAAATAGTTATAAAACGATCATTATAAATATTTTTATGTAGAAAAACTAATTAGAAACTATTTTGTTTAATGTATTAATTTGTTATTAACTTATTTATTTTGTGGTAAAGACAAAAACTCTAGCCATGGATGATAAGGCTTCCTGTAAGGAACTCGATCAGTGGATAGAACAGTTAAATGACTGCAAACAACTTACAGAAAATCAAGTTAAAACTCTTTGTGATAAGGTAAATTGTTTTTTTATTTTTAATCGTTTTGTTATAAAATATAATACGCGTTCTAAAATGAGCTACCCATCACTTTTTTATAATTTCTATATTTTAGGCTAAAGAAATATTATCTAAAGAATCAAATGTACAAGAAGTGAAATGCCCTGTAACAGTCTGTGGAGATGTTCACGGACAATTCCACGACTTGATGGAATTATTTAGGATAGGTGGACGTAGCCCAGATACTAATTATCTTTTTATGGGTGACTATGTTGATCGTGGGTATTATTCTGTGGAAACAGTAACCCTATTAGTAGCATTAAAAGTACGATATAAGGAGAGAATAACAATTTTAAGGGGCAACCATGAGTCGAGGCAAATTACACAAGTTTATGGTTTTTATGACGAATGTTTAAGAAAATATGGAAATGCAAATGTTTGGAAGTTTTTTACAGACTTATTTGATTACTTGCCCTTAACTGCACTTGTCGATAGTCAAATATTTTGTTTGCATGGTGGTTTGAGTCCTAGTATTGATACGTTGGATCATATTAGAGCACTGGATCGTTTGCAAGAGGTAGGTGTTCATTTCATTGTAGTTAACTGATTCAAAGGTAATGCTTTTTTTTATAAAGGATACTGATCATTTTGAAATTTATTTAGCCAATATTTTATAAATGTTATATTGTATAGTGTACTATAACAGTTTTTTTATGGTTTATTAATAATTTATCTTACTTCTCAAGTAAAATAATTCTGAGGCATCTTTTGTTGACACAGGTTTTTAGTCTGACTGCTTCTTTACAATAAGGAAACTTGCATGTTCTTTTAGTAAATTTTAATAATCAATTTGTTAAATTATTGTTGTAATATTATATTATTTTTATCTTTAATAAATTTATTTATTTTACCACTCTGGTGTTATGTCAAATAAAATATTAAGCATTATAATTCTGCACTTTACCTTTACAACCAACAATACAGTAAAATCTATGTGAAACCATTATCACTATTCAATAAAATAATTAATTAAGTTTATGTTAAACTTATCGGGCGCACCTTATAACACTTAAACTGGACACCGTGTATCAAACTGTCAATTTGGATAGAGAGTGGTGGCTCGGAGTGAGGAGTGAACGACTCCATTCATGCTGTACAACACATTCTGTTTATGAATGATTGAAACCCAGAAAATTAATTCGCCTGCCATCTAGAATATATGCAGCGGCTTAAACTTTAGCTTATTCTACACAGATGGCGGGTTGCACTTGGTTGTAGATTTATACATTGGCAGTAGATAACTAGATATATATGAACTTTGCTAGTAGGTATCATTCCTTACATTTTTTCTTTTGCAAATGCTTCAAAATGTTAATAGAAAAATATTCAAAACTCGTCAACCTTGTCATATAAAACACATTTAAAAGTGTTTTAAAGGGCAAGGATGACGAATTTTGAATAATTTTTTGTTAATATTTTGAAGCATTTGCACAAGAAAGTGTTTTATATGGCAAGGATGACAAGTTTTTTTATAATTTTTTATTAAGATTTTAAAGCATTTGCACAAGATAAAATGTAGGAGAGTGACATTTATTGGTCACCTGGAACACGAGTAGGTACTTTTAGTTTTCTTGTAAAGAAGTAGTGAAACAAAAAAATGACCGAAATTACATGACAAGTATTGTTTTTCATTAAAATAACTTACAGTGTTATGAACAAATTATTGTATTAGGTTCTTAGTAAGGTATCTGATACAAAATTAAATATACTTGTTTACGGCATACATAGAAGAAAATACAAATTTTTTAACAGGTCTGAGTTTGCATTGTAAAGAACATGATTTTCACTTGTACAAGTTCCATTACTGGAAAAATAAAAAAAATTTATGAATAAATAAATAATATAAATTTAAAACTGAGAGGAAGAATTGATTAAATTGAACATGACGTAAGTAAATTTAATACTGGGTGTCTAAAAATGAACTACTAATATAGTGTTTCTTCCATTAAGAGTACGGGCTTTCAAATAATTCTTTTTCTAAAACCATAATTTTTGAAGATATCTCACTTCATTTTGGTATTTGACATAAATATTAATAAATTATTTTTTAACTGAAACATATTTTAAGAATACTAAACAGTTTTTTTCTCTTAACAGTATTTTTTTGTTCATAAAAGTTTTGAGAAAATGTAACTGTGTTTTAAAATGCCATTTTGTTTATTTTAAAAAATATAGCTACTCCTTAAATAGGTATTGCTAAAATGCGTAGTAACCGAGAAAAATTTACTACTTTAAACTTTTTAATGAAAATAGAAACATATTTTTGCCATTAACACAATTTTCGAACTATCTAAAACGTTTAGTGCAAAATGGATTTCATTCTATGTCGTTTGAACTTCATGGTTCAAAGCTGCATTCACATTTTTTGTTACCTGGAATGTCATTGGGGCATCGAGTCAATCTTGGAAATTTAACTGTACTTGATACAGCTTACTCAGTTTTTATGTAGTTCCTTCTTTGCTGAGTTTGTGAAAACATCATATATCTCTAAACAAATGTTTGGTAACAGCATTTGTTACCTGTGTAATAAACAGTTACTAACTGATTTTTGACAGTTCTAAATTAAAATTATCACCATATCTGGTAACTACCTTATGTTAAACATAATAATGTTGCAAATACTAGAACCAATCCACCTATCAAAAAATAAAATTAGAAAGCAGTAATTTTATCTTAAGCTCTGCGGGAATACTTTTTGTCTGTGAAGATCTGCCAAAAAAGTCATAATTTGTTAATAAATTGCTGTATTGCTTTTACTAAATATAAATAATTTTTCATCAAACAAATCAAATGGATTATTTAATTCTTTTATTCTTTTTCATTGGATTTAAATATTACAACTTATCTTCGATGTGCATTTATGAAACCACAAATTAAATATAAATTTAAATCGTCCATTTTCACAATTCAAATAACATATGTTAAATTATAGCAACATCTAATTCCCTGTCTTTAAGAAATTCTGTTAAAATTCTACATAACGTGTAAGAAATAACATCACCGTTATTTTTAACAGTTACAGGGGGATACATACTACGAAAATTTAAGGTGATGAAATATAACATTTAACCTTGAAATAAAGTAAATGTTATGACCAAAATGGGATACATATTTGGGCTGACTATATACAAAATATACCATTCCATCCAAGATCAATGTGTACTAAATTTCTTATAGCTGTAGCACCCCGTATCTCAAAAACAAAACATGTTCTGAATAAATGTTCATATGAAAAACCTTATTTTTAAAGTTCTATGACATACTCTCGTGTCTGACACTGTATATGTTGTTAGTAAAATCCGTACTGATTATATTGATTTCCAATCAAACCTGATGTTCAACAAATGCATGACTAGTAATACAATGAGTTTGGTTTCTTTTAACTCTTTGAGGGGCAGACTTTTGCAAATAAAATAACCCTAGGTGTGCACAAATATTTGTTGAACGTTTTTTAATGATTTTTCCCCATATATGTGGTTAATGTTATATTAGTTAGAAGAAATAAAAATTTTTTGGAAAAAATCATTTAAAAAAACAACAGGTGGTTTTTCAAATATTAAACCGTTCAAAAATATGATGAAAATACCTCTCGATATATAGTATATATGCTCTTTTAGAAACAAATACTCCAAACAACTTACCTTTACAGCAAAAATTTTGTGGATATCAGTATAAATTCTCTAATTACTCACTTCGCTACAAAACTAACCTTAAAACTTGTCACCACACATTTAAAGTAATGCCAGAATTGAAAATATCCAAAACTGTAAACCTAACGCCATCTTCTAGTCAGAAGCGGAGTGTAAAGATTCGAGTAGCGACGTGGTTCACCCGTTATCCGCTACCCGCTAAGAAAAAATTAAAATAAAAAGGTGGTTTACTTTGAACACCGACACACACAAAGGTCAAAATTCTAAGTGGTACATTTTGACACCTACCGCCCTTGAAAGAGTTAACATTAATTATTGTTTTTCATTGCATATTCCGATACTAAAGTATGTAGTTTATGTAATATAAAATATATAAGTGGTTTTTATATATTTATTTTGAATGTTTTAATTGTAGGTACCGCATGAAGGTCCCATGTGTGACTTATTGTGGTCAGACCCAGATGATCGTGGTGGATGGGGCATTTCTCCTCGTGGAGCAGGTTATACATTTGGCCAGGATATCTCTGAAACTTTTAACCATTCTAACGGTCTGACCCTTGTTTCAAGAGCTCATCAACTGGTCATGGAAGGCTACAACTGGTGTCATGATCGAAATGTAGTAACTATATTTAGTGCTCCGAACTATTGCTACAGATGTGGCAATCAAGCCGCAATTATGGAACTAGATGATGCCCTTAAGTATTCATTGTAAGTAACAATACTTATATTTTGAAAGGTAACTTTTTCGTTTGCATTGGATAAATTAATTAATTACAGTGAAATTATAGGAAGGTCGTATACTAATTATTTGAATTTGAAATAAAAGCATATATACTTCAAAAATTCTATATTCAAATTAAAATTTACAAATAAAAAAGAGTTCTGAAACATATAAAGGGTGATTTCAAAAGGGAGGTATTAATTTTAACAGATGACGGTAGGCATTAAAATAAATCATTTTACAAAATATTGCCCTAATAAGTGTTTTTTAATAACTGAGATAACCGAATTCAAAGTTATTGCAAATTTTGAAGCCGACTGTGTAACCCTAAACTACCCTACTAGGTAAATGAACTATTTTACAATACGTTATTGACAAGCAACGTGATAAGTTGTGAGCACAGTCTGTGGTGAAGTTGCATTTTTCGTTAGTAACTTTAACCTTAAATAACAGCGTAATACGTAAGTAAACGAATCGTGGTATTTTGATTATTTTAGGTATTTTCTAGTATGTGCGCAGTATCATTTCGTGATACACGTAATAAACTGGCACAGTGGTATAACAATGGTCCAAGTGTATTGATAATAATGACCCGTATTAGCTGGTATGTTCTATGAAATGCACAGAAAATTTGCTTATAAATTTTATCTCTTTGCAACAATGATTTGTTCATTTAACACAACGAACCCCAGATACAGGCAAGCTCGCAAGAAATATATAATTTTCAACATTTCCTGTGAGCGTACAGGACCGGCTTACATGATTTAAAAATGTGAGAATATCTGATTTATTTATGATTTTTTATTGGGCTATTTTTTGCATATCATTTGTTATTCGAGTAACTACTCTACTACTAAAATTACTACCTCAGTAAGATTTTCAAAATCACCTTGTATACGTAAATATCTACTAGACATTGTTATAAAAAAAGTAAATTCTATCACTATAAACTTAAGTGAAAATTTAAGAAATTTTGATAAAAAATTTTGCTGATTTTAAAATGTTCAGTTTACCACCATTTATTTTCAAAAATGCAATGATATACAGGGTGTTTTATTTAAAATAATGAAGTTACACCCTGTATTATAAAAGCAAAACAATTTAAATTATTCAAAAAATGTACTAGGCTACTATAGTCACGACAAGAATTCAGACGATTTACGTCACGGCTGACGTTACGCAATTTTTGTTTTTGTCAACATAATTTTCAATATTTGGTCGCATTAAAAACAATTATTTTTTGCAATTTAGTACATATAATGCAAACATTTAGTGTAATATACAGGGTGAGTCAGTCATAATGTTGTTAATTAGCAGATAGGGAATAATGAGTATAATACGAATACGCGATTAAAAAAAAATCTAAATGCATATTTACGATGAAAATAAATATTTTCAAATCATTATGTAAACCCCCTTTTCAGACCGTTCACAACCTTGGTCGTTTACAGCTCACAGCTCGATGTCGACCTGATGCTACGTTGCCAAATTGAAATATTTTCCTAGTAGACTATTTTAGAATCTCATATTTTTTTCTTGCTCAGTTCAGCCAATAATAATTTAAAATGTTAGTATCCAATGAAATCAAATAATAGTAATCAAATATTTCTATTAAAAAATGCAAGTAACGCAGTTCATTCAAGTTTACCGGTAGAAAATACGGTCCAATCAAGCGATTCCCGTACACTCCTGCCCATACGTTGACAACAAATCGCCTCTGAAAGCTAAACCGAGGACTAGCGTATGGATTTTTGTTCGACAAATGTGGCTGTTATGACTGCAAACAAATTAGCTTGGTTATAGTTTAAAAAATATTTAATATTGAAATTATGAAACTCTAATGTATCTAATAATAAACCGAGTAATAATCCATTTAGGTACATTACATAAAAAACATACCCAAAGGGTAAATTACTAAGAGAAACTGAAAAGTATTCCGTGTTTAAATACTAAGTAATAAAAAACCCTTGTGTTGTCGACAAAAACTGTCCAAGACCGAAAGAGCGCGCCTCTGATCAGATCCTCATAAAAAATTATCGAGAGTGAATCTTGACCTACCCCGTATTATTAGGTCAATAACTTAGTTACCTAGTTTTTGTACTGTTATTTAACGACAAGGAGTAAAACTAACTTTATTATCTAGATACATGAATGAATTTTCCTTAAATATTGATTTATTTGTTAATAAAAACAAATGTAGATAATAAATAAATGTTTTTGAATGTTAGGTAATTTAGTTTAATAATTTTGATATTACGTTTTACAATTGAATATGAATTTGTAGTATTACTCGTAAGTATAATAATTAATTATTCAGTTTGTAGTTACATACATCTACCCTAGAAATTTATTGCTTTTTAAGTAATATGGTACTAACCTGTTTAAAATGCCAGTTCGAGTAAAGTTGCACTCATTCATTCATAGCACTTTATTAATAAAATTAGGGTCAGCCAATTGCAAAATTCAAGATGGCTAGGGAAATCAGAAGGTTCTAAAGCCTCAACTTTCTGAAAATGAAACGGGTTTAGTGAGTTTTCACGTAATATTCTGCAGACCTTGCTTTGGGATATCTCCAATTGCCTTGAAATGGTTTTTATAGAAATAGTAGGTTGTTCCTCAACTAAATTTAAAACAGTTTCTATCACACCAATGTTCAGTAAGTTCCCGACGTGGTATCACATTACCCGTATTGCGAAAGCATAGATGCACTTGCACACTGTTACGGAAACTTTTCCTATATTTGGCAGCTGCGGCATGCATTTCGTAAATATTCTCCATATAAAACTACCATTTCCGCATATATGAAATTTGTAACATTAGACATTGTGAATTTACAACCAATACATGGAACGGAAATAAACAAACTACTGCTTGTATTCTCTCCATGCCCCCCTCCAAATGTGTGGTGTGATTTCCAAATTTGGGGGGGAAAGAAATGCGGGAAATGCAGAAAGTGCGACTAAATGGTAGTAAATTGGAATAACACGCTGAAGTGTTAAGACGATATTGTGTATGTAAACATGATGTGGCAACGATGTTTCCTTCGTCGCTCGATTGTCATATGGCTGCGCCATCAGAAAGTTTGTAGCGTACCAGGAGCGTCGTGTTACCGATTTTATACGGTGATTTATTTTGTAAAAGGTCCAGTAAAAATTTTTTTTTTCGATTTTCTGCCTTTATTAGGCCTTCCGAATACGTGGTTAAAATTAATGACATTATGACTGACTCACCCTGTATAGATTTATTACTCTCAGCTGTAGTTTCTTAAATATTTTGAAGAAAATATAATCAATTATTCATTTGTTCATCTGACGCATGTCATCTGAATTTTTGCCGTGGCTATATATTATATATTCTGCAGTATCTTTCCATTATCCATGCAGTGGTTCTAATCTGCCAATATTGTAAGACAGATGATATGTAAAAAATTAGGGTATCTTTTATATAAAGTTTCTTCCGTATTGGATAATATCTTTGTAAAACAAGAATGGATATCTGCTAAAAAATATGAGCCTATTTGTTTAGTACTGGACATGTTTGGATTTCTGTTACTATACAAAAAGCGACATCTATACACTAAATTTTATTTAAATAGAATAAAGCATTATACATTGATTGTAATTAAGAGGATTCACATATAATACTGATTTAGTAATTAAGATATCTTGCTAGTTGCATTGAGAAAATTTTGTGGATATTGAATATTTTAAAATTTTATTTAATATTTTAAAAAATATATACAAGTAACCCTCGTAAAGTACAATTGGCTGCCTGTTAATGTGATTTTCGATTTGCTACAGGAATTCGGTTATAATTCATTCTCAAAGAAAGTGTTATTTGATGAAATAATAGGAGACTTATTGTGATTTAAGAGGTAACATACTAATAATATCATTTACTGTTTCAGTTTACAATTTGATCCTGCACCTCGACGTGGTGAACCTCATGTAACACGTAGAACTCCAGATTATTTCTTGTAATTCTTTTTATTTGTCAATCGCAATGTCATAAAAAATATGCTTAGATATATTGTATTAACAAGTATGGCGTTCAAATCAGTGACGCAGTCTATCGAAAAACTCTTGTGTATATATTTTGAAAATTACATATTATTGAATGAATTAAATTTGTGAATTTATTCATTAGGTTTAATGTTGTAGACTAATAAAATGTACCTAAATGTCAGTAATTTTTAAACTAGTTACAAAGAGTTTTTTTATGATTTATCACCAATTCCGAGGAATGTGTTTGTCCACAGCGACCACAAATATAATATTGTATACATAAATAAAACTGTAGCTATATTATGCATGAATTAGTACTCAGTGTTTAATACGTATAAAGTGCATTTTTATTTGAGCTTCGAAATTATATGTGCAGCACATTACTTTACTGTTAAAAATCAAACATCGCAGCATGTTTCTCCCTTAAAAAAACTAAAAAATTTTAATGTTGCCATTTATTGTGTACAGGTATTTTAAAATCTTGTGTTTTGTAAAATATTTAGGCACATTTGTTTATTCATTATAGCTGAAATCTGTTTAATGTATATTGTATGTCTTTTATTATTTTTTTTTACAAAACATCGCTAATTGTAAATGCTACATACATATTTTCAGAAATCTTGGACATGCAGTTTCTGTTAGTTAATTTTCTATTGTTTATAAAGACTGTTCATTTGGCTCTTTAGTAAATAAAAATCATTTCTAACACTTAGTAGTATTTCTTTCATATTTTACCTTACCACAGATTAGTTTTACAAAATGATATATCGAGAGCCTGTAGAAGTCATCAAAAGCTATTCCAATTTTGGAATACAAAATGCTGTTGAGTGTACCAGGTGAATCAAAATGATGTTTTGGTCACTTTTTCTTCTACTCTATCAAAAAGCTTTCCCTTCTTAATTATTTTTTTTTTCGTTTCATATTTCAATTTTAGTGTTTCAAGTATAACCGCAATTCCTTTTTGTACTATTATTTCAAACGAATTTATGAATTACAATAACCTGCATGTAACTCTGATTTAATTGCATCACATACCCATGACAACTTAAAAATAGTATGTCATCATCCTTAACCTGCTAGCCAAAAATCTTGTAGTTCCAAGCTGAATATGCTGTCAGACATGTTATTGAATCAGTGTGAAATTTGAATTTTTCAGGGGACCGTTCTTGGACCAGTGCTTTTTCTGGTATATATTATATAACTCGTTCTAGAAAGTAGAAATACCTGCAATAATTGTATTCTATCCTATGCAGATCACACAGTTCCAGTTTTTTGTGAAGATTAGTGGATGGAAACCAAATTGGTTGTTCAAGTGGCTTGGGTAAAACTAAGATGATTCTTTATTGAACGATCCTGAGATTATGAGCCAAACGAAGCATGTTCGATAAAGACCCTTTACTGCTGAAGTGATGCTTACAAAATTTTATCTCTCGACTATTCCCGAATTTTACCCCAAAAAATGCACATTTATCCCTCCAAAGCGTGTTTAAAATTTCGAGTTAATATCTTTAAAACTCTTGAAATAGTTAATAAAAATAAATTGAAATTTAAACACTGTGTCTCGGAAACAAAGCATATTTCGACCTACGTTTATATTAACTTTTTTTTCACAAAATAACTTCCGCAACCACCCTCTAAAATATTTCGCACTTATTTACAAACATCCTGTATATATCTCCTGTTGAATCACCTTTTCCTTATGGAATTTTCATATTGGGTGGAACATATATGAACTTATTATAGAAACTACTACAATGCAGTGTCATTTATAACGCCATCGCTTATAACGAAAAATGGCTTATAACAGCGAAATTTTTCGATATTGGCCGAACTTGCATATATTCTAGAACTACATTTAACGTCGCCGGTTATAACATCGGGGTCGCATATAGCGGCCAGATTTTATTGTATTTGTTAGCCCTAGTACCGGCTATAGTGTCATACAACATATTACATACCGATGCATATACATATGTAGTATGTGTTTGTAAATGTGACTTTAATTTTTCTCTGAATACGTATGTGATTGTTTAACTTATTTTATTTACAAAATGTTTTTTTTTTTATATATATATATATATATATATATATATAAATGTTGATTTGCTTTAAATACATATAATGTATTGGTAAACAAAATTGTGTCGTTTTCTTAATTTTAAATTCTACTTTTATTGCCGCTGGATTGAACATCTGACCAGATGTAACATCCACATTTTACCTGTCCCTTTGCAGACGTTAATTCCAGCTTTCACTGTACATACACAGATCAGACAAGAAATTATCTATCTACCACCGATTCTAATCACGAGGATTAGCTCAGAAGTAGGAGGCTTATGCTTAATGTATTTCTACCAAGTACTTTTAAAGCATGGTTTCTATAGCAAAGTATTTGTAAGTATATGGCTGCTTATTTTACTTCAACCTTTAAGAAATTTATTTCAAGTTATTTGGATAGTTTAGCAATTAATAATCATTACCTACAGTAGCAGTAAAAATTATACAATAAATTTTTAAGAAATCTTTTTTTTTTGGAATTTTATTAAATAATATATAAATAAATATAAATAAATTATAGTTTAAAGAGTATAAAAATATTTTCAATTTTTTATTCAAATAATGTATTGTACATGTCAAACTTTAATGTGCCGACACACTGACTTGCCACACTCTGATAGTATTGTCAGAATATCCAGCAAATAATGTCTGTCCGTCAGTAGACCATGCAAGGGACAAACATTGAGGCGGTTCAGCTTTACTTGTCTGCGACACAACTTCAGGCCTTAGTTCTTCTACCATTTCTTTACTTTCCAAGTCCCAGATTTTAATAGATGGTCCAAAGGCTGCACAGAGCCAGTATCTAAAAAAACAAAGTAATATATTACTGAAAATAAATACAATGTCAATATCTCTTATTTATTTTAAAATGTCAGTCCCATATCCGCTAGCTCTCATGGAAGTCAAGCAAATTTTTTTATGCATCATGTAAAATAATAAATTAATTCATTATTTGAAGTACGGTTTACCTTCCAACAGCCATCAAAATATTGTACAATGTATAAATTTAGTAATTTAAGTATGACTACAATAATAATGATAAAAGTAATAAAAACATTAGGTACATTCCAATAAAAATACTACTCTCCCAGTTGGAAATTTTCTGGCAATGAGAATTTGGTTACTTTACTTAAAAAAAAAATTGAGAAAAATTACATCTCTCAAATTGATGAATGATAAAACTTATAATAGCCTTAGCTAATATAGTCGTAAAATTTTATATACAGTGTGGCCCATTTAAGGTGGAAGCATCTCTGTAAACAGTGCATTTATTATATCCGATTTGGTTCGGGTTGTTTTGTGCCTCCTAGCAATGGCTGAGCAATAAAGATTTAGCTGATTGTGAATTGAAATGAAATTGAATTCTGGATATGAAGAATTATTTGGTGCTATATGCTGGTTAATTTTACAGTCCCTTATTAAACATGACATGTTCCAACAATAACACCCACAAAAATCCACAAAGAATAACACTAACGAGACAAGATAAAAGAATGTATTGGTTAACCACATTGTACCCCAATGACGTGTTACAACCAAAATAGTGGGAAATTAAGAACACAATTCATATCGTATGTGCAGATGATTGTCTCTCTCGCACCCACATACATAACCAATGAAGTATTTCTTTGCTAAGCTTTATGTGCCTTTTGTCTGCTCCTAGGTTTGTCATTTTATATGGATGCACAGTGGAACTAAGAGCATTCCACATCATACATTTCAGTGATTTTGACTCACAAGATAATGAAGGTAATTTTTACAGGGATATTTCAAGATGAAATGATAAAAACATGAATATCAATTTTACCGTTAAAAAATATTCTTGTATGAAATTTGGTACATATCCATTTTAGGGGCTGCTGAATCCAGTGGTGTGTTCAAATTTTAGATAAAAAACCCGCTAAATAGTTTTTGTCAATTTTGCCATTAAAAAAAATCAAAGTAGGCCTTGATTATATACAGTGGAATTTCATATTGTGAACCAAAACAGTTTTAAATTCGCTATGTTTAAAAAAAACCTGAACCAAATCAGATAATAAATGCAATTTTTAGAGATGCTTCCATCTTAAATGGACCACGCTGTATATACAGAGTGATCCATTTGAAAGCGGGACACCTCTCTCTCTAAATTGTTATTTATTGGTCGTTTTAATTTTTTTTTTTTTTCAAATAAGAGGTCTAATAATTCTACACTGGTGGCAAATTTTAGAATGAAAATTAAGTTTTCAACGCCTACTTCATTTTTTTTCAACCGCAAAAAAATCTTTACATGTTGGTGTTAAAAACAGTTATCTGGAATTCAACTCTGCTTGTTTAAGAAACAAAATCAGCTATGATTTAAAATTCATAAAATCTAGTAAGCCTTAATAATTTGGAAAAAAAAATAGTCATTTTTCAATCTCAAATTTTTTTGTCTCTTACAAAAGTTGTTTCATCTATCTGGGGATATCCTGTATATTTTCTAAATTTTGATCACCCCCCCTGTTTGAAATTAACTAAATCCAGTGGATCAGTCAGATTTGAAATTAAAAACTAGCTAGTCTTTCTTCTTTTTTGATTTATGCAGTTGAAAAAAAATCAAAGTAGGCCTTGAAAATGATACCAGTCACTGAAGCTCTATCATTGAAAAAAAAAAAAAAAATTATATTGACAAACAATGGACATAAAAGGTTTTAGAGTGGTGCCTCGGCTTCAAATGCACCACTCATAAAAAGAAAGCATCAAAATGGTGTATAAAATAATGATTTATTAAAAGTTCTGTCATTTAAGAAATATGATGTGCCATAAGTGGCGCCCTCTACTAGTGACGTCAAAATTAGAAACATATTTGAATTTGTCGTCCGCAAAAACTCCCGACTTACAAATTTTATGTAAATATTTGGATTTTATGTTATTTACAAATATCGAAAATAAAATTTTAACTTGAACACCCTGTAACTCCGTTAATAAATCAGTTTTGGAAAAAATGTTATAGAAAGAGGTAGCATTTATTTTCGGTCTAGAATTATCTACTGAATTTTTTGCTCATCATTTCCAGACACCCTGTATAACTGCAGGAATATGATGTGAATTAACTAAATGGCCTGCAAGGTTTTCGTTGATTGTTTATTTTTCAGTTTTCAATCAAATCTTATTGTTACTGTATTTGTGTATGATGAACTAACCTGTTTGGTGAAAAGCATAAAGCAGTTATAATGTCATTGTGGTCCAATGTATGTAAATGTTTGCCATCATTCAAGTCCCATAACATGGCTTTACAATCTTTGCCGCCACTCGCACATAAGCTTCCGTCAGGAGACACGGTTACGGTATTCAAATAACCAGTATGCCCAGAGTGATTTATCTTCAGACGACAGTTAGTTAAATTCCATACTTTCACCATTCTGTCCCAGCCCGCAGAGACAATTATGGGGTTAGCATGGTTTGGAGAGAATCTTACGCAAGAAACCTTTCAAAAATAAAAAAACATTTAGAAAATAACTTGATGAAATAAAGTAAAAAAAATCCCACATGCATACATGAATGTCTTATGTCCGATTGAGGAACAAAAATTGAATTACATTTTGTCCGCACCCAGGAATAAATTTAATCTTCTTCCTATTGACAACCAAAATGGCTATAAATAAAGCCAAACTGGTGCTTTTTAGGAAGATATATCTTACTTCTAAAGTTTAAACTTAAGTTTTTAATAAATCCTAATTGTATTAAAAAATAAATTTCAATTTATAGTCTGTCTAAAAAATGAGTGACAGTTAAACAACCGACCAGTAAACCCATAGACAGAGTTGTCACATCTAGATTCCGGAATTTCTCATAATCGTATAATTTATTTCGTGTATACCTCAGTAGAGCAATAATACAATCTAAAAATTGTATGTTTTTATTTAGTTTTAGCATACAATAAAAGTGGCACCATTGTTAAAAGAACATCAATATAATGTACCTTTCTCACTTCTGCCTATGGACGACCCTCAATCAATTTTAGAAAGACTATATGTATAAAATAAAATGACACTTACCCAATCAGAATGGCCATCATCCTGAATTGTATATTTACATTCAGCTAAGGTATTCCATAATTTAATGGTTTTATCACGAGATCCTGAGACAATTTGACGGTTGTCTACAGAAAATGCAACACTCAAGACATCCTGTAAAATAATGATGTATTATTAAATGTTTATCTTTTTTGGTAAACAGAGTAAAATTTCTACCCTCTGTTTTTCTGGATGCTGATCACAAATCTGAAATCAGATTTCAACCGCATGTAATGTAGGTATATATAGAAGTTAAAATTTTGAATTTTTTTTTTATTCAAGAGTTTTACGCTGTTGTAAATAACTACCTCTTTTTTAAGCAAAGTAATAATTTCGACTACCCTAAATACTACGATTTAACCTCTTAAGTGGCTGCATAATGTAAATTTAAAACCTATTTTAGATATCTATATCAGATATATTTGTCTAGGAATAGTTTTGGAGCCATCACCGCTTTTATCTAATATGAACATATGCAGTAATTTAGATAAAACATATCGTCAGTTTGGAAGTTGTTAGTGGTGTATCAACTCCAAATATTGCATATTTTTATGTGTAAAAGAGTTACAAGTGAGCTTTGCTTAATAACCATCGAATGGCGCTGCGTTGAAATATCACATCTCCAACATTGGTTTTGCGCTTTAGACAAAACTGTCACAATTAGTCGTGCTGTGACGTTTAATGAGATGAGATGAGCAAATTTTGGAAAAGAGTGTCACAAGTCAAAATAATATCAATAAGAAACTAGTTTCTTTATGTGTATTTATATGCAAAACTGTCACATCTTTAAATAGACCAGTCATTCTCATAAGCTAAGTATACTCGCGACAAGAATTCAGACGACTTACATCATTCGAACTAATGAAAAATTTATCATATTTTTATCAAAATATTTAAGAAACTGCAACTGATAGTAATAAAACTATATACTACACTAAAAGTTTGCATTATATATTGCATTAAATTGCAAAAAATGTGTAACGTCAGCCGTGACGTAAGACGTCTGAATTCTTGACGCGAGTATACCTCTTTTGTTCCCATTTCATACAATAAACTGTAATATTTTGCGCAGTATTATAAATATTTTTATAATAATCTTTAAAATTGTATTATTTTAGTCTACTTTAATAAAATAATTTAGTTTATTAGAAATGTATTTCATTTTATTACCTAAACTCATGTTGAAAAACTTGTAAAAAAATATGTGAAAGAGTCACAACTCGGAATTATTTAACAAAAATAACAATAACAAAGTGCCAAAAACCAAAGCAAATAAAATTTTTTATTAAAAATACTAAGAACTATCCACACAAACATTTTAACATGACTCAAACATTATATATTTATTTTCCGATATTTAGAGTAAGATTATTTATAAAACTTTACCGAGCTCTCTTGAAAATTTACATTTTTTGAATTATGACAGTCTTGTTCCAAACTGACAATATATCTGTAGAAAATGCTCATTTTAGATTGTCAGGTAAATCAGACATGTTTGAATGTCTAAATTTGTTTTTTTATTGCAATTATAACTGTATAGGAATTTTAATTCAATCCAAGTGTTGGTAATAATGGAAATGTACGCATGCATGAAAATTATGTGGAATCGAGAGTTGAACTATGAAGTTAGTTTCTGACCACTTAAGAGGTTAAATATTTTCATCAACTGCATTTCATAAGTTAAAGAACTGTTCATTAATAAACATTTATGGTATTATTCATTATTGAATTTCATAAGTTGTATTGTACCATACATTTTAAAAACTTAGTATTGGTTGTAATAGAAACTTACACAATAAATGTAGAAATTCACTGTCTTACGAACAGTCACCTCAATATTTTCAGACGAAGAACGTAGACATTAAGTAAAAAAAAAAATCTTCTAGCTGTTATAATAAGAGTAATAATTTCACATGTACACAAAAATTGTAAAATTTTATCAAACCTTAGTATGATCTTCAAAGCGCCTTGTGGTTTTCCCAGCAGCCAAGTCCCAAAGACGTAGAGTTTTGTCCCATGATCCAGAAAGAGCATAATTCCCATCGCTGGACAATACTACATCTGATATGAAATGAGAATGTCCATAAAGGCGTTTTTGAGGGACGCCATACTGAGTCTCTTCTCTAGTTAACTTCCAAACAATTAGAGTCTTATCTGCACAAAACATTTATAATATTAATTATTCCGCATCAAGCAGTGCCTAATAAAGTAAAATTATTTAATAAAATATGTGGATGGCACGGTTTAATAAAGATATTGGCCGATATAAATTTTATTAGGTTAAGTACTTACCTCGCGATGAAGATAAAATCATATCAGGATATTTTGGATTTGTAGCAATTTGTGTTACCCAACCATTATGCCCTAATAGAGTCCCCTTTAATTGAAGTGTTTCCGACATTGTGAAAGTGGATAAAACCTCAGCAATACGTATCACTTCCACAACCAAACAGCAAAAGAAAGTAAATTAGTTAATCGAAGTCGAAGTTGACGAGTAACGTCACAGAATGCTAGAAAGGAGGGGGGGGCGGTCAGTGTTGCCAGCAGTAAAAGTATAATACGATAGAATTATATTTTGTGACGTAATAACATAGACAACATAAAATATATGGAACGCCAAATGGGGTACCGAAAATAGTCCTATGGAGAAAACTAGAGTCTGGTAATATCGTAGTAACTTAGGTTTTATGCATAGACTAGCAGTAATAAATCTACAGGGTGTTCCTAAATAAGTGTCGCAACGGAAAACTGTAATTTCTTCCTATTCCATTTTCTCTCCGGGCTTTCGTTTTCGAGGTACACGGTGTCAAAACTTTAATTTTTATTTAGTTTTTTACCAATATTTTAGGAAACGTTTAAACTGCAGGACTGAGCTTTTGTAAACACATTACCAATATTAATAACTACTTTTTCGGACCCTTCTCGAATTCAGTGGACGTGCCAGTGGTGGAGATTTTAAGGTATCGGAAGGATTTTTCCCGCATAACTTTTACGCTCCTGGAAAAATTGACATTTGACAGCAAATTCTGAAGCGCCAATGAATTTTACACAAAAATAGTTCTCTTGGTTCATTGCTCTAAAGTCAACCGTTTTCAATAAAAATGACTTTCTATGAACAAAAACAAACATTTTGCTAACGTTTCGAAAATATTTTGTAATTCAAAAAATGGGTAGTATTTATTAACAATTTTAACGAGATTTAACAACAGACAGAATTTTAACTTTTTTTTATCAATTTGGCGAGTAAAATTTACAAAAACTGTTCAAAAATACGTTCGCAGACTTCAATGCACGCATTACATCTTCGAATCATGTTTCTTTCTGCCGCTGCATCTTCACCCCTATCGGTCAACTCTTCGATATTATTGACATGGATTTCATAAACGATGCATTTCAGATGTCCCCATCCCGCGGTTCGATTCGTCGTTCTCCATTGCAAAATGTGAGGGTGTCTCATCATACATTATAGGAAAAAAACTAAGTTACCATTGAAAACAACTTACCTTAGAACTGTCAAGTTAATTAAATATCATGCTGCTGAGTGTTAATTTTTAATTGTTTAAAATTGTTAAAAGTGTGGTAAAAATGGATGTTTTTACTAATAATGAATACAATGACATGATCAAAATTTACGGTGAAACACGCGGTAACGGCAAAACTGCACAACTCCTGTATTCGCTGCGTTTTCCAAATCGTCGAACGCCGTCTGACCGAATATTTGCTTGAATTGAGAGACGCCTGAGGGAAACCGGAAGTTTTAAACCTAATAAAAGAGACTGCGGGCGGCAAAGAAACCGTAGGGTCCCACAGTTTGAAGAAGATCCAAGAGCAAGTACCCGAGGAATTGCTCACTCTTAACAAATACCCCATGTCAACGTGAGGAGAGTCGTACACGAGCAACAACTTCACTTTTTTCATTTTCATACTGTACAACCGTTACTTCCAGATGATTATGCACCACGATGGGAGTACTGTCGCTGGTTGCTAGACCGATTTGAACAAAATGCTAATTTCCAAGATCAATTCTCTTTACTGATAAAGCCAGTTTTACTAGAGACGGTATTTTCAAGTTACATAATAATCATTTGTGGAGTGAAGAAAACCCCCTTGCTATTTTTCCCAATGATCATCAACACACATTTAGCATCAATGTATGGGCAGGTATTATTAACAACTATTTGATAGGTCGTTATGTGTTGCCGCCAAGACTGACCGGCCCCATTTTTTAAAATTTTCTCGAAGAGATCTTACCTGAATTATTAGATGATGTCTCCTTAAATATTCGACAACGTATGTGGTTTCAACATGACGGGGCACCCTCGCATTTTGCAGTTGTTGTAAGAGAGTACCTCAACAGAACATTCAGAGAACGATGGATAGGAAGAGATGGTCCGGTGCCCTGGCCCGCCATGTCGCCGGATTTATCCCCACTTGATTATTTCTTATGGGATCACACGAAGAGCATTGTCTATCAAACCCCTGTCAATACGGTCGAAGAATTGACCGCTAGGGTTGAAGCTACAGCGCAACAATTTAGAAATACCCATCAAATTAACGATGTAATGAGTGCATTCTAGCCAACGGACGTAATTTTGAACAGTTTTTGTAAATTTTTCTCGCCAAATTGATTTAAAAAAAGTTAAAATCCTATCTGTTGTTAAATCTCGTTAAAATTGTTAATTATTACTACATATTTTTTGAATTACAAAAGATTTTCGAAACGTTAGCAAAATGTTTGTTTTTGTTCATAGAAAGTCATTTTTATTGAAAACGGTTGTCTTTAGAGCAATGAACCAAAAGAACTATTTTTGTGTAAAATTCATTGGCGTTTCAGAATTTGCTGTCAAATGTCAATTTTCCCAGTGTCGTAAAAGTTATGGGGAAAAAACCCTTCCGATACCTTAAAATCTCCACCACTGGCACGTCCACTGAATTGGAGAAGTAGCTATTAATAGTGGTAATGTGTTTACAAAAACTCAGTCCTGTAGTTCAAACGGTTTCTAATATATTGGGAAAAAAACTAAAAAAAAAAAATAAGTTTTGACACCGTGTATCTCGAAAACGAAAGCCCGGCGGGAAAAATGGAAAAGGAAAAAAATGTTTCTTTTTTCGAGAGGAAATTACAGTTTTCCGTTGTGACACTTATTTAGGAACACCCTGTATAGGCATTTTCGGAAACTTACTCTGGGTTACTATAGTCGACGTCCAAAATTGTAGAGAGTGACTCATGTTATAAACCTGCTCACAATTTATAGCAGTCAACACAAAGAAATATACATGCAGCCCGTATATTTTTTCTACAAAATCGTGTGCCGCATATCTTTGAGAGCATACCCGATTACACAGCTTCTGCTGCAGTAAGTACGCATGCGCTGCAGCTTTTGATTGGCTGCGCTATCATGGGCGGGTAATCGTTCGAGTGGGCAAAATTTCGGGTACATCTTTTCGCTAATTTAATTATGAATGCAATTAATTTTATTAGAGATTTTGTGTTCTTAGGAATGGAGGATAATTCAAGTTCTACAATGTATTCTTAAAATCATGCTAATCAGGGCCGCGCCAAGGGTAGCTGCCGCTGGGGTGCGGAACCTTTGCTACCGCCCTAGCAGCATTTTAGGTTAATCACCAAATAATGATCGAAGCAATAAAATAAATATGGAAATATACATTTATAATAATAAAAATAAATGTATTTTTTTCAAAAATTAACCGAAAATAAACAATATTAAAAAAAGAGCTAAGAATAGGAAGTTAAATAGTCTTCATAAGTAACACAAAACTAAATATATTTATAATATAAAATACATGTGTAAGAATAACAAGAACACATAAACTGATGCTCAGATATGAGTATTACTGACTTTTTTAAATAGTAGATATCTTGTCATTCAAAAAATATTTTTTTAGGCCTTTGTTTTTGCAAATTCCTCAACCAAGACAAATGTATCTAGGTTTTTTAAAATTTGACTAATTCACAGTACATGGATCAGTACGAGAGGTGAGGGTTGCAGAGAACAAGATTCTATAGGCGTGCCACTTGAAAAGGGTTCAAAGCAAATGTCACGGATTTCCTAACCCGATTTTTTCTTTTATCAGAAAACAAACAGTTAATTAATCACTTATCTTTATTAACTACTCAGTACACTACTGAATACTAATTACAACACGACTAAACACTATTTCACTTTGAAACTCCAGGAAATTTGCAACTAAACACTCCAATTCAAGACTGTAATTCAAGACTTTAATTTCAAGTCTGACTGACTTGGCCGTTTATTCTTCTTTTATAGACGAAACGAATATTCCAGGTATTTTCCAGCATCTCTCTAGATCCATGTCTCGAACGATTTTCGTCGATTCTCATTTTTTCCAGTTGCGCCTCGATACACGGCATTATTTGTTTGTTTACCAGAATCGCGTAGGGGCGATCGGGACAATTTTGCGTTCCGCGATACCGCAGTCGTCGAATTGGGTGCGAGCGGGGCAAATTCCGTGAGAATAAGTTGACGTCTAGTGAACCTCGCACTTTAACAAGTCAACTAAGATCTTAGAAAGTACTTATTTATAGTAAGGGGGAGTGATCTAGCTGGTCAAAAAAGTGAAGAAATATATATAATAGTTAACAGGGAGTGTGCAGTTTAGCTTGACTGACGTCTGCTACTAACCAACGGTCATTTGCCGCCCCCTGGATCAAGGCGCCTAGGTGCCACGCACCCCTTGCACCCCCGGGTTGGCGCGGCCCTGATCCTAATTTAATAAGTGAGGAATATCGGATGATGACATGTATGAAAAGTTTAGAGCGCGAAGTCAAAATATGAGTGTAAGTGATGTTGAAATATGTATTTCATTAACAAAATTGTACGTGAATAGTATATGTGTACAAATAAAAAAGTGGCAAAGAAGTACAACTGTGAACGGAAAGTGATGGAAACTCGCTGAAGAAAGACTGTATTTTTAAAATGAGTTTTCGACAAAAAAAGTTGATTGCTATACCTTACAAAATGAAACTTAGTCTGTATAAATGAAATCGAAGAGTATACTGATAGAAAGGACGAAATGGTGATATGGCGAAAAAACTATTTAAAATAAATATTAAAAAATAAGAATCTGGATCGAAGAATATATTAAATTTTGACAAAAGATGTACGTATAAAGATCATACGGAGAGCGGTACGATATCATATAATAAGTGTTAATGTGTGACCGTTATAGTGACAATGCTAGTAATTAATAGTAAATAGTGTGTATGTATTCTAAAGCCTTTTGTCTTTTTGAATGCAGAATTATATTTGCGCGATTTATTTAATGGTGAAAAAATCTTTGTAACAAATTTTGTCAACTACCTATAATATTTTCATCATGAAACTGCCATGGTAGATTATCAGAAGCTCAAAACAAATTTATTAACAGCACATTATAATGAAAGGAGCAATAATATCTGTAGTGTTTGACAGTTTTGCAAATTGCAGTTGTCAAAAGTTGAGATTTTCCCGCCATTAATAATTAAAACAGAAGTTGCAAAATTCGTGCAAAAATCCATGAATTTCGCGTCCATGAGAACAGGTTTGTTGAAGTATATTTTATCTAGGGTTTGTTGTTGTTTTATGTGCGTATAACATAACTGCAAATCTCTGTAATTTTCGTTTCTGTGTCTAAAAGTATAAAATTTTATTAAGGGCGTCAGATATTGCCAGTTTCGAGCTATGTATGACCACCAAAAATAAAATAGCTTCGTTCAAGAATTTGTTCAGGATGACAGTGATCATGGTGAAAATGATATCATGTTAATTCAAATTTAAGATCATTAAAAAATTGAATAATAAAATACATAGGTATATTATTGCAGTCCATTTACCATAAACAGGTTGGTAAACCTCATTCATATGTATTCTGGCAATAGATTCTCGGCTAATAAAGTCGCAATTTTGCAAAATTTTCTTCTTTCATCATATTTGAAAATAAATAAATATTTATCTAGCCTCAAAATATTGTTCTGGCTTTAATTTACCTTGCTGTTGAGGAGAGTTAGAAAAAGTTAACTCGAGTATACTTACTCGGTTATTACCGAGTTCGTAACCGAGGGTTAGTAAACGAGCACCTTTTGCTGTGATAGCGTCTCGGGTACGTTTCCGAAAGCGCCTTATGGTTGATTGCACAAACGGAGTAGTCATACCAATAGGCGGGAATTTCAAAATATGAAAATATTACGTAGAATTCATAGAAACATTTGATTTCTATGGCCCAGTTACAAAAATTCTGTTTTAGTTTCTATTATACGCTGGGATTAAAATGCAGTATAACCCTTTATAACCAACACATAGAAAAAAATTAATATAAGATGCGCGAAGTGATTATCGTGTGCTTTTCGACATTTTTAGGTACGTTGAAGCCGGTAAATTTAAATTTGTAAACGAACATTGTTAATACTGGTTTATTTGTCTGATACATACCTATTTACCTGATCGGTATAAATAATCATCGCTACAGGACAAATATTTTTAGCATTGTATATCTTTATATTGTATGTAATTTTTTCAAGTTGCTCTTAAATAATTTCCTTTGTTTTGCATAATAAGGGTCGAATTAATTAATACTTGAATATTTAATAGTCTCAATAAAATAATTATGAAAAGAGTTAGCGTATACATATGTATAGTGCAATTTTAATAAAAAAAATTGAAAAAAAAACACTTTTAAGAAAAATATTTTATGTAAATAAACTCAATGATTACGTTACTTTATTTTTTGGTTCATAATACCTGTTCACATTTATCGAATTAATACCTGATGTCTTGTGTTGAAATTTATCTGATTTATATTTCTTCTTAATGAAGTCATAAGTTATTTTTTCTTTTACATGCATGGCTGAATTTATTAAATGCCGATTTAACTCGCATGTCAGGCTTATCGGATGGATTTAATAGGTATATTTACACTCATGTCTAGTTAATTCAATCATATAGGTGATTAATGTTTTAACTTATCGATTTCATTAAATCTATGCACCACACAGCCAATATAATGTATCACCTTTGTCTTCGTGTGAAATTTAGTCAGTACGAAGTCACCTTCACATATTATTACATTTAGTTCTATAGAGATGGGATATTCGTCCATTAAAGAGTCATCACTGGATAAATCTGCTAATTATGTTTCTTCATTAGCTGATTCGCTGCTATCACTATTCTCTTGCATTATCTTTCGCTTTGTTGTTTTTGATAAACCTATTGACGTTTTTCTTTGTTTCACTCTTTCAGTTTCTTTTAATTCATCTATAACGGGAGTAGAAGTGTAGATTTTCGATTTTGTTTGCCTTCTGATAATTTTTTTGTTCTAACTTTTCTTATTTTCAGACTTTGGATAGGGTCTTCTATCTTCAATTTTGAGTTTACGACTTGCAGGTGAGACCTGTTTGGAGCATGAAGATGCAGATTCCTCAATACTGTCATTTGTTTTCTCTACAATCTCCCCGTTATCATCGCTTGGTTTGTCTTCCGACCTATTACTTGGTGTAGATATTTTATCTGTTACGGTACTCGCTAGAAAGTCTTCACCGGAAAATGCAAGTCAATTTAAAGGCCATAAACCAGGCTTTTTAAAAGCGTTGATTGTGTTAGAGCTGATAAAAGATTTGGTATATGCTTTATTGGTGAGTTCTCCCAAATTTCGTATTGTTATAGTTTTCCCCGGGTTTGAAATTAATCAATCATCGAAAGCAACAGCGAGAGCTGATTTGAATGGACCGAAAACCCCAATGTCTAAGTTGCATTCGATGTATGGTGTGGGGCGGAAAAGAAACGAGGCAGATTCCGGAGCTTTTACAGAATTTAATTGCATCCAAAGAAATGTGTGAGCTATGGTTATTCAATAGTAATAGTATAGGATTCTCTTTGAAACAATTCGTATACTCTTTAATGTGTTTCAATACTCTGGGAAACAATTCTTTGGTCATCCAGCCTGATTTGTTCCCCAAAACTAAAGTAGATTCGGAGGCACCGGTGATATAATCTTCAGGTGATTGCACTCTTGGTACTATATATACAGGTGGGACTGTATTTCCTATAGCGTTTACTATACCAACAAAGGTGACATTTTCTCCACGTTCACCAGATGCAACCTGCCCTACCTGTTTCTTTCCTTTTTGGGAAACAACATTTACTGGTCTCATCACGATATTAACGCCTGTTTCGTCTAAATTAAAGATTTTCTCTGCCTTAAATTTGTGTTTTTCTAACACGGCTACGTAATTTTCAAAAAATTCATTCACTCGATTTTTATTAAAACCAGTTGCACGCAAAATGCTGGTACTTTCTGGTTTTCGCAAGAATAGTTGTGGGTGCGTAGACATAAAACCAAACAACCAGTCCATTCCTAGAAAGTATTATGGTAAAGAATTGATAAACATACCTGGAAATGGAAATTAAGTTATTGCCAGCAATTTTATATTCATTCCAAGAAGCAGGAACCTTACAGTCAGGAATACTGGATGCATAATCAAAAGCAACGATCCTAATTTGTTTATAAGATAGCCCATAATGTAAATTGGAGATCAGTCTCCTCTGAAACTGAAAATACTTGATTCACAGTGTATTTATTATGAAATTTCCTTGAGACCTGATCGCCTGACGACATTTCTGAATCAGAGTCTATTAAATACATTTCTTGTTGATTTTTCTTCCTGATGACTTTAATCCTTGACGTGAGTGTATTTCTGTTTATATTGTGCAATCTTGCCGACTCACGGATCGAAATTTTGTTTTTAAAATAATTTCTAATAGCCCTCTTCATGATTTTTTTGTCTATAGACGTGTCAGTTTTACACATATATTTTCTAGTCATACAGAATATTAACAAGAAAACAGATTTAAATGAAAACGTCAAATTCCAATCATGTCGATGGGGTACTTTCATTTACCACCGGTTGAATGTACCCCATCTTAAATGGTTGAATGTACTTCAATGTGGTCTAAACAGTGATTTATACTATATTAAATAAAAATATAAAATCTAGGAAAGAAATGTATACTGTAAAGATAGTGCGAGATCCGTTATTGACCGCAAAATTTAAAAATGGCTTGTTTGAGAAGCGAAGGTTGTATCTACCCCATGGTTGAATGATCCCCAGTCTCCCCTACAAAGATTACAACAATTAACTTATCATATTAATTGAACCACCTTGTGGCGAACACCCCACTCTAGAGTGATAATGAGTTAACCATCTATTATGAGCTCCGAACTGTGAACCGATTTCCTTCTTTCCACCATTTTTTTCTTGATAATTCTTTCGTGCAGTACACTAGCATACTCGTTACATCTTTTCTTAACTTGAAGAACTCTTTTTCTTTACTTCCTTGTGCTTAAACTGAAATAGAAATAAAAAATGTCTGACATATTTTATTTGTTTTAAGTAAATATAAAATATTTATATAAATTTATTTTTAATTATTAATATTATTATTATTAAATTATTTTTAATTTATTTATTTATATAAATGTATACAGAACGATAAAAGTTTCTCAGTCTCTTTTGTTTCGTACTGCTGGATACTCGTATACTACCAGATGACGTATACTAGGAGGAAACAGCTAATACAGGTTTTCTGAAAAGTTTTAAATATATAAATATTTTTATAATTTTATAGTAGTCAGTTTAATTTAGCTAAATGCAAATATAAAATTATGTTACCTACATAAAACTTTTTTGTGTTATGTGGTGAGTTTGAAATACTAGATGTACAGGACTGGATGGCATTTTTTCATAGCTTGATAATTTTTCTCTGGCGAAGATAATGCTATAGTACCACTAGAATTTTCAGGAAGTGCACTTCACTATTATTCACTATTATTGATAAAATTAATCAAAATAAAGAAGTGATAAAGATTTTGAAACTACCTAGTTCTAGTATCTCCTCATTCTTTTTCCTGAACATTTTCATTATTATTTTTTCTTTTTAATGGATAAAAACATCAATTTCATGGGAAACTTCTATCCTTCGTAATTTTTGATATGGAACTGCAACATTTTTAAAGTGCATTGTTTTTCTTTATTAAAATCTGTTTAAAGAAAATATTGTGAGCAGATATATTTTCTACGATTTCACTGGAAATTTGGATGATCTATTATTTCTAAAGTACGTTAAATCGTTCACTTTTGGGAAATCTAAAAGTAAATGAATTATTCTTAGACATGGCGTCTGCAAATATTTTATTTTATTTATACTATATTATACGTAATATAATAGTAGATTAATGTAAATTTTACAATTACTGTTCAATCTTAATGTCACAAAAAAATATGTATGCTTCAAAGATTAACCTACAGAATGTTACTGTAATTCCTGTTATCTGTTAGATGGAAAACGTTTTTACAATTTGGGACTGTCTAAAATAACCACGCTTTAGAGGCCACATCCATACAACATCCAGACTTGCGACCGCATGTATCCATCGATATTCAGGGATCAATGTTCTTGGCTCTGATAGATACCGGAGCGGCACGCTCACATATAGGCGACCGTATTCGTCAGTTAGGATTACCTTTTGAGACCTCATCCGTCCCCGCCGCGCAGCTAGCAAACGGTAACCTAGTAACCGTGACCGAGAAGTATCGCATGAAGTTCCGTCTGGGACGAAAAGAGTTTGAGGAGAATCTCTGACCAAGACCGACCAACATGTTCGTGGTATTGGTCGCAAGGAACCCAGAAACTTTTCCAGACTATTGCATACGTGATGACAAGCTATTCCGTCACTTCTGAGACTCCAACGACTTGGCCAAACCAGACCTGTCTGACTCGTGGAAATTATGCGTGCCTACACCACTCCGTCCTGACATTCTGCGAGACAATCATGATGCTCCGGCCACTGGACACATAGGGAAAGCTAAAACTATAGCCAGGATCTCGCAGAAATACTACTGGCTTGGCATGTTCCGCGAAGTCGCCCTGTATGTTCGAATTTGTTTGCAGTGTCAGCGATACAAGCCGTCAAACAGCAGCCACCAGGAAAGATGCAACCGTCTGTCAACCGCCAGCCATGGGAAACGGTGAGCACCGATTTGGTAGGACCCCTACCCCGTTCCAGCAAAGGAAATAGCTATCTCGTAGTTTTTCAAGACCGCTTTACCAAGTGGATCCAACGCCGACCGCTACGCAGCGCTACCGCGCGGAATTTAAACCAAGCACTCTACGAAGAAGTTATTACCCCTTTCGGATGCCCCTGTACCATCATCAGCGACAATGGCAGCTAGTATGATAGCCGTATATTCCGTGCGCTATTGAAGGAATTTGGAATTCAACATCGTTTCACTCCGTCGTACACACCGCAATCCAATCCCGTCGAGAGAGCGAACTGTACCATCAAAACAATGATCACCCAGTACTGTAAACATGATCATAAGAAGTGAGACCAGCACCTGAGTAACCTCCAACTGGTCATTAACAGTTCGAGACACGAGTCTACCAGATTCACACCCGCTTTCTTGAACTTTGGCCGAGAACTGCACCTGCCAAACTCCGTCTACCAAGCAAGCTTGGAAGATCCTGCCGCACAGCCTGATGAAAACCAGATACCAACAGCATATACGGACCACCTGAATAAACTAGAAGAAGTTTTCGACCTAGTACGAGTAAAGCTCGCTCAAGCTTACTCCACGCAAAGTCGATACTACAACCTCTGCCGCCGTGAATGGCGTTGTCATGTAGGAGACAGCGTCATGAAACGAGAAAACCCTCTTTCATCAGCGATACGAGACTTTGCAGCTAAGCTAGCCCCAAAGTATTCCGGATCGTATACCGTAACCGTAAAGTTGTATCACCAGTAGTATACAATCTGAAATTAGATACCGGTAAGAAACTAAAGCGAATCCATATAAAGGATTTAAAGCCATACTTCGCTTCCAGTATCGAACCGACTAACCGTACCAGACCCTAATCTTTAGAAATTAAATTTTTGGTTTATTTTCAGGAAAATTTTTATTTTGTATTTTGATATTGTGTTTATTTGTGTAAGATAAGGTACACACTGTAAAAGAGCGTACATACCCCCAAATAAAGTTTCACGCAACCTGTGTGGGGTATGCCTCTTTAGATAAGATAGTAGTTAGCAAAAATAAAAGTAAAAATAAGATTTTTATTTTTTTTTTGTTGAAGTAAGAGGGGGATGTAATGAAGTGATTTTTAACTATCCCGTATTTATTTATTTTGTTATTAAAATAGTCCGTTAAACTAGTTTACCAGTATGTGAAAATATCCACGTTGAAAGCCTATCGACGTTCGGACTGCGCCAGCGCGAGGTTGACCGCGTGAACCGAACGCGCATCTATCACCGGTCAGATGCGGCCACCACTACGAAAGGTATGACGTACATATGCGCGCTCGATCCAGCGGGCGATTCCGAATGAAGTCTAACATTTTCGAATATACGAAAATTCAGTACCTGTCCTGGCCCACATCGAGCAGCTGCGTTGTCTCTTGCTGTCTACTGACCGATTCTGTGAGTACTGTATGTTAGTCCAAAAACCGCCAAGCGCGCAGCCGCTACCTCCGCATCAACGTTAGGGCTTTCAAGCGTCGATTTGGATATTTAGTTCCTGTCCTGCTGTCACCGGGAGAAGTCCTACCTATCCACACCAACACCAGAAGACCTGCCAGGCCGTGGATAAGCCGTATTAGGTGAGTCCAGATTCGGGACTAGTGCGCAGCCGTCAACCTCACAGGCGCATTAGGTCTTCCAACTACCGGTTAGCAACTTCAGTTGCCGTCCAGCAAGCGAGCCGAGCAGCCCAGAAGAGCAGTCGTACCAGCAAGCAGCGGTAGTAAGTCCAGCACACCGCCAGTGCGCAAGTCTCCGAATTTAGCTGGGTGAACTGGTAAGAGAGCGGAACCAGAGAGTTAGTTTCGTCCTGCCGTTCCTAGAAGGAAGACGTGTCCGACCACAAGCACCGGAAGTAAGTAGTTGTAAGTAACACTTGGCTACTATTAACTCTCGTCCGTCTTACTGGTCTTGTGCTCTGTCTGTCTTACGGCGTGGTGACGCACACGGTTGCCTTGATCACGTGTGTCGATCCTGACTGCGCGTTCAGAGGAAGGAGAAAACTCTTTAGTCTGAAACGTAGACCGTCTCCGTTTTTCTCATCTGACCTGTATTCCGGCGTGGTAACACACATGGTTGCCTTGATCATATGTGTCGATCCTAACTATGCATTCAGAGGAAGGGGGCAACCCTTTAGTCTGAAACATAAGCCGTCTCCGTCTATCCTGCGGCGGTGACGCACACGGTTGCCTTGATCAAGTGTGCCGATCCTAACTACGCGTTCAGAGGAAGGGGGCAACCCTTTAGTCTGAAACGTAGGCCGTTCTCCGTCTGTCTTGCGGCGTGGTGACGCACACGGTTGCCTTGATCACGTGTGTCGAACCTAACTACGCCTTCGGAGGAAAGAGGTATCTCTTTATTTTGAAACGTAGGCCGATCTTCGTCCATCCTACCTGACCTGTTCTCTGTCTGTTTTACGGCGCGGTGACGCACACGGTTGCCTTGATCAGGTGAGTTGATCCTAACTGCGCGTTCGGAGGAAGGAGGTTGCCTTGATCACTCGTTGCTCTGAGACGTAGGTCGAATACTGACTTATCTTGTCGTATCTCTTTCAGCGCAACAGTTAGCCGTCCTGCCCGAGGGATCATCATCTGTCTGTAACTTGCTATTAATTGTTCTCTTTCAGGAGTGATTGTAGCCAAGTGTATTAATTAATAGTAGTAATTGCTTTTGATTATTGGTTGTTTGCTTCCTCCGTGGTGGTATTTAGTCCGTAGCTTCCCACCGTTTGCTTACTATCCACCGGCTAACTCAGTAACTCTCTTTCCAGGACCACCAATAATCGCAACTGTCCCGCATTTAGCGCTTGTACCGCCCGTTTAACTTGTTTTGATTGAAATTTCGTTTTTAGTTTTAAGTTAGTATTGTAACATTAGGTTTAGTAGTTAATATATAGATAGTGATATATATTGTGTCTTTTTATTCTGCCCGTGAAGTCTAACTGTTTTCCCTAGACCCGCTGGACATACCGTATCTTCACTGTAGCTGCCTGAGCAGTGATGTTTCTACACTTTAAAACAGAAACTGGCGCCCGAGGAACCGAACCGCCGCAGCTCAGGCGTCATAGTAACACCGCGTCGCAATGCAAACGTCGCCGAAGCGACGTAGGTGCGTCATAGTACTATATATTAAAATATATACTTACCCCTTCGTAGGAAGGAAAAATAACTTTCGATAAGAAAAGTCTTTAATAATGGTTAAATAGTATATAAACTGTAAATGAAAACTAGACATACACTCAGGGCCGGACTGGCAGGCCGGGCGATCGGGCGACCGCCCGAGGCGCCGCTTGTTCAACAAGCCGAGGCGCCGCCTGTTCAACAAGCCGGCGCGCCCCAATAAACTATCAGTACAGACTACAGTACAAATGAATCGCCGGCGTCCCCCGAATTTAACATGCAGTCACGTATGTAGTATGCGAACGTAATTTCTGCAGTTACTGCGGTTGCGCGATTTGCGTCACACTGACTGCGATCTGGGACGTTTGTTTAATCTACAGTCTCCTCCATCCACCGTTATTGTTAGAGAGAATAGACAAAACAAATGCATTTAGCATTCAGTACCTCAGCACAGTTTATTATACAGTCGTCGAGTGAAGGTTCCAGAGGGTGTGGCTAAATCGCGGCTAAATGCGCAATGAACACCAATGAAATTCATATGTACACGACGAAGTGGGAGAAATTCTACAAATCACCGTGCCCCTTGAGTGCGCGGCTAAATGCGCAGTCGTCTTTTGGTTGTCTAAAAAAAACGAAATCTGGGACCTCGACATCAAAGGAGCCGACGTGAAGACGCCGGACTGTATAATAGACTGTGGCCTCAATATCTAATTGTCTATCGATGGGGTATACTTCGTAGTTTGTTAAGTTTAGATAAAAGGGAATCTAGATTAAAACGTAGGTAACTTAAGTAATGCGTAAATGATAATGACACTTTTTAATGCAATTGAATATCTCTAATGTACATTAAATACCCAATTTGTCACAATATTTTTAATTCAGTTTTCATTTTATTTCCTCTTTGATAAAATAGTTCGAAATCTAAATAATAATATATTGATTCTTGAAAACTCCCCCACTTAAATAATAAAAATCGAGGGAATTATTTTATTTATACAGGATATTCCGATTATGCTTAAGAAAGGGGTTTGAGTTCGAAAAAAATAGCGAGCATTGCTCATATATGATTTCCGATTTTAACGTCGTAAACCAACATTTGTAGACAAGTAGATGTGAACCATAAAGCCGTAAAACAGATTCATTATAAAGACCAGTGATACGGCTACGGATAGGACTACAATTTCATCTTATCTTATACTAGTACAAATATTATGAGGACATATATTCGAAAGAAATAACGTTAAAATTGTGCACTCAAGTATGAAGTACTTATTTTAAAGATTTTTAAACTGAAATTTAACTTCCCTATATACCAAATCTTGTGTGCTAATAAATTTGAACCGAGTGCTGATTGTAAAACAGCCTGTCAAATGATTATTGTTGCAAGTTGAATTTGTGTTGTAGATATTTAGAAAAAAAGTAAATAAATAAAGTACTTCGCGATATCGTATTTATTAGAACTTCTTCACCTTATAAAGTAAATAATTAAGTTTGTCAAATGTATGTAAATACGTAAATTTTAAACCATCACTGTGTATACTTGTTTTATACGTATTTTATTTGTTAATATTTAGCATTGTCATAAAGCAAAGTTTAAATTAATTCTTACTTCTTACTTCTTACCTACCTATTCACCAAACTTACAACTTGTATCCACATCTAAATAGGCGATAATTGGTAAATTGTATCATAATGGTATCATAATAAAAAATGTTTTTACTGTTTACATTTTTCTGCCAAGAAAAAGATGGCGCCGGTTATAACAAACGCCCGCGCCGATCTGTCGACCCAGTCCGGCCCTGCATACACTATATTATTCAAAAGTTATAATAAACTATCTAGGATTAAAAATGAAGATAAACAAAACCACAGAACGCAGTTTTATTTGTAAACAAACCACAGAAACATGACTAAAAATGGTTTGCTGCAGGCTATGACCCAAAAAGTGGATGCGCAGACGTCTAAACTCGTTCTATATCTATCTTTCTGTATGAATCAACAACGTACATTAAGTTTTTCCTGAATAGCTATTTTCTAAGCTCCTGCAATAGAAATTATAAAATATATAGAACGCCAAAAGAGGTTCCGAAAATAGTCAACCTATAGAGAAAACACAAGTCCTGTTAATATTGCAGTAACTTTACTTTTATGGATTGGTTGTACTGTATGTATGTTGTATTCGTTTTCTATAGTCCAATTACAAGCATTCCGTTTTGGTTTCAATTGTACGCTGGGATTAAAATGCAGTACTACCAACAGCTTACATTGTTTTCCCTATATGGTTGTTTTCTAAGCTCGTACATATAAATATTTTGATGAAAATGTAATGAATTATTCATTTGTTCGTATGACGTAAGTCGTCTGAATTATTGTCGCGAGTATATGTATGTACATAACATAGGGTGTATTTAGATGAGGTCAGCCGCTAACTAAAAGCTGCTAGCATGCTAAAGCAGGACGCCTACTGAATCGGCACAGCACGCCCAGCGCGGCCGGCAGATTTTGATATGCTTGTAATCAAATGGAGTAGCGCCCACTGAATCGGAGCCGTTCAGCTCGGCGCCGCATGCTTGGCTTGGCACCGCTTTGTATTCTCGATAGGGAAAATGTGCTGGTCTGGATCATGCCGAAGCAATCGGCGGTGGCTGCAAAACTGCGGGCCGTGCTGTGCCGTGCTGCGCGGATTCAATGGGCGCCCTCCTTAACAGGCCTGTTAATCAGTCGCTTAAACAACACCGAATAGTGTGCTGATTGTTCTCCGCGGAGCTGCGAAAAAAATATATGTAACATAACCTTACATTGTCATACTAAAAAGTCATAATATCTATTACACAGAATAATAAATTTGTTAAGTATCCATAGAATAAAACGCCGAAATAAGCAAAAATAACTAGTTTTTATTGATAACAACATTCAGCTAAATGAAATAGTTATCAGTATTTGAACATATAGAAATACATATTTAGAACATTTTTGATTTTGTGTATACATATAGGAATGCATTTTTTCAGAATTATCACAGAAAAATGTGGAAATTTGAATGCACTCTTGAGTTTGTCTTGAGAATTATTTTGGTAGCATCAAACAACAAGGAGGAAAATCTATCTCACCAACTTCTATATAATTTCAACGTCCTTCGGGGATTTCATTTGTAAATTTGTGTGCGATTGACGTCAAGCAATGCACTGAAATGCCGTGAGTCAATGCACATTATATAGGTACTTCCGATTAGAGAACCTATTTTAATTTCAGAATAGCTTCTGAAGAAGCGAACTTACATATGTCTCTTGAAAAGTCAAAAAACCTAAAGCGACAGCACGGCAACCAGTCCAGGAATTGTTCAACAAAGTTACTTTTGTTTATAAGTAAGAAATAATTGAGTATATTCAATTTTAAATATGAATGTACACTCGCCATAGCTTTATGCCATTTTTTGTTAATGAAATAAAATGTTTATATAAATTGTATTTTATTAAATGTCATAGTGGGAACATCTCTGTTTTATTTATTGTCTTCAAAGTTTTTATACGCTTGTTAAATTATTAATAATAAACCTCAAGATGTTTATTTTAAAAATTTTACGTAATACGAATAATACTATATATTCGTAATTTATTAGCTCGAAGAATTTAAACTATCATAACAATTTATTTCACACATCTAGTGTTTTTTGGTAATTTAAACAATATGTAATTATAATTTGTTGTATTATTTTTAAAAATTACACGTATTTCACAAATTTGCATGTTTATACTTGTAGCAACACCTATTTGAATTTCTGGTGACTCGAACAAATATATAAATCTAGAAAATGTACTTATATTTGCGGAAACTATAATAAAATTGGGTAAAAAAACTGCTGGTAATAACAATATTAATTACAAATAATGAATATATATGTAGTAGTAAATAAAAACAAAAAATGTAAAATAAGGTCACACCAACTTCTATTTATTTATTTCGTTATTTAAACTATTTACATTAAATTTACTGTTTATAGATAGCTTATAAAACCAATATCATTTACTATAAATTTTCAAAATCATATTACATTTTGAGTACCACAGTTAAAATTTAAATTTTAACAGTCACAGGTTACAAAGTAAATCACACCATAAAGGTACAAATATAGTGGCGCGGAGAGGGTAGAGGTAAGCGGCGAGGTTAGCGACACCGCGCGAGTTAGACGAACATAGTAAAACCGGCGATTTAAAGAGGCCGCCTAAGCCGAAAGGGGCTTTTTTAGTTGTAAACATGTTTTCAGATAGTGAAGACGAAATTTTATTGGATAATGCCGCACTTCGCAAACTACTTGCAAGCAAAAGGCAATATAATGTGCATCCAATCAATAAAAGAAGAAATATGATGGGACAATATCACACCTTATTTCTGAAACTAAAAAAATATCCGAAAAATTTTTTTGAATATGTACATATGAGCTTACCCACCTTTAATTATATACTAGAAAAAGTCGCTGGTCATTTGACGAAGAAATGGACAAATTTTATACATCAGCCAATACAACCAGAGGAAAGACTGGTTGTAACTTTAAGGTAAGAAAAAAACACGTTATGAATTAAACACATTTTTTATCTCCATTAAAACTTGCATATTAACTAACTTAAAGTAGTACCTACCTCAATAATAAAAATAATAATGAAAATTATTGATACTCAGAAAACAATGTAACAGTGTTGTCAGGGTTAATGATTTGAACTGTTTGTGCTGGCGGCGGCGATGGCAGCGGCTTATACGCATATTTTTGAACTAAAGTTTGTACTTCATTTCTAAATTGTAATTTACCGCAATCTTGAATTTTTTTCACATGCGGTAAGATACTCTCAAAAAATAACTTCATCTGCCGGGATAACTACTGCTTTTTTATTCGCTTGTTTATTAATTAAAAATTTCATTTTTTCTTTCTCAATGGAAATTAGAGTGTCCATGTGGTGAGTTCTTTTCCTAGATCTACCCGGTAGAATTGTGCGGGGCTCCTCTGCGGTTGAAGATGAAGGAGTTGGAGGAAGAGGTCTACTGACTCTCTGGACTGGTCTAATTGAGTGTGGTCTTCGTCATCTGACAGTTGAGACTGTGACCTATTAGACGTCTCACTTTGTTCAAAATTACTATTATCAGTTTCATTGATAACATCTTCTGGCAAATTACTCTGAGACTGTCTAGGAAGAATCTGATCTTTTAAAAACATTAAGTTCTTAAAATAGGGCCAATGAGATTTGCCTGTTATGTCAGCTGCATCTCCAGACCGTGGCATTGGAATTTTTTTCAATTCATGTCTATAATAGTCCCTGAGATTTTTCCATTTTGCTTGAACAACTTTAACTAAAAAAAAAAGAAGAAGAATTTATAGAACAAAACATAAACAATGAATTCAGTAATATTGAAATTAAATTGCTTTTGTAATTGTAAAAATGATTAAGTGCGCTCTGATTACTTACACAAGCACATAATGAATGTGTTTCATTTATTTTTTGTTTAATTGCAGGTATTTGGCTACTGGTGAATCTTTTAAAAGTTTGTCTTTTACATTCCGTATGGGCGCATCGACAGTTGGAAAAATTGTTAAAGAAACTGTCCATGTACTGTGGAAAGTCTTACAACCAGAACATATGCCAGTTCCATCTACAGAAATGTTTGAAAATATTAGCGAAGAATACTTCAAAGTATGGAATTTCCCAAATTGTCTCGGAGCATTAGATGGAAAACATGTGAAAATAAAATGTCCCAGCCATTCTGGTAGCATGTACTACAACTATAAGCAGTATTTTTCTATAGTGCTTCAAGGTGTCTGTGATGCAAAATACAGATTTACAATGATAGATGTTGGGGGCTATGGTCGACAAAGCGACGGAGGGACATTTCAAAGCTCAAATATGTACAAACTACTATCTAAAAAGAAGTTAAATATACCCGAAGACCGGTGCCTTCCAAATACAAATATTAAAATGCCGTTTGTTTTTATAGCAGATGAAGCATACCCTCTTCAGGCATTTCTACTAAAACCATATAGCAGAAATGAATTGAATGTAGAATGCACCTATTTTAATCAACGTCTGTCGAGAGCACGTAAAACAATAGAATGTTCTTTTGGTATTCTCTACTCGAAATGGCGAATACTATCAAAAGCTATAGAAACTGATGAAACAACTGCTGACAAGATAATCAAAGCAATATGTGTTTTACAAAATGTGATTATTGATTTGGAAGGATTTGAACGGCATTTAAAAGATATTACACAAGTTAATGAGGGCGAGTCGAGATTCAGGCCACAACAACGAGGCCGTGTATCAACAAATGGAAAATTCGTAAGGGAAACATTTAAGGATTATGTAAACGCCTTTTCAATTCAATATGCATAAACATTTTCAAATATACTTAAAAATTAGATAATAAATATTGCATTCTTAATTGTTTTTATGTGTATTTATCCAAATATTATTACCTACTTTATTATTATTATTATTTAAATAAGAACAGGTGATTGATTATAACCTACCTGTTGATTGGCATTCTTCAGCTGCTTCTGTCCACAATCTGTCTAAAATATACCTATTTCTATGGTCAGGGTGTGACTGGTTCCATATTGCTCTTCTATTAAATATAGAGTTTATAATCTGCTCTTTCTCCATTTCTATTTAAAATTTAATTCGTACGTAGTCACCAAGCAAGTCAAATCGCAGGCTAAAGAAGAATGTCACAAAAACAAAACAAACGCTTTTGCCGCGCGATAATAAATGCCCAGATCAAACCAACACTCCCCGCTTCAGATGCGTCTCGGCGGCAACTCGCCGCTTAAAGCTTTACTATGTACGCTTCCACTTTAAATACAGAAGGATATTTGAATCGCCCTCTTACCTCGCCGCTTGCCTCTACCCTCGCCGCTCCACTATATTTGTACCTTATATGGTGAAGAGAGCCCCACTCTCAAGTGGGAGTGATGCTATCTTCACTTCAAACAAGGTCAAAGAATTCGACTGGCGGATTTCATTCATAAATTTGTTAGCTGTCCCTACTGATCTTTCTATACTGTGTTGCAGCCACAGTTGACGTATGCCGGAGCAGCATGGTGATACGCAGCGAAGACGCACCTGAAAAGAGTACAAACTGTCGAGAATGTCGCTCTGCTCTGTTCGTCCGCAACAGCGATATTCGCTGGGATCTGGGATTCACACCAGCCCTGGAAGCGATGAAAGCGCGAGCAGAGGCTTCCTTCGCACGCGCAGTCTACAGCAGTCAGCTGATTTAGGCGACGGTGGACTACCGACCCGATGCGGCCGCCAGTACAGACGGCCAAGGTTTCAACTCCTGGACGCGGGGTAAGTTGAGACGTTTCTTTTGTTTCAGGACCGCCAGGATCAAGAATACCAGGACCACGAAGAGACTTTGATTTTTCTCTACCCTACCCCGAAGCCTAGATTGATGATATTTATTATTATTTTATAAGCTTTTTGATAGTAATGTTATTGGACATTGTTAAGTTAATGTTTTTTGCACTGGATTCATTTCTTTCTATGCTAAGGCTAATGTTGTGGGGTTTTTGTCTTTTTTTCTTTTCTTCAAGTTTGGTTGGCCTTCCAGACTGTATGCGATTATTACCTTAAAGTCCCCCCTCTTTTCTTCGAGATACAGCTGTTGGTTGTACATGAGTTTTTCGGCTTCTGTTAAATCGAGTTATGTCTGAAAACATGGACACAATTTGTGATGGAGTCTGAACTTTCGCCAATGTAGTTACAATTTTTTTTATCACTGTGATATTGGAAGGGCATTGATCTTTCTTTAATATATCTGAAAACCGTATAAATTTGGCTTGCATTCTATCAATTGTTGCGTTATAATCTTGACTGAGTGTTTCGGCAATTGGCAAATCAAAGCAGCTGTTAACAGTTTCAGATTGATGTGACCGAACAGTTATGTTATCTTCTGTCCAAAACGTCGTTTTATTCGTTTCTTCAGAATCAACATTTTCGTTGGAGTTTATGTCATCATAGACAGCGGGTAAATATGTTTCACTTAAGGCAATTTTAGCAAAATCTTGCCGATCTTTTTTAGTCAAAAACAAGGAATTTTTTAAAGAGAGTCCGTATGTTTGTTCGACCGCACATAAGTACTTATAATATTGTCCTCCTTGACCAAAATAGCAATTACAGCACTCAGTTTCAATATTTACTTCGAAATACTCACTTTTGTGTTTAACACGGTAATTTAAATGGCTGATATGTGTTATTTCTTGAATATCTCTTATGTTTCGAGAAAACTTATTATAAGCTAGGGTTAAATTTCCTCCTCTTGTATTTGCAAATTTTAGTAGTCTATTTTTGTGGTAGTTCTCGAAAATTCCGGTGATGAAATTAATAAGAGCACATATGTTAAATGCTTTACATCTTTGCAATATAATGTCCTTGAAAATTCTGATAGAAGCTTCATAGTAATTATTAGTATTGTTACCCCTGTGCAAAACGTCACTACAAAAAGATAAACACCATTCTTCTCGACGACTCCAAATATGTTCTAAATGTGCCTTGGCATTATTATACTTGTTTAATGTTTGGTCGTTCAATAATTGAAACATAAAGTTCTCTGCATCTGAAGGAGATTTAGCAAACAAAACAAGGCGGAATAATGTCATTAGGGTCTTTCGGTCATCTTTCTGAATTTTGTTATTAGAATCCCATAACCAGCGCCACAAGGCTTGCGTTACATGAATAATACAAAGTAGCAAACGAGATTTTGGAAATACTATTTTAAGTGCATTTCTTTCTGCAGAGTCATCGTCGGTCATAATAATTTGCGGCTCAAATAATTTATTACAAGTGGTTTTTAAGTATTGCTTTGCCATTTTTAGAGCATATAAATAATCATTTTCTGATTTATTTTTATGACGTATAACAGCTATTGGCAATGCTCCAATTTTTGTCGCTGCAAAAATAAAAGTGACAGAGCTGCTTTGGTCACAAGAACCACTGGTGTCAATAAAGATCATCTCATCTGCATGACCTGCTTTAAAAGCTCTTTTCATAACGGCGGTTATCAAAACAACAAGAAATGGATTTTCGTTAAGGCACAAAAGGATATCCTGTTTTTGTAACTCTTCAAGTTTAATCTTTATTCTTTCAATAACACTTTAGTGATCCCTTCCCCCATATTTTTCAGACCTCCAGTAGGTCACTTGTATTTCTGTTGGGTTAACTTGCGCATTTGCTAGAAGCACATTAATGTCACCATCACAATTTTCAGATAAAAAGAATTCATGATAAGTCTTGGCGGCAGAAGCTGTTATTCTAGATTCAAAATAACGGCGAAAAGTTTCTTTTGAATGTTCATTGCAACGTAATAAGCTAAATGCTTGGGCAACCTGCATTCGGGGAGAATGTTTATAGTTTATATTGATCACTACATTTAAACCTTATTTTAATAAGTTAGATCTTCTCAAAGTAACTTCAGTAATTTTTAGAAATTTTATATTTATACTTACCAAACACTCGTAATTTCTTGTACAACCTTTTTTCTTATGTAAACGTTTATTCTTTTTGGCTAGATGACACACATAGAATTTGCGAAATTTATAACGAACACAGTTATTAAACACTTTGTTTAAAATCCAGTTAGTGTTTGTGCTACGAGATAAGTATTTTATAAAGGATTCACATTTTTTCTGACAATTTGTTCCTTTTGTTAACTTGCATTGAAATTTAGTCACAAAGTGATCTTGATTTTTCAAATTCAAAATATTGAGTGCCACTACTCGCGATACTATTTATTACTGTTTTAGCCATTTTAAGGTACTAAAGATCGGTAAACTAATAAAACTATTCAGGCACAATATCATAACCTCAACTTAAACCACGTGGCGACACGCAATAACAACCTGAGCGGTCATTACGAACGAACTAAATTCCAGAACGGTCAATTTCTGAACCGTAATAGGTTTGAATATGTAACTAATTTTTTGTAAACAAAAACTAGTCGAGTCCAGTCACCATCGTGACTGTATTGGTATAGAGATTGTAAAATCGCTACCCTATCCTTTCCGCGACGCTGGACGACAGGGCCTTTACGGTTCTTTGTCCTAGCGTCTCCCTAGAGCTACAGTACTAATCCTGACTTAACACAAACCCCTACCTGGTCGGAGGCGTTCGCGCCGCGGCCAAAACAGGACTACCCCCGGGGGTTAACAAGTCGGCGAAGAAAGAAGAGAAGACAAGAGCGCCAGAAGATAAGCCCTTGCCGCCGGGGCTTGTCAGAACAGGAGGAGGTTCCTCGAGCCGCTGGCATCGGCCGGAATTGCAGTCGAGGCTGGCCGGAGAAGGGAACCCACCTCTACGAGGTGTCCAGGCCTACAGCGATGAAGTGGGCAAAGAGAGATAGTCCCTCTCGACCCCGCTCATCCGAGGTCATTTATCCAGCCAAGGATATTGGCGCGTCCAGAGAATCAGTACGTCCAGACAATCGTCGAGTGAACATCGCTAGTGTCATACAGTGTTTTCTACAAGTGCCCTTTGGACAGTGCTACAGCTCCTTTGAGCATATTTCTACAGTACCGCATCACTTTACCAGTGCTTCCTTATCATCATCAGTGTTCATCAAAATAGTGCTTCACAGTAGCAGCCGCAAAATTCATATACCGCGCTTCGCATCAAACCTCACCATTTTTCCATCGCTTAAAGTGCTCCGTTTATCTTCGCCAGTGCTTTGCATTGCTGCCGTCGCACAAACCAGACAAATTTACCTTCGATTGGAATACACAGAGTATTGCCCAAACCACCGATAAAATTCTTCACCTCGTTTCGGACTCCGAGAGCGGATCCCGAACCGCTAAAAAACACCTACAGATCCACCGCCAGTGACGTCACCCCCGAAAAACAAACTTCGTAGCCGCCAAAAACCACCGCCAGTGACGTCACCCCCGAAAAAAAAAAACTTCGTAGCCGCCAAAAAACCACGAAGACCAAGCTGTGTTTACATGTGGTCCGTATTTATGTAGTTATCCAGACTCTGGCTGGCCTGTGATTGGTTAGTCGAGTTTGGATTCAGAATTTCTTCTGTAACTCCGCTCTCGATTGACGGATGTTTATCAAATTTTCAGGGTATCTGCGGGACCTAATTACGGTCATTTGTTGATTTTCGTGAATTTTCGTTTACAGGTTTCCTCGCAAAAGAGGAAAACCTGTGACAGAAGTACCAGGTAAGTACAGTACAAGTTTATACAGACGAAAATCCGCACACAGTGAAAGTTAGACATTTTCAACACGAATTCAAAATGAATGTGTGGGCAGGAATAATTTGAAATTTTATTGTTGGTCCTGTCATTTCACCACAGAGATTAGCGGGACAAACCAGACTTGTCAGACTTGTTAGAGGATATACCTCAACTGTTGAGACTCAACAACTTTGGAGAGATATATGGTTTATGCGTGATGGAGCTTCACCACATACTTCATTACCTGTTCGTAACCACTTAAATCAACAGTACCTAAACAAATGGATAGGTAGAGGTATTGACGCTCCTGTAAATTGGCCACTACGTTCTCCAGACTTAAATCCATTAGATTATTTTTATGGGGTCATCTTCCTTAAGTCCGTGGTTTATATGACATCGGTAGAAAACGAAGAGCAACTATGGCAACATCTTCAAGATACAACAAATACTCTTAGAGGTGACGAAAAAATTATGCAGAGTAAATTTCAATTAAGTAATTTTAGCAAAATCGCATAAGGCGTTTTAAATTTATAATAAAAAAAAACGATTTCAAAATTGCAAATTCAGAGTCGTATAGCGCCTAAACGGGGCAACTTTGAACTAAGATGAGTTTAGCTAAATCGACTTATTTTGAGCCGCACTGTATCTGGTGGAGCGATGTAAAGGGACACCCTGTATAGTTGCTAGTGAACTAGCTGCGAGTTTCTGGTGAATCTTTGTTTCACAAAATATGATAGGTATTATAATAAATGACTTAAAAAGAAAAGCAGAAATTGAGGCAAAGAAAAGTGTCGTGGGTAAAATCATGGATAGAAAAGCGTGATAACGGGTATTGCTGGTAGACGTTAAAAATTCCACAATATGTTATTTGCGTTTCATTTCACTTCTTAACGCTGAACACCCAAAAGATCGCAAATGGGAAAAAACAATAACAATGCATTCACAGCAGGTGGTTTCCTCGCTAACTAGATGCCTGCTAGATGCTACTCAGCGAGTGGAACACAGATCATTGGTAGACAAAAAAGAGTGGAAAGTTTCGTTATGTCTGAACGATGCTTTTATTTGCTTAAACATAACTGCCTGTTTATCTAGACACTGTATATTGCACTAGCTGATACACCCGCTTCTAAATTCGCCTGTGTAATTGGCGAAAATCATGAACCAATAGATGGCGCTGCAAAAATCGTGAAAAGGTAAACGAAAAACATCAACCTATGTGATTTATGGGGTTGACATGTGTTTTATGTAAGTTATTTGTGTTTCTATGCATGTTTATTCATATATTATTGATTAAAATTAATTTCCATTTGTTTTATGTGCATCTACTTATCAAATAATATGTACCGTGTGTTCGTCCTCAAAATGATGCACCACTCCCAATCGGCGAAATAAGTCTGTATGTAAATCCTGCTGTCTCCGCACCTTATTAATATCTTCGCAGAGGATCTACCCAGGACTGAGGACACTTCCGTGTGCCTCTACGCCGATGACACCGCCATTTTGGCCCAATCTCTAAATCCGGAAATGGCAACGAGGCGACTCCAGAGAGCGCTAGACAGACTGGAGGACTGGTGTAACTGATGGAAGGTGACGATCAACGCGGAGAAAAGCAAAGGTATGATGTTCTCTCGTAGGTACAGAGCGCAGCCGAGAGGCTGCGTGACGTTCAGCGACGAGGACATCCAGTGGACTGACAAAGCCAGATATCTAGTGGTTCGCAAAGTTCGCAAGGGCGAAACTCTATCCCTTACTCCATAGGGATAACCGACTGAGCCTAGGCAACAAGGTGAGGTTTATCAAAACTGCCTTGTAGCCACAGTTGACGTATGCCGGAGCAGCATGGTGATACGCAGCGAAGACGCACCTGAAAAGAGTGCAAACCGTCGAGAATGTCCCTCTGCGCTGTGTGACGGGGGCCCCTTGGTTCGTCCGCAACAGCGATATTCGCTGGGATCTGGGATTCACGCCAGCCCTGAAAGCGAAGAAAGCGCGAGCGAAGGCATCCTTCGCACGCGCAGAAGTCCACAGCAATCAGCTGATCCAGGCGGCGATGAACTACCGAACCGATGCCGCCGCCAGATACAGGCGGCCAATGTTTCAACTCCTGGACGTGGGGTAAGCTGAGACATTTCTTCCGTTTCAGTGGAGGGACTCCCGAAATCTCGATTCGATGATTAGGGATCGAGATCGAAATAATGTTGATATATTGGTACTCTTGAAAATTTTACCATCGAAATAATGTCGAAAATCCGTCCATTCGAATCGAAATGATATCGACGGGTCTTGGTCGGCCGAAACGATTTGCTGTCTTTTTCTATCACGTGTACTGAATTCTGTTATTTCTTTTTAATATTACGAATATGAATGTGTTGTGCTGTTTATTTATTTTACTTCAAACAAAATACCGCATTTAACCTAGAATACTGAGATGAGGGTGTGAAATATTTGTTTATATATTTAAAGTGATGTTGGAAAAGGAATATAAATATGTTATATATAACACATAAAAAATAAGGACTAGATAATTGTTACAAGTAGGTATACATTTATTTTATCTTTTCTTGAAGTGGATCTTTTCATGAATGTCTTTTGTGCCTACATTATTTATAGGAGAAACTATTTAGGAAAATCTAAGTTTTTATTTTTGTTAATTTGTTCAAATAACCATTTAATGAAGTAAAAACTCACTATTATCATTATTTTTTTTAATAAGTGTAAAATTTCAGACTTCTGAAGCTTTGACTATCAAAGGAGCCCATGGGGTTTAGTGTTGGAAGAATTTCGGTCAGAAACTATGAATGAACAACGAGGTGTTAGATTTTAAAGACTTCCCATTTTAAGCAAAATTAAAAAGTAAGATAAATGTCATCACTGACTTTTAATGTATTTTTTTATTTATTTTATAATGTGTGTGTTTTTATAACAGTACCTAAACAATAGATATGGGTTATGAATATTTTTTATTAATTATGAGTACTTATTGCCCTACTGTCTATACTTATTATATTTAATATTTCTGTTAGTTCTCCCTCCAATTTGTATTACCTACGGAAAATTACACATACTATAGTGATTACTTCAGCAACAAATTCTACATTATACCAATTTAATTGGTATAATGTAGAATTTTTGGTATAATATAAATATATAAATTGGTATAATGTAGAATTTTAATTTAAAAAGTTTCACAAATTTTTTGTCAGAAAAAGTTTAGTTGACTGCCTTCTTCAGATATTTTCATTCCTAAAGGCTTCTCATTACTCTAATTAGGCTAATTCTTGCACTTGTAAAAAATGACGTAAATTTAAAGTTTGCATTACACACATAAATGACTTTTATAACCTTCTATTTATTCATTTTAAAATTCAAATAAACCGCGGTAGTGCTGGATAAAACGAGACAGGTAATCAAAATCATCTGTTAGATAGAAATGAAACATACGCTGAGTTGGCTTAACCGTGATGGTATATCTGATTACCCTGAAATTGCCGAACCTATCCGAAGACAATTTCGATACGCTTCAAGAGTATCAATTTATATTTCGAAACGAATGGATCGAGATCGACTTCGAAATTATCTCGATATCGATACAATGACATCGAGATTTCAGGAGTCCCGCTACAGGACCGTCAGGATCAAGAATAGGACCAAGAAGATGCTTTTGCGTTTTCTTACCCTATTCCGGAGTCTGCCTAGGCGGGCTCCGTTATCCTATCCTTTCCGTGGATAGGATAGCCCCCCGGGGTTAACGAGTCGGCGAAAAAAAAGAGACGACAGAAGAGCGCCAGAAGATAAGCCCTTGCCGGCGGGGCTTGCCAGGACAGGAGGAGGTTCCCAGAGCTGCCGGCATCGGCCGCAATTGCGGTGGAGGCTGACCGGAGAAGGGAACCCATCTAAACGAGGTGTCCAGACCCCGCTCATCCGAGGTCATTTATCCTGCCAAGGATATTGACGCGTTGGCGCGATTACAATAAGTCGGCAGCTACGGGTCTACGGAGTCCAACGTAACTGGGGTGTTTAGATAGCCATCAGCTAATGCTTGTTTATTATTGCAGAGAGAACACTAGTAATATCAACCCATCATAACAACCAACCCTTGTCGCTACTGGCGACATAATGGTGTGTACAATTAATTATTAGTATGTGTTTTTATTACCAAGAAAATAGGTAACGTATAATTGATAAATATATACGGTATTGACAGATAACAGATTAATATCCCTGAATACCTGACTAAGTTTAGTTTTCATGGTCCGGAATTTCGCACATTTTATGCTTAATTCCATGAAAGCGTGTTTGAAAAAAATCTTAACTTTTTGTGGATCCGTAATAAAGTTGAAATGTATTTAACTTTTATTCGGATTTTATATAGCTATCTTTATTTAACAATCTTCCTTTTATTTTGGATTCGGGAATATTTTTCATTTTCATACATACATACACTAGGACTAAGCAATATATACTGTGTTATACTGTATCCTTAAGTGATTATAGTAATTAATATAATATGTTTTTTCCACTTTTTCTCTTCAATCTCACCACAAATTATACTTATTCCTATTAAAGATCCATTCATGACACAACAGTAAAGTATGATGATGTTTTATGTTAGAGATAGTAAAAATCCAAATAAATTCCGTACAATAAAAACAAGTAAAATTTGCTGCAGCAACGGATATGCGGAAATCCGGATCTGCAAATGCGTATTTTATGTAGCGATACCTGTACCGGCTATTACGGTACTTTGTAAAAACAATGGGACTTTAATTTTTAATCTTTTAATATAATACATATGTTATTAACTGAGACACCGATCTATACTTTTATAAACATTAATAAAAATAAACAAAAAGTTTTTAAGCTTTGTCCACTCATAGACACGAAATTTACGAAAATTCGCGCAAATTATTTAATGGCGGGAAAAGTCTCAACGTTTAGTAAATTTTGTCAACTTCAATATTTTCTTTTACTTATTAATCCCATGATATCGATAATATTTCTGTTTTCGAAATTCACGAGAAATTTATACTTTCCCGTCATTAATAATTTAAATCAAAATCTTACTTGTCCACGAGGACAAGGCTTTATAAACATGTATTGGGAAATGACAAAATTGTTTTAATATTTAATTATTATAGTGGCCAATAAAAAATACAATACAAAAGCTGTATTTAATGGTGACCAGTTCAGAATGTATTAATGTAAATAATGTTGTTTGTTATAATTTAGGATGTGATGAATTATATGAACTGGCTGTTTAGTGTACCAGTTTTTACAATCTCGGGATTAAATTAACTAGTTCTAAGAGTTCCTCCTCGAGAGGAGGAGACTATTTACCCTGACTTGCAAATTATCATAAATTGGTAAATATATGCACTGCTCTACTAAAATCATACATCATATTCCTGCATGATAATTTTGTTTCTACATAGCGTCTCAATATTTGAAATTTGACTTAAGGAAATATGACCCCAAATTCAGTTATCTATTATTTCATGTTTGGCAGAAAGTCTGCACAGTTCCAAAATTCATATAATTTACAGTATCTTAGCGGAATGTTCTAAATTGGTCCACCAGAGAAAGTTATTATTTGTATACTAAAATGGATAATTTTGAAGAAATACTTATGAGACAATTTCTGTGTAAAAAAGTCCAAATTTTAAAATCCTAATCTTAAATAAGTAAACAGTAAGAGGCCATAACAAATGTGGTGTAACATTTTACCTAAGCCTTCCAATTTTACCCACCCCTGAATAATTTTACTTTAAAATTATTTTGTCTTAATAATAAAAAAGTAAAATTCATTTGTTTTCAGACGGGAAATATTTAAAACATTAAAACTTTTCTCAAACCGTGTTTGCAAAACTTTTAATAATTTTCATGAATTAACATTCGATTACATGTTTCTGAACTTTACAAATCTTAACTCTATATCTTAAAAATAACAAAACAGAATGAACACCTATTTGCTTAGCTTAATACCTATAAAAAATAAATGTAATTATATAGGTATTTCATTTGCAAGGTAAAAATTTTTTAATACACTAATTGTTAAACAAATTTTAATAAGATCCATTAAAATTTTTTTTCAGCCCCTGCCAGCATCTAAAATAATCAACATCCAGTTTCTCACAAGTTTTGCTTCCCCATTCTGTAACAGCTAAACCAAGACAGCTCTCAAACATGAAGGCCTACAAAAAAAATTGTAAAGAAATAAGTATGCAAATACGTTTTTTATAAAATAAAATTATTATATTATGTACTTGATTCTTGAACGACCAATTACCTCAATAAATTAGAATTGCAAGAAACAAACATATGCAGGATGGACCAGCTTTTTCGTATCAAACTTTAAGGGTATGTTCTATGTCGAAAAATAACTGTAGTTTGCTATAAAAAAATAGTCCAAAATGGATGTTGGAAAATAACCACTGACGATCCGCTACTCGCACCACTGGTGACAGTAAAAGAAACTGTTGCATTGCAAAACTTAAGTCTTCCATTGCTATTGACACCTGTCAAATTTCATTTAATTGAAATTTTTCTGTTTTTCAGAATAAACTTCAACACCCTGTATTTTCGTATCGAAGTAATTTTGGACTATTGTTTGTATAGCAAACTACGGTTATTTTTCGACGTGGAACATACCCTTAAAGTTTGGCACGAAAAAGCTGGTCCACCCTGTATAGTGATAGTGTAGAAAGTTAAAATATTTAAAGAAATATTATGGCTAAAATTGATTATATTTATATGCCTATGCAGTTAATAATGAAGAGGAATTGTTTAGACGAATACAAGACGCAGTTAACATTTTACGAGTAATCCAGGAATCATGGAGAGGCTACACTACAACTTCGTAAACGGATTACTTGTTGCGTACGAGAAAACGGTGATCACTTTGAGCATTTATTATAAAGAGATGTTATTATCTTGTATTTATTAAATAAAATATAAATGAGAGTTTTGGAATTTTCGTTATTTGTTGCAGAACGAATGCTGATATTGTCGACATAAGAAAAATATTTTTTCTACCTAAATTACTCATCTATTAAAAATTCTGAAAGTATAAAAAGAGTTTCTAAATAAAGTCAGCTACTAATAGAAAAAAAACTGAGAGTAATTGTACAGGGGGTTAAAAAATATGTGCTTATATTTGCATGATACATGTTCTTTCTTATATTTCTAATGATTGCAAAATATTTTAAATAATGTCAAAAAGTGTCGGTTAGACTTGTAACTACCTAGCCTAAAAATTGTTTAAATCGATCAAGTCGTTTTCGAGATATTCGGAATAAACGCAGGAGTCTGTGATCTTCCGTTGTACATGTCTTTTCTGGACACCCTGTATATTCTTTTAATTCCTTTTTCATTGTTTTGTTATTTTTAATCATTTTTATTTTTTTTTAGGTAATAGATTAAATAATTTCGGACCAAAATATGTTAAAATTCTTTGTGTATGTAAAATCCTACATAACGGCACAGCCATACACTTATTTTGCAGTCTGGTATTATACGAATCACTAATAAAATTGGCGGGATATAATATAGTTCTTAAAAAACACTGGTAGGTATACAATTTTTTGACAGGAAACATACCAATTTCCGTATATAACAGTTCCGTAGAATACTGCTTCTCCTTCTTAAATAATACTTTTATTAGTGTATTTTGAGTTACTTGCAGCGCATGTAAATGAGTTTCGTATGTACCTCCCCAGACAGAAATACAATAACGAATAATAGATTCCGATAGAGCATAATAGACCATCAACTTAACATTATTGCTTAAAAAGTCTCTTAATAGATAAAACTTATAAATTAACTTTCGTAAACGTTTTACAATGTAGTGGTTTTTAGGTTTTCACGGCCAGTGCTGTAATTTGATACATGGTGATTTTCCGGGTTGTTATGCCGTAACCTCGGTAACTGGTAGCTGCCAGAAACAGAGTTAAAATGCACATCCCTAGCATTAGCCGAGATTCTTTTACCTGCCCGGGTTGTTCTCGAGCTAGGCTTTGTGGGGACAGACCCGCTATCGGTGTCTCTGAGCCTGCCCATATATTGATTTCGGTTCCTATTGTTGGTATTACGACTGATACGGTCGGAACCGTTCCTCGGATAATGGTGGTCCTCCGAGGCGTTCCGTAGCCGCCGCTGTAACTGGTCGCATCCCATGCTTCCAAACGTTTCGCCGCTCTTCACTGTCGACATCTTCAGTGGTGACTCTGCAAAAGCGCGTCAGTCGCGGCGAAGCCAAGCCAAGTTCCATGCAATACCTCTAACTAATGTTTTCTAATCTTTGCAACAGAATATCGTGGTTAACAGTGTCAAACGCCTTAGCTAAATCCAAAAACACTACTAGGCATTTCTTCTGTTCATTGAAATGTTTAATAATTGAGTTTACAAGTTCAAATACAGCATTTTCAGTTGACATTTTTTCTCTATTCCAAATTGACAGATGATAGAATGCTGTGTTTCTCAATATAGTTGACCAATCTATTTTTTAAGCATTTTTCAAAAATGTTTGCATAATTATTTATAACAGAAATGGGTCTATAATTCATAGCAAGATTTTTTCCCCCAGATTTAAAACATGGTGTTATGATTGGGTTTCAAAAATTATCGACCCTGGTCTATTTTTACAATCTTGATTTTGATTTTTAGTATATTGTTTTTTTAAATAATCCCTATGCTTAATTGATACTAGCAAACCATCCATCCTCCATGGTTTCAATTTTACTTATATGTTTTTTTGACATTGTTCTTTCAACAATATATTTTTTCATTTTTTGAATTAAGTTTTCATATGCTACTTCAGGCTCAGTCATATGTAAAACATTGTTCTGTTTTTAATAACGTTTCTAATTTGTTATAGTTAATGTATGTATATTGGTTACAAGATGTACTATTATTTTGTATTGCTACTGATTATCTTGATTAATAGTTAATAGTAATGAATCGTGGTCAGTGATACTTTTTTTAATAACATAGGATTTAAGTTTTAATTTCTGAAGTAATGATTTATTTATGCTAATAAAAATATGATCGATTAAACTAGACGAATTCTCAGTAACTCTAGTTGGCTTATCTATATATGAAAAAACCCATACTGATTTAACATGTTTACATAATTGTTATTTTTCACTTCAGTTGAATCTAAAATATTTATATTTATATCTCCAATAAAATGTTTTATCTCAGCACATGTTTGAGTTGAGAAATAGTTTCCTAGTTCCCTTAAATAAATATCTGGATCTGTTGAGGGAGGTCTATATGAAGCAATTAATATACTGATACCTTATTTAGCATGAAAGATAGTTCTAACAAATTTGTCTGAGTTAGGCATTTAATTTTATATACATAGTTAATATTTTTTTCCACCATCATTTTGGTTGTAATAAGTCATTTATATAGGATATCAAAACTAGGCAAAATAAAATTTTTTATCTTGTACTATCCAATCAATATTTTTTTGATTTAATAGAATCATTAAACAACAAAAGTTCGCCAAAATTCTTTCTTATACTCCTAATATTTAAGTGAACAATATTAAACAAATATTTAAATTCACAATTTTTTTTGTCTCTTCTGCATCTACAATCCTCGCTTCTCTTCCATCGTTAACCTCTAATATATCTAAAAATTCTAACATTTTGACCTAATAGCTAATAGTAAATAAAAAACTAAAAAATAAGAATAATTAGAAACAAGCAAATAATGAGTTACAAAAATATATATATAAGCAAATAGACAGTGCAGCACCCCTGCTATTATTTAATAATCATGATTAATTAAGTGTAAATTTTATTTTTTATATAACATTATATCGTTTTCTGTACTCAGACTCTTCTTTCTTCAATTTTTGCATATATTTTACCATTAATAGTCCAAACATTTTTTTCTCCTAGATTAACTCTTGCGTTCGATAATAAATTTTTCCTATTCTTGGTAAGGTCCTCCATAAGAAAAATTTTTTCTCTTTAAACAATCTTGCACATTTTACTATAACTACCTTTATCTCAAAAATTCTTACTTTCATTATTACAGGCCTAGATTTATTAGTATCAGGTGCTAATTTGCCTACTCTGTAAACCTCTAGAATATCTTCAGAATTTAATAATTGTAGATTGGTGTTATTAGTAATAACATCCATAGTTTTTATATTTATGTTTTCACCTCTCTCTTCTGCTATCCCAAATATGCATATATTATTTATTTTTATACTTTGCTGCATATTGCCCAGTTTTTGTTGCAACAGGTTTATGTTTTATTTTGTTCTATGATATTGTCTTCCAGCTCTTTTACTTTTTGTTCCACCTTATCTGCTATATGTTTTGTCAAACAACTTCACTGGCTAATAATTCGGATATCGTATCTTTAACACAGTATACTAAGCAATCAGTACGGAATCTTAGACAATTTATGAATGAAATACGTCTGGCAGTTTTTAAATACCCCCACTCTAGAAAAAGTCGCCAAGAATATGGCGTATCCCAGAGAACATACGAAAAAATAGCTAATAATTTGGCGTAAACATAACCAAAGTTGTTCGTAGTTTTAATACTTTTGCATTAATTCTTAATTAACTGTTGTAATCTAGTGTAGTTAAATGTAAATTGAAATTTTGGTCACATTTTGTCTTAATTTAGGTTTCTAGCAGACATAATTTGAATTTGGTAAAACCAGTATGAATTTAAATTTATTTAAAAAATTTGCGAAAACATGGAAACTAGGTCAACTAGTAGTGTAGTTTTATTTTATATTTTGTAGTACTTTTGCCTTTATGTCAAGATGTATACGTTTACCTTATTTTGTTAGCATATTATCAAATTTAAGCCCAGTGTAATTTTTATACTTTTACTCATTTTTTTTAGGAAAGTACGAAATGAGATTAAAACGTGAATATTAGGTACAATTTATTTTGAGGTTTACAAAATATATATATTGGTAACATAATAAAAAACCCCCGTTGCTCTATTAGGTGTATGGAGTGGTTTCTTTCATTCATGTATGAAAGCAGTCTCTTTCGTATTTGGAGTTAAATCCTTTGCCCCCTTTCATGTTTTAATTCTTCCTTAGGATTTTCTCAATTAAGCTATCACGTCTAACTTGATCTCCCATATATAAAACTGTTTGCAGGTCTTTTACGCCCAGAGCTGCGTTATGCGTTAGTTTTTTACAACACATTTATTTCCTCCCATAGTTTATTTATTATTTACTGGGTATAGTTCCACTAATAAATAATCACTAATATAAAAACACAAATAACTAAACACTCAACACGACATACAAAGCAGGAATATAAGTACAATAACGATAACGAGTGGATAACCACGTAATATTGTCAAAAATTCAAAAAACCTGACACAGAAATTATAGTAATAACTGTCAGTCGCCAACAAGATGGCGGATTTTTGGAAGACGCGGGAAAGCTGAGTTTCCCTACTGATTGCTTAGTATACTGTGATCTTTAACGGTAATTTACTTCTTGTTGCCATTATTAATAATGCTAGGTTTGTTACTAGTGTGCTGGTTAGGGTGGGCAAAAATTCTTAATTTTTAATTTCTTAAAACTAATGAAGACAATAGATTCACTTCTGTTAGTTGATGTAGTATAGGGCTTGAGGAGATCACTTATTTTGAAAATACAGCAGAGCCTGGCTGTAGACAACATGTTTCGTCGAGTCAAGTCTTCCTGGATAGTGTTCTTCCCTTGAATAATCCAAAATACAGCTGCTTACAACAGGTCCTTACTCCCTTTGGCTAGAATAACTTCTTGCCCGTGGAGTTCTTGTTCGGAATGACAGCTCTAGGAACTGTGAAGAATCAGCAGCTTGGGACAGGTTCTTACTTCTCTTCTTCTTACTGTTCTTGGATTAAAACTAGTTAGTGATATTTAGTTGGTATTTCATAATAAATATTTCAAGGGGCAAGAAATAAGACGAAAATTTCTTAAATGTGTAGGTAGACAAATGGACCCTAAGGGAACAAGAGCTTTTTCAAAGTTCGGCCCTGAATTGGTCACTAGGTTAAAGTGCGATCAAAGTAAGATTGGTCGGATGAATCTAGTTTGCGACCAGCCTTCTTATAGGAAGCTCATGGGCTAACGCAATCCGAAATTTTATTATTCTTAGAAGAAGCAACATTAGGACTGTCCAGGGCAGACCTTCAAAAGGGCCACAAACATCTCAACAAAGACTTTGACAGAATTGGTTTGAGCAATATTGCAAGGTGAAGGATATGCAGCAACGCAGATGAGGATTCGGTACACATTATTTGTGTCTGTTTAATGGTATAAATATCTTGGGGCAACTTTTCCTTCTCCACAAGATATTAGAGATTCATGCAGAGCTAGTACTAGCTTTCCCACGGCATGTTTTGAACTCTACAGATGCATAAAGGATCATTAGTTTTGAATGCTGTGGAAAATCGCGCAAAAAACATCAAATTACAATTCTCTTTGGGTTAACCTCATCTTATATATATGATACTTTACGGAACTTCGTAAATAACTATTATGGTTATTTATAATAAATAATTTTTTCTTCAATGCTTTATTTACCGTCCTGCTATAGAGTACAGAATGACTATAGCTAAAGTTAGAAACAATTTCTTAACATATAACTATAGCGCTATCTATGATAAGCCTTTGAATAAAGACACTGTGTAGTGAACCATTTCTCACTTGTATATTATTTTATTTACAATCCCTTTTAAATGCAAGTAACCTTTTTTGTAACAAAAATAATTACGTGAGAAATTAACAAAGTAAAATCCCTGTATAACCAGATTTGGCATTTTGACAATGTTTACTATGGTATTAATAAAGTCCAACATACATTACACACTTAAATTAGTTGCATTTTTAATAGACTGTCATCAAAAAAGTGTTTTCGAAGACAATGATCGATTAAGGAGAAATTATTTGTATTATTCCTGCAACAGAGAAGTCGCTGAACGATTGGAAAAAAATTGTTTCCTAAGAAAAGTTGTGCAATGTACGATAGAGTTTACGATGTTTTCAAGAGTTGCTGCTCGCAAAATGGTGTTCAAAAAGCTCTTTCTCAAACTATTGTACTGGAATATTTTAGCGAAATTGCCAAACTCAAAAAGTCGTCAACCCTTTCGTCCATTTACGCAATGTTGCGTACTACTTTAAATATTAAAGATAAAGTCGATGCCTCAAAATTTGTAAAGTTATTAGCATTTGGACAATAAAATCTAGGATATATATATATACAAAAAGTTAAGCACGGTCTTCAGTGAGAACATTGCGACGTTTTTGAAGTATACACCTGATGATATTCTACCTATAAAGATTGTACTCGTAATTGGTGGATCAGGTGTATGTTGAAGTAACGAACTATATAAAATGAAATTAACCATGTAAATATCGTGGAAAATAAGGTTTATATCGAAATTCCAACATCAAAAACCTACCAGTCATTTATAGTGAGCAATGAAGAATGGGTGACGTTAATTAAAATATATGTTACATTTCGTTTAGATGTTCTAAATGAATACTTATTTTTACAATTAAGATTCGGTAAAATCACTCCCCAGCTATTTAGCCACAATTCGATAGGTCAATTTCCAATAAAAACTGTAGTTTCTAAAGCTTCCGCATTGTGAAACATACACGGGACACTGTTTCTGAAAAACGGCAGCTACACTATTGGTAAATAGAGGTGGTAACATCCTCCTGTTGAAGAGATTAGGGGGAAGGAAATCTTCCATCTTAGCGGAAGGATACGTCGACAAGTCTACAAATTCTCAGGTTAAAATTGCCACAAAAATTATCTATGGAAATGCCAAACTCCAGTACTAAAAACGTTACCATTTCTACGCAGGATGTTCAGCATGGATTAACAATTTCTGTCAATCCAGCCAATCGCATGTTACAATTAATTTAGTAAAATAATTTGTAATACCTACTTAATGTGAATAAAATTTGTTGAGAATGTTTTAATGTAGGTACAATAAGATATTTTTAAAACAAAGATTTTGGTTATTCAATGAATGTTGACATTTACGTCTTTTGCAGAGTCACTACTGAAAATGCCGCCAGTGAAGAGCAGCGAAACGTTTAGAAGCATGGGATGCGACCGTATTAGTCGTAATGCCAATAGGAACCAAACTTAATATATGGGCGGGCCCAGAGACACCGATAGCGGGTCTGTCTCCACTGAGCCTAGCCCGAGAATAACCAAGACAGGTAAAAGAATCCCGGCTAATGCTAGGGATGTGCATTTTAACTCTGTTTCTGGCAGCGACCGGTTACCGAGGTCACGGCATAACAACCCGGAAAATCAATGTATGAAACAAATGAAATTAGTTGCTCAGTTGAGCTTAATTCGGTTTTGCCATTGGGGGAGTAAGCCACGCCACGTCATATGATCCAACGTCAAAAAGATCTGACACTATGTGTAAAAATTATTAAACTGTATGTCCACTAAGGGGCACGAAGCAAAGAGAAACGTCATTTTTATCCTGTGTCCGTGCACTCGGACAAAGCACCGATAGGGAAAATACCAACTGGTTTTTTACTCTAATTGATGTGGATGTATATAATGATATTTTCTCTTTAATAGCTTCGTCATAGTATGTGGACGCAAGAACTATATGATGCTTCCCTTCGTTTCGCGCCGCTTCTCCTCAGTGGACATTCAGCTTTAATTAGTTATACAGGGTGATCCTTAACCTATACGCATAAACTTGTGAAATTATAGATGAGAACAAAAAAAATGCCGATTAGTGAAAGAAAATGTAGTAATTTATTTTTAATTTCGGAGGTTTATATGAATTTATCAGGCGAAATTTTTTGTCTATAAGAACTAAGAAGTAAAAAAATCGGGACGATATGTTTGGTATTTGTAGCAGTACTTTTTATGGCACATAATTACTCAAACGAAAAACTTATGGATATGATACACATTAAAACTTAGTGGCTGCAGGTCATCTTTATGTCCAGAAGTTTCGCCAAAGATATCATCCGAGACGAGACGCCTTTTTACGCGTGGTTAAGCGGAGTAGAAGGACGACTTACTCTACCTATTTCACGTACAGCAAGTACAAACCTTACTTCCAAGGGATCTTCGGCTTCAAATAAACTTTTACAAATGGTTGTTACATCAGCAACACTTAAGCTCCCACTTTATCATGAATATTTTCACACGTAATGATATTTACAATTTTTATAGAATACATTATTGGGCATTGGAAAATCCGTATGCCACTCAGCAAATATACTTTCAACAATGATTTTCAATAAATGTGTGGGCTAGAATTGCGAACGGAGTACTTACTGACCCTTTCATTCTGAAAAATCGATTAACTGGTGCTATTTATTTAGAATTTTTCCGTAATAATTTACCAGTACTCCTTGAAGAAGTTCAGCATTAGACAGAATATGTGTTTTTTTCAGGATGGTGCTCCACCACATTTTGGGTGACTAGTGCGACAACATTTGGAACATGTGTTTCCCGAACGATCGATAGGCCGATGTGGTCATATAAAATCGCATATATGCTGGCGCTGAGATAATTCGATTACAGCCTGGTTAGATGGCCGTACGTGTGGGAACTCACGGATTCGACGAGTGTATTGAAAATAACGGAAATAACTTCGAACAATTGCTCAAAATAAATTAAATCCATTTTCAATTTTTAGAAATTTAAATTCTTTTATTTCTATTTGAATGAAATTGGAAAACATTTTTTTCACTATTCGTCATTGTTTCTCCACCTATAATTTCTCAAATTTCAGCGTATATGTTAAGATTCACCCTGTATGCACAGTAAAGCGTACCGCTGTTTAAAATGTATGACACTTTTAACATTATTTGTAGATATTTGGAATTTTATCAAAATAATATTGTTTTCGGTACCACAAACGTAAAAATAACAAAACTAAGAATGTTCATGTTATTATTACTCTGAAATTTCTTTGAACACATAAAATCATCTTATTTATTCATGAATAAAAATAACGAGTGACCGTAGATCATAAATATATTAGATGCAATGCGCACACATGGATCTGGCAGTTGGAAACTGATTATGGTGTACAGAATCAGTTTATGTATTAGAATCAGAGGATAAACAATAGTGAATGACAAGCCGAAGTTTTATACTTCCTTATATAATAATTATCATTCATTTTCAAACCAAAAAGATTACATTAGTCAATAAATTAGAAAGATGTTTATTATTTTTTAGTAACGCAGAGTATTAACTACATTAGTGAACAATACCTGTGTACCATCTGCAACTCTGGAAGGTTTTAGGTCATCCTTACTAGCACTTTCAAAACAATTTAAATCGGGACCATGAGGTGTCATGATACTGTGTAAGGTAGCACCACCTGGTAAGAAAGCTCCTTTTTTTGCTTCATACTCTCCACAAATCAAACCCATAAACTCGGACATACAATTTCTGTGATAATATGGAGGTCTAAAGGTGTGTTCTTGGACAGACCATCTAGGAGGGAATATAACAAAATCTGCTATTGCTGTACCCTTCTTTTCAGATTGACATGTGAGGACAGTAAAAATTGAGGGATCCTGAAAATTAAAGAGAAAAACATATATTTTTTTAATATTTAAGTACGTTTACACTGCATTGAATTTATGCAAATCGAGGAAATGGTGATTTATTGCAAGGCACATTTTCAATTTATTTATACATGGTACAAATGAAGGCAAATATAAAATGAGTTTAGATTGTGTGAGGAGCATTCACATATTGAGCGATTTCATGCCGATAGCCTTTTAAAATAATACTCCATAGGTAATTTGTTATATCACTGGCAACTGATACGATGGTGCCTCAGTAATAAATTAAAACATACATGGGTTATGTGACACCGATATATATTTACAAATTATTGTTAAATAGAGAGTTATTGGAAATTACTTTAATAATGTCGAACAGTATTTAGTATACTGTTTCCTCTTATTTTGTCCAAAAAAATGTAGTTATCGGTTAATAATTTGTCAGATGGCATTCTCTAATATCCTTTTGTCAATTAATATGATCGTCGGCCAAACGACTCAAATTATCAAATAAGAGATAGTCCGACGTTACTTTAAATCATTGAATAATAAATAGTACCTACTTAAACATACATAAATAAGGTCAAGCACTAACCTTATTACTGTTTCCTTGATAAAGAGAGTTATTGGAAACCCCTTTAATACAGCTCAACGGTACTTAGTATGACTTTATTTAAATATTGCTTGCTCTTATTTTGTTCACAAAAATATAGTTATAGGTTAATAATTAAGATAGGATTTCCTTATCCTTATTTCTCTTAATTTTTGCTAATTTAATAGCGAATGAGAAAAGGTGTATAAGTCAATATTTTGAGGAAATGAGGATAAGTTTGGTTATAAGGTAGGCCGAAGCACTCTTAGCTCACACGTCGAAACTAGCCGGACAAAAAAGCAGGGCTGATGGGGAATTGGCGAAAATCACGTGGCATCTGCTGATAGATTTCGAAACTGCTGTAGAAGTGAACAACAAATTATGCAAGTAATATATTATAGAAGTATCAAGTTTCGTGTTTTTTATATTTTTCCACATGAAAGTATGTAGCAAACATTTTTTTATACAGGACTTTATGTCAGGCACCTAATTATAACAAGGTTGTGAACCATATTTTTAAATCTGTATATGTACCCCAGACAAATTATGTGCTTCGCCTCACCTTCTTTCAGAGGTAACACACGATCCCCCTGTTCAAGAGATCTGTTATAGATATCTCGAACCGAATCATTATATCTGAATCTAAAAGTTGAGGTTACGGACATACTTGAAATTCACGATATATATGCACTCTAGGAATTGACCTTACAATTAAAGTTTGATAACTTCTAAAATACACGTTCACCTAAAAAAATGCAAAGAATTACATAAAACACAACCTTGCTAGAAATTAAAAGCTGTATAATTTTTAGCGACAATTGAAAACAAATTGTTGTTCACTCCTTGGTTAACTCCTATATTTGACATTTTGAATTCTACAGCGCCATCTGGTGGTTCGTGAATTTTGCCTGTAACATATCAGAAAGTGACTTCTTATGCTCTTCTTTTTGTTTGGTAGCTACAGTCTCAGGCTACAGACCACCTAGACTGTACCAATACAACTATACCAATGAAGCCTTGAGTTTCGAGGACAGAGTTGGAATCAGTAATATTTGATGAAATTTTAAAAAGTTAATAATGTGAAATGGAAAGGAATATATTTTTAATAAACTAACGTAAAATATTTAATTATTTTGAAAAGTTTTGTGAAATATCAGGGTTTGAAATAAAATTCTAGTTAAATTAAAATCTTTATTGCCCTTTAAATAGTGTTACTTTATTTAATATTAAATTACAGAACATTTAGAGGGTGCCCAGTCCTTTTTCTGAATGGCTCTGACCCATTCCAATTCCATTGCTTTAAGAAACCTATTAATAAAAGTAAGAAATAGGTACACCTAATAAATTTGTAAAATAGTTATTAATCAACAGTAATTTAACGTAAATTATGTACATTTATATTTATTGTTTAGGATCGATTTCATAATCAAATTTAATGCCACATTAAAATTTAATGAAATGGTTACAACTATAACTTATAGCATTAAATTTGTTTATAAAATCAGCCCTTAATGAAATATTTTTTTTATATATAATTGTAATATAAATAATATAACCGTGGACCATTTTGGTGACGCATGTATTGGTATCTTAAAAACTATAAGTTATAGGAGAATGGTTAAATGTAGAAAGTTTTAGACAGTTCTGTTGCTAACTTAACTTTTTTATTTAGAGGAATTTTTAAATCTGAAAACACTTTTCAATGTTATTTATATTTTTATTGTGATGTTTCTGTTTATTGTCGGTAATACAGAATTTTACAATATACTATAACCATAAACTAAATAATCCGAAACCCTCAAATAAGGGTTTTCCAATATATATAACTGCCCTACATAAAAGCCATTTATAACCTTGTTTACAAGGAATGGCTAATTTTACAATTACATATATTTGCTTAATAATATTAAGTTTAAGAATCTAATTAAGAAATTTACAATTTATTTTTTCGTATGGGCGCCATAATGAATTTGAATTTTCTTGCAACCGAAACATCGCATTGAAAATCTAAATATAGTGAAATTCTTCGAAAAAATTTTCTATGGAAAAGTGTCTTCAGATTTTAAAAAGTCCTCTAAATAAAAAAAGTTACAGACAAATAACGCCATATTAACTATTAAAAATAACTCAAAAACCTAGATCTAGTTGCAAGCGTCATTAAGTTAGTAACAGAATTTTCCCCCAACTGCCCATTTTCGTATCTCTTATTTCCAAGATGCCAGTATACGCATCACCAAAATATTCCACATGGTATTATTTAATAATCCATTAAATACTTGTTACCTCGCTAACAATAATTGTTAAACATATGGGCACTTAAAAACACAGAGCCGATACTGGAAATGTCAGTACAACGCCTTCGCAGAGCCGTTTAATGCCATAAAACGTGTTCCATTATTTCTAATTATTACTTACCTAAAAAATGAAATTTTATCACTATTCCGATCTGATCGGCTATTACAATTGTCAACAATGCACTTCCCCATAATTACACAAAAAAAAAACTCGTATATTTCACAAAATAATCACAATGTTACCACAACGAAAGTCTAACACCACAGAATATATAATATAAGAAGGTCCTTTTTATTGTCGAAACGGCATTGACATATAAACGACGTGTCGCCCTCATTGTCCCTGGCCACCAAAATAATTGAACTAAAAATAAGTCGGTAATAATGTTTACTTCATAACTTACCGACTTCGTCGATAAAACAGATATTTATTTTAGGAGGGATTTTTCAAATTATTTTATTTGACCACCTTTGTTCTTTGTTTCACAATAATATTTAAGAGTATATGCAACAATACCAGTTATGATGGTAACATTGTATTATACTCATTTAAATATTATTGCGAAACAACAATATAAAACACTCAAGACTGATAAAAAATTTATATCACAAAACAATAACAATAAATACATTTATAAAAAGTCAATCACAATATTCTGCATAATAGAATAAGGTGTTATTATGAATGATTATGTTATACCAATTAATAATAATCTATTTTTAATATTAATCAAATTTATTCTGAATAAATACTTCTATACAGAAACTTATATTTTTTGTTAAAATTGTTTCTTAAACGCCATATTAAACCGTTCGTCTAAGGAGAATTGTTTTCAATGTTTGGAATATCTCATTACATCATCATGATTATTAGCAAGTGTGCTTGAACAACATGGACTATCCTCTATTGGAAAAGAATTTGTATTAAGTGACAGTAATTGAGTTTGTTCTGGTTGTTGTTTAGAACCTTCAAATTGTTTATTAGATTTTGAATGTATGTACGTATAGAAACAGTATTTTGTACGATACGGATTACAAATCTTACCACATAATCAGAATCTATAAAATAACTATCACAAAGGAAAACATTCTGACAGCATTTGGTAACATATTGTTTTCCATATTTCCGATGATTAGGATCCCATGGCAGCAATTTAGAAATTAATTTTTGGCACAATAGGTATATAATTATTTGCAAGAATAACTAACTTAACTTACCAATAACAGATCATCGAAATTATATATACTAACAATTTATATAATCAATAAACAGATGATGCTGTAATGTAACTTTCCTATTATCATATTTCATTAGAGATGACAACGATCACAGCCTGTTTGTATACCTATATCCAATATCGCATACCCATAGTTTATGTAATTGTTTCGATTCTAGCGACGTTTGTGTTACATGTTTTCTTACCTACAATTATTATTAATAGTGTTAAATGTGAAAAGCTTATTGTATATTAATTTACAAATTCACTTTTTTTGTATGAGCGATTCTAATAGCAAAATCAGAAGAATTGATTTTAAATTATTAGTATCAATACCTACATTTATTTAGAAGTCTTGTACTCTTAACTACTTACCTTTTTCTTTTTTGCCTGTATTTTTCATATTTACATTGTCTCAGTAATATAACCAAAAAAAAAAAAAACAAAACAAGAAATCGAGTCAGCTAAATGTAAACAGATACAGTGTGGAAAAATTACTAAATTAGTAATAAATTAAAAGTTACTTCCTTTTTCTTGCGTCTTTCCTCAGTTCCCTGGCCGAGCGCTCTATCCCTACTCTGTTACGCATTTCCTTAAGCTACTTGCACAGCCATGTCTAACACTGACTGAGTCTGAGAGCATGAGGCTAGCTGGGCCAAGGTTAGGCCCTATAGTTCAGTCTAGGTGGTCTGTGGATTTAGGCCAGGCGCGAAGTTTTTCGCCGTGTGGCAAAAAAGCGCTGCGGCATAACGCAGTTTTGTAACATATTGTTTTCAATTGTATTGCGCGCACTTAACGGCAAATCGCTGCAGCGGCGAAATGTCTGTAAGTGCGCGCAATACAATAGAGCATTTACATGTAGGCGGCGCTGCGATCAATGTTAGGTATTAGATCTAACCTCACAAATATTTGTTATTTAATTTTTGTTGTGTTTTAATTTGTGTAAAACAAATAGTCATATAACTGTTGTGTACCGCTGTGTTTATCTGTTGCTAATAAAAAAAGATTTCATGTTTCGTAAGTTCTCCAATAATGCTGAAAAAAATAGTTAATAGCAATTGCATCCAGCAAGAAACCAACCCAGTACACAAAGATCTGCTCAAAACATTTTCAGAAGATTGTTATACTATTACTAGTATGGGTAAGTACAAGCACTCATGATCTATTTTCGGTGTATATTTTTCATTATTTGATAAGGTTTCTGTAGTGTACATGTAGCCGTTTGTTACATCAGAGGATTAAGCCGGACAAACACTTAGCAGGTCGAGAAGTTAGTTAGAATCTATCGACTGTGGAGTGTGCGTTACGGAGAGATTCTACATTGGCGACGAGGATACCAAATCAAAATTTTGTTGGTTATGTGTTGGTGTTGTATAGATATTTACTTTTCTATTTGGATGTATATTACCTTGGCAGGGAGTAACGACATATAGGTAAGTGGTTGACTATAAAGAGGAAAGAAAGGCTTAAATGTATGGTGGCAAGGATTAAATTCGTGTTGCACAAAATAGGCAATAGATTAAATTCGTATTGCATGCATGAAAGAAAGGTTTAGATGCGTGTTGGCAAGGATTAAATTCGTGTTGCACAGAAATAGGCAATAGATTAAATTCGGATTGCAGGCATGAAAGGAAGGCTTAAATGCGTGTTGTTAAGTATTAAATTTGTGTTGCACAGAAATAGGCAATAGATTAAATTTGGATTGCATTCATGAAAGGAAGGCTTAAATGCGTGTTGTCAAGTATTAAATTCATGTTGCACAATATAGAGGCAATTCATATTGCATGAAGAAATGATATATTAACGTAAAGTAATGATTCGAATTGTAAACAATTTTTGCTGGGTCTATCAAAAACATATCAGTGTCCAAGTTTTTGCATTCGAAGTGATAATATATTTATTATATTTAAAAACAATTTGAAATGCGTGTTAGCTGTTATTGATATAATCTATAGGTAATTTAATGAAAAATAAAAGGAATGCAGAAAAAGTAAACGGATTTATTATTAAATATTTTGCTGTCGTCGGCCGTATGCTCCGCGTTATTTTACAAATTAAGAAATTTAAACAAGCAGATAAGCTTTGGTTAGAGTAGTTAGTGTAGGAATAAATACGAGGCATTCTTAAATAGCTAGATAATAAATAAATAAAATTATTATTTTGTTGATTAATTAATTTGTGTCTGGCAATTAGTAGAGTAGTCACAATTCGTGCCTAAATAAATAGGCAAATAAAACTATCGATATTTCTTCTACAGAGATGGAATTACCAGCATCAGGACTACCCTCCATAGCCCCATTTGACTGTGATACGGACGACTCGGCTTTACGTAGTAAATGGGAAAGATGGAAGAGATCCCTAGAAATTTATTTTGAGACGGCGTCATTTACGGATCCAGTAAAGAAGAAGGCTATATTACTTCATACTGGGGGAACCAGCTTGCAAGAAATATATTTCAGTTTACCTGAAATAGATGCCGAAACTGAAGAAGACAATATAAATGTGTTCGACAAGATTATCCAACGATTAAATGATTATTTCGCTCCAAAACAAAGCCGTATTTATGAGCGACACATCTTTCGCTCAATTCAGCAAGATCCTAACGAGAAGTTTGACAATTTTTTACTGAAGCTAAGACGTCAAGCAATCAAGTGCCAGTTTGCTAACATTGAAGAACATATTATAGATCAGATTGTCGAGAAATGCAGTTCCGAGAAATAGAGACGCAGAATTTTGGAAATGGACGAATCTAAAACATTAACTGATATAACTACTGCAGCAAAATCATTACAAACGGTACAATCTCAAATGAACAAATATAATAATTCTTCCAAATCTGACAATAATTCAGTAGACATAAACAGAATCAAAGAGAATACTATTAGAAATAGATATTCTAGACCAGGACTCTCGGGATTGAATAAGATGGAATGTTTCCGCTGTGGATTCAAAGGCCATTCCGCTAGAGATGTCAATTGCCCTGCTCGCAACAAAACTTGCCTACAATGTGGTAGGATCGGTCACTTCAAAATAAAATGCAAAATACAGAAAGGTTTTAAAAGAAACAATCAACAATTTAGTACATCGAAGAAAAATAAAGTTACAGAAAATACTAATTTACTGGAGGAGGGTAATTCCTCAGAAGAATACATTTTCCACATGACAAAATCAAGTGCACATTAGGAGGTGTTGAAGTAGATTTAGTCATTGATTCGGGGAGCAAAAGCAACATCATAAGCGAATCTACTTAGCGACTCCTAAAGGAAAAGAAAGTGACAGTCACTAATCAAGAGAAAAGGCCAAATAAGTTATTTCGATTTTACGCAAACCCAGAACCGTTGCTCCTATTAGGATCATTTGAGGCAAATATTAGTGTAGCTAATAAAGAAATAAATGCCAAGTTTTATGTTGTGAAAAATGGCCAAGCAAACTTACTAGGAAAGGAAACAGCTCTCAAATTAGGTGTGTTACAAATAGGATTAAACATTCTAGCAATTAACGAAAAATCAGCAGAAACCCCTTTTCCGAAAATGAAAGGAATTTCCATAGATATTCCAATAGATAATAATGTCCTGCCAGTTATTCAACCTGTGCGTAGAATACCAGTGCCACTCGAGGAAAAGGTCGATAAGCAACTCAACAAATTGATTCAGAGCGATATTATAGAAACAGTAGACGGACATTCAGAATGAATATCACCGATTGTTCCTATATTAAAGTTAGACGGCGAAGTAAGAATCTGCGTAGACATGAGAAGGGCGAATCGCGCCATATTACGAGAAAATCATCCACTACCTACGATGAACGCGTTTCTGCCTAAACTACGGAAAACACGTTTCTTCTCTAAATTGGACGTAAAACAAGCTTTTTATCAAATAGAAATATCACCTAGGTCGCGACATATCACCACCGCGCTAATGAAATCATCAAAAACAGATATCAAGGTAAGTTTGATGGATTCTCTAAAAAGGACATTTTAATGAATTTGAATTAAAGCGCTGGTGCTTAATACAGGGTGGTTTTCAAAGAAGTGGGTAGTAGAGAAAATGAAAAAGAAAACATTTTTCAATAAGCAATCTGTGGTCTAACGTGTAATGTGTTTCAGCAAATAAATCAATAATTATTATGCGAGGCTTAGGCCGACCTGAATCGCTCTTATTTAAAGCACTATAGAGTAAAGTTCAGTAATTCACTATGGTTGACGGAAGGGTCTATTCGACTATAGATTGATTTACATTTTATTTCAAAATGCCTCGTCCAAGTCAAGAATTATATATGGTGTGATCGCTGGTTGGTGCATTGTAAACAGTTGATTAAGAGGTGGTGGTGATAATAAAGAACATTAAAAGAAACAGTTAAAGAAAATGACATAGTTTGGAACAGGGAACAAGAAATATCATCCAATACACTTAAGAAGCAACTTTCAAGTGACAAGTGTTTAGGATACTATTGTCCAGCAGCTAAGACACAATTAATAGCAGACGCAAGCCCAGTAGGGTTAGGTGCAATATTAATACAGTTCAGTTCTTCAGGTGAACCAAGAATAATTGCCTACGGGAACAAAGCATTATCCACCAATGAAAAAAAGTTATGCTAGACGGAAAAGGAAGCCCTTGCCTTAGTTCGGGCGGTGAAACATTTCCATATTTATTTATATGGAAAAGAATTCGAGTTGATAACCGACCATAAACCTTTGCAGTATATTTTCACTCCAACATCCAAACCCTGTGCAAGAGTAGAAAGATGGGTGCTCCGCTTACAATGTTACGATTATAAAGTTATTTACAAACCTGGTAAAAGCAATATAGCCGACCCCCTTTCCAGACTTTGTGCCAACGTGGAGTCTGTCCCATTTGAAAAGGATGAGCACGTTAGACAGATTATAGAAAATTCGACACCGGTAGCTATTGGGCTAAGTGAAATACAACAGTTATCAAAGAATGACGAGGAAATACTACAAGTAAAAGAAGGCCTGTATAAAGATCTTTGGTCGGGCTCCGCAAATTTCTATAAAATCTTCCAAAATGAACTGTGTTTTTCGAACAACATACTACTACGAGGAAACCGAATAGTTATCCCAAAATTATTACGTGAGCGAGTTTTGGAATTAGGACACGAAGGCCACCCAGGTATTGTAAGCATGAAAAGAAGATTAAGGACTAAAGTGTGGTGGCCAAAAATGGACCAAGAGGCCGAAAAGCTAACAAGGCAATGTAAAGGTTGTACTCTCGTATCCGCACCAGGTGCGCCGGAGCCATTAAAAGAGACGGGAACTTCCCATTAATCCATGGGCGGACTATTTAGGACCCTTGCCTGAGGGAGACTATATATTAGTGATTGTCGATTATTTTAGCCGATATATGAAAGTAGAAACAACGAAAATTATAACGGCAGACAAGACCATTCTACTACTTCGTAAGATTTACAATAAACTCGGATATCCTTACTCAATCACTGTGGATAATGGACCGCAATTTGGAAGAAGTACAGAATTCAAGAAATGTTGTAAAGATAATAATATTAAGTTATTTACTACTACCCCTTATTGACCGCAACAAAATGGGGAAGTCGAACGTCAGAACAGAAGTCTCCTAAAATGCCTAAAAATTAGCAAAGCGCTTGGAAAAGGTTGGAAACTGGAACTACAAAATTATTTGTTGATGTATCATAATACACCCCACCCTATCACGGGAAAGACTCCAGCAGAATTATTTTTTGGCCGAAAATTGAAAGATAAACTCCCGATGATCACTGACTTTAGTGTAGAAAAAGAGATACGAGATAAAGATAGCCTAGAAAAACAGAAAGGAAAAGACTATGCGGACAAACGAAGACAAGCCAGAGATAGCAAATTCGCAGAAGGAGATACAGTAATCTTAAAACGTATGAGGAAGGAGAACAAATTAGACCCAACATTTGATGTCACACCACATACGGTAATTTCGAAAAATGGCGGAGACGTAACAGCAACAAATGATGTTACCGGTGAAGAGGTAAGGCGAAATGTGATCCACATGAAACGAGTTGGGGATGAATGGAAAATAACCAATAATGACTGCTAGGGAGTTAACTCTTATTCATGTATAAAATACTGAGTTCTCAGTGTTATGTTAATAAGACTTTTGTTCTTTAATTGTTATATTATATGTGTTTATATAATTGTTATATTACGTACAATATAGTTAGTTCTTAGTTGTTATGTTAAACAGTTTATTGTTCTTTAATAGTCGAGTTAATTGATATAATATATGTATAGATATCTAGTTTTACAATAACATTATAATAAATATTTCTTTGTAAAGTTATGTGTTTTCTTTCTTAAAAGAAAGGAAGGGATGTAGTGTACATGTAGCCGTTTGTTACATCAGAGGATCAAGCCGGACGAACACTTAGCAGGTCGAGAAGTTAGTTAGAATCTATCGACTGTGGAGTGTGCGTTACGGAGAGATTCTACAGTTTCATTCTTATTTTTAGGACAATGGATAATTCTCAAAAAACAGCTGTTTCATTATATTTACCCGTACACGAAAATACGACACCAATATTGTAAAAAATAATGAACGCATGAAACGGTACTTGAAAAGGCGAAAACAGGATGAAAATATAGACAAACTTGCAGATGAAAACAAAGTAGAAATGTGACACGAGTTCATAGACGATTGCTCAAATTGAAAATTACTTGAATGATAATAACGCCGGTAATCCTGAGAGTATAGGAAGTGCATCTAGTAGTAACAAGTTATTTCACGATATGGCGATTCAAAATGTTATTAGTTATAAAAGAGCACAACTAATATCACTCAAATTTTTTAATGAAAACCATTTGAAACACCTATCAGGGTTTTCAACTTTTCTGTATTCTACTTGTACTGTAATAAAAATACCAAATAAAAACTGCATATGTTTATTATTTATTTATGTACAATATTTAAAACACTGATTTGTTTATATATTCGTATTTTTTCAGAAACTGGGTATTTAATGTATTTTTATTTACTAGGCATATTACATGCAACATTTTTGCAATCTGAGGGACAACTAACCATTTTTCTATCAATTCGTAATATATAAAATTTCAATTCTTTAAAAACAAAAAGGTTTAACCAGGAAATTCTTTAGGCACTCCAACGTTAACAATTTCTGTGTTAAATAACGTTTTATTACGTCTCTTTCCAAATTGCTAATGTAAAATTCAGATAAACAAGGTTGTTGTTGTGTGTTTACAAGCATTTTATTGATTTACTATAAGTTATATTTTGATAATACGTATGCAAATTAGATTTACAATCACTATTTGACTTACACAAATTCAAATAAAAAATTATTGAATCATAAACTAGACCATAGAACTTTAATATTATACCTAACTTTGACGCTAACGCCCCTAGCGGAATTTAATGACACTGAGTTAATGTAAATGCTCTATTGAAAACAATATCTTAACTTCTAGTGCTCGCTTGGCCTTATAATAGCGGTTTATATTAACCTATATGAATTACGAAATATTTTCTAACGAAAATAAATTTTTGTTCGAATATCAAACGTTAGAAATTGAATGCATTAGAGCTTACTGAGCTTAGCATCAAGGCGTCGGTGATTATAGTATATAAATACAGAATCCATACTTTAATGCTATTGTAACGCATTATCTTATTAATATCGTAGAATAAAGAAAAATATTATGAAACACTTACACAGTGATCAAATGAGACAGAGTTGATAACCATGAAATTGTTTAAATTGTACTTATATGGAACATAATTACCATGCCAGGCAACAACATCGAAAGGACTATGATCCTGTAGGCAAGTAAATAGTTTGCCTTGATATTTTGCTATTATTTCATATTCCAAATCTACATCCTCATAGCAAGCTGTGGGAGTTAAAAAGTCCCTGGGATTAGCTAGACCGTTTGCTCCAATTGGACCTAGATCAGGTAAATTAAAATGTTGTCCAAAAACTTCCAAAATATAACCACGCGAAGGTTGAATTATATCGACAGAATATCTCATCCCTTGTTGAATTACACATATTTCATTAGGTTTTACAAGCAACCTGCCAAATTCGGTTTTTATTTGTAATTCTCCAACTTGAGGAACTAAAAAAATATAATGTAAAAAAGTAAAAATATTATAGACTTTGATATACCTATTAAAAAATCACCATCGGCATTGTAGAACGCTCTTTCATGCATAGAACTATTACAACCATAAATATGGATTGCTAAACCTTGCTTATTTTTTGGATCTCCCGCTCCACAGATAGTATTTATACCTTCCACAAAATCTGTTAATGTAGATTTGGGAATATCAAATGGATTCCATCTCATCTAAAACAAATAACAAGGTTTTGTAATACTAAAATATTGCATATTTATATTTCTTTAAGAATTTAATCCGGTATCACATTAAATTGTCGGCAGCGATAAGACGTCTTTGCTATTAGGCTACCAGAAAAAATGTCAAATGTCTTAATTTTGAAAATCAATTGGGCTGCCAGTAGGATTCACAGCAACGTGATATTGTTATCTTTGTCTGAAGAGGCTCTAATGCACGGTCCACACTTGATATATAACACTGCTATATAGTAATACCTTTTTCACAGTCACATCGTTTTGAATCAAATGTAGCAAATTTCGCTACTAACAAGCTAGATGTTATCCATATCTAGTCGGTAAAGATCAAACAATGTTGAATAACATTGTTACAACAACGTGTCCACAGTTGCTATATTTTTAGTCCAACAGTTCGTACAAAGTTCATATGTACCTCACATTTTAACAATTATTTTCACATACTTATAAACAGTAAACCATCTTAAATGCAGAACTATGTAAATTTATATTATAACGATATTTACATCTACAATATTAAATTTTTAAAAAATACGTATTTTGAAAGATTTCTGTACCTAAAAATTTGTTGGTTAAACTGCTTTCTGTCGTTATATATTCGTTTTACTTCGGTGCCTTTGAATATTCGCAGGTGGCATGAGATAACACTCCTGTTATTTACTAAACTCAATATTATTCAGTTCATAAATGTCTAAAATTATTTGTATTTTGTACACTATTTCACAGATACGTCACCAATCAATAAAAAATGTTGTTATTTATTTATATATAGAGGGGTAAGGAAAAACTGATGTTGTTTTCATCTCCGTTACTATTTGAGTCACGAAAAACTGGAACAAAAATAATTCAGTGTCAACCAAAGCCTTTAAAATAATTTGAGAACATGGCTTCGCGTAAACTGTAAAAATTCAAATATTGAATGTATTATTACGAACACTAAAAAAAACAAGCAATATTTAGATATTGTATTGTACCCTCAGCATACATATTTTTTAGATACTGAAGTACTTACCTATCAATAACGGAAAAAATGGGACATAGTATTATGATAAATTTTCGCATACATATTTATACAAATTTGAAGAACTTAATTGGAATTTACATTAGGGAGGTAGCTAATGTTAACATGTTTTTAAATAAAAATTATGTACAATCGTTTTGCAATAATAATGACATTCTTTAAAATTAATTTTACAATTTCTTTTAAGCTGTTAACGTATTTGTAATGAAATCTACTCTCAACTATTAACATTAATTCTTAGTTGTTTCCCTCACCAATAGAATTTAATGAAATACATACTCAAAACTTTCAGCAGTTCAAAAACTGTTTTGTGGGAGTGTCATTATTATTGCAAAAGCATGTACATAAAATTGTATACAAAATATCTCAGGTAAATATTGTGCTTTACAAAAAATGTACCTATATTTAATTATTTTCTCGATAAAAAATATTATTGACCAACCATACCTTCCTAACTATTTATTGTCATTTATGAACAAAAAGGATTAAATGGAAAGGTCTAACATCATAATGAAAAAATAATGAATTTTTGCATATGATGGAATTTCTATTAAGAATTCATTTTATTTTCAAATAATATTGTACTGATGGGAATACCGTTTTTAGTAGGTATATTTTTTTCCTCTTTGAGCAATGGTTTCAGAACACACTGTACTTATATACGAGACATTTACGACCAAACACTTGAAAACCTCACAAATGGAATAAAAAATATTAGGTACCTATCAATTCAAATTGTATGTGGGCTCTAAATTGATTACTATTTAAAATAATATTAGAATTATATTTTGTGACAAATCATGCATTGTAAGCTTAATTTAGTACATAAACGAACAATTCATTCACATGGTAATTTCTGGTCGTGTGGAAATCTGTAATAATATTTATCGCCTGCAAATGTCCGACATGTTTTAAGTATTGTGTTTTAAAAAATCTTATTTATTCCCTAGTTAACTCATTCTTAAAGTATATGAACTGTATAATAGTGTCTTTCTTTTATTTTTGCTTATTTTAAATATTTATTATGTAATATAAGTTATATATTTTTTTATAATCTTATCTAGGAAATGCAACGGAAGCACACAAATAGTATAAAACTAAGTGCGTGCTCCACGTTCGCCAGTCTTATTGTACGAAGCATTTATAACGCATAAAAAAGTTTGTTTGTAGTATCTCGCTTACTTATTTAGTGATAAAAAGGGCCAAAACCTAAAATTGGCGCAGTCGGTAGGATATCAATTAACTCCTTCAATTGTGAATCAAAGTGAAGGTAGGAGATCTTCTGGTCAGAGATACTGAATCTTTGAACTTTACGTTGGTAATTTTGACCTAAAAGGAAGGCAGAACTACAGACAAATATAACCGTGCCGGGAAAAGGCCTGAATTGAGTAGGCTTATTCGTGTGCAAATCGCATAGTGAAGGGATGAATTGAGTAGGTCCGTCCCGTCGCTTGTATTTTGGATTATCACCAAATCTATCTCTGTTGCATCCTTAAGGAAATTTCCTGAAACCGGAGTTGCCTGGTGAGTACCAAAGTGCTAGTACTTGACTCCCTATCCCTTTCAAACGCATATTGACAGTGGTAGGTTAGAATTAGAATCATTTTAGCAATAAGAAAGTTTATTAAAGAAGACAATCAAGTTTACCTTGAAAATTTGTTGATCTCGACATACGCATAAGTCGCGTATTTGTTGTGCCATATCAAGTTCTCGTTGGACTTGCAAGGACGCATAGTTTACCGGAAACTGACAGTGAACCGTATTTAGCTGAGTCGTTTATGACCTACTTAAGGGGGCGAATTCCGCCACCAGGTTTATTTTAGGCGCTAGCATCACATAAAATCCCTAAATTTCAATATATAGCTAAGATAACAACCTTTCTGTACAGTTGTAATATACATATAAGGAAAATGTAAGTATGACTTTTCAACAAAAGATGTCACAGATATACCGTAGAACTCAATGTTAACTCGTAATACAAATGTGTAATATGGGTTGCAGTTCACTTTGACATGACGAATTTATATTTAGTTGAATATAAAAACTTGAACAAAAAATGAATTCCTCTGTTCAGTCTGTTCCCCTATTTCTCTTTACTTTTGAAGCTCCGGCCGGCTTATCATAGCACAAGTAAAATTCATACTGAAATTTTTATAGCTATTTCTGATTTTACTTGTGTTTTGTGTATTATAGTCTGTTATATTATTTGGAAGATATGCGGTTGTAATCTGTTTTTTACTCTACTAATATTATATAAGAACTTCTACAGGTAGTAATATAAAAAAATGAAGGTAATTATTTACAATAGCGTAAAACTCTCCAATCTTAACTAAAAAATTCCTACTCCCCCTATTTTCGAGGGTGCTGATTACGAATCTGAAATCAAATTTCGGCGCTCGCATGGACTTTACGAAAAAATTTTTTCAAAATTGTAACCTCTGTATACATTAGGTTGAAGTTTCCATATAACCCCTATAATATTTTGACAACAATGTGATGTCATGAAATAAAGAATGCAGAGGTGTTATATTGCAATATCTACCTAATGTAGTGTATACATAGAGGTTATAATTTTAAATTTTTGTTTTCCAAAACTATATACGAGCGCTGAAATTCAGATTCATGATCAGCACTCTCAAAACAGGGGGGTAGGAATTTTTTTGTTAAAATTGCAGTTTCACGGTGTTGTAAATAATTACCAGAATGAAATATATTTGGGTATTTTACTCGCTCTATCCTATTATTCTGTTTCTAAAGCGCTTCACAAATAAATATCTATATGCTGGCAATATCAACCACTACAAGTTGTTGAATTCGGCCAAATATTTAGATTTTTTTTCTACAAGGTAAACCAAAGCAGATACATGAAAATGTTTTTTATAGATACCTACTTGATCAAATAAAGATATATTACAAACAAAATTCTAATATTTTTATTCATCGACTGATTGTTTAAAAAGTGTAAAGTATCTTTTGAAAAATTCAATATGTAAATAGTGTTTCAAAAATAGCTGAAGATAATGAAACAGTAGATTCCTGAGCCGACTTAAGAGAGAGGATTTCATGTAAAAAAATTAATTTTGGCATCCCCTAAACAATTACAGTCCTTTAAAAGTGTGTATTGGAATCTAGTTTCCATATGTGCTATTACTCAAATTAAACACTTCAATTTTTACATGGATGCAGTTGTATGTTTATCATCAGAACTAATTCATACTTAAAAATTTTGAATAGCCCTATTCAAAACAAATCTTTTTGTTTTTATACAAATTACGAAATATCTTTAGTTTTCGTACAATAAAAATAAAAGCCAGCATCTTAACCTTACGACTGATTCTCCAAACGATACTTTCTGCAGTTGTAGGTTCCTGTCATTTTAGTTCAGCCGCTATTACCAGTTTATTTAATTGCTTATTATCATTCTTACGATTAGTTTAGCTGGTGTTTCGATACATGGAAACTTGATTTTAGCACTTTGAAAGGGTTGCAATTTCTTAGGGGATGCTAAAATTAATTGTTTTACATGAAACACCTCTTCTAAAATCAGAATCTGATAAAATGAATAGATGCCAGAAAGACATAGCAATGTTATCATTTTTAATACAACATATCATTTGAACAAAACAGCCAGGATTAATTTACTACTACTAGGGCTGTCACCTGCCCTTACTTCAGAAGGACAGTCCTTACTTCATTCTCTGTGTGCTTCCGTCCTTACTTATACTAGAAATGTCCTTACTTAGCTAAAATAATAAAGAAAATAATAAAATAGAACAAAAAGTGGCGATAAGCAGATATAATTTTTAAATGTAATGAGCAAATAATGTCATTGTGGTCATATACACTCTATATACATTTTAAACTAAAAAGCAAAGTACCTATTTATTAAAAAAAGCTACAGACTATGTAAATTTAAATGTATTAAAGAATTTAGTTTGTTTAAAACAATCTAAAATTACAAAATATCGATTGAAATAATAGGTATGCCGTATAACCACATAACCTATCTTTTTGATATAATTCGATGCACTTCAAAATTAAATCTGGGTGGGGAAAATGACAATTTTGGTTAAGCGAGGCGAGCGCCCTCTCTTACAGAGTGTTCAAAGTTATAAATTTGTTTTAATTCTAAACTGTAATCCGGTGTGCAAATTATTTTCCGTTTTCCATGTCGGCGAAATATTACGATTTTCAAATATGATTCATTTAAATTTTAAACCCTTTCGAGACTTCAATTTTATTAAGGTATCTTAAAAAATCCTCAAATTTCCTCCTGACATATTTTAAATAACTGTTTTTGTCTAAAAAAAAAAGTTTTTGAGCATAAACTGTTTCACATAGAAAATGTCATTTCTCGTAAACTACCGAATATATTCCAAATCAAACTATATCAGTAGGAGCTCTAAGAAATGCTAAACCCTTACAATTTTTCATTAACAATAAAATTAATTCCAATTAACTTATTATCATCTTTGAAATAATTTGTTGGTGGCGCCATCTAGTTCTCCTCAGCTAAAAGTGGCGCTCCGTGAAAATAATACAATGTCAAACCCGCAATCAAACGTAGCACGAGCCCAGCTGCTTCACAAAGAAAAGAATTAGATCCACAAAAATTAATTTTTTTATGTTCTACAATACAACCTTTTGATGGTTCAGAAACTGAATTGACACAATTTTTAGAATCAGTGAAAACATTTATAATCTCTTTATATTTACCACATCCAACTGATATACAATCACGTTTGGTTATAAATATAATCAAAAGTAAATTGAAAGGACAAGCAAAAACGCTTATTTTAGGTAGACCTGAGATAACTACCTGGCAAGAAATTAGGAATTTTTTTATTCAAAATTATAGTGATCATAAATCACTTCAAACATGGCAGAACGAAATTTGTCTATTACAACGTGATATTCGCAAACCCTTACGTACCTTTTGTAATAAGATTTTGTGCTTGCGTTCAAAAATTGTCCAGAAAATACAATTATTATTTACAGAGCCGCAAGAAAGAACTTCTCTTCAGCTAGTTTATATTTCTTTGCTTTTAAATAAATAAAAAAGTAATCTTTCACAAAATTTCGAAACTGTTATATTATCTAAACCTGATTTAAATGACATAGAATCAGTAGTTCAGGCTATACTTGAACTTGAAACTTATTTCGAATATAAAAACATGAATCGTCTTTTACCCCAAACTCAACCACAAAGACCACCTACACTACCTATTAGATAAAATCTACCTCCTAAACCGAGCTATAATTATAAACCTCAATATTATCCAAATCAGCAACCTAACTTTCTACCAAGACAATTCCCATCATCTCATCCTGCTCCAAGACAAACTCAACCACCAATAAGGCCTCCTTATAACCAACCTAAACCCTTCCTACCCCCCAGACAGACTATAAATCAACAACCCCGTTCTACAAATACTTACTCAAATAATAGAAAACAGTTCGAACCCGAACCAATGGATACTAGCAGCACCACACTAACCAAATTTCAGAATGTCCCTCGTAATTTTCCACATCATTGTCATGAATACGAATTACAAACCGAAGACTATGATTTCCAAGAATATTAATATCCAAATTACTCAGTAGAACTTGATTATCCAGAACAACCCGAAGATTTTCAACAAACTATGCCTGATACTGAACTCGAAAATTTTCAGAACCAAAACCTAGGGAAATCATTTTTGAAAATAATTCCATTTTAGCTTCACCCCTATCGTATATCAAAATTGAAAATCTACCTATGAAATTGCTCATAGATTCCGGCTCTTCTAAAACCATGATTCGCCCAGACATCATTGAAAAATATTACCCTGAATGTATATACCAATCATCCAATGTTCTAAAAACATGCATGGGCCAAAAGAAAACAAAATTCTGTGCATCTATTCCCGCTTTTAATGAATTTTACAGTAACAATGATATTGATATTTTATTATATGACTTTCACGAATTTTATGACGGGCTTATAGGCTTAGATGTAATAACCCAGTTTGGATTACTTTTTGACTACAAAAATGCAACGGTTTTTAATGAGAATATTTCAATTCCTTTATATGTTCGGAACCCACTACTAATTTCCAAGAGAGTTACTGTCAATGCCTCTGAAATTTTCAGAACACAAATTCCAGTTTCAGTAGAGAATGGTGAAATTTTAATTCCCAAAATTGAGAGTGATCATATGATCATACCCGAATCAATATCATACGCAGAAAACGGATTAGCCTATGTAGAAATCCATAACTACCACGAACGAACCATCTACTGAATATTTCGATTATCCTATCCGAGTGACATCCTTAGATAACTACGATCCTGTTAAACCTATTATCCAACCATTTGAAAATAAAACCTTGAAAACTGACGTAAAACGACTTATACGAACTGAACATATGAATGATGAAAAAAAAAGAAATTTTCCAGTTAATTTCTAATTTTAAACATCCCGATCTATACTAAACAATACCGACCACCTTATACCCAACGACAAGAAGTACAAAATCAGATACAAGATATTTAGGTAATGAAATTATTAGGCCATCTCAAAGTCCTTAGTCAAGTCCTGTTCTCATTGTTGAGAAAAAGACAGACGCATCTGGAAAACGTAAATATCGCATGTGTGTTGACTACAGAAATTTAAATAATCTTACTATAGACGATCGATACCCAATTCCAAATATCTCAGATATATTAGATAAGCTCGGGAGATGCAATTATTTCTCGGCTATTGACCTTACATCTGAATTTCACCAGATAGAGATGGAACATGGCAGTATAGCAAAAACTGCTTTCTCAACTGAAAACGGCCATTTTGAGTATCTCAGGATGCCATTTGGGCTTAAGAATGCTCCTGCCACGTTCCAGCGTGTAATGGACAACGTTTTAAAAAAGATCTTCAAAATCGAGTTTGCCTAGTCTATATGGATGCCATAATTGTTTTTTCAAGCTCTTTAAACGAACACATTCAAAATTTAACAGTAATATTTAAAGCTCTCGAAAAGGCAAACTTAAAAATACAACTGGACACATAGGAATTTTTAAGAAAAGAAACAAAATTTCTCGGACATGTTATAACACCTAACGGACTTAAACCAAATCCTGATAAAATACGAACTATATAGAAGTTCCCTACGCCCAAGACCGCTCGAGAAATCAAATCATTTTTAGGCCTTGTCGGTTACTATCGATGTTTTATAGATAACTTTGCAAAAATTACAAAACCCTTGACTTTATGTCTGAAAAAAGGCAAAAAGATCAAGAATTTTTAGAAGCAATTAAAAAATGTAAAACCCTAATCACTAATAGTCCTATTTTAGCCTTCCCAAATTTCAAAATTCCATTCGAGGTCACTACAGACGCCTCCAATTTCGCACTAGACGCCGTCCTATCGCAAAACGGTAGACCCATTTCTTACGCTTCTCGAATTCTAAACACTTCAGAGATACAATATTCTACTATTTAAAAAGAACTACTTACCATAGTATGGGTCACACAAACATTTAGACCATACCTATTCGGTCGGAAGTTTAAAATATTTACGGACAATCGTCTACTTCAATGGCTCTTTAATTTAAAAGACCCTTCTTCTAAATTAATGAGATGGCGTATTAAATTAGAATAATATGATTACACAGTACAATATAAAAAGGGAACGGAAAATAGAGTTGCGGACGCATTATCCCGAATAAAAATAGACGAACGAAATTGACGACCTAGACTTTATTCTTAATAACCTTCCTGAGGATTCCCGAGGAACAAAGAAGACTTTTAGATCGATTAGATAACCTATCCGATATCCAGACTCAACATACCGCCCAAGTAAATCCTATCTGTTCTTCATCAATTACAGAAAAAAGTATTAATGGGTACAAAAGACAATTATTTATACACGAAACTCAAAATATGCCTAGTCGTTTTGGAATTAACACATCGAAACCATTTCCTGATAAAATAAGGACCACTCTAGTTTGTCATACTTCTATATCTGACGATGAACTTACTAACATACTAAAAAGGTATCTAAATATAAATGAAACAACCTGTCTTTATTTTCATTTCGATAAAATTAAAGAAAAGTATTGAGAGTATTGGCTAATAATTTTGTCCCTGAAACTAAGATAATTATTTCTAACACATTATTGAAAGATCTAATTTCCAAAGATGAACAAATGGACCAATTTAAATTCTTTCATTAAACAAAAACCACACACAGAGGAATTAATGAAACTATCAAACGACTTTCTAAAAAAATTTATTGGCCGACTTTATCAACTCATATTCATGATTACATAACTAAATGTGAACCGTGTAACTACTAGCCAAATACGATAGAAATCCACAAAAAGTCAAAATTCAAAATACGCCAACTCCATCCAAACCATTAGAGACTCTTCACATAGATCTTTTTTTTATCGATAAAAATATTTTTCTAGTCTTATTTGACCCATTTTCAAAATTCGGACAAGCGATCAAAATTGAATCTAAAAATGCTCTTGATACTATTCAAGGACTAACTACTTTTACGTCTTTCTTTGGAACCCTTAGGTATATAATTCATGATCCTGGCAAGGAATTTGTTAATACCCTTTTTTAGCAATTCTGTCAATTACATAATATCAAAATTTATGTAACCTCAACACAAAATTCCCAAAGTAATAGCCCTGTAGAAAGATTCCACTCGACATTGCTCGAATCTATCCGTATATTAAAAACGGAAGATCCCCATATGCCTCTAGACTACTTGATGAGGTTAGCAATAACTTCTTATAATAATTCTATCCATTTTGCTACTCAACAAACCCCTTTTTCGATACTATTCCCATCCATCTATAACGATACTTCACCCATTCTTAATGAAGTTGAAACTACCCAAGGCTTTATAGAGAATACTCGGAAATTATCGGAAAAACTTAATGAACAAATAAAAACTAAATTGAATCAAGGTTAAATCAAAATCGTGACGAACCTGAAGTCCTACACCCTAATGATGAAATTTATTTAAAAACAAAAACTCGTAAAATTCAAAATCCTTTTGAAAAAGTTAAAGTCCTACAAGATTTAGAAATGACTGTAAAGACCAAGAAAGGAAAATACCACAAACGCAAAGTTAAAAAGAAAGACAGACTAAAGGTTCTCCTGTGTTACAGAATAATGAAGACCCTGCTTCCATTTCTGACAATAATAATGGTAATGACGATATTGACGAAGAACATGACTATGACAATAAAAGTGGAGAGACTGAGTAACCCTATCCTCCCTGTAAATTTGGGTCCCCTTAAAACTATATCCTTTTACCATTCTTTTGTACACATCCTTAACTTAACGGAAATAGGAGAACATGTAAATAGACTTCTTATATCCTCAGAAAATACAACTAAAGAAAAACAATTCTGGCACCCTCAGCTACATTATCTCACAGAACGTATTAAACAAAAATTCGAAATCATTTCTTCTGCCACTGTAAAACGCGATAAACGCGGTATTTTTAATTTTATCGGGAATATCTATTCAGAATTATTTGGTTTAATGAGTGCTGATGGTAAGGAGCTTTTGGAACAAAAACTAGAGATTGTATTTCGTAATCAGAAAAATATAAATGAAGTGAAATACAAAATGCTATGAAAAAGATTAACAACTGTTGGAAAACCGCAAACAATTTTTTTTAAACTCAAACCTTAATTAACGATTGTTTAATCACTTTGGAGATTCTAGACCAAATTGAGGATGGTTTATTATTTAGTCATATGAGTATTATACATTCCGATGTAATTTCAACTACAACTATTACCGAAATTTTTAAAATTCTATACACTTTATATGATCCTGCGGAATTACCTTCTTTAGATCAAAACTCGATATTTTCTTTATTTCATATGAAACATTACGTATCAAGTTCAGTAATATATATGGAAATTTTGATTCCGATCTACCATGTTAATGAATATAACCTATTCCAAGTATTTATGTCATCCTCAAACATGTCCATCATTCCCCCCGAAAGTTACTTGGCACTTGGTACTTCTGCTAGTGTTTACTCCTGCCTGGAAGAAGAACCCAAAGTTGGCAAATACTACCAACTTAAAGAAATGATATATGAAAAACCACCATCATGTATTCCAAAAATGATGATTGATCATGAATCGAATTGTACATTTTACTCTTTGAAAAACCCTAAGGATAGCATTACCATGTTACCTTCCGGACAGTTGCTTATCCTACCAAGCAAAACGGTGCATATAGAAGAACAATGTTCTAACGTCATCCACCATTTTCTCTCAGAAGATTCTTTAATATCTAATCAAGAAGGATGCATTTTGCGAGTTAATGAAGAAGACTATTTTCTTCCTACCACGAATTTACAAGCCTCTACATTTCTTTTACCAGAAATAAGAAAACCCCGAATATCAAATTTTACGTTGGATAACACCATAAATGAAACCTCAAAACCAAAGTAAAAGAAACAAAAGATATTCAGTTGATTGACCCTACATCAATTGAACCAACATCAACCTCTTGGACGACCTGGTTAACATGGTCTCTCATTGGATTTATAATCCTATTTCTTCTCTGCATCTTCCTCATGGCTGGTATGCCCAAAAAGGACAATAACGCCAATTACTACACCACAAACTTTCCAGAAGCCAACTCCCGTAAACTCCGAGCTTCCGTCTAAGAAGGGAGGAATTATATGAACTGTATAATAGTGTCTTTCTTTTATTTTTGCTTATTTTAAATATTTATTATGTAATATAAGTTATATATTTTTTTATAATCTTATCTAGGAAAAATGCAACGGAATCACACAAATAGTATAAAACTAAGTGCGTACTCCACGTTCGCCAGTCTTATTGTGCGAAGCATTTATAACGCATAATAATAATTTGTTTGTAATATCTCGCTTACTTATTTAGTGTCAAAAAGGCCAAAACCTAAAATTTTAAATAAAATACGTATACCTACATAGGATATCGAAATATAATATTTCGATATCCTCGTCTAATTAGATAACACATGTGGTAACACAGTCGTGTTCTTTGTCGAGCACATTTAAAAGATGAATCATCACAACCAAAAAATGATTCTATAACTTCTCTTTTAACCGCTCGCCGGACACTCATTACACTGTTGTGCTTTGTCGAGATAACACGGTTTGAGTTCATGTGTGTGAAAAGTGAAAGTGTCGTTGAAGCTGTGAAGTTAGTTAGAAAAAAGTAGAGCTACTAGTGAAAATATTAATGAAGTTCACATAAACTTCAGAATTATTCCTAGGTAAAACTTTAAACTTAGATATGATAAACTTACTAAAAGTTGTTCATAGGTAAAACTTTAAATCTATATGAATAAAAATCATCTAATATTATTCCTAGGTAAAACTTTAAATCTAGATATGGTAAAGTTGCTAAAAGTTGTTCATAGGTAAAACTTTAAACCTATATGAATAGAAATCATCTAAAATTATTAAGCTTGTGAAGTTAATCAGCCAAGTCTATGACTGACGATATTTGCTGAGAGATTTTTTCCTCCTCAGGTGAGGTCGATTTTGGATTAGTTTCAGGTAAAATGTTGAGAAAAAAAAATAAGTAGTTAATAGTGAAAACAATAACGGAAAATGTTATTTATAATTAATGAAGTTATACTTATCAGAATTATTCATCGATAAAATGGTAAATCTATATGAATAACAACCAGCAATAATCATTGAAACTGTGAAGTTAATCGCTCCGGTCTATGAATGATCATATTACTCTTTTATATTTATTGTTAATAAATAGATATAGATACTAAATACTCCCAAGATGAAGTTGATTTTCGAACAGTTTATAGAAAAAGGTAAAAACAATAATGAACTATTGAAAAAGGAAAGGAAAAAATAATTAATGAAATCCATTCAAACTTATATGAATAAGTGTAACAGTAAACTCATACGAGTAAAAATCAGTTAAAACAGTTATAATTAATCGGCCAAGTTTATGAAATGAGTACTTACTTTATATTTTGAAAGACAGATGTTTCCCCCCTAACTGAGATAAAGGGAAAGGCTATGTCAGATATTTGAGATGAGGTTAAATTTATGTTTCATAGAAAATGACGAACAGAATTAGTTAATAGCGAAAATAATAATAAACTATTAGAAAAGTAAAGGAGAAAATTATTAATGACGTAAATATAAACTTTTTAGAATTATTCATAGGTATAACAGTAAACCTAAGTGAGAAAATTATTAATGACCTTGATATGAACTTAGAATTAATAGTAATAATAATAAAGGTTTATTTATTTTCTCAAAATTTAAAATAAATTAGTAATGTTTGTTTTATTGTGTTAGCTTCATTGGTTCCGTATTTAGAATACAATCTAAAATCAATATAAATAATATTATTAGAGAGAAATTATAGTATAGAAATGTATATTACAGATATATTGAAATAGTAAACCAGTATTTAACTTCAATTGATTTGTTGAACATCCTGAACTGTGTTTCGCTAATTAAGATAATTAAGAAAGTTGTCGTTTTTTAGAAATAACAAATATTACTTAATTTCAACGAATTTAAAGCAGTTTTGTATCACATCTGAATCTGTATAAGCCGCTGAATAAAAATATTATGGAAGCTAGTGGAATGAACACTCAAAAAATTGTCAGTTACTATCATACTACTATAATTAGTGCTGCGTAACCCAGCAGTTCCACTCCATTGTGCGTAGTCTAATCTTTTTTAGCCTGCTGTGGAGTTCGTTCGTTCGTTATAATTACGAGTGTATACAATACAGTGAATATAACAATAAAATAAATAAATAAAATAAAATTATGCATTTAAGGAACAAATTGTATGTTATTAATAATTTGTGACCGTTTTCTATAATTACATTAGGTAGTTTGCTTTGCCCTTGATGGCATTATTGCAAATATGGTGTTGGAAATCCCTTTTTGCTCAAATTTTGACAGCTATGTACGTAGTATAGTATGAATTATCAGAAAATATTTTCAAATCTTAGTTATAAGGAAATCCAACCACTTTGGATCAAATGATTTAAGTGATTTAAGCTGTGGTACTAGACACGCAAGTACGTCAGCAGCTTATAAAGCATAGATATTAATGTCGAAGCTATTAACAAATTTAACTGGATAGCCAAAAAGTCGGAAATATTTGCTAAAATTTACATATACGACATAAATTTAATTTTATAGAAATAATTGCTAATGATATGTAAAACAATTGTCAGTCAAATTGTACCTAATTAATTAAACATTATTATAATATCTATACAGGTGATATTTATTAAATTGAGAAAGGTTTGCATAAAAATATTTGGTAAGCTAATAGTTTGACTTTCAAATAAATGGTATAACTAAGCAAAATGTAAAATAACAAAACGAAAAAAAATTATTATCTTTAAACATCGACATGTGTTATCTAATTGGACGAGAATATCAAAATATAATTACAAGAACAAACGACTTACCTGTAGGAAGTTCGTTCTGAATTATATGAGACATACTCGTCCAATTAGAGAGGTCCCACCCTGTAAGCCCTCTCAATTATCAATTTTGCGTTTTAACTTCAACAGTGTAATGAATGTCCGGCTAGCGGTTAAAAGAGAAGTTATAGAAACATTTTTTGATTGTGATGATTCACCTTTTAAATCTGCTCGACAAAGAACACGACTGTGTTACTACATGTGTTATCTAATTGGACGAGTATATCTCATATAATTCAGAACGAACTTCCTACAGGTAAGTCGTTTGTTCTTGTAATTATACTATTTATACTGCGCTTTCTCAATTCTCAACTCTTATTTAAGTTGCACTATTTCGCTGTATCTAGAAAAATGTATAATTCGGCACGTGAACTTCCAGACCAGAACAAGCTCCGCGTTCAATCTCACTCTCTCACTCTTAAAGCTGTACTTTCTTACTCTAACTTACTATACCCGTTTCTCGTCCAACGTGCTTTTATACACATCGATTTTGTTATCCTTTCAGAGAACGGTAAAATAATGTACGAGGGCAGATAACTAGGTATATATGAACTTTGGTTCGTAGTTTCAGAGGCGCAGGCGGATGCAAATCATAGTGCCGTAAATTGAAACTGAATTTATTTATTCTTGTATTTTTTATTTATTGTTAATGGAGTGGAGTAAAGAAAAAACCTGCAAAGTAATGAACAAAGCAGAATTATAAGATATTCGAAGTCTCTTGTTGAAAAACAAGGCAGATCTGTTTTTGTTGTCCTCAAAAATAATAAAGCACGCCGTTGCTGCAATAAGAGCGTCTTTTTTGTTACAAAGATTCATGATGAGTGATGACTATCTTTATAATGTGGACGCAGCCCGGATTTTCAACATTTAGCATGTAACTTACATGTTACTAATGTGGACCCTGCTTAACAGACGCAGCGGTTTGTGTCAAGTTGGCCGTCGGCTACCGAGGCGGCAGTTGTTTACTAAGCGTTAGATCATCGTTAAAGTGGCTTCCCACGGCCAAAACGCACCGCGGACAAGCACGGATCGCGCCTAAGCTGCTCCCACCCTAGATAAAATATACTTAGGACTTCCCACGGCCTGTGCCGGCCCGGATTAGTGATGGCTAAAAATGTTATTTTCAAATAATAATCGCAACTGTTGTCCTTATTTTTAAATAACAGTTAAAAATAACAGATAACTATTATTAACTTTCAGAATATTTCTTCGAATGGTATGGATAGGTACAGATAAATAGTATACGTTGATTACGGTCCGTAAAATTGAAAGGAATTGTTGATTACATAATTATTTATTAAGAATTTTAGTAATTTATTATGTTTTCCAAATATTTTATTTATGCAGAGAATATTTTCTTCATTAGAAATGATTTTTTTTATTACCTGACTGTTATGAGCATTGTTCTATTTTTTACAATTTTTGTTTAAATAAATAAAATTTAATATTATAAAGATACAGGGTATTACAGAATGATGTTAAGATAATCTAGGAGCAGGTTCTATGTTTAAATCTAAGAAAAAAGTTTATATACAGAGTGAGTCAGTCATAATGTCATTAATTTTAACCACGTATTCGGGAGGCTTAATAAAGGCAGAAAATCGAAAAAAAAAACATTTTTACTCGACCTTAAAAAAATAAACAAATCACTCTATAAAAGTCGGTAACACGACGCTCCTAGTGCGCTACGAGCTTTCTGATGACGCTCCCATACGACAATCGAATGCCGGATTAAACATCGTTGCCACATAATGTTTACATACATAATATCGTCTAACACTTTAGCGTGTCATTCAAATTTACCCCCATTTAGCACTTTCTGCATTTCCCGCATTTCTTTCCCCTCAAATTTGTAGATCACGACCCACATTTGGAGGTGGGATGGAGATAATACAAGCAGTAATTTATTTCGGTCTCGCGTATTCGTCGTAAATTTACAATACATAATTTTACAAATTTCGAATATGCGGAAATGGTAGTGTTATACGGAGAATGTGCGCAAACTTTGTGTAAGTCCCTTCGCGATACGGGTTCTGTGAAACTGCATCGGGTGACCCTAATTTTATTAATAAAGTGCTATGGACGGATGAGTGCAGTTTTACTCGAACTGGCATTTTAAACAGGTTAGTACCATACTACTTAAAAAACAATAAATTTCTAGGCTAGATGTACGTAACTACAAACTGAATAATTAATTGTACTTACGAGTAATACTAAAAATTCATATTTATTTGTAAAACGTAGTGAAAACGTAATATCAAAATTATTAAACTGTAATAACCTAACATTTGAAAACATTTATTTATTATATACATTTGTTTTTATTAACAAATAAATCAATATTTAAGGAAAATTCATTCATGTATCTAGATTTTAAAAAATAGTTTTATTCCTTGTCGTTAAATAACCGTACAAAAACTAGGTAACTAGGTGAAATGTAACTGGTCTGCTACTTCCTGCGCGGCTCGACTTGCAGGAAGCAACCTACATTGTCGTAGGTACTTAACTGCAGACCTCTCGCCCTGGGCGATGCGCCATTAAATCTATAAATGATACTGTAGGAAACAACTACTCCGCGGGCTAATGCTCCGACCGGCATTGAATTACACCTGCAGACATAGACCGGTTTCGGGCTTGTTAACCCTCATCAATATGCCATAGGTGAGATGCGATTAAGTAACTACGACAATGTAGGTCGCTTCCTGCAAGTCGAGCCGCTTAGATCGAGCAGGAAGTAGCAGACCAGTTACATCTCACCTGCACTCGATTTATATGTGAACCTACATATGAAGGAACAGCCAGTTCAATTGTCGGTCATCTTACCTATGGCATACTGATGAGCGCTAACAAGCTGGAAACCGGTCTATGTCTGGTGGAGTGGCCGACAAGGGTTCTTGGCTGTTCACACAGATACTGCAGGTGTAATTCAATGCCGGTCGGGGCATTAGCCCGCGGAGTAGTTGCTTCCTGCAGTATCATCAACTTCTGTTTTAATTATTTATGGCGGGAAAATCTCAACTTTTGACAATTGCAATTTGCGAAACTGTCAAACACTACAAATATTATTGCCTCTTTTTATTATGTGGTGTTACTAAATTTGTTTTGAGCTTCTGATAATCTACCATGGCAGTTTTACGATGAAAATGATAGAAAATGTTATAGGTAGTTGACAAAATTTGTTTTTCCACCATTAAATAAATAGTGCAAATATTTGCGAATTCCGCATTCAAATGGACAAAAGACTTTAGAATACATACACACTATTTACTATTAGTTACTAGCACTGTAACTATAACGGTCACACATTAACATTTATTATAATCATATCGTACCGCTTTCCGTATGGCATTCATACGTCCATGTTTCGTCAAAATTTAGTATATCCTTCCATCCAGATTCTTATTTTTTAATATTTATTCTAAATAGTTTCTTCACCATATCACTATTTCGTCCTTTCTATCAGTATACTCTTTTCGATTTCATTTATACGGACTAAGTTTCATCTTGTAAGATATAGCAATAGAATTTTTTTTTGAAAAACTCATTTTAAAAATACAATCTTCCTTCCGCGAGTTTCCATCACTTTCCGTCTCACAGTTGTACTTCTTTACCACTTCTTTATTTGCACACATGCTATTCACGTACAATTTTGTTAATAAAATATATATTTCAACATCACTTACACTCATATTTTGACGTCGCGCACTAAACTCTTCATACATGTCATCATCCGATATTCCTCATTTCGATCAAATCACTAATAAAATTAATTACATTCATAATTAAATTAACGAAAAGATATACCCGAAATTTTGCCCGCCCGAACGATATACCCGCCCATGATAGCCTTGGAAATGAAACAGCTGGATCCGATAATTCGTCGCAGCCGTGGTGGGAATATAAGATGGTGTGCTACCAGACAGACGAATTAACGTTTCAACCGCGCATGACGTCACCCACGAGTATTCTTTTAAACGGCTGCACAAGCAAGCATGAGCTTGCACCATTGCATTAAGTTATTAGTTCTTTCATTTCGTGCATTCTCCATGAATTAAAATACTCAAGTTAGTACTGAAAGTTGTTTGCTAAATCCATTGCACGAAAAAGAGACTCATTTTGAACCATGTTTGTTGGAAAATGTATTCAGTCTTTTACAGCACGATTTAGAAGAAACTTTGAATTTTCAAACGGACAATGATTTGCCTGAATATACGTTTCAAAATCGAGATTGTGATATTTCTGAGTTTGTATCTGAAGACCACGACCGCCTTTTAAAACAATTAGAAGATAGGTAAATGACCGATACTATTTCTAATGAGGGACTCAAATTTATAGCTGGATATGTCGCATACAGATTTAAGGATAAGTATCAGAATTTAAATTTAGGAAAAAAGACAAAGTTATATACGACCCATAGGGCTCCAAACTGGATTGAATTTTTATCAAGGGGAGACCTTATTCATCCAAGTGAAAGTCTGATCAATTTGGCACGAATAATAGAGGTAGAATTCGTAAAATTTCACGGTCACTTATTTTCTAAAAAAAAATAACATTTTTAATAAATTATTAGATTTAGTAGTTAGATTTAGTCTGGTGATATTTATGATAGGTTCCCTGACGAAATTACGTTGTGTTTAATTAGAACTAGGACTTACATTAGATTAAGACATCTAAATAAAAAAATTAGCTTTGAAAATTGTAGGTGAAAACTGCAACGAAAAATGTCCAAGTTCACAAATACATAGGACATAGACCCGATTTCACAATCACAATTACAATTTTGTAGTTTATTTAAAATGTATCTGCTTATAAATTTGGAACGTGCTGTACTTCTGTTGGTTATTTTAACAATTTTTGGTAGTAAATGTTACTTCCAAAATAGTTGAATTGTCTTTTTTTTCTAAACTACAACATTAATAAATTGTAGGGCAAGGATATCCTATCGTTGGAAAACCAAAGAGCGATGCATAATAATTCTAAATCTATTTTAATTGTTTGCCGTCTATGCTTCACGCACTACAAGGCGGTAAAAAATACTCGCAAGTGACGTCACAGACCCTGCCAACCGATCGCAGCAATGCGCGTGAGCACACCATCTTATATTCCCACCACGGTCGCAGCCAATGAAATGCCAGCAGCGCATGCGTACTAACGTGTACTAACGCAGCGCATGCGTAGCAGAAGCTGTGTAATCGGGTATGCTCTCAGAGATATGCGGCACACAATTTTGTAGGAAAAATATAAGGGCTGCATGTATATTTCTTTGTGTTGACTGCTATAAATTGTGAGCAGGTTTATAACATTAGTCACTCTCTACAATTTGGTATAGAAACGTTGGAATTTTATGATTTCAATGTAACTAAGCTAATTTAAGTCATAACAGCTACATTTGCTCAGAGGAAAATTCACACGCTACTTGTCGGTTTAGCTTTCAGAGGAGATTTGTTGTCAACGTATAGGCAGGGGTGTACAGGTATCGTTTGATTGAACCGTATTACTTGCAATTTTTAATAGATTTATTTGATTATTGTCATTGGAGGCATTAACAACTGGTGTATTCTGTATTATACCTACATAGAGAATGAAGCTGCATTAGTAGAACGTATGTGCATGTGAAACAATACGTCAAACACCTGGGTTGTTCCGAAGAGTTAGAAGACAGATGCGATGGCGATTTAGAGCATATATTGATGTACAGGGTAGCCATTTCCAGCATTTAATTTAAAGTCTAAGTTTAATATATTGTTTTTTTAAACAAATAAAATAAAAATAAACAATTTGCTGTTAATTATATCCTGTATGTCAAAAACGAATGTTACGAAAAGTGTTCTTCACTCTTATGTTCCATTTTTCTTAGTGAATTTTGACACAAAATTTAATATTTACAGACGCCAACTATTTTTATTTAAGTTTCTGAAAATCGTTTCTATATTGTAATGATTAATAAATTAATTTTTATCTCCAAAACGGTGAATCATGAGTAAAAGACCAAGACACAGCAGAATTAACTTGGCTTTTAGACAGCGACACCCAATTTTTTTGCTAAAAATGAATATTTAACGGCACGGACACCATTTATGCTAGTATATTACAAGAGAAATTTATACACGTAAAAGCAGCCCTTCACTGTACACTGTTATGTACACTGTATCTCGATCGGTTTTCGAGAAATGAAGATCATAGTGTTTGAGACAGAAAATTTTAAACAACCTGTATCTCGAAAACGAGATATTTCCGGGCCCATGCTTATATAATTTTTTTCTTATTTTTAAACAAAACCTGTCCCTAAATTTTCTTAACATCATTTTGTAACTCCCTGTATAAATTATACAAGTTTTCGCATCCACTGTTATGTTATTTTCTAAACATCGTTGTTGCTGTGAACTGGAACTATTGTCAGTTATCGTCGTTTAAAAACTACTAAAAGGTGTTGGCGGATAATTTTTTTAGTGCGGATCCGCCTTGAGATAGTGCTGAAGATTTATAGTATCTGTATTGTATAGATGAATAAGTAAGTTGGCGGAATATTGTCCGACAAGTTGTCAATGTCAATCTCGTTCTACTGAGCAGCAATAAAGTTATTGTTTGTAAACCTACATTCCATTTTTATTGTGGGAGAAATCCTCAACATATGGTCCTATCGAGCCTGATTAGAAGGATTGGATTCGGGATAGTTGGAAACCCGAAGAGACCAGGAAAACTATACTTTGAAGGCCCGTAAGGTGTACCGAGTTGGTAAGCGGGTGCTGTAATTGCTGTAAACGAAAGGGACAAGGGACGAGAATAGCACAAGCGACGTTAGGTGCGAATTGGAGGTTTAGCAGGTGTCTAGTGGGACGGGAAGGAACGTGGCTAGAGAAGAAAGCAGATACAAGTGGTAGTATTGCTTTGGAAAATTACAGTCTTTGCATGCCTAGTCCTTTCCTAAATAAATCTGCGCTACTTGAGTTTGTAGTAGTACCTAAGTAATTTATTTAGTAATTTGGTAAGAAAAATAAATAAAATGGCCGATCAAGAATTTAAGCAGTTGATTAAAAAACGTGGGTGTGTAAAGAGCCGCCTTCCACTGTTTCAAAAGTTTGTAGATGGGGTTTTGCAAAAAACATCTGATGGTCAGGCTTTACATAAATAGAGTCGCGATTGAATAAAATTGATAATGTACTGTCAGAATTTGATGAACATCAGAGAGCTATTGAGCTTTTTGTTGATGAGGATGAGTTTAATATTCAGTTAAAAGTACGTGGTGAGTTTGAGGATACTTATGAAAACTTAACTTCCATTTGTAAAATGATTTTAACTGATAATGAGTATATCAATAAAAAAAGAAGGCCCTAGAGGTTATATCGCAAAGGTCTAGTTCTCATTCAAGTCATGGTAAGGTTGGCGGTGGCTCTGTAGTGGCTTTAAGATCAAAACCTCAGTTACCCCCAATTCCAAAATTTAGTGGAGCTTTGGAAAATTGGTTAGAGTTTAGGGATAAATTTCAGTGTATGATTCATAAGAATGAATCAATGGGAGACATAGAGAAATTTCATTTTTTAAGAAGTGCTTTAGAGGGTGATGCAAAAGAAGTAATTCAAGGGTTAGAGTTTTCAGCTGATAATTATCAGTCCTCATGGGAATTGTTGTGTGAAAGATTTAATAACCCAGTGTCTTTAATAAACAATCATTTAGAAGCATTTTTTGAGTTGCCGTCAATAGAGAGAGAGTCTGCCGTAGAGTTGCGCAGACTTTTAGACGCAATGGTAAAAGATTTAAGGGCAATTCAATACTTTGGCCAGTCAATTGACACTTGGAATATTATAATATTCATAATCATAGGAAAGTTAGATTGGAAAACTCGGCGTGAGTGGGATGAAATACAGATCATTTTATTAGAGATTGTAATTCTAACTCTTGTAAGAAGTGTTCAGCAAGACATCACGCTCTGTTACATTATGAAAAGCACACGATAGGTATAAATGAGTCCCAAAGTGTAAATGATAACACTGGAGGTGAAAGTACCCATGGACCCACCCCTAACACTGGAGGGGCAGAGGGGTCATTGGTAAAATCTATGTTTTGTAGCAATGGTGAGGTACTACTCTCGACGATAAAATGGTAATGGTCAGCTCGTAACGTGACGTCGCATTACTTGACAATGGGTCACAGTCCAACTTGATCTCTTCTAGTTTGTGTAACAGGTTAAAGCTGCCTCAAGAAAATGTGGAAATCTCAATCATTGGGGTCAATCAGGTTGTGTCTGATATTAAGAGTAAATATGTGGTCACCATTATGTCTGTGCAAGGTGGGTACAAAAAGGTACAAATTTCCTGTTTGGTAGTTCCTCAAATAAGTGAGTCAATACCGAGTCAAAATATGGACGTGTCTCATTTAAACTTTCCTAAAAATGTGTATTTAGCTGATCCTGGCTTTTCAAAAAAGGGTGGCATTGACATCTTATTGGCTGCAGATGTATTTTATGCTCTCCTTTGTGTTGGACAGATTAGTTTGGGGAAAAATCAGCCAGTGCTGCAAAATACTCGATTAGGTTGGGTTGTATCAGGGTAAGTGATTTCTTGTAGCAAGGGTTCTGTGGTTTGTTGCAATTTGAATGTAAATGTAGATATTCAACAATTGTTAGAACAATTTTGGGCAATAGAAGAACCTCCCTCTCTAACCTGCAAGTGGTCTGAAGAAGACAAACAATGTGAACAAAATTTTGTGGATTCTGTAAAAAGAAATCAAGATGGGAGATTTGTGGTTCAAATTCCGTTAGTAGATTCTAGAAATTTGGCTTTCAAAAGATTCTTGTCATTGGAAAAAAGACTAAAAAATAATTCTGCGTTGGTGAAAAGGTATTATGAATTCATGGAGGAGTATGAGGCCATGGGTCATATGTCTCTTGTTTGTTCCGATGATAAAATGTGGTATATTTCCTGCCGCATCACGGCGTCTTAAATGAGGATAGCTTGACAACAAAACTGAGGGTTGTTTTTAATGGTTCATCTCAAACAGACACTGGCATTTCTTTCAATGACATTCAATGTAAAGGGCCAACAATACAAGATGATTGTTATCTATTTTATTAAGATTTCGTGAGTTTAATGTGGTTGTATGCACGGACATTTCCAAAATGTACCGAATGATATTGGTAAAGGAGGAACAGAGGTCTTTGCAGAAGATTTTTTGGAGATCTAAGCCAGAACAAGAGGTCTCGGAGTATACTCTAAATACAGTCACATATGGGACTAAATCTGCACCTTCTCAGCATGGAATGGAAAATATGGAGAAATATCCTAATGCTGCTAATACTATCCTACATCATTTCTACGTGGATGATATGTTGTCTGGGGCATCAACGACTGATAAAGCGGTGCAGTTAGCGAAAGAGGTTCGAATGATTCTTGAATCTAGATGTTTGTACTTGAGAAAATAGATCTCGAATGATCCAACAGTTTTAGAGAAGTTATCTACTGAGTGTTCAGCATCTAATGGAGTGCTCTTTGGGGACAAAGATAAAAATAAGACATTAGGTCTATTTTGGTGTTTCAAACTAGATACACTTATGTATAGGATTGGTCGCTGTGACTACCATGGCGGAGCCAATGCTAAGCATAGATTGGCCCCTTGCTGGGGAAATATTCAGCGGCGAGGCAGTAACCTGGGCAGTGAACGAGTTCGAACCCTACAAGGGTGCAGGGCCAGACGGAGTTTTTCCGTCGGTGTTACAGAAGGGCCAGGATATTCTCTCACCAATCATGGTGAGGGTTTTTCGAGCCAGTCTGGCGATGGGATATGTTCCACTGGCATGGAGGGCGGCCAAGGTAGTCTTCATCCCAAAAACTGGGAAGGAAGACTACACAACGGCAAAGGCGTTTAGAGCAATCAGTCTCACATCCTTCCTATTCAAAACGATGGAAAGGATTGTGGACAGGTACCTCGTGAATAGGGTGTTGATCAAACATCCGATCCATGTGAACCAGCACGCCTATAGGCGAGGCAGGTCCACGGAGACAGCGCTACATAGTATTGTACATAAGGTAGAGAAGGCCCTTCAGTACAAGGAGGTCGCATTGGCCATGTTCTTTGACATTGAAGGTGCCTTCGATAAGGCAAGAACAAAAACTATATGCGACTCACTTCAGGACCGAGGCACACCGCCTGCTATGGTCAGATGGGTGAGATCCGCATTGGAGGAGAGAAGAGTCAGTGCAACTATGGGAGACTGCCACAGGGACCTGGGAGTGAAGGGTGGCTGCCCGTAAGGTAGCTGCCTTTTGCCCCACCTATGGTGCCTGGTGATGGATGGTCTCCTAAATCGCCTTACTCAAGAGGGATACAGGGACACTCAAGCCTATGCCGACGATGGTGTGGTTTTAGTGGTAGGCCGGTTTCTGAGCGTAGTATGTGGCAGAATGCAGGGAGCTTGTAGGATTGTAGAGAGATGGTGTGATGAGACGGGTCTCTCGGTCAATGCAAGCAAGACTGAGTTGATTCTCTTCACAAAAAGGAGGAAGATAGAAGATTTCAGGGCCCCAATTATGTATGGGAAAACCCTTACTCTAGGTAAGGAGGTAAAATACCTGGGTGTAACCTTGGACAGTAAGTTGTCTTGGGGGCCACAGATTGAACGGGGTACCCGGAAATCAATGGCAACCTTTTGACAAATAAGGAAGGTAGTAGGCAAGAATTGGGGACTCAACCCAAGGGTACTTCACTGGGTGCACACGGCGGTGATCAGGCCGAGGCTACAATATGGGGCCTTGGTCTGGTGGCCGAGTGTGGACCGGGTGACTGTGGCCATGGTGTTGTCAAGGATCCAAAGGCTGGCTTGCTTAAGTATTTCAGGGGCGATGAGGACAACCCCAACGGCCGCCCTGGAAGTTTTGTTGGGATTGCCACCCCTCCCAACATGGATTGTAAAGGAGGCGATGGCAACCTACCTGAGAACAAGGGATGCAGGCTGTTGGAAGGCAGAATGTCGTGTGGAGGGTCACGCTGCTATAGCCTTAAGGGCGGAGAATGAGATTCCAGTATCTGCTCTGAGGGTTATTGAAGCAAAGGATAAACTAAGGTTGGGAAGGAGGTATACCACTGTTTTCCCCTCGAGAGAGCAGTGGGAGAGGGCAGAAAACATGTTTCCCCGGGATCTCTGATATGCTATACAGATGGATCTCGGGTAGGGGATAAGTTTTCTGGGGCAGGAATATATCTGGAAAACCTGGACATCCGGCAGAGCTTTTCGCTGGGCACACACTCCACGGTTTTCCAGGCGGAGGTTTTTGCTATTTTGATGGTAGCAGGCAAGGATGAAGTAAGGAATTGTGTGGAGGAGAAAATCTTCATCTGCTCTGATAGTCAGGCTGCACTCAAGGCACTTAGCTCTCCGGTGACGAGATCTAGTCTTGTTCAAGAGTGTGGAGATGCCCTGGAGTCCCTGTCCAGACAACGGGAGATGGAGTTGGTCTGGGTTCCTGGCCATAAGGGAATCCCCGGTAATGAGACGGCTGACTTGCTAGCTCGTCTCGGATCTGGGGCACCTTGCCAGGGACCCGAACCCTTTTTGGGAGTTACGCGAGGTAGTATGAATAGTGCCCTTAATAAATGGGCCTATCAAACACTAGGAGGGAATTGGAGAAGGAACGGAGGATGTAGACAGGCCCACGACTTCTTCAATGAGCCTAATAAATCTAGGACGAAGTGGCTGCTGAGCCTTAGTCGAGGATCCCTGAACCAAATGGTGGGGGTCCTGACAGGCCACTGCAGACTCAGAAGGCATTTGAATTTGATAGGCATAGAGGAAAGTCCCTTATGTCCGGAATGCGGAGAGGGGGAGGAGACCCCTATCCATTTCCTAGGATATTGTGCGGCTCTTGGAAGACTAAGATATAGGATCTTTGGCACCGAGGAGCTGCAAAGGGAAGAGATGAGGGGCCTACCATGGACCAGGATCCTGGCGTTCATTAGGGCGTCGGGTAGGTTCAAGGAAGGCCGAGGGAGAATGGTGGAGGGGTGATGGGATGTCAGGGTAAGCAAAAAGGGCCCATGTGTGGTCTACTTGCTAGGCTGAGGCCGCCCACACTTACTACTACTACTACTACTACTACTATGTATAGGATTGACTTTACCTCTAATTCTGGTAAAATTTTGAAGCGGGCAATGTTATCAGATATTTCGAGAATCTTTGACCCTCTTGGGTTGTTGGGTCCGTGTGTCATACTTGCAAAGATTCTTTTACAAAAATTATTTCTGCCAAAGATTGGTTGGGATGATATACTTTTTGTTAATATCTATTCTCAATGGAGCAGTTTGAAAGATCAATTTGCGGTTTTAAATACTCTTCAAGTATCAAGACATGCTGTTTGTTGCCGTCCAAAGGAAATACAAATCCATGGGTTTTCTGATGCTGCCAAGGATGCATATGGTGGTTGCGTGTATCTGAGAAGCATGGATATCGACGGCACAATTAAAGTATGCTTGATGTGTGCTAAGGTTAAAGTGTCACCTTTAAAGGTGATAATCACTCCAAGATTAGAACTTTGTGGGGCATTAGTTATGGTTACACTCATTGAAAAACTTAAACGTTCGATCAGTTGTAATGGTCTTAGAATCAGGTTATGGTCAGACTCGATTGTTGTCTTGAATAGGATTGCTAAATCACCAAATGTGCTTCAGACATTTGTAGGTAATAGAGTGTCACAAATTCAGACCCTAAGTAAACCAGATCAATGGTTTCACGTAAAATCAGAGGATAACCCTGCTGACCTGTTGTCACGTGGCATCGCACTATCTACATTAGGTGGTTGTAAGGTATGGTGGGAAGGTCCAGAGTGGCTAAGCTTATCGGAAGATTTGTGGCCCATCTCGGCAGTTCGGCAAATAGATAATCTTCCTGGACTAAGAAAGCTTAAAATATGTAATATTGTTGAAAGTAGAGAAGATTTTCCATTTAATATTTTTTCCAGTTTTGAGCGCTTGAAATAAGTGATGGCATGGTGTTTAAGATTTATCCATAATTGCAGACATCCATCAAGTAGTGATAGTGGTCGACTGTCTACTTTAGAATTAGAAACTTCTGTGAAATGTTTGGTTGCAATGTCCCAACGAGAATCATTCGCTGGAGAAATGAATGATTTGAAAGATGGTAAGCCGACTTCAGTTGTCAGATTTAGATTATGCTAAAAGGCACCCACTTCATTTGTCTTCTAAACATCGTGTAACGTACTTGCTGTTCGATGCTGAGCATAAAAGATTGCTCCATGCAGGACCTCAGCAACTTTTGTCTTCTATTAAGGAAAATTATTGGCCAATTGGAGAGAGAAGTTTAGCGAAGACGGTAGTACATCGTTGTGTGATATGTTTCAGAGCAAAACCCAAAGGTGCTTCACAAATTATGGGAATATTGCCAGAAATGAGAGTATGTCCCGTGCCTCCATTTTTCACAACTGGTGTAGACTATGCAGGGCCAATTAATTTAAAAAAAAAACCGGTCGCGGGTCAAAGGTATCAAAGGGTTATATATGCCTATTCGTCTGCTTTTCCACCAAAGCAGTACATTTTGAACTTGTGAGTAGTTTATCAACAGAAGCTTTCATTGCAACGTTCAGACGGTTCACGTCTCGACGTGGCAAATCAAACAATGTTTATTCAGACAATGGGTTAAATTTTGTTGGAGCCAATACAGAGTTGCGTTAATTGGGTGAATTTTTAAAGGAACAGGGTAACTCATTATCAGACACATTTGCAAATGAAGGGGTAACATGAAAATATATCCCAGCCTATTCACCAAATTTTGGCGGTCTTTGGGAGGCCGGAATAAAGACATGTACATTTCATTTGAAAAGAGTATCGAATAATGTAGCTTTAACATTTGAACAATTCTATACTCTGCTAACTCAAGTAGAAGCAGCAATGAATTCCCACCCACTGGTTCCCATGTCACTAAGTCCTGACGATTTTGATGTAATAACTCCATCCCATTTCCTCATCAGGAAAAGACTCACTTCGCTGCCTGATCTCAATTTAAAGGATGTACCAATGAACCGGTTATCAAAGTTTCAACATATCCAGATGATGGTGTAGCATTTTTGGAGCGGCTGGTCCAAAGAATATCTGACTGAGTTGCAGAAAAGGCAGAAATGGCAGACACAGAAAGAAAACTTGGAGGTGGGACAATTAGTGCTTGTGCGCGATGATAATTTGCCCCCGTTACAGTGGCGTTTAGGACGTGTCAGTGTTATTATCCTTGGGCCTAATCAAAGACCACGAACTGCGATTGTAAAAACTCCAAACGGTGAAATTCGGCGGTCTTTGTTAAAACTGTGTCCGCTGCCCATAGAATAGTAGATTACTCACAGAATAAACTGTTTATTATATGCCTGTATGGTATAGTCCACAATGTATATTGTTTTTCATTTCTTATAAAATTGTATATGTATGTTAAAAATTAAGACCTCCTTTCAAGGTGGGGAGAATGTTGAAGATTTATAGTATCTGTATTGTATAGATGAATAAGTAAATTGGCGGAATGTCCAACAAGTTGTCAATGTCAATCTCGTTCTACTGAGCAGCAATAAAGTTATTGTTTGTAAACCTACAGTCCATTTTTATTGTGGGAGAAATCCTCAATAGATAGAAAGCAAAAATAAAAACTAAATCATTGATCCACTACATATTTATGTAGGTACCTATGTCTATTATTTTTTAATAACGATGAACTTCACATGAGGATGGAAATACAAATTTATAACCAAAGTAAAGAAAATAGCAGCTGCGCACCTATAGATGACAAACGACAGCAGACGGCAACAGACACAATCAGGCCGCGCCTTTGGTATTACCGACTTGCGTTGGATAGAACAGGCCGACGCAGATCAGCCCGCGCCACGACGGATTAGAGGCTTCCCACGGCCTGTCGGCCAGTGGTTGCCCGTGGTTGACCGTCGCGGTCCGTGCTAACATGAGCCATTTGAAGTCACCATTGGCTTTTTTATATATAGTTAATCTGTGATTAGCATTAGTTAAATCCACAACTTCTGAAAGGTGGCTAACACTCAATCCGTTTAGTTTTCACTACTGTTAGCAGTTGTAACGTAAACGAAAAACGTAACGTTAAACGTAAACGAAACCAGTTGAATTGAAAACTTGTTATCTTATCAATTCTGCTGCCACAAAAGTTAATAAAAGTGGGCTAGGAGTTAGGCTGTGTTTATGTTGAAACTGCGATAAAAGTTATAAGAGCGCTGATAAAAGCTACGATAATAGCATAGACTTAGTCTATGATAATAGTTATTCAAAAGCATCTTTCTTCGATGCGTCAATGTTGGAGCTGTGACTAGTAAATTAAAAGCAGATGACGCAAGTGCTAAATGGTATATTGAAAATTACATGCTTAGAAAACAAATATTCTGCACATCCTATTAACACATCGATTTACATTTGGAGAATTTCATCATTTATACAGGATGGTTCACTTTTTTTTCATCCGACATCGAAAACCAATACATCGTAAAAACATAGTGTTACTTTGCTAAATAAACTATACCCGACAAATGTTTACTTTTTGAGATACAGTACACTGAAGTTTCCCAAAAAAAATGTATTTCGAAGTTTTCTAAGTGATGAAGTTTTTATAAATGATTTGGCACTGTATATGTGATCTTTGGAGAATTTTTAATTTCTTTTACTTTACCAGTACCAAAAAATTATCCATGTAAACTATTACCATATTTATCTACAAATTAGGGTTGAATTAACGACAATAAAATAATTGCTGCTTGCACTTATAGAAAAATTCAAAAGAAAGACTTCAGTAATTAATTTTTCAATATCCATCTTATTTAGTAACTAAATACATTCACTATTCCCTGTCACCTGTGGACTATAGTCGATGTTAGCAAAGAAATATTCATGCTGGCTTCTCGCCGGTCCTATCGCTAGTCGGCAACCGACTTACTCGCCGCCTCAACATGAACAGCTGCATACAAATACATGTGTTGTATTTCTTTGCTTTGCTAGTATCCTTGCTTTTATCGTTTCTCACAGCTCCAACATAAACATGGCCTTAGGTTTTAAACCTGTGATTTTATTCATTTAAAACATAAATAGTATTCGTATAATTCTTATTTTTGTTAATTTTTATTCGATGTGATGCAAACAAAAACTAATAGTACCTATAACTTCAAATGCTCTACTCGATAAAAGTCTATCTCTTGGTAAGGGAGCAAATTGAGTGTCTCCAGATTTTCCTCTAAATTTTTTACAAGTCACACATCTCGATAAAATGGATTTAATTTTTTGTCCACCTCTTAGGATCCAGTATTTCCGCTAAAGTAATATTTACACCTCCATGATGCAACTCTTCGTGAGTGTGAGTAATAATCTTGGTTATCCAAGGACTTGAGGTAATATAATTGGGTGCTGCGTTTCATAAGATAGTTCACTTTGTTGTAACCTTCCCCCGAGTCTCATTAGTCCATCGTGGTCTAAAAATGGCGACAATGATAAAATTGCAGAAGTCCTAGGTAAAAGCTCATTATTCTACAGCGACTTGATTTCAGCTGGGAATTCTTTATTTTGAATATATTTTAGCCAATGTACTTCGGATCTTTTCAACTCTTCTACACTTAAATTGCCAACAATTTTTTTATTTAAATTTTACGTTGTTAATAAATCGCAAAACATAACTTGTTACTTTCAGAATTTTATTTATGTTACTATATCTGTTTAAATCAAATAAGGGATCGGGTATCTCTTTAACGGTTTGTGTATTCAATACAAAATTTCCTTGATAATCATCCATCATTTCATAGTCATCTTCGGGCCAACTTTCTTCTGATTCACTTAAAAAGTAAGGACGAAATTTCCACAATGTTGAGGTTATTAATTTATTTGCTTTAATACCTTTCGCCACTAAATCTGCAGGGTTTCCTTGTCCTGGGCAATGTTTCCACACCGAATCTTTTGTCAGCGAATACTCTATTGCTTGTTCATTTAAATGCTTAACTATTGTAGACGTTAAGAGAACTGGGCGGGTAGTGACTCCAAATGTTTCACGTTTCATTCGATAATTGACTAAATTTGGTAAATATTCTTCGTTTTTAATTTCAGTTTTATACCATAGAAAACTGTGAGAATCCCTATCCTTTTCTGATAACGAAATTTGTAAAAACGACCAATTCTAAAATTCAGTAATATCTTAATGAATGCATCGAAAACAACTTTGATTTTCGTAGTATCCTTATCGTCTCTATAAATTGGTCTATGTGGCATGAAGTAAGTACCTACAATTTGAGTATCCGGTGCCTTTTGAGCAGACCCTATATGTAAATAATCTCGAACTGCTGTATCATATTCAAGTAACTTAGAATTTTTAGCTAGATTTCTCGTTAAATTTTTTACTCTCACTAGTACTTGATTATAATTATCATTTAACTTAAAGTTTTCTAATTTCCAATGTAACTCTATTTCATACTATTTTTCTGGAATTTACTATTCGTTTCACAAAACTTTCTTGTAAAATTTCCATTTAATTTACTATTTGAATTATTAAGGTTATCTATGCCTACAGTTTCTAATTCCTAAAAATTTTTCAAACTGAATGGCTCTTCTTAAACATTTGCATGCAAAACAGTAATTATATTAGTATTTACGCTATAATTATCTATAGGAGTAGGTCCATGTAACGTCCATCCTAGCATAGCATTTACAGCCGTTTACACCCTTAACAGGTTCTCTTCCTTCCAGACTTACATCAGCTAATTCAAATTCTTTTAATTTTCTTAAATTTGTAGGCGGGCTTTTTAAAGCATGAAAACATATTTCGGGAACTTCGATCGCATACAGTTTTATGTATTGTTTTGTATATTGGCTTCGAAAATAAAACTCAACATTATTACAATTTTGCTGCGGGCCTTTTTCAGATGAACCAAATGGAATAATAGATAATTTATGTGCCCCCACAATTTTTAATTTTAATTTTTTGGAAATGTTTTCTCTGATAAATATTAACTGACTTCTTCCATAGAATACTATGCGTATAAACATTTCATTATGTTTTAATTCATTCCTTAGCGAAATAAATGTACACGCAGTTTGTAGCAGTACGTCGTTGCCCATTTGCTATTAATGCCGCCGATTGTTCATAATTTTTTTTTGTAGTATTTGCGTCACCATTAGTATTAGTCTCTCGCGTTATTTCCCGTATTTTTATTTTCGTTTAAACGTTTTTTGTAGTCCGGATCGTACATCACCGTACAATGTCTACCTTTACAGTTTTGACACAGTAACTTATTGTTTTTGCAATCGCGAACGGTATGATTTGGCTTACTTTGTACGCTTATAACATCGCGAATTTTGTTTTAAAATGTTGCTTTTTTGTTCAATTGTCAGTGATTTATTTCTACAGTTAAATGTGTTATGCGAATTATTGTCACAGAACACGCATTTATTGTCCGCTGCACTAGTAAAAAGTCCTGAAACCGTTGGCGGATTATTTGATTTATCATTTTTATATACCAATACTATTCCGTTCTTCTCTTGATACGCCACTGCTTGTACTGGCTGTACCCGATATAGATTGTGCAGATTCGACGGAATCTACTTCGCGTTTTATAAATTTCAAGAGTAGCTCAATCTGTTTTTCGTATTTACTTGTACTTGATGCATCGGCACTTTCTTGACTGCTACACTCCTCTGAATCCGAATCAAATTCTGACAATTTATTAAACTCTGCTTTTAACTGAAATGGCAAAGATTTTATTAAAATAGTTTTTACCATTAGTCCGTACTTATCTGCTGAAATACCTAAAACCTTTAATGAGTGCGTAACAGCTGAGGTGGTATTATATAATTTTCGTAACCCTGTGACGTCATGTTTGCCTTTTACCGTATTTAAATTTATTAATTGTTGTATATAACTCTCAACAATTCGTTCTTTATTGCCGTATTCGTTTTTTATCATTTCGATTGCATCGTTATAGCACGCCTCTGATGGTGTTAATCCGTTTAGCATTTTGAGAGCCCTTCCCATTAGTATCGACTTTAGATAGTTAAATTTAGCGGCACCATCTAAAGCTCTATTTTCGTGGACGGCACTCTTAAATTGTTCCCAAAACAGAATAAAGTCATGCAAATTTCCGTTAAAGATTTTTAAATTTAGTTTAGGTAATCTCACCGTGTTGAAGCATCTGCACTACCCGAAATACCTGCTCCCTGTTCCTGATATGGCACTGCCTGTTGTTGACGTTGATTGCAGTAACATCGCTGCTGGTTCCGCTCTCCCGACGCTGCATTCCGAGACCCTTGCTCCTCTGTCTGCGTCTGAGTGCTTACCGGCTGCTTTAACCTTGAAGTCGCTATGGTCACTCTATCGTCGTAATCCAAAATTTGCTCAAATTCCTCTTCGTATTTTTTTTCTTTTACATGCGGTAACGCCTTTTCATTAGCTTCTTTTAGGTTGTTATTTGCTACTGTTAGTCTGTCCAACATTACACTTAGCTCTTCCACTGCTATTTCGGCTTTTAATAAATCTTCTGCTTGCTTTATTAATCTGGTAACTTTGGCACGACACATTTTCCTGAACTGAAGATCCATTTTCGTTATTATTTCTTAACTGCTTACTGTTTTACTATACTGTACTCGATACTCGTTACTTTTCGTTAATTTTAGTTAAACACCCCCGTTACGTTTTTAAAGGTCACTCGTTAGTTTCCCGGGTTTTGGCACCAACATTTAAAAACATTTTTTATACGACTGCCTTGGAAAAGGGGGTTTTGCACACGGAAAGCACGCTGTGAAAACGGTATTTTGCACACGATTTTGTCATCTTTGCACACGCCTCTCCAGATTGTGATTTTTGTTTGTTGTCACCCAAATTATGCCGGCTACAATTTTAGTCAATTCTGGCTCAAATCTGCTTGCCCTCAAACGCCATGGAGGGTGAAAATCCAGTACAGTTGCCGAAGGCTACGTTGATGACTGTTTGAGAAATAAAATGAAAATATCGAAAAAGTTAGAGTCTTCAGTGTCTTCTGCTACCACAGAACCAGAACAACGATCGTCTACTGGAATACAACAAGAAAACAACGACCGCACGCTGAAAAACTGCACTAAAAACACAACACCAAAAATATTCTCTATTACCGAAAACAAGATGCACAATAATACTGCTTTTCCCAGCGTAACCTTGAAGGAATGTTCAAATGTTACCATAAATATTAAATATTAGTTTCTTTTGTTAATGCGTTAGCAATTTTCTTAATTAAAACGAGTTAAATTAAAAGTTGTATTTAATTTATTTTGTTAATGCGTTGGCAATTTTAGTAATAAAAACGATTTAAATTAAAATTTGATTTTTGTGGCCTCTGTTTGCAGTCGTATAAAAAGTATCGTAAAAAAATCGTTTGAAAACCTTTTTGCACAAGAGCGAGACATATTGGTGGACCGAGCCGAAGGCGAGATCCACAAGTCGAGCGATTAAATTTTATACCTTGTTGTTTAATATACTATTATTCTATTTATTTAAAGAATAATTCACTAAAGAACAGAAACTTTTATTTTACATATACAATGGCATTTTATTAACACTGTCAAAACTATATTTTTTATACAACAATCTTGATCGTACTCAAATCACTGCTCCTCGCGGCGGCACTCCCTACTGTGTTACAACTGCCTCGCGGGCAAGAGCTATCATAGGCGTACGCCGAGTTATGTCCCCTGTATATTATATATTTTTGCTTCAAGGTGTTCTAAGAAACATAATGTAAACGTTAAGCTTTTGCCATATCTAGTTAAGATAAATAAAATGTTAATTCATCAAAATTCATTTATTATATAACATGTTGAAACTTTTGTAAGCTCAGTTAAGTTGTATTTGGTCATAATAACGCTTCGCATTAAACATCTGCTACTCAAAAACAAATTGTTTTATTCCAAAGACAAAACTGGAGACGAGGATACGGATAAGTAGTGCCGTTCGAACCTATGATTAGTGATTTGAATAAACTTTGAGTTGAAGGTGCCGCGAATTCACAAACGGACAAAGTGAAAGTGATAGACTGCCGATCGATTCCTTGTGCGATAATCGATGCTGCTCTTCTAAGGTGGAAAATCAACTTCAAAAGCCGAAGCCACCCAGGACTGTAAATCAATCAGGATTTAGTCAACTGAGAGGACCAGGCCGAAAAACACCAAAAAGTAATAAGTCAAGCATTATTTTCCTCCAAATTGCAACTTGACTCACGATTCCTATTTTCAATTGAGAATAGGCCCGCCGTTCATTGTGAACAATTAGATTTAAGAAACAAAGTTGAATTCAAACTCACGTCTTGATTTTAGTTAGAAAACCTTAGCTGTAAGTTAGAGTAATAAAAAATAATTTTTTCAAAATTTTAATAAAAAAATAATTTTTTCAAAATTCTTTTTCTGTTTCAAAATTTAAATAAAAAATAATTTTTTCAAAATTCTTTTTTTTGTTTCAAAATTTTAATAATTTTTAAATATTGATAACGTAACAAGTTTAATTGATTCTTTAAATAGTTTAAATATACTCGCGTCAAGAATTTAGACGTCTTACGTCACGGTTGACGTTACACATTTGTTTTTAATGTCAACGTATTTTTCGATATTTGGTCGCGTTAAAAACAATAATTTTTTGCAATTTAGTGCAATATATAATGCAAACTTATAGTGTAGTATATAGTTTTATTACTATCAGTTGCAGTTTCTTAAATATTTTGATAAAAATACAATGAATTATTCATTTGTTCGTATGACGTAAGTCGTCTGAATTTTTGTCGCGAGTATATCAGTACAATGGCAACTAGCAGAGAGCCAGGCGCCCACGCTGTGCCCACAGCTGTAGACTATCAACTTCTCAGGTTATACATTGATAACATTCCAAGATATGATGGCAATCCGTTCGGTCTCAATACTTTTATTAGTTCATGTGATAATCGCATAAATAGTTTTTACAAAGCAGATAGAAATGCGTTAAATAGTTTTATTCATCAAGCGATTTTAGGCAAATTAACTGGTAAAGCACAAATGCTAGTAGGCTCCCGAATTGAAATTCAAAATTGGCTACAAATAAAAGAAGTTTTAAGAGGTAACTTTGGCGATCAGAGAGACATAAAATGTTTAGAACATGATCTACTAAATTTAAAATTATCCAAAAATGAATCATATCACAGTTTCGGATTAAAGTGCCAAGTCTTTTGTTAAGTAAATTAGTCCATTCAAATAAATCTTATCAAGAAAAAGAATTTTATTCAAAACATTACGAGCAAATGGCTCTTGATACTTTCACCAGATCTCTAAATCCTATGCTTCAATTTATGATCAGAGTTCAGAAATTAGATTCTTTAGAAACAGCTATTAATAAAGTAAATGAAGAACAAAATTTTTCAAATTATAGTAAATCATTTAATAGTTATAATCCATCATCCAGTAATTTTCAAAAACCAGTGATTCCTTCGCTTCAAGTTAAACAGCCACAGTATAACTTTGTACCACGCCCAACTGTAGGATATAATCCAAATTCACAAAATTTTAATTTCAATGTAAATAATCAAAATCCATTTAGAAATCCAAGCGCCGTAGTGCAACAACAAAAACCAAATTTTCCTTCACAACCAATTAATATTCAACCGAGACTAGCGCCCCCACAAAAATTCCCAACAGGTAGTAAAGTTTTTGGTAAACCACAAAATGTATTTAAACCTGAAGGTATAGTTCCCCAATATAAACCAACACCTATGTCGACTACATCAAAAGCGACCATACCAAGATCGTACGACCACTTCCAGCCCACAGGTCCAAGAAACTGGACATCTGAAGAACTCTATCACGTCGGAGAAGAACCTTTCCTAACAGAAGAATGTTTTGGAGAAGAACAACCTGAATATTATGAAGAGGACCACAACGAAGAACAATACTGGTACCACCAAGAACAAATGGAACCAAAAGCCAACGAAACATCTGAAAATCAAAATTTTCACTCAGCTACAGATCAGAACAACCCCAAATAGCATTCGACAAAGAAGAACCACCATATAATGAAATTAACACTTTAAGGCAAGCTTGTACATTACCTTTTATTATAATTCAACAACCACCTATGAAATTATTAATAGATACCGGCTGCGCAACTTCTATAATTCGACTCTCTATAATTGAACAAAACTACCCTTCTTGTATTTACACAGATAAGACTGTTTTAAAAACATGTGCAGGTACATTTTCAACAAAGTATAAAGCCGACATTCCAATTTTTAATGAATTTAATTCTAATGAAAAAATCACCGTGATTCTTCATGATTTCCATGAGTATTATGATGGTTTAATAGGTTTTAATGATCTTCAAAAATTCCATTTATCAATTAATTTTTCGGAACAATCTCTTTGTAATCCTGATATGTCTGTCAATATTCCAATTAACTATCGTCATACAGATGATAATTCCAAAAGATATTCTATTAATGCATACGAAGTCCTTCTTAAAGAAATTCGGACTAAAGATGAAAATCCTGTTTCTTCCAATTCTTATCGTTTCCCTCATGTTCATAAAGCTGAAGTACGTACACAAATTGACAAACTGCTCCAAGAAAAAATCATTAAGCCAAGCATAAGCCCTTGGTCTTCCCCTATCTGGATAGTGCCCAAAAAACTCGATGCATCTGGTACCCAAAAATGGAGACTTGTCATTGACTATCGTAAGTTAAATGATAAGACAATTGAAGATCGATACCCTCTTCCCAATATTACGGATATTCTTGACAAACTAGGTCGTTGCAATTATTTTACAACATTAGATTTAGCCAGGGCTTCCATCAGATTGAAGTTCACCCAAATTCTGTCGAAAAAACTGCATTTACTGTAGAACAAGGTCATTATGAATTTTTAAGGATGCCCTTTGGATTAAAGAATGCCCCTAGCACTTTCCAACGCGTCATGGACAACGTTCTTAAGGATCTCCAAAATAAAATTTGTCTTGTATACATGGACGATGTTATTATCTTCTCAACTTCGCTTCAGGAACATGTAATGAACTTACATAAAGTATTCGAAGCATTCCGGAAACATAACCTCAAAATTCAATTGGATAAATCCGAATTCATGTCTAAATCAGTAGAATTTTTAGGTCACATTGTTACTCTCCAAGGTGCTAAGCCTAATCCAAAGAAAATAGAAGCAATAAAACGTTTTCCAATTCCTCAAACCCATCGTGACATTAAAAGCTTTTTAGGTCTTTTAGGTTATTATCGACGTTTCATAAAAAACTTAAAACTTACAAAGTGCCTTAAAAAAGGAGAAAAGGTAATCCATACCCCAGAATTTGTTGATACTTTTGAAAACTGTAAAAATCATTTATGTAATGATCCCATATTAGCTTTCCCAGATTGCGAAAAACAATTCACCATCACAACCGACGCTTCTAATTTTGCCATAGGTGCAATTCTTAGTCAAAATGACCGACCCGTTTGTTATGCATCTCGGACTCTAAATCCCGCTGAGATTAATTATAGCACAATAGAAAAAGAACTATTCGCTGTCGTATGGGCTTGCAAGTATTTCCGTCCCTATGTTTTTGGTAGAAAATTTATAATTCAAACAGATCCCACTACAATGGCTTTTTAATCTTAAAGAACCAAATAGTCGCCTTGTAAGATGGAGGCTCCGTCTAGAAGAGTTTGACTATGAGATTAGGTACAAAAAAGGTAAACATAACGCCAACGCAAACTGTTTATCGCGCATCAAAATTGATCAGGTAGATGCAAACCCTATTGACACAGAAACAAATCCAGGTGACAAAATCGACGACATTTCCGATTTTATATCTGAAATTGGAGACGAAATAACTGAACGGCTTATAGACACACCCACAATGAAAGAAATCTTTAAGGACATCACAGCACCAGAACCGACCGTAGACGATGACGAAACACGACACACCGCGCAAGAAAACCCAATCCAAGAAATCCCTTACACCGAAAATTGTCTGAATCAATATAATCATCAAATTACTTTCATAGAATAAAATAACACTGTTTTAGATTCATCTGTTGCTTCAACCTTATTTAAAACAAAAACTCGACATTTAGTAACACTTAGAACTACAGCCCCAGACCAAGACATAGTTAAATTATTAAAATTCATAATATCCCCACAAGTTACATATTGTCTATATTTTCAAACCCCTGAAATTGAAAGAAAAGTTACACGTATCATTCAACAAAATTTCACTAACTTAAAATTGTGTATCTCACGAAAACTTTTACAAGATGTACAAAATTTAGACGATCAAACTGAAAAATTAATATATTACCACGAAGGAAAAACCAGTCACAGAGGAATCAATGAAGTAAAAATGTCACTACTCAAACGATATTATTGGCCTAACTTAATTAACGACGTTACAAATTATATAAATTCATTTAAAATATGTCAGAGAGCAAAATGTGAGAGACACCCTCAAAGAATAAAATTCCAAATCACGCCCACTCCAAAAAGACCTTTCGAAATAATTCATATGGACTTATTTTTTGCAAAATCAAAAATATTTCTTACAATTTTAGATCCATTTTCAAAATTAGGTCAAGTCTACAACATAAAATCCAAAAACGCACTAGATGCTTATGAAGCTCTATTGACGTTCATCTCACATTTCGGTATTCCCAACAAAATAATTTGTGATAGTGGTAAAGAATTTGATAACATTGTATTTAAAGAATTTTGTAACTTGCATCAAATTGACTTCCATATAACTACTCCTAAAAATTCAAATTCTAATGCTCCCGTTGAACGTTTTCACTCCACATTATTAGATATGATACGTTGTGTTAAATTAGAACATCCAAATAAAGACTTAAATCAGATAATGAAATTAGCAATTATAGGATATAATAATTCCACACATTCAGTAACAAAATTAACCCCTTTTGAAGTAGTATTTGTAAACCAAAGAAAAACTCCATTTGACATTAACGAAACTGAAATTCTAAATGACTATATTAATGACCAAAAAGAAATTTCTAAAAAACTATATGACAACCTCAATCAACAAATTTCTCAAACTAAAGATCGCAATATTTCCAAATTAAATAAAAAAAGAGACGAACCAATAACAAACAAACCTGATGAAACAGTTTATTTAAAAACGAAAGATAAATTTACCTCTAAAACAAAACCAATTTATAAAGAAACTCAAATAGTTTCCGATAAAGAACATCTAGCACAAACAAAATTAGAGATATACCATAAGACTTTAATTAAAAAACCGAGACAAAAACTAAAAGAACCTCGTTTGTCACAGGTTGCCGACGAAAATGACTTTGAAGACCTTATCACTGCTTATCGCATTCAGTGGACTGACGATGACCAGTCAAGCAATTAACCCTTTGTTTCAAACAATAACTAACCCTATCCTACCTATACAATTAGGACCTACAAAATTAATCGAATCAACACATAAATTCGTATATCAAATAAATACATTAATGCTCTTGGAACATGCAGAAAACTTATGAAAAGCTTTGTTCTTTGACACTCGATGTTCCGCCATTAGTAAATTTCACATTAACCAAAGTAGGTTTAAAACTTAATCCCTTACCTTTAAATAAAAAGAATAAAAGAGGATTAGTGGATGGTATTGGTAAAGTATCAAAATTCCTCTTCGGCACTTTAACCGAAGATGATAAAACAGAAATAATCGAACAATACAAAATCTTAAATAAAACCCAACAAAATTTAGAAACCCAACTAAAAACACAATTATCCATTCTTCAGCCACTTTCTAAGATTTTAAATGAGACAATATCAAATTTATCAGGTAATCAGCAACAAATCGCTAAATTAATTGAAGGATTAAGGCATGACTTTAGAGACGTTAATATTAGATTCATTGGACAACAAATTATTGACAACGGAAATTCTCTCTTAACACTAATTGATGAAATTTATATAGCTATATCTTTCTCTGCTTTAAAAACAGTATATAACCCCATAGTTAGTCTTAACGAAGTTTCATTTATGAAAAACACTCTTTCTCAAATTTATGGTAATTCTAAGTTATTACCTTTAGAAAATGATTTATCTTATTTTAAACTAATGCATCAAGATGTATTTTTCAAATATCCAAATTTTATTATAACATTACCGTTGTTCTCAAGCGAAAATTTATTCCTTTATAAAATCTACCCAATTCCACAAGCCAATGTTACCCTTATTCCTTATAAACCAATAATAATGCTTGGCGAGAAGAGTCAGCAATACTTAGATGAAGAATGCCCACAAGTCGAAGGTTATTACATTTGTGATAAGAAACCACAACCCATTCAGGACGATTGCATTTCAACAATAATTCATGGCCAACAACCCACAAATTGTCAATTTTCAAAAGTAAAAGTCACTCAATCAATTGTCTATCAAGTCAACCCAAGTCAACTATTAGTTATACCATTGAAAGAATCCAGTATCCGATTCCAGTGTGATACAAATGGAGTAGAACGAATTCAATCTCCAATCTTGATCCAAATTGTAAATTATGGATTGACGATGAACTATACTTATTATCATCCAATCCCACTACAGTCGTAGGCACTGGTATATTATTACCACCACTACAAGAAGTTAATGTATCAAATATCATTTCCCATGATCTCAATTTAAAAACTGTCCATTTCGAAGATATCAATCAATAAAATTATCCAATCAAGCCATTCACTGTCTTCAGTCACTACAATAGAAGCATTACCAGAAAAGAAGATCAAAATATTTTGGATCCTCTTTGCCGTCACGTTAACATTCCTGGGTCTGATGACAACGTACATTTGTTTCCAAGAGAAAGTATCCAAATTCATAAAAACTACAAGGTCCAGAGGCAACTCAACCAATGATGTCCCAGTGGTGTCCCAAGGCCCCCATGCGCCATTTTAAAGAGGGAGGAGTTATGTCCCCTGTATATTATATATTTTTGCTTCAAGGTGTTCTAAGAAACATAATATAAACGTTAAGCTTTTGCCATATCTAGTTAAGATAAATAAAATTCATTTATTATAAAACATGTTGAAACTTTTGTAAGCTCAGTTAAGTTGTATTTGGTGATAATAACGCTTTGCATTAAACATCTGCTACTCAAAAACAAATTGTTTTATTCCAAAGACAAAACTGCCGTTTTATTTTCCACAAGAATACTTAATGCATAGCTTAATCTAACATTTATAGAAAATTCATAAAGTACAAAAGTATTTTTTGTATAAAATAGCATATATTTTAAATTAAAATAAAACAAATACCATAAACGTTCTTGGCATGCCAAATAAATTTGATGCAATATGACGGCTAACATGATGTATTCCATTGTTGCCACTGTAATGTAGAGCCACTGTAATCCCACACACTGCTTCTGGTCGCCGCTTCGTTTTTTAAAAACATCTTGGCCAATTATATAAGTCCCACGCCGCTAACTGTACCGGTGTGAAGTTAGCAGCTAAAAGTTAGCAGCCAATTTACCGAGAATACCCGAACACCCATAGGCGTACGCACAGAACGCAGCACGCAGCTATGGAAATATTAAATAAGGGAACGGGTAGCAAAACATTTTAGCATTAAAAACGAGACTGGCAATGTAGTGACATAATGCTCATTAACTTACAAGGTGTTTATCTAAGGGTAGCAACACCCACCCTTAAACAGGGAAAAATTTAAACGATAGAAGGGAACGAATAGCCACATAGGGAATTATCACAGGGAAAGATAATATGGTTATAAAACACATACTAGGAGCAAATTCATTTGGGGGGCATCTAAGGGTAGCAGAAGCCTCCCTTAAACAGGAAAAAAATCGGAAATGTTGGAAGGAAATGAATAGCCGCCCTGCAAATCACACCAGGGGAAGATAATATGGTTATGAAACACATATTAGGAGCACATCCATTTCGGGGCCGTCTAAGGGTAGGAAAGTTCACCCTTGAACATGAAAAAAATTTAAAACGTTAGAAGGAAATGAATAGCCACCTTGGAAATCACACCAGGGGAAGATAGTATGGTTATAAAACACATATTAAGAGCACATCCATTTCGGGGCCGTCTAAGGGTAGCAAAGCCCACCCTTAAACATGAAAAAAATCGGAAACGTTGGAAGGAAATGAATAGCCACCCAGCAAATCACACCAAGGGAAGATAGTATGGTTATGAAACACATATTAAGAGCACATCCATTTCGGGGCCGTCTAAGGGTAGCAAAGCCCACCCTTAAACATGAAAAAAAACGGAAACGTTGGAAGGAATTGAATAGCCACCCTGCAAATCACACCAGGGGAAGATAATATGGTTATGAAACATATATCAGGAGAACATCCATTTCGGGGCCGTCTAAGGGTAGGAAAGTTCACCCTTGAACCTGAAAAAAATTTAAAACGATAGAAGGAAATGAATAGCCACCTTGGAAATCGCATCAGGGGAAGATAATATGGTTATGAAACACATATTAAGAGGACATCCATTTCGGGGCCGTCTAAGGGTAGCAAAGCCCACCCTTAAACATGAAAAAAATCGGAAACGTTGGAAGGAAATGAATAGCCACCCTGCAAATCACACCAGGGGAAGATAATATGGTTATGAAACACATATTAGGAGTACATCCATTTCGGGGCCGTCTAAGGGTAGCAAAGCCCACCCTTAAACATGAAAAAAATTTGAAACGTTAGAAGAAAATGAATAGCCACCTTAGAAATCACATCAGGGGGCGATAATATGATTATGAAACACATATTAAGAGCACATCCATTGCGGGGCCGTCTAAGGGTAGCAAAGCCCACCCTTAAACATGAAAAAAATCGGAAACGTTGGAAGGAAATGAATAGCCACCCTGCAAATCACACCAGGGGAAGATAATATGGTTATGAAACATATATCAGGAGCACATCCATTTCGGGGCCGTCTAAGGGTAGCAAAGCCCACCCTTAAACATGAAAAAAATCGGAAACGTTGGAAGGAAATGAATAGCCACACTGCAAATCACACCAGGGGAAGATAGTATGGTTATGAAACACATATTAAGAGCACATCCATTTCGGGGCCGTCTAAGGGAAGCAAAGCCCACCTTTAAACATGAAAAAAATCGGAAACGTTGGAAGGAAATGAATAGCCACCCTGCAAATCACACCAGGGAAAGATAATATGGTTATGAAACACATATTAGGAGTACATCCATTTCGGGGCCGTCTAAGGGTAGCAAAGCCCACCCTAAAACATGAAAAAAATTTGAAACGTTAGAAGGAAATGAATAGCCACCTTAGAAATCACATCAGGGGGCGATAATATGATTATAAAACACATATTAGGAGCACATCCATTTCGGGGTCGTCTAAGGGTACTAAAGCCCACCCTTAAACATGAAAAAAATCGGAAGCGATGGAAGGAAATGAATAGCCACGCTGCAAATCACACCAGGGGAAGATAGTATCGTTATGAAACACATACTAAGAGCACATCCATTTCGGGGCCGTCTAAGGGTAGGAAAGTTCACCCTTGAACATGAAAAAAATTTAAAACGTTAGAAGGAAATGAATATGTGTTTCATAGCCATACTACCTTCCCCTGGTGTGATTTGCAGGGTGGCTATTCATTTCCTTCCAACGTTTCCGATTTTTTTCATGTTTAAGGGTGGGCTTTGCTACCCTTAGACAGCCCCGAAATGGATGTGCTCCTAATATGTGTTTCATAATCATATTATCTCCCACTGATGTGATTTCTAAGGTGGTTCATTTCCTTCTAACGTTTCAATTTTTTTTCATGTTTAAGGGTGGGCTTTGCTACCCTTAGACGGCCCCGAAATGGATGTGCTCCTGATATATGTTTCATAACCATATTATCTTCCCCTGGTGTGATTTGCAGGGTGGATATTCATTTCCTTCCAACGTTTCCGATTTTTTTCATGTTTAAGGGTGGGCTTTGCTACCCTTAGACGGCCCAGAAATGGATGTGCTCCTGATATATGTTTCATAACCATATTATCTTCCCCTGTTGTGATTTGCAGAGTGGCTATTCATTTCCTTCCAACGTTTCCGATTTTCTTCATGTTTAAGGGTGGGCTTTGCTACCCTTAGACGGCCCCGAAATGGATGTGCTCTTAATATGTGTTTCATAACCATATTATCTTCCCCTGGTGTGATTTGCAGAGTGGCTATTCATTTCCTTCCAACGTTTCCGATTTTCTTCATGTTTAAGGGTGGGCTTTGCTACCCTTAGACGGCCCCGAAATGGATGTGCTCTTAATATGTGTTTCATAATCATATTATCGCCCCCTGATGTGATTTCTAAGGTGGCTATTCATTTCCTTCTAACGTTTAAATTTTTTTTCATGTTTAAGGGTGAGCTTTGCTACCCTTAGACGGCCCCGAAATGGATGTGCTCTTAATATGTGTTTCATAATCATACTATCTTCCCCTGGTGTGATTTGCACGGTGGCTATTCATTTTCTTCCAAAGTTTCCGATTTTTTTCATGTTTAAGGGTGGGCTTTGCTACCCTTAGACGTCCCCGAAATGGATGTGCTCCTAATATGTGTTTCATAACCATATTATCTTCCCCTGATGCGATTTCCAAGGTGGCTATTCATTTCCTTCTATCGTTTTAATTTTTTTTCATGTTCAAGGGTGAACTTTCCTACCCTTAGACGGCCCCGAAATGGATGTGCTCCTGATATATGTTTCATAACCATATTATCTTCCCCTGGTGTGATTTGCAGGGTGGCTATTCAATTCCTTCCAACGTTTCCGATTTTTTTCATGTTTAAGGGTGGGCTTTGCTACCCTTAGACGGCCCCGAAATGGATGTACTCCTAATATGTGTTTCATAACCATATTATCTTCCCCTGGTGTGATTTGCAGGGTGGCTATTCATTTCCTTCCAACGTTTCCGATTTTTTTCATGTTTAAGGGTGGGCTTTGCTACCCTTAGACGGCCCCGAAATGGATGTGCTCTTAATATGTGTTTCATAACCATACTATCTTCCCTTGGTGTGATTTGCAGGGTGGCTATTCATTTCCTTCCAACGTTTCCGATTTTTTTCATGTTTAAGGGTGGGCTTTGCTACCCTTAGACGGCCCCGAAATGGATGTGCTCCTGATATATGTTTCATATCCATATTATCTTCCCCTGGTGTGATTTGCAGGGTGGCTATTCATTTCCTTCCAACGTTTCCGATTTTCTTCATGTTTAAGGGTGGGCTTTGCTACCCTTAGACGGCCCCAAAATGGATGTGCTCTTAATATGTGTTTCATAACCATACTATCTTCCCCTGGTGTGATTTGCAGGGTGGCTATTCATTTCCTTCCAACGTTTCCGATTTTTTTCATGTTTAAGGGTGGGCTTTGCTTCCCTTAGACGGCCCCGAAATGGATGTGCTCTTAATATGTGTTTCATAACCATACTATCTTCCCCTGGTGTGATTTGCAGTGTGGCTATTAATTTCCTTCCAACGTTTCCGATTTTTTTCATGTTTAAGGGTGGGCTTTGCTACCCTTAGACGGCCCCGAAATGGATGTGCTCCTGATATATGTTTCATAACCATATTATCTTCCCCTGGTGTGATTTGCAGAGTGGCTATTCATTTCCTTCCAACGTTTCCGATTTTCTTCATGTTTAAGGGTGGGCTTTGCTACCCTTAGACGGCCCCGAAATGGATGTGCTCTTAATATGTGTTTCATAATCATACTATCTTCCCCTGGTGTGATTTGCAGGGTGGCTATTCATTTCCTTCCAACGTTTCCGAATTTTTCATGTTTAAGGGTGGGCTTTGCTACCCTTAGACGTCCCCGAAATGGATGTGCTCTTAATATGTGTTTCATAACCATATTATCTTCCCCTGATGCGATTTCCAAGGTGGCTATTCATTTCCTTCTATCGTTTTAAATTTTTTTCATGTTCAAGGGTGAACTCTCCTACCCTTAGACGGCCCCGAAATGGATGTGCTCCTGATATATGTTTCATAACCATATTATCTTCCCCTGGTGTGATTTGCAGGGTGGCTATTCAATTCCTTCCAACGTTTCCGATTTTTTTCATGTTTAAGGGTGGGCTTTGCTACCCTTAGACGTCCCCGAAATGGATGTGCTCTTAATATGTGTTTCATAACCATATTATCTTCCCCTGATGCGATTTCCAAGGTGGCTATTCATTTCCTTCTATCGTTTTAAATTTTTTTCATGTTCAAGGGTGAACTCTCCTACCCTTAGACGGCCCCGAAATGGATGTGCTCCTGATATATGTTTCATAACCATATTATCTTCCCCTGGTGTGATTTGCAGGGTGGCTATTCAATTCCTTCCAACGTTTCCGATTTTTTTCATGTTTAAGGGTGGGCTTTGCTACCCTTAGACGGCCCCGAAATGGATGTACTCCTAATATGTGTTTCATAACCATATTATCTTCCCCTGGTGTGATTTGCAGGGTGGCTATTCATTTCCTTCCAACGTTTCCGATTTTTTTCATGTTTAAGGGTGGGCTTTGCTACCCTTAGACGGCCCCGAAATGGATGTGCTCTTAATATGTGTTTCATAACCATACTATCTTCCCTTGGTGTGATTTGCAGGGTGGCTATTCATTTCCTTCCAACGTTTCCGATTTTTTTCATGTTTAAGGGTGGGCTTTGCTACCCTTAGACGGCCCCGAAATGGATGTGCTCCTGATATATGTTTCATATCCATATTATCTTCCCCTGGTGTGATTTGCAGGGTGGCTATTCATTTCCTTCCAACGTTTCCGATTTTCTTCATGTTTAAGGGTGGGCTTTGCTACCCTTAGACGGCCCCAAAATGGATGTGCTCTTAATATGTGTTTCATAACCATACTATCTTCCCCTGGTGTGATTTGCAGGGTGGCTATTCATTTCCTTCCAACGTTTCCGATTTTTTTCATGTTTAAGGGTGGGCTTTGCTACCCTTAGACGTCCCCGAAATGGATGTGCTCCTAATATGTGTTTCATAACCATGTTATCCCCCCCTGATGCGATTTCCAAGGTGGCTATTCATTTCCTTCTAACGTTTTAAATTTTTTCATGTTCAAGGGTGAACTTTCCTACCCTTAGACGGCCCCGAAATGGATGTGCTCCTAATATGTGTTTCATAACCATATTATCTTCCCCTGGTGTGATTTGCAGGGCGGCTGTTCATTTCCTTCCAACATTTCCGATTTTTTTCCTGTTTAAGGGAGGCTTCTGCTACCCTTAGATGCCCCCCAAATGAATTTGCTCCTAGTATGTGTTTTATAACCATATTATCTTCCCCTGTGATAATTCCCTATGTGGCTATTCATTCCCTTCTATCGTTTAAATTTTTCCCTGGTTAAAGGTGGGTGTTGCTACTCTTAGATAAACACCTTGTAAGTTAATGAGCATTAGGTCACTACATTGCCAGTCTCGTTTTTAATGCTAAAATGTTTTGCTACCCGTTCCCTTATTTAATATTTCCATAGCTGCGTGCTGCGTTCTGTGCGTACGCCTATGGGTGTTCGGGTATTCTCGGTAAATTGGCTGCTAACTTTTAGCTGCTAACTTCACACCGGTGCTAACTGTAACTCTTGTTTCTTCGGAATCAGATTTTTAATTTTTTTTGTAAGGTTTTCAGGAAATCGATTTTTTTTAGGGTTTTCAGAGTATCTGGTCATTAGGATTTATAATCGTACGACACTAGGAACAGCAGCAATATGAAATTTAATTAGGTATATGACTTTTTTTCTAAAATTTATCTGATAGTCCACAAGATATCACTTTCATTAATTAACCTAAAATGCTAATATTATGTACATTTAGTATTAATTTGAAATTGTATAATTTATAAAATAAAATACACTACTTTCAGTAATAAAAAATAAATAAGAAATGTAGAATTTTAAATGATAACAAAATATGCAATTTTTGTAATTCTAGCACTCTGAATCTCTATTTCTTGATGATATTCCAATGTTATATTATCTTAAAACTGATCAGACTTTTATTTATTTTTACCTATTTCAAATATTGTTTCTTTTAATTAAAATAAAATTTCTTCGTCAAAATTGTAACTACCAGTATGTACTTATACGTTTTAAGCCGGGGGCACATTGCCCTGATGCCACACCACGCCACGCCATGTGATGCAATGTCAGAAGGATCTGGCACCGTGCGCTACGCCACTCCATGCAACGCCATTCCACGTGTTGCGAATCTCGACGTAGTTAGATGTTAGATGTGGTTAGATGTTAGCGAGGCGTCTGGGCTGCCGTGACATTTTTTTCATTGTATTTTTTCTTCCCATGACAAATGATCTGCACACACTTCGACAATTACAAGAGATTATCTGAGTAATGCTGGTGGCACTGCTTCTTTCCCAGTGGTTACTGACAGTAAACCGTTGATAGCGCGTTTCCAACCCATTCCGTTGGTTCCATGAATTTCTCTCCAGCTCTACATTGGGTGATAAAGTATACACACGATGCCGTACGGCTGCCCGAATAGGTAGCAGGGAACGAAGGTGACCCAAATTTTTCGTCACTGCCTTTTTGAAACACAGAAATTGTATTACTCATTAACCAGTGTCAGTGATAAAACGTAACGAGGCATCGTATGGCAGTGTACACACAGAGTACATAGGTATGTCTTATCACGTCGGATGGCGTGACATCACAGAAATGTACCCCCGGCTTTATGCAATATTTGAATTTTGTTAGCTTACCTGATTTGGATCTGGATTCAACTCATTCCAGTTGTGAGTAATATTTCCCTTATCGAATAGTTTAAATGGTTTGTGCCCCACAGAAGGTTTAACTCTGTAGAACCAAGTCCTCCGGTTTTCACATCTTGGAGCTGTGAAAGCACTTCCTGACAACTGTTCAGCGTAAAGGCCGTATGGACATTGTTGGGGATTATTTTGACCTACTGGTAGCGAATTTGGACATCTGGGATCTTCAGACGAAAATTCAGAACCAAATCCATTTAAATACTGGAAAGAATTTTTATTATTTGTAAGTTAAAAAATCGATTTCAATTTATTTTTGAACATTTAAAATTATGTTTTCCGAGTATCTTCCCCCTTGAAGTTTATGTTTTCATTGTTTTCATTTGCGGTGTTAAACTGAAATCTCAGATGAAATTTATTAAATTTATATTTAATATAATCGAATTTGTTATTTTGAATATACCTACCTACCTACTTAAACAATAAAAATATCAACATAACTTTTTTCCGTCTGAAAGTTTCATTAGGTATAATAATAAAATTTTCAAATATTTTCAAAACCTTAATTATTAATTAGTAGTAGCTGCAGAAATAGGAAAACTAATTTTCATAATTTATTACGTCACATGATTTTTACTTTATTCTAATATCCCTAACAATTAAAAAAATTGTCATTTTATTAAAGATTTCACCAAATTGTTTTGTACCTTACGTTAAAAATTTGTTTAGATTTGACAACCTTTATATTTAATAATAAATTTAATTCCGATATTTGATCAATGCGTTCTTCTAATTCGAAATATGTTTAATCACTGCTAATTTCATTCTGGAAACATTACAAAATATGTTGTTATTAATGATATAGATTTTGTCTTATTTTATAAAAACAATATGTTGATCATTGTATTACTTGCAATATTTGCATTTTAAATAATAAAGGTGGTTATATTAAATTATAATATTAAGTTCCAGACTGCATCATCACTGAAAGGTGCTATTAGCTTAAAATGCTGTAGTCAATATCCTTAGAGCTCACATAGCTTGTGTTTAATGTTACCAAGCTTTTTAAGCGCTTGGCTTGTAGCGCTTTGAAAGTTCGCTGGCAAGCGCTGCGGTTCGTTTAAACGATGGTTTTTTTGTTCTCCGCTTGAGGAAGGAAGCGGAAGGTTGAAAACTAATCTTACGGCTATACAAACTACCACAATCATATAAATACAACCTAACCTAAAATTTAAATTCAAATTCATTTTCTGTAATTTTTTTCGGCGCAGGCGCAGAACATCTGCTTGAATAAAATGTAAGCTATCGAGCCGAAATATTTTAAGCTTGGTTTACTTCCAAGCGCTTGTGATTCAGCGCAATTCTAATCTAATGAACATGAGCAGAAAGCGGCTTGTATGTGCTCGCTTTCACTTGGTAACATTGCTTGTGTTTAATGTTACCAAGCTTTTTAAGCGCTTGGCTTGTAGCGCTTTGAAAGTTCGCTGGCAAGCGCTACGGTTCGTTTAAACGATGTTTTTTTTGTTCTCCGCTTGAGGAAGGTTGAAGACTAATCTTACGACTATACAAACTACCAAAAACCACAATCATATAAATACAACCTAACCAAAAATTTAAATTCAAATTAATTCTCTGTTAATTTTTTAGCGCAGGCGCAGAACATCTGCTTGAATAAAGCGTAAGCTACCGAGCCAAAATATTTTAAGCTTGGTTTGCTTCCAAGCGCTTGAGATCCAGCGCAATTGTCTAATGAACATGAGCAGAAAGCGACTTGCATGTGCTCGCTTTCGCTTGGTAGCATTAAACACGGCCAAAGACAAATATATAATGTGCTTGGATGCTCGAACAGCGTCATATAATGCCATTTTGAGCCACGTTTCCATGGCAACCGCTGCCAAACATAAGAATCAGGCAAATCGTAAACAAATATTATTCATACCAGTTGTTTTTCCGATAAGACAAGAGATCGATTTCCCTACCAGTCAATTTTAAAAGGTTTAGGATTTTATCTATGATTTTATATAACTAAGTTCTCCTCAAATATACTTTTTTCATTATGTAGTAACTCAATTAATAACAAAATTTTGCATAAATAGTTATTTAAAATTTGCTAATATAAAAAAATATATTTTATTACATATAGGTATTTAGAAACAAAATCACATTATATTAGAGCACTGATTCATCCGTTACGTAGGTATATTCAATTTTGTTAAGTACGAATAAAATATATGCATAGATTTGTACATTTCTATTTTCTTTCGTACTTAACAATCCATGAAAATTATATATTTTTCACCTCTCCCCGCGTTCTTTAAGAACAGAGACAACAAATCTTTTGGCACTTCAATTACTGTAATTGCTTTAAACCAGTAAGTGACATCATTTCATTTACCTTCAAGTCATCTGCAATTTGCTGCAGATTACTTTCGACTTTTATCGAGTGCATTAATTAACTTGACACTTTTTTTATTCCTTTCCAGGGCTTGAAACGAAAATAGAAATAAAATATACTTAATTATTCTACTAAGAAATTGTTTTTTTTTATATGTATGTAAGAAATATACCTATAATTATGTAGAAATTAAACTAATGCCACTCTTTTTTGTCTATGTGGCTGACGATGACGATATCTGCTTACGCTAAACGACCGCAAAATAATGAAATACCTACGGTCTTCATATTTTTTTGTTGCTGCTTATAACGTGTCTGGCCCACTGTAATATTCTGTTTCTCGTTTCTGATTTTGATTCTGTCTTCAGCCCATTGACCTTATAAATCATGGACACGCCCAAAACCGTTTTCTGCCTATACAAATCGTTGATGCTCAGATGTGTGCGACAGAGATAGAGCTAGGAGGGGCAAAAACCCACAGATCATTGGCCGAAAAAAACAAAAACCGTAAATGACAGACGTATGACATTTACGGTGACAGACCGGCTTCACCATAGTTTATGAGTCTTTAAAAACTATTGCTAATAAACACACTAAATCACAAAAGGCAGACAAATCATTAACAATAGTAACAGGAAAAGTTTTGTCAGGTTATGTTTATATATTTTTCTGTCATACAACATCTGTTTTTGCCCGGACTAGTTTCATGCCTCTTGCACACATCAGGGCAGCGGACCTCTCTTTCTAGGGCCGGTCCATGATTTATAAGGTCTATGCTTCAGCCACATCTTTTGTCTGTCTCTCTAATAACAAAACTACATGCAGCAAGAAGTACTTTACTGAATTGAATGTGTCATACAAACAAGTTCTCTACGTTTAAATTATCTACCTATGGAATGTAATACTACTTTCCGGACTGTTTAATCAGTTAACGTTCTTACATCTGGGAATCTGGGATCTGGTACAAGCGTGGTACAAGCCATGTTCTGCTTAAAACTAGAAAAAAACATGATTCTTTGCATACACAATATTAGTCACAATTATTGACATTATTGACATTAATAATGTAAAGGTTTTAATACTGAGTGTTTATATATATGTATACAGGGTGTCCGGAAAATATGCGCACAAACTTCGGGAGCCTAATCTAGATATAAAAATAGTCATATAAGGTTATGTACAACTTTTTCGAATTCTCAATAATAACGAAGTTATGGCCTGTCAAAAAAAAATTTTTTAATTTTTATTTCTGACATAACTTTTTTTGTAGTAAACCGATTTTCTTCAAATTCGGTACAGTTGTTATACGCATTAAAGTGGACCGTAAACATGAAAAAGAATTCAAAATAAAAAACCACAACACCTTTAAACCTCCAATCCATGTAAGAATTCTGGTCAAATTTTTTTTATTTATAATTATTTTCTAATTTTGATCTGCCAAAATAAAATCCCATTAAATATCCTATAAAAAAGGTACTCTTGTTTCAATTCACTAAAAGTAACCGTTTTCGAGAAAAATGCCATTGAAGTTTTCATGAGATCATGTAGGACTACAAAAAAATACAAAGCGTGCTTTGGAATCGAAAACAGGATTTATTTAATACGTAACTAATAAAAAAATATTTACAAAAGACTTTCAAAGTGGTTCCCTGCTACTTCTATACATAAATTAATTCTTCGTAAAAATGACTGGCGGGTTCGAAAAAATATTCCGCGCTTCTGTTTAATAATATTACAACTTTCGATTATTTTTTCTCTTAATTCCACAATGTTGTTTATTGGTCCGTTATAAACAAGCGTCTTGAGGTACCCCCAGAAAAAGAAATCCATGGAATTAAGATCTGGTGATCAGGAATAAAAATTAAAAATTTTTTTTTTGACAGGCCATAACTTCGTTATTATTGAGAATGCGAAAAAGTTGTACATAACCTTATATGACTATTTTTATATCTAGATTAGGCTCCCGAAGTTTGTGCGCATATTTTCCGGACACCCTGTATATAAGTTCGATAGTTCCATTAAATTTCAAAATCTTCAAACATTATTTTCTTGAAATTGTTGTTACGTAACACTATAAGTTTTCATGATGTATGTATGTAGAATGACAGGCTCTTTGAAATGGCATGGTCAAAATTGGGGGTTGCATATCTTAAACAACGATGACGTCACAAAGTGCCTTTTTTAAAAACAAAATCGACGGGCCAGGTGATTTTTTCGAAAATTTCTCAATTTCAGAAATAATGAATTTATTCGTTACTTTTCGAAAGCACTGTATATTATTCAGTAGGTACTACGCTATGAAATGAATAAAAAGTCTTTAATAACACTTAATTAATATTTCAATAATAAACCCTAAACACAAATTAGGACAGAATAAACAACAACAATTTATTAAATGTAGAATGTAAATAAATACACTAAACAAACAACGTAACTATGAAAACGTGGCTCAAAATGGCAGCCACTAATATATGGCGGCACCTATGAAATTGTTGAAAATATGGATGCGCACTCGTTTAAACGCGCTCATTATGAATATTTTTGGAAATTGTCAATTGTCATTGCTCAAATTGTATGCAATCCAAACAGCAAATGAAATTCTTCAATTATTTAATTAGATTTTTGAAAAACTTTAAAAAAAAATCGTCAGAGAAGTAGCAAATTGCAATAGTGTCTAAAATATTTTAAGATCATAGGGTGGATATGTTGAATAAATTCATAAATTAGCAAATATTTTATTTATAAAAAGTGGCATGTTTATAGTGCATGCACACTTTTTAATGCGTAGTGAAGACAAATAATATTCACATTAAACTGTTTTTGTTAGTTAACGACAAGATTAATAGTATTTAAATACATTCGAAAGATTAGAGAGAATTTTATTACGTGAAGTGGTTTGAATACAACCGGTTTGTAATTATCAAAATAAATAAGTAGGTTTAATAGTATAAGTGCGATTTTTGTTTAAATTTTTGTATAGTGCTAACTTGTATATGAATAGTTTTCAACTGCTCTATAAATTTAAAAAATAGTTCTATGACGTTTGATGAGGTTTTTTTTAAATAAAGGGGGGGGGCAACATTACGCAACCCTTCCATTTTTTGTTCGTGTTTGAAGTGCTCTATAAATTTAAACAATAGTTCTATGACGTCTGATGAATTTTTTTTAAATAAGAGGCGGGGCGGGCGCAACGTTACGCAACCCTTCTATTTATGAATTTTGTCATATTTTTTGCCCGTTTTGGGATGTATTTCAATAGTTCTACAGTTCTCTGTAATTTTTAGCTATAGTTCTGTATTATAACAGGTTTAAAACATGTACTTATTATGTAAAATAATTTCTCCAAGAAATACGTATTCTTGTGAAAACGCAGCGATTTTGTATTGTATTGTATTAAAATACTTCTACTATTCCGTGCAAATCGCAATTTTTTTTTTTTTTTTGATCTAGGTGCTTTAATTTCGGAGATATCGAATATAATTAACATAAGGATTGTTGGGTTTCTTGGTATTTGGCGCGCCTCCCTGCAGTAGTAGAGAGGGGCAACTGTATACAGGAGGGGGTGGAATATGGTTCATCCCTATTTTGTGTTCGTTTTTAAAGTTAGTGTGTTTAAGTATTTGGAGAAGCATACTCCATACTCCCGCCAACAATTGATATGTAGTAAATTGTATATAAAAAATATTATAGTAATATTGTCAACTAGTAAGAGTAAGATGAATTTAGTTATTAAATAGTAAAGCTAAACACTGTTGTTTTACTACAAATTGGATTGACACTTCTAAGGAAGTTTTAAGAGAAAAATTGAGGGTTGTATAAACCAGCAATAGGTAATTAACATACAACCCCACCGCAACAAGGATTTTTCAAAGATTTTGAAAAAGGAAGTTCTGGCGAAAATAAGAACAGTTCCGCATTGTACGCCAATAGTTCTACTATTCCATTCAAACGAGGTCGATCTAGGTGGTCTGGTTCCGAAGATATCAAATTTAATTAATAAGATCATATTTCAAAATTTTGAAAACGGGAGTTCTAGGGAAAATGAGAACAGGTCTGCATTGTGCACCAGAAGTTCTACTATTCCATGCAAACCAGGTCAATGTAGGTGCTCTAGTTCCGGAGATATCCGATTTAATTAATAAGAGCATTATTTTTTACAATTTTGAAATCGGGAGTTCTGGCGAAAATAAAAACAGTTCTGCATTGCGCACCAAGGCACCAATAGTTTTATCATATCATGCAAATTGCATCGATCTAGATGCTTTAATTCCAGAGATATGGAATATAATTAATATAAACTATAAGCTCCAAAGCCTCCTCCAAATTACAGTTTTACTCAACTGCGAAAAGTAACTTGCAACTTGTGCGAAAACTTTTCTACTGTAAAACGGCTTTTAGAGGGTCAGTTAATTAATAATTTTAATACTAGCATAATAATATTAAATAAATAACCTTCGTATAGGGCTAATCAGTAAAATTTGGTTGAAGGGACTTATGCAAATATTAGAAGGTAGGTACACCATTAAACAATTATTGATGCAAAATATCAAATCTTCTGAAACATATAACGAAACAAATTTTTATTCTTCTGATACGTTTGGGTTTTTAACAGTTATATTTAAAACTACATTTGCAATAAACAATTATTATTATTTATGAAATAAACAGTGTTAGAGTTATTACAGGTTTACTGAACTGGTAAACAAATTTTAAACTAAAAAATAATTTGAAAATTACCAGATTAGAATAAAATTAAAGATTTATATCTTAAAATACAATTTTTAAAATACTCATCAAAATTTTAAAAGTTCTAGTAGCTATGTCTCCCAGCACTCTTACCATTACCTATATATCAGCCACTGGCTGATATGGGGTATACAATTTCAATGAATTTTGTACCGTTATTTAGTTAAATTGTCTAATCAAGTTTCATTAATCTACAATAAATACCTTTGGAAATATTTCCATTAATGTCTTATTTTTTGAAAACATTCTGTAGGTATCTCGGATACCAAGTATTTTCGAACATATGGTCAATTAATTCATAGTAAGTCAACCATTAAAATAAATTTGAATTAGAAGTACATTTCGTTATCTACAGGGATGGCCATAAGAACGGAATAAAATTCACATCTTTTTAATGAGTTAATTTTTTTTAACGCTGAAACAAATTAACTGATCTTGATTGTTTTCCCATCTTTCAGTTGTATAATAATTAATTTTTCTTCAACCCCCCAAGCCCCAGCTACCCCTAATTTTTTTTCAAATGAAAACATAAGGCATGAGGGGGCTTGTTAAAAAGCTTATAGAAAACCTAATCCAACCATAGTTTTATGGTATAAAAAGGTATACTTTATGAAAGTCGCTGTCTCGCATCGTTTTATTCACCGCACAATTTCTAATGATGATAGTTGAAATAATTAAAACAATCTAGAAATTTCTATTTTAATTTATTTAGAGGTATGAATTGTAGTGAACAGTAAAATTGTAAACATTAGTAAAAAACATGGTCTTTTTGGCAATAATTGTTCAAAACGTCTATTTTATTTGTAAGCAATTATTGTTAAAAAGCATGTTCTTTACTAATGCTTACTATTTTATTGTTCATTACAATTCTTAATTCTAAATAAACCCTTGTTTTTGAAATTTCTAAATTATTTTAATTGTATCTACTATCGAGCATTGGAAGTTTCAAAGTCAAATAACAATATCTTGAAATCGGTGTGAGACAGCGACTTTCATAAAGTAGGTATACCTTTTTTGTACAGTTGGAAAATAAGAATTTGATACCAAAGATGAGATACCTTAAAGTAAAAAGGTTCTGTCGTTTTACACATTCAATCTACCACAGCTGGCGCCCTCTATAAACTGCAACCAAACTGTGAGCAAATACTCAACCCAAAAAAGTCCAAACCCAAAAATTTTGTACTTATATTAGCATTTAATAAGAAATAAGATACTAAAATAATATTTGACACCCTGTATCTCTTTAATTATTAACCTTTGAACTAAATTAAGTTCAACTAAATCGCAATATTTTTATCTTTTTATCATAGTATTTAATGATTCATTAGGTACCTACTTTTTATTTTTTCAGCAGTATACTCGTATTTATATGTCTCAAGTTTAGAGAAAAAAGTTAAATATAGTGTATCGAAAAAACGAATCGAGTAAGAGACGAAAGTATAATTTAAAAAATAATTAAATTTGAAAAATTATAGGTATAGGTACTGTATTTGAGATTATTAATATGAAATATAATATTCTTACCTTTAACTCTGTCATGCTGGAACACTCAAGATAGAAATGATACAGGTAAACAAGATTTAAACATTTTTCTGTTGTTGTATCAGTATGATAATTAGAATAACATGTTTACAAGAAATAATAATGCAAAATAATCAACAACACCATAATCCTGTTTTTAATTTATTTTATAATTTTTAATCCAACAAACATTTTCTATTCTAATTAATTCTGATACTATTTGGTAAATATGCCTGTAGGTATTTCTGATTAAATTTGTGTTCATTTCAAAATTGAACAATTTCCATAACTACAAACTAAATTGAGATGAGAAGTGGTTAAAAAACTTGTGCGCAAACAGTATTTCGCTTTTATTACAAATTTACGAAAATTGTTTTTTTTTACTGTGGAGGGGGAGGCGGGGTAACTACCCCCTTTGCTCCCCCCTCCAAATACGCCACTGTCTTGAATTGATGATTATATGCGTCTGCCTTATGAGTGGTAGCAATAGCACTGTTTATGAAGTGTACAAATGGAAATGTATTTATTAACTAAAGAAAATATATTTTGATATGAATTCAAAATTATGTTGGTAGGTCTAAATCTCATAAACTCCTCTTAATTTATTTATAGACTACCGGTTTCGTACAACGGTAACTACATCTTCAGGTCTCAGTATCATGGACTACAATATAAACAAAAAAACCTATTACATGACTTACAAATCTAAATTAAAAAATCTGGTATAGATATAATCAATGTTAAATTAAAATAAATACTAACATTTTAATTTAAACACAAGAGTTGTCAAAAAAACAAGCAAATACTAACGTATAATATGTCATAGAATATTTCATTACTTATAAACAACTTAATAAATAATGTGTCATACAGTTAACGAGGCTAACAATATACAGAAATAATTTTAAAATTCAAACAATCTACAGACGTATGAAACTGAAAACCGTGGCCTAAACTATTTTTTGCTATAAAAACTTGTTTTTCTTTAGTTTTATTGAGTTTTTGCCACACTTCTGAAAAAATAAAGATTAATTGTGATGTGATTTTTGTTATTTTTTTACTAATCTGCTCTTTCAGCCTGAGATTTTTTGGTAAGGCAAACTTATAGTTTCAAAAATAACCCTTGCTTGATCCGTTTGGCGCAAGGGCTTATTAATTAATCTTTATTTTTTTCAGAAGTGTGGCAAAAACCCAATAAAACTAAAGAAAAACTAGAATTATGCCACAAATAAATAGCTTCAGACAATATAAAAACTTGTATGAAAAATGTTTACAAATAATAGTTGACGTATATATAAACTACTTGTTATACATATATAATATAAATTGCGACTAACTATGCATCTACAGGGTGTATAAAAATAACTTAATTATATTAAAACTGAAAATGTAAGTGTAGATTCGAACTGATTTTCAGCTGTATTCTGTATCTTATAGGTTAAAAATAAACATCCGGTTAAAATATTAATGTTAACCCTACTGATAAAAATAATAACTCCAATTATATTCTGTATAAGTTAAAATTATTTTTCAACCATATATGTTAATATTTCAGTGTTAGTGAAGTTAGCAGTAAGGTAAAAGCACAAAACATATAACTAGAAGAAGGGCGTTTTCTTTTTTCCAACATCGAAACAGCAGTGACAAATAAAGCGACCTCATTGTGTCGGGACAGAAAAATTGAACTAAAAATGTTACCTTAGTCGATAATAATGGTAACTTTATAACTTACCGGCTTCGTCGGTAAAACAGATATTGGATATTGTCAACTTCAGGGTCAAATATATTATTTTATTTCACCCTTATTTTACAATAATATTTAAAAGAATATACACAATATTACCATTTATTTACTGTGGTAACATTATAGTATACTCATTTAAATATTACTGCAAATTCATAAAAAAACTTAAGACTTGAAAAAAATTTTATTAAAGGACAAAACGATAACAAATTATTAACAAAATCTTATTAATTAATATTTATAAATATAGAGATGTTTTAATAATATTGTACATGTACATTTAAAGTGTGATACATTATTTTATTTACTCTAATAGAAATGAATATTTATCAGAATGATCCGTTGGTTTTGAATATTTCATGTCATTTTTGAATATCGTTTCACAATAAATATAGCTGGATATTGTTTATCAACGCTTGGAATATCTCATTATTACTTCATCATGATTATTAGCAACGGTATGTACTTGAACAACATCGTCTGTCTTAAATCGATAAAGAATTTGCATTACATGAAATTAATTCATTTCGTCTTACCTCTTGTTCAGAAACTTCATTATTCAATGATTCATTATTAAATCTTAAATCTACTGTACGAATAGAAAAAGTTTTCACAAGCATGCGATTACAAATTTTAGGATATATAAAGACGGAATCTATAAAAAGACAACATACAAACAAATGTTTATAATTCAAATTTGGAAAAATACTACAAGCTTTCCATATTTTCCACAGACGATATGAACTTCTACCCAATGAATATTTGCAAGAGCATAACTTATCAATAACAGATCATGATGTAATGAGATTTGACATGATTTATAATTTACATATATATATATATATATATATATATATATATATATATATATATATATATATATATACCGGGTGTTCCCTCTAAGACTTTCAGTGCGAATATCTCAGAAACCATCATAGCCAGTGCGACGAAATTTGGTATACAGACACTAGATGGCGCGTAGAATCTGATGATAACATCAATTTTTATACAGGGTGTTCCATTTTCCAAGAAATCGATTTAATTTTGATTTTTTGGTTGTCAGTCCTGCTAAAACTTATGTTTAAATTGAAATATACTTAATTATGAACACATTCTGATAAATAAACATTCAAAAATTTCAAAATTTAACATAAAAAAACGCCTCCAAAAAGTACCCAAATTTCATTGTTTTGTCATGTAAAATGTGTATAGCCTTGAGCCAGACTTACACAGAAGAAACTAACATCGGTGAACGTCAAAACTATTATTTGTCATTGAATTGTCAAATATTAATGGCATGAAGTATTTTATTTTACGTAAATAACGCTAAATAATGGATTTGTAAAATATTGTTGACTTTTTGAGTCAACAATATTTTACAAAACAACAAATTGCAGCCACATGAAATTATGATTGATTAATTAAATGACAATTTGTTTTGAAAGTCAAAAAGAGTTACTTAAAAGTACAATTACTTAATTCAAACGGTTTGCTTTGATCCATCAAATTTTTATGAAAAAATAATAGGTAAATACGAAACTATCAATAAATGCAAATAAATAATACACTTTATTTACGTCTATTCCTATCTGTCAGCTTCATCCAATAAAATATAATTAATTTAAAGTGCCATTATAACATTTATGTGGAAATAAATAATAGAGATTAATTATACCAATCGTGATTTATATTGGTATTCAATAGGTTAAATTTTAACAGCATCTATTTTGGTCCTGTTAAATTTTAACATATTTGGTTAAAATAAACTAATTAAATTTTTTACAGAATATAGTATCGGGTTAAATAATTGAAGGTTAAAATTTTAACTTTGGCCTTGAAGTTAAAATTTAACCAAAAGCATTATAGAATAAACCTGTTTGTGTGTTAAGTAAGTTAAACCTGTTATCTTCGGCAAACCTTAAAATTTCAAGACTTTCTAAATTATTTAGAATTAAACCTTTATTAGCTATACATGTAAAATCTCAAAATTATTATTAATGTCCCATATATGGCATGTGTTAAGTAAATGGTCTGCAAATTGTGAATTACCACTATCAGAGACCGTACATCTTAAATGTTCCTTTAACCTAGTTTTTAAATTTCTGAAGGTTCTACCTCACCTATACAGGGTGTAACTTTGAAGGGGGGTTCGGTTTGGAGGAGGGATAGTCCGTGTTCCCTAGATTGCTAATCTGAAATTAGTTTTTTTTTAAATCAAATAAATAGCCGAGTTATTATTAATTTTTTAAACTGCACCCAAATTGCTATACACGCCGCCCCTACAGCGTCCGAGTTTCACTGCAGAACCATGTCTACGGTGTTGCCAGTTAGTTGTTACCAGTCTAGACGTCGGAACTTGTCCCGTCATTTCAGGGTCGTATTCCACGCAGCGCGGCGCGACCGAAACTGATATTTTATAATTAATTCAGTACATACGTAGCTTTGATGTAGTGCACTACGTGTTATATATTTACGTTACGTTCACGAGTACCTACAAGTTAATTGTACACAATGCCACGACGGATACCGTGCAGAAAAACCACAGGAAAATGGATTCACGATTTTCCAGTTAGTATTTAATGGTACAATGTACTCTATGTAATATTTTACTTGACTGCAAACGAAAATCATCGGTAAAAGCTCCGATTTAAAAGACAAGTATTTATGGTTAAGTGCTGACAAAACAACTACTGCTGGTGGATGGAAAATAACACGTTATAACAGGTGCATTGGAAGAAAATTTTGCCACAAGATCTCATCTGATCGCATCAAAAGTGGTAGAACACGCAAATGCAGAAGCTATAACAAAAATAGTGACATAGTTTGACATAATTGTGAAGCCGTGAAATGTGAGTGAGGATTTTTTTTAGTGAGGTAATGTGAATGCAGAAGACAAATAGTCTGGATATACAAAACTACAGCTTCCAATTTATTGTGATGAGATTTCGGCGATGCGAGCCACTAGAAATAACATAACACCAATTCAATGTAAATACCTATGTTTAACATATTCTTGCATGTATACACCTCAGTCTGATCTAATAAACTGCCAATGATACGACAAGTTCCGACGTCTAGATGTTAAGTAAGGAGATACAAAAAAGAAAAAACTGCAATGAATAATTTTTTAAATATGCTTTTTTATAACATTGCGACTCATCACTCATTATACTTTTCTGTCAATTCTGATGAAGTATGGATCCTAAAACCATTTTCGAATGTTGTAAAAAAGTACGTAATGTAAAAGTACGTAAAAAATACAATTTTTTACTGATCTATTAACTAATTATTATTATTAAATAATAGTATTGGTAGGTGGATTTTAATACGTTATCTACTAATAATTATTGCCAGTAAAACTTAATGTTTTAAAATAATTGTTGCTGTTTTATAAAATGTACGTAATTAAAAATAAGCAAATTATTAGTCTGATAGCTTTAAAATGTTTAAAAAAAACAGTTTCAGTACAAAGGATTTGATACTATTTTTAAGGGTTTTATCAATGTCCCTTCAATAACCGTGACATTGACCTAGTCTGCGTGATTTTTTACTGAAATCGAATTAGAATTTGTTTAATGCAGGGTTGTATTTTGGCAAGTTTAATTTCGTAATAATTTAAAGTGGTATTTTGTGGAATGTGTTATTCTGTGCAAGTGTATAATAACCTTATAAAGATCAGTTTTCATTACCAAGTGTGTGTGGTATTATGAAAAAAATATGTATACAAACAAATTAAGAAAGAGCTAATACGAGAGCTAATATGTCTAAAGCATCGTTTTTTATCAAAATTAGAAGGCGGCTGCAAGAAAACGATATCAGATGGATTACCGCGATAGACACGTACCGCATAAGAAAATGTCTGTAAGATTAGTTTAACATTTAAGAAAGAGATTATGGGAGTTATGAACGCCAATACTCTAATGTTGAGTAAAACCAAACTCGGAAAGTAATAATCCTGAACCAAATATTTTAAATGCCGTAGAAGAAAACTCTAAGTAAGTAAAAAGTATTAAGTATGTATTTATTTATTATTGAGTTTTTTGTTAGTTGACTTGTTTCTGTTTTATGGTGTGTTTTCCGTAAAAGAATACATTTTTTACTTTTTGTTTATATAGAATAATAAAGCGAACACCCACTACAAACAAATGTATGTGTCAAAAAGCAGTGTCTCACGAGTGGCATGGGTCTTTTGCTTCTTTTCCCATCTTCCACTTCAATAATTAAATATGGCAACAATGCTGGTGACGCTGCAACTAGATATGCTCAGCGCTTGTCTGCCCAGTGGCGTACTATAAAAATTGCGAAAAAAGGCAACAAAAAAAATCAGTTTTTGTGACAGAATTTAAGAAAACGAACTTATGATATGTGTTTGTAAAGGTCACGGGTACCCCCCCTCCAAACCGGACTCCCCTTCAAAGTTACACCCTGTATAATAAAAATCCTTTTTGTCTTTGTCCAAAATATAGATATTTCTAACTCGCCAAATGAATGAACCGTCTTATTTACAAGCTTATTTATGAAAACATATTCTGTACCGCAAGTATAAGCTTATTCACACGTCGCACATACATAAAATTCAATTTAATTTCTTGAAAACCGTAGCACATAGCAAAGTAAACTTTTTTAAAAAACATTTTTAAAATTTTGCCTACATTTGCCTCGATATAGCTATAGATCAATTTTCAATAATTAATATAGTCGCATACTAACATTTTTAATGCATAAATTTACTGGTACGACTTTAAAACTATTTTTTTCGAAAAGGCTTTAAGTTATCAAAAATTGGTGTGTACCATTAGAAGCGCTATAATTTTTTTTATATAGATTGTGAAAAAATTATGAACATTACTAAAATCGCTGTTTTACAACAGCGATGTAATAAAAAACATAATTGTCAAATAAAATCCAAGCATCAATAATTTGATTTTAAGTTCGGCCGTACTGAAAAAAGTTGTAGAAGTATATTTGAAATTATGGTAAACGTTCCATTTAATTATAGCTGAAAAAAATGAACCACAAATAAGCGAGTTAGCGAATTACACCACTATTAAAATTCATAAACGCAGCGCACTTTATAAAGACGGCAAGATATGGCAACAGAGGCAGCGGTCGTCAAGGAAACGAACGCTCTACATATAGTTTTAAAATTTTAACAAATACGTATCGTTGCGCCATCTGTCAACAACCTCAGGACCTATTCCCTAATATCTCCCCACGAGTTCTGTTGCGTAGCTGCTACTCATATGGGTTAACCATCTTCAATATGAAACGTACTAGTCTGGTAAATTTAACCCATCAGTACAAGAGACTTTCTATAAGAAGGATGCTAATTAGATGCAATATTTTCTTCAATAACAAATGTCTGGAACATGACTTAGCTATGTTGTAAGCATATACCTCTTGTTTAGCAATATAGAAACTTACAGAAATAAGGAGTTTTATGTACCTTTGTTGTTCTCGGTATTTTTGGGTTCACCAATATATTGATTTCGACTCCTATTGATATTACTACTGATACAGTTGGAACCGTTCCTCAGATAATGGTGGTCTCTCGAGACGTACAGCCGCCTCTGTAACTGGTCACATCCCACGATTTTTTTTGGAAGTATGGAAGCAGCACAGGGCGTTCCATTTTATTAATCCATTTTTTATTTAGTAAAATTCGGCACTTGATTTGACAACATACAACGCTGTGTAAAATTAATAAGCTACTTGTAAGGCTGGAAAGCTTAAAGACTCAACTATTATACAATAAAAATTAATTCTTTATCCATAACATTCGATAAAGCTAATTTGAAACAAAGAAATGAAAAATGATTATTTTACAAAATATTGTATATATCTCGAAAACGATAAAGATTAGGTATAGTCTCATTGATACCTAATCCAAAAATGAATAAAAACCGTATCATTCCATTTAAACGAAGTTACTAACAACTTCTGGTATAACCGGAAGTGACAGAAAATATTTTCATAAAAGGTCATATTCGATTATATAGAGAACCAAATTTTCAGAAAAAAAATTACTACAACCATGAAAACTTCTAATGGTTCATCGCTGTGAATCAGCCTGTATTATAAATGTTTTTCAACATTGGTAGTGGATTCAAACAGGAGCGTAGTTCTTCTTCTGCCAGATCTTCTACTCCACAAATCTTAATCACTAATTTTAAGTTTTTATAAGATATTTTTTACAAAAAACATCTCTCTTATATTTTTTTAAATGCACTGTCTGCGAGGTAATAGTATTTAAATGTACCTATTTATTCATATTTGTAAACAATTTCTAACCTACAGTTAAGAGGTATTTAAAAAAATAAAAATCTATCTCAATCTTCGTATTTTGGACAGTTTTTCAAAAGATTCTTTAACAAAATTAGATTAGAACGTCTTGCTTCTACTTTTTTAAATTTATGGGAAATCATTTCCGTTCTAGTATAAGGTGCACGTTTTTTACATATCGACAGTTAGTTGTATCAGACTTATAATTATGTATTTACTACTTTTTTTATTAAAATAAAATTGTTTATAAAATGTTGAAGATGGTTAACCCAAATACTATCGTATATATGTTATAGAATATTTCATTACTTATAAACAACTTGAATAAATAATGTGTGTCCAGCCTAGTGATTGAGCATCTTCTCCGTAAACAGTTTCACAAAAAGTACAATATATTTAGCTCTATTTTTTTCGGTTTTTCTTTTTCCAGTTCTTCTTAATTTAGTGTTTTTTGATCTCTTCCTTGGTTGGTTAATCTTAGGATACGGCAGCAATTTGCATAAAGTAGAATTCTCCTTATTGGTATCTGGAATTGGATTAGGCGGTGATATGGTCTCAATGTCAGGTCTTGAAGTTGAGGGTTGCGGAGATGGAACAGGTGTTTTGAATGTGGAAGATTTTGCGTACCCCGATGATGCAAGATGAGGGGAAGTACGCAACAGGTTTTTAAGTGAAGGTTTTGTAAGGAAAATTAAGGGCATATCATCATCACTAGAAGAATCATCAATAGTGTTTTCAGCAGTTTGATGTTGAATTTCGTTTTGTTCATGTTGCATATCAAATTCCTGATTATCATGCATTTTTTTTTGAAATACCATAGAACCTCTTATCCATTTCTCTGCAATGATTTGCAAGTTTTTCTTCTTGTTGAGGATCAAATGTTCCTTTAAACCTCCCTAACGATTGAACTCCATAGATAGCCCTTCTTTAATCGTTTACGAAGAGAAGATTCATGGAAACCTAAACCGCTTGCAATACTTTTTATGGATTCTCCAATATGTACACGCTGTTGAACTTGCTCAAGTATTTGTGATGTTATAGGTTTCCTATTGGTTTTACGTTTATAGTTTCAATAACCAAAAAATAAATCAATTAGTTGGGACACGGGACAAAAATCCGCACAAGGGGCAAAAGTCTAAACTCTGTGGACTTTTACTCCTACTCCACTATTTACTTTTTATTTAATACATTCAACGTTTTGTTCTAAAGTACCATAAATGTTAAATGTACCAAAAAAAAGTTATAGATAAATATATAAATATAAAAACATTATTGTCTGAAGCTATTTATTTGTAACATAATTTTAGTTTTTCTTTAGTTTTACTGGTTTTTTTCCACACTTCTGAAAAATTAAAGATTAATTAAATAAGCCATTGCGCCAAACGGATCAGTCAAGGGTTATTTTTGAAACTAAGTTTGCCTAACCAAAAAGCAAAAAGATCTCACACTGAAAAAAGCAGATAAGTAAAAAATAACAAAAATCACATCACTATCGCGCACTTCCGTATTATTGACGTTTGGAAAAACTCTCTGTTTTAGTTCTCAAAATAGTAGTAAAAGTATTAAACGTATGTCAAGTTTGACAGTTTAAAATTTGTTTATCTGCTTCCATAGAGATGTTAAATGATTTTTATTTTATTAATACTTTATTTTTTCAGAAGTGTGGCAAAAACCCAATAAAACTAAAGAAAAAATAAAATAGCTATTTATGATATACGTGTTAAAAGTAAGATTTTATTTTGTGAGTGAAGATGATTAAAAAACGAGCGTAGCGAGTTTTTTAACTTCACGAACAAAATAAAATCACTTTTAACACGTATATCATACACTATTTTTTCTACAAAACAATCGGAAGAACTTTAAACTCAATAAAAGTAAGAAATCAAAAAATACCACACAGATCGCAATGTTTATGAACCAAAATTTTCGTAGCAACCAGTGCTGTTGTTAGTTACGGAAAAAACGCAAAAATATTGACAGCATTTTCTAGTAATATTATAAGTATAATGAATAATCTCGATAATGAGCGTAACGAATCCATCCCTGCTGAAATCGAAGAAGCCGCCACTCGAGCAACATTGGAATCAAAGGAACAGTACGAAATCGCTTATAGACGCTTTTCGGAATGGCGCAACATTAAAAAGGTCCCTGGGAAATGTAACGAAAGTGTTTTACTGGCATATTTTGAGGAAAAAACTAAGATATAGAAATCGTCAACGCTGTGTTCAAATTATTCCATGATCAAAACTATGTTAAAAATAAAGCAAGATCAAGATATAAGCAAACATTATAAACTTATTGCTTATTAAAACGAAAGGGTGAGGGATATCAAGCAAAAAAGTCAAAAGTTTTGACGAAGACGCATATCGACAAATTTCTCACAGAAGCAGAAGACGAAAAGTATCTGATGATGAAAGTCTCAGCAATAGTGGGTGTTTTCGGGGCGTGTCGCCGGGAGGAATTGTGTCAGATGACCATCGAAAATATCGATTATTTGGGCACTTCGGTTGTTGTGACCATACCAGATACTAAAACGAAAGTGCCTCGGACTTTCAGTGTTGTTGGTGAATTCTATTTAAACTTTTTTAGAAAGTATATGGCGCTCCGGCCACCCAACGCTGACCATAGACGACTTTTTCTTTAATATATGAAGAATAAATGTGTGAAGAATCCAGTCGGAATTAACATGTTTGGTAAAATGCCTGCCGACATTGCAGAGTTCTTGAATCTACCAAATCCTCAACTCTACACCGGACACTGTTTTCGTCGTTCATCGGCGACATTGTTAGCAGTTAGCAGATTCTGGTGCAAATCTTACTACCATCAAGAGACATGGAGGATGGAAATCTTCGACGGTAGCTGAAGGCTACATTGAAAATTCACTGGAACAGAAGAAGGAAATTGCGTGCCAAATACTTCCTACTGCTGCAACTACTAGCAAGACCACCAGTACTACCAGTAGTATTTCTACAGAAAATAGATGTGTCACACATGTTGACAGTAAAACCAACTTAAGTATGATGACTCCGTATTATTACAATTTCAAATTGTTCTAATTTTACTATAAATGTTAATAGTAATAACTAGTTAAAATGTTGGTTTGTACTTATTTAAAATAAAAAGTTGTTCATGTGTTTGTTAAAATGTTTTATTAATTTTCAAAACAAAATTTAAATAAACTTTGATTTACTTTTAACACTAGTGTTAAAAATAACTTACTTTTAACACGCGTGTCAAAAAATTACATTTTTAACATCAAAAATGACAATTAAAAATCCCACCTTTAACAGTTTTTTAGAAAAACATTATTTCAACTTATCTGATTTTCTTGTGACACTTGATTAAATATTTGCTTCTAAACAACTTTATATGTACAAAAATAAAAAAGTTTTTTTTTCAAATAGCAATATTTAAAAAGTGACACTCCAGTGCTCATAATTTTACTAATTATAAGGTTAGTATAACTTATTTTCTCCAGATAAGAAGCAAGCGGGACATGAAAGGTCATAGTTGAAGAAGATAAGATTATCCGACTAACTGAACATTATAGTGTACGGCACCATTGGTATTAAACTAGTGCCTATTAAATAGCAGTATTAGTGATTCAAAATAAACTGAAATAGTTATTTGCTACTGACGAAAAGTTTAAAGAATGCAAGTTCTTTTAGCAATGGAAACAATATATATTTTAAATATATATAGGAGCAGAGGTATGAGTTCTATTTTTAAGTGTATTTTGAAAAGAGGGTAGGAACTTTATCATAATTGTGCAGGAATTACAAAATGTTTAATAACTTAGATTTTTTTGCTAATCTGAATATAAGGTATCTATATGTACCAACAAATTATGATGCAATTTTGATAAATAATGCAAACAAGTAATTTGGCACCCATTTTATAAAACTGTGATTCTTTGGGGCACTGCTGCATCTATAACAAACGTTTGTAGGTACCACTTAAAATTATTTTTAATCTAATCTAATTTTATAATTTGTGTTTTTAAATTTAAATACATAGTTTATATTTATTGCATAATTTGTCATAATCAGAATTGACGAAAATCACTGTGACTGACATCTGTTAATAGATTTCAGAACTGCTTTAGGGGTTAACAACAAATTACTTGCACAATAGAAGTGTGAAGTTTTGTGTTTTCTTTTTGCATAAATAGTACCAGATCAGTTTGAAAATAGTATAATTTTATCTTGAATGAAGAAAAGAGCAAAATCTGCATAAGACAATTTGTAATAAGTCGGGTGTGCAAGAAAACAACAATTATTTCAACAAATCGGTTTTGTATGTGTAGGTGTAGTGGAAATGTTCTATATTCTTTTATAATTTTTCAAACGGTATTGATATTTATTTATATAAGTAAACAAAAATGCATAAACATGCTCAAGAATATTTGCACAAAATCTCGGAAAATCCGTGTTGTTCTCCAGTGCTTCTTTAACTGTATTTTTGAAATTTCCTTGCATGCATTTCCCATAGACCCGAAACTCTGTCACGTTTTCAGAATACATGATCTTCCCTCAATATATAATATGATATTTTGTTCATGCTTATTAGGTACGTCGAGCTCCTTCGCCTGTTTATACAATTAAAATAAAGTTTTTATGTGTCAGTATCTCCAGTTGATGATCCCATTTGTGTTAGAAATACCATTTTCTATATGGAAAAATGAGGATAAAAAACTGTTTAAATTCGCAGGAAGTTTCGGGGGGAATATAACTGGCTGTGTGGACGCCTTTATTTTAAAAAATCTTTTTTACTCTGTTTAATTATTTCAGTGTAAAATTTGGCATATGAATATAAGGATGGATTTAACAAATGTTATGCGGGTTGTCGTAAGCATGAGGTTTCCTCAGAACATACAATAAGGACGTAAATATTGGAACAAATTCAATCAAATTTATACAGAACGAATAAAAAAAATTCTCTCGGACACAACCTTAATTTTTAAATCATAAATTCTGAGAAACATACAATGAGGACGTAAATGTTGGAACAAATTCAATCAAATTTGTACAGACCGAACAAAAAAAAATGGCTCGAACTCAACATTAATTTTTAAATGAGCAAATTCTAACAAACGTATTTTATGACGTCATTATTGTCTCAAATATGACATCACTTCTTTTTTTTCAATGGCAACCCCAATTTTTGATAACGCCATTTATGACACTATATCACCTAATCGTGACAATTCTCCCTACTAGTGTTTCGATTGAAAAGTTTTTCTTGCTTAAAAAGTGTTAAAATTTATTCCCGTAACTTAATGACGGAAACGAGATTTACAAATTTGGTAAAGTTCCAGTTAAAGTGCTATTAATTGAACTTATAAGTACAGACCCAGTTTAAGGCCCAACATCGATAAGTTTGCAGCTTTAAAAAATCTTAGAATCTCATATTTAAAAAGATATGGGTGAATTAGATAGGTACTTTTTTTAATATAAAATGAAAAATTCGAGGCGAGTATTAATTATCCTTCCGCTTCACCTATTATTAAGTCTACGATCTGGCAGTGGTTAAAATTTGTAATAAAAATTTTAAATATCTAGCACAACAATAACAAAGGGAATAAACCTCTATATTAGTCTATATGCCGTGCCGTAGCTAATGTGATGTAGATCTTATTGATATCTCTCGTAACGCACCTGTCAAGTTGATTTTCAACTTCAGGCAAAAAACCGTGTCGGCTCTGATTGCATAAAAGAAGTGGTCTAACTGTTTAATTATATTTAAACTGTGCTGCCGGGAGATGTTTAGCTGATAATGAATAAGCTGTGCCTATAGTTAATTACTCAAAAAAATATGTTGAAATATGAAATAGCAACCAGTAGCGGCTCGTGGGCTTAATAATAGGTGAAGCGGATGAATAAATAATACTTCGTCGCGAATTTCTCAATTTATAGTAAAAAAGTACTTATCTAATTCACCTATCTACTTTTTAAATATAAGTTCTACTCTACGATATTTTAAAACTGCGAACTTATCGATGACATGATCTTTAAATGGTTCTGCACTTATAGATCACTTAATAACCTTTTGACTAATTTTTTTGCCAAATTTGTAAATCTCGATTCCATTTTCCATCATTGAGTTACGCAAATAAGTTTTCAATCGCTTTAAGCAAGAAAAACTTCTTTCAATCGAAACACTGGTAGGAGGAATCGTCACGATTACACGATTATATATTATTATAAAAGAATTTGAATATTGCGCTTTGCTCATTGCCAGCATGTAAATGGTATACAGACAATTTGAACATTTAATTTGATAATTATTTAATTTGTTTGTAACTTTTGACGTTTTAGTTAAATTTTTTCCTGTTAAAGTGAATAATAGAAAATATTTTTATTCCCAAAATTATTGTTATGTAACCTATCTGAAAACATCATTCTATATGCAGAATAACAAATGGCGCTATCAAAAAGCGGAAGTGACGTAATATTTGCGACAATAATGACATATCATAAAATATGTTTTGATTGTTTGTGTTAGAATTTACACATTTGATAAAGTTGAGTTTGAGTGATTTTTTTTTATTCGCTCTGTACTTACAGGAATTTGTTCCAATCTTTACGTCCTCATTGTTCTGAAGAAGCCTTATGCTTACGACCACAGTATACCATACAGGGTGTAACTTTGAAGGAGGGTCCGGTTTGGAGGGGTAGTAGTCCGTGTTTCCTAGATTGCTAATCTGAAATTAGTTTTTTTTAAATCAAATAAATAGCCGAGTTATAAGTAAATTTTTAAACTACACCCAAATTGTTATCCATGCCGCCTCTGTACAGCGTCCGAATTCCACTGCAGAATCATGTCTACGGTGTTGCCAGTTAGTTGTTACCAGTCTAGACGTCGGAACTTGTCCCGTCATTTCAGAGTCGTATTTCAGGCAGCCGCGACCGAAGCAGATATTTTAGAATTCAGTACATACGTAGCTTTGATGGTGTGCACTACGTGTTATTTATTTACATTATGTTCACGAGTACAAGTTAACTGTAATGTCATGACGGATACCGTGCAGAAAAACCATTGAAAAATAGATTCACGCTTTGCAGAAGCTATAACAAAAATAGTGACATAGTTTGACAGAATTACGGGGTAGTGAAATGAGAAAGTGAGGATTTTTTTAGTGAGGTAATGTGAATGCAGAAGGCAATAGTCTGGATATACAAAACTACAACTTCCAATTTATTGTGATGATGTATTATTACATACGCGTGAGATTCCGGCGATGCGAGTCACAATAACCGTGACATTGACCTAGTTTATAAAATAAAAATATCGCATAAATACTGCACACAATACATGAAACCAGGCTAGGATGGATACGATATGTAGGGAATCTCCTAAAAGGTTCCACAGTTACGTTCGATCAAAATACAGCTTGCTGTAAGTTTTCCGTGTTATTTTGTGTATACTTGTATAGTTCATGAACATGCGTGCAATTATATTAAACAAAATATGTGTTGTTTTATATAAAAAATATACAGATATGAGAGAGAGAAAACAAGTTTTCTGCGTTTTACTGCAATCGAATTAGAATTTGTTTAGTGCAGTGGTTGTATTTTGCCAAGTTTAATTTCGTAATAAATTAAAGTGGTATTTTGTGGAATGTGTTATTCTGTATATAAGTGTATAATAACTTTATAAAGGTCAGTTTTCTTTACCAAGTGTATGTGATATTATGAAAAAAAAACATGTATACAAATTATGAAAGAGCTAATATGTTAAAATCTTTTTTATCAAAAGAAGACGGCGGCTGCAAGAAGACGATATCGGATGAATTACCGCGATAGACACGTACCGCATAAGAAAATATTTGAAAGATTAGTTCAACATTTAAGAGATTATGGGAGTTATGAACGCCAGTACTCTAATGTTGAACAAAAACAAACTTGCAAAGTAGGAATCTTGAACCAAATATTTTAAATGCCGTAGAAGACTCTAGTCACGTAAGTAAAAAGGATTAAATATGTATTTATTAATTATTGAGTCCTCTGTTAGTTGACTTGTTGCTGTTTTATAGTGTTATACGTAAAATAATTTTTTTTTTATTTTTTGTTTATATGGAATAACAAAGCGAACACCCACTACAAACAAATGTATGTTTCAAAAAGTAGTACCTCACGAGTGGTTTGGGCATTTTGCTTTCTAATAGAACTCCTTTTCCCATCTTCCACTTCAATAATTAAATATGGCAACAATGCTGGTGACGCTGTAACTAGATATGCTCAGCGCTGTTCTGCCCAGTGGCGTACTGTGAAAATTGCGAAAAAAGACAACAAAAAAAATCAGTTTTGTGAAATAATTTAAGAAAACAAACTTGTTATATGTGTTTGTAAAGATCACAGGCACCCCCCCTCCAAACCGGACCCCCCTCAAAATTACACCCTGTATACTGTGCTTACAACCTCGCGAAACATTTGTTAAGTCCGTCATTATTCACACTCCAGATTTTACACTTCCAATTAAAAAGAGCATATAAAATAAGGTAATTATTTACAACAGCATAAAACTTCAATCTTAACAAAAAATTTCCTACCCTCCTATTTTCGAGGGTGTTGATCACGAATCTGAAGAGGTGTTATATATTGCAATTTTAACCTAATGTAATGTATACATAGAGGTTACAATTCGAAAACTACATGCGAGCGACGAAATCTGACTTCAGGTTTGTGATCAGCACCCTCGAAAATAGGGGAGTTTTACGCTGTTGTAAATAATTACTTTATTTTCATTTTCTGTCAATTTCATGTAAAGCACAGGTCTCTTCGAATTTAAAAAGTCTCTTTTATTTTTCCATCTAGAAAGTAGTATTTCTAACACAAATGGAACCATAAACAGGAAATATTTGACAACATTAGTATCACAAAGTATAAACTAGACTTTGTGATTAGTATTTATAACCGAACACACATAGAAATGACACTACTGACACAAAGCTTTATTTTTAAATTGTATGAATAAGGGCCGTTTGTACGGGAAAATATATAAGGCTGACTTTGTTAAAATCGCTTAAATATTTAAGTATGGCTTTATTATTCACATGTTGGACCGCCCGTATTTTACACCGGCTTTGTTAAGCGGAGCAAACTGAACTGCTATGCCGAGATTAGTCCGTGTAGTTCGCGTCTAATTTCGTTTTATAACCTAGTTCCTTAACAGCAAGATAGAAAATTATTTTATAATCTATTCCGAATGGTCTCTTTAATTATTCTGATTTATTCTTTATGGTTTGCAATAAAAAAGTAACAATTAAATCACAAAAACAATTGCTTTAAGTATACAAACTTAGATTTTTTTATATAGTTTATACCGTATACCATAGCGTGTTATATGTATGTGTTGTAGAAAAGATTTAAGTATATTTTATTTAAATACAAGTAGGTACTTTACCAAAGAATTTATCTTTAATTTAACAATATTAAAGAAGATGCCTCACTCATTAATTCTTTTGGTGCAATTAAATGCGTTTGCGAATTAATTTATGTTTCAAAATTTTATAATCATTATACCTCATTCCAATTTGTCGGTACATACATAACACTATACTGGCCTGGTAATTCTTTGCGAATGTGGGTACTGTCCACAGCTTCTATAATTTTTCTATATTAAAAAAATTACTGTGTCCTTTTATAACTACATTCTGATCAGACATTTTAATAAATTGATCATACAAATGAGCCATATTTCTTAAATATAGAAACACAAGTAAAAAAACATTGGGCTGTACTTTTAAAACCTGTATCTTATGAAAAATGTAATTTCGCTTAATTACTCAAGTGGATTACGCATTTAATACCATTGCCAATGTCGAGAAAACCCACTAAAAAATTTCTGAAATGTCTAGATCATCCTTTTCAATGTCATCAAAATCTGTTTTATAATAATTTCATGAAATAATTTAAAAATATATACGTATATGTGAAAGTAAATACAAAACCACGCATAAAGCTAGGTTAAGTGATAGCAAAGCAAGGTTTTAAAATGTTAAGCCTCCAATTTTGGCGGTTTAAGAAAAGCTTTACTTAGATAAGTTTAAACGTGGTTTAACAAGCGGTACAATTTAATTTTCAATTTAAGCGCGGTTTATTGCAAAACCAGGCTTATATTTTATCGGTGCAAACGGCCCTGTGAAACATCTTTCGACCTCCGAGGAACCCATGTGGTCAGCTATGCTCTATGCCGTTGTCTTGACAGCCGGCGTAAACAAGGCTGATGATTTGCATTGCAGCGAATTTTCACCAGTGCCGTGGACGTCATTTCTGCATCTGCACCGTATGTGTGAGAAGGCGTTCAGCGCCCTACGTTTTAAAAGTATTATTATATTACTGATTTTGATAAGTTATGCAATAAATATGCATATGCATTTTAATCTGAAAACACAAATTACAAAATTTATATTAGATTTAAAATAATTTTAAGTGGTATGCACAACCGATTGTTGAGTGTAGCAGTGCGTCACCTGACGAGCCGCCACTTCATTGGAGTCGCCACACTACATTACAGACTTCTACAGATAGAGAAAATATTTAGATGATCAAACGAACTTACCTTAAGTGAAGTTCGATCATAATTATATGAAGCGTCTCGTCCGAGATGATCACAGTGTAGTACCCCTACTTTACCCCAGATGTCACCACAATTTTAAAGCAAAAAATTTCGATTTGCCCTTCTATTTACATTACTCCATGGTAGCCTGACAAACCCCTGCGCTCTCAGCGCCATCCTTTTCATTACTTCAAAGCTCTTGTCGCAACTAATGATCACGGGAGGGTTTCGACAGGGTGGGTGTGATCATCTCGGACGAGACGCTTCATATAATTATGATCGAACTTCACTTAAGGTAAGTTCGTTTGATCATCTAATTATATTCCGCGTCTCGTCCTCGTGATCACAGTGTAGATGTTTAAAGCAGTTGCGACATTTCTCTCAAATTTTATTTTTCATTACATCTTTATTTCCTACACTTTACATTAATCACTAAAATATGACAGGTTTAATGTACTAAGTTTAGTATGGTTTTAGCAAAAACATCTTTATTACATAACGGTCTATTATAAAATTTTGCAAAAGTTCCAGATTCGGAAGACCAACCCGCTGTATTGCGAATAACATCTATGTTAACACCGCTTCTATTTACAGCCGATGTGGAAGCATGCCTAGTGCTATGTGCTGTGAATACATCCGTGTCAATACCACTTGATTTCAAAGTAGACTTTATCCAACGACTCAAGGTTTGAGAAGAAGCCTCTCTATATGGTCTCTTAAAAGTTATAAATAATCTACCATTAGCATTCAGAGAGGATCGGAGAGATTTTGTTTTAGATATATAATTATACAATGTGTTCACAACACACAGACTAGGATTTTCAGTAAAACTTGGTAAAACCAGTACAGGTTGTACGTTCCCCTTGTTAGAAGTCTTTAACCTATCTGGAATCATAATTTCTACCCCTGAGGAGGTCTTAGATATATTTTCAATTTTAATTGATGCTAAGGTCTGAACTCTATGTGCAGTTACTAGAGCTAAAAGAGTTGCCAGTTTATATGTAATTTTAACTAAACTTAGGTCCTCGTTAGGGTAAAATTTTTCCAAATATTTCAACACTATTGAAGGATTCCAGGTATAATTATACCTAGGGGCTGAAGGCCGAAGATTTTGTACCCCCTTTAGAAATCTTTTAATTCTGTAATCATTACCTACACTTGGAGTCATTATTAACGATAAACTTGATCTAATGTTATTTAACGTTCCATAAGAAGCTCCTTTTTCAAAGACTTCTGTTAAGAATTGCAAAATGATAGGAATTGAACTATTGAAAAAATTATTTTTTGTTGTTTTACAAAAAGACCACCATACCTTAAACCCCTGATTATATTGTTTAAGCGTTGAAGCTGATATGGAAGAAACAAAAATGTTAATGGATGAAACTGGTAACCCTTTCTGCCTCAAAGCTCTTTCTAGACAACACCTGCCACCAGGGTAAGACTCCTCCATAGGGGATGTGGATTCCTATTAAAAGATAACAATTTTTTATCTGGTAAAAATGTTAACGGTTTAGATTTCAATAACATTAAAAATAAAGGAAACCAAGGTTGACTAGTCCAAAATGGCACAACTATGATGCCGTGAGCATCTTCCCTCCTTATTTTCTTCAGCATAGGTAAAACTAAAGAAAATGGAGGGAAAGCGTAAAAATAAAACCCTGTCCAGTTAATTGTAAAGGCATCTATGACTGTGCAATTTGGATCTCTCTTCCAGGAAGCATATTTTTTACATTTTGTGTTGATCCTAGAAGCAAACAAGTCAAAGTCGGGTTGGCCCCATTGTAAAACAATTCTCTTAAAAACTTTCTGATTTAACTGATATTCTGTTTCAGAACTTATTCGTCTAGATTCAAAATCAGCCTCAATATTATCTGAGGATTTAATGTACGAAGCAAAGATCCAGATATTTCTGGATTCACAAAATTGCCATATTTCCCTTGTTAATTTATTCAATTTTTGAAAACGAATTCCTCCCATGCGGTTCACATAGGAAACAGCAGTAGTATTGTCTACCCTCAACAAAATGTTAACATTATTCAAATTTTTAGCATAACATTTTAAACCAAAAAGGACAGCTAATAATTCTAAATAGTTAATATGACATGTTTCCTCTTTATCAGACCATTGACCTGAAGCTCTTTGATTGTCACAAAATATACCCCAACCTGAGTTTGAGGCATCTGAGAAAATTTCTAAATGGAAATTATCTCTTTCAATAGTATTTTTACCTTTCATTATTTTCGTCAACCACCATGTTATATCACTGTGTATAAAATCTGGAATATCCATTTTGTTGTCGTAATTGCCCCCCGATCTCAGTAACGCTAAGAATTTAGCTCTTTCAAATCTTTTAGTATAAAGCCAACTATATCGAATAGCTGGACACACGGATACTAAGGTTCCCACTATATGAGCAAATTTTCTAATTGTGCATGATTTCCAAGTAAGTAAATTTTGTAACATTCTGTAAATTTTATTACGCTTATCACCTGGGAGGCTTATAGACATACTACTGGTATCTAAAATAAACCCTAAAAATTTACAGTTGGTGGTAGGAGTTAACTGACTCTTTCTATAATTAATTACAAAACCTAAAGATGTCAATATTTCAATAGATCGGTTAATATTTTCCATACAACTATTGAAAGAATCACCCAATAATAAAAAATCATCTAAATATACAACTGAAAGAAAACCTCTTTCCCTTAAAAATGAAATAACTGGTTTCATAAGTTTTGTGTATACATAAGGGGCTGATGTTAACCCAAAAGGAAGACAGTTAAATTCATATAACTCATCATTATAGCGAAAACGTAAGTATTTTCTACAGCTCTTATCAACTCTTATCAAAAAATATGCATCCTGTATATCAATAGAAGCCATAAAACAGTTTAGAAACAGTAATTTACATGCAGTATTTATATTCTCCAATTTAAAATGCTGAACACTTACAAAAGTGTTAAGCTTTTTTAAATTTAAGATTAATCTGACTTTTCCACTAGGCTTAGGTACTAAAAAAATGTTTGAAATAAATTGCCCCGAACGAGGTCTACACTTCTTAATTGCTCCTATTCTGCTTAATCTATCCAACTCAGCACTAATAAAAAACCTTTCTTTAATGGACCAGTTCTGCAATCTTGGCTCCGAATTTTGAACAGCTGGCTTCTGAAAAGGTATTATATACCCCCTGACCCACGACAATATTACTGGGTCTTTCGTAATAGCTTTCCAGGCGTCCAAAAACAAAGAGCATCTACCTGCCCTGAAACCTACCTTCCTTATCTGGTCACCTTCCTGCTTCTGCCCTGGTTGTTCCTCGGAAGCATCTTGTAATTGAAAAATTTCTTGTCGTTCCTGCGAGTGGGATATTTCCGGCCGTCCAAGTGGCTTCCCACTACCCTGTACTTGGACGGCCTCGAGTTTCCCAAATTTTTATAAGGAGTGCTTTTGTATTTTCGAGGTTTCTCAATTATTTTGAGATCTTTACCATACTGTTCGATAGCCTTGGCCGCCTTCACTCGTTCACCGAGATCTGCTCCAAAGAGCCACCCATCAACGACTACATCCGACAAAGATTTAGTAACATCCTTTTTAAGTTGAAGGCTGATAATATTCCTTCTAGTCTGAGATTCTTGGTGATGAACATCTGCTAAGAGTCTTGCAGCATCACTTAAATACTCAATCAGTTTCAATTGCTGTTCCTCTCCCTCCTCCTTTCTTTCTAACAAAATATTTATTGCTCTACCTAGAGCACAAAGACTAGCTCCTACCTGAGACTGCACCTGTGCTAATCTTTCGTCTCTGAGTCGAGCTGCCTCATTTACAGCAGCCTTGACTTCTAGATTCAGCTTAGGAGAAGCCATGAGGATACAATTTTTAGGTGGAGGATATTTTTTAATTATGCTACCTTTAACATCATCTTCCATGCCACTTCTTAAAATGTTTTCCCATCTCACAGCTAAATCCTGATGTAAATTATCCCCAAAAGGTTCGTTTGTAGACTTCTCGTTACCCAGAAGTTTTAAGACATTTTCGTCCAAGGGAACAACTTCTAAAGATAATGGGTCTTCAGCACATTGCGAATTGTCGGCCGACATAATCCCTATAAATCAAGAACAGAAAACTTAGAATTTTCTTAAAAAGGGGATTCGAATTCTGATACAATTAATAACTGTTTCTTTGCATGCCACACAGGAAAACTGATTCATATTTTTATCAGTATTGCATAAAACTATACAAAATCTCATATCCACACAGATATGTTAACTCATAAGCCAAAAAATAAACATTTCACAGATTTCCTTGCCACTACATTCATACCCCAACTTGTATGCACCCATAAAACTATATGAGTCATTTTTTGTAGTAGCAAAGTAGATCCACAGTGCTCCATATTTGTCATACCTACACAGGTATGTTAACTCATAAAACTATATGAGTTAATAATTCATTACTATTACAATTTGCCATCTGCTTTCTAAAACTGAATCATTTTATTTGTAAAATTCCAAACTTACCCTCATCTACATGCAAAAAGGGTGGAGGAGAGGCCTCCGAGCCAGATGATCTTGAATTAGAAGCCTCCCTTTCATGCTGCCTTTCATTCGACGCATTTAAGCGGCCATCTTTTAGCTCCTCGTATCTTCTTTTTAGTCTTCTCAAACGCCTACGAAGAGCCTCCGTCTCGTCTTCTGATGATGAACTACTAGAAGATCTGCGTCTTCGTTTTCCCATTTTGAAAAAATACCTTATTTGCCAGAATTTTCACAATTTTCGATGCCCAAATAAATTTGATGCAGTGACACCGGCACAAAGAAGAGTAATGAAAAGGATGGCGCTGAGAGCGCAGGGGTTTGTCAGGCTACCATGGAGTAATGTAAATAGAAGGGCAAATCGAAATTTTTTGCTTTAAAATTGTGGTGACATCTGGGGTAAAGTAGGGGTACTACACTGTGATCACGAGGACGAGACGCGGAATATAATTAACCGATCATGGGGAGATTCTATTACATACATTGCAAATGCATGGGGTATTGGTGGGAAGATGACGCACGGCAGGGCGGGCTTAGTCAGTACTCCCCTACTCTCCTACGCCGACGGCCGAATGCCAAACGAATAGTGCGCTATACGAATACTGGTTTAGTCCGCCAAAATAGGGGAGGACGCGTTTGTTTACGTAACTACAGGCAAGCTTGGACGGCGAGCAGTAGAAGGGATTATTCTTAGCATTTTATATGATCGGTTAAATATTTTCTCTATCTATTGAAATTCGCCCGATCCGGCCATCAATTCGACAGAATGATTGCAAAGTGAGGTTATTACTGATTAGATGATGATGGTTCATCTGTTTACGATTTTTGCGGCGGCATCTATTGGTTCATGATTTTCGCTAATAATCCATCAATTAAAGAGTGGGACTTTCACTTCATTTTGACGAATTCATTCTTTCAGTCTCATTCACATAAGTGAATCATTCACTTGAGTAATTCATTTGATTCCGTATGGTCGAGAAATGTATATTTGTAATTCGACCACCGATCATTCAGTCTCGACGTTTAATATCGGAGTTTGCTTACAACGGCACTGTTTTATGACTCGCGTGGTATTGTAATCTAGATTTTAAAACATTTATAGGTAAGCATTTGAATACAGGTAATAAAATATAAATTTAGGTGTGAAAATATTGTATTAAATTAACAAAAGAAATGATATTTAAAATTAAAAAAAAAACTAATTTCATAAATAAATTCTAAATATTTAAAAATTCGCGTTTAAAAACACAATTTAAATTTTTTTTCTAATTTTAATCAAGATCGTTTTTCTGTTACCCTGCTTTAGAAAATATTCTGCCGCAAGACACCGAACTAGCCATTCTATATAGGTGATCCGACTGAAACCGGTCATTAGAGAGTTTAAGTTGTGTCCGGTACGTGAACGTGTACGTAGAATTTGACCGTCGCGCATGCTCAAATTAGGAATTTTCACGCTTACGTGATACGGATGTACGTGGGCTCACGGGTCTTTGCGTAACGTAAACAGAGACGTATACGTGCCGAAGAGGTGGCCGAAAACTTCCGAATGCACAGAACAGATTGATGAAAGACTAACCGAACAGAAGGATCAATACTCGTAGCTTAAAATAATAATCATCATTTCTGAATAATATGAGTCCATGATAACTTACTCCTACTTAAACTCATTTTTGAATCTTCCTATACGTAAACATGAAAATTACACGTTCTACGTTTTACGTATCATGATAATCGACAATCTACTTAAACTCTCTATTGAGTCACATCTCCGATACCGTCTACGTCTAATCGTCAGCTGCAATTTTTCATTTAATTCAGTGAACTACTGAATAAGTATAGAAAGATTGAATTTGACTTACCTGAATTACATTGTTAATTTTTTTGGAATCAACGTTGCTTTTAGTTCACAGGGAATGATTCAGTCCAACAAGAGGGAATGATTCATTTCATTCAGTGAAGTGAATAGTTCGTTTGTACTAGTTCGTTCGCGAGCTACCCATCCTAATCAATTTGTAGTTCGGGTTTACAGTTCCGAAATCTATCAACAGATGCCAGCCTATTATTAATTAACCCATAGCAGTTTCGTAGAGAGCTTTCTCATTTATTTTTTATATGTACGATATGGAATGCGTTTAGTTCCATTGCGCATCCAAATAAAGGTATGTACCATACCTAGGAGTAGGCAAAAGGAGGCACATGAAACTCAGCAAAGACATACTTCATTGGTTATGTATGTGAGTGCGGGAGAGACAACCATCTGCACGTACGATATGAATTGTGTTCTTAATTTCCCATTATTTTGTTTGTAAACACGTCATTGGAGTACAGTGTGGTTAACCAATACATTCTTTTATCTTGTATCTCGTTAGTGTTATTCTTTGTATATTTTTTGTAGGTGTTATTGTTCGAACATATCATGTTTTATAAGGGACTGTAAAATTAACCAGCATATATCACGAAATAATTCTTTATATCTAGAATTAACTTCACAATCAACTAAGCCCCTACTGCTCCGCCATTGCTAAAGGCACAAAATAAATATGGCGCGGATCATGAGTAATCCCATTCGCGCAGCTTTTAGTGCATTTCAGTCATAATACAAAATTACATTTCAGTGTATAGAGTTTAAGTTGTGTCCGATACGTGAACGTGTAAGTAGGATTTGACCGTCGTGCATGCTCAAATTAGAATTTTCCACGTTTGCGTTATACGGATGTACGTGGGCTCACGGGTCTTTGCGTAACGTATAACGTAAACACGCACGTATACGTTCCGAAGAGGTAGCCGAAAACTTCCGAATGCACAGAACAAATTGATAAAAGACTAATCGAACAGAAGGAGCAATAGCAATACTCGTAGATTAAAGTAATAATCATCATTTCTGAATAATATAATTCCGTGATAACTTACCCTACTTGAACTCATTTTTGAAACACGAATCTTACTATAAGTAAACGTGAAAATTACACGTTCTACGTTTTACGTATCAAAATAATCGACAATCGACTTAAACTCTGTAATATAACAGAGCAATCCAACGTGCTGTCACCTTGCTGTCAAATTACTTTAAAAATGGCAGATGTAGGACAAACAACTTGAAACTTCACATATGATAATAAATAGAAAGGACCCCGCACAAACCTTATGGGAATAGGCTCTCGGTCAAATTGGCTCAAATTTGGATATGTTGTTCGTTTCGGTATCCTAAACAAAAGTCTCAATGGGCACAAAGCTCAATTTTGCTTATTTTGGTTCCTACGGAGCTCCAAAGCTCCACGGATTCACCATTACTTACTACTTATAAGGGTAATCTTTTGGGAAGTTTGGTATTGGCTGCCTTAAAAAAGTCCCCTCTTTTGTTTTCGAGGTCACTGCATCCAAATCCAATGCCAATATAATAATATTGACAGTTGACAGCTGTCAACTAGCTGTCAAACAACAAGGAATAAGTAAAATTGATAAAATCCAGATGTAAAAATATGTTTTTGAGGTTGCCGAGTACAAAACTGGTGTTAAAAAGACGATATTGGCAGTTGATATTGATTATTGATAAAATCCACATACAAATACAGGGTGAATCTTAAATAAGTACAAATATTTTAACTGCTGGTGTAGTTCGTCATTTAAATCAGTCTAGTGAAAGCCATTTTTAAAAATTTCTAATATTTACGGAGATATTAATTTTTTAAAAAAATACCCACATTTTGAGGACCGCTGGCTGATTTTTCATCCAACAACGTAATGAAACATATGATTTGTTGCGAGGTTGCCATATCTCCTCCAATATAAATATTACGTTTCCTTTAACGTAATAGTTCTATTTTAAAAATACTTGTTTTAAGCATAAGTACAGTAAAATTGGGTATGTAGTATGATACGCAGCAATATTAACATAAATTTTAACATCTGAACTAACCTTACTATACTTCAACGATTAAAAATGAATTTCCGCAAGTTCAATACTACCGTAAAATATTTAGGAAGATATTACGTGATATTACTATGTCCAATGTTCAAAAATTATACATAAACGTGCACACAAGCTTACCTGTTTGTTAAAAAATTAACTATTTAATCAGTAATCCACATTTCACAAGTTAAATGTCATTGTACACTGTTAGAAAGGGACACAAAACACAATTTCCTTAAGTTATTTTATGAAGAATAACGAAAAACTATGCACGCGTTTTTTATTTAAAATGGAAAAAATGTCAACTTTTAGCAAATTTTATTGCTATTTTCATGCATTATGTGGGGTTAACAAGTTTGACTTGGGCTTCCGATAATCTGTCATGACAGTTTGATAATAAAAAATAATATAAAATGTTACACTTGACAAAATTCGCTAAAAGTTGAGATTTTTTCTTCCTTGAAGCAAAGACATTTGTGTAATACTGGCAACACTGTGAACCACACGTTCAGTCTGCAGCACTATGACTCATAAAAGCATGAAGGGTCGGTCTAGGCCAGCGGTCCTCAACAAGTTTTCTACTGAAAAATTACGAAATTTATTTAAAATTTCACTTTTTTATTTCTGATTTTTTTATAAAAAAACTATTAATTATGTGTTCTACACACAAAACTATACTGCTGGTTAAAATATTTGTACTTATTTAAGATTCACCCTGTATATGTTTTTGAGCTTGCTGACTTCAAAATTATTGAACTCTTGATAAAAAAATGAAATATTTGTGTTTCGCGATTGAGCTACTACCTTTGAATTGTTGAAAGCCATAAAAACATACATTTACGTATGGATTTTATCAATTTTGATGATCGCATGTTGTTTGACAGTTAGTTGACAGCTGTCAATTGTCAATATCGTCTTTTTAACATCAGTTTTGAACTCAGCAACCTCAAAAACATACATTTACGTATGGATTTTCTCAATTTTACTTGTTCCTTGTTGTTTGACAGCTGTCAACTGTCAATATTATTATATTGGCATTGGATTTGAATGCAGTGACCTCGAAAACAAAAGAGGGGACTTTTTTTAAGGCAGCCAATACCAAACTTTCCAAAAGATTACCCTTTTAAGTAGTAAGTAATAGTGAATCCGTGGAGTTTTGGAGCTCCGTAGGAGCCAAAATAAACAAAATTGAGGTTTGTGCCCATTGAGACTTTTGTTGAGGATATGCCGAAACGAATAACATATCCGAATTTCAGCCAATTTCCATAAGGTTTGTGCGGGGTCCTTTGTGCTTTTGTGTAGAACTGGCAACTGGTGTGTTGCTCTTTGTATTTTATGTCTATTTCGTAATACCATGGCTAATTTAGACTATTATAGTGGTTTTGTTTTGTTGTGTTACATAAATGCGCACTGTTTGTCCTACAGGGGCCATTTTTAAAGTGATTTGACAGCAAGGTGACAGCACGTTGGGTTGGATCACAGTATAGGGCAATCCAACGAACTGTCAAATCACTTTAAAAATGGCGACTGTAGGACAAACAACTCGATATATGACAAGCAGAAATTTGTGATTTTGTGTAGAACTGTGTGTTTGGCTCATTATATTTTATACCTATTTCGAAATACCAAGGATAATTCAGACTATCATAATAGTTTTGTTTTGTTGTGCGAGTCTGCCATGTATCTATGCATAAATAATTGTTAAAATCAAATTACGTACCTCTGTAATAGTTTTCTAATTAATTATATATAACTGCCAATATTGTTATCAATATATTTTTTTTATTAATATTATATATAGTATTCTCCAGGACCCTGAATTGCTAGGGCTGGCTGGGGTGTAATTATACTACTAGTTGGAGAGAAAAAAGAACTTAGGTACCTATTTGTAAATAATATATTTAAAACTTGTATACTGTATTTAATTTTTTTTTTTGAGTTAGGTCTTGCTGTTTTATTGCACTAAACCACTTTTTCCGTCTTATATGAGAGCTCATTGAGATCAGTTCTGTCTATAATTCAATGCAACAGGAATCCTAAAAAATCTAACTTGATCTTCTCGCTGTCCTCTACTCCAACAATTCATAACACAACAAAACAAAACCATTATGATAGTCTGAATTATACTTGGTATTCCGAAATAGGTATAAAATATAATGAGCAAAACACACAGTTCTTCACACAGACCAATAACTAAAAGCACAAATTTCTGCTTGTCATATGTCGAGTTGTTTGTCCTACAGCCGCCATTTTAAAAGTGATTTGACAGTTCGTTGGATTGCCCTATTGGATTGCTATAGGGCAATCCAACGAACTGTCAAATCGCTTTTAAAATGGCGGCTGTAGGACAAACAACTCGACATATGACAAGCAGAAATTTGTGCTTTTGTGTAGAACTTTTAGTTATTGGTCTGTATGAAGAACTGTGTGTTTTGCTCATTATATTTTATACCTATTTCGGAATACCAAGTATAATTCAGACTATCATAATGGTTTTGTTTTGTTGTGTTATGAATTGTTGGAGTAGAGGACAGCGAGACGATCAAGTTAGAATTTTTAGGATTCCTGCTGCATTGAATTATAGACAGAACTGATCTCAATGAACACTAAAGTGGCTTAGTGCAATAAAACAGCAAGACCTAACTCAAGAAAAAATTAAATACAGTGTACAAGTTTTAAATATATTATTTATAAATAGGTATCTAAGTTCTTTTTTCTTTCTAGTAGTATAATTACACCCCCGCCAGTCCTAGCAATTCAGGGTCCTGGAGAATACTATATATAATATTAATAAAAAAATATATTGATAACAATATTGGCAGTTATATATAATTAATTAGTAAACTATTACAGAGGTACGTAATTTGATTTTAACAATTATTTATGCATAGATACATGGCAGACTCGCACAACAAAACAAAACCATTATGATAGTCTGAAATTATCCTTGGTATTTCGAAATAGGTATAAAATATAATGAGCCAAACACACAGTTCTACACAAAATCACAAATTTCTGCTTGTCATATGTCGAGTTGTTTGTCCTACAGCCGCCATTTTTATAGTGATTTGACAGTTCGTTGGATTGCCCTATTGCCATTGCTCTATAACAAATAACCTACTTTCAGTACTTTCATTTCATCATTTTCTAGGTTAAATCATTATTTATTTGTTTCATTCGGTTCTAATCCATTTTTAGCATTCGTTATTGTTATCAAAATAATAAAAATGAATTCGGAAACTACACCGTGAGTCACTGCTTATTTTTAATACTACTTAAATTGTTTAAATTGAGTTAGGTACTTTTTAGAATAAAAATACAAAATTATAACAATTTATATTAAACATATTGCATGGTATCTGTTTAAATTACTTTTTCAATAGGTGTTAATTATTCGTTGGTATTAATTATATATCAACATCTACTAGTTTTTAACCAAAACATATCTATACCTATCTACATTAAGAAAACAAAAAATGAATAATCTATTCAAGTTACCTGTTATTACTATAAACATTATTTTCAAGAGAGCATCTACCTCGGTTTGTAAAAATTTAAGGTAATTTAATTTACATGATATTTGCGAATTTAGAATTTATTTTCATTTCTATATAACACCTAGATAAAATTTTGCCTACATTACGATTAAAACTTAAATCTATAATCTATATTATATTTTGTGTTCATAATATTTAACATTTATGTGAATTTTTATGAAAATTTCTAAATATAGGATTACATTATACAGGGTGTTAACAATAAGTTTGACCAGACTTTACCAACATATTCTAGTGATGAAAATAATTGGAGTTTGTTATATAACAATTTTTTATTCAAAGCTTAATAAAGTAGTCACAAAATGTTGCAATTTTATAAACTTAAGTTATAAAATATCATTGCTAGGGAACTATAATTGTTCATGAGAATAAATAGTTAAGTATCACTTACTTGATTTATAGTTTTACTGTTGCAGCTAGTGTGTTTATTGTTGCTTTAAATTGAAATAAAACGTTAAGCAAATTTAACAGCCTTAATTATCTCAAGCGTGTTAGTATTACGAACAATTTACTGGAATACTTTTTTTGTCAAGGTATATAAAAAAATCTTCTACTTAAGAATATCATTTATAATTAGGTAGTAAGAGAATAATATTCAGGAAGGAGTTCATAAGTGTTTAAAGTGCACATATCTACCTACTTGTTTATTTTAGAATGTATTAAAAGGAACATTTCTACAACCTCTACCTCTTTCTGTCCTTAATGTAACTATAAATACTGGTGGTGCAAATTGAGAAATGCAAATAAAAATTTAACCATTAAAACACAGTGACATAAAATGTGTTAAAATTGAACAATGAGCAAATATGGCATATCACTATGTCTTGAAAATGACGAAAATTTATTTCCGCAACATTAACTTAATTTTTAGACCAGAAAACGAGCAACAATAAAGTTTAAATAAACAAAGTTTTTATACAAATATTTCAGAAATACCTATATTACTCATTAAAATGATAGGTAGATAGTGAAAACAATTTAGTCAAAAATATACGTTTTTTAAATAATTTTACAAGAAGTCCATGTACCTATCTGATAAATCTTTTATTTCTTGCAACACATAATAGGGAGTTTTGAGATATATGAACTTTTATTCAAATTCTATTACTCCAGTCCAGTGGGTCCAGTTTGAATATATATTGTTACTTATGTATATTTATTAACTGTTTTATTATTTCATTATTCAAATTTTAGATCAAACTGTAAAATTATTGATGGAAAGAAAATATCTCTGGATGTTCAGAAACAATTATGTGCAGACATTGAAGAATGGGTAAGAAATGGACATAGAGCTCCATGTCTAATAGCAATTTTAGTTGGAGAGGATCCGGCAAGTCAGAAATATGTAGAAAATAAAATGATTGCTGCAAAGAATGTTGGTATGTAAAATATAATTATTATACTGATTTTCCTTACATAAATTTCTAAATACACAGATGAATATTTGAGTGATATAACAAGGAAAACAGTAACATTATAATGTTTCAGCAACATTACAAATTTACAGACAGCCGGGCAGAAATTGTTGGTTGTAGCTGCTACCAACATTTTTATCAGACACCTACAATATAAAAAAAATAAGTGTGGAGATTAATGTATAGACCATTGTCTGCTAAATCGTTCCCCATGCTTTATCTAGTTTATTCCATTGCTCTGTTTCGGTGATTCTCCATAGGTGGCAGCACAGTACAGGAATTTTGTGACGTAACTGTCAACTGTTTCAATCAATGATTTGAAATTTGTTTTAAATATAAAATACTCGTTTCTAGACAGACACACTTTGTGTGGAGCAGGAATGGTATCACTGTAAGTTATTGCAGTATCAATATAATATGTCAAATTCTGACATTTACGGTCTGATGTTTCCACAACACTAGAGTCATAATACAGGTTTTTACTAGAATTCTGTTTTGAAATTCAACTGATTTGACAGACAAGTAGGTATTTTGCAGGTGAAGTGATTTAGTAGATGATGGTTGGACGGGTGATATTACATAAACTTTGACTAGTAGGTAATTAAAGTAGGTAACTTGTAATACCCTCTTTTTTGGAATTATATTTCGCTATATCAGATGCCAGTATTATTCAAACAGGCAAAACAATTACAAAGCTCTCCTTTCTCTAATAAACTTTTATTAGAGAAATTTTTCTGTATTACTTCTCATTTAAAAGTTATAAGCAATATCGTTCTAAAGAGTTTCAAAAGAAATACTACCTAATATTCGATGGAAGGATCAGCGGAAGGAAGGAATAGCGATGGAAGGATCAAGTAATCGTTGGAAAATAATTGAATGTTTGGTGTTTAAAACAAAACCAACTTTATAAAATTTTTATTTACTGAAATTAAACATTTTAAACAACAAACAATCAATTATTTTCCAATGACTAGGTACTTGATCCTTTCACCGCTAATGTGGTTTGTAGGTGGTATTTCTTTTCAGACTCCTTAGGACGATATTGCTTATAACTTTTAAACGGGAAGTAATACAGAAAAAATTCTCTAATAAAAGTTTATTAAAAAAAAGAGAGCTTTCTAACAGGAAAAAAATGTTTTTGGAAAAAATATAATTGATGACGTCAAATCCCAAACACATATTTAACACCATCGAGACATGTAACTATTTTGCCTGTTTGAATAATGCTAGCTGTTTTTTAATTTACCTGTGTTTTATTAAACAACCTATTTATTTAATTTTAAACAACTTGTATATAGGTATGAGTATATTTACAAAAAATTTCTTCAGGAATTGTAAGCAAAACTATACATCTATCAAAGACATCAGCAGAAGAACACATAATTTCAAAAATAAAAGAATTGAATAATGATTCCTCAGTAGATGGCATATTAGTTCAACTTCCAGTACCAGAACATGTTTCTGAACGAAATGTTTGTAATGCTGTTGATCCTAGGAAAGATGTAGATGGATTTCACATAATAAATATGGGAAAATTGACAAACAACATGGATACATTTATTCCATGTACTGCACTGGGGGTAATTGAACTTATAAAAAGGAAAGTTATTAATAATTTTACATTTACACTAACATTTAAAGTTGCAAGAATGTATAATATAAATATATATAAATAAATATAAATAAGTGCATATGCATTTGTAAATGGTTGTCGTATAATTTATATATTTTAAGTCGCCTTGAGTGCGGCTAACATTGGTGATTGTCGTTAATCTACTTTAGTGGTTTAAGACCAGACTAGTGATTAATATAGAGGCTTTTAAGGTAGCACTGTAGATGTTTTCCTGTGAGCTGCAGGGATAGGACAATTTATTCATTAATTTTGCTAAAGCAGTCTATGATGATTGTTAATGTCAGTCACCAATGATAGCCGCTCCGATGAAAATGTACCTTTAAGAGAAGCATAAGGAAAATCATACATAAAATAGCATGGAATAAAAAGCCATAATGCGATGATATTTTTTGTGTTAAAAGTTTTAATTGTTTTCTAATTCTTACAATTTTCAAAAAATAATTTCAATTTATTAAAGATAAACTGACATTTTAGGTCTGAAATTGAGACTTTTGGAAAGAATGTTGTGGTTTGTGGTAGATCAAAAAATGTAGGTCTTCCTATTGCTTTATTACTGCATTCGGATGCCAGAAATGATTGTCCAGGTTTGGAAGCCACAGTAACATTATGTCATCGGCATACCCCACGAGAAGAATTAAAATATTTTACAAAGAATGCTGATATTGTTGTAAGTGCAACAGGTAAGACATATGTTGTTTTATATATGTAAATAGTGTCCCTAAACTTAGTGGCATAATTTTATTAAAATACTAAACAAATCAAAATAAAGTGGAAATCTAAATAAGTTTTCCCTATTCGTTTTCGAGACACAGGCTGCTAAAATGGTACTTACCAAATCAGATATTATTAAAAATTCTAGTATAGTAGACTTGAACTAATATTTTGCAACGAATCATCTAATACCAATGCACATATTCTTAGAATTACAATCATTTGAGTAAACACAGTATTGTAGAAACGGGAATTTTTGTAAAGGTTACTGGGTACCTAACCTAAAATAGACAATAATCTTTTAAAATCATTTATTGAATTGGCAATTGGTTCCTAATTTATTTTTGATGGGTCTGTATGTTTCAGATGTAGCAATTCCTGGATTGTTATTGTTGTAAAAACTGAAATTAAAAGCGTTCCACTGTTCAAGATACAACATTTTTAATATGGTGCTGTTTTCTTAAAACTAAATTTAATGTAAACTATTGTATACTAAATTGTCTTAAAATTGATCATTGAGTCATCAAAATTTTTTTTAGTTAATATTTAAGGAAAATATACAAAACAAATTTACTACACAATTTTAGAGTATAGATGAGTTGGTATATAAATAAATTAAAATCACTGTCAGGTTGCTTGTATATACTTAACAATATTCAACAATTCTAAATACATCTGAGGCTTGCTCAACAAGTATAAGTTCTTGCTTCTTTTTTTGCAGCTGAGCAAGCTTTCACTTGGAATAGCCTTAAAAGTGATATTTTCTTTGGGTGGTTTGTTATAGGAATTGTTAAAAAAAGCGTGTGTGAGGCTTTGTTTTGTAACTCGATTTACTTCTGGAAAAAATTGCAAACGGAAGCTTTATTAGCCCACATTGAAGCATTCATTGTTTTGACGTAATTAGTTGTCTCAATGACAAAAAATTAATGCAGCGCAGGTGACTTCTGGGAAGAGTGTTTCCTGCTATCTGCTGCCTGTCTTGATTATTTTCATTTTTTTTTTAATTCATGAAAATATTTGAATACGAAATTATAATAAAGTACAAATATGCTTAAGATATTGTCTGAAGCTATTTATTTGTGGCATAATTTTAGTTTTTCTTTAGTTTGATTGGGTTTTTGCCACACTTCTGAAAAAAATAAAGACTAATTAAACAAGCTCTTGCGCCAAACGGATCAGTCAAGGGTTATTTTTGAAACTAAGTTTGCCTAACCAATATATCTCACACTGAAAAAAGCAGATAAGAAAAAAATAAGAAAAAATCACATAAGTATCGTGCACTTCTGTATTTTTGACGTTTCGAAAAACTCTGTTTTCGTTCTCAAAATAGCAAATGTATTAAAATATGTAAAGTTTGACAGTTTAAAATTTGTTTATCTGCTTCCATAGAGATGTTAAATGATTTTTATTTTATTGTTACTTATTTCTTCTTGATACAACAATGATCAATGTCTACTGACAGTTTGACACACACTATCTCCGTTCCACAAAATAATGGCGCTCTTTTAATTTCCTTTTTGTTGTATTATTATTTTTTACTTATCTGCTTTTTTCATTGTGAGATTTTTTGGTTAGGCAAACTTAGTTTTAAAAATAACCCTTGACTGATCCGTTTGGCGCAAGGGCTTATTTAATTAATCTTTATTTTTTTCAGAAGTGTGGCAAAGACCCAATCAAACTAAAGAAAAACAAATATGCTTGTAGGAAAATGATACTGATGGTGACCTTTCCATTTTAAAATGTCACCAAAAAGTAATAATAATTGTAGGATTCAGAAGAGAATGGGAATAACAATGACACAAAAATATCAAAATCAATGTATTTAAAAAATGAAATTATAGAAAGAAAAAATGTTTCTCTGATAATCCAATAAGTACCACATTTCAAAATAGGGAAACAAAATATCCTTAATAAAGTGTTTTTTAATTGCTATGTGAAATTTCCTTAAATAAACATAAAAAGCGATAAAATTTAAATTCAACTACTTTGCATATTTCACAAAAATCCCTTGAAACACTGATATTGTTAATTTCGTACTAGATATTTATTTATTTATTATATTTTTGTTTCAGCTAAATATTTTATTATTTTATTAATGTTTCATTCATTTTGTCTAGGTGTTGTAAATTTGATTACATCAGACATAGTAAAACCTGGTGCATGTATTATAGATGTTGGCATAACAAGAATACAAACAAAAGCTGGAAAAACTAAAATTGTTGGAGATGTTGATTTTGAAAGTAAGTATATATTTTTTAGACAAAAAATATGAATAATAAATTTGTTTATAAATTTAACATTTTTCTAAAATACATTTTAGTATCTTCTAAGACATGTATCACAATTTGCATTAAAGGTCTATTTACACACATCAGTGCCGTATCAGTTCCGTATCAGTATCAGTGAAACATAAAAAATCGTTGCTTAGATTTTAAATTGGCGTGTTTATACACATCCGTCACAGTGCTGTTAGTGATGTTTCAGTGTCTGTTCAGTGGCTTTTAAATATGCCGGCGACGATATTTTTGTAATTCTACTGATGAACTGACCAGTTTTTTCTATTAGAATGGATGAAAAGCTTATCGAGTTAGTACAAAATTTTGATCAACTACATGATAAATATATTCAGATCACTTTGTTTGATCGTCTACTAACTCCTTTTTACGGATTATGGACGGATATGTGTAAACTGGCATCAGTGATCAACCACAAATAACACTGATGCTAAACTGACACTGAACTGGTACCTCACTGATATGTTATGTATAAATGTATCTTAAGCAATGAGATGTTAGAAATTTTGAGTACCTTACAATGCTTTAGAATATTTTGATATCCACTGGTTATTTATACAAAAATCTATGTATACACACACAAGTAAATTGTGCAAACTACTTGCATAACATCAATATTGCACGATATATTGTGTGTGTTTCCGCAATCGAAAATTGGGATTAAGCATTTACCGAAGTATTTTGTCAGTATGTAATTGCGTACATTGTGCCATAACTCCATAAGTTAAGTGAGTGTATACAAATTCAAGCTTATTGGTAGCCATCCTCTTTTTCCCTAGGATTCTTAAGATCTTTCTTACCCACCTCAACAGGTTTTCTATTTTCTAATTGAAGGTCCAAGTTTCACTGCCATATAACGCTGTCGGCTGTAAGATTGCTTTGTATATTCAAAATTTTACTCCTTTGGGCAAATTTTTTGATTTCATTTAACAGTTGATTGGTGCCGACTTATGTTTGCTTTTATTATTCTTGTTCCTTGTCACACTTAGTTGTAATTAGGTATGTCTCATTTTTAAATTTATGTACATTTATCAAAAACTTACTTTTGATAAATATAATATAAAATAACAATTACCCATATATACATTTTATCTCTAATTATATACAATATGTTTGCTAAAGTCTTAAATATGTAATTTATACTCATTAAATTATTTATTTTTAAAATTTTTCAGATGTACGTAAAATTGCTGGACACATTACTCCAGTTCCAGGAGGGGTTGGTCCAATGACTGTTGCAATGTTAATGGCGAATACATTTAAAGCTGCAAAAAATTTAGCGAACATTGAAAATACTTCATGATTTGTTTGTATAACTAAATAAGAATTATTTCAATATTATGTTGCATATGTAAGATAAATCAATTTAATTTTATTATTTTTGTTGCATTTATAAGATAATTTAAAGTATTAAACAAGATAATGCAAATTTTTAACCTTCTCTTAATTACTAATGAACCCTTGAAATTAAAAATTATTTTTTATACCCACTCATCAGAAATCGAAGATAAAACTGTCAATGAAGAAAAAGAAAAGAACATATGCAAAATAGAAATGATTTAAATAAATAATTTTGCAAACACTAACAAAAAGGAGAAAAAAAAACAAATTTAAAATTATTACAAAAACTCTTATGCCAAATAATACTATTTACTTGAAAACAAGAAGTACTATCACAACTACTTTGTAACTATAAATGAAGATCAAATAGCAGGAAAAACTAAAAAAGGATACAAATTAAAATAAAGTCATTAGAAAAAATACAAAGATAGTATGTAGAATTTAGTAAAAAAAATAAAGGCAAACCAGTTTACTCTTTGAATATTGGAACATATTACATATCGCATCATCAAGACAAATACAATAAATTTTACGTTAGTATTGCATAAACTTTTTTTATTCAACATCATGAGTTTGTTATTAATATCAGGAATTAAATACATTTAGATTTATTTTGCTTTTAATAACAAAAAACAATAATTATTAGTAAATAATTGGGGATAAGAAAGTCATTTAATATAAACTAATATACAGGGTGTCCCAAAATTAGCCTGCCAAAAATTAACTGGATTTTACGATCAAAAATAAGAAAAAAAAGTTATATAATCATAAGTCCGTAGACGCCCCCTAACGGAGATATGGCCCCTTAAATGGGGACCTCAAAATTTGATTTTTCCCAAACATTTCCAAAAGGGATCAAGATAAAATAATCAAATTTGAAATTGAGAATCACAATTAGATCGCGAATCTAATGTTCTGAAAATAATTCCTCATAATTGGTCATAGACGTGCCAAACTGGGGGACTCGGTGGGTAACTATATATTGCTCTAACTTTCTCGTATCTCAAGATTTTCGTCGTCAGATCAAAAAATTTAAAATTCTGGTCTGGTCTTACATAGAAAAAGGTATTCCTATTTCAATTTGATAAACTGCTCTGTTTTCGAGTAGGTAATCTTAATTTAAAAATTTTGTGACACACCACAAAAGTTTAAGACGGAAACTATAAATAGGCAAAATGTCCCTAGTAGGCTCTGAAAAAATGCTGTCGACTTATTTAACACATCAAAGATGTTATTCAAGCGTATTAACCTATTAAAATACTTTTAAAATGCATATCAGTAACGTAATTATTTGTAAATTTTTTAATACTTAAAAATTTTAAAAAAACCTAATATGTGTCAAATAAACTGACACATAATTTTTTAAAGCCGACTAGAGACTATTTGACCGCTTGCATATCGTATCTAATATTTTTGTGGTATGTCACAACATTTTTAAATTAATATTACTCATAAACGGAATAATTTATCGAAGTAAAACCTTGAAAAAGACATATTAATTAAGACATATTAATTTTTAGGCATAAAAAAAAATTGTTATAATTTTTCAGAATTTGTTACTTTTTGCGCTTGTGGCCACCCTTTATAAAATAGTTCTGTCAACACTGCCTGCAACTCGTCTGGGATGTCCCATTTCTTCCGAGGATGAATTTTTTTCTTGCCACTTTTGTCTTACTTCTTCTTATCTTGGGCGGTCTTTTTTCCTATTTTGAGAGACAGATTACGAAAGGGGGTTAGTAAAACAGATAGCACAAACAAAGGTATTACTCTTCTCGCTCCGTGTCAACGGCAGAGCATTACACACCCGAAATGTTGCCTCGAATAAGTGTCCCAGAGGGATGTAGATTGAAAAATAGAAGGATTTGGGCATCTGATTTTGTTTGCTTGTGTTTTTTTAACATTATTGTATTTTTGTCAGTTTGTATTGTATTTTTTCCCTTTCCCTTCCGATGCCTTATAGCCTTTTGTTCTACCCCTTTTTTTTGTTTTTTTATTATTTTTTTTAATTATTTTAACGTCTTAGTTCTTGTTTTTTTTTCTATCTTTATTAAAGAAAACAGTGGTTATGATTTAGGAATTTTGTTAATTTTTTAAAGCTCTCCCAATTTAGTTTTGCCAATATTTGTTTTATGTTAGTAGGCATGTCAACTTTACAGGTGTTCCCTAACTCAAAATATACAGGGTGTCTGTGTAAGGTTGGGAAATCTCGGAGCTGGAGATACTGGTGACCAAAAAAAGTCGATTGAGCCAAATATGTCTTATCCGAATGTTGCTGGTTTCAAAAATACAAATATTTCAATAACTCTGAAACCTGTCGGACTATTAAAAAAAATTGGCCCAATTATGCTTTTTGGCACGGCAAATAAGAATTTTTAACTAATTTTGACGTCACTAGTAGAGGGCGCCGCTTATGGCACATCACATTTCTTTTAAATGGTAGAACTTTTTTGCAGTTTAGTGTATCCATCTGACTATAGAAACAATCAATTCTCCTACCTGTTGTATTTAAAAAAAGTATACTCTGTTGAAGTCGTTAGGAGTAACAGTTTTCGAAATAATCCTATTTGAAATATTCAGTGAACCGATTTGAAAACTGTTATCGTTTCAGGTTCAGTGCCTTTTCTACTGAAAATACAGCAAAATGTTACTTGAAAAAGTTGTTCAGAACGGTAAATTATGGGGACGTGCATAATTTCAAGAAAATCGACGAGGTTTGATTTTGAAACTATTTTTCAACAAAGCACAGAAATTTTATCAAAGCAGGCTCATCTTTTTTAAATTTTGCACGTCTCCATAATTTATTGTTCTGAACAACTTTTTCAAGTAACATTTTGCTGTATTTTTAGTAGAACAGGCACTTTACCTGAAACGATAACAGTTTTCAAATCGGTGCACTGAATATTTCAAATAGGATTATTTCGAAAACTGTTACTCCTAACGACTTAACTACCGTCCAATAACCTACCTGAATGCGTGTTACAAGGTGTTTACTCGCATCTTGCACGCGCGTGTGCTCCAAGCAGTGAACCCGGTTTATCAACAGATGTACGAGCAGCGAGGGTCTAAGAGGGGTGTAGCTGGCTTTAAGGAGAACCTGCTCATCGACAGATGTATTACGCAGGACTCCATGCAGTACAAGCGAAACCTTTCAATGGCCTGAATAGATTACCGCAAGGCATTTGATATGAGCTAATAATCCACTTGCTCCAATGCCTTGCGGTGGCCGACCCCATAGTGAGATGTATTGAACAACTCATGCCGCTATGGACAGCCCGCTTTACCATAACGTCGGTTAATGCAAGGGTCCAGACAGAGTCGGTTTTGTTCAGGAGGGGAGTGTTCTAGGGAGATTCCCTGAGTCCCCTCTTGTTTTGCATCTCACTGCTGCCATTATCTGTTGCACTTCGTCGTACCCGGGGTTACAACTGCGGTACCCCAAGATACCGAAGGCATAAGGTCACCCAATTTTTCTATATGGATGACCTTAAACTCTATGCCTCCGGAGAGAGGGATTTAAATCAGTCCCTCAGAGTGGTACAGGAGTACACGCAGGCAGTTGGAATGGAGTTCGGGCTGGACAAATGTGCACTGGTTCATCTCAAGAGAGGACGATGCGGTCCATACGGAGAGGACGTCCAGCTTATCTTCCACCATCTAGATGCTGGAGAGTCGTACACCTATTTGGGTGTCCCACAGCGGAGCACTCATGAGGTGGCAACGGTGAAAAACGCTCTCCGCAGCAGGTATCGGCACCGCCTCCGACAGATCTGGCCTTCGGAGCTGTCGGGTAAGAACAAGGTGAGTGCCACAAATATTCTTGCCATTCCGATCCTTCTCTACTTCTTTGGAGTAGTGAAATGGATACAAGAAGAGCCGAGGCAACTCGATGTAGGGACCCGCAAGATGATGCATTTCCATCGGAGTTTGCATCCAAGATCGTCCGTTCCGCGGTTATACTTGCCAAGAAGTCGGGGAGGCCGTGGACTCTTGAGTTTGGAGTTTCTCCAGGGCAGAGTGGTTTTGGAGCAGGCCTGTAAAGTCATCAGGAGCTCGGATCCCCTTCTCTACATGGTCCAAGACCATGAAAAAGCAGGGATAGGAGCGTTTGTATATAAGGCAACGAGAAGAGCAGCCGATGAACTTGGTCTCGTGTTCGATACTGAGCGGGAAAATCCAGACTCTGTCGCCGAGTCGGATCCTGCTCAGTTAAAAGCTCAAATTAAAGCTGCAGAAATGCGTCATCCTCTGTAGCTACATAAGGATAAGCCAATGCATGGTCTCTTCTACCGTCACCTAGAGGGGCTTGGCTTATCTGGAAAGCTGACCTTCGCTTTTTTGAGGTCAGCGGGGCTGAACTCTGAGACCGAGGGGTTCATAATGGCTTGCCAAGATGGTGTAATTAACACTCTTGTCTATCGTAGTCGTGTCTTGGGTATCGAAGTTCCTGATACCAGCTGCAGGGCTTGCCGCCGAGCGCCGGAGACGCTTATGCATCTCCTGTCGGTCTGTCCAGTATATGCGGCCACAGCGTATATCCAAAGACACGATTCAGTCTTACGGGTGTTGTATCCAGACCACTCTGTTAAGGTTGTGGTGCTAAATATAGGCGTCCTGGGTGGAATGAGACATACGCTGCTTTCTGAATTAAAGATCATACCGGCTTGCCGAAATTCGGCAGAGATCTTAGCCGGCAGAATGCAGAAGGCAATCGTCCTTGGCACGCTACGTCTGCTCAGAACACACGATTTACGGGCGCAATGATTACTGACTCCACGGAGTGGAGAGTGGTCATTGTTTCACTCTTCAGAATATCTCCGAAAGTGTCAGAGCTTCGGAAGGTGTGACTGGAAAAAAAAGACAAATATCATTATAAACTACTGAACAACATTGTTCTGAAAATATTCATCCATATTATACGGGCAAATTTCAATAAGATATTTTTTAACTCTTTTCTTAAATGTATAAATATACTTTAAATTTCTAAACTCGATTGGTAAAGAGTTGTATATACGGCAACCATTATAATAAGCTCCTTTTTGATATAAGGATGAATAACGTCGTTCAGAACATAGGATATGTTTATTTCGCGTATAATATAAATGATTGAGATTATTTTTTATAAATAAATCTAAATGACAAAAAACAAAACACACTATTTCCAATATATACTCACCAGTTACGGTCAAAATTTTACAATTTTTAAATGTTTCCCTACAAGATTCTCTAAATCCTAAATTGCCAATAATATGAACGGCATATTTCTGTATCACGAATACCCTATTAATATCTCTACACAACCCCCAGTGAATAATCCCATACCGCAGATGCGAATAAAAACTTGCATGATAATAAAACACATTGGCTACACTGTGTTGATAAAAATTTAAGGCCATAGCAAGAAGATGTTAATTTGTGACATAAATGATTAACATGACAAGACCAGTCGAGTTTATCATCTACATACATGCCAAGAAGTTTCGCTGATCGAGAGTATTGCAAATATTTATCCGCTACTATAAGTCCCTCATTAAAAGTTATTTTACAATGTAGTGATTTAAAAAGCATGATAGTGGTTTTATCTGCATTTAAAATAAGTTTATGTTTTTCTAGCCACAATGCTAGGTTTTTAAATATAGAGTTGGCAGCCACTTCAACACCCATAATATTATTTGATCTAAAAAGCACATTTGTATCATTGGCGTAAGTCACTAATAAGTTAGGAAAATCATCAATTACTTTATGCAAATCGTTGGCAAATAACAAAAATAATTGTGGCCCCAGAACTGATCCTTGAGGCACACCAATCGTCATTAGTGATTCCTCCGACCGAACAACAGAGTTATTAGATTGAATTGCTACAATTTGACTTCGCCGATAAAGGTATGATCGAAACCATCTATGTATATTTCCACGTATACCATATCTAAATAATTTTTCTAATAAAATCTGATTATTTATACAATCGGCTTTACTTAGGTCAACATATAGTCCGCAAGCTAACGATTTTTTGTCGATGGAGTCAATTATTTCGTTGACAAAAGAAAATAACGCCGTCTCTACACTCCTACCCTTAAGAAAACCATGTTGACATCCACATATAATATTTTCGGCGTGTAGAAAATTATACAATTTCTCACACATAAGTGATTCATAAATTTTAGAAAATGTTGACAACAAACTGATGGGTCGATAGCTACTGAGCTCATGTTCATTACCTTTTTTAAAAACTGGTATTATTGTAACAAATTTTAATCTATTAGGAAACACTCCCGTATCAAATGATAAGTTGATAAGGTACGTTAACGGGGAAACAATATAATCAATACATTTCTTAAATAAGTGTGAGGATACTTCATCGGCGCCACAGGATATAGAAAGCTTTAGTTTTTTTGTGCAATTAATCACCTCTTGTTGTGTTACTCGTAAAAGCACCATTGATTTATTTAATAATTGTACATTCGCGTTTAAATAATCGTAATCAATCTCATTACCTAATTTATTAATTAAGTTAGACACCACAGAACTAAAATAAGAATTAAATTTATTAGCGGCTTGAGAGCAATCAAGTAATACATCATTGTCCTTTATATTAATATTGTGAAAATCTTTACACTTACCAGTTTTCCTACGAATAATATCCCACATCTTCTTTGATTTATTAGCGGCATTATTTATAATTTTATCATAATATTGCTTCTTGGTCCTCTTTAATAAATTTTGGTAAAACATATTTACAGCTTTATATGTATCTGTGAAGGCAGGGATCTCAAAGAAAGCATCGAAATGGTATTTAAGATAGTTTTTACGAAAGTAACGTCAGATGTTATCCAATCTTTGACATCGCCGCGATTAACACTAGACTGAATTTTAACTTTTTTTACGGGAAAACAAATATTAAAGTAAAATAAAAACGTGTTTATAAAATTATCAAAGGATTTATCAGCACATCTCTCTGAAAAAAACATCATACCAAGACTCCATCGACAAAAAATGACAGAATTATACTCCAACAGGTTTCAAAGTTATTGAGATATTTCAAAATAAAATACTAGCACTGAACGCCCTGTATTTTTGAAACCAGCAAAATTCGGATAAGTCATATTTGGCTCAATCGACTTTTTTTGGTCACCAGTATCTCCAGCTCCGAGATTTCCCAACGTGTCACAGACACCCTGTATATCAATTCCCGAAATCTTGTTTATCTCACATACAAAAATCAAATGATCTAGATTTCCCAATTGTCCATATTCACACTAAGGACTCTCTACCACACCAATTTTATGTTTGTGTTCGTCAGTTAAACAATGCCCAGTTCTCATTCTTATTATGGTTGGTTTGGAAAAGATTCTTGTATTTTCCTGTACCATTTCCCTTTATTTTTTGTTTGGTCTTTCCATTCATTTTGCCACTTTCTGTTGAAAAGTTTTTTGGAATACGTAATCATGTCTGTTTTGTCCGTTTGTATCTTATATTTGTTTTCCGTGTTTTTCCCCGCATTTGTTAAATTGTCCGCTATTTCGTTTCCTTCAATCCCCGTGTGCCCAAGAATCCACGCTAATTGTATTTCGATATTAATTTCTTGCGCATCTGTTATTAATTTTCTTGTTATTAACGTGTAGTAATCTATATTTGTTTTATTGTTGTCCCTTGCTTTTTAGTGCACTTTGCGAATCTGAACAGATTCTCAAAGCTTTTCGATTTCTTGTTCGATAGAAAAAGATGTCGCTGTGTTGATTGCTAGAATCTCTGCCAAGCATACCTGCATGTATTTTGGTAAGCTGCTTTGTAATGTGTATTTTTTTTCGGAAAGTATACTAATGTTCCTACTTTATCGTCCTCTGGGTTTCGGGACCTGTCGGTGAATACGTGTATGTTGTCCGGATACATTTTATGACAAACCTTTTTAAATTCCGTACTGTTGCTTTTCCCTTTTTTTAATTTTAAATTTTGAAATTCAACTTTTTGGACCAAATATTTATATTCCCTCTCAAATGGTACAACATTTGGGAATGTTTGAATATTATCAATGTGAGATGATAGGAACTTTAATGCTTTTGTTAATACCGGTGGTTCTTTATTTTTCCAGTGTGGTGTGTTCTTTGTATGTACAATACTGCTATTAGGTATTTTATTGTTAGCCAAAGGGTTCGGTGTTCTATGTCCATTTCCGAGCATTCTGCTAAAAGTGCGTTTGTGGGGGTGGATCTCATACAGGGCCTTAACAGGGCCTGTAACATATTTAGTACTTTTTTATTTTTTGTTTTAAGGGATTGATTGTCTGACATGCGTAGTCGAGATGCTATCTTATTGTCCCTTTGTAAATATTTAATAATGAGCTTGGGTTCGCTCCCTACCATGTCCCACTCAGCGCTCTGAGAACATTGATATTTTTGTTTACTTTATTTTTTACATGTTTTATGTGACTATTATATTTTAGGTTGTAATCTAATATTACCCCTAAATATTTTATTCCCTTATCCCATGCTATCCTGTTGTTTTGATATATGATATTAGGATTAGGTATTATTTTACGCAAGATCCTCTTTCTAAATATTATGGCTTTTGTTTTATTTGTTGAAAGTTCGAGGCTATGTTTTGACACCATGTTTCTAATTTTGTTAATGCGCTGTTCATTTGTTCTACTAATGTTTCTATATTGTATTCATTAAGTAATAACACTAGATCATCTGCGTATACTAAAATTGTTATGTTGGTATCTAGTTTTTTGTATATGCTGCTTACATAAATATTAAATAATAATGGACTTAGAGGGGATCCCTGCACCAAGCCTTTGGATGATATTTTGGGTCCTAAAACCTCTCGCCCTGAACCGCAAAAAGTTTCTGTGACGTTAACTTGCTGCAAGTTATCACATAATTTGCAAAAGAAAAGTTGCAATGCAACGGAATTATCAAGATTTCGGAATATTTCTTTAAAAAGTCCTATCAAAATTAAAATCTAATGTTGATATACTTTGTTTTTTATAATTTGTCCAAACATTTAACACTTTAAGTTATGGCAATCTTTTACAGTAATCACAGTGCAACATGCTGTTTCCAACTTAGTTATCTATGTGATGGTGTCTTATATCGGAATAGTACGCGTACATTTCAAACAATCAACAGAGGCTGAAATTCATAAAGGAATGGTGTTGGTTTGAGTGAAGTTTAAAGATAAATAAAACAATTAACAAATTTCAAATGTGGTATTTACACAGGTTACACAAACTAACTTTGGATTTCCAATCCTCTCTATCCAAATATCCCTCACACATTTTTCCACTGCGATAGCATATCTAAGAGCATATTAGGTTAAAAGCTAAAATATTTTATGATATTGCTCAAGTTACCTTCGAAGAATTTTATCTCCACAATCAGGCACAGTAAGGTGTTTGAGCAAATTAAGAATATTGTCCACACTAACACAGCCACAAAATAAATTCTTAAAATAAACACACTGGGCGGTGCTCATAAAGACTTACTAAATTTAAATGGTGCTATTATTCGTTATTAGTACCTTCTACTAAATTACTGGTGCTCATAAAATATTATTAATATTAGCACTCCTTAATATTGCCTAGTTAGTTGTAAATATTTTAGTAGTGTTTTGAGGTTGTAGTAACTGCTAATAAACTATAAGCAGCGGCCGAAATTGTGGGTAGTGACTAATAGATAATATAAAAACCCTGTTACTATTAAGCGTATAATATTTTTATAAAAGATTACACATTATTTACCTCATTATTATTGTGCCGCTTCCTATGCACAACGATACTATACTCACATGTACGAAGCCCGATGTATTCTCTATCTCTGTTTATTGCATTGTGGAAAACAATATTTTGTTGTAGAGGTGGGCACTTCGGCTCTTTTCAAGGAATCGGCTCACCGGCTATCGGTCAATAAAAAGGTCCGGTTCACTGAATCGGCTCAATTGAGCCGATTGATGTTGATGATGTGATTTGCGGACGATATGAACGAAGAACGAGACCACACTGACCACAGTATACTAATCAAATAACGAGACAAACGAAGTAAAGCAATTTACATATTCTACTAAAATGTTAGAAATTGTACTAGGTCACAATTTAAATTTACTTTTGAATGTAACTATTATTTTCATCAAAAAATTTGTATTTTTGTTTAGTACCTACCTACCTCTACCAATAACTTTTTTATGTACATAAAAAATATATATATACCTGTCGGCAACGAATGCTTTAATAATATTACCAAACGATTCAACTGAATTGATTCAAGAAGCAAAAGTGCCGATAACTACCGTGGATCGTAAGTGAGCCAGAACTGCCGAGAGTCAGAAGCCGGTTGAGAGCCGGGAGCCGATTAATTTGTATTCCGCGTCCGCGAGCCGGTTTATTTCGTTCGCGACTGGGAGCCGGTTCAATCGAACGGGTCGTTTGCGAACGACACATCTCTATTTTGGTGTGTGTAAACCGTGTGCGTTAGCACATGGCTTTGCCGAGGTTAGCGTTGGCGTTTGTTGGCGTTAATTTTATTTTTATAATTTAATATAATATAAATAGCACCCCGCAAATAACAGCAAATCCCAACGTACGTATATTGTAATGGCGTTCTAACCTCGGCAAAGCCATGCACTAATGCATACGGTTTACACATACCAAAATATTGTTTTCCACAATGCAATAAACAGAGATAGAGAATACATCGGGCTTCAGTTTGACTGAGTATTTATCGTGGTACCGTAAATATTATATGCTTAATAGTAATAGTGTTTCTATATTATCTATTAATCACTGTCCACAATTTCGGCCGCTGCCTATAGTGATGGGCAAAACCGTTATTTTTAAATAACAGTCGCAACTGTTATCGTTGTTTTTAAATAACAGTTTCAGAATTCAGAATGTTTCTGTGAATAGTATCGATTGGTTACAGGATACGTCGCACGCTTTGATCACGGCACATAAAACTGAAGGGAATTGTTAATTGAATAATAATTTTTTTACAATATTAGCGATTTATTATGTATTCTAAATAGTTATGCAGTTATTTTTTATTTATACTATTTTTTTAATAGTAGGTAATGGACATTTATTTTTACTTGGTTGTTTTATTTTTTTTTAATTTTTTTTGTTTAAATAAATAATTTAGAAAGCCTTAAATTTAGTACATCTAATTCCATTATTTCATTGTTTTTTCCAAAATAAAAGTGTCAAATACTTATACTGAAATAAAATGAAACAAATTTTTTTGCCGGTATTAACTATACATTGTTAAGTATTTTTGAAAACATTTAAAATTATAAATGAAGGGGCTATTCTATTATAACGTATTCACTGTTACGTTATTTTCTAAATGCCGTTATTGCGAAGAACTGAAACTGTTATCGGTTATCGTTGTTGTTGATAACTCTAAAATCTGCTACCTATGATTCACCGTCCTCTTTAATTCACTGTTAGACCCTTACGTTATTTTCCAAACGCCGTTGTTGTGAACTGGAACTGTTATAAGTTACAGTCGTTGTTGAAAACCCTAAAGATTGCAAACGGTTGTTCGCTACTCTACCGTGACGAATAACGCAAAGGACGGTTTTGCGTTAGATCGCGGCCCGTACTCACATGATCTGCGCAGTTGCCTACTAGTGAGACTGTGACTGCTTGCTTGACTGTTGACAACTGATACCTGTTATTTTAGCAGACAAATAACAGTCGTTGTCGTTGTTGAGCAGATAGCAGTTATAGAATAATAGATATGCAAGTAACAACCCATCTCTAATTTCAACATTACTGTGAACTTGCTACGAAAAGTTGTAGCATACTTTCTAAAATAATGTTTCTTGCAAAGTTTTTGGGCGGAAATTATAACTTTGTCACAAATCCCTTGCGAACTTCCTGTAAAAGCTTTTGCAACTTTACAGTTTGGTTTGTAAATTTTGGGCAATGTTGCAGCTATTTTATGTGAACATTTCGTTGTTTTGAACACTGCTTTGGTGTTTAAAAAGTATTTATAGCAACAAATATATACAGATATGTACAAATTATGCATACAAATATTATTATACAGGGTGTCCGTAAATGATGAGCAAAAAATTTAGGGGATAATGTCACTTCCACTTTCAAAAGGAAAAATACTTATCGCTGGGGAAAAAATAATTATTTATCGTGGGGCAAACTCACTTTGCATCTGAGGTACAGAGAAGAAAACGCCATAAACAAATAAGTCATATATTATTCAAAAAAAACATCCAGTTATTATACTCACTTCGAGGGCGCCATGGTAGGGTAAACCAGCAGTTGTAGATGTCCATGAACTGGCTGGCTTTGGCCCAGTTTTAATAGTATTTATACACATTCGGAAAATGCTGAGTCTGTCAGAATTATACTATCTATTGAAACTATGGGAACAGCCAGCAAGTCTATCGCTTGGTTCTTAGAGAGAGCAAGAAGGACAGACATAGTTTGGTTTGATAGTAACCTTTGCAACTGGACACTTTTAATTGTTTTGAATTTCATTTGTGTAACATTGACACACTATCGATTGTAAATATGTTTATACTTTTGATTCAATAAAATAATTTGATATTCGTATGTATGCCAAAAAGGTTTTTAATTTAAAATAGTTAAAATATGTGTCCAACTGTAAACCATCTCTCTAAGATCCTCTTTATTGACAATAATTCTAGACCCAAAAAAACTGCTACCTCTTTCTATAACATTTTTTCCAAAACTGATTATTAACGGAGTTACAGGATGTTAAAGTAAACATTTTATTTTCGATATTTGTATATAACTTCTTACATAAAATTTGTAAATCGGGGGTTTTTGCGGACGAGAAATTTAAATATGTTTCTAGTTTTGACGTCACTAGTAGATGGCACATCATTTTTCTTTTAAATGACAGAACTTTTTTGCTGTTTAGTGTATCCATCTGACTATTGAAACAATCGATTATCGTACCTGTTATATCTGAAAAAGGTATACCTTATTGAAATCGTTAGGAGTAACAGTTTTCGAAATAATCTTATTTGAAATATTCAGTGTACCGATTGAAAACTGTTATCGTTTCAGTTAAAGAGCCTTTTCTACTGAAAATACAGCAAAATGTTACTTGAAAAAGTTGTTCAGAACGGTAAATTATGGAGATGTGCAAAATTTTTAAAAAATCGCTCTGCTTTCATAAAATCTTGCTTGCTTTGTTGAAAAATGGTTTCATCAAACCTCGCCGATCTTCTTGAAATTTTGCATGTCGTCTCCATAATTTACGATTGTGAACAACTTTTTCAAGTAACATTTTGCTGTATTTTCAGCAGAAAAGGCACTTTACCTGAAACCAAAACAGTTTTTACTCGATGCACTGACCATTTCACGGATTATTTAAAAAATGGTTACGTCTACCGACTTCAGCAAGGTATACCTTTTTCAAATAAAACAAATAGGAGAATCGATTGTTTCGATAGTCAGATGGATATATTAAGATGCTAATTTACGTTGGTTGTATTGTAGCATGAAGTCATTTGTTTACTGTGATTGGTCACATTCTTTAATGACATTTAAAATGACAGCAAGTTAGTTAATTTCATATTGCAATGCAGCCATCATATTTGCACAACCATCAACATAAAGCAAATAAAATATTCATTTTCTGAACCGTAAGACCCTAGGTAACGCGGGACCTGTCACGTGACCTATATCATGAACCAACGCTGTTTATATTTTTTCTAGGTTTGTGATCTAGGTACTGTAGTTTGTATTGTGTCGAGTGTTTCAGATTTTGTGTTTCTGTAAAAAAATATTAATTGTGTTTAGTACCTAATTGTAGTTCTATTGTTATTTGTTCTTGTTTTACGTTAAAGTTAATGGTTTTCATAGTTATAGTTTTAAATTCCTGAACTTTGCTTACATTATGGTCTGTTGTGTTATTTATAAATGTCAAATGGGCAGCCTCACAAGTGATAAAAGCTTTTATAGATAATATTTTGTAATTTAGTATTCAATGTTCTTAAAATTTTTATTGAAAGTTTCCTATAATCCAATGAATTGCTACAAATGGCTGCAAACCTAATATCTATGTCACTCGAACTATACTCGCGTCAAGAATTCAGACGTCTTACGTCACAGCTGACGTTACACATTTGTTTTTATTGTCAACGTAATTTTCGATATTCGGTCGCGTTAAAAACAATCATTTTTTGCAATTTAGTGCAATATATAATGCAAACTTATAGTGTAGTATATAGTTTTATTACTATCAGTTGCAGTTTCTTAAATATTTTGAAGAAAATACAACGAATTATTCATTTGTTCGTATGACGTAAGTCGTCTGAATTCTTGTCGCGAGTATATCACTCAATTCTTTGTCCATACATCGTCGGCAAAATCGCAACAGCCGTGCTTAAATATTTTACATTTTTCATAAAATTAGATATATAGTACGTATTAATAATGGACTGTTGCTCCTACATTTTCATCATAAAAACACAACCCTTATTACTCTAGGTTGTATTAATTTATAAATTTAAAAATGATACGTAAACAGAAATATACACCATTGTCTGCTAAATCGCGTCGCCTTGAAAAAAGCACGGCTGCTGCGATTTAGCTGATGACGATTTGACATTTGTCATATAATTTCTATGAAAACAATTGATGAATATGTCCGACTACAACATTTGTGCTGTAATGTGCTACCGTGCGCGGTGAGTCACTGCAAACGGGCAATTTAACGTACTAGAAAAAGCACAGTTGCAGTGATTTAGCCAACGACGCTCGAAGTATAGTTTATACTTTGTGGACGTTATATTGTAATTTCAATCTAATGTAATGTGTACATAGAGGTTGCAATTTTGAAAAAAATGTTTTCGAAAACTGCGGCACCGCTGAAATCTGACTTCAAATTCGTAATCAGCACCCTTGAAAATGGGGGGGGGTAGTATTTTTTTTAAGATTGGAGACTTTTACGCTATTAGAAATAATTATCACCGCTTTGAATATAGATTCTATAAGGATCATTTATAAAAACACTTGATTGAAATGTAATTTCTTATGAAGTAAAATACCGTGGGTTGCATACGGTATAAACTATTTATTGTTGGCAGCGCTGCAAAAATGTCACATGTCACATGAACATTTCTGTTGTATTTGTGGCTAACCTGCTCCCGCGATTAAATGTCAATTTAAATTTATAATTCTAATTTTTAAACCCTATATCTAATTAGTAGGCATAAAACCTAACGATGTTATATCAATTAATTAAAATAGTGTAATAGACCAATTATGGTATAAAGAAAATTATATTTTGTTATAAATGCTTAAAATAAAATGGGAAGGGATTGTCCACATCTAATTTAATCGGCCATGTTGAATTTCTTAACATAAAATAATGAGTAGTAAGTTTGGTGTTATCGCGACAAAAAAAAAACAGGTTGTTGACTATTATATTGTTTAATGACACTGTTTTCAGCTCAAAAAGTGTGCAGTAATTTAATACATATTAAAGGGATTTTGGATAACTATATTTTCATAAATCACGAGTAGGTGAGTAACATGATTTTTGTAACTACATGTTACAAAAATATTATATCAACTTATGTATAGAGGACAATATGAAAAATAAATTTTTGGCAAATCTTAAGAGAACACTATTGTTCGATCGTCTGCACGTTAATATGAACTTGCACATGAAATTGTAATAACATTTTTAGTTTGTATAACTATTCTTTATAAATATATCGGAATAGCTACAGACTAAAGTTTAATTTACTTATATGAACTTTACTAAGATCTCTAAATATTAGTACCTACTAGTAAAGTTGCTGAATTAACATTTGAATATAATAAGAAAATTGCAATAACAAAAAAAATTCAATATATACAAATTTCATAAAAATTTCGTGATTTTACAGAATCGTTAATTTGGTAAATAAAGCGACATCCAAACACTTGTTTTTGTATGAATTAAGGGATGAATATTTGGCACATAAAATGCCATACAATAATTTGTAATAATTGTGACATTTTTACGCACCGTCATGTCTTTATTTAAACAATAATGTATATAAAAATAATATACATTAATCTTGACAAAATTTTTCTTCACAGATTGATTAAAACTTAAGTAATTGTTACTAGAATTTTACAGTAATATGCTCTCAATTACTTTCATTTTATTTTTTTTATTTAACCTACTATTAGTCAACTCTTAATGAGAAAACATTTCTGATTTCAACACAAGTTTATTCCTATTGATTTACTATGGAAGCCTTTATAATGCAGAAGTACCTAAATGCAATTATAAGTAATATACTGACTAAAATCAAGATACTAGTTGGCCATATTTCTCACTTAATACAAGTTAAATATAATTACTTAGATTTAATAATTTATGTCTCATTTATAATAAACAGAGAAACTAAATAATTTTATCTTTTATCATTGTGTACACATCAAAGATAAATGTATTTTATTGATTTTATGTTAAAGTACCTATTATAAAGTTTTTTAGAATAGAGAAAATTATGCAAATAAGTTTTAGTTAATATATATTGTTTTCTTAACAGGCTATTGGATTTAACATAACATTCAAACATCAGACTACAAGGTAAGTATATACAAATTCTGTATATTACAAAGAAACATACGAATGGTCGAAAATATTTTGTAATATTTTGAAATTTATGTAAAAATACCTAAGTAAATGAAAATAAGTACCTTAAGATATGCATCATAAAATTAGTATCATGACTTACTGTATGTACTGTATGACTTAATGTATTTATTAGTAACATGTCATTTCTTCAAATTTATATAGGTATATTTAATTTTAAAGGCAAAAAATAACAATGGGCAAATCTTTTGTAGAAAATTCAGTGAAGTTCAAGTGGCACAGAATATCTACCTACCATGTTCTATATCTAGTTCACGTAACAAGGTGCATGTATTCATTAGATATACCTATATAGGAACAAGAGGGTGTTGACTTTACCCACAACTTTTGACGTTTGGAGGCTGTCAGAAATGTCGGACATTGAGATTGGTACCACCAGATCTAAGATCCTGTCAGAAAAAGCGGTAATTTGTTATTTATACTGTTTTAATAAGGTAGTAAAAGTAATAAATAATGATAAATCCTTAATTTCGATCACAATGCCCTCTGGATCCAAATGGCCTACAAACGTCAAAATTTGGCGACAAAAGTAAAACCTTGCTTCGACTTATCTGAGCGGAGCTTATATAACCAACCAGGCTCTGAATTTTTTTAAATTTTCCTATGTTGCTTGAAACAAAATATAAATTTTTGTAATTTGGTGACAAAAGTAAAACCTTGCTTTGACTTATCTCAGCGGAACCAACCAGTTAATGCCTCCGAATTTTTTAAAATTTTCCTGTTGCTTGAAACAAAATATAAATTTTTGTAACACATTTTTATTAATTTTAAGTATGTATTATAAGTGTAATGATGATTGTGTATGTCAATTACATTTTCTAAATTTTTATCAGAAAATACATTTTTGAAACAGATTTTGAGAAAATTGACTTGAATTTTGAGTTAATATTATTAAATAATTTCATAAAATGAGATTTAATAACTATTAACCCAATAAATTGTTTAAGAACTGGTTACCTATACACTTGCGACATTTATGCAACTTCAACTGTAGCATGCTCAACGAATTAGCAAATTGTACTCCCCTCAGTACTTTACCTCCTTTTTCTGGCAACAGTGTGAAGATTCATTGTGGAGTTTCATTCATAAATTATTCCGCTGTCCCTACTAATCAACTATACTGTCTATAGTTACTGTGGATTGAGGCTAAATTTATTCATTTATTTTTTAGCTACTTTGAACTTCATCTTCAAATTTTATCCTTATTATGAAAGTCTGTTGTTATATAATAATATACTCTTGTGGTTATTTTTGGTTTTGTTGGCAATTCTAAATTGTATTTCAGTAATAACTAAATGATGGTCACTTAATCTGCTCATCTAGGGTGGAATTCATAGATCACACTTAAAGTTAAGTATGCACTTAGCTTTGCAATTTACACGATAAAAATGCAGAGTGATAATTTACTAATTGTTTCGTACCACACGTTAATAAGTTTCCATTAAGTTTAGATGTGAAACAAAATATTGAAAGGTATCTTATTTAAATATACCTTAAATGAAGTCACACTTAAGTGAAGTGCTGACTATGATTTCCGCCCCTAAACACTTTAATATTCATCAGAGAAAATTTCTGCCGATCTGATCTATTTGATTGGTTGGTTATATCACAGCAAAGAAATATACTCTTTTTTACCTAACATTTTGCTACCGGAGAGTAAAAATATTTCATAATTGATGTAAAGAGGTACATGTACCCCACATTATTAAACCCTAATTCATACCAGAAGAGTGAGTGAGAGTAATTTATTACTTTTTTATTTATTTATAATTATTATGGATACTATTTTAGTAATTTATATTTACATATTTTAAAAATAACAATTTTATATTGTGTATTGTTAAAGATCTGCTTCATGAATCTGATAGAATACTTTGTAGATTGTGTAGTTGTTCTGCACAAAGAAAATTTTGACACAAGCTACAAATTTCTTCATTATGTTAGTTAATAGATAATTATTCAAAATAAATTGCAAATAATTACAAAATTATTGCTTGTATATGTTAATACATTCTACAAGCAAAGATACATAGAAAGGATTTGTGGAAATCTGAGTTTATCTGAAAAAAATTAGAAATATTCTGTTATTAGGGTACAAATGTAACCCTTCCGGTAGCAAAGAGTTAACAAGTGGTGGATCAGTAAATATGTACAGTCCACCTAACATAGCTTGAAAGTTGATTTTTGAGCATCAGTTTGACAAAGATGTAAATTAGTTTTTATATAATTTTATTTTACAGAGTGTGCAAATATTTTTACATTTCCATTTTCTTTTATTCAGATGAGAAGAGGTTCCCACGATATGCAAGTTAACGTTGCAGGTATTAGGAGGAACTTGAAAAATTTTGCCCATAACTATTCAGATGCTCAAAAAAAAGTAAGAGAAGCAACATCAAATGATCCTTGGGGTCCTAGTAGCACAATAATGGCTGAAATTGCCGACTTGACCTATAATGTTGTGGCATTTAGCGAAATAATGCAGATGATATGGAAAAGATTAAATGACCACGGAAGAAATTGGAGACATGTATATAAGGCTTTAGTACTATTGGATTATTTAATAAAAACTGGATCAGAAAAAGTAGGACAGCAATGTAAAGAAAACATATTTGCCATACAAACTTTAAAAGACTTTCAGTATTTAGAGGAAGGTAAGTATTTTCTCATTTCAAAATATTGTTTGAGGATGAAATCCAAAAACCTAATTTGTTAATAGTACGTTCAATATTTTTGCATATTGTCAGAAACTTATAGTGATATGTTACAGGGGTATGTCTCTAATAATATGGCAGATATAGCCAAAAGGGTAAGCCGTATGTGAAACCTAGGTATCAGATAAAAATTTAATTTTAAGTACCGATGTATATCACGAGCTCCATTAAGGGAGAAATTATGTTTCTGTTATTGTTCCTCACATGTTATAAAATTGAGCATCCCAATAGCTGAGATGAGGCGGGTAACTGATGATTTATTGCAAACTAAAAGCAGCTCTTAAGAGAGAATTGTTAGTCACAAATTTTGTTTTAATTTTTTTGTTTGTAGTTTATGAAATCATGAATTTTTATTTAGATGTTCAATACTTTATGTAACCCAATATCAATGTAGTGGGTTTAGACTTGTTTATAGTTCTACAATAATTTGTACATCAATATAAAGGATGATTCTTAACCTATGTGTATAAATTATATAATTATAGCTTAAGATAAACAATGACGACTAGTGAAAAAAAATGTAGTAAAATATTTTTAGTTACGGAAGTTTACAAAAATATGTCAGATGAAACTTTTATTTTATAAAAACTAAGAAGTAAACATTTCTGTACATATGTATTGATGTCAAAATTATTTATTTTCTTTCATTTAAAAGCCAACTATGTTGCCAACATTGAATTTTGACAAGAGTATAATATCTTTTTTATGTAAAAATCCTTAGTTTTCATTTTTGCTATGAAATTATCAAAAAAATATACTCAAAAAATGTGGGTATTTTTGTCCACCTTGTTTTATCCATCCCTGGACAAATTGTACTGATTTCATTTTAGATTTTCAAAAAGAGTATTAAAGTTATGAGATTGTGCCAAATTTCATTCATTTATCTCTACGCATTTGGGAAATGCAAATTAAAAACCGTCATTTCACACCCTGTATGTCGAAAACGAAACGTTTTAGAATATATGTTTATAGAGACTTTTCATCTTTTCATCTAGTAGAAGTAATGAGGAATCTACAAAGTAACGAAATACATTGAAAGTCAGACTATCAAGATCAAACTATCAGACTAACCCATCTCCAAAAATCATTAGCCTTTAAACTGCAGATACACACTGAAGATAACGGTATCAAGTAGAAGAAAAAAGAGCACACTTGGAAAACAAAGAGCTGGATAAAACACCATATTAAACGAGACATATAAATCAATCGCAGGAATTTGATGATATAGATATACTATTAAGAAAATATGAGAGCAATTAAAAAATAGAGGTGTCCATTTATATATAAAAATATTAAATAAGTCCTGTGCTTGATTTACTGATAATATGATTAGGTTACAAATAGGGCCTGCGTACCTTTGGTTGGGTTAGTAACTTGCCCGACGGTTTCTTTCTCATTCGAAAAAAAAAAAAAATGTATAGCGATCAGGTACACCAATAACATATTAACCTAGAATTTCTGAAGCCCTAAATCAAGCTCTGCATAAATTCCCATGACTCCAAATCGGACTGTTACATTCCTCTCGGGGCACAATAGATCTTTAGGAAAATACCTTTTTTCGATTTGTGTTTAAAAACATGTTCTATCAAATTAATTGTATTGCAATTGGTCATTGAAGCTAGTTACTAACTAACATTTCCAAGCTAATTTTAAACAAATAGGATATAAGACAAAGAAAGGAATGGAGTAAGTTACAACAGAATTTTATTAAATGCAATGTTATTTCGTCGCCAATTTCAAATTTTGCACGAGAGCAATTTAAAGATTCTTATACTTTTTAATCCATCTACTGAAGAAATATGAGAAACATGAGATTTCTGCAAGTCGGGCAATTAGTAGTTAAAAGTATTGGCTTTCATATACTATAACTGAAACGTACCTTTGGAAAATATCCAAATTGAGATACGTTACTTTGTGAACTTGACAATTAATTCGCGACCTGCTAATATAGTTGTTACAACAAAATTTAAGTTAAAATACAGTATGGAATGAAAAACAACCAAATAATATATTGACATGAAATAACAAAAATAAATACAATATTACTTCTGTAGCTTGATACTTTAAATAAATTATCAAAAATATAACGAAAATCATGCATTGTGGTTCATTTTATTTGTCTTCACGAGGAAGGTGACGATAAAAGTTTTGAAAGTTTTATTTGTTATTAGTGGAGTATTTCCTTCACACAATGACTTTAATTGTATACATTTCTTGTTTCTAATTTTTACTGGTGCAGAATTGACACTTTGTAACTGAATTCCCTTCAATGGAAATTTCTGTCATTTCAGTGACAGTGTCTTGTATTCTGTTTGTGACTTGTTTTGAAGAATATTTCCATTGGTATGTCTTTCTTAACGTTAAGTTCCATGAGATTGGTGCATTTCACAGGCTCACCTGTTTCGGCTACTTTTGTAGTGCGAACCCGCAAATCTTGAGATAATTTCTTAATGTCAATGAAGTAATTACCTTCTAGAGATACAACAATATAGGGATGGCGTCTTCGGGAAAGCTTCATTATAGGCGGTAATTGCGAAGGTACATAAACGTCATCGACAGTTTTTAAAGCTCTGGATATGGTACTGTGTGCCACATCCCCTTCATTTTGTCCATGGGATGTTTTGAAGAACTTTAATGTTATTTCTTCGATATTAACACTATAAAGTTTTTGTTCTATCCGATACATCCGTCAGAAAATAAGGCAACAGATTTTATGCTGTTTGCGTCATAAATTATAAGAGCCCTATACACACAAGTACTAACCTCTGCTGATCTGTTTGCTCGTTTGCTGATGTTTTCATGCCACATAAAGCAAAAACAATCTTTAGTAGCAATGTCGTACAGTATGCAATTGTAATTTGATAAACGACTTTTATAAAATATAGCACTTTCTTTTGATATGGATAGATATATACTTGCAGCAAGTTAAAACTTGCACTTACCTCACCTATCTTTTCACATGATTCCTTTTTACACAGTGCGTAGTGAATTGTAGTATTTGAGTTTATTCTGCTACAAGTTTGAATAGGAAAATATGAGATACCTCACTTATGTATTTCTACTTACACCAAAATAAAATTTTACGAACTGGCATAACTTAAGTTACCATCAAAATCAATCATGCGGCAACTGACGTCATCACAGCATCGGATATCGCAATGGAGGCATTTTTTTTTTCACTTTCTGAAACAAAATTAAATTGCATTTATTCTGTAGCATTCTGTATATGTGTTTTTAATTAAATTTAGATAATTAATTTTGAAAATTAACAGTGAGTGATTTAATTAAGTCTTTTTATAATAAGATTATCTAAAATGTGATTTTATTTATTTTAAGGAAAGGATCAAGGACAGAATGTAAGAGAAAAGGCAAAACAACTCGTAAACTTGTTGAAAGATGATGAGAGATTGAAAAATGAACGTGCAAGAGCATTAAAAGCAAAAGAACGTTTTGCTCAAAGTGCCAGTGGTTTTGGAAGCGATGGAGGCTTAGATACCCCAACTAGTCCTAAATATCCTGCCTTTAGAGGTGACTGGAACAGCAAAGACTCAAGTATGTAACAAATGTATTAACCACTTAATTTTATGACTCAAGGAATTTTGAGTTTGTATTTTTGCACATAAATAAGTTGATACTGTGTTCTGTTTTTATTTAATGAAAATATATAAATATAATCCATTTACTTTTTTTAATCTCTTTGTCAGTGATGAAATTTTTATAACGGGTTGATCATTTACAATGTACAATTCTGTTATGAGGAGTAACAGGTGTAATACTTTTTAATATACAGGGTGTCCGGAATAGGAGTGCCTTAATTTTGCCATATGATAAGTTTTACTAAACAAATCATATTTGACATAACAATTTTCTTTCTCTGACTAACGGTAAAAGAATTATTACAGCAAACAGGTCTTGAATATGTGATAACTTCGCTCACAGGCACTATCTTAGAATTGTTATGTATTTATACATAATTACAAGTAGGTACACCTAAACATTTACTTTAAAGAAAAACTAGACAAAAATGAATTGCACTTTCTGTACGCACCATCTGACACTGCAGCTTTGTCGAACGTTACAGTACGTTACAGTTTTATCGAGTTTCTCAGAAACTTCAATTGTTTATTTCATTAATACTCATTCAAAAATCAAATTAGGAACAAATTATGTTACAGGCACATTTACCTAACCTTAATTGTATCTTAATTTGAAATGTTGTAACATAATTTTGCATATTGCAGTTTATTTTTATTTTTGAGTTGTATTTGTAGGCAAACTATTCGTTTTAGACATTTTTTTCATAAGAGTTTTTATGGTGTTTAGTCAGAAATATAAGTCCCTAAAGTTACGGCACTGATATTCCGAACACCCTGTAGTATAAATACAATAACTATATAGTGTTTTTTAAGTATGTTCAGAAAATCTAGAGACATACTCTATAGCTAAAATTAAGATAATTTGGCTAAATAAGCATAGGGTCCTAAATATCCTTCTTAGGATAACATTTCTAAATTAAATTGAAATTATAATATTTATCAGTGACAAATAAACAATAATTTGTTTTAACTCGTTACTAAGCTAATATACTATACAAATAATATATACATTTGTTCAAAAAATCAATTCTATTGGTGTAGGGACAAAAAGATTAACAGAAGGTTTGTATTTTCTGCACATATTTAGAAAACACTGTATGCAAGATAAATGTAATTTTAAGGATTAATTGTTTCATAATAATTATTTGCAGCCGATTTGCCGAGAGATATAGAAATTGCCAGACCTCAAACTGCTGGAGAAGAAGAACTACAATTACAATTAGCTTTAGCAATGTCTCGAGAGGAGGCGGAACAAGAGGAGCAAAAGAGAAAATCTGATGATGTTCGACTTCAATTAGCTTTAAGTCAAAGCCAGCAGGATTTTAAGTGAGTAAATACAATTTTTTAATAAGAATTTAGTTTGCAAATTTCTTTTTAATTGAAAGTACATGTTTAAAAAAAATAATAACTGTGAAGTAATGCCATAACAAAACTTTAAATAATTATATCAAAACAGAAATGGAATTTTATTTGGAAATGGTTGCTTTATTGTAATTCATTTTCATTCAGATATATTAAAATTAAAAAATTTTGAGAAACTATTAGATTTAATATTTTTATCAGATGTATGAAATTAAAATCAGAAGTATGAGTGTTTTATTTTTTAATATTTACATGTCAATACTAAGTAAACTAAACTGATTTTATAATGCTAACATAAATAATAAATAAGTTTATTTATTCCGCTAACTTATGTTCAAGTTTATGAATTTTAAATATATTATTTCTGTCTTCCACCCATATACAGGGTGAACCTTAAATAAGTGCAAATATTTTAACCAGCAGTTCACTGTAAAGAACACATAATTAATAGTTTTTTTTTTACAAAAAAATCGGGAAGAAATAAGTCAAATTTTAAATAAATTTCGATTTTTAAGAGTCATGGTGGATGTGTATCCCACAGCGTTGCCAGTGTTACACTAATGTTTTGGAATAGGCTTAAAGAAAGTTAATAACTACAATTTTTAGACACGTCAAAGAATTATTGAAATATGTTTATAAAATATTAATGGCCACCTCCATCCCTTTGTCATTTCCTATACCTCACCAATAAAGGTTTAAATTGCAGTTAATAATATACTCAGTATGTACCTACAAATTTTACATAAATTAAAGAAATTTATAAATTAAATATTTTTAACATATAAGTATGAACTACAAATACTTTAACCAGGGGTAGTAGGTAATATTGACTACTACATTTTAGATTGATTTATGATTTTATTAAAGCCAATTCTTCCATTTTAAGGTTTATTTACAATAGGATTTTTCTGACGATTTCTTGTTATTATAATATTAATTGACCAGTCTCAACCATAACCATCTTTTCATGTGTTGTATCTGTGAAATATACTGATTCTGAAATAAAAGCAATACTTACTACCTATCAATGTTTCGTAATTTATATTTGATTTAGTTTACCTTTTGATTACTTCCAAACTATATTGGTTTCTGGATTGTTGGTATTTCTTCCAGTTGCTCAATGGCTTTGAAAGATAATCCTCGTGATTAGAATGAGGAGTAGATATATTATTAGATAGGTTAGGAAATATAAACACAAACATGTACCTTGTCCAATTATGATTAATATTATACTGTCTAATTTCTACGTCCTCAAGATTATCTAAAATAATTCATGATAAATTTCTACGAGCACTAAATTACATTCAAATTTTCACCTTTGTTGGCTGTATAATAAAAATAAGGCACTCAGAAACGGCAACAAAACGACAATGAACAGTGCAGAACATTGTTAGATATCTGTTGTTAATTAATAGGAGCAGTTTCACAATATCTCATGTCTACATATTACAACGAATGACAAAGAGTGTAGAGTGAGTAGAGTGGCATCGAACAGATCGCTGAGTGTAAGAATACAACTAAAATATGTAGAGTCGGATATACTGTTCTGCTGATACGCAGAGATAAATAGATCCGAATTTAAATCTTGGATTTCATTATTTACCTCTCAAAAAATTAACATAAAAATAAACCATCGAAATATTAAACAATATATGAACATTGTACAAATATTTTATTATTTTGTATCATCTTTAAAAAACAACAGTACTGTTGTTTATCGTGTGTTTATAAGATCAATATTATATTTATAATAGACGTCTTTCGGTAGATAAAAATTAGAGAATTAATAGAGATCTATTAAACATTTTTTTTATTAGTGGTACAAAAAGTGTCTATAAAATGCCGTCTATATTACATATAATTTTAGACCAGGATGGAAAATAGACGAAATATACGGAAATACAATGTCTATTAGATTATGTTGTGTTGCCTGGGTGATATTAACTGTTTAAATAGTTGGGTTTTTCAGCAAGTTGGTAAGGTTTTATACACGTTTATGAATAATTTGTGGAATCACTGAACAAAGTAACTTTCTAAATACTTTAATTGGCACTTTCGAAATTCATTTTTTAATTGTTTATGGTAATGTCAGTTAAGAACTTACGGTTTGGGTTAATATCATTGCGTAGCGGACTACCTACCCAACTTTACTTTGCTTATTGCTAATCTTAATTTTTAAATTAGAATCAACTGCAAAAATCGATTTACGATAAAAAATTATTTATCTTACAGATGATATGGCAATCTCGCCTTCAGTAAATTATATGGTTTATTAGGTTACGTCAGTGGTCTATCTGTTTAGCGGACCTCAAAATGTGGGTATTTTTTTTTTTAAATTAATCTGTAAATATTTGAAACTTTTAGAAATTACTTTCACTAGAATCATCTATATGACAAACTACATCTGCAGTTAAAATATTTGTACTTCTTTAAGGTTTACCTTGTATTTACAATTTAGAGGATGTAACAATGTTTCAGTGAAGTTATGTTGCATACCTTGTGACGAGAACCAAGACCTACTGCCCGGGGTAGCATATATACAAGTGATTATTTGTAACCATAATTAACAGCCTCTGAACATATTATCAATATAATTATATGTACAAGTTCTTACTTGTAACCCACAAATAACAGTGCAAAGTTTCGATGAATAAAAATAAATTTTCAAAATTATTTTATTTTTACAGAACGTTGTAAGAAAATTACATAAAAAAATAACCTTAAAATTTGTATGCTATTCTCAAAAATAAAGTTTTGCGAATTTTGACAATACATTTTTTTGTGAATTAAAATAGAAGAAAATCGTAATGCATAACAAATGCTATGTATAACTTATTTAAAAGTTAATCAAACCCGACAATTTACAGTTTTCATCCTACACCTTTGAATATGATATATTTAGGGTAAGATAATCCATCTTAATAGTCAATGTCGTGACTAGTGGGTATCATGGACAATGTTGTTAGGTTTAAGGGTATGTGCCACAAACAGAGGCAATTTATTATTTACATTTTTATTGTAACATACTAATAGAAGTAGTATAATAAAAATAATAACCGTGTACCGGCTTACACAAAACAACATTTTTACAAAAACTGAATTTATACTTATTCTTTCTTTCAACGATAGTATAAAATATATAATACTCCATTTCAATAAATTGATATAGTTTATTGGAGCACAAATATTTTATATACTACCAGGAAACCTGCAGCTGAATTTTAATTCTATTTTGAAAGTTTATAATATGTATTTTTATTATGCAGATCCACTCAAGATAAACACCCAAATGCTATGGTAGATTTGTTAGATATTAATTTAGCAGATCCTCCCGCGGCAGATCCTTGGGGAATGTCCCAGCCACAGCCACAGGTCAGTTCATGATTAAAAGCCGCTTTACAGTCTGCAATTCTTTTTGCAATGGCTTGCAGCAAGCCCTTGCTCCTACAATACCTTTCCCAAAGTTCTGCGCGACTTGCAACTTGCAGAAAGAATTGCAAACTGTAAAGTGGATTTAACACAAGAAATGCATATACAGGGTGTTACTTCCAGTTTCTTACAGTCCAGTTGGATGTAATTATCAATTTAGTTCCTTTTCTCTTCCTTCCTTCCTGTTCGTCTTTGTTCCATTTCATATACAGTAAAAGTCATTTATAACACCGTCGCTTATAACAGCGAAATTTTTTATTATCATTGAGGGGACTAATGTCATTTGATATTTTAACAAAATTATTTTGACGTTTTCAAATCAATTTCTAACAATAGTCCTAAAAAAGATGAATGTTATAGTTGTAGATAAAGTATAGTATTCAACTTGCGGCAATGGTCATAACTCACTTGATGAATTACAGCAATGCAAACTTCATCTGCGTGAGTTATGACCTGCATTACCGCTCGTTAAATAATATACTATTAAAACATCTACATATTACATAACTATGCATATACATATTATGTACAAATGTAGTATGTATGTATGTAAATGCGACTTTTTTGTTTTTCTCTGAATACGTATATGATTGTCTAACTTGTTTTATTTACAAATAAGTGATTTATGTTTCGTTTTTATATAAATGGTGATTTACTTTAAATACATATGTATTGGTGTTCGTGGAGATAACTCACTACACAGATGCTCTGCTGCCAATGTTGGTGGAGATAAATAACTTTCCACTAATTCCAACCTTTACTTTTTATTTATTTTTTTTTACAAAAAAAGACAGGTTCTTTTTTTATATGACGGACACACACTTAATTAAATTTATATTACAAGTACGAGTACTATCATGATTACTAATATGAATTCTAACAAATGGTAAACAAAATTGTGTCGTTTTCTTGATTTTAAATTCTACTTTTATTGCCGCCGGATTTAACATCTGACCGGATATAACGTCCACATTTTACCTGTCCCTTCAGGGACGTTATATCCGACTTTCACTGTGTTTTGATATACATATTGACACCAATGTGTTGGTGTGAGTTTTGCCACCTCCTCTATGCTTCACTTTTAAAGTGTTACATGAAAAAAATTGAAGATTGTCAAACTTGTAGGATTTCGATAGCACCATCTTTGGTATGGTGAACTATTGGTTTGTCGATAGTAGTATTAGCTCACACAGATTTACTTCCATTTCAAATAAAAGACAGGAGACTATAAGAACTATGTCATCGATGATCGCACATAGCGTGCCTATAGAGGCCATTTTGAACAAATGTTGAAAAGTTATTTTTACTTTATGTAACTGTTTGTGCATTACAATGTTATCTTTTAATTTAAAAAGAAAAACTGATTGCATATGCTTTTTTATCATTTAATTTTTTAACAAACAAATTTTATTGAAATTCAGGAAGAGTGCAGTTTTTATAGCATTTCAGTTATTGAAAATTGTATGTGTAAAATTTTACAAAAATGTTAAATGATGCAGTAATTTTAGAGAAACCCCTGTTTCTACGGCACTGTGTTTATTCAGATCAGGCTCAGACAGTAGTAAATAGATCTTTGTAAAATATTAGTGTTCTAAATCTGTAGTAAAATATGTAATAAGCAAACTAATTTGGTAAGTACGATTTTAGCATTTAGCATTTCGCATTTAGCATTTTTAGCATTTCTCACATTACCAGTTTGTCACCGACATAACCGACGATTCAACAAGCATATTGGTGAGGCATTACTATTATTTACCTGTAATTTGGCATTCACTGGCATTGTCAGTGTTCTGTGGTTAGTGTAAAAAACACTAGCTTGGAAACAATTAGGAAAAAAACTTGTTTAGCTTTTCATCCTATTTTGACCTTGTATATGATTTTCAATGTACTTCAGAACTAATAATTTAAATAAATTTAAAATTCTGGTGGTCTCTTATACAGCAAACATCACCATGGAAAGCGCCATCGTTGATGTCTCCTCTTGAACAAAGCCGTAATGCAGATCCTTGGACACCTGCAGCTGCGGGTCAGCAAGCAGATCTTTGGACTCCTCCATCTAATTTACAAACGTCACCATTGCCTCCATCACATAGCACCCCTGCAAAACACGACCCGTGGTCTCCAGCTAGTCATAGCTCCTCAACAGATTTAGATGAATTTGATGTAATAACGAACAGAAATAGACCAACATCTCCAAAAACCAATGGTACTAATGATAATGCCACTAATGACCCATTTGAATTAAATCTGTTGGGTGATGCATTGAGTTCAAGCGATCTTGAGCCTGTAACAAATGCTACAAAAAAGACTCCATTGAGTTTCTTAGGAGAAAATTCATCGCTTGTTAATTTGGATAACTTAGTAACAAGTAAGATATTATTTTTATATATTTTTTAATCACATTAAAATTTTATAGATAGTTAAATTTAAGTTTGACCAACCATTTTTGCAATAGATATTTTTACTTTATTTCTTGTTAGAAACATTAGTTAGAAGTTTGTATATCCATTGTTTATAATTTGGAAAATTAGTAAAATTTAATTTTTTTTTTATGACAAAATAGTAACAATTTTTAATAATTCTTGTAAATGAATATTTGATTTCAATTTTCTGAACTCTACAAAGCATTTTTTCCCTTTTTTTATTATCAAAATTTTCTTGACAATTCTGTATGGAAAATGAGTGACTAATGATTTAGCACAGTCAGCGTTGCATAACATAAAAAAAAATGATTAGTGAAAAAACAGTTATCTTATAATAAAATAGGAATTGAATTTTATCATATCAATACTCAAAAATATTGTGAGTATACAGGATGTCCCTGAAATGCATGTACCAGCGAACCACCCTAGATTCTTAACGTGAAAATACGACGATTTATGCTAATTTACTCATATTAAATAAGTTTTTGAAAATATTTCAATAATTGGTTATAAAACAGAATAACGTTAAATTATTAAAATTAAATTTGTTATATGAAAATATATTGATAAAAGGCTTTTGTTGATGCAAGTAATGTTAATTATTGACTTGCATAAATGCCTTAAACTGGATACCTCGGTTAAAAAAATTTTCATAATTTTTTGTGTATTATTGTTGGCACAATTTATTTTGTGATAAAAACGTAACACTTTTTTTAATAAACTCTGTCTTTTTCAAAATTTACCTTGTATCGTTTAGACTCAAACAAATTTTTTCATGTAAATGGGTTTATGAACCAGATTTCCGTTTTTATGATTACCCTGGGGGTATATTTCAGCTCGTAAAATTGTTTGTAAGAAATTCTGATAGATTTTTTTGTTTAAAGTGATTATTGGATAATTTTACCCATTGGACTAGAAAAAGTTGCCCTACATGTAAGAAAGGAAATATGATTCCTGCACATGGTGCTCCTCCTCATTTTACAATAAATGTTAGGTTAGGTAGCCCATTTGCAAGAAAAACTTTTTTGTGACTAAATGGTACTAGTTATCAAAATTTTGAAAGAGACTGAATTTATTTAAAAAAGTATCAGTTAATGTACAAAAAGCAATACCTAATATTTTTTTTTTAACTGAGGTAAATCATTTTTTCAAATTAATATAATATTAATTGCATCAAAGCCTATTACAAATATATTTTCATATAACAAATTTCATTTCTTTAGCATCCACTAGCATTCTAACGGTGCATTTTTGCATATCGGTAAATTAGCATAAATTGTTAAATTGTCATTTAAGAATCTAGGGTGGCTTGCTGGTATTTTTTATATTTTTGTCAATGCAATTGTCTTGATGACTATATCAGTGATATCTGTAGCAATATATTAGATTTGGTATTATCAAAGGCACTGTCGCTACTAGGGGTTGAATGAAACGCACTTATTACTTTCACCTTCTTCATGTTCTCTGTCTGACTCAGACTGCCCTTTTTATCTTGCATAACATTTTTTATTTCTGACTCATCTTACATTTCTTATATATATATAATACTACATCCCTCCTTTAATTATAAAGATTTGAAAATTATAACTAGACTTGTAAATAATCCCAATTACAATATTTAGATATTTTTTCATACAATTGTCAATTCCTATTTACCACAATTAATTTGTTTCTAATCTATATTTTCTTCACTGTTTTTTGTTTTATCTACCACCTTCCATCTTTTTTCAATGACTGGCAAATTTTTAAACGTTTCATTATATCTCGATTTTGCCTCTCTACTTCGCCATTCTGTTTTGGCCAATAGGGAATAGTGTTAAATAATTTAATACCGCACCTTTTGCAATTGCATTATCTGCTGTCAACCAACACGGAAATCTCAATCAGGAAAATATTTTCTTAAGGATCTTGATTGTATTAGATGCTGTTATTGTAGTTAATATTTACTGCTTGACAATGGTCTTAGAAAGTCCATTGCCACGTCAATCCATGCCTCTGTTGCTGTTGGCAGTTCACGCCTTTTCATGGGATTGGGTACATTTGGAACTGAAACTAACGTGCGGCCTTTACAGCTTTTAACAAGTTTTGCAGCATTGTAGTCTATCTTAGGCCACCACACTTTGGTTTGCAATCTATTCTTCATAGCAACTATTCCCGGGTGACCTTCATGTGCGGCTTGAAGTACAGTAGGTCTTAGCTTACTTGGAAAAACAATTTTGTTTTCTCTTAGTAACATATCATTATGAAAGCATAATTCTGCTTGAAATGCATGAAAGTGTTTAATATCATCATCTGATTGAATTGTGTACAGCCATTTGCGACCTTTCATAATTTCAGTATCAGATTGTGAATGTCTTTTGATTTCTGATAATGGTGTAGCAGTAGGTCGTGAATATTCAACAATTTGTTGGATGTGTTCATTATCAAATGAATCGCTTGGTTTATTATTAATGCACAGTCGAGAAAGCGAATCCCTATATTAGTCTTTCCCGGTCGATATACAACTTTAAATTTATATGCTTGTAGCTGTAGAACCCATCTTTCTATGCGAGCACAGGGTTTTGATTTTTCGCCGAAAATAATCTCTAGTGGCTTATGATCTGTTATAAGTTCGAAATCCATTTTTCCAAAAAGATATATGTGGAAGTGCGCGACGGCCCAAACTAACGCTAAAGCCTTTTTCTCGGTTTGGTAGTACCTTCTTTCACAATCGGATAAGTTTTTATTTCCATATACTATCACCCGGGGCCCTTCTGAGTCATGCTGTATTAACACTGCACCCAATACGGCAGGCATCAGCTATGACTTAGGTCCTGTCTTTCGGTTCGTAATATCCAAGCGTTGCTATGTTAGATAGAGTATTTCAATATGTGGAAAGGCTTGTGTTGTGACTTTTTCCAATATTTACTTATGTCTACATTTTTCCCTAGCTTATGCTGAAGAATTTGTTTTAAAGGTTCTGTAATAGTTACTAAATTAGCAATCCATTTACCTTTATAGTTGACTAATCCTAAAAAACTCTGGAGTTCATGAATTGTGGAGGGAGAACGGAAGGTTTTTATGGAACTGTGTTACAGATATATTATACAGAGCCTTCATAAATGATTACAAGCCATGTTACCTACGCGCATATGCAACCAACATTGCACAGTTTGTAGCAGGTTCATGAAAATCCCTAAACATCAGTGGTGTGGATGAAGGGATTACTGATTTAAATAAATTTGTTTTTGAAATTGAGTACATAACCTAATAAATTGTTCGACTACTGAAATTTAATACATCAAATTTAATATTACATAGTTACTGACGAAAAAAATGTTTATTTGTTTCGTTTGAAATGTTTTTAACTTTATTAGAGAGAAAACAACCAATCTTCTCTTGTTAATGAACAAATTGAAATTTGTATGAAAAAAAAGAGTATATAATGTGAACACAACTGATTTTTTTATTGTATTCCACGGTAAAAGAAACATATTTTACTGTATTAAGATTTATTTACAATATTTGGGATAAAAGCATTACATATTGTAGTGTTAAAAATAATTTATTTGTGCATTTCTTAGTTATTTATCGTTGCTTGGGTATTTTGCCACTTGAATAAAAATTAACAAATTAAAATAATTACATGTTATGTTCAAAATGGTGCCCTTCAATTGCTATGCATAAATTTACCCTCCTGTGCATATTTTCAAATACATTTTGTAGCTGTTCTTCTGTGATGTTGTTGATTTCTCGAATAATTGCCGCTTCTAATTCTTCGATAGTGTGTATCGCTGTCTTAAATATAGTGTTTTTCAAATGTCCAAACAAAAAATAATCTAACGGAGTTAAATCCGGAGACCTGGCTGGCCACAAACCTGCACTAATCAGTTGATTGTCATAAAATTGCTCTAAATATCGAATTGTTGCTCTTGCAGTGTGTGCAGTTGCCCCATCTTGCTGAAAGTAACCTACTTGCAGCTCGTCATCATGTAACTGTTTTAAAAATGGCTCTAAAATAAGGGTTCCATACCTTTCAGCATTTATAGTTTCATAGAAGAATATGGGCCCTACTATACGTCTTCTTGATATCGCTGTCCAAACACCAACTTTTACGGGATGTAAACTGGTTTCTACAAATGTATGAGGATTTTCTGCAGCCCAGGTTCTACAATTTTGGCTATTTACATAACCAGATAAATGAAACCATGCTTCGTCAGTGAAAAATGATAAGTTCAATAAGTTACGATTCATGTTTTCTTGAAACCATTCGCAATAGTATAATCGTCTCCCGTAGTCAACGGGAAGTAATTCTTGCACAACAGTTATCTTGTATGGGTGTAAATGCAACCGTTTTTTTAATGCCTTGTGATATGTTCCAACTGAAAGTCCTAAAAATAACAATTTTTAGTTATTAACTATTCGATATCGGTTTCAAATAAAAATTTCAAAATTGATATATTTTAGAGATGCAATCTAAATGAATTTGTGAATATTTATAACTTAATAAAAAAAAAATACCTATCTGAGCAGACAATTTTGATATATTCGTTGCTGTATATTATCAACGACATCTTCTGTCAGTACAGTTGGTCTGCCTGTAGATTTTCCTTTGCAAATGCATTGTTTATTTTCAAATCGTTTGACGATAGTACACTTTCAGTATGAGAATGCGTCATAGTCAATGTTTGCGATTGGGAACTCAGTCATAAATTGTTCAATGCAAGATTGTAAGGAGTATGTCCACATCCTGTCTTCATTTCTAGTCCCATTTCTAAAATGAGCCATTAAAATAAAGGCATCTTGCTCAACAGTAAAAGGCATACTGTTCTGAACTGAAATAAGAATATTATTATACCTTAAAATTTTCTTTCTGTTACAACTTACCAGTAATACGACGAAGTACCAAAAATTTAGCTATGAAAACAACTGATTAGTTTGAAATATGTATGATTTATTAATGAGGCAAAGGAAAACAATGACACCAGAAAATCGCAAGGATTAAAATAAATCAACAACAGCGCGGGAAATAACGGGCTGGAAGACGAACGCTACTGAAAGATACAGAAATGCCAATTTACATCACACGTCATAAAGATTCGTTTACAATAAATAATGCGAAACGGTTGTGTCATGCGCGGGATGGTGCGATCGCCGATTGGTTGAATAAAATGTCAAGAATAAATTGCACCAATTACAGCCGTTGAAATCACAGCCGCGTAATATTGTGTTTTAATGTAACCTTGATCTTATTCTTTAGGAACTAATAAATTTGCCACAATTTAATTGCCAACACCAAGGAAATAAAATAACCGTTTCAAATAAAATTACTGGTCACGTGGCTTTTAATCATTTATGAAGGCTCTGTAGATGCATTTGTTTTCATTTAAGATATGTAATGTAGGACCGTTCACTGGTTCAACAATACCCGAATCAAGCAATTCCTGGATTTTCTCTTTTTCTTTTCTAGTGGAATTGGAATTCGGCGATATGGTTGAACCACCGGCTTTACTGTGTCATCAATGGGAATATTTACTACGACATTTTTAAGTTTAGGAAAAACATATACTTTGTTTTCTAGACCAATCCGCAAAACTCCTAATAATTTTGCTGTGTCTTTCCCCAACAAATGTTTTGTGCCATACTTTACTATATAAGTACTAACTTCCTTTTTGTGGTTGATTTTTATTTCCCCTTCAAAGCTACCTGCAAAGTATGTCGCTATCGCCATCAATAGGGAAGATGTGGTGTAACGCTCTCGTTGTGGTCGCCTTGGCTGTGCCTCCTATCATTTGGCTTCTTGACTTTAGAAGAGAATTTTCCCTTGAATTTCCTTTTATTACTCTTAGTTCTGCAATGGTGGGTGGCGTGTCCTATAATGCCACATTTTTTACAGGTTAATTTTTGTCTGGGCAAGAAAAAAAACATGATTTCTAGAGTCACAATGATAACAAGATTTTGACGAGTTGCTGTCCACCCTGCGGTTTTGTATTGTCCCTTTATTGACTTCCACTGAAGGCTTTTTCTCTCCAAAATCTTCCATTTGCCTACTGACAGCTTCAATGGCATTGGCCTCCGTGATTACCATGTCCAGTGGTATGGACATGGAATCACCAGTGGTCTCAAGATTTTTTTTCTTAAGTCAGCCAAGAAACAATATTTGATCCATAAGGTTTTCTCCAGGGTTACTAAACTTGCAATTTTCTTGGTTTCTCAACCGTACCAATAACTTTTCCAGTTTTTCTCCTGCTTCTTACTTTAATAGACGGAATATGTGTCTCATATATTTTGCTTTGGGGCAAAATAATTGTCCAGCTTTTCTACTGCTGTTTTATATACCTCTGTATCACCTGAATTAACCGTAGAGACGTGGGCATCGGGAGATTATATATATTTCCTGTATGCCTAGGCCTCCCATATGTAACAGGATGGCCCCCTTTTTGGAAGAAATTTCAATGTTGGCTACCTCCATTTCTCCCATTTGACACTGACTAACCTAACATTACCATTACACTTAAACGGTTCTAACGCCGCAAGACTTGACATGATTATGCCTGAAACAAACGTTTATTTTATGATAAAACTTCTGTATGTTTTTCTAATTGTTTATAATATAACGTTCCCTCCAGGCAAGTCTTTGTACATGTCATTTGCACTTTTCCTATGTTTTTACATTTATAGGCTATTTGTTGCTATGTATCGTAGTCATAGACTAATTTAATTTTACTTGCTATTCAGTTTCTACTACGTATCTCATTTATAGACTCTAATGCAGCAGATTTATCATATTTTCACTTTTTGTTTGTGCTATGTATCTCATTCATAGTCTTAATAATTTTTCTTTGCTATGTGCAAAATCTATGTATCATATTCACAGACTTGCTGTAAGTACTAACGTTTAAACCTTAGCTATATAACTATTAGTACTTACATTTATCTTAATTTACTTTCCTACATTGTAATCCTCGTTGCCAAAATGTAGCACTATATTAAATTTAGTATTCTCAAAGGTACTATCACTACTAGGGGTTGAATGAAACACACTTATTATTTTTCACCTTCACCGGTTCTCTGCCTGATTGTCTTTCTGATCGACGGTCATAAGCCATACAGCCAAACGGTGCTTGCATGACATTTATTTCTGACTCATCATATACAGGGTGTCTGGAAAGTAATGGGACCCAGCTTAAACATAGCTTCCTGTGATCAAATAGAACTGATTTAGACTAACTTAGCTTAGTTCAAAAGTGCCTCATTTAGAAGTTACAGGGTTTTAAAGAAAAAAAATTGTTAGTGTATCAGAATAGGGCTAACAAAAAAGATACGATAAAAATGAGTTACAAAAAAACTGCCAAGAGCGCCCCTACGATATGCAGCATTACTAACTCCTTCGCAATGCTTGTACTTATTTAAAACAATTGTACCAAATTTCAACATGATTGGACGTTTCGTTTTTTAATTATGCCATAACAAGAAAATAATTTTTTTGAAGAATTTCTACATGAAGCACTTTTGGACTAAGCTAAATTTGTCTAAATCAGTTCTATTTGATTACAGGAAGCTCAAGTTGTGTCCCATTACTTTCCGGACACCCCGTTTACAATATACTTCAATATCTATACACATTAAATAAACATTTTTAAATTATTTGAAACAAATATTTTAACTTAACGTCCATTAGTAGCTGAACGAAGCAATAACATAAGGGTAACATTAGTTAGTAACATAGATTTTTGTTGCTTATTAATGCACCATTTTTACCAAAACTTTTCAAGCAAAAAGATAGGAAATTAAAATACAGAATTGTACTATATCAAAGAGCAGTTTAGTTGCATTACTAAAATTATCAAATTATATATATGATAATAATTTTAAATAATCACATTGTTAACGTAGGTACCGACATAAATTAAAGCAAAAAACTTATGTTAATGATGTGTGCTATTTGTAACTGTTGTTAATGTTGAATTTGGAAAAAGTATTTTATTTCTTTATTGAGATTAATATGTATTTTCTGCTTACGATTTTTGGCCACATTGTGTGAGTATCCTAAATAATTAACATATTTAAAATATTTAATTATAAATTGCAGGTAAAGCAACAAACCCAAGTTTAGCAGCAAACCCTTTTTCAAATGCTTCGACAACAACACCGCCAAGACCAGTTTTTCACCCAACAGTGACCAAACCATCGATCAATGAAATCAAACAGCAACCGTTTATACCTTTCAACTCCCCTGGTGCAGCATTTGGCGGCTCTGTACCAGTTGGTCAGGCCCCGTACAATATAAATTCTCAGTTTTCTTCTACTGGCATAGCAAATCAAGAATCGGGAAGTATACCACCAACTCAAGACCCATGGACACCAGTTAATAGAAATATGGCCACTAATGCGAGCTCTCCTTGGGTGCAAAACAACGAATCACCAAATCCATTTTTATCTTAACTGTAAGTATGTTTTACATTATTTTACCCATTAAATTTAATTTTCATATAAGCCTTGCTGCTGAACGGACAGTTTTACGGTGAAACAGACTAGTTTAAAAGAAGGCTAAAGGCTGAGTACACATCAGCATTACAAATGAAACATCCGACAATTTTACTTCGGCAAAGTTTCACTCTCGTATTGCCTACATTTAAAACACATCACTAAGTTCTAAATTCTGAGTGAGTGAGTCAAAACTAACCCTCCACTGCGACCCTATAGTCTATTGTGGCTCGCATCCACATTATACTTCACCCAACAGGTTTAGCCTCTTTATGAAGCCAATAACCTTATTGGGTGAGGTTCTGTCCAGATCTTCTGGCAAGAGATGTATTTTTACCAAATATACAGCGTCTTCAGTAAAGAATGGGCCAAACTTAAGATGTAGATAGGTAGGATAAAAATAAGCTGAATTAACTCAACTTACCTTAATCCAAAAGTTGATACTAACGGAGCTACAGGGTGTCAAGTTAAAAAAATAAATCACATTTTCTATTATATTATTTTTCGATCGCATCGACCGTATTTTATGAAATTTGATATAGGGGGGTTTCTTGGGACTAGAAATTCGAATATGTCAACGATTTTGGTGTATCTGCTAGAGGGCGCAACCAACGATGGTTTGGACCCCTTTAAATCGCTACGACTTTTTTGTGTTACACTGTATATCATTTTGGACTGGAAAAATTGTCTTCCCTATTTTTTCTAGTTAAAAAAGGTACACCTTGTTGATGTCGCTAGAAACAATGGTTTCTGAGAAAAACGCATGTAAATTTCATGATGCATACAATTTTTCTAAAAGTAAAGTCAAATTTGTTGCATAAGTAATGGGCCATACTGTAACAGCATAATACTGCGACCAAAATAAGTCGATTTACTTTAGCTTATCCTAAAAAATCCAAAAATCCACCAAAACCAATAATAGCAAAGATACAGGATGTCAACATTGAAGAAATAAATCACATTTTCTTATCTTTCGATCTCTTAAAGGGGTCCAAACAGAGAAATGGAGTATGGAGAATGATCGTCAACATGCGCAAACTTCCTAATGTGGCGCGTGGACATCTTCTAACCCAAATGTCAAATTTTATACAGGGAGTAATCAATATTTTATACTTACCAGGGTTGTTTACAATTACAGCGACATTGTTTAACGCAGCAAATCGTATAAAAAATTGTTAAAAATAAAACAATTTTTGTAAATATTCTGCAATTGATGTTGAAGTAAAAAAAACTTATTTTAAAAATTGGATTATTTTGAAAATGATTTTTTTACGCAATCGTAATATTAATATCAATTATAAGCAAAATCTCCTTTATCTTGAAAGTTAAACTAATTTTTTAACAATTTATATGAAATTTGTATAAAAAAAATCTATCGATCTGTGTTACTTTTGATAGTGTGAAAATTTTGTAGATACCACTTTTCAGTTACGCCTGAAAGCGGTATGTTAATTAAACAAATTAGCTCATGACTATTTTTAAGTTATGAAAAATTATATAAATCTCTGTTTGGCCAATCAGTTCTTATAACTCAATTTTGACAAAAGGTGGACAGCATCTCAAAGCAAAGCACAGCAGGTAGGATGGGTGGTTAGGCTTACTTCATTCTATGACGATAAAACTCAAATTAATGAAAATGTAATTATTCTAATTTGCAAAGCAAAATAATAAAGATTACTAGAGCTACATTAAAATTTCCGTACGTCTTGTGTTTATTTTTTATTTCTTTTATTTATTAACTTACCTTAGATAGGCTAGCTATGTACAAAATTAGGGAAAAGGGGAAGATTATAAAAAGAAAAAATACACCTACTTTATTTATTTTCTCTCGACAATGAAGATTATTAACAAAAACCTGACTTAACTATGAATGGCTCAGTGGAATATAAATGAGAACTAGAGTGACGTACTTAGCGTTGAATTCACGGGGGAAAAGAACACGGCAGAGAAAACCCCGTTTCAAACAAATCTGTCTGTCATTCTATTGTAATGATAACTTAAACTATTTACAAAATATAGGTACTTAAATTAACAGTAACACACAAAAGATATTACAATACCACAGCCCTGGAAAAAGCCTTAACATTCAGTTATCATGATGATGGTAGGTCCCAGGCCCATATCCGTCAGCACCTAAACAAAAAGAAAAACAACAACAGCAGTGTGGCCATTACTGGTAATTTTTAACTTTTTAACGATAGCTGATCGACTGGTTCCGAATAGAAAAATAATAAAAATAAAAACTTTGACATTAATTACAACTCACCAGTTAGGTTTTTTCCTTAAAGTTGCTTGCTAAGAAACCTTTAAACATTCTGCGAACCTGGGCAATGGGCGGTATCTACTTCTACAATTTGGATAGATCTAAAATATCTCAATATCAGTTAATTCTCAAATAAATGGTATCCTCTTAACCATAATCATGTCTTCAGTAATTTTAAATAGTTTTAAGTGATTTTTGTTATATAATTGTCTTCTTGTTTAAATACCTTATTAATGTGTTTGAATTTATTCACCTTGTGTGTGTTTTAATTATATTTTAATCCGACGATTCTTGTATAATTGATGGAGAAGGTTTTATAGTACTTGTCGAAGGTTCTGATATATTGGATGACGAGAAGGTGTCAAATGAATCAATTTGAACTTTTCCTAATTTCAGTGAAGGTATCACATTAGGCTTCAATAATCTTTCACCAGAGAGTTTTACAAAGTCTTCTTTTTTAAAATGCTCTGAACAAACAATTTTATTTTGCGACCATACAAATTTTTCATTAGATTTACCCAATGCTTGTGGCCACTCTTTCTGCAAATCACCTTTAGGAAACCTGTAAAGAAAAAGTATTATACTGTAGTTTCAAGTTATATTAGTCTCAATTAACAACTTAGTATGAAAACTGATACCTTCACGTAAAAATTTTCTATTATTGAAACAGTCTCTCACAGCACAACTAGCCATGGCAAAATGTTTAAATTTACACTAACAGCCAATATTGAAACACAAAGATCAGGATAATTAAATTCAAATATTCACAAATCGAAAAAATATATTTATAAACACAACAAATCACAGAGTAAACAAAGCTCTTTGACAGTTGGGTTAGAACATGGCTGCCTGCTTAGCGTCGGATGAGAAACCGATGCGCAGTCGTTGAAGCGCGTTCTCCCTACTCCATTTCTCTGGGTCCAAACCGTCATTGGTGGCGCCCTCTAGCAGATACACCAAAATCGTCGACATATTCGAATTTCTAGTCCCAAGAAACCCCTATACCAAATTTCATAAAATACAATCGATGCGATCGAAAAATAATAAAGAAAATGTGATTTATTTTTTCAATTTTGACACCCTGTAGTTCCGTTAGTATCAGTTTCTGGATTAAGATAAGTTGAGTTAATTCAGCTTATTTTTATCCAAACCATCTACATCTGAAGTTTGGCCCATTCTTTACTGAACACCCTGGAGAAAATCTGGTTCGTTCTCCAGCTGGACAGTAACATAATATGTGTTTTGCTGATTTGTCACTCTCCAAACACAATCGGCACTCGGCCTCCTCAACCAGAGCCAACTTGTGCATGTGACTTCTTAACCGGCAGTGTTCAGTATATAGGCCAATCAGAGTCTTTAGGCCAAGTCTATTTAACTCGAGCAAAATCAACCCATCACTATGTCCTTTTCTAAATTTTAAATTCTCCACAGTAAGACTTATTGTTTGAAGAGTATTCAGTACTCATTTCACTGATACGAATGTCACCGGCATGGCTTATAGATTTCATTATTGTTATGATATAGTTTCTTTCACTGTAGTGAATAGAAAAAAAATCAAAATGTCATGGTTTACCACCCCATTCTATAAAACTCGCTACATGGGTTATATTACTTTTATTGGATTTAATTTTTTCCACCCTGATACCTGCCAAATGTTTTTTAAAGTTTTTTTTTTATCTTCAAGTTACGAAAACTTTTATACAAGGTAACTATGACTAAGTACAAAAATTTTAACCACGTGCTCAGGGAGGTCTAAAAGACAATACAAAATTTATTTCGGAATTCTAGCTTGATGTTTAAAAAATGGGACAAAACCCTCTTTTCCTATGGAAAGTCGGCACCTATGACAATCAATCATCGTCCGACAAGGCTAGATATGTCAACTACCATGCAGTCGTTTTTTTTCAACATTGTCAAGTGTAGAAATGACGAAAATAAACATTTTTATTCATAATAATAATGTCTAAGTACCTGATAGATAACAGCTAATTCAGTTAGTAGCAGTATTTTGTATTCGTTCTTCGTTCTTTCGTTGCACACTCCCAAAACTACATTTTCATTCCTTGCAGATTCATCATAATTATCCATTATCATATCCGACATAAAATACTTCATTTAATTACTATAACACGTTTAAAATTAGTCACTTAGCTGATTTAAAGTAACAGTAAGTTCTAGGGTATGAATACTGCATTGCTACTTGCATACTCTCCATGCTCCAAACCATGCAGAACATGCGAAGTTAGTGGTAATCTAAGGGTCATTTTTACAGAACACTGTAAACATCTTGGGATGTTATAGTTAAAATATTACTAATTATTTTATGCAAACATCGTCGATTACTGTTAATATTGTTGCTATTATTAGTATTAACAGAATTTAATTACACAACACATGAAGTTTAAAAATTTATCGTTGTGAATGCACCTTGCATTAGTGGCCTACAGATGTCGTCTGTAGATGTTAAATAATGTAAGTATACGGGTACGGTACTCTGATTAGTTTGAAATAATTTTTCAGTACTTATTTTTCGCAAATTTAATTTTTCGCATATTTTATGTGTATTTACAAACATGTCGTATTCAAATGCCGGGATGACGGATAAGGTGCTGATTTATGGAAGTATGACAAGTGCATATTATCGTGCGGCAGCGTCAAAGACGTTTCTCGAGTATACAAAATATTAGCTGAATACTTTTTGAACCACATAGAACAGCTGTTTTATGCCGTGGCGGTAAAGGTGTGGCAGTGTTTTTATGTATTTGTGTACATTTACGTGTATTTTGTTGTTATCCTTTGTGCTTTTTCCCGACGTAAGTAATAGACCTGGTCAAGACCGCCAAACCAAGTAGGTACCTCGCTTTACAAGTACAAAAATCTTTGCAGGTTTTAATTTAAACAAGATGATTCAACATTCTTAAAATCTCTCCAAGTATCAATCCTGGAAATAAATATTAGTAAGATAGGTGCTGCCTCTCTCTGCTACCATACCGTATTTCTCATTAAATCATTAAATAATAATCTACATTTTGTAAAGATTTTTTTTTCTTTCAAAGCAGCTTAAACTGATAACACGTGTCAATGCGGTGACCTGTCACTATGTTTGACACCTTTGACTTTGGCAGAATATACCTAATCTCGCGGCTGACAGAAGGTCAGTGACGGCGATAAATAGGTATTTAATATAGTTTTGAAAAAAATGTTTCTGGCTCTATAAATAAATTTGGAATTTTTTTGAAGGGTGATTCTGTTAATTCTTATTTTTCCCTATTCCTTTTTAAAATATTTATACTAAGTCATAGTTAACCCTGTATTATGGTTTTAATTATTTTATCTTAAACTAATCCTTCAATACTGATATAACATTTATGAGAAAATATAAGCTTTGGTGCTTTATTTTAAACGTTTTACTTTCTATAAAATTTCTTGATTTGAGCCCTCTCTTACGAGATGAGGGCTTCTAAAAATTGAAAAAATTTCAGTTTTCATTTTTTTTCTCATTAGCGATTAAACTTATCAATCTGAAAATCAATGAGTACATCTAGTTAATTAAGTGACATTGTTGAATACGATTTTTATTTTTACCAAATGTCTACAACCACCAACCTCTGTTGTTGTTTTTTAATTAGAACTTTTGATTCTAAACGTTTCTCGATATGAAAAAATTACAGTAAATGGAACAATCAATTTACAAAATTTTCCCCCTCTTAGTAATTTTATGCTTTAGATATACTAAAAAGGAGGTTAAGAATCAGAATACCACACACGGTTATAATATGAAACACATAAACCAAAAGAGTGTGCAAACGTACCTTGAATGAATTTAGAAAATGGTTTGGCATGAAAGAACAGTTGTCCTTATTGATCTTTATGTACTGTGCCTAGATGTTCCTTCTGATTGTTGATATTATCCAACTTCTAATCTTTGTAAGCCATCAGGAATGACACTGCCAGATATTTAATAGCCCATGTCACAAAAAAGACAAATTGTTACTTAAACAGTTATAAAAGGATAGTAAAAGTAATTGATGTAATTGAGAATAATATTCCCAAATTTGTAAGATATGAGATCTTCGATTTGCACGCCTTCTGGATTTGTACAGCCTGCAAAAGTCAAAATTTGTTGTCAGACCTGAAATACTACTTTGATTTATTCATAGAAATCATAAAATATATAAAACTCCAAAAGCGGTAGTAAAAATAATTAAACTATGGAGGAAACACGAGTCTGGTGATATTGCAGTAACTTAGCTTTTATAAACTGGTTACTTCTACAATCAGACGTGTACTTATGAGCAGAAATTTCAAAATATGAAAATTTACGTTCATTTACGTTAAATTCATAGAGTATATGATTTCTATAGCCTAATTATAAACAATCCGTTTTGGTTTCAATTATACACTGGGATAAAATACAGTATTACCAACAGCGTACATTAAGTTTCTCCTTATTGGCTTCTCCATAGTCTGACTATTTTTAATTACTTAATACAAAGGCTTTTGACCTTCTATACATTTTAAGATTTCTATGGATTTATCTGATAGTGAAGCTTATATAACCAAAGATGGTGAAAAATGCTATGTATAATATGAATTAAAATTTATGTGCAGTTTTTGCTGTTCAATTTTTCTTAAAAGTCTGCCTTTCTGGAAATATAAGAAAACACATTGAATTTGAGAATTGAAAACTTGAGAATATTTTCATAACAGTGAATAATATAAAATATTTATTACAGGTTTCTTATTGGAAATATCACCAGATTTTATTTGAGATTCAATGGACAGTACGAGTGCAAGGATGGTGGCTTTTTATATTTCTTTGTCAAAATGATAAATTTCAAGGTCGTAAAATAATATTTTATTTTTGGAAGACATTTGATTTTTGTTGATATACTTAAAATTGTTTCATTAGAACAATTTTTTTATTTTGATGTTTACACGTTTTATTAAATGAGATATTTAATTATGAAATATAATTTAATTGATATTAAAGTAATTTAGTTTTTTTTTCAGTAGTAATATAACATAAAAATGAAAAAATCAAATTTTAAAAAATACATCATAAATTGTGTTACCTACTTGTTCAAATTATAAAAGTGCTTTATCATAATTTTTCACATCTTACCAAATATTATTTCCTATGCAGTATTTTAAGTTTAGTTTTATATATTTACTGCTGCTAACACTATTGTAATTTTATTATTCAGATAACTGTTTTGTTTTATATAAATATAATTAATTTTAAATTTAAATTATTAAAAAGTTTATGTATATGGTTTATTGTAATTATGAATATATTTGTATATATCTACTCAAAATAATTGTTTATTGTTATTATTTACTTTTAAAATGCAAAATGTGTATATAATTACTTATATTTTTTAGAATAAGAATTTTATATCTTGGCAAAATGGGTTGATAAAAGGGGATATAATCGATTTTATTATATCACAATAATTATTTTCACTTACATTCGTAAAATAAAAGAACTGTAAAAATTGTTTTTTTCTTCTTTGCCATATGGCATTATTCGACTTCAGAGATGTGTGGTTCCTAATTAAAACTGAACTGAGTTTACAGTGTAAATTTGATTATATTCATAGAAAATAGTGTCGGTTGCCTTTTGCAACCAAGAACGAATTATGTGATGTGAGTATAGGATTAGTCTTGTAAAAGTAATGATCTGAGTTAAATATAAACATAAACAAGAGAACTATTAATTGTGCACTTAACATGTGCACTATATTAAATTTATTTATTATACAGGGTGTTCGGAATATGAGTGCCTTTATTTTCCTGTATGATAAATTGTACCAAACAAAAATTTGAATTAACAATTTTTTTTCTTTGAAAACTACTTCGCAGGCTCGAGTGTATTATAATTTTTGCATTCGTACTATATATACTAGGTGTTTTTTAATTACTGTTTTCGTTGGCTTATTATAAATTAGTGTTGCAAATAGATAATTGTTTAAACAGTATTGTGAATACTACATTAGTGTCGTGAGTACTCAGTGTTGTGTTCTGAGTGGAACTACAAACACCTGTTCCCGAAAAGAATATTCAATGATTTCTCAAAATCCATAAAATTGCGTACGATGCTAGTTTGAAGAAAGATGAGTTACTGCATAATAATCAAGAGCAATAATTTTGCAAAGAAATACGTTATTGATGAGACAGCTACACCTCAGTTTACGGTTACATCCATACTGCTGTGTTTTTAATCCCACTAAATTAATATATAGCCAATTAAAAATAGACCTTCAAAGAAATAATACCTTTCCAAAATTTGACAAACAGTTAAAAATGTTATAAGAAGCAAGGTGTATAAAATTATATCAGCTAATTGTAAAAAATTCGTCAAACATTTCATAAAAATTGAGGAAGACTATATAAAGCTGCATCAATTGATTGGGCTAAATAAATGTGGTTTCATCATAACTATTGATAAAGAATCGAATACAAGTGACGTTAGTAGTGACTCTGATTAATGTTAGTGCTAGTGTGTTTTTTATTATGATGTATAAGTACATTTTTTGCTGTTTTTTATGGTGTGACCAATACAGGTATAGGAGTCATCAACAAGTTACATTATAATGATTAAAATTTTAGTAAACAGTTACACCTAATAATCAACAAATACTTACATTGTTCATACAGAGAATACTACAACCAATACAGTAATGAAATAAATTAAAAAAAAAAAAATAACAAGAAGGTACATTTAAAAACAATGTAAAAATTTATCAACAGTGTTTTAATAACATTTTTCTTATATTATTTTTAAAATGTTTTACATTATTAGTTTCTTTATGTTTTTGGGGTAATTTATTATATAATTTTATTCTTGTATATTTAGAACTCTTTTCATACATATAGTTCTAAGTTATGATTAGGTACAAGTAACTCATTTTGCTCACGGGTCTTATAATGCTTGTGTTTAATGTTACCAAGCTGTTTAAGCGCTTGGCTTGTAGCGCTCTGAAAGTTCGCTGGCAAGCGCTGCGGTTTGTTTAAACAATGGTTTTTTTTGTTCTCCGCTTGAGGAAGGTTGAAGACTAATCTTACGGCTATACAAACTACCAAAAACCACAATCATATAAATACAACCTAACCTAAAATTTAAATTCAAATTGGTTCTCTGTTAATTTTTCAGCGCAGAACATCTGCTTGAATAAAGCGTAAGCTACCGAGCCGAAATATTTTAAGCTTGGTTTGCTTCCATGCGCTTGAGATCCAGCGCAATTGTCTAATGAACATGAGCAGAAAGCGACTTGCATGTGCTCGCTTTCGCTTGGTAACATTAAACACGGCCAATGACTATTATTTATGAAACTATTACGGTGGATTTAATATATACAAGTATTTCAGTTAAATACACACAAGTTACACGAAGTGCGGTTATTCAGTCCAAAAATGTTTCGTATAGCTTTTTTTTTGTAATTTGAACACCCTTTCAGCAAAATAAGATGACCCCCAAAAAACAATACCGTAAGAAATTCTTGAGTAGAACTGTGCATAGTAGTATGATAATAAGATACTCTTGTTTACGATATTTTTTAGTTTATAAAGTGCATAACATACAGGAGACAACTTTTTATACAGTTCTGTGACATGATTAACCAACTTAGCGCATTGTCCATGTAGATGCCCAAGAATTTTGTATATGGCACTTGCTCCAGTGACTTCCCTTTAACTCAAAGTAGATAACCCTCATTATAATTTGTTGACATTGGTGTAAAATGAATAAACACAATTTTATCTCGATTCAGTAACAATTTTTCTTTTTCAAACCAAGAAATAAATAAATTGATGTTACTCTGAGTATTCGCTATCAAAAAAGGTATATTGTTATTTATATTTAAGAGAGTTATCATCTGCGAACATTACTAAGAGACTTGAAGTGACACATGGCAGATCGTTTATAAAAAATAAAGGCCCTAAAATTGATCCCTGGGGCACACCTCACGAAATATGTAGCTTATCTGAATGTGGAGAGTCAATCTCGACCAACTGCAAGCGATTTTCTAAATATGAGTGAAGTTATTGGTCTAATTTTTCCCTGAAACCATATTTACCAAGCTATTCTATAAGAATAGTATGGTCAACCAAGTCAAATGCTTTGCTCAAGTCCATGAATACACCAATGCATTTTTTATCACTATCCAAATTATCATACAACTGATCAAGAAAAGTAAGTATTGCAGATTGTATTGATTTACCTCCTCGAAATCCATACTGTTCATTGCATGTTATATTTGATACAAAATTTCACCATTCTGTTATACACTGCTTTCTCAAATATTTTTGATATTGTCGATAACAGGGAGATAGGTCTGTAATTATTAAGTGACAATTTATTGTCGCCTTTCTTCAATAATGGGATCACTTTGGCTGTTTTAAAGATATCCGGAAAAATGCCTCCAGCAAATGACATATTAATTACATATGTTAGGGGAGCAGTAATGAAGTGAATTATCGATTTCAACATATCAGAAATGATTTGTCGATGCCACAAGAATATGATTTATTAAGTAAGTATAATTATTAAATTATATTCTTCATACTCCGTAATGTGGTCAACAAATATTGTGTGATAATCGTGGTAATCTTTTTTTATAATGGTAGTGTAGCTATTGTTGGTTTTTAAGTCTTCTGCTAGTTTAATATATATATATATATATATATATATATATATATATATATATATATATATATATATATACAGGGTGTTTATTAATTGAATGCCGATACTTAAGGGTGTGAATCCTTCGGTCATTTTAAAAAGAAAACTTAATATACTCGCGTCAAGAATTCAGACGTCTTACGTCACGGTTGACGTTACACATTTGTTTTTATTGTCAACGTAATTTTCGATATTTGGTCGCGTTAAAAACAATCATTTTTTGCAATTTGGTGCAATATATAATGTAAACTTTTAGTTAGTTTTATTACTATCAGTTGCAGTTTCTTACATATTTTGATGAAAATATAATGAATTATTCATTTGTTCGTATGACGTAAGTCGTCTGAATTCTTGTCTGAATGTTTGTCTTAAACCTCTTAATTTTTGAGCTACAGGGTGTTACAGTTTTAAGAAACAATTTACTTTTTTATTATAATTTTCTTATCACTCCAGATATTTTTATGAAATTTTGTACACACCTATTAATCAATAAGGAGCATTGTTTGATGTAAAAAATGTTTTAAAATCTTTCCCAATGACGTCCGTACGAGGTTTGAACTAAACATTTTTGAAGAAAAAAATGGTACGCCACTGCCTTCTCTAAAAACTAATTCATTTTTAAAATCTCCATTTATTTTGCAGCAAATTCGGTCCCTAGACTTACTCTCGTACGACGCACCATTTTCACGTAAAAAATTAAAACCAAAAAAGTTTTTTCCCCAAGTTCATTGAGACTGCTTTTGATAGTTTGTTGCCATTTTGTAGACACCCACCATGCGTGGAAACACTTTTTTAGGACAAAAATTAATTTTCTACTTTAAGCAGTGACCTCGACGTAGGCATAATATTAATGTTTGGATAGAAAAAAACGGTACGAATCTGATTTTTTAAATTTTATTTTTTCTACAAAACTGTTAAAAGTGGGCTTTTTAATTGTCATTTTTGATGTTAAAAATGTCATTTTTTGACACGCGTATTAAAAGTAAGTTACTTTTAATACTAGTGTTAAAAGTAAATCAAAGTTTATTTAAATTTTGTTTTGAAAATTAATAAAACGTTTTAACAAACACATGAACAATTACAATTAGTTATTACTATTAACATTTATAGTAAAATTAGAACAATTTGAAATTGTAATTCCCTGCGGAATCATCATACTTAAGTTGGTTTTACTGTCAACATGTATGACATATCTATTTTCTGTAGAAATACTACTGGTAGTACTGGTGGTCTTGCTAGTAGTTGCAACAGTAGGAAGCATTTGGCACGCAATTTCCTTCTTCTGTTCCAGTGAATTTTCAATGTAGCCTTCAGCTACCGTCGAAGATTTCCATCCTCCATGTCTCTTGATGGTAGTAAGATTTGCACCAGAATCTGCTAACAATGTCGCCGATGAACGACGAAAACAGTGTCCGGTATAGAGTTGAGGATTTGGTAGATTCAAGAACTCTGCAATGTCGGCTGGCATTTTACCAAACATGTTAATTCCGACTGGATTCTTCACACATTTATTCTTGATATATTTAAGAAAAAGTCATCTATGGTCAGCGTTGGGTGGCCGGAGTGCCATATACTTTCTAAAAAAGTTTAAATAGAATTCACCAACAACACTGAAAGTCCGAGGCACTTTCGTTTTAGTATCTGGTATGGTCACAACAACCGAAGTGCCCAAATATTCAATATTGTTGATGGTCATCTGACACAAATCCTCCCGGCGACACGCTCCGAAGACACCCACTATTGCTGCATATTATCTATGATTGCTGCGACTTTCATCATCAGATACTTTTCGTCTTCTGTTTCTGTGAGAAATTTGTCGATATGCGTCTTCGTCAAAACTTTTGACTTTTTTGCTTGATATCCTTCACCCTTCCGTTTTAAAAAAGCAATAAGTTTATAATGTATGCTTATATCTTGATCTTGCTTTATTTTTAACATAGTTTTGATCATGGAATAATTTGACCACAGCGTTGACAATTTCCATATCTTGGCTTTTTCCTCAAAATATGCCAGTAAAACACTTTCATTACATTTCCCAGGGACCTTTTTAATGTTGCACCATTCCGCAAAGCGTCTATAGCGATTTCGTACTGTTCCTTTGATTTCGCCGGCAATAATTCCAATATTGCTCGACTGGCGGCTTCTTCGATTTCAGCAGGGATGGATTCGTTACGCGCATTATCGAGATTATTCATTATACTTATATTACTAGAAAATGCTGTCAATATTTTTGCGTTTTTCCGTAACTAACAACAGCACTGGTTGCTACGAAAATTTTGGTTCATAAACATTGCGATCTGTGTGGTATTTTTTGATTTCTTATTTTTATTGAGTTTAAAGTTCTTCCGATTGTTTTGTAGAAAAAATAGTGTATGATATACGTGTTAAAAGTGATTTTACTTTGTTCGTGAAGTTCAAAATAAAATCTTACTTTTAACACGTATATCATAAATAGCTATTAAAAATCTCGATTTACTTAGTAAAACGATAAATTCAAAATCTTAAACCTAAAACGAAACGACAAGACAAGAAAATACAAACAAAATAAAGAACCCAAATTATGTATTTATAGTAGTTGTTGAAAGTGTCCTCCACTCACACGTATGCAAGCATCTACTCTTTTTCGCATAGACTGACGTACATTTTCAAAAATTCCTGGGGTATATTATGGTTTGGCAGCATATTATTATACGACTTCGTAACTCTTCTTCGGCTTGAATCGGCACTGCGTACACTAAGCTTTTCAGATGACCCCAGAAAAAAATAGTCTAAACTATTAAGGTCGGGAGATCTGGGCGGCCATGACTGCGTTCCACCGATCGCGATAGTTGTGATTTAAAAATTCACGCACCCGTAAGCTAAAATGTGGAGGCGTACCATCGTGCATTAGCCACATCTGGTTTCTTAATAAAAGAGGAAGGTCTTCAAGCATTGGCGGCAGATCTTCTTCAAGAAAGTGTAAATACGATTGTCCATCTAATCTACTTGGGAGAAAAAATGGGCCTATCAAATAATCGTCAACAATACCAGTCCAAACATTTAATGAAAACTGTTCTTGATGATTTGATTCAACAATTATGGAAATTTCGTATTGAGTTTCGAGAGAAACTAGCTTCATCGGTAAAAAGAATGTACTTGTCAAATAACGGATTTTCCAGCAGCTTTTGAACAAACCACTCACAGAAATTAATGCGCAACGGGAAATCTCTAAGGAGTAATGCCTGGACTCTTTGAATGTGATATGGATATAACAAATTCTTCAAGTTCCGGTGTTGTTACTGTTTCAGAGACTCCTTTAGCACTGTGGTCTACTTTTAAATTTGCGGTTTCGTGAAGACGTCTATGAATCCCAGAAAATGTTCTAGGATCGGGTAGTACGCGATTGAATTATCTTAATATGTTTAAAGGAAATAAAACAGAAAATGTAAATTTTGGCATATCACTGAAAACTCTTTTAACAATCTTATTTTTCTGTTTTTTTTTTTAAATTAATTAACAGTTCATATTCTTACTTCTCTAACGCAATAAAATAAACTGCTTATGTTTCATGATCTGTGGTTTGAATATAAATATATTGCCACAATCTTATTATTTAGGCAGGTATATGAAAAAGGGTCACGCGGCCACGCCCTCGAAACGCCTTCACAGTTTTTTGCAGATTAAAATAGTAGCGCTTTATTTCCTTCGTTTGAATAAATGCGTATTGTTACACAGTACGACATCTAACAGGAATTATGATAACTATTTAGGTCTTTATTAAGGATTGAATTGACTCTCTTGGTGTAAATACTCAAGGGTATAACTTTTCTGATAAAATGAAAAGTTACACCAATTATACGATTATTAGTGAAAAGTACACAAATTATACGATTATTATTAGGGTTAGAAAATTATACACAGTCAGTTGAAAAGATACAAAAATCGTATAATTATACACCGATTGGCAACACAGAAAATATAGCTATGCAAAAAGACCTCGTGGGGACATATCACTGAAATGTACGATATGGAATGCGTTTAGTCCATTTGCGCATCCAAATAAGGATACCAAACTAGGAGCAGACAAAAGGAGGCACATGAAACTTAGCAAAGACATACTTAATTGGTTATGTATGTGGGTGCGAGAGAGACAACCACCTGCACGTACGACATGAATTGTGTTATTAATTTCCTATTATTTTGTTTGTAAACACGTCATTGGCGTACAGTGTGGTTTCTTCTTTTATCTTGTATCTCGTTAGTGTCATTTTTTGTGTATTTTTGTGGGTGTTATTGTTGGAACATGTCATGTTTTATAAGAAACTGTAAAATTAGCCAGCACGAAATAATTTTCCATATCCAGAATTCAATTTGATTTCAATTTACAATTAGCTAAGCTCCTACTGCTCCGCCATTGCAAGAGGCACAAAATAAAATATGGCATAAATAATCCATTCGCGCAGCTTTTAGCGCATTTGAGTCATCATAATATAATATGTCCCATTTCAGTGGGAGGTCCTGAGGTTATTGACAGATGGCGCAACGATACGTATTTGCCTTGATTATATACACTAAGACTAGTCAATCTAATGGGAGACCTTGTTGGCCTGAATGGGAAACCAACTCTCGCGTAATGGGAAACGAACTCAAAAAGAACGTTTACGCTTGGGCTATTTGCTAATAGATGGCGCAATATTAGGTACTAAAATGACATGAATTTGGATATATAATTTTGAAAGCTCCTCCCATCGAAGATGATTGGTTCATACATATTATGTTATGTACAATCGTTTGCAATAATATTGACACTCTTTAAATTCAATTTTGCTATTTCTTTTGAACTGCTGACGTATTTGTAATGAAATCTACTTTCAACTTTTAACATTAGTAATTAGTTGTTTCACTTACCAATATAAATTTAATGAGTTTCTACTCAGAACTTCGAGAAATTCAAAAACTGTTTTGAGAGAGTGTCATTGTTATTTCAAAAGCTTGTATGTACTTAAAATTCATAACTTTAATGACATTCGATAGGATTACTGTTTATTTTATTATTAAGTGAATGTGTTAGTCATGAGGAAGCAGGCAGGAAATAATTTTTAAAATGTAATAAAACTAGATGAAACATTCCTGGAATAAAACTTTTCCGCGAAAGGCGAAAATCGACTATAATGATAGATTTTGAATTCTGATAAGTAATTATAGTAATTTTATCACGATTTTTAATTAAAAAAAATACAGAAGTGCAGTTATCCAGTTCATATTCACTTTCGAGTATCAATGAAAGTTAAAGCTTAAAATATATTAACCGCCAGATAATACTTTTATCATACTCCTCCAGCTTTGGTAAATTCAAGTGAAGAAGTTATTCAATACGTGTCGATAAAAATATACAGGGTGGGCCATTAATAATTAGACATAGAAGAGGAGTAACATCATTGGGAGGAAATATGAAGATATAGCTAAATATATCTTCGTAAAATATTTCTGTGGAAAAAGATACAAGGTGTCAAAGTTGAAATATTTTTATTTGTGTTTTCTTTTTTTGTATTAACGCAAGTATCTCTCAACTGATTGAAATTTAATTCAAAAAAATTAGTAGGTATCAATGAGTCGTTTACTTTTTTTAAATGTCCAGAGTAACTTTGGAAAAAAAACTCATATTTGAAAAAAAAATTATCTACATATTTACTTTTATGGACAAAAATAACAACAGAGCAGTAAAAACAACTTAGCCCTTGAGCAAACTCTCTCTACTTCTACATGTCTTAATTAATTAAACTAATTATTACAGCTAATTACAGAAAATTTTCAATATGGCAATTTTCTAATGCTCCTAAGAGATTTCCTCACGTCGAAAAATACATTTGGTTGTTTTAGATCAGTTTTCTGGAAAACGGTAGGAATTTCGTTAGCAAAAAATAAGATAGAAATTGTCATCATCTGGCAATGGTCTATCTGTTTTAATAGGTACCTACTACATAAATTATGATTGCTTTTCTAAAAATATGTTTCCCTATCAAATTTGATGACAATCGGTTGAGCGATCCTAGTTATTAAAAAAAAACGAAAAAAAATATGTAAACCTGTATCTTTTTCCACAGCAACATTTTAGTAAGGCATATTTAGCTATATCTTCATATTTTGCTCCAAAACTGTCATTCCTACTCTGGCACATCATTAATGGTTCACCTTATATAATACTTAAAATAATAAATTTTGAAACACATTCTTTACTGATGCGGCCTGTAAAGTTCACAAATTATTTTTACTAAAAACATTAGCGCATGTAAATTTATTTAAATTTGCATGCGCAAATGTTAAATTATTTGAATTTTTAAATTAATTTAAATTTAATTTTAATTTAAAAATTAAAATTAAATTAATTTAAATTTAATTTTAATTTAAAAATTACTCTTCAAAAAGACTACAAAATAATATTTATTTCACACCATCACAAAATTATACTTAGATTAAACATTGAAAAAAGATACTTGGTGTTTTAGAATTTTTACTAATGAATTTTTCGCAAAATAATAATGCATCTTATGCAGTAAGAGAAACCCACACGATAATCTGCAGTTCTATATGTCTCTTTATAGAAGTAGGTATGTCGAATTCATTTGAATTATCTTAATATGTTTAAAGGAAATAAAACAAAAAATGTAAATTTTGGCATATCGTTGCAAACTCTTTTAACAATCTTATTTTTCTGTTTTTTTTTTTTTATTAATTTACAGTTCATATTCTTACTTCTCTAACGCAATAAAATAAACTGCTTATGTTTCAAACTTTATGATCTGTGGTTTGAATATAAATATATTGCCACAATCTTATTATTTAGGCAGGTATATGAAAAAGGGTCACGCGGCCACGCCCTCGAAACGCCTTCGCAGTTTTTTGCAGATTAAAATACTAGCGCTTTATTTCCTTCGTTTGAATAAATGCGTATTGTTACACAGTACGACATCTAACAGGAATTATGATAACTATTTAGGTCTTTATTAAGGATTGAATTGATCTCTTGGTGTAAATACTCAAGGGTATAACTTTTCTGATAAAATGAAAAGTTACACCAATTATACGATTATTAGTGAAAAGTACACAAATTATACGATTATTATTAGGGTTAGAAAATTATACACAGTCAGTTGAAAAGATACAAAAATCGTATAATTATACACCGATTGGCAACACAGAAAATATAGCTATGCAAAAAGACCTCGTGGGGACATATCACTGAAATGTACGATATGGAATGCGTTTAGTCCATTTGCGCATCCAAATAAGGATACCAAACTAGGAGCAGACAAAAGGAGGCACATGAAACTTAGCAAAGACATACTTCATTGGTTATGTATGTGGGTGCGAGACAGACAACCACCTGCACGTACGACATGAATTGTGTTATTAATTTCCTATTATTTTGTTTGTAAACATGTCATTGGCGTACAGTGTGGTTTCTTCTTTTATCTTGTATCTCGTTAGTGTTATTTTTTGTGTATTTTTGTGGGTGTTATTGTTGGAACATGTCATGTTTTATAAGAAACTGTAAAATTAACCAGCACGAAATAATTTTCCATATCCAGAATTCAATTTGATTTCAATTCACAATTAGCTAAGCTCCTACTGCTCCGCCATTGCTAGAGGCACAAAATAAAATATGGCGCTGATCATAAATAATCCATTCGTGCAGCTTTTAGCGCATTCCAGTCATCATAATATAATACGTCCCATTTCAGTGGGACATATTAGGGAATAGGTCCTGAGGTTGTTGACAGATGGCGCAACGATACGTATTTGTTAAAATTTGAAAACTTAGGAATATGCGCGTTTTCTTGATGAGCGCTGCATCTGTTGCCATATCTTGCCGTCTTTATAAAGTGCGTTGCGTTTATGAATTTTAATAGTGAGTAAGTAAAATCGCCTCGCTAACTCGCTTATTTGTGGTTCATTTTTTTAAGCTATAACTAAATGGAACGTTTACCATAATTTAAAATAGACTTCTACAACTTTTTTCAGTAGGGCCGAACTTAAAATCAAATTATTGATGCTTGGATTTTATTTGACAATTATGTTTTTATTACATCGCAGTTGTAAAACAGCGATTTTACTAATGTTCATAATTTTTTCACAACCTATATATATATATAAAAAGCTGTTTACAGGCCTTTTAGGCCCAGAGCTGATGATTGGTATGATTACGCATATTTAATGCAACCGCCGTCTTGGTGCAACTTAATCATTGTAAGTGTTATGTGTTTTAAATCTGACAGAATAATACTGTCATTGAATAGCTAATATAATCAATAGTACTGTATGCATTTGAAAGTTCATTTCTGCCTTTTACATTTTAATTATTTTTAAAGAAAATATCTATACATGATTATTTATATTAACCGATGCCTTTTTTAAATACTTAATGACAAGATTGAACCAAGATCATACAAAATAGGAATATACTGGAATATATTTAACGTATACCTACTTACTGTCGAATATTTAATACACTGTCAAGATTTATTATTTTAGGTAAGCATTTTTAAATTATTCAAAAATCTTACTATTATTTATCTACCAATTATTTATTTAAATATCATTTTAAGAGAATGGATGTATATTAAATTAAATTCATTCAGTTTTGAGATTTTAGTAAAATACCTACTTAAGTGAACAAGATTTAAAAAAAAATTCTGTAGATTAGGCATGAGATAGGTAATGTATATATCTATAAATTTCAGTTTAAAAAATATAAGTATTAACTAAATATTACCCTTGACTATACAGGGTAATATTCAGTCATAATGCCATTAATTTTAAGAGAAGGTAGGGTAAACTGGGTATAATACGAATACGCGATTTAAAAATTTTTTAAATGCATATTTACGCAGGAAAAAAATATTTTCAAATCATTATTTAAACCCCAATTTCAGATGACGCGACGTTGCCAAATTTAAATATTTTCCTATGATACTTATTGTAGTTAACGCTATAAATTATTTTTTAAAAGTATGTAATTAACATATTAAGTTTCAACATAATAAATATTTAATATTGAAATTATAAAACTTCAACGGATCAAAATAAACCATTCACATTTCATTACATAAATAGTAAAATTCCTTGCATCTTGCCTTGCAACTTGCCTTACATATTCTGTCTTTGCCTACCTCGTTCATCGCCTGATACTATTTGAATGTAAGCGGCTCCTTTAGCAGGCTTTAACTTAAAATGCATTCTCTTAGTTCCAAATTTATTATTAAGTTATTATCAATTATTTTCAGAAACAAAGTGTGTATAAATTAGTAAAATAATTCGCCGCTTCTAGGACGCCCATTTATTTTGTTGCCTTTACGCTTTAAACCTTAGTTTACTCGTGTCAAAAATAAGATTTAGGGCATCCAATAAACTAGATTTTTTTCCAATAAAACTGGTATAAGCCGCATCAAAATCGGATCATTATTACTGTAGATATTTTGCAACTAGTTTTAAGATGCCCAACGAGGCCTCTTAAGTAGAGGCGTGCTGTCATCAAAAAACAGTCTGAGACGTACCTATTTAGTGATCAACAATCCTGCAATCCGAGTCTTGACCTACTGTATTGAAGTCAATAACCTTGTTTTTAATGTCTACTCAATGACAAGCGCTGCAGAGCTGTAGAACCGCTAAATAATAACAGAAACAAACAATAATTAAATTCGTATTTTTATAAACACCCGGTGTAATCAACAGGAAATTTTATAATAAATGCCAACCGCAGTAATTAGCACCGACAGAGAGGCTGTAATCAGCACACTTGTAGCAGTTCAAATTCCTGTTTAGTAGGTTACCGGCGGAATAAGTCGGTCTGGAACAGATGTAGACGGCCCGACTTCTCTCTCTCCCATAGACCTTATAAATCATGGACCGGCCCTAGAAAGAGAGGTCTGCTGTCCTGATGTGTACAAGAGGGATGAAGCTAGTCCGGGCAAAAACAGATGTTCTATGACAGAAAAATATATAAACATAACCTGACAAAACCTTTCCTGTTAATATTGTTAATGATTTGTGTGCCTTTTGTGATTTAGTTGTGTTTAGTGTGTTTATTAGCAATAGTTTTTAAAGACTCATAAACTATGGTGGAGTCGGTCTGTCACCGTAAATGTCATACGTCTGTCATTTACGGTTTTTGTTTTTTTTTTCGGCCAATGATCTGTGGGTTTTTGCCCGGACTAGCTCTATCTCTATTGCACACATCTGAGCATCAACGATTTGTATAGGCAGAAAACGGTTTTGGGCGCGTCCATGATTTATAAGGTCTATGCTCTCTCCCTTATCCACATTCCACATCCATTATCCATCACTTACATTTTCACAAATGAGCATAGTGGAGGTTTGTTGAATTTCGTGTTTGTGTCGCCAGTGTAGTTTATAATAATTAATAAAATTTGCTATTCGCCTAAATAAAAATACTTGAATTTGAGTAAAGTGAAGCAGTGAAAGACCGCGGTTGTCCTCTGCTGAACAGAGCCGTGGAAAAATGAAGACATAAAATACATTTTAATAGACATATGCATTTGTGTTGTTCGTGTGCGTCTATGCTATTCGTAACTTATACTGATCATTAGTAATAGATTTGATTCTGATTCATAATTAAATGCGATTTGGATTATTTGGAAATATCAACGTACGAGCTCAACTTGATTCTGTTTTATCCAAAATTAGTTAGGTACTGTATAAAATTATGCGGAGCTTTTGAACTTGCATTACGAGGGCATGATGAATAAATTTTACGTCAGAACTTGACAAAACGCTTAATGAATACCTTAAAAGTGCATGTGGTTTTGGTAACGCTCCTAATCTTCAATACTCGTATGCGTTATCAGAAAATTTGTAGTATACTAGGAGCGTCTTGTTACCGATTGTTATAGGGTGATTTGTTGATCCTTTGAAAGGTCGAGTAAACAATTTTTTCGATTTTCTGTCTTTATTAGGCCTTCCGAATACGTGATTAAAATTAATGACATTATGACTGAATCACCCTGTATACACTCAAGGATATTACTCATTTGTGTAAGCTAAATTTTCATGACTTCAGGAGTTTGCATTCCAGGAGGTCAAAGTTAAGGACAGGGCCATGCTTGCGACCTGGGGGTCTGTTCTTGACTTCCGAAGAGTAATCCGTATGCGGATTACATGGTTCTGTCTCTCTTAATCACCGTTGTGAGCAGGAAGATAAAAGTATCTAATTCGCAATACGTATGCGGACATTCGGAACAGGGCCCGGATTCCGTTTCTCGATTCGATACATGTCGTATCGAGTGTCGCGACTCTGTAATCCTTATTATAATGTAAATAAGGGTCACTAGTCTGTCAAAATCATTCAATCGTGTCGAAATGAGAAAACGGAATCCGGTCGCAGACCCCCTGGTCGCCGCGAACGTTGCGACCGGTCGCAAACACGTATCATGGTCACAAACGTCAACGACATGGCAACGTTTTTGATTAGTTTCAATCATTTTTCCAGCATTACCGTATCATGTTATTTAAAGAAAAAAAAAACAGAGAAAATTAAAATACCCTGTGTAGTGTGTATCGAATTAACGTGCAGAGAACTCACTTGTGGACAGATCCACATATTATTTAACGTACTCACAACCATATTGAAATCATTTTTTCATACTTTAGAATGAGTGTATTATTATTTCATGAACTTTGTTCGTACGTGAATAACGAAACACAGAAGCAAAAACAACATTCCGTAATGCTATATCAGTGGAAGAAAAGCTTGCAGTAATATTGGGGGAAATCAAATCAAAAAGTCTTTATTTGTCGAGGCTCAGCCTCTGGCTGCTTAGGCCCTACCACCAATGAATACATTTTTTAAATAAGATAGATACTAAATTATTACAATACTAATTAGCTATATTAAACAGAATGAAGTAAAAGAAACAACAAAAAAAAACTTAATTCTAAGGAACATATGATAACAAGTTTAAAAATTTATTCGTCAATTTTAATTATTTCTATTTATTTTAGTGACTTAAAAAATATTCTTTAAGTTTATGTTTAAACAAGCTTTTACTTACAATTAATTTTAATTCCTTTGGTAATATAAAAATGTGCAGCTAAATGAGAATATGAGGATTTAAAGAATGAGGATGTGTGCAGAGGTATTTTTCACGATATACTAAAAGTTCATTTCTTAGTTCTCTATCGTGTACATTATTACCGAATATTAACTTTAAATTGAAATATGGCGGATTTTTCGTATTTATCATCTTATGTATTAAATTGATATAATGAACATTCCCACGCACTTCTATTTTGAATCATCCATTTTTAATAAAATAAAGAGTGATGTGATCTATCATCCTCTTGACTTTTTCTGCGTATCTCATACATGAATTTTATTTATTTATTTATTTATTTTGTAGAACTTATATTTTATAAGAGTTAGAAACTGAAAAACATGGCCCATAAACAATGTCGCAATAATCAAACAAAGATAGAATTTCAGTTTAACGTTAATTGTTAAAACATTTTTAAACTTAAAAGAAAAGCTATGTTGTATTTGACCATTTAGAATTGTTAAATTCATTTATTAAATTGTTATCAGCCTTATGAGAAGTTATTTATGTAATAAAGCGATTATTTATTAATTCAGGATTCGAAAGATCATCATGAATATAAGTATTTGTATTTTTAGCATAAATATTTAGTTTTTTAAGATTTGCTTATATTTTACAATTTTTCAAATTTTTATTTCAAATATGCCCAACATACGCCTTTTTCCCCTACGAATAGAGGTAGTGACATAATTTCTACATTGCTTATAGTAATCCCATTTTATAGAAGTTTGATTACGAGTAATACTGATATCTATATGGAAAGTTGTCCTATATTTACAGTAATAGTGTACTACATTTTACAACAATTAAGGTATATTCTATATAATAATTAAGCTGCATTTTACACGCATCTCAGAATCAAACTACATCAAAAAGACAGAGAAGAATCAGTAGATCATGAAGACCAGGCTGATGTGGAAAAAATTGAAGTCGAAGACAAATCTGTGTAACTCGAAGATATATCTGACTGTGTTAAGGCGGTTTTCCACTAAACGGACAGATGAATTTATGTTGTGTTTGTGTTTTCTAGAACTTGAAAAACAAAAACGAAAGCGAAACAAACCCCAAACTCTTGTTTCCATCAAGCGGGCCACATTTTGTCCGATTTTTGTTTTTGTTTATGGTTCTTTTCCACTGGTTGTCACAAGGAAGTCAGAACACATTTTTTCAATAAAGTTACGGCAAGGTTTCAGGCGACTTACGTCAAGCGAACAAATGAATAATTCATCATATTTTCATCAAAATATTTGAGAAACTGCAACTGAAAATAATAAAACTTTATACTACATTAAATGCTAGCACTGTATGTACTATTGTTTTTAACACGACAAACTATCGAAAATTATGTAAAAACAATCGCGTAACGTCAGCTGTAACGTAAGTCGTCTGAATTCTTGCCGCAACTATAACCAACCAACATGTTTAGAGAAGATTTTTTATTCCTGGTTGTAGCTGGTTTATGTTGAAGTCCTTGGGAAAAAAGTAAGTGTATATATGTACGGTTAAAGTGTTTCCTTGGTTGGTTAGTTAAGTTTGTATACTATAATGTTTGTATACTAAGCGAAAATAGAAAACACAACCCGACCGTTTCCACTAAACAGACTCGAGTTTCAAAACACGTCGAAACCTTTTGATGTGACCGCTTCCGAGCGGGACCTGAAAAACAAAATTCCAACTGTCGCAAAACACAGCCAGCCTTAAAAAGTTTGCGAAAAGTTACAGTTTTGTTTTATTGGACACGAGTTTGTGTTTTGTTTTGTCCGTTTAGTAGAAAACCGCCTTTACAGTTTTAGATGGCGTAGTATTTGAGGAAGCTGGTGGTTGGTTCCTATAGTCAGTGGTATATTATATTGGTTGAGTAAAATTTGAATGATTCTGTCGGAGACGGTGACTGATAAATTGTAGTGGTTGTTTCAAAGCTTAATGCTTGTTGCATACGTTCTGTTATTTTGATGTGACAGTGAAGATAAAAGGGATAATATAAACAACTTGTCATTATCATTTTCTTCAATGACAGTACTCGACTTTATGTGCTTAAGAATCTCGTCTTCAAAACCATTCCCTTGTTTTCATAATTCATTGAACAGAGAAGAAAAACTAGAAGCAGGAAGATCTGTTGTGGATATAGTATAAATCACCGCTTTCATCATTTTCATCTATCATCGATGTTTCTAACGGTTCTGCAAATATAGTTAGGTGTAACGTTACCAGAAAAGCTATCTCTTCCTTTTGCCAACTGTACAAGTTTCACCAGGGTGGATAACAGTTCATAGGCTGCCAAATAATTTAGATTAAGACTGTTATGTTTTATCACTACGCATTTTCTACTATATTATATGCCGATGTGTACTAAGAAAATGGTACACGTCATTATAAACAGTATCATACCCCACAGAATTCTTAAAAAAAAACCGTTAATACTTGAATTGATATAAAGGATTTTTGACGAAATGCGATACAAAACGAAACGGTATAATTTACCGTCTTTAAATGGATAGCCATGTGTTTTAACGTGTTTTTCTCTAAACTTTAAAAGACATCATTCAGTTTCAACAAATCTATAGCGTATCTTCATGCTCGAAAATTGCATCACATTACAAAGTGAATTACTGTTAAATATGCTTACGGCCTTTCCTCTAAAGTATCAAGCAAAAATAGCAGTTTATGGAAAACACGTAGTAGACGATTCCCCGCTCATTTTCCATTTCCACTAGGCTGCCTTATTATTTGTAAACGAACTTTTCTTGTGAAAGCATCCCGTAGACACTTCCATTTTTTCTGAGGTTCTTTTACTGAAAAGATAAATTATTTTATTATAAACTTTGTAATTCAAATGCTAAAAGTTAAAGTAATACTAAAAATAAAACAGGAGACTTCTGTATAAATCAGGTCCCTTGCAACTGGAAATACGTTTAGGTCACTAGCATTAGAATTTCGTTTGGAAAGAAATAGTGCATCTGTAATAATCAGAGAAACTTGTAATGTAATATGGTTGTCTGTGAAGGATAAATTTATATCAGAGGCAACGAGAGAAGATTGGAAAAAATAGCGAAATATTTTGAAAGTCTTCCTAACTTTCTGAGTTGTCTTGGGACTATTGATGGCAAACATGTGAGATTAATTAAACCTACGCATACTGCATCTCAGTTTTATAACTGTAAAGGTTGGTAGATGCAAATCATTGTTTTATAGCTATTAACGGGAGGATATAATTTGGATTTCTCATCTACAGAGAAAGTCTAGTCTGGGCTCGAATATTGCTTTTTTCTATTAAAATAGCAGCAGCAACTTTGCTGTACCTGTCTAGTCAATAGTAACGTAATTATTAGGTATTTATGGGTGTTGTTTTTCAGTTTGTTTTCTTTATTAGTGGGTTTACAAAAATAGACACTTAGGTAGTGATCTAAACATATCATTACTTGTCTGTATAAGTCATACATAACTTGACTTTTAGAAATCTGCAGCTTATTGATAGTTGTAACTTTATAATTATCATATATATAGTTAGAAATAATTCTAATTCTAATTGTCAACAGACAACTATTGCAACACATATAAAGGTCAAAGAGATAGAAAGATGCAGTTTTCCCAACACTAAGCTACTTTTTCGGGAAACTCGTTTTTTTTTCAAATTTCGCCCTGTATTTAAAAAATGAAGAGGTCTATGAAAAAGTAGCTAAGTGAACTGAAAATCGCATTCTTCTATTTCTTGTAATATTTGAAATACCATGTAATTACAACGAAATTGGGACACCCTGTACACTAGGTGTACATAATTTTCACATGAAATCAGTGTCATACTTCGTTTAAATTATTACTGTTTAATATTTTGTCCGTCACACATGTACCTAGATAAAAAATAATTAGAATGATATCTGCTTTATCAGTTGAATTAAATTTAGAAATTGATCACCTTGATGTTAAAACTGCTATTTTGCATAGTTAGCTAATGAAGTCATTTATATTATTACTCTATTTTACTCTATTTTACTATTATTTATTATTTACTCAACCAGCAGGTTGTGTTTCCAAGGGAAACGAGAACAAAGTATGTTTGTTAAAACGTGCAATTTATGGTCTTAAACAATCATCTCGTTTATGGTATAAAGTTGCACAGAAAGTCTTGACTAATTTAGATTTTAAAGAATCTCATCAGGAACCTTGTGTCTTTTATGATCACAAATAATATAACTATAATAAAAGCTTTATATGTTGATTATTTCTTCCTATTCTATAATAAAAATAGTAATAAAGAACTCTTAAAAGTAGAATTAGGAAAACATTTTAAAATGAAAGATTTAGGACCTGCTCATTTATTAGGATTAAAAATTGATAAAGAATAAGTGATGCAAAAGTGGTAAATAGTCCAATGGATCCAAATATTAAACTAACAAACAATGGAGAAAAAATTGACGTACCTTATCAGCAACTTATTGTTTCATTAATGTACTTTTCTGTAACTTGCCGACCAAATATTGCATTTGCAATATCTTATTTAAGTTAATTAATTAATAACTGTTATACAGGAGACCATTGGCAAGCAGCAAAAGAATACTGAGATAATAGTAAGTTATTAGGATATGTAGATTCAGATTGGGCAAATGATATAAATGATTTTTTTACTGGTTTTGTGTTTAAATTTGCAAATGCTGCAGTTTCCTGGGAATGTAGGAAACAGAAAACTGTAGCACTTAGTTCTACAGAAGCTGAATATATGTCATTAACAGAAGCTGTTTTTCGATGAACTTTTTGAAAATATCAAATGTAAACCAATCGAATGCAATGAGCCTACTATATTATATAATGATAATCAGAGTATCACAAAATTGCCGCTAATGAGACATTACACAGACCCACAAAACATATAGATGTGCGATATCATTACATTCGAGAGCTGGCAGATATTAATAAAATAAATCTTGTATATCTTATATCTTTTATAACCGATGAAATGTTAGCTGATGCTTGTATTAAACCATTGCATGGACCTAATCATAAATTTTGTTGATACATTAAGGTGAGGTGTTGGGTACTAATAAATCAAGTAGTTATACTAATAGATATTGCAGTGGCAGTAATATTATAATAATATACATATATAAAGATGGCTGATATATGTTGTAGTTATGGTAACTGCTAATGATATAAAAAATAATTTTCCATTCACATTGGCTTTTTCTTCACTGTTCATTTGAATTAACACTTTGCAATACTCCACCCGCTCACCCCTTAAAAAGTACTATACATATTAGGTTGGAAATCTTTATGTTGACATACATTAAGCACAAGGAAAATAAAATATGTGTGTATGATAACCACCCTTTTCCATAGTAAAACAATGAAAACTTATTTAATTTTGGGCAAAAATGGTGTACTGAAAATTAAAACCGTTTTAGAAAGGCGTTTTTTTCTATTGTCGTTATTGGACAAATCTCTCTTTAAATCCTGTTCTATTTTTAAGAAATACCTTGTAGAAATATTTTCATCGTTTATGCCTACACATAAATTCAAACCTATTGAATATCTTTTTTTAGATTAATAAGCTATACTTACTATTTAACAAAACATGGAAAAATATGAACAAATATCTGTTATTGGAGAAGGATCGTATGGTTTAGTTATGAAATGTAGACATAGAGAAACTGATCAGTTGGTAGCAGTCAAAAAATTTCTTGAATCTGAGGAGGACGCAGCTACTAGGAAAATAACTTTTAGAGAAATTGAAATATTAAAAGTGCGTAGCTATTTATCTCTAATGCAAATATGTTTTTGTTTACTGTAACAATATGTTACACCATACTGGTTTACAATTGTTTTTTGTATAATGTAATAGGTACATTATTAATTAAATGATAAATACATAGGTAATATATACGGTTAAGTTGATTATATCATTTTAATAGCGCATTTATACTCATTATAGCGTGCAACTATTTCTTATAACTTATATAGAATTACTTATAAAATAAACAAATAAAAAATAACAAAATTTAATAATAATTCAGCGCTGATAGGTGTTTATTACGGACGCACGGGCGTACGTCTATATTTTTTTGTTTGTTTTTACTAACGTAAATCATTGTTAATACTAACGTGTTTGACCTGTCTGTTGTCACAATGATGTGGGAAATTTAAAATTATTGTTAGATAAATGAAAATGACCTATGTTGTACTTATTCGTTTCTCGTGCAACGTATCCAAGCACAACTCGAAAACCACTCTCGCCGAGTTCATTTCTGCAAATGATTGTTGCAGTAGCAGAGGATTAAAATTTTACAAAGAAAATTTTATCTGTAGACAAATTGTCCATGTTGAGCAGAAACAATTCCTATGCAATCTAGAGAACCAATTTCCAGCAAATATTTTTTGTGAACGTTGGAGGAGAATTGCGAATGTGATGCTTATTGGGCCACACATTTTACCGACTCGTTTAACTGGTGCTTTGTATTTGGAATTTTTACAAAACTCATTCCAACATTATCAGACGAAGTTCCTGTCAATGGATTGGTCGCCATGAGTCAGTTTTGCGACCACGGACGTCACACTCGGTCACAGGACCACAGGTACATGGAAAGTTTAGTGTTTCAATGCCAGTATACAGGGTTTCCGGGAAAATGTGAGAAATCTCTCGGATGCAGATAGAACATGAAAAAATAAGATGACAAATTCCTATAAAATGTTTTCCTACAGGCCCTCCCTACGGAGATATGTGTCCCTGAAGAGCGCCACTGGAAATTTTTCTTGAGTAACTTTTAAAGTACTTGATATAGTTTAATAAAAATTTAATGTGGTGGACACTAGTAAGGATCTCTTAAAATAGTGTTCTTGAAACATATTTAGCTTTAAAAGTTTAGTTAGTTTTTAATTAAGCTTTTCAACTTAATGCTACAAATTTTATCACCATGAACGATAAATACTTTAAAATATTAAATCTGGGTATCTTCAATCTTATACTAAAAAAACGTACTCTTGTTTAATGTCGATAAAATAAACCGTTTATGATAAGCGATGCTCTCCCTTACTTAAGGGAGGAAACACCCTTAGTCTAAGAAATAAGCGAACGCTTATCAAGGTGGTACTTCAAGCGCAGCTAACCTATGCTTCCTCGGCATGGGGTCACGCGGTCAAGAGCCACATCAAGTTATTACAGTCTGTGGAAAACATAGCCTTACGCACGGCCACCGCTGCGCCTTGGTACGTACGAAACACAAACATCTTACGAGACCTAAAATACACAAACATGATAGAGACAATACGAGACAGAGTACAAAAACGATTTAACGCGGCCGCGACGCATGGCAACCCCCTCCTCCGACAAGTCATTGACTATATACCTGACGTGACAGACAAACACAGAATACCCAGAGTCCAGACACTAACGTCTTGACCCTAGGTGACCGTCCCGACACTAACCACTCTCCCCTCCCACTTTAACGCTAACTCTTTTTTCAGGGACAGTCACGACAGTAGTATAGCTACTGGGGTTCTGGATCACTTTGGTAACCTGTCCATCCGAGTCTGGACGGCAGCGTAGAAGGGGTGTATTTCTTGCAGAAAGTCAATGACCAGAGGGTAGTGGTCGAAGAAGTGTAGAATGGTCGTAGGGGGTGGTAGTAGAAGAAGTGTTGGTCAATGACCAGAGGGTGTGGAGGGTAAAAGAATGTGTTAGAGTGAGAGCGAGCCGAGCCGGCCTCGCCTCATGTATATTTTATTTGCGTCAAAAATAGAAGAGATTAGTTGACCCTGGGGTCATATTATATCTTTATCACATTAATTATGGAATAAACAAGATTAGTTGACCCTTGAGGTCGCCTAATGTTTAATTATGAGTTAAAATATTAAAATTAGTTTATACAGTGGGCCAAAGAAGAAAACAAAACGATTTGTTTAAATAATGTAATGTATTTCAAATTTATTTTTATAAAATGTTAGGTAATAATAAAACAAAGCACAGCGACAGACAACTACATTAACATTCAATTAGGTATTTATCTAGAATATTTTCTAATATTGCAAATAACAGTTCTGCCTTTTCCAGAGGTGTTTTGCCGTGTAAAATTTCAAATGGTGTAGATTTCTTTTTATTTTTTGTGGATGTTTTTGGTCTTATTGTTGTTGGTGTAATTCTTTTTCGTTTCTTTGCTGCTGCTGTCATTTCCTGAGATGTAGGTGAGTCTGATCCTGATGACTCAGGTGAGAGAGTAGCTGGTGGTGGTGGTGTTGATTTCCCTGGGTTTATCTCACTACTAATTTTTTCTCTGGCAAGTTTTATATGTTTTTTGAATTCTGTCTCATTCATCGACATCTTGTTGGAGTTTTTTTTTTTGTTCCACTTGTTTACTGTCTAGAGTTGCACGTTAAACTGTGTGTGCAGCAGCAGAAACCAAATAATTTATTGATTAAAAACTGGAATGATTTACATAATTTTATGTTATTTATTTAAAATAATTACTAGGTATATGTTTAGCTTTGTCTTCCTCTTGAAAAAACTGCTGAACTGAACATGGAAAACATATTGTATTTGGAGAATTGGTATCTCCTTTACATCTTATACATTTATATTTCACCGGAACGGGCATCTTAGGGTTATTAAGCTGTTTTAATTGTTCCTTTTCCTTTTATAGCACATTATTCTTAGAAATCTAACTATTATGTTTGTTGTTTAATCCTAGCCATTTAACAAAGACTTTGTTTTTTCTCCGTTTTAAAATTTTTTCAACCAGGTACGCATCTGAGTGTTTGACCTTTTGTAACTGTTCTTGATAGAATCCTCCTTGAATGTCCTGTTTATTGATATCTTGTAACAGATATGTTACTGGATTAGTTAATTGTACTTTTTTAATAATAAAAATCTCAGTTGTCCAATTAGCCATATATTTTTTATCGAATACTCCTCGCACTTTTGATATTCGAACGTGATCTCCAACTTGAAATTTCACTTTGTTAGGTGCAATCTTTATATGATTGTATACTGTTTCTAAGAGTCTTTTTTCATTCTTTTTTGACACATCTATTGGTTTCATTTTAATTGTTCGATGTTTCGTATTATTATATTTTTCAACTATTTTAGGTAGCAATTCTATCCATCTATAATGACCATTAATATTAAATTCCTTCCACATATAATTTTTCAACGTTCTGTTAACTCTTTCCACAATAGAAGCCTTCTTTTCACTAAATGTACTATAATGGTTTATATTATACTTTTTCACTAGTTGTTTAAAGTATTTGTTGTAATATTCAGTCCCGTTATCAGTTTGCAGATTTTTAATTGTTTCTGTTCTGAAAACGTTCTCCATTGCCTTACTTACTTCTTGTCCAGTTTTTGTTTTTAAAGGAAAGGCCCAAACAAATTTTGAAAAACAATTAATTACAACCAATATATATCTATATCCTTTATTTTCTTTTGAAAATTGTTGAATTTCCACAAGATCGGCCTGGTATAAATCTGATAAAGATTTTATTATAACTCTTCGCCGTTTAAAGTTAATTCTAGCAGGTTTGTGTAGTTCTTCAACAACTTGTTTTTTAATATCAGTTACTAATTTAGTTCTGGGTGGCATCATTTATTCAATAATATTTGCTTCACGTAGTTCTTCTATTATAGAATTAATTTCATTTAAATGTCCAGTATGTCCAGCCTCTTGAGAAGCAAGCAATAAACGTAATCTCTCTACTAACTCGTTGGGGTCATCCCAATGTACGTAGTCTATTTTATTTTCTGTTGATTCCATTAACATCCCATAACCAGTTGTCACCATCGGAGCTATAATTTTTTTATATTTGGCCAACTTGCTGCCATCAACTTGTTTCGAGGATTGATAGTGACGTCTGTGAGCATTTGTTTCGAGAATAATTTCTTTATACATTCTCTTATCATTATCAGAGAAATTTTTTGGATGTTTTTTAAATAGTAATTCATATAAACCTTCGGTGCCGTTGTATTTTTTATTTTTAACTATAATATCAGAACCATCTATTTTTAATTGTGAATCGCCTATATAAAACTTTTCCAGGGTTGGATTATGTCTAACACCATATTTATGATCGAATTCATCGTTGTCAGTTGTAGTAATCATCTCACTTATGTATTTTCTAGGTAATTCATCATATTGATTTAAATAATCTGTAAATGATTCTTGAAACATTTGTTCTTGCCTATTCCTAATTAAAGGCTCACTACTATCTTCCTCATTTTCAGAATCAAAATGTTCAATCATTTTTCGTTTTAAATTACCTCGTGGTAAATTTGGAACATTTTTTTTAGATGTAGAGGCTTTTGGTGTAGATGTACTAGGTATTATATCATAATCCATTTTATACTCATCATTTAATTTTTTAGTTTTAGGAATGTTTTTTTCTTTCTTTTCTTGCTTTTCTTCTCCTTCCTCTTCCTCTTTTTCCACATCCTCATCTTTTGTTTTTCTTAAACGTCGATCTTTTGTTTCTAGTTTACTTTCAATATTTCGTAGATGTTTTGTTATAGGGAAAAATACACTGTCTTGATGTAGTTTATTTAATTTTAATAATTCCAGCTTTTGTCTGATAATATTGCGTTTAGCTACAAGTTCTTTTTTTAATTTTTCCTTATCCATGACACTTTGTTTCTTGAACAGGTTTCCTGAACTGCTTTCTGAACAGGTTTTTTTTGAACGGGTTTTTTTTGAACAGGTTTTAACGGATCTGTTCTAGCTTCTAAACTGATTTATTTTCTATAGAATTTATCATTTTATCGGAAATGGTGTCAGGATTTATAAAGTCATGAAATCCAATCCTATATCCTCCTTTGTTAACATCAAAATCCTTGAAGATAGACAAAAATCCATAGGGGTGCTTCCAGCATAGCGAGCAAATATATTTAAATTTTGGAAAAGTCATATCTGCACTCACATGATCCATATAAATATGTTTCAAATTTAAGTCATCTACTTTGAAAACAATTAGTGCATTAGCATTGTCTCTTATCAAATGCTTTGAAATTTTTGCATAGGATTGATGCAAATAAAAACAGTCGACGGAATTATGTCTTCCCATACAGAAATATTCTCTAATTATATTTTGTTTGGAACAGGCAACATCATCAAATATAAACACAGAATTTTGATTAGCTTTTGATGGTTCCAGAATGTCTTCACTGTTATCATAATGAAAACAACTTATACCTTTTATAGGACCTAATAATATATCTCTTAGGTACACATATTTATCTTGATTCAGAGATTTTGAATAGACATATACGTTTTCGAATTTTAGTCCATTTTCATGTTCTAATAAGGTGATGATTACATTGGTTTTACCACAATTTGATGGGCCAGTAATTATGCATCTTACTGTGTTTGGCAATAAAACGCTATGTTTTGTTTGTTGGTTTTTTCGAAACAGTAAATCATGGTTGTTGACTTGTAACTTAACTTTTTGCCTGTCTATCTTCAGTTCATTTTTATGTATTCTTTTCATTGTCATAGTTTCTCAATTTGTATTATCACAACAAATGCCATGTGAAAAATAAGTATAAAATTGATGACATAAATTATATATATTCATTTAAAATGAAATACTATGTGGGTAACGTTAAATCTGGCAGGGGTCTCATAAATTCAGCAATAAATAAATTACCCTTTGAACTTCATATCCCATCATACAACTTTTGCGGTCCTGGTAATTCTTATTTTTTAATTTGATTTTAAAAATTCAAAAAATCTATTAATTTTCCTATTATTTTCCATGTAGGTACGAAATTGGAAAAGAGGTTAGCTCGAGGTGATAAGGGTATAAACGGATTAGATGATGCATGCAAAGAACATGATATAATTTATGCCAAAAATACGGATCTTGAAAGTCGTCATGCTGCTGATAAAACTTTAGGGAAAAATGCCTGGGCGAGATTTAAAGCAAAAGATGCATCTTGGAAGGAAAAACTGGCAGCATTAGGAGTTGCTGGGGCTATGAAAGCTAAAGTAAAACTTGGTATGGGATTTGATAATAAAGAAAACATTATGAGCAATTGTGTAAAATCAATGGAAAAAGTTAAGAAATCAACTGAGAAATCTTTAGAAAATATTAACATGTGTTTAGAACAATTTCAGCAAACAAAAAGCAAGCGAAGGAAAACAAAAAAAATACTAAAAAGAAATACATATGTAACCAATAGTAGAATTGCAAATTTGGATACAATTTCACATTTTAATACACAACAACAACAACCTCATAACAAGATAGAATCTAATTACAAGCATAATGATAATAAGAATAATAAAAGCATTAAATTGTTCAGAAAAAGAAAATTAGATGTGGAAAATAATGCTGCTGTAAAAAAAGCGCGTAAAACAAATATAAATGTGGTGAGAAGGAAAAAAAATTTGAATAAAACTGCAAAAAAAATAATGTCAATGATGATAATGAAGGGGAAAAAAAGAAAACTAGATTTTGTTGGTGTAGAACCTTTAAATAAATTACGTAAAATAGGATCTTTTAGAAAGAGAAAATTAAATATTGAAGATGATGATGGTCCTTTAAAAAAAGTACATAAATTAAAAGATACTAGATCTAACAGGAAAAGAAAATTAGGTATTGAAGAAGAAGGCGGCGGTGGTGATGATCCTTTAAAAAAAATGCGTAAACTGTTGGATACTAGACCTTTGAGGAAGAGAAAATTAAATGACATTAACGGTGATTTGGATGGTGATGTGGTGGTGGGTCCCATTGAAAAAATATCAAAATTAAATCATTATAATCCTCTACCGTTCCACCGGAAACGAAAACATACCAATAATGGTGAAGATAGTTTTGCTGAAAAAATATCAAAATTAGCTCATTATGAGCCCCTACCGTTACACAGAAAACGTAAATATGTCAATGATAGTAAAGATAATTTACAAATAGAACCAATAACCAAAAAACCGAAAATTATTTAAATAGCAATAATTACTAGTAATAACTTCAGTTTAAAAAAGACGTTAAACAGTAAATATCTAAAAAAAAAAATGTGTAGAGCCAAAAGGAAAACAAAGTGTAAGAAAAGAAAATGTATCAAAAAGGGAAAAGGAAATAGTGTACATTTAAAAGAAGCAATTAAGCGAATTGGAAAAAGTATAAGTCATCATAAACCTAAAACTATTGCAGGAGCAATTCAAGTAGCTATGAAGGCAGCAAAAAAGATTAAAAAAAAGATCACACCTTCTCCTCGCATCGTAAACGTACCGAAAAAGGGAGGAATATTACCATTAATACCAATATTTGCTGGACTTAGTGCATTAGGCGCTTTAAGTGGCGGTGCTGCTGGCATAGCAAAAGCTGTAAATGATGCTCGACAAGCCAAACAACAATTGGACGAATCTCAACGTCACAATAAGACAATGGAATCTATAGCTATGGGTAAAGGTGTCCACTTGAAACCTTATAAAAGTGGTTTGGGGCTTTTTTTAGCACCACGTCGAATTTCAAAGAACTTCCCCTAACACTTCCTCATCGACCCTTAACAAATATTGATATCGCTAAATTTGCTAAATCGTTAAACATTCCAAATTTTAGAGGTGTATTTATGAGAAATAATTTACCTCGAAAAATACATGTATATGAAACAGGAGTAATCAACTTGGACAATATTGATGGACCGGGTACACACTGGACTGCATATAAGAAATATAAAGATCGCATAATTTATTTTGACAGTTTTGGAAATCTACGGCCTCCTGCAGAAGCAATAAAATATTTTAATTCAAATGGTCAATGTCATGTATTATATAATCACAAGGTATATCAAACCTATAATAGTTATAAGTGTGGTCATTTAAGCTTATTATTTTTATTCAATAAATAGTTGAACACTTGAAATATGTATTTATTTAATTATAACCTTTAACAAGTCAACATGTCATATACGTTTACAATATCGGGGAGGACTTCAACACTTTCAACACGAATTCATCCACCTATAGTTTTACCTAAAAGTGATTATGTTTTGGGTCTTATCGATTTTGTTAGTTACAATTCAATTCCGAATGTAGATAATTCTAATAATATATTCCATTATGATGAAAATAGTGAAGTGGTTATACCTGAAGGGTCCTATGAAATAGAGGATATTGAAAAATATATAATGAATCATATAACAGATAAAGAAGAGGCGGAACCTACAGTTTTAACCTTGAAGGCCAACAATAATACATTAAAGTGTGAACTAAAGTGTAATAAAAGTGTTGACTTTACGAAAAATAGCAGCATAGGAACGTTATTAGGGTTTAAACCTCGCATACTTCAGGCTGATATTAAACATACATCAGATTTTCCAATAGACATTTTCAAGGTGAATTCAATTTGTGTGGAGTGTAATTTAGTAACAAATTCCTTCAACAATGAAAACCTCGTACACATCTTACACATGTTTTATCCGAACGTTGCACCAGGTTATAAGCTGATTGAAAATCCTTCAAATGTTATTTATTTACCAATTAACACACAATACATTGATGAAATAGTACTTAAAATCTCCGACCAAGATGGTAATCTAATCAATTTTAAACAAGAGTTGATCACGGTAAGATTGCATTTGAAAGAAGTTGTGTAACAAGATGGTGTTTAGATATATGGATAATTCGTTGCCAACCGTTTTCATGGCTCCTACTCCTCATCAGAATACAATAATAACTGATGCACGAAGAAGACAGTTTAGTATGAGACGACAAGTGAAACGATTAATACCGCGCAACAAAAAATTTTTACGACTATTGGGATTTAGCTTAAAAAAACATTAGTAAATTATTTAGAAATTTTTGGTACAGTTTCAAGTTGAGGCTTAGTGTAAATATAAGAAAGCTTATCATATTTGTAAGGTGCAACTGTCGCTATAGAAACGAAGAACAATATGAGTTTTGATATGTTAAATATTCAAGAGCAGGTGAAAGTAGATACTTCCATTACCAAATTGGAATATCATACCCATCAACCTTATGCATCAACAAGTTATAATAACAACGATGAAATACGAATACCCATCCAAACTCAGGATGTTTACACTTTACCGTCACAAAGTTTTCTGTACATTGAGGGAAAACTATTGGATCAAACCGGAAAAGCCAGTACAACTTTAAGTTTTATTAACTGTGGCATTCTCTTTCTATTTGATGAAATTCGGTACGAATTAGGTGGAACTGTTGTGGATCGTGTTCGAAATCCAGGTGTAACTGCTCTAATGAAGGGATACGTGTCCTACACCGAAAATGAATCTTTGAAACTTAATAATTCCGGATGGTCCCACTTGGCGAATCCAAAACTAGTAGACCAGAATGGAAATTTTTGTGTATGTGTACCTTTAAAAATGTTTCTTGGATTTGCTGAGGATTTCAACAAAATTATAGTTAATACACGACAAGAATTGATATTAATTAGGAGCACTTCAGATGTGAATGCTATTCACACAAACAAACCCGATGAAACCCCTAAAATAGCATTACAAAAAATATTATGGAAGGTTCCCCATGTATCTGTATCTGATACGGAAAAACTGAAAATATTAAAATGTGTCGACAGCGGCAGAGACCTTGACATACCATTCAGATGTTGGGAATTACAAGAATATCCCCTATTGCAAGAAACAATGAGACATTCATGGGCAGTAAAAACCAGTGCGCAATTGGAAAAACCTCGATATATTATTTTCGGATTTCAAACCAATAGGAAAAATATACCAGCAAGATTTATGAGTCAGTTTGATCATTGTAATTTAACGAACATTAAACTTTATCTCAATTCTGAAACTTATCCTTATGATAACTTAAACCTCAACTTTGACAACAGACAATGGTCCATTTTATATGAAATGTACACACAGTTCCAGCAATCGTATTATTATAAAAATCAAGGTGAACCTTGTTTGTCACCAGAAAATTACCTACAACTAGCTCCTCTAGTTGTTATCGATTGCAGTCGACAAAATGATGATGTAATAAAAGGAGGGGCAGTGGATATAAGAATTGAATTCGAGACGAATAAGAATATTCCTGCCAACACATCAGCTTACTGCTTACTACTACACGATCGTTTAGTGAAGTATAATCCTCTAACTAGTGTTGTTAGAATCGCTTAAACAAAAAAAAATGTTTGTGATCGACTTTTATGGATTTCAATATAAGAATAGTGATTTTTATATTAGAGAAATAGCTATTTTAAATATGCAAAATGGTTGTATGGCTCATAAATTTGTACGACTACCATGTATCGCCTTCTTTGATGATGGATTTCGAAAATGCGTTGATTGGAAAACTAGACACGTACATGGACTAAGTTGGGATAATGGATTTGGACTGGATTCCGATCTGCATTTAGAAGATCTAAGTGACTTTATAAAAAACATTGTCCGTGAAGAATATGTAATTGTTAAAGGACTGAACAAAAAAAATGTTTTAAGTAAATTCATTTCCAACAACCATATAATTAATGTGGAGGAACTCAATTGTCCAAGTTTTAAAACCTTGAGGAAACAAATTTATGGATGGTTGTCTAGTGATTGGAGAGATATTAGAACCTACCATTACCATTGTAAAAATCATCTTTTTAACGATCTAGCTTGTGCTTATGAAAATGCTATTATATTAAGTATATGGTATGACAGAAATAATATTATGAATAAAAAGTAGTTAAAAAATGTGTTGTTTTATTTTTTAGTTTTAAGAGGTGGGGGGGAGATGTATAAAAGTGATATGTTTCTTTGTTTCTGCTCATATATATATTGACAACCTTAGTTTGACAAACAACAACATCAACAACTCTAAAGTTAAAGAAAAAAGAATGTTTTTACTACTCATTTTAGTTTTGTATGCAATAAATTGCAGTGTTTGTAGAATGCTGTACATACAAGAGGATATGAATATTGGGAATTATAATTTTCCAATTAAATTAAATGTGACTATCGATAATCCAATTTATTTACGAGATGCTGTAAAAGTTGAAAATTATTCTATTTCAATAGAAGATGGAACCTTTTATTTGTTTGAGAAATCTGAAAACAATCTGGTTTTGATGGAGTATCCTGCATTCTATTTCCCCGCTATTCAAGAAAACGGATGGAAGGAATTTACCGTTAATACAGCAATAAGAAATTTAAACAATCAAACCATTGGATTTGTAGTTGGTCATGATATGTATTATTATCCTATTGCACCGAGAAAAAATTCTGTAATGTACTGTGGTAGATATAGTTTAGAAACATTACTTGGAAATAGCACATACATTACTTTTCATAATTTAGAATTTACTTCTTATGATTTCACACAAAACTTTATAGAACTTTCCAATAGAGAAAAGACTTGTTTTATATATGTTTAGAGTATTGTGAATGTTAAATAAAAATAAACCAGGTTTTACAATTAAATTGTTTTTTAATATACCTACATTGTTACAATGGTGATTTAGAAGGGTATTAATAATGATAATAAATGTGAGAAAAAGATTTAAAAAGTAAAAAACAAATTGTGTAAAGTTTGATTTATTCAAGTGCCTGTGACAATAAATCAGATATTTCATTATCGTTTATGCTTGCTGGAGGCGGAGGAAGAGAAGTAGTAGTAGTAGCAGTAGTAGTAGTAGTAGTAGTAGCAGCAGCAGCAGCAGCAGATACACCTTCATAATAATAATCATCATCATCTCTGGTAGAATTTTGAATTGTCGGTGCTTCTAAATACAGTTTCCGTTTTTTACCACTATAACCTGGTGCTTCTATTGGAACTCTATCCACATCCTCCAACTGGTCATCGAGGAGATTAAATTTATATTTTCTAACGACGCTTTCCAAAATCTTGAAATCCCCTTCCTTTTCCAGTTTCGTCCTCATATATTTGACTGGTAAATTACCAAACTTTTTCTTCAAAGTAATCGATCGAGGAGAATAAGTTAATGATATAAATATTTTTTCTCCCCGTATAAACATTTCCTTTACACCATATCTGAAAATGAAAACATTTTTTTTTGTAAATCAGACTTGTTAAAGTTGTAGACAGAGAGAGAAATTATTGGAAATAACGAGAAGCGAGAAATTAAAAAAAAAGCAACACTGAAATTAATTCAAATAAAAAACCAGTCACAAAAATAAAATTATAAGAAATGTAAAGAATACTTACTGAAATAATTGCTTCATCACCACTAAAGCAACCTTTGCTGGAAAGTGTATTGGGTCCTGGGTAAAGACCACAATCGTGCTGGGTGTTGTTGCCATCTTGATGATAATAATGAGTAGTAGGAAAAAAAGCACAGTTTCAACTGATGCGGATTCAATTCAAATTTGTAAATTTATACAGCATAAAATAAAAATTATACGAGTCATATGACATGAAAATAGCTACTTTGTTAAATATTTCCATTTAATATTGCACATGCAAAGTAATTTTTTTGCTGGATAATTGAAACGTCAATAACAATTTTATGTTTACTCAATTAATTGGATTGCATGACTTTGGGGGTCAAGAGGTTATATCAGAACATTTTTATTTTTATCAATGAATTAGATTACGTGACTTGGAGGTCAAGACGTTACACCAGAACATTTTTATTTTATTTTTTCTCAATTAATTGGATTACTCGCTAATTCTGTTGTGTACCAGTTGAATAAAACGTGACTTATGACGTTAATATATTTTTTATTTGACCATATTTCAACAGTTGCTATGATCGTTGGAAATGTGAAATCGTCTTTTTTTTTAATTAGCACCAACGATATATATATAAGTAAGCACCAGTGAAACTGCAGTACTTTCAAAACATTCGAAAATGTCTATCAACAACAACAACAACAACAACGGTCAAGTAAAAGTGTCAACAAATAGTGCTGTGTCGAAAAAAAAACCTTCCTGGGACACTGATGATTGGGATACAGACTACCAGAAAGAAGAAAAAATTCGTTGTGCCCAACTAGCCGAAAAACAGGCATTTCTTTATAGGAAATGGGTTTTAGGAGAAAGAAGTAACTGTGTTGCCACAAATTCTTTGCTTACTGAGGAATCGTGGGACAACGATTGGTCTGGGACCTACGATCCCTCTTCGACGATTGCTAATAAACCGGTGATTCGTACACCTCCAATTGGCAAATCGAAATCAGAAAAGAAAAAGTTTCGGGATGAGGAAAGAAGGCGATTGAAGGCGCTGTCAGATTTTAACTGGTAATTAACTTTATCGATTTATAGAACATTTTTATTTTATTTTTTCTCAATTAATTAGATTGCTTGCTAATTCTGTTGTGCTCGTGACTTATGACGTTAATATATTTTTATATTGGACTATATTTAAGGAGTTGCTGTGATCGCTATGTGTTCAGTTCCAGTGTACGAAAAAACTGAAATGAATTCCCAGAAAGTTGTTGATACAGTCTCCGACGAATTTGTTAGAAAAATAGAAGTGGTGAGTAGATTAGTTAGAACAAAAAATGATTTAAAACTTTTTACCAGAGAAATCAAAAAAGCTATTCGATTGTTGGATAAATGTGTTAAATATAAGTATAATTGTGTTAAAAATTTTTCAAAAATTGAGTCCAATTTGGGACTTCTTAAAGCATATCTACAAAATTTTAAAGTTAAACTAAATAATACAAAGAAATCAAAGGAACTTGTTTGGGAAAATTTGGAATCGTGTTTCAATGGGAGAATAAAGACAGGCATTATAGTTAATTTGAAAATTAAAGATCCAAAATTATTTTTGAAAAAGGCATTTAGAAGTTTTTCCATTCAAATTAAAAAACAGCTAAAGACTTGTCTGCTTAAATCAAATGTTATTTTCTTTGGATTGTTCATCAAGCCTCAGAATGGTGAAAGATCTATAAAACATTTTTCTACTAAAAGTAATATTATTGATAAAAATACTAATTTAAAGGAATGGTATCAGACTCACGTAATTGATGAAATTTTGGTAAAATTGGAAGAGTATCAAGAGCGGGACTCGGGCTGGGCCTTATTGGAAATTTTACACTTAAAAGTCAATATAAATAGCTATTGCCCTTTAACCGTTGGTAGCTCAACTTACGTCGATTTACCGCAATTTATAAAAAATACAAAAAGTGTCATTAACATTCAAAATAGTGATCACCATTGCTTTCTGTGGTCAATTGTCTGTGCCTTATATCCAACTAACACTAATGTGACACGATCATCATCATATCCACACTTTAGTACAGTATTAAAATATGACAACATTAGTTTTCCTATTAAATTGAAAGATATACCCAAATTTGAAGCCTTGAATAAATTAGCAATAAATGTGTTTACTGTTATGGTTGAAAGAAAAAGGAATGAGGTTGCACCATTATTACTTAGTAAAACTGATTATTCACCTAAAATAAATTTACTCATGATTTCAACTAATAATAATTGGGATGATGAGAGTGATGATAATAGTAATACTATTTACCATTTTGCATATATAAAAAATTTGTCACGCTTAGTTAGCAAACAAATTGGCATGAAAAAAAATAAAAACTGGATTTGTGAAAGATGTCTAAATTATTTTTCCACCGAAATGCATTTAAATAAACATTTAGAAAATTGTAAAAATTTAAATATCACTCAAATTATTATGCCGAATGAAACTAATAATATAATGAAGTTTAAAAATTTTAAACATACATTATGTGTCCCCTTTGTCATCTATGCAGACATTGAGAGTTTACTAAAGGATTATGATGATGATAATGCCACACAAACGTCACAATTATGTCAGCAACACGAGGCTTTCAGTATAGCTTATTATTTAAAATCAAATTATGAAAATAAAATGTTGTCCAAATTTAGAATCCATACGGGTCCTCATTGCCAAGATTGGTTCGTAAATGAATTATTCGAAATTGCGAAAGAAATTCATGAAATTTATCAACACAAACAGGAACCCTTACAATTAAATCAAAATTCGTACACCGTACCCGTCGTATTTCACAATTTATCGGGCTACGATGCTCACTTTATAATAAAAGCCCTCAGCAGAAACATAGAGGGAAACATCAGCTTGTTGCCATTAAATAAGGAACGTTATATTTCTTTTACAAAACACATATCGGGCACTAAGATCAGTTTTCGATTTTTAGATTCGTTTAGATTTATGCCAAGCAGTTTAGATAAATTGTCATCTTATTTGGACGATAATCAAAAACTGATAACCAAAAAATATTTTAACGATGATGGTGAACATTTTAAATTAGTGACAAGGAAGGGAATATTTCCCTATGAATATCTAAATTCATGGGACAAATTAAAAGATAAATGCTTACCGTCAAAAGACAAATTTTTTAGCTCTCTGAAAAATGAGGACATTTCAGATGGTGATTATCAACATGCATTAAATGTTTGGCATTCATTTAATATACAGAGTCTTCAAGATTACGCTGAACTGTACTTAAAAACTGACGTACTGTTACTAGCTGATGTGTTTGAAAATTTTCGCAAAATGTGCATGAAGACATATGATTTAGATGCACTCCACTATTATACAACGCCCGGATTAGCTTTTGATGCCATGTTAAAAGTTACCGGCGTTGAATTGGAGTTATTAACTGACTGTGATATGGCTTTATTTATCGAAAAAGGCATCAGGGGCGGTATTTCACAATGTTCCAATAGATACGGGGAAGCTAACAATAAATATATGGGAAGTAACTATAATCCAGAACTTCCTATTTCATATCTAATGTATTACGATGTTAACAATTTGTATGGTGCTGCAATGATGTTTCCTCTACCATATGGGGACTTTCAGTGGGTGCCTATTGAAAACATTTATCATGAAAATATTTTTGATAGTAATCACGACTCTAGTGAGTATGGGTACATATTAGAAATTGATTTATATTATCCTCGGCATCTATATGAATTACATAAAGATTTACCATTATGTCCTGAACATTTAGTACCGCCTTCTTCTGATTCTGACAAACCAAAATTGTTGACAACATTGTATGATAAACAAAAGTATGTCATACATTATACGTTACTAAGACAAGCTTTGCAATTAGGAATTGTTATTCGAAAAATTCATCGCTGTTTAAAATTCAAACAATCACCGTGGTTAAAAAAGTATATTGAACTCAATACGGAATTACGAAAAACGAGTAAAAATGAATTTGAAAAAATTTTTTTTAAATTAATGAATAATTCTCCTTACGGAAAAACCATTGAAAATGTTAGAAAATATAAAGATATAAAATTAGTTACTAAATGGACAGGACGATATGGTGCCAAATATTATATTGCGCAACCCAACTTTCATAGCTGCACCATTTTCAATAAAGACATGGTAATCATTGAGATGAATAAACTGAAGGTGACTTTAAATAAACCTATTTTTATCGGCATGTGTATACTAGATATTTCGAAAACATTCCTTTACGATTTTCACTATAATTATATCAAGAAAAGGTTTAATGACGATGCTAAATTATTATACACCGACACAGACAGTTTAATTTATCAATTTTGCAACATTGATGACATTTACAAATACATTAAAGAAGATATTGAGAGATTTGATACTTCTGATTATCCAGAAAATAATGTTTTTGGGATTCCTTTAAAAAATAAAAAAACAATAGGCTTGATGAAAGACGAGAATCAAGGCAATATTATGACACATTTTATTGGCTTAAGATCTAAAATGTATGCCCTAAAAGTTATGTCTAAAAATCAAGACGAAAACATAATTAAAAAGGCTAAAGGTATCGAAAGGTCCGCCTTGAAGGAAATAACATTTGATGACTACTATAAGTGCCTATTTCAAAACACCAAAGTGTCAATCAATCAAAAATCTATAATTTCAAGGCATCATGATGTTTATACAATTTCCCAACAAAAAATTGCTTTGAGTCCTTTCGACGACAAACGAATTGTAAATTATATTTATACAGACACAAAACCATGGGGATTTAACGATTTCTTATAAAGTCAGAGTTTTTTTGTTCTAAATAATCTAGTTCATTCACTAAATGACGACATAGGAAGTATTCCGATCCAAAACAAGATTCGTAAACAAATTGAGGAGACAACAACCGACCAGAAGAATACAACCACGAAGTATTCCGAAACCCCAATATAACAAGACATACGGAACGAATTGGTGCAGCAGTTGTCAACAGTTTTTCTGTTTTTGCAGAAATTCAATTGAACTACATTCTACCGCCACACAACAAATAGATTTATATTGCTACGAAACGATTCAAAAGTCTTAAGATGCCAAATTTTAAGTTTAAATCATACACTGCCAACGTGATGGAGACGACGATTTGTGGAGTATGCGGAAAAACTATTAGGAAGCGACCTGCAACAAATAACGATTGGACTCCGAAAATAGTCATCGCCACGTGTCCCGTATGTTTACAACCAAGACCCTGCAACAAGACGATCCAAGTTTCTTGGACTTAAACTATGATGTACGTTCTAGACTTTGAATAATTTCGTAGTACTATCTCTCTCTCTAAGTTCAAACATTTGTTTAATAAATATATTTTTTACAGCCTCGTTTTGAACGTCCCATTCCAAGTAGTGGATCAGGGTTGCTGAAGACCAAACATGACATCATTACCAATAAAATGGACACGTGTAACAGGCTATATCAAAGCCAACCATGCAGCGAGTTCGAGTGGTCGGCGATGATCATACATTTTGATACCGCTGCAATGGAAGACTCCGTGACCAGGGACCACTGGAATTGGATCAAGCAAGACATATGGCACGACATCCAAAAATATAAATATTACAACAATGTAAACAATGCAAATTTAAAAAGGAAATTGTAATTCTTGATCTACACTCATCTAAAATAAAATTTATTACTACAATCTGTCTTTTTTTTTTGTTACTCTAAGAAAATTTCTAAATAAAATAAATATTTAAATGATCTACACTCATCTAAAATAAAATTTATTACTACAATCTGTTGTCTTTTTTTTTTGTTCCTCTAAGAAAATTTCTAAATAAAATAAATATTTAAAATCTAATAATTCCATAATTAATGTGATAAAGATATAATATGACCCCAGGGTCAACTAATCTCTTCTATTTTTGACGCAAATAAAATATACATGAGGCGAGGCCGGCTCGGCTCGCTCTCACTCTAACACATTCTTTTACCCTCCACACCCTCTGGTCATTGACCAACACTTCTTCTACTACCACCCCCTACGACCATTCTACACTTCTTCGACCACTACCCTCTGGTCATTGACTTTCTGCAAGAAATACACCCCTTCTACGCTGCCGTCCAGACTCGGATGGACAGGTTACCAAAGTGATCCAGAACCCCAGTAGCTATACTACTCACGACCAGAAACCAAGAAGATACACTGACAAAACAAAACCTTACCCTTACCCTGACGTACCTTTACCCTTGCACCGGGCCGTGAAAGCTGAGGGCTCGATACCGAGCCGAAGGCTGAATGACCGATGCGTCCTTAGCTACAAAGCTGCACCCCAAAAAACCCACTCCCAGAGTGTGAATGGTTAGACCACTCGCGCCCGCGACGACGACAACCTCCGGAGGGATCAGACTTAGTCGGCGGAAGAAGATAAATGGGGCCCACCTTCACGAGGCTGTCCAGGTCTACAGCGATGAGGCAGGACAAAGAAGGATAGTCCCCCTCGATCCCAAATCATACAGGCTACCAACACCGCTAAAAATATAGAGAGCGCACCGTCACGAGACGGGTAAAAAGTTGTACGTTCGGCAATTTATTATCCTTAATATTGAAACGATTGAATTTAAGGTCGTTTAAATTAACTGAATATCGAAACGCCAAAAAGTACTTAGTACGGATTAGTTACATAATGTAGACTGTTATGTTAAAGTGGATGATGACAATATTTAACACTTTCTTTTCATTAACTGTTATTTTTGTCTTTTATTTTTGTGAATTTCCAAAAAAGTTATATGAAAAAGTTACATGTTTTAATGAGTAGAATACACGGTTAAAATCAATATCGTCCTAAAGAGTCTTGAAAGAAATACAATCTAAAAATCACACTAGCGGAGGAAGAATCAAATAGCCAATAAGTGAATGTTAATTGATAAAGTGCATGAATGTCACAAAATACTTGTAATTACTCAATACGAATGTCAAACGTATAACTTTTGTGCTTACAAAATGTTTTCTCATTCAGAAGTTGATACGTTGCTAATTCGGTGAGTCACAAAAAAATTCAAGAAGAGTTGTAGAGTTATATCGAGAAAGGTATTCAGAGCGCCTCATTCCTGATCATAGAACCTTTACAAGATTGGAGGCGACCTTGTTGCGAGCGAAAGGTAAGAAACAATGTTAATACAGCTAGGACGCAGCAGGAGACTCTTTAGGACGATATTGCTTATAACTTTTAAACGGGAATACAGAAAAATGTGTCTAATAAAAGTTTATTAGAAAAAAGGGAGTTTTTGAACAGGAACAAATTTGGGTATGTTTCTGGAAAATATAATTGATGTCATTAGTCGTTTCTGTCAAATCCCAAAGATAATACTTTCGATTGGAAATGGAGCTTACCTCATTCCATTTAACACCGCGTCCCAAATTTTATTTAAATTGTATCCTCACTGTAGGCCTATACTATCGAGTTTGAGATACCCTGTACAGTAGCTGTACTAACGTTTTTAAATTCTGTTTTTCAGAGATTGAAACATGAAAATCTAGTGATATTGATAGAAGTATTTCGATATAAAAAACGACTCCATTTAGTGTTTGAATTTTTGGAATGGACAGTGCTAGATGAGTTGGATAGAATGCCAAGTGGTTTGGGTGAAGAAAAATGTAAAGAAAGGATATTTCAAGTCCTTAGAGCAATTTGCTACTGCCATGCAAATCATGTTAGTAAATAGATGTACTTAATACGCTTCAATGACATGAGAATATTGAATCAGAAAGACGATTTGGAAAACGGTCAAATTGTAAAAAACAAAATTTACATTATAAAAACTCATGTCGTATCTTAATAGGTTATTGCTGGAATAATTTCAAATTAATAAATTAGTGGTAGCTGGTTTTGAAGATAAAGAACTTAGGTAAATTTAACTAAATAGCAAAAATAATAGATTTTTTTTAATTAATAAATAATGGTGAATTTCAACACCATTTTGAAAACCTAATCGATTAAGTTAGTTCTTAGCTAAAAATAAGCAAATATGTTGTACTGATTCAGAAATACACCGTGTCTGAGAAATGAGAACAATACAAAAAATGTAATATACAGGGCGATTATCTAAACTGAACTGAACTTATCTAAACAAATTTGTGAATAGATGTGTCATGAAAAATTGAGTCAATATCGTATAAAATTTTTTTGTAAACCTGTAAGTATAGTTTCGGAGTAAAAAAATGAAGTTGTAGTATTTTCAACCTTTACATCGCTGGACTACCGTAGTCTTTAGTCAAGCGATTCCGAATATTGATATCCGCCTACTTATAGTAGGTATTAACGTTTTTGTGATGCGTTTACATCAGTTTCTCAAGTGTCAAAAATAGCTTACGTAAACAGCAACTCGAAGTTGATGGATATCTTTTTAATTTATGTGTGAAATGAAAATGCTTTAGCAGATCTCGATAAACATGTGCCAATACAGCTACTTTTACCACGGTGTGCAGTGAGTGCAACGCGAGCGTGACACGGGAAATTTGAAACCGAATCGTGGAAGAGATGGAGGTCCAAGGCATCCACGGCGTATTGCAGCAGTATTGTTTATCATACACGAGGTACAATTATATCCGTACCATGTACAGCGTGTTTAATCATTAATATCAAGGGATAGGACGAGGAAGACAGGTACCATAGCCACCACGATCTCCTGACTTCATTTGGACTTCTTTTTGTGAAAATATTTTAAAAATAAAGTGTATCGCACCGAAGTGGATACTACTCAGGACCGTGGACTTGATTATTTTCGCAAACGTATCTGCTGCCAATAACTTACGAGTTCAAAACAAACAAAATTGTATTTGTAATTGTCCCCTGTATATTAAAAAATTTCTTTTAGATAAGTTTTTAATCAACCTGCAGATATTTAAAAATTATTTGTGGAACACAGCTATAGTAATAGCAGTTTACGTTATAAATCCGGTAGGTAACTTATTACAGTACGAGTTGTTTTACGGAATATAAACGAATACTGTAATAAGACCTAACGGACGTGTATAGTATAATATATTATTTCGTACTGTCTTTATAATCCTCCTAAAATGAATAAATAGTTAAAATTATTAAAATTTAAAAAATATCAGCTGACAATCTAGTAATCGCACTAACTGGGTTTCGATTTGTTTGTCACTGTCAAATAAAATAACATTATTCTTGCATTTGTTTCATATTATGGAATTTTCGTAGGCAATTTTAAATAAATTTGCGGAAGCAATGTCACAATTAATTCAGAACCAAATTTCAATATACCGTAAACACCACTACAAACTATTTTAATACATGGAACCTAAAAATCATTCATGACAATAAACTTTATTTAAAGAAGAATACATAATTCTCGTGATTCCTCAGTCGCGGCGAGGCTTTTGTGAAGTCACCACTGAAGATGAGGCAGTGAAACGTTTGAAAGCATAGGATGCAACCAGTTCTAGAGGCAGCTAAGTCCCGTACAGGTAATAGAAATCGAAATCAATATATGAGCAAGCCCAGGTGCTGATAGCGGGTTTGTTCTCACAGAGCCTAGCCCGAGAACATAAGAGCAGCATAAATGTCAGCTGAAGCTGGCGATGTGCACTTTTAAATAACAACACCGGCCGCGACAACCTCCAAAAAATACCTTGGAACATAAATAAAAAATGTCAAACATACAAGGGCATCTAGAGACAGTATGGACTAAATGAAAGACCAGACTTGTCAATAGTAGGTACCCGCTCATCAAAACGAGATGCTCATTGAGCTGAATGCACGCTTGTTTTGTCTGTGTCAATTTTTTGTCTACCAATATTAGTACTTCAAAATTAAATAATGCGAATAGTATTATTATTATTATGATTAACTGATAACTACACCAGAAATTATAGTGTCAGAATTGATGGTCACTTTCTATCAGAAGCTAAAGCAGTGTTCCGGTATGGTATATTACCAACTAGGATACAAAATGTATTTGCTATACATTCACATAGGGTTTAACAGAAGACAAGATATATTATTTTTAGAGTAAACGTTAAGACAATCGTTTCTATTGGTGTATGTTAATGCTGACACGTTTATAATAGTTGCATTTGTTAGTAAACATTTCTAAAATAGAAAAAAAATATTTATACTATTAAAATACATTCACCATATTTAATTAGGGATATAAAATTATTGGAAAACGTTCGGCAAAAATCCCTCAAACAAGTAATTATTTTGAAACCTTATCAGCGGGAGAGGGGGTGGCATATTATTATTAAGCAGGCCGCATTTGCGCCCAGGAACGACTTACGTTGGTAGGCCCTAACCACTATTCAGTGAAGGAATGAGGGAAACCTGGAAAACCTCATTAATTAGGGGGGTAGTCAAATATCAACCGGTATCAATCTCTCACATTGACCCAAGCCAACATTTTTCCATCCTACCATACCCGCAGAGAGGGTGCCAATCCTCTCCACGAATATAGCTTATATACGGTCTACCGGCAGCTGGGCGCGAACCAGCACCGATCTAGTCACCTCGATTCAAGTACTGACGCCTTAAACCGACTGACTGACCGAGTGCTAAAGTTTCTACGTTTGAACGAAGAACTTCTGGTGATATGATTTTTACATATACCTAATCTTTTTGTGATGATACTTACTATATACATGAGGTTCAAAATAATAGAGAGTGATTCATTCACAGCACTTAGATAAAAGACGCCATAACCACGTGAGCAAAGACCCAAGAAGCCATAAGGAATGAGTTCGCGCCTGACCACCCGCATACAAAATCTACCAAGAGGTTTTCTCCACGAGGACGGATGCGGACACCTCAACAGGCCTCTTCATAGCCCAAAAAAGAGCACTACTAACTATCCCAGGTAACACCTTCTGATACCGAGTAGCGGCAGATCAACCTCATATACGACCTGCTTAACAGAGAAGTGCGGAACAGAGTACCACGAAGCACGGTGACTACATTCCCCGAATTACTTAAGACTGCACGATTAGTGGAAAAAACCTTCAAGAAAAGACAACGTACTGCCGGAACATGGGACACGATGTCTCCGTATGCCGGAAGAAGGCCAGAGACGAGGTCATCCCCCCATCGAGAAAAGAGAAACCCAGTTAAGCTGCTACGGGTATGGAGCGCGAGTAATAAGAAGAAACTGCACCACGTGTTCGCAGAGAAGCTCCTACGTCGATTTATCACGAATTGCCTCCTGAGTGCTACTGCCAGTCAGAAGTAGAGGATGACGCTGTATTAGTTAAGTGCGACGATCTAATAAAGAGCGACATGATGCTGATGATGATGATGATGATGAAGATGACGATGATGATGACGATGACGATGACGATGACGATGACGATGATGATGATGATGACGATGATGATTTAGATAATTATGGGTGGCGGTATCCAGCAAAGCTGCTCCTAGACAACCACCCTTAAAAAAATAAGAATGCAAGAATATAAGAAACAAATTAAGATATACACTCAACAATTTCTGATTAACCAGAAATGTTTTAAATTTTCTCCGAAAGGTGACAGAACTAGTAGCTCCAACGATGCTATTCGGTAAAGCATTGAAAATTTTAACAGCATTGTAACTAAAGCTACGTTTAGCCATCGTTAAAGTATGACAGGGAACAGTTAGGTGATCTCTATGACGCGTATTATGTTCATGTATATCTCAACCTTTAATAAACTTCACATATTTATTCTTCATATATTTAAGAAAAAGTCGTCTATGGTCAGCGTTGGGTGGCCGGAGTGCTATATACTTTCTAAAAAAGTTTAAATAGAATTCACCAACAACACTGAAAGTCCGAAGCACTTTCGTTTTAGTATCTGGTATGGTCACAACAACCGAAGTGCCCAAATATTCGATATTGTCGATGGTCATCTGACACAATTCCTCCCGGCGACACGCCCCGAAGACACCCACTATTGCTGCGACTTACATCATCAGATACTTTTCGTCTTTTGCTTCTGTGAGAAATTTGGCGATATGCGTCTTCGTCAAAACTTTTGACTTTTTTGCTTGATATCCTTCACCCTTTCGTTTTAAAAAAGCAATAAGTTTATAATGTTTGCTTATATCTTGATCTTGCTTTATTTTTAACATAGTTTTGATCATGGAATAATTTGACCACAGCGTTGACGATTTCCATATCTTTTTCCTCAAAATATGCCAGTAAAACACTTTCAAACACTTTCGTTACATTTCCCAGGGACCTTTTTAATGTTGCACCATTCTGAAAAGCGTCTATAAGCGATTTCGTACTGTTCCTTTGATTTCGCCGGCAATAATTCCAATATTGCTCAACTGGCGGCTTCTTCGATTTCAGCAGGAATGGATTCGTTACGCTCATTATCGAGATTATTCATTATACTTATAATATTACTAGAAAATGCTGTCAATATTTTTGCTTTTTTTCCGTAACTAACAACAGCACTGGTTGCTACGAAAATTTTGGTTCATAAACATTGCGATCTGTGTGGTATTTTTTGATTTCTTATTTTTATTGAGTTTAAAGCTCTTCCGATTGTTTTGTAGAAAAAATAGTGTATGATATAAGTGTTAAAAGTGATTTTATTTTGTGAGTGAAGATGATTAAAAAACGAGCGTAGCAAGTTTTTTAACTTCACGAACTTACTTTTAACACGTATATCATAAATAGCTATTAAAACATTCTCATTAAAAAACGAGCGTAGCAAGTTTTTTAACTTCACGAACTTACTTTTAACACGTATATCATAAATAGCTATTAAAACATTCTCATTAAAATACTTCACCATATCATCAATTTCCTCAACTTCGTATATAAAATCCCAGTAAATATTATGTAAATCAAGCAAAAATAAATTATAATCAAAATTACGTCTCTATATGTCTCTATATGTTTTATATATTGTTTGCGGTTTAGATTTATTTAATTTAATGTTGCATTTAACCCAAGAATGATCAGAAATATTTTCTACCTTAAGAACTTCAACAGAATCAGAAATATCAACACAAGAGAATACAAGTAAATCTAAAAGAGTTTCAGAAGATGCTGTAACATGCGAAGGCTCAGCAATAACCTGTTTCATACTATACCTATTTAAAAAATTGAAATAAAGTATAATTATAGCTATCAGTTTTTAAAAAGTCAACATTAAAATCTCCACCAAAAACAACATAATCAAATTCAGGTAACAAACTAACTACAACATTTACCAAATTATCCAAACATGAATTAAAATTAACTTAAGGCGGTCTATATAATGTACCCAAGTAAATGTTCTTACCTGCGATACTAATACTGATCCATAATTGTTCTAACTGGTTGGTATGGCTAACTTCAACTACAGAATATTTTAAAGATTTATTTATATAAAAACCGACGCCTCCACCTCTTTTATTCTCACGATCGTTACGAACAATATTGTAACCCGGAATAGACTACTATAATCAGGCAGAGTGCTTTTTATCCAAGTTTTAGAAAGACCTACAACATCATGAGAACCATCCAAAATCACCTCGGAGAAAATATCAAAACGTGAACATAGATATTGAACATTGATATGTGAGAAACTAAGCCATGTGTTTTGCATAGTAGCTTATCAAGCTACAGTATAAATTCTTAATAGATACACAGAGGGCAAAAGCAAACCAAAACAAATTTAAAACATAAAAGAGGAAATTGCAGTTGCATTTAACTAGTAGTAATAACATTTAAATTTAATAATCTAAGTATTATAATATATCTAATTACCATTACCAATATGTAAATAATTTGAAGGAAAAGAAAGATATTAAAAACAACTTCAAATATAAAAAAGTAAATAACCAAAACAACTAAATATATGATAGAGAATAAAAAAGTGAATATTAAGGCAGAGCAAAAATTTATATATATATTCCTACCATGCTAATAAAATCTTACAAATAATTTTATAATAATAAATTATTTTGTGACTTAATCAATATTTTGTTATGGTCTTTATCACACCAAACAAACACGTTACCACCAGCCAAATTTGGCCTTCGCAGCAACAAGAATTTCATAGTGACTAGCATTAAGTCCTCGTAGATCGAGTATGGAGTATTTTTCAAAACCTTCTTGGCACAAAAGACTTCATTTCTCTTAATATTTTGAACAAAAGTCACCATAATACTCCTTGGATTATTAATGCTGCTATGTGGTTTCGGCAAACGAAAGCCACTATCATTATCACTAATGTTACAGTTAACCTTAAGAATATTGATAATAAATGATATAACTGTATCAACGACATCCTCATTGTCCATTTCAGCAATCTTCAGAAATCGTAGTGAATTTTTCTTGAGAAGCTGTTCAATATAATAATCACGCTTGTAATGAAGTAATTTTTCATTTCTAAATTAATAAAACTATCACCGACCGCCGAAATGTGTTTAAATTACCGAACGCTAGCGCGCACACCCGCTGCCGTCCGCATCGAGACCAAGCCCGTCGCAGCGCGCTGGCCGGTGAGTTCCGTCTCGGCCGCCCAAGCGTACAGACCTGCCACGTGACTCACTCGCTGCCACGCGAGTCGCTGACAAACTTAGAAAATTCCATGCGCTGACCGCCGACTAAAATTATTCTGAGTTGCTAATCAACTTAGAATAATTTCGTGAAGACTCCGAGCTAAGGTAAGAATTTTTACAAGTTCAAAAGGGATACCAGTGCGCCACCGCGGATCTGTCTACAGTACCGTAGGCGATTCAGTTCCTGGCCCGTCGTCGTCGAGAGCAGTCCTGCCTGTCCACCACTTCCGCATCAGAGGAGCTGTTCGTAATTTTTCTAGAAAAATTCTGCCAGGACCACTAGCCATAGCTGTTTGGTGAGAATTTTTACAAGTCTCGTATTAGGTCTACTGCGCAGCCGGCAACCCGTGATCAGCACTGAAGCTTTTCTAAGACCGAGGAAGCGCGTCCAGCCCGAAGACCACTGCGCAGCCGCCAACTGGGTACCAGTATGGAGGGTTTCCACTTGACCAGGAGACAATTTAGTTCCTGGCCAGCCGTCCACGGGGGGAGTCCTGTCTGTCCAGCCCACCAGAGACGCCGCATCTGGCGACTGTACTAAGTCGAGTCTGGGGACCAGTGCGCAGCCGCCTACTGCTTAGGAGTGTTAGGTGTTTCACCGTCGAAGCCGCAGAGTCAGTCCCTGGCCAGCCAGCACCAGCAGCAGTCCAGTGCAGCACCGCCAACTAAGGATAGTCAATAAAGTGCGCACACGCTTACTGCACATGTCCGGCAAGCCACACGAGGGCTTGACGAGGTAACTACCGCCATTGCTAGAGTCAGTACCGTTCCGCCGTCCAAGCTATACCGACGTGCCTGTCCGCAAGCAGAGGAAGTAAGTAGAAGGGTAGGGAAGACTTAGCCACTGTTAACTTTGTGCTAACCATACCTTGCTTTTCAGATTTTCGCCCGTACTACGACAAGGTAGGAACGCTGTTGCCCTTATCCGGCGTACCTCACCTTACCACGCGTTCGGCTCATAAGATGTTGTTACCAATCCGTCTGTATGAGTTGAAACGTGGGTCGTAGCTAATCTTACTTTACTTTTCAGGTATCTAACCATACCTTACTTTTCAGCTTTCCATCCGTACTACAACAGGGTAGAGGCGCTGTTGTCCTTATCCGACATACCTCACCTCACCACGCGTTCGGCTCATAGGATGTTGTTACCAATCCATCTGTATGAGTTGAAACGTGGGTCATAACTATCGATACATTTTCTTACAGCTAGACGTTTCGCAAGCCCCGCTGTCCAGCACTGCAACCCCTGGAGAGAAGCCCCACCGTCAACGTTTGTTGTTTCTATTTCTAGTAATAGTGGCCAAGTATTTAGTTTAGTAGGATAACTGTGGTTTATCAGTTTGATTGCTTCCTCTTGCCTGATATTTTTGCACGTAGCTAGTATTAACCGCTTGTAGAAACCGCTACCCTGTAACCGCACCGCTGACTCTGTACCGTATCTGTTTACCTCGTAGTTTGTACCGAATTATTTGCCCCCTGACATATTTTTTTGATATTTTTTTTGAATAGCCATTAGAATTGTATCTTTAGGTTTGCACTAAATAAATACAAATATTTATCAAGTGTACCTTGTTTTGCTGGACACCGAAAGTCTAACTCCTCCCTCACGACCCTCTGGACATACCGTGTCTTCACTGTAGCCGTCCGAGTAGTGGTGTTTCTGCACTATAAACAGAAACTGGCGCCCGAGGTTACCGCCGCCGCCGCTCAGGCGTCATAGTGACACTGCGTCGTCTTTCAATCACAACGTAGGTACGTCACACGCTCATTAAGTTTCACTGCTTGAAGCGAGTGAGGTAACTCTCTCATCCAAAACCTTGCTGGAGTTTGTAACTTCAGATAATTTGTCCACTAATTTATCAAATTTACTGCCAATCTTAGCTTCTAGTTAGACCTTAGAGATCAACAACAGAAGTACTGTTACTGTTATCCTCAGTATCAGAACTTCTAGTATTCTTACCACCGACCATGATGACCATTTTAACAAGGTGGTAGAATACACAATTTTAATTTCAGGAATAATATTTAATAATGCAATTTTTACAAAGAAAAAAAGCAATCAGATTTGGAACTATGAACTATGACATACCCCTGCCAATAAACTACTGATCCAGTGCAACCAAATTAAATGCAACTAGTTACCACATAAATTCACAAATCTATGGTGAGGTCGGCAAAGCAACACTACTCACACATAAATATATGTATATCGTATGGTCCGCACTCACCCACAACTACGGACCCACTCTCTCTCCTATCTTCCCGAACACACCACAACGGAAGCCGTATCCTCTTTTACACGTAATGATGCGGATGCTACATGGCCCTATTATAGATAGAGCGTCAAGATTTGAACATATGTGGAGGGACGCGGAATTCGCCATCCAGCAGGTTTACGAGCCCGTGTGTGACGAACCAATGCCCCTATGGATGACGTCTCTAGACCTGCGCCCTGCTGGCGAGGGACACGCTTTCTCCAATCCCAAAAAAACGGCCTGCTCGCCGAGATCAAGGACCTTTTCGGGGATCATGAACTCCCTACTCCATATGCAGAGCTCCACATCAACACCGGAACCCATCGCTCCATAGCCAGTCTCCCGTATCGGACCTATCCCCAACGACAGGAAACGCTATGAAAGGAGGTGGACAAACTTTTGTTCCTGGGGATTGTAGAAGAGTGTGAGAGCACCTGGTCCTTTCCCACAGTTCTGGTACCCAAACCGGATGGGACGGTATCGATTACCGTAAACTAAACACCGTCACGACCCCTGATGTGTATCTATTACCAAGGCTCGACGACCTCCACTCCACAATTGCATCGTCTTTTAGTACGACCATAGACCTGAGGGCGAGGTATTATCAAGTTCAAGTATCGCCGCCGGACCGAGACAAAATGGCGTCCATCACCCCTTTTGGAGTCTACAGGTTTACCCGCTTACCTTTCGGCTTTCGGAACGCCCCTGTCACCTTCCAGAGATTAATCGACCGGTGTCTGATACGATTTCTGGATACCCTAATGTTGGCATATCTGGACGATTTAATTATCCTATCGCCTACATCCGCAAAATACTTGGGTGATGTAAGAGATGTTTTTTCAAAATTACGAGAATTCCAGCTGCGAATGAATAGAGGAAAATGTAGATTCGCCTGTAAAGAAGTAAAATATTTAGGACATCTCATATTAACACAAGGAATTCGTATGGATCCCGAGAAGGTAGCCGCTATCAAACCTGCAACTGGTACCGACGATTTACACCCGAATTCGCCCATTGAGTATACCAGCCGACTGCTAACGGTCCCCGAGCGGAATTACTCTACAACAGAATGTGAGGCCAGAAGTTTCGAGCATACCTAGAAGAAGCCCCGACAGTAATCATCACAGACCACCAGCCCCTATGATGGCTAATGACTCTGAAATCTCCTAGTGGACGACTAGCACGATGGGCACTACAACTGCAACCCTATGCCATCACTATCAACTATACAGCTGGAAAAGCCAACGCATGGTGTCAGTTGAAATCCCAGCTCAAAGCCCCCCAACAACCAGAGGCAGCCAACTATAGGGCGCAGATCTAAAGAAGATCATCCAATGTCTAGAAGGAGGCACGTCCGAAATCTCCAGCCCATAGACTTCCCGAGGCTATTAATGAGCCTATAAGACTCCTTGTCCTACTCCCAGGAAGATGACCTAGAGAAGGCTTTGCTAGTACACCCCCACTGCTGGTCATTATTGTCCTGTAAGTGGAAGTTGTCCTGTAAGTGGAAATTTTCTGCTGAGCAAATAAATGAATTATTATTATGGAGTCACACACACTTCATCCCTAACATAACCCCTCACTTGCTCAGGACAGTCGACATTCTCACACAAGCCAAGGACACTATAGAAATACAACAAGACAAACGCAAGTTATACGCCGACGTCAAACGAAGACCCGCGGACACTTTCCAACCGGAAGACCGAGTATGGGTTAACACGCAGCCCCTCAACCAGGTCTCCAAAGGCTTCACCAGCAAGTTTGTTCCTAGGAGTGTATCACAGCTCAGCTCTCCAACCAGTGCGCGAAGCAGATCCTCCCAATAACACGACGAGGGCGCCCCCATAAAATCGCGACAACCCCACAACATCTAAAAGGCCAACAAGAGGAAGTTTCCGAAAAGGAAGAAGAAAATCAAAGGCGGCTTTCGGATTTTGAGGTGGAGATTGTAACAACCCTAATAATGCCCCGGCCGTCTACCAGAGTAGCGTTGCTAGTCACCACCCGCTTGTGACCACCGAGCGCGGCCCCTCCTTCAACCGTCCTCGCCAGTTCAACCACCCAGCCACCCCACCTAAAACGAACCCTCGCAGGCACCTGGACATGGACAAAAAGGCCATCTCTGGACTCCGAAGATCAGACTTGTTCATCGCTCTGACTATTGCGCTCCCGAGAGGACCTTTAACCAGGCGTTGAACCTTCTCTGAGCTCTTGTCTTAATACGGTCTAAATTCGCTTGCTTGAGGCTTCACGTGACTTTAGACAAAGCATCTCAGCGTATTCCGGTATCGCGTATTTCGTACTCGAACCTATATCTCTTTGTATATACTATTGAACACCTAAATAAACTCTTAAACCCTCCATGTGTGTATAAACTCCTTTACAGAGTACACATTCTGTTGTTACCGTAAAGGTTGTTTATGCCGTCAGAAGCTGTTAGCATGTTAAAATATCCGAATGAGCTATATAAATCTGAAACCGTAATAAAGTACAGCAACATAATTGTATGAACTACAGGTTACATCCTGCATATTCAAAATTAAACTTGTTTTCCCTTTGAACTGAAGAAAAACAACGCCAGCGGTTGTTTGTTTTTGCAAATAAATTCAAATAGTTTAAGAGACCATATACTTAAATATATCGCCAGCAGATAATAAAATCATTTGTGAGAGAAGTTACTGTAAAGCAAATATATTATTCATATAATTTATTTTTGTTATAGATAATTCATAGAGATGTTAAACCTGAAAACGTTTTGGTTTCTTCAAGAGGTGTAGTGAAGTTATGTGATTTTGGTTTTGCGAGAAGGATTAATACATCGAATGAAACATGTACAGAATATGTTGCTACTAGATGGTACAGAGCACCAGAATTACTAATAGGAGAACGCAGTTATGGTACAGCTGTTGATATTTGGGCAGTCGGATGTCTGTTTGCAGAAATGATGACAGGAGATCCCTTATTTCCGGGAAATAGTGATGTCGATCAACTTTATCTTATTGTTAAAGTATTGGGTGAGAAAAAAAAATATTTTTTTATTTAATTGAGTACTTTAACACACGGAAATGAATAAAATATTTATAAATAACTTTACTTTTTAAGATAATTATTTCATATGTTTATTATTTAAGTACATAGAAAGTAAATAATTTTTTGTGATTTCGCTATTGTAGCATAACTATTACAGGTTAGCGTTTCGAAAAATTTCTTGCCATAAAATATTGAAAGCTTTTTACAGTTTTCTTGTCCTATGATACATTTTCATTTTTTATCACGTGCAAAATTCAGTATAATGCGCCAACCATTATAATGAAAATTTGATCGGTCAGTGGTCGCGTGATTTAAAGGCGTCAGTACTTGAATCGAGGTAGACCGTATATAAGCTATATTCGTGGAGAGGATTAGCATCTTCTCTGCGGGTAATGTAGGATGGAAGAATATTGGCTTGGGTCAATGTGAGAGATTGGTACTGGTTGACGTGTGATTACCCCCCTAATTAATGAGGTTTTCCAAGTTTCCTTCATTCCTGCACTGAATGGTGGTTAGGGCCTACCAACGTAAGTCGTTCCTGGGCGCAAATGCGGCCTGCTTAATAATAATATGCCACCCCCTCTCCCGCACAAGTCTTCCACTTCTGGGCTAATCCTCGCGATTAGAACGAGGGGTAGAGATATTATTATTTCCATGGTAATTCAAAAAATTTCCGGAAATTTTTATCCACCTTGTTGGATGTGATTACTCTGGAAATTTATAAATATATTGACATTTTGTTTGGCAGAACATGTTTTAATTATTTTTTGTTTTTCCTTTATAAAAAAATCTAGGTATTAGAAATATAATAAAACTGGTCATAATTTATTGCACCTATTTCAGACTAATTAAATACAGCAGATTAATACTTCGGTATACCTACCATGTTTTTTTGTAATTTCAATTAAATTGAATATATCGTTATCAATATGTAATCACTATTCCTTAGTTTAAATTGTAAGTTGGAAATGCATAATGTAACTGACTGTTATCTACATAAAAATTAATATTTGTTACCTCTATTACATTCATAAAAAGTAAATTGTATAAAATATTATGTAAAATTGGACTGGAATAGAAATGTTACCGTTGACCGGAGCTGAATCTCAATATTTATTTTATATTATATTTATTCCAAATGGAGAATCAGAATCAAAAATAATTAAAATGGGTTTATTTTGGTACTTTTGTGTAGCTTAAAAACAAGATGGAAGATAATAATAATAATTGCATTTATTTCCAACAGGTTACACCCAGTTATAGGAAATACAAAGTAACACTACCTTATATATGCAGTTTTAAATTATAAAAGAACAAAAGATTTATAGAAATATATGATTATATAAACCGAGAAGGCTAATAAAAAAATAGTAAATATAAACAAAAGTAACAAAAATCACATGAGGAATTAATTAGAACTAGAACACTATAATAATCTAGACACTGCAGTATTCAAAATTGTAGTGAGATAATCATTGTTTATATCACAAGAACGACATAGATTATTGAAGTCCCAACACATTCTATATGTAGGGCATTATGTTGGTATTGATGCCATGATTATTACAGATTGTCTGGATTCAGAACGCAAAACTAACCAGTTAATCTGTTGGAGTAACAGCTGACAATCGACAGTGTTATGAAGTAATCGACGTTGTACAGACTCAACTTTACTTATATGGCAGTTATATGTGGGTGACCAAATCAATGCACCATAATCCAGTTTTGAGCGAACAAAGGTGCAATATAATGACTTTATAGCATTAATGAAAATTTATGGTCAAACACTATTCCCAAGTTTCAACCTTATCAAGCCTTGTTAAAGTGGTGTTGGGAAAAGAAAGAAGGGAAAGTGGAAATCCTACAACGTTGTGCGCAATTGCTTCGTTGTTCCTTTCACTTGTTTTCTCTGGATTCTCTAGACATTAAATTTCACTTTTATTAGTCCTGGGTGACCCACTGACAGTAGTTACTAGATTCTCTGCCGGGATGACTTATTTTTGGCCTCAAAACCGAGACTGTGACACAAAACCGCAAACAGAGATAGACTTTCTACTTCTTTTTTAATGACAATTATTTTTATTTGATATATATAAAAAACACAATTGTAAAACACCTAGAAAATTTTATGATTTTTGTAGAGTAAATCTTGTTGAGCGTTATCTTTCTGGTTACTGCTAATTGGAACTTCATAACCAACATTAGAGACGCTAATGACGCATATTGCCTTTTATGCAAAATTGTCTGCTATCATTGATGAACACATTCTTAAACTAAAATTATCAACCGAAATAATCCACCTTGGTATAACTCTAATATTATTAAATCGTTAAAATTTAAACATAAAGCGTGGAGGGAATATAGAATGGGTTCCCTTGGCTTTAGAAGAGTTCAGGTTATTGAGACAATTTGTTAAAACTGAAAAGATGCCGCTTATAGAGAATATTGTTACTATATTGAGAGAAACATGAAAAATGAACCTCAAAAATTATGGCAATTTGTTTAGTAACGAATAGAAAAGTTTTGCTATACAACAACAATGTAAGTTGATGGTCGTGAGTATGTGATTCTGATATAGTTGTTGCATTTGGTCAATACTTTCTAAGCTTTTGAGGATAATTCACCAGTGAATGTCATATACACGAACTTTGTTAAAGCGTTTGCTGACAGGTTAGATCACAATATTCTCATAAACAAACTATAGCTTCTTGTTTTTTCTGAAGATCTTATAATTCGTATTTAAACAATCGCTTGCCACATGCTACGGTACAAAATCAACTGTACAAAGTCTGGAGTGCCTCACGGTTCAGTTTTGGATCCTCCATTCTTTAACATATTCATAAATAGTATTGCTCAAAATTTTAATGTACCCTATTTATTATACGTGGATGACCTAAAACCTTACTGTAGAATTAATGATGTTAATGATTACGCAGTGTAGAACAAGCTACATCTATCGACCATTCGCTACTCTATGCTGGACTAAAGCCACTGACACGAAGCGTTCTATGTGCCGTTATGCCGTAGACACCTACTCTGGGGGCTAATGCCCCGACCAGTATTGAACTACACCTTGAAAATCTATAGCAAACAGCTAGAGTCACTCGTCAGTAGCCCACCATACATATACCGATTTTGAGCTTATTATTGTTTTTCTAAGTGCAAATGTTTTTAAAATTAACTATTTAAATGAAGTTGTAACTTCTTAGAAGAGGTTCGAGTTTGAATTGAAAAAAATATATATGAATATGAAATACCCTTACAAGATTCCATTAATTTTTGCTGCAACTTCCTGCCGCGATAATCTTTGTATTTTTAAAGTAGAAGCATGTTGCTAATAAATATATTATTTAATCAATTTTGATGCAAAAGCTTATTTATTAGAACATTGTGTCTTTCGGTGTTTGTAAAATACTCAATTAAATGAAAAATAATTCCACAAATAAAACAGGCAATAATTGTTAATTTGACGTTTATTTGTTAGGAAAGCCCTGCTTGCAGCATCGAAAATTATTAGCTATGCATAGACAATTTCAGGATTTAATCGAAACACCTACCGATAGACGGGTCAATTTTTATGAAATGTTTCCATCCTGGTCACTTCAGGCTGCAGATTTTTTGAATAATTGTATGAAAATGAATCCGGGACAACGACTAACCGCAGATGAATTGCTTAAACATGTATATTTTCTTCAGGATAATTTCTCGCAAAGATTTCTTGTAACTTTAAAGAAAAAAATTGATTTAGAATGTTGCAATCCACTTTTAAGAAAAGTTAAAAACGAACACATTAAGTCAGCTGATAAACACAGTGACATTAGATATAGAAAAGTAGTACATAATACTATTAAAAGAAATCTTGTTCTTACTGGAAGGAAGATTCGACACAAATTTAACAGCATTCCGTGGTACAATGCTAAAAATTCTATAATTCCGATCAAAACAGATAAACGACTAAGTAATTTCAAAGGAAACGATCATATTATTCCAGTAAAGGAACTGTATGTGGAGGATGGCATGTATGATACGGATTCATCAAAACCACAAGAAAATAATCCCTTAAAATTAGATATTAAAGAAGTCTCGTTAGGAATGGAGCTTCACAGTGACTCTAAGTACAATAAGATCATATGTGAAAAGGATAAACAAAATACATTTTTATACGAAAAGAAAAGTTTGAACAAATCTAATGAAGGCACTCCTACAAAGAGCTGCAACCTAGAGATGGATAAACATTTTGTATCTTTTACGAGAAGTAAGTATTAATTATGTAGAGAAATAAAGAAATTTAGGAATTAACTAAGGCAAATTGATTAAAAATAGATAACTGATGTTTGTAAATTGTCATATTATTATCCAGTTAACTACCTGGCTTAGATTATGAGAAGTTAGCCTAAATGCGATTTCAAGTTACGTAGCTACAGGATTGACTGCAGCCTTTCCGGTATTTCACCTTGTAATTACGATCTAAAAGTAACAAGCAACAATTTTTTTAAAGTGGCTTCAGACGTAAGATTTCTTGCTCTTTTCGAATCCGGTTTCAAAAATATGGGTTTCTATTTAAAAATTGATTTTGACCTTCAGATGACCTTGAAAATCAATGTCAAAGTCAGATCTGAATGCACAGCTAGTTGGCCCCCAGTTTTTTGAGCAACTTTTGTCTGAGTCATTTTTTCATAACACTCACGAAACTCGAAATATTCAACTGTACTGATTAAAATGGCCCACCCTGTAGGTATTTTAGATGAACAAATGTTTAATTTAGTTCGTGGTAATGTTATTACATTTTTACGTCATATAAATAAACTAAAAATATAGGGATCAACTAATTTCTAAACATATCTCTTCAGCTTAATTACCCACTTGATAATGGAGGGAGATTACTTGATTCTTCAAAACCCAGTTCTAAAAGCCTTTAGGTGATGTCGATTAAGAGCCCAAGTAGAATTTTTCCAAAGCAAATTGTAGATGGTGCTGGATTTCAAAAGAAATATTCCCTTGCAGATTATTACTAAATTATAAGCAATTATGTGCCCTATATGTAAATTTCGAAAATTCTGTAGTTTTTTATGGCACAATAAATATAACTCGTAATGGGGTGTTTACATAAAAAATATGTACTGCGTTAAAAATTGTCAGTAAATACTGTCTTCATTCAAAAAATAAAATCTGGTAATTGTTTCCCTCATACTATTTAATTATATGGCAATATCTAAAAAAAATGGTAAACAATCCATTAGGTTATTTTCGAGATTTAAAATCCGTATAAAAAATATAGTGCTACTTTTTTTTGTTTCATTGGGTATTCCTGCCATTATGACTTTAGATGTATCTTTAAATTAATCGTGCGTTATCCAAAGAACTATAGAATTTTCGAAATTTATTTATAAAATGCAAGTTGCATGAATTTTTTATTGGTTAGATCTCTTAAATTATAATATGTTTTGGTTTTAGATGCAGTGAGTTCAAATGAAAAGAAGGCAACATCTAACAGTTATTCTAAATCTGAAAAAAAATCTAAATCACTTGAAATTACCGCTGTGAGTATAAGTATACAGATTTATGAAAAAATAATATTTACAAAGCAAATTATATTTAAGTTATCTCAAAATTTTAGAATATTTATCGTATAATTGTTTGTTGTTTTCTAAGATTAAGCAATTTTTTGTTAATTTATTTATACTTAGTACACATTGTGGTAGTAGGTTTAACTCATGCATGTTTGCCTACTACCTACTCTTAAGTAAGTTTATACACCACAAAACCCGAAAATCTACTTTTCGTAAAATCATTGCATAATAATGACATTTCGATTCGAGTATCGAAATAACAGTCTTTTAGGCACAACAATCTTTATTACGCACATGTGCGTAAAAGTAAAATGAAATAAATGAATTTTAAATTATTTATATATTATAAATATTAATAACACATTCTTTCAAATTAGATAATTGGACCTTAGGTGAATTTATATTCTTTTCATCACTTCATATAACTTCAATATTGGAAGAAGATAACACCTGTATCCCGGTGCTGCTGGTGTATTTCCTTTCTCCCCGAGAATTTTTCTTGCTATTGCCTGCTTATTTTGTAAGGAATTTTCTATGTACCTCAACCACAGAAATTGAACGCCAACCTCCGTGTCTCTTTAGCATCGATATGTTGGTTCCTACATCTGCAAGGAAGGTTGCAAAACATCGTCTAAAGCCGTGTCCAGTATATACTTAGTAACATTGGGTAATCTAAAAAATTCGGCAATCTTTTTAGGAGTTGAACCTATGTTATTTATAGCTACTGCTTGTGTACTACATGTTGAATTCCTGTACTTGACAAAAAATTGATTGTGATTAATGGTGGATGGACGTAGACTTGCATATTTGCGGACACTTTCCAAAAAATTGACTCTTTCTATATCTCCCTCTGGTATTTTAAATAATCTAGGAACATTAGTTTTGGTATTGGGAATAAGTCTAAATTGGATTAACTTGATCGGAATGTTGCTTGTGGATGATGAACTAATTCATTCACCACTATAATTATTAATACCATTATCACTATCATTAACGTTATCATTATTATCGCTGTCGGATGATTTATAAGTACCTACATATATGTATATAATTAGTGATACATAAGGAACAGGCATAATATTTTAATAAGCTATAGTTGCGGCAAGAATTCAGACGACTTACGTCAAAACAGTTTGTCACGTACACACACAACCATTTTTTGTAATTTAGTGCAATATGTAGTGCAAACATTTAATGTAATATACCTATAGTTTATTATTCTCAACTGCAGTTTTTTAAACAATAAATTCTTTTACCGAAAATAAAATGAATTATTCATTTGTTCGTATGGCCTAGGTCATCTAAATTCTTGGCGCAACTATATTTTCATACGATTATTATTGCAACAATTTTAATGTCTTTTCGAAAATGCTTTCGTGTACCAGTATTTCCATGTTGGACTTGAATTTATGTATACCTACATAGACAAAAGATTTATTTTAATTTATCTAAATCGTTAATCATCAGGTATAAAAATTAAAAATATTATTAAACTCAAAATTGAAATAAATAATGTAGATAAATTGGAAATAAATTTGAAACCCTTTTTCATTTTAGGCTTATAGATACGAAAAGGCGAAAAGAAAACGGAATACTTTGGACATTAGTTTGCCGTTTGCAGTCGAAGAAAAGGTTTCAAATGTTTATTCATAATTTTTTACCCTATTTTATGTTTATACGGCTATGACTATAACTTCTTTATGCACCTATTTAGAGCAAAATGTTTCAAAATACTTTTATGTATATATATATATATATATATATATATATATATATATATATATATATATATATATATATATATATATATATATACAACCAATAATATGGCATGTACAAAATACATTTTTAAGAGCAAATATTTTTTATTATATTAATTTACCATAAAGTATTTAGATACTATAGCTTACTTAAAATTGTATTAGCATTGTTTATATCCAACATCTAATAACACCACGTTATACTTAGATAGTTTTGAGAAGAAGATATAAGATACCACTGTTACAGTACACTGTATTCATTGTCCGTCCGAAATTATTTGAATTTCATTATAAAATTCGCATAATTTCAGGACGGAAATCGCTCTCCGGCGACCGGAGACAGACTATGAATACCACCGTAAGATTTCTGGCGATCGGCGGCAGCTATAAAAGTCTTTACTATTTATGCAAAGTATGACCCCAAATAAATTGAAAAATTATATCTTGATTATAGTAATATTTCGATCAAATTTACATACAGGGTGTATCAGGTTTAAATCAGATCTATAACATTTTCTTGAGTCCATCCACATCAATTACTATGTAAACAAGATTTGTATTTACTTATTTTTAGCTGGCTAAAGTCAATTCAAAAATAGTTACTGATTAGTTAAGTCGTCAACATCTGTCATAGGTATTACTAAAACGCGTTGAACATGATCAGTAAATTGTAAATATATGATAGACAAATGTTGGAAAGAGATTAGTAATGGAGTGAATGAAGATGGTAAGTATTAAAATATGTCAGATGTTTGTATACAGTATGCGCCAAGAGTATGGAATAAAAACGAAACAATTATTTTTTTGGGAAAAATCCTCGAACAGGTCGATTTTTTATTTAAATAATACATATTTTAGCGTAAAATGCGATTTTCAAATGTCATTTGTTTTCGAGTAATGACGTCATCAATTTTTTTTAAATGGCAACACCATATTTTTTTCCTTGATTCTGAAAGATAGTTTAATTCTCTATCAGACAGTACTAAAATTTTGCCCTCTTACATAGGAAAGTTTTCGAGTAAATGACGATTGAATGTTAGAAAACATAAATTAATTAAAATAAACCAAAAACGTTATCAAGTTTAGTTTTTCGAATTCCATAGTTCTTTTATGGATCACGTAGGTGAAAATCTTTGCAAAGTGTCATTGTCACACCGACTTTCTAATAAGTATTGTAAGCGACATAGAAATTATTATTCAATTTAAAGTATTATGGCACATTTAACTGTTACTCAAAGAATTGAAATTTTAATTCTTATCGGATGCGGTAATATGACTAGAACTCAGCAGGAAGTTTGCGATTTATTTAATGAAAAATATCCAGATCGTTCTATCAGCCAATCAACAGTCAGTAAGGTAGAGTCTAAATTTAGAGAAACTGGCAATGTTGTAAATATTCCAAAACCTGGACGTCCAAGCATTAATGAAAATCAGAAACAGAACATTTTGATAAGTATGGTGGATAATCCTCATAATTCTTCACGATTGGTTGCATTAAACAATGACACTAGTCAGAGCACAGTGCTACGTATCTTGAGGAAGGAAAAATATCATCCCTACAAAATTCAACTTGTGCAGGAACTCAATGAAGATGATCCCGATCGCCGCTTTCACTTTTGCGAAATTCTAATGGATTTATGTCAAGGAAATATAAATTTACACCGGCATATACTTTTTTCAGATGAGACCACATTTTGTCTGAATGGTACAGTAAACCGTCAAACTTGCAGATATTGCAGTCGGGAAAATCTTCATTGGATAGCAGAGGCACATACCCAACACCCTCAGAAATTAAATGTGTGGTCTGCAATAGTTGACGACAGAATAGTAGGGCCTTTCTTCTTTGAAGGAACCCTTACAGGACAAAGATATTTAGAGTTTCTAGAAAATGACCTTGTTCCAGCCCTTGCAGTAATTTTTCCTAACGATAATGACCCTGACATTCCTGACGATACCACATGGTTTCAGCAAGACGGTGCACCTCCGCACTATGCGCGCCCTGTACGAGATTTTTTCGACAACTGTTTTCCTGGGAGGTGGATCGGTAGACGCGGACCGATAGAATGGCCTGCAAGATCGCCAGATCTTACACCTCTTGACTATTTTTTATGGAGATACTTAAAGTTAAAAGTGTACATTAATAAACCACGTAATTTAGAAGAACTTCAAAATCGCATTCGGGACGAAATACGCAGAGTTACCTCAGAAATCATTCATAATGTGCAAGAAGAATTTCTTCACAGACTTACGCATTGTCAAGAAGTTGGTGGATGGCAATTCGAACATTTAATTTAAGTATAAAATTTAATCAATTGTATTTTATTTTACATACCTCAGAATTGTAACTTTTTTATGGATAAAATTTACGTTTTCTAACATTCAATCGTCATTTACTCAAAAACTTTTCTATGTAATAGGGCAAAATTTTAGTACTGTCTGATAGAGAATTAAACGATCTTTCAGAATCAAGGAAAAAATATGGTGTTGCCATTTAAAAAAAATCTATGACGTCATTACTCAAAAACAAATGACATTTGAAAATCGCATTTTACGCTAAAATATGTATTTTTTAAATTAAAAATCGACCTGTTCGAGAATTTTTTTGTTTTTATTGAATTTATTCCATACTTTTGGCGCATAATGTATAATAAATATAAATACACGTAATAAACATACTTACTATGAACGGTTTTCTTAGAACTCTTTTCACAACACAGAATAAAATGTGAAATAATCATAAGTGTTCAAAATTAATGTTGTTTGTGAAAAGCGTTTTTCGTAGCCAGAGTTTTGTCTAGATTCGCCATAAATTAACAGGTCATGGTTACTATAAATTGTTCCATTTTTGTTTATGTAGTAAACACTAGGTACAGAAAAACGAAAGACACTAGCCACACTGCTACTACTACTACTTACATTAATTTGAGGTTAGCAGCAGCAGGTAATGGATGCAATGTTGCCGTACGTTCCAGTAGGTTACACTTTTAAAGATTTCTTGAGAATCCTCTATTGTTTACTTCACTAACACTGATAAAAAAAACATCAAATTACGTTACAGGAGCTTACTTAACCTTAGTTGTGAATTAGTTTATAATTTCGTAACACAGATTTACATGTTATTGCATTTGTATTTTTATTTCTTAAATGTATTTGTAGAACTATTAGTTTTTGATACTTTTTTCATAAGAGTTTCTTGCTTCTATTCGTCCGATATACAAGCATCTTTAGCATCAGCACTTATATCCCGGACATTCTGTATATTAATAATGTAGTAGTTTCCAAAAAACAATTTATTATTAAGGTTGTTTAATATAATGTGGCTGATTATATGTTGGTACAATTTTGTTCAAAACTGAATTTTAAAAATCATTTAATAATTTCATTATGCCAGGTATGTCTTTTTTCGTTGGAAAATTTAGCTAGATTAATTTATAATTTAGATATTTATTGCATGCAACCTTGCAACTATAAGTACATATGACTTCATTAATCGAAGTTGTAAAAAAATTGATTTGAATTTTCTTAAATTTTCTTAATTTCTTCAAACTAAAGTAAATTGCTTACCTCAAAGTAATAACAAGTCTTTCTTCCGATAGAATAGCTTGCTTAGTACTTTATCTAAAACGCAGTGAAAGATTTCTTATGTCATCTTTGTATATTGAAAAAAAAAATTCCTTGACGTTTCTTAAATTTTCAATAAATGATGAATTCTGAATAATTTCTTCTATTGCGATTAAAGGGTGTACTTCAAATTGTTTTCTCTTTGACTTAGTAATTATAGAATCCAAAATGAGCAGTTCATCGTCAGATGCTGATATTGCGCAAGGAAGTACCTAAGACGAACTGAATAAATTTTTGTCTCTTCCCGCTTTTAACAGCTTCTACTGTGTGCGGTCTCCGCGCGAGAAAACAGCGCCGATAAGCGCGAGTTACGGGTTAGTGGAAAATCTGCTTCCACTCTGTCTGTACCCAAAGAGTAACGAAAATCATTATCTATTAATATTTATTATAATAAAAATAAAGTACTTACGGATACTGACAGTGTTTGGGCTCTACATGTACTACTATTATAACAGCAAAACATATCACTCATATCTCTATAACCTGCTGAAGTTATCTACAAACCATAAGAACAGAATGGATGATGTACATAATGTTGTACGTTCCCTGATGAAACTTTTACTGTTCTTTCATTTGCCTCGTTACATAAATGTTCCATTTTTAACGTTTATTGCAAATACCTATTACAAGTTTTAACATAAACGTTTCACGATATGTGTCGGACATAATGTAATACAATATGTTAGAATATGTTTCATATACGTTATTGTATAAATGTTCCATGTATACGTTACCAAAGCAGCCAAGTATTATCCATTCGAAACGTTACTATAGTTTTCATTATTTAGTGGGTAAGTACTTTATTTATTAATCTTTTTAATACTGACGTTATACATTACCTAATTTTTGGTTTTACAAGGTAGCCTAATGACATGAAACTACTAAATTCTAATAAAGCAATTTTAATTATGTAATTTAAATAATATAATTTATAAACTAAATATATGTCTACTAAATTATTTTTAAATTATTGTGTGAAATTTAGGTTTTTCCATAGACTTGCGTCTAAAAACAAAATTTCAGAAATGTTGTGGTTTAATGGAGATCGTTTTTCTATTACTAGCTTTCTATAGGTGATCTGCCTGAAACCGATCATTAAGTCGTATTTCTGATACCGTCTATGACTATCATGAATACTACGTGACTGCACGCGTAATGTGCGGACATTATGCGGATCCGCACGGAAATGCAAAGCCTGCTCATGAAGGGTCCCATGTTATTTAATGGAACATCGCACATTACACCGGAACGTACCAGCGCCTACAACGACCAGTTACAGGTTCCGTTGTGGTAATCACGTTTTTAAAAAACACAATTCTTTATGTAACACTATTTATTGATGTTTATGGGTTTAGCTTCTAGGTTTTAATTAATATGGATTGTGAGTGGGTTATCTGGGTGCTGGAGCAATGTTGATTTCAAGAGTAGGTGGTTGTATAGTTCTTGAATAGTCATAGTGTTTAGATAAAAGTAAAATTTATGGAAGTGGTTTACTGTTTGCGTCGGTTGCTGTTGCAGAAGGTTGTCCGGAGGTAGCGAAATTTCTAGAAGGACTAGGCCTACTCGTATCAGCAGGAGGTGCCTGTAACGAAATATCTTTTCTTATTATTTTTATGTTTCTTAAAGGATATCGCGATTGGTTTTGTTGTGTTTTTACTTGGAAGGGATGATATTGTTATGGAAGCTCACCTACTTTTTAGTTTGTTAATTATGTTCCTGTTTGCGTTAGAATTTGTAATTTTTGTAATACCTTTATTTTGACGTTTTTCGGAATATTCCAGGATATATTCTATTTGTTATCTGCGATCTCGACACGTTCTCGAGATCGCAGAAACTTCGAGAACTCTAAAAATCTATATAAGCGGATCAATTCCGCCGTTACAGTTAGTTTATATTGAGCAGCCAAACGCGAGTCATATACTAGTGACAGAAACGTCAAAGTAAAGCATTTGACAGTAGTTGTGTAATTTGTTAGAAGGATATTTCTTGTATAATCAAGAGTGACAATAAAGATGTTTGTCTACGTGACGTGTTCCCACGCTAACCCAATTTGGAGGTTACAATATCTTTGGGCTAATTTATTTCTGTGATCGTGGGATTTTACATAAACTTGTTGGTTCTCAAGGTTTGGAATGTCTTTTTGGGTATTATTGTTAGTTTTATCGAGTTGTGCTTGGCCACGTTTTAGGGTCTTATGATATATTAATAATTCGTTTTTGCGTTTTTTATTATATTCCTGGAAAATGGGTAATTCTAAATCTATCTCGTGGGCGTTAAGGTCATCGTAAGGGCCGTATAATAATAATAATGTAAAAGGTGTGTAGTTAGTTGTTGAGTGTACTGATTGATTGTATATGGTAATTGCAGTAGTCATAACATCTTTAATGTTTTCATTTGGATGTTGTCTGCTTAGAGTTCTCAATTTTTCATTAACAGTGCTGTGCAACCGCTCTATTGGAGAGTTTTAATTGCGATTTTGTACGGTTATAAAATATTGGTGAATTTTAAACAATTTGCAATATTCGCGTAAAGTTTCGTTGTTGAATTCACTAGCATTGTGACATGTAATTTTTTCTGGGAAATTATGATGCAAAAAGAAATGACGTAATTTTTTCAAGATTGTTGTCGCTTTTTTATCTTCTATGTAATAAGCTTGCGCGTATGAAATGTCTTTTTAACAGAGTATATGTCAATAAATAAATTTTGAAGGGGTCTGCGTGCTACTAAGGGACCTTGAAATGGGGTTTTATAAGTGTTTCTGTCATACTTCAGTTCTAAACAAATTCAACATTTGTTAATGTAGGCAGTAACGATCTCTTTTAGTTTAGGTACAAAGTGGGTAGCTTTGAAATAGGCATACGTTTCGTTTATTCCGTTATGGTTTTGTTCGTGACATTCTTTCAGTTTTTCTCAAAGGTTGTAGGTGTTAAATTGACCAGGAGTTTATTGCTCTTGTAAAATTTAACTGTGTCATTAAGGAGATCACAGCACATTTTAGTGAAGTGTGGCTCTAAATAAATTGAAATAAATTGCGCAAACCTTATTAGGAGAGACAAGCGTAGTTAAGAGTTCTAATATGCGTTATTTATGATTTCCTCGTTAATTGTGACACGGTAATATTTATGTCGACTACCGAATTCTTCGCGGTGATACTTTGTTTTGTCACCATATTGTAATACAAAACAATTATTGAAGGATTGTAATGGTTTTTCAGTAATAAGTAGAGTGAAAATGGGATTATCTCTTGCGGTGTGTATAGCGGCGTTACTATCGAGAGGTCTTTCTCTTTGAGTTTTTATAAGTTCTGCCAAAGGTATGTCGTCGTCTAGGGAAGTATTATCTAAAATTTCGTCTAGTGTTTCCGTAGAAAGAAGTTCGTCGTCATAATTGGTTGTCTGTTTGCGTGTTAGTACATTAATGCCATTTTGGTTAATTTCTTCTCTACTAAGAGCGTCAGCAACTACGTTTTCTCGACCTTTCTTATAGATTACTTCGTAGTTGTATTCGTCGAGCCGTAGTCGCCATTTAGTGAGTGGACTATTAGGGTCCTTGAGAGAGAATAACCACACGAAAGGTTTGTGATCGGTTTCAAAGATAAATTTCTGACCAAAAGTGTAGGGCCTAAATTGTTTGCAGCTTTCTACTATGGGCAATAATTCTTTCCAATCGTCGAATAGTTTCTTTCTGCAGAATTTAGTGTTCTGCTGTAGAATGCTATTGGTTTTTCGTCCTGGGAAATGACTGAACCGATTGCTACATTGCTCGCGTCTGTCATTATCTTAAATTGTTTTTCAAAATCTGGATACGCAAGTAGTGGTGCGTTGGTTATTAATTATTTTAGTGTTAAAAATGATTTAGTGTTTTTCTTTAAATATTTGGTCATTGAAGCGGAAATTTTCACGAAATTACGGATGAATTTGCGGTAGTTGCCGACCATGCCTAGAAAGCATTTTATTTCCTTTATTGTTTTAGGTAACGGGTATTTTTGGATTGATTTTAGTTTTTCCGGGTTCGGTTTCATGCCTTCGGATGTGACCGAGGAAAGACACATCTTTTCGGAGAAATTCACTTTTATCGAGCTGAACTTTGAGATTATATTTGCGAAGTTCTGAAAAAATGTTCTTTAAATGAATGATGTGGTCCTGGAGGGACTTAGAGAACATTACAACGTCGTCCATGTTCACAAAGCAAGTTTTGTGCAAATATTTCATTAAGATATGATCTATGGTTCTTTGAAACGTAGCCGGGGCGTTTTTTAAACTGAACGGCATGTTCTCTACAGCGAATGCCGTTTTTTCTATTGATTTAGGGTCCATTTCAATTTGGTGGAACTATTGTGCGAGGCATACTAATACTAGGACGTATGATTTTATTTTCTAATAATTTCCTAACTTGATTTTGAATTGCGGTCTTAAGCTTATAGGGGTATCTAAAGTTTTTACAGTAAATCGGTTCTTCCTCAGTCGTTCTAACGGTATGTTGATTTTGAATTGCGGTCTTAAGCTTATAGGAGTATCTAAAGTTTTTACAGTAAATCGGTTCTTCTCTCTTCGTCGTTTAGATGTTCTATGCGGATAAGGTCTTTAATTTTAATATTTGGATTTGGGCAGGTTCGCGTTTCTTTTAGATAGACGTAGTCATCTAAGGGAGTTACTTCTATTGGCTGATCGAATATTATTTCATTGGTAATATCTAACGGAATGTTAGCGAAATTTTTTTGTATGTTACATATACATTCGGGTACAAGTAGTTTTCCGTTACGTTTAATTTCGGGAATAACAACGTCTCCTTCGACGAAATTTACTGGGATTTTAAGGGTTTTATCTATGACGCGATTTATAATGTAAGAGTCATTAACATCTTCATAATAGCATATTCGCGCGTGGGGCAGTTCGAGACACTTTTCTCTAAAATTGAATTTTGCTCGCATGTTAGTTAAATCTTTAACGCTGAGCAGGCAATCATATTTTTGATGCCAGGATGTTACAAGAAATTCAATTTCATATGGCCCATCGAATTTGTTAAGTAGGGGAAATTTTAGTGCGTGATGACCTACGGCAATTTTTCCTAGGACTGATACTTCAAAATAATGTTTATAAATAAAATCCGGAAAAGTGAGAATGCGGTTTCGAGGTTCATCAGAGAGACTGATGCTCCGGAATCTAATAAGATTTTGAAAATAAATTGTTCTGAAAATAGAAAGGGTAATTTAGGTTGATGAACGTAGTTGAAATTTATTTCGTATTTTTCGAGTCCGAGGCCGTTATCGTAAAATTTTCGGTCTCTGTTTCTGTATTCGAATTGAAATGATTGTCTTCTAAGTTCGGCTCATACAGTATGTCTTCAGCTTCATATTCGTAATAAGGGTATTCGCTTCTGATTGTTCTATATTTGTTAATTCTTCTCATATAAAATTAGGGAGACGGTTATTTTGTTTAGTAAAATAATTTGTGCGTTGTGGCATTTGTTGAGGCCTTAAGGTTTGATTTGAAATGTCTGACATGGGAGTAGGTTTTGCTAAACACATTGGTCTCGACTTAAAAACGATAGTTTAAGTCTGGTTATTCCGATTTTGGTTAAAACGTTGCGGGGGTCTGAACTGTGATGTCCAGGGTTTTTCAGGGGTCGTAAGAACGGTGGATTTCTGAAATTTTGCGGTGTAAAATTCGGATTAAAATTACTTGGGGGAGTTTTTTGCGGAACTCTGTGAAACTTTTTGTTATTTTGTGGCACGGGGTTTTGTCTATCTTTTCCTCGTAAACGTCATGAATTATCGTTGGCTTTTCCTATCATCGTATTGTCTACAAATGTGCAAGCTGATAAGTCTTGTTGTAGTTATTGGTTATTTAGATGTGTGTTATAAGGGTCCATAACACCAGCCAAAAATGTGTCGCGGGCTTGTATCTTATACATTTGCCGTTTTGACTCGGCTATGTTCGCGTCGACAATATTTAGCGATATATGTTCTAGGAGAGCTTGTAAATTATAAGAAATGCGGTTATAATATGACTCGTAATGTTCATTGGTTCGCTGGAATGATGTGGTCAGCGTGTTTGCAAGCAGCGTTTCAGATCTAGGATCTGCATATGTTTGTTGTAGGATTAATTTTAGCGCAGCCCAGCTAGTGGTTTTACAATTCGTTAAAATATTTCTCGCTTCACCTCGTAATTTTTGTTATACTAGTGTATAAATATTTTTGGAAGTATTTTGGCAAATTTTCCCAATAAGACACAGATAGAAATAATTATTATTTTGTTATATTGATTGTGACTCCGCCGTCACGTTGGCTCTGCGCCGTCGTCTTTGTCAGGTACATTGCTAGGATACCTCCGGCTAGCTCCTACCCCTGTGGTGAGCCAGGTGCCACGCGTCTCTTCCATAACCGTCGTATGTTTACAAATAACGCTGCGCAATCGTCGTGTCTACCTGTGTATGCGCCCCTTCGTACACACCTACCCGACGATTTTCTTTTAAGATCTTACGAATTTTTTTAATTGTACCTGTGATCGCTTTAGCGATATGTTTTTTTTCAATCTATTTTAGGAATTACTCTTTTTTCCTAGGAAGATATGTTTGTTTTTCTCCCTTTATGTGGGCTATACCTCTTTTCGAGCCAGTCAGGGTAGCAATTTATGGATTTTTAAAAATATTTTATTATTCTTTTTAATTTAACTTATTTTCTTTTAATAAATAGTTTCTCTTTTCTAATTATATAATTATTTATTTTTCTTTAAATAAAACACCAGTTAATTTAGAATGCCAAGCTTCCAAACCCAAATACTTTCTACATGTGTATAGTATTATAGTTTAAAGCTCCTCTAGATTCTACATATAAAAATAATAAGCCAGAAAACAAGCAAAATAGCAGCAGACGCACCCCGACAGACCGGTGCCAGCCGTAATTGAAAATTAACTATACCTGGGATCGAGCCATACCATTGGCCTGAAGTCAAATATTCGCAACCCCATTGGACGACCATCCCAGGTATAAATATAAACGATGCCTCGGAGAGGTTAAAACCGGGGCGCAAACCGAAATTGGTAGTCAGTCGCTCGACATCTCCATAGTGTGAACATCAGTGCTTTGAACAGTATTTTACAACCAGTGCCCTTTGGCAAATTCTTCAGCTCCTTTGAGCATAGTGCGTCAAGCTCCTTCGAGCATTCTGCCTAACGTCAGCTACGCTACGCCTAGTGCATCGATAGTTTAACCAGACTTACATCGACGATACCATTCGCCTCCTACAGAATTCGAAAATTGTGCTTCGCAAGTGCTTCGAACATCAGTCGTCGCTTTCAAAGCCGCGATTTTCCTTTTTTTTTGGAATACTACGGGTATTCCTGGCGCCCAACTACATACGAAACCGCACCTAGCCTTGTCTCTGGACTCCAAGTGTGGATCCCGAACCAACCAAACGCCCTGAGATCACCGAAAACCAAACACAAGTGACGTCAACAACAAAAAAACAGCTCTCGGCTGCCGAATTACGCCGAAAAGCAGACCGTTTACGTTTACAATAGTCGAGTTACCCATGACAGACTCTCCTAGCGAACGAAAATGCGTTCGCTTTTATAATAAAAGGGAAGTGGTTAAGCCACACCCCTCTCGACTATACCGAGGGCGACATGATGCTTCGTGCAAAGGCAGTAGATAATCTTTAAGAAAGAATGTATAAACTTGATATTTCAGTCCTTTCCAAAAGCAAATAATTTAACATAATAATAATTAATAAAACAATTTACTGGTATAATTATTTTTAGTAGTTACAAATTTTGCAACATAAAAAACAAATTTTAAAGAATTATAATTTTAAATGCTCGTTAAAAATGTTGTGTTTTAGACATTTTTTTCAGAAATGTTGGGTTCTATTGTATGTATGATTTTCTGTTAAACCGCTTTCGCTGCATTGGCTGACAATTCGAGCAAATCCTCTTGTGTACGATCCTTGGTTACTTTCGTATCGCGTGTATGGTTCTTCGCATTTATGAATATTCATTTCCTGTATAATGTATCTATTTCATGATCCCGCTTGTATTGCCTTGGGAATTAGTATAGGTACCTACCAAGCTTCTCTTGCCTAAAAAGACTTATCTGCTTAACTTAAACCAAACTTTCAAATGTTGCAAAAATTTTCAAATGAGAAAGTATTATTAAATGAACTTTTATAACCATTTTATTTATTTATTTAAATAAAATGGTTATATAAACCATTTTTCGACAGCATCGAATTAAGTGCAATGTACTATTTATCCTTCCGCCTAACCTATGGTTACCTCCACGTCGCCAGTGAAGTAAATTAATTTTACAATTTTCATCTAGCATCTTTGGAACAGTATATAGTGATATGTCTTCAACATAGCCAATACGACACCAGAAACAACTTTGATGAAATAAAATACATTTTATTGTTCAAGCACCTTAAAAATATATCAGAATTGGATAAAGCAAAATATTCATACATAATATATTTACAGCATTTGCTTAATCCTTAAGGCCATATATATATGTAACCTATATACACACTGTTAATATGTCCAATAATCTGTAATTCATGTCGGACTGACAAGCATAGAGAGGTCATAGAAATATTGATAACAAAGTGAAATAACACATTAAGACATCCAAATTATTAAGCATCTAAGATTTGTTTGCCTGGAGACCTGCATCCATATACCCTTATATGCGACATTATTTTTCTCTTAATTTGAATTTTATTTAGTTTTGTAATTCTATATATTTTTTAATAGATTTTAAAGTAGATACATTACTACTTTGTTCGTGTATTTCTCTGAATATAAAAATATACAATTTTAATAAAATAATGTACCTCCTTAAGGCTTGCGACTCTTTCCAGTCATTTACCGGTAAAAGATACCGTTGCCAGTCCGACATGCTTTACAATAATTATTGCGTATTATAAAAACATAAAAAATAAACAGAAAAAATGGTTAGTTAGAATATTGATTGTCATGATTTGAAATATAGTTTTTCATGCAATTATAATCTTCACTCTTTTGGAAATTTTTCATATCATACACGATTCATTGATTCAATGGTACAATATGATAAGTATCTACCTCTGCTGTTATCTACAGTGTGACCCATTGGAACCTCATAACATTTTTATTTACAGAACGATTTTGACCAACTTTTTTTGAATTGTAGAGAAGAGTGTACTTTAGGACTAAGTGTCATCCTTTTTACATAAAAATACCAGATCATTTTTATGGGGTTAAAAATTTAAGAAACTATATTAGTGATTTTTTAGGAAAAATCTAAGTACGTCAGTGAATTTTTCACCCCTTAAAATGAGCAAATATTCCAATAAAAATAGGAGGATATATGAAAAAAATCAATATTTTTAATCGAATACTCTGTATACTTTACGTATCTGAATTCGTTGTAAAGTATGATAACTAGGTATTAGATTTGGTTGCAGTGTTATTTAGAAAATTTCCTAAATTTTGCTATTAAAATTTAATACAAGTATTAAGTTAAAACCACAATACTTGATAAGAAAAAACTAAATCACTGAATTATTGAATAAAATGATTAAATTACATTAGACTAGACATAAAGCTTCTACCTGTCACTGATTCTAAAAACTAAAAAGGAGGATGTAGTTTTTTCTAAAACAAGTGAAATATCTGCAAAATATAATAAATATAAGTACAAAATAAGAAGTATATGGAGAAAATGCACCTACCACACCATTTTTGTTGACGTAAATATCTTGGAGAGTGTTTGGATAACATTTGTCTTTCACACTTTGACAATCTCCTTAGTAAAATTTTATGTGTTTTCTAACGAATGAAGTTTGAAATTAATTGTACCATATGCTAGAATTTTGACAAAATTACTTGTAAATCTACTGTTTCGTTAAAAAATCTTACTATACTTTTCATATAGGTGCAATTTGTTTTGACTTTTGTTTCAAGTTTTATTTGAATACTTAACACTTAAAAACAGTACTTAAGTGCATTATTAATGAACCGCACTGAATTTAATTTTTCATAAATTCAATTTCTATTTGTAATTTTCGTATAATGTAATAAATCAAAACTTATATTTCACATTTTTTCTGCCTTTTTCTTATATAGTAATTTTGGTGTGTAGTAACTAAATATATTTCATTGTACTCTTCTACAATAATAACCAAGTTCTTTACATTTTTGACATAAATGTTGTGGATGAACTTTTGACTGATCCGAAACATCGAGCCCGTCAGGTTTTTCTAATGGTCGCTGAAACAAAAGAAAGATATTTTATTCATTATCTGAAGTAATCAATATTTCTGCATTTTCTTTTCTCTTCAAATCATAATTTTAATCTAATCAGCGAAAGGTTAGGCAACTACTGGAAGTAATACTTATGGCACACTGTATTACTGGCAGTTTTGTACTCGGGATTGTATAATTGTAAAAATAAGGTTATATTTTTAAGATAATTATTTATCACCTATGTCTTATTAGAGAACTAGTTTTTCTATACAAATTTATTATCTATTATTTAATTATATTAATTTAAAATCAATAAAAATCAAACTAAATATAATAAGTACGCAAGATAGTAGTGCCTGCATCTGGTGGTAACTGGCTAATCAAGGCAGTCAGTATTATTTATTAACTAATGACTGTTTTGCAATAACACTAGGAAAAATAATATAAAAATATAACTTAATTATGAACAAAAAATGATAGAAATTGCTTCAATTGACTAAAAATATAAAGTAGGTATTGTTAATCGTCTCTAAAAACGCTTTTTGTTCAACTGTCAAAAAAAGATTACTTCTTTTAATCGCTATAGAAATGCTAAATTAGCCATTTTTTAACGGCGCTGAACAGAAGCACGCTATCGTAAAAAGGGCAATTTTTTTTTCTATTTTGAATATTAATATGGATGATATATATTGAATATTAGTGAATTACTTTATTATAATGGCGTATTTGTATACGATATGAGATCCTAAAAATACTAAAACTCGATCCATCATCGCCAAAGTATTGACAAGAGTGTACCAGAGTACAATTAATTAAATTCATTAAAGATATTTGTTCACAAGTTGGATATTTAATTGGCACAGTCGGTAGGATAGTGCCCTTTGGTCAAGATATATTTATCAAGGAAAAATCAACCATTAAGTGACTTCAATCCTAAGGCATTATCAAAACCAGGGCAAATCAAGAAGATCAACTACATATCAGCAATTGGTAAGTATGTGAGTCACTTATCTTATTCCTATTGCTCATCTCTTTTTCTTTTATATATAAATCATAAATCTGTCTCATCATCTGTCTCTCCAGAGTTAGTATATTCGGTAAATAAATCTCGAAGCAATTTTGCCCGAAAATCATTAATTCACTTGACTGTACATTGTAGTATAAGCAACTGCAACTTCATAATTATACTCACTCTTTGACCCAGATATTTTAACAATCACTCCATTATTGGAATTTGATGAATTCACGATATTTTACGAAATAACTAAACAAACACTGGATTATTGGATTTTGCATCGCTATTACAAACGACCCATTTAAATAAAAAAAGGAAGAGTACTTTGTATACATCGGTATCTTTAAAAAACCAAACGACATCTTGAGTTTCAGTATTACAGTAAAATATGAAATAATCACTAAGGACAACATACCAGTACATGCAAAAAGTTACCATTATCCATATATTCACGGAGAAAAAGATCTCCAAACAGATAGAAAAATGTTAAAAAATAATGTCATCAGGCACTCACAAATTCCTTGGTCATCACTAATTTGTTGCAAAAAAAATTGGCTGCCAGCGGCAAACACAAATGGCAACTAGTCATTAATTATAGAAAAGTTAATTGTACTAAAAAAGATAGATACCCTATCCCACTATAAACGATATATTGGATATATTAGGACATGGCTCTTATTTTTCCACAATAGACTTAGTCTTAGCATTTCATCAGATTGAAATGCATCCAAATTCAGTTGCTCAAACAGCTTTTTCAGTAAATAATGGACACTATTAGTTCATTTATATGCCTTTCGGTTTAAAAAACGTACTTGCCTTATTCGAAAGATGCATGGACAATACAATAAAAGGTTTACAAAATACAATTTGTATGGCCTACATGGATGATGTAATAGAATTTTCAAATGAATTACAAGGACACTTAAATAACTTATAGTATGCAACGTCTTTAAACAAAAGAAACTCAAAATCAAACTAGACAAAAGTGAATTTTTAAAGAAACAAGTAACATTTCTTAAACATTTAATAATCCCAGATGGTATCAAACCTAACCTAGATAACTACAGAAATAAAATCATTTTTGAGACAGTAAAGTATTACAGAAAACTCATAAAAAAACTTTGCTCAAATCACTAAACTAATAGGGTACAGTCATGAATTATGCTATTTATGAAATTAACGGTTACGTCACAATGGCCATATTGATGATATTATGACGTCATATTATTTGTTAACAAATAGTTCCTAATAAAGTTCTGTGTAATGCATGTTGACGTTTATTTCAGATGTTTGTCTAATTATTGTCTCATATTTCTTAATTTGATATGATGGAAACATTCAAGAGTATTCCCAGATATTCTAAATATTGTTTAGTGCCACAGTGCAAATTTTCATCTATTAGAATACTTGAGAAAGTAATTGTCTAATTGTCAGTAGAGTTGAATGCAAAATTAAAGAAAAAAACCTTAAATAAGGAAGTGAATATACTATTAGTATTAAAACTATTATGCATACTTATTAATGTATCTAAATTATTTTATAACCTAACCTATACTTTCGCTCAAATCTTTAATGAAGTTATTTATTTTGTAAAAAACATCATTTTGTATCATGAAGCAAAGTAAGAGAATATAACAAATTTACGATGTGTAGAATGGGAAAACCTAACTTAAAAAAGTTACAGACTAAAATGTCAGCAAAAGTACTAGCAACTAAAGCCCTCTAATTTGAACAAAAGAATTGATAATACCAGCATGTTCGCACCACCAACGTACCTGTGTAAAATTTTAATAAAATATGTTATGGATTAAAATATGTAGTCAAAATTTGATTTCCTAAAATTATCTTATACTCCCTGTATCTCAAAAAATTAGTGGTTCTAAGGCATACGTTTATAAACAAACCGTAACTTATTTTTGCCAGCAATATTTCTGTCTTCTTGAAACATGTAAGAAAGAAAAAGTAAGCAATTTACAAGACCCGGAACCAGTCCTTACTGATAAAAATATTCTTGTTTGCACCGAAACCCGTAAACCTAAGAATTAGGTACCCTAAGATCAAAGGAGCAACAGCAGTTAACGACAAACACAATATTAACTGACACTGGAATTATATACAAAAATAAGATTAGAAAAAAGAGAGATTCTTAGCATCAGATATAATCTTTGATCACGTAGTGGTGCGCTATTCGAAAATATGGGTAAAGTCGCCACACGTTTATGAATTAAACTTAACACTCTTATACAGGATGTTAGAGGTTTGGCTGCCATAACTTCAATATAAGTATAATAAAGTATAAATGTCCAAAAAAGTTAAATAGTACATGGGTATAACTCGAGGCGTTCTAAAAATAAATCGAGTCATATCGAGAATATCAGGGAATATCATAACGTAACAACAGTGCGAATACACGAACGAGTATGCCGCGTTACGGGTTGTCTATCCCCGCCAATTTGTTTTTTAGTAATGATAGCAAATCCAAAGATAAACAACTATTATGAAAATTAATTTTGGGGCAAATAAATTTTGTTAATTTTTAAATGTTTAAAACAATAACATAACTTAACCAAATAGGAATTTGAAAAATAAGCAATAAAAACTTCTAAGGAGACTCACGTCGTAGAAATCACAACTGTGCAAAAAGAAATTTACGTACTTACAGAAAATCACGCACAATTATAACATACATTCAAAATGTCTACCGTTATTTTCGACACATGCACATTACTTTCGGATTCTAAACATAAATATTTTAATAAAAAAAGATAAATGAAGGAAATAGTGGTACTGAAAAGTGACAAACTAAATAAAGTCATCGTATTTCTTCCCGTAAAATGATCGAATTTATGGTGTTTTTAGATATAGAAATCTCTACAAGTAAAATATGTAGGACAAAAATAACATCAAAAATTAATTTCTTGATATTTTGTTTATTCCTTATTACTATTTAAATGTTCCTCAAATAAAATAGTAACTTTAACAAAGCATTTATAAGATACAGATTATTTTACAATTCAAATCCCACATTTTAACAATTATTTTCACATACTTATAAATAAAAGTGAACATCTTATATATAGGTTAGTTTATGTTATAATATTATTTACAGTTAAATTTAAAAAAATACATATTTTCAAATATTTCTTTATCAAATGTTAAATGTTTAAAATTATTTGTATTTATAGAAAATACGGCGGCAGCGCTTTCAACAGTTCGCTTTCAACTAACCTGGGGGTTTATTCTCAAATGTCCGCAGAGCAATGCGAACATATGCTAATTAGAAACTTTTATCATTCTTCTTGAAACGGTAATTAAGAGATATCGAACCAAGTAATACGCATACGGATTACTCTTTGAAAGTGAAGAATAGACCCCCTGCGGCGGCAAAACCGACGAAAGTCGGTCTAGCAGCCCGGTGTCTAGAGGTCCAGCGTCTACGTCAAGAGAACCTGGAGCTAAAAAACAGACTCTCAGATATGATAGAGAAACTCCGAAACCAAGAGGCAATAGCAACGAAAAGCATGAGGCTCAGGCGAGATTCGAAAATCTGGAGGCCAAGCTGAATAGTTTATTAGTCAGATTTATCTCCGCTCTCGAGGCAACCACCATGGAGATGGTGCCCTCATCCCCTCCCCTAGTTGCAAAGGTAATGGGAAAAACCTAACCCTCAGTTTCAGGTTCATTCTCTGATGAAGAACCTGCAAAATTCCCCCTATTTCAACGGCCGCTACGGCCACCACCGCTATCACCTCCCAAACGGAAAAAAACCGCCAAAATTCCAGGAGCATACTTAGAGAAAAGGACAAGTGATGACGGCAGAGAAATACAATTTCTCCAGGGCTGAAACGATAGGCGACACCGTCGCTATCACCACCGCAACACCCCAGGACCACAGGCGGTTCACGCGAGCCCTAAGCAATGCAGGACTGGAGCACCACACATACTTCTTGCAACATGATACGCTCTTCAGGATCGTTATGCGAGGGTTGAGCCACGCCAACTCTGTACAAGAAATCAAGGACAACTTGAAAAATCAGAGCTTTTCACCATCGCTAGTGGTTAGGATGACGGATAAGCGTAATAAGCTACAGCTGCCTCTTATCCCCATTCAAGCAGGCCTAATGCAGGTGCGGTGTTGCTACTTCTCAGTCACCATGGAGCCACAAAGAACCGCGACGACCGCATCGCAGTGCTACCGGTGCCAAAGATTTGGACATGCACAAAGTAGGAGCACTGCGCAATCTAGGTGCGTTAAATGCAGCGAAAACCACCATTCGGAGGACTGCAAAAAGGCATGTGAAATCCTTGCAATGTGCGCAAACTGCTGCGGCCCCCACCCCGCAAGCTAAACGGGTTGCCCCAACGCACCTAAGAAATGAGCGGCAAGAAAAACGGCCCCTGCGCGGCACCTAAAGGGGCCAAGGGGCCACCCACCAAGGGAGTGCAATCCTCCGACTTTGTCAGCATCCTAGCAAGAATGGAATGCACTCAGCTATGATGGAATTCTTTAAAAATGTCATCCTGTTCACAGGTTTAATGGCCCTCCCAAGATGTGTACAGCCCTCAATGGAATGTGGACTAATCCCGGAGTAGGAAAAACGACCTCCTTGAGCTCTTGCCTGTCTAGACGTAGACGTGGTCCTTATCCAAGAGACCAAGTTAGGGGATGCGCAAGCCGCGAGTATGCTCGGGTAACTAATGTACCGGAGAGACCAAATGGCCAGAGGAGGAGGAGTCACACCCGCGACCACGGAGACCACGTCATGGTGTCCTGTTAATCTGAGTCTCGCTCGTTCTTGGACCATGACCTGTAGGCAGTGTTGGAGACCTGGCTGTAGACGGTAGCTGTTGGGGCTTTAACGCGAAATCGCCGGAGTGGAATTGCATGACCATCACCACGCGTAGTAGGGTGCTTCTGCGAGTCCTGCAGAACAACGGCGACGTGTTCGTGTACGAACCTGATGAACCCACCTTTCATTGAGAGATTGGTAGACCTAACGTGCTGGATATCGCTTTACTCAGGGCAATACCGATGACGACCGAACGCATTACGAGGGGTGCACAAACCACTCGCTCATCCTGCTTGAATTAACGCAGTAGCGTCGCAATGAGGAAACCGTCTTCAGGAGCAGTTTCGCGCAGAAATGCAACGAATTTGCCAACCCATTCCTGTCATCCAGGACGAAGTGGACCTCGAAGCGACTGCCCTGGCCTTGAGATGGATATTCGTACCGCCCTGGGAGTCAATATCACCGAGAGGACGGAAAGGAGACAAGCGAACTATGCAGTTACCTCGTATGTTGCAGGAGCTAATTAGGGTGAGACGCGTGGCTAAACGACATGTCACGAGGACAGCTCATCCGAGAAACAAGCAGACCGCCAACCAGCTTAATTGAAGAATTAAAGCCACCCTCGACGAACACTACCAAGAACAGTGGCAGCATTACCTGGAGTCACTGAACCTGGAAGATCGAAGTCTGTGGATAATGCAGAAGGCGCTGAGAGCACTCCGACGTCAAATGCCTCCGACTCACGGAGATAATGGTGTTGCCTATACAAGGTATGAAAAGGCCGAGGCATTCGCCGATAGCCTTGAATTACAAGGTAGGGAAAGAAAACCTTCTTGACGACGAGGACGAGGACCACATCGACGCGATGGAATGCCGAGCGCAGCATCTAAGATGCCTACCCGATGCTGACGACATCAAACCTGCGACGCCGGAGGAAGTGAAAGAAATTCTGTGTGGCTTGAACCCCCCCACAACGAACCCGGTTGTGACGGGTTAGGGAACAGGATCCTCAGAAAACTTTCCCCAGGGGAGTTATGGCCTTATTGAACATCTGTAATGCCGTCCTGAGATTACGCAGATTTCCAACCAGATGGAAGAAAGCCGACGTGATATTCATCCCTAAGCCAGGTAAGAATATAACATTTCTCACTAGTTACAGGTCCATCAGTCCCCTGCCCATGATGAGTAAAGTAGTCCTAGCCAGACTGCACGGGACCACGGTAGAACTGCAAGTCCTCCCAGACAAGCAGTTTGCGTACCAACGCGGCCACTCGACGGAGCAGCAGATTTTCAGGTTAATGGAACTTGTTTCCGCAGGTTTGAACGCCACAGAATCGACCGGAGCAGTCTTATTAGACGTCGCCAAGGCCTTCAACAAGGTCTGGCACGATGGGCTTCTAATTAAGATGCTCGACTTTGGCTACCCTTCCTAAGAGGCAGAGAGTTGCGAGCGAAGGTAGATAGGACCTTGTCCACCTATCGACCCATCGAGGAAGGCGTCCCCCAAAGCGCCGTGCTGTCACCGCATCTGTTCAACTTTTTTAGCAGATTTGTCCAGGACGGAGCACACGACCAGGTGCCTCTACGCCGATGATACCGCCATCGCGGCCTGTTCTTTGAACCACGCCATACTTCACAACCAAACTACCATTTTAACACTCGCCATTGGGTATCACAATTCAAGAAGAACGCATAAAAATACAACCAAATGTTAATAACAGAATTTTAAAATTGAATTTGAAATACATTACAATTTTTACATTTATAATCATATTGTAACCTCGAAATTGGGTTAGCGTGGGAACACGTCACGTAGACAAACAACTTTATTACTCTTGATTATACAAGAAATATCCTTCAACAAATTCACGACTGTCAAATGCTTAACTTTGACGTTTCAGTCATTCGCGTTCGACTGCTCAATATAAATTGACTGTGACGGCGGAATTGATCCGCTTATATAGATTTTTAGAGTTCTCGAAGTTTTTGCAATCTCGAGAACGTGTCGAGAGACAAATAGAATATAGTCTGGAATATTCCGGAAAACGTCAAAATAAAGGTATTACAAAAATTATAAATTCTAACGCAAACAGAAACATATTTAACAAACTAAAAAGGTAGGTGAGCTTCCGTAACATTGCCCCCTTCTAAGAACTGATCGTCCCGAACAGGTTACCATTGTCCGCATGGCCTCTTTGATAAGGTGTCAAACGATCGATGTGGACAATCTTCATCTTGGCTTGGGGATTCCTCTGAATCCTGTAGACTACGCCATTTAATCGTGACACGACGATATAAGGGCTCTCCCACGATTTCTGCAGCTTCGGAGATTTACCCTTGCTTCTTTTTGGGTTATACAGCCACACTTTCTCAAGGTCTTGAAACCCTCTGCTGTTGGCACGCAAGTCGTATCTGATCTTCATTCTGTCGCTTTCTATTTTTAGCTTCTCTCGTACTTCTTCATGTATCATCTTTATTCGATCTTTCAGATGGCTGAGATAATCATCTAAGTTTTCTTCGTGTTGCGGTTGGCTCATAATTAGATCTATGGGTAGCCGCAATTCTGTGCCGAAAATCACGTTGGCTGGTGTTTTACCCGTGGTCTCATGAACCGCTCCTCGGTAAACCAATAACAATGGAGGGAGGCAGGTATCCCAGTTGGTCTGTTTCTCGTTGACGGCCATTCTCAGGAAGTTATCGATGGTGCGATTGAATCTTTCCACCATTCCATCTGATTGCGGGTGAAGAGGTGTAGTTCTGGTTTTGTGCATGCCTAGCAGCTCACAAGCGTTCTGAAACACTTCAGACTCGAAATTTCGTCCTTGGTCGGAATGAATCTCTCGGGGCACCCCATAACGGCATATCCAATTTTTGAATAAAGCCTCAGCTACAGTGACTGCTTCTTGATTAGGTAAGGGCCTCTTACTGAAGTAGTCCATCACTACCAAAACATAACGATTTCCACTGCTGCTACGAGGAAATGGTCCAGCTATGTCAATAGCTATTCTCTCGAATGGGGTTCCAACATTGTACTGCTTCATCTGCCCTCGGTTTCAAGTCCTGGATCCCTTACTAGAGGCGCAGATATCATACCGTCCGCACCATTCTACCACATCGAACCGATTGTCAAGCCAGTAGAATCGTTCTCTAACTTTATTCAAAGTTTTATTTATTCCAAAGTGTCCACCACCAACCCCGCTATGCAGCGCTTGAAGAACTTCTGGAATTCTCGTCTGGGGCAGTATTGTTTGATAAATCTTTTCTTTGCCATCTGGGCTCTCCCAGACCCTTTTTAGCAGGCCTTTCTCGATGGTTAAAGAATTCCATAACGCCCAGTAACTTTTTAGAGATGGTGATTTATCAGCAATGTCGTGTCAGGTGGGTTTGTCCATGTTGCTCATCTTCCATTGGAAAATTGGTCGAAAATCCGTGTCTTCACTTTGTTGGTTTTAATATCCTAATTCTCTGGACACTGTATGGTAGTACTTCTGCAAAGAAATTCATCTTCTTCTCTCAGTTCTTGTCGCACACAGTGTTTACAATTTGGAGGACATGGTTTTCTGGATAGGGCATCAGCATTGCGATGGTTAGATTCTTTACGGTGTTTAATTTTGAAGTCATACTCCTGCAACCATTGAAGCCATCTTGCCACTTGGCCCTCCGGATTCCTGAACTGCAGTAACCACATCAAACAAGCATGATCGGTCCTCAAGACGAACAGCTGACTATAGTCACTCATGAAAATGGGCCACAGTTTTAACTATGGCAAGCAATTCTCTTCTGGATACGCAGTAGTTCATTTCTTGCTTAGAGAGGACCTTGCTAAAGTAGGAAATCACTTTTTCATGCCCGTTTTCAATTTGTGATAATATTCCTCCAATTCCAGTATTACTAGCATCTGTGTCCACGATGAATGTCTTTCCAGGCTCGGGATATGGCAGAATCGGAGAACACAAAGCTTCTTTTAATCTCTGAAAAATTTGTTGACATTGTTCAGTCCAGGTAAATGGCTGATTGTTTTCTGTGAGTCGATGTAAGGGTTTCGCAAACTCGGCGAAATGTTTCACAAACTTGCGATAGTAAATGCAGGAAAGTCCCAGGAAACTCCTTAATTCATGTTTGTCTTTCGGTACTGGCCAAATAGGTTCAATTACCACTTCTGAACCTGCTGGAAGTTCTATGTCTGCTGACGCTTCCACAGTTCTAATAGGAAGGTTTCTGGTTTCTTATTTCAGGAAACTGCATGATGATTTCTTCATCTTTGGTCTTCAATAGTCTTTGTGGAAGGTTCAATACAAAATTATGTTGTCATAACATCAAGTCCAAGAATGACATCATCAATTATATCTGCTACTAAGATGTTGTGTTGGAAAGTGGTTGGCCCCAGGGTTACTCTAGCTAGATGGATGCCTTTCACTGATATGACTTCTCCATTTGCTGTCTCCAAGATGTAGTTCCGGTCTGGCTTTTGTATTCTGCAGTGAGCGACGATGTTCGGTCTTACTATGGTGTGACTAGAGCCTGTATCTAGGACCATTTCGCAATCCCGTCCGCATATACGCCCTGGTACTACCAAACTTGTTCCATTATTTTGCAGACGGGTTACCTTGATCTTAATAGTTGGTAAGGCTTGGTAGCACCTAGCCAGCTTTCACCCCTCAAAGCTGACTAGTTGGCATTTTCCTGGTCCTGACTAGATGTATTCATAGGGCATAGGTTCCTAAGATGCCCTTCAACTCCACAATTCCAACACTGGATGGGTCTTCGTCTGCTGTAGAACTAGTCCGACCCTGTCCCCTTTGGAAGGTGTCCAATAAGTCCTACAAACCCTTCACAAATCCTTCGATGTTCTTATCACCTCCTCGTTGCTCGACAGTCTGAAGCTTTACTTGCCTTGTTCTGCCAGCCTGCCGGGTGGCTTCTATTTCTAGCGCCTGGGCCAGTGCTTCAGATATATTTTTATGTCTGGTTAACCTTAACGCCTGACTGATCTCGAAATCTCGCAGACCATCGATGAAACTACTCACTGCTAGCTATTATTGGAACTCTGCAGGTGCAGTGGGACAAGCTAGTTTCACCAATTTTCTTCGAAGCGTTGTCTTCGGCTTTTTAATTATGCCTGGTAGACGTGTTACAGATGGGCTTCGCCATACTTCATTTCCAAAGCACCCTTCAGCATTTGATAGTCCTTTTGTTTACCGTCAGCTAGTGTTCTTAATATTTTCATTGCTTCACCCCGTAGAACAACTATAAGTGATGTGGCTTTTTCTTCTTCTGATCAGTTATTTACCAAGGCAGCTGCTTCAAATTGTTTAAGGTAAGTACTCCATGACACCTTTCCATCAAATGTTGGTGGTTTCACTCTTGACGACGGAAGAAAACTGCTCTCAGTCTTAATGGGCTCCTTTACCGACAACTGGGATTTCAGATTTGATACTTCACTTTGTAACTTAGTCATATTTTCTTCTACGATCTGGACCTTATCTTGTATCTCATTTCTTAATTGATTAATTTCCTCTTTCACAGTTTCTTCAAATTCATTGAGTTTAACTTTAATTGCTTCTTCTTCTTCTTATTGTTTTCTTGTAAACTGGTTTTCATTTCGTTTCTTAACTCGTCCTGATTATTTTTTATTTCCTCTTGGTTGGTTTTCATTTCCTTTTTCTAATCTTCCATCATATCTTTCATCATTTCGTCTTGGTTAGTCTTCATTTCATCCTGGTTGTTCTTCATTTCTTTTTTAAATTTGTTCCCATTTCGTCTTGACTCTTCTTTATTTCTTCCTTCATATCTTTCATCATACCCATTAACTGTTTCAATGTTTCCTCCATTTTCGTCGCTCTTTACTGGCATTCACTTGTCTACTCCAAACGTCTTCTTTGCAGAACGTCGCACTTTTGACACCAATGTAACCTTGAAATTGGGTTAGCGTGAGAACACGTCACGTCGACAAACAACTTTATTGTCACTCTTGATTATACAAGAAAAGCCTATTTCAAGCGAATGACCAGTAATAACTCCGGTTATTCTCACAGAAGCCCTTAGTTATGCCCTATTTTACCCTCACGATAACCATGCTATAACCACACGTAACGCGCTAAAATGCAATTGGTTATCGGTTTATGTTATGATATGAAATAGAGTGACGTCGTTACGTGAGAAGTTTTGTTTATTGAGGTTATATGAGAAGTTGATTTGATGTTAGTTTAATAATAATTTCCTAAAGTAAGAAAGTTGGACATTTTCAAATTGAAGAATTTTATAGTATTAGCCATTGATTAGTTATTCAACACTGAAACAACAATACTAAAATTTCTGCAGTTTGCAATGGTAATCACAGATTAAACAAATGGTACCTAATTTAGCACTTTTATAAAGTATAAAATATATTGACATTTGAATAAGAGAGACGAAAAATAACCAGCTCCCGACTTGAGTATTTACTGTTTATAGAATTTCATACTCATGACATTACAAAGAGCTTTTTCATGACGTCATGAGGAATTTGACGTCTATAACCGAAGCGCTTAAATGTCTGTGGTAAATACTATTTATTACCGGTAACTACTGGTAATTCGCTTGAAATCGACTATATATCCTTCAACAAATTCACAACTGTCAAATGCTTTACTTTGACGTTTCAGTCATTCGCGTTCGACTGCTCAATATAAACTGACTGTGACGGCGGAATTGATCCGCTTATATAGATTTTTAGAGTTCTCAAAGTTTCTGCGATCTCGAGAACGTGTCGAGAGACAAATAGAAAATAACCTGGAATATTCCGGAAAACGTCAAAATAAAGGTATTACAAAAAATATAAATTCTAACGCAAACAGGAACATAACAAACTAAAAAGGTAGGTGAGCTTCCGTAACAATATGATAGTACAAAAAGTGTCTTTTTACTTACTTAATAATATATCAGTTTCAAAGCATTAAGCCTTAAAAAATGTAAGCAATTTGAGACGTGAATAATTTTGTTGTCTATTGCTCGTCTATATTATACCTGCTTATGAGGAAATACGTTTATATGGCATTTAATACATTCTTGACCCATATTCGACCATGAGTTCCCAGACATCCACTTTCGCTTACATTTCGGGCACTTATATTCACCAAAGCATCTTTTTCTTCCCTGATATGGTGTCTTGCCTTCGCCTTTAGGACGAGCCTAAAATTTGTTTTTTATTTAATAAATCAGATTAAACCATCTCTCAAATTATGTGCAACAAATTTGAGGGTAAATTATTTAAGTAATTCTAATATGAGTTTGTTTAATACAATGAAGCACTAGTGATATTTTATGCACATAAAATTAGAAAAAAATCAGTAAACTGAGTATCAGTAAAAAAATTGACACTATAACTCTACTAATTTTAAATTATTGAAAAAATGTTATGGGGCATTGCGCCATTAATTTCGAACATCATTGTGATAGGTATAAATAGATTAATTTAAAAAAAAATGAAAAAAAAATTGATTTAAAGGCATATGTTAATAAAAGGGTAGTGGAATTAATAAATGTGATAAAATGCATTAAAATTGTAGTGAAATTAATGGAATGGAAGATAAAAGGAAAGATATGGGGTATAAAAGTTTTTTTTAAAGTTAAAGAGATATTTAAGTAGATAATATGTAAATTTTATAAAATGTCAAAAATTAATTTGATTGATTGAAGGGAATGTAATATTAAAAAAATATATGTAAAGTAGAAATAACGGTGCATTGAAAAACACATAAGAGGGAAGGCAATCAAGGAAACGGAATAACAGGGAGTTTTTTAAAAAAAGATAAAAAAAACTTGTATGACAGAAAATTATAAAAACGTCCATAAAAGGAGAAATACGAAGATATTTATTGAAAATTGAAATTAAAAATTGAAAATAGAACAAGAATAAGCAGTTCAGCAGTTTCCAGAAATAATTAAGAAATATAAAGAAGACCAACTTAAGGATAAAAGGCATTAAACAAGTAATATTAGGCAAGTTATTCAAATTCTATTTCTGATCATAGAGCATATCCGGAGACCATCATTACAAAAAATGAATTCACAGATGACGGGTTGATAAGTACGAGGAGCAGTCGCTAAAAGTTAAACTTCAGAATAAGGAAAACCTGGAGAAACCTGGAAACCGAGACAACAATAAGGAATTAGAAAAGGAACAGACATCTATAAAAAGGAAGGACACAGATTGAAGTGAGAGAGGGATTAAATTTAATGAAGTAGGAATCTTAGAAGAAAAATCGGTAATAAACTTTGTAATTCGTAGAATTTATTGTGATTAGAGTATAAGATAGAGCAGGATTTAGGTAGAGTAGGAGAATTTAATCAATCAAATTGTTAAAAGTTCAATATTTTAAATAAAAGCAAATCAGTTAAAATTGAACATCTCATTAATAAGTTGAAGTTATCAAAGTTATTAGTAAAGTTTATCTGAATAGTCAATATTAATCCTGTTTTGAACATACCATTGAGATAAAGAGTTATAAAAGGATATAAGAGTTAATTACCAAAATTATTATTAATAAAACTAGTAGACATATAAAACAAAATTTATAATAGTTAATCATCGGAGAGGGGCAGACAAAACCTAGCTCGGGTGAATAAAAATAGAATTTATGTTATCAACTTAAACAAATAAATTATCATACTAAAAGACACAAAAGACAATACATTAAAAAAATAAAATATAGCAATATATTTATTTATTGTTAGAACGTTTTCTTATAATTACGATTTAATAGGCTCATTTTCAATATTAAGAATGTCAGATCAGAAAATCAGATGCCTGGTTAGAGTGATTTTGAACCTCTTATTTGAAAATCACGCCAACATTATTTGTGGTTTGTGGTTTCACAGTTATACTTTGTGTTCTACAATAATATGCTGCTTTGCAACTAACAATATATGTTTGTTTAGGCTTATGACTCCCCATAATTAAATAGGTACCTATGTACATTTTATTTTTTTATTAGACAGTAGTAAGTAGGGTTGTCACCTCTCCTTATTTTGGAAGGCCAGTCCTTACTACTACATAATTTAATTGATATATACCCTCATCCTCTGCTACTCGACTAAACAAAAAAGAACATCCTTACTTCAGCATAGCAAAAGGTAAGAATTTCAGATCAGAATATCAAAAGGTGACAACCCTAGTTAGTAGCAAGTGAAAAAAAAGTGAAAAATTTCATTGCTGTTAACATTATATTTACCTGTAAACAATCCTTAATATAATGTCCTTTCTGAAAACATAAATGACATAAATATGATGGTGGTGGCCTTTTCAATGGACTCCTGTCTAAAGTGAGATCTGCTATCTGTTCCGTTATATCAACTACACTAGTATTTGAGTACGGTGAATTGAAAACACCATATGAATATTGAGTTGTAGAAAATGGATTCCATGAACTAATTAATTTAGCCTATAAAAGAAATATATTTCTATAATTATTTTAATACTAGAATGCGGGGATGTAGGTTACTGTTAGCAAATATTAAGACGGGTTATAAAATTTGCAGATTCTATTTTATAGAATTCAATAAGAATCTTTTGTGTAGAACTATGATGTATAGATTGGCCATGTTAAAATTTCTCCTATTTCATTCATATCTTTTATTTAATATATTTTGGATATTGTACATAGTTGTTGAAAAAAGTTATTTCATTTAAAAAATATGATGTTTTATAATTTACTATGGCGATGCTGCATCTTATACAATAAATACGCAATATTTCGAACAGTAAAGGTAAGGGTCATGTATAATATGCTTTTGGAAAGTTTATTTAATGGTCTTTCCAATGGTAATGGCCAAAATATATCTGGTGTTATATTAAAAAAAACAAAAGTTACTTAGTTCTACATCTCGGAAATGGATATTCAATTGTTTTCTGTATTATATACAGAATGATCTACAAGCTCTATAACAAATAAATAGTAGTTGGGTTAATGTCAAACAATTTTTCTTATATAGGTATTCTCGACAAGAATTCAGACGACTTACGTCATACGAACAAATGAATAATTCATTATATTTTTATCAAAATATTTAAGAAACTGCAAATGATAGTAATAAAACTATATACTACACTAAAAGTTTGCACTATATATTGCAAAAAATGATTGTTTTTAACGCGACCAAATATCGAAAATTACGTTGACAATAAAAACAAATGTGTAACGTCAGCTGTGACGTAAGACGTCTGAATTCTAGATTATATGAGCATAGGTCCGATTCGTTTTTGTTTATTCATTTGACACTTAGTGTTAAAGTGCTAAATAAAAAATGCATTTATTGTATATGGGTTTTCCCATGGAGACATCAACGTGACATACAGTCTTTGGTGCATCATTTTGGAGATTTTGAGAAAATTTAATCTTACTCCAGAAAGGCCATTCGTCCTATTGAAGTGAATATACAAAATGATGAAAATATAATAGGTGCTGTTGACAACATTGACAACTCTTCAATTAGTGTTCGGCGTATAGTAAGTAATCTTCATTATAATTTTTTGTCGCTGATTACTTCAAAATAACATGCACAGAATGAGGTTCATTTCGCTTGTTATGTGCTCTGAATTTTGCTCGTCATGTAGTCTGATGAAGCGTGCTTTACTAGGGACGGTATAAATAATAATTATATCAGAATCCGCACGCAATTAGATCAAGACGATTTCAGCAACGTTTCAGTGTCAACGTTTGGGATAGCATTTTAGTAATAATTTACTGCCTTTACATGTTTTAAATGATCGTTTCCATGCAGATCTGTATCTAATTTTCATGGAAACAACCTTTTTGAGGTATCATTACGATGGTGAACCACCATAGAGAGGAAGACAAGCAACTGCTTGATTTAAATGATCGTCTCCATGCAGATCTGTATAAAATTTGCATGGAAACAACCTTTTTGAGGTATCACCACGATGGCGAACCATCATAGAGAGGGATACAAATAACTGCTTGGTTAAACAATCATTTTCCGAAGATAGGTCAACAAGGTCCAATAGCACAGCCACCGCATTCCAAAGACCTAAATTCTTTGGACTTTTATTTATGAGGATATATGAAGCAGCTCGTACATCATGTTGAAATCACTACCCATCAGCAGTTACTTGAATGAATTCAAGATGCAGGCAACCAGATAAGAAATGATCCAAATTTCATCCGTCGAATGACGAAATCTTTAGTTCACCTATGCGAGGCTTGTCTTCGAGCCAAGGGTGGACATTTTTAACAATTTTTATAGTCTTATTATTTGTTAATTTAGTTACTAAAGGTTAACTGTTTAAACTTTATACACACATAATTATTATCTTATAGCAACCATCATTTGTATTTATCAGACTGCTTTGATGAAAATATGAAATTATATTTTTTGCAATGCTTGTAACTTAGTTTGACATTAGGTGTTTTCATGGAGAAAAATCCGAATACATTCAGAACATAATTCGAATATGTTAGGGATTTTATCAATGTGCAAGCGGGTCTGTGAATTAATTTGGGATATTTTAACATTAACACCGCGAAGACATCTATGAACGTTTGTTTATATTTTACTTCACTTCTTAAAGTCATTTCCTATGTTAAGGTTCATTATCTCATTGTATTTTTTGGTACATTAAAGATTCTTTCTAACTATCTCAAATCCTGGTTATTTGAATTTTAGTAATGCATCTAAAAATATTTAAACTTGGGTATTTTTGAATATTTTTATTGTTATAGGTACAGAAAATTTTAAGACATATCTACTAATTACTATTCTTCCTTCCATAGTTCTTTCATTTCAGCCTTGAATAATTACATATTTAGTTTATAAGAATATATTAGGAATCATTTCGAATTAGATATCTGCTTCGCCCGAGAACTTGTCGAACGTGTTACGAGGTGAACAAGTACTCTCTCTACGAACACATATTTTTTAATCTAAACCAGAATTTCAAACGGCCAAACTTAAAATCCGTATGCGATAACCTTCTGAATGTGTTCGGCATCAACTCCGCTATTAACACAGCTACCATTTTCCAATAAAGTTTGTCAGCTTGTAGAACACTCTGTATATGTATTACAAAATTGAGTCATTTTCTGTATCTCAAATAATAATGAAGCCCCCTCTTCATTATAATTTTTGCGTGGCTAATCTGTGCATCAGAAAATCACAGTAAAGAACGTACAACTCCATCTTAAAAAAGGAATATAGAACATATCAACCAAATTTTTAGAAATATTGCAAACATATTTGTATTTTTTAATAACAAGCAATACATTCATGTAGTTTACATTAGGAATATTATCTTAATATTTTATTATCCAGATATGGTAACTACTGCCGAACAATTTTTAATTAAAATTAAATTCTATTTTGTGCAATTTTGTTATTAAAGTTGGGATAAAGTATCTCTATGTACAGTGCATATGTTAATATGCATGGAATAATATTTATAACTATAATACGCTATACATTATAAGATCCTGTTTTAAAACCAGTAATTTTGTTGCATTGACAACCAATTTTGTCTTTGTTTTTTTTTTTAAATGGGTACCACACAGTATTTGTTATTCTTATTTTAAATCAATCATCTTATTTTCTATTTTGCGTACGGAATGTAAAATGTATATGGGATTACATTTTAATATGTTTTAAAATACCTGCAGGCAGAAATACATGCAGCATAGAGCAAGAGTAGTCCCTGACGACAAAATAATGCGTTATCAAACTTACCTTAGTAAAAAGTTGATGGTTATAAAGATACAGGGTGTCAAGTTAAACTTTTATGCGTATGATGTTTGTAAATAACTTTTTAAAAAATCTAAATATTTGCATACCTACGTTTTGGAGATTAAAAGTTTTTGGGGGCGAGAAATTAAAATTTGTTCTCCTACCTTTTTTTATCTGAAAAAGTTATACCTTATTGAAGTCATTCGGAGTAACCGTTTTTGAAATAATCCTATTTGAAATATGCAGTGCACCGAGTAGAAACTGTTTTGGATTCAGGTGGAGAGCCTCTCCCGCTGAAAATATAACAAAATGTTCGTGAAAAAGTTATTCAGAATGATAAATTATGACGACGTGCAAAGCTACAAGAATATCGACAAGGTTTGATAAAACCGAATTTTGAACAATGGTTACAATGATTTCAAAAAGGTAGGAGAATCGACTGTTTCAATAGTCAGATGGATGCACTAAGCCCAGAGTGGCAGTCCCGATCTGCAAAATGTATACAAATATTTGGATTTTTTAAAAAGTTATTTAGAAATATCGAAAATAAAATTTTAACTTTGACATCCTGCACCTTTTCAACCATCAGCTTTTGACTTAGGTAAGTTTGCCACCACACATTATTTTGTGAATTTATGAACGTTACAAAATGTTGTAATGCAACCCCACACACTTTACACGTCCACATGCAAAAAAGAATTAATTTTTGAAATCAATTCATCAATCATATCAAATCAATCGTTTGAAATGAAATTTTGATGACTGAAAGGACGAAAGCTGGCTCCGAAACAAACTCAAGGTTCGCAAAAGGTGAAAAAAAAAACTTAATCAAGAAACTTTCGTTTAAACAATTTTTAATACAGGACGTTTAAAAATGTTATAGATTATTATATTGGGCACCCTGTATTATATCTGTAAATGATACTGCAGGAAACAACTACTCCGGGGACTAATGTCCCTACTGATGTTGAATTACATCTGCAGTATCTGTGTGACTAGCCTAGAACCTTTTCCTGCAGTATCATTTGTAGATTTAATGGCGCGTCGCTCAGGGTGAGAGGTCTGCTGTTAAGTACGTACTGCAATGTAGGTCGCTTCCTGCAAGTTGAGCTGCATAGGCCGAGCAGGAAGTAGCAGACCACTTATATCTCACCTGCACTCGATTTATATGTGAACATACATATGAAGGAACAGCCAGTTCAATTGTCGGTCATCTCACCTATGGCATACTGATGAGGGCTAACAAGCCCGTCACAAGTCTATGTCTGGTGGAGTGGTCGACAAGGGTTCTTGGTTGTTCACACAGATACTGCAGATGTAATTCAATACCGGTCGGGGCATTAGTCCGCGGAGTAGTTGTGTTTCTTCGAAGGGATGATAGGGGGTTGAAAAATTAAACAAACTGTATAATGTGTTTTGACGAGCCTACATCTAATAGTAAAGAAAATATAGTCTAAAACTTACATAAATGTAAGCGAGTTCAGCAGTGTATAATATACAGTGTGAATCTAACTTGGAATAAATTAAATTAAATTAAATTAATTAAATATTTTTTTTAGAGTAAATTCTCGGACACGGCGATAAGTATACTACATGACTATTTTTTTCTATAAAAAATATTTACATAGTGTATTTGAGATATGACGTCGTATATATTTTATAACGGTAACCTTAGTTTTTTATTTATGACTAGCGCATATGAAATTACACATAACTATCAAATCCCAAATTTCTCTTTGTCATTGACAAGATGTTAAACAAAAAAAATTATTTGAAAAATAAAAATACATCTAATTCACTTTTTTCTTTAATGAATGCTTTAAATGTCCATTCACTTTTTGGCAATATATATACTGATTTGGTTTGTGAATTCGATTAGCAAAAAATTAGTCTGTATGTAAAGTTTTTCAGACTTCTTTTATTATAATTTACCTGATTATTGATTTATTATCACCTAATCGAATTCACCGTTTGAATTATATTTAAATTAATACATTTAAAGTAACTTACTTGATAATGTTCTGTTCCTTGAAACGGGTACCAGTTAGTTGGTGCGTAAGACGTAAATAGTGAATTTGTACAACCGGGGCTACTATATTCCTGCTGATTATTTCTATGTGAAGCCGGTGGTGAAAAAGTACCACAAGGCTGTGAAACTAAAGTTGCCGTCGGAGACATTTTTTGGGAGGAACCTAAAAATATTAAAATATATGCAATGACATACGTTCAAAGAGTATGTGTACAGGGTGTCCTATAATTATTGCGACAAATTGATAGGGGTCGTAGAGGGCATGAAAATAAGCAATTTTACCTTATAAACCCCTGTCCGGAAATATGTCATTTAGCCGCTACAGCGCAGGTGTCTCCTGACTCATTAGCTTGCTGTGTTTACTTTTTTTGTCGGCCTAAAGTCGCCACACCGTTTCAGTTCAATGGCTGGCTATCATAACAAAAAAAAAACACACACCGATGCAGTTAGTTTCAGTGACTGGTGTGCAAAATGTAAATAGCATTTATTTGGTGGTACAATGGAGCATTATTCGTATGCGAAACTTGCTGATATGCATATGATTTACGGAGAAGCTGGTGGTAATTGGAGAAGAGCCGCGCGATTGTAAACCGAACGGCTTCCAGAACGTCAACATCCTCATCATAGCATTTTTGCCATGCGGACAGTAGAGTTTGAGGAAGAAGCTCTGCACCATATAGAGGCCAATCCGTCCACAAGTGTGCGTGCGATTGCACATGATATGGGAGCGGCACGAAGTACTGTTCGGGTGTACAGCTACACCCGTACCGCCTGTTACAAGTCCAAGCCATGGGTCTGGAGGATCATCTGCCGCGGCGTCGTTTTTGTCGATGGTGGTTGCAGCAGGAGCTGAAACAACCACACTTTGGTCGCTACGTTTTGTTTACTGACGAGGTCTGTTTTACAAGGGCTGGTTATTTTAATAGCCGTCACATTTGGAATGAAAATAACCCTCATGTCATAGCATTGTGGGCGAGCAGATCATCGGGCCATATTTGCTCCCACCACATTTGAATGAACACGTTTATGCTTAATTCCTGCGGCATGTGTTTCCAGAACTATTAGAGGATGTGCCACTGGACATAAGAGCTAACATGTGGTTTCAACACGATGGCACCCCAGCCCACTTTGCTTTGCCAGTGCAGCACTATTTGAATGAAATATTTCCTAACAGGTGGATAGGCCGAGGTGGCCCTGTGCATTGGCCTGCGCGGTCACCTGACCTAACCCTCTTGGATTATTTTCTCTGGGGCCATCTAAAAGCTTTAATGTATGAAACTCCTGTTCCCAACCAACAAGACCTACTGGGAAGAGTGATGGCTGCGTCCGCATTAGTTCAGGACATACCGGGGATATTTCATAGAATTCGCCAAACAATGAAGAATAGTGCCCAGCTGTGCACTGAACAATGTGGAGGACACTTTGAGCAATTACTTTAAGCTCTTTCAATAAACTGGTACTTTTTCAAATTTTTCTTTTTTTTTTTTGCTGTAGCGGCTAAACGGCATATTTCCGGACAGGGGTTTATAAGGTAAAATTGCTTATTTTCATGCTCTACAACCCCTATCATTTTGTCGCAATAATTATGGGACGCTCTGTATATACAAATCGAGAAAATATCACCAAAAATTATACTGACATTCTCGTACCCGGAATTGAAGAGGTTCCCTATATACCTTCAATAATGTATTCTGACCATATTATACTAAAAATAAGTTTTTTCTCTTTAGACATCCAAATATTTATGATTATAGGTGCTGTCTGTAAGAGATAATACTTTTTGTGAAGGGAGCTATTGTAAGATGCCCTGCATTAGAATCTACAAATTTCAGTATTGAAATAATTAGTCATCAATTATTAATTTTTTGATTACACTAAATTTATAAAAACAAATATTTTATAGTTTTGTGGTTTTTGCCTAACCAATGACATCTCTCTATAGCTTTGTAATTTTGTTGCTTAGAATCTGTGTATCTCCTATATTATTAGGTTGTAACTGCTGTCCATTATTTGTCAAGACGTTAAAAACTTTCTTATCATTAAATAATTTAAATAAAAAACTGCGAAATTCGCATGAATATCAGCAAATTTCGCATCCATGAAAACAGGTTTCTGCACAGCGTCTAAGCTTAACTGTTCAAAACACGAATCGGTGTTTATGGTGTGGCTAGTTGCTTTAAATTAACTGTGGACACGTAACCGAGCTAGAAAAAGCAAACAATTTTATAAATACAGACACTGCTTTTGCATGGCATTGCGACTCATTATACTTTTTTACGTTAACCCGGACGAAGCATGGAACGTTAAAATAATTTTCAGAAGGGGTAATAAAAATGTACTCTAAAATTGTATAAAAAAATACAATTTTTTTACAAATGCACTAATTACTAATTTACTAATTATTACTAAATAATAATATTGGTAGGTTGGTTTTAAAGTATTTTTTTTTGTTTTATAAAATGTACATAATTGAAAATAAATAAATTTAATTATTAATCTGATAGATTTGAAATATGTTTTAAAGTAATTTCAAATTTTTAATGCAAATTATGTGTTAATATTTTTTTAAGTACTATACCAGAGCTTGATTGTCTTTTGGTACTGACCATTTCCGGATGGTTTCAGTTTTTTCAGTCAGTCATGACTTCACCAAAAGAAATAATGTATCCTAAATACTTGACTTTGTTTTAAAAGAATATGCACTTCTTAGGACAACTTGAGCCGGGCCTGTTTCAATTTTCGAAAAACTTCTTGGACGTGTTTTAAATTATATTTAAAGTCTTAAAGTCTAAAGTCTACCAAGTATTATAATCATCAAGGTAAACGAAACAAGTTTATCAGGTCATTCTCCTCAGGATTGTTTCTATAAATCTTTCAAATGTGACAGGTGCGTTGCAGAGACCAAATTGCCACAAACCTGTTCCAATGGAAAACGTTGTTTTTTCTCTATCATCTGGATAATGTTGCACTTGCTAATACCCACCTTTCGTCGAGATCCAGAGAGTATCCAGAATGTCGTCTATTCTTGGCAACGGATAGCTGTCCTTCTCAGTGACATCATTTAATCTTCTATAATCGACGCAAAATCTGATAGAGCCATCTTTCTTTTTTTACCTATACAATTAGCGAAGTCTATGAACTCTGAGATGGTTCATTGACTCCCTGCTGCTGTATGTCTCTCAGCATTGTTGATACGTCTTTTTGTTTCGCTAAAGGAATACGTCGTAGAACTTGTTTGATTGGAGTGGTGTGGCTGGTATTTATTTAGTATTGCACAAGATTACTTCTTCTAACACCATCTTCCATTAGTGAGAACACATTCTGGTAAATTCTAAACAAATTTTCCAATTTATCTTTTGTATTTTGAGGTAATATCGGTGGACCTGCATGCGCAAAGATTCGTCTTTCTTAATCTGTTGTGGTTTGTGTTTTAGATTTACCATTCTGATCAATACCAAGTTGTTTTTCCTTTCTGTCAATGTATTTTCAGTTAATATGCCTGTCTCACAAAGACTGCTGTCCGGTTCCATAATTACAGTTTTTACAACGGCCGAAGGACTGCTACAAATAGCTTCAATTACTACTTCTGAATCTGAATGAAGTTTTATGTCTGCTGGCCCCTCAACAGTTCTAGTAGAAAGATTTTTGATTTTGGGAAAATGCATTATAATTTCTTCATCCTTAGTCTTCAATAGTTTCCGAGGACGGTCCAGTACAAAATTATGACTAGTCATGACAGCAAGTCCAAGAATGACTTCGTCAGATATATCCGCCATGTTGTATTGGAAAGTTTCAAGGATCATTTCACAATCCCGTTCGCATATATGTCTTGGTACTACTAAACTCGTTTCATTATTTTGCAGATAGATCATCTTGTCTTAATAGTTGCGGGGGGCTTGGTAGCACCTAGCCAGCTTTCGCCCCCTAAAGCTGACTAGTTGGCGGCCTTTGTTAAATTAAGAAAATTATAATAACAACAACATATTTCCCGAGCTCTATAAAATATTTTTAAAAATAATAAATAACAAACGGCCCTTAATACTTCTCACTGACGATAAATTCAATTGCGTCGAATAAGTACACATTCCCGAACAATTTAAAAAAATGATATGATGAAAGTCCTCGGTTTTCTTTTTATCAGATTGTCGAATCTCCACGAAATTTGTAAATATCCTACATATTAGTCCATATTTCACTTAATAGACTCGTACTTGTCTCAACACGTGTAAAAACTAAAATTCGATGGTTCAGAGCCAGAGCTCAGTTTAAATAATAGTTATTTAAGCTGTGGACAGAGTCCACGGCGAGGTAGAAACGTAAGACGTATTACATACTTTCTATAAATAGATCCATGTCGAAAATTCTCGAAGAGCGACGAATACGCCGATTTGGAAGAGGGTCATAACACGATTATATTACAATAATACCACGGAGTTGTAGCATTATAATCTGGTATCAGTAAAACGTAAAATATTGATACAAGAAAGCAAGATAATTATTTGTATCAGAAGATCCCTTGTGATTATTGTTTTTCTTATATTTGCTATACCTAATATATTTTAACAAATTCGTCTAATTAACCCATCTGTTATACCTATATGATTCAGCGTTCATTTCTGTCAATATTCATTTGCTTTAATAGGTCGGCAAAATCTTTGTGAAAACATCTAAATGTTTGACTGCAGCTTTTTTATATTTTAAGCAGTTTGATGTCAGGGTCAGACAAATTTTAACTTTAGAAGAGCTTGTGGGAATGTATAGTAGATTGACGGATATTGTTAGGTCACTTTTAGTTTAAAGAATATGTAGATTTTGAGCACACTGCTCTGAAATCCCCCTTGTTAGATTTTCATCACGTCGAGTGGTAAGTAGCAGTATGCACATGAAAATGATGTCACATGCATAAAATAATAGAAAATATTGAAAAAATTTTGTTATTTTAAAGATTTGCGAGCATGAATGTCTCTGTAGTATAAAATGTAAGCACTATAGAGAACAAATTATGAGAGGAGAAACTTAGGAACAAATTACACAGGAAATGTTTCTCACGATACATTGTTAATGTAACAACATCGACGACTATCTAAATGGATTAGGGTATTTAAATATATTCATCTTCGACTCACAATTTAAGTTGACCTTCTTCTGATATGAAATATTCCTTAAATTGATAGAATTATCGAATGTAACGTAACATGGCATCGCATGGCGTGGTAACAGTGTGCACACAGAGTACATACCACACCACGTTACGTGAATATAAAGCGCTGAGAGCATATATTAAGCATTGTTCTGGAATTCTGGATTGACTTATAATGATTATATAGTTAATGCTCAGCTTAATCTGTGACACCATCCGGAACAATTTTGGTTATTTATTCACTAAAGAACCGTCCCACAAGATTTCCTGGAAATATGGACTATAAGGGTCAAACAATAAATGATCAACAAATTATTGTTAATGCTTTTGCACAATTTTTTCACAATGTTTTTGTTGATCCTAAGATTAATAATCATGCCAATGATCTTTATTTCTCGGCAAATTATAGTATTTCATTCAACATCATCACTGAGGTAGGTGAATGAAGCATCAAAAAAATTAAAAAATAAGTTTGCCTGCGGTTCAGATGGTATATCGTCTTTCGTTGTTAAAGACACGGTCAGAGATTTAATGGTTCCTTTGGTGGTAATATATAATCTTTCAGTTACAGCAGGAGTTTTTCAAATAAGTTAGAGAGAGGCTAAAGTGTGCCCTATTTTCGAAAGTGGCGATTGCGCTGATATCATGAATTAAAGACCGATCCTATCTTCTGTAATTTTTACAAGATTTTTTAAATCATTTTGTGTAACAGGAAACTCTTTGGTTTCTCAACAAATATGTCTATGTCAGCATGGTTTCATGAAAATGAGATCAACAACCAGCAACCTGATCATTCTAGCAAAAACTTTACAGCTTTGGTTTCGATTTCGATTCAGTCTTACTATTATAGACAACAATAAGTTTCTTATAATGGCTATGGTTCTGTCAAGTATTTGGCGAAGTCGGGAGTACCTCAAGGTTCGAATTTGGGCTCACTGTTATTCCTCTTGTTTGTTAATGACCTTACTATCACTCTGGACTGCTGGAAACTTATGTATGCTGATTTAAATTTTTTTTCAAACTTTTCTCCTTAAATGACTGTTGCTCTTGTTGTTGTTAGCTTCACAAGAAAGAAATGTCTTTGCCGTTATACTTACTTAAGTAATAACGTCGAAATTAATCGTTTGACTAAAATTAAAGAGTTGGGAGTGATCTTTGAGCAGGAATTATCTTTTTCATGTTATATGCCCACTTGTGGATGATGGTATGTATGACCCTACTAAAAATAGGTATCCGTTGTGTGTCCGACATCCAGTCCGATTTCCACAACTTTCGACGTTCCGTAAACATCCGTTAAAGAACTTAAAATTTGTACAAATTTAGATCTTTTAAAGATATCTGATTTAATCACCATGTTATTTTATGGATGTTTTAAAAACATTAGTTTATCTCACGTATTTTTGGGACGTCTATTCACAGACTAAAAAAGAACCTATACATATATTGTAATAGTTTTAATAATAATTATTATTATTTTAAATAGCTCACAAATTGAATTAAATATTTAATACTATAGAAAATAAAAGTATAGCTTTGTAGGTAAAAAGAATTTTTAACATCATCTTATATCTATTCTATATTCAATTAAATCTGCAAAAGAATACTGTTATGGAAGTTCATCTACCTTTTAAGTTTGTTAATTATGTTGCTGCTTGCTTTCGAATTTATAATTTTTGTAATACCTTTATTTTGACGTTTTCTAAAACATTTAAGGCTATATTCGATTTGGTTCTAGATGCGTTCTTGAGGGCTTAGGAAATTTCGAGAACCAAAAAATTATACATAAGAGGATGAGTTCCGTCTCCCAAGTTCAGTTTTTGTCGAGAAGCCGACGCGAGGTAAACGTCAAAGTAAAAATTTTACAGTTGAGAATTGTTTGAAGCATATTCGTTATGTAATCAAGTAGTGACAATAAAGTTTGTTTTTCTACGTGAAATATTTCAAGGCTAAATCTTAGAGGTAACATAAACTAAAACTTCAAGATTCAGTGTTATTCAGAACTTATCTAGAAAATTTTAGGAATAGATGCGTCATGAAAAGTGTAGTCAATATCTCAATTTTCTTTTTGTAAAATCCTTATAATTAAGTTCGAGCAAAAAATTATTGAAGTTGTAGTATTTTCAAACTTTACATCGCTGGGCAATACTGAAATCCGATTACTTATGAAGATATAAAACGTTTTTATGATCCAAGTTTCTACATTAGTTTTTCAAGTATCAAAAATGATTTACGTATATAGCAGTTGATGAATATCGTTTTAATTTATGGCGATGTGAAAATGCATTAAGCAGAATGATTTCCGGGTAAACATGTGCCAAATGCAGTTACTTTTACCACCGTGTGCAATGAGTGCTAGTGCAGTGCAACACGAGGGAATTTGGAACCGAATCGTGGAAGGGATGGAGGTCCGGGACGTCTACGGCGTATTGCAGCAGTGTGGTGTATCATTACATCCGTACCATGTACAACATGTCCGTTACCATAGCCGCCACGACTTCTTTTTGTGGGGATATTTAAAAAATAAAATGTATCGAAGTGAATACATATTATTGACGATTTACGCAAACGTATCATAGTTGCTGTCAATAACTTACCAATTCAAAACGGACAAGAAGCAGAAACATTTGTGTTAGTTTGTAGAAACTGGGTAACCAGAAATTCTATTAATAATTAATAACAATAGCGGCAGAAGCAGTTGAATTTGCTGTATAAAATAGGCGTTATTATAAAATGTTATTTATTTCTTTCCTTGGGAATTTTTTTCTAATTTTTGTCCCTGATCGCCGATTGCATGATTTGCCGCCTTTACAGTGGACCAGTTTCCAGTACCGTGCAGAAGTGTATTTTTAAATCATTTTCATAGAACTGCCCTTTTTGATTTTTTTAAAAGAAAATTGTATTTGTAGCAGTCCCCTGCCCATTCAAAAGGTTTTTAGGTAAGTTCTGAATCACCTAGTGCTTTGTTTTCCATTTGCTGTTGATTTACTTTACCACCTTTATTGTAAGCATATTTCAACTTGTAATATTTTAGATTTGAGTTTATGTGTATACAATTCTGTTTCCCACTAAACAGAGTCGTGATTTAGATGTAGATGTCATTGGTATATAAGTACCAATGAGAGATGTGGAATTACATACCCACTATTATAGACATTTAACTTATTTAGTATGTAAGTGTACGCACGTTGCTCTGTGGATATTGAGGTAATATAGATAGATAGTTTATTTGACTATTTTACACAAGTACATGGTTTATAGCAAGTCAATACAAGAAAACAGAAGGCATAGTTTGTATATACACAACACACAACAGTCAACAGTAAAGTGATTTAGAACACTAATAAAATAAATAAAACCTAATAAAAATACAAACAAAATAAAAAGATAGACGAACTTAGCAGAAACGACGTAATCTAGAAAATATTAGATTGATAATACTCATCTACAGAGTAAAAGCAGTGAGATAAAAGATTTTTTTTAATATTAACCTTGAAGCATCCTTCATTCATATCCGTTATATGACAGGGTAGTTTATTATATAAATTAATGTTTAAAATATTTCTTTTCGATTTGACCAATGTGGATCGAGGTACAAGTAGTTCACCCGCCACAGCGGCTCGTGTATTATAATTATGGCGATCAGACACCCGGGGAACGATATTCCTGCGAGCATGTATTTCTATTAAAGTTTGTAATATATATATACAGGGCAGTGGTAATATACGAAATTTTTTAAACAGTGGTTTGCAATGTTCACTGTTACCCACATTAGCTAAGATTCTTACTGCACGTTTCTGAAGACAAAAAATTTTTTTAGAATCAACTGCATTGCCCCACAGAACAGTAGCTGATCAGAGAATGAAACAAACCGAAGTATTTATTAACATATGTAGATTCAACAATTTACGAAGCTGTCTTAAGAGAAACAGAACTTTAGATAGTCTTGTGCTAAGGTCGGTTATGTGTTGATACCAATTTAGGGTGTCATCTAGTGCAACACCTAGCAGTTTGCAATGGCTACCGTTCACAAAACGTCTATTGCTGGAGACAGTCAAATATTGGGTTTTAGATTTATTAAGCTGCAATTTATTTGCCGAGAACCATGTTTCTGCGTTTGCTAGTAAATGAACTACACACTGATTTATATCTGCAACATTCGCATATGAGCATATAAAAGTGGTGTCATCCGCAAAGAGTACAATATTACAATTTCTCTCCCCAAAATAGCATAAGTTATTTATATAAATAATGAAGAGCAAGGGTCCCAAGACAGAACCCTGAGGCACCCCATGTTCAACACTATAATATAATCTCTCTGCAGTGTATATAAACAGTGATCCTTCGCTATGACATAATAATTTAAACATCTACAGTATGCGCTTATTGCTATTTCACGAGTATGTAACAGTTTGTATGTTAAAAGTATGTCCTTATCGGTACTACTGTATGATGTACTACATTCCATATCTAAAGTATGTACCCAGAGGTATCCAACGAAGATGTAACAATATTCATGTTAAATATATGTGCAGATAGATATCATTCTGTGATGTACCAGATTCCATATTCAAAGACTTTGGTTGGAAAGGAGGATTGTTTTGTGGCAGTTTTCCGCTTGATGCAATTTAAATTTAACGTCGGGTGATTGTCTTGCGTCTTGACCTTATATCTTCCATCTATTACGTAAATATATGTTTACTAGTTATACGTCTATTATTGTTTAAATTTATTAAAGTGTATTATTTAATTTTGATTAACTAAGCATACCTAACATCTCAAAAAAATGTCTCATCCGTATATTAAAAATATATATAGCAAGCAATATGTTTAATAAAAGGAAAGTTTTCTTCACCTCACTGGTCAGTACTCTGAATTATCTTAGATCTACATCCAAAAGACATGGAAGAAATTGAAACTGTTTTGTCTAAACGGAAGACATGCAAGATAGCGTTTGAATCAAGAGAAATAAAGAAATACTATAACAATGGAATATAGATTCACAGTTGTTCAATATACTGAAATGAGTTAACTAAGTTACATTATTTTTTTTAGCCTATGGAACATTTATAGGATGCCCCACATAACTTGTTAATATATTTTTCCTCTGTGTCGGATAAAGATATATTAAAAACCTTCAATTAAATTAATTAAATAGCGAAAGTTCATCACAGTGATGTAATGTTCACAGGAAAAACGGTAATAGCTTCAAAATAACAGCTTTATGCAACTTTATTTTATCTTTATCCATTACTAGTGTGGTAATGTAATTTAAAGAATAAATGATTTCTAAAGCTCTTCAAAATTAAAATATTGTGGGGTCTATGCAGTGTTTGTGGGCAGACATTTTTTTAAATACCAACTCGTTTTTAATCACAATTTTAGAATCCATATGAAAAATAAAGCGTAATAACATAATAAAAAGGTTTTCGGCTTTTCCATGGTAGACACGGCATCATATAATGACTTCAATAAAATGGTAAAGCGAATAATTTATCTAAATTAAAGATGAAACCATGGAGTGCTTCAAATTAAAACACAATAATAAACAGCATCTAAATGTAAACGATATGTAAATTGTGACAATACTATTGCTATACTATAGATATAGACCGGGTGATCCCGAATATGTGCAAAAAATTTGAGGGTAGATTGTATGACCTGATTTTAATACCGGTCTTTTATATATTTTTTCTTCATTTAAGCTCTTCTAGATGAGTTGCAACTCTTTAACAGGGGTGATAAATTTAGTTATAAAGTATTATCTAGTTTCTTCCAAATGCTTTGAAATTAAGAAGTTAAATTTGGTAGGATATTTAGGCTAATGAACTTCTTCTGGACGAGTATTTTTTATACTCGTCCTGTTATAAATCGTATAATTTTCATAAGATTTTTTTCTAGGGTTTTTTCGATTGAAAATATTATTTTTATAATAAATATACTGGGGGTACTTTATTTCAACGCCTTATAATAGGACGAGAAGGAGAAAATATACTTGTCCCGAAGTTTCATCAGTCTAAATATCCCACTAAATTTTACTTCATAATTTCAAAGAGTTTGGAAGGTAAAGAAGATATAACTTTAAATCCCTATTAAAAATCAGTTATACAATCAACCCTTACATTTTTTTCATATTACTTGAGATCACACTGTACATATATTGTTAACATACATACTGTTACATTACTGAGATATTGAAAGTGTGAAGTGAAATAGTATGTTGCATTTCTATTAATATTTGTACTCAAATAGTACATCGCATGTCTGCTGATATATGTATATACTGTACAAATCTCGCATAAGGGTACATGCGGAGGACATTACTGGTGCTTATATTCAATATTTTTATATTATGTATTATCGGTATAGATGAGGTGTACTTTTAAAAAAACTTTGTGTGACCGGGTTGTACTAAATTGTAGCAGGTAGCTAAAATTTAATCCCCGACAATCCGTCTTTGTCTCTGCCACTTCAATTTCTTGGTCCATTTCTCTTATAAGTAAACAATATAAAAACAGCATTTCAAAACATGAGGCTACTTTAAGTACCATAACCGGATTAAGAGGGTTTGTAGTAATTCAAATAAAATTATTCAATATTATTATCAAAATATTTATTTAAATTTATTGAATAGACTTTTATTGCACACAAAAATATATGTATTTTGAACATTCAAATTATGGTGAGTAAATGTAGTGTTGTATAAATGTACAATAAAGAAAATAAAAAAGTAGGTATATTAAAATTCATCCTCTGAATATTCTGATGAATTATCTTCGTCTCCTAGATTGATAACGATAGGTTCCACAGTAACGTCAATTAAATTATCGAGTTCCCACATTTTCTCTTCTTCTTTTTGTACATGATGTATACATCTTTGCCAGTTAGCTGCAGTTACTCGTTCCAATCAATTTTTTTACAAAATTGTCACGTCACTTAATTTAAACGTCGTATTAGTTCGTGCTACATCTCCTTTTACCTGCGCCCAGACTAATTCGATTGAGTTAAGTTCACAATGGTAAGGTGGTAACCGTAGTACCGTTATTTGGCGATTTCATCGATAACATATTTTTTCTGATCTTTATTAAGATTGACAAGTGTCAAAAGTTCCTTTTTCACCACATTTGTTACAAAATAAATTTTTTTTCCGGATAACCATTGAATTATATCGGCTTTCCTCCAAGCAGTCGTAGGCGTCCGTTCGGTCTGCGGTGAATGGTAACTGGCATTATCCATGACAATTACAGACTCCAGAGGAATAAGATCCTACATCTGTGCAAAATACTCTTCATGTCTTCGTATAGTCACCTGTATTTTTAGATTCAAATAAAAGTAAACCGCCATCTACAAAACCACTGGCACTACCTATATGTGTCTCTATTAATCTTCGCCCTTTATCTGAAGGTGCCTTGAACCCTGTTGAAAGTCCATCCAAAAATGCTTGTTGAAAACTTTTTTACATTTTCATCTTGTCATAATTTTGTTACAGTATTTCCCTCATTAACCCAAGTTTCTTCTAGATAATAAATATTCCTGCCTTCGTCACGGAATTTTCTAATTGATCTTAAGTAGGATCTTCGCCAACAAATAATTTCATCTTTATCGATAAGAACTGACTTCCTGTTCTGCTTTTCCCAGAAAAAATTCAACTCTCGTAAGACGGCTCATAATTTGCTTCTACTGATGTTTGACAAACCGTTGTCCTCAGAAAGTTCACTTAAAATTTTGTTTAGCGTTGGTATTTCTTTTTTACAGTATCTTGTTCATTTTTTGTTTCCTTTAAAAGTCTGTAGATAGTCGATTTTCCAATCCCTGTCATTTTGGAACACTTTTCCACGATGTCGTCAACACTGTTGGTAGGATTTTGGTGTTTCAATGCATTAAATACATTTAATATCTTCTCATTCTGAAACAGCGTACAGCGCACGTCTTTTCACGCGTTTAGCAGGTACGTAATCTGATAAGCTCGACATTTTACCCAAACAATATTATATCCACTGGCACAATAGTCACTAAACACAAGTCGAATTTTACTCTACTGCACTAGCACGTCTTCGTATATTCAGTTTTAAGACTGGATTGATCTGTCACAATACACTGGCTCCTGCCCTATGATGTATCCAGTAAAATATACTAATGTACACCCATTACCTGTTAGCATTAGTGTTACCCGATAATTACCTGAAACGAAATATTACCACGCCCATGGCCGGTTCTTATCTCGGGGTTTTATTACTCTCTTTCATTTCCAAACAGACTATAGGTACATATCTGGTACATATTTGAAACATACCATGTAACTTTCTGGTGTATGGTGTGACTTTTCAGATATGTGATTGGAATAGTCTTGTTTGCTGGGTTTCTTCTAAACTGCAATGATAGTTCCCGTTTCTCTTTTATGGAACACATACTTTATTATAATAATTTAGCAGTGCTTTTGTGAAAAACTTCTACAAGTTTTAAATTTTTTATTTCATTCATTATATACTGTCAAGAATGGAAATTTGAGTAAAAATATATTTGAATGAATTTAGAAATTTTACTCGAAAGCATCGACCCAGTTTTATTCAGAATTATTTTATCATATTTCATTTATATAAATAATATTGTTATGAAAGTTATGAAAGAAATAAAGCCGGCAAAATTATAACATTCCAAGTAGATCGGTGACCAATGATTTACTGCATAGAGTGCAGTGTTGCTGACTGGTCATTAGCGCATCGGGGACATTGCAAATGCAGCGGAATTGTTGTTAACAGGGTCGGTGCTCAAAAGTAAAAAACGGAAAGTTAGTCGGTTTTTGGAATACAGTGAGGTACTAGTCCCGCCAACAAAAGTGCACCGAGCTCCCCCCTGCCGCCATGAAGGTTGGTTAGCGGTAAGTACAATTGTATATTAGACTAAACCCTTCAGCTGAAAATTAGGATTGTTATATTTTCTGTTCTCTAAATTGATTCTGATTTTATAATAAACTATTTATAATATTTTTCTAAAACTGACTTCTGAGTTACCCCCTTGTGCATAGATGTTTAACGTTGACGTAACATATGGTGGAGGCGCCGGGCAGACTTTGATTTCTTATTTTTTAAATTGCATTTTTTTTTCACCAAGTGCGTAACATTTGGTGGAGACGCAGGCTCTGATTTCTTTTTGAATTGTAGATATATTTTCTCCATAAATTCGTAGTCACAACATTTTTAAATCATGTTTATTTTCTTGCATTTGCAAAAAGTTTATAACATTATAGTCTAGATTTTTGAGGAAAAATTAAGACTTTTACAAATCAATTATTGTGAGAACTTTGTATAGAATATTTATTTCTCATTTTGTTTTGACAAAATCACGTGCAGACTAATTTACACATTTTTTTGTGTGTAAATTTTAATGAAATGAAAATTAATGTTTAAATAGTTTGATAATTAAAAAATCTAAATAAGGGAAAAATTTAATTTTAGAAACATTTCAATTCAAAGAGATTAATTTTTTATTCGTTATTCTGACATTTTTTTATCAAATGGAAAATCTTTGTTTTAGTGGAAATATTTTGATAAAAATTGTATATAATTTCTTTGCCTTATAAATCCAAAGACAATAAAACTGCATTTTTTTAAAAATAAATATATGGACACATTTTTAATTGAGAATATTTTTTTAGATGAATTAAATTTTTTAAATTTTAGATATTTACTAAAAAATATATTTTTTTTAATTTTTCTGATTTGAATTTAATTTAAACATTTAAACTATTGCAGGGAAAAAATTAAGTTTATTGTAGAACTGTATTTTTATTTTAATGACATTTTTTATATATGAATACTTAAAAGAGACATTTCTACTTTGGTTTCAGTAAAGAGAACATTTTAGTTTAACTATTTTTATATTTATAGGTTTTTGAAAATATCTTTTTTGCCAGTACAATTTTGAATAATAAGTTTTAATAGTATTTTAACGTCGAATATAACCAGCTGAAGAGGTTAATGATATTTCTTTTCTGTGTGTATTTCTTTTTTATATAAGTAAATTTATTGTGTAAAAGAAGGTGTATGATTTTAGTTTTGATTGACAGTTACATTTTTTAAGATAGGAGAATTTGTTTTAACGGTTACTAAAAAGTATATATATTTTTATTTAAACAGAAAAATTTTAGTTTTGTTTAACATTGGTAAACATTTTTTTATAATAAGATATTTTTCAAATTTTAAATTTACCTTATATTTTTCAGTAATTTTGAAAAATTTAAATAATCTTCTGTTTAAATATAATTTACTTTTGAATATAATTAATAATATATGTCTTAATATTTTAATTTAACCACATTTTGAATATATCAAGTCGAAACACGCCACTCGGAGAGGTTATAATTTTTTTTCCATACGAGTATAAATATATTTAGTGATTTGAATTAAATAGTCATCAAAAGTCAACGCTTTTGTTCGTTCTTTTTAACATTTGGATCTGCTATATGTGAAAAAAAAGCTAGTGAAGATACAGGGGCAAATAGTAAATAGGAAAAAGAAGTTAAGAAGTCTAGAAAACAAGAAGTGGTACAAAGAAGAAATTATAAGAAGAAACAAGCCAGTTACTGTAGAAAAGAAGTTGGATATTGAAAAATCGGCGCCCCGACAGTCATTGGTTACAAGTGAAAATAGTGAAGGCAAAGTTCGTGTTAGAAGAAATAAGAAAAATGGATACGACAATTGCCAGAAGTATAGCGAAACCCAAAACACCTGTATTTCCAAAATTTTTATGTCCGCCAACGTTCGATCCCTCGATAGATAATGCCGTGGCGTTTATGAAAACTTACGAATGCACTGCAACGGCAAACAGCTGGGACGATAATTTTAAAATAACCTACCTTAGTTCGTTCCTGGAGGGTGCATCAGAATTATAGTTTAGAATATATAAAAATGCGCCGGAAAACCAAAATAAAACGTGGGAAAATATTAAAGAAGAATTCATAAGAGAGTTTATTGGTCCGAACGTTAGAAGAATGTTAGAGAAAAAAATATATGAAACAAAGCAACGCCCCAATCAAACCATACAGCAATATTTTTATGAATTTTTGCAGACTATGATACGGATTTAAATGTAGAAGAATTTAGAAAATTTTTTGAAAATGCTTTGAACAAGATCTCTATAGGAGTTATAGGCTTATTCTGGATAACAATATAACATGGGCGAAATTTAAACAAAAAATAAGAAAGTTAGAAGACATCGGGGGACTCTTGGATCTATCAACAGGATTACAGAAACTGATTATTAATGAAAAAACCCTGTAATAGTTGCTCTCAAATGTGCATAAAAGAAAATCAAAATTTACAAAGTACATTAAATCATAATCAAAAAAGAAATAAATATTATTTCCAGCAACAGAACAGTCCCACGTATTCAGAGAATTTCAACGTACAAAATATAAAAGAGGTTTTTACAATTTAAGGCCTAATAGCAGCAGAAATTGGTATGGTTATCAAAATAAAAATTACATAACACATCATTGTCCACCTCCAAGAAATAATTTTCAAATAAAACAATCGTTTCCAAGATATAACTTTCATGGACATCAACAATTTTTTCAAGAAAAGCCAACGCAACAATTCCAAGTGTTCATAAAGAGTCAAAATCAGTATTTACGCCTCCAAAACACTACCGACAGAAGACGTAAATGTTTCTCATGCAACGGAGTAGGTCACTTTGCAGCGTCTTGTCTGAGTAATATATTTTATCAGTACTCAAAACGAAAACAGATGACGAAATTAAGGCCCAACGCCTTACTAACTAATAGTCGGGCTTACTGGCGCGAAAATGAAAGTACTATTGTGATGGTACCTTGCTCGATAAATGGCTATTTTGTTAAAGATATTATAGATACAGGTGCAGAGAAAAATATACTCGCAACTGGAATTGTTGAGTACATTAAGCATGACAGGGCAAATTCAAAGAATTTAATTGTGGCTGGTGGTGGAAAAATTCCAGTTCTAGGTAGCGCTAGTGTTAATCTGGGGATAGGAGGGATAATTTTGCATTGTGAAGCAAATGTTATCGAAAACCTCCCGTACTCATTGTTGCTTGGTATGGAATTTTAAAAAATATATGACGCCATAATTGATATTGGGCAAGGTACTGTATCGTTATTTGTAGATAATGAAATTATTAATGTTAATAGGCGAAGCAAAATTGAAAGTAATATAGTCAAATCAAGTTATGCAAAATGGAAATAATATACAAGGAAATTCCAATAATAACGGCTCTTGGCTGAAAAATAATAATAACCAAAAATTTATACAGGGTGGCCATAAAAATTATATAGATCGTTATCATTTGAAAAATAATAACCGAAGAAATAATAAATTTCTACAGGGTGTATACTAAAATAAAATAAATAATGGCTATTGGCAGAGTAATAGCAATAATAGTGATAGAAAAATGTCATATAATAATACAATACAGGGGGCGCATAAAAAGTATCGGAATAATAATGGTTGGAGGAACAAAGGAGCAAGTATTAGTAAAGAAAAGGAAGCAATTATGAATGAAAATGGAAAATACTTTTTGGCAAATAAAAAATACGATACTACTACCAAGAAAAATTTAAATAATCGAAACATACAATAAAAAGATAAAGGAGAATTTTTAAGAAAAATTTAGAAATTGTGATGATAATAAAATAACTGTACGCGGTGTATAAAAAGTTTCAAAATAAAAAAGTTTTGAAAAACCAAGGCATTGATAATATAGAACAGAAGCCAAATGAAAAAGAAAATATTACGGGCTATTCAAGAAAAAACAAAAACAAAATTAGAAGAAATTTTGATAATTACGCAATAATACATGGAAGGATTAAAGTGAGTCAAAATAAATACTGTTCAGAGAGGAATGACAGTAATATTGAAGAAAGACAAATTAGAAAATCAATTCAAGGAGGAAACTTGGAAAAAATACAGATTTTAAAGAAAAAATATCTACACAGATTTTTTCTAGAACTGGTAGGATAATAGAGCCAGAGAGAAGAAATGAAAAGAAAAATACAAACTAAGAGGAAAAATATACAGAAAGATAATGGCGAGGATGAATGTAAAAAGTTATTTCAGAATTTTATGAAAACAAAGAGGAACTTTGAAGATGACATAATGAAGGCCAAGATAGAAGAAAAAAATAAAGATTTATTTAATAACACGAGCAGTTATTGTTTGGCACACTGTGTGTCAGCTGACTGAATGGGCGAAGGTATAACAAAACTATTTTAAGAAAAATTTGGGAGAGTAAATGAGCTCATAAATCAAAAACAAAAGCCAGGAGGACTGGCATTGTTAAAAGAAGGTACTGGACTACTTACCTAGTGACAAATAAAATATTTTTGGGAGAAACCGTCAATAGAAATATTTTGGACAACACTGTATAATATAAGAAGTTTTATATTGGATAATAATATAAGGAAATTGACAATCCCAAGATTGGGATGTGGTCTAGATCTAGATCAGATCTAGATTGGAGACTTGTATAAAATATGATTTTTTATTTTTTTAAAGATATTGAAATAGATATAATTATTTGTCACTGGCCAATTGACACTACGACAGAACATAAATGGGATACAGTAATAATACATAAAGAAGATGAATACTTTTTGGGAAATATGGAAATAGAGGAAAAACCTAATAAAGTGGTACTGCAAAGAGACTGTATCCTAGAGCCTGGTAGTATATATAATTTAGAAGTGAAATCGTTAAGAAATGAAGATAAAACTGTTAATAAAAATTGGATCTATGAAGATAATCAAGCATTTTTACATCAAGAGGGTTAACACGGATTCATTTTTTAGAAAGTACGCAACACGATAGAAAATTTTACATTCAGGTAGAGAATATGAGTAGTAGGAAAGTTAAAGTTTTTAAAGGGTCAACAGTAGGTTATGTTGTGCCCCAGAGGGATAGTTCAGAAGCTATGGTCTTGTACCTGAAGGAACAGGATGACATAGTAACTCTGGCAGATTTGGACCATCTTACAGATGAGTTACAAAGAAATAAACTTTCTAAACTGCTGGAGAGATGCAATGACGTTTTCTCTAAATCGACAAGGGGAACTTTCCCTTTACAGGGCGAGTCTGGCTAAAGAAAATATAAAGTAAAATATTATAGATTTAATAAGTAAATAATGGATGTATAATTTTTGAGATGCGAAATGAGCGAATGATGCGAGATGAGAAAATGAAGTTAATAGTTATATATTTATATGTATTTTGTTTTTCTGATAAAGAATGGATTAATAATATTTTGCTTTATAAGGCACTGATTGACATCTAAACCTTCCATAAGAGTAGAGCCCACTACATGGTATAACTTTTAGGAAGACCTACTTGAGGTAGTATAGTATGGAAAAAATCTACACGGTTAATAATCAGTAAAAAGGGGTGTATTAATATATTTTTATAAGAAAAATAAAACCCCATTGCTAATGATTGAAAAATAAAACATAAAATGCAATTATACAAATAAATAATTTTAAAAATATTTAAAGAAAGTAAAATAAAAGACCCTTATACTAAATTGCTCTCCATTAAGAAAATAATTTATTTCGCATTATGGGTGGTAAGTAGGACTTAAATTCACTTGATCATGCGCATAGTCCGGAAGATGTTCAGCAAGGAATTTAGGTCCATAATAAAAATATATATAAAAATCAAGTGTTCGAATTTTCATTCTGTTTTTTTTTTCAAAAAAGCTAAGAACAGTTCTCTAACAATGAAGCGATATTGCTATGTTATTTAAGCTAGTGGTAAGCTAAAACTACTAGATAACTATAAAAAATTATTTTTAATTTATTCTGATTTTTACTATAACAAAATTATGATTTTTTTATACTTTTGTACATGTACATTATTCCGAAGTAAATTGCTCTCCTTGCTTAAATAAATTTCAAATTTATTAGTTATATTTCAATTTTTTAAAGTTTTACTGTAGATAAATATAAGACAGAATTAATAGGAAATTAAAATGATAAATAAAGAAAAGATAATGATCAAATGAAATGAATGAAATAGGCAAAAAGGGCGTAAAAGGTAATGAGAGATATAATAATAATTTGAGAAAGGATATAGATAAAAGATAGATAAATGAAATATAAAAAATATATTGGGTGTTTATTAATTAACTGAATATAGCAAGATAATTATATAAAATATAATAAACATAAAATATTATAATAGAAAGTAATGGTTTAAAATAAATGAAGTAGTAGTAGAAGTAGTTAATGTAAGATTAAAAGTGACTGGGGATGAGATAAAAAATAAAATAAAATGATTGAATGAATAATAATTGTATGTAGTACAGGACTTCACATGAAGACTAAGATAGCACATGAAATAATAATTATGTAATTGGATAAATATAAATATTGTATTATGAAAGTGATAGAAAATTAGTTTATAATATATGACGTATTAGTTCAAACAAATTTAAGTTAGAGAATTGGGCTAATGTAAATAAAAGTGATATAAAAAGTTTGAAAATGAGAAAGCAAAGATAAAACGAAAGAGGTTAAATTAAATTTAACTATGAGAATTTTCAAATAAAGAAGTAATAATTATGACGTAGTATTTTATAAAGTCATGAGATAGTTGATAATAAATAAATAAGATTTATTACTATTTTTTTAAAAATAAGGGTTAATATCTTAAGTATTAAGAAGTATAGATAGTGTTTTATTTTAGAAAATAGAATATAATTGAGTTATAAATAAATACATGTGTATTATTTAATATGGATGTACCTAAAATTTTATATTATTATCTTGTTTTTTTTTTTGTTAAATAAATAGAATTAAATTTTTAATACAAATGGAAAAATATTGACAGTTTATTTCAAGAACTAAAAGGCTTTTAAAATCATAAATGATAAAATAAAGGAATATAATTTAAAAAGTAAATAAAGGGAAAAGGGAATTAATATATATTTGTATTTGTGTTCTTTTATTATTTTCTACTAGCAACTTAGTTCAATAAATTTGTTCGATATACTTATATAAAAAATTTCCTGTTACATGTACATGGAATATCTGGAGCACCCAATGGGCTGGTATGATCTGTTCCATTTCTATCCATTGGCACACGTATTAGACCAAGGCAAAAGCAATCTTCAACCCTTATAATCATGGGAGAGTCACTTCTTCTAACAGTAACAAAAAACTAGAAGGTCATCATGGGTACAATAACTACTACAGCTGAAAAGGCAGTTTTGCCTAACAAATCTGAAAAGAGTCATTGTTGAAAGTCTTCCAGAATACACAACCTGGAATAAGCAACATGACAAGGACGCTGGACCATGACATGCCTGCCCTGCTACTACACCATGTAAGACGATTCCACGTAGTCATATCCAAAGGTTAGGGGATGCCTGAATTGTCAACATGCACCAAGTGCCTTCTGGAGATAGACAGTAACATACTGATCAGTGATGTGCATCAAGAGAGATGTTTTGTGAGTAACTCAGTTTAACTATATTTCGTTGTTCCAGCCCATGTGAACTATAAATGTGATGTGTTTGTGTATATGTGTGCTCCACGAACTCTATTACAACATGGGCTTATTTTATTTTTCTTTTCCCATATGAGGATCATGTCGATTTTATATACTAAATGTAGTACTATTTGTATATCTACTTAGTTTTACCAATTTTATTTAATTTATTTTCTCTACTCCGTTAAAAATAATTTGTTTAATTATTAGTGTTCTTAATGTAAAATATTCATTGTTTTTATTTTTATTTTTTTTTATAATTTTGACTTTTATTTATTTCATATTATAGTATGACAGATTAAAGCTGGAGGCCAGCTTGCATGAAGCAGGGGAGATATATCAAGAATGGAAATTTGAGTAGAAATATTTTTGAATGAATTTAGAAATTTTACTCGAAAGCATCGACCCAGCTTTATTCAGAATTATTTTATCATGTTTCATTTATATAAATAATATTTGCTAAAGAGTTATGAAAGAAATAAAGCCGGCAAAATTATAACATTCCAAGTAGTTCGGTGACCAATGATTTCTTGCATAGAGTGCAGTGTTGCTGACTGGTCATTAGCGCATCAGAGACATTGCAAATGCAGCGAAATTGTTGTTAACAGGGTGGGTGCTCAAAAGTAAAAAATGGAAAGTTAGTCGGTTTTTGGAATACAGTGAGGTACAAAAGTGCACCGAACTCCGCCATGCCTCCATGAAGGCCGGTTAGCGGTAAGTACAATTGTATATTAGGCTAAACCCTTCAGCTGGAAATTAGGATTGTTATATTTTCTGTTCTCTAAATTGATTCAGATTTTATAATAAACTATTTATAATATTTTTCTAAAACTGACTTCTGAGTTACCCCCTTGTGCGTAGACGTTTAACATAGACGTAACAATACTACGAAAGTAAATTTTAGTGGCAGTAAAGTTAATAATTATTACAGTACAGTACTGAAGAAATGTGCAGGAGAAAATACTTTGGTGACTCTTTACCCAAACTGTAAACATTTTTGTAACAACTACAGAACTGCTTCCATTGTTTAACAACATTTCCAAGGAATTATGACATGGACGGGCATAGGGTAGCAGTGTATTCATGCATGTGGTCATAATTATGTGAAGTAAATTTCTGTTTTCACCAAGTATTATGTCGATTAAAAATAAGTCATAATAAAAATAAGGTTGATGTGCATAAAAGGTGGAACACATTCTTTATTACAATAATGTAGCAGTGCTTCAGTGAATAACTTCTACAAGTTTTAAATTTTTGATTTCATTCATTATATAGGTACTACGAAAGTAAATTTTAGTGGCAGTAAAGTTAATAATTATTACAGTACAGTACTGAAGAAATGTGCAAGAGAAAATACTTTGGTGACGCTAAAACTGTAAACATTTTTGTAACAACTACAGAACTGCTTCCATTATTCAACGACATTGCCAAGCAGTTATGACATGGACGGGCATAGGGTAGCAGTGTATTCATGCATGTGGCCATAATTATGTGATGTGAACTTATGTCTTCGCCAAGTATTATGTCGATTAAAAAAAATCATAATAAAAATAAGTTTGATGTGTATAAAGGGTGATTCATAGTGTCCTTAATTTTAGATAGAGAAACATGAGTATAATATAAATACGCGATTAAAAAAATGTTTAATGAAAATTTACGCCGAAAATAATATTTTCAAACCATTATTTAAATCCCCTTTTCAGACTGTTACTGACCGCTGGCGGCAGTTCAACTCGGTGAAGGCATATGCGACTTTGCCAAATTTAAATATTTTCCTAGAAGTTACCATATTATTAAAATATGTAATGCTATAAATGATTTTTTTAAAGTATGGAATTAACGTATTAAGTCAGTTTAAAAAATATTTAATATTGAATTCGCAGTTTTATAAACACCCGGTGTAATAAATATGAAATGAAATTATAGTTATTAAACAGAGTAGTCCCATAATAAATGTTCAACCGCATTAATAACGCGCCGACATCAGAACGGCTGTAATCGGTACAACTAAAAAAGTTGGCAATTCAAATTTCCGTTTAATACCTTAAGGGCGCCATATTCTTGAAATAGTGTTTTCTACAAATACAAGTAATTTTAGACATTTAAGAACTGAATAATATAGAGTTTAGCAAATAACAAGAATGTTATCTCATGCCACCTGTGAATATTCAAAGATACCGAAGTAAAATCAATATATAACGTCAGAAAACGATCTATCCAGCAAACTTTTAGGTACTAAAATCTTTCAAGATAAGTGTTTTTTTTTAATTCAACTATAGATGTAAACATTGTTATAACATAAACTTACATAGTTCTGCATATAAGATTGTTCACATTTGTATTTGAAAATAATTGTTAAAATGTGGGGTTAGAATAGCGAAATAATGTGTGTCATACAAATGCATTTTAAAAGTTATTATATTATTTGAGGAGAGTTTAAATAGTAAAAGTGTATAAACAAAACATCAATAATTTGTTTTTTTTTTGATATTACTTTTGCTGTACGTATTTTATTTTTCAGTGCTATTACTACTACAGTGAGAATTCAGTACTACCTAAAAAACACCACAAATTTGGTCATTTTATGGCGAGAAATACGGCGACCTTAACGGCGGCGTAAATCGAAGCTCGTTCGGGTCCTTTTTCCTATGCCGCCAAAAGCACCCCGTCAAACTGCATCTCAAGCAATGTGACCCAACTTATCTTTCTTCTCCCATCAGTTACCATCTTCGCATTGTTTAGATGTTTAGGGAAGTGCGTTTCGTGTGTTTGTTATTTATTTGTTTGTGTCGCCAGTATAGTTTATAATTTATTATTTACATAAATGAAAATATAATTCAAATTGGGTGAAACTAAATTTCACTAAATTTCCTATCAGGAATAATTAAGCATGAATGAGCCCGCTCGTCCCCTGCTTGATTTAAACATAGAGGTTGCTGAACCGAGCCGTGAAAAAATTAATTAATTATTTTAATAAAGACAAATATTTAAGAGAAACAATTAGAATTGTTGGCCGTTATGATAATTTTTTTTTGTTTTCTTTATGTGTTATTGGATGCGACGAGTGCAACAGGAGTAAGGGATTCATATGCACTTAAATGAAAAAAATTAATTAATGATAACATATTTTTAAATTTTCGCTTTCAAAAATATAAGGAAGAGGTAACAAAAAATCCATATGTTTTATTCAAAATCAATTACTATATAAAATTTTGCGGAGCTTTTGGACTTGTACTACGAGGCATGATGAATCCGAACATTCTGATACTCCTGATATTTTTTGCGGATTAGTGAATTTTACATTAAAACATAACGAAACGTTTAATGAATACCTTAAAAATGATACAATTTTTAAAGGTACTTCAAAACATATATAAATATATATTATTATTTTATTTATGTTGCAAGTACCTAAAATTCAGTTTTTTAGGACAAATCATCGTCGTTACTCGGCTTCGCCTCGTCTGGAATAGCAGATTGCCCGAAAAATTATGATTAATGATCGAAGCAAATATTTCTCAAAAATAGTGAGCTATGGATTTTAATTACTATGTCATCATGGTAACTATATATATATATATATATATATATATATATATATATATATATATATATATATATATATATATATACAGTATGCGCCAAAAGTATGGAATAAATTCAGTAAAAACGAAACAATTATTTTTTGGGAAAAATCCTCGAACAGGTCGATTTTTAATTTAAAAAATACATATTTTAGCGTAAAATGCGATTTTCAAATGCCATTTGTTTTCGAGTAATGACGTCATCGATTTTTTTTAAATGGCAACACCATATTTTTTTCCTTGATTCTGAAAGATCGTTTAATTCTCTATCTGACAGTACTAAAATTTTGCCCTCTTACATAGGAAAGTTTTCGAGTAAATGACAATTGAATGTTAGAAAACGTAAATCAATTAAAATAAAGCAAAAACGTTATCAAGTTTAGTTTTTCGCACTATGCGCTCCCTGTACGAGATTTTTTGGACAACTGTTTTCCTGGGAGGTGGATCGGTAGACGCGGACCGATAGAATGGCCTGCAAGATCGCCAGATCTTACACCTCTTGACTATTTTTTATGGGGATACTTGAAGTCAAAAGTGTACATTAATAAACCACGTAATTTAGAAGAACTTCAAAATCGCATTCGGGACGAAATACGCAGAGTTACCCCAGATATCATTCATAATGTGCAAGAAGAATTTCTTCACAGACTTGCGCATTGTCAAGAAGTTGGTGGATGGCAATTCGAACATTTAATTTAAGTATAAAATTTAATCAATTGTATTTTATTTTACATACTTCAGAATTGTTACTTTTTTATGGATAAAATTTACGTTTTCTAACATTCAATCGTCATTTACTCGAAAACTTTCCTATGTAAGAGGGCAAAATTTTAGTACTGTCTGATAGAGAATTAAACGATCTTTCAGAATCAAGGAAAAAAATATGGTGTTGCCATTTAAAAAAAAATCGATGACGTCATTACTCGAAAACAAATGACATTTGAAAATCGCATTTTACGCTAAAATATGTATTTTTTAAATTAAAAATCGACTTGTTCGAGGATTTTTCCCAAAAAATAATTGTTTCGTTTTTATTGAATTTATTCCATACTTTTGGCGCATACTGTATATACGTACGCACAGGCACGTCTCTGCATATCAAGTGAGCGGCTGGTGAGATTTTAGGTAAGTCATATCTCAATAGCCAGACAAGAGATCCAAATCAAACTTTAGAATATACATGGTACTTTTATTTGTGTACAAATCCGTAAAAGCTATATTCGTCAATATAATCAAAAAATTTTTCAAAACAGTCTACTATAATTTCTTATATCATCGAAATTAAATATAAACGTTAAGCGAATTTTTGATTTACAATCTGATACGATGGGGTTGATCACAACCACCCTCAAAACAAAATACTGAATTTGAAAGGCGCTAGAAGAATCAAGAGTGTGGTAGAAAAAGGTCCATTAAAGGAAAAAAACTTATTTGTATTTATTTATTATGTTAGTTAATAAATGTTTCCTTTATTTTATTTCATTTTAGCTTCGACACAGCATCGTTTATGTGATTTATTTTTTCATAGTAGACACATTAATTCAATTTTCATTCATACTGTTTTGACATAATTCCTTGGTTCACACTTGATTCGTCTAGCGCCTTTCAAATTCAGTGTTTTGTTGTGAGAGGGTTTGTGATTAACCTCATCTTATCAGATTTTAAATCAAAAATTCGCTAAACGTTTATATTAAGTTTTAGGGGTATAAACAATTATAGCAGGCCTTGGGTCGCCATAGTAGGATCAGAACAAGCGGTTTTCGAAGCCATTTAATTTTTTTTTTAAATCTTGGATTATCTTGAAGAATCGTTTTACGAATTTGTACACACATAAAACTTTGAGAACGTGTAAAACTAAACACTCTGTATAGTTTTTATTTCAATTTCACACAAAGGGGTTTTGGGGGACCCTGGCACCTTACCAGATTTTAAATAAAATATAGCTAAAAAATCATAACAGGTTTTGGATCGTCATCTTAAATGTCGTGGTAGGGTCAGAGGAAGCGGTTTTCAATGTCATTTAAAATAAAAAAAAATTGTTTTGATTATCTTCAAAATAAACTTTTTACGGATTTGTACACAAATAATAGTAGACACCCTGTATGTACTGTGACAACTTTTTTAGAAGGAGAATCATTTTGCAGTTTGCAATTTCGAAATCGACGATTTTCGTGAAATATTTATTTTTTAATTTTATTAAAAACTAACGAACTAATAAGTTTTTAATAAAAGATAAAATACGCCAATTGGAAATTCCTAGATGAGGCAGCGAATTTTTTAACTTTTTTCGCAAATTGTAAAAAAGTTCTCCTAAAAAAGTTCTCTATATGGCCACAGTACATATATCCTAATGTTTGGTTTGGGTTCTATGTCTGGTTATTGAGATATGACATACCAGAAGCCTCACCGGAGGCCGCTGCTGGATATTTTTAAAGAAAAAAAATGATCCAACACTGAGTTTTATTAAAATAAAAATTAGTTTTTAATTCATTGTTTAATTTAGAAGTGAAAAGGTCTCTCGACTTTTTTCTTACAACACCATTTTCCAGGAAAAAAGTTATAATCAATTTATAATCCGGTTTCAATAATTTTAAAAATAGCAGAAATGATATTTACTGCGAGTAGTAATAATTTTTTGTAATAAAATTCGTACAAAAAAACTAAGTGCATAATTTCTGGTATTTTTCAAATCATTGAAACTGGACTTCCATGCCATGCAATAAATCAAATTTAATTTTTTTACTCGAAAATGGTGAGTCGTAAGTTTCAAATTGAATAAGAAATTCGAAAATAATTTTATTATAAGAAAAATCAGTGACGAATAATTTTGCTTTAAAAATATCCAGAGACGTCTCTGCCGGCATACGCCGTGCGTATGCGACTGGTGAAAATGAAAACAATATTTTTATTGGAAAAAATGTATTGTCGTTAACTGCCACAGCCTGCAAAATTTCATTATTCCGAGAGGTTTCAGCATGAATAAATGAATAAATTAGCTTTTTTATTAAAACTTATTCGAAAAGTGTTTTCAGAATATGGTATATTAAGGAAATATATCACAAATTACTTGTACTATAACCTTAATGTACAATTGAACAAAAAAATATTAAACTATACAGTAGGTATTTTGAGTAAATTAATACTGAAAATAATTAAAAAGAAACATAATGTTGGCGCTAATTAAATATGTTCTTACTATTTTAAATATATAGTGTCTATATCGTTGTCAAATCGCAGTGCACTACGAAAAGGATGTAGATGTCACAAACGCGATAAAAAGCGTATGTTACGTATATTGCAGGATGTCACAAAAACCACGTCATATTGTGCGGTATAATAAATATACAGCAATAGCATCTGCGTGCTGCCCTCTGTCTAATATATTGCGGTACAAAAAACGTTAAAACTTACACATATGATTTTTTGGCATCCTCCTATAACTTTTTTTAAAACACTGTTCTTGTGACATCCGATTTCGGATGACACAACGCCAGAGGATGTCAAAAAGAAGGGAAATTCTTATGAAATGATATATATATCACTTTAATTCCTGATATCAAGTTGTTCCGTAATTAACATTGAGCATTGCAGAAATTGAAAACTGAACAACTGCCTCAGCATTCTTGGCAATATCAGGGAAAGGAGAGTTAGGTTAGGTTTAAGTTAGGCTTAATCGTTGAGTAATGACTATTCACAGATTCAACAACAGTTTGATTTAGTTTCAGATGCCATTATGAATATGAATAGTATAAAATTGTATATTTATCAATATATTATCAAACTGTTTCTCTTATAGTTCTCAAGATGACGATGATTCGTATTGACAGTTTTCCAATACATCAATTATTCGCAAGACCTTCATTTTTCTCAAATATCAAAAATGTTAAATTAGTACCTAAAGAAAAGAGACAGTTAATCAAATTCAATTTATCACTGGTCAGTTCCTATTTAAATTTAGTTATACCCCCACCACTACTGCTGCATCCACACTATCTTTTGTAAAATAGCAACTTCAGCCGAATATAGCAAACCAATATTATGCATAAAGATTAGTATACTGACATTTATACAGCAGCTGTAAACTTGAAAAATTTGTTTTCGGAACGCAAAATTAGTTCTGATAGTGCTTTCAGCAGATTCCGGAACACACTATATGTATGTAAATCTGATCTGGCAACTCTGTTTCCTTCAACACTCGAACGCATCATCAGAAAATTTGTAGCGTACCAGGGGCTAGAAATGGGACTTTCAGTTCTCTTCTCTCATTCAAGTGACTCATTCACTTGAGTAATTCATTTGATTCAGTATGGTCAAAGAATTATATATTTGTAATTGTATTGTTGAGAATGACTGACCGATCACCGATCGTTCAATTCAAGTTCGATATCGGAGTTTATTTACAATGGCACTGTTTTATGACTTCCGTGGTGTCGTAAATTAGGTGCATATACAGGGTGAGTCAGAAAGAATGGGTCAACAATACTGGGGATATTAGACCAAAATATTATGGTTGAGCTCGTCATGCCATACGAATGTCGCTGGTTTAAGAAATATAGGGTGTTCAAAGTTTAAATTTTATTCTAAAATTTTTCAATAATTGAGAAATTTTTGATAATATAACTGAAAATTGGTAGTGTTGAGTTCTAGGGCGCGTTTGACTGTATTATTTAGGTAAATCAAAACATATTTTATCTGTTGAGCTGTGCTGAAAAAATGTTAAAAATATAAAAACCGTTCAATTCTACATAAAAAATGTTCTCTTATTTAGGTCGCCTAACTTTGTCGGTTTCTATGTTATTTGCATTTCAAAGTTTAATGTATGCTGTAGTGATTTTCTTTCAGGCGCTGATATTGCTATTTCTTTTCTTAGTAGGTTTGTGTAAAATTCTCATGTCAATAAATATTAGCGTATTTTGCGTGCACACCCTGCATATCTTAAACCAGCGACATTCGTGGCAGGCTTGATGGGCTCAAACATAATATTTTGGTGTCTATTATATCCAGTTTAGTGTTGCCATTCTTTCTGACTCACCTTGTATAACATACAATGTTTTTGAGATTATAGACAGATCTAGATTTTTCTGGAAATTTTTTTTCTGTTACTCTGCTTCTGTCTATTCTGTCGTAAGACACCGGACTAGCTGTATAGGTGATCTGACTGAATCCGGTCATTGAGTCGCATCTCCGACCGTCTACATCTAATCGTCAGCTTCAATTTTTCATTTAATTCAGTGAACTATTGAATAAGTATAGAAGAACTGAATTTTACTCATCTGAGTTACATTGTTAAGTTTTTTTAGAATACAACGTTGCTTTAGTTCGCAGGGAATGATTCAGTCCGCCAAGAAGTAATGATTCATTTCATTCAGTGAACTGAATAGTTCGTTCACGAACTACCCATCTCTGTCAGGGGCGCCCTGTTACCGATTGTTATGGATTGTTTTGCTTACCTTAAGAAAGATTGAGTAATTTTTTTCTTTCGATGTTCTGTCTATTAGGTCTTCCAAATACATGGTTGAAATTAATGACATGACTGAATCACTTTGTATACACAGTGGCCATATAATATGAAAAGTTAAGCTAAACAGATAACACATTACAATTTTCGAGTATAACAAAATATATTTTTGTTAAGCATTGTTTTTTATTAGGATTTTTTTAATTAATAAAAAAATATCAGTGGTACCCACAGGAGCATACTGCCTACTACCTATTAAAAAACACTAACTATTGCCAAAGTTTACAGAATAAATATATTCAGTAAACTTTGCTATTGCCGTGCTAGTAAAATATCTTTATTTCTACTGTCTAGAGTTTTCTTACTGTCCAAAATCTCTTCTTACATCAGTGGATTAGGTTCTACAAAAATAAAATTTAGCGAGGTATATTTTATGATAGTATATATTACGTAATCTGCTGATATAGCTAGTTATAAGTTAGACACTAGAAAGAAAAATCTTTCCTTCGACAACAAAGTTAGGAGCTGTAATAGTAATGAGGTTTTTATGGAATAGTTATGTTACAAGTAAGCTAATAGTAAAATGACCTCTATTTTCCTATCATAGTAAATTTCTTGGCTGACACTTATTTTGCTAATTCTTTTGGCTGCGTAGCCATGACAAACAAAACTTATAACTAAGCATGGATGCAGTTCTGCAGTTTTTTCAAAAATGATTACAGTTTTAACAAAAAAGTCAGCTGTGTTTTCTCTTGCGCGTATCTCAGTGTGGATATGAGTCAATGTAAATCTGTTTTTTCCTAAACAGTGAAAATATTTTTTTTGTAGGACCTTTATGAAGAGGTTTGTTTATTAGTTTTATAATTAAGATTGAAGCAAATCGTGTGTTATAAATAAATTTTAAAGAATCAGTAGTTCAGAGTTATAGCACAATGAATTTAAAGATACAAGCAACTTAAGAGTTTAGAAATGGGAACCTTAGCTTAAAAGGTTTACAGAAGATTTAACCATAACTATTTTAATATTTATATTTATCAATTATTATTGAAATTATAATCATTTATTATAAACATACATAGGTATATATTATATTATAGAGTTTATTTAATTTTGGCTCAAATTTGATAGTTTTTTCCTTTGCACTTTTACTCTGTGCTGGTTTGGCGTGCAAAATCTGCGTCGATAAGCGTAAGCACTGTGTTTCTACCCTAACGTTAGTCGCAGACAATCTTACTGCTGACTGGTGCTCTAGTATTTTGTCTATACTCACTATAAAACAATAATCTAAATTGTAAAAAATATGTAATTGAAATTTAATTAACTGTACTTTATGGTAATGTGGCGTTTAAAAAATACTTTAATATTTTCTTAAGATCCTGTATATTCTACCTACGTAAAATATGCTTAGGCATTGAAATGATATTCATTTTTGACTACCCTAAAAATCATTCATCAGGTTTCACTGACCAACCTTAAAAAATACGGAATTATCTAAAATAAATTATAGAAATGCTCATTAGACACGTGACTTAAAAAAAATACAAATGTGTATCTACTTAAGGTAACTTTATCTAAATTGACGAAAGTTTATTAAATATATGACCTGTTCCTTTCCGGACACTATCTAAACTTATTTAAAATAATAAAATCCATATTTTTTAAAATAAAATGTCGGTAAATAAAAAGTGTGTTATCAAATTTACGCATATCGGTCAGTAACAAAGTTCTAAAGTAGAACACCAGAACCCTTTTAAATTTTATTTTTACTCGCGTACTAAAAATAGAAGACATTTATATTTTGCCATTTACTACATAATATAGTATTTCTGTATAGAAACATTAAATTACTAAAACATTTTATATATTCTAGCAGTAATATCATAATACCTATGACTTACGTTAAAAACAGAAGTTAGTAAACAAAACTCATGTCTAAAAATCACACTAGGACACATTTCACATCACAATTAAAATTTATAAAATGATACACGTCTATATTTTATAAATAAGATTTGAACAAATTAAAGTACAGGAAAGACGATCACAAATACACAACGATAAACATATGATCTTAATAAATAAATGAATAATTAAATTCGTATATAAATACATATATATTTAAATTTCACATAAACACACTATGCCTAACAATTTCTGGATCTCTGGATCACAGCCTACTATGTAGTAGAAGTGGGGATTTAGCTCAGCTAAGAAGGCTTAAAATAAGTCAAGGAACTGCTGGGTGTGTTTCGCTCAGAAGAGTAGTTCAATGCAAAATAGTAATTACCAAAAAGTTGCATACTGCATTATTATACTTATAAGACTCTAATTTTACAATACTAGCTTTTATATTATACAAATTAAAAAATGTATCTAAACTAACTTAAGTTATTGTTATCCATTTTTATATTTTTTAAATATTGATGTGAATACGGGGTGCGCAAAAACAAATAGGATCTTTATTTTAAATGAAACCTTGCTGAAGCTAAGTATTATAACTAATATGGTTGTAGAATAGATTATTATAGATGTGTTCGCAAAGGTTTCGTTTTCAAGGTACAGAGTGTTACAAATTAATGAAAAGTCATGTTTTAAGTAGTTCAACAAATAGTTGAGAATAATAATGTAAACAGAGAAATTATTCAATTGTTGTTATTTATGACGTATTTTACAGGGATACATTTTTACTATTTACGTATTTTTTAAAAAATACCCAATAAGCAAGTAAAGGATTTAGGAATAGGTTCCTTGCGAACATTTAACTAAAAGATGTAAATACAACATACCTTTTACTTTTATCTTGCTTTCTAATAGATATACAGGGTGATCAAATTAAAAATCAAATTTACCCTGTTGATTGTGATTCAGTCGTAATGTCGTCAATTTTAACCACGTATTCAGAAGGTCCACTAAGAGCAGAGAATAGAAATAGAAATTACTCGACCTCTCATAAGATAAGCAAATGAATCCATAATAATCAGTAACACGGCGCTCCTGGTACGCTACAAATTTAGTGATGATGCGTTCGGGTGTTGAAGCGAAACCCAATTGCCACGTCGTCATGACCCCATACGTAATAACAGCATGTTCATTAAAATTGAGAACTGAAGTGAAATAACTTAAAATAACAAACTTATGCTACTAATATGCATTCTAAAATGCCATTTTGTATAATTTTTTGATAATTGTTGCATTTTTAAAGTATTCAGTAAGCGTTTTGTGAAGTTGTGACGTAAAATTCACAAATCCGCGAAAATGACTAGTATTCTGAGAATTTTCGAATTCATCATGCCCTCGTAGTCCATAAAATTTTATACATTACAGTACAAATGAGTTTTTTATGTTTTTGAAAGCGGAATCTAGTTGAGCTTGATATTCCCAAATAATGCAAATCTTATTTGATTATAAATATGAGTTTTACCATTTTCAAGGTTTTTTTTATTTTCTCACGTAAGTGTATCAGAATCAGATCTCTTATTCCTGTTTCCATTCAGGCTTTCGCGTCATGAAAAGTACCGAATATAGTACACACAGAAAACTTGTCTTTATGGGGATGACCGCGCTTTTTCACCATTAATTATTGTTCCTGGTAAGAAAATTTGTGAAATCTACTTTCACCCAATTTGAATAGCATTTTTATCTAGGTAAATAGTAAATTTAACGTACATTCTTAACGCGAATATTGTAACTGATGGTAGAAGGGACTGGACTGAAGTACTGTATGAAGAAAGAGATGAGAGGCCGTGCTGCTTGTTGAGATGCATTTCGACGGCTGGCTTTTGCGACATAAATAAACGAACCTAAACGAGTTCGGCATATTCCACCGTGAACGGTGTATTAATCGGGAATTTGAACTGTCAACTTTTTAGCTGTGCCGATTACAGCTGATGTCACCGCGTGATTACTAGGGTTAAGCATTTATTATGGGAGTAATAATGACTGTTAAATAGTAAATACTCATGATTTTATATTCATTAGACCGGGTGTGAATTTAACTGTTTGTTTTTGTTATTATTTGACGGTTCTTCAGCGCTTGTAGTTGAGTAGATATTGAAGACAAGGTTATACATATATATATAATCTAGCTATGTGAACCTAGAAGGTCCATGGCTTGGCTGACAATCTTTCTCCTCTTCATTCTATTTCTAGCTTTTTTTCAAACTTACAATTTGTAGTTGTAGGTTTTTCTCCAACTCTGTTTTCCATCTTGCTTTTGGTCACCATTTCATCTCACCTTCAATTATTTGTGTTCTTACCATTTTTGACTCGCAATATGCCCTAACTACCTTTATACTTTTACCACGTTTGCTATGGTTGCCTCTTTGTGTAAATCTTTAATTTCCTCATTCATTCATCTGACCCACCCTTCTTTCATTATATTTTATCCAAAAATTTTTCTTAATATTTTTTTCCCCACACTTCCAGTCTTGTTTGTTTTGCTCTATCTTTAATTTCCTCATTCATTCATCTGACCCACCCTTCTTTCATTAAGTTTTATCCAAAAATTTTCCTTAATATTTTTTCCCCCACACTTCCAGTTGTTTGTTTTGCTCTATTGAACGTCCATGTTTCACTGGCGTATATCACTATTGGTCTTATTACTGTATTACATTGTCTTATCTCTGTTTTCCTAGAAATATTCTTATTTGTCAGTATTCTTTACAGTTGTCCTACACATTTGTTTCCTGGCACTATTCTGACTTCAATTTCCTCTCCTATTTTCGGTTTCCTGGCAAATGTAGTTCCTAAATAAGTGAACTGTTCTACTTCTTTTAACCTGTATATTTTCTCCGGATTTGTGCATATTTTCAAAAACTTACCTTTTTGATATACTTCTTCCGTCTTTCTTCTTTCCATGTACATAGTTTTTTCCTGATTAATATATCTCCCCTTTTAACTGAATGTTTATCTACTCTCTTTATTATCTCCTTTAGTCCTGTTCAATTTCTTGAAAGCACTACAAGATCATCTGCGAATGTCATGTTTTCGACTGATGCTGTAACGTTCATTTTTACATGGAACGTTCCCCTGTATAATAATCTGCAGTGTAAAATATTATTTATGATAATTACTGTAAATTATAGATATTGGTTTGAGAATTATATTGAGATATTTATTTTATGTTACAGATCACTGTAAGCAGCAGGCATTTTGTCTCTATCAGCACTGTTTATAAAAGTATAGTTAGTCAACCTAGGATTTAATGAGTTGACAAGAGATGGCAGCATATGTACTATTTTCAAGATATTTGTCTCAAGGGTTCTCCAAAGTGGACATTTAAACCAAATTTAATATGTTTGGATATTTGGTTCACTTGATTTAACATAGATGTCATAGATAATTTATGAATGAACGTCGAGCTATTTTTGGCCAACAAACAACACTATTATGGTTAGTTTCACATACTAATTTGATTGCGAATCTTATCATACATAACTTGAATCACAAACATACTTCTTAGGATTAAGTCAGAAGTAAAAAATTTAAGTTAAGAGTTCAGTCGTATTTGTTACAATTATACAACACCAAGTTACAAACTTGCACAATACAATTTCTAGCAAACACTAGCTGAGTACCTATGTATATTGATTTGATATGTAAACAATATTAATAGTTTTAATTAAAGGAAATGATGTAGTTGAAAGAAAAAACATATCAATAAACTAGCCATTAATTATTATTAGTTTTGGTAAAATACTATTTAATAGTTTATAGCAACCAGATAATTCAGTTCAGGAGATAAAACGACGATAAATTATTAATGAAAACTTTTGAATGCCTAAGTTTCTTCTATTTTTTAAGTTCACAAACAATGGAATATTACATATACGAAAATTCATACTTACTTAAATCTATATAAAAGCTCAAAAAATCAATTAGCATGTTCATCGACTAGTGTTGTATTATTAGAACTTCTATAAATTATTGGATTGACGACGGTCAACTTTGTTAGCATGCTCTATCAATTTTCACATTTTTGTATAGCTCTATTTTTAATTTAAAAAATATACATATAAGTAACGCAACCACCCCTAATGGAGCTATAGCTCCTTAAAATGAGACCCCAAAATTTATTTACTTTTTTAAATATTTTCAGAACGAACAGAGGTACAGTAAACAAATTTGAAATTGAGAATCACCATTGGATTGGGAATCTAATTTTTCAAAAATAATTCCGCATAATTAGTCATAAGCATACCAAACCTGGGGGTTATAGGGTAAATATTGCTCTAACTTTCTCCCTCAAGATTTTGGCTGTTAGATAAAAAAATGTATTAATTTTTATAACTCCTCTTGTTTCTTTTGATCAGTTTTCAAGTAATATTAATTTAAAAATTTTGTAACAGTACAAAAATATTAGATCCTACGCAAGCGGTCCCTATCAGGATTTGAGAAGGCATTTGTTAGTTTATATTACGTATGTTTTTAAGATTATTTGACATATTAATAGACTATATAAAAATTTACCAGTAATCACCTACCATTATAGGTACTGATATACAATTTTATAGTATTTAATAATTCAAAACGTTTTAATATCATCTTTGTATGTGTCAAATAAAACGACAGAATTGTTTTACAGTCTAGTAGAGATATTTTGATTATTTTTAATATTCATCTTCAACTTTCATATTATGTCACAATATTTATAAATTAATAAATTTAAATGTCTATTTGTGCAAAATTATTATTAGAACACTAGATTTATTGTTTAATAATGATATTTAGTACAAAACTATTGTTTTATTTTAGGCGGTTTTGAAATATTAAGAAAAAATCACATTCTGCTCCCTTAAGCAGTGTTTTCTGATTTATCTTTATTTCTTTTTTGTCCCCTGTTTAAAGTTATCATGCCACCTCATTTGTATTTTAAAATATAAGCCAAAAAAATAGTTTCCACCAGTCTTTTACGACAATACTACGGCCAAATTGTGACACAATCAAAATATCATCCAAGTTTAAAAATATACATATATAATATGTTTTCTGACATAATAAAAACCGAAATTTCTAAGCTGGCATATTTTTAATTTGAACAAATAATACTATAACAAAAATTCTAATACAGCAATTCGATATCATGAAAATTAATTTATGCAATATACCTCCAATTTTTAAATAAAGTTACTAATATTTAAAGCTACAAAATTAAAAAATAGAAAGATATTGGAATTTAGTCATATGAGACATATGAAAGTTGTAATTAGGCATACATATCATTAAAAAGTGCTTAGCGTCTACGTACCTATCTTTGTTTATAATTTTTAATTCTTTTTGCATAATTGTAATTTTTTATATCGAGGATCCTTAAGCAAATCGCCCTGTACATTCGATTAATTTGAATATTATAATGAAGTATTTTTAATGAATATCTAACCTATATTTTTAATATTCAGCACCAACTAAATTTTAAAACACTTAAAGCACCTTATTAATTACAAACTTGACCGAAACATCTCTACAACTTTTTGTATATGCTGCAATTTGATCTGATTAATTTGTGTATTTTGTCAGACAGTAAAAACTTGTAACCTATTTAATACTTCTAAATTCTGTGGAATTTATATTCGTTGTTTGCTTTTTGCATCGTGCCTTACCAGCCTTGAGTTTTTTTTTGCACGTGTCCCGTAGTAATAAAAATTTTTTGTCGAGTATTTTAAAATTTTGTACAGTGACACCTAGATAAAATGTGTGGTACTTTGTTAAAGGAATGAATATTAGATAAAGATTCCGACAAAGATTTCATAAAGAAAGCCAATACAAAAACCTCATGCTGGTCCAGCTTGTATAGGGCTGTCCAAATTATTTTGCATACACTGTGGTCCTCGCCATCTAACCGACATGGTCCACAACTAAGGCAGGTTGACTAACTATACTTTTATAAACACTGCTATCAGCGATTATATCAGTTCAGAAATATAGGTTAAGAATAAATAAATAATATCAGATCTTATTGGTTCATTCAGGTAGTTGATCATAATTTATTTCACACACGTGTCAAGTTAATTATCTATTTGTTACAATCAGTTCAGTACGGATCACATAAATATGTAAATTCTAAGGTTGGTAATAACGATTTCATTTAAGTTGGCACGATAAGTACATCTGTTCAAAATAACGGATACTCTAAGACGCTGAGCTCCTTTGCTCTGCGAGATGGTACGCGGGTCGGCGTGATTTTCTGATCTCTATAGCGCGACTCGAGAACTCCAAGACCACGAGGTAAAAATAAACATGTAATCACATTTTATATGGGTCATCCATCTAAAACAATATATTTTCTTGATTATTTATTTTATAAAATAATAATTACTTTCAGATTTCAAGCATATTTTTGGAAATTTTTAATTAAAATAAAAGGTTTGTTCCAACAACAGCGAGAATCGATTCCGAACTGTCCATAACTAGTCAGTCAGTTCAGTTGTTAATGTATTCTCGGCGAATACGACGTAAGACGATGACATTTCTAACAGTTCTGAACTAGTTCTCGACGGCTGTTGGAACAGACTTAATGAATTTCATGCGTTATAGATTACAGGGCGGAAAAAACGTTCATGTATTAAATTTCATTAATAGGGTCATATTTTAAAGTTGTTTATGTTCATAGTTAATTGCCAATTTAAGGAAATCGAGTTAATACCAAAATTTTTGTCAAATATTAATTAAAAAGTTCAAACGGGGAGGTTTATCCAGATTTCAGATTTTGGAGTTTTAATGGTGGGCATACATTAGTCAAACTGGTTCTAATTGGACTTTGGGTCTAGTTGAAAAACAACTCTGAGGAACCAATAAGGCGGCTGATAGTGGAAGTCAAGGTTTCTTCCGAGGGCTATGGAAGCAATTCATGGTGGCCGAGGCAGAACTAACATTCAAGGATAGAGACAAGGTGGCTTCTGTTTTGTGAGATCGACACAGTTGAGACACTCAAATTTTCATTAAGATTATTTAATTTATTCGACAGACAGATTTTCTTTAGATAAGAACTTATTTGTTTTGCAGCTTTGAGCCATATTGAAAATCTGCAACTATCATTACGATATTATTGTTATTTGAGGCTAAAAGCCATATGTAAAACTACTATTAATTAACTATTTAATTTTATTATTTAAAACAGTGTAAAGGACAAAATAGCTATTTTTTCTGAAAATATTAGATGCTTGTTAGAATTAATATTTAAAAGTTGATTATTAATGTCCAAGTGGTAGTTATTTTTTTGGCCAACCACAATTTGATAACTGAGAAATTATTTTAACGGTTGGTGGCGCTCAACAATTAACATCTAAATAAAATTTATAAAAATTATTCATACATTTATTCCGAGCCACGACCTAGCTCCCATTATATAACATCTGAGACCGGGCCAGTGAAATCTCAAAAAGAGGTGACAATGCCTTTTAAAGTATATAATGTCTGACCTATTGACTCACATCCCTTATGACTTTTTATAGTACTAAGCTAAATAACGCTGATGATAATCGATATCCTTGCCTCAACCCGTTTTTTACGTTAAACGTTTCCGATATTCTATAATTGACATTTACTCCATTGTCAGTATATTTGATTCACTGCATTTCTTCCTTGTCTAAAGCCATACTGACATTCCTCAATTTTATTCCCCACTTCTTCTACCAATACGTTTTTTATATACGTGGCTAGTATTTTATATGTCACATTCAGCAGTGCTATTCCCCTTTAGTTCTGGCATTCCTTTCTATCTCCTTCCTTATATATAGGGCAAATTACTGCTTCCGTTCGTTCCTTTGGCCGTTCTTCCTTTTCCCAAACCCTCTCTAATAGTTTCTGCAACTGGTCTACTAATTACTGTTCTCCATGTTTAAATAGTTTTGGAAATGTCGCGTCAAACCGACACCGAGTTGAACTGTAAATAATGATTTAGAAATATTTTTTTGGCGTAAATATGCATTTAAAAATTTGTTTAATCGCTTTCTTGCTCACTTACCTACTCTATTTTGAATAAGATAAATAATTATTGTTTAAATTGTTTAGTACCTACTAGAGTTTAGTTTAGTAATTATCATATATCATAATTTTTATAGTCAGATATTTGAAAAACCAATTCTAGAATTTCAGAAATAGGTCAGATTTTATCAATATATGAGTGAGTGACTGATTACGTATTTGTATATGTTAAAAAGTGAATTTGAGTTTGGAAAATCATTTAATGATTTCATTATGCCAGGTATGTCTTTTTTTGTCAGTAAATTTAGCTAGATTAATTTTTGTATGTATTATTTGAATCCAATTTTGTTTATTAAATTATTAGAATACTTAGTAAACAGATATATATTTTTTCATTCAAGGTTTTTAGCTACGTCAACTAATTTGGCAAAATAGGCATCAACCAAGGAGTTTAATGTAATTTTTGGCAGAGGTTATCAAAAATTAACTTTTGGGTGGATATAAAGAGCTTACATCAGATAAGTAAAACTTATTACAAAATACATCCATTTCCATTTTATTTCTAGATTTCCCTATTACAGCCAAATATTTTTGGTATATTGATAAACTCCTTGTCAGTAAAAATTAAAATACTTCAACTAATACACCAATAATCTTTAAAGTCACACTATCCTATTACTGAATTTTTTCTTGGATTTTTACATAACTACTTACATAAAAAAAATCTTGGTAAAATACAACCATTGAGAAAAACTATACCTATTTTTATAAATTGTTTGTTATACAGTGACAATACGAAAGTAATTTTATGGACTAAATATAATTTTTTTGAGTGATGTGTAATCTTGAAATACAGGGTGTTTCTAAAATAGGGTTCCAAACTTCTACTGCATATAAAACTCATTAAAATAAAGCAAAGACTCCTATTAACATGTAGCTTAAAAAAGACCCTTAGGAAGTTAAATGCTTGCCCTTAAAAGAGTATACAAATCATAGTTGCTACAGGTATAGAAAACTATGAAAACCGGAAGAAGCCAGGGATTTTTATGGATTTAATTAATAATAATAATTTCAACAAATGAAACATCCTTATCTTAAAATTTGTAATAATAATTGCAAGAGATCAAACGGTAACATTTTTCTAGATTAAATTCTTTGTAGTACAGAAGAGCGTGCATCAAAATCAAATTAGGAAATTTTATCAAAAAAAAGATTAAAAAAATAATAGGGAGGCATTTTTGCGTTTTCATATTATTCATACTTACATCCATAAATTAAAAACCGTTTAATACTTGCAACAAGCTTGCCTCTAAAAATGTATACAGAGTTAACTAGGTAAGTACAAAAATTTGAACCACGTGCTCAGGGAGGTCTAAAAGACAATCGAAAACTTATTTCGGAATTCTAACTCAATGTTTAAAAAATGTTTCCTACGGAAATTCGGCGCCTATGATAATCAATTATCGTCCGAGATGGCTAGATATGTCAACTACTTTGTTTTCCAGCTTGTGTACTGTACTACGGCGTGGATGTAGAGTCACTGTTGCAGTATGCAGTGACTTTTACCTCACCACGCGTTTGGTTTATAGGATTCCGTCCTATGAATTGAAACGTGGGCTGTTATTTACCGTCACTTACTGTACTACGGCGTGGGTGGAGTCGCTGTTGCATTAGCTGTTGCTGTTGCCGGTGACTTTTACCTCACCACGCGTTCACGTTATAGGAGTATACCCTATAAGTTGAAACGTGGGCCGTGACTTACGTGTCCGGTTTATAGGTGTATATCCTATAAGTTGAAACGTGGGCCGTGACTTACGATTGCTACCTGTACCAAGACGTGGGTGGAGTTGCTGTTGCATTATCCGGTGACTCTACTTCACCACGCGTTCAGGTCATAGGAGAATATCCTATGAGGTAAAACGTGGGTCGTAACTAACTAGTATTTGTTTCATTTCGGGTGTCGGGCTGTGCATTCCAGGACAGGAGCTGTACCATTATATATTGTTTTTATATGTATATATTTTAGATAGTGGCCAAGTGTGTAGCTTTACAATTTAGTTTTTTGCTTTGCTCGCTTTATTTCAAAGCGGCGTAACTGATACATGTGCCAACACAGTGACCTGTCACTACGTTTGAAACCTTTAACTTTGGTCGAATATACCTAACCTCGCGGATAACAGAAGGCCAGCGACGGCGATAAATAAGGATTTAATATAGTTTTGAAAAAAAAATTCGCTTTATAAATAAGTTTGGAAATTTTTTGATAGATGATTCCGTTAATTCTTATTTTTCTCTATCCCCTCTTAAAATAGTTGTACTAACTACTGTAGTTGTACTAACTTAGATATTTATAGAATGTTTTCATTAAACCAGGTTAGTAAATTTAGCTAGATTAATATTTTTTTAGATTATTATTCAATAGAGCTTTGTCTGTGGAATTATTCATTAGCATACTTAGATGTTCGACTTGAAACAATCACCAAAGGCGGCTTCTCTGGTGTGCTGGACAGGCAGGACTCTTTTCGTGGACGGCTGGCCAGGAACTGGATCGTCTAGTAGTCAATTGGAAGCCTTCAGTGCTGGTCACAGATTGGGGGCTGCGCAGTAATCCTCAGACAAGATTTGTAAAAATCTCACCAAACAGCTACGGCTAGTGGTCTCGAACAACTCCTCAGGTACTGGAGGGGCGGACAGGCAGGACTGCTCTCGTAGACGGCTGGCCAGGAACTGAATCGTCTACTGCTCAATTGGAAGCCTTCAGCGCTGCGCAGTATTCTTAACACGTGACTTGTAAAAATCTTATCAACAGCTACGGTTAGTGGTCCTGGCAAAACTATTCGTCAGCAACTTAGAAAAATCTGGAGTAGCTCCCCACGTACTGGAGTGGCGGACAGGCAAGACTGCTCTCGTGGACGGCTGGCCAGGAACTGAATCGTCTATTCACTGTTTGAAAGTCTTCGGTGCTGTTAACAAATCAGCGGCGACGCACTGGTCTTTCTTTTAGACTTATACAAATCTTACCTGCTGGTAGTCCTTACGAATGTTTCTAAGTCGATCAGCGACAGAAAAGTTTCAGCTCTCTCGCTGGTACTGGTGGGGTCGCGCTGTAGGACTACTCTCTCGGGCGGACGCGGTGAGACTTGTCTGCCGGTTCAATGCAGCTGTCTCTTTACTGCGACGGACGGTAATTTAAACACATTTCGGCGGTCAGGTGATATTTTATTAATAATATTACTAATTTATTAATATTACAAACGAACTCCCCTTCGTTACACTCCCCTCTTACTTCTAGTAAAGATTTTTTTCCGATTCTAAATTTCCTATTACTAAAGAAGGCACATATCCCACGCAGGTTAAATCAAACTCTATTTGGGAATATATTCACCTCTTACAAACCTACAGTTATCAAAAATGAAAATTAAAATAATACCTAGTTTTACCTAGCATTTAAAAACAAAACGGAAGCATGACTTATCTGAAACTAAGCTATACTAAATCTTATTCTAAATAAAATTTTTCTCTCGGGGATTGATTCTTTGACGGTGAATCTTTGCTGAAATAAATTTTACGGAATTATCTGGTTGTCGGTACGATGTCAGCGGTAGTTTCTGGTTCGGAATATGGTTTTAGATATTTAATATGGATTCGCCTGAGCTTCCTCCTGGTATGTGATTTAAGATCATAAACCACTGGTGACATTACATTAGTGACGGTATACGGCTAGTTTTGCGACGAAACCTCGTACAGTGGATGAAAGAGGGTTTTCTCGCTTCATGACGCGATCACCAACATGACAACGCCATTCGCGGCGGCGCAGGTTATAGTGTTGGCTTTGAGTTGTGAACGCTCGGGCTAGTTTTACACGAACCAACTCAAATATTTCTTTAAGCTTGTCTAGACGGTCGGTATGGACGGTGGAAATCTGGTTTTCTTCGGACGGTGCGGCAAGATCCTCCAAGCTTGCTTGGTAAACGGACTTTGGCAGGTGTAACTCCCGGCCAAAATTGAAGAAAGTTGGTGTGAAACCGCTGGATCGAACTGTTGACAGCCAGTTGGACATCACTCAGGTTCTGGTCCCACTTCTTGTTATACTGTTCACAATACTGAGCGATAATAGTCTTGATGGTACGGTTCGCTCGTTCGACGGGATTATCCTGCGGTGTATACGGTGGGGTGAACCGGTGCTGGATACCAAACTCTTCTAACAAGGAACGGAAGATACGGCTGTCATATTGGGTACCATTATCACTGATTATGATGCGGGGCCATCCGAATCTGGTGATGATTTCCTCTTAGAGAGCCTGGTTAACATTTCGGGCGGTAGCATTTCTTAACGGACGGCATTGGATCTACTTGGTAAACTGGTCTAGGAATATCACCAGGAAATTATTTTCTTTGCTGGATCTCGGCAGAGGTCCTAGCAAGTCGGTGTTTACGGTTTCCTATGGCTGACGGTTTATGGACGGTTGCATTTCCCCGGTGTCTGCTGCTGAGACGGTTTGTATCGCTGGCATTGCATACAACCCCGTACATACTTGGCAATGTCACGGAACATTCCTAGCCAGTAGTATCTCTGGGAGATGCGGGCTATAGTCTTAGCAATCCCTATGTGTTCGGCGGACGGAGTATCATGGTTCTCTTGCAAAACATTCAAGCGATCTGGTGTGGGAACTCCCTGTTTCCATCGGTCGGACAGGTCGGGTTCGGTCAAGTCGCTTGAATCCCAGAAGTGGCGGAACAATCGGTTATTGCAAATACAATAATCCAGGAAAGCTTCAGAGCTTCTCTCCACTTCCGTCTTCTTTCTACCATACCAAGAACATTCTGGCGGCTCTTCTAAGACGCATAATTCTCCGGTATTAGGTGCAGAAAAAGTTGCCTTAACTGGTTGATGGGACAGGGCATCGGCTACACGGTTCAGGATTCTCTTATGGTATTTGATTTCGAAGTCAAATTGCTGAAGGAATATGCTCCATCTGGCTAAACGGCCGGCAGGACTCTTGATGGAATGCAGCCACCGCAGAGCTTGATGGTCGTTCACGACAGTGAAGTGATAGCCTTTGAGGTACGGTCTCATCTTTTATATGTCCCACACGATAGCCAAACACTCCCTTTCTGTCACGGAGTATTTTTTCTCGGCAGGCGTCAGCGTGCGGTTAGCATATGCTATCACTCGATCGTGTCCATCAATATTCTGTGTTAAAACTGCTCCAAGTCGGGTTAACGGAGTCAAGACTTGGGAGAAGGCTGGTACAAAGCGACGGTACCAGGAAGCCATGCTAAGGAAACGGCGGACATCTCTGATGTTTCGGAGCGTAGGGAACTTCTGGATGGATTCTACTTTGTCCGGATCCCTCTGTATTCCCTCCGCGGTGACGATATGTCCTAAGTATCTTAATGACTTCCTACAAAACTGACATTTCTCCGGATTCAACTGCAGGCCATCCGTAGTCGGCGGAAAACTTCTCGGAGATGGTCGAGGTGTTCTTCCAGTGTTTCTCCTAGCACTATGATGTTATCTAGGTATGCAAACGTGTATGGATCCAATTCAGGTCCAATGATCCAGTCTAGGAGTCGCTGGAATGTTGCGGGAGCTGAGTCAAGTCCAAAAGGCATCACTCGGAACTGAAACAGCCCTGGGCCAGGGACGGTATATGCGGTAATTGGCTTACTCTTCTCTGAGAGTGGTATTTGCCAATATCCCTGTTTCAGGCCGATGCTAGAGATGTAGCGGGTCTTCCGTAGCTTGTCTAGTATTGCAGTGATGTAGGGCAACGGATAGGCATTCTTTTCGGTTACGTCGTTGACTTGACTGACTGCGGAAATTGATGCAGAATCTCGGTTTCCATCTCTCTTGCGGACTATGACTACAGGTGAACTCCATGGACTGCCGGACGGTTCTATGATCCCATTTTGCAGTATTTCATCAACTTCTTTGTTAATGACGTCTCGCATTCTCGGATTTTGCGGGCGGTACCTCTGTTTAATCGGTTTGGGTCGTGACAGGCGGATGTGGTGCTGTATTAGGCCCGTGACACCGTGCAGTCCTTGAAACTGGATAACTTGGCATCTAAGAATTATTTCATTTGTTCTTCCTCCGTTGGTGGTATGGATGCGGAAAGGATGCTCACAGGATCTGAGTTCGGCGTCAACGAAACCACTTGATTATCCAGGAGAACGGTGGCGGCAGATGAATTTATCAGGAAGTTATGTTTAAGTAGAATGTTTATTCCTAACACAACATCCGATGATAAATTAGGTAGATGCTATAGGTACTCGTCAAACTCTCCTATGAAGAATTTCATCGGGTACATCACGGTTATTGCTATTGCTGCACGGCGGGTACTGTAGCGGTCTCACCATGTAGGCCTAGCTGACGGATGCGGTCGCCTACATATGAGCGAGCAGCTCCGGTATCTACCCGGCCGAAAATGTCCCTGTCGACGGAGATTCCTCCATGTTGGCGTAGCAGAGTCTGCAAAGGGACTAGGTAGTCTCGATCAGACTCTCCTACCTCCTGGCGGCGCGGCGTTGGGAAAATTTGGAAATATAATTGGTGGTGACCAGTGGCGTCTAGGGAAATAAATAGAAGAATAAAATTTGAATTTTTTTTATACCAGTGGCGTGCGTGACAGGTGTCAATGTGACAGATTGGGGACTATTGGACAGGGTAAGTGAATTTCTATTAAGAGGCATGCGTTAGGGGTAATCACAGTTTAAATTAAAAAAATCTATATTGACAGCTGTCAAACTGACATTTGTGGATTATTTTATCAAATTTAAGTGTTTTGACAATGGGTTTACGGTTTTTAAGAGTTTCAGAGGTTTTTGGCAAATTTTGACATCTGTCAAATTTGACGAATATTGTTATATTGTGGGCGAACGGGATTAGATATTGAAATTTTGCAAACGGAAAGGGGTGGTATAAGTTGAGAAGAAAATTTTAACATTCGACATTTTTGACAGGTGTCAAATTTGTCGAATTTATGGCTATATCGGGTAAATTAAAGGGAATTTTGAAATTTTTTGAACGGTTACAGTACTAAAGGGAATAGAGAAAGAATTTGACAGGTGTCAAAAAACTTAGAAATTTGCGAGTGTTTTCAAAATTTTAGAGACATTTGCGGGGATAAATTAAAAGGATAAGTTCGGGGAAAACTCGGCGACAGTTGTCAAACTGACAACTGTCAAATCTGACATTTTGGTCAAAAAAACAGCGAAACTAAAAGAAATGTCGGGAGAGAAAGGAGTAAGGTCCCAAGGGAGGCCGGGTTGGGACAGTGCTGATTATATGTCGGAGGAAACGGAGTCGCAACTGGCAAAAATAAAGCAGGTTAGAGTTTACTTAGGAAAAAGAAAAGGAGGAGAGCGACCGGTAGGAGACACGGAAGAGGAAGAAGAAGGAGATAAGAGCGCCGCAGAAGGAGGGAAAGTCAGTAGAAGGACCATAGAGCGAAGCAAGTCAGAGGTGGAGGTAGAAGCTGGAACTAGAAGGAGGGAGTTAGAAAAGAAAAAAGAAGAGGAGAAGAGATATAAGCAAGACGAAGTTGAGGATAAAATTGAAGATATAAAGTATAAAAAAAGGTTTATAGTGAACGCGATATCTAGGGAGGTAGCAGGCAAAATCTCGGTGACCAAATCGGACCAGGCAACGGCAAAAGATGCTGCATATGATATTCAGGAACAAGTTTTAGAAATTTTGTTACGCCAAAGAAAATTAGAAAAAGAAATTGTGATCTTAAATGAAAATTTACTTAAATTTTCTTTAACGAAATGAGAAAGAGGGTTTGAACAGTAATGGGGGAGGTGATGTAGGAAATAGGCGCAGGAGGGTAGTGGCTGAAGAGAGCGACACTTCGGAAGGAGAATGGCGGAAAATAAAGGAAAGAAGGAGAGAGAAACAGAGGAGAGCCACGTATGCGGACGCGGTAAGTGAAAGAAAGATTAGTAAAGATAATAAGAAAGGGAGAGTAGAGGGCAGGGTAGTGGTTGTAAGGAAAGAAGGGTGGAAAACACCTCCTAAAAAAGGAAAAGGCGAAGCAGCAATGATCGTTAGTAGTAGTGCGGAAGCTAATGCTAGGGAGGGAAAGGTTGCGATTGTGGCGAAAAATAAGGAACAGGAGGGGAAAATGCAGGAAAAATTGGGAAGTATGGAGAATATAAACGTTAGGCAGAGGAAAACTGGGGAACCTTTAGTTATAGTTTCAGGGGTAGAAAAGGGATGTGAAGACAAAGAATTTGTGGAATCACTTATAAGGGAAAATTAAATTTTTAATGGGGCTAAATTGGAAGATATTAAAGTAATAAGGATAATTAAGTGTCAGTTTTCCTTGGAAGGAAAATATTTTATTAAAAATGGGGATAGAATTATTTAAGAGGGTCGTTAAGAAAGGGAGGGTCGAAATCAATTGTGCAATGTATTACGCAGAAGAGTACTTGGGGCGATGTGCTTCCGATGCTGCCGGTTTGGTCATATAGCCAAATATTGCAAAGAAAAGGAAGTTTGTTATAAATGTGCGGGAGAACATGAGTCGAAAGACTGTACGAGTGGAAGGGGAAGATGTATAAATTGTTGGAGAATGTTTGGGGTGGAAGAGAGCCATTAGGCTAGGAACGCGGGGTGTCCAGCTTTGGCTAAAGCTCTGGAAAGATCTAGACTTCAAATGAAATACAGCAAAATTAAAGTGATACAATTTAACATGGGAAGAGGGAGGGCCGCGATGGTTTCATTATTTCGGAAAATCAAAGAGCAAAATTTCGATGTGGCATTGATACAGCAACCCTTCCACAAAATGAAGGGTTTACTAGGATACGATTTGTATAGGGCAGAGGGAAATAATAGAAAAGCGGTAACTTTGGTTAAGACAAATTTGTGAAAGGTTTGGCTAAATAGGGATTTTTTAAACAATAATGTTGTAATAATAGAAATTGAAGATGAAAACACGGGGCAAAATTTATCGGTAGTGATATAAGAAAGAGTGAGTCAAAATTTAGGGAAATACGGGTTGGTTGAGAGGGAGGAATGGGAAAATATTTTTGGCCGGGGATTTAAATGGGAATTGGGGAGGACAGTTGACAGACGTTAGGGGAGGAGAAATCCAAGACTGGACGGTAGCGAATGGATGGGTCATAGAGAAGAAACCGCAGGATCCGCCGAGCTTCTTCTCGAATAGAGGAGTTGGTTGACCGGATCTCGTGGTGACTAAGAGAGTAAGAGTGAGTGAAAGGATGATTGATGTAGATGAGGAGACTTTAATTACTAAATTAAGGGTCAGATGGCGATACGAAGTTAAGAGGGTAAACTGGGAATTATTTGAGAGAGAGATGAGAGAGGAGTAGAAAAGATTAAAAGAAATGGAGCAGCATCGGGACGCGGATGACTTGGGTACTCTTCTGCAGGGTGCGGTAGAAACTGTATGTAGGAAAGTTTTAAGAAAACAGGTTAGGAGACGTAGGGTAGAGAACGATTGGTGGAATGGAGAATTGGAAATTGATAGAAGAGTAGTTAGAAGGACAAGACGGGAATTCAGGAAGCGCGGGGAGACGAAACGGAAGAGAAAAAGCGGGTATATATGGAAAGAAAGAGTGATTATAAGAGGAAAATACAGGAAGCTAAAATTAGGGACATGGAGAACGAATTAGACAGGATGGGAAATAACGTGTAGGAAATTTGTAAAAGGTGGGTGAAGGGAGGAAGCAAGGAGGTACGTAGTAACATGAGGAGACAGGACGGACGTACACACAAATCTTGGCGAGACATATGACGAATTAGTAAGGAAATATTTTCCGATAGACGATGAGACCTTGGATGAAGACGTACTTAGACAGATGAGACTGGAATATGACGAAGTAAGACAAGGACGGGAAGAACACACGGTGACGATGACAGAACTTTTTAGAGTGACAGGTAGTATGAGTGTGAGGAAAGCTCCTGGTGAGGACAAAGTACCCAATGAATGTATGAAGCATGTGGCACAGGCAATTGGGGAAGATTGGCGGGGCCTGATTGAGAAGTGCATGCTAGATGGGGTTTCTCCGGGAATTTGAAAGAGGGCAGATGTGGTTTGGCTACCCAAAGGGGGATGAGGTATGAGGCCAATATCACTGCTGCCGGCTGTCGGGAAAGTTCTTGACAAGCTGGTAGCAGCAAGGATGTCACACTCCTTGGAGAGGTTGGGCAATTTCGATGCGTGCCAATACGGTTTCAGGAAGGGAAGGGATTATGGTTGGGCCATTAGAGTTGGTGTGTATGGTTAAAAAAAGTTTTATGAGAGAAGAAAGTTGTGCGTGGAGGGGAGAGAGTGAAACTCGGACGTAGGCTGTCCGCAAGGATCAAGCCTAGATCCGGTGTTGGGGTTGATTGTGATGGAAGGATGGTTTGAGCGTATGAGAGATGCGAGAATGAGGTGAGTGCATGTGCAGGCCTACGCAGACGGTCAGGTATTGGTGATATCTGGTCGTTCTGTGTGGGCCCTGGAAAACGAATGGAGAAGAGTGAGTGAAGAATGCATGGAATGGGCGAATGTGAATAAGCTGCGATACAACATAGCCAAAACAGAGGCTATGTTTGTACCAGCTAGGAGGGAAGTTAGGGCGCCGGTTCTAAATTTCGCAGGGGAAAGGGTGGAACTAAAGCAGGGCATAAAATATTTAGGAGTTTTAATTGACAGAAAATTTATTTGGTTAGATCACGCGAAAATGATTCGGGGAAAAGATCAGAGCATTGGGGCTAAATTTTTTGCTCTGGGCAGACGAAGATGGGGCAACGGTAGGAGAGTGCTTAAGATCCTTTATGAGATGATGGTCTGTCATATGATTTTGTACGGGGCTGAAATTTGGGGCTGTAAAGCGTATGACACGCGGGTCGCCAAGCAATTGAGGGCTATAGAGAGACCTTACCTGCGCGCCATAACGGGGGTGTATCGCACTGCGCCGACGGCGGCTCTGGCCGTATTGGCGGGGTGTGTGCCCCTGGAAGTGCAGACACGCTCTCTATGAGAGCGGATTGCGGTGGGGGCCTAATGTTAGGAAAATTGGGGCTGCGGAAAGACCTCATCCGGCATTGAGGGGGTTTGTACCTGTGCCCGGAATGAATGGGAGAGAGAGAGTGGTGGTTTGGACGGACTCGCATACGCGTGGATGGTGACGAGACATAGGATGGAATTAGAGAGAGGGGGATCTAAATTAGTGGGCGAAATGACTATAAATGACTTGGAGGGATGGGCAGTTTGGAAAGGAATAAGGGAGGGATTCGTTCGGAAAGGGGATCTAACAAAAATTTTAGTGTTAACAGATTCGAAGCAAGTTTGTCGGCAAATTAGGGATTTTGAAAATAGGTGGTGGGTAATTAACAAAATTCAATGTGAAATTGTAAGAGCTTTGGAAATGGGGGTCAAAATTATAGTGGAGTGGAGGGAAAGGAAAACGGGAGGGATAAAAATGATAGATAGGTATTGTGGGGAAATTTTGATAGGGAATGGGGAGGAAGTGATAGTTGAAGGGATAAATAAAAATTATGTTGGGAAATGACGAAGTGAATGGGAGATGAGTGAGTGGCAGAGGCTTTGGAATGAGGGAATAACGGGGAGATTTATGTGGAACAACAACAACAACAACAACAACAACAACAACAACAACAACAACAACAACAACAACAACAACAACAACAACAACAACAACAACAACAACAACAACAACAACAACAACAACAACAACAACAACAACAACAACAACAACAACAACAACAACAACAACAACAACAACAACAACAACAACAACAACAACAACAACAGCAACAGCAACAGCAACAGCAACAGCAACAGCAACAGCAACAGCAACAGCAACAGCAACAGCAACAGCAACAGCAACAGCAACAGCAACAGCAACAGCAACAGCAACAGCAACAGCAACAGCAACAGCAACAGCAACAGCAACAGCAACAGCAACAGCAACAGCAACAGCAACAGCAACAGCAACAGCAACAGCAACAGCAACAGCAACAGCAACAGCAACAGCAACAGCAACAGCAACAGCAACAGCAACAGCAACAGCAACAGCAACAGCAACAGCAACAGCAACAGCAACAGCAACAGCAACAGCAACAGCAACAGCAACAGCAACAGCAACAGCAACAGCAACAGCAACAGCAACAGCAACAGCAACAGCAACAGCAACAGCAACAGCAACAGCAACAGCAACAGCAACAGCAAGAGCAACAGCAACAGCAACAGCAACAGCAACAGCAACAGCAACAGCAACAGCAACAGCAACAGCAACAGCAACAGCAACAGCAACAGCAACAGCAACAGCAACAGCAACAGCAACAGCAACAGCAACAGCAACAGCAACAACAACAACAACAACAACAACAACAACAACAACAACAACAACAACAACAACAACAACAACAACAACAACAACAACAACAACAACAACAACAACAACAACAACAACAACAACAACAACAACAACAACAACACCAACACCAACAGCAACAGCAACAGCAACAACAACAACAACAACAACAGCAACAGCAACAGCAACAGCAACAGCAACAGCAACAACAACAACAACAACAACAACAACAACAGCAACAGCAACAGCAACAGCAACAACAACAACAACAACAACAACAACAACAACAACAACAACAACAACAACAACAACAACAACAACAACAACAACAACAACAACAACAACAACAACAACAACAACAACAACAACAACAACAACAACAACAACAACAACAACAACAACAACAACAACAACAACAACAACAACAACAACAACAACAACAACAACAACAACAACAACAACAACAACAACAACAACAACAACAACAACAACAACAACAACAACAACAACAACAACAACAACAACAACAACAACAACAACAACAACAACAACAACAACAACAACAACAACAACAACAACAACAACAACAACAACAACAACAACAACAACAACAACAACAACAACAACAACAACAACAACAACAACAACAACAACAACAACAACAACAACAACAACAACAACAACAACAACAACAACAACAACAACAACAACAACAACAACAACAACAACAACAACAACAACAACAACAACAACAACAACAACAACAACAACAACAACAACAACAACAACAACAACAACAACAACAACAACAACAACAACAACAACAACAACAACAACAACAACAACAACAACAACACCAACACCAACACCAACACCAACACCAACACCAACACCAACACCAACACCAACACCAACACCAACACCAACACCAACACCAACACCAACACCAACACCAACACCAACACCAACACCAACACCAACACCAACACCAACACCAACACCAACACCAACACCAACACCAACACCAACACCAACACCAACACCAACACCAACACCAACACCAACACCAACACCAACACCAACACCAACACCAACACCAACACCAACACCAACACCAACACCAACAACACCAACACCAACACCAACACCAACACCAACACCAACACCAACACCAACACCAACACCAACACCAACACCAACACCAACACCAACACCAACACCAACACCAACACCAACACCAACACCAACACCAACACCAACACCAACACCAACACCAACACCAACACCAACACCAACACCAACACCAACACCAACACCAACACCAACACCAACACCAACACCAACACCAACACCAACACCAACACCAACACCAACACCAACACCAACACCAACACCAACACCAACACCAACACCAACACCAACACCAACACCAACACCAACACCAACACCAACACCAACACCAACACCAACACCAACACCAACACCAACACCAACACCAACACCAACACCAACACCAACACCAACACCAACACCAACACCAACACCAACACCAACACCAACACCAACACCAACACCAACACCAACACCAACACCAACACCAACACCAACACCAACACCAACACCAACACCAACACCAACACCAACACCAACACCAACACCAACACCAACACCAACACCAACACCAACACCAACACCAACACCAACACCAACACCAACACCAACACCAACACCAACACCAACACCAACACCAACACCAACACCAACACCAACACCAACACCAACACCAACACCAACACCAACACCAACACCAACACCAACACCAACACCAACACCAACACCAACACCAACACCAACACCAACACCAACACCAACACCAACACCAACACCAACACCAACACCAACACCAACACCAACACCAACACCAACACCAACACCAACACCAACACCAACACCAACACCAACACCAACACCAACACCAACACCAACACCAACACCAACACCAACACCAACACCAACACCAACACCAACACCAACACCAACACCAACACCAACACCAACACCAACACCAACACCAACACCAACACCAACACCAACACCAACACCAACACCAACACCAACACCAACACCAACACCAACACCAACACCAACACCAACACCAACACCAACACCAACACCAACACCAACACCAACACCAACACCAACACCAACACATAACGATAACGATAACGATAACGATAACGATAACGATAACGATAACGATAACGATAACGATAACGATAACGATAACGATAACGATAACGATAACGATAACGATAACGATAACGATAACGATAACGATAACGATAACGATAACGATAACGATAACGATAACGATAACGATAACGATAACGATAACGATAACGATAACGATAACGATAACGATAACGATAACGATAACGATAACGATAACGATAACGATAACGATAACGATAACGATAACGATAACGATAACGATAACGATAACGATAACGATAACGATAACGATAACGATAACGATAACGATAACGATAACGATAACGATAACGATAACGATAACGATAACGATAACGATAACGATAACGATAACGATAACGATAACGATAACGATAACGATAACGATAACGATAACGATAACGATAACGATAACGATAACGATAACGATAACGATAACGATAACGATAACGATAACGATAACGATAACGATAACGATAACGATAACGATAACGATAACGATAACGATAACGATAACGATAACGATAACGATAACGATAACGATAACGATAACGATAACGATAACGATAACGATAACGATAACGATAACGATAACGATAACGATAACGATAACGATAACGATAACGATAACGATAACGATAACGATAACGATAACGATAACGATAACGATAACGATAACGATAAAGATAACGATAACGATAACGATAACGATAACGATAACGATAACGATAACGATAACGATAACGATAACGATAACGATAACGATAACGATAACGATAACGATAACGATAACGATAACGATAACGATAACGATAACGATAACGATAACGATAACGATAACGATAACGATAACAATAACAATAATACTCATTTATTGCCCAACAGATACAAGATCCAATTACAGGACAAATACATAATAACAACAAGAATTTTTAACAAAATATAAAAGAAAAAACAATTTCCAGTGCATTTACATTAAGAATCACAAAACTATTAAATGTAGCAAAAAAAATAAAAAGACGCAATTAAGAAATGAGATTCTGCAAATCTGTAAAATATAAGAAAAAAAGAAAAAAACTAGAATGCTAAATACAAAAATACAAAGAGCATGTATATATTAAAACAGATGTTGGTATTCAATAATAAAAAAACGCAATTGTTTAACATCTACAGAATGAATGTCACAAAACATACCAATTTTATTTAAATTACTACACATGACACAATGGTGAGCGCAGCATTATATTGGTTCTAGCTAATGGTAACACAAAATCAGCAACCCGTCTTGCAGAATAGTAAGTAAGTAAGTAAACATTTATTTCCCTTCGTTATACCAAAGTGGATTTTTTACAATAATAGTTTTACAATAAGTAAAAACAAGTAAATTATAAATAACAGAAAACCTAATTAAAGGTGTAAGGAAAGTGTTGTTGTTGACAATTTTTACATAATTACATATACCTATATTATTATCCATATACATACTATAGACATTTACGTATTGGCCCCAAGAATCAATATACATATAATATACGCAGACACATAAAAAGAGATAAACAAAAAACAATATTTATAAATATGAAAAAATAGACCATAACTGAGCAATATACTATGAATGTAACAATCATGAACATAGACGGCGAACACATTAATATATTTTTTGTATTTCGGGCGTGATAATTCTTTGCTGCGTTAGTATGTACTTGAGAAATATTCATTTAAGGTATAAAATTCGTACTGTCTCAAAAAAATTTTTAGTTTGCGCGTAAAAACTCCGTGACTTAATGTTTTTAAATGAGATGGTAATTTATTATAAATTTTTATCCCTGAATACAACGCACCTCTACGCGTTCTGTTATAGTCATATTTTGGCAAAACGAGATTTTGATGCCGTGTGGGATAGCGATGATAGTCATTAGGAGTATCTATGGAATGTTTATTTTTATGTATTAGAATAGCCAGTCTGTATATATATAAATTAGTTACAGTAAATATTCCAATTTTCTTAAAATAACTTCTGCAAGATTTTCTATGAGGTAAGTCACATAAGATTCTGATTGCTTTTTTTTGTATCAAGAATACATCTTCAGATTCACAAGATCCTCCCCAAAGTTCTATCCCATATTGCAACAAACTCTGAAAATATGCATAATAGACCAACTTTGCTGTGGAAAAATCAATTTTTTTTTGATGGTTAATAATGCATATATAGCTTTTCCTAACTTCGTTTTTAAATTTATTATGTGATCAATCCAGTTCAGTTGAGAGTCAATATGAATGCCAAGAAATTTCGTTGAGTCTACCGGGTGTATTTCATCATCGCTTACATTTAAAATAATATCTGTTACCTCACGTAATTGAAATGTAATATTATTGGTTTTGCTACAATTAAGTACCAGCCCATTAGCAAGGAACCAATCAGAAACACCTTCTACGATATTTTGTGCTTTGGTTATTAAATTATTTCTATTAACCTCCCTTATCAATAAGCTGGTGTCGTCAGCGAATAACGAAAATGTGGCTTCTGGAAAATTTGGTACGATATCATTAATATATAACAAAAATAATAGTGGCCCCAAAATAGATCCTTGTGGAACTCCACTTTCAGCCACGGCATATTTCGAATGAATCTTTTTCGTTACACAATTTTTAATTTCAATTATTTCAGTGCACATCTGTCTTTTCAATAAATATGTTTTAAACCAATTATTTTCAGTATCAATTATGCCATAATATTCCAATTTGTGTAGCAACAGTCGATGATTAATACAGTCAAAAGCCTTAGACAGGTCACAAAAGATTCCCAACGGAATTTCCCTGTTTTCTAAACTAATGTTTATGGTTTCTAATAATTTAAAAGCAGCCTCTGTGGTATTAAGATTTTCCCTGAACCCAAACTGAGAATTATCTAAAATATTGTAGTTATTTAAATATAACAACAATTGTTGTTTAACTATGTATTCAAGGATTTTTGAAAAAGACGGCAACAGTGATATACCTCGGTAATTTGTGGGAAGCAATTTATCACCTCTTTTGTGAAGTGATTTTGTTATTGATTTTTTAAAAGATTCTGGAAATTCACTATTTACTAAAGACAGATTAATTAAGTATTTTAAAGGTTCCACTAAAGCGTCCACATTACTTTTTATTATAGTAATAGGGATATCATCATAGCCTGCAGACATCTTGGGTTTTAAGGAGTTCAATGCTTTTTTCACATCTGAACAAGTAACCCGTCTAAACCGAAATCGGTTTGTGTGGTTAACTATAACATTTTTATATATTTTTAGGTATTAATAATATTGTGTGAAACTAACTACTCAGTGGACAAAAGCCCTAACCTGCGTTGAATTACACCCACAATATCTACCCATATATTCCTTATTATTAGCTTTTGTAACATATTTTACTGTTTTAGAAAGGTATTTTAAGCTAATATAAATCAAATCTCCTACAATTCCTATCAATGAAGTCATATGTATGTTCTCTGATACCAAACATCTAGGTATGCTAATGAACAATTCCACAGACAAAGCTCTATTCAATAATTATCTAAAGAAAATAATCTAATTTACTCACTCTATAAAAATCTAACTTCACTTTTTTGGCAGTGGGAACACGACAAATTCAACCACAATAGATGAGATCTGATCTATTTCTGCATTTTTAGGATTGCTTCTTCAGGTGGTCTCCTTTAAGTTGAATCAAATATCTAACTATAAAAATTATTATAAAAATTAGAATTATTTGAAGTTAAATATCGACAATGACAAAAAAGTGACATCCTGTCAATGAATTAAATATGACAATACCTACTTGAAAAATGTTCACCTTTTATGTAAAAGTTGTAACGAACCTATTTTATTTTATTTTGCTCACACTGTACTTTAATTGTTTGGCGCACGCGGTACCTGAAATTGCTTAGCGTATCGCGATTTTTGCACACGACACTACCCGCCGTTCTGTATAAAAACCGGCGAAATTGCCTTTACCGGCAGTGCTTAGCAGGCTCTTTCCGCGGCACTCAACCCTCCTCTACCCCAGGGTGTTTAGCAGGTAACTTCCGCGGCACCCTACCTTCCTCTGGGTATCCTGAGCGTTTAGCAGGTAATCTCCGCGGCGCTCCAGGTCTTGCCCGTATCCCGCCGACTCCGAGCGTTTAGCAGATAATCTCCGCGGCGCTCGAGGTCTTGCCCGTATTCCGTCTTCCGTCGACTCCGAGCGTTTAGCAGGCCCTCTCCGCGGCGCTCGAGGTCTAACCCGTATTCCGTCGACTCCGAGCATTTAGCAGGTGTTATTCCGCGGTACTCGACGTCGTCTCCGTGGTCTTCGACACTGGGTGTTTAGCAGGCTCTTTCCGCGACACTCAGCGTCTGCACCGTACATTCCTTACCGCCCTCTTTGTTAATTTACTATTTTGTATTATTATTTCAGGACCTATTTTATTTTGTTGGGGAATTATTATTAGTATTATTTGTTTACAGGGTGACATTTTATTTTATGAAATAAACATTTTATTTTCATTATCGAGTCTTGTAATATTCCTGAACCTTGGACATAACTTCTCCACCGAGTGAACCCGGACTGATTAAAGTGGTTGTACTAGTTCGGCATCTGCGACCGAACCTCGAAAGTACGTCACATAAGTTTGGCGCCCGAGCAGGGACCGGAAGAGCAGGGAGGAAAAAAAAACAAGACTGGAACCGAGACCGTAGTACCCAAAACTGTGAGAGGAGAGATAAAAGAGAAAGGACCGTAGTATCATCGTTTTAACCCACCAGAAAGATTACTGTGGACATCTAGACCGCGAATCCGCCATTTTCTCGAAAAAACCGAATTTAACCGAACATTTTCGAAGACACCCGAAGTCAAGTGGGGTATCGTTTTCAACATAATTCGACCCGAGGAAGCGTTTCCGACTATTGCCGACCTGATCCGACTGCTATCGACCGAGATTTTGAGTCAAAAACGTTTGCCGAGAATAATTCTCGAAATCTGAAGTGAGGATTAGAAAGTAGAGGAACTTTGAAATCCGTCCTGCAAGTTTTACTTCAAAATGCCTTCTGACTCTGAAGAAGCCGCCGCTGGCCTTGAAGTCATTGATCCTAGGGTCGGATGGGTGTACAAACTAAATAAAGAAGCATTGACAGCCGAGCTTGAGCGTTTCAAGTTAAGAACCGGTGGCACAGTAGACGAGATGCGACGACGCTTAGTTAGGTTCCTACGTCAGGGAGTACCCGCAGAGCGACCTGCAGCTTCCATACCAACCAGATCGGTTCCCGAAACACCAAGAACATCAGGTTTCGAACTGTTAAATCAAATACGGAAACTGAACATTGTATTTGATGGCAAGACAGATCCAATATCATTTCTAGAAAGACTAGAGCAGATGCAGCACGAATATGAGATTACCGATGCACAGTTGCTAAAAACTTTACCAGGGTTGCTTCAGGGAAAAGCATGCCAGTGGTATATGAATTACAAACATAACTGGGGGACTTGTGATGACTTTGTGGAAGATTTTAAAACCTTCTTTTATCCGGCCGAATACCTTAACAATTTAGAAGAAATGATAAGTTCTAAATATCAAGATAGACACGAAACTGCCCGCAATTTTATTTTAGAAATGCAGACCATGATAAGACGACATGGGGGATTTTCTGCGGAACGAGAAGTCACTTGCATATATAAGCGGTTGCGGGCCGAATACCGGTAATACATCCGAAGAACCCAAGTAAAAACAATTTCCGATTTAGTACAACAAACCTACGAGTACGAACAACTGCAAAAAGATCGAGAAAAAGAGAATAAACCAAGAAAAGTGGCCGAACCAATCCGAAATGCTGGTATTGCAGATTCACAATCCAGTAGAACTGTCAAACCGAATTCTCTCCCTAACCACCAGACAAATAGCCATTCGCAAACAACACCTAGACAGAATGCGAACATTATTTGTTGGAGATGTGGAGCTACAGGACATACGAGATTTACATGCCGAGGACCGTTCCGTTTATTTTGTTCTCGATGTGGACGAAAAGGAGTACAGACTAGACACTGCCGGTGTGTCAATCAGAGCCAACCAACACAAGAAAACGCCGTCGGGACTGGAACTCAGCGAGGCCAAACCAGCGCCCGACAGTAGAGGCCTCCGAATCACCGCCGAATTACATGCCGTTGACTAGTACTAATACAAGTAACTGGTCCAATAACCGCATCCGATTAAACATTGACCTTTATCACCGATCTTTTACTGCTTTAGTAGATACAGGGTCAGTAAGATCCTACATTAGTCCCGTGGTTGCAGAATATTGCAAACAGATGGGAAATGTACCGACTACAGCGAAACAAGAAATGCAAGCAGAATTAGCCAATGGAACTTTGGTCAACATTACCGAGGAATATAACATTCAAGGACAACTGCTGTCAACGAATGTAGCCGCTAATTTTCTGCTCATGCCGTCACTGACCGTAGACTGTGTATTGGGAATGGATTTTCTCACCGAATATAATTGCACCATCGATATAGGAACAAAACAGATTACTATAAACCCTAAGACAGATAGGGTATATCCTACTCTAACCATAGAACCGATTACCCCTCCATCTTCATGTTTAACCGAACTTCAGCAAAAAGAAGTTGCCGATTTCATAGAAAAAGAATTTACAACATTTAGAGAGATCGATGGCTACACGAACATGGCTGAGCATGTTATTCGGTTAAAGGATTCGACTCCTATAAAGCAGAGATACCGTCCTAGAAATCCTGCAATGCAGAAAATTATTGATGACGAGATAGAAACAATGCTTGCCGATGGGATTATACAACCGTCTTCTAGTCCGTGGAGCTCCCCAATTGTTTTGGCCGAAAAAAAAATGGCAAACGCCGCTTCTGTATAGATTTTCGTAAGTTAAACGAAGTTTCTATAAAAGATGCATATCCGCTGCCCATGATCAATGACATATTGAGTAGACTAAAAGAGGCGAATTTATTTTCCAGTATTGATCTAAAACAGGGATACTGGCAAATTCCCTTATCACCGGAAAGCCGACCGTTAACTGCTTTCACCGTTCCGAATAAGGGATTATTCGAATTTGTGGTAATGCCTTTTGGCCTACATTCCGCTCCAGCTACCTTCCAAAGGCTATTGGATAAGGTCTTGGGACCCGACATGCATGCAAAAGCGTTCGCATATCTGGACGACATTATAGTCTTAGGAAAAGACTATCAAGAACATATGGCCAATCTTAAAAAAGTTTTCCGTAGGCTAAAAGAAGCCAGACTTAAACCGAACCCAGAAAAATGTAAATTTTTTCAAAGAACTCTTAAGTACTTAGGACATTTAGTCGGTGAAAATGGTATCACAACCGACCCCGAAAAAGTAGCCGCTATAAAAGAAATTCCAACTCCTACCAATGTGCGAGGTTTGAGAAGGTTTTTAGGAGTTGTCTCCTGGTATCGGAAATTTGTACCGGGATTCTCCGCCATTACCGCCCCGTTGACGAAGTTTTTCAAAAAGGGAATAAAATGGAACTGGACCGACAAGCAAGAAGAGGCTTTTAATTCCTTAAAAGTCAAACTCACTGAAGCACCAGTCCTAGCTTGTCCCGATTTTACAAAACTCTTTGTACTGCAAACTGATGCATCCGATCAAGGCTTAGGGGCCGCTCTAATACAAAATTTGGAAGGACAAATCTACATCATTTGTTATGCCAGCCGAACCTTAACCCCACCGGAGAAAAACTACTCCACTACCGAGAAAGAGTGCCTGGCTATATTTTGGGGAATTCAGAAAATGAGACAATATTTGGAGGGCTATCATTTTATAGTCGAGACCGATCACCAGTCCTTAAAATGGCTACAGAATTTACAACATCCGACCGGTCGTTTAGCTCGATGGATAATAGCTCTTCAGCAGTTCGATTTTGAGATCAGATACAAACCCGGAGTACTTAATCGAGTGGCTGATGCTTTATCCAGACATCCAATTCCCGAAATTAGTAATACCGAAATTCATGTCATAGAAGATATTATCTTATGCCCCTGGTATACAAGAAAATTTCAAGAGGTTGAACAAGATCCTGACAAAAATTCCGATTACTGTATAAAAGAGGGCGAACTATACAGACACTTCTTCGACAGATATGATTTCACAGAACCTGAACTGGCTGATCCTTGGAAACTGTGTATTCCTACACTAAGACGATGTGAGATTTTGCAAGAAGGCCATGATCAACCGACCGCTGGACATTTAGGCGTTGCCAAGACTATTGCTCGAATAGCAAGACATTACTATTGGCCTGGGATGTTCCGAGAAATTGCTAACTATGTCCGACGATGTCCGATATGTCAGCAATATAAATATTCACAGTTACAACCACCAGGGAAAATGCAACCACGTCCTCAAGGAGGACCTTGGCACACTGTTAGTACCGATCTAATTGGCCCTTTACCCCGTTCTAGATCTGGAAACCGCTATATTGTAGTTTTTCAGGACCAGTTCACAGAAAAAGCACTACGACTTACGTCGAAGAGAATGGACCTGCCACTTAGGTGACCGAGTCATGAAGAGAGAGCATGTTTTATCCTCCGCTGTACGAGGATTTGCCGCTAAATTAGCACCGAAATATTCTGGTCCATACTTGATCACCAAAGTATGGTCACCGGTGGTATTCGATCTAAAGAATGAGCAGACGGAGCGTAAATTTAGACGAATCCACATCAAAGATCTTAAACCAGCGCATTAAGTTATCTTTTGTTACAGACATGGAGCCAAAGACGCCCACCAATATTCGCTTGTTGGAACTGTTTGACCACAGTCCGGAGGTGTTGCAGTTGTATGCATCCCCACTACCCGACACGCCTAGCCCGGTGACACCACCACCACCCCTAGTGAGTCCGCTACCGGCCACACCACTACCAGTCACTCCTGGGCGGTGGATACCTTCGCCAGCAAAGCCACCGGCGCTACCTCAAGGAACACTGTCTGTTCGTATTCCGAGGTGGAGACTAAGACCGCCAGGCATTCCTGGACACCAGCGATATCGGCTGCGTCTGATCACCACGGAAGGGGCGAAATGGCTGGCTGTTCCACGGCAAGAGGAGGAATCCTCCGTGTTAGGAATTACCAGACTAACATGATGTGATAATTTTTCTGTATATATTTTCCGTTAATAGTTTATACTGTTAGTTAATGTTAAGTTATGTTAGGCTAGAAAAAAAAAATAATGTTTATTTTTTTTTACGAAGAGAGGGGGGAATGTAACGAACCTATTTTATTTTATTTTGCTCACACTGTACTTTAATTGTTTGGCGCACGCGGTACCTGAAATTGCTTAGCGTATTGCGATTTTTCCACACGACACTACCCGCCGTTCTGTATAAAATCCGGCGAAATTGCCTTTACCGGCAGTGCTTAGCAGGCTCTTTCCGCGGCACTCAACCCTCCTCTACCCCAGGGTGTTTAGCAGGTAACTTCCGCGGCACCCTACCTTCCTCTGGGTATCCTGAGCGTTTAGCAGGTAATCTCCGCGGCGCTCCAGGTCTTGCCCGTATCCCGCCGACTCCGAGCGTTTAGCAGGCCCTCTCCACGGCGCTCGAGGTCTAACCCGTATTCCGTCGACTCCGAGTATTTAGCAGGTGTTATTCCGCGGTACTCGACGTCGTCTCCGTGGTCTTCGACACTGGGTGTTTAGCAGGCTCTTTCCGCGACACTCAGCGTCTGCACCGTACATTCCTTACCGCCCTCTTTGTTCATTTACTATTTTGTATTATTATTTCAGGACCTATTTTATTTTGTTGGGGAATTATTATTAGTATTATTTGTTTACAGGGTGACATTTTATTTTATGAAATAAACATTTTATTTTCATTACCGAGTCTTGTAATATTCCTGAACCTTGGACATAACTTCTCCACCGAGTGAACCCGGACTGATTAAAGTGGTTGTACTAGTTCGGCATCTGCGACCGAACCTCGAAAGTACGTCACAAAGTTTTTATATATTTTTAGGCATTAATAATATTGTGTGAAACTAACTACTCAGTGGACAAAAGCCCCAACCTGCGTTGAATTACACCCACAATATCTACCCATATATTCCTTATTATTAGCTTTTGTTACTGTTACTGTTACTGTAAAAATATGTTACAAAAGCTAATAATAAGGAATATATGGGTAGATATTGTGGGTGTAATTCAACGCAGGTTGGGGCTTTTGTCCACTGAGTAGTTAGTTTCACACAATATTATTAATACCTAAAAATATATAAAAACTGTTACATAAAAGGTGAACATTCTTCAAGTAGGTATTGTCATATTTAATTCATTGACAGGATGTCACTTTTTTGTCATTGTCGATATTTAACTTCAAATAATTCTAATTTTTATAATAATTTTTATAGTTAGATATTTGATTCAACTTAAAGGAGACCACCTGAAGAAGCAATCCTAAAAATGCAGAAATAGGTCAGATCTCATCTATTGTGGTTGAATTTGTCGTGTTCCCACTGCCAAAAAAGTGAAGTTAGATTTTTATAGAGTGAGTAAATTAGATTATTTTTTTAAGATAATTATTGAATAGAGCTTTGTCTGTGGAATTGTTCATTAGCATACCTAGATGTTTGGTATCAGAGAACATACATATGACTTCATTGATAGGAATTGTAGGAGATTTGATTTATATTAGCTTAAAATACCTTTCTAAAACAGTAAAAATAACTATAACATTATTAATATAACTTGCACTTGACTGTTTTGATTTCTTATTTGGCAAAGTATTCTTTGGAGCACTAATAAAAAAGCAGTTGAATTCCTCTGCCACTTGGAAAGAATCTGTAATTAAATTATCATTTATTTTAATTGCAATTTCAATATTTTCCGAAGTTTTTTTTTGTTAGTAAAATGATTGACCATTTTCCAGGTTGACTTGATTTTATTGTCAGCGTTCATTATCTTTTAAAATACTTTTGTTTAGCATGATAAATTACTTTTTTAAGTGTATATTCATAAGTTCTAATATAATCTAAAATGATTTTATTGTCTGTAAATTTTTTCATGATTAGTAGACATCTTTTATTTTTACACGAAGTTTTAATACCTTTAGATATCCATCCCCTATAAACTGGAGCAGTTCTATGCTTTATATTTTTTAAAGGAAATGCCTTTTCAAAAATTTTATTAAATAGTTTATAAAAGGTATCAAATGCTACGTTTGTATCATTGATAACATATAGGCTATCCCAGTTTATTTTATGCACTAATTCTGAAAACTTTTTTTGGTTGGAAATGTTAAAATTCCGTTTAGATTCAGTAATACTGTCATTATATAGTACGGGCGCCCCAACATTAAGCGACATTATCTGAGCTCTATAATCAGACACACCTATTTCCTTTGTTTCAACCAAATATGTAAGATTTGTACTGATTACTATATTATCAACAATTGTAGAAGATGATTTAGTTATTCGCGTAGGATCTTTCACAGTAGTTTTTAAATTGAACATATTTAAAATATTATCAAAATCTCTGCGGCCTTTATTATTCGTACTAAAGTCAATGTTAAAATCCCCGCAAATAACATAATCAAAACTATTGTATATTCTGTATAATTCCGTCATCATATCAAAAAAGGAGTTTAGAAATATATCCATATGACCGGATGGAGACCTATATATACATATAACAATAAGTTGCAAAAATTCAGACATTGCATTATTCAAAATGTATTTCAACAGAAAAGTTTACCACGTCCAAGTGTACAAAGTCTGTGCTACCTTTAGCAAAAATTATTACGCCACCATGCTCATATTGTTTTCTACAAAAACAAGAAATAACATTATAACCAATCAATTTAGTGACTTGCTCTTCATTTTCATGTAACCAATGTTCTGATAAGCATATAAAATCTATATATTTTTTAGACTTAGTATGGTACTCTTCTAAAAATACATTAATTTCATCATATTTATTACGTAGTGATTGTACATTTTGATGTAATATAATTAAATTATTGGGGCTAACCTTATCCTAGTTCTTATTGACGACTCGCCGCGGGCGTACAGAAACTTGTGTATTAACTGGATTTTCACGTTTTTTACTACCACCACCCATTTCAGCTTCACTCCTGCTAGGCACATTTTCAGTTCCAACAATACTGTCGATATCTGCAACTGAGTTTGTTGTTTGCTTCATCATAGAAAGAGTATACTTCCTCTTATTAATAACTATTTTATTTCTCTTCAGGTAGGCTCGGTCACCATCTCCTTTTGCTTTAATAAGAAATGGAATTAACTGCTTTCTTTCATCTAATACCTTTTCTGTGAAGTTGTCAGCTACAGCAAAGTCAGAGTTTTAAAGTTTTCTTGTATTACTTAAAATTTCATGTTTAATTTTTATGTTGATAAACGTGACCAAAACTGGCCTGCATTTATCTGTTGTGTGATTTGGTTTTTTACCTATTCTATATAGTTTTGAAATATGTGTTGCTTCTATTTGTACACCCAATATATTATTTATTATGTCTAATACTGCATTTCCATCCCATCGAAAGAATTCGAATTTACTTCTGAGATGCCATAAAATATCAAGTCATTCACTTTTTGTTGTTTTTCGATATCTTCCATCTTCCTCTCCATAACAGCTATTTTACTTTTAAGCATCTGGTTTTCTTGTTTTATTTCATTTAATTCGGAATGTATACTTGCTATATCGTTTTTTTGTTTCTGTGACAGTTTTTAGAATCGCGTCAATTTTTTGCTCCATTGAGAATTCTTTAGTACTCATATTTGTAAACTGATATTTTACGAGCTATATTATTATAATGCACTGTCACAACGTTACCAATTACGATTTTAGAATAATTTGCAGAACTACTATTTCTTTACATTTAATAATGATTAATCTTATAATCAAATTATTGCGTGCTCTCTACTCGGTTGTCATACAACAACTATTGCGGAATATTGCGGAACATGAAAATTTAATGCGTGCAATAGATCACAACAGTCAAGTTCATTATGTAAAATTTTGTAAATCAATGTACAACTAGAAATGACACGTCTAACTTCTAATAATGTAACATCAAAGGTATTCAATAATACATCATGACTAAATCCTCTTTCTGGATATGAACCATACTCTTTAAAATAAAGAAATTTCAAGAACTTTCTTTGTACACTCTCAATAGCTGCAATATGACACCTGTAAAACGGGAACCATACTATCGAAGCATATTCAATTTTAGATCTAACGTAGGAGTAATAGAGAACCTTAAAACTTTGCGCATTACGAACATTTTTACAATTTCTAATTAAGAACCCTAACATCTTTAACGCTGTTGATACGATTAAGGAAATATGTTCATTAAACGACCATTTGCTATCAAAAGTTTTGCCCAAATCTCTATTACTATTACAACGAGATAATACTGACGAATTTAATCTGTATTCAAATTCAATAAACTGTTTCTTCAAAGAAATACTCATCATTTTACACTTGCTAGTATTTAAGTATAATTTATTAATGGTACACCAAGTCTCAATTTTATTAAGCTGACCTTAAATAAATTCACAATCATTCACTGATTCCACGCTATGATATATTTTCAAGTCATCTGCAAATAAAGCAAATTTGCAGTCTATTATACTACTAATATCGTTTATAAATAATAAGAACAGTAAGGGCCCCAAATTGGCACCCTGGGGAACACTTGAAGTTAACGAGAATATTTGCGAGTTATAACCGTTGTAAGATACAAACTGAGATCGGCTGGAAAGATAGTTTTTTACTAATTTTATAAGGGAGTCACTTAAACCATACTTAAGTAATTTTGATAGCAATATTCCGTGGTCTATACGGTCAAAGGCTTTACAGAAATCTGAGAAAACATAATCAAGTTATAATAGTAACAGTCAAACGGCCTTCCACAAATCCATGCTGGGAAAGATAAATCAAGTGACTCACTGAATTATAGATACGATTGTAGATACATACCTCTAAAAGTTTTGCAAAATTACTCAGTATTGAGATAGGTCTGTAATTACTTAATACTGTAGGATCACCTGATTTAAGAACAGGACAAATTCGAGCAATTTTCCATAAATTTGGAAAGGTAGACGTTCGAAGCACTAAATTGAATATTGTAAGTAAAGTTTTTTTACTGTTTTAGAAAGGTATTTTAAGCTAATATAAATCAAATCTCCTACAATTCCTATCAATGAAGTCATATGTATGTTCTCTGATACCAAACATCTAGGTATGCTAATGAACAATTCCACAGACAAAGTTCTATTCAATAATTATCTAAAGAAAATAATCTAATTTACTCACTCTATAAAAATCTAACTTCACTTTTTTGGCAATGGGAACACGACAAATTCAACCACTTTTATTAAAATAGATGAGATCTGACCTATTTCTGCATTTTTAGGAATTGTAGGAGATTTGATTTATATTAGCTTAAAATACCTTTCTAAAACAGTAAAAAAATGTTACAAAAGCTAATAATAAGGAATATATGGGTAGATATTGTGGGTGTAATTCAATGCAGGTTGGGGCTTTTGTCCACTGAGTAGTTAGTTTCACACAATATTATTAATACCTAAAAATATATAAAAAATTGTAAGTAAAGGTTGAACAAAAACGAATCTACAGTCCTTTACCAGGAAACTAGATATTTGGTCAGAACCCGATGTCATTTTATGTTTCAGTTTATTAATAGCTGTTAATATCTCATTCTCACTAAATTCCGCAATATGCAAAACAGGTATGTTTCCCAAGTCAACAGCAGATAAGTCCGGATCGGAAGAATTTATATATACGCTGCCAAAATAGTCTCTAAATCCATCAACTATTGCCTGAGAAGATTCGTACTGTAATTCATCCATACTTAGACAACCAGGTATTCTGGAGCAGCATTTTTTGCTCTGAATATAACTCCAAAAATAATTAGGATCACCTTTCAGTCTCTCTTCTACATGTGATAGGTATACATTATATGCATCCCTCGTTTGCCTTTTAATAATTTTTCGGAATTCCTTAAAATTCTCCAAATCAACCAATGAACTTGACATTTTATATTTACGCAGGAAACGATTTTTCAGTTTTATGTTATTAACAATAGCAGCAGTGTACCAGATAGGATATTTATGTCTTGTATTATTGCGGAGCGGTACATAATCGCTAAGCAGAGACTCAATTTTTTCAGGTAAGTTAAACATCCTGCCATTAGGTGCAATAGAGAAGTTTTTTGAGTTTTTTGACTGTTGAGTAAATTCAGATAGTTCAATATGCAGTGATGGGTGATATAAATTTTCAGCAAGGAGTGGAATAATATTTCGCGAAACTGAACAATTTATGCTACCAATAACCAAATCCAATACCCTACCATATATATTATTAACCTTATTAAACTGTTGTAAACCAAACAATTTACAATAAGACTTGAGACTTAGAATGATGAGCAGTATTTTGAAAATTGGAGATATTAAAATCTCCTATTCTAAGGACTGACTTTTGACTCATCACAATAGTTTCAAGTAATTCAAATAACGTCTCAAACTCCAAAACAGATGTATCAGGTGGAATATACAAATTATATAAAAATAACGAAAAATTGCAGAAATGTATCTTACATCCTAATATATCTACTCCCGGTACACTATTAGTAATAAAAGACAAATCCAATTTATCAACTCGATATTGATTTTGATAAGCAATTAATACACCATCACCTCTTGTTTTCTTCACAACATCAAAACGTCTGCCACACCGTAATACATTGTAACAGTTACCTTGAAAATATTCTGAGCTCAATATGTCCGCAGAAAGCCAAGTCTCGGATAAACAGATGAAAGAAAATTCATTGTCACCAACACCAGCCACAAAATCGTCGACCTTGGATCTTAAGCCACGTACATTTTGATAATATAGAAAGAATTGTAATCCATTGGGCTCAATCAGTTTAAAGACACAATTTTAGGCAAACCTTTAACCGTTTTAACTCTTAAACCTGTTTAACCTTTACTAACTCGCTCATTCAGTTCCTCTTTTAGCTTTTTAAAAGCTTTTTAAAATACTCCCTCTGCTTCGGTGTGCGATCCAACGAAATGTTAATGTGGTTAAAGTTAGACCCCCTCAATTGCCTTGCCATGCGAACGATGTTATGTACAAGCTGTTCATCATTGAATGTAACTTTAATTGGCCGGGGGCGGCCATTTTCAGGAGAGTACTATCCAAGTCGCAAAAACTTAAACTCAATAGTATTCAAATCCATAGATAAAAAGTTCAAAACATTTTTATCAGCACTTGCATGTTCGTTAACACCATAAACAATTACATTCTTCAGTCGCTGCTGTCTCTCCAGTGCTTGAACAATTTCATCAAATTCGACATATTCAATTGTACTCCTTACAGACGAAGCTGAAGTTTGGTTTTTAAGTTCTTCGGTATCATTCTTCAGCTGACAAATAACTGCCTTCAAATCATTAATATCTTTGCCTATGCTGCAATAATTAGTGCAGGTATAAGAAATGCCCTGTTTAGTTGAAACGACTTTGACGTCATTTACTGTTAAGCCGACACATGAATATTTGTAGTGTTTGCAAATGCAGCATTTAATTAACCTACCCGGATCAGTCTCGATATCACAGCAGAAACATTTATTTTCCATTTTCCAAGCTGATTCAGTACATCTACGGGTATGGTACAACAAACACGGTGTTATCAGAGAAAGAAAACAGTTTTTCTGCAGCTCAGATTGGAAATAGGCACAAAAGAAATGTTGATATGTTTTTATTGAAGTACTTCACTATACACAAAGTACGATATCTCGTCCTTTTAATACTAAAATTTAATAAATAATATGAATATTTTCTTTAATAGCTAACAATAACACGTCTATACTCTACGAAGTCTAGTTTCAATGGTGAAGATGGGTGGGGGATGATAGTATTGGAGTGGGCGAGGTTGGGGATAGACGACCTGGAGTAGTGTTTATTTATTAATTGTGTTTACTTTAATGCGTTAAAATGCTAAGGACGATTAGGGTTGCCGAGCATCCCAGCGGGTGTTTTAGTTGTTTTTGGGATGGGTGCTGGAGAGTACATTTGGCCTCGCACCCATCCCAGGTTGAACGTTTTAAATTTAATTATTGACATTATTTTTAGTTTTGTATTAATTGAATATTTGGTTACTTTAAATGGATGCGAGAGAGTATTTTTGGCCTCGCACCCAATCTAGTTCAATATATTGTAATTGTTGGTATTATTTGTTAGTTTAGTTTTAATTATTGTATATGTTATTGTAGTATTGTTAGTGTTGTATTGTAAAATAAAAAGAAAAGATTCCTCGCTAATTTTTGGAGTTGTGGTGTTGGATAGAGGTTCCTTTGACAGTGATTTTGTTAGATAGGGGGTAAATATGGTCATGGAGCCTAATGCCGAAAGGCGGGCGGGCAGACTACGTCCTTAAAGTGCGTGTATCTGGTCCTTCAGAAACAGCTCGTAGTTGGCTGGCAGGTAGAACTGCTTGAAGTCAGCAATAAAATCGTTCCAGCAAGTCCAGGCCAAAGCATTACCTTGAAATATTTCATACAAGGGAGGTAATATAGCAGTGGTCGGTATATCGCTGTGTTCTTGGGATTCACTGAGCTAGAAATTCCACAGGATCGGTTTTCCCATTAGAATGCAGGTTCCACTTCCTTATTCTCTCTCAAGCAGTGCTTGTGCTGAGAGTAACAACCGGAATATGGTTCAGTGGTATACCAGCGGTAGACGGAAAAGCAAGCGGCGGTGATAGTGATGGCGGTAGTACGACAAACGTAGGGGCGGTATGTTGTAATGTCCCTGCTACTAGGGCTCAGGTTCTTCGGTGAGAAGAGGCAAGAAGCAAATCAAACTCGCATTTTCGTAACTAATATCTATTTAACCTTCTACTAGTAAGTCTACATGACAACTACACATTTCGAATAATGAACTTAAATTACCTTTACTGAAAAACTACTAAACAATATTTATAACATGCATACTAATTACTTATTATTAATCGTAAAAAGCTGTGCTGGACTGTTTCATATCCTGTTTCAAAGTTCAAACTTATTGTAACGCATTTAAATTATAAAATCTATAAATTTATCAACGAATCCAGTACAGTGTCTAGGTTGCGGTGATACACATCCATCCTTGATAAATCGCACCAGTCGTTTCTTTTCTCCTCTACGGAGCCAGAGGTGTACAAGCGAAATTTCTTCAGTTCTAAGTCTAACAGCTCTTTTCGCAGCTTATAGATCCAGCTTAGCCGGAAATCTCCTAGATCGGAGCCTCCGGTTTCTGCTGCAGGTTCGGAATCGGACAAGATTCGGACTTCTTAACTCTCCATCACGTAGGGTAGTGTCCTGGTGTTATTGATGTCTTGATCGACGGTGTTCAAGTCCTTTAGGCAAAGTAAGACGTCTTTCACGGCTTCGGCTAAATCTGGACTGATTCGGAAAGAATCGCAATCTTCACTCAAGTCAAAATTGACGGTCCCTGCTCGAGTGCCAAATTTGTGACGTACCTACGTCGTGATTGCGGTGCGATGTAGTGTCACTATAACGTCTGAGCTGTAGCGGGGGTAACCTCGGGCGCCAGTTTCTGTTTACAATGCAGAAACACCACTACTCGGGCGGTTATAGCGAAGACACGGTATGTCCAGAGGGTCATGAGGGAGGAGTTAGACTTTCTTTGTCTAGGAATAAAAGTCACACTTGGTAAATATTTACATTTATTAAACGTATACCTATATTTACAACTCTAACTGGTAAAATGTCACGGGGCAAACGGTAGTTACCTCTTCAAGCCTCATGCGCAATTTACTTACTTAAGCTGGCGGGTGGTGCTGGACGGTCAGGAACTGAATCTGCGGCATCGACGGTGGAAGACCTAACGCTGCTGGACAGTAGGCGGCTGCGCACTGGTCCCCAAACTCGACTTGGAACAATCACCAAAAGCGACTTCTCTGGTGTGCTGGACAGGCAGGACTCCTTTCGCGAACGGCAGGCCAGGAACTGGATCGTTTACTGCTCAATTGGAAGCCTTGAGTGCTGGTCTCAGGTTGGCGGCTGCGCAGTAGTCCTAAGACGAGACTTGTAAAAATCTTACCAACAGCTACGGCTAGTGGTCCTGGCAAAACTATTCTCTAAGTTCTCTCTAAGTTCGTCAGCAACTTAGAAAAATCTCGAGTAGCTCCTCACGTACTGGAGTGGCGGACAGGCAAGACTGCTTTGGTGGACGACTGGCCAGGAACTGAATCATCTATTCGCTGTTCAAAAGTCTTCGGTGCTGCTGACAAATCAGCGGCGGCGCACTGGTCTTCTTTTTAGATTTATAAAATTCTTACCCTGCTGGTAGTTCTTACGAATTTTTTTAAGTCAGTAAGCTACTCAGAATAATTTCAGTCGGCGATCAGCGAGTCGAATTTCGTCAGCGACACAAAAGTTTCAGCTCTCTCGCTGGTATTGGTGGGGTCGCGCTGTAGGACTGCTCGCTCGGGCGATCGCGGTGGGACTTCTCTGCCGGTTGAATGCGGCATCTTCTTTACTGCCGGGACGGTAGCGGATACGCGTTCATTCTCGCGCTCGTCTTGGACAGTAATTAAACATATTTTGGAGGTTAGGTGATATTTTATTAATAATATTAGAAAATAAAAAATCACTTCTTACAATTGGAAAACAGCGAATTTTAAAAATCATTCCTGTAGCAATCCTGCAAATAACTGTTTCTTTTTTCTCTTATTGACAAATCACTGAAAAATAAATATAAAAAATTTACGGAACATACATAACTTTTATATCGAATAACATGAGCTACTCCATTTTTTGTTATTCAAATCATAGGCGTCGCATACACTGTTGGTTCGAAACGACAAGCGTTAAACAGTGGGCGCGAATCACTGAAATGTAATTTTATATTATGATGACTGAAATGCTCGAAAAGCTGCGCGAATGGGATTGCTCATGATCAGCGCCATATTTGTTTTATGCCTCCTAGCAATGGCAGAGCAATAAAGATTTAGCTGATTATGAATTGAAAATAACACCCACAGAAAATAACACTAACGAGATACAAGATAAAAGAGTGTACTGGTTAACTACACTGTACGCCAATGACGTGTTTACAAACAAAATAATGGGAAATTAAGAACACAATTCATATCGTAGGTGCAGATGATTGTCGCGCACCCACATACATAATGAAGTATTTCTTTGCTGAGTTTCATGTGCCTCCTTTTGTCTGCTCCTATGAGTGGTACCTTTATTTGGATGCGCAATGGAACTAAGAGCATTCCACAACGTACATTTCAGTGGCGCGAATACAACTTCTGAATGTTATCAACCCGTTTAGTTTTGATTACTATTAGTAGTTGTAAATTCGCTAAACGAAAACGAAACCAGTTCAATTGAAAACTTGTAATTTTATCGATTCTGCTGTCAATGCTGTCTCAAAAGTTCATAAAAATAGGCTAGAAGTTACGTTTCAAACCTGTATGTAGAGATTATTTGTAATTTAACAACACCTATTCATAGGCAAGGTTGCAAACTTACAATTGGAGACGATCGGACGATTTTCTTCATTTAATTAATACATAAATATTATTGGTAGTATACTTATTTTGGTTAATTTTTCTTCGATGTGATGAAAACAAAAACTAAGAACCTAACCTAAATTTGTATTCACAACTTATGTTGACTAGATCCAGAGTAGAAATTAATCGCTTACAAAGTTGAGCAACAGTTGAGACATAGCATGATGTAACTGCCTCGTTCAACGAACCGCTACCGCCAACAGTTGTGTTCGTTAAACGCGCCCAGTGGTTTCAAAAATCAAGCGCTAGCAGAAATTTTAGCCGACGATTCGATACAACGGTTTTTCAAAAAACACATCAGTTTTGGCTTTTTTGGAGCGACGGTTGGAATCGCGGTGATACAAACTGATGAAAATGAACAAAGTCTGTAGTCGACTTGACAAGTGCTAGCAGAAATTTTAACCAAAGGCGGCGATTTGAAGCACGGTGATATGAACAGATGAAAAAGAACATGTCAAGGGTCGGCTTAAAAATTATGAACAGTTGAATGATAACAAAATAAAAGTTTTACATTTGGTATATTTTTTTATTGAGACTTGTTGTTTGTATACAATAAATCATTATCTTTCTCATATTGCTCTATATGACATTTTAAATTTCACATGATATTTACAAAACACTTTTCTTCAGCCGAACGCAGACAACGGTCGTATTTGGCAAATATTTGATATTGGCGCATACTTGCTAAGTCGTGTGAGTGGTTAATTTGTACAATAGATGAATTTTATTCAGCATCGGTTTAATTCAAGGTCAACCAAACTGATACCAACCACATTCTATTGGAAGTTTATGACGTCAAGGCAACAATTCGGTTTGTCAATTTTAGAACCACCCAAATCGTGGTGGTTCAAATTTTTAGTTTATTTACTTTACATTTAACAAATATTTTTAAACGTATATGAAGCACAACCCCACAGAACCAGTGCATTCAATTGGCAATAATGATGACGTCATGAATTTAGAACCAAAGTAAAACCACTGTTAAAAAATCTGTCAATTTTATCTCAACCGAAACCAGAACCGGAGCTGAAAAAATATCGCCTACTTATTGGTCACTAGTGAATTCTGGCCAGTTTCCCATAATCTGTCGGTCGAAAATGACGGAAGTTAAAGGCATCATAATTATTACACACTTGACGAGTCCATACTTGTGGCAGCATTCTCACGAGTTGTACATATTTGTGCCGCCTTACATTAAGACCTCTTTCTATAACATTTTTTCCAAAACCGATTATTAACGGAGTTACAGGGTGTTAAAGTTAAAATTTTATTTTCGATATTTGTAAATAACTTCTTAAGAAATCCAAATATTTACATAAAATTTGTAAATCGGGGGTTTTTGTGCTACTTATGGCACACCATGTTTCTTTTAAATGGCAGAACTTTTTTACATCTTAATGTATCCATCTGACTATTGAAACAATCGATTCTCCTACCTGTTTTATTTGAAAAAGGCATACCTTACTGAAGTCGGTAGGCGTAACCATTTTTTAAATAATCCTATTTGAAATGCTCAATGCACCGAGTAAAAACTGTTTTGGTTTCAGGTAAAGTGCCTTTTCTGCTGAAAATACAGCAAAATATTACTTGAAAAAGTTGTTCAGAATCGTAAATTATGGAGACGTTCAAAATTTCAAGTAGCATTACGCATTAAGCATTAAAGCAGCCCGATTTTTTTAAAATTTTGCACATCTCCATAATTTACCGTTCTGAACAACTTTTTCAAGTAATATTTTGCTGTATTTTCAGTAGAAAACAAAAACAGTTTTTACTCGGTGCACTGAATATTTCAAATAAGATTATTTCGATTTACAAATTTTATGTAAATATTTGGATCTAAAATAAAATTTTAACCCTGTATCTCCGTTACTATTGAGTTGCCGAAAAATTGTTATAGGAGTATCATGAGTATCCATGCCTATATAATATTATAACAAAAATTCTAATACAGCAACAGTTCGATATCAATAAAATTAATTTATGCAATATACCTCCAATTTTTAAATAAAGTTAACTAATATTTAACACAAAATTAAAAAATAGAAAAATATTGGAATTTAGTCATGAGACATAAGAAAGTTGTAATTAGGCATACATATCATTAAAAAGCTTAGCGTTTGCGTACCTATCTTTGTTTATAATTTTTAATCCTTTTTGCATAAATTGCAAGATTTTTATAACGAGAATCCTTAAGAAAATCGCCCTGTACATTGGATTAATTTGAAATTATAATGAAGTATTTTCAATGAATACCTAACCTATATTTTTAATATTCAGCACCAACTAAATTTTAAAAAACTTCAACATCTCAACAACTTTTTGTATATGCTGCAATTTGATCATATTAATTTGTGTATTTTGTCAGACAGTAAAAACTTGTAACCTATTTAATACTTCTATAATATTCTGTAGATTTATTAAATTTATACTGGTTGTTTCTTTTTTGCATCGTGCGTTCGCAGTTCACATATGGATAGAGTTGGAATGTTGTGTAAACAGCGATAGCCTTGAGCTTTTCTTGCACGTGTCTTGTAGTAATAAAAATTATTTGTCGTGTATTTTAAAATTTTGTACAGTAACACCTAGGTAAAATGTGTGGTATTTTGTTAAAGGAATGAATATTAGATACGATTCTGACAAAGATTTCATAAAGAAAACCAATACAAAAACCTCAAGCTGGTCCAGATTGTTAGGGCTGTCCAAATTATTTTGCACACATTGTGGTCCTCGCCATCTAACTGATGTGGTCCACAACTAAAGGAGGTTGACTAACTATACTTTTATAAACACTGGTGATAGCTTTGGAATCCGAAATACAGCTCAGAGCCTGTATAATTATCAGGAATAACATTAATTACTTTGTTCTTTCAGGTTACTGCAGGCAGGATGGGCAACCCAATTCTTAACCGGGAAAATATTGGCAAAGCGGTCCACAACTAGCTCGGCGATCCCATCCCCATGCATCTGAATTTTATTTAGCTGGATAAATTTAATAAATTTAAAAAAACATAATAGAAATTGTGCTAAAGGGGAAAAAATATGTTTTAAAACAAAAGCATATTATAAACAAAACAATGTACGTATTCTTAAAAAAATCTTTTTAAAGGTCAAACTAAAAAAAATAGGTGAACTGTTAATAGTGTTAATAAAGGAAAATAGTCACAAATAAAAATCATCAATACAATTTTTTTGTCAATAAGTTACTAGACTTTCCTAAACAGTTTATTACATCTTCAATTTGAATGTCAGACAAGATGACTAATTGATATGCATAAGCATAAAAGAACGTCATATTCTTGAAATAGTGTTCTCTACAAATACAAATAATTTTAGACATTTAAGAACTGAATCATATAGAGTAGCAAATAACAGAATTATCTCATGCCATCTGCAATCATTCAAAGGTAACGAACTTAAACGAATATATAACGACAGAAAGCCGTCTACCGGACAAATTTTTAGGTATAGAAATGCATATTTTTTAAATTTAACTGTATATGTAAATATTGTTATAACATAAACTTATATAGTTCTGCATATAAGATTGTTCACGTTTGTTTTATAAGCATGTAAAAATAATTGTTAAAATGCGGGGTTAGCATAGCAAAATAATATGTGTCTTACAATAGTTTTTTAAAAGTTATTTTATTTGATGAGAATTTAAACAGTAAAAGTGAAAAATTTTTTTGATATTGAGTAATTTTTTTCTACGTGCTTTATTTTTCGAGATTTCTGTACCTAAAAATACCACAATTTGATTATTTTACGGTGAGAAATACGGGGAAATGGCAGTTTGAGCTGGAAACGGATCGATCGAATGCCATCTCTGATAATGGCAGTGTCAATATGTGTAATTGTTTGCAATAATAATGGCGCTCTTTAAAATGAGTTTTGCGATTTCTCTTGAACTTGCTGACGCATTCGTAATGAAATCTACTCTCAACTTTTAATATTACTTCTTAGTTAGTTCACTCACCAATACATATTTAATGAAATTTCTACTCAGGACTTCCAAAGGTTCAAATATTGTTTTGAGGGAGTGTCATTATTATTGCAAAAGGATGTACCTGGAAGGAAACGTCCGTAAACTAGTAGGGTAATAACTACTTTTTCGGTTTTCCAGGCGGAGGTTTTTGCTATTTTGATGGTAGCAGGGAAGGAAGAAGTAAGGAATTGTGTGGAGGAGAAAATCTTTATCTATTCTGATAGTCAGGCTGCACTCAGGGTCCTTAGCTCTTCAAGGACGAGATCTAGTTTTGTGCAGGAGTGTGGAGATGCCCTGGAGTCCCTGGCCAGACAATGGGAGGTGAAGCAATGGCGGAGCAGTAGGGGCTTAGCTGATTCTGAATTGAAATGAAATTGCATTCTGGATATGAATAATTATTTCGTGCTATATGCTGGTTAATTTTACAGTCCCTTATAAAACATGACATACTCCAACAATAACACCCACAAAATTACACAAAGAATAACACTAACGAGATACAAGATAAAAGAAGAAACCACACTATACGCCAATGACGTGTTTACAAACAAAGTAATGGGAAATTAAGAACACAATTCATATCGTACGTACAGATGGTTGTCTCTCTCGCACCTACATACATAACCAATGAAGTATGTCTTTGCTGAGCTTCATGTGCCTCCTTTTGTCTGCTCCTAGGTTTGGTACCTTTATTTGGATGCGCAATGGACTTTACACATTCCATATCGTACATTTCAGTGGGTTCAACATCGTTCATGTTCAGTGTGGTGGGTATTCCCTGCGCTCAGTGGTCGGTGGTTGTTTAATATTTATTTATATGGATTTGGATATATTAAAAATAATCCCAGTAAACATAACTATTATGTTTCAATTTGTTTTAGTAGAATTCCTATGGTGAAGTTGAATTTTAAGTGTTCTTAGTTTTATTGTTATATATTAAATTGAATTGAAAGATTAGTTAGAAATATATAATGTCCTTACATACAGGTAATGTCGTGAGTCAAAATGGTAAGAAGTTTCATGAATTACACAGAAAATGGGTTGTAATTATTACAAATAAAAAAAATTTAAGGCGAACAATTTATACCAGCTTCTCAAAGACCAGATGGTACGTGGAGAAAAGCGAGAAGGGTTAAAGATGGATATGTACCCCAAGAAGAAGTTCCATTATATGAAAGCAAAGGCAAACAATTTAATAACAAAAAACCAAGCCCAGTTATTTTGCCTTCTGGTAAAATTGCTGAAAGGTCTATACCTGGTTTATACATAATGCAAACAGATACAAAAAAGAAGACGAAGAAAACAAGTGAGTCCTATTAATAAATTTATAGTTAATTTAATTTAACGTAATTCATTTTGTTACATTTGTATATCTTTCCCACCGAGATATACATTTTTAAATGTTGTTTGCGGACCTACATTGGATTTGTGTAAGTAAGTTGGTTTAAACAGTAAATAAATATTTAATATAGCTAGGTACCAATTTTGCAAAAAGATGAAGTTTTATTGGATTATAATGTCCCCATATAATCAGATTGTAACTGACGATCACAATACAAAATTTAAAATCTATTTTTTTCTGGAAAAATGTTCCTTAGTGGCATGTAATAATTATACATTACATAGAAGTTATTTATATAACTTTTCCGTCAGTTAAGTAAAAGTAAAACTTTATTTTTGGTGGCAAATTTTAAGTGGGCAATATCAACAATTAGATGATCATCTTGTTCCTATTCATATAATATGTTACATATTGTGTAACAGTGGCGACTGGTGAGATTTCAGGTATGCCATATCTCAATAGCCAGACATGGTACCCAAACCAAACTTCAGGGTATATGTACCGTGGCCATATAAAGAACTTTGGTAGAAGAAGAACGATTTTACAGCTTGCAAAAAAAAGTTGAAAAAAACTTGGGCCTCACCTCAAATTCTCACAATGGCTTCTTTAAATTTCAAGTAAATTTTTTTTCCATAAACTAGATGTAATTTAACGGATAGGTTTCAAGTTTTATTAAAAAATAACTATATTTGTAGAACTTATAGCATTTTGAAATTTTTATAATGTATCACAACTACAATATTAATTTTCAAACTGCTGTAACTTTAACAAAAATTTAATTTTTTTAATAAACTGAAACATATCGGTAGAATTATGTGTAGTTTATGAAAAAAAATGTTTCTCGAAATTTAAACAAGGCAATTTGAAATCTTAGGTGAGGCCCACGTTTTTTTTTTAACTTTTTTTCGCAAACTGTAAAATCGTTCTCCTTCTACTGAAGTTTTCTATATAGCCATATACAGGGTTAACTATGACTTAGTTCATATATTTTAAGAGGTGATAGGGAAAAAGAATTAACGGAATCAGCCTTCAAAAAAATTCCAAACTTATTTATAAAGCCAAAAAAATTGTTTTCGATGTTATTTTAAATCCTTATTTAATGCCAATGTAGAGTAGGCAACCAACAAGCAAGTTGGTTGCCTGCTCTAGAAGCATGCAACAGTCGCTCAGTCGGTATCGCTGTCATGTCATAATTCAATTCCTATGTTTACGTTGTAATTTTGTGTTCTTCTTCAGTTTTTAGTGCCTCTTTTAATTTTTAAACGTTTTATAGTTATTAAATAAAGACATTTGTGTTGGGTGCAGATACTTTCCCACAATATAGTTCGCCGGTTTGGTTTTCTAGGTTATGGGACAAGACTGACGTGGTTACATTAAAACTTGTCTATTATCTATTCCTTTCATTCGATTTTGTTATAATAAATAGGCATTTTATCTAATTGTACCTACGGAAAGTGTCTTTTATCGGTAGTGAGTGGCTGTAATGAGCGAATATGTAGTTTTACCAGTTTATAACGAAATAATAAAAAACGAATGCAAAATACTGGATTAACTGTTACCTATCTATCAGGTATTATTACTAATAAGAATGTTAATTTTTGTCGTTTCTACATTTGAAAATGCTACAAAAAGACGACCGCATGGTAGTTGATATTGTTGACAGATGTAAGCTTTATCTATGAATCTAAGCCATCTCAGTCGATTCTTATCATAGGTGCCGACTTCGAGCTAAAATTCTGGAAAATTTTTTTTATTGTCTTTTAGGCCTCCCTGAGCACGTGGTTAAATTTTTTGTACTTAGTCATAGTTTTCCCTGTATACTAAAATTTGGTTTGGGTCCCATGTCTGGTTATTAAGATAAGACATACCTGAAATTTCAGCAGCAGCCACTGTTGTATATTATTTTTTCATAAAACCCAAGTTTATTTTTAACATTGTTGTATTTGTGTTCTGCTGTAGATATAATACAAACTTGCAACAGGTAAGAAAAATTTGAAACGCCGTGACACTTATTAGATATTTATTATATTACATTAGGTACATAAACTACATTTGTTTACTCATTAGTTCTGCCACCTTTAATTTTATGTCTAGATCTAACAATTCCATTTCTTTTCAATGTGTTTCCTCGCCTCTAACTTTCTCCTTCTCAAATTTCTCTCGCTGTAGTTTTACCAAATCTATTTTTTGTTTGTAATATTCCTCGTTTAATGCCATTACTGGATTTGGCTTTGTTGGACGAAGCTTTTTCTTTACAGGTTCTTTTAAACTCCTCGGAGTGTAGTCTGTCCAGCTTCTCTTGTTTGGAGTGTTTTCAACCTAAATATCATATTAAAACTATCATTATTTTATTTTACATATTAAAAAGAAAGTACCTTTTTTCCTAAAGCAGCACTCTTTGTATTTGTGGTGTCCATTATCTAGGGATACTACTAATAGCTAGTTTACTGCTTGTAGATGGCTAAAAACGTAAAATATTAGAGTAAGTAGGTGCTAGGTACCTACCAATTTCATTATTTACAAAATATAATAATAAATATTCTGGTATGTTTGACAGTCCATCTATGCTTTGTCAACTTATAAGTATAGAAGAGAATAAATTTAGTCTGGTACTGCTTTACAGCATTAATTAAAAATTAGCTAAAACTTTGAATGGGCAGTTGATTACTTACAAGCTGAAATTGTTGAGATGAGGCCATTACATGAGTAATGTCTTCACAATCTTGAGTGTGTAATTTCTAAAAATAGAATTGCTTTATAAGAATAATGAACATTTTCTATATCTGAAGCTGACACAATAATTACATGTTTTCTTTTTTTTATTACATTTCTCATGTAAACATGCCAATGTACTGGCTTCCATCGCTCCATGTCTACTGCTGTCCGAATATGATACCTCTATAAAATGAAGAGAAACATTTGTTCCAAGGTTATCACTTTCAGGTTGATCGACAGTAACAACATTCTAAAAGAAATCTATTTTTATGTAAACAAGAATCAAGAAATAGCTTTTTCCTTACGCAATTATCGGGATCAAATATAGCTGTAAGCCCAATCACCATTTTAATATTAATTATTTCTAAAATAATCTTAATTTAGAACAGGATCATCTAAATTTTCCACATAACCTGGCACCTGTAGCATATAAGCTTCCTCTACACATACCTGTTTTCTAGCTTTAGTTTTCAAATTGTCGTACTTAGATTTAATTTGATCCACTTCTCTTCGTTTACATATCTTCGAATTAAAATTCAACAGATTTTGCTTCCAAGCTTGTTCCTAATAGAATTATAGTATTGATTAGAAAGATTGGCGAAAATATAACATAATATGTATAAAATAGACATTACCTTTTCTTTGTATGAAATTTTATTGGTAATTTTATTTTCAATTATGTTTCATTCTTCTTATCTCTTCTACTAGCAAAAGTTCCTCTTCTTTTGTAAAATTTGTAGATCTGGATCTTTTCATATTAACAAGAAAAATAAATGTTCATAATATCGAAATTGGCCTACTTTTTTCGGGTTGCATAGTGCATGGACTATGAAAAGAATAAGCAAAATCAACCTCTCCAGTTCTACCACAACATAATAGTCTTTAGTTAAAGTAACTAATAGAAAAGTTTATGAAACCCAAACAGATTTAAAGGCAACATTATTTTAGTGTCCTTTAGTTAAAGTGACTTTAACGGTTTTATTATGAAACCGGCCGTTAGTTTAAATTTAAAAAAATAATAAAGTGGACAATCCAGCATTTACTTACATCAGCCATAACATTATTAGAATAAACTATATGACTACCGATTTTGTACCACACGATGCAATGATACCGGCAAATACAACAGTGCAAATAGTTTATTTCCGACTTTTGATACTGAGGTACAGATATGAAATACCAGTGAATAAATACAGAATTGTATACATGAATGAGTCGCCGTCACTTTAAATTCTCAGATTTCAAACAAAATTTATTATAATTTATATTCGTATTAGAACTTGGGATTCTCAGGACTTTCATCATTCAAATAAACGAATCGTGTGAATCGATTCATCAAGAAGAATTGAGTTGCCCACATCTACATACTGCTCAGTCTGGGTAGCCTGTAGTTTGTGCTGTAGGTAAGTTATTAAGAGTCCCAAATACGTCAGTATTGCTAGTTTTCGACAATCTGCTAGAGGTTGCTAGACGAGATTTCTACATTTTATGTATTGGGAAGAATGGGATAACATCCTATTGGAATTGACAAATCGGCAGGCTGTGTATGCATGTAGTGATGTGAATGAGGCTTACATAGTATTCTCTTCTATATTTGAGCAATTGTCACACGTTAGTTTCCCAATAAAAACATTTAAACATAAAAAAAATAATAATAAATAACAATAAATCATGGATGGCTCAGGGCATAAAAATATCTGCAAGAAATAAGCGGCATTTATATAGACAAAAAATAAAAGTGGAAGTTTCACCGCAAATTTACAACCAATATGCAAAAGTATTTAAAATGGTCATAAATGAAGCTAAGAAAAGGTCACACTGCCATTATATAAAAAATGCTAAAAATTCAGGTAAGGCAATATGGAACCTGGTGAACAGATTTACAGGCAAACAACATAAGATCGAATGTTTTTTGACCAGCATGAAAGAAAATGATGGTACTAGTAACATCACTATATTAAACACAATCAATAAATTTTACATTAATGCATGTTAAACTTTGAAATTGATTATAATACCATTCCAGCAAGAATAAAAAACAATAATAAGAGTATTTGTTTGTTTCCTGCAACTGTTAATGAAGTATGCAATAAAATTATGAACCTCAAGAATAAAAGATCTGTTGGATATGACAACATTCTAATAGCCCTTCTACAGTATGTATCATAATAAATTTCAGGCCCTCTAACACATATTATAAATTTAACTCTTAGCACTGCTACTTTTCCAGAAGACTTAAAAATAACAGCCACAGTCCTACATCAATTAAAATATTTCCGAAGTTTAAGGCTTGTAATGATTTTCAATTAAGCCGTGTTGCGAATTAGACAGTGAACTACGCCAGAAAGTTTGTATGAATTAGTAAAAAAATTTTAAAATTTTAAGCTGAAGTTTTTGGGTCTCTTGTAGAATTTTTATTAAATTGGCGGTTTAGGTACAAACAAATATATTTTAAATATCTACATTATCTTGCCACCATACTACAATACTTAACAAAGTGCTAGTAGGCACTGATTAGAGGTAGATCTGAACTTGAGGAGCAGATTCTGGATGCTGTTGCTAAAAATCCAAAGAGCAGTACTAGGTGATTGAGTGAGTGATTAGGAATCTTAGAAACAGGTTTGAATCGCACTTTCGGGAAACAATTATTGCACCCATATCATATTCATAATCTTAATGATCATAACAATGATAACGATAATTATACTGATATTACTAATATAGTCGCGGCAAGAATTCAGACGACTTACGTCATACGAACAAATGAACAATTTAATATATTTTTATCAAAATATTTAAGAAACTACAACTGAGAATAATAAAACTATAGAGGGTGTAGAGAATATGAGTATCTTAATTTTATCACATGATAAGTAGTACTATACAAAACATATTTGCTTTAACATTTTTTTCTCTGACACACGGTCAACAGAATTATAACAGTAGACAGGTTTTGAATATATAACGACGTCGCTCACATACTGTCTTAGGATTGTTATGTTTTATCCATAATAATTACAAATAGGTACATCTAAACATATGTATTTACTGTGAATAGTTTTCTTAGAGCTTTTTTCACAACACTTAATAGTTTCGAGTGCTTAAAATGACTTACATCTGTTGCAAGAAGCTTTTACCGTACAAGCGTCTGGTAGTCAGAGAGTTTTGCCTAGATTCGCCGTAAATTAACATGCGATGGTTATGGGAACTATAAATTGTTTCATTTTTCTTTATGTACACTCACAAACATCAAAGAAAAACTAGACAAAAATTAATCGCAGTAACTGTATGCACCATTATGACTAATATTACTTTTAGGTTATCCACCAGCATTTAAAAAAATCGGCCTGCTTTGATAAAATCTGTGCTTTGTTGAAAAATGGTTTCATCAAACCTCGCCGATCTTCTTGAAATTTTGCACGTCTCTATAATTTACGATTCTGAATAACTTTTTCAAGTAACATTTTGGTGTATTTTCAGCAGAAAAGGGACTTTATCTGAAACCAAAACAGTTTTTACTCGGTGCACTGAGCATTTACGCCTACCGACTTTAGCAAGGTATACCTTTTTCAAATAAAACAAGTAGGAGAATCGATTGTTTCGATAGTCAGATGGATACATTAAGATGCAAATAAGTTCTGCCATTTAAAAGAAATATGGTGTACCACAAGTGGCGCCCTCTACTAGTGACGTCAAAATTGGAACATATTTGGATTTCTTACGAAGTTATTTACAAATATCGAAAATAAAATTTTAACTTTAACACTGTAACTCCGTTAATAATCAGTTTTGGAAAAACTGTTATAGAAAGAGGTAGCATTTATTTTCGGTCTAGAATTATTCCTGAATTTTTCACTCATCATTTCCGGACACCCTTAAAATTACGGCACCAATATTCCGGACACCCTGTATACTTCAATAAATGTTTGTACTATATATTGCACTAAATTGCAACAAATGTTTGTTTTTATACGACTAAATATCGAAAATTGTGTTGACAATAAAAACAAATGTATAACGTCAGCTGTGACGTAAGTCGTCTGAATTCTTGCCGCGGCTTTAGTAATAATATTATAACAATAACATTTTAAAATAACATATTAAACATTAAATTATGTTTGGATTTTGCAGGTATTTCAGTTGAATATTTAGTAGAACAAATTATTATTTAAAAAAAAATCATCCACAAAATAGTACCATAAGAGCAATAAGTTTGTATTTTTTATGGCGATATTTTTAGTGGTTTTAACAGGTGTGCTATAATTAATGCCATACCTAAGATGTCTAGTGTTAAGCTCCGTGTGGTAGTGATGTCATCGTACTCATTTTTGACGGACAAACCAAGATGAGTTTCGAGTTCAGTTTTCGTTTGTGCTTATTTGGGATTCAACCTCAAACCAGCAAATACATAAATGTGCAAGTAGTTCACATTTGGTTTGAACTTCACGCCCGAAGCTGAAGTATAATTGAACTATTTATAGTTGAGGTCCAAAATAATGAGAGTGATTCATGTTATAAACCCGCTCATCATTTAAAAAGCAGTCAACACAAAGATAAATGCATGCAGCCCTTATATTTATCGTATAAAACTTAAGTGCCGTATACCTCTGAGGACATACCCGATTACACAGCTTCTGCTGAAGCAAATGCGCATGCCTTAAATCAGAATGTACGATTTCTATTGCTAATCATGCGGTGACAGACCCTACCACGCGCACACGCTTATTACCATGGCGCGTGCGAGGGAAAATTTCCGGCATATCTTTCCGCTAATTTAATTGCTAATATAGTTAATTTATTAGTGAATTAGTGTTTCTATTCTTAAAAATGAAGCATAATTCAAGCTATACAGCGTATTCTCAAAATCCTAAACGCCGTAAACAAGTAAGTAATATCGGATGATGACGTGAATGAAGCGCATGTCCAAAATATGAGTGTAAGTGATCCGATTGCAATATGTAGTTTCTTATTAAGAATGTCTGTGGGTAGTGTATACAGGATGAGTTAGTCATAATGTCATTAATTTTAACCACGTACTCGGGAGGCTTAATAAAGATAGAAAATCGAAAAAAAAAATTTTTACTCGACCTTTAAAAAATAATAAACAAGTCACCCTATAAAAATCAATAACACGACGCTCCTGGTGCGCTACGAACTTTCTGAGGACGCACCCATACGACCGGATTAAACATCGTTGCCACATCTTGTTTACATACATAATATCGTCTAACACATCAGCGTGTTATTAAAATTTACCCGCATTTCTTTCCCCCCAAATTTGTAGTTCACGCCACACATTTGGAGGGGGGATGGAGAGAATAGTGAGAATACACAAGCAGTAAGCAGTAGTTTGTTTATTTCGGTCTCGCGCATTCATCGTAAATGCATAATTTTACAAATTCCGAATATGCGGAAATGGTAGTGTTATATGGAGAATGTTTACGAAATGCGACTAACCCTAATTTTATTAATAAAGTGCTATGGACGGATGAGTGCAGTTAACAGGTTAGTACCATACTACTTAAAAAATAATAAATTTCTAGGCTAGATGTACGTAACTACAAACTGAATAATTAATTGTACTTACGAGTAATACTAAAAACTCATATTTATTTGTAAAACTAAGTGAAAACGTAATATCAAAATTATTAAACTGTAATAACCTAACATTCGAAAACATTTATTATCTACATTTGTTTTTATTAACAAATAAATTTAAGGAAAATTCATTCATGTATCTAGATTTAAAAAAATAGTTGTTCTTGTCGTTAAATAACAGTACAAAAATTAGGTAACTAGGTTATTGACCTAATAATACGGTAGATCAAGGTTCACTCTCGATAACTTATATTAGCGGCGTGCCATTTCAGCCTTGGACAGTTTTCTGTCGACAACACGATGGTTTTTTATTATTTAGTATTTAAACACGAAACACTTTTCAGCTTCTCGTAATAATTTACCATTGGATATAAGTTTTTTATGTAATATACGTAAATAGTTTATTACTCGGTTTATTATTAGACACGTTGGTGTTTTGTTGCAATCATAACGGCTACATTTGCTCAGATAAAAATCCACACGCTATGATCAGGAGTGTACGGGTATCGTTTGATTGGGTTGTATTTTCTTCCGGAAAACCTGAGTGGACCGCGTTACTTGCAATTTTTAATAGAATTATTTGATTATTATTCTTTGATTTCATTGGATATTAACATTTTAAATTATTATTGGCTGAAGTTGAACTGACCAAGAAAAAATGATATTCTAAAATAGTCAGTACAACCGTTTAACATTTGTGATGTCTAAAACCTAGGTAGGTAGGTACGAGAAAAATATTTCAACTTGACAACATTGCATCAGATCGACATCGAGTTGACCTGTGAGCTGTAAACGACCAAAGCTGTGAGCGGTCAGTGACAGTCTGAAAAGGGGGTTTAAATAATGATTTGAAAATATTTTTTTCGGCGTAAATATGCATTTAGATTTTTTTTAATCGTGTATTCGCATTATACTTATTATTCCCTATCTCCTCTTAAAATTAATTACATTATCACTGACTCACCCTGTATAGTGCGATGTGGAGTAAAAAAGAAGTACGACTGCGAAATCGAAAATAGTGGGAACTCGAGGAAAGAAGAGCTAGAGGTTGATGATACAAAATACATGAACAATTGATGGATAGTATTTAAAAAATGAGCTTCCAACAATGAAAAAAATCAGATTGCTATCTCACAGAATGAAGCTCTATCTAGAATATCTAGACATGGCATAACTTTCAAGTTTTAAGTAAATTGTGCTAGATTCACTCAACTTGTTTTTGGTAATTTGGTGTTCTATGAACCCTTCTCAAGTGGCACGTCTATTATTTAATAGAAACGGTCATCAAATATCTTAAAAATTGTGGGGACAAAAGCTTCTAAAACTTGAACTGTATGATAATGATTTATTTTTTATAGTTTGGAAAGTTCCCTCTGATCTACAATAAGAAAGAAAAACTCATATGTTAATAGTCAGAATATTGCCAGACTGTGGAAATATTTTGTTTGCTTCATTATTCACATAAATAGAAATCAAATAAAATAGGATAGATATATCTGTGAAATGCATGTGAGTGTACACGGTCCAATGATATTCTAGTAAATCGGTATACTCTCTACTTCCGCCTAAAGTTTTTCTTCTACCGACGTCATTCTCTCTGTCTACCCACTCATTATGAATGGTCAGCTTACTAGTGATTCGTTGCATCAGCTTGTTGTGACTCACAATAGATGTGGAAGAGTTGATTTTGTAGAGGAAAGGTTTGAAATCCCCCTTGTAGTAGGATAGAACGAATTGTTGTGAACACATTTTTTTATATAAACAACAATTTTCAAGTGTTGAAATTATACAGTTATATATATTAATTTAACTTTCAAGGAGTTTGACAGACCGATGAAAAGTGACTCACTAACTTATTTAATACAGGAAGGAATTATGTGCCTCTATATTTTCTTAAAATAAAAGATTTAAAGAAAAATAATAGTCATGCTAAATGATCCGAATATTAGCCCGTTGAAAAATTAAATATTTCTCAACGTCACAATGTTCTATTTAGATCTATGTAGTGGCTCTTTGTGTAAGAATCTAACGCTTTTAAAAATGAAATGGGGGCACAAATATTAAACAAAAAAGCAATTTTCGACACTATGTAAAACACTTGTATAACAAAAAATACAACTAATACGGATTTCCATCGCACAATAATAATAATAGGTCTGTCCAAGCCGGAACTACAGACTAGTTTCAAAGTACAAACAAAAATATTTTGCCAGTTATGAATGTCAGTCAACATAATGCAAGAACATTTCCAATAGTTTCAAGCTCAGATTTTAATAGTAAAGGGAGATATAATTGTTTACATTTTGAAACAATTAGAGAATTTCAATATTCTTATTAATATTGGGTGCCTGGATGTTTTTTTACGGAGATTGAGTCGTAAATTATTTGCGGTAAATATATTGCATTGTATTTACTCAGAATTTTCACGATCTCGTTGCATTCTTTTTTCATACGCAACATAATGTTTGATACAAAACTATTAACAATTTATGACTGAACGGTTCGGTCTCTCTTTGCTTATATTTATATGTTCACACTAGTCCTTGACTGCTGCTTGAACAAATCTAATATATGGTTATACACCTAACATTAGCAGAAACCCATAATATTATGTCTGGGCTGGAATAATAACATGCTCTGGAATGTAGTTCGGTTTTGGAGTTGTCCTTTTTTGACAGTGATATCACTGATGTATTTCCGGCTGACGATTCCAAATTAAATGCTTTGTATCTTCTCTACGGATACTGCCTTCACGACCTTGTTACTACTGAATACATGCGAATTATGGCGCAAAAGATTAATATGTATATGTGGCAGATGCAAGAGGTTTAACATAATAAACTATGTACTTCATTGGTTTAACTGAAAAATTAACATAGCCCATAAAATGTATAAGATATATTTTTTAATATATAAATGTAATTTTTTTAAAGATATATATTTGTTACAGATATTGCAGAAGTAACCAATCAATTACAAGATTTGGATATTACAATCAAGTCGAAACAAAATGATTCTTCAGAGAGATTTAAAGAAAACAAAAATAGAACAACAGAATCTATAGATCCAGCAAAAAAATTAAAAAATCTAAGAAAAAAATTGCGGGAAGTAGAAGCTCTTCAAGAAAAGATAGAAAATGGACTTATTCCAAAACCTGAGCAGGAGCAATTAGCCAAAATTAACCGAAAAAATGAGATATTGATGCAAATTCACGTGTTAGAAAAGCAATTTCAATAAGAAAAAATAGTATATGAATTAGAAAAAAAGAGATGAAACTACTAGAAATTTGTCTGCTTATATTTAATACATTTTATTTACAAGACCTCTTAAAACTCATATTATTTAGAATATAATTTAGCTGAAAATTACGGTATCCATAGTTTGAATATACATTGAACTCAAAATACATTACATAAATTTGATACCGAGTTTTTCTCTCATACAGAGTTAATTATAGTTAAGTACAAAAATTTTAACCATGTGCTCAGGGAGTCCCAAAATACAATAAAAAAATTATTTCGGAATTCTAGCTCTATGTTCACAAAATGGGGCAAAACCCTCTTTTCCCGCGGAACATTGGCGCCTATGACAATTATCGTCCGTCGTAATTTTTATTAATAATAGTACCTGATAGATAAGAAAAGAAAAGTGACATGTAATGTAAAGAATACCTACTAATAGAAAACTCTGAATGTACCCACGACAGTTTAGTACTTATGTAAAATTTAAAATCGTATACGATGATTTCTGTAGCTCCGATGGATTTACCCTTGACTCTAGAAAAACAAAGAGTACACATCATAGGGCGAACTATGTCATAGGGAAATGTCTGTACTCGACATAAATTCCTTTATTTAATTACTATAAAACGTTAAAAAAAATAGTCCCCAATTCTGAACCAGACATTTTGCATTGCTAGTTGCATACTCCATACAGCAAAGAGCACTCAAAGATTAGAAGTAATATTCTAAGGGATTTTTACAGAACACTGTACACATCTCAGAATGTTATAGTTTAAATCAGCACTTATTATTTTATGCAAACATCGTCGATTATTAGTATTAACAGAATTTAATTTCCCAACAACACAAGAAGTTTAAAAATTTATCGGTCGTTTGGCAGCGTAATACCAAAGTTGTTTTCCGAGTAGATAAAATGTTTTTTTTACTGTTTTAGAAAGGTATTTTAAGCTAATATAAATCAAATCTCCTACAATTCCTATCAATGAAGTCATATGTATGTTCTCTGATACCAAACATCTAGGTATGCTAATGAACAATTCCACAGACAAAGCTCTATTCAATAATTATCTAAAGAAAATAATCTAATTTACTCACTCTATAAAAATCTAACTTCACTTTTTTGGCAGTGGGAACACGACAAATTCAACCACAATAGATAAGATCTGACCTATTTCTGCATTTTTAGGATTGCTTCTAGATAAAATGTGCCAAATCATCTTTGAACCACAATGAACTGCTATAATGCTTTGGCGGTGTTTTTATGTATTTGTGTACATACGCTTGAGAGAAGGAGAGGTCCCCAAAACAAACGAGATGTAGTAAGTAAAAACATCTTTGCAATGATAAGTTTTAATATAAACAAGTAAGAAAACAAAATGATCCAGCATTCTTGAAATCTCTCCAAATATCAATCCTGGAAATAAATATTGGTAAGGTAGGTGCAGCCTCCTTATACTATTTGCTTTTGCAAATATTTTTTTTCTTTCAAAGGGACATAAATCGATACACGTGACAACGCGATGCCGTCACTGCTTTTGACACCTTTGACTTGTGGCAACCCTGAGGCTGACAGAAGGTCAGAGTCGGAGATAAATGCAGATTTTAAAAAATTTCGCTTTTTAAATGAGTGGAAATTTTTTGATAGTCGATTCCGTTAATTTTTATTTTTCTCTATCCCCTCTTAAAATATTTGTACTTAGTCATAGTTATCTCTGTATACAAAAACCATATTTTAAGAAAACAATAATGATATACCCCTGTATAAAGCATCGCGTGTACATACGGCATCCTATACATTGGACAGACGAAGATGAAGTTAAAGAAATAAAAGTGCCACTTAAAAATGGCAGTCACAGGACAGCAGATTTAAGTGCTAGAATTCTAATAAGAGAATAATTGTGTCCAAGTTATAGAGCAATAGAAATTTTAAAAAAATGGAATAATAAAACCAACGACGTGGTAAGCCTACCAAAAATTATATTAACCATTAAATATTAGGATTCCACTCGCATACGTTTCTCATGACGTATTCTCAAGAATAATTAATGTAATTAATTCAGTTTGAACAATTCGACATTTTAGTGCACGAACATAACAGAGACAATCGATCTACGCTCAGATCATTGAATAGTACTCGGACCCTCGAGCTGTGCTCCTACCTTCGCATACGAGTGGTCAACGAGGCGCCAAGTCTAGTAGTATAATCATACAATTATAGTGATGTTTACTTACTTACCTTCTCCCAAATAAGTTCACGAAAAAACATCGCAATTATAAGTTAATCTTTTTCCACCGTTGGGTCCCGCTACTTAATACAAAACGTACTATTTCGCTTCGACGATACTATCCGGGATGCTTAAAAAAATACCGAGCTGTATTCTATGGTGCGGACCTTGGTCTGGCGCGAAGATTGGGGTTTTAACCACCGTGTGATGATTTCAGTATAGGTACCATATCTTATTTTTGACAGAATCTGATGCAAGTTTCCTTATCTGTGCTGATACAGTCTGCAGTTGCCATCTGTAGGTCACTAGTGCAAAATGTACTTAACGCCAATCAATTTAAACTTCTTGTGTTCCTAGGAAATTTAATTGCAGTTTGTAATAATTTCTTCCTTAATTACTTTTCAACCACACTGCTCTACTATGCATGAGACAATCCTACATACTGACCACGCAATTATATTAATTTTTATATTTCGCGATCCTTGATTCTATATCTTCCTGTCATCAAATTAAAAAAAAAGAAAACATAGATGTCTGCTTTGTGCTGTGAAGAAGATATCTAATTGTACAAATTTTCAAATATCTTGAAAATAACTCATAGTAAAATTTTTAGCATAACTTTATATATTAAATATCTTAAAATAAAGTATTAAAGAAGTTTTATAAATTGCATAAAATACATATAAGGCTCCTGTATTTTAGAATTCTCCAGAATGTTTATTACCTAGTATGTTTACTGGGTGTACGTGAAGCGAAGTAACTAATCTATTTTTAATTTTATCCTATCCTTTTCTAACCTGAAATATTCACAGGAATGGTATGTGCTGGAATGAAAATTAAATTTTAACCTCACATTTCTTATTACTTAAAAGAAATGTCTGTCTAGGTTTTGGTTGCACCCAGAGATATAAGTACCTACCTCCACAAAACATCCCGACCTCTTTCATATACAGGGTTAACTATGACTAAGTACAAAAAATTTAACCACGTGCTCAGGGAGGCCTAAAAGACAATAAAAAAAATATTTCAGAATTTTAGCTCGATATTTAAAAAATGCGGCAAAACCCTTTTTTCCTACGGAAAGTCGGCGCCTATGATAAGAATCGACTGAGATGGCTTAGATTCATAGATAAAGATTACATCTGTCAACAATGTCAACTACCATGCGGTCGTCTTTTTGTAGCGTTTCTACATTTGTAGAAACGACAAAAATTAACATTCTTATTAGTAATAATACCCGATAGATAGGTAACAGTTAATCGAGTTAGCTCTAGTATTTTGCATTCGTTTTTCATTATTTCGTTATAAACTGGTAAAACTACATATTCGCTCATTACAGCCACTCACTACCGATAAAAGACACTTCCCGTAGGTACAATTAGATAAAATGCCTATTTATTATAACAAAATCGAACGAAAGAAATAGATAATAGACAAGTTTTAATGTAATCGCGGCAGTCTTGTCCCATAACCTAGAAAACCAAACCGGTGAACTATATTGTGGGAAAGTATCTGCACCCAACACAAATGTCTTTATTTATTAACTATAAAACGTTTAAAAATTAAAAGAGGCACTAAAAACTGAAGAAGAACACAAAATTACAACGTAAACACAGGAATTGAATTAAGACATGACAGCGATACCGACTGAGCGACTGTTGCATGCTTCTAGAGTAGGCAACCAACTTGCTTGTTGGTTGCCTACTCTACATTGGCGGCGTTAAATAAAGATTTAAAATAATATCGAAAACAATTTTTTTTTGCTTTATAAATAAGTTTGGAATTTTTTTGAAGGCTGATTCCGTTAATTCTTATTTTTCCCTATCCCCTCTTAAAATATTTGTACTAAGTCATAGTTAACCCTGTATGTTTAAGAATCAGCATAAGTAAATAGATGTATTGCAAAAAATATTACACTTACGATTAAATAAAATATTAGCAGTTTCTAAATCAACATCGACTAATATCTCTCACCATTGAAAATTCAAGTTTAAATGTTACTTTTTCCATTATAATTTTATTATTGAACCGAAAATACCTATACTTAATAATAATAATAAATTGCCCTTATTTTCAGTTAATAGTACAAAAGGTGTAATATAAACCAAATAATAGGGCGAAGTGTCAGTTTAACTGCTTTTCAACCTAACCCTGATTAGAAAACCAAGTCCAAGTAACAAGAAACTTAATAGTGTGCAAAATACATATAGGTAATGTTTTTAATAAGAGATATAATAATATCTAGTAACTACCATGCCGAAACAATATAGCTATATAATAATAATAAACATGAATGAATGAATGAATTTCTTTTTAAAATTAATAATTGAAAAAAAAATTAAATTTTACTGGCAAATTATTGTATTCCTTTGGTGCAACGTAAGAAAAACATCTGGAGACAAGGCAGTGGTGTCACAAGGAATTTCGAGTAAGTGAATATGACGAGTATCAAAATTAGATGTGTTCCTATGCAGACTATTTAATTCATTAAATAAGTACAATGGAGCGTGAGTGTTCAAAATTTTGTGTGTGTTACAAAGTAAATGTAATCTACGTAGTTTATCAAGCTTAAGGTTATTAGATCTATGAATTTGTCTGGTTAGACCACTATCAATCTTTTTATACCAAATCCAAATCTAAAACAGCAATTTTGTATTCTTTATAGACGTGACACATCAGACTCTAAAACAGCTGGACCATAAACAGAATCACAATATGAAATTTTTTAAATAATTAAAGAGTAACATAGATTAAGTTTCAATTCAGAGTTCATAATGTTTATATGTGGATAAAATAGAGTATGATGCTTGACATAAATAATTTACATGTTTACAAAATCTTAAATTTTCATCAAACCATAGACCCATATTTTTGCATTCACTAGTAAATTTTATAGATTCATTACCTAACTTAATACCTAATGATTCTATTGCTAAATTTCTTTTAAATTTAGGACCAAAAATAATGTTCGATTTATTAGGATTTAACTTTAATTTGTGTACAACTGAAATATTTAACAAACAATTTAAATCATTGTTAATAACTTCATTAACAATCCTCATATCCTCCCCGTGAAAACTAAAATATACTTGAGAATCATCTGCATAATGATGATTGTATGAATTTAGAACTTTAACAAAATCCGAAATATACAGGGTGAATCTTAAATAAGTACAAATATTTTAACTGCTGGTGTAGTTCGTCATTTAAATCAGTCTAGTGAAAGCCATTTTTAAAAATTTCTAATATTTACGGAGATACTAATTTTTTAAAAAAATACCCACATTTTGAGGACCGCTGGCTGATTTTTCATCCAACAACGTAATGAAACATATGATTTGTTGCGAGGTTGCCATATCTCCTCCAATATAAATATTACGTTTCCTTTAACGTAGTAGTTCTATTTTAAAAATACTTGTTTTAAGCATAAGTACAGTAAAATTGGGTATGTAGTATGATACGCAGCAATATTAACATAAATTTTAACATCTGAACTAACCTTACTATACTTCAACGATTAAAAATGAATTTCCGCAAGTTCAATACTACCGTAAAATATTTAGGAAGATATTACGTGATATTACTATGTCCAATGTTCAAAAATTATACATAAACGTGCACACAAGCTTACCTGTTTGTTAAAAAATTAACTATTTAATCAGTAATCCACATTTCACAAGTTAAATGTCATTGTACACTGTTAGAAAGGGACACAAAACACAATTTCCTTAAGTTATTTTATGAAGAATAACGAAAAACTATGCACGCGTTTTTTATTTAAAATGGAAAAAATGTCAACTTTTAGCAAATTTTATTGCTATTTTCATGCATTATGTGGGGTTAACAAGTTTGACTTGGGCTTCCGATAATCTGTTATGACAGTCAATGACAGTTTGATAATAAAAAATAATATAAAATGTTACACTTGACAAAATTCGCTAAAAGTTGAGATTTTTTCTTCCTTGAAGCAAAGACATTTGTGTAATACTGGCAACACTGAACCACACGTTCAGTCTGCAGCACTATGACTCATAAAAGTATGAAGGGTCGGTCTAGGCCAGCGGTCCTCAACAAGTTTTCTACTGAAAAATTACGAAATTTATTTAAAATTTCACTTTTTTATTTCTGATTTTTTTGTAAAAAAACTATTAATTATGTGTTCTACACACAAAACTATACTGCTAGTTAAAATATTTGTACTTATTTAAGATTCACCCTGTATATTGAAAATAATAAATGCTTAAGAATAGAACCTTGAGGTACTCCGAATTTCACAGGCAAAGCGACAATTACCCTTTGATTACGGTCAAGCATAAAACTATTAATTAATGAGGCAGATCGATTGTCAAAACCGTAAAATTTTAATTTATTGATAAGAATATTGCGATCCACAGTATCAAACGCTTTACTATAGTCTAGTAAAATAAGCAAGTCACCCTACCCCCACCAGTGGCCCTCACAAGTTCATCGGTAACATGTAATAATATGAAGGAATAATATTATTGTCAAATACATATTCTGAAATCTAATTTTTCAAAACTAATTCAAAAATTTTAGACAAAGTAGGGAGAACACTACTAGGACGAAAATGACTCAACTCTGTTACATTACTATTTTTTGGTAAACGAATGACTTCCAAGCATTAGGAAATGTAGATGTTTGTATAGATGTATTAATTATGTACGTAATACTTATACCCTAATAAAAAATTACAAATTAAATCAATGATAGTAAGCGATATCATATCAGAGCCAATGGCGTGACTTTTTATCGAGTTAATATATTTTAAAATATCATGTAAGGAGACCAACTTAAAAGAAAAGGTACAATTAGAATTAAAAGAATTGTTTGTGTACTTATCAAGCAATGAAATTTGTTCTAAAGTAGGCGTAGGAGGTAAACTATCATTAAAATAATTGTTTATAGTGGATCTTTCAAGTTTTCTGGCAGATCTTAATGCGTTCCATAAATATTTATTGGATTTATTTCGTAATGTATAATTAAGGAATGCTTTTTTTCATTCCGAATTGCAGCAGTTACATAGTTTCTAAGGTCTTTATAGTAAATCCAGTCATTGTTAGAACGAGAATTCTTGTATTTCAAAAATGCTTTATCACGTAGCTTAATCATAGCTTTTAGAGTATCTGTAAGCCATGGGACACGTTTTTTAGTAATCTTAACTGTACGTAGAGGAGCATGTGTATTAAAAAGTTCTAATAAATGAAAATTAAAATAATCGACCATATCATTTACATTTTTCAAGTAAAAATATAATCCCAGTTGTTTAAATACAAATCATTAAAAAACAAGTTTCTATTAAAATGTTTTAAATCCCGATATGTGATAAATTTTACATGCACCTTGACCTCAATGGAAGTTATAAGACATGACACTAGAAAATTGTCAGAAACATCTTGAACACCCACAGACTTTATAATATTTCGATCTGACGTAACCAATACATCTATCAATGAAGCTGAGGAGGAAGTTACTCTTGTAGGTTCGTTAATTAGCTGTTCCAAATTATAAGATTCTAAAAAATTATAAAAATGATTTATACCGTCACTATTAGGATCCAAAAGATTGAGATTAAAATAATAAAGATAAAGAATTATCTAGTGAATCTAAACTAAATAGTAATCTTGATTTAGGCGGTCTATAAAAACACCAAAGATGGCACGCTTACTTGAAAAGTTAATCGAGATCCACATATGTTCACCCTACTACATACCTTGAGAAGACCACAAAAGCTAAAATTAAAGCGTCAAACATCAGATAAGAACAACAGCTGCAACTTATCCCAAGAGAGAAATCGAGGTGCCCAAAACTCTATGGATTACCTAAAATCCACAAAGGAGTGCCTTTGAGACCCATTGTAAGTTCCATTGGATCACCATTACAACATCTAGCAAGATTCCTGGCTAAACAGTTACAACCATACGCCGAAGAATCGAAATCTTACGTCAAGAACGCAAGCCACTTCATCGAGCGTATTATAAACGTAAAAGTGGACAAACACCTTCCAGTAAGCTGAACGTAGTAACGCGAAGCAGAAATAAGAGGACCTGAAGATGGTAAATGAGATTTTACCGAAACGTTGTCAAACAAATGGTTCTTTTGAAGACCATGCAGATTCATCGCGGAAAGGAACCCGGAGAAATTTTACAACTAGGCAAATAGAGGGAGCACCCATGGGATCGACTTTGTCATCAGTCATAGCCAATCTATTCATGGAGGAATTAGAAAAACAAGCAATAGAAACAGCAGAATATAAACCATCTATGTGGCTGAGATATGTCGATGACACCTTTGTCATATGGACACATGGCGAGGAGAAATTACGAGAATTCTTAATTCATCTGAACAGCAGACATCCAAAATCAAGTTCACTATGGAACTGGAAAATGACCAACAGCTACCTTTCCTCGATGTATGTATAAAGAAAAAAGAAGATGGAGGTCTAATCTATACGGTATATCGGAAATCAACACACACGAATAGGTACCTACATGCAGAATCTCAGCACCACCCATCGCAGCTACAATCAGTGATCAAAACTCTAATGACAAGGTCAGAACGACTCTCTGACGACGACCACAAAGAAGAGGAAATTAAAAACGTTAAATTAGCCTTAAAACAAAATGATTTCTCTGGTAACAACACCAAGAGGGCTTTAAGATCTAGGCGAAACAAAGAACAGAAGGAAGAAGATAAACCAATAGGCAAAGCTCTCCTGTCATATGTCAAGGGAACTACCGACAAAATAAGCAGGGTTTTAAAGAAATATAAAATAGAAACCGTCTTCAACACGTACAGGAAGATTAGTAATATGCTACCATCAGCCAAAACAAACATACCTTTAGAAGACCAAGGAGTATATGAAGTTCCTTGCGGAGACTGTGAGAAGACGTACATTAGACAAACTAACAGAAGAATTCAAATCCGGAAAGAAGAACATCGGAATGCTGTCCAGAAAAATGAAAAAACTTCGTCATTAGCTCAACATGTAAAAGACACCGGCCACGAGATTGATTTCGATAATACCAAGGTACTAGCAAGAATGGAGCATAAGACAAAAATAATAATTAGAGAAGCCATCGAAATTGAAAAACATCATCAAAATCTCAATACACGTGACGATACCCAAAGATTACCAACAGCTTGGAAACCTGTCCTGGAAACCAAGAAGATCAATAAATCAGTGATACGCAACGCTGAGAGTAGACCAAGCAGAACACAAGAACCCACAGCACCATTAAACGCAAGACCCGTGACGCGCAGTCATGCGAAGAAAAACACACACCGGAACGAAAGCACAGTATATAACTCACCAAGTGGACAAACATCTTCCAGTAAGCCGAACGTAGTAACGCGAAGCAGAAGTAAGAAGACCTGAAGATGGTAAATGAGATTTTACCGAAACATTGTCAAACAAATGGTTCTTTTGAAGACCATGCAGATTCATCGCGGGAAGAAATCCGGAGAAATTTTACAACCATATATATATATATATATATATATATATATATCGTCTTCTTGCAGCCGCCGTCTTCTTCTGATAAAAAAGAAGCTTTAAACATATTAGCTCTTTCATAATTTGTATACATGTTTTTTTTTCATAATATCACATACACTTTGTAAAGAAAACTGACTTTTATAAAGTTATTATACACTTATATACAGAATAACATATTCCACAAAATACCACTTTAAATTATTACGAAATTAAACTTGGCAAAACACAACACTGCACTAAACAAATTCTAATTCGATTGCAATAAAACGCAGAAAACTTGCTCTCTCTCTCTCTCATATCTGTATATATTTTATATAAAACAACACATATTTTGTTTAATATAATTGCACACATGTTCATGAACTATACAAGTATACACAAAATAACACGGAAAACTTACAGCAAGCTGTATTTTGATCGAACGTAACTGTGGAACCTTTTAGGAGATTCCCTACATATCGTATCCATCCTAGCCTGGTTTCATGTATTGTGTGCAGTATTTATGCGATATTTTTATTTTATAAACTAGGTCAATGCCACGGTCATTGTGACTCGCATCGCCGGAATCTCACGCGTATATAATAATACATCATCACAATAAATTGGAAATTGTAGCTTTGTATATCCAGACTATTGCCTTCTGCATTCACATTACCTCACTAAAAAAATCCTCACTCTCATTTCACGACCCCATAATTCTGTCAAACTATGGCACTATTTTTGTTATAGCTTCTGCAAATCGTAAATCCATTTTTCAATGATTTTTTGCACGGTATCCGTCATGACATTGTGTACAGTTAACTTGTACTCGTGAACATAATGTAAATAAATAACACGTAGTGCACACCGTCAAAGCTACGTGTGTACTGAATTCTAAAATATTTGCTTCGGTCGCGGCTGCCTGAAATACGACTGAAATGACGGGACAAGTTCCGACGTCTAGACTGGTAACAACTAACTGGCAACACCGTAGACATGGTTCTGCAGTGGAATTCGGACGCTGTACAGGGGCGGCGTGAATAGCAATTTGGGTGTAGTTTAAAAATTTAATTATAACTCGGCTATTTATTTGATTTAAAAAAAAAACTAATTTCAGATTAGCAACCTAGGGAACACGGACTACTACCCCTCCAAACCGGACCCCCCCTCAAAGTTCAAAGTTACACCCTGTACATATATATATAATTTGCCATTTCTAGGATGCCCATTTATTTTGTTTCCTTTACTTTTTAAACCCTAGTTTACTCATGTCAAAAAAAAAGGAAGGAAAGAAAGAAGAAATTATTAAAGAAACTAGATTTTTTTTCTAAGAAAACTATTACTGGAGTTATTTTTAAATTAGCTAGATACCTAAAGAGATTTCATAAATACAGACAGTAATAAAAAACCCTCGTGCTGTTAACAAAAAACAGTCCCAGACATACCTATTCAGTGATCAATAATTACGCAATCCGAGTCTTGACCTACCCTATTTGGGTCTTGTTTTTAATGTTTACTCAATGAGTAAAGTAAAGTAATAACAGAAACAAACAATTAAATTTGCATTTTTATAAACAACCGGTGTAATCAACACACTCGGCACAGCTAAAAAATTGGCAGTTCAAATTAAGGTGAGCTCGCTTTCGATATGGAACAGATGCACACGATCCGACTTCTCTCCCTTCTTCATCCATTAGTTATTATTTTCGCGTGGTAGAGGTTGGTTGAATTTCGTGTGTTTGTGTCACCGGTGTAGTTTATAACTATTAATAAAATTTGCTGTTTGCTTAAATAAAAATGCAATTCAAGTTAGATATAGAGAAGTAGTGAAAGACCGTGAATATTTATGAGACATTTTAATAGACATATGCATCTGTGTTTTCCGTGTGCGTCTGTGTTATTCGGTACCTACTAATCATGAGTAATGGACTTGATTCTGATTCATATTCATAATTAAATGTGATTTGCATTATTTGGGAATGTCAACGTACGAACTCAACTTGATATTGCTTTCAAGAACATAACGAACAGAGGGTACAAAATAGGTATATTCTTAATGTTTTATCCAAAATTATTTACTCTATAAAATTTGTGGTCCTGACAACGCTGCTGGAGTTCTATATAGCTGCAACACTCGTACGCGTCATCAGAAAATTTGTAGCGTACCAGGAGCGTCTGTTACCAATTGGTGATTTGTTTATCCTTTGAAAGGTCGAGTAAAAATTTTCTGTCTTTAACAGACTTTCCGAATACGTGGTTAAAATTAATGACATTATGACTGAATCACCCTGTATACTACTGTGATTTATGTATATTATAGACATTGGTAATGGTACAACTCAGTAATTGTAATTAGTAACGAGTACAAAATAACGATTAGGTACTGATTGTGGGAGTACCTAGTAATCGCTATTACATAAAAGTAATCTGATCTGACATCACTATTGAAAACGCTTCACTGTAATGTTAGTAGTTCAGACTATTGGAAGAGAAAGTATCATAGGCGAAGTTAGGGGGGAGGTGATTTGGGGAAGCTTAGAGGCTTTCATAATGTAAATATACACGGCATCTTCCTCTGCGGATGCCCATGGCTTCTGGTATTTGCTATTGCGGTAAGAACTCTTCGTACTTTACGTTCTAATAAGCAAAGCAAAAAGATAATTGCGTACAATATTGTTTATTTTTCTAATTTGAAAAAAATAGTCATGTTTAAAAATATAAATCACCAAAACGTTAGGTTATTATATACCATTGTAATAGTTTGTATTTTTATTTTTAATTATGGATAAAATAAATAATTATGAAATGTACAACAATTTTATTTTTAATATAAATATATACAAATACGATCTACAATATATCATTACATAACAATATTTTAAACTTAACATTATTTTAATTAATGTATAAACACTAGCCTTAGAAAAGATAATTTACTGCTGCCTAGGTTGACAGTTCTTTTAAAATTATTAAAGACTACATTTTTCAGGATGTTATAACGGTTAGGTATATATAATTCTTATATATAAGGTCTTCTAATAAGGATGTCCTAATTTTGTGCGTAGTAGTTGCAGTGATTGGGTATGATATTTAACACATTTTTACAGTCAGTTGTACTATCATGGAAAATTTTACGATTCCACAATGCGTACAAATTGTTAATAGCGAAAGATACCGAACAATGAAAATCGATTATTTGTGGCCTAGACTGGATGATATGTGAGCCTTAGAAACATTTGGTTTCAACAAAACATAGGTACTATATACTGCGAATGAAACCATCATTTTATTAAGAGGAAGATTAGAATATTTTGTAATTTCGCGTGGTCGTAATGTTAGCTAGCCATTTGTAATTTAAGGGCCTTAGATGTTTCTTATTGGGATCAAGCCAGGGTAAATCAATGCAACTCAAACAACTGCATACCTATTTAATGAACAATATTAGAAGAGTTATTGATGAAATTCCATCATTTTATGTGAGAGTGTTATCAAGAACTGATGGACATCTCGACTATTAGTCGAAGTCGTCCCAGCCATTTACCCGACATCCTTTTTCATACATAATGTTATCGATTCTACTACAAATAAAAAAGAAATATACACCGATATCATTTACATACTTTGTTTTATTTTAATTGAAATGTAGGACACTATTATTGAAAGACGCTTGTCCCATAACGAAACTACATTAGACGTATTTAAGAAACGGGAAATGATAGAAATCTTAATTTTCGTTTCTAGGGGTATTGAACACTACTGAGCAAAATATTTACAGTGAGGTGGCACAAGTAGACAACTAGTCATTTCATTTTCAAATTCTATGTGTAATTTTAAGTCAATTTTGAAATATACCATATGTGTAAACTCAACAATTTTCAAGTTTTTTCGTTTTCTATATTTTTTTGTTACATCTTGACTATTCAGTCTAACTCAGGCAATTAGCTATTTAAAAAATAATATAAATAATAATAATAAAATAATAATTTTTTGATTTTTTTTTAAATCGCAATTACCTGAGTTGATAATATATAGTCATGATGAAACAAACAAATTTGTAGAAAACGAAATAACTCAAAAACTGTTTAATTTAGACATCTAGTAATCTAGTATATTTAACAAAGTTAACTTAACATGATAATTACATGTAGAATCTCAAAATGATATAAAAAATACCATGTTCCATTTAAAGACAGTTGACGTCTACTTCCGCTATAACTAGAAGTGCCCCGTCACGTAAATACTTCAATTCAACGGCAGTGTTGAAAACGTCTAGAACTGAAAATTAATATTTCTATCATTTCCGGTTACCTACGACTAATGCACGCTCGTTGTTAAACACTCTATATACAAACGATGTTCCACAAGTTCTATGACAACCTTTGGTACATTTTCTTTTATATGAACGTAGGTCCGATTCGTTTTTGTTTAGAAGTTACAGGCAATTTAAAAAATATAATTTAATATTTTAATCAAAGTAACCTGATAAATAAAACTTAGGTTGCTATAAGAATAATTATTATTTGATCACAGTTAGTGTTAATATGCTAAATAAAAAATTATTTTATTTACAACTGAAAAGTAACTATGCCGATATTGCCTTTGTATATAGGTATTCTAATAGGAACGCTAGATAAGCAGCCCGAGAATACCGACGAAGATACTTTAATGCTAATTGTCCAATGAATAAACAAAATTGATTGAAATATGGAATTATATTTTTTAAAATGCTTGTAACTTATAAACAAAAACGAATCGGACCTATGTTCAAATAAGAAACAAATGTTTGATATTAACCCAACTACCATCTGCCAAGTTTATCATAGAGCTTGTAGAACACCCATATATAAACTTAATTATTTTCAAAATAACATTTTTAGTAACATAACCAGAAGAACGTACGATTGTTCACGATTTTTTTAAAATATAACATTTAACAATAAAAATTCATTTATTAATTTGTGAAGACAATATTTTTTCATTTTGTTAATCATAAATGTGACTTCTGGGGCTTCTTGATGTTACTCTAAAATCAACAGACAAATCATAACATTTACAAACACAACACGATGGAAATCGGAACCAGTCTGAAAATATGCCTTTGCATTCGTTATTAGGGTCGTAAGCTAAAAGTCTATGAAGTCGATATTGCTGCTCGCAACGGCAACCTTCTCTGCAATACATTTTACGAAGTTCAAATGTACATTTCTCCCAGTGAACGTATTGCTCGAATGGGTACATATTTAAAAGTGCCAGTGTCTCTCCACGAGTGTTGTTCGCCCAAAATGGTGCTACCACCTCTTCCTTAACCGGACAAGCGTTTCTGAAAAATATGTCATTAATATATTTTTATCCTATTGTATACAATTATTTATTCATAAATATTAGCAGTGTAATAAAATGATTTATTTTATCTTGACATGCAGTATTATTGCTGTTACGTATTTATTTTATAAAAATAAATATCTTATAGGTTCTGGGCATTTCATATAAAACTTATTGATTGAACCGCAGTTGTCTGATGGTGAACTTATTTCCTTCTCTTGCGATCAAAATCACAATGTCCAATACTTATATTCCTGTTCATGAAAAGACGATACAATCAACGTATTTATTTTATAAAAATAAATATGTTATAGGTTCTGGGCATTTCATATAAAACTTATTGATCGAACCGCAGTTGTCTGATGGTGAACTTATTTCCTTCTCTTGCGATCAAAATCACAATGTCCAATACTTCTATTCTTGTTCATGAAAAGACGATACAATTAACCAGTCTCTTACCTATTGACTTACTGGTTGTCTTACCATGAAAGAACATTGATGCACAACATTATTGCTGACCTACATAACGATATAATCGAACCACCTGGGTCAGAATACGCTAGCCCTATCCCCTAAGTTTCTTGTAAAAAAGAATTCGGGTGAACTATAAGCATGTGTGCAGATTGTCCACTTAACGCTGTAACGGAAAAAGATCATTATCCACTATCTAGAATAGAGGATCAATTGGAACATTTATGTGAAAATAATTGTTTACAACTTTGGATATGGCTTCTTGCTATCACCAGTTGCGGCTTGAAAAAGAAAGTACTCGGTATACAGCGTTATAACTCCAAATGGTCAAAGTGGCGTTAATGATTATTGGGTCTTTTTTCTCCTTCCAAAGAAGTTAAAGACAAATTTGAGAGATTAAATACAGTTTTAAACGTTAAAAGTTTTAACCAGAACTTTAATATTTAGGTTCTGGAATTAGTAACGGGGAATAAAACCAAAGAGTAGAATCAGTTATACATTTTCTGTAATTGCAAAATGTTCATGATGCTACAAGGTGTTTAGGTTTGACATTTTCTAAAATATATAGAAGACTACGAAAAGCAAAACATATGATATTTATTCTTTATGAAAAGCGCATGCAACTCTTGAAATTGGCTGAAGGGAAAGGCTTCAAGTTGTTTAAGAAAGAATTGAGTCGAAATACAAGTAAAGATGGTTTAGGAGCTTTTTTTGTCACAGAAGCAAACCGTTGCCTGAAAGCAGCAGAAAGTGTCAATAAACCTCCAGATGTGAAACGTCATACCATAGTTATGATCTGTAGGCGAGAAACACGAAGTAGCTGATAGGTATTTGTTTGATAAATTTCGGAACTGCTAAAAAGGTGAACAATATATCAAAAGAACATTGTTTACATATAGGAGTGTGAAAGTTTTGTGTATTTTTTTCATATTTTTTCATAATTTTTGGTGTGAAAATGGTACCAGAACGGTTTGTAAATAATATAATTTTATAATGAATGAAGAAAAATGCAGGATTATCACAAGATAACTTCGCCTAAAATGTGTGCCGTTTATCAAAGAGATAATTCTCATTGCTCTAATTCTTGTACTTAAAAATCTGTACGTCTTCATATTTTTTCAACAAATATAAAATTGTGTAAACAGGGGAAAACTGTTAAGAATTGAGAGACCAATATCAAAATTTACGTTTATAGCAAGGATTTTGCGTATTGTTACAGGTTTCCTACCCAACTTCTTCTATTACCATAAAAAACAACCTGTTATTCACAGATCCTTATTAAACACTATATACACCACTGAATACTAAATACAACTAAACGTTATCTAATTAATCACTATCCAAATCTATTTTTATCATGAACTAGTGAACTCTGTTCAGTATGCTATTTTAGGAATGACAGACTATACTGTTGTAACTATTGTTTTGTGTACTCCAGAACGGTGCGTGTTGAGATCGGAAACTCCAGAGTAACACCTGCAGTCGCATTCTGAACGTTAAATCGATATCGAATACGCCATTTTGTATCGAAACGCCGATTTTAAAGTCATATCGTATAGAATCGGTATCGTTTTTATCTGTCATATCCAGTCGGTACCTGGATAGGTTTCGTTTTCAAGTTTTCTATATGTGTATCTCTTTTTATAATTTCCGAATTCCGTTGTTCATAGTATAGTTGTACTTAACCTAATGTTTTTGCGAAGAACAAAGAATTTTTGGATATGAAATTTATTTTAAAGTATTTTAAAGTGAAAGATGTGCATTGGCTTGATTTTATGGAAAGTTTTGCGTGTGGCCGCCTAAACACATCAGCAGCAAAAGAAAAATATAAACGGATGTGGGTGGATTTGGCCAACAAATTGAAATCTACCGACTATGGAGAGAAATTCGTAGAAAAATGGCAAAAGGTACGTATCTGTATGCATTGACTAACGTAAAAAATAAAACGATCTCAAAAATCTTAAAAATTAGTAGATGACTCAAATCAGAAATGTTTACCTAACAATATAAATTGCGTTTTCAGACTTAGACGGATTATAAATGCAACTTAAAAAAAAGAGCAAGCCAAAATAGAAAATTACTAACAGACAGGTGGTCGTCCCTCTTTTGAAAAGAAACTGTCAGATATGAACATGCGGATTCTGCAAATCCTAGAAGAAACATTATATTTAGGAATTGGAGTTCCTGAGAGAGGAGTAAGTAAGCAATTTTGTTTTATTTTTAATTCTCAAAAATAATATCCTTATCATAGTTGCAGGAAGACAATGGTAATGATGACCAGCAAGGGTTAAATATAGACGATACTGCTGAGTTATTGTTAAGTTCTGTTAGTCAATATGAGTGTAAAGTAAATGAAAATATTCCATTAAATCCAAAAAGACCAATAGACTTGGGATCTGATAAAGAAAATATGGCTCGAGTAGACCACGATTATATGGCCCCTCCCTCCTAATACTCCTAAAAAGAAACAGAAGAAACCTGAAGAGGTTGAATTGTACCAAGAAACTCTTCAGATATTGAAATACATTAAAGAAGTTGTAGGAAATGGACTCGCTGACATTTCAGCAAATGTTAATAAGTTAACAGAGGCTGTGAGAAATAAAAATTATGTGCAGATTTTACAAATGTGTGGGACGGTGGAGATAGTATTAAAATTTATTTTTATTTTATTTTTACTCCTAATATAATGGCCTAATATTAATTTATTAATAATATTTGTTTTGTGGAAAATATATTTATTTTGTTTATATACAATATTGAAAAATAAAATGTGGGCCATATTTGAGCATCATTTATGCATTATACAAAATATCTTGGGACAATATTTTGTCGTGTTTGAAGACCTTCATTTAAAATGTTTCCAATATTGATCTGATTAAATTGTGGGACTTCTTCAGGTTGTACAATTTCTTCCAATATGGTATATTATTACTAATACAGATGTTATGTAAAGTTGCACATGCATTCACTAAGGATCCAACAAATACAGGTGAGTATCTTGCGGTTCTTTCTTTCAGAAGACATCTAAATCGAGTTTTCAAAACTCCAATGCATCTCTCAACAGAATTTCGAGCACTGACATGTCTTAAATTGTATCAAGCCTCTGGACTATCTTGTTCAGGGTTTAGAAAGGGGGTCATTAAATATGGTTAGCCAACTAGCTCGATGTATTAGATGCATATTACTTAAAGCTGTACGTACTTGCGACTGACGCCAAATAAATGGGTCGTGAGTAGAACCAGGATAAATTGCATTAATATTTAAAATTTTCAATTCTGAATCACAAATAACTTGAACATTTAATAAATTGTAGCCTTTTCGGTTTAAGAAATTGTGTGCATCTACATGTAGTTTTAATATCGCTACGTGCGTACAATCAATGGCCCCTATGATACCAGGAAATTGGAAACGTTGCATGAATCTTTCCTTATTAATATTGATTTCATGTCTGTTAATAGGAAATTTTATATATCTATTACTTAAGTGGTTGTCTATTGCTTCAGTTACTTCATGAATACACCTGCATGAAAGCATTATTATATGTCCTTACTCATTTATATAAATAATAATGCTCTCCTACACTTCGTTGATAGCACTTGGATCGATACCAGATACATATTTTCTGGCAGACAAGTGAGGTCTTAAATCATTTATAAGTTCCTGGGCGGTTTGTTTATTAAATCTAAACAATTCCAAAAATCTTAATTCAGGTAAGACAAATGAATCGTTAGTGGACCGTCTTTGCAGTTTTAAATTTCTATTTTCTTCTTTGCGACGCCTTAACAATACATTATGCATAATAGTAAGCATGATGAACATTTTATTCTGGTTTTTTTAAATGTCCTAGGTTTTTAATACTTTAATGTTGATGCTACCCGTAGATATTATTTTACTAACCAACCAATGGTACTGCCACAGAATAAACTGCAATATATTTGAAAATACCACCTTTGCTACATACATGATTGCTACTAATTAACAGAAATGCCAACATAAATATATGATGCTACGATTGTACTGTCGTCAGCTAACACGACACTGGATAGGAATAGGATTGCTTGCGATATCGAATTTAATATCGAGTTGGTTGTCGATACGACTAATATTGTATCAAACAAATCAGAATCCCGCTGCTGTAGAGGTCTTGTTGACCCCAATGTTGATTCCTGTCGGCGTTGCCAACCGTACGATCTTGATCGTACATATACGATAATTTAGCGTCAAATACGATATACGATCCAAACCTTAAGATTGTACGCCAAAATACGATAATTTAGTCGTTAGCCAGTAATGTAGTATTTTGTTCTTCATTTAAACAAAATCATCTAAATTTACATACATACTCATGAACTTACTAATAACCAAAAGATAAAAAGAGTGTCATATGACACTCTGTATCTTTTTAACCATCAACTTTTGGACTAAGGTAAGTTTGGTTAAATCGCAGTATTTCTTCGTCAAGCATCTACTCTTGCTCTGTATTCCATTAATTTTGGGGCACCCTTAATTATTTTTTTTTTTAATTAATCATGTCTTGCCCGGACTTTTTTAGGCAACCCATTAGCGATATATTTGTTTAGTTATTATAATTCAGGAAAAATACTTTTCATCCATTAAACAGACGGGTGCAGAACGACCTTAGTTCGGATTTTAGACTATAAATTTAATTACTAAAATATTTCGAGGTGCTTATTTTTTTTTTAATTTTTATGTTTGTTATAATTATCTTTACAAATTGACAATTGGTTCATAAGAATTTTCTAAAAGTTAAAAATCATGATGATAGTCATGATGTATTTAAGAGTGGTTAAGTTAACTTCATAAAAGTTTCACAAGTAAAAGATACGATCTTTTTACCGAATGTACGATCTTTTATAACAAACGCATACAACAATTCAACTGGTCTGGGTTGGCAACACTGCCTGTCGAGATCAAAACACACCACACATCGATTGAGTTCATAACGTTGTACCGTACGCTGCTTTCGATTTGCATACATTTCAGTTGTTGATACTTTCGATTTGACAACAACTGAAAAAAAATAACACGAATTTATCTCCCCCTTACCAATGATCAGAAATTTTTAAACCACCCTCAATACTTTATTGCACATTTACCTTGGTACCTAGATTTTTTTTGAGGTTACGAAAAGATATATAGTGAAATACTAATGATGAAATCTAAAATATATGACAAAGTTCCTAAAACACTGATATATTTAACACCTAACTGTTCAGAACATAATTTATTTTTTACAGTAAACGAACGCCTAGATTGACAATAACTTAATAATTTTAATAGTTATAATAGACCTTGATAAATTAAAACTTGATGACATTTTGGAGCATATTTTAACATATTTACATGTAGACGACGATATGTTGAAAATAGCCAAACTCACAAGTTGCTGAAGATATGTAATTGGAGAAAATGCTAAATATACAGGATGCTCAATAAAGAATGTGCGCAGGATTGGTAAGCGATTAGCCAATAAACCTAGAATGATTAAGGCTTCCTTTTCTTCTCCTAATCAAGTGCATACTATACTGCGTAGAAAGAAGAATTTGGCACAGTCTCCATTCTCTTATGTAAAAATTTACGACGATAAAACCCCTAAACAATCCGCATATTTGCACAATTTGCGTGATGAATTGAAACACAGAACGGATGCCGGGGAAGCAAACTTGACAATTAAATACCAGAATGGAAAGCCAAATATTATTGAGGTTCCAAAAAACTGAATATTTTGTCTGAAATTCATGCAGTCTATACCAACATTGATTCACTCACAGCCAAACTTAACAATTTCCACGTCTTTATCCAAAATTATCAGCCTCACATCATACTCCTCACGGAAACATGGTTAACTGATGCAGTCCCAAACTCAGTCATTGACATAGGAAACTATACCATTTTTAGAAATAATCGTCAGAACAATCGTCGTGGAGGAGGTGTCTGTTTGTATCTTTTAAATAGTTTTTTCAAAAATTACAAAATTAAAACAATAAATAAGTCTATTTTTGGCATAGAGAGTTTATGGTTTGATATGACGAACAAGCACTTTTCCTTTATTTTAGCAGTTGTTTACAGACCCCCTGATTCAACTCTTGACACTGACCTTTTGCTTATAGATACTATCAGACGCATGAGTGAGACTTATACCAATATTTTTGTATTTGGAGACTTCAACTTACCCAGTATTACTTGGGATCATCTCGTGTACTCCGAGAATAACAATCCAGCAGCGTTGTTCACAAATATGATTCTGGATTCAAATTTACATCAACTTGTAAAAGACCAACCAGATACCGGGTCAACCAAAATCCATCTTTGCTAAATTTAATCTTAACTAATGATCAGAACTTAATATATGCAGTTGAGCACCTGTCTCCTATTAGCTGTTCTGATCATTCAACAATTTCTTGTGTTATTCAAGTAATATCAAAATCGAGATCTAGCAACACGACAGTGTCTTTCAACAAAATTGATTATAATAAATTGAATGAGTTGATATTAAGAAATGACTGGAATAACCTTTATGAAGCTAAAGACATAAACGATAAATGGCTTGTTTTTGAGAACTGCATAAATTCGCTTTCCAAATCATGCTCCGAAACTTATAACAAAATATAAAACTTTCGTAAACCTTACATCACTAACGACATTATTAATAGATCTAAAATAAAGCGTAGATTGTGGCGTAAATATAGAGCCACTAGATCTCAGGCTGACTTTTTAGCACACAAATCCTACTCTCAAGCCCTTGGTGCAGATATCAAAGTCTCGCAGAACTTATGAATGTTCTTTGGCAACCAAGGGGCCTAAAGCGTTTTATAAGTACACTGGACAACAACTATCTTCAAACGTTTCGTTGCCTCTTATTCGAAAACCTGATGGGTCATTATGCGAGACAGGCAGTGATAGTGCCAATGAATTGGCTCAAGCTTTCAAACTTGTGTTTACCAGAGAACCGGCCGGTCCGTTACCAGCTATCATGTGCCCAAGAGTAATTCATATTAACTTCACTGAATTCACGCTACGGGAACAGCTAAATAAATTATCTACACAAGTCTCCTGGTCTCGACAATATAACATCCCCTTTACTGAGAAACTGTTCGGAAGCTATATGCGCGCCTCTAGCACACATAATGGAAACGTCTTTTTCCTTGGGAAAATTACCTAGCATTTGGTTGGCAGCTGCACTTACACCCATCTTTAAAAATGGTGACAAACTGGATCCTAACAACTACCGGCCGATTAGTCTAACTCCTATATGTGCCAATATCATGGAACGAATTATTGTTAACAAATTGTTGGAGTTCCTACTTAATAATAACGTAATCCCTCCTGCACAACATGGATTCCTTCCGGGCAGGTCAAGTTCCACTAACTTGTTGACCTGTTTACATACGTGGACTCGAATAAAGGACAGTGGCGCGCCGGTGGATGTTATATATTTAGATTTTTCTAAAGCGTTCGATAGAGTCCCAAAACAAAGATTACTTCATAAACTGGAGCATTTTGGAGTTCGAGAAGACCTTCTTAACTGGATTTGTGCATTTTTATCTGGCAGGAAATTCGGTGAGAGTTTCTCAGGATTATTCTCAGTTTCTTGACGTTACCTCTGGAGTTCCTCAAGGATCTGTTCTCGGAGCATTACTGTATATCATATTCACGTCAGACCTTTCTTACCATCTCAGCAACCATCATGCGTTCTTTGCTGACGACACCAAGACATTTTCTAATCCTTTAACCAATGCTAATTCACTTCAGCAGGATTTGAATAACAGTCAATTGGTGTTCTGATTGGCTGCTTCCCCTTAATAAAGCTAAGTGCTCTGTTACTCATATTGGAACTCGCAATCCCCTTCTCCCCTACAGTATAGACGGTACCTTGGTGAAAGTTGTGGATCATCAAAATTATTTAGGGGTAATAATAACAATAAGGACTTAAGCTGGTCTCATCACGTTAGTAGTATTGTTAAAAAGGCTAATTCTACATGATATATGTTAAAAAATCCGTTGAACAGCCATCCTTACAAAACTTTAACAAAATTTATAGATTTTTTGTTCGTTCAAAACCCGAATACAACGCAGTAATATGGTCTCCCCACCTCACTCGAGACATAAACCTCCTGGAGTCAGTTCAACGAAGATTTACCAAATGGGTACCACAACTACTCTTACAGATCCTACGAGGACAAACTTAATACGCTCAATTTGCCTCCCTTAAAACAGAGAAGAGTTCGTGGTGATCTTATCCAGGTTCATTGCATTCTTCACAATACCTTCTCTATTAACCTGTCCCAGCTACTTCCGCTGTACGACGATGAACGGCTCCGTGGCCACTCCTTCAAATTGCTTAGGGAACACTTTAAAACCACCACTAGGCAGTACTTTTTCTCCAACCGAATATTCCAGAACTGGAACCAACTTCCCGACCCTGTCGTCACTGCTTCATCCACCAATAATTTCAAGAATGGCTACGATCACTCATCGCTAGTTTAAGTGCGTGAGTTTGTGATTATGTGTTGAACCGTGTGCCGGTTAGGTCTTTTTTCGTATTTTTAGTGATTTAGAGTAGTATAGTAATTTATTTTGTTATTTTTGCTCTGTTTTCATGTTTCACCTTTATTGTAATTAGTTTAGGTTTACCCATTGGGCATAATAGGCATTGTCTCTGCGCTTATTTTTTCTTAATAAATAAATAAATAAATAAAAAATTCTAATAAATTATTAATTCAAAAAGTTATTACAGTTAATAATGTTGTTCTTGTAAAACAACATGAAACATAATATAGAAATATGACAACATGAAAGAAAGACAACAAACCTTTATTTTAAATTTATTTTTGAAATATACGTCAGACAGTTACCTAAAGTTTATGTATTGATTAAAATTACTTTTATTCAAGGAAGCTAATCTTAAAATACACACAACGTCAAAAGTCTTCGACTCCCCCTCATTCTTGTTAAAGAAATCTTTTTGTCAGAAAAACCAAATATATAAAAGTATACTGTTTTTTGAATTTTTTTTTGTGAAAAGAATATGTTCGATAAACTGAGTGAAAATTAAAAATCAGCAAATGTGTGACATTTTTGACAACATTTATTAAATCAAAAAGAAGTAACAAAGCAAGTTCTCTACTTGACTAATAGTCGGTATGACCCCCACAAAGTTCCAATAGCATATTGACACGTCTGTGCATTAAGATAATCAAGCGGTTAACAATCTCTTGCGGAATATTGTTCCATTTCTCTTCTATCCCACGACTAACTCATCTGCAGTCTGAGGGGGAGGAATATGATTATGAATGGCTCTAGCAACGAAATCCCACATGTTTTCAATAGAATTCATGTGAGAAGAGTTGGATGGCCAATCTAATCTATTGATATATGTCCTGCTTCGAGTGCCTCTTGAACCCTTCTTGCGCGATTTGGTCGAGCGTTGTCGTCCATAAACACAAAATTTTCACCTAATTCATTACGTAGGGAGTAGATAATGGACGAAAAAACTTGTTCGATGTAAATTTGACTGGTCATATTCTGTGGTATGCGAATTAATGGTGTGCGGCCGTTGAACATTATTCCACCCCAAACATTACGATACCCCCTTCATACGGAGCAACTTGACGGGAAAAATGAAGTCGCTGTTGACAACTTGGTTCTCTCCAGACTCTTTGTCGGTTGTCATCAGTAACCAGCCCAATTCTGGTTTCGTCTGTAAAAAAGACCCACCCCCACTGGCGTAAAAGCCAACCCCTATCTCTCGCGACCACTGGAGACAAGCAACACGTTGCCTTGGAAGTAGAGTGGGGACCCGTAATGGTCTTCTAGCACATAAATTTGCGTTGTGGAGTCGTCCTCAAATAGTAGGTGTCGATATAACATGGTAAAACGTACCCTAAAAGTGGGCTCTGAGAGCTGAAACTGAAGATGTGCGGTGTCTACGGGCATATTGCACCAAATACCGATCCTTCCTTTCATTAGATATTCGAAGACGTCCACTATGTGGTATGTTTTCCACTGTATCAAATTCTTCATATCTGTGTACTATTCGTACAACAGATGATGGTGACATGTTCGATTATGTGATGATTAGAATGTCCTGCATCATGTAAAGCAGTCATTCTTGCTCGGGTAAACACAGAAATTTCTCGTCCTGACATTATAATGTACAAAAATTCAAAGGAACACTTGGCTGAATACCGCCCTGACCAGATTTGTGAAAACACTGGTAATAAAGTAAAGGTACATGGTCTGCAATTTTTTATTGTTTTGTTTTGTTTTCTACATGTACTTTTTTACCACATTAAGAAAAACAACTAGATTTAATCGAATCATTTTATATACAGGGAGTCCAAGACTTTTGACGTTGTGTATACTACTGAACATCCTGTAAGAAGTATATAGACTCATGAAGCCTCATTGGCACTAATAACTTCTGTAACATCTGAATATAAAGACTTATTTCACAAAAGAAAATTCTTTTTAAGTTAAGGATTCAATGTATATACAAGTCTGTATTAAGTTTATATTTATTTAATCACCAAACGCGTATCACAAGAAATTGGAAAATTTTTGTATAGAACTTATAAAAGTTCCAAAGATCTGGGAAACAAAACTGTTTGAGAGAACTAGATTTAAGGCCGTATGACACGGTATAAAATTGTATATAAAATTTTGCACAGAATTATATAAGCATTTTTTTATATATTTAGTACTAATAATAATTATTGTTATTATAACCCATCCCATAACCAATAAATTAAGCAAACATAGGAAAGATAGGGAAAAGATGCACTGGAGGTTATATTATTGTTCCCATAAAAATGTATTCAGAATTTTATATAAATAGAAGATGTTTTAATTTTCAGTTTAATATGTAGAAAACTGTACATTTTGCTTGTATGATACGGCATGAACCACTTTGATTATAATATCAAATAAAAAAACTATTTTAAATGTTACACCGTGTCAAACAGCCTTTAGATATTACGATGAATGGCTGAAATATTCGAGTCCGCACTTTATTGATGTCAACAGAATTAAAAACGAACGAAATACGAAGAAAAAAATCTTAGAGAAGGCGACACATCATCAGAATTATCATTTAAAGCGTAAGAGAAAGACAGAACTAACAATTGTTTATCTTTATCATGATTTTGATATACATTTATGTGTTGCAAATCCGTTTCATGGTTTATTACATATTCAAAAGTAAAGCACATATTGTACAACTAGACATTGAACAATGAATAAAATATTATTTACGAAAAATTTTAGTTGTCTAAAATTACCTGTTAGAGCACCAAAAGCATATTCTATAATCACATAAGTTAAAGAGTGTCGGTGGTTATTGAATTATTTTTGATTTCTAGATAAATTACCATTATTTTTAAAAGGTGGAACTAGCTAATCCAATGAGTTATATGCTGAATCTCGTAATAAAACTCGTTTGCAAACATTCCATTACTCCCTCTTTTCTTTCATAAAGTTACATCTCCTAAAGTCGAGAGTATACATAAAACCACCTTTTCCACAAAACACATCTATAAATTTCTTATTACAGTCATACCCACATCCGAGGACCTAAAACTATTTATCCAACACACAATAGTTTATAAAATATTGCAACTCCTAATAAGAAATCAATTTTCCTCGGTTCTGCAAACCCAGAATTGCTAGCTTCACTCGACTCTATTTGACTATGAACTAAATCACATATTTGGAGAACTACAAAACAAGACGACTCATTAAATCCATTATGATTATAATAAATGTTAACTGTACATTTCTTTTTTATATTCGACACTACTTGATTAATTCCAATCTGTGGATATGTCAATTCTCTCTATGTGAATTCTTAACCTGTCACACAGTTCTTGTGTCACCAAACTTGACTGCGAACCATTGCCCAATAAATCTCAACATGTACCTCAGCAACCTAAATATCATGCCAAATTTCAGTTTGTAATTTCAAACAATTTGAAAAAAATTAAATAAAACTACATTTTTCAACCCCTTTTAAGCCTTCAAGGACACTTAAAAAATATATATGGAGGACTCCCATTAAAATTGCTTAAATAATCTACCCTCAATTTTTTTGCACATAATTTGGGGTCACTCTGTATATTATACTGCTTTATTTGCCGTAATATTTCATGGTTAGGCTCTGTGGAGACAGACCTAGTATCGGTGTCTCTGGGGCCGCCCATATATTGATTTCGACTCCTGTTGTTGGTATTACGACTCCTACAGTCGGAACCGTTCCTTGAATAATGGTAGTCTTCCGAGACGTCCCGTAGCCGCCTCTGTAACTGCAGTATTGCAAACGTATTTCCACTCTTCACTGTCGGCATCTTCAGTGGTGATTCCGCAAAGGCTTCGCCGCGACTGCGCTCAGCTAGAGGACAACCAGGGCAGATCAAAGAATCCTAGCTAAAGCTAAAGATGTGAACTTTAATTCTGTTACTGGCAGCAACTAGTTACTGATGTCACGGCATAACAACCCGGTAAATTACTATATATCAAATACGACGATGATATTTAATAGTTTAACATTCATATCTTTAAATAGGTCTGAAGACCTAATAATTACTAAATGATTGTGATTTAGTTCTAAGTTGGATTAAGTGTAGATAAATAAATTAATTGTATTGTAAACGGAAGGGACGTTACTGTTCGTTCTATTTAATCTATATGATATGCTAATAATTGAGATGAATGAATTATCTCACTTCACTTATTTTCCAGCCAGTTGACTGGCAAATTTAAAACAGCTACTATTGAGGTACAAATTTAATAATCGTGCACTCTAATGTAGTCGCTGTTGAACCCGAAACACTGGCAATCACTAGCAATCGAGTAAAACCTGTAGTACTCCAAATTAACTCGTTAAACTCCTTGAACTGTCGTGATTCCACATTAACCACTGGTTAGTAACCTTCAGGCATCATATGTTGAGGAACCTCCAGACAATCATCTGTTAAGTCCATTAGCGATGTGCTCTTTATAAATCATAATTTGTTCTTGCGGGTCCGAGACATGCTCTAGTCCGGATAGCCGAATGGTACGAACCTTGGCCATTTGTACATTAAGTCGTTAAATTCTGAAAATGGTGGCTATTTAAAAATGTTTTTCTTTCAAAGTTATAATTTTTGTTCCCAAAAAAGTTTACGTTTTAAAAAATAATATGTATACATTTTATATTTTTGCATTTTGTATAAAAGATTTTATGTGCTCCAAGTTCTTTAAACATTAATGATGAAACATTAAGTTACAAAAAACTACCTAGGAAGAATAACCTAACAATTGTAACTGCTAATAATTAGATAAACTATATTTAATAACAATTAATAATATATACTACAGAATATTCCACAAACCTTATAGATCCAATATTAAAAAAAGAACACGAAAATATTATTTAGGTATTTTATTGTTTTATTTGTTTTAGACTGTCATTTGTATTTCCTGTTATCACTAATAAATACTTTTATTATTATTATTAGATGGACTTTTTGAATTTTAAGTTACCAAATAAATGGTTAAGTCGAGGAAATATTTCTCCTTAAAATTGACTTTTGACCACCATGATCACCAGACCTCAACAAATATGATTATTTTATTTGGGGAACATTGAACGATTTTGTTTCTTCCTCGGTATCCGAATTATCATTTAACATCATTGGAGAAAGTGCAGTGAAGGTTTTTTAAATCCGCAGTTTCTATATTGGATGGAATTTATGCAACCAGAGGGTATCCACAAGATTTATTCTTGAATCGATTTGAGATGAGCAGTTTGATTAGGAGGAGGATTATGAATTCTGTAATTTTTCTATACAAACTAGTTAACAGTAATATTGACTGCATCAAGCTTGCCTCGCACGAATATTTTGCAGTCGTTTCCTTTACACCAGATGTTAAGTGATTATAGTAACATTGAGGAACGACTGTATATATTTAATTGTACGCTAGCAGATATAAAACGTGCTTTTATATTTTAATAATTGATTTTATTATAATTTTATGTCTCATTTGTTTTTATATGTAATAGCATTGTATCTTTATTTATTTTTTACTTTGTAAACCCCATCGTTGTTTTAATTATTTTGACGTTAATTCTTTTCTTATTTTTATCGATTAATTATATCCTGGAAACGTTTAAGAGCTTGTTAATAAAATCTTGAATTTAAAAAAAAATCAGAGTAAAAGCCTTTGAATTTACTTTAACAATATCAAAATAAAATTTAAACAGTGCCATTCATTTCCAAAATCATTATATCTTTTTTTGGGCTTTCACTTATCACGTGTATGACCAAGCCAATATTACCAGGATAAAATTGACACAAATTTAGAAAAATATTTCAGTCTTTAACATCCCATAAAGGATACATGTTATACATAACAACATATATTTTTTGTTAAATTATAACGTTACAAATGCAACTTAGTTTTTATTAGTAAGTACTAACTCTACGTGAACATATACGTTTTAGTTGCTCTCCTAGTAACTGTAGCAGTCACTTCTTCGACACAACACAGAGTAGTGCCTCATTATGACGCATCATATGCTATCATGTGAGTTCACATGGCATACGAAAAATATACTTCTACGGTTTTGTATATAAGTTTTAGTTTATATAATTAGATTATTTTAGATCATACAATATTGACTGCTTTCTATCATTCTGCTAAAATAATGTCAGTTTACGTCTGTTTAGCTACACGATTCACGCTAGATTAGAATTTGTACGTAACAATGAATAATTCGTCATATTACGTATCACTAGTATGATAACATCGACATGGCAGCAATGTGTCTTCTGTAGACTGAAATATGTTCAAAACCATATGCCCACATCTGTTATATAAGACACATGAGGTACTACTTTCTATTATCAAACTAAATCATCTAACATCAACGACTAGGTACTTATGTTTATACTTTATACTATCAAAATTTGCATTAAATATTTATATTATAACAGCAGTTTATCAAAGGTGTAAATAAATAAGTAAATAAAAAGATTCTACTTACACTCCTTTGAGATTATAATTTATAGGCCTTTTCTTTTTTGTATCTTCCTCCATATCCTGAAATAATATTGTTCCTTTCTTTTCATCATTTGTACTGAAACTGTTTTCTTCAGTTTTTATATATTTTTTTGTGCTACTATCAACATTGGTCAAATTGTTACTAGTTGATGTAGTTTGCTGAATAGTTGACTCTGTAGTTTGATTGATATCCGTAGTTTCAATTAAAGTGTTTGTCATTTCATTTTCAGTTAGTGTAGTTTTGGGAGTTTTCTGTGTAGTGTGTCTAAAGGAATGTACGGTTTTTAAATTTGATAATTTTATTGAGAGTACTGGCTCTTCAGAAAAAACAAATTTTGTATTAAGAACATCCTCATTAGCGACATTATCAGGAAATAATCTTGCTTCATTTTCATCTAGATCTAAATTATTTTCTTGAATTAAATCATTGTCTGAATCTTGTTCATGATATTCATAATATTTAGGTGACAAAAACGATTCATCTGGGGTATTCCAAAAATCTTCATCATCGTGGAATTCGGATTTTAATACATGACCATGCCTTTGGTCACCATACATTCTTCTCATAAGACCTTGGTTGTCGCGAACAAATCGTTTTACAGCATGCCAAGGGTAAGTATTGCCAGGTGTATTGCAGAATCCTTGCTTCCTCATGTCACAAGGCGGTAAATACATACGCCCAGAACGGTAAGGTCGACCGCAAGCTGCTTGGTCACCTCCAGAATCGTAACCTTGTCCAGTCGCATAAGAAATATATACCTGAAAAATAATAGGTGTGAATTTTCAACCTGAACATCATCTAGTTGTAATAATATATTTGCGATATTCAATTGTTTTTATGATTTAAAAAAATACAAAATTCCTGCAACATTCATTCTTACACCTTATTTCGTATCTCGAATAATAACGGAGAAAAAGGGAGGGGCAATTTTCCCGTGGCCACCTCGTACACACATGGTGTCAGAATCAGTTCTTTTGAGGATACTAGTTCGTGTTGCCTTGAATACTATTCTGAAATAATTATATTCAAATAAATAGTCAAGTTATAATTGTTTTTTTTAAACTGTATAAAATGTAAAGTATTAATTTTTACTGAAATCAAGATATCATTTGCAGAGATCAATGTTGTTTTATGAGTTAAATTTTGTACTAACATTTAAGGTAGTATTTAGTCTTGTATAGTATAACGTAGCCAACTCGTATTGGGAACCGGCAACAAAAGTACCTATGTAACCCTACTAACCAAAATCAGTGCTACTGGTTACCGGAAGAATGATATAAGAAGGATGTTTTAAGCATTTATAGCTCTTTTTTTTCTCATTTCTTGTGAACAATTTTTAACATATTCTAAAATTGAATATTCTTCATTATTTTGTATATATGTTTTGATTATTCAAAAAGTTTCAAAATTGAAAAAACTTTTCCATTGATAAATATAAAAGCATGGAATTTTGTGATAAAAGCACAAATCAGAAGATAAAAAGTAATAGAACAAGATGGAATAGAACAAAATAGAACCAAAATTTGTCACTTAAAATTTTTATTCTCATTTTATCATATAGTAGTTTATATGTAAAGTATATAAGAGGATATTAAAAAAACTATACTCTCAAATATTTGAAAAGCAGAAAGATTACTTTCCGCAATGGAAAACGTAAGTTCCTATTTTGTATACAAAATTATGATATATAGCATCCTTCACCGCATTCATTTCTTAATATTTTACTAGAAAGGTACAAGGCCGAGCAGCTGATCCTTATATGGTGGGGAAGGTTCGGCACTCTATAATTGTTAAGAGAGGCTGGCATTTCATTTTTAAAAAATATTAAATTACGTAGTTTCACTCATTATTTTCATGAATTTTGAGGTCGGTTCGGATTTTTAAAATACCCTGTATTTTTTCGTTAATGAGTGTTCTAATAGATTTTTTAAAAGTTCCATCAACAATATTTTTTGAATTCCCTTAATTTTGATTTTTTTTAACAGTTAAAAATTGATCAACACTGTATACGGAACGGTCTTTCTCATGTTCGATAATCCGAAGCAAAAAAACTGAAAATTTCCTCAAATTTAGAAGTTTTATATTTTTCTTGTCAATTTTAACACCCTGTCTATCAAGTTCTTTTGACTGGCCCTATAAATTTGAAGCGACACGGCAGTAATTCTGGAAATAGTTGACGACCGTCTTTAAACACCGTATATATTAAGTTCCAAAGAGAAAAGCGTATGGTTAGTTAATATAAATTTTTTATTAAATAGGTTTCAATTTTTCTTTCAAAGAAAGTTTTAAAAAAATAGTGTAAAGTATAAAGGAAAATTAAAAAAACTTGACTCGTCCGGGAATCGAACCACCAACCTTACGACTAGTAAAAGACGCTTTATCCTGAGCAACGATAGTATTTAACGAAGTTGTTAGTATTGTCACGGATTTCCCAATCCCATTTCTGCCACAAAATTGCCCCGGATTTCCCAATCCGACTTTTTCTTTTACCAGAAAAACAATCTGTTAATTAATCACTTATCTTTATTAACTACTCTGTACACTAATGAATACTAATTACAGCTCAACTAAACACTATTTTACTTTTCAACTCCAGGAAATTTCCAACTAAATCGCTCTAAACACTCCAATTCAAGACTGTAATACAAGACTATTTGGCTCAGCCGTTTATTCTTCTTTTATAGACCAAACGAATATTCCAGGTATTTTCTAGTATCTCTAAACCCATTTCCCGAACGACTGGAACGCTTCTCGTCGGCTCTCCATCTTTCTAGTTACGCCTCGATACACGGCATTATTTGTTTGTTTACCAGAATCGCGTAGGGGCGTATCCGGTAGACGACGTCATTGATTCTTTTAATGATGGTGTAGGGTCCCTCCCAACAGTTCTGTAGTTTAGGCGATTTTACTTTCTTCCGCGTGGGGTTGTACAGCCACACCAGGTCACCTTATTGGAATCCGACTGTATTGGCCCGGACGTCGAGTCTTCATGCGATTGCTCTCTAGTCGCATTGGTCGTGTACGGCGGCTAGTCTTCGTGCTACCATCGGTAGTATGTGCATAGGCCGAGAAAACTTCGAACTTGATGTTTGTCTTTAGGAATCGGTCAGTTCTTTATGCACCCTGTCTTCTCCGGGTCTGTTTTCACACCGTTTTGAGTAATAATGTGGCCTACATATCTAACCTCTTTTTGGAACAGACTGCACTTATTCGGGTTCAACTTCAGGTTCGCTGCTTTCAACTTCTTGAACACTTAGGACACGTTCTTCAGGTGTCCCTGAAAAGAGCGTCCCAGCACCACCACGTCGTCCAAGTAAATCAAGTAGGTCTCCCAATGCAGGCCATGAAGTACAGTTTCCATCAGTCGTTCAAAAGTGGCAGCGGCATTACATAGGCCAAATGGCATTACACTGAACTGCTACAATCCATTTCTGGTAGTGAACGCTGTCTTTTCCTTGTGTCCTGGACTGACCTCGACTTGTCAATATTCACTCTTTAAATCCAAAGTGAAAAACCATTGCGCACCAGCCAAGGTGTCCAGAGTATCATCAATTCTTGGTAGTGGGTAACTGTCTTTCTTGGTGACGTCATTTAATTTTCTGTAGTCCACACAAAATCGGATGGAGGCGTCTTTCTTCTTGACCAGAACTACAGGAGAAGCCCAAGGACTCTGAGATGACTCTATGGTGCCTTGATTTTGCATCTAAATTAACATCTTGTTAACGTCTTCTAGCTTGGCTAGTGGAAGTCCTCGTGGTGCCTGATTGCAGCTCTTCAAGTTGTTCCACCTCCATCTCTGTTAATCTTTCCTTGGCCCTATCCACGATGTCACTTAGACATTCCGGTAGACTGGTCTTATTTGGTTTCTTTTCCATTTCGTTGATTTCTTTGAGTGTTCTGACAATGGTAACAGGTTCACAGACTCCTACTTCAGTTCCCTTTGTAATTTTCTGTGGAAAGGTTTTCAGGTTAAGTACCCGTACCATTGTCGTTATCACAGGTTTAATCAGGGTACGGCCGGTGACTATAGCTTTATTGAACAAATACGGATTACTGGGTTCTACCACTCCTACACTGCAAGACATTTCCCCATCCATTATAGTGGCACCCAAGGTTTCGGTCTGAGCAGGTAGTACCACATCTTCTTCAACAACGAGTCTCCGTACAGCGTTATTCTTAATGGCGTTCGTTAGCACTACTTCCTCACCCATTATCCGTAGCGTGCCAGCATTCAAATCTAAGTTCACCTCCTTTGCTCGTAGTAAATCTAGTCCGAGTATGACATTGTCTGATATATCTGCTACCAGGGCTCTGTGTTTGAACTTGACGTCTCCTAATTCTATTTCAAGCTCGCATTCCCCCTTGACTGGCAGTTGTTGTCCATTGACTGTTGCAAGGACATAACGTTTTGCAGGGTTCTTAATACGTCAATCACCAATAATATCGGGCCGTACAATAGTGTCGATTACCATAGGGAACATACGACCAAAAATAATGTCTTCTACTAGCAAGGAGTCAGAGTCCTGAAGACGTGATAACGTAACTTCTTCTCGTGGGCATGGTACGAGGACGCAGCCGGCTTTTGCCCCGTCAAGCCGGCTGATCCTAGTTTTCCTGTGCCGCTGCCGCTTGAAAGTCGCGCTTTTGCTGATCCGGGACTGGGGCCCTACACTGTCTCTTTAGATGTCCTATCTGTCCACAGTTCCAGCATTGAAGAAGGCGATCCCTTCGACTATCAGATTGTTCTTTCTTTGGCCTAGTAATTGGGCTGAATTTATCAATAATCTCCTTCAGCGTCTTTATTATGTCTCCATTTGCCATAGTATCGCTGTTATTGTTGATGGCTCGCACTTTAACATGTCTACCGGACGCCATTTTTGCTGCCTCGAATTCCATTGCATGCGAAAGAGCGTCGTTCAACGTTTTAGCTAGCCGTAGTGCCTGCTTAGTTTCGCAATCTCTTAGGCCGTCGATAAAAACTTGGATGGAGAGCTGATCTGCAAATTCGGACGGGGCTGTTGGAATCGAACCAGTCGGGCAACATCGGTCTCAAAATGTTGTAAATTCTCTCCACTCTGCTGGCGATGATTTTTCAATTGTGCCTGGTACACTTGCTACAGGTGCTTATCCCCATATCTCATTTTCATATGCTGTTTCAGAAGGTCATAGTTACTCTGCTGCCCAGCAGGAATTCCTTGTAAGACGTCAAAAGCTGCCCCTCGTAGAGCAACTATCAGAGCAGTAGCCTTTTCACAATCAGACCATTCGCTTGCCGCATCAACCGCTTCGAACTGACGCAGATAGACGTTCCAAGATATCTTGCCGTCGAATTCAGGAGGCTTCGTTTTTCGAGTTCGGAAAATTCAGGTCCTTCTGATTTGATTACGCCCTCCTTTCTTATTTTGTCCAGCTTATGTCGAAGCTCTTCGAAAGTTTCTCTAACCAAGTTTATTTCTTCGTCTATCTCCTTTTTTTGCGCTAACAGTTCTTCGTTGATTTTTTTTTTGTTCTAACAGTTTCTCCTCTACTTGTTTTTCCACTTTATGTGACTGCTCCTCTAGTTTTTCTTTAGTGTATTCTCCAATTTTTCTAACTTTGTCTACATTTCTTTCGTCTGATCTCTCATTTCATGTTGTATTGTCTGTATCTGATCTTTCATTTTACACTCTTGTTCTGCTAATTTCTTTTCTAATTTCTCCTGCATGGTTTGGGACTGATCTTCGATTTTATGAACTTGCTCTTCTAATTTTTCTTGTATTGTCTGGAATTGATCTTCAATGTTATACCCTTGTTCTTCAAATTTTTCTTGCATTGTCTGTCCTTGTTCTTCAAATTTCTTTTGCGTTGTTTGTCCCTGTTCTTCTAATTTCTGTTGCATCGTCTAGCCTGGTCTTCCATTTTTTTTGCATTGTTTGCATCTTTTCTAACAGTTTTGCCATTTGTACATCCATATTGACTTGGCTTCTAGTTACAGGAATTCACCCTATTTTCTTTGGAACGTTCGAGAATGTCCACGAATGTTTTTGTAAATGTCACCGTTGACTTCCTTACAATGAAACGATTGCAGTGATATTCCACAATTGGGTCTTTGTCTCACTTCTGTATAAAGTTCTAGAATGTTCGAGATTGTCCTTCGCAAACAACACCGTTCACTTCCTTACGTCACGACGAGTGCGGCGATATGTCACATTTGGGTCTTCGTCTCACTCCCGTATCAAGTTCTAGAATGTTCGAGATTGTTCTTCGCAAATACCACCGTTTACTTCCTTACGTCACGACGAGTGCGGTGATATATCACATTTGGGTTTTTGTTCCATCCATGCACAGGGTTCCAGAAAGTTCTTCAAACTTCCAGTTAAATCCACTTCCGACACCAAATTGTCACGGATTTCTCAATCCCACTTCTGACACCAAGTTGCCACGGATTTCCCAATCCGACTTTTTCTTTTACCAGAAAAACAATCTGCTAATTAATCACTTCTTATTTTTGGTTTACAAGACCAATATTTTTTTTAAATTATTAAAACTAATGTTAATTTATATTTATTCTTCAATTTTTCTTAGAATTTCAGGAATATTAGTTTTTGCTTTAAGGCGGAAACATTTATTCTATCTTTATTAACTACTCTGTACACTACTTAATACTAATTACAGGTCAACTAAACACTATTTCACTTTTAAACTCCAGGAAATTTCCAACTAAATCGCTCTAAATACTCCAATTCAAGACTGTAATACAAGACTGTTTGACTCAGCCGTTTATTCTTCTTTTATAGACCAAACGAATATTCCAGGTATTTTCTAGTATCTCTAGACCCATTTCCCGAACGACTCGAACGCTTCTCGTCGATTCTCCATCTGTCCAGTTACGCCTCGATACACGGCATTATTTGTTTGTTTACCTAAGAAAACGCGAAAAAATCATCTTCAAAATAGGCACACAGTACAAAAGAAAGACCGTGAAGGGCAAAGCGTCCTTCGGCAAATTCCGTACGACTTATTGCCAAAAAGCCTTTTTGGTAGTAAGTCGCCCGATTTCAGGGTGGAGGGTGGGAATGACAGTAACTTCCAGCTTTTAATATATAAGAAAGAAAGAAGAGGAGTTTCAATAAATAAATTTGTCAAAATACATGAAGGTTAGTTTGATTCGTTTAGAGGTTATACATGATATGAACCCGAAGAAAGATTTACGAAGACATTCAAAACAAATGAAACATTTTCTTTGTTCTTTCAATTTATAAGTAATGGATTGCTTGAAGTGTCTCTATTGATTCCATTATTATTTGTCAGAGATTTTTGCTCTGTCGATTATATGAACCCTCGTGAAGATTTACGAAAACATTTAAGACACATATGTCCTGTATTGCCTCTATAGTATTAGAAGATAATGCTCTCATAATATCTCAAATTTCGTGGCTCTATACTGAAAATATATAACTGTGTGGCTGCTCACATATTTCTGTACACAATGTAGAAACTAACATATTTCTTTCTGTATATATTGACTTCATATTTTCATTAGTTCTGTACTCATATATTTTTGTATACCCTGTATAAACTAACATTTCTTTCTGTATATAAATTCACTTCATATTTTTGTTACCTCTGTGTTTAAATTTGAACGTCTATATTTAAGTGCCAAATGTACAGGGTGACCCAGAACTGATGTTTGGCCGGCATTACGTAAAAACAGAAAGAGCAATCGAAAAAATTTTAACGTGGGTATTTATGGTATGATGTAATGAGTGTTTACCATAAAATACCATCTTGGTAAATTTAACACCCAATGGACAGTGACGTCATCGAAATCATTTTTCCCAATTTCATACCTATTTTTTTACATAATATATAAGTCCTCATTTTTATCAATAACTTTCATTAAAACTTTTTTTTGATATCACCTTTCGTGTAAAATATCATATGTAAAAGATCGTAAAAGATCATATGTATAGAAAAATTAAACAAAGCCTTTATCACGTATGTTGATGATTTTGACAACGTTGCCATGGAAATATCAATATTGTCAATGTTATGTTACTCATATTTATCGATAAAATTTACCTGTCAATTGTTGTTGTTGTTTTAATTATTTATATGCAGATTTACTGTTTACTAAGATGAATAGTCATAATGAAAAAGTAGATATGCTTTTAATTTTTGGAGAAGCTAGACAAAATTCAAAATTGGCGGCACGGATTTACAGTGAAAGATATCCTGACGGCGAATACCAGATTATAGAAGGTTCTTGAGATTGGAAAAAGCACTAAGACGGAACACAGAAGCTTTTAAAGTCCAAAAAAAGACATTGAAAAAAATAAATTTGTTTGCAACAATAATGTGTTGGCTCAAAAGTGTGAGTATTTCAATAATAATCCTAGAAAATCAATACGAGATGTCAGCCAAGAACTAAATATTTCTTATAGTTCAATTCAAAGAATTTTAAAGAAAAACAAGTATCACGATTATAAAATTTTAAACGTGCAAGCCCTCTTTGAAAATCATAGGCTACGCCGGATAAATTTTATTTCAGAGATTGTTGATATCCAGTTAGATGTGTCAAACATTTATAAATATATACAATGGACAGACGAGTCCCGTTTTGTCAGCAATGGAGTACCAAATAAAAAAATACGCACTATTGGGCAACAGAAAACCCTCACGAAATTAATCAGGTTGAAAATCAAGGACATTTTGGTATCAATGTATGGTGTGGTATTACAGACAGACACCTAATTGGTCCATACTTGTACAATAGTTACCAACTTTATTGGAAGAAGTGCTATTACAACTTAAAAGAAGAAGTGCAAGAGAAGTAAAAAGATACCTCAATGAAAATTACAATGGCCGATGGATTGGTACAGAAGGTTCTATTCATTGGCCTCCGAAATCCCCGGATCTATCCCCAATGAATTTTTATTTATGGAGTACCCTGAAAAATGAGGTTTATAAGAAAGAATGTCATAATTTAGAAGAATTAAAAGAAAACATTAGGAATGCATGCTGGGGGATAAGTATTATTTAGCGTTCCTTATGCCTAATTATGCCATTAATATTTGACAATTCAATAACAATTCATAGTTTTGACGTTTAGCGATGTTAGTTTCTTCTGTGTAAGTCTGGGTCAAGGCTATGCACATTTTATATGACAAAACAATGAAATTTGGGTACGTTTTGGAAGCGTTTTTGTATGTTAAATTTTAAAAATTTTGAATGTTTATTTATCAGAATGTGTTCATAATTAAGTATATTTCAATTTAAACATAGGTTTTAGCAGGGCTGACAACCAAAAAATCTAAATTAAATCGATTTCCTGAAAAATGGGACACCCTGTATAAGAATTGATGTTATCATCAGATTCTACGCGCCATCTAGTATCTGTACACCAAATTTTGTCGCACTGGTTATGATAGTTTCTGAGATATTCGCACTGAAAGTCTTAGAGGGAACACCCGGTATAAGTAGGTAGATGACCGGCGTCCTTATAAATTTTATCATATGGTTCTGTATGGTGAAAAATAACACACACTTGTTCTAAAAATTACCTAGAGGCACAAATTTGTATCCAGTCAATAAACATCGACTCATCGTATAACATTGTGGGTGCTAACTAACCGCAAGCAATAATAAATATTAGTACACAATACACTGTCCTTATTGAAATCACACTACCCCACAATAATTGGTGACCCCGACGTGATTTGCAACGGCCGACGTGATTTGCATCGGACAGTGTATAAGAAAGTGCTTTTAACGGGCTTCTTTAATTACAAGAAACTTATAAGAATAGCAGGCTAATCTAGTTTTTCGTGCGCCCAGTGACTATTTTAGTGTTTTGTGCAGCTCATAAGTCAGCATTATAGCTACACATAAAGAGCTAGAAACTCTCAGTGCGCGAATTCAGTGTTCGGAAGGTGCACTTACCACAGCACTTAAAGAACTCACAGCTATTAAAAGTGGCAATCAAGCTCCGCAAACACTCCGCGGGCAAGTGTAGTTCCGTTCGCGTTCACTTTTGCGGTTGTGTTCGCGATCGCAAAATCGCCAAACTGGAAGATATAGTGTGTGTTGGTAATCCTGGCGTTTTAAGGACAAAGCAAATAAATGTAAAAAAAACATGTAGCTGTATCTGTGATAGTGCAGAAAACGAGAGGGGCAGTCGTTAATGGCGGCAAACAACAACGACCCAGCCACATCACGCCGCTTATTCGTCACCGATAGTTTGACGGGAACAAAATTTCTTATCGATACCGGTGCGGACTTATGTTTATACCCGTCTAGTCAACTGCCAAAAAGTAGAGATGGTTGATCCACACATTTTCGTGGATCAGATCCAACCTGATCCGGTCCTAAGTAGGTACCTAGTCCAAAAATCAGTTCCAGTTCCTAGTCCGGATGTGGTTCGGACCGACTCTATTCAAGGTATGAGAATAGGTCGGTGCATCAAATTCGGTCTTGTTCGTTAGTACAAATTCATGTAGTTTTAGTTCGTTATAATTAGACCGGACTGAGAGTGGGGTGGACTAAAATAATTGAGCGCATTCATGTGCTAGGTACAAAAATTATTTATTTTAGTGTTTAGAAAAATATTTATTTTATTTCTATTAATGTATATTTTAAGACTTTTATGTATAAAGAAATTATTTATTTTAGTTTTAAGAAAAATTCCTATTTATTTCTTTTTATTAATATATTTTTTAATACAACGCATTTTTTATTTGGTTCTATATAAAAATAAATAATAAAATACATCTAATTTTTTTTAGCCGCAAGTCGAAATATTGCTGAAACGAAATAATCCTTTTGTATATATCATCGTATCCTTGAGGACACTATTCAGAGCGTAGCTTATATTATCAATGATCGTATTACCAGTCCAAGCTGATCTAAATCTACTACTATCTAGTCCATTAGGTACCTTCTTCATATACAGTTTACAGTTGTAGTACACAAGTTCACGGACCCAGTCTGTCGAACTTGCATTACGAGTAAACAAGTACTTTGGACTGTTTTGTATGCTTGTAGTCCGAACAGAACCGGATCAGTTCCATTAGTCCGCGGCACTGGACCTGTTCCAAAAGATCAGTTCTAGTTCTCGATAACCATCTCTACCAAAAAGTCGCACTCTAGTCATTATATATATATGAAAAGTTTATCATGTAAACTTAACCCAACTCGATTTGAACAAGAAAAGTAACCAACAATAAATGATCAAATACGTTACATACTTATATAAAAAATGGAAGAATAGTATGGGTAGTGCCTCGAATGGCAAATATACGAATATGTAAGCTTTGTCATGACCAGGCTCTGACATTTAGGCGTTGAAAAGAACAAAGCGTATACAAGCGAATTACGGGTTCTCAAAGATGAGAAAATTTATCACCAAGTATGTTAACGCATGCTTCAATTGCACGAATTCAGAATATTGCGATACTATTTCAGGTATCGCATGTCGACCATGTTGGACCTTCTGTGTGTAGTAAGAAGAAAAAAGAAGTATTTAGTAGTGGATTCACTAAATTTTGTATTCTGGAACCTGTTCGTGTCCAGAAAAGTAACATGTTATAAAAGACGAACGAACCTCACACATTTATTTGATAACCCAATCAAATAATAAATGACAGAGGAATATCTTTCATTTCTAGTTTGTTTGATGTCTTGTAAAACTTATGGAATTAGACATGTGTTGAATAGAATAGCTACACCCAGAGAAAATGGACAGTGTAAGCGTTATAACAAAACAATAGTTCTTATTTTATGTCTCAGAACTATGTCAGAACTAAATTAGAATACTGCTCTACTGTTTAAAATCCATTATATTTATGTCATATAGTGTTACATGAAAAACCACAAAGAAAATTTCTCAAATATTTGTCTTAAGATATATAATGCTTATCCCGTAAGAGATACTCCTTATATATAACTGATTGATATATTTGGGTTTTAGAGTTTAGATTTGAGGAGAAAATTAAACTCAGTCACTTTCCTTTACAAGCTATTGCATGGGCAAATTGATTGTCCTGAGCTTCTGAGTCAAATTGATTTTCTTATTCCTAGGCACAATTCTAGAAGTACTAATACTTTTTATTGTTTGCGAACAAGAACTAATCTTTTATTTAAGCCACCGACATACAGAACCTTCATAAATGATTACAAGCCACGTGACCAGTAATTTTGTTTGAAACGGTTATTTTACTTCCTTGGCGTTGACAAGTAAATTCTGGTAACTTTATAATTTACTAAAAGAATAAGGGTGGGTTCCCAACAAAACTTTTCGCGTTATGGAATTCTATTGGTGACGCAAAATTTAATTTAAAAAGTATGGGCGCGAAAGTGTGAAATAAAGCTGAATATTTTCAACTTCATGCAGTAAAAGGGTTTTGTTTACGTTTAAGGTGTACAGTAGCAAATGGAACCGTTGTTGTACATAAACTATTTTCGGATGAAATTTTCTCGGAGAGAACCCATATCTCCAGCTGAACGGTTGAGTGTGACCCTTAGGTAAAATATTTTTTTTATTAAACAATAAATGATCCCAACTTCTTATCTTTCTGTAGATATTTGACAACAGAAAATAGTATAACTTCCATTGCTTATAACTATCGTATAGGTAAAAATACAGTGAGCAAAATTATCAAGGAAACCAGTGCTTCAATTTAGTATGTGTTATCAAAAGAAGTTTGTCCTACAAATTTTACTACAGATTATTGTAAAAAAAGACGAGTTTCAAGAAAAGTGGCAATTCCCTCATTGTGTAGGAGCTATTGATGGAAAACATATTGTAATTCAGGTATGCATATGCAAGTTCAATATTTACTTTACAGTATACCTACCTATATATACTTACCTGCTATTACATTCAACTAAATTTTTAGGCTCCACCAAACAGCGGAAGCGATTTTTATAATTATAAGGGTCAACATAGTTTGATATTATTAGCTGTGTGTGATGCAAATTATAAATTTATATACATAGACTTAGGTGCTCAAGGTCGCCAAAGTGATAGAGGAGTATTTAGACAAACGTAATTATATAAGAAACTGAGAAACAATACTTTAAACCTGCCAGAAGCAGATAATATAATGGGACTATCTACACCTCTATCATAATGTATTGTTGGTGATGCAGCATTTCCATTGATGAATAATGTAATGAGACAATACCTGGTCAGTTTTTTGAAAGAAAAAAAAAAGAATTTTTAACTACAGGTAAGTTAAACATTCTTTGATTACACAATTTGTACCTCTTAGCAGCGGCCGCTAAAGTATAAATGTTACCCCAAAATTAGATATTTTTTCCATACAATGTATACATTTTCATATGTGACACTGAAACGACTTCTATTTATATTGAACTTTTATTTTTTGAAAATACTAAGATTATTTCTGTTATTATATAATTTTGTTGCGGTTGCATAAATAATGTTGTGTGCACCTCAGCCGCGAAGTATTTTAACGTTCTCAAGATTGTCAGGACTTTAAAATAGTATTTCACAGCCTAGGTAAAAAAATAACTACTGTATATATTTTAGGCTGAGTAGAGCTCGCAGAACTATTGAAAATGCTTTTGGTATTTTGGTTGCCAGGTGGAGAGTTCTAAGGCAACCCATTATTGCTTCTTTGGAAACGACTGAGGCAATCACCTTAGCATGTATAGCATTACATAACTGGCTGGTGTCAATAAAAGAAGTGTCCTCAAAAGATTGTTATTGTCCCGACTTTCCTAGTGCTGATGTCTCGGCAGGTCGTTGTAACATCTACACAAAAAGAAGCGAAAAACAAAGAGATGCACTTGCAGATTATTTTCAGAATGCAAAGATAATTTTTAAATTTTTTTTATGCTATATAAGTTTTATTTTTACTTTCTTTCATCTGTTTTATAAGTTACACTAATTTCACTAAAGGGAATTGAGTTATTATATTTAAATATATTTCAATTGAATCCTTTTTTTTCCACAAATTTTACTCCCACACAACTGTACGAACGACTTAACAGTTTAAGTATAATAATTGTATATTAAGACCCTTAAAAAATTGTAACATGACTTAACAAGTGTTGTTTAAACAATACGTCTCATGAAATATGAAATACAGATATTTATATCAATCAACGGATCGCGCCTTTTCTATTGCTTGCTGACATCTTTATATATTCCTTTCTCTAACTAAAAAGAGATGAACATAGATACCAGACCAAGTAGCTATCTTTTTGAAATGGTAAGGTACGGTTACGAGTTGTGGTATGTCACGTGACATACTATTTTCATAAAATTTGCATGGTTAGTCGTGGTTACATTTGGTATGTTATGGTAAGCTTAAAAAAATTCGGCTAAACATATCGGGTTATGTAAATAGCCAAAATTATAGAACCTGCGCTGCAGAAAATCCTCATATATTTATAGAATCCAGTTTATATCCCGTAAAAGTAGGTGTTGCTGAAAGATATAGAACCCTTATTTTGGAGCCATTTTTAGAACAGTTACATGATGACAAGCTGCAAGTAGGTTACTTTCAGCAAGATGGAGCAACTGCACACACTGCAAGAGCAACAATTCAATTTTTAGAGAAATTTTGTGGCAATCGACTGATTAGTCTAGGTTTGTGGCCAGCCAGGTCTCCGGATTTAACTCCGTTGGATTATTTTTTTGTTTGGACATTTGAAAAACACTATATTTAAAACAGCGATACACACTATCGAAGAACTAGAAGCGGCAATTTTTCGAGAAACCAACAACATCACAGAAGAACAGCTACAAAATGTATTTGAAAATATGCACGAGGGTAAATTTATGCATAGCAAGTGAAAGATACCATTTTGAATACAAGATGTAGTTATTTTAATTTGTTAATTTTTGGCAAGTGGCAAAATACCCAAGCGAAGATAAATAATTAAGGTATGCCACAAACAAATTCTTTTCAACACTACAATATGTAATGTTTTTATTCCAAATATTGTAAATAATTCTTATAAGAGTAAAATATGTTTCTTTTACAAACAACTGTTAGAAACAATCCGTTGTGTTCACATTATATACTCTTTGTTTTCATAGTAAAAATTTCAGTTTGTTCATTAACAAGAGATTGGTAGTTTCCTCTTTCTAATAAAGTTAAAAACATTTCAAACGAAGCAAATAAACTTTCTTTTCGTCAATAAGTATGTAATATTAAATTTTATGTATTAAATTTCAGTAGTCAAGCAATTTCTTAGGTTATGAACTCAACTTCAGAAACAAATTTATTTACATCAGTAATCCACACCACTAATGTTTAGTGATTTTCTAGAAGGTGCAGCCAACAGAGCAATGTTGGTTGCATATGCGCGTAGGTATGGACCACTTATTTAAAACAATGTCACATCTTTGTGACATAAATCATACCAGCTTAAAATCTATTTTGTTAACCATTTCACGTACTGTAAATGAAGATTTATTTTAAGTATATATATATATATATATATATATATAAGTTATTCTCTCTATTTGTTTATTTTCATTTATTAGTCATTATTATGTTTGTAGTCTTATTTTATGTATTGTTATACAGGGTGTTCCGTAAAGAATGCGGCAAAAAGCAAGGTTAGATTCTACACGTCAAAATATTAGGATTCCACCAAACATGCTTTAATAAAATGTCGCTCCTCTTCGATATACAGAGTGTCAATTTTTTTTATTTTTAAAATTTATTTAATAATTACTATATGAAATTTTAGTACTGGGGGTTTTGGGTGACGAGAAATTCGAATTTGATGTCGTTTTTGCGACAGCTGCTAGAGAGCGCTAGTTCAGCTAAAACCTTTTTATGGAACGTCCTTGCAGAATTTAGAGTAACGCATTCGATAGATCGATTATTTATACGAAGAAAAGGCATACTTATTTGAAACCGATAGAACAAGCCGATATTCGTCTCCAAACTATTTCTAAACCTAATTCATGACATACTAAATAGAAATACCTACGTAATAACAAAATTCGTTAAAAAGCAAAATTTAATTCTAGGCGTTAAAATATACTATATACTGTAATATAAATGCACATCATTATGAATAAACAATTTATAAAATTTGAAAAATGCAATTAATATTTTTATTTTGACAAATCTTCAAAATGTCCACCGTTCAGTTGAATACATTTACGAACTCCTCTAATTAAGTGTTGTTTTACTCTAAATAAATCTGGAATAGAGGTAGCCATTATTTTACTAATCAAGCCCCAATATCTAATGGCTATTTCTCCAGTTAAAACACCACGCCTCACAAATTTTTTTTTTAATGCTCTCGTAAGTAGGCTGCGTACTTGTTGATAACAATTGAATAAATGTCAGGTTATCAAACAATTTATTGTCAACTGCAAGCAGTAGCGCGTTACATTGAGTTGTTTTAATATTTATAAAGTAATTTGTCAAAATGCCTAGACATATTGATTTATCTATTTATGAAAGTAGAGACATGATCTGTGTCTACGTTCAAGAAAATTATAAAAGCCGTGCCGCGTCTAGACGGTATCTCCAAAAATATCAAAACCGAAGACAACCAGATCATCATATTTTTCAGAGACTTTTTAGCAGACTGGGAGAAACTGAATCATTTCGCCCTAAAAGTCATCATGGACGAATTAAACAAATTACTGTTGACCTGGAGGAAGAAGTGTTAGTTCGTGTTGCAGGCAATCCAGAAAAAAGAGTTAGGCATCTAGTAAGAGATACTGGGGTAAAGCAAACAATTGTCAAACAATTGTTGAACACCATAATCAAGATCCAACATGTATTAGTTCAATTTTATTTACCGACGAAGCTGGTGTTTTTAATTGGAAAAACAACGATTACAGCCGGATTTTCATTGTCGTAAAGCCGCTGTTAACAAAGGAACACCAATTCCAACACAAATTCTCCGTTAATATCTGGTGTGGAATTTTAGGTGATTTCATAATTGGACCAGTGAATTACCAGCAAGACTTAATGCAGGAAGATATCTAGAGTTTTTAAGAACTGAATTGGGCAATTTACTTGAAGATGTACCTTTAAATTTAAGGCAAAATATGATATTTATGCACGACGGCGCTCCTCCACATTATGGTATTGCGGTTCGTAATTTCCTAAATAGACAGTTTCCTAACGAATGGTTTAGACGAGGAAGTGATACACCATGATCAGCTCGTAGCCCCGACCTCAACACCATGGATTTTTCATTACAAGTCCTTAGTTTACGATACTGAAATTAATACGCGCGAGTAATTAATCCATGCAACGCATTCACGATGCCGCCACAGTGATTAAAAAAAATGACGGGTATTTATTTAGAGTAAGACAACGCTTAATTAGAGGACTTCGCAAATGTATTCAAGTAAACGGTGGACATTTTGAACATTTGTTAAAATAAAAATATTAATTGCATTTTTCAAATTTAATAAATTGTTTATTCATAATGATGTGCATTTAATAGAGGGTTTAAGTTGTGTCCGATACGTGAACGTCTACGTAGAATTTGACCGTCGCTCTTGCTCAAATTAGAATTTTCCACGTTTACGTTATACGGATGTACGTGGGCTCACGGGTCTTTGCGTTTGCACGTAGACGTGCCGAAGAGGTGGCCGAAAACTTCCAAATGCACAGAACAGATTGATAAAAGACTAACCGAACAGAGGGAGCAATACTCGTAGATTAAAGTAATAATGCTTTTTGGCGCATTTTTTGTATTATGTAGGTACTCCTATTTAGCATGTCAGGTTTAGAAATCGTTTGGAGACGAATATCTCGAAAACGGGTCGTTCTGTCGGTTTCAAATAAATATACTGCCACGGATTTCTCAATCCGAATTTTCTACTACTGCCAGAAAAACAAACCGTTAATTAACTACTTCTTTATTAACTATACTCAGTACACTACTGAACACTAATTAGAACTCAACTAAACACTTCAATTCAACACTGTAATACAAGACTTATACAAGACTAACTTAATCGGCCGTTTATTTTTCTTTTATAGACCCAACGAATATTCTAGGTATATTCTAGTATCTCTAGATTCATCTTCCCGAACGACTCGAATGCTTCTCGTCGATTCACCAATTTTCTAGTCCCGTCTCGATCCACGGCTTTTTGTTTGTTTAACAGAATCGTGTAGGGGCGATCGGGGCAATCTTAGCATTTCGCGATACCACAGTCGTCGGTTTGGGTGTGAGTGGGGCAAATTCCGTGACACTGCCCCCTCCTTAGGACCGATCGTTCCGATCGGATACACCTCTATACGGGGACAGACGCTCCAGATGGACGACCTTCATCTTACTCCTAGGAGTCCTCTGTATCCGGTAGACGACATCATTGATTCTCTTAATGACGGTGTAGGGGCCCTCCCAACGGTTCTGTAGCTTAGGCGATTTTCCTTTCTTCCGCGTGGGGTTGTACAGCCACACCAGGTCACCTTGTTGGAATCCGACTGTATTGGCCCGGACGTCGTATCGAGTCTTCATGCGATCGCTCTCTAGTCGCATTCGAGATCTGACTTGGTCGTGTACGGCTGTTAGTCTTTGTTCTAGGTCATGGATATAAGTGTCTGGATCTGTGGGCTGTTCCGCAGGACGACCAAATACCAAATCTGCTGGAAGGCGAAGCTCTCTTCCAAAGATGATCCTTGCGGGAGTCTTCCCAGTAGTTTCATGGACAGCTGAGCGGTAAGCTAACAGGAAGAGTGGAATGAGCGTGTCCCAGTCTGTCTGGTTCTCGTTCACAAACATCCTCAGATTGGTTTCTAGTGTGGCGTTGAAGCGTTCCACCATACCATCTGACTGGGGATGCAGTGGGGTGGTCCTGGTTTTTCGGATTCCCATAAGCTCGCAGACTTTTCGGAACACGCCTGAAATTTCTGCCCTGATCTGAATGTAGTTCCATGGGCACACCAAATCTGCAGAACAGGTTGTTGACTAGAGCTTTTGCTACGGTCGTAGTCTCTTGATTGGGAAGGGGGTATACTTCTGGCCATTTGCTGAAGTAGTCCATGGCTACTAGCAGATATCGGTTCCCACTTTGAGTTTTCGGAAATGGGCCAGCGATATCAATGGCAATCCTCTCGAACGGCGCTCTTACGATGTACTGGCGCACTTTGCCTCTGGAACGGGTCTTCGGTCCCTTGCTTGCTGCACATATGTCACATTTTCGGCACCAATCTTCTACATCCGTCCTACAGCTCAACCAGTAGAAACGCTCCCTAATCTTCTGTAGAGTCCTATTGATACCGAAATGTCCACCCCCAGTACATCCATGTACTTCCTTCAGCACTTCCTTGACCCAGGACCTCGGGAGTAGTACTTGTTTCTTGACCTCCCTTCCGTCATTGTTCTCCCATGCTATTTTCAGAATACCATCTTCCAACACCAGGGAATTCTATTGAGCCCAATAGCTCTTTAATGCTGGGCTTTTACTACTGACTTCAGCCCAAGACGGTCGGTTGTTGGCTTCTTTCCAGTCTAGTAAAGGCTTGATGTCACAGTCAGCTTGCTGGTCTTCCCGAATCGCTGCTGAACTCCATCGGTCTTCAGGTTGGGCTGCTACTACCTTGCAAGAAACTGATGAGATGTTCTCTTTCCTTTCAAGACTACTGCAACGTTTGCAGTTGGCAGGACAGGGTCTCCTAGAAAGAGCATCTGCATTTCCATGTTTCTTGCCGGCTCGATGTTCAACAACAAAGTGATATTCTTGCAGCCGTTCCAGCCATCTTGCCATCTGTCCTTCAGGGTTTTTAAACGGTAGCAGCCATTTAAGAGAAGCGTGATCCGTTCTTAGGAGAAATTCTTGGCTATACAGATATTTATGAAAGTGTTCTAGGCTCTTGACGATGGCAAGTAATTCTTTCCGAGTCACACAATAGTTCTTTTCGGCTTTTGATAGGACTTTGCTGAAGTAGCCCACTACTCGCTCATGGCCATCTTGTACTTGAGAAAGAACTCCGCCAATTCCAATGTTGCTTGCGTCCGTGTCCACTATAAATGGTTGTCCCGGTATTGGGTATGTCAAGATCGGGGTAGTGCAAAGGCTTGCTGGCAGCTCGGAGTCCATTCGAACGGGATGTTGTCTTCTGTCAGTTTATGAACAATTTATGGCAATATCAGAGAATCCTTGGACAAACCATCGGTAGTATGTGCATAGGCCGAGAAAACTTCGAACTTGATGTTTGTCTTTAGGAATCGGCCAGTTCTTTATGCACTTTGTCTTCTCTGGATCTGTTTTCACACCATTTGGAGTAATAATGTGGCCTAGGTATTTAACCTCCTTTTGGAACAGACTGCATTTCTTCGGGTTCAACTTCAGGTTCGCTGCTTTCAACTTCTTGAACACTTCGGACACGTTCTTCAGGTGCTCCTGGCAAGAGCGTCCCAGCACCACCACGTCGTCCAAGTAAATCAAGCAGGTCTCCCTATGCAGGCGATGAAGTACAGTTTCCATCAGTCGTTCAAAAGTGGCAGGGGCATTACATAGGCCAAATGGCATTACATTGAACTGCCACAATCCATTTCCGGTAGTGAACGCTGTCTTTTCCTTGTCTTCTGGGCTGACCTCGACTTGCCAATATCCACTCTTTAAATCCAAAGTGGAAAACCATTGCGCACCAGCCAAGGTGTCCAGAGTATCGTCAGTCCTTGGTAGTGGGTAACTATCTTTCTTGGTGACGTCATTTAATTTTCTGTAGTCCACACAAAATCGGGTGGAGCCGTCTTTTTTCTTGACCAGGACTACAGGAGAAGCCCAAGGACTCTGAGATGGCTCTTTGGTGTCTTGGCTTTGCATCTCACTTATCATCTTGTTAACTTCTTCTCGCTTGGCTAGGGGAAGTCCTCGTGGTGGCTGCTTTATAGGAGACGATGAACCAGTATCGATTCGATGCTTCACTACATTGGTTCTCCCAAAGTCGCCTGGTTTAAGTGCAAACACATCTTCATTTTCACTTAGCAACTCTTCCAGTTGTTCCACCTCCACCTCTGTTAATCTTTCCTCAGCCCTATCCACGATGTCCCTTAGACATTCCGGTAGATTGATCTTATTTGGTTTCTTCTCCGTTTTGTTGATTTCTTTGAGTGTTCTGACAATGGTAACAGGTTCACAGACTCCTACTTCAGTTCCCTTTGTAATTTTCTGTGGAAAGGTTTTCAGGTTCACTACCCGTACTATTGTGGTTTTCTCAGGTTTAATCAGGGTGCGGCCGGTGACTATAGATTTATTGAACAAATCCGGATTACTGGGTTCCACCACTCCTACACTGCAAGACATTTCCCCATCCATTATAGTGGCAACCAAAGTTTCGGTCTGAGCAGGTAGTACCACATCTTCTTCAACAACGAGTCTCCGTACAACGTTATACTCAGTGGTGTTCGTTAGCACTACTTCCTCACCCATTATCCGTAGCGTGCCACCATTCAAATCTAAGTTTACCCCCTTTGCTCGTAGTAAGTCTAGTCCGAGTATGAGATTGTCCGATATATCTGCTACCAGGGCTCTGTGTTTGAACTTGACGTCTCCTAATTCTACTTCAAGCTCGCATTCCCCCTTGACTGGCAGTTGTTGTCCATTGGCTGTTGTAAGGACATAACGTTTGGCAGGGTTTTTAATACGGCAAGCATGAATAATATCTGGCCGAACAATAGTTCTTGCTGCTCCAGTATCGATTACCATAGGGAAAGTACGACCAAAAATACTGCCTTCTACTAGCAAGGAGTCAGAGTCCTGGAGACGTGACAACGTAATTTCTTCTCGTGGGGCATGGTAGGAGAACGCAGCCGGCTTTTGCCCCGTCAAGCCGGCTGAACCTAGTTTTCCTGCGCAGCCTGGAAGTCGCGCTTTTGCTGATCTGCGGCTGGGGCCCTACACTGTCTCTTCAGATGTCCCGTCTGCCCACAGTTCCAGCATTTAAGAAGGCGATCCCTTCGACTATCAGATTGTTCTTTCTTTGGTCTGGTAGCTGGACTGAGTTTATCAATGACCTCTTTCAGTGTCTTAATTATGTCTCCATTTCCCATATTATCGCTGTTATCACTGATGGTCCGAACTTTAACATGCCTACCAGATGACATCTTTGCTGCCTCGAATTCCAGTGCATGCAAAAGGGCGTCGTTCAAAGTTTTAGGTCTAGCTAGTCGCAGTGTCTGCTGGGTTTCACAATCTCTTAGACCATCAGTAAAAACTTGGATGGAGAGCTGGTCTAAGAATTCGGATGGGGCTGTTGGATAAGCCAATCGAACCAGTCGGGCAACATCGGTCTCAAAATGCTATAAATTCTCTCCCATATGTTGGTGACGACTTTTCAATTGTACCTGGTAAACTTGCTGCCCAGCAGGAACTCCTTGTAAGACGTCAAGAGCTGCCCCTCGTAGAGCAACTATCAGAGCAGTAGCCTTTTCACAATCAGACCATTCGCTTGCCGCATCAGCTGCTTCGAACTGACGCAGATAGACGTTCCAAGAGATCTTGCCGTCGAATTCAGGAGGCTTCGTTTTCCGAGTTCGGATAATAGGTCCTTCTGATTTGATTACGCCCTCCTTTCTTATTTTGTCCAGCTTATGTCGAAGCTCTTCGCAAGTTTCTCTAACCAAGTTTATTTCTTCGTCTATCTCCTTTTTTGCGCTAACAGTTCTTCGTAGATTTTTTTTGTTCTAACAGTTTCTCCTCTACTTGTTTTTCCACTTTATGTGACTGCTCCTCTAGTTTTTCTTTAGTGTATTCTCCAATTTTTCTAACTTTGTCTGGATTTTTTTCGTCTGATCTCTCATTTCATGTTGTATTGTCTGTATCTGATCTTACATTTTACACCCTTGTTCTTCTAATTTCTTTTCTAATTTCTCCTGCATCGTTTGAGACTGATTTTCCATTTTATGCCCTTGTTCTTCAAATTTTTCTTGCATAGTTTTCGTCTGGTCTTCCATTTTATGTCCCTGTTCCTTTAATTTCTCTTGCATCATCCGTCACTGTTCTTGCATCGTTTGCATCATTTCTAACAGTTTCGCCAGTTGTGCATCCATGTTGACTTGACTTCTAGTTACAGGCATTCACTCTATTTTATTTGGAAAGTTCTAGAATGTCCAGGAATGTGTTTGTAAATGTCACCGTTGACTTCCTTACAATGAAACGAGTGCAGTGATATGTCACACTTGGGTCTTTGTCTCACTTTGGTATAAAGTTCTAGAATGTTCGAGATTGTCCTTTGCGATTAACACCGTTCACTTTCTTAAGTCACGACGATTGCGGTGATATGTCACACCTGGGTCTTTGTCTCACTTTGGTATAAAGTTCTAGAATGTTCGAGAATGTCCTTCGCAAATACCACCGTTCACTTCCTTAAGTCACGACGAGTGCGGTGATATGTCACACTTGGGTCTTTGTCTCAGTCCCGTACAAAGTTCTAGAATGTTCGAGAATGTCCTTCGCAAATACCACCGTTCACTTCCTTGAGTCACGACGAGTGCGGTGATATGTCACGCTTGGGTCTTTATTCCACTCACGCACAGGGTTCCAGAAAGTTCTTCAAACTTCCACTGAAGTCCCACTTACGCACAGGGTTCCCGAAAGTTCTTCAAACTTCCAGTTAAATCCACTTTGTGGACAGGGTTCCAGAAAGCTCTTTAAAACTTCCAGTTAAATCCCACTTCCGACACCAAATTTTCACGGATTTCCCAATCCGAATTTTCTACTACTGCCAGAAAAACAAACCGTTAATTAACTACTTCTTTATTAACTATACTCAGTACACTACTGAACACTAATTAGAACTCAACTAAACACTTATTTAATTAATCGCTATCTAAATCGCTTTGATCTCTCTAACTAAACACTTCAATTCAACACTGTAATACAAGACTTATACAAGACTAACTTAATCGGCCGTTTATTTTTCTTTTATAGAAAACCAACGAATATTCCAGGTATATTCTAGTATCTCTAGATTCATCTTCCCGAACGACTCGAATGCTTCTCGTCGATTCCCCAATTTTCTAGTTCCGTCTCGATCCACGGCTTTTTGTTTGTTTAACAGAATCGTGTAGGGGCGATCGGGGCAATCTTAGCATTTCGCGATACCACAGTCGTCGGTTTGGGTGTGAGTGGGGCAAATTCCGTGACAATACATTTTCTTCGTAGAAATAAACGGTCTATCGAATGCGTTACTCTAAATTTTGATACGACGTTCTATAAAAAAGTTTTAGCTGAAAATAATATCGCAAAAAAGACATCAAATTCGAATTTCTGGCCACCCAAAACTTCATATATTTTCGATGAATTACAGTAATTATTAAATAAATTTTAAAAATAAAAAAAATGATACCCTGTATATCAAAGAGGAGCGACATTTTATTAAGGTATGTTTGGTGAAATCCTAATATTTTGACTCTAGAATTTAACCTTGCCTTTTGGCGTATTCTTTACGCAACACCCTATATGTAATTGTCCTATTATTATTATTAATAATAGTTAGTGTCCTTGCCTGTCATCAAATCCTGTCGAGTTTGGCTATCTCCGTACAGGGTGATGAATCTCATCCGTATTTATTTTTTTACCTTTTTATGTTAACTTGAAATGCACTAGCATCGAAATAAATTCAACAACTCTAATACATACTCAAGAATACATAAGGGGTACGAGTGTAGTATTTTAGTCGTAAAATGTATTGTTAAATTATTGTACTCTAATTTATGAATATAATAAATAATTGTTACGTCACACATTTTTAGATATACATTTTTGTTGTTAGATTTCTTTATTGTCAATATATTTTAATTATTATATAAAATAACTGAATAGTCTATCTAATACACAATGGTTATTACAAGGCGTTTATATACACATTTCGCTGCTAATCCAAGAAATCTCTGCTCTTAAATTGTCGGTAAACGTATTCCCCAGAACCGCTGTGAAGTTAGTAGCCAATTTCTGGTAGCCAAAATATTTAGCAGCCATTTAATTTTCGCGTGAAGTTAGTAGCCAATGAAGCAACCTTTTCTTCTCATTTTATTTTATAAAATACATTGTGGTTTCTCGAGATGATCTAGTAAACACTTAAAATAGTAACAATTTGTACGCCGTTTCAGAGGTACAGACTATCCTCATTCCGTAATTTTAAACTTATTCCGTAATTTTAAATATTGTATAGTGTGCATTCTCATTGAGTTCCAAAACAGTTAGGCCGTGGGGCCTGGACCTGGTTAATTGCAAACAAAATAAAAATAAATTCCAAAAGCGGCAATCATTCGCTACCCGTCTGAGAAGCGAAATTACCTCCACCCGAAAAATTTAAAATCTTTTTCTTCAAGTTTCAAAAATAATTAAATAATGGGATATGGTGTAATTTAATTAAAAGAATGGTAAAAATAGAAACTACTAAAGCGTCCATCCTTGCTCCCCGTCTAAGAGACAGAAACTACCCCTATTTGAAAAATTTTAAGCATTATTTTTCACTAAGTTTCGAAAACAGTTAAGCGATGAGACTCACTGTATTTTAATGGTAAGAATAGGAAAAATAAACTATTAAGCGGCATTCTCTTGCTCCCCGTCGGAGAGGCAAAAACTACTCTTGTATGGAAAATTTTAAATATTTTTTTTCACTAAGTTCCGAAAATAGTTAACCGATAGGACTTACTGTATTTTAATTGCAAGAATGGTAAAAATAAACTCTTAAAGTGACAATAACTAGCTCCCCGTTTGAGGGAGATTTTGGAATAATTTTTCAAACATTTTTTTGCAAGTAATAACTAGTTACCGTACTTGAATTTTGAATGTGATAACTTTATTTGAGTTCAATGTGAAATATGTTCATAGTTTACAGTTCAGTGAAACTTCTAAAATAAAAATATCCTAATGTTAACTATAGAAGAGATATAAATAACTAAAGTAAAAGTATGTATTATGTATTTAAAAAATATATTTAAAATGTTTAATATAGAGATAGTTTCTGCCTTCCAGACGGGGAGCAAGCGATTGCCGCTTTAAAAGTTTATTTTTACTATTATTACAATTAAAATACAGTGGGCCCCAACTATTTTTGAAACATAGTGAAAAACATATTTAAAATTTTTGTGATAGGGGTAGTTTCTGCCTTCCTGATGGAGAGCAAGATAATGCCGTTTTAGGAGTTATTCTTAGAATTAAAATATAGTAAGTCCCATGCTTAACAGTTTTCGGAACATAGTGAAAAAAAATATTTAAAATTTTTGATATAAGGGTAGTTTCCGGCTCTCAGACGGGGAGCAACGAATTGCCGCTATAGCAGTTTATTTTTACCATTCTTGCAATTGAAATACATAGTGTCCCATCGTTTAACTGTTTTCGGAACTTAGTGTAAAAAATATATATATATTTTTTTAATTTTTCACGTAGGGGTAGTTTTTTCTTCTCAGACAGGGAGCAAGGGATTGTCGCTATAGAGGATTATTTTTTCTCATCTTACAATCAAAATGCAGTTGATCTCATCCTTTAACTGTTTTCGAGACCTAATGAAAAATAAAATTTTTCAAATAGGGGTAGTTTCTTCCTCTCAAACGGGAAGCAAGAGGATACAACTTTAGGAGTTTATTTTTCCTATTCTTGCAATTAAAGTGCAGTAGGTCCCATCGCTTAGCTATTTTCGGAACTTAGTGAAAACAAATATTTAAAATATTTCATACAAGGGTAGTTTTTGCCTCTCAGACGGGGAGTAAGAGAATGCCGCTTTAGGAGTTTATCTTTCTTATTCTTGCAATTAAAATGCAGTAGGTCCCATCGCTTAACTATTTTCAGAACTTAATGAAAAAAAATATTTAAAATTTTTCATACAAAGGTAGTGTTTGCTCAGGCGGGGTGCAAGAGAATGCCGCTTTAAGAGTTTATTTTTCCTATTCTTACAATTAAAATGCAGTAGGTCTCATCGCTTAACTATTTTCGGAACTTAGTGAAAAAAAATATTTAACATTTTTCATACAAGGGTAGTTTTTGTCTCTCAGAGGAGGAGCAAGAGAATGCCGCTTTAACAGTTTATTTTTCCTATTCTTATAATTAAAATACAGTGGGTCTCATCGCTTAACTATTTTCGGAACTTAGTGAAAAATAATGCTTAAAATTTTGTATATAGGGGTAGTTTCTGTCTCTCACACTGGGAGCAAGGGATTGCCGCTTTAGTAGTTTTTATTTTTACCATTATTTGAATTAAATTACACCATATCCCATTATTTAATTATTTTTGAAACTTTAAGAAAAATATTTAAAATTTTGCGAGTGGAGGTAATTTCGCTTCTTAGACGGGAAGCGGGGGATTGCCACTTTTGGAATTTATTTTTATTTATATTTGCAATTAATCAGGCCCAGGTCCCACTGCCTAACTGTTTCTGGAACTCAGTTAGAACGTACACTATACAATATTTAAAATTACGGAATGAGGATAGTCTGTACCTCTTAAATGGCGTGCAAATTTTTTGCTATTTTAAGTGTTTACTAGCTCATCTCGAGAAACCACAACGTATCTTATAAAATAAAATGAAGAAAAGGTCGCTTCATTGGCTGCTAACTTCACACTGGTTTCTCCAGACCTGTATATGCGTTTCTAGGAAAGCATCTTAGTGTCAAACATACCTACTTTTTATTTTTAGAAAACTCAATATATTGAGATTATTCTCAATATCTTCACTTTTTTCTCAATATAAAGAGAAAAATCTCAATATTTTGACTTTTCCCTTAGTACTATGATATTTTTATGTATTTTACTAAAGATTTAGATTATAAAATCATGTTAATTAGAGAGTTTAAGTTGTGTCCGATACGTGAACGTGTACGTAGAATTTGACCGTCGCGCATGCTCAAATTAGAATTTTCCACGTTTACGTTATACGGATGTACGTGTCTCTTGGGTCTTTGCGTAACGTAAACACGTACGTATACGTGCCGAAGAGGTGGTCGAAAACTTCTGAATGCACAGAACAAATTGATAAAAGACTAACTGAACAGAAGGAGCAATACTCGTAGATTAAAGTAATAATCATCGTTTCTGAATAATACGATTCCGTGATAACTACTACTTAAACTCATTTTTGAAACACGAATCTTACTATACGTAAACGTGAAAATTACACGTTCTACGTTTTACCTATCATGATAATAGACAATCGACTCTCTATTTAGTCATAGACGTCGCACGTCGAATCGAGAGAGGACCAATTTTTCGAGAAATAACATTTGAGAATATTTTGGAAAATTATTTCTGACGGATTCTTATCCAGTTTCGTTAGAAACCCCTCTTTGCCTAAATTTGTTAACCTACCTACAACGGTTCTTTACTTTTCAATATATTTTAAGCATTTATGTCGCCGCTTTTAGACCCCTGAAATATGTGAATTATTTTATTTAGAAAGTTTCATGATAAGATACAAACAACAAATAGTTTCACGTAATAATATCGGATTTCAGTCATAGGTGTCCGATATGAAATGCGAAAGAGAACCTCTTTCTGCCAAATTTGAATGAAATATCTAGTGTTCAAGATATGAGTACACAAAAATTAAGTTTTTTTACGTTCGCATATCTGTTAATCCTAAAATTAGGTATTAGTTAGACAAACAGTTTAGTTTTTTTATATTTTTAGGTATTAATAATATTGTGTGAAACTAACTACTCAGTGGACAAAAGCCCCAACCTGCGTTGAATTACACCCACAATATCTACCCATATATTCCTTATTATTGAATAGAGCTTTGTCTGTGGAATTGTTCATTAGCATACCTAGATGTTTGGTATCAGAGAACATACATATGACTTCATTGATAGGAATTGTAGGAGATTTAATTTATATTAGCTTAAAATACCTTTCTAAAACAGTAAAAAACAGTTTAGTGTTACTACTTCTTTTTCATTAAGCTTAGTCATTTATTGTCAAAAAAATTTTCATTTTCTTCCACTACAAAATTTTTAAAGGATTCCATCTGCCCTAAAAATCTGTACATTTATTAATATATTAGATATTTTATTCAATACGATATTATTACGTAACTATTTATTGTTGGTTATGTCTTATCATAAAACTTTCTAAATAATAGGTTTCATACGAGTCAAGTGTCTAAAACCGGCGACATAAATGTTTAAGATATTTACTGAACAGTAAATAACCCTTATAGGTAAGTTGCCAAAATTTGGATAAAGGGGTTTGTAACAAAGGTGAATAAAAATTCGCCAAAAATAATTGCCTAAAAAATCACAATGTTATTTCGTAAAATTGGTCCTCTTTATCGATCCTACGTGCGACGCCTATGACTAAATTAACATGCTTTTACAATCTAAATCGCTAGTAGAATATATAAAAATATCACAGTACTAAAAGAAAAGTCAAGATATTGAGATTTTTCCCATTATATTGACAACAAGTTAAAATATTGAGAATAATCTCAATATATTGAGTTTTCTAAAAATAAAAAGTATTTTTAACACCAGGGTGTTATCGATATTATCGATAATACTACAGATAAAAAATTATCGAATTTTCGATAATATCGAATAGGTTCGATATTATCGACAATCTATCGATACCCATTATCCAAAATGTATCGGTGTTATCGATAATTGTCAATATTATCGATATTATTGTTATAGTAACGATAATATCGGTAGCTACAGATAGTTTTGATAATATCGATATTATTTTGACTCACGCAGAAGCTTGAAGCCAATAATGATGTATGCGACTTATATGTAAACATTCTCGTAGGTTTTATAGATTTGTTTATATCATAAGTAACTTAAAATTTAGGAAACAATCACGAAGTGGGCGACATCTGTTGAGATAGAATGAAATCCTTCCGGGGATGAATAACAGAGGTCACATATCTTATAAAGAGAACACGCTGTGCTCATTATTTGAAGTTATTACTTCAATATTTTAACACTTTAAATAGTTCTATAACACTTTTCCATAAGGACTGACAAATAACTGCACTTAGAACACCAAAAAAAATACTACTACCATATGTGTCAAACATGTGATAATTGTCAAGGAGTTCAAAACATTATTTTAATGCGTCTACCAGTTTGTTATATTATCGATATATCGATAATACCGATATTATCGATAATCGATAGTTCTAAACCATTATCGCCCACCCCTAGTCTGGAATAATAATAGTTTAATGAAATCATATTGCGAGCTTTAATTTTTAGTAAGTAATCCATTAATTTAAATGTTTAAAGTTTATTTATAATTGGACTGGGTGATTAGTTTTGTCAGATCGATACTAATTTTAAAAAAAATTTTAAAGCCGACTCTGTGTAATCCTAACTTAAGTCAACGAATTATTTCACAATACGTCACCGACAAGCGACATGTAATAAGTAAGATAAGTTGCGTGTGCAGTCTTTAGTGAAGTTGATCGTGAATTTGGTCATTTATAACCTTAACCTTAAATAACAACGTAACACGTACGTAAACAAATCATGGTATTTTTATTATTTTAACAATGGGGTAACAATGATCCAAGTGTATTGATAATAAAGACCTGTGGATATGTTATTAGTGCAACGGAGAGTATAATCAAAATCGGCTGGTTCTGTTCTACGAAACGCACAGATAATTTATAAAATGTGTATAATTTTCCGTACTGCTTTAAAAAAACATGTACCTATAACTTTTATGTAAGCATTTTTTCTAAAATAACAGAGGTTAACGTTTATAAATTGCCACGTACGTAACTTTTAATAGACTAACAATTTTAACAAAATTATTCCTCGTTGGGAAAGGACTGTCCTCGTTCTAATAATAAGTTTTCGCGCGCTCGCAGTAAATTCAAAATATCGCAGATTATGTATAATCTATCGAACTTTTGCATTCCTCCGCTAGATGGCAACGCTCCTGTAAAATCCTCGTTAAATTTTTATTAAATTGCAGATCCCGCACACAAGCAGCAAGTTTGGCTTTTGCATACTAAGTGGCGCTTTTCTTGACGTTGTTTCTATGTCGCTGCGTTGTCAAATCATTTTCTTCCCTACAGTAAAATAAATCAGTCTGCAGAAGAGTTAATATATAATTTATATTTTAACACATTCTGCAGGCAAACCTAATTTTTCTCTTCATGGAGATATTTGTTTAATTAAAGATACTCTAAAAAGTTTTGTGTGGGTACTTCACATGTATGTAAAAAGCAATTCAAATACAAAAGAATACGTAAAATGAGAGCGACATATATTTTAAGCTTCTGTTGTTAAAAGTAATAAAAATCAGTGGCGGCTCGTGGATATAGTAATAGTGAAGCAGAAGGATAACAAATGCTTCGTGGTAAATTTGTTATATTATAGTAAACAATGTAGCAATTTAATTCACCCATTTACTTTTTAAATACAAGATCTATTCTACTATTTTTTTAAAGCTGCAAACTTATAATGGTTCTGTACTTATAAGTTAAATTAATAACCATTTTACTAAATTTTTTGCCTTTCGTTTCCATAATTAAGTTACGCAAATAAGTTTTCATTCTTTTTAAGCAAAAAAAATTGTTTTCTATCAAAGCAAGAAAACTTTTTTGTCATTAATAGGGAGAAACGTCACGATTACACGGTAATATAGTGCCATAAAAGAATTTGAATATCGCATTGCATGAGCAGGGCAATAGACAAACTTGAATTCGACTTTGAATATTTAATTTGTTTATAACTTTTGACGTTTTCGTTAAATTTATATTGCTAAGGTGAATAATAGAAAACAATTTTATTCTCAAAATTCTTGTTGTGAAAAAAAAGGAAGTGGACATCATGTTCGCGATAATAATGACGTCACAAAAAAATGTTTACTTGTCAAAATTCGCGCATTAAAAACTAAGGTCGAGTTATATTGTAAATGCCGTTCCTTTCAAAACTTCCGCACATTTTGTTTTTCATTGTCCTTTTTTATCAATTTCAAGTGCAGGCACAGGTCTCATTGAATTTAAAAAGTATCCTCATTTTTTCATCTAGAAAAGGGTATTTCCGACACAAATGATAGGTTCCATAAATTAAATATATTTCGACAAATTTCAATATTTATAATCAAATACATAGGTACATATAAAAAACACTACTGACACATAAAAGCTTTATTTAAACAGGTGAAGCAGCTTTCGGCACCCGCGAATTCTAATCAACTATGCGTTTCGCCGTTGTCTTGACAACCGCCGTAAATAAGGCTGATGGGGCTGATGAATTATAGCTTGCAGCGGATTTTTACTGGTGCCGGTTTCTCAGACGTTACTTCTGCATTATAAGAAATCGTAGTCGCGCTCAACGAAATAAGCACTGTTAGGCAAGGCGCATATTGAGACGCGTATGACGCGTGTGAGATGACGTGACCCGACCAGCATGACACGAATGCGCGATACGCGTAGCGTTGTCTTTCGCATATTGCAAGACAGTTCTTCTCACGACTTTCGAACAGCCACGTCGTTCTAATTTTTCTTGCTTATTATAAAAATGAATGATTTAAACATAAAACTGGATTTATAAATGAAATAGACCCCTGAGTTTGGAAACTAATATTGAGAAAACGTAAGGGCGGAAAAATTTGAAACTTGGACCATATGTAGCCTGTAGTTTCGTAATCGTATTTTTTAGTTATTAATGAAAATGTAGAAAAAAAATACTATTTTCTACCTATAAAATATACCATCTTTTAAGTGCGGTTCTTTTGCAATTTCACACCAAATATTGTTTTTTATCTTCGCTTTCATATAATTCTCATGTCTGGTATCATATAGCTCTCTATGCCTTCTTACCAACTCTATCAGTTTTGTTTTCATTGTCACGGCAGAAAACACAACTAACCTCAAAATTATCAACACGTGACGCATATGGCGCGAGAAACTGTGCCACTACCACTGTGCCGCGCGCCTCGCGTCACACACGAGTCTTGCTGTGCAACGTCGTGGTACGAATTTGCGCTGTCCAATGGGACAGCGCAAATAATGACTTTCCTTAGGCTACAAAAGTACGTGCTGTGCTGTGTCACCACACACGCGTCATACGCGTCTCAATATGCATGCGCCTTGCCTTACTGCGAGAAGGCGTTCAGCGCCCTACGTTTTAAAATTATTATTACTGATTTCGATAAATTTTGCAGCAAATATAAATCATGTATTTTAGTCTAAAACACAAATTACAAAATTTATATTAGATTAAAAATAACTGAGTGGTACGCACAACTCAAATCGAATTTCAGTGGCAAGGTAGATAGACATTGTGTATCCAAAATATTGTATTGTATTTTATTAATTGATTAATCGTATTAGTAGCCAAAAAAAAAACAGCATCGGATTGACTTAATTACCTGCCAGCAAAACATAATACAAAAGACTTACGCGACCCTAAATAATAGCTGGGTAAACATTTATGAAATTATCATTCCTATGGACCGCGGTAGATGACCTACAACTGCAAAGTACACGATTTGCGGCCGCACAAGCAAAGCACAGTGTTACAGAATATATCCTTGGATATTAGGAGTTAAAAAAAATAACTGTTTATTTGTCTGTCTAGCGTAGTAGTTTATCGTCTACTCGAATTGCTTTTTTTAATTTAAAACCTTATTTTAAGTATATTTGTATATTAATTTAATGTTTTATTTCTTGCAATGTTATTTTTGTATTTTTCATTTTATTTGATATACAAGTGTACCAAAATTAGCCTGCCAAACGTCAACAGCAGAATCTATGTTCAAAAATAGGAAGAAAAGTTTTAACAAATGTACTGATATATGATATGGAAGATAATAATAATTTCTTAAGGTCGCCGTATTTATCGCCGTGAAATTTTCAAATTTTATCAAATTATTTTAAACCGCCCCAAAGATATTTGAAAAAAACTTTACTTTTAAGGTTGCTGTATTTCTCGCAGTAAAATGACCAAATTTGTGGTGTTTTCTAAGTACAGAAATATCGAAAAATTTAACACATTAAGCAAAATATGGAAAATAAAATTATTTAAATTCTCTTCAAATAATATAATAACTTTTAAAATGCATTTGTATGACACACATTATTTTGCTATTCTAACCCCATATTTTAACAATTATTTTCACATACTTATGAACAAAAGTATCTTATATACAGAACCATAAAACCATGTTTACATTTAGTTGAATTTAAAAAATATGTCTTTTGAAAGATTTCTGTACTTAAAAATTTGTTGGTTATACCCCTTTCAGCCGTTATACCTATATTCGTTTTACTTCAATACCTTTGAATATTCCAGGTGACATGAGATAACATTGCTGTTATTTGCTAAACTCTATATTATTCAGTTCTTAAATGTCAAAAACACTATTTCAGGAATACGGCGTCCTTAAAGGCATATAAATTCCTTAGGACATTTTACGATCCATGTTTATTAAAACTTTTCTTCCTATTTTAGAACGTAGATTCTGTTGTTGACGTTTGGTACGCTAATTTTGAGACGTATATTTTATTTCCCTTAAATATTTTTAAATAACTTTATATAGGGTGTCCCATAACTAATGGGCCTTACAGCAACAGGGTATAGTAGGTGTGAAAATAGATCACATAGACCAATAGAGAATGAAAAAAATATAATTTTGTCGTTCATTTAAAAAAAGTGTTCACAATAAAATATTTTAGTCAAGCGTACGGTGCAAATTGTATAAGTTTTCTGCATATTACTTCAAATAAGAGGTCTGTTCAAGTAAAGAATCCGGACTGGTTCCAAACTATCAAAAACGCTCGTCCAACTACTTCCTGTACGATGTTTACTGAAAACAAATACATAATTTTACTTGTCGAATATTTCTAACAGTTTACTTGAACAGACCTAATAATATTGTGGAAATGTAGGTCACACCTAAGTGACAGAGAAACCACATTCTGCGATCTTTAATCCTGATGTAGCATAACAGTGGAATTACAAAAGAAATTACCCGAATAGTTTGTTTGCAACGAAAAATGTACATAACGCAGATATTTTATGTTAAAATTAATTATTATCAAAAACTGTAAGGGAAAAGAAAAACAAAATGTAGAATTGCCAATTTTGCAAAATATATACAATATATTTTGTCATTTATCTGTATTTTATTCCTTTAGGCTAATTTATTTCAAATATACTAGCAGTCTCAAATATTTGTTTTTGTATATTTTTATATACCAAGACAACTCTACTACCATCTTTACGTAATTACATAAAATGTTTTCATCACCGGATGCCTAATTTTAACAGAAGGTAGCTTATGAAAAGTTAACTCATTTTTCTTTGTTCAATTTTTTCTTAAACAGAAAAATTTAATACCGGATTGAGCCAGATCGGCTGCACGCTCGCCGTTAACCGCTGTGTGTTGTGAAATTCGCAGATTAGATTAATTGAACCAGAAGCTTGAAATTTAATGAAATAGGCATTATCACCATTTAAAATTAAGAGAGACCAGAAAGTTTATGCAAAAAGATGTCCCTCTTCCAATAACAATCGACTTGTCAGGGAACACCCTGTATATACGTATATTACAAATTTTGTTATATTATGTGATTTAGATCAAATGTTTTTACATGTTGTTTCGTGTTTGGTATTGAGAAAATATATTTTTTGTTATTTTATTATTATTTCTTATTATTAATATTATTATTATTTATGTTATGTATATTTTTTATTAAACTAATTATCTATAATATTTGTATACCCAATAAAATTTTTCAGTTTCGTTGAGGACGGACGCCAAGTCGTAATTTGCCACAGACGCCAGTAAGACTAATTACGGCTCTGACACAATTTTCAACCTTATATAAGAAGTTTTTTTTATTAACATGTGCATTTCGAAATACAATAATAATTATTGTATGAAATTCAGCAACTTATGGACTGATTTTTCTTTTTAATTCCTTTTTGCTACTTTCGAGAAATATTTAAAAAATAATATGTAATTTTACGTTTGCAATTATTATTTTCAACGGAATGAGTATAAAATAATACGGTTCTGTGACTATTTTGTGATCTAATCCGAAAATGTAACATTTTAAGAACAACTTTTATTTCTCAAAACAATAATTGTCAGGGGACGATAAAATTTCAAATTGCTCCTTTTTCGGACCCCCGTACCGTCAACATCGTTATGAATATGTTACCGCATTATATTTTTATTTTCAATCTCACAAAATAAAACATTATTGAAAAATACTCAAAAATAATTTAATCACTGATTAGTTGTGAAAATAAAGAGAATATTACAGGTATACTGTTTTGTGAAATGTAGACTTGTCAGTTGTCTGTCAAAGAATGTTTTGCGAACTAGTACCATAAATACTAGGTACCTATTTAACAATTTGCCGCATTATTTTATATTTTCTATAGTAAGACAAAATAGCATCACTGAAAATATTCCAGTGTACATCGAGTCAATGGTTATTTGCCAAAATAAAGAAAATATTTATTCTTTGTAAAATTCAAACCCGACTTTGAAATGTTTTTTACACATAAATAACGGTTCAAGTATCAATATCTTGTCCTCCTTATTCAATTTTAAAAATAATTATTAGAATATCCAACATTGAATTTATACCTATGTTGAATTTACATAAAACTTATTGCACTGCATTAAAAGCATTGTTAAATGTTTGTAAAAATTACACTATAATATCATTATGAAATAGCCGACTTAGCAACCGTATATTGCGAATAAAAATGTATTAAATTTGGCAACGCAGTTTAGTAGTAAATGATACAGATTACTAATTCTCATTTGCTTTATTTATTGCATTAAATTTCTCACCGTCAGAGAGCAGCACTTCCTTGGACCTTATTTTATCACGTGCGAAATTCGGTTGACCAACTAGTAAGAACATAAACAAGAATAATACATATAGTACAGAAATAAAGAAACTAGACATCCTTTTTAAACACATTTGAACAAGTACTTATTAGCAATTTTTAAAAGATTGTTGGTACAAACTGAGAATTATTATTTAAAACTTCCTGGGAAACGTTATCAAAAATCATCTTTGGAAGGGGTAGACTCAAAATAAATGAGATTTACTCAAATATACCTATATCTAAAAGTTCATCGTTTCCGAGATACAGGGTGTAAAAAATTTAAAAATGTTTATTATATTTTTTTATTTACTTGAAAACCCTTCGTGATGGAACACCAATAATTCTAGGTTGTAATGGAATACCTCAGGTCTAATTATTCAGTATAAGCCACTCTTCTTTTATTTACAATAAGAATGGTATGTCATTATTTTAATTATAAAAAAAACATAAAATACCTTAAGTTTTGATTATTTTGAACCAATAATTATTCTTTGCAATTTTCTTTAGAATTTCATAGTTTGTGCGTATTTATATCAAAAGCTGAAGGAAGCTTGAAAATGCACTCTTATTAAGATTTTGTACATCGTCATAATTTATCATTCTGAGTAACTTTTTCAAGTAACATTTGCTGTATTTTCAGTGACTTTACCTGAAACCAAAATAATTATTCCTCGGTGCATTGAATATTTCAAATAGGATTAATTCGAAAACGGTTACTTCTACCGAATTCAGCAAAGTATAATTTTTTCACATAAAGAAGGTAGAATAATTGATGGTTTTAATAGTTAGATTTATACACTAAGCCGCAAACAAGTTCCGCCATTTAATATAAGATTAATGTGCCATAAGTGGCGCCCTCTACTAGTAGCGTCAAAATTAGAAACAAATTTTAATTTATCACCCTCAAAAAGTCCCAATTCCCAAAATGTATCCAAATATATATTTTTTTAAATAATTTACAAATAGGTATCGAAAATAAAAGTTTTACTTTGACACCCTGTATAATTTTGTTTTTATTTAACCATTCAATACCAGGAATCTACTCTTGCCCTATGGTACATTTATTTTGGAACACCCTGTATTACTGAAGCACCAAACCACGCACAAAATACGAAATTCAGTGATAATTGTTAAAGACTAATTACCTAACATTTGAAAGACTAATTATTTGTTAAAAATAGTCAAAATTTGAAGTATCTTACGTTTTTTTATAATTAAGTGGCGTACCATTTTTATTTTAAATAAAAGAATAGTGCCGCCGGTTTCTACGCCACTGGTGATAATGGAAATATTTAAACATACCGAATAATTAGACTCTCATTTCAACCTAGAACTATCTACCAAGGATATCAGTATAATACCTGTGACACTCTGTATAAAATGATTACATAAGAAAATCACATTTTTTTTCCTTTTAAGAAATATAATAAAATTATAAAACTATGGAAATGTTTTATTTTCAAAAACATTATATTTACTAAAATAAACACTGTTAACTGTGATGTATATTGTTATTTAAAAATTTTGATTTATCACAAACGGTTATACCTATTACAATTTTGAATCATATATAGATTTTGTCGACTCATCATAACATTTCACTATGTTCTCACATCCGTTTGCAACTATCGTCACGTATTCGGAAAAGTATTAAAATTTTAAGAGAAAGTTTGTACCGTTTCGTATTTTGAAGTAGACGAATACGTATGGCATCAAAAATATGTTTGATATGAGAACACCAAAACAGTTTAATGGTAAGTAATGGAAAATATAAGTATTACAGAAAGAAATATATTTTTAAAATCAATTATTTGACAAATTTATTTAATAGTATAAAAAAGTAAAAACTTTGAATTATTAAAATTTGACAGTGTTTATATTTATACCGTTTATCAGGTTAAAAATAGGATCTAAGCTGTGGATCTAAGTATAATTTGCCTCATCTTTCTTATGACATTTTCTCACTTATTTAATTAAATTTAGACTTTATACACAGTATGCGCCAAAAGTATGGAATAAATTCAATAAAAACGAAACAGTTATTTTTTGGGAAAAATCCTTGAACAGGTCGATTTTTAATTTAAAAAATGCATATTTTAGCGTAAAATGCGGTTTTCAAATGTAATTTGTTTTCGAGTAATGACGTCATCGATTTTTTTTTAATGGCAACACCATATTTTTTTCCTTGATTCTGAAAGATCGTTTAATTCTCTATCAGACAGTACTAAAATTTTGCCCTCTTACATAGGAAAGTTTTCGAGTAAATGACGATTGAATGTTAGAAAACGTAAATCAATTAAAATAAAGCAAAAACGTTATCAAGTTTAGTTTTTCGCCAGATCTTACACCTCTTGACTATTTTTTATGGGGATACTTGAAGTCAAAAGTGTACATTAATAAACCACGTAATTTAGAAGAACTTCAAAATCGCATTCGGGACGAAATATGCAGAGTTACCCCAGAAATCATTCATAATTTACAAGAAGAATTTCTTCACAGACTTGCGCATTGTCAAGAAGTTGGTGGATGGCAATTCGAACATTTAATTTAAGTATAAAATTTAATCAATTGTATTTTATTTTACATACCTCAGAATTGTTACTTTTTTATGGATAAAATTTACGTTTTCTAACATTCAATCGTCATTTACTCGAAAACTTTCCTATGTAAGAGGGCAACATTTTAGTACTGTCTGATAGAGAATTAAACGACCTTTCAGAATCAAGGAAAAAAATATGGTGTTGCCATTTAAAAAAAAATCGATGACGTCATTACTCGAAAACAAATGACATTTGATAATCGCATTTTACGCTAAAATATGTATTTTTTAAATTAAAAATCGACCTGTTAGAGGATTTTTCCCAAAAAATAATTGTTTCGTTTTTATTGAATTTATTCCATACTTTTGGCGCATACTGCATATATAAAAACGTATCGTATTAACTGTTCCATAATTAAAATGAAAATAATTAAATAAACTTTTGTTTTACTTATGTAAATAACTAGCAGAATTTGAATGTTTATAGGTAGTGAAATGTGTAATGTTAAATAAAATATGGAACAGTTTTTTCGTGAAACAATTTTTGTAATAATGTATTCATGAATGAATTAAACTATTATTTATTGGGTTTTCCTTGGTGTTTGCAATTTGAAATAAACTAGCTTTTGAATATGTACTGTATTTCGAAAATGATACGCGATTGCGGACGTATCTTTTTTCATTAATTTGTAAAGCACAATACGCTATTAAATTATTTTAGTTACAGCCTAGGTGATCCACTATTATTAATTCCGATTTATTTTTTAGACTTATTTGCTAGTTAAATTAATATATTCACTTATGGAATTTTCAAACTAAACATCACTTTTTGTAGAAAACCTCTTTAGCATACATTTTAATTAAGTAGGTATATATTTCGATAATATAATTAACATTGTTTTAACTCATCATTCTCACCTTCTATGCACCCTTCGAGAAGAACTTTCTAATAGACATTTACTGTTAGTGACGATTATCTTATAATATTTATGTATTATCAAATTATCATACAAATCTCGTCTTGTCTTATAATATGTTTTGTTTAAACAGTACGAAATTATTTTAAATTCTCATATTTCCTCCTCTTCTAAACCCTTTAAACGAATTGCAAAAGATTACCTGATCTGACCCTGTTACAATGTCATGATACGAAAAAATCCCTAAGTCTAAATTTAAAATAATTTTAAAATACTTACAAGTAATAAAAAACAGCATAACATTTTACATATTTTTAAAGCAACTATAACTGTAGAATAATTTATAATCCAAAAATATATGCTAGTACTGCATAAAGATTAACCAGTCGAAAAGTCTTTTTCCACATTTCATACACTACACTTTAAAAACATTAACCTGCTTAATCGATGGTACTTCAAATCATATTCCGTGCGACCTACTATCGGATACCGGAAGATGAAGTTGTTTGGCTGGTCAGTCAGTCACCAGTGCTAAGGCAAAACTAACTGGCAGGTAAATGTAAAACACAATGTATCTGTTTATTTTAGAAATGAGGTTTCTGTGGTTGGTTAAGGAAAAGTAAGTTAAAGTAGGCCACCTGCTCACTATCTTAACATACTAAAAAGCATTACTTATTACTAATTTTAATAATGTTTTATATGCTTCTCAAATAAATCAAATCGTCAAACATTGACTTAATATTACTTTATTTTGAGAAATTATATAGTTGTTAAATTACTATAAAAAGAAAACATATTGCGGCACCTTTAATGTACAGTGTCATTTTAAAATTGGAGAAAAAGAAATTACTGTTAAGTAACAAAGTTTTTAGTAGAAATTAGATACAAAATTTGTCATTGTTTCAATAATACTTTAAAAATACAAAGAAAAATTTTGCACCATTTAATCAAATCATTGAAATTTTTCTCTTAGTGGGTACCCTAGACCCTAAGTAATAATATATTGGAGAATTATATCAGAAAATGAATTAAATTTAATATTTTAATTTTCGTAAAATGTTACATGTAATTGCTTTTCTGTGCAGCTCCACATTAGTTGAGGTCCCAACTTTCGATGCTTTAACTTAAATACCAAATTTGGTAGATATACAATTTAGATACATTAAAGAGTTATAAATTGCCCATGAGTTCAAGGTCATTGAGGTCATCTTAACGTTGTGATGTACTAAACATTAGCGAATTCATAACGTGTCACAAGGTAAATTCTTTTAGGGTTAGCATTGTTAATAAAAATTGTGCAGTGGACAGTTAATACAAATAAATATATTGCCTTTAACATTGATAATTAAGAAATAAATTATTGTACTAAAAGTAAAAAAAATCATAGAAGTAGTAAACATTGCATTTTATGATATTTACGGAAAGATTTCTAACTGAATTTTTACACGTCAGTACTTCATATGCACTTTTTCCTATACGGCTTCCTTACGAATATACAGGGCTTTTAAGTAAGAAGTTAAATATTGAATTTCAATCATAATTTCTAAACCGTTACTCTGGCAGCCTAGAAATTTGGGTGATAGTAATAACTCATAGCGATACAATGGTCGCGATCATCGCGCTGATCGCTACTTGAGCGATTACTGATCAGTGCGCTGAACGAACCAATACGATGGGAGCGCTCAGTTATCAGCGCGTTATCATAAAAAAAAATAACATAACCAAAATTTAAAAAAAAAAATCCCTGCGCTTAAAATTAAAATTTTTTGTTTCGTATGATAATTTGTGTTGCGTCCACATAAAAAAAATAAATTTGAATTATTATTATATAGATATTTAGTAGGTATTTTTGTATAATTAATATTATAAATATATGTTAACAATTTTATTGACAAATTTGTTGTGTCGGCATCATATTATAGCAGTTTCTTATAATACTTTTCGTACAAATATTTTTTTTTCGCGAAAAAAGGTTGCACGCGGCAATTCGAAAACCGATTCGCGACGATACACATCACTAGTGAATTTTCTTTATATCTCAAGAAAGAAGACGGATTAGTTAAAACCGTTTACCACCATCTATTGCACCAACAGAGCTGCATTGGTAAGTCGTTTTGCAACCTGTCGTTCTTTATTTGTTTTATTTAATCTTTTTCTTTTATCAGGATACTTTCAAAATTAGTAATTGTTTTTCTAATCATAACAAATTTCTCAACTTGAGTTATATAATTAGACATTTTGGTTTCGTTTCATTCGGCAATTGCTTGCCATTTTCGTATATTCTTTTCGATCGAATCGGTTGGATTCGTTCGTAATATATTAGTTTATTTGAATATTTTTAAACAATTTAGCATTTAATAATCGTAATTTGATACATGTTAAACTCTTTTTCGCGTTCGCATAGTTCTTTTTTTTTGTTTTTTTTACAGACCGCTGAGCAATACAGTATTAGTGCGGTCGTTATGGCGTCAATTTAGATACATATTTATTAGAATTTCATAGTACGGGCGATTATACAGGGTGTCCCAAAATAGAAGGCCATACCATTAACCACATATTCTTTGGACAAAAATAATGCGACTTTCCTTATGACATTTTTTATTTGGGCGTCCCTGTTTCAATATACAGGGTGTTAAAGTTACATTTTAAAAAACTATTTTTGTTAATAATGCCATTGTTTTGTAAGATACACACTTGAAATTTTGCAAGTACTTTTATCTTATTCAGCATTTGTATCCGGTGTATAACGAATTCAGTAGGTCCTCCCCCTTATTCAAAGATAACTTGACTCTCTTTTAGTACTTGAAAGAGTTTCTTTGCTCAGGGTAAAGCGCGAGCACCTGAATATCCGATGGTATATCGAATGACTGTTCATACCGTATCGTACTGTTCATCTGGTTTGTCACAAATATGCCAGCACTGTTCGGATATGCAATCTTAGTTTTTTGTAGAAAATCGACACTCAACAATATATAATTGATTAAGTTAGGCAACAGTGTAAACATGACAATAAAGTTTATTTATTTTATGGTGACTTCAATATTTATTTGAAGGATGTTTTCCTCTTTTAAGTTACCATCTGCATAAAATATCTTAACATTTGAGGATATAAACTTGTGTACAGTCTCTTGTAACAAATGATTTAAATTGACTTGACTTAACACCTATGTTTTGACTCATAATTGGCAATAGTTGTCTAGTTGAATTAGGAGATTCTTGCTTTTTGGTCAAAATTTGGTAAAACCCTAACGATTTTACGTATACAGTTTGACTTTCATGGCTCTTGCAGTTGAGACATTTGGACCGAATTACACCAGGATTACCACACCTATAGCATATAACTGATGAATTTGTGTAGCCTCTTGCCCTGTTTGAGCTGAATAATCTGGTTCTGAGGCTGTTTATTTTGTTCTTTTTTGCTGTGACAAAAAATTTTACAGTAACTACACCGCAGCTTAGATTTATTTTCGAAGTTCTCATGGTTATTTTTATCAGAATTTTTGTCTTTCTCATTAATCAGATATAGTTCTTGAATAGATGTTCAATGTCTCTTGATTGTTTAAGTAATTCGTGACAATATTTAAAATTTCCTCTGGGAAGTCATTTTCGAATTTTTCTGTGAATCAATCCACAAATGATGTCTAACTGAGATTTTTCAGGAAAATTATAAGGCATTGTGTAATATATGTACAAATAAGACATACAAATAACTCTGTAGGTTCGTTAACCTGTTGCTCACGTAAAAATATTTCTCTAAATATGAAATGCGAAGGCAGTTTTTTTTGAGTATGCATCTTTTAATAATGTAATCGCACTTGGCCAGTCATTAACCGTTTTCTTGACTCCTTGCTACCACTTAGCCGCGATACCATTCAAAGTCTTCTTAACGCATTCTCGTCGTTAGAACAGTCCTAAAATGTTACAGTGTTATCAATGTATCCGAACTGTCAAATCGCGTTATATACTTACTAAAGTCACCAGTACTAGTTTTTATGACGCTCGCGGGCGATATAACATTCCCGGACACTTTCTATCAGTTCAGCATTGGATTGTCTTACAGAATCGCACATTTCATTATTAAATTGTTCATTCGTCACTGAAATAGCGACAGTTGTACTCTGTCCAGAAACACTCGTTTTGTATTGTAGCAATACCCTTTTTAGGCATATTTTAAGGAAACTTCAGTTTTAAGATCAACAGTTCGTCACTAGTTTTACAAGATGCACGCAGCAATAAATTAACGTACTTACATGGTATTAACTTGGAATTTGACCTAGCAAACCTTACTAATGTCGATGGCTTTTCATCTTGATAGCATTGCTCTTTGTTGCACATCTGTAGAATTTCCAGAACACAGACGGTAACTGTACTGTAGAAATCGCGTTTACATTTGGACAAAACACTATTTTATAGCAACCAAATGCCAATTTTGGGATCGAAACAATACGCGTAATGTCTTATTCGTCTCTCGAACGACACAACATTTTAACTACTCGTACGTGCAACATTGAGCAACGGCCGCCCTTTTTCTTTGTCCATTGTTTCTATACAATCATTTACAATTATGAAAGTACAATCAACTGAAAACTTAACAGTTATACGAAATTCTTATTGGATCAAGCAATACAAGTGCATAGTATACAAAAACACTACTTCGTAAATAGTATACAGATTAGGTATATGGTTTCACACTTTGTAAGTATATTGTGTGTATTTTCTATTTTTAGTCAATTTATAAATAATTGAATTATATTTTTAGATATAAAAAAGTTTTCATTTTCACTCTAGTTGTTGAGTTTTCTCGTCTCTAGCTATTCTAGGTTAAGTTGAATAATGTAATTGTATCGTTTTGTTATAGAAGTATATATGATTTTGTTCTTGTTACTTGTTACGTGATATATAGTTGTTTTATTTGTATCTCTTAATCTTTTATGTATTTGTTATTCATGTAATAATTAGAAAAGCAATAAATACATGTTGTCAAAAAGTATTTCTATAATTCTAATGCAGTCCTTCCATTAAGTGTCCAAAACAGGACATCCATGTGTAGCACAAATTTGGTACAGGGGAGGACATCTGTGGGTACAGTAGTGGACGTCCCTGGGTTGTACGAAGTTGTACATTTGTGCGTCCGTGGGACTTCCAATGGACGTCCATCGAACAAAAAACGGACGTCCATTGGGTGTCCGGACTTTGGACATCCTTTGGATGTTCATAGGACGTCCTTGTGCTATTAGGGTAATCCAATTTTTAAAATATGTTTTTTTTACTTCAACATCAAATGCAGAATAGTTACAAAAATAGTTTTATTTTTTAACAAATTTGTATACGATTTGCTGCGTTAAACAATGTCGATGTAATTGTAAACAGTCCTGGTAAGTATAAAATATTGATTACTCCCTGTATAAAATTTGACATTTGGGTTAGAAGATGTCTGCGCGCTACATTAGGAAGTTTGCGCATGTTGACGATCATTCTCCCTACTCCATTTCTCTGGAGAATACTTGATTTTGAGTCAATTGAAACAAACATACCCATAGACAAATATTCTCTCTGAACATACCTATATACCAAGTGTTACAATATTTCTGATAATTAATTTTTTAATTTAACCGTGCTTTTTTACAATTATTGAAGTGCAGAAGAAAAATAAACCTTTTTATAACAAATATTTCTATACCTAGTCTTTTTATTAGGAAAGAAAGGATTATTTCAATTTTTTCTTTAGTTTTATTGGGTTTTTGCCACACTTCTGAAAAATAATAAAAATTAATTAAATAATTTGTTTTTCTTCTACACTAACAAATAGTTTCCTTACAAATAATAATGGAAAAAAAATCCGAGCTGTACTAGGTCGCCTACTCATTTTAGTTAAATATTAAATCGAAAATAAATTCAATCGCTAACAGCCAGAAGTTCTTCTAAACGTAATACATTAAATTTATATTCTAAAGCTAAGCTAAGAGCAAAAAGCTAAGCTCGTGACGTGCCTGTGGTAGAATGGAATTAGAGTTGTTATAAAAAGAACAGAACAGGTTCTTGAGAACAGGTGCGTAACAGTTGTTCACTGAACTTGTTCTTCTCAATGAAGTGAGCAGTTCCACAAATGTGACGGTGTTCCACACATACACTGTGTTTGTAAAACTGATTCGACAATCGAAGTTCAAATGGTGAACACTGCGAGTGCGAACAACGGACGAAGGTGGCTGAACATTTAAGCTGTGAAGCTGTGGCTGAACTGTGTATGGCTGTTATTAGACTATTACAGTAGTTACACGATAACGTTTGCAATGGAAATGAACAGTTTATAAGTTCTACAACGACAGTTGTAAAAGTAAAAAAGACAAAAATTACAACATTTAAATTTTGAATACAATATAACTTTATTCGTTAATAAGTTAAAAAAATATATTTCTAAAAAGCTGGCATAAAAATAGCAATATATAAATAATATAATATAAATTAACAAACAAAAACAACATTGGTATATCTCTTTTTTAAATATATGGAATTAGGATAGAACTCTATATAGGGTGTCTTGCAAGTCGTTACAATAATTTTAGGAGGTGAGAGAATACTTGATTTTGAATCGATTGAAACAAACATACCTATATACCAAGTGTTACAATATTTCTGATAATTAATTTTTTAATTTAACCGTGCTTTTCTACAATTATTGAAGTGTAGAAGAAAAACAAACCTTTTTGTGATATATTATGTAAGGTTATGTTTGTTATATATTATATGTAAATACTTTTCAATGTAAAGTCAGTTGTCAGAGAGAGAGAGAGTGTGGCGCCTCCATAAGTTAAGTCATGTCTATGTAATAATGTTAAATAAAATACGTTTATAAAGTTTAATAATAATAAAAGTAAAACTCATAAACGTTACATGGTGGCAGCGGTAAAAGCTACAAATAAACATGAGTGGATTAAAGCCTCCTAAAGCGTTCGAGCCTGGTAAAAATCCAGCAGAAGCCTGGGAGAAATGGCAGCAATCCATAGAGATCTACTGGGTAGCAGCCGACATAGATGGGAAACCATTAAATAAACAAAAAGCAATTCTACTACATATAATCGGTGAAGAAGCTTGGAATGTTTACAACACTTTCGAATTCGAAATAGAAACCAATGAAAATGGCCAGCAACAAGAAGTAGACGACGTTTTAACAGTTGAATTGATTCTGGACGCATTTTCCAATCATTATATTCCTTTTAAAAATGAAACTTATCTGAGACACATTTTCTTCTCCACAAAACAAACCGAAGAACAGTCTATTGATGATTTCGTCACAGAGCTGAAAACAAAAGCTAGAGACTGTGGATTTGGTAATCTCACAGACTCGTTAATTAGAGATAAAATAGTTAGTGGAATAAGATGTGATAGAGTAAGACAGAAATTGCTGAAAACCCGGAACCTCGACTTACCACTATGTATTAGCATATGTCACTCTGAAGAAGAAACAACAAAACAGTTGAGCCAGATGACAAATAATTCTAGTGAGGTGAACTTAGTAAAACATAAAAAGTATGGACAAAAACAAAAAACAGGAAGAAAATCAGCTGGAAGTAGTGGAGTGAATAATAGAAAGAAAACATGTAGCCGATGCACTTATGAACATGAGTTTGACAAGTGTCCAGCCATGGGTCAACGTTGTAGTAAATGCAAAAGATTGAACCACTATGCAAAACCATGCAAATCAAAACAAGTACATGCAGTGAACAGAGAAAATGAAGGGCCTGATGAAGAAGAAATTATTGACATTAGTGCTATGAGAAAAAACAGACAAATGAAGAGGTAGTGATAGTCGATTCCATAGACAACAAGAATGAATGGTTTGAAATTGTTAAAATTGCACAAAAGAATGTGAAATTTAAACTAGACACAGGAAGTCAAGTTAACATTTTGTCAAAAGAAGCATTTAACAAATTAAATTTAAAGATGCAGTTAAGTAAAACAAACAGAAGATTGATCTCATATACTAACCACGATATTAAAATAGAGGGCATGTGTACTTTACAGTGTTACTCAAAGAACGGTAGTGGAGAGTTAGATTTTTTCATAACCACTGAAAATAGCCAACCTTTATTGGGTTTAGAAGGTATCGATACATTGCAGCTAATAAAAAGAATACAAAAGATTGATTCCACAATAAATGAAGCAAAAACAAAAGAGGAAGATATTAAAGAATGCACAAAAATAATCGAAGAATATGATGATGTTTTTAGAGGTGTTGGATGCCTCAAACATGTTTACAGGATAAAGTTACAAGAGAATGTAGAGCCAACAATTGCGAGATGTCGAAAAATACCGATAGCTTTACATGCTAAAGTAGAAAAGCAGTTAAAAGAAATGGAAGAACAAGGTATAATAAAGAAAATTGAAGAACCAACCGATTGGATACATCCCCTGGTGATTGTAGAAAAAAGTGATGGTAATTTGAGATTATGTATGAACCCAAGACCGTTAAATAAATACATCAAGCGAGAACGTCTTGAGCTTCCAACCATGGAAACGATTTTGTCAAGAGTCAAAGATGCAAAATATTTTTCAGTTCTTGATGCAAGCTGTGCATATCATCAGATACCATTAGACGAAGAAAGTGCCAAAATTTGCACGATATCAACACCTTTTGGAAGATACAGTTATCAAAGACTGCCATATGGATTATCCAGTGCATCAGAAGTGTTCCAAAAGGAAATAAACAAGATTATCGAAAATATCGATGGAGTTTTAGCTTACGCAGATGATGTTTTGATATTTTGAAGAACTGTGCAAGAACACAACGACAGATTAGCCAGTTTATTAAAAGCTGCGAGAGAAAATAACATGAAATTTAAGAAAAATAAAATGCAGTTAGCAGTCAAGAAAATCAGGTATTTAGGACATGAAATATCAGAAAGTGGCATCGAAATATCAGAAGAAAAAGTATCAGCAATTTTAGACATGAAAAGTCCAACCAATAAAAAAGAACTACAGTCATTTTTAGGAATAATCAACTATGTATCAAGATTTATACCCAATTCGTCCAAGGAAACACAAATTTTACGAAATTTATTAAAGAATGATGCAGCCTGGATGTGGACTACTATTGAAGAAACCTGTTTTGCAAGATTAAAAAACCTAATTTGTGAAGCACCAGTGTTATCATTCTTCGATACAAACAAAGATGTTATAATAGCAGCAGACGCAAGTAGGTCAGCGATTGGAGGTGTATTGATGCAAGACGACCATCCGATAGCTTTTTGTTCAGTTAGTTTGACAGAAACACAACAACGATACTCAGTTATTGAGAAAGAACTATTAGCATTAGTAGCAACATGTGAACATTTTCATTATTATACCTATGCAAGAGACTTTAAAGTTTTAACAGACCATAAACCTTTAATTGGATTAGTTAATAAACCGATTCATGAACTTTCTCCCCGATTACAGAGTTTAGTTTTACGCCTACTCAAATATAGAGTCAAATTAGAATATATTCCTGGTCGTATGCAATATATTCCAGATGCATTATCCCGATTGAAGTCGACTAATCAAAAAACATTAAACTCTAAGTTAGTGATACCATATAAAGTTCAATCGATAGTGGTGGCAAGTAAAGAAAGAATTCAGCAGTTACAAAAAGAAACGCAAGTAGATACTGAATTAACCCAACTGTTGTATTATATTAGAAATGGATGGCCGAGAAAAGTATCATCACTTAATAAAGATGTCAAGCAGTATTTTAATATACGTTTCGACATTTATGAATATAATGGACTTATATTTAAAAACAACCAACTGATAATTCCAAAGTCGCTAAGGAGCTTGATGTTAGAAAAAATTGACGTGGGACATTTTGGAATAAATTCTTCTTTAAGAAGTGCTCACCAGTCCATGTATTGGCCTAGGATAACTGAAGATGTAACCAGTTATGTGTCAACGTGTGAGATTTGTCAAAAACACTCGAAATCTAAACAGAAAGAACCACTTCAGCAACACTCAATACCTAATGTACCATGGGAGAAAATAGCGATGGATTTTATGGAATTCAAGGATAAAAAATACATGCTTGTGGCGGATTATTATTCAAAATATACAGTTATCATTCCAATGAATACTACCACGGCAACAGATGTTATAAGTAAATTGAAACCAATATTTGCGACACATGGACTACCAGTTGAAATTATGACCGATAATGGACCACCGTATGATTCACATTCATTCAAAGAATACCTGAAGCAAGAGGACATAAAACATACGACGAGTAGCCCTCATTATCCAAGATCAAATGGGTTTATAGAACGACAAGTTCAGATTTTCAAGAACACCCTACTCAAGTCACCGAATGAAGACATATATAACCTGATGAGAATTTACAACTCGACACCTAAAGACACAGTACCATCCCCAGCAGAGATACTTATGGGAAGAAAAATAAGATCAAATTTGCCAGTAACACAGAACGGTAATAGCAAGGAAATGTACATAAAACGACAGCTCAAAGTGAAACAAGAGAAACAAAAAAAGTACTATGACCGAACATCAAGAAATGATTCAGAACTCGGAAGTGATGTTTTAGTGCAGAAATCATTAAAAAATTGGATACCTGGTAAAATACTGTCACGAGATGAAAATCCAAATTCATTTTGGGTCAAAACGGAAGAAGGAGCTATATATAGAAGGAATAAAATTCATGTAAAGAACATGAAAAAAAACCTAATAACGACATAAGATCTCAACCAAGTACAAGTCATGGTCGATATTCCATAGGCAACGAAACCATATTTGATAAAGAAAAAGTTCCCGATGAAGATATTCCAAACAAGGACATCGATAAGAGTGAAGCTCTGGAGGAGATAAACAATCAAGTGAGACGGAGTCAAAGACTTATCCACAAACCAATGAAATTCAAAGACGATGAATGTTACTAAAAGGGGGGCATGTGACATATTATGTAAGGTTATGTTTGTTATATATTATATGTAAATACATTTCGATGTAAAGTCAGTTGTCAGAGAGAAAGAGAGTGTGGCGCCCCCATAAGTTAAGTCATGTCTATGTAATAATGTTAAATAAAATACGTTTATAAAGTTAATAATAATAAAAGTAAAACTCATAAACGTTACACTTTTTATAACAAATATTTCTATAGTCTTTTTATTAGGAATTAATGGATTATTTAAATAATTTAAATAATCATTTAAATAAATTTATTTTTCTTCTACACTTCAATAATTCTAGAAAAGCACGGTTAAATTAAAAAATATTAAAAAATTAATTATCACAAATATTGTAACACTTGGTATATAGATATATTTGTTTCAATCGACTTAAAATCGCGTATTCTATCACCTCCTAAAATTGTAACGACTTGCAAGACACCCTGTATATTTGACAGATAAATTGTTGTTATTACTAATTTTTCAATCCTGAAAATATTTTAAGGTATTTTTCAGGTAAAATGTTTACTGTTGGATGTTTTTTTTAAATGTCTTTTTAAATTCGGCACTGTCGATTTATAACAAATAGTTTCCTTACAAATATTAATGGAAAAAAATCCGAGCTGGACTAGTTCGCCTACTCATTTTAGTTAAATATTAAATCGAAAATAAATTCAATCGCTAACAGCCAAAAGTTCTTCTAAACGTAATACATTTTTATTCTAAAGCTAAGCTAAGAACATTTATATTCTAAAGCTAGAAAGAATGAATGAAATGTCCATTCCCATTTCCGTTCTGTCGCATCTCGAGTTGCGCAGTGCGAAACACGGAAAATGTAAGGTGCAGATGCAAGTCAAGTGATACGGCAACATAAACGAACAGAACAGAAAAGAACAGGTTTAGAGAACAGATTCCCAAGTAAAGTTGGAACAGTTCTGTCGCATCTCGAGTTGCGGCAGTGCGAATGCGAAACACGGAACATGTAAGGTGCAGATGCAAGTCATGCGATACGGCAAATAAACGAACAGAACAGAAAAGATCTGGTGAAAAGGTTTAGGAGAACAGATTCCCAAGTAAAGCTGGAACAGTTAGAACAGGTTCCCAGAAAATGCCTGTTCTGTAACAACTCTAATCAGTAGTGATGATACAAAATACTAGGAACGCGTATTTGGTAACAGGTACGAGCCTATAACATAACGTAACAGGTACGAGTTTTCTCAAATACTAGTTACACTGTTCCCAGTTCCTCTCTCGCTAGACTCCGACGCGACGCGGCGGACTCCGGCTCAACTCGATTGGTATACTAGTTACTAGTATTAACGTAACATGTACGGCGGTACGAGTTATCTAAAATACTAGTTTCACGTTTGACTGTTACTGTTCCAAGTCCCAGTCCCAGTTTCTCTCCAGACTTGGACGCGATGCGGCGGACTCCGGCTCAACTCGATATTCATAGTATTTCGTACTTGGTATTTTTAATAATACATATTTGGACTTGGAATTTGGAACACTTGGACAGGCAGGCAGTATTGAGATTGAGTATAGGCAATGTTACATTTTATTTTTACTGGTAGATAATAATTTGTACTAACTGAAGACGAGCGGGTTATTAATAAATAATTAAACCTAGATATTGGTCCCACATTCCCTCGTGTTTGTTAATTTTATCAACACTATAAAAGTAGTATAATAGTATTTAGGAATATAATAAGGTAAGTTCGTAAAAAATCCTAGTAATTTAGAACTATACCTACTGCTACTAAAAATAACCGTATAAGAAATAACATAAAAATGACATTTTCCAAATACAATCTATATAAAATAAATTAGGAATACGTTTCCGTTTTGGATATGTACTATCTAAAAAAAAAGTAATAAAAATAAAATTTATATTCTTCATAAAATATGACATTGGTTAACAAAAAATAATTTTTGTGTAGACATTTGAAAACCGGGACTCAAGAATAAAATACTAGGTATAAAATAACTAGTATTTGTAACAGGTATGCACACGGAACTGGAACATAACGTACTTGTTACTGAAAAATACTGATTTATACCATCACTACTAATCAGGGTTCAAATTTTTGGAGATATCTTACCAAAATTCGATTACACAGTATCAGTGAGATATAAGTGGCGCCATCTGTCGGTTATTAATATACATATAACTGAATCGTTTTGTTATTTTGATAAAAAAACGCATATTCCACAATTTTAAAGAATATTTATAAACTAACCCGCTCGTTTAGCTGATGCATAATATTTCTGACAGTAACTATATAGATTCAAAGAAACTAAATTATATTTAATACATTACATAAAACAAGTTTGTATACCATATGAAAAATATATACATATCATATAGACAAATCTGTGTACATACTACATTTAAACTACACTCAAACCAACCATTCTTTTATGAAGTTCAGCCTTTATTGATTGTTTGAAATTTATGCATGCCATTTCGATATAAGACACCATCACATATACAACTAAACTGGAAACATCATGTTACCCCTTGATTACTGTAAAAAATTGCTATAACTTAAAGTGTTAAATGTTTGAACAAATTATAAAAAACAAATTATATCAACATCAGATTTTAATTTTGATAGGACTTTTTAAAGAAAATTTTCGAAATCTTGATAATTCCGTTGCATCGCAACTTTTCTTTTGTAAATTATGTTGATAAATTGCAGCAAGTTATTAACTTTGTTCCTAGAATGCAAAAAATTGGTTTCAAAATGTCAGGGATTGTTTGACCAGACGAATATTGCTTTGATATCGCTGAAAGTATTGTAGCAACATAATTGGTGATAGTTTGAAACAGTCTCAAACTGACTCTTGGAACAAACCTATTAATATGTAACATCACAAAAACTTTTTGCAGTTCATTTATAACTATCTAGTTAAAATATTCATATGAAATATTCTAGCAAGCGTGCAATTACTTTACAGTGTAAAATCACATATTTAAAATGAATGCAACTTTGTTAAAATGTTATGTAAGGTTTCTTGCTTAGTGGGTTTTGACATTGTCGATATTTAATTTCAAATAATTTTAATTTATTGGTATAATAATTTTTATAGTTAGATATTTGACTCAATTTAAAGACCTGAAAAAGCAATCCTAAAAATGCAGAAATAGGTCAGATCTCATCTATTGTGGTTGAATTTTCGAGTTCTCACAGTTTCAAAAGTGAACTTAGATATTTATAGAATGTTTTCATTAAAACAGGTTAGTAAATTTAGCTAGATTTTTTTTTTTAAATAATTATCGAATAGAGCTTTGTCTGTGGAATTGTTCATTAGCATACCTAGATGTTTGGTATCGGAAAGCATACATATGACGTCATTGATAAGAATTGTAGGAGATTTGATATATATTAGTTTAAAATACCTTTCTAATATAGTAAAAAATGTTACAAAAGCTAATAATAAAGAATATATGGGTAGATATTGTGGATGTAATTCAACGCTGGTCGGGGCTTTAGTCCGCAGAGTAGTTAGTTTCACACAATATTGTTAATACCTAAAAATATATAAAAAAAAAACAATTTAACGTCAAAAGAAACACATAATAACACTACTAAGAAACTAATAAACATGTAAAAATGCTAATACATACTTACCAAATATATAGATGTTAGTTGCTGGTCTATTAAGTAATTAAATTAATAATGAAAATATTATGGTTTAAATTTGTAGGTATTTCATCTGCACTGCTCCCATACATCAAAGATTGATTTTTATTTCATTCTTTTCGAAACACTACCTTAAGTTACTTATTTTCTTTTTAACTATAGATATATCTGCAGAGTTGTCTATCTCTTTAATTTTTTCAAATAGTATCTCGATATTATTATGGTAGTTTATATGTTTTGTTTTCCATAAAGATTATTGGTTTTTAAATAATTCAATGATTTGATTAAAATTGTATATGTTACTTGACTGTCTCAATATGAGACTATGCTTATGCTCTCAAAGTATAGCAATTCTTTTTCATTTTAAATTAAAGATAAGAAACTCTTAGGGCACTCTGAGAGTATGAGGGTTCAATCACCCAGAAAGGTATTAGTATACAGGGTTAACTATGACTAAGTACAAATATTTTAACAGGGGATCGAGAAAATTAAGAAGAACGAAATCACCCTTCAAAAAAATTCTAAACTTATTTAGTGAAAATTTTTTTTTTCGAAATTATAATAAATCCTTATTTAACGCCACCTATGTGACTTGTCCGCCACACGTTTACAGAGTCAGAGTAGGTAACGTAGACAACTAGCAACACGACCGTAAAATTTCCAGTCACGTCATAATTTAATTCCTGTGTTTACTATGTGTTTACGTTGTAGTTTTGTGTCCTTCAGTTTTTGGTGCCTTTTTTTATGTTTAAACGTTTTATAGTTATTAAATAAAGAAATTTGTGTCGACTGCAGATACTTTCCCACAATATAGTTCGCCGGTTTGGTTTTCTAGGTTATGGCACAAGACTGTCGCGGGTACATTAAAAGTTTTCTATTATCTATTTCTTTCGTTCGATTTTATTATAATAAATAGGTATTTTATCTAGCTGTACCTACAGGAAGTGTGTTTTATCGGTAGTAAGAGGTTATAATGAATAAAAATGTAGTTTTGCCAGTTTGTAACGAAATAATGAAAATGAATGCAAAATAGTGGAGCTAACTGGATTAACTGTTACCTACCTATCTATCAGGTAGGTTTTGTTACTAATAAGAATGTAAATTTTTGTCGTTTCTGCATTTAGAAATGATCCATATAAACGACAGCATGGTAGTAGATATTGTTGACAGATTTATCTATGGATTTAAGCCATCTCAGTCGATGCGTATTATAGGCGCCGACTTTCCGTAGGAAAAGAGGGTTTTGCCCCATTTTTTAAATATCAAGCTAAAATTCTGGAATAATTTTTTGTATTGTCTTTTAGGCCTTCCTGAGCACGTGGTTAAAATTTTTGTACTTAGTCATAGTTAACCCTGTATAATAAATATTCACGATTCTATAAAAATTATATTTTCTACATTAAACTTATACAGCGTTAAATGAAGAAACAATTATAAATACTAAAATGCATATCATTGCAAACATAATATATGGTTATATTACATTATCAGTTAAAGATGATGTTTGTTATAGTGGTTTACAAACCTCTTACTGAGAAACCCATTAACATTATCTGACATCAGTAAATGCAGATGCATAACATATCGTTCATTAAATACGTCATAACTCAAAAACCAGCAAATTTGCGTTATATTTATAAGTGGAATGTACTTTGTATTAGTTTTTAATTGCTAGACCGTCATATCTGTAGTTTAAAAACTCGCCACCAGATGGCATTATCTTATTACGTGGCCATTTTATTTTGTATTTCTTAATTGCAGCAAGACTGTATTATCTCAGTTGTGAGTTTACCCTAAATAAAATATACTTCCGTTGACGATCATTGCGGTAACGTGTAGTCAGTGTCTGCAATACAGTAACATTTGTGTTTACACCACTATTGTTTTGAAGGTAAGAGTTAATTTCTTTTGTCATTTATTATATGCATAATGTATTATTTAGACTTATGACATTATGCACGAGATAATGAAGATGATTAAGGTTTGTATCATTTGAAATGTGACGTTCTTACATTTAAGGGATGGTTTCTTTAAACAATTATTTCGGGTTATGCCCATATTACTTATTTCAAATTAGCAATTTTGTCCTAGATGACTTTATGACATTCTTATCGTAAATATTATACACAAGCTCCTGGACCCCTTCATAATTATTTTTGTTTGTCATTCTTGCTACAATAATACCTTTTGTTCAGTTTTGAGATACATCCTTCAAGCAATATTAAAATCGTGTGTATTATTATTTTCAGCTTCCTACAATGATTTATCGGTGCAAACTGATGTGCTAACTTGTTCAGAAAGCACAACAGTCGACTACGGACACTATGGTAAATGATGTCTCAATGCAGCCTGCAAATGAATCCGGTACTTATATGTATTTATATTTTTCATTTTGATAAATATAATAGTGTTAGCTAACCTATTGAGATAGGATTATTGTTATTTTCTTTTTTATATAGGCAGTCCCTTGCGAAATCAAGGTAGTCCCTTGGAAAATCAAGGCAGTTTCTTGGGAAATCAAGGCAGTTTCTTGGGAAATTAAGGCAGTCCCTTGGGAAGTCAAAACAATCAAAATATCTCAAGCTGTCGTTCAAAAACTTCATCCTGCAGTTCTTCATCTTCCGGAAGTGAATTGTCGTCTGAAGACTGTGATGATATTATCAATGACAAGTTGTAGATATCTAAAGTAAGTGATGAGGAGAGTGAAAATGAGGGAGACTATTCTGATAACCACGATAAAGAAAACATAGCGAGCTTTTATTCCATAGGCAACAGTATTTCGCATTCAAGTACCAGTAGCAATAATCCATCCACATCTACTCAAGACACTTTAATTTTGGTGAGTCCTCCCAAGAAATGTATTAAACAGAAAAAAAAACAGAAAATTGGAAGAGGAATATCTTAAAGAAATTCAGAAATATTGGTGAAGCATATGAAACTCATACAAAAAACAAGAGAATTCGAGAACGAAGGGAAATAAAAACTCCGTGCAGAGAAAATTGTAAATTGCAGTGTTCATCTAAGTTTATAGTCAAGAAGAGAGGCAGCAACTCTTCTCGGCCTATTGGGCACAGGGTCAGATTGAGAAACAAAGACACTGTATCAACAATTCTATGACAGCTATTGTACCAAGATATCGATACACTTGTGTTGGAGGTATAAGAAAACCACGAGACAATAATAATGCATTCTACTTTAATACAAATGGTCAAAAAGAAATGCATATTAACTCTATTCCAATAATTGAAAGTCACTATACCTGAGCAAATACATCACAAACATTTATTGACGGCAGTCGCTCTTTGGCAGACATCCACAGAGCCAAATGCAAAGAGCGTAAAACACCCTATGGAAGCCACGCTATTTTTCATCGGATGTTCACGGAGGAAGAAAGATTTATGTGAAACTTGTGTGGCATATGAAAATGGAGATAAAAAGAAAAGGAGAAACTAAAACAAAAATATGATAGGCATATAGAATTTGTCAAGAGAAGAAAAGAAGCGTGATAAAGAGAAGAATGTCTTTAATGGCATTGTGGCAGTATACGATCTCCAAGCAGTCATGCAAATTTCAAAAGAAGTTTCCGTGTTTTACTATAAATCCAAAGCTAAACGTTTTCAATTTTAGCATTTATCATTTGCAAACAAATAACTGTGAATGATATGTTTGGGACGAGTCCAACGCCAATCAAGGCGTAAATGAATTGGGTTCTTGTGTATTGAAATATTTGAGGGAGATGCTGCCTGATCCTGAAGTAATTTTTTACTCTGATAATTGCGTGGGCCAACAAAAAAATAAATTTATGTCGGCCCTGTACTTATACGCCATACACTGCCTCAGTATAAAGTCAATTTCTCATAAATACCTGATTAAAGGGCATACACAAAACGAAGGTGACTCGGCCCATTCGCTCATTGAAAGACAGGTGAAACGTCAATTAAGAGGTGGGCCAATTTATACACCCGATGGATTCATTGCAACAATTCGAGCTGCAAAGATGTAGGGGAGACCTTTTACTGTACATGAGCTGTGTTATGAAGATTTTTATGACCTCAAGGAGCTCGCATCCAACATTGGACCCATGAATATGACAAAATTCAAGCTTAATAATGGTAAAATAATAAGGGTTGTGTAAGAATCTCCAAAGGCCCAGGTTATAAAAAGAAAAAAAAGCAAGTAATGCTACAAAAATAATTTTAAATCCGGCATTTAATACAAAATCTGGACTCGCAGAAAAAAAAAGATCTTTTGAATTTAGTTAATAAAAACCATATTCCAAAATATTATACTAACTTTTATAGTCATTTATAAATATATTAATTTGTTACAGCAATAGTTTGCCTAACTTTAAGAATTGTTCTTTCTATATTTACAATAAATGTGTGTTTGCTACTTTTTATTTACATCATTTTTAGGTCTATATAATTTGTAATAGTGTGCCATCTTTCAGTAATTGCAAAAATTATGTCCAAAAAAACTTGTTCTCTAATTATCTCAGAAAAAAGTCATATTGTCATCACTTATGACACATTTCAAAGTTAGTTTATTTAGCAATGTCACAAATCTGAATGGCAGATTTTGAGTCATGACGATGTTGTATTTAATGAGCGATATACATTTTAATTATCAAATTCAAAATACCTAAGCATCTACTGTTGTAGGAAGATCAGTCTTGGTTAACTTCTTGTTAGGTACCATTAATGGTAATACACCCAGGACAAAAATAGTGTAAATTGAAATAAAGGTGATTGTGGTTTGGGAAAGTATACTAAATATATGCTTTTATATATGTACAGGAACAGTAAGTAAATATGTTTGGTCAAAATATTAATTGAATTATATATTTTCAAATTACAAATGTTTGGCGAAAGCCATAGTGTCTCTTGAGTGCACTAATGCTTGGTTTTCGTTCTTAATTTGTGTAAATTTTATTGTGGGTTTTCTATTTTAATGATTCATTGTATGGCTTCCTTAAGTTGACAATCTTCTTGCACTATATGAATGTCTGCTGATGATATAAAGCAGTGATGAATAAATTAATTGCATTCATGGAAATGTGTGTTAAGAGCCATATTTCACCAAGACGTCAATGAAATAAATTGAATTCAATACATAGTATCTCAATTGGCAACTTTTAATTGAGTTATTAGTTGCGTGATCATTTAAATGCAATCGGTTGTGCTACTACAAGTCAATTTTCTGTTTAAAAGCAGTGTAATTTCTTCAACATCCAATTTGAAATAAAAGCAACTATCTGGTGCCATTTTATGCCTTCTGAAATGTCTTCTAGTTACCTACAGATATCACAGTTGCACAACTGATTGTGCCATGGCAGCTCAGTGATATGGCTCTAAAAGTCCAGGACACATGATAGCTTTATTTATGCTAATAAAATCAAAGGGCAGACTTTCATGAACCTACTTAATAACTCATAGTTATATAAATAATATGATATGTTGAGTCAATAAATATAACTACTATTTAAATAAGTTCTACAATTACAAATTTACTTAATGAATCTAAACAATCAAGATTGATAAAAATAATTTACCAATTTAAATATGTAACTATTTCTAAAACTACAATAGTTGTTATTACATATTTTAAAGAATTTACAGATTAAAACATTCTTATAAAATATCTGATACTTATAGTAAGCCCGTGTACAACAATCTCACAAAATTTAAAAATAATTTATTTTTCCATAAAATGTTTGGTACAAACAGTTCTGTTTTAATAATTTTAGGATTTAAATAGCAAGAATATTTTTTCAAAAACAATTTTAAACTTTTCACAACCACTGATATCGGCAACAGTACATGTAAACTCCATCCAATATCCAATGTTCTCTTCTCTCAACTACAAAATTGACATATATATATGTTAAGACCTATTTACTTTTAGATATTGGTAGCACTAATGAGTTCTTATCTTAGAAAGTTTTGCAAGTTTATATTATAATTTTTGAATTATAAATGGTACATAATAGTCCTTAATAACTGATAATAATTATGCTATGTATACTACCCTCACTAGAAAAGTAAATAGACACATATAGATGATTCTAAGGCAAAAGCAACTAATAGTTTTTATTTCTTCAAATCTAACTATGTACGGAATATCGAGTTGAATTTACGACATTGCCGTTTTGCAAAGTAATGGTTGTGACATGACACATAAACTATTTATGTAATGTACATTTTAGCAATATAAATAGTTAAAAAAATTGTGAAAACAAAATTTTTAGTCCATGTATCAACTCACTTTTGTACGTGGGCCTACTGTAGTAGCAAAATTACATTTTTATTACTAATTCCACATTAATAAAAATTAAAATTTTTAATTAATTGTACAGTTTTACTTTAATTTCCGTGGCTGCCATAGTTTCAGGATGGTGAAATACTGGTATCCAATACTGAAATTCGATCGTTAATAATAATAATCTTAATTAATTTAATTTTAATTTTATGTTCTCATAATTAGATTTATTTTCATAATCATTCACTGCTGATTCTTTAATGTCCGTGTTTTCTTGTGGAGCTAATAACTGATGCAGTATAAGTACAACAATGGTTAAAGTTAATAAATAGTTTAATCTATATACAGAAATTGTTGCAAAAATCAAACTTAGTGTAGCTACCACCATAACGAATATTTCTAGTTGAGTAGTCCATTTCCTACAAAAAATAAAAATAAATAAAGCTCTATATAAAAATTGTTTGAAATCAAACATAAAATTATGAAAATATAAATAAATTTATGTATTAAAACAAATATTCTGCAATGAGAAATATCTTTCGTAGTTTTGTCCTTATTGTTATTTATTTCGTTGTATTTTTTTTTTGTTCTATAATTTATCATGTCTTAGTACGTTATTTGCCGTTTTCAACAAAAAATTAATAATTGTGTGATATAAATATCTTACAGTTACTGTTTTCCTAACTAAAGTCAACCTTCATTTTTTTTTGTTTCCGTCCGAAGATCACTATTTTCAATAAATATTTGCTCTCATCAATCATGTATAATAAGAGATTTCAATATGTTTTTTTAGAAGCTTTAAGAAAAAATGTTGTTTGTACGATGTAAAAAGTTTTTTCACTCATCTGCTATTCCAGATTCAACCCGTTAGGATTCGTCTGAAAGAAACTGTTTTTTAGGTACTTGTAATAAAAATAAGTATTAAATAACTACCAACATGCAAGGAAATATGAAATAAGAGCACATTAATATTACAATAAACAGGATTTTTAAAATTTGATGTCTGAAGATAACAAAAATTATGACTCAAAAATCGTGAGTCTCTTATTCCTTCCCATAAATAAAATGTTTATCATTACAAAAAAAATTCACATTTACCCGAGCAGATTTCTCATATAAAAATTAATAAACATGTAAAATATTTTTTTATTAATTTTGCTTAAAACATCTACAGAATTTGAGGTTATCGTTTATCAGTAGATTTTCTAGTCAAACAGTATTTTTTGAATGTTATTCTTATTCATTTAACCAAAGGTTCTTTAAATTAATTATAGTTGGATAGTATTTGTATAATTCACGTCCCTGGTACGAATATTTCCAATAAATCAAATGGAACAAATCCAGCAAAAAATAAAGATTCATATTACTTCATGGATTGCCTTTTATACCACCATAACAAGGGACTTTCATTTCTTTTTAAATATTGTTCCTGTATGTAACAACCGACTTCCACAATACCTGTAGCTGTTACATTCCTATTTCCAATAAATTGATTCATCATTATTTTATCATATTCATTCCAAATACAGAATTTTTTTGGCTGCACATCCACTTCAGGATTGTCTCTTGCTTCCAGTGTTTCCCCTTCAACATGATTTTTCTAACACCAGCACAAAGCTTTTCAAGCAATTCCTTGTTTTTTCTAAAAATTTTCATTTTTAAAACCCCTGAATTGAGGATCTAAAAATGTGCCACTAAAAAATTATTGCATTTTCTAATGGTCGATCAACTGCATTTTTGAGCTCTTGACTTTGGTTTAATAAGGCACTACTTAATACAATTAATTTTGATATCGTTACATTTTCTTCTGTGTTTATTTCTACTGTAACTTCTTTGATACATTCTGTTCTTCCAATCTACGTTAAATAACAGCTCATTCAAATTTTCTCAGAGCGCTAACGTTACCGTAATTAGTGGTTTTTATTTCTATAATTTGAGCAAACATCTCGTAGGTAGAATTCCACTTGATTAAAACATCTTGCTTTAATGTTCCGGATATCCCATTTATCTTTGTTCTTAATTTTGCAGTTGCAATGGGACTTCTTTTACAGATTATACAGATATATGTACACCGATATTTATCTTTTATGTTATTAGTAGTTAGCATTGGAGAGATAAAAAGGGTATGGATCAAGGAGGAGGAGCAAGGTCAATGAACTGAAATATGACACCGGATGTTGTCTAGACAAAACCCGACACTGGATGTAGGTCAATGAACTGTGACATGACACCGGATGCTATTTAGACAAAACATGATACCGGATGTAGGTCAATGAACTGAAACATGACACCGGATGCTCTAGACGAAACATGATATCGGATATAGGTCAATGAACTGAAATATGACACCGGATGCTATCTAGACGAAACCCGATACCTGATGCAGGTCAATGAACTGAAACATGACACCGGATGCTCTCTAGACGAAACCCGACACCGGATGTGGGTCAATGAACTCAAATATGACACCGGATGCTCTCTAGACGAAACTTGACACGTTATTTCCTATAAAAATTCCATACTAACAAATATTAAAATCTAATAAACTATTTTCTTTGAAATCGTCAGATTAGCTAAATCTGCAATGCAAATTGATACCCCATAAGTAATCAGAGAGGAACTAAGATATGTGTAGGTCAAAGGTTAATAAACGTATCATTTCTAAACATCTGCATTTGTTCTCTATGTCAGCAAAAATTACTACTTTATTTCTAAGCTAACATTACCTTTTCTTAATTTTAAACGTAGGATATAATACCATGTTAGTAATAAGTACATCATTTCTAAAAAATAAAATTCACCTCTTCCTATTCAATAACGTTATGAAAAAATTTGAAACAGTCGAAAACAAGCAGTGTTGTGATAAATTCTGGCCACTGTGCTGTAGTTTAATTATTTTGATGTGATTATTCTATACAATATGCCCGTCCCAGTGAAATACCAATGTGTCAAATGTGGTGGTGAAACTGAACTACTGAACACTAACGGCCATATTCACCATTGCTTTATCAGTGTGTTAACGCATTTGACAGGTTGTTACAAATCAGTTCGGTATTCACCATTACATTTCAACAGTTATCAGCTTGTTAAAGTTAACTATCGAAAATTCAGTTGTTAAGCTCACTAACAAGCTGTTAAATTAGAAAAGTTGGGTTATGTTATATGTTTGTATCACGTTTGACATACTAATATTATATGATCGTAACGTAAAACCTGTGGTAAAACGTAAATAGAAATATAAAATGGACCGAATTGCTAGAAGAGTGGAATTTAATAATTTATTAGAATCGTCAGATTCATCGGAGAGTGAAGAAGGTGTAATAGTGAGAGTAGTGAAACCACGAAATATTTTACTTGATGAATTAGACAGTGTAAATTTCAAAAAAAGATTCAGAATGAGTAAGCAGACTTTTAGACATCTTGTGGATTTATTGGAAGGAATTGCAGAACCAGCAGATAATCAGCCGATATCAAAAGTAAATCAAGTTCTGATTGCTCTTCGATTCTATGCAACAGGATCATTCCAGATAAATGTAGGCGACCATTTTAATGTTTCACAATCAAGTGTATGCAGAATCACAAAAAATATAAGTAGACACATTGCAGCATTGCGACCAGAATTTATTAAGATGCCACAAACAAATGCTGAGAAGCGAGAAGTTGTCTTAAATTTTTTTCAACTTGCTGGGTTACCAGGAGTTATAGGTAGGTTTTCAAATGCGTTATTGATGAGATTGTAACGTGCTCTCTAGCATAACTATCTTGTAAGGTAGTAAATTATAATAATTTTTTACATTTTTAAGGTGCGCTGGATTGTACTCATATAAAAATTCAATCACCAGGAGGAAATAATGCAGAAGTGTTTCGAAATCGCAAAGGTTATTTCAGTATAAATACACAAGTAATAGGAGATGCAAAATTAAAAATCATGGATATTGTTGCGCGTTGGCCAGAGTCAGTGCATGACACAACTATCTTCAATGATTCGAATATAAGAGCAAGATTTGAAAACAGCGAATTTTCTCCATATTTACTCGTTGGTGATGGAGGTTATCCTTGCAGGACATACTTAATAACACCTCTTTTACAACCTCACAGACAACCAGAGGAAAGATATAATACTGCTCAAATATCAACTAGAAACCCAATTGAAAGATTATTTGGTGTATGGAAACGGAGGTTCCCATGTCTATCATTAGGAATGAGATTAAATGTAGAAGAGATATGTGAAGTTATCGTAGCAACAGCTGTTCTGCATATGTGCTTGGAAAATGATGACATAGAACCCTTCCTGGATGGTGATGAAGACGTTTTTGAAAATAATGCAGCAGAAGTAGTTCAATATGCACACAATGAAAACCACAATACAAGTGTACGAGATGCAATAATTTCAAATGTTTTTACAGCGCAGCACCTTATTAATATTATTATTAGTTGTCATTATTTATAGGTTATTATTAGTTATTCTTTTTGTGTTGTAAACTTTTAAAAATATATTAAAAAATACAAAATACATATGTCTACTTTTGGTAATTCATATAATTAATGTTATAGTTTTGTATATAGTAAAATAAAAGTGACAGCACTATATATATAAATACTCTTTATTTAATAAAAATATAAATAGAAACATAACATTTAATTCTTTCAGACTTAGTTTACACAGACCAACACTCAAACTAACTCCAAGATGAAGACACAAAATAAATTTCAAACGAAGAAATACAGTGACATCAAAAAAAAGTAAATTATTTAAGGAAAAAACAAACATTTTAATTTCTATGTTTCTTTACACAATTTTTCAAGTTCTTTTCTCTGTATTTCTAATTGTAACATTTCTCGTTGTTTTACAATTTCTTTAATTTCATTGTCCAATTTTTTTCCTTTCACATTTTCTATCTCGCATTCCTCAATTTTATTTAAAATACTCATCTTTTTGTCAAGTATTTCTATCTTGTTTCCCTTTATATCACTATTAAAGTCTTTTGGTTTGCTTCTAACATTTTTAGATAGCTTAACTCTTTTTCTATTTGGTACATTTCTTATGGGTTCATCTATATCGATCACCTGATTATTGCTGTTATCTTCTACAGTTGTCACTATCTCCTGTGCTTCATCTTCAAGATTATTGTCATTTTCGTACATTATAAAAATATTTTCAGTTTCTGATGAAGTCATTGGTAAAGGACTTGTGGACACAAAAGACTCACTTGTAACGTTACTATCAAATTTATTTTCTATACTAAAGTAATTGTCTTTCAACAAGGAAAGAACTTTTCCATCGAAAACTGTGAGCTTAGGTATAAAAATACCTCCCCCTGTTTTGAACATTTCCACCTGCAAATAACATAACAATACCGAATAAAAACATTCTTAAGGTAGATATTAAATTGATGTCTACCTTGTCTTCCGACTTGTGTTGTTTTGCAATTTTTTTCATCTGTTCGTATGCTGCCCTTAACTGAGTAGCTATTCGTATTCCTGTAGTTTGCAGAGCATTATATTCTCTAGCCAGATGTTCCCAACACTTTAATTTTTCTTTATTAAAGACAGCATTTGTTTTTTTATTTTCCAAAATAGTGATGTAATTTTGCACAAACGAAATTAAAATTTCCTTTTCTCTAGTTGTATAATTGCTTGCCCGTTTCCTTTCTTTTTCCATTTTGTTTTTTTAATAAATACCAATAAATTGTCTATGACTCTTATGCACATAAATAAAAATAACCAAAAACAATAAGGTTAGGTCAATTAAAATTGCCAATGTTGCCAACCTATTCATAATAACTTTTCCTTATCAGCTAGTTTGCTATCCAAATCTCGAAAAGGTTGATGAATACGTTCCTTCCTTAACAAGTTGTTATCTCTTAAACCGTTGGTAGTTAACAGTCTGTTAAGGCCGGTAATGGTGAATACGGCCGTAAATGCATTCCATGCCAAAGTACGGACTTTTTTTACAGATATGGATAAATCGAAACACATTCCAAGCTCTTATTTTGAAAAAAAGTGATTCATTTGATCTAGAAGAGGCTTCAAGAAGCAGAACATCCAGCAAATAGAGGAGTGGGGAAAACTTATTTAATAGACAAAGTCGAGTTGACACTTCAGTAATCGAAATGACTTCATCCTGCTTTTATCAGGCAGAATTATCAAGTTCTGAAAAAAGTGTATATATCGGTGGTAAGACTTTTGAATTAAACAAATCCAAGACTAAATATGTGACAACGGGATTGTGCAACATTTTCCACTACAAGTCTTGCATAGTAATTTATGGAAAAAAGGCGATCAAGTTATATTTGATGGAAGTACATGGAATACTTTTTTAAGTTACCAAGGAGTAATTACAAACTATTTATATTCCTTTGATGAGTTAGAAACAATAAAGACACATTATTTCACTTTACAGTTTAAGATAGTGAAAGAAGACAGTAACGACTACTTGGGATTCGAAACAATCTGTAGACTGGGGAAATATTACCACTTGTAAAATACCAAATTGGAATATTGAGAAGTCATCAGTTTGATATATATTTCAAAGTACTGATGGATGGTTTAAGAAAGCAAGAGGGGAATGTTTTTTCCAATGCTTAAAATGTAATACAACCACATCAATACAGCAACAGTAAAAATATTGCTATGGTGTTGGAACTATTGTATATTTATCCAGAAATATTTGAAACCGAATGTGTTAGCAAGAAAGAAAGCTAGAACTGAATCCAGGATATCCGATACTTGCATTTAGCTATACATGTAACTCTTCCACAGGAGTGAGTGTGTTGGAGCAACACAGCTGTTAATGAAAAATGTTTCTTATTAGGTTTACAACATAATAGATGTAAAAATATATAATGATATATTTCTGTAACATATTTTTCTTTTATGTGAAAGGACCGATTTTTTTTGTTACTATAGTAATATATAGATATATAATTTTGGTGGCTTATCTTGTTTTGAAATATAGTGTGGCAAGTTCCGATTAATTTAATAAAGGAATAATTGAGTGAGTACTTAGCTATTTAATGTATATTTCTGTTTGAGAGTAATTATTGATGTTTTATTCTGCCTGGCCAGGAATGATTATTGAGGTAAATATTGTTTGACAATAATTCGTGATGTTTTGTATGACAATGATGACTTTGACAAATTGATGAATTGTGACTATCGGGTGGTTATACTCGCTACGTGGGAACTGGTGTGGATTCTGTGTTCGGTCCCGCCAGCCCGGAGATATTTACCGGTATTCCTGAGTTGTTGATTGCTCATTTTGACACATCCGAGTGAGTGACCAAGTAGAGTACACGGATGACCCTCGGTATGTTGACTTCTGGGTGTGCCCCAGAGGTGACCCTGTGATGGTCAGAAACTCACATCGCATACGCGCTTGCCGAGCGGCTGCTTGTAGTTTTGTATTATTGTAGTTTATGATTTATAGTTGATTTGTATTTGTGTATTTTAAACTTGTCTAATTTACATAACGTTTTTATTACCTACCCCTCATAGCTTTAGGTATGATATAAGTAATTACAGCCAAGAAGAGGGGGCCCAGACGAGAAAAACACCTTGTGTGGTCCAGTCTGGGGGTAGCTCCACCCCCGGTGAGTTTATTAATTATCGTATCTAGCTGTACAGTACGGTAAAGTTTTGTTCTCTTTTATTTCCGGAACTTGCCTACACTTGACCAACAGAAATGTCTAAATAAACTACCTTATGTCTCGCCCTTGGATAACAGATGTGATGTTTGTGGATAATTTGAACGTCTCGTAATTTAGGTATGAACATTTATTTTCTATTTGCATGTTAGATGGAGACAAATACGACCCTTGCTTGTTTATTTAACTTGTTTTGTATAAATATTGATCTCATTAACAAATGACATATGATAATTGATTTTATTATCCTTACAATTTCAGGTGTGGGGTACCGTATTTGTTAATTTTCATTTGACTGCAATATCATACCACAAACACCATATTATATCTCAGCCTTGCATTTACCTCGTACCTCGCTGCTTTGTCGCGCCTCTCGAATAGCTGGCACCTAAATTGTTTGTTTTTATTTTACAGCACGCACGTTCGGTACTCAAGTGATTTCGTAATCGGACTCTCTAATGTGGGTTATGTACTCTATTTAAATAAACTACAACTTACTGAAGTTTATGTAAACGTGGAACTAATTAATTTAATATATTGAACTTTGACTTGAACAATGGTGCGGCCACGCAAAATGAAACGTAATCTTGCGCCGATATCGAGTTCTTCTGGAGACTCTGATGCTGAAAATGTACCCGTAAGTGTGAACGTCGAGAATTTGCATGTCGGTACGACCGAGTTAACTGGTATTCCTGGCACCAGTGGCGGCCTGACTGGGGCTATTTCTACGCAAGATTCCTCGGTCCCGAATAATACCTCCGTGGATAGTATGAGTAAGCTGGCAGATGCAATCGCCCTTTTAACAAAGCATTTGGGGAATAACGAGTCAACTTCTAACACAAGCACTATTTTAATACCAGCCTATGACCCAGAGAACAACGACTTGGACATAAAAAGTAGACCAAATCCGGGAAATTTCCAAATGGAGCGATGAAGTTACTGCGTTTAATGCAACAAGGAGATTAAGTGGATTAGCCGAAAAATGGTTAAGAACTCAATCCGCTACAGTATGTTCCAAGTGGTCGGAATTAAAGTACGCTTTAATTCGTAGTTTTCCAACTAAAGTTAATTACTGCGAACTTTTGCAAGAAATGTTGAATAGAAGACAATCATTCAATGAAAGTTTACTGCAGTATTATTTTGACAAAGTAAATCTCGTACAACGCTGTCAAATTACTAACGAGAATGCAGTCTCCTGTATAATTGGTGGTTTGAGTGACTCGACGCTACGACGAGCAGTCGAATCCGGTAATTTTAGTAATATAGAGGACTTGCTGGGGTTTCTAAAAAACTGCCATAGAGATGAGAGACGATTCTGGCCGACACCCAGTGGAAAACAAGGTCATCATTCCGTATGGAAGAAAAGAAAAATTATTAAGTCTTCTGATGCTGATCGCCATAAGAGAGATCCTAATACAACGATTCACTGTTTTTATTGCAGAAAGGAGGGACACAAGGTCACAGCATGCCCAAGTAAGACCATCGACGTATGCGGTTTTTGTCGAAAACGGGGTCACAAGGAAGAAAGATGTTTCCGAAAGGCCCAGTTAGGACAAAACAATTCCAAGAGTGTCTTATGACTAGCCGGTCAATCAGGAAACGGTAAATATTATAAGGATGCATGGATTAATGGACAACATGTAAAGGCATATATCGATTTTGGAAGCGAGTGTATAACTCTAGTTAATAAAGTTGCTCGTGAACTTAGACTACCCATAGAAAAAGCAATGGTTACTTCGTTACGAGGATTTGGAAATGCGTTAGTTACTACCCAGGGGCGCACTACATTCACTTTAAAAATAGATGGTATTACTAAACAAGTGGAAGCTGATGTAGTGCCTAATTCTGCTCAAACAATTCCTCTATGTGTTGGACAACCATTTACTGAGTTATCAGACATTGTAGTGTTTAAAGACAGCGATGTGGTACAATTTCACCATAATAGTGAAGGTATGAAAGTTACTTTATTTGCTACTAAAAAGACAATTGTACCTCCAAATTATGTGGCAAACATTAAGGTTAATAGTAAAGTGTGCATTTCGACCCCGAACAAGAACTGGTCATCCCGGCTATAGTAATCGGGTTTAGTGATAATGAAGCAGTAATTCCTGTTATCAATTTGGGAACCCGTGACTTAGTAATAGGTACTAAACATCCTGTAGCTTGAGCGTGCCGATGTATTCCGAAAACGTGTAACGAACTGACTGTGAGAAAAATCAACCGCGACCGGGTATCGCTATCGCCCTTGACCGTAGATGATTTAAATGTCGGGGATGTTTCTACGGACATTAAAAATAAACTGCAGCAGTTAGTTAGTAATTTTCGCCATTGTTTCGCTACTAGTATTCGAGAGATTGGACAGTCCAAGAACACGGAGATGCATATCGCATTAAACACTCAACAACCATTCATTTATCGGCCATATCGTATGTCACCAACTGAGAGAAATGTGGCTAAGGAGATGGTACAGGAACTACTTGACGTAGGTATAGTTCGCGAGTCGACGTCTTCATTCAGTTCCCCAATATTATTAGTTAAAAAGAAAGATGGTAAACCTAGGTTGTGCGTAGACTATCGCAAACTAAACAACGCGACGGTGAAGGATAAGTTTCCTCTACCAAGAATAGACGACCAAATAGATAGGTTGCATGGTGCGGTATATTACAGTACTTTAGACCTTGTATCCGGTTACCACCAAATTCCTTTGGAAGAAAAGTCCAAACAGTACACGGCTTTTGTTACCCCAGATGGACATTTCGAGTACAATAAGATGCCATTCGGTTTATGTAATGCTCCTAGTGTGTTTCAACGGATGATGAACAACCTACTGGTGCCTTTTGACGACTTCGCTACTGTCTATTTAGACGACATCTTGATCTACTCTAGAACACCCGAAGAAAATTTGGCAAAATTAGAACGACTGTTACAAGCGTTGTCAGAGGAAGGTCTCACCCTAAATCCAGATAAGTGTAGTTTTCTATGTACATCAGTCAACTATCTGGGTTATGAAATTTCGGGACAGGGTGTTCAGCCAGGTGAAACAAAGAGTAAGGCCATCGAGAATTTTCCGCAGCCGAAAGATATCCGTACTGTGCAGCAATTTTTGGGACTAACAGGTTTCTTTCGTCATTTCGTTAAGAATTACGCTCTTATCACCGAGCCGATAACGCGCCTGACCCGAAAAAATGAAAGGTGGAATTGGGGAGCAAATCAAGTGCATGCTTTCCAAAATCTAAAGGACATACTATCGAGTCGACCCGTGTTAAAAATTTATACACCGGATGCTAGGACCGAGGTCCATACTGACGCTTGCAGTAGGGGACTATTGCAAGAATTGGAGGGGAAGTTACATCCTGTGTTCTACTATAGCCGACGAACTACTGAAGCGGAAAGCAAATATCATTCGTATGAGCTAGAGACACTGGCAGTGGTACAGACTGTCCAAAAATTTCGCGTTTATCTTCTGGACAAGGACTTTGTTGTTGTTACAGACTGTAATGCACTAAAAACATCATGGACGAAGAGAGATCTTCTTCCGCGCATTGCTCGTTGGTGGTTACAGCTACAAGAATTTCGTTTCACGATTGAATACCGAAAAGGAAAGTCCATGATGCATGTTGACGCGTTAAGTAGAAACCCGGACGAGAGTGAACCGCCAAATGAGCCACGAGTAGTACTCAGAATTGAGCCGGAAGATTGGGTACTGTCGGCACAATTAACCGATGAGAAAATTGATCAAATACGCACAATTTTAGCACAACCGCCCGAAAGTGATTACGACCGACAGATTTACCGGAACTATGCAATACGAGACAATCGAGTATTTCGCATCACTGCGCGTGGATTGCAATGGGTAGTTCCAAAAGGAATGCGCAGTAATGTTATACGTGCTGCTCATGATGAGTTAGGACATTTCGCGTTAGAAAAGACATTGAGAGTGTTGTGTAAACATTATTGGTTCCCCAGTATGAAACAACGAGTTCAGTCATACATCAGTTCCTGCATACCATGTTTATTTAATAAACAACAAGGGGGACGGAAGGAAGGGTTCCTGCATCCTATACCAAAACATGCCATACCGTTTCACACTGTCCATGTGGACCACTTAGGACCGTTCAACAAAACAAAGAGGCGAAACATGCATATTATTGTACTTGTGGATGCCTTCACTAAATTTACCTTAATAAGAGCAGTTCCTTCCACCAAAACAAAATTCGTCTTAAAATTCTTCGACGAAGAGGTTCTATTTAAATTTGGTATTCCAGCGTACATTGTGACCGATCGTGGCACGTCCTTCACTTCCAACAAATTTTCAAGCTTTTGTCGCCAAAAGGGTATTAGGCATGTTAAGATCGCAGTCGGTACGCCCAGGGCCAATGGACAAGTGGAAAGGTATAACCGCACAATTCTGAGTGCATTGAGATCCTACGAGGATGAAAACCAGTGGGATCAGTACATACCCAGAGTACAATTTGCAATTAACAACACCGCCCACAAAAATACAAAGCGGACTCCAAGTGAATTACTCATGGGTTATACTCCTATTACTGGAGCAGACACAGCTCTGAGACACGAATTATCAAATGACGTGAACGGTCAACAAGATTTGACAGCAATTAGAAAGGAAGCGGAGAAACAGTTACAACAAGCTCAGGTGAAGAATAAGGAAAGATTTGATCGAAAGCGAAAAGCTGCACGACACTACTGCATTGGAGATCTAGTACTTATCCAAAAACAGGTCCAAAGCGAGGGCGAGAGTGCCAAGTTAAGACCAAAATTCACGGGGCCAATGGTGGTTAAACATGTGCTAGAAAACGATCACTATGTGGTCGCCGATATGGAAGACTCGAGGCGTAGAAGCAAAGGCCACTATAAAAATATAATCGCTGTTGATCGTATGAAACCGTGGGTGACTTCCGCGAATTTGTCTGACAACGACGAAGACCTAGCCCTTGCGGAAGATGGTATTCCTCTGTCAGATGATTCAGATTCTGAGGAACAGGAATTTCCTCGGGACGAGGAAATGTCAGGAATGGCCGATTGAAAGGACCGATTTTTTTTTGTTATTATAGTAATATATAGATATATAATTTTGGTGGCTTATCTTGTTTTGAAATATAGTGTGGCAAGTTCCGATTAATTTAATAAAGGAATAATTGAGTGAGTACTTACCTATTTAATGTATATTTCTGTTTGAGAGTAATTATTGATGTTTTATTCTGCCTGGCCAGGAATGATTATTGAGGTAAATATTGTTTGACAATAATTCGTGATGTTTTGTATGACAATGATGACTTTGACAAATTGATGAATTGTGACTATCGGGTGGACTCGTTACGTGGGAACTGGCGTGGATTCTGTTTTCGGTCCCGCCAGCCCGGAGATATTTACCGGTATTCCTGAGTTGTTGATTGCTCATTTTGACACATCCGAGTGAGTGACCAAGTAGAGTACACGGATGAACCTCGGTATGTTGACTTCTGGGTGTGCCCCAGAGGTGACCCTGTGATGGTCAGAAACTCACATCGCATACGCGCTTGCCGAGCGGCTGCTTGTAGTTTTGTATTATTGTAGTTTATGATTTATAGTTGATTTGTATTTGTGTATTTTAAACTTGTCTAATTTACATAACGTTTTTATTACCTACCCCTCATAGCTTTAGGTATGATATAAGTAATTACAGCCAAGAAGAGGGGGCCCAGACGAGAAAAACACCTTGTGTGGTCCAGTCTGGGGGTAGCTCCACCCCCGGTGAGTTTATTAATTATCGTATCTAGCTGTACAGTACGGTAAAGTTTTGCTCTCTTTTATTTCCGGAACTTGCCTACACTTGACCAACAGAAATGTCTAAATAAACTACCTTATGTCTCGCCCTGGGATAACAAATGTGATGTTTGTGGATAATTTGAACGTCTCGTAATTTATGTATGAACATTTATTTTCTATTTGCATGTTAGATGGAGACAAATACGACCCTTGCTTATTTATTTGACTTGCTTTGTATAAATATTGATCTCATTAACAAATGACATATGATAATTGATTTTATTATCCTTACATATGAAATAAAAATACATATTATAAATACAGTGTTATTTAAACTTAAAAATTAATTATAACAATTGGTTTTTAGTAATCCAAGAATTGAATGCCCTTTTTTGAGAAGAACTTTTTATACCAGATAGACATTTGGGTGTTGGGTTTTCTGCAATTCTTCGGAATAAAACGCACCTTGAATGTGTTCCTTGTTTTGATCTTCCAAGAGATAAGTTGTTGGATTAGTAGTGTTAACTTTTCTTATTTTAAAGATTTCGTTACTCCAAGAAGAGACGTATCCTCTGGTGAATGCTTCTGTGTATTTAGATAGTCTAATATGGTTCTTTAAACTTTGGTGGTAAAGGATCCACTGTTTTTATGTGACTGTAAATTGTTTGTAATAATGTTTTTGCATTTCTGCTATTTACTTGTGCAGGTTTCAGACCGTGAGTGCTATGGGGAGTGTTGTTGTACTGGCTTACAATATCTTGTAAGATAACCATTTGTAACTTCATTGTAGACTAAACTTTTCCACATTATGTTTTTAACGTACGATTAACTCTTTCCACTATACTAGCTTTTAAACTAGAGTAGGTACTGTAATGATTAACTTTAAATTCTTTCATCAGCTCCTGGAACTCTTTGTTATAAAATTCCTTGCCCATATCCGTTTGGCAATTTTGAGGCTTAATTTTCATTTGCAAGGGAATCTTCATCATACCATTTACCACTTCTTTTGCAGTTTTTCATTTAACTGGTTCTACCCATACAAACTTGCTAAATACACTTATAACTACAAGTAAGTATCGATATTCTCTGTTTATTTTAGCATAACTCGAATAAGTACGCCTGTATCAGGTCATTTAGTTCCTTGACAATAACACGTCATCTTCGAAATTTCCTTCTAGCTGGTCTATGTACTTATTTACTATCCGTTCTTTTACATTAGTCATTTTTGCTGTAGGACACTGTAAAACAATATCTGTGTACAAAGATAGTTGTCCTACAGTTATAAAGTGTAGTTTGTCTCCTTTATTTATAGTATGTCCAACAATGTCACTCGACTTAATAGTCTTACCAAAATTAAGAAATACTTCACAGTCGGCTGGTAAAATGTCTAGATGTACTATTTTTCCAGATACGGGGAAGGCGTACTCGTTTTTTTGATTTTCCAAAATATAACACATTTTTGATTTTTTCATAAAACCAGTTATTTTTATAATACATTTACTGTGATGTGACTTCGGGGTAGATGTTAAAGTTGATAAGACGTAGGCCTATTCCTTAACATATGTCGACCAAATTTATTAATAGGCATGTTTTCCAAACAACAGTTTACAACTGAATGAGATTTAATTTAGTATCATCTCTACTTTATTATTTTCAATTCTCTTAACTGTTGAAAAATTGATTGTATCTGGTTAGTCTGTGAATTATTTCCAGCCATTTGTGAAGCTATTAGCAAACGAAATCAATCTATCAATTAACTCATTAACTGAAAGTAGACATAATCAATTTTGTTATTACTTAAATCCTAATCCTAATAGTCCTTCTTTGGTGTACTGTTTCAATTACTGTGTTCTGCGCAATAGTCTGGCAGGAGGGGGAGGCTTAGCGAATGGTTTTGAATTAGAAGACATATTAGTCTTTAATATTCCTTTCCTAATCAAATAGGGTTTGATTATATTTCTATATGTGTCACTTTGCAATCCTTGTGAGTTAAAGTGCTATCGATAAGCATTGGACCGATTTAAAATATCCATATAATTATTCAAATCAGATTGTTTGTATTCCACAGGTTCTTTTTTTAAAAGTAACTCGTAAAGACCTGGTGTTCCAATATACGTTAAATCCTTTACTTATCATTTCCCACAATCTCTAAATTAGATCCTACAATTTTAAATTTTTCGTTATCTATATCGTTCTTTACTCCATATTGTCTATCATTCTTTGTTTCATCACCTCTCACAGATAAATCAATATATTGTCTTGGTAAAGGATCGTATGAATCTAAATAATCTTCATAGGCTTTGGTTTTTGAAAGCTTTTGGAGAAAAACTCGACTCATCTCCTCATCAATCAGACTACGACTGCTTTGCTCATTAGACTCTTCAGTTCTCGGTTCATGCTGGAAAGTATCTTCCAAGAAACTAGGCATTGTCATGGGCAGTGAAAGTAAATATTTACCATAGAGATTAATGTTCGATCTTTTTGGTGTAGAAGTTGGCGTGGAAGATGGTGTTTCGGATTTGATTTCAGTCGGTTCTTGTTTAACCACCACATCCGTTTTAATGGTGGACAATAGTTTTTGCAACGGTTCCGTTATAGGTTTGTAACCCTTTTCCAGTTGAGACTGTGATTAAGCTAGATCGGATTTTAGACTTTGGTATTTTTGTTTAACGGATTTTCTGGTTATCACCAGTTGTTTTGCCAATTCATTATTCATGGTTGGTACACTAATGATGTGCATATGTAACCACATAATTATTTATAGTCTAAGGAATGATGAAAGTGTCACATCCTTTTCTGTAATGTCCAGATGTCACAGACCAATCTTTATCGATAACGAAGAATCCATATTTATCATTCCAATACTCATTACATATAACCTTGAATTGCTGAAAGGACATATCCACATTGACGTGATCATCGTAAATATGTTTTAAATTAGAGGCGTCTTGTTTGAACAGAACTATGAAATTGGGATTGTCTCTTATTAATTGTTTTGGAATCAAGGAATATGTTTGGAATAAATAGAAACAATCGGTGTCTTGATGTCGCTCGAAGCAAAAATAATCTCTTATAATACTCTGACTGCTGCAAACCACATCGTCAAAAATTATAACAGAATTGGGTTTTATCTCACTTGGAGGAATTACATCATTGCCGTCTTGGTACTCGAAATATTCAATCTCTTTTATAGGTTCCAAAAGCTGTTTTAAATATTCGTATTTAGACTGATATAAGGATTTTGAGTACAAGTAAACATTTACAAATCGCAAGCCATTGGGATGTTCAAGTAACGTTATTAATACATTAGTCTTCCCGCAACCAGAAGCAACGACTATCAGCCCTCATTTAGATAGACCTCCAACAAGCGGACCGTGTTTTTGAAATGTATTGACTAAAACATCATCATGATTTACAACAGGAAAGGAAATTTTCTGTTTTTCGATCCTCATGCTTACAACAAATCTGAAGAAGTACTATGAGCTGAAACGTCCGCAAAGCATTTATATGGAGAAGAATTGATACATAATTCAGTTATACTGAGGCGTTACATCAGAACATATATAAATGTTTGTACACAATTCATCTGTAGTTAATCGAAAGCGAAAAGGTGTAAAGTAATCTTCTGGGAATTTGAACACCAATAAATAAACTACATTTCGAACTACACATTCCAGGTTACAATTTTTGTAGACCCGGCACAAAACTAGAAAAGAGACTTGCCAGAGATGATCAAGGAATCAATCCTCTCGATAGAGCTTGCCTTTCCCATGATAAGGTGTATCATCAGCATACCGATTTAGAACATCGACACGAGGCAGATAAGGAATTGGCGGAAAAGGCATACTAATGGTTCAAAGCTTCCGACGCAACACTTGGAGAAAAAATTACCGCATTAGGTGTTACAGCAGCCATGAAAGTTAAAACTAAGCTAGGAATGTGATTGCGACAAAAAAGGGCAGTTAAACGCAAACGAGGTCAGAGTCTCCGGAAAGGTCCTCTCAGTTCTAATCAAGCAGTGCAAAGAGCTCGACAAGGAATACGAAATAAACCACATGTTAACCTCATTGATATGTCAAAGCAGGCTTAGACATCAATCGGAACCAAAAATATATCTAACCCTAAAAAAAGAATAATTCCAATCCCCAAAACTGGTGGATTCCTTCCTCTTATCTCCCTATTCGCCGCAGTAGGTGCACTGGGAAGCATAGGAGGTGGAGCAGCAGGAATAGAGAAAGCTGTGAATGATGCTAAAGTTGCCAACGAAAAATTAGAAGAGGAAAAACGACATAACTTGCATTGTAACAAACCGCTATTGGAAAAGGATTATATTTGCGTCCTTACAATGTCAAGAAACTACATTTTCCAAATTTCCGAGGAGTGTTTATGAAAGATAATTTACCATCAAAAATTCGAAAATATTAATGTGTATTGTCAATTTAGATATTATCTCTGGACCAGGTACTCACTGGACAGCATAATGTAAAGAAAGACAGCAGCATTGTATATTTCAATAGTTATGGAAACTTGAGACCTCCAAATGCTCTGACAAAATATTTCTATAGTGATGGTAGCTTAAATAAAATAAGTTATAATCATGACAAATATCAGCGAGACAATGCGGTAAAGTGTGGGCAGCTCTCGTTAACATTTTTATATATGTGCATCTAACGAAAAAGTAAAACTTATTGTAAAGAAAGTTTTAAACCGTGTAACATGTTGTGACGCACTTTCGAGGTTTGGTCGCAGATGCCGAACTAGTACAGCCACTTTAATTAGTCCGGGTTCACTCGGTGGAGAAGTTATGTCCAAGGTTCAGGAATATTATAAGACTCGGTATTCAAAATAAAATATTTATTTCATAAAATAAAATGTCACCCTGTAAACAAATAATACTAATAATAATTCCCCAATATAAACTAAAACCTGAAATAATAATACAAAATTACAAAATAACAAATAGGGCGGTAAGGAATATACGGTGCAAACGCTGAGTGTTGCGGAAAGAGCCTGCTAAACACCCAGTATCGAAGACCACGGGGACGACGTCGAGTACCGCGGAGTAACACCTGCTAAATACTCGGAGTCGACGGAATACGGGCAAGACCTCGAGCGCCGCGGAGAGGGCCTGCTAAACGCTCGGAGTCGACGGAATACGGGCAAGACCTGTAGCGCCGCGGAGATTACCTGCTAAACGCTCAGGACACCCAGAGGAAGGTAGAGTGCCGCGGAAGGAACCTGCTAAGCACCCTGGGGTAGAGGAAGGTTGAGTGCCGCGGAAAGAGCCTGCTAAGCACTGCTGGTGAAGGCAATTTCGCCGGCTTTTATACAGAACGGTGGGTAGTGTCGTGTGCAAAAATCGCCGGTGCGCTAGACAATTTAAAGTACCGCGTGCGCCAAAGAAATAAAGTACAATGTGAGCAAAATAAAATAGGTTTATTACAATGTCTTTGACATTTTCACTGTCTGGGAATATGTCAATTTTAAGCTCAGACTTCAATCCGCCTATATATCTAGATGATGACTCTGAATATGTGATAGGGTTAACAAATTTTGAAACCTTCAATGTCATCCCAAATATTGATGAAACAAACAACACATTCACATATGGTAATCCTCATTAACAATTCCTGTTGGTGCTTATGAGATTACCGATCTAAATAGTTATATACAGAAACATACCATCCACAAATCAAATTTGTATTGTCGCTAATCGAAATACCCTCAACTGTTACAATTAGAACAAATGTCGATTTAGATTTTACATCTGATAACTCGATAGGATCTCTTCTAGGGTTTAATAAAAGGATTCTTAAAGCCAATCAACTGAATGAGTCAGATTTCCCCGGACAAATAATAAAAGTTAATGCCATATGCATAGACTGCAACTTAGCAGTTGGTTCTTATTCTAATGGAAAGCCTGTCCACATCATTTACCAGTTTTTTCCAGTTGTTGCATCCTATTATAAAGTGTGCTGCATGCTGCACTACAACCAGTAACATTTCGGTCGTGGTTCCAGGTACTGTGGTGAAGCCTCTGAAACTGCGCGATGTCCAAAATTGAGTAACTCACCCCCTCCACTTGCCCCTTCCATTTAAAAAAAGTGTTTTCAAACACACTACCCTTGTGCCACTAAAAACCGAAGAGATTTTGTTCCTACCTCGTTTTGGTGTAACAGAAAATCAGCTTTAATGAAAAATTTTGTTTTTTGGAGATGGCCGGTTTTGCAACCAGACGACACAAATAATGCCTTCACTTTTATTTTTAGAGAAATTTTATATGAAATGAATGGTGTTATTATTGATTCTGTTCGAAATGTAGGATTAACATCAACCTTTAAGGGGTACTTACCTTACAACAAAAGCGAAAGCGTGAAACTTCAAAATGCGGGATGGTTTCCTAATGAAAGCTTAATACCTAATACAGGAAAATTGAATGTATACATTCCACTGAAGATGATGATGGGCTTCTTTGAAGGCTACAAAAATCATATTGAACATGAAACAGGAATTGGTTCCGATTCGAAATAATAATGATGTAGATGCAGTAACGGCAAAAACCGGCACTGAGCAACCAAAAATTTATATAGAAAAGATCTAATGGAGGGTTCCCCACGTATCTGTTGGAATTCCTCAACAACTAGAGCTGACAAAAATTTTAGATAATCAGGATATATTGATGCCGTTTAGAAGTTGGGAACTTGTAGAGTATCTTTCCCTTGCCGAAACTACCATCCATACTTGGCCTGTGAAAACTGCTACTAAACTCGAAACTCCACGCCATATAATTGTGGCTTTACAAACAGAAAAACAAAGTTACATCTGAGTAAATTTGATAATTGTAGCCTTACAAATATACGAGTATTTTTAAATTCTGAAAGACGTCCTTACAATGACCTATTTCTTGACTTAAAAAACAATAAGTACGCAACATTATATGACATGTATGCAAAATTTCAACATTCTTATTATGAAACAACAAATACACCAATATTTAATCCCGACGAATTCAAAGCGATTACGCCTATTGCGCACATCGACTGCTCACATCAAAAGGAAGCTATACAGTCATCATCTGTAGTAGTACGACTCGAAATGGAAACAAGGGAAAATATACCCAAAGACACTGCAGCATATCGTTTAATTTTATATGACCATTTGTTTCGATATAATCCCTTAACCAAAACTGTCAGACAGGTCTAAGCTATTTAAGAGCGTAAGACATATAAAATTCGCTTAGTTTATCATGAAATGCAAGTATAGAAAGGCTTTGCAAAACATTAATAAAACGCAGAAATTAAAGAAGAGTGATTGAAGCATTCAGTTTAAGAATTAGTGTAACAGGAAAATTAGCAAACTTAAAAATATGCCATTAGTTATAGACATTTAAGGAATTAAAGTAGATAAACACAAATTTATTATTAAAGAGATGGCAGCGTATAATGGTTCCAAAATATCCCATTATGTTTTTAAACCGCCATTTCCTAAAATCTACCACCAGACTTACAGAAGCAAGCTACATGGCTAACTAATAACAATCATTGCATAAATTGGAATGAAGGATACATCTCATATTACAATTTTGCAAACATTATTCGGGAGCTAACTGCATATGAAGAGGCAATATACGTGAAAGGATAAGAAAAGGCGGCATACATAAGAAAATATTCATCCAACCCTGTATATGAGCTGCAAGACCATCCACCAGTTCCATATAAAACCAAAGTCTATTTGTTCTCTTACCAATGTACATTTTCTTTGCGAAAATTGTATGTTATAACTTTTTACAATAAAAAATATTTTTAATGTTTTATTAACAGAACTTATTTAAACAAATCCCAGAAACCAGACCCCAACACCAGATGCTGTCTAGACACCAGGTGGATTTTAATTTTTAGACACAGAGAAAAGCAAATTAGACCGTCATATTAAATTATGCCCAGTTCTGCAACAGAAAACTGTCTTCATCGTGCAAAAAACAATGTGAATACTGCAAAAGCAGCTTTTCTAAGAAAAGCAATTTACAACGTCATATTAAGTCATGTCTGAAGAGGAAAAGTGTTGATATGTCTGTAGTTCCTGGTCTATCCAAAAAACAAAAAGTGCCCAGATAAAAAGCGAATTGATCGAACTTTGAGGTGTTTAGACTTTCGAAGCAACAGTTACAAACAATGTTTGAAGAGTTTATAGAAGAAATGACATCTCAAGTATCCCAATTTCAAGAGAGACTTTTTGGGTGGGCATTAAAGGAAATAAGTTTTCTTGCTGTGAAAATAAACAAATATACACCGCGTTTGGCATCTTGCTATATTAAACTACCTACATACATTGCGAAGAAAAAGGGAGGTGTATTGAATATTAAAAACAATGATAATGCTTGCTTTGCATGGTCCATTAATGCAGCAATATTTCACCTACAAGGTGATCCAACAAAAACAAGTTTGTACCCACATTATGAAACTTTGTTAAATTTTAATGGTATGGAGTTTCCTATGAAGCTGAAGGACATTCCTAAATTTGAAAAACTTAATAATATCTCTATTAATATATATGGGATTGAATATAAATTTAGAGATGGTAAAATTCATACTGAGGTAGTTGGACTTTTACATTTTACATCAAACCGACAAGTTACACATATCAATTTATTACTTTTATCTGATACAACTGTAGGAATAAATCATTACTGTCTAATAACCAACTTATAAAACTAGTAGCAAAACAGAAATCAAGACAAAATGGTTCTATACATATCTGTGATGGGTGTCTGCAATCGTTTAGAACAATGCAGCAACTGAAAGCACATGAAGAAAATGATTGCAACCATGTTTATACAAAGATACCAAAAACCGATTTAAAAGTAAATAAGTATGAAAATATCCTAAAATTTGAAAGTTTTGAGAGACGACTACCAATACCATTCGTTATCTATGCCGATTTTGAGAGTTTGTTAAAACCCATCAATCATAATCAGCCTTGCGATGACAAACTATTCACAGTTTAAACAAGTGAGCATGTGCCATACTCTCTTGCTTTCTATGTGAAGTGTAATTTTGATGACCAGTACTCAAGGTTTGAAACGTATCGAGTGTCCAATACTGCAGAAGTATTTATTGAAAAATTGGATAAAGTAGCTATAGAGTTATATAACAATCGCTTAAGACATACCAAATAAATGTTTCCTCTTACTGATGAAGAGAAAATAGCTTATGATACAGCAAAATGCTGTCATATTTGCAATAAACCATTTATGCCCTGGGATATATAAGCAAGAGACCATTCCCATTTAACTGGAAGGTTCCGTTTTGCAACACATTATGTTTGTAACTTGAACTACAAAATTCCAAAATTCATACCAGTTTTCTTCCACAACCTCAACTATGATTCCTCGCTTTTCATTAAGAAATTGGCTACCAAGAACGAAAACATTTCTGTTATTGCTCAAAACAAAGCAAGTCTATCCTTATGGAGAAATCTGAGGATCCAAAGAAGCCAGATACATACTTGTGATTGAAATTTGTGGATTCTTTTCGATTTCTGTCCAAGTCCCTAGACAAATTAAGCCAAACTTTGGAATCCCATCAGTGTGCTGAGACTCGAAGGTATTTTCCAGACGAAGAGAAGTTCAAATTAATCCTGTGAAAAGGGGGTTTCCCTTACAGTTATGTGAACTCCTTTGAAAAATTGGAAGAAACTACATTACCTCCGAAAAAAAAATTTATGATATGACTAATGAGGCTCTTTCTCATGAAGATTATAACAGAGCCAAAGATGTATGGGTAACTTTCAACTGTAAAACTTTAGGAGAATATGCAGATCTTTATCTAAAATCAGATGTCCTGTTACTAGCTGATGTATTCGAGAATTTTAGAAAAGTGTGTTTGGAGCAATACAAATTGGATCCGGTTCATTACTTGACAGCACCTTCATTGAGCTGGGATGCAATGTTGTTTTATACTAGTATTAGGTTAGAGCTCCATACTGATATAGATACTTTACATTTCTTTCGGAAATCAATTCACGGAGGTGTATCCCAATGTAGTAAGAGGAAATCTGAAGCAAATAATAAATTTTTACTTAACTATGACCCTACAAAACCAACATCATATATCATGTATCTGGATTGCTACCAACTTACGGAGCAGTCATGAAATTGAAAACTTTGATTGTTCCACCATTGACGACCATTCAGCTAAAGGCTATGTTTTAGAAGTAGACTTGGAATAACCATCAAACCTCCATGACAAACATAACGATCTACCTTTTTGTCTAGAACAAATAATTCCACCATAATCCAAAATTCCAAAATTAATTCCTAACTTGTACGATAAACATATGTAATTATGTTATACATTACAAAACGCTGAAACAGTGTTTAAAATATGAACTCACATTGAGAAAAATACATAGGATCTTAGAATTTTTTCAATCAGTGTGGTTAGTGCCTTACATAGATTTAAACACTAAACTTAGAAATTCTGGTAAGGGAGAATTTGAAAAGGACCTCTTCAAATTAATGATAAATTCAATTTTTGGAAAGACGATGGAAAATGTTGATAAGAGACAAAATATTAAGATTTGCTCATGCTGGGAGAACAAGACTAAGAGATTGGGTGCGAGGGCCTTAATGGCAGCTGGGGAAAGTTAAAACAGTATATGATAAACCACTTTATGTAGGCTTCTCAATTTTGGATATCTCAAAAACTATCATTTACGAATTTTTATATGGTTATGTCAAACGTAAATATGGTGAGGATGCTACAGTTTTGTACACCGATACAGATTCCTTGATTTTGGAACTTTTCTCTGACAACCCATATAGTGACATCAAATACAACATTCAATATTTTGACACCTCTAACTATACTGTAGACAATATCCATATGCCCAAGACATAGTCAGTGGTTGGTAGATTTAAAGATGAATATGCTGGAAGGTCTATAGAGAGCTTTTATGTACAGGTGCCAAAACATATTGTGTTAAAGCCGACGATATAACGAAGAAGGCAAAGGGTATATCAAAAAGTGTTATCAAAAAGAAATAAATTTTTCTGATTATGTAAAAATCGTTGAAAAGGGTGGTAAAATATTCCGCAAAATGTATATATTTAAATCTACATTACACACCATTTACACTGAACTGAAGAACAAAGTTGCCTTTTCTTCAGATGATGACAAGAGGTATGTTGAACCTAACGGGATAACAACCAGATCTTGGGGACTTTACCTTCTTAATGATAATGCCAATACAAATTTAAAACTTCTCATACAAGAAGCTGAAAAATTATTAGATGCTCAAGATGAAATGGAATGGGATTTTGATTTAAATTTATTAAATTTGTGAATTCATGCAATAAAAAATTATATGTTATGTTTGTTTTAATTGTTTCATCAGTTAGGTTGGCCGAGTCGTCTAAGGTGTTGAAATTAAGATCTATGCTTTAACAGATTCGTAAATTCAAGTCTCGTACCCTAACATTGATTTTTTTTTAATTCTGAACTATTTATAGTTTTGTTAAAATAAAAAAGCAGAAAATAATATTTTTAAAGTTTTATTAATTTATTTTACATATTTTATATATAATTAATATTGTTGAAGAGTCTATTTACACATGTGACATTTATATTGTGATGGTGCAGATCCTTCGACGTGTGTATGCCATTCTGGACGGTTGTAGTCAGTTGTATGAAACATGGTAGCTGTACTTGTAGGCTGAAATTTTCTCCATACTCTTTCGGAAGCTTTGGCCACAAATGTAAAAGTTCAATGGGATGAGCCCTTTCAATTAGATAGTGTAGTGGAAAATTTGTGAGCTTCTCTTCAGTAAAGTCATACAACGACTTACCGTTTTGATGTTTTTTTATCAATTCTCTACTAATACATTGCACACACCATATTTCTTCAGACATATTACTCGAAAATACGTAATAATGAGCAATGAACGAGGAACAAATTGCTATATACCATATGAGAAAGGTATTCGCTCCATGTTCTCTTCCACACTCAATATTTGTGGTATGATTAAATTTATTAGAAGTGGGGGGTTTACTGAAAAGCTCCAGCCAATCAGAGTCTTGCATTACGTCATTACATCTTCTTATTCTCAACTTGTAGCTAGTACTGTTTGTAGGTATACACCTCTTAGAGTTCTAAGGTCGCTGTATAATTAGCGAACTTTTCAAAATTGTTTGCAGAACTATTAATTGTGAAGCGTTCATTATTGCTTCTGTAGACAAACTGATTGTTTTTTGATAGTGATATATAAATTATATGAAATAATAAAAAGATTTTATGATAATAAAGTTTATTAAATATTATATTAATACAGGCTCATTGCTGACACATTTATACATCGCTTTCCTCTTGGTCATCAGATTCTTGTTCCCATTCACATTCAGGAATTTTATTGGCTAAAAGGCTTTGCAGTAAATGTTTAATATCATGAAGCATTCCCGTCATGCCCAAGTTAATAAAACCATTGACAACATCATCTATGGTACATCGATTGTTTAAATAATCTTCACACAATACTAATGCCTTTCCATATTTCTCAACTAATTCTTCACAATATTCTGGTGGAAAAAAGTTTCCCATACCATAAATGGCTTCATGATCAGCATCAAACTTAAGATTTGAGACGGTCTGATGTAGATTTCAAATGCCGCTATCCAAGTCTTATACTTCGATCTCTTTTACATAAGCTGCCCACATTATTCAGGTTTCGCTTGGTTACACACTATAACTGGTATACACAACACTGCTTGTTTTCGACTGTTTCAAATTTTTTCCTAACGTTATTTTATGAAGTAATCCCCACCACTTTGAATAGGTAGAGGGGAAGTTTATTTTTGAAATTTTAGAAATGATGTACTTATTACTAACATGATATTATGTCCTACATTCAAAATTAAGAAAAAATAACGATAGCTATGAAATAAAGTATTAATTTTTTGCTGACACAGAACAAATGCAGGTGTTTAGAAATGATGCAATACCGGACGCAATACGTTTATAAACCTTGACCTTCATATATCTTAACTCTTCTCTGATTACTTATGAGGTATCAATTTACAGTGCAATTTCAAAGAAAATAATTTATCAAATAATAATCTTTGCTAGTGTGGAATTTATATAGGAAATAAAGTGTAGAGTGTCGTCTAGAGAGCATCTGGTGTCATGTTTCAGTTCATTGACCTACATCCGGTGTCGGATTTCGTCTAGACAGCATCCGGTATCATATTTCAGTTCATTGACCTTGCTCCTCCTCCGGCTCCTGCTCACGCTCATCTCTCCAATCCTAATTACTGTTATTTTTATTCAATGTTAACGAGAGAACTTTTTTTACTTTTATATTCGGGGTTGAACGAGGTAGCGTTGCTGAGAGAAATTGACATTACCATCATGTCCTGCCATCTGTCAAACGACACCATACTAAATTTCAGACTGATTCACAGGTTAGCTTTTATTTGGCAGCCAGTTGAATCATGTGTTTCGTGTTTCTCGATAACATGATTTTTGCTGATCGCCAAACTAAAGTCAATGTTTTACATGATAAGTTAAATTTTGCTCAAGTAGGATGTAACTAGAGCCCTTTACCAATGGGTACAAAATAAACTTGCTATTTTTGATATTTTTCCTCTAAAAAAACATTATTTCTGAAACTTCCAGTCTCTATATAAGGAATATGTTATAGTCGCGGCAAGAATTCAGACGACTTGCATCATGCGAACAAATGAATTATTCATTATATTTTCATCAAAATATTTAAGAAACTGCAACTGAGAATAATAAAACTATATACTACACTAAATGTTTGCACTATACAGGGTGTCCCAAAATTAGCCTGCCAATCGATTTTACGATCAAAAATAAGAAAAAAAGTTCTATAAACATAGCTTGGTAAACGCCCCCTAACGGAGCTATAACCCATTAAAAGGAGATCCCAAAATTTGATTTTCTTCAAATATTTTCAAAACGAATTTGAGATAAAGTAATCAAATTTAAAATTGAGAATCGCAATTAGATTGTGAATCTAATGCTCTGAAAACAATACCATAATTAGTCATAGGCATGCCAAACTGGGGGGGTTAATGGATAAATATTGCTCTAACTTTTTCATGTCTCAAGGTTTTTGCTGTCAGATCACAAAATTAAAAATGTTGAACAATTTTACAAAAAAAGGTACTTGTTTTATTTCGATGAATTATTCCGTTTACGAGTAATATTAATTTAAAAATTTTGTAATACACCATAAAAATATTAGATATGATATGCAAGGGGTCAAATTGGCTCTAGTAGGCTTTGAAAAGTTATTTGCCAGTTTATTTGACACATATTACATACGTATTTACAAATTTTTGAAGAATTAATAGGTTATATTAAAATTCAAAAATTTACAAAAAATTACATTACTGATATGCATTTTAAAAGTATTTTAATATGTTAAAACGCTTGAATAACACCTTTAATATAAATAATCTAAATAAGTCAACAGTATTTTCTCAGAGCCTACTAAGGATATTTTGCCTATGTATAGTTTCCATTTTAAACTTTTGTGGTATGTCACAAAATTTTTAAATTAAGATTACTTGAAAACAGAGCAGTTTATCGGATTGAAATAGGAGTACTCTTTTCATGTAAAATAGACCAAATTTTTAAATCAAATTTTGAGGTCCCCATTTAAGGAGCCATATCTCCGTTAGGGGGTGTCTACGGATTTATGATTATATAACTTTTTTTTCTTATTTTTGATGGTAAAATCCACAGTTAGTTTTTGGCAGGCTAATTTTCGGACACCCTGTATATTGTACTAAATTACAAAAAATTATTGTTTTCAACATGACAAACTATACAAACTATCGAAAATTATGTTGACTACAAAAACAGTTGCGTAACTTCAGCTGTGACGTAAATCATCTGAATTCATGCCGCAACTATATTAAACTGTGTCCCATTCTTAATAAAACATTCTGTATAATTTAAATAACACATTGCATAATACAACATGGCTGCAACGATACCTACTAATTCTTTTCTGCATATGTTTAGTGAAAGAAAATGATTACTAAGCAACTGAAAAATATATATGTAGGTACCTGCTTGTCCTTGGGAGATCAAACTGCCATAATGGTAAAGCACAAAGACTTAGTACAAATCCTGGGATGAAGGAACTATCAGGGGTTAATGTTTTGTTGAACCTAAATAAAAATTAAGTATTAGAAACTAAATCAAAATAATAGATTTTATTAGAATCTCTTCCAATATACAAGGTGAGTGAGATTAAAAAGTAGTCCAAGGTATCTTACCTTAGATACAATGTTTGTTATAAAATCAAAGGTGAAAAACGAATCTTGATATCTTGATTCATTTAACCATTTAGAAATTACACTTTGAATATAATTTAATTAAACTTAGTGATTCACAATCATGTTTCAAGATATCTTCTATTTCATTTGAAAAAGCTGTTTTTGGGTTTATATAGGAAGTTTTTTTCAGTTTCAGAAGTTTAATTAAAATAATCACCTATCGAATCAATACATTTTTGTTCGAATGATATTTATCTTTATTTCCAGAATACAAAGTCTACTATTGAATTTTATTTTCGCTGTTTTATTGTAAAGATATTGAAAACTTATCTCAAAAATCCAACCTCCTATTAAAATTTGACAAGAGAGATTTTTTGTAGATAATAAACTATTACTTTTCAAAATAATACAAATTAAAAAAAAATGGCAATTTTTTTTTTTTTTTAAATAAAAATTATATGTCTATCCCCATATCTCAGCTACTGGTAAGTTTACTTTTTCAACTATACACCTCTTAACGACATCTACCTTGAGCTGCTGCGGATATACTTCTTAAAGGTTTTGTGATGGGTTCATATATCTTTTCTAATGCCACTTTATTTTCAATATGTCAGTTTTAATCAAATTGAATTGAATTCCATTGCTATTTATATTTAATTTATCTTTGTCTACAGGAATATATCCAGATGTGTGGAAAGTAGCACGCATATGTCCGGTATTAAAAAAAGACGATCCATCGATGATATCTAACTATAGACCAGTCTCAATTTTATGCAATTTTTCAAAGCTCTTAGAAATAATACTTTATGAATATATTTATTCTTCAACAAAAAATATGTTATCTCAGAGTCAACACGGTTTCATTAATAAACGTTCATGTGTATCAAACTTAGCCTGCATTTCTCAATACATTTGTGAGAATATTGATCAACAGGGACAGACTGATGTAATATATATGGATTTTAGCAAAGCTTTTGACCAGGTTGATCATAATATATTACTTACTAAGCTTGACAGTGTTGGCCTGTCAAATAACTTTGTTTGTTTTCTAAAATCATATTTAACTGAAAGACAACAGTTTGTAAAGTGTGAAGGATTTTGTTCATCGAAATTTAGAGTTGCATCTGGCGTTCCGCAGGGTTCGAATTTAGGACCCTTGTTGTTTCTTTTGTTTATCAACGATTTATCTGATACTATATCTTGCTTTAATATGATTTTTGCGGACGATTTAAAAATTTATACACGTATTGAGAATGTGGAAGATTGTGTATATTTACAAACTCAGGCTAACAATGTTAGCAAGTGGTGTCAAACAAACCGTTTAACTTTAAACATCAACAAATGTTACGTAGTATCATTTAGTAGAAAAAAAGATATATTTTTGTATGACTATACAATTAATGATATTACAGTTTCGAGAACTGATTGTGTAAAGGATTTAGGCATCTTCTTCGATTCGAATTTTACATTTGTTGAGCATGTTAACAACATAGTTAGTAATGCAAATAAGGCTTTAGGTTTTATGTTAAGAAATTGTAAAAATTTTAAAAATGTCAACACTTTTAAAATGTTATATTATACATTAGTTAGAAATAAGCTTGAATATGGTTCAATTATTTGGTTTCCAATTTATCAGTGCCACATTGACAATATAGAATCAGTTCAGAGGCGTTTTTTGAAATATATTTCTTTTAAAGAAGATAACATCTATCCTGCCAGGGGAATTAATAATCAACTATTATTGCACAGATTTAACATGCCTTCTCTTCATGTACGGCGAATGTGGTCTGTTATTTCATTTTTATATAATTTGTTACACCATAATATAGATTGTAATAGTCTCCTCAGTAAGATAAAATTTTTTGTGCCGCGTGCTGGTTTAAGATACAATCAAACTTTTTATTGTGACAGGCCTAGAACTAATATTTTACTTAAAGCGCCTATATATAATGCATGTGCTAGTTTTAATAATATTTGTAATGACTGTGACATCAATTTTGCGTCATTGAACACAATAAAAAACATTGTTTACAACTACGAATAATCTGGATATAATCATATTTGTTACTTTTTCTTGTTTTTTATTTTTATGTATTTTTGTCAGTTTTTACAGCCTTGTGAGTTTGTTATGATTAGGTATAGTAAGTATAAGTTATATGAATTGTAATTTCTTTCTTTGTATGTTATGCATTTCCTGTAACTGGGTTTCTTACCTGTTGGAAATAAATGCCATTATTATTATTATTATTATTATTATTATTATAAATTGAATTTTTTTCGAACTACGTCTGTCACTTCTACTAATTTACGTTGTAATTCTATTTCGCTAGCATTATGCATGTCTTTATTATTCTCAACCTTCTTCATTTTTTGATGCGAACTCGACATTGTTTGATTAACAAATAACATTAAAATTTGTGTGCATTACGGATATACATATGTAACTATCTAAACCTTTTCGATATCTATCTTCTTCTAATTTGTTGTCCTTGTGACTAATTTTTATTACAACCCGTTTCGTAGTTATTAAAAGAATTCGAATTTTATTTTAGAACTTTGCAGGGCCCCACTGACCCATTAAACGTTCAATAACAAAGAAACAATATTTTTTAGTATATGTTGCTGTTTCGCGGGAAACTGTTTGATGTATTTTTCCAAATCTATACAAATACTGAGAGGAAGAATCACATATTAATCAAAAATTAAATATTTTATATATATATATATATATATATATATATATATATATATATATATATATATATATATTTTAATTAATTAATAGTATAGATATTTTAAACAAAACACATTTAGAAGGAGTTATGGTATGGCATGGTTATTAGTTCTGCCCTTGATACCACCAGTACCGAATAGAGATTTTGTTTTACTGAACCGTTTAGGGTAGAGCAGCTCCAAGACAAGAAATTACAAGAGGTATCTGGCGACGCAACACAAAACCTTTTTTTTTTTGAGAATAAAGGCTATCTTTTTTGCTTGCCTTATATTGATGTTAAAAGTTCTGTTTTTTTAAATTATTTCTTGGTGTTTATTATCTATAAAGTCAAAAATTGTACAACTAAAACTAGGCATTTACAGCAAGCAAGTTAGTTGAAGTTAATAAAATAATTAACTTTATTTATTTATTCTAACAAAAGTTAAAAAGAGATCTCTATAAGTAATATAAATAATGCCATAAAAGATTAGGATTTTTATAAAGCCATGTACTCACTTGTAACAGAACTTCGAACATAGATGCTCTCATTGAGGTTCGCAGCGATCTGCCCCGTACATACTTGTAACAGAACCTTGCCGCGAACCTCGTCATGTGGCTTCAAAACGACCGTGTAGACGAGACCCCGTCGCGTTACTTCACTGCGAACATCAATGTTCGCATTGAGGTTCACAGTATTTCCATCACTTGTGGATATTTCTGCGTTGCATCCATCAAGTATATGTACTATATGTGAGGTATTTGAGTTTTTTGTGTTTTGTCTCATCATGGGGTATATCTTTTCATACTCTTTCAGTGTAGAACAGACAGTTGTGTTCTATAACCTAACTATACCTGTGATTTTTTGTATTTCACATTTTTTGTTTGTCTTGAAATGTAACATAGCAACTGTAAAAATGGCGTTGAAAAATACAGGGTGTTAAAAACATAAAAAAATGTAAAACTGTTTCATTAGTTCCACTATTTAAGAAATTAAAAATGTTATAGAGAAAATTTGTTTTTAATGCCAATATAACCTCAAATATATAATAATAATATATGTCTTTATTGTTTTCAGTAATAAAAACAAAGGGCGAAGTTTAGCTGACGCTACTCTTACACTTAACATTTAAATTTAAAATATATAACAGTATTAGACAATAATAAAGTAACAAATACACATACAGCTTTATACAAAACAGTGAAATAAAAACACACAGCCTACATAAAAAGCCTACTAGTACTAAAAATTTGATTCCGCAAAGTCGGATTTACTTCAATGACAATATTAAATAAATTTTTATAGGCTAACTTTGTTATAATTTTAATATCTTCTGCTGAACATTGCAAATTATTTTGTAAAATAACGTTATCAACAAAACCAGTTGCTTCAATAGAATCTTTTTCAACACCTCGTATAATTAATCTCGGATTTCTTTTCAACGGCTCCTGAATGGCATATTTATGACCAACCTTACCAGTTAAATCTTGTTTAAGTTTTTCTAAAGAAGATGAATTATTACAAGTAATTAAAAAACCATTTTTTACTGATTTCGCATTTTTAAACTTGTAAATTTGCTGGATTGATACACGATTTTATTTCTTGATCCATATTTGCAGACTTATTTTTATTTATCGGCTTAACAAATAAAACAGATTCTGGTTTACTTTCTTTGGGTCGACTTTTTATTGCTTCACTATAAGAAAGCATCTCTCCTTGGCCACAGATACGGAATGTGTACTCACTGTTTTTTCTTCACCCTGCAGCCTACTTTTCTGTAGATTTATTATATATTCTTGGTCAGCTACAATTTTTTTAAGATGCTGAATTTCAGTTTTCAAGAATTAATTTTCCTGTGTTTTCAATAGAAAGTCACTATTTGATTTATCAAAGCCAACACGTAAATTTCTGCATACATTATCCAAACAGCCATCACAAAACCACTTTAAATTCGAACATTCTGCTATTAATATAAAGTATAAACTTTTTTTACTGTTTTAAATATTTAGATGCCTGTATTTGTCCAAACTTTTATTTAATAATTAAACATGACAGTTCACAACAACAAAACTTCAAATCTCGTAGACAAAATTCTTCCATAATGTTGACCTTACAGCAACAAATTTATGTAGATAAATGCAGAACTTTACATCTTAATAAATTGTGTTCGAGAATTAATGAGAAAGTTTAATAACACAGGAGATGGAAAAGATATCAAGAAATTGAAACGGAATCATTCAATCTTAATAAAACCAAAAATAAAAATTTTCATATACAACCTTCGAAGTTCATATGAAGTTATATTGGCATTAAAACAATTACAACAATGTTTCTCTATCTGGAAAAATTTCTACTTTCGTCAAGTACAAGGAAATCCTCATTTCCTTGTACTTGCCAGCCTAAAATAAAATTTTATAGAAGAACTGGTAATCGAGTACCTATCAGTTAAATTTATGCGGCATACGGGCTAAGAGAGTATGACTATGGAGAAAAGAAAGCTACCCAATGATAATAAAGATCGCGTGGACATTACTGAATCATTATCAGAAATTAATCACCCCCTAAGTATTCAAATAGGGAATTACAAGAAAATCTGAACATAAGTAATTACGATCCGAGAGCTCTTAACGCATACTTTGCAATATGTCAAGTTACCTCGCAAATACTTGGGATACTTAAATTTTTTGTAAAGCACTGATATGTTGGAATCTTAAATCAGTCAGGAAGTTACAACCACTGTACTTCATTCTTCTAGAATACAAAATTGTCTGTCACCATCTTTTTTGCCTATTTTTGTGCATAATGCATATAAATATATGCCGCAGCCGCAATTTACAGTACACTATTACATTTCTCCATGATTTTGAAAATATATTTTTTAATCTCTTTTTCAAATACAACTGATCGGATTACGCATATAATAACATCAGCTGTTTAAAACGCAATGAATCATGACCTACTTTGAACTGTTCGCGGTGGAGTGACGCATTGAGGTTCGCTGTGATGTGAAGCGACGGAGTTCGCGACAAGGTTTGCAAGTGAGTATGCGGCTTAAGAAGTTCATAACACAAGTAATCATAAATTCAAAATAAAATAAAATCATTTTCTTATAGGTACAATAAACGTATTCTCATTCTATTATGTAACAAAATATGTACTGTATTAAGGAAATCCTTTTCAATGGACATTACAATGAAAGTTTCCAAACTGTGTGGGATTTTGAATAAATAATAATTTTGAAAATGTTGCAAAGCGATAACATATATTTGTATCTATATGTCAAATAATGGCATTTAAATTGGCATAATAATACCTAAAATACACAAACAAACATTTTATTTTTTATAGATAGCTAATTTTAATCATATGTACTTCTATCATAGTTTGTGTTTATATTATCGTCCAAATAATTCTAATAGGTTGGCTCACTCCTTTGATACGGTTAAATATGCCATCGTTTTTTGTAGCAAGCTATAAGTTACCTTGACAGGCAATTTACGATTAGTTGTACACCAAGTTTTCTTTTGCTCTTATGCAAGGGATATTTATAAATTTGCTGTGCTAGTTATTAAATTATGAGAGATCAGATTTGAGCTCATTTATACATTTTCTTTATTATATTTTATAGTAGTTATTTCTAATATTAATTAGTAAAGCTTATAGTAAATATATAATGCTATTAATAAAAATAAATGTTTAATTTATTCATTCACTAGGCTAAATGATTTCTAAAGTTCTCATTTCCAAATGATCCAAAAGAGTGCAGGAGGAGTGTAAGTGTATTATGTATTTACCAGTATTTCCTTTTACTGTTACAACAATTTTTTAACAAAACAGCAGACAGGATTCATCAAGCATTCAAGAGAAATAAATGAGCACAAGTCAGAAGTGTTACATAAAGACTACCTTTATGTTCACTATAACTAGTGAAATTTGACTTTCATAAATAAAAATGCCACATGCCAGCAGTAGGCTTAGCTGACACCAAGCCAGTTTTAACATTTTCAGTGTTGTGTCATTAAAAAACTGCTAGAAAAATTGTAAAAATATTTTTTTTAAAAGTAATGTAAAGAATATTGTAAATATTTAAACAAACAGGCCATAAATATTTCATCAGCAACAAATTATGTTAATTTTTAATGCTAATGTTCAATAATCTTAGGCATGGAAACAAATTCGATAAATTTAAAACTCTATGAAAAGTTATTCTTCGATACAAATTGATGAAATTTGGGCCACAGGGGTTTAAGTAGTGCTAAACACCAACTTGCTAGATTTTTAATAAAAAGTCCCTAAAGCAATTTTCGATAAAATTGATTGAAAAAAAATCATAGTAAACTGTGGATTAGCAGGCTAATATATATACTTGTAAAATTAATTAACCAGGTATAGCAGTCACTAGGCAAGAAAAAAGAAAACTCCTTATTTATATTAAAGCTTTCGAAGCCTTTATTGCTTCTTCATCAGGAAACTACAAAAACGTATAATAATTATCAAAATGTAAAAGGATAAGTTAAAGGGACTTACGAAAAATATTGAGATTAATAAAAGTGCAATGGAACTATCCATCAGAACAGAAAACTTCATCACAATGTCATAACTTCTTACATCATGTGCAATATTAAAAGAAACCATTAAAACACTGGTAAAAAACCAGGATGAACACCAATTACTCAAACATATTACAAAAATTTTGAAAAAAAACTTTTCTAAGCCACAACAGGTGATCAAGGAAGTAAAAATAGATTAGAATAAACAAAAAATTCTTAAGCCAATGAAGAGAGTCAGATCTGCTGAAGACTGACCAACCCCAACATAGAACAATTGAAAAATAAACTATTGCCAATCTAACAAATTTGTTACCAAAACTAGCAACCTTGAATAAGAAAAGATCAGAATTAAGGAGACCGTCCAAAACTCAATACCATAAAGAAAGTCCTCAAAAAAAGGGGTACTGAAAAGAATTTTTAATAAGAAATTCTACTGGGTGTCGGCAAAGGACTGACCAATACTGACGTCATTATTATTATTAGAATTATTATTGAGAGTAAGTAAAAAAGTATAGATCACACTGAGACCATCAACATCCTTCCTGGAATTAATAGAATTATTATTGAAATAAATATGAAATATCTCTAAAAAACTTCTTTTAAACAAATTATTTTCAGAATCCAAAATACTTACGTCATCATAAGAAAAAGAATGTCCGTCATCAATGACATGTTTTGCTAATAATGCACAAAAGGGCTTACCAACTCTTGCATAACTCTTGTGAGTAACAATCCTGTCTTTAAGACATCTACCTGTCTGACCTATATATTTTTTGTTGCAATTGAAACATGGTATTGAATATACTACACCGTTGCTCTGTAACAATGCAGTTTTATCTTTAGTACCTACTATAAAAAAGAGACGAAACGGTAGTAACATTTCTAAATGCAAGTTGAATAGAATTAAATTTTGAAAAAAAAATTTTAAATCTCACAAAGTGGAGCTATATAAGGTAAAGAGAAATATTTTATTTGATTAACATTAATAGAATTGATATGAAAATTATTAGAATTAGCAAGTGGAGGAATGTTTAAATTAGAATTTAGAGAAATATTGAGAGCGGAACGTTCAAACAGAATTTTATGGACGAGTCTGGGTGGATACCCACAAGTAATAAACCTTACAGAAAGGGATTCCAGGTTCGCTGGTTGTAAAGAGTGGTGACTGGTGCGGAGGACCCTGTCTTTCATAGCGACAATCAAATTAACTTTGTGTTTGTATAAATGGTACGAATCATAGTGGATGAAACGTCCTGAAGCGCCTGGTTTAGTATACCACGACGTAATAATGGAATTGTCACTCCTTCTAATGACTTTACTGTCTAAGAAGGGGACACAGGAATCATTTTCTTCTTCAACGGTGAATTTAAGGAGAGGGTCATAACTATTGAAAATTCTTAGTAACTCTTCTTTGCCATCCCTCGGAATGCTAAGAATTAAGTCATCCACATACTTCTTAACAAAAGGAACCTCAAAACTCAAATTGTTTAGGCAATCTCCCAACAGATCATATTGAGAAATAATCGGAGAAACTAGACTGCTCATTGGCATACCCAGAATTTGTTTATAAATGACACCCGAGAAAATAAAGACTGTGGAATCGAATAAGAATTCCAAAATCTCAATGAATAGAGCAGAAGCCTTGGAACAGAGCTGCCAATGCTTTTCTACACTTTTTTTAACTAATTGAAAAGATATATTATTGAAAAGAGATTTAACATCTAAACTGATTAATACAAAGTTATCTGGAAGTTTAAATTAATTAACTAATTCACAAAACTGAAAAGAATCTTTGATATAAAACAGATTATCTTTGTCATATGACAAGGTGAGTATATCTGTAACAAACTACGCAACGCCTCTATTGGGGCTATTAACACTCGAAATGATAGGACGTAACTGTAAAATTGATGAATTTATGAACTTTGGGAAGACCATAAAGTTTGTTCATCACACCAGTGTAAGACCAATACTGTTTCGCTTGTAAAGCAGTTAACTAATTCTTTTTTTCTAACTTAGAAATGAAAGAATTAGATTTTTGTTGAATTGTGCACGAAGGGTCCCTAGGCAACACCCTGTAGTAACTATGATCAACTAAAATTTCTAAAGATAGCTCTTGATATTGTGTTCTGTACATAATAACAGTAATATTCATTTTATCTGAAGGTAAAATTAGTAAATCTGGATTTTGTTTCAGAAAATTCTTGCAACTTCTATATTGTTGAAGAAAAGGACTACATGAATTATCAGAATTTTGACAAAAATTAGTAACCAAGTTGGTTGTCTGGACCCTGATTAAATTTCTATCCCCCCCTAGAGATATTGTCTATAATAAACTCTAAGTCAGACAACAATCGCGGAATACTAACAGATTTCGGACCTAACGCCAAAAAATTATTAATTTCTGGAGGAATTACAATATCAGTTAAATTTTTAACCTAATTAGCGGGGACTACTAAATTGTTTTTTTGATTAGATAAAAGATTATTGAATTTATTGACATTAACACGTTTAATTTTATAAAAAACCGTATTATAAGTAATGGATTCTCTAAAAAAATTGTTTGTAATATCAAAAGGTAAAATGTTGACAATTTTTTGTTTAAAGAATTTGAAAGATTTTTCGAAACTGTTTATACTATCGTGGATAATCTTAATCTTAATTTCTAATTTTAAAATTCTACAGATACTCACCTTGTCATATGACAAAGATAATCCATTTTATATCAAAGATTCTTTTCAGTTTTGTGAATTTATTAATGAATTTAAACTTCCAGATAACTTTGTATTAATCAGTTTAGATGTTAAATCTCTTTTCAATAATATATCTTTTCAATTAGTTAAAAAAAGTGTAGAAAATCATTGGCAACGTATTGGTGACCATTGCTCTGTTCCAAGGCAGTTTATTCATTGAGATTTTGGAATTCTTATTCGATTCCACAGTCTTTATTTTCTCGGGTGTCATTTATAAATAAATTCTGGGTATGCCAATGGGCAGTCTAGTTTCTCCGATTATTTCTTAATATGTTAAGGATGATCTGTTGGGGGATTACCTCAGAAATTTGAGTTTCGAGGTTCGTTTCGTTAAGAAGTATGTGGATGACTTAATTCTTAGCATCCCGAGGAATGGCAAAGAAGAGTTACTAAGAATTTTCAATAGTTATGACCCTTTCCTTAAATTCACCATTGAAGAAGAAAATGATTCCTGTGTCCCCTTCTTGGACAGTAAAGTCATTAGAAGCAGTGACAATTCCGTTATTACGTCGTGGTATACTAAACCAGGCACTTCAGTACGTTTCATTCACTATAATTCGTACCATTTACACAAAGACAAAGTTAATTTGATTGTCGCTATGAAAGACAGGGTCCTCCGCACCAGTCACCACTCTATACAACGAGCCAACCTGGAAACCCTTTCTGCAAGGTTTATTACTTGTGAGTATCCACCCGGACTTGTCCATAAAATTCTGTTTCAACGTTCCACTCTCAATATTTCTCCATATTCTAGTTTAAACATTCCTCCACTTGCTAATTCTAATAATTCTCATATCAATGCTATTAATGATAATCAAATAAAATATTTCTCTTTACCTTATATAGCTCTACTTTGCGATTTAAAAAAAAAAATTTTCAAAATTTAATTCTATTCAACTTGCATTTAGAAATATTCCTACCGTTTCGTCTTTTTTCTAGTACTAAAGATAAAACTGCATTGTTACAGAGCAGCAGTGTATAGTCTGTTTGGAAATGAAAGAGGGTAATAAAACCCCGAGATAAGACCGGCCATGGGCGTGGTAATATTTCGTTTCAGGTAATTATCGAGTAACACTAATGCTAACAGGTAATGGGTGTACATTAGTATATTTTACTGGATACATCATAGGGGAGGAGCCAGTGTATTGTGACAGATCAATCCAGTCTTAGAACTGAATATACGAAGACGTGCTAGTGCAGTAGAGTAAAATTCGACTTGTGTTTAGTGACTATTGTGCCAGTGGATATAATATTGTATGGGTAAAATGTCGAGCTTATCAGATTACGTACCTGCTAAACGCGTGAAAAGATGTGTGCTGTGCGCTGTTTCAGAATGAGAAGATTATTATAGTAAATGTATTTAATGCATTGAAACACCAAAATCCTACCAATAGTGTTGACAACATCATGGAAAAGTGTTCCAAAATGACAAGGATTGGAAAATCGACTATCTACAGACTTTTAAAGGAAACAAAAAATGAACAAGATACTGTAAATCCCCCAAAATCATCTACAGGGAGGTCAAAAGTCGTTATAGATGATTTCTTCAGAAATGTCATTCGCAGAAAAGTACACTCATTTATTTTTAAAAAAGAAATACCAATGCTAAACAAAATTTTAAGTGAACTTTCAGAGGACAATGATTTGCCAAAAATCAGTAGAAGTAAATTATGGGTCGTCTTACGAGAGTTGAATTTTTGCTGGGAAAAACAGAACAGGAACTCAGTTCTTATCGATAAAGATGAAATTATTTGTTAGCGAAGATCATACTTAAGATCAATTAGAAAATTCCGTGACGAAGAGAGGAATATTTATTATCTAGAGGAAACTTGGGTCAATAAGGGATATACTGTAAGAAAAGTATGGCAAGATAAAAATGTAAAAAGTTTTCGACAAGCATTTTTGGAAGGACTTTCAACAGGGTTCAAGCCACCTTCAGGTAAAGAGCGAAGATTATTAGTGATACATATAGGTAGTGCCAGTGGTTTTGTAGATGGAGGTTTACTTTTATTTGAATCTAAAAATACAGGTGACTATCACGAAGACATGAACGCAGATGTTTTCGAAGAGTATTTTACACAGATGTTGGACCTTATTCCTCCGGGGTCTGTAATTGTCATGGATAATGCCAGTTACCATTCACGGCAGACCGAGCGGACGCCTACGACTGCTTGGAGGAAAGACGATATAATTCAATGGTTATCCGGAAAAAACATTTCTTTTGAAACAGATATGGTGAATAGAGAACTTTTGACACTTGTCAATCTTAATAAAGATCAGAAAAAATATGTTATCGATGAAATGGCAGCAAATCGCCAAATAAAGGTACTACGGTTACCACCTTATCACTGAGAACTTAACCCAATCGAATTAGTCTGGGCGCAGGTAAAAGGAGATGTAATGCGAAATAATACTTTTAAATTAAGTTACATGAAAATTTTGTAAAAAAATTCCTTGGAACGAGTAACTGCAAATAACTGGCAAAGATGTATACATCATGTACAAAAAGAAGAGGAGGAAAATGTGGGAACTCGATAATTTAATTGACGTTACTGTGGAACCTATCGTTATCAATCTAGGAGACGAAGATAGTTCATCAGAATATTCAGAAGATGAATTTTAATATACCTACTCTTTTATTTTCTTTATTGTACATTTATACAACACTACATTTACTCCCCATAATTTGAATTTTCAAAATACATATATTTTTGTGGGGAATAAAAGTCTATTCATTAAATTTAAATAAATATTTTGATAATAATATTGAATAATGTTATTTGAATTACTAAAAACCCTCTTAACCCGGTTATGATGCTTAAAGTAACCACATGTTTTGAAATGCTGTTTTTATATTGTTTACTTATAAGAGAAATGGACCAAGAAATTGAAGTGGCATAGACAAAGACGGATTGTCGGGGATTAAATTTTAGCTACCTGCTACAATTTAGTACAACCCGGTCACACAAAGTTTTTTTTAAAAGTACACCTCATCTATACCAATAATACATATAAAAATATTGAATATAAGCACCAGTACTACATTTATTTACGATTTGCATAAATAATAAGCTTTTATTACTCTCTTTCATTTCTAAACAGACTATAGTATATTCAATACCATGTTCCAATTGCAACAAAAAATATATAGGTCAGACAGGACTGTTACTCACAAGAATGATGCAAGTGTTGGTAAGTCCTCTTGTGCGTTAGCAAAACATGTCATTGATGACGAACATTCTTTTTCTTATGATGACGTCAGTATTTTGAATTCTGAAAATAATTAGCTTAAAACAAATTTTTTAGAGACGTTTCATATTTATTCCGATAGTAATTCTATTAATTCCAGGAGGATGTTGATAGCCTCAGTGTAATCTATACTTTTTTACTTACTCTCAATGATAATTCTAATAATAATAATGACGTTGGTATTGGTCAGTCCTTTGCCGACACCCAGTAGGATTTCTTTTTAAAAATTCTCTTCAGTACCCCTTTTTTTTGTGGACTTTCTTTATGGTATTGAGTTTTGGACGGTCTCCTTAATTCTGTTCTTTTTTTATTCAAGTTTGTTAGTTTTGCTAACAAATTTGTTAGGTTGGCAATAGTATATTTTTCAATTGTTCTATGTTGGGGTTGGTCAGCCTTCAGCAGATCTGACTCTCTTCATTGGCTTAAGAATTTTTTGTTTATTCTAACCTATTTTTACTTCCTTGACCACCTGTTGTGGCTTAAAGAAGTTTTTTTTCAAAACTTTTGTAATATGTTTGAGTAATCGGTGTTCATCCTGGTTTTGTACTAGTGTTTTAATGGTTTCTTTTAATATTGCACATGATGTAAGTTGAGACATTGTGATGATGTTTTTTTGAAGTTTTCTGTTCTGATGGATGGTTCCATTGCACTTTTATTAATCTCAATCTTTTTCGTAAGTCCCTTTAACTTATCCTTTTACATTTTAAAATTTATGACCTTAATGAGTCACACTGTATATACGTAAATACTAGAATGCCAAATTTTATTTAAATAAGATAGTGTTTTACTTATTTCACAAAAACCAAACATTTTTTCCAACTTTAATGTGATTTAAAGCATTTCTGGATGGAGGAAGGTTAATTAAATTGACTTATTTGCACCCAAACAATCAGTGGTAGTTCAATGTATACGGAACAGTGGAACACCTTGTTTAACAAATATTATGTAACAGAAATTACGTTAGAATGAAATAAGCATACAGAACATAATCAATGATTTTATAATCTTTTTAAAAAATAATATTTAGTATAAAATTCTGATATCTTATATTTGATTTACTACATAAAAGCAAATCATTGTTTTCAAATATTTATTACTATGAAGATGTCAGAAATAAAGTTGTAGGTATGTATCTTCACTGTTAAATCTGTTTATCCCACAACTGATTCATTTTATTGTTAAAAGTAATATTTTTTGTTGTCGAGTCTTAAAAATAGTAAATGTCAAGCTAAATATACGGGATGACTCAGAGGTAGTCGTAAAAAATTTAAGTGAAGATTCTTCTCAACAAAACAAAGTTCTTATTCAAATAAATGTTTGTTTTACGTGTCTCCTTACAAAGATACAGGATGTTAAAATTTAGGGAAAAAATAGTTTTTTCTTATTCTAAACGAATGAATTGTTTTGTAATTTGGTGTAATGAATGTCACTATTAATAACTATTACAATAGTATAAATAAATATAGTACGATATTTTGTATATTAAAACTGTGGAATGAGACAAATAATGTTGTCTGTATTGCGGCTGAAAGTGGACACTTCAAACATTTACTATAGTTCTTAAATAATACTTGCGTTTATTTTCTATATTGTTTTTAATTTTAAGATCTCATTTCAGTACTAAGATTTATTTGACTGACAAATTTGTTTGGCAAAAAAAATTCCGTCAAATATTTTACACATTATTATGGCTTACTCCGATAATTACTTTTAATGTAAAAATTTTTTTTTTGTAGTATAAAAATGACTTAAAAAAGGTTCGCTATAGTTATGATTCATTGTCACTCACTTTTCCTATTTTACTGGCACTACACTAAATTTTAAAACAATTTTTCCATCGGTTTGGGAGATCTGAGAACAAAACTATTTGTTTTCCTAAATTTCAACAGCCTGTATACTATTTCCTGAATACCCTGTTGATTTTTATTAAATCTACTCAAATTATTAATTTAATCAGTGAATAATTATGTTTATAGAAATACAAGATGAGTTATGTTTAAATAGTCAAACTTCAGGAATAGATTCCTTAGGAAATTCAAGCAAAAAATGTAAATTCAGCATACTTTACTTAGGGTGGATCATCTCATTAAATAAAAGAAAATATATGAAGGGTCTATAACATTTTTTGAGAAAAATATTTGATACGCCACCGAACAGGGCAAAAAATGTAATTTTTTGGGCGCCCAATCTACTTACTACATAAAATTCGTCACACACTGTATTTCCGTAGAAATACTTTTATGACAACCTTACATTAAATAATACAATTAAATAAATTCATAAAATTTCGAGGCAGGCTAGCTATAAAACAGCCAAATGTCAAAGTAGAAAACTTAAAAATATCATTATTAAAGTCACGGCAAGAATTCAGACAATTTACGTCATACGAACAATTGAACAATTCATTATATTTCCATATTTAAGAAACTGCAACTGAAAGTAATAAAACTATATACTACACTAAATGTTTGGTTTATATATTGCACTAAATTGCAAAAAATGATTATTTTAACGCGACCAAATATCGAAAATTATGTCGACAATAAAAACAATTGTGCAATGTCAGCCGTGACATAAGACGTCACGAAGGCATATTATGTATATATAATCTATTTCTGAAGACTATTTAAACATAACTTACTCTGTATATACATATCATTAAATTCTTACTCGAAATTATGGGCCCAAGTTAACGTAGCTGGTAGATTAATTAGCGTGACTATACACCATATAAAGAATATAGTTGAGTGCAAAAAAAGTGAATTATTCGTAGTAATTAATTCATTATCTTCATTTTCCTTTAATCCACTTTTGATTGTCTTAATTTTACCTTCATCTTCTTTATCTATGCATGCTCTTTTTTTAGACGTAGATGCATGTTTTTTGTTATAGTCATTTAATGCAGTACCCTTTTCTTTTTTCTTTGCATCCTGAATATTCTCATCCAATATCTCTTTTTCTTCATCATTCATTTGCCTATCTCTTGAAATCTCCATTTGTGAATTTTCTGTATGTGTTTTTTCTAATAAACATTTTTCATCATTTTTTAAACTGGTAATGTTTTCTGTGCAAGATTTTGTATTATCATTACTTTTTTTTTTAATTATATTTTCAGATTGTTCTGATACATTAACATTGCATTGTTTCTTGGTAAATCCATGTGTTCTTTTCCTAATAATATGTTTACATTTTTCAGCAAACTTTTTTATAAAAAACCACACCACTTTTTCTATGTAATCTTGAGACATATGTGTTAACTAAAGAAAAATTTCATGTGACACAAAGACATTAGAAAAATAGTTACAGTATTTACCTTTAAAAAATAAAAAACTGTTCCAAGACATAAAGCTAAACTTCCACATGTAGACATACTTGTGAAAATTAATGTTCCTGCTGCAATAAACGGTGCTTTCTCTAATAAAGTATTTATATAATCTGCACCACTAACGGGAAAAAATATTATTCCTGTTAATCTGAAAAAATACCAAGATAAATAACATCGTAAAGCACAAATGTGTTATTACCTACTTCAGGCTTAATTTATGTACAGTGGAGTCCAATGTTACAAGTGATATACTATATATTACACCTAGCACCAAAACAATTCCAACGCTGCATATAAATAAGATCATAGGTGAAGCAAAAAAATCTATTCCATCTTCAGTTAAATAAAATATGTCAGTTTTTGGCAAATAATCACATATTTCTATTTTGCTAAAATACAAAATAATGACATTTGCAGTTGACGAACCCATTATTAATTACCTTAATAGTATTGACAACACTTTAACAAATGGTAAAATGTAATACGGTTTTACCCCTTCCTTTATGGCAACAAAAAATATTGGACAGTTTCCATTTTTCATGCTGTTTAACTGGTATCTTAGAATCATTAATACAACAACAGCAATATTTGTTAATAATAAAGGTGTATATATTCTTGTCATTTGCCCCAATGATCCAGATATAGACGGTTTTATACTAAAAACAAATTTAATATTATACTTTTAAATAAAAATATAAGCAAATACATATTACAATAACATAGCTACCAAGATGGTTCTCTAACGAGTTGCTTAGTTTTATTAGGTACTAGAACAAAGCTTTTCATATTTTTCTTGAAAAGTATAAATCTCAATGTTGGTCAAGATTTTCTACTAGCTAATGGCAGCACAAATAGTTGTACTCTCAGGTTAATTAAATGTATTGAATTCAATACTGAATATCTCACTTGATAATTCTTGGGTGTATATGCACTGTGGCATTTTCTCTACTGCTTGAGTTTTTACAAACTCCGCATAACATTCCGCTGCCCGAGGCTGCAGCTAGTTTTGTACCGAGAATTTCAAGTTTTCAATTTTCTCAAACGCTAAGATGTAGAAAATGGTAGTTAAGACTATTGAATGGATGGTCATAAATTTTGCATTCAAATAGATAATTGTACTGGTAAATATGCATACATGGGTTATCATGAAGCTGAAAAATTCTTGATATCACATATCGAGTACCACAAAGCACCCTATAGTACTGACATCGAATAGGGACCCATCATCTCTTTCCACACGTGACAGATCCATTCGAGAAAACTGTTGAAAACTTCAGTGCAAAACTGGTTGCAATTCCATGTGCTGGAGCTGTCTGTAAAGAGTTTGTAAAAGCTAATTTCACAAAATCAAAAGTATTTGGAACGATTTGGTAACAATGTACAAAAATAACGTAATTATATAATATATACACAGGGTGATCAATCTAAGATTTTCAGTGGGTATATCTCGGTGGCTGGGGCAGTAAGTAGGACGAAATTTAGTTTACAGGCTCTAGATGGTACATAGAAGCCATACACCATCCATATTTATACAAGCCCAAGTAACAATTTCCGACTCATTTTGGGAAAAGTGTCGATGCTGTGTCGACACTGTAATTTGGACACGACACATTTTTAAGGCAGATTGTACTCTAATGAGAGCCACAAATTTGACACATGATGTTCTCAATTTTACTGAAATTATTATTTTCTATTCATTGTGTACCAAAATAAATCTTAATAGACACAAATCATATTTCTTCCCGATACATTATGGATAATCATGAACACAGACTTGAAGGCATTCATCTCCTAGAAAACAATGGGATTTTAATTTATCTTGAGCATTTTTCTCGCGTAGGTACACTTGCAAACTAAAGTTTACTGATAATAGTTGACATGGTACTTCTCAAAATTAAACAGGCCTTAAAAATACCAAGTAATTATAATTAGTCGATGTTTTTTTCTTTTTTCGATAAAATATACTTTTGTAATTCTCAAAAAAACCAAAAACCAATGATATTTTATTATTTAGGACATCATATTTAGTACAGTTGTGGCTTAAATAGTTCTTAAAAGCTTTAATTTAAAATAATATTTTATAGGCCGCCATTTTTGCCAAGTGCATTCACGTTGAAGTACTTATTGAAATATGGCGTACTTATAGGTGGTGTCCAAATAGGACCATGTTTCCGTGATGTGAATAAAATTTGCCCCGAAATTGTCCATCCCAACACATTTGAAAATATAAGGAACAATTTAGAGTAATGTTTCTACATACAGACCAAAAATTCACTGAAATATCGCCAACTACAATGTTTTTCTTTTTGTTTTTTAATAGAAATGGTGCACTCTCTCTTGCTTTCATAAATTCACTCTATTTCCTCTGAGTAATGTCTATTTCTTTTTTCACACGTCGATAGTAAATGCTAGTGTGCACCTTTGGAGTAGCACCTTTTTTATTTTAATCATATTGTAACTGTAAAACTAACACTATCACAGATCAACGTTTATCATAATAATATGCGCCATGTCAAGTACACAAACACTTTAACTAGATGAACTAAACACATTATAGAAACAAAATTGAAATTATGTGTGCAAAATGTTTTTACATAGATACATGTGTGCCTGTACGACACATGGTAGAAACAATAAAGAAACTTTACGTTTAAAATGTACCAAATGGAAATTATTGTGTCTACTCAACTCATTTCAGTAACAAAATAGAAACATCTTGTTAAGAAACAAATCAGACAAACTTGAGTCTATTTAGTGTCGACCCGTCTGTGTCTAAATATATTTGAAGAGTCCAAACTGACACAAAATAGATACATTTTAAATACATGTGTTTAAAATGTTGCTATTTAGACACGCATATCCTTTTGACACAAATACTTCGAAATGTGTCGACACAAACTTGAAAATTTTGGACACAATTTGAACGGCGGCAGAAGTGCTCCAAAAAGAGTCGACACGATTTAGGCATAAGAAAATTGTGCCCGAGTTTTGCCATAAATTGCTACTTGGGAGGTGCACCTTTTTTCAAGAAATTGATTTTATTTTAATTTTTTATTATAAAACACGAATACAAATTATGCCCAAATTTCATTGTTTTCATTATTTATTTTCATTTCATTTTTCATATACGTAAATGTGTATAGTCTTGAGCCCAATTTAATTATTACAATGCTTGAGAAACAAACGTCATGTCAGAATATGAGTAGATGCCAAAGTTAATGACATTAGAAATATGACAATTAATAAATAAATAGTTCTGAAGTGGCACGTTAAATGTATCTGCACATTTGGAATCTTATTATTTTCATGGGAAATAACAACTAATTTTGAAATTGGAAGAATATCTCTGCGCTGACCAAATGTCATCGTCCAGCTTTGCCATCACTGTCATCAATATGAAGTATTGACCGTTTACTGCTGCATTTTAATTGATATTTTATTAGTGTTTTATTTAAAATTTAAGCTTATGCAGTGTTACGTTTTGAAAGTTGCGTTTTCTTCTATCACTGCATTTATATTAATTTATTACTGAAAGTTTTAATGGAAAAATGTAATTGTATCAAGTGTTATCTTTAAATATATTTACACCACTTTCAAATTATTGGAACCATATTCAAATATATCTTATGTTCACAATAAAAGTAAATAGAAAACTTGTGTGTGGCATGCTCCCCAATATGTGAAAAATATAAATTACATTTTACATATACATTTCATAAACTATAATACTGTCACAAAATTTGCCCCGCTTGGGGCTGGTATCGCAAAACGCTAGAATGCACCAATCGCCCCTATACGATGCTGGTAAACAAACAAAATAATGCCGTGTATCGAGACGCGACTGGAATATTGAGATCGACGAGAATCGTTCGAGAAATGGATCTAGAGTTACTAGAAAATACCTGGAATATTCGTTTGGTCTATAATAGAAGAATAAACCAGCGTTGCCAATTTGCCAGTAATTACTGGCATTTGCCAGGAGTTGACAGTCTTACCAGTAACTTTGCCAGTATTGAGCTTACGACCGAAATTTTCCCATTAATACTTACACATAATCCCGCAGGAAAGTGACAAAAATTCTCATGAGAAAATGCAAATCTGTATTCTAGACCATTCTTATTGTAGTTATTTCCCATAAAAAATAGGGGAATTATTTCATATGGTTTTTGCTAAACGAATATAAACTTCAAGAATTGTAAATATACACATATGTAGTAAAGATAGGTACTTATAAGATTTTTTTTATGGGTCGTACCATGACTATGATCTGTGAATGTGCATCCACCTACACTTAGGCTTGGTAGCATACTAAAAAAAATAATAACTATACAGGGCGAGACTGCTGGCTATAGCCTTTCGACAATCCGGGTCCAGCAGCTCAGGGAGATTGGGCGTGGAAATGCAGTCTCTATCTCTGCGAGTGCACCCAAGCTATATTATAAACTAACAGTGGCGGCTCGTGCCATAGGCGCGTTACATTTTTTTAAGTGGGTTATTCGCAGGTAGCCCTATTATTCCACGCAACTAACTTATAAATCTCTTACTTTAAAAAAATATTAAATAAAATTCATTTTTTAAAATCAACAAATAGAGGAGCAAAAAGTTCAAGAAATTATTATCTAACATTTACAATGCATATAATAGGTATATATAGTATATAGGTATATATATTTATTAAAAATAAAAATATCTTTGGCAAATAAATTAAGTATTATAACTTAAATATTTTTATATATCAATGGCAATCTGCGATTTTGGATCCAGCAAAATAATCAATAATTTCGTCATAAAATGATTTGTTTTTTTTTTTAATTCTGACAAATATCGTTTTTCTATAGAAATAAAAGATATATTTGACAGGCAATCTTGAGCTATCGTATTTCTAGCAAAAGTTTTTATACGCTTAAGTGCAGAAAATGACCTTTCTACAGAAGCTGATGTTATGGGAATTGTTGACACTAAAGATAAAAGTTTGTATGTTTGAGGTAGGCAATTTATTAATTTATTCCCAAATAAAACTAAGCATTTCTTGAAGTGATATTGAACTGCCTAAAAGTTGTTGATCGGAGTACAGTACACATAGTTCATTCCGCAGTAACGCTCTATCAAACATCGAATATTGTTTTATTAAACTGTGCATTAAATCATTCAGGAATAATTTTGAAAATATTGAAAAATTATCAGGATTTACTAAATCGAAACATTGCAAACTATTTAAGTCAGAAAATCTAATTTCAATTTGAACTATTATAGTATCTAATATTTCATAAAAAATTTGTTTATAATGAATATCAGTTCTTTCAAAATTATATGATGTTTTCCTTTTCTTTGATGGCGGGACATCGTTAATAGTTTTTACAATGTTTTCTAAGAAAATACCATACAAAGTGTTGAAATGTATCTCATTATTGCGAAAGTCTTTCAATTTTGATGAAAGTGCATTAATTCTCTTTTTAGAATATGTTACGTCTGGTAATTTATTTTGCAAAATTTGGAATAAACATCGGTTTGTTCAAAAATCATTTTAAAGGTTTTCAGGAAAAAATGAAGTTTTTGTCCAACAACAATTGTTTTAATCCATAAGCCAATCCCAAACTTTGCTGGTCATTTAAAAAATCGTCACTATCCGAGATGAAATCAAAAAATTTTTTTCTATAAGTTTCAACAGTAAAAACAGCTCTAGAAGAAAAATTCCAACGAGTGGGAGCATTAATTGGAATTCTGTGTTGCATTATTCTATTTAATACTTCAGATCTTTTAGTAGATTTGGAAAAAAATGACGAAAATCCGAAGAGATTTGAAAAAAATTCTCACTTCTCTAATTCCGTTGCAAGCTTTACTTAACACTAAATTTAATTTATGTGTGTAGCAGTGATTAAGATAAGCTTGAGAAGCAACGTCTTTTATTTTTCTTTGAAGACCATTAACATGACCCGACATAACTGCGGCACCATCATAGGTTTGACCAATTAATTTATTTTTTAGTCAAATTTGCCAAATTCATTAATTAGTAATGTAAACAAACTGTCTCTTCCAGTTGTTACGTCATAAAATCCAACAAATCTTTTAACAATTTCTCCATGTAATACATATCTAAAAATTACTGATAGCTATGACTTACAGGTAATATCTGTGGTTTCATCTACTTGCCAGGAAAACAGTCACAATTGTTTAATTCTTCATAAATTTTACCTTTGACAATGGAACTAATGTTCTCAATTAGATTATTTTGAATAGTTTTAGAGGTTCCCGAAAAAACAGTGGCATTATCTAAGAAATTTTGTAAATTAGAATCGTATATTTTTAATAAATTTATTAATTCTGTAAAGTTTCCCTGATTAGAAGAATCCGCTTTTTCATCATGACCGCGAAAATAAATTTCTTGAGACGATAAAAATATTACTACATCGATTAATCTATGTAAAATATCTCTATTTTCACGGACCTTCTCATTATAATTTTGTATTTCTATTTTGTGAGCAGAATCTAAAATTATTAAAACCCACCCTGCCCCAAACGGATAAATTATCATTAGTAAATAACAAACATTGCTAGCAGTATAATTTATTTCTAATAGTTGATGCGGTTAACCAGTCATTTTTGTAATAATTATTATTGTTAAATCCCCTATTTTGTTTCTCACCTATTACAACTATAGATGGCAAAGAAGGTGTTGGTCTAGATTTTTATTTAATTATCAGCTTTTCATCGTAAGTGAGAGTATGAAATCCTTTTAATAGCAAATAATCTACAATGTCCATGCAACTAGAGAAGCTGTTATTGTCACTTTGAGCACCCATTTTTTAAATAAAGTTTTAAATACGTACGAGTAAAATGTAAAAGATTGCTTGTCAAACACAAATTCTTAAAAAAACACTTTTAAATTACACAAAAACACTATTAAGTTACACAAAAACACCCGTTATCACAGAATCCCGCGAAATTACAGATCATAGGTTACAATACAAATGACAAATGTTTTTATTTGTCTATTTCCGATTATTGTCGAGTGCCGAGGCTTCACGACGGGCGATCGCGTGGTGGTATACTCGCGACAAGAATTCAAACGACTTACGTCATACGAACAAATGAATAATTCATTATATTTTCATCAAAATATGTAAGAAACTGCAACTGATAGTAATAAAAGTATATACTACACTAAAAGTTTGCATTATATATTGCACTAAATTGCAAAAAATTATTGTTTTTAACGCGAGCAAATATCGAAAATTACGTTGACAATAAAAACAAATGTGTAACGTCAGCCGTGACGTAAGACGTCTGAATTCTTGACGCGAATATAGAAGGATGGCTAAATTAAAGAACTTACATGTTAAAAACAGATAGTTGATGAAGACTAGTGGCAAGTGTTGAGATTTATTTGCAAGCGCGCGCGCGCGCGTATTGAAACTAACCATATCGTTCAAGGTCGCGCACTACATATATACATATATGAATTCGCTGGAGACTTACCGCGCTTAGCGGCCAGCTGCTTCGTTAGCATGAGCACGTATTCGGAGAGCGCGAAATTTCAAGCACATTCAAAATTCACGTATTTATTTGCTCACTCGAGATCTCAATTAGTAATTAATTGCATGTGAAAATAGATTTATAACAAAATAAATATAAAAATATGATATAGGTAGGTACTTATGTAATGTAAAATAAAAATAAAAGACATTTTCTTAGCAATGCTAAGCAGAGGAGGTTTAGCCTTCCCTGCCTTCTCTAACAAGCCGCCACTGTAAACTAATAAGAAATTATAAAGTAAAGAAAAGTATCTATACTAAACAAGTAGAAAGAGCTAGACTACTAATTTAAAGTTTATTTAGTAATTAAAATGCATCACCAATACATGGTAAAATAGAGACATTTAATACCAAAAAAAATATATATATTAGGATTGGTCAAATTTATGAACAATTTTTATGGTCGTAATAGGGAAAAATATAACCCTTGAAGGGAACTGTTCTAGACCCAAATGACAATATTATATAATAAGTTATTTATATCACTCACGTCAATGAAAAAAAGAGAAGGCCCTCTTAGTATATATAGTATAAAGTTTACAACCGTAGATGGTTAAATAGATCTACACTTATATAGTATTTAGTTTAAGAAAAAAAAAATTAAATCAATAATTTAAATAAGTAACTTGGGTATACGAATCAGGAGTGAATATGACCTTAATGGGTGATCCTATAACGTCCTAGGATGGTGAAACATTCTCCACGGTACGGCTACGTGCCAATTTTAGGGTTATGTGGGGCGAAGCCTCGCTTTCTGAGCCGATTTACTCGGTACCTTCGCTGGGACTCTCGCTTGCCGGTTCACCTCAGCCTCCGGTACTCGTACTGGTACTATAGTATTATTGGGGTACTTCCAGCTTCTCAATATAAATTGCAATTGGGGCACCAATGCAGAATGTTAAAAAACGAGTAGGAAAAAAGACCTAGAAATGAACGTGGTTGTTGAGGGAAATAAACGGTGATACAGGTGAATACATTCACCTCATAAAATTTAAATAAATGGCTCGAATAGAACAAAATAGAGTAATTTTTCTAAATACCTGAGCTGTTGGGCGGCCTTGTTTGTTAAATCTGTTGCACGACACAATACAAATCCAAATTAAATCTGCTGTCTACTAGCAATAGCAACATTAATTAATTAATGAAGTGTAACAGACTTGTAATTAAAATACTTTACAAAAATCCGCAATTTGCGATAATAACTGCTTTCTTTCAAGACAGACTAGCTAGTAATTCTTTAATTTATTTCTGTGCGAAAAACTTATCACTTTTTTGCCCAGAGCCAACGATAAAATTATAATTGTAAATATTTCCAATAATATTTATTATTTCTACTGACTGAATATTAATACCTTAAACGATTTTATTGTTTATTATAAGAAATATTTAAACCGTTTATTAAATTTTACAAACTAATTTTAATTTCAACCTCAAGCCGTTCATTTCTAGTTGGTGCAAAATTATTTAATTTGAATTATAATATTTATTGATTTTTTTACCCATGAATTAAATAAATACAAATATAAATAAATAGATTTGGGACAAAAGAAACCTGTAACAAATGGTACTATGATAGTATTTTAATTTGTAATGTCTAAGGAATATTAGTACTTGTGGTCTTTTTATTTTAGTTAACAAACCAGCATAATTGAGTTTCCGCTTAAATATTATTTATTAAATTACTATTCTTTACCCTTATTCGATTGCTATATATAAAACAGTAAGTGCGACACGTTACTTAATTGTGTATTACATACACATAATTTAATAAAAAGTATATATCACTAAAAAAAAATTTGCCAGTAAATTGCCAGGAACAATATTAAGCTTTGCCAGTAACTGCAAGTAATTTTATCAAATTTCTGCAGTAACTTTGAATTCATATGCACTAGTGGAAAGCCATATAAGCTATGGAATACTCGGGTGGGGAGGAGTATCGAAGACCAATTTGAATCCATTAAATATCCTGCAAAAAAGATTTTCAAAAATAATTCTATCTAAAGAGCCAACATACCCATCGGCACTCCTATATTGAGAAGCTCAGGTTTTCAGTGCGAGACAATTGTACTTTTATAACTTAAATCTAAGATATCATTGCACCAAATCTGTATCCACATTACCAGCGTATCAATATACTACAAATTCTCTGCCAAAAGAAATTCGTAATATTAAAATCAGTTATATATTTAAAAAGAAGTTAAAATTATTCATATTGTCTAATCCACTAGAAACATTTGATAATTATATTGACTTAAAAAATAGTTAATAAATTATATTGCATAAAATATAATATTCTACTTACCTCCTAATGTCAAAGCAATTTATTTGCCATGCAGTTACAAAATGTTCATATTGTTTCCTAAAATTGAGTACTATTCTAAAATGTAATATTCATCAATTCATCTAGCTACTTGTTCCGTATTTTTATTTTCATGTAGTTTGTAAGCCTTAATTATTGTTCGTCCTGTTTTAATATTTGATACATATATGTGTGAATGTTGTTTATATATGGAATATGTTTTTATTCTTATTCTCTGTCAAATTATTTTGCTTGATTGATTCTATTTCGCTGTTCTAATGTCACGTTATTTAGTTAAAAACGTAGCACCTATATTCTAATTAATTTTTCGAATGTTTATATGCTGTATAATGGGTGCTACGTCTACTATGCATCTCCCATTCCTATATCTGTATATTATCTAGGTACATGTACATGTATTTATATTTTTGTATTTACCTTTTTCTCGAAACAAGTGTTCTCACTTATCTAGTAGATTGTTTATTTAATTTGTCTTTATTGTTATTGTGCAACAAATATTATAAATAAACATTATTATTATTATTATTATATATTGCCAGCAATGGAATAAACAGCCCAGTCTAGTCAGTCGTGAATTAGAGTCTTGATTGGAGTGTTTAGTTGGAAATTTCCTGGATTTTCAAAGTGAAGTAGTGTTTAATTGAGTTGTAATTAGGATTCATTAGTGTTCATAGTGTTTAATAAATATCAGTAAAAATTAACTGTTTTTTTTTTTTGTAAAAGAAAAAGTTGGGTTAGGAAACCCGTGACAATATCATTTCAATTAAAACGTATAGTTTGTACTGTTGCAACTATAATGTATGCATAAAATGAAACCACTACAGAAAGAAAAAATGGTAAAAATTGGAAGTACGTTGAATTGTTAACCTGGAATAAATTTGATATTCAAAATTAGTTATTTCCCATGAAAATAATATGATTCCAAATGTGCAGATACATTTAACGTGCCACCTCAGAACTATTCATCTTCTGACATGATGTTTGTTCCTTCAGCGTTATGGCTGATTAAATTGGGTACAAGGGTATACATATTTTATATGAGAATACCATGAAATTTGGGCATAGTTTGTAGCCGTTTTTTATGATAAATTTAATATTGAGTAGATATTTTTTTATCAGGATGTGTTCATAATTAATCATATTTTAATTTAAATATAAATTTTAGCAAGGTTTGCTACAAAAAAAATTAAATTAAATTAAATCGAAGTCTTTGGGTCAAGGAATTGAAATCTCTTAACATTTTGGTTATAGTTCAAAGAGGGCACTAGCTACCGTAGATTGAATGCCAGATTGTACTAAATTAAGCTTACAATAGGTATATGGTTTATCAAAAAATATAATTCTAATATTCTTTTAAATATTAATCAATTTAGGGCCTGCATCCAATTTGAATTGATACCTAATATTTTTTATTCCAGCTGAGAGGTTTTCAAGTGTTTCGATCAGCTTCCCTCTTCTCGTGAGTTTTTTTTTTGGTGTTTTATTTATTTTTCATATTGTCGAATAGTTTGAATGATATGATTATAATATGTTGAGACCTTCTTAATAATTTTCGATTTAATGTATCGTGTATAACTACAGTGTGTTCTGAAACTACTGCTCAAAGAGGAAAACAATTTATTCAATTACTTATTTTCAAAAACTAAAAACTGTATTCCCATCTGTACAATATTGTTTGAAAATGAATTCTTAATATAAATTCCGTTGTGGTGCAAAAATTCTTCTTGTTTCATTATGATGTTAGATCTTTCTATTTAATTCCTTTTTTTCATAAATGAAAATATGGTTAGTCAAGAACATTTTTTATGTAGAAAATACTTAAACATAGGTACATTTTTTGTAAAGCACAATACTTACTTGAGATATTTTGTATATTATTTTATGTACATGCTTTTGCAATAATAATGACACACCCTCAAAACAGTTTTTGAACTGCTGAAAGTTTTGAGTAGATATTTCATTAAATCTCTATAGGTGAGTGAAACAACTAAGAACTGATGTTAAAAGTTGAGAGTAGATTTTATTACACATACGTTAGCAGTTTAAAAGAAATCGTAACATTCTTTTAAAGAGTGTCATTATTATTGCAAACGATTGTACATAGTTTTTATCTTAAAAACATGATAACATTAGCTACCTCCCTAATGTAAATTCAAATTAAGTTCTTCAAATTGTATGTACGCGAAAATTTATCTCAATACTAACCATTTCTCCCATTTTTCCGTTATTGATAGATAAGTACTTAAGTGACTAAAAAATATGTATTCTGAGGGTACAATACAATATTTAAATTTTGCTTGTTTTTTTAGTGTCCTTAATAGTACCTTCAATATTTGAATTTTCACAGTACGCGAATCCATGTTCTCAAATTATGTCAAAGGCTTTAAAAACACTGAATTGTTTTTGTCAGTTAAATAATCATAATTAAATCATAAGTTTTCTTCTTCCAGAGTTTTCAGTGACTGGAATAGTAACGGAGATGAAAACAACATCAGTTTCTTAAAAAGAACACATATTTGAACATTTTACGGCGAAAAATCCGGTTATATTCTTGTTCCTCTGACAAATAAATTTCTTGAAACATATCCCCAAAAGATATGTAAAATTGTAATTTAGGATTTTCTTTTACACAACTCCTGAGATTTTATTTCCATATTAGAAAATGTAAGGGTCTAATAAATTCTGACTTGTAAATAAGGATACAGATTATTTATAAGGGAAATTAAGGCATGTGTGGGTTCAAACCTTTTTATCTGAAAATTATTTTTACATACTGTATCATATGCGCATGGTAAACCCAAAAGTTATTTAAATTACATTTTCTAAAGAAATTGTACATATATTTTGAAAGATTTTTTGGAGCCATTGTCAAAGTGTCAAATGACTTCTCAGTGCTTTAGATCGCTTACAGTAAGTATTCTAAAAATGTGTCGTATGACTATTTTGAGAAATATTTATGCAGAAGTATCTACTCAATATTATTATTATTATTTAGTAAATTTTGGTAATCAGTTTGTTACAATTATTGATGTAATATTATATTATTTTTATCATTAACAAATTTAATTATTTTACTATTCTGGTGTAATATCAAAAATTATAATTCTGAACATTACCTTTACAACCAACAGTACAGGGAAATCCATGTGAAACCACTATTCGATAAAATACCTAATTAAGTTTATGTTAAACTTATCGGGTGCACCCTATAACACTTAAACTGGACACCGTGTATCAAACTGTCAATTTGGTTAGAAGAGGGTGGCGCAGAGTGGGGAGTGAATCACTCCATTCATGCTGTACACATTCTGTTTATGAATGACTAAAACCAAGAGAATTCATTCGCCTGCCATCTAGAATATATGCAGCGGCTTAAACTTTAGCTTATTCTACACAGATGGCGGGCCTGCGCTGGGTTGTAGATTTATACATTGGAAGTAGATAACTAGGTATATATGAACTTTGCAGTTACCGTTAACAGGCCTGTTAATGCTAACTGGATGTGTTCAATCATAGGCCTGTATATCTATTTAACTATCAAATTTTGGACTAAACTAAGTTCGGCTAATTCTTAATATTTTTGTTTCAGGAATCTACCTATGAATTTTGGCCAGTTACCTCGGGACCACCCTGTACCAAAAAAATCAAGAACTACAAGAGTATAATTTTATTAATGACCTTTAGAGCACCAAACTCTTGATGACAATTTAATTGTCATATGAAGTTACTGTTACCCATCATAGCATCACTAAGATTTCTAATCTGCACATTAATGTACTGAAAATCCATCCGCTTTTAAACAGACTTACGCATATTTTAAATATAAACTTTCAATTGATGGCATGCCATTTATTCTAGCTAATCATTTAATTGGAAATGACTACTTACATTTTCTAAAAAATGATTTACTTTGTTTATTAGAAGTTACATGTCATCTTGCCACGTTCTTGTACAAATACATGAATTGGGTATAATGGACTGATTTTATATCTCCTTGCAGACTTGTTGGATTTCGGAAGCATGATGAAGTCTCCAGAGAAGTGACAATCAGTGGTGGCTGGTATATAGGAGCTGCAGAGCTGCAGAACTGCCAAAAAAATTAGATATTTGTATATTTTCGCGGCGTAATAATTACTAAAATTTATTAATAAAATAATTTGGTTAGTTGGTGCAGCTAAACAGCATCCTACGCCCACCGACGCTGTCCGCTGTGTCGAGCCGTCGTGCTTGCGTTAAAAACGCATTCTGCCCGCCGTTCTCTATTGGTGTACCAAATGAATTATCTGGGTCTCTACGCGAGTGCGTCACGGTATATTGAACTGGGCCACACTAGGTGGTCTGTGCACGGTTCAGCACACCCGTCCTCCCCCTCAACTCCCGCGACAATCCACAATTGACCCTCGCAAATGCGCGAATTTACACGGTCAGTGAGCTGCATTTTTTTCAGTAAAGGCAGCACCAGTGAATGGTGAATGTTTACTCCTTGTAGAGGAGCGTAAATCGTACCTATTTCGTATTTTGTGATAATTTGAGATTTTAAATACTGTTTTGGTGTTTTGTGAATTTGTATAGTGATTTATTGTACTAATTATTAATATTTATATGCTGTGATAGTGACAATGGTTTTAGTTTATAATTTAGTTCATGTGAAGCGATACTCTTATGAAGAAAAAATTGGTTTAAAAAACAATGGTAAATATATATGCGTAAAAGCATATAAACGTCAATTTAATAGAGACATTTATTCGAAGAAAAATTGGATTTGTGGGAACAAAAAAAAAATGCGTTATTTTGTTTTCCTTGTTTACTTTCTGGCGGTGATAAAGCATGGACAGAGGTAGGGGTGACAGATCACTTCACTGAAAAAATAAAAAAGCACGACAACTCCAAAATCCATCTACGTAATACAATGGAATTAGCTTTATTAGGGACAACTAATATTAAACACAAAATAATTTAGATGAAACATTTCGGGAAACGAAAAAATTATTAGAAATTGTTGCAACAATGATTTCTTCAACGAGAAGGTTATAGACAAGTTTGCTTCTATTAAGGATCGCAGGATTGAATTGACTTTCAAAAAATAGGTGAGTAAATATTTGCAGAATACCCGTTTCATTTCATCATGAGCCGCCACTGGTGACAATATTAGTACAGAAACTAGAGACAACAGAACTTTATTAATTTCTTGTAGTACCTTGTGGTTGCATAAAGACGTGAATTGATTGTGATTTATAAAAAAAGAGAGAACCAATGATGCATCAAAATATGAACATCCGTAGCTTTGCATCTTCTACATGTCATGAGGTCATTTTATATACCAAAGTGGTTATCAAGACACAGGTTTTTTTACTCAATCAATTCATTATTGTTATGTGAGGACACAATAAAAGCAATGATTATTATTATTATTATTATATTATATTATGTGAAGAAGACGGAGAAAATAACAAAAGGAAACGTTGTTTTGTTGCTTGCTGTGCTCGTATAGTTCTTTATATCCTCTTACAAGCAATTTCAATTTTTTTTCGTCTATAGTGACGTCCATCCACTTTGGCCAACAAAACTATTCTAAACATAAAAAAATAAACTGGCCAGTGCGTGCCGATGCGGTGTCGACCGATTCGGACAAGTGCGTGTTGGCCTTTAAATGTCAACAGCAAACGAGAAGCATTTTTAGATAAATTAAAAACACCTTCGTGGAAACAAAGGCTATTAATAATTACACATATTAGAAGCAAGTCCGTATTTTTTGATAATGGTTTACATGTGTTTGAGTGGCAATCAGTAGGAAATTATCATAACGACATGAACATTTTTAGTATTTGAAAAATGGTGATACAATGATTGTCAGTAATAACATGTCTACAACAGTCAACAAATACAAAATTTGCATGGGGAAAAGAAAATATCTTGAAATGGTTTAATGAAAAATATACCCTATATGCATGGCAATATGGTTGCGTATTGATCCCATTTTGTGAGATCTTTTTTTGGAATATCTGACTGACTATATGTAGGGCAATGTGGTTTTAAAATGATGACTGTCCAAATCATTATGCACGAGGAGTGAGACATTGTTTAGATCAAGCTTATCCACGGAGATGGATTGCCCATATTGATCCCATTTTATGGCCTTCATGGTGTCTGGATTTAAATCCTTTATATTTGTTTAATGAGCTTGCATAAAGAGAAAGGTTTAGACAAATCCAATAAATAATCGTAACATCATATTAATGAAGCTGCACAACAAATAAATATAGTATGCAATGCAAGACATACAAAAAGATATTTTTAAGAGTAAGGCACACTAAAAAATGAAAACAATGCCTATTAGATATTGATAAAATCTATGTAGGTCATGCGATTCCTTGTTTTTAATCAAATCAGAGCTACTGGTGGTGGTATATGACATACTTTTTCCGTGTAGTTGTAATTGTATAAAATTTAAACAAATACGCTAGTAATACAGAGATTAAAAATATATAATTATACAAGGTGTCCGGAAGTGATAAGCAAAAAACTGAATGGGCCATTCTATGTAAAAAAATTAAAGCCAGAAGTTCCTATACAATTTTTTCGAAAACTCAAAAATAACTAAGTTACAGGATGTTAAAGTTTGCTATTTCCAATTAATTTTTTCTAATAACTTTCTTGCTGGTGCACCGATCCTTTTCAAATTTGGCACACTTCTTACAGGTAAGTCGTTTGTTCTTGTAATTATATTTCGATATCCTCGTCCAATTAGATAACACATGTAGATGTTTAAAGATAATCAATTTTCGTTTTGTTATTTTAATATAGCATTTTGCTTTGTTATACCATTTATGTGAAAGTCAAACTATTAGCTTACAAATATTTTTATGCAAACCTTTCCCAATTTAATAAATATCATCTGTATAGATATTATAATAATGTTTAATTAATTAGGTACAAGTTGACTGACAATTGTTTTGCATATCATTAGCAATTATTTCTATAAAATTAAATGTATGCCGTATATGTCAATTTTAGCAAATATTTCTGATTTTTTTGGCTATCCAGTTAAATTTTTTAGTAGCTTCGACATTAATATCTATGCTTTATAAGCTGCTGACGTACTTGCGTGTCTAGTACCACAAAAACGGTCACAAATTATATAATATTATTAATAACATATATAATTTGTTCCTTAAATGCATAATTTTATTTTATTTATTTATTTTATAGTTATATTCACTGTATTGTATACACTCGTAATTTTAACGAATATTACTATTTTAATAGAACATTCTTTACTACAGTCACATTCACATTCGCTGTTTCGCAATTCAAGAACTCCACAGCAGGCTAAAAAAGATTAGACTACTCACAATGGAGTGAAACTGCTGGGTTACGCAACACTAATTATAGTAGTATGATAGTAACTGACAATTTTTTGAGTGTTTATTCCACTAGCTTCCATAATATTTTTATTCAGCGGCTTATACAGATTCAGATGTGATACAAAATTGCTTTAAATTAAGTAATACTTATTTGTTATTTCTAACAACGACAACTTTCTTAATTATTTTAATTAGCGAAAAAAGTTAAATACTGGTTTACTGTTTCAATATATCTGTAATATAAATTTCTATACTATATTTTCTCTCTAATAATATTATTTATATTGATTTTAGATTGTATTCTAAATAAGGAAAAAATAAATAAAAACTCTGGGTCTTTATACAATTGTCAAGGGCAATATAGCAATATAGGCGATTTTGCATTGGATGATTTAAGTTAAATTTAGAATAAGAATATAAAAACTCATTTTAAAAGCATCGGTGCACCAGCAAGAAAGTTGACAAAAATCAAACTTTAACATCCTGTAACTCAGTTACTTTTAAGGTTTCCAAAAAATTTTATAGGATTTTGTGACTAATTTTTCATTTAAAATCACCCCTTTAGTTTTTTTGCTCATCATTTCCGGACAACCTGTATATGTAATAATCATCACAGTAACTGCAACTTATAGGAAAAATTATTACATACCTTAACTGATATGTGCAAGACGGATCCAATGTGAGCCTTACAACAGCTGAACCCGTAGACTGAGAAAGTGGTTTGGATGTATATAATCTTATATTTAAAGGATTTCTCTCTGTGTTTCTAAAATAAATAAATACATTTGTTTAAAATATATAACTTACACGCAATCCCTAGTTACAAATAAATATTAGTTCTTAAACATTATCGTTACATTTTATGTTATAAAAATTATATGTATTACAAAAAAAAAAAAAAAAACAATTATAGAGGTATATATTAAGTATAAGCTACATGTTTTCGACTGAAAATGTCATTGCTTCCAAAAATACCATAATATCTAGGGCGTTCCATTTGAAATAATGAAATTGTCCACTCCTTCCTTTTTGGTAATAGTCAAAACTTAAACAAATTTACGCCAATTTTAAAATCTATGTCTTAGCTCTCTATATATACCTTTCAACTGTGGTTAATGGGAATGATCCTGTATATTTTGAAGAAAACAAATATTTGCTATTGGAAAATAAGTACAATCTATATATCCCCAGAATTTATCTAAACAAGAAAATTTAACATAATTTTAAATAATTTCCAGATTTCACATTTCCATTCACCATTCTTCGGATAATAATGGTCATGGGATGGTCGCATGGGATGCGACTAGTTACAGAGGCGGCTACAGGACGTCTCGTAAGACCACCATTATCCAAGGAATGGTTCCAACCATAGTAGTCATAATCCCAACAACAAGAGTCAGATCAATATATGGGTGGGCTCAGAGATATCGATAGCGAGTCTGCTTCCACAGTGCAGGGACAGGTAAAAAAATCTCAGCTAAAGCTAGAGATGTGCACTTTAATTCTGTTACTGGCAGTGACCAGTTACCGAGGTTATGGCATAACAACCCGGACAATCACTATATATCAAATAATAGCACCATCGTGAAAGTCAAAAACCACTATAAATTGTGGAATTGGTCAATTTCTTTATAAATAAATTGTTGTATGTAAAACAGGTACATTCACAATAAAAGGTATTGAAGTTTATGTATGATTTAATTAGAAGATGTAAAAATGTTAAGTGACAAAAAAGATTAAACTATAAACACAATAAGAATAAATAGTACAAAACATATGTCAGAGTTTTTATATATACAGTGTGACCCATTTGTTTTGGGATCAGTCTGTAAAAAGTTTATTAATTGTGCTATTTAGCCCGGATTTTTTTTTAATTATATAGCTTGATAAACTGTACATTTTCAGCAAAAATGGCCTAGTTGGTATAAAATCCAAGGTCTACTATGGCAAAATTTTAATAAATTATATTAGCGACTTTTTTAGAAAAAAATCTGTGCACTCCACTGGATTGAGCGCCCCTCAAAACCGGCATATACAAAATTTTATCGAAAAGTTTTAAGTAATAACGATTTTGTAGAAGAATTAAAAATGCACACTATATACTTATTTATTTTCAAAAATTCATAGTTGGCTATGGAAAGCAATTGAAGTGTTTATATTAACTGTCAAACAAATAAAGGCTAAATCAATATTAGAACTTGTTTATACTTAATACAAATTAAATTATTAATCATTATAATTATGAAAAATATCCAGATAGACAAGTAAGTCAAAGTACTGTGCAGCACATAAATAATATTTTTGATAAAACTGGATCGGTTTCCAAAATTTTGCTTAAAACAAGGCAAAATTGACATCTTGGACTTTTTCAAATTAACAACCAAGTTTTGCAATATTTTAACGACAATCCCTGAAATAGTATTAGAACGGTTAATTTGGACCTTAATATACCCAGAGAAAGTATAAGCTGTCTGAGACAACAAAATAAAAGCTTTTTAGCTGGAATTTTTGCATACATTGGAACCAGGAGATGAAGAAAGAATATTAGAATTTTGTTATTGGCTGCAAGGAGAATATCTAAACAATGGTAACTTTTTAAACAAAATATTATTCACAGAAGAAGACACCTTTACCACAAATGGGGTGGTTTTGAGTCAAAATTGTGTGGTCAGCTCAAAATTAAAAATTCATCGTAAATGCAAGGAGACAATATTCACAAAAAAATTAACACTTGGTATGGAATACGATGCGACAAAATAATTGGTCTCTCTTTCTTTGACGATAATTTAAATGTGGTTGGGTTTTTATAGAATTTTCTTGAAAATGAGTTTAAGATGCCACCTTAATATGAAGTTACAGTTAGATGGTAGTCCTATGCATAATGCTCTTTGATAAGAAACTGGCTAAATGAAAATTTCAAAAACTGTTGGATAGGGTGAAACAGTCCTTTCTGTGAGTAGCCGCCGGGATCCCAGGACTTAACCCCCTTAGATTTTTTCTTTAAGGTTTACTTAAAGAAAACGTGTATGTCAAGACTACAAAATTTACAAGAACTACAAGCTAAAATAATCGTTCCTTGTGTGAAAATTACTCCACAGCAAATACGAAATGTAATTAAGAACTATGCAAAAGGAATGACAAGTGCATTACAAAAATTTAGTTGTTTCTTGTTACGTAATTTTAATTTTTTTTTTTTTTTTATTTGTTCCTAAGATAAGCCTAAGACCATAAGTTCTTATAAACTATGAATTTGTTTAAATAAATAAGTACCTAGTGCGCATTTTTAATTCTTCTACAAAATTATTATTACTTAAAATTTTTCAATAAAATTTTATGTATTATAAAAAAATCACAATACGATTTATTAAAATGTTGCTTCTAGAAACAGTCATAGTAGGCCTTTGATTTTATATCAACCAGGTCATTTTTGCTGAAAATGTGCAGTTTATCAAGCACTATAACTAAAAAAAAATCCCACTAATAAACTTTTTACAGACTGACCCCAAAACAAATGGGTCACACTGTATGTCTGTAAATTACTAAAAGTAGTCCTTAAAAAACTTGACTTGTAGTGTTAAATTATGTAATGCATACATATGCAACACCATGTAGCTTAATTCAACTTAATACACTTACATGTAATATAATGTGTGTAATATCAATATGTACCAGTATAATACATTTGACAAAACTTCAAAAATTTGAATTGGGGTTATATTAATAAATTGTTCTGCGTTGGTTTATAAATTATGTAAAATTATAACAGGAATAAGTCTGAATAAATTAACGTGGATTTTTGGTTTAAAAGTCTGAAAAATAAATGTTCCATACACATGCATTTTATACACTTCTAATTCTAAACAACAGTGTTTACTGATTTAAAAATAATGTGAATATTAAATGTTTATGTTTACTACAAATGAAGAATATGCATGAATTTTCAATTTGGTCAGTAAACTTAAAGCCCATTAATTCAAATGGAGTTAAAAATATTTCAATTATGTTTGTTAATAATTTTTATTGCACTGTCAATCGATGAATTGCTGCCTTAATTAGTCTAGTGGAAATTCATAGAGAAAACAGTTTACCTTTTTTAGGAATATAATAATATAATCAAATTAGGTTTAATAAATCAGGATATTTATGTTACCAAACCTAATCAATTTAAATATGAAAAAAAAAGTATAGAATCAATTGACTTACATGTAAGAAAGATTGATTGGGATTATCTGAGCATCTCCACCGTCCCTCATTACATAATGTAGTATATAGTATTACACCACAGAGGTACAAGGCTACCAAAGTGACATTAAAACTATTAATCAGTATGTGTTACTTAACATCCTGGGTCATGTCATAATTTTCATCAGATTATATGACACATTTAGGGAGGAATTAAAAAAAATGATTAGCAATATATTATAATTAATCTATATAATATTTAAGAATAATGTATTAGGAGTATCCTGTTCCATATTAACTCAACACACTTTTGTGTATACCCCTACTTCTGACTCATAGTACACAACTGTGCAGCTGCAATACACCAACACCGCCAGCACACAGCACGCATTTGGTTGCATCTTGTTACCTTCAGTTAATCATATTGATATACAATGGTTGGATTTGTAACGAGAGACTATGGAGATGCTTGAATAATCTCAATCAATCTTATTTACATGTAAATTGATTGATTCTATAATTATTCTCTGCATCTTTGCCATCCCTCATTACATAATGTAAATATATTAAAGTTTTGAGGTGTGAATCATTTTTATATTTATTTTAATTTAAAATAACGGTATTCATTTCGATTTCTTACAAAAACTAAGAAGTTGCATTATTTAATTTTTTATTTATTGTTTCCTTATTTTTGTGTATGATTATGTTTGTCAAAGAGTGTATTTTTCTTTTGCCTGTTAAAAATATAATTTTTATTTGCCAATTTCTATTCTGTATTCAATAATACTTGTATACAATGTATTCATTAAGCTTTTGTATTCACACCCTATAACCAGTTACAGAGCTATTAGTCCTTATAACTTCTTTGTTGAGTTACCTAGTTTTAGGCTTTTATGTCAGTAAATTTTCGCTAGTTGTCCATTACTGGATGGAGTTCTAGGTAAAAGCGTAAAAGTTTTATGTTGATACCACTTTTTTAAACTATTTTGTGATTTCATCTTTCTCAAATTTATGGTAAGATGCTCCTAGATTTTCCAATTTGAAAAAATCCAGTACATGTCTGATGCAGACATTTAATTTTATTTTTTACTGTATTAGAAAGGTATTTTAAGCTAATATATATCAAATCTCCTACAATTCCTATCAATGAAGTCATATGTATGCTCTCTGATACCACACATCTAGGTATGATAATGAACAATTCCACAAATAAAGCTCTATTCAATAATTATCTAAAAAAAAAAATTTATCTAGCTAAATTTACTAACTTGGTTTAATGAAAATATTCTAAATATCGAAGTTCACTTTTGAAACTGTGGGAACTCGAAAATTCAGCCACAATAGATGAGATCTGACCTATTTCTGCATTTATAGGATTGCTTCTTCAGGTGGCCTCCTTCAAGTTCAGTCAAATATCTAACTATAAAAAATATTATACCAATAAATTAAAATTATTTGAAATTAAATATCGACAATGTGAAAAGTGACTAACCTGTCAATGAATTTAAACATGATAACAACCTACTTAATTAAAAAAAAATATCCTTTATGTAATCGTTTTTTTTATATTATATTTTTAGCTATTAACAATATTGTGTGAAACTACATTTCCGGAATATTTTTAAATGGGACACTCTGTATTTTTTGACATTTTTGGAATCAGCGGATCATTTTCGGTATGGTAGGACCAATTTTCTGACACATTTTCTGGATGTAAGCAATTTTTTTAATTTTTAAAAATAAAATTAGAAGGCCGCGACTGGCAGAAATTGTTTTCTTTTTTGTTTGTAATTATGGGAAAAATTCTAAATTTTTAATATTTTTGTACATTTTTTTACTAACTAAAAATTTTGATTTATTGTATTTCCTTAAAAACTAATTTTTTTCAAATGTAAAGAGGGTGGGCCCTATTGATTTTTTAAAAAAGGATTTTTTTCCGTCAAAAGAGAAAACAATTTCTGCCAGTCGCGGCCTTCGTTTTATTTTCAAAAATTAAAAAAAATTACTTACATCCAGAAAATGTGTCAGAAAAGTGGATGTAAGGTCATTTCGTTTTAATTTCCAGTTTGACGTTAAAAATTGCTATTACATAAAGAATAAATAGAATATTAGAATAGAAATTTGATAAGTGGACACATTCAATGGAGCAAGTACTAGGCAGTGTGCTAAGATCGGTGCTAACATTTGCTATGTGAACATGTCACTAAAATATCGTCTAGTAAAGGAGAGAAGTGCACATAAGCTATCTTAATATATAACCTTAATCAACAGTCGCTAGCTAATCTAGCAAACACACTAAACTTGACTAAAAAAATTGCCAACTGTCCTAGCTGTATGCATACTTCTGTCGCTTAGGCTAGCGCTTGCACGGTTTAATGCACCTAATGATCCTTAATTTTGTATTCCAAATGTTTTTGTTGTCGACTTATACAAAGTGATTCTAAAAGTAGTATCATAAATTTAATTGCGAGACCCAAAAGTAAGACAAAAACTATAACGTGTATCGTAAAACACTTTTTTTCTGACATACAAGGTGTGAAATTAGTTCCTAATGACGGTTTTTAATTAGTATTCCTCAAATGCGTAAAAATAAATTAATGAAAATTGACACAGTCCCATAACTTTTTTAAAATCTAAAAAGAAACTAATATAATTTATTCAGGGGTGTGTATTTTTTTTATAGCAAAAATGATGTCTAAAGATACATAAAAAAAGATACTCTTGTTGAAATTCAATATCGGCACAGTTTTCGGAAAATACAGAATTTAATATCTCATTAAAAAACTATTGGAAAACACGGTTGGCTTTTAAATGAAAGAAAATAAACAATTTTGATGTTTCCAGATATTTCTATATAAATAAGCAATGATTAGTAGATCGTGTCGTTTATTGTTATCATAAAAATGCTTATTTACAAGCGATAAGCAATTGTTGCAAAAAAATGATTAATCATTTTCAAACTCTGAATATGTTATTAACATTAGGTGAGTGCCACCTTTTTGATGTACAAATTTTTAGAATTTAAATTTTTGCTATGAAATCAAAAAAATACTTAAATACGCACAAAAAAGTTTGAGCATTTTTTATGCACTCTCAATCTTGTTTTACCCACCGGTAGACAAATTATGTTCAGTCCTATTTAGATTTTCAAAAAGAGCAAAAGTATGGAATTGTGTCAAATATAATTACCTTATCTCTACGTGTTTGGGAAATGTTAATTTTAAAATGTCATGAGAAACTAACTTTTCATACCCTGTACATCGAAAACAAAGTGTTTCATGATACATGTTTATATATACTTTTCGTCTTACTTTGTGGTCTAGGAAACGCAGTTATATTTTTGGAACTATTTTTAGTATCATCTTGTAATTGTGGTTCAATAAAATCTGTGTCTATTAAATTCTTGTCTCTACAATGAATTTTAATTTATCTTATATTCAAAGTTGTATCACCTGAAAAAAATGACAGAAAAATATTATGAATCAAATGTTCAACAATTTAGAAACTATTCGGTAATACTCAAGAACAAAAATAAAATGTTATGTTCTTGATAACTTCTAACCGGTTTAATTTCTTTAAAAATCCACTCAATGGGACTCATCTGTCCTGCATTGTTCTTTTTCCCTTAAATTTATAAATAAATATATGTGTTAAATAAAAATATACCGGGTGTTCCCTCTAAGACTTTCAGTGCGAATATCTCAGCTACTATTGCAGCCAGTGCGACGAAATTTGATATACAGACACTAGAAGGAGCGTAGAATTTAATGATGCCATTAGTTTTTATACAGGGTGTTCAGTTTTGCAGAAAATCGATTTAATTTCGATTTTTTGGTAGTCAACCTTGATAAAATTTGTATTTAAATTGAAATATCCTTAATTATGAACACATTCTGATAAAAAAAGTCACGAAAAATTTTCATTTTGTTATAAAAAACGCCATTGAAAAGTTCCCAAATTTCATTGTTTTGTCACGCAAAATGTGTATAGCCTTGAGTCCAATTTACACACACACGCAACAACCGCATGGATAGACGTCAAAATGTAAAGTGACAGAAACTGTCAAAGCAAGTATGAGTATTTTTGTAGGAATTTTATTATAAATACGTAACACCACGAGATGCATTAAATGTGCGTACGTATTTGTAATAATGCTACAGTTTTGTTACAAAAAAAATGGAATTTTGTGGTTATTAACTGCTTGTGTGCGCTGAGCTTTATCGCTTTATCCGGCATGAATACTCTAAAAATATGTAAAAATGTTTATTGTTTCTTTAATTGTATAATAAGACTATTCTCGGAAATAATAAAACCGATACGGGACAATCCTTATGAGCAGAAAACTAAATTTATGAACACGTTACATGCCCTTGACTCTACCGACTCTACTCGAATCCACTGCAATGCTGCGAAGTTGCAGCATAGCCCGAAACCCGATCGATATGTAAAACGTATGTAAAACTTAACCTTAAGTTCGAAATATTTAATAATGTCTCGGCAACAAGTGGTAAAAAGGTTTTAAAGCCTATAAACAATCATAAATACAAATCTAATGGATTCCATGAGTGAAAACTTAAAAATGTTTCGTCTCACCTCTAGGTAGGAACCTAGAAAACAAAGTGTTGTTATGAGAGCAGGTTGACATACACAATGACGTTAATCATTGATTAAAAGATTCGATAAGATACTGAAGAAGCCAGATGCCAAGATTAGTTTATATTCGTGCGACAGATAGACGAGGAAAATTTTGCTCCTATGTTATGAATTGTTTCAATATAATTTTTGGTACTACACATACATACATGAAAGATAAAAACAATAATTACAAATTACAATCTAGCTTTAAATGACTATGTGATAGGTAGCTTCTCGGTCTAGTAAATATTCAGGTGATTCTTCCTAGAAAAAAACCAGTTGCTTTATTTTAGTTCTGTATCATATAAAATACAGAAATTATAGTACATTGTTTACTATTTTACAGATGTAGATTCTTTCTTAAACATACTCTAGCCATCAGAAACATAAATAAAGTGCTGAAATATGTGAACACAATAAACAAACATCAATCATTTCTAGGTTATGCTTTAGTGATATTTCTTCAGTTGTGGGTCAAGGACAAATACGTTCACATTATAATCAAAACAATTTTAGGAGTTGTTTTGTTCGAATTTATTTGTTGCTAAATACGTAATCAATAATTATTACAGCTGATGAAAAAAAGGAATATTTTTTAGGTACTTACACACTTTTGTAAATTATTTTGTAATAAAAAATACGGGTCCCTAAATATTATGTACACTGTAGTAACATAAAAAAAAGAATTTACTGAAGTTTTGTTACAGTATAACGGAACAATTTAAAAATATCCACAGATATTTTACACAATATTCACTGAACAGGGCTGTAACGGAAGACTACGCCAGCGCAGCGACCTCAATGCTCCAAATAGCCTCAACTAAGTCTAAATTTTTATCGATAAATCCCAATAACATCATTGTGCATACGTAAATTGCATTCAATACATTATTTACCGTTATTTATGTGCAATAAAATATTTTATGGCATTAATATTTGACAATTCAATGACAATTATTCATAGTTTTGACGTTTAGCTTTGATATTAGTTTCTTCTGTGTAAGTCTGGCTCAAGGCTATACACATTTTATATGACAAAACAATGAAATTTGTGCATTTTTTGGAGGCGTTTTTTTATGTTAAATTTTAAAATTTTTGATGTATATTTTTCAGAATGTGTTCGTAGCGAGGTTGACTACCAAAATATCAAAATTGATTTCCTGAAAAATGGAACACCCTGTATAAGAATTGATGTTATTATTAGATTCTACGCACCATCTAGTGTCTGTATACCAAATTTCATCGGCTGTGACGGTTTCTGAGATATAAGCACTGAAAGTCTTAGAGAGAACACCCGGTATAAAATGTATTAATATAATTTTTTGTTCATTTAAAAAGTTATTACTTGTGGCTGAAAGATTTAAAAATATTTCTGCATTATAAACTCAGAAAAAAGGTATCCTATTATTTTTTTCTCTCACTGGGTTTAAATACCTAGATTGTTTTAAACTAGAAGTGTAACATTACAGTTCTAGATGTGAAAAGGAAAAAATAAAATTATGAAATTATAGATTATGGAATTTAACGTAAAGGACATAAAAAATACACAATAGAAATATAAATTTGTATAAAAATCGTAAAATTTTAAAATAATGTATCCTAATAATACTTAAAAAGTACCTTATTCATAACTGTAGGTTTTGAACCATAGGTTTTTTTTATAAGTCTATGCTTTCAACTGATCACATAATTTTAGCAAATTTTAAAACATTGATTTTATACTAACTTTTGATAAGAACTGTCTTACTGTCAGAAAAACTTCTACCATAATAAAAATCCAATTTTTGTACAATATTAGGTGTTTAAAAAGTAAAATATTTTAATTAGGTGTAAATTAATATTAAAATATCTAGTGGCAAAATAGTCTTTATATCTTAGCGAAATAGTTTATTTATCCGATAATGTAATGACACAGATTATCATTTATATAGAGACAGAGAATTTGAAATTTGTAATTTATAAAATTTTTCTGAAATAGTTTGCAAATTCCCACAAGTAGAAACACAACTTTAGGCCTTGATTCTCAAATACATTGGAATAAATTCGACTGGGAATTCATTCTTCTAAAAAAAATTTCTATGAGGATCTTACTATGAATGCTTTTAAAGCATTAGGAATAATTTCTTATAGGAAACAATATGTTCTATTTTTAAACTAAAAGGAGTGATTCAAATATTTCACACATGAACACTAACTTGTTATTGGTTAATCCACAGACCAATAACGAAACGGGTTAATTTGTCACCAAACTTACACAGCTCCATAAATTCATGTTCAATCTCAATCAACATTGTCAACTACTAACCCTAACCACTAAAATATCAGTTATATTTTATATTAGTCTAAGATGAACATTATTGTCACTTCATAGATTTATTCTTCCTTTCTGTTAATCCAAAAGAAAATTTTTTATAAGTCAGCAATAAATTGTATTGTTTTTAGTTTTTTCTGTTTTTTACATACTTTTTTTTTCTAAAACCTGGCCAATCACATTTGTATTTGTTTCTTTAGTTAGTAGCGGTACCTACTAGTGAGAAAATCGATTTCTATTCTATGACTACTACTTGTCTTGAAATTTTAATAATAGACAAATCATAAAGTTTTAAATGTTTGAGCTGGAAATTATTCTTTATATGAGAAAATTTTGAACTTGTTTAGGTAACACAGATTTATTAGAATAAAAATTTTTGTTTCTTACTTACATTAAAAGATAACTGAATTCCAATATTTTGTATATTTAATTTCATTAAATTCAATAATATAACCATAACATAACCATAACGTCTGCAAAACTGAGCCGCCTGTATGGGTGTTGAAATTTAACAGACGATAGGTAGGTATCACAGGTATAAATATTTCATTTCATCATTTGACTTTGGCCAAATGATTCTCTACTTTATTTTACGGCGAGAAAAATATTCATATAGTGTATTTTTGTACCTAACTGTTTATTAATTAAATGTAAAATTATCTATAAATCTATTTTATTTATTTTTTAAATATTTAAAAATTATAACTGAGCAATCCAAGAACATACTTAAATATCCCAAACAACAATAAACTTCCCACAAAATTTTTAAGCTTTTTAATTTACAATATAACTGTGCAAACAAAAAAGTTACCCATAAATAGAGGCCATGGTCATATTGTTAGTGAAAAAATAAAGCTATTAGTTATACTTACGTAAAATAGGCATGCTGATTTTGATTTCCCCAAGTTACCATTAAAGTTGCTGTAGCATGATGAGACGACGCTGCACATTCTAAAGTTTCAACAAATAATTGGTAAAATTGAAAAACATGTTGCAATTGCGGTAGAACAAGGTCATAATGTACTGCATCTTTAGATGTTTCTTTTAGTATTAAACTTTTTTTAAAACTCCACCAATTTGGGAGATCAACAACAATCCTTCTTTCAGCTGAATTATAAATGTCTATGTGGAACACAACCTATTGACAATTTAGAAAATAATCTCAAATATATAAAACATATAACACGAAAAAGCACACAAAAGTAACTGCAATCCACATAACTATTTGGCTCAACATAAGAATAAACTAAACAAGCTTTAAATGAACTAAATAAATACAAATTTTTGCTACAACAACGAATATTTTAATAATTTTAAATATACAGGGTGTTTCCTAACCTTTCTGACAAAATGAAAGAGGTGAATCCTCTCCTAATTTTAAGACAAAAATGTGGAATAAAATTTTTTTGAAAGTTGCTCCGTTTTCGAAATACAGGGTGTTTTTTATTTAGCATTATTTCATTTTTTTATTCTATATTTTATATAAGATATCTGCTAGACATTTCCATGGAAACTTTATAAAAAAGAAAAAAGTTTCTTAACACCCTGTATTTCGAAAACGAGCAACATTCACAAAACTTTTATACCACATTTTTTTTTTTTAAATTAGGTAAGGCCTCCAATTTCACCTCCTACATTTTGCCAGGAAACACACTGTATAACCCTTTGCATAAAAAAAGTCAGACTGACTGACTGTTTTTATAGAAATATATTTTTGCCTAACTAGAAATATTTTTTATACACGGTATTCAGTCATGATGTCATTAATTTTAACCACATATTTGGAAGGTTTAATAAAGACAGAAAAATGAAAATAAAATGTTTTTAACCTTTTAAAAGAGAAGTACCACGGCACTTCTGGTACTTTTGAGTATTGAAGCAAGTCATTGATTTGATAGCTGTGAATGAATCGAAACCGTCAGCAATCAACAGTCTGAAAATGGGTTTAAATAATCGCATATTTGTATTATACTCATTTTTCTCTATCTTCTCTTAAAATGAATGACATTACGACCCTGATCACTGTATATTTCACAGAAAACAGTACATCACTAAATTTTCTATTTCTCAGTGCAGCTAAAAACCCATTTTTCATTTAAATAAAAAAAGTATAAAAAATGTAACAACTACAAATTACAAGAAACAAACAACATATATCATTAAAAAATAAATGCATAAAGAATAAAGCTAAAAGATGTCATACTTACTGGTTTATTAGTTGGTAATGCTCTGATAACAATATGTGTGAGCTCAGTATTATTTTTTCTAAAGTCATGCATATTCATTTGTAAATATCTGCGTTTATATTTAACGGATGGTGCGATTTCTGATAATTGTGTCAAATGTACAGCTTTAGTGCTAAAATCAAACAATACAAAATAAATATTTAATTATATGATACATAAATTATTGTTTAAAACATAACAACAGAACTACTTATATAACTATATCTTTAAATATAAGCACAACTATTTTCATTTATATTTGCAGATTTTGTCATTATTTTAATTTTAATATTTGTATGTCTATCGATAAAGATACATATCTCAAACAGTTGAAGTATAATACAATAATTTCTAAATACAGAGTGTTTAAACAATTTGACAACCTAGAAAGTGACTGATGATATTTTTATAATTTTACTTACAATTCAATTCTAAATTAAATTATATATCATTTATACATACCTACATATGATAAATGACATAAAAATATCAATACTTTGTTTTGAACATTGAACAATAATTGGCTTAAGTCCTGTTTTTCTAATGATGGCATAAATATTGAGAATTATAATTTAGCTCGTTTGCCCCAGTTGTAGTGAAGGAATAGCTTTCTACATCAAAAAATGTATAAAATTTAGAGTACTTGAAATCTCAAATTGAACGATAGTGCTTTGGAAAGTCTTTGTATGTAGAAATTTGTCAAATGTATAGTGTCTGAGAATAAAGTATTATAACGTGAACTCGTAGTTTCCCCTATATAAATAAGCTCCGATACATAACAGTGGCGACGAGGAAAATAATAGGAAAGTGCGGAAGTCAAGAAGTAACTAAAGTGAAACACGTGGTAAGGATCGGTGAAAATGGTACGATGCCAAAATTTTTAGAGTTTTGTAGTGAGTCCGATAACTGGACAATATATTCGGAAAGATTAGACCAACATTTCACGGCTAATCAAATCACCGACGAGAAAATTAAGATTGCAGTATTATTAAGTTCGGTAGGACAAAGTACGTATAACTTGTTACGGGATCTTTCCGCGCCGAAACTACCGAAAGAAAAATCAAATAAAGAACTGAGTGCAATGTTATGTAAACAATTTAATGCAACGACGAGTGTGTGGCGTGAGAGGCGTAAAGTTTATTTACTTCAGCAGAACGACGAAACAATTACGGAATGATACGCCAAGATACATTCATTTGGGATGCACTGCAATTTCGGGGCAGACTTAAATAAGACAATTAAGGACAAATTTGTGACGGGGCTAGCGACGGAAAATTCTGGTCTAATAATGTAATCGAGTTAGAAAATACACAAGTTAACGTAGATAAGACAAATAATATAGAGAATCAAGTAGATAATGTAACAATTAATATTCCAGAAAAGAATTTAATTGGGAGCCAGGTCGGGGTGTCACATTGTAATAGTACAGGTAGATAGGGTGACAACACCTGAGAAGGAGAACTTCTCCGGCTCAAATACGGGGGTGGAAACGGGGGTCTGAGGTCACAAAGAGGAAGCGACTAGGGAGGAGGCTTACGGCGAAGCTAAAGCCATCAGGAGGGGGAGAGGTATTCCGAGCAGGGCAAGACTATCTACACACAGAGACAGATTAAAACGGCAAATAAAGTTGCCGAATTATTTAAACAAATATTGTTTAAGTACTAAGGATTAATATCTAAAATTTTATGTATAAGTAGGGTAGCAGTTTCCCATGGAAATCAATTAGTTATGTTAAAACGGTTAACATATATTTGGTGTGGGGATGTTCCATGGTTAACCTACAACAGGACCATGGGTCGGTGGTCAGGGTAACATGGCTGATGGTGATATAAAGATTAGGGAAGTTGTAAGATGTCACATTGTCACGAGAAATGTATGTAGAAGTTTGTCGAATGTATAGTGTCTGAGAATAAAGTATTATAACGTGAACTCGTAGTATAAACAAGCTCCGATACATAACAGTCAGATCATATGCCTTTGGAAATAACTTTTAGGGGACCGGAAAACGTGATAGAAGCAACAGAGAGACAAGCAAGAATAAGAGAGGAAGTATAAATAACGAAATGGGGAAAAGAGAAAATAGGAAGAACGCAGATGTTGAACTTTAATAGAAAGACAGTCGATGAGAAAATAAGGGAATTAACAAAATGGATAGGGGGAGCAACAGAGAAAAAGAAAATACGCTACAAAAGAGGAATATATGCAAGCGAAAAACAACTATAGAGTAAGTTGTAAGGAAAAGAAACAGAGTCAGGAGAAAGAAGAGGAGAATCAAATTAAGAAAATAAAAACAGGAATAGAAGCGTGGAAGTATATTAATAAAGAGAGAAAGAATCGAAAAAAGATGAGTGAGCAGATAAAAATGGAAGAATGGAAAAGTTATTAAGTGGAAACGAAGAATATGAAGAAAGATATATTGTGCAAATAGAAGATGGAAACCAAAGAATAGAGAAAATAGAGACAATAGATAGGTAAGAGATAGTGGAACAGATTAAAAATTTAAGGAAAGGTAAAAGTGCTGGAAAGGACACAATACAAAATGAGGACTGGATTTACGGCACGGACGCTGTAGTAAACAGTCTATGTGAAATTATCAATGAGGTATGGGTAGGAAAGGGTAAACCAAAAAGCTGGTGGGAAAGAATAATCTCCCCTATTTATAATAGGGTCAAAACAGGAAACAAAAAGTTACAGAGCTGCTGTACAAAAAACTAAAGGCGCAATTGGAGGAAAAAGAAATTATACTAGACGGCCAGGCAGCGTACAGAAAGAGTAGATGTGCAATTGACAATGTATACATATTGCATCATCTAATTAACAAAGAAATGCAGAAGAAAAATGGAAAGTTGTATACGTTATTCATAGATCTAAAAGTGGCTTTAGATAATGTACAAAGACTAAAATTATAGGAACACCTAAAAGACAGAGGAGTTGATAAACACCTGATAAGAAAACCTAAGGAGATATATAAAACAACGTTGAATATAGTGAAAGTGAACGAGATAGAAAGTACAGAATTTTATACAAACAAAGGAGTGAGGTATGGGTGCCCACTAAGCCCTTCTTTATTTGTAGCATTTATTGGCGGCAATGAGGAGATTCAGGATGGCTCAGGCTAGAGGAGTAGTAGTAGAAAAGAAAAAGATTTGGGTACTCACATATGCAGATGACATCATTATAGAAATGAAGAGAAGGAAATAACATCTGTTTTATTTTTATAAGAAATCTTGAAAAATATTTTAGGAAAAAAAATTACAAGTGAATGTGGAGAGAACAAAATTGATGATTTTTGGCATTTTGCAGCACATATAAAAGATAGAGCAAGGAAGGCAAATCAAGCAATGGGGATTCTTTGGGGCATAGGAGACAGAAAATTCAGACACGACTTTAAAAGACAACTAATATTATTTGGTAGTTTGGTGGGGAACATACTCCTGTATGGGCCGAGGTGTGGAGATGGAGAATTTAAAAAAATAGAAAAAGTACAGGAGAAATATCTAAGGTGGATACTAGGAACAGACTGAGAAACTCCAGGCTACATTGTCAGAAAAGAAAGCAAAAGAAAAAAAATAAAATGAGGGTGAAAGCAGGAAACCTAGCAGTAAAATACGAAGAAAAGATAATGAGAAGGAAAGACTGCAAGATACTACAACAGTGCTGGTTAGAACTGGAGGCAGACAGATGAGAAAAGAATTACAGCTAAGAGAGAAAGATATAGAAAGGCAAAAAAGAAGAACAAAAATAAAGGACTCAATCCGAAATACTTAAAGAGGGAAAGACAGATGAAAGTGAGAGCAGATGTAGGGTCTGCTGGGAGGATAGAGAAACGATAGAACATCTACTGCGCGATTGTGAAGAAATGAGGGGAAGACATGCAAGCAGAGAGCAAATTTTGAACGAGGACTGAAGAGGTTTAAAATGGATGAAGATAGTTAAAGAAATTAATCGAAGGCCAGGCAGAATAAAGTTTAAGTTTGTTTTGAGTTTTGTAATTAATGTCTACTATAAGGAATATTGTAATTATTTAAACCTGTAGGGCAAAATAGTGAAAGCAATAAATTAATATTAGCTTTCTTGAAACAAAAATTCCTCAGCAAAATAAGAAACATATAGTTCTAATTAAAAATCATGAAAAAATCACCAACAAAAATTGCAATTACTAATAAAAATTACTTGTATTTGTTTGTTTGATTATTTTTGCCACTAAAACATAGCAAATATCAGTAAGAGAATTTTCAAACCAATTCAAAAGTTTATATAAATCTGTGTACAAAAGTTAACGTTGTGAAGGCGTGTTAAGGTGTGAAGGAATTATGTCCCATATTAATTTTGTCTTGGTCTCAACCCTTGCGAATTATGGAGTTAACACATAAAGAAACCTGTCCAGAAAATAAAAATTCAGTAGTCCACAGAATATTTTACTCCCAACATGAAACGTTTATCCTGATATAGGAACAAAAGTATTTTGAGATTGATCTAGTATCTTCTATCGCAAAAAAGATCATTTGTGCATTAGGAGCAAGGTATTTTAATATACAGGGCGATTTCACTTTAAATACAGAAACTGCAGAAACATATTAATTGCCAAAAACTAAGTAGAGTTTGCTCTATAAACTTCTTTCCTGGGGAAGGGGTATTCTTGATAGGGTGTTAAATTTTACAAAAAAAAAATTTTTTTTTTTCTGTAATATCTTCATAATGCGCTGACGTTGATTGAAATTTACTACAGCTTATTCAATTAATTTTACCTTTTACTAAATGTAATATTAACCTCGTGGCTTTAACCAGTGGCATGCTACTAGAAGCTCTGCCCCATTTCCCCAACAAAAAAATTTGTCACTGGCGGTTTTTTGTACAAATAGGTACTGTTTCGTTAAGTGAATAAAAAATGTTTTTCGATGTTTTTCAATAGTAGTAGCCGTTTACGAAATATTTGGAGTTGTTTTCACGTTTTATGGAATGTTTCTAATAAATTAAGCCTTTTATTTTATGAAATATTTTACTTTTTGCAAGAAAAGAATATACCACTGGTGGTTTTTTGTAGAAATAAATTTATTTTCTGAAATATATAATTAAATAATAAAATGAGCAAATAGATCAAGTAAGTAATTAAGTAATGAGTCCTGCAACAATTTTTTAAAATGAAATCCTTCCGCTCTATTTATTTTTATTTCTGCAAAAAAAAATGCCAATGGGCTGTTCTTCTCTTGGGAAAAGATAATATTTCATAAAGCAAATAGCTTAATTAATTAGAAGAATTCCGTAAATCGTGAAAACAAATCCAAAAACCTCGCAAACGGTTACTATTGAAAAACGCCAAGAACATTTTTCATTAATTTAACGTAACAGTATCTGAATTAAACACTAGTTTTACAAGACAACCTACAGTGGTGTATTTTTTTTTTCTTAGGAAAATGGAGCCGCACCTTCAGTAGCACGTCACAGGTTAAACTAACAAGGTTAATATTACATTAAATTAAGTGAATATGCTGTACAATATTTCGTTCAATTCCTTCAGTATGTTATGAAGATATTACAGAAAATATATTTTTTTTGTAAATTTTAACACCCTGTATGTCGAATAGCACGTCTCCCAGGAAAAAAGTTTATAGAGCAAACTTATTTTTTGGCAATTTATCTATTCCTGCAATTTCTGTATTTAAAGTGAAATTACCCTGTATATCAAAAAATTCAAGTTCAAAAAATTTGTTGTTGTTTGTTGTGATAAATAGTACAAAATTAATAGCCAAATATGAATTGGCCTCGATTCTAAAATTTATGAAGAATTTTCAGAATCTATAACACCCTCAGAAAAAGTTTAAAAAGCATTAAATTAATTATCCGCGATAAAAGAGGAAGGAGGGGACTGGTTCTATTTAGTGGAGATATGCAGGATCATTTGAAAATAAATTTCTTCTGAGGGTACAGCCTAACTTTGTGAAACAAAATAATTTGTTGCAAAACATTTCTAACGGAAATAAACTAAATACACTGTTGCCAAGAACTATACACCACTCTGTTCAATGCTAACTGATGGTGTTAAACTGCTGAATCTTAAAATGTATATTATTTTACATATTCCGACCAGAAATTGTAACTACACAAAATAACTTACAGAATTCTTTTTCGACAGATATTAAATTAGGTATGAAACTACATCATTTCTGTTGTACCACATAATCCAGCGATGATTGCCGATTGAAATAAAGACGAATGTTTTTTCTGCGTCCGTATATGAACGTAGAAAGGTGGTGGACGCTGAATGATATGTAAATTTGAACTATACGGACGCAGAATAAATAGTAAGATGTATATAGGGTGTCCCAAAATAGAAGGCCATACCATTAACCACATATTCTTTGGACAAAAATAATGCTACTTTTCTTATGCCATTTTTTATTTGGGAGTCCCTATTTCAATATACAGGGTGTTAAAGTTACATTTTAAAAAACTATTTTTGTTAATAATTCCATTGTTTTGTAAGATACACGCTTGAAATTTTGCACATACTTTTATCTTATTTCGGCATACTTATCATGCAATTTTGGTGAAAAAAATCAAAAGGCAAATGGTGGTAACTGAGGGATGCAGTACCCTTTATCCTCTCCAATTATTTCTAAGTACGCCTATGCAACTTTTTCTTGAAATATCAAACATAGAATTTTCTATTGATGATTTTATCTCTTCTGTAATTTTTTGTTTAAATGCTCCGTTTTTGAGAAAAACAACATGTATTGATGGGTTACAAATGTCTTAGCGGCCGATGAATGTCAGGAAAAAATAGTAAGGTTCCTTATCCCAACAGATCACATCCTAAAAGGAAGATTTTCTTAAATTTGGATCGGCATCTTCGTGAAACCGGAAAGTTTATGGATCAGAAGTGCGGAATTTGCGGCCTACATAGAAAATTAAGCCCTTGACAAAAGGAACAAATCTTAGCACTGGTAGAAGAAGAACCAAGCACAAGTATAAAGATTCTTTCTAAAAACCCAACTTCTGCACCCGTATCACATCCAACCTGTACAAAATATTCCTCCCCAAGATTTTGCTTCTAAGATGCAATTTAGTCGTTGGTTGTTAACACAGAATGATGCAGATAGGGACTTCGTAAGAAAAATTCTATTCACGGATGAGGCAAGCTTTACAAGAAATTGATTGACAAACGTGCATAACAGCCACGTATGGACAGATTCGAATGCCCATGCAACCATTGTAGCACACCATCAATTTACATTTAGGGTTAATGTCTGGGTCCTCTTTTCATCAAATTTCACCAAATAATTTAAATTCATTTTCATCATTTTTAAATTTTCTACAAAATGTAGACGGTGCTGCACCCCATTATGGTAGAAAAATCCGGCAGTATTTAAATACCCATTTATTTCCCAATCGTTGGATTGGTCGAGGACAAGACGCACCTATTCAATGGCCACCACGATCTCCTGAGCATAATCCATTGTTTTTTTTTCTGGGGTTATATGAAAGATATGGTTTTTGCTGCAGAAATAAGCGACATTAACCATCTCACAGAGAGAATAGTAATGGCAGTTGATGAATTTACGCAAAAGGTAAATATCTTTCAAAAGATAAGGTTTTCACTACTTAAAAGGGTACATACATATGTTAACGAGGAGGGTGGGCAAGTAGAACGTTTGTTAAATTAGTAGTAATTAGTGAATTATTTTATTTAATGTTATTTAGGTAGAAAGTTATTATGTTGATAGTTCATTATTACTATTACTAAATGAGACTATTATTTTTTTGGTTGATAAGAGAACTGTATTACATTTAATAAGGCATTAAAAACTGAACACAAAACTACAACGTAAACACAGAAATTAAATTATAACATGACAGCGACACCGACTCGACTGGACCGACTGTCAACTGTTGCATGACGGTTGCTTGCTGGTTGCCTACTCTGATTCTCGCATTGGCGGCGTTAAATAAGGATTTAATATAATATCGAAAAAAAATGTTTTCGCTTTATAAATAAGTGGAAATTTTTTGAAAGAAAATTACGTTAATTCTTATTTTTTTCTATGCCCTCTTAAAATATTTGTACTTCGTAGTCATAGTTAACCCTGTACATTCACCACCTAAGTTTCAAAGTATTCGGATATCAGGTGAGCGAGATACCAGGTGGCTCCATGAAAAGTGGGACACGTTGTGTATATATATTATTGTGATGAGTATATTTGTAGGTGCTTGTATGTTACTTTTTCTTAGACGTTTTGTTTAATTTTTGTTTTATTATTATTTAATTTTTGTTTAGAAGTGTATTATGTTAAGTTTGATATGTAAGTTCTATAAGCTTGGATTTATTGAAAATATAATTTTAGAAATTTTTATATTTTATTTTATTAAAGATTATATTGTTTTACTTGCAATGTCTTTACCCTGGCTACTATTTTTACTCTTTACCTCAGAGAATTCCAGCAGAGTACATAACATCTTTTTGTAATGCTCTTATATACTCGCGTCAAGAATTCAGACGTCTTACGTCACGGCTGACGTTACACATTTGTTTTGATTGTCAAAGTAATTTTCGATATTTGCTCGCGTTAAAAACAATCATTTTTTGTAATTTAGTGCAATATATAATGCAAACTTTTAGTGTAGGATATAGTTTTATTACTATCAGTTGCAGTTTCTTAAATATTTTGATGAAAGTATAATGAATTATTCATTTGTTCGTATGACGTAAGTCGTCTGAATTCTTGTCGCGAGTATATCTGCTATCACTCAGTATACACAAAATAATACATAGGAACTGTACATTAGTTTGTTTTTATTCATGCACAAATGGAAAATTCCCAATTTAAATAAGAAATGGTTTCATAAACATTAAGGAATATTTCCCAACAATTCTTATTAATTAATTTTTAATATTTAAACAAGAAATTTTATTTTACACTTTCAGTAACATACCTTTATATTTCATCTATTTCTAAAATTCTGGCAATACTTTCTTTAACTTATGCAACCAGAAACATACAAATGTCAATAATCAAAGTAAGGTAAGTTCTGACATATTTTTGTAGATGATGCTGGCTGTAGTAGTGATGCCTAGAAGTTGATTTCCTCTCTCTGAAAGAGAGAGAGAGAGAAGAAATGTTTTTTCCTTTGAAAACCAAATTTCTTCTCTGCCCAAATTTAGTACATGCTTCTCGTTTCAGTTTCTTGGTAACTAAGTAAATAAACTTTTATTTCTATGCATTTTTACCGTCTTGATTCCTAACAGTTTTTATTAAGGCCAATACACATATTTCACTTTATTTTAAAATTATTCTTTAAGTTGCTCTTTGCACTTCACTAATTGTCTTTTTAAGCTTACAAACTAAAATTACAAATACATAACAATTTTTATTCATTCCTTATTTTGTGTTTTTCAGACTCCTGTCAGATGTGTTGATTTTTGTACTGTATAGCCAGCTTAACATTTGACAGTTTCACTTGTTATATTTCTTAAGACCGCTTTACATTTATGCAATTCTTATTGCATGCAAAGAAATATTGCATGCGCGCATGCGCATTTATGTTAAAATTAATGACCAACGCAATTTTCAGTCCATTGCACGAATATAGAGTCTGCTCTAATTTGATTGCATTGCACGTGAAATTCTGGTTCTTCTTCTGGTAATATTCAGTTTTGCCATCCTACACAAAAGGAACTAACAGCGAGGAATTAAGTAAAAAGTGAATTAACTTCAATTAACCATAATAATTTTATTTTTTATTTCATCCATAAAAATTCTAGGTTGACTGAAACTTCACACCACAGTACACAACACCGGTATGTTTTGATGGTTTTGCAGAAGACCAGCAGATTGAAATCATTTTCATTTTACTAATTTGGTAATGGGCAATATATTGCATAAATGTAAAACAAATGACACCTTGCAATATTGTATGAAAGATTTTGCTGCAAAATAGTTTTCATTGCATTGCATGCCCCATTGCCTAAATGTAAAGCGGCCTTTACATTGGAAATTTTCATCTTTTTATTCAAATGTTTTCATTTACAGATGTTTTTGTCTAGCGATATGCATATATGATCTTTAAGCTTTTTATTAATATGTATAGGTCTTGGTTTCTAATTCATTTACTTTATGTACTATCCATTTATATGTAGTCATGTCCAACAATTTGATAGAATTTTAGAAATAATTTTAATAAAATTTGCAAAATTGGGTCTTTAAATATTATAATACGTTTCTCAATATATACTTTATACTATATAATTTCAAAACTAACAATTCACACATATTCTACACTAATAATAATAACCATTTCAATGATAATTATTTTTGCCAAATAAATTTTCACGATTTGGTATTATCTAATATTATGACTTTCTTTGTTACAATAACGATAGGATTTATATATGATGTGTTACTTCTTCTATCCTTTAATAGTTTGCTAATTTCTGTTCTTACTTGTGTCTTATACATGTATGGTATCAGATATGTTTTTATTTGAAATGATCTATATCTTTAACCTCTAATCTATGAATATAACTAGTAGTCATCCTTATTTCTTTTGATACTAACCCTTCATACCTTTTTAATATCTCTCTCACCTCCTTTTCATAATCATTATCTACATTAATATTTATATCATTTAAATATTTCTTCATCCACCACATCATTATAATAATCATAATCATCCTCCATACATAAATTAATACTTTTCATTCCTCTCTCCTTCTCATTTTCATTCATTCCTTGGCTGCTAATACCTATTTCCACAAATTCAAGTTTTTCTTTAAAATTTGATTTTATATCGTTAATACATATTTTGTTTTTATAATCTATCTGTGCATTATATTTATTTAAATAATCCGAACCTAATACTATGTACATAGATAAATTTGGCACTATTAAAAATTAGAATAATATTTTGTTATTGTTTATTTGTAAAGTGATATCTACCATTTAACATCATATAGTTTCTTATCATTTGGGCCGATCAATGTTAGTTTATTTACTCGTATAATATGCTCATTTAAATTTAGAAATTTATCAATTATCTTTTGACTGAGTGATGCTGCAGAACCTGTATCGATTAATATGTCTAAATTAGTATTTTGATATTTTGACTGTACATAAATTAAGTTATTGTTTTGGTTTATGACTAAATAATAATAATAATAATAATAATATCTCTACCCCTCATTCTAATCACAGGGATTAGCCCAGAAGTCGGAGACTTGTGCGGGAGAGGAGGCGGCATATTATTATTAAGCAGGCCGCATTTGCGCCCAGGAACGACTTACGTTGGTAGGCCCTAACCACTATTAAGTGCAGGAATGAGGGAAACCTGGAAAATCTCATTAATTAGAGGGGTAGTCAAATATCAACCTGTATCAATCTCTCACATTGACCCAAGCCAACATTCTTCCGCCCTACCATACCCGCAGAGAGGGCGCCAAACCTCTCCACGAATATAGCTTATATATGGTCTACCGGCAGCTGGGCTCGAACCAACACCGATCTAGTCACCTCGATTCAAGTACTGACGCCTTAAACCGCGCGACCACTGACCGACCCAGTTTTATGAAGTCTCGGGAATGTGAATAATTATTGCTGTAAATTTTGATATTGTTATTTGACCTTCACGCTAATGAAAATTTTGTGTGTTATTGTTATTATTTTTTTTGTATTTCAGTCTAATGATCTGGCTCTATTTGGTTCAGACCTACCCTGTGAATTACCTGATATTTTCCCTCACTCTTCTGATCGACTAGGACTGCGTCGTTGGAAATTTACCTGTCTCCTAGGCTGATCATTGGCATCTCGTCTTGGTGACTGGTATTGATTTTGTTGAGAATTATTATTGTTATTATTTTGAGAACCGTTATTGAAATTGTTATTATTATTATTGCGATTGAAATTTCTATTGTTACCATTATTATTGAAACTATTATATCGTTGATTATTATGATTGTTGTTAGAATTGCTATTATTATATCTAGAATTATTATTATTATAGTTATTATTTGGCCTAAAATTGTTGTTATTCCTAGTACTAAAATTGTTTTGCTGATTATCTTATCTATTATATGTTCTAACATTATTGTTATTGTTTTCAAAATTGTTACTATTATTACGACTATTGTCAGTGTTGTTACTGGAATTTTGATAGTTTTGCATGTTTCGCTCGACTCTTGTAAAATAATTGTACATTTGTTCTATTGTTTTTATGTCATATACCGCTATGGTTTCAGATATTTCAGCTTTAAATTGCCTAGATATGTATAATACTATTTCTTGTTCGTTGATTTTGGGTGTTAAATACTGTGCAAGAGAAGTCTTAGGGCATAATTTGTTAAGCTATTTAAAAGTTTTGGGTTAAATTTTCCAAAATACAATCGTTCCCTAACCATTAATTGAGCATTATCACCCCAAAAATATTGTAAAAATTTGTGTTTTAGCTGTTCATAATCTTCTAAATCATTTTCAATTCCATTGAATCATATTAACGCTTCTGCTTCTAAGTTCTCTAGCATAACCTCTTTTATTTTCCCAAATTTTTAATTTTCATCTATTCTTCTTTCTTCGATTTCCTTTACCCTTTGTATTATTGCTTTTAGGAACACTGTTAGATGCAATTTGTTAATGTTCCCAGAAAATTTGTGAAGTTTGTTCTCTCCATGACATACAACTCTGGTAATGATTTCTCCTTCTCTATTTTTCTGTTCTCGTACCCTTATGATTTCTTCTTGTAATTCTTCTATCTGTTGCTTTGTTCTTTGTTATATTATTTCTAATTCATTATTATTCCCATTTACTCCATTATTTTTTTGTACATTTTCTCTTCTTCTTACTTGCCTATCCATATCATCTAATTGTTCTTTATTTCATTCTATTTTCTTCTCTAATCTGCGTAATTCATGATCTGTTTCTTCATTTTTCTCTTGTATCGTTTTCTCCATCTTATCGAAATTCTCCCATACTTGTATCATTCTATTCTTGTATTGGCTTTGTCTTCTGATTTTCTTCACATTCTATTATTTTTTGTTCAATTATATTTATTTTCTTTATTACTTTTTCTTCAAATTCCAGCTGTTCTCTTTTCAATTCCAGTTTGATTTCTTCAAACTTCTTATCCATCGTAGTTTTTATGTTTTCCAAAATTTTCTGTTATTATTTGCTTTAATTCCTTTTTATCTAATTTACTTTGTTCTTCTTGCTTTCTTTCCTGTTCTTTTCTTCCCTTTTCAATGGTTTCTTCCAATCGCTTTCTATCTTCCTCTTGTTTTTTATCTTGTTCCCTTCTTTCTTCTCTATCCGTTTCTCTCCGTTCTTTTAACTTTCTTTCCTGTTCTTTTCTTTCTTCTCTATCCTTTTTCTCTTTGTTCTTGTATGGTCTTCATTAACTCTTGTAGCATGCTATGCACTGCTGGTTTTCTTCCTCGTCTTCTACTAGTTCCTTGTTCTCCTGTGCTTTCATGTTCCGAATGTGACTCGCTGGACTCTCCTCCAGTCTGCTTTCCACTTCTCCATCCATTTTCTCCTTTGCTTCTTTATATTATGTTTTACTCTGCTTTCTTCGCCTCACGTTGGGTGACAATTTATTGTGATGAGTATATTTGTATGTGTTTGTTTGTTTTCATTAGAGTTTACTTTTTCTTGGGCGCCAATGTTTTTGTTGTTGTTTAATTTTTGCTTAAAAGTGTATTATGTTTAGTGTGAAACGTAATTTCTATAAGCTTGAATTTATTGAAAATATAATTTTGGAAAATTTTTAATTTTATTTTATTAAGGATTATATTGTTTTACCATTGTTTTTTATTTTGTGATCCCTCTAGCTCTTCTTAGGTACTTCATTTCTGTGGCCTGGAATTTACTTTTCTGTGCCTTTGATAGTACCCATGACTCGCAGTCGAACGTTAGTATTGGTCTATATATCGCTTTAAATACTTTAATTTTTGTGTCACTAGATATTTCCTTCTTACTTATGCAACTAATGTTCATTGAGTGATATAATCGCATCGTTTTCTCTATCTTACTGTTAGTCTCTATATCTTGTTTTCCACTGCTCTCTATTGCTATTCCTAAATATTTAAAATCATTTACTTGTTCTATTGGTACATCCTCTATCTTTATATTTAACTTCTGTTTTTCCCTTCCTATGATCATTACTTTTGTTTTGTTTTTATTTATCCTCATTTTATAATCTGTCAGTACTTTATTCCATATATCCAAATATTTCTGTAGATCTTCTTTGCTATCTGTTATTATCATTACGTCATCTGCATACTCTCCTTCTGATATTCTTACTCGTTGCATCTTTCTGTGTCCTATATATATTTTCTTGCTTAGACCTGAACATTTCTTTATTATTTCATCCATGAAAACAATAAATAGTGTTGCACTTAGTCCTCCTCCTTGACGAATGCCATCCTATGTTGAAAACACCTCGGATATTTCTTTATTGCTTATGACCACATTGTTATTATTTGTGTATATATTTCATATGTCTTATTATTTGGTTATCAACTCCACGATTTTTCAATATATTCCATAGTATACTTCTAGGTATCTTGTCAAAAGCTTTCTCTAAATCAATAAATCCCATGTAAAGTGTCTTTCCTTGCTTCACACTTCTCTATTTACTGTTTTACTGTATATATATGGTCTTGTGCACTTCATCCAAATTACTAAAGATACGTCTAAGATTCAACTCTACGGCTACTGTGATATCTCTGAAAAAGCTTACGAGACCTGATTGCATGTAGATTGATACGTGGAACACCTGTCAAATCTTTTTTTTTACCTTCCCAAAGTTATCAGTCAGTGCTCGAGCAGCTCAAAGCGTCAGTACTTGAATCGATTTGGTCAGTTTGCTGAGAGTTCAAATTTCGCGGCCTGTAGACCGTAGATCAGCTAAACTTGCAAAGAAGATTGCCACTCTCTCTGTGGGTATGGTAGGGTGGAAGAATGTTGGTTTGGATCAATGTGAGAGATTGATATCTGTCCTTTGTCCAACCTCCTAATGCACTTGGAACTTGGAATAAACAAATTTAGTACATGATTTAAATTTATTATTGGTATTCTTTGACTATAAGTTCAAGTAAATTGAAACACTACACAAAGTGTTCATTGAGGGTGAGTTACTCATAGTCAAATAAGACCAAATTTGGTTATTCCAAGTCAAAGTAATTGAGATATATATATTTTTTCTAAATATTTGGCCCCACTATGAAGGCCAGTAACTCCATCTGCGCTTTGTATATGTGTATGTTTCATTAAATTGCAATATTTTGGGATCTTCACATGCACTTGCTCTGTCGGTTCTTATGCAAAACACGCTGTATTTATAAATTAGAACATAATCTGCCCAGATTGGTTGTATCAACTGAATGTTCAAATATCTCGTATAAAAGGAAGAAAACAAACATGTTTTTACTTACCTACACCACAATCTAATTTGCCTATGAAATCACCTATACAGGGTGTCCCTAAAAGGTTGGGACGTTTCGTCACATAAAATACAGCTGCAAATAAATCAATTTTACTAATCTTGCCTTAGTCCAAAAGTTGATAATCATGGAGCTACAGGGTGCAGCTACAAGGTTAAAAAATAAATCACGTTTTCTTTAATAACTTTCACTGTTTCATGTTAATTTCACAAAAATTTGTATCCGGGGGTTTCTTGGGATGGCAAATGCAATGTTATTATCCATTTCGGTATATCTTCTAGAGGACGCCACCGCGAACCCTTTAAACTGTTACAATTTTTTTGTTCCATCCTGTATGTTATTTTAGACTAGAAAAAACTCTTTCTCTGACTTTTTTAGTTAAGAAAGGTATACCTTATTGAAGTCGCTAGGAGCAACGGTTTCTGAGAAAAACAAATCTAAATCTATACTTTGATTCAGTGATCTGAATAGTAAAAAAAATTAATAAGTAAACGCAAACATAAATAATTAAAGTTTAAAGTAAATGCTCGAAATGGCCACCATTTTCTTGTGTGCAAAGATTTATTCTTCGTATAAAGTTCATTTGTACTCTGCGTAGCATGTCTTCATTGGTAGCGATATTTTGAGCAGCGGCACAAAATCGTCCTCTTAGCTCATTTTCGTTATTTATAACGACTGAATAGACATTGTTCTTAAGTATTCCCCACGTATGTTCAAGTCCGGTGATCGAGCAGGCCATTTATCCGGTGTGTCCACTCCTCTGCTAATCCATCGGTTTGGAAATTGCACATGAAGATAGTTTCTAATATTTAAACAAAAGTGGGGTGGAGCATCGTCATGAAAAAACCACATTCTACATCTGAAATCCAAGGGGCAGTCATCAAGCAACACTCGTAATGTTTCTTAAAGAAATTGCAAGTAGCTTTCAGCATTCAAATTATTTGGTAGAAAAACAGGACTTATTAGCTTTGATCCTATTTTATTCTAATTTCATGTTCAAAGTGTCTTGGTCTTATAGCATGTCGATTTTCTTCAACATAAATATGTTTATGGAAGTTAGTTATGCCTCTTCTTGTAGAACACGCTTCGTCAATAAAAAGAATTTTATTTTGAAAATGAATATCAGTGTTTCTCCTTTCCAGAATAAAATGACAAAATCTCAATCGGACATCAAAATCAAGTGACAATAGTTCTTGAACTAGTTGTACATGAAAGAGATGCAGCAACTGTTATTTCAACACTTTATGTGGTATATTTTTGGAAGCCCCCAGGTGATGTGCAAGATTGCATACACTTTCTCTGGGATATTCCGCAATAATATCCAAGTTTTGTTCTTCTACTTGTGCATTGCAAATTTCTAGAACATCTCCAATTTACCATACTTTACCGTTTCCCAAAGCCTTCTCCCAATCTTACCAAGTTTTAAAATTTGGTACCTGTCGATTTGGGAATCTTTCTTGGTAAAATGTAACACTTATTCTACAATTTTCTTCGCAGAATCCTAGTTCTAGCAACATATCTATTTGTTCTTCAAATGTGTATGTTCCAGCCATTCTTGTATTTACCAGATGTAAGAGACAACAACAAAACAATAAACAACATTCTATTGTATTATATTTAGTTTTAAGCACAAACCTAGAAAAAATTTAGACAGTGTCAGTTCATGATATAGGTCACGTGACAGATCCCGCGTTGCCAAGGGTCTTACGGTCCAGAAAATGGATATTTTATTTGCTTTATGTTGGCCATTGTGCAAATATGATGGCTACATTGCAATATGAAATTAACTAACTTGCCGTTATTTTAAATGTCATTAAAGAATGTGACCAATCACAGTAAACAAATGAGCTTCACGCTACAATACAACCAACGTAAATTGGCATAAAAAACAAGTTTTAGCGATTCTGGACCTTTTAGGGCAACCACGAATTAACGGTCGTGGGCAATATGACACTTTAAGTAAAATATCATAACAAACAATAACAGAATTATTGTTGTCATGACATCAAATGTCCAACAGACAGACATTGCCCGATTGAGATTTAGCCATTTTATTTGTGAAAGAAGAAACATTTATTTTCAAAATAAAATCATTTTAACTAACGAAGCGTGTTTCAGAAGAAGAAGCACAACTAACTTCCATAACAAACATATCAACGCTTAAGGAAATCCACCCGCTATAAGACCAAGACACCTTCAACATGAAATTAGAATAAATGTTTGGACCGGTATAATAGGATCAAATCTAATAGGTCCTATTTGTCTTCCAAATGTAGATAAATAATAAGTGATCAGCTTTAGATGTGTTTTTCTCGGAAACCGTTGCTCCTAGCAATAAGGTATACTTTCTTAACTAAAAAAGGCAGGGGAAAAGATTTCCTACTCCAAAATAACATACAGGGTAGAACAAAAAAGTTGTAACCGTTTGAAGGGTTCAAAATCGTCGCCGGTGGCGTCCTCTAAAAGATACACCGAAATGGACTATAAAATTGAATTTGCCATCCCTAAAAACCCCCGGATACAAAATTTCATGAAATTAATGTGAAACAGTCAAAAATTACTAAAGAAAACGCGATTTATTTTTTAAGCTTTGACACTCTGTAGCTCCGTGATTATCAACTTTTGGAGTAAGGCAAGTTTAGTTAAATCGACTTATTTTCAGCTGTGCTTTATGTGGCGAAACGTTGTTCCAATCTTTTAGGGGCACCCTGTATATTCTGTGTCACAAATTTAATAGTATATGTAATTATGTTGATTTATTTAATGATTCTTTGTCAATATATAAAAATGAAATAAAAGCAAAATCTTCATAACTCTCAAAATTGACTGCTTTACTTTGGCCATAGAATTTATATCTGTTTGTCTTTTTTTTACTTTCACTTTATCTTATTTTAAGTTTATTATTGTTTTAAGAAAATTGTTTGATCCTAATATATTAATTAATTAATTAATTACTATTAAAAAAAATAATAAAAATTTAAATTATAGATTATTTTCTAGACACTAATTAATATATTTACTCACCAAACTTTACTATTGCCTTTTGGCAAATATGCATTACAAGCAAATACCCAGTTATCGGTTTCTACATTTATAGCCAGAACTGTTAACATTTGATGAGTAGGGAGGCTGTTTAATTTTATCATATACCAATGTGCTTCTTTCAAACCATGGAAAAGTTCTACAGAATACTGCCGTAATAAACTTTCTATCCATTGTCCTTTGTAATTAATATTTATTGCCTCAGAATAACTTTCTAGTTTTTGTACTTTTGTACCACTATGCTGAAAATATTTTTTAGTCATAACTAAAACCATGATAATATTATCTTACTTGTATGAGATGATGTTTAAAAACATTATTAAGATATGTTAAATTATTTGATATTTGTTTTGTTTGCAGGTCAATACTATCAAACAGTGCTCGGTTAATGGCTAATACAATTTGTTTACACCAGACAATTTGAACATGATTTGCTTCTATCCAGGACCTAGGTATGTTAGTAGTCTGAAATAATATAATTCAAAATTCTTTAAATTTCAATTTATTTTACTTACCACTGCGTATAGCGAATTATATTCCTTAATATCACTTAAATAAGGTGGTACCAAAAAGTCACTATATCCCCCCGAGATGCTTATAATTAAGGTATTATTATTTTTAGTTTCATAGCTGTTATAAAAACGACTCGTATAGTAGTCAAAAATTATAGATGGTCTTTTTAAGGGTGCTGCCAATGTTATCAATATAGAAACTGAATTTGATTCAATTTCTGAAATTAATTTCTTTGCTATTACTCCTCCCTAGAAGAAATATACTTTAATGAAATATGCTCAGTACAAGTGAAACGTCAAACACTGAATTGCAATGGGGTCATTTACCATTTTTTATATAGCAGGTATTCATAATCTAGGATGTATACTAAACAACTATGCGCAAATATAATTTTTTTTAAAACAGTTTAAATAATTTTATGACTTTGAAATTTAAATTTTTACATGCCCGCCAAAAATCATGACGTCACGATTTTGACTTGCGCAGTATGATAAGATTAGTAAAATGATATGGGAACAGTTGGTAGCTTTGTGTTTCAAATTTCACAAACAAACTGTCAAAGCAAGCTCTGTATGTCATTTATCTTTAGGTGTTTGGTTATGTTATTGTGTTGGTGTTTTTATTAGTTAATTTGTGTATTGTGTATATCCCGTGATTTTAAACTTTATAATATTTTGTATTATTTGCGGAAATTATCGTGTGACTCCATAGAACAATCAGGTAAGTGTTATGACAAAATGAAATATGTCAGACAAAGTAAATTTTTTATTGTAGAAATAGATTACAATTACAAGAAGAGTTTTGTACCTTCTTGCCAAAATACTACGTTAAATTCCAAGAAAATATTTGTGTCACTATCAAAAATTGAAGACATAAGGAAAGCCTGGAGCGTAGCTGTTGATCGAAAGAAAGTTCCATCAATGTCTTCAGCAGGCATATACTGTTGTGAGGATCACTTTAATGTAAGGGCCCTTTAAACATAATCATCATGAATTATATTTGTTTTGTGAGAAAAGTAACACATTACATTACAATTACATTTAAATTTATAAATTTTTAATTTACAGATGGAACAAGATTATGAAAACCGAGTAGGATACAAATTGTTTCACACACAGCTGAAAATAAAAAAGACATAGTTCCTCATAGAAATTTAAGTGCAATTTCTGGCAAACCGAGAAATTATTCTTATCTAGATTAGCAGAAAAAAGAAAAAGAGGTAACGTAGAAGAATATGCCAAAAAACAAAAGCTGCATCCCCAGGGACTAGAATTTGAAGAAGAATCATCTTTAACTTCATCTGAGCCTCACGTAGAATCAGCCAGTCAAGATAAACCTAGCATATCTGGATTACATAAGTCGGTTGTGCATAAAGCTGTACAAGCTAATATTAAGCCAGTTAAAAATTTACTTAGATAGGCGTAAACACAGTTAGTCATGTCACGATCTGTTGTACCTTTTACAGTTACAGTCATAAAAAGCAGGTGTTCGCCGAGTACTTCATCTGTATCTACGAACACTGAATCTGACTATAACATATCATCGACCGAGTCCACTGACAGTTGGCAAAAGACAGCTTATATATCAAAGGCAAAAATTTATTGATATTATAATTAGAGAACATTCTAGATTTTATCTACGATTGCCTGAAGATGTATATTTCTTAATAAAATTATTGGAAAATGAAGCACAGGTAGCTCACACACATATATTGATCATTTAAAAAAAGATGCGTCTAAATGATGCATATTATAGACAATTGCTTTTGGATTATTTACTGAATCGGTGTCAAAAATTTTAATCAAACATTTATTAAAATTAGCATCTTATTTTAAATCACTAATATTTTGGCCTGATGCAGATAAAATTAAACTGAGCCTACCAATTTCATTTAGATATAGATATAACAAAGTGCAGTCCATTATTGATTGCCTTGAAATTGAAATAGAGCAACTCTAATGCTCTTCATCAAGCACTGATGTGGTCAAACTACAAGAAGGCTAATGCGATAAAATATCTAATAACATCAATTCCAGATGGCATAATAAACTTTATCTCTGAAGGCGGTAGAATTACAGATAAAGAAATAATTGAAGCAAGTGGTTTTTTAAATGTTTTACCTCCATGTGATGTCATGGCTGACAGAGGTTTCAAAGCTATTGCAGTATTACTAAAACAAAAGAATTGTAATTTAGTACGCCCGCCCAGTGTTCAAAGTGGAATGAAGAGCACAAAGTTAAAGAAAGCAAGCGTATAGCAAGTTTGCGCATTCATGTAGAACAAGTAATTAGGAGATTGCGAGAATTTATGATACTCGATAAACATGCTTGCCTGAACCATGAACTTGTATCAAAAATAGATTATTTTATTATAATAGCATGTGGAATTGTTAATTTACAGGGTCCCTTAATTATTCATTAATAAACAATTTAAGTTATTACGTTTGTGTTATTATTAATCCATTGATATCATTTTTTCTGTGAAAACTGTAAGACCTTGTACCTAAAAGAAACAAAGACTAAACGATGGCTGATATTACAATATGTCCCATATACTTTCTATTCCACTCTATACATTTAAATTTAATGTAAATTAAATTGAGATGTCTAATATTCTATTCACATTTGGTTTACTATTATAAATTTTTCTAATTTTATTAACTGTTCATATTTTAAAATATTTTACATACAAAATAAATTACTCATTAATACTTATATTTATTTTTCTTATTCTGATTTATGCAAATAACTTTTTTCCCAAAAAACTATTATAGGTTTAAAACAGTGCCAATAGAATTTAATCAAAATATGGGTATAATAATGTAAATCTTTGTTGAATAGTTCATAATAGGTCTTCCAACTTTGTACAAAAAATAATCTTAAACATTTCATAATTAAGCAAATAAATCATATTCTCATTTACTATTTTATTAAAACAGGAAATATTACAAGTTTCCAAAACTCCATTGCATTTTTTACAACTTCGTTAATAAATACACCTTTATTAAAGTCTATTTCATGTATTTCCACCTTTTCGTTTTCGTCAAAGTTTGGATCAGCGACGCAGAACAGCCCTTATCTTTTTTACAAAATAACATCTGTAGATGTATTTGAGCCTGTGATTTTGGTGTAAATTTTTCACTGGGTTTTATGTCATTTTTAATCGTTTCTTTTTTTGTATGGCATTTAATCTCTACGACATATTTGTCACTGACTCCATCAGGTGACGCTCCTAATGCTGGATATTTTTTATTTAAAATTAGTCTTGACCTTTTAAATTGTATGTCTAATTTTTTTCCTACTGCCTCTAAAACTTTTTCTTCTAAATAAAATCCTCTCTTCATAGCACTAGTTTGTGTCATGCTAGAAACACCAAAAATAGATTCCACGAAGGCACCGCCCTTTGTTTTGCAACATATAGCTTCAAAAATTTTAGAAGCTGTAATTCTTCCATACCTAAAATCTTACCATGCTGGTGACTTAGACTGAAAACATGTATCTGTTGTAGCTAGAGCACACAGCTCATCAGTCATGACTGCTTCACAATGTTTTAAGAAATTATCAGCATTTACTTGATTTGTTTGTTTTAAATAATAACTGATCAAAACATGCATCGATAACTGTTTTATATCCGAGGGTTCCTTAAAATAATTTAACAGTTGCACTGAACTGTCGACATCTTTACTACCTTGCACTACTTTATCTAAAAAAATTTCATTGGCTTCACAGGAAGTTGAAGGTATTCCGGTTTTTAAATCCGATGCTTTGATATATTAATGATAATAATAATAATAATAATATTTAGACATTTAGACATTTATTAGTGTTAAATACACATAAAGTGTTTACACACGTCAGAAAAACAGAGAATATGGTAGTACATTTAGGTAAGATACAAAATATAAATATTAAATACTAAAAATAGTCATAAAAATACGCATAATATACACAATAAAAGACAAACAGTAGATACATAATAAAATAATAAATAAGACATACATAAACATCATAATTTAATGAATTAAAATATTGCCAATAAAATATGCAAAGTCTTAGTCAAGATTTCATAAAACGGTGAGATCACTATCTAAAAATTGTTGTATAGTGTAAAATGCATTGTTCAATAGAAATTTTTTTATTCTTCTCTTAAACAATGTAGGGCTTAAATTTCGCACTGAAGAGGGCAATGCATTAAAAAACTGAATTCCCAGATAAGATGTACCGTTGCGTGTTTTATTTAGACGATGAAAGTTGGTGTTTATGTTATATTTATTTCTTGTGTCATGGCAATGGATTTGACTACGGACGGTGTACATATTATCATGTTCTTTAATATACAAAATGCATTGGAGTATATAAGTACATGGCACAGTTAAGATGCCTAGTTTTACAAACTGTCCTCTACAGTCATCTCTGTATCTCAAACCCGATATTATACGAATGGCCTTCCTTTGCATTGAAAAGACGGTCTCAGAAGAAGGCGCGTGTCCCCAAACCAGAATAGCATACGACAATCGAGAATGAATCAGACTGTGATAAGCAGTCACTAGTGTCTGTTGAGATACCTTGCCGTACAAGTTACGGATTAAGTATATGCCTTTGGATAACTTATTACAGAGGAAGTGGGTATGTATGTCCCATTGCATTTTAGGATCTAAATGCACCCCAAGAAATTTCACATAATCGGGATTATTTACTTCGTCTAAACTACGTAAGCTGAATATCATCTTTTCGGTCTTAGCTGCATTAAGGCATAAATTATTTGAGGTGAACCAGTTCAATGTGTCGTCTTCGACTGCTGGAGCGTCTAACATCAGGTCTTGTAACAAATTATTAGATAAGGATAAATTAGTGTCATCAGCAAAGAGAATCGCGAGTACGTTATTTCGTACGCTGGCCGGAAAATCGTTAATATACAATAGAAATAACAACGGTCCTAGGACAGAACCTTGAGGTACACCGTAATTTAAATTTAAAATATTTGATTTGTTGTTATTATATAATACGTACTGTTGTTGATGGCAGAGGTAAGACTTAATACTTAATAATAATAATAATAATAATAATAATAATAATAATAATAATAATAATAATAATCTTTATTTCAAAATAATGCTACCAATTAACCATACACATAACTGACAACACTGGTATGAAATGACATCCAAAAATAGAAATAAGTTAAGTAATGTTAACATCAAGATATTCATTTATACTATATGGCTCAATATCAATAACCAGTTTTTTATCTCCTTTTTAAATTTCTTACCTGAAATTATATTTTTTATACGCAAGGGTAGTTTGTTGCAAAGTTTTATTGTCATGTATTGCGGTGATTTTTCCATTATAGTCAATTTATGATTAGGGTATTTAAAGTTATATTTTCTAGTATCATAGTTATGTGAAAAATCAGTATCCAGATACTGATATTTTATTGAATCTAAATATGGTTCTGCATGAATCTCTAAATTTCAAACTATTAATCAATCTAACTACCCTCTTTTGTATAACAAATATTTTTTCAGAACTTCTATTTGCACCCCAGAAAATGATGCCATACCTTAGAATCGATTCAAAAGTTGTATAATAAATTTGTAGCATGCTTTCCCTATCTAAATACCTATTTACCAGCCTAATACTATAAGATATTTTACCCAATTTTGAAGTCATCTGATCAATGTGATTGTACCAACGTAGACAGTCATCTATATAAACTTCTAGAAACTTAGTTACATTAGATAATTCAAGGGTCTTATCACCTAATTTTATGGTGCCTGGTTTATCATTTATAATTTTATTAGAAAAAAGTATTACTTTTGTTTTAGACTCATTTAATACTAGTTTGTTTTTCTCTAGCCAATTTGTTGTAATATTTAACAAATCTACACAATTTTCTACTAACTCGGAGTATATCTCTCCACCTACCAAAATGCTAGTATCATCAGCATACAGAGTAATAAACTGATTAGTTATCAGAGGTGACTAACATAAGTCATTCATATAAATGATAAATAACAGCGGACCGACTATACTGCCCTGCGGTATCCCTATTGATGTCGCAACAATATCTGATCTGAACATAGTAAAATCCTTCAGATACGCACTCTTTGTTGTCTATCTGTTAAGTAAGAAATGAACCATTTCAATGAATTTCCACGAATTCCATATCGATTTAATTTTTCAATCAAAATACTATGATCAAGACAATCATAAGCTTTTGACAAGTCAAGAAATACACCCAGTGCCAGTTGTTTCTTCTCCATTAAATTAATAATATTTTGTGTACATTGAAAGATCGCTGTCTGTGTAGATTTATTTTTTTTGCAGTTTCAAATAACTTGGAAAAAACAGGGCAAAACACTTATAGGTCGATAATTTTCTATACAATCTTTATCACCCGTCTTAAATACTGGCCTAATTATAGAGAGTTTCAACTATGTTGGAAAAATGCCAAATTTTAATGAGTTATTAATAATATAATATGCTAATATTACACTAATCACAGATATACACTTTATCATAACATAACTAGGTATTTCGTCTTGTCCACTGGAGTATTTGTTTTTTGCTCTTTGCTACTTCTATAATATCATCAGGTTTTAAAACCTGAAATATCATAGATCTTTTATTTTCAGAAATGTTACATTTTACATTACTTGTAAGTAATTTTGATGTTTCGCTAAAATATTTATTAAACCTGTTTACTATTTCTAATGTGTCTCCTTGCATTTCGCAATCGACATTTTTAACTTTACTATGTATTTCATTACAAATACTCCAAAGGCACTTTGTCTTATTGTCAGAATTTTTAATTCGATTTTTATAACCTTCCTGTTTATAAGTGAGGAGTAGTTGGTCATATTCTTTTTTTACTTGGTTATATTGCGTTTTCAAGGTGTCATTATGTCTAGATAATGTTAACAATATATCTAATTTATCTTTACACTCCTTAAGTTCTGGATTCATTAAATGACATTTAGTTTTTTGTACATTAACATATTAAATTCGTTTATTCATCGTGCACCGTCTATTCCTTCGGCTGCTGCGAATACACATGCGTTACCCAATGTTGCATTTCCATTGGTTACAACATGTGCTGTCAATGCTGCTGCGTTAGTTCGGATCCATCTATTCCATCAATAACAAGTGGTTAATTGTAACATAAACATAGGGAAAGTTGGAGTTATTTTCCCACTAATTTAATTGTGATTTTCATTAATTTATTACCTAGGTACTGATTTTGTGTTTGTGTTCTTAAGAATGGAGGATAATTTAAGCTTTACAGCGTGTTCTCAAATTCGTAAACTCTCTCATCTAACAAGTGAGGAATCAGGCATGGTAAAAAACATTAATGAAAGAATTAAGAGACCAAAACATGAGTATAAGGGGCGCAATTGTATAGTTCATTAACAAAAGTATCCGTGAGTAGTGTTTATCGTGCAATAAAAAGTGACAATGAAAAACCGAGCAAAAACTCGCAGATGGAAGAATGTAGAGGTTGATGACTAAATACACAATTTATAGAATAATTCATGGATGGTATTTTAAAAATGAGCTTTCGACAATAAAAAAAATTCAGCTTACTATCTCAGGATGAAAGTTTGCTAAAAATATAAAAAGGGTGATTTTGCAAATTATGCCTGACATGAATTTCTGTTTTATAAAACTAAATCGAAAAAGTATGCTGATAGAAAAAGAGAAGATAGTGATATGGCAAAGAGACTATTTAAGACAAATATTAGATTGTCCAAATCTGAATCAAAGAATATATTACACTGACACAACATAGATAAATGAAGGCAGATATGATTACAAAAGTGTGCCACGATTACAATATTCTAAGCAAACGGCAGGCATTTCATTATTAGTCAGCTTCTGCAAAAGAATGGTGTCTAATAATAACACATATTGGAATCGCAGAAGGATTTTTGGAACAGAGTTTACTTGTATTTGAGTCACGACAAATAGGAGACTATCATGAGGATATGGATAGTCAGCTATTTGAAAAATCGTTTGAATCTGTTTTACCACATTTGGGACCCAGTGCTGTAGTTGTAATGGATAATGCACCTTATCATAGCCGACGATAGAGAAGTTGCTAACATCAATATGGAAATAGACGGAAATTATAGACTGGTTAAAATTTAAAGAGATTAAATTTGACCAAACAATGCTTAAACCTGAATTACTCAAAATTGCGGAGGGAGAAGCCAATACATTAAGTATGGAGCAAAATGGAGCAACACGAAAGAATAACTACAGGATGTAAAATGACTCTTACACGAAAAATTTAGTTACTTCAGAAACGTGGAATAAATGCATTATGCATGTCCAGAAGAAGGAACAACACATCTGGGATCTCAACACGACAGTTGATGTATTGGTTATGTATCCACTCGTAATAACACTTGGAGATGAAAGCAGTTCTAGTGATAGTGACAGAGCTAGTAACCAGTAATGTATATGTATAACACAGTGGCGGCTCGTCATATGAAGCAACTGAGGCCGGGATTCACTGTAAAATTTCGCTCTCGCACTGTATATTTTAATACCTCATAATTTTCAATTACCTATTACATTTATCAAAAATCACTATAATGGAGTCTGGAGGATACCAGAGCGGGGAGTCACGAATCACCCGCCAATACCACCACAGTGAAGCGCAATTTGCCAAGCCCCAAATTTCTTCATACATACCTAATACGTTATGGCTTCCCCCACCGTGCGATAAGGTCAAAGGCGATGTTTTCCATCCTAATTTGAGACCCGATTTCTGGCGCCTCTTATTGTCTCTCACTCTGCTTTCCGGAAAATTGGACGACGTATAATGTGTATAACGCGATTAACCGATTGCTTGAGTCTTAATATTTTTAATTGTATTTTGAATTTCCAATGGTTGATTAGTTGCTACTACTGAATGTGATTTCTTAGATATTCTCAAAATTAGTTGGTTAGGTTTTAAGAACAAGGCAAGTATTAATTTAAAGTAAATAAAAATTAACTTCATTACAGGGTAAGACTACATTGAACATACCTAATATAAAAATATCGTATTATCGATAAACTCATCGATAGGTAATAATGAATCTCTCTCACGATATTTAGATTTTTAAAACAATTTCAAGACACTGAATTTGCAAATTGACCAAGATATACAACGAAATTTTAGCATGCACAGTTTTAATTTTTCTCCAAGTTAAACACTTAAATGTAAACTACTGCTCTAAAAAAATTTAAATTGCTAATCAAAGTATTTCTGAATTAAGAGACAAAGAAAAAATTAAAAATAATTTTGATAAATACTTAATTAGGAGTAAAATGGGGTAAAAATTATGACAGATTCGAAATAATTTCGAGCTATAAAATTCTATACTATGAAATTATAGATTGCATTTCCCTTCAACTAAGTACTCATTTTGAATATTTACACAATATAAATTTCCTTGCTTTAGTAGATTCCCCAAAAAATTCCGAATATGAAAAAAAATATGCAAAATTGTTTAAATGTTTGCTACAAATTATATCCAAACGTTTTTGACAAAAAGTTGAAACGAACTTTATATTTTGTACAGAGACAAACAATTTCGTAATTTAGAAGTTCAAAAAAACGATAAAAATATACAAGAGATTTGAAATGGTATTTTAGGAAACATACAAATTATTCTGCTTAGTTTTAATAATTCCTGCAAAAAGTGTTTCAATTTTATGAAGACATAAATAAATTTGCAAATTTAAAAGACAGTCGAGTAGATCTGTTTTAAATAAAGTGAGTGTTTAAAAATATTTTGTTAAAAGTGGAGGCAAATGAAAACAAAAATTTGGCAACCTTGTTTTATATGTGGGAATACATAAGTACACTGGCTACTTTGAAAATTTGTTTTTAGATCTTTTCATATATTTTAGTGTTCTTAAATGAATTAGGAACATTTTTTTAATTATTGGATAAATATATATTTTTTTATTGTAAATAAAAGTGCTGATGTCATTTAATTTTTTAATTTATGGTTATAATAGTGATATTGGCAAAGATATCCATAATATAAAACGTCAAGGAATATTAATTACTTCAGGGGTAATGTGAAAATTTATTTCCATTTATTATTTGAAAATGGGAGAGGCCTGACTTCTAGCAGCTATCACAAGCCGCCACTGGTATAATAGTATAGTCTATAAGTGTAGTGTAGAATAAATGTTAATTTGTGACTGTTATGTTCGTTGTTACAGTACTAGTAATAACTAGTATGTGCATAATGTCTATGTATAGTCCAGTGCATTATGTTGTTAAAGTGTGAAATCTCGTGGAGTGTGCATCAGGTAGGTGTAAATGGGCGGTGGTGGGCCATTGCCATCCAAAAGGACGGCATTCTGCAACTGCAGAGAGGATGATACAGGTGAGTTTATAAACTTTTTAAAATAAACGGTACTAGATTCACTCAACATCAACTAATATTTGGTAATTTTGTGTTCTTTGTACCCTTCTCAAGTGGCACGCCTATGGAATCTTGTCCCCTGCAGCCATCACCTCTGTACTGATCTAAGTGCTGCAAATAAATCTCACATTATTTTGGCTCTCGAATATAATAGATCATTGAGTCAAATAATGTATTTATTGGAATTCAAGAATTACCTTCTATCTACAATCCTTGATCAGAGCTATGTACTATAAAAAAAATAAAATTACTCTCAAGGGAATTACAACTGAATATGGTGGTTATATAAGCACATATTTACCATGTGATCTATGACAAATTGTGAATTTTGCTTTATAAATAAATCATAAAAAAACCTAAATCAAATACTTTTAATAAATAAGTCAAATTTGAATATAACAACAAGAAGCAGAGTGCATTATAGTCAGCGGCCGAAATTATAGAGTAACTAATAGTTAGCTTGTAGACTAGCACGATGGGCAAAGCATACGGGAAGCAACATTTTATAGGAGTACTAAATTTAAAAGCGATCAGATATAAAAAAATATACAAAAATGACAAAAATAATTGCATTACATAACATCCATTATTTTTAGAGTAGAAAGAGTGATATAACAGTTTTTACCAATTTTGAGGCATTAGATAATAAAAATAATAAGTGTATAATATTTGAAAATTTAAATTTTTTATCTTGTATTATCAATTAATTACCCAAGGTCGAAAATAATAGAAAGTGACTAATTCACAACACCGAGATAAGTACGGAAAATACAGGTGGTATGTTACCTAAGCGTGCCACTTGAGAAGAGTTAAATCACACAAAATTATCAAAAATAAGTTGACGTCGGCTGAACCTAGCACATTAACAATTTACTTTAATACGCCACCTGTGTCATCCTCTCTACAAATTAGAATGCCGTCCTTTTAGACGGCAAATGCCTACCACCACCCACTTACACCTACCTGATGCGCACTCCGCGGATATCACACTTAAGCCTTGTCCTCATGGACGCGAAATTCACGGATTTTTGCATGAATTTTGCAACTTCTGTTTTAATTATTTATGGTGGAAAAATCTCTATTGACAATTGCAATTTGTGAAACTGTCAAACACTACAAATATTATTTCCCCTTAATTATTATGTGGTGTTAATAAATTTGTTTTGAGCTTCTGATAATCTACCATTGCAGTTTCATGATGAAAATGATAGAAAATGTTATAGGTAGTTGACAAAATTTGTTACAAATAGACCACTCTTAAATAAATCACGCAAATATTTGCAAATTCCACATTCAAAAGAACAAAAGGCTTTACAATACATACACACTATTTATTATTGGTTACTAGTGTAATGTCCTAAGACAAGACAATCATCCTGTATAGCTTAACACGCTTCGACATTGTACCGACCTACTTAGATTCCTATGAAATAAGTTATTAGTTGTAGTAATAATGTTACGTAATATTGCTGAATAAATAAAACAGCAACCTCGTTAACTTTTGGGTAACATTAAAGAGCAGATTAACGATGTAAGTCAAACAATAAACTTGTAAAGAAATTAGATACTCTTTGATTACACCACACTAGCACTGTCACTATAACGGTCACACATTAACACTTATTATATCATATCGTACCGCTTTCCGTATGACCTTCATACGTCCATGTTTCATTAAAATTTAATATACTCTTTGATGCAGATTCTTATATTTTAATATTTATTTTAAATAGTTTCTTCGCCATATCACTATTTTGTTCTTTCTATCAGTATACTCTTTTCGATTTCATTTATATGGACTAAGTTTCATCTTTTAAGATAGCAATACAACTCTTTTTTTTTTGTCAAAAACTCATTTTAAAAATACAATCTTCCTTCTACGAGTTTCCATCACTTTCCGTTTCACAATTGTACTTCTTTACCACTTTTTTATTTGCACACATATGCTATTCACGTACAATTTTGTAAATGAAATACATATTTCAACATCACTTACACTCATATTATGACCTCGCACTCTAAACTCTTCATACATGTCATCATTCGATATTCCTCACTTCGATCAAATCACTAATAAAATTAATTACATTCATAATTAAATTTATGAAAAGATATACCCGAAATTTTGCCGGCCCGAACGATATACCCACCCATCCGACAATTCGTCGCAGCCAATCAAAAGCAGCAGCGCATGCGTACTTACTGCAGCGCATGCGTAGCAGAAGCTGTGTAATCAAGTATGCTCTCAGAGATATGCGGCACACGATTTTGTAGGAAAAATATACGAGCTGCATGTATATTTCTTTGTGTTGACTGCTATAAATTGTGAGCAGGTTTATAACATGAGTCACTGTCTACAATTTTGGAAGTCAACTATAGTAGTACTAATACATACAACAGGATTGTAAAAACATCTAGTTTGAAAAGCATGTATGACGCATTCTGGACGTGTTCAAACAGTTCATTCCTTAAAAAATATATCATCTTGACAAGTCACCATAAAAGTTTAAAAATTACGTCAAGCTACAACTTTTCGTCTTGCTTGATGGTAGGGCATTTAAGTGGCACATGCTCAACATGACAAAAGCGACAGAGAAAATAACCAGAAAGAACTAAGATGACATGAAACAGCAACTGTGACAAAAACATCCTACTATAGCCGATTTCCAAAATCATAGAATGATTTATTTGCAGCATTTAGATCAATACGGGAGATGAGGGCTGCAGGGAACAAGATTCCATAGACGTGCCACTTCAGAGTGGCAAATAAAAATAAGTTGACGTTGAGTGAACTTAGCACTGTAATAGTTTAAAGGTCTCGGATTTCAAACATACTCCTGAATGGAAACGAATCAGACACTGTACCCGCAGCAAAGTACCATAGAAGAAAAGTGAGTCAAGAAATTTGAACAAGAAAATTGACTTGAGAAAAACTTTTGAACTGTAAAGCGGGTTTAATACATTTTGTTATTCTAAACTCATATTTTAACAAAAATTATTTTCACATACTTATAAATAAATAAAAAGTATTAATATTATATGCAGTATTAAGTAACTTTATGTTGTAACAATATTTAGGTACACCTACAGTTAAATTTAAAATAAATACTATTCAGTTATTAAATATCTAAAATTAATTATCTCTGAAGAAAACACTATTTCAAGATTATGGCACTCTTAAGATCTATTAGTGCAATAATAGATTTATTTTCAAGTCAAAAGAGTAGTAAAATTCTATTTTATTAAGTAAGTACATTGCCAAAAACTGTTTAGGTGCATGTTTGATTAGAATTTTTTTTATTTTATATATAATAGTATCGTGACATAATGTATTAAAGTATTATTTATATATGTCATTAGTTTATTTCTAAAAAATATGAATGTGTTATTTATAAAACATAGGTATTTTATATCGCTGTTAAGTATAAATAAATCCAAAGCCATTATAGACAAAATAAATATAAATATTTATTTAATAGTCTTGTTATTTTTCCTAGAAACCTGCTAAGAGAGAATTATGTGGAACTGTTAAAAGTTGACACTTGTTTAAAGACATTGTATAGTGCATAAAAGAATATGTTTCATTTATTATTTAAGTTTGAATGCTTCTCGTATTTCGAAATTATTTTTGTACTTACTATAGAATGTCCTATTATAATAATAGAACTATTTTTCCTTCCATCTCTATACAATTGAGATATTCGATTCACTGAACATTTAATATATTCCAGCTGATCATGCAGTAGAGGTCCATATATACCACTTAATTCAGAATTGAAATCGATAGTAAAATAGTCAAAATGGTAAGAGTTTCTTGAACTTAAGGCTTTTCGCAATGCTACTGATGAAAGAGAACGAACTGAAATTTATAAATATAATAAATATTTTTATTGTCATATCATATCTTGATATGTAATTATAACACTACAAATTATTACCTTGTTTATATGATCCTGCATTTCCGGGTACAAATAATACTGGAATTCCATCAAAATGCATACTTCTAACCTTTGTAGTGAGTGATCCTTCGCTGTATGCATATAAACCATATTTTATAAATTGCTCATCTTTTTTGTTTGAAATTTTCTAAAAATAATTCAATATTTTTATCAGCTTAATACAGTGTCATACAAATTTTTATTTATGTAAATCTGTGTTCAGATTAAAACATTAAACTTTGAGTTGCATATATAACTATTGTATATATTTTCATATTCTATCGTTAAAATTTAAGTAATTCTGTTAAATAACCATAAGGTTTCAAGGGTGCCTTTTCCGAGATATAGAAATTCCAAAATTGATAAACAAATCGATTTAAAATTCATAACTTCTAAACCACTTGAGATATTTATAACAAATTTGGTATAATATTTTAGTATGTTTATAGGTATACCGAGTGACAATGGAAAGTGCTGCAACTTTTTTATGACTGTTGATAAAAATTTGGGTGGGTTTATACTATGACCAGAAATGTCATAGTAGTAGAAATTACTGTAAATTTATATTTTTAAATGGGACACCCTGTATTTTTTGATATATTTGGAATCAACGGATCATTTTACGTATGGTAGGACCAATTTTCGGACACATTTTATTTTATGTAATTTTTTTAAATTTTTAAAAATAAAACTAGAAGGCCGCAACTGGCAGAAATTGTTTTCTTTTTTGTTTGTAATTATGGAAAAAATTCTAAATTTGAATATTTTTGTACATTTTTTTAGTTATTACCGTTAAAAATTTCGATTTATTGTATTTCCTTAAAAACTGTAATGAAGTAATTTTTAATTCCTAAATATTATTAATAAAGTTATCATCGACCGCCGACATGTGTTTAATTACCGAGCGCTAGCGCGCACCCGCTGCCGTTCTCATAGAGACGAAATTCATCGCGGCATACTGGCCAGCGAGTCCAGTCACGGCCGCCCGAGCGAACAGACCTGCCGCGTGACCCACCAGCACCAGCGCGAGAGCTTCGAATTTTTCAGTCGCTGATCAACTTAAAATAATTTCGTGAGGACTACGAGCAAGGTAAGATTTTTACAAGTTCAAAAGGGAGACTTCTAAACAGCGAGTAGACAATTCAGTTCCTGGCCCGTCGTCGTCGAGAGCAGTCCTGTCTGTCCACCACTCCAGTACTAGAGGAGCTGTTCGTGATTTTTCTAAGTTGGTGAGGAACTTAGAAAAATTCTGCCAGGACCACTAGTCGTAGCTGTTTGGTGAAATTTTTCGTCTTAGGTCTACTGCGCAGCCGCCAATCCGTGATCGGCACTGAAGCCGTCCAAACACCGAGAAAGCGATTCAGTTCCTGGCCCATCGTCGTCGAGAGCAGTCCTGTCTGTCCATTACTCCAGTACCAGAGGAGCTGTTAGTGATTTTTCTAAGTTGATGAGGAACTTCTGCCAGGACTAGTCGTCGCTGTTTGGTGAGATTTCTCGTCTGGGGACCACTGCGCAGCCGCTAATCCGTGACCAGCACTGAGGGCTTTCAAACTCCGAGGAGGCGATTCAGTTCCTGGCGAGCCGTCCACCAGAGCAGTCTTGCCTGTCTACCACTCCAGTAGCTGAGGAGCTGTCCAAGACCACTAGCCGTAGCTGCTTTTGGTAAGATTTTCAGAATCCAGGTCTGAGGACCAGTGCGCAACCGCCTACTGCCTATGAGCGTTAGGTGTTCCACCGTCGAAGCAGCAGAATCAGTTCCTCACCAGCAGCAGTCCAGTCCAACACCGCCAGAAGTTCAGTCCAGCACAGTCAGGAGTTCAGTCCAGTACCGCCAGGAGTCCAGTAAAGTAAATTGCGCACACGCTTACTGCGCATGTCCGCCTAGCCACACGAGGGCTTGACGAGGTAACTACCGCCGTTGGTAGAGTCAGTACCGTTCCACCGCTCAAGCTGTACCGACGTGCCTGCCTGCAAGCAGAGGAAGTAAGTAGAAGGTTAGGGACCGGCCACTGTTAACTTTGTGCTAATCATACCTTGCCTTTCAGATTACCGCCCGTACAACGACAGGGTAGAAACGCTGTTGCCCTTATCCGGCGTACTTCACCTCACCACACGTCTCATAGGATGTTGTTCCCAATCCGTCCGTATGAGTTGAGACGTGGGTCGTAGCTAACGATACAATTTCTCGCAGCTAGCCGCTTCGCAAGCCCCGCTGACCAGCCGTGCAACCCCTGGAGAGAAGCCTCACTATCAACGTTTGTGGTTTCTATTTTTAGTAATAGTGACCAAGTATACAGGGTGTTAAAAAAAGAGTGTAAAATATTTAAGAAGGTAATAGTATGAACAAAAATAACGGTTGCAGAGATATGGAATGTTTATGGTTTTCAGCCCCTTTTTTTATTTTGCAAAAACGTTGTGTATTTTCTTATAATAGTTGGTTGATGTTTAGTGGAATAAACAGTACGTATTTGACAGTTGTTCTCAGTGCACAAGTTTTCTTTCGCTATGGTTGGTTACTCTAACGCAGAATTAACAGACATGCATTTCATGTATGATCGTGCTAATGGGAACGCCACCGAAGCGCGATGTCTTTATGTTGACGCTTATCCAAACCGCCAGATTCCTTCACAACGCATGTTTGGAAGAATTCACTAAAGATTGCGTGATACCGGTTCCTTGTGCAAACAGTGCCATTTATCCGGAAGCTCCTAGAGCAGAAGCATGATGGTGCTCCAGCTCATTTTTCCATGGCCGTTAGAGCATTTACACCAAACTTTTCCACATAGATGGGTAAGAAGGGCGGTACCTGTTTTATGGCCTCCAAGATCGCCTGATCTGAACCCTCTAGATTTCTTTGTTTGGGGATATTTGAAGACATTAGTGTATGGTACTCCTATAAATAGCCTGGAAGAGCTGCAGCTACGGATTAATCAAAAGTGTCAAGAAATCCAAACCAAGAAGGGTGTTTTCGAAAGAGTTCGAATATCGTTGAGACGAAGATGTCGTGCCTGCTTGGAAATGGACGGAGGGCACTTTGAACATCTTCTGTAACTTTGTTTTTTGTTTGTTAAAAGCTTCCTTTGTCGATTTAGTCCTAATAAAATAAAATGTTTGAAAAACGAATAGTGGTCCATATCTCCGCAACCGTTACTTCGCGGACCCATGTTTATTAAGACTTTTCTACTTATTTTGGTTCATACTATTACCTCCTGAAATATTTTACACTCTTTTTTTAACACCCTGTATAGTTTTGTAGGCTAACTTTGCTTTGTCCGCTTGATTGCTTCCTCTTGCCTGATTTTGCACGTAGCTTGTAATAACAGCTTTTAGAAACCGCTACCCTGTAACTGCACCGCTGACTCTGTACCGTATCTGTTTACCTCGTAGTTTAGAACCGAATCATTTGCCCCGTGATATTTTTACCTAGAGTAGTAATTAGAATTGTACATTTAGGTGTGCACTCAATAAATGTAAATAATTATCAAGTGTGACTTGTTTTACTGGACACAAAGTCTAACTCCTCCCTCACAACCCTCTGGACATACCATGTCTTCACTGTAGCCGCCCGAGTAGTGGTGTTTCTGCACTGTAAACAGAAACTGGCGCCCGAGGTTACCCCCGCCACCGCTCACGCATTATAGTGACACTGCGTCGTATTGCAATCACGACGTAGGCACGTCACAAAAATCATTTTTTTCAAATGTAAAGAGGGTGGGCCCTATTGATTTTTTAATAAAGGATTTTTTCTGAATTTTGTGGTACAACAATTTTTAAAATCCGTCAAAAAAGAAAACAATTTCATTTCTGCCAGTCGCAGCCTTCTAGTTTTATTTTTAAAAATTAAAAAAAATTACTTACATCCTGAAAATGTGTCATAAAATTGGTCCTAACGTAAAATGATCCACTGATTCCAAAAATGTTAAAAAATACAGGGTGTCCCATTTAAAAAATATAAGTTTACGATCATTTTCGGTCAAACCGGAAATGTGATGAAATCCGAAATTACCTCAAAGAATTCATGGCACCATCTAGTATAAACCCATCCAATTTCAAATTTTTACCAACATAAAAAAGTTACAGCGTGTTCCCACTTCCGTTGTCACCCAGTATAATACAAAATTTGCATCTTTCATAAAGTACCAGTATATCATCCTCTATCATGCAAACAAAATTGGTTCTCATATGCTCCATTGCATTCTCATAATTTTTTCTTTCTGTGCATTTTTTGTAGGTATCTCAAGCCGTTTAGAGACAAATTTGATTTTTTTAATAGAGGTACACCACTGGTATATAAGTTGCAAATTTTATACCTACCAACATACTAAAAAATTATGCCAAATTTGCCGGCGTTTAGAAGTTATGAATTTTAAATTGATTTTTTTATCAACTTTTGCAACCCTATATTTCGGAAACAACGCCCATGAGACCCTATGCTGATTTAACAAAATTACCTTAATTTTAACAGTAAAATGCGCCCCTGCACGCAATTAGGAAACACCCTTTATATATACAGTATGTCCACGGTTAGAGTGGAAAAGAGGGAAAATATTTTAATTTTACAGAAATAGGCATTTTTGATTAAAATTTTTTGCTTGTCTTTCAAATGTGATTGGCATGCCATGCATGCACAGGGTAATCAGTAAATCAGTAAATGTAAAAATTGTTCAACAATTCGAAAATATGTTATTAAAATTTTAATCAAAAATGCTTTTTTCCCATAAAATGAAAAATAAAAATATTTTACTGTCTGTTTCTATCAAAGTAAGCCGATTCATGCACAAATTGAAATTTTAATATAAATTTTAATTCTAAGGAACTTTTCTCAATAACATATTTTTGTGTTGTTAAAAACAAAGAGAGTTTATTCTTGAGCGATTTTTATATTTACCGATTTTCTGATCACCCTGTACATTCAACATGAAAGTTGTCCATGTCAATGTCATCAAAATTTTAATCAAGAATGCCTTTTTTCGAAAAATTAAAATATTTTCCCTCTTTTCCACTCTAACAGTAGATAAATAGGGTGTTTCAAAACGTGTGTCAGAAAATGAAGGATGCAATTCTTTGGTTCATTCTAAGAAATAAGTTATTATGAACATAGGTTCGCAAAAGCGCGAGATATAGGATGTCAAAAAAATTTTTTTTTCAGTTATTTGACGATATCACAGAAACATTGCCACTTTCTTTAAAATTTTCCATCATAAATCGCCATAGATCATGAAAACGGTTCGCGTTAAGAGCTTTTAATGAGTACTTACCTTTTTTGTGTAAAAAACACTGGCAGTTTAAAATGTCAAAAGCCAATTTCCTCAAGAGTTGTAAAAATTAGGAATAAAAAAAACCCAATCCTAAAATTCCACCACTGTCATATGAATAAAAATTTAATTAACGCTCAAAAGTAGCTAATATTAATGATAATACATGTAAAATTTGAGTTTCGTAACGTATCGTCAAATAACTATATATCATTCTTAAAATGAGCCAAAGAATCACACCCTTCATTTTTCGACACGTTTTGTAACACTGTATATACATGGGTGTTGCAAAATGCAGTTCAGATAATTCTAGGGCAGATTCATCTAAAAATATGAACAAAATTCCTATAAACCTAAGTCGGTAAATGTTTAATTTTCGAAAGAAAAATTTTAAAATGAATTGATTTCTAAATTATTTGTAGGAAATCGTTTAAATTTGAGTCAATACATTTATCATGCAGGTTATAATTTGATATATTTGGCGATTACAATCTACCTTCTGCAGCATGGGAAATTGAGGACTATTGTTCTACCGCTTTCTCATCAGATATTACATCCTTGGCTGAAGTCGAGGTTATTGGCATTGTCTCTAACATATGTGCCCTCTTTAATCTTTTCCAATCCAATAGGATAATTAACGCCAGGAGTGTAGTTCTTGATCTAATTCTGATGCCAACGTATCTTTCAGTACAAAGAGCTACGGATATTCTTATTCCACCCGATGATAGCATTTCGGCCAGTGAGTGGTACTACGACTTTCGTAAAGCAAATTATACAGCCATTCGAAACTGTTTGGAAGTTGTCAACTGGGATCTTCTTCTTGCAGATAAAGAACATACTCATATGGTTACTCTCTTTTATGATGTTCTATATTCCCTAATTGTGTGTTAAAAAAAGTTTATGTGGGGAAGTTTGCATGCTGATACACACCTCATCTTAAGAGGTTACTTGTTGAGAAGAAGGCTGCTCATAGAATATACAAGAATTTTAGGGCTCCGGGAAGTTACGAGGAATTTAGTTATCTAAGATCTCAATGTAAACTTTTGTCTAGACAGTACCATTTTAATTATGCGCATTATTCTGAAAATTGTATTATTGAAGACACAAAATCATTTTGGAGATTTGTCAATAGTAAAAGAGAAAGCAACACCATACCTGGTACAATGCCATTACACGACAGTTTTGCTTCTAGTGGCGGCGAAATAGCTAATCTCTTTGCTACATACTTTGTATCAACTTACCACGAACCAACCTTTAAACTTACATAACGTCCATATCCAAGCTAAGGTTAATGTTACCTCCTATCATATTCCAATTTGTAGTATTTACGAGAAACTCTTAACGGTATTCCACCGTTCTTCCTCAAGAGCTTTAGATTCATTCTTTCCCGCCCTCTCTTCTACATTTTTAATAGATCGCTCGATACTGGTGAATTTCCAGACTTCTGGAAGCTTTCATAGGTAACCCCTATATACAAATCAGGTAACAAATCCGATATTAGAAATTATCGTCCTATATCAATTCTCAGTTCGATTACTAAATTCTTTGAAAGCATCGTGACTGATTATCTTAAATACGATTGCTCCAGCATCATATCTCATCAATTTGGGTTCTCAACAGGCCGGTCAACTGAGCCGAACCTTGTTGTGTTTGTGAATCGGCTGTCAGAGGCTTTGGAGAAAGGTTTGCAAGTTGACACGGTTTATACGGATTTTTCCAAAGCCTTCGATAGAGTGAACCATAAACTCCTTCTATTTAAACTTTGCTCTTATGGTATTAATGGCCTTGTATTGAGATAGATTGGTAGTTATCTGTCAAGTAGGGAGCAGTCAGTTACCTGTCAGGTTTAATCATTTTTATTCACACACTTTTCCAGTGCCTTCAGATATTCCTCAGGGATCTCACCTAGGATCTCTCTTGTTCAATCTTTTCATTAACGATATTGTGCACTGCTTTGCAGCTAGTGAAGCGCTGCTTTTTGCGGATGACCTGAAATGTTACAAATGTATTGGTAATCATAATGATGCCTTGCAATTGCAGACTGACTTAAACACTCTTTGTAAATGGTGTTCACAACGGAATGGACTTGAATGCTTTTAAATGTCACATCATGCAAATCCACCACTCTTATAACCCACTCATTTCTAATTATAGCCTAAATGGTGTGGCTCTTGGCTCGGTTGTCAAATTCACTGACCTAGGTGTTACCCTTGACTCCCACCTTAGATTTGATACCCACGTTGCAAGCATCTGTCGTAAAGCAATGAAAATGCTGGGTTTTGTTAAAAGACTAACTAGTGACTTTGCCAACATCATAGCTGTTAAAACCTTGTACTGTTCACTGGTTAGATCACGTCTTGAGTATTGTTCCTTCGTCTGGAGTCCGCATTATTTGACTTATAAGCTGAAACTGGATGAAGTGCAACATAACTTCCTTAGATATATTTCCTATAAGTTTCAGTTTTATAATGACTACATTTATATTGAGCAATTCTTGCACATATCACTACTCAAAGTTCGTAGAAAGCACAAGGATATGATTCTCTTGTTTAAGATTATTAATGGCAGATGAGATAGTCCTCAGCTTCTTTCGAAAATCAACTTACCTGTTCCGTCACACCCCACCCGGTTAATACAAACATTTTATGTGCCTTTCCACAGACATAACTATGGTTTTAACATATTTTTCCCTAGAGCACTTAGATTAGTTAATACGTAGACTCATCTCAAATTGTTTGATTTGTCTCTCAATAGATTTAAAACGGAACTGCTTAAAGTTGACATTTTATAGATATTTATCTTTTACATTGTTATATAATAATTTTTTTGCAACATGGTAAAATAAACAACAAAAAAGTTCAACACGGTGAAAAACTCACCTGTTTGTGAACTAATAAACAATAACAAAAATATAAATATAATCAATATATACTATGCAACATCTTGCAATAACAATTATACCATTCTAAACAATACAGCCAACAAACAAACACTATTTTGTTATATTAACACCATTTGATTTTTTAAATCAATTTGTACTACACATTACATTGCGCAATATTACCGGCTGCACTTTGTCCCTAGTTTTTATTGTGTTTCGAGTTATTCCTGTTCGCAGGTTTGTATGGTACGGACTATGGTTACATGTTACATACAATACCTACATAGTAGAATTTTAGTGGCAAGAGTGGTAGCATTATTAAAGCTGTGCTTTTAGTTTGTTCTTGTACATATGTGTAGTTCTTATAATAAAGGAAGAAACAAATATTCTAGAAGTAAGTGTAGGAAGTAAAAAAATAAAAAAAAACGAGACTAAACGACAGAAGCTGCAAAAACAAAAAAATGAAAATAAAAATAAAGGTAAAAATATTTGAAAACAATGTGAAAATGGAACAAGACATGAAACTATCCCACATATCCGCAGTGCCAATTGAAAGAAAAAGACCAACAAAGGGAAATCGGTCCAGGCCTCGAAATTTTTCTGTATACTATTTTCTGCCGAGAATAATTTTGTTTGTCAAAAGTTTTTTATAAAATGTGTTGGTATAAAAAAAGACCGAAAAACCACGTTGCCAAGGCATTGTCTGAAGATAACATTCCCAAAGAAAAACGAGGCGGTGATCGAGTATCCGTTAAATCTTCGGCAAGTAATGTAAGAGAATTTATTGGGAAATTAAAAGGAAGAGAAAGCCATTACAATAGAAAGAAGTCATAAAGAATCTATTTAGCCACTGACTTGAACAAAAAAAACTACATGCTGTGTATCTTAGTCAATGCGATGCTGAAGATAGCGTAAAGTTTTCCATGTTTAGAAGAATATTCATTAGCAAATATAATACCGGGTTTTCATCTCCTGCAGCAGATGTTTGCGCAAAGTGCACTAGGCTAAAATTTAGAATTAAAAACGAAGCAGTAAACACGAAAAAGCAATGAGAGTTATGCACTGAACTTATGGTTCACAAAAAGAGAGCCAACGCTTTTTATAATCTTTTGAAAGATAATCCCGAAAATTCTATTTCCTTTTACTTTGACATGCAGCAAGTGCAGCCGCTGCCTAAAACTCCAATCAACGATGCCTTTCATGCTCAGCAAATAAGTCTGCACATTTTTTTGTTGTGTTGACACTCAAAGTAAACATCCAACTTTCTTTACCTGGACAGAAGATGAAGCAGGAAGAGGGTCGACTGAGATAGGATCTGCATTCGTACATTATTTAAATTCTTTAGATTATAACAATATTACGACCGTTTGCCTTTTTTGCAATGGATGCGGTGGGCAAAATAAGATTACCCACATCGTACACACTATACTTCTGGCTTAAATTCCAAGCTCCAGTACATGTTTCAGAGATACTACTCACATTTCCAGTGAGGGGCCACTCCTTTTTACCGGCATATCGTGCGTTTGGTAGAGTAGAGAAACTCCTCAGAAAAGAAGCTTTAATCTTATCAAGAGAGGCATATGAATTAATTTACCAGAAAGTTGGAGTGGTGGAGAAAATAGGCAGTGATTGGAGTCTTTTTGATTGGAAACAACAACTTCAAAATGATTTGAAAAAAGTCAAAGGACTTTCAGAGATTAAAAAGATAGTTCTAAAAAAGTTCAAAATGGGTCGTTTAGTAAAAATATGTACATTTCAAAATTACTATTTCACCAGTGGTAAAGAAAAATTTGAAAAATTACTAAAACCTAAATTTAGTGACACAGACTTAATAATAATAAAAAAAAGGTTTAGAAAGGGGCATTCTCGAAAAAAAAAGAAGAGTCTGCAACACTTATTAGACCAGCAGTTTGAAAAGGGATGGTAAGTTACCAGATATGAAATGGTATTACACAATACTTCATGGTACTACTCTAGCTGGAAATGAGGAGGAAGTTGATCGTCAGGATGCAGTTTGCGACTGCCTTGAAGAGGAAGAGGCTGTGCATATTTGATTTTGTTTTTTATAAGAAACTGTTTCTAAGTTTTAATATACAATAATTCTGATTTTGTACATTACTTTTTCTTTATATTTCTTAAAGTTATTTTGATTAGTTTGCAAACTATATTGTAAAAAAATACTGATATATTCTTATTATCAAAATTAAATAGGATAATAAAAAAGAATAGGATGGGGGTTTGCAGAGTCTACTTTATATCACATTTGGGAATCTAGAAGAAATGCAAAAACCGATAAAATTTAAATTTCATGCAAAACCCGATAAATCCAAAAAAAAATCAATAAAAAAAAAAAAGTTTGAAAAAAGTAACGATATCACAATTTAGGATTTACATTTTAAGAGGCATAAGTAGTTTATTCCAATAGTAAGATATTTATAAAACTTCTGCTCTACACGTTTTTTGCAAATATCTCAAAATGGTTTAAACTGAATTTTTAAAATGATGTTACAATTGCCTGAATTATTAGAGACTATGGAAAATGGACTTTGTTTCATGAGTCATTTGTTTCATTGATTAATCAAAATAAGAATTTAACTAATGTTCAAAAATGTTTCTATTTAAAATTCGTTCTCAAAGATGAAGACTGGTGGTCGATAGATATGAAAACAAAAAATTTATTGTTTATTTGCACTTGAAAGCTATTTTTGAGTTAAACACTGTAGTTAAAGAAAATTATGTCATTGAGATCATTTTTATATACTTTCCAATTAAATTTTTGACCATCAAGTTCATTGCATGAAAATGCACAATACTAACATATAATTTTGTTGTATTTATTAAATTCAAAATTAAACATTAAAACAAGATGTGAATGGGAAAATGACACTAAAGACAAAGTAGAGCCAACAATTGAAATGTTTGTTAAGAACAATAAAAAACATGATTATAAACCAATAACTCATGTTAATGTCAACTCGTGTTAACTTTAAACCTTATAAATGTGTATTTTGCACAGTACCAATTTAATTTATTTTGGTAAATTTTTAGAAATACCAGTGAATTCTAGATATGATGAGGTTAAAAAGCTAAATATATACACAAATTGTTTGAATCCTGAACAAATGCTTGCTACAGACTATGCGTGGTTCATAATGTGTAGGGTTTTTATGAATGCATTTTTAACAAACAAAACTCTACACACTATTTAGACTATTGTGGTGTAAACTGTTTCCAACTGTTCTACAATCAGGCAATAGCCGACGATAAGTGTTAACGTGTGACTCATTATAGTGACAGTGCTAGTAATCAGTATTATTAATGTGTATGTAAATAGTGCAGTGTATTATGTGTAAAAGTGTGTTATCCGCGAAATACGCATCAGGTAGATGGTAAGTGGGTAGTGGTAGACTATCACCATCTAAAAGAACGGCACTCGGAACAGCATTAGAAACGGAACAACTGAATATAAACTTTTTAAAGTAAACTATGCTATGAATGGAATCTTGTCCCCTGCAACCCTCATCTCCCATACTCATCTAAGTGCTATGAATGAATCACACTCTATTATTTTGGATAGTAATGGAATTAATTAACTCTCTATTTAATTATGAATAATTTTAAAACTGTCAGTAGCACAACTTTTACAAGTAAACATTTCAATTTGAGAACTTCTACCACAGAATATATAGCTACGCAACAGAAACTCTTGGGAACATATTAGCGAATAAGTTCTAACGTTGTTGATAGATGGCGCTACAATACGTATTTGTTAAAATTTCAAAACATAGGAATACGTGCTCTTTGAAAGAAGCAGCCTAGCGTGTTTGTTTCCATGACCACCGCTACCACTGTTGCCATATGTTGCTGTCTATAAGGTGCTTTGCGATTTTAATAGTGGAGTAAAATCTGCTCACTACCTCGTTTATTTCTGGTACGTGTTTTTAAAGCTATAACTAAATTAAACGTTTACCATTCTAATAATACAGCATAATTTAAAATAGACTCCTAACAACTTTTTTCAGTAGAGCCGAACTTACAATCAAATTTTCGATACTTTGGCTGTATTTGACAATTATGTTTTTCATTACATCATGTTTCTAAAACAACAATTTTACTTATGTTCATATTTTTTTACAACTATATAAAAACTACAGCGCTTCTAATGACAGTTCCAAAGTCGACACCAGCAAATTTGTGTATTAACAACTTCAGTATGCGGCTACATTAATTATTGAAAATATATATCTATGTCCAGGCAAATGTACTAAAAATTATAAAAATGTTTTTTTAAGTTTACTTTGCTAGGTGTTAAGTTTTCAAGAAATTGATTTTTAATGTGTGACGTGTAAAAAACTAAGCTTATACGTGTGGTGCAGAATATGTTTTCATAAATGAGACAGTGCATTCATTTGGCGAATTAGAAATATTTATACTTTCCATAGACAAAAAAAAATTTTTATTATACATATATTATCATTGTATTAGATATATTTATGATATCACCCTCTTTAAAATTAGAAAGGTTTGTCAACAGGGAACTTTTTATATAAAACAAAAAGGATAGATTAAATTTATTTCGGTTTTTTAGTTCATAATTTTTTTAATGTGGAATTTGCGGAAATGCCTTATGTTTGTCGAAATTTAAAACCCTAAAAAACAGCAGACAAAGGTTTATTGAATATAATAGAGACAACTGAATTAAAGAAAGATGAAAATTCGAGACAAATTCTAAATAATATAAGCAAAATATATTGTCAAGCTATAAATATTAAAAATTTCACAGACTTGTCGAAGCTCAAATTGGTGAAATAAATATTACATTTAAATTAAAGTTTAAATCACCCATTTCACCAAACACTAAAGCCAGTGCCCGAACTGCCACACACATTGCAAATACTCACTAGTAGAGGCACTTGCAATGTGTGTCAGGACAGGAGACATTGGCACTCGCCAGGCATCCTGTTGTACTTGCTTTTGCCTACTGTCGGTAAATTTGCTTGAGTCAAAGGAAAACATATTTCGCTCAACTTTGCAAATGAACCTGTTAGACTACTCGCTACTACTTGCACTCAGTTCATTATTGTTCATGTATACAGAGACTAGTTAGTGCACATGACCGAAGTGACCTTTTAGAATTGCGACAGCTTTGACCATTTTCGAATGCTAGCATTTTGAAAGAATCGCGAGTAGTCTGACAGGCGCAACTGTACTGCGGTTACTTGGTTACACTCGCGATAATCGACTTTATAAAGAACATCATACTCGAAGTGTAAGTGTTTCGAAATTCATACAATGTACTTATTTTGTAAGAGAGTAGGAAAGAGAAAACAAAAAAAAAACTTCTTTATAAACAGATATTGATTTATTTATTATATATTTTAGAGCAATAAAAAATCACGTTTTTTTGGGAGGAAAGTGTTGCTCTCAAGTTATTTAACAGTTTGTATGACAGTGTACCTTCCACAAAACTAAAAGCTCTGCACCTACTATTTGCAGAAATTAAGAGATTTTAGTCCTAGTTCCGATAAAAATAATATTTTACTATTCTAATTCGATTTTCTGGAAGATAACAATTAATTTCTAAAATTAACTAGATACATTTTTGTCAAGACAGCTATGAGGAATAAAAAATATGAAATATACATAGGCGTTTATTATTTTTTTAAAACGAGTCCAAACCCCCATATCTACGCTCATGTGACTGATAATGGGCAAGTTTATTCATCAGTATGCGCTTTTTTCAACAAGTTAACTAATTAAATTAAAAAATATATATGTATATATTACGAAACCAAAAAACAAGATATTGTACAAAAACATTAAAAAAAATAAAATTCAACCTCCTGTATCTCAAAAACAGAGTTTTAAGAGAAAATGAAGAAAAAAGTAGGTATCTTCTTTCAATGTACTATCGATTCTGAAATTTAAAACTGATACACTCTGTATATTATAAATAAATAGACTGTATGCTTCAGATTGTATAAAATACAGCGAATTCAAATGTAAACATGGTGAATGTTTAGGTATATTTTCCATAATTGTTTATGAATCTATTGCATATGTGTTAAAACACCTGTTGAAACAAGTGAATTATTATTTTTAATCAGTCAGTTACAAAATTTATGTAAATATTTGGATTTCTTAAGAAGTTATTTACAACTATCGAAAATAAAATTTTAACTTGAACACCCTGTATCTCCGTTAATATTGAGTTTTCAAAAAATTGTAATAGGACTTTGTGACCCTAAATTTTTGTGAGCAATCATCTCCTGAAGTCTTGACGCATTTCCGGACACCCTGTATATTACATAATGAAAGGTTTATTTTTTTTATTTAATACTTCATAAGATCATACCTTCCTAAATTAAACATTAAGTAAGGTATGTAAGTACTAACATTATATCTTATTTATATTACCTTCACAATGCTCTCAGATATAGGTTATGCATAAATATATTATCACAAATTAAAAGAATTATATGTATGTACTTACAACAAACTGTGGATATTCAAACATATAAGTCATATCACATTTACTTTCTTCAAAATCGCTTAGAAAAATTAATAATCCAATTCCATATACAATTACAAAGATTAAGCAAATGCTTATAAATCCGTTTATAGGATACATTCTAATAAAATAACATATAACACTATTTTAGATTTTAACACTATCACATGTCTATTTAGTTATGACTAATATATATCACCATCGTATACTAAAAAAAAAACAAAATACAAAATTTTTATACAACATAACCACAGCGTAGCTAAATCAGTAAGGACCATAGACCTTTGATTTATAAGGTCTATGGTAAGGACCTAAAGACTTTAAGCACACTTTACAGTTAGCAATTTCTATTGCCGGCAATAAAAATTGCCGATTTTGCTCTTGCGAGTCTGCGCATTACTGCTATCTTCGAACAGCTGTGGCAATTTTTATTGCATTGCAGAAAATAGAACCTGTCCTAATTTTATTGCATTTTGCATTGCGGTTGCAATTCTGGTGACATTTTTGGTCATTTTTATATCGCCAACGTTATAGAAATTGGAGAATTGACAGAGACAGAACTGGCAGAAGTTGCTGCTTCTGTGCTTTTCTTTAATCTTCTACTTGGTTATAAATATTAGAAGTGTACTATGTAGACGTGTTTTCGTATTGTTAAAATGAACTCTTCATACACAATATCCCTCCTGACAGCTGCCAATTAAAACCTAACCTAATATTAGTTTCTGTTTCTTAAGATGGTATACCTGTACATTTTAAATACATATTTAATAAGAATTGCCACTTTATTCCGTGGAATTGCTAAGTGTAAAGACAAGCTGCAAGAAACATTGCCGGCAATAAAAATGTCTTGCAATAAAAATTGCCAACTGTAAAGCGTGCTTTATATTTTGTAGCTAAAGAATATCTGCCAGTCGAATTCTTTGACCTTGTTGTTTGAAGTAAAGATAGCTGGACAGCATCACCTGGAGCTCGTTCTGAAATAGTTCCCTGGTGAAATAGAGTAATCCACTAATTACCCAATGGCGTTCAGAAATTAAAATACATTTCTCACGCGTCGACGTCTCAGCGTTCATAAATGCAATGGTGTTTATCTGGAGTGCTCCCTCAATTAACTCAGTAAAAAACGGGTAGATAAAATCGCCCAAAGTAACATAACCTTTATTTCTACAACGAAATTTGTGATTTATGTACCTAGTCCTTTTTTCTGATCTGTATCTAGTGTACAGCAGTCATGGAATCACTTAATATTAGTAAAACAACTTTTAGAGTTGTTTATCATAGGTTGTTTATAATGATCTAAATCCCTGCATCGAAGAAGGAAAATTATTAATTCAAAAAATTGATGGTAAGAGTAAATTAATAATTAGCGAGTTTCTACCTAATCATCCATCTCCAAATACATATTTGTTTTATAAGTAGATATAATAATAATAATAATAATAATATCTCTACCCCTCATTCTAATCACAGGGATTAGCCCAGAAGTCGGAGACTTGTGCGGGAGAGGGGGCGGCATATTATTATAAAGCAGGATGCATTTGCGCCCAGGAACGACTTACGTTGGTAGGCCCTAACCACTATTTAGTGCAGGAATGAGGGAAACCTGGAAAACCTCATTAATTAGGGGGGTAGTCAAATATCAACCGGTATCAATCTCTCACATTGACCCAAGTCAACATTCTTCCACCCTACCATACCCGCAAAGAGGGCGCCACACCTCTCCACGAATATAGCTTATATACGGTCTACCGGCAGCTGGGCTCGAACCAACACCGATCTAGTCACCTCGATTCAAGTACTGACGCCTTAAACCGCGCGACCACTGACCGACCATTTGTTACATTTATTTTATGCAATAAATTATGATTTTATTCTAGATGAACAGTGTTACTTTGTTCCACTTAGTGATGATATTATTGACGAATTCAATTTACATGATATACAGCCTTTATTAAATGAAGTTTTAAGTAAAGAGAATATACTTGAAAATAAAACGAATTATAAATGGTCAAGAAATACTACATTAATGTTAATTAGCTTATATGGACAGTTTGAAAGCAAATTTTTATCAACTACTTTAAAAAATGATACAGTATGGGAGATTATAGCAGAGAACATGAGAGCCCAAGGATTTATTTTTTCGGCGGTCCAATGCCGTGACAAGTGGAAATACTTGAAACAGAGGTACATGAAGAAGATAGATAATATGAATGACAAAAGTAGTGGAGCTGAAGCTTTTCGCTTTGATTATTTCGAGGAAATGAATGATATTCTTGGAAAAACCAAATGTTCGGTCAGTTGCAATTGCTTCAACAAGCCGTCAGTCAGGTAAACAGGTTTTGATAAGTACCTATCGATTATTTATATTCTTTAGACATATTGTGCAGGTATTTTATATAATTTTTCGATGTTAGTTATTACTATTATCAGTTCTTTTGACAATTTTCTTTCTAATAGGTATATTTTTTAGACATATCAAATGATTTACAAGATACTAATGAAGAGCCACCAAAAAAGAAAATTATAGACAAATGGAGAAATTTTTTTAAAGAAGAAGCTTTGTGCAGAGAAAATGCAAGAGAGCAACGTCATCAACAAAGACTTAATGAACAACGAGCAACAAGGGAAGTATTCAAGGAGGTGATGGAAAAGCTTATTGATAAACTTTAATACATAGTATATTTTAAACAGGAATAGAATTCATTTTTTTATTTTAAGTTCCTAAATTTGGTTTAAATAAAATACTTAAACATTGTATTACATCTTTATTTAATAAAATCTGGTGACAACACACACTTCATATATTCTCTGTTAACACTTCACAAAGCTGATCTCTAAAGTCCCTACCATCCCCCACTTCACCTCTTCCATCTTCATCAAAGTCATTATTTTCGAGAATGTCATTTCTGCCTTCTTCGATGTATTGATTTATTAAAATATCACAACTATTTAAACATATATTATGCAGAACACAGCACGCTAAAACTGTGGCTGGTATTAAATCTACTCTATTCATGTCAAGATACTTCAGCAGTCTAAATCTACCAAACAATAAAGCAAACGATCTTTCAATGGTTTGTATAGTTTGGAAAATTTTTAAATTAAACATACGTTTTTGGTGATTTAGATTACCATTTTCTATATATGGTGGAATGCACCATGCTAACACAGGATATGCTTTATCTCCAACAATGAATTCGTTATTAGGGAAATAATGTTCACGATTTCTGTGAACGTCTTTATAAAAATCTGAATTCTTAAAAATACGAGTATCACTGACAGAACCAGGCCATCCCACATAAATATTTATATATTTTAGTCCAGAATCACATATTGCTTGTAGTAATGCATAATTACATTTTCGAGTTATGTATACTTCAGGGTTTTCAAGCGGAGCTTTAATAGGTATGAATGTGCCATCAATTGCACCTAAAACATTTGGTACACCTGCTATGGTATAGAAGGATCTTTCGATTGTATTAATTTGTTGATGATTAGGCCATTTTATTACAGAAGTTGCTATTTTATTTAATATTCTAATCGTTCCCACAAAAGCAGCTGATAGCGACGACTTGCCCATATCAAAACGGTCACATACAGATCTGTAAGTGATATTTTATAAGTAACAAATGTTTATAACTCTATAAGTACCCACTTACCTATACGAGTCCGGAGTAGCTAACAACCAAATAACTGACAGTAACTGTTCCTCTATATTTATTGTTTGTCTCCCCAAAGAAGTCTGTCTTTTTAAGAGGGGCCCTATAAGAGATAGAAGTGTACTATAAGCTTCAAAAGTAAGCCGAAAGTGACTTTGAAATTGCTGCCTACTGTAGTTTGAAATTGTTCTTGCCAAGTAGTTATGAATCCGGATAGGTTTAAGGTTAAATAAGTTTCTTTTCCGTTTTAAAACAAATAATATCATTTGTTCATTTTCATTATCGCTTGTTTCCTCATCAGAGGATTCTTCTTGTAATAATAAATGGTTTATGGCGTTTGTTTCTGTTAATCTTGACATCAGGGACATTCTTCAACTTGCATAACAGAATTGAAATATATAATATACACAAATACTTCTATTGAGGATGTATAATATGTAGTTATACTTCATATGGTTATATAAATTTAGGTACTGTCTTTATAAGCTGTGATAAAAGTAATCTGCTGTCAGTACTATATTTTCTATGTCTGCTGACTTTGCTGTGTAACATAACAAAAACACAGCTTACAAAAACAAATTCATATGCGCGCGGAAAACCAAATCCTGCCACCCTACATTCCAGAACGCACTGGTTGATAAAATCACTCGAAGTGTGATTACGTCACATCGCCCAGTTGTAAATCACTTCCCCATCACCCTATATTTCAGAACGCAGCCCTGTGGCATCACTCCGACTTGGGAGTGAGGCTCTCTTCACTATTGTTTACTACGGAAGCCCGGTGAGGCCATTCCGAGTTCCCACCTCCTTTATACGTCGTATCTCAGAAATGCGGACTTATTTCGTCGTATGTTGGAATTTCTTATTTACTACGTCACATCTCGACATTTCTGGTTTACTACGTCATTTCTGTGAACTTGCAAATATCTCACATATTAAATAATATAACTCTTTAATGCTATACTATAATATTTGTTAGTTATTTTTCTTTTATTTTTTTTATTTCCATGCATTGTATGTGCTATGAAAAAAATGTTTGTATTTAAGTTTGATAAATATTTATAATATGTTTAATAAATGTTCATAATATGTGGGTGTATTTAATGGTAATCTACCAAAGTATGTTTCATTTTTTAGTTAGTTGTTCGTTGTTATTTTTGTTTGTTTTTTGTTTCTATGTATTGTATGTATTAAGAAAAAAAAGATTAATTTAATAAATGTTTATTTTTACATATTTTTAAATATCTACACCTCATAATACCTATTAAACATATGGATTATATTTGTAAATAATTTAAATGCTTCATCGATGTTAGTTGGATATTTGGTACTCGGTATTAAGAGTTCTACTAATTTACTAAACAGAGGATTATGGAAATCAGGTTTAATACTATATAAATTTGCACAAGTTTCAACATTTACGATGTCTACCGATTTACCATAATTTCTCGAAGAGTATGTTTCATGAATAAAGTACAACACATTAGGTTTTCCTGCAGATAGTTCTGAATTTTTCTGTTTTCGGATACGATGTTGGTTTCATTCTTCTCAATAGTTTGAAGTTCACATTGCTATAAAGCACCATAGCAGAATCGCAAACATTCTACACAAAGTGGGTCCGTATCATTATAGAACGTTTGATTTCGTAGATATTTAAAATAAGCAATCCACCAGTTTACTACCAGTCGTCTCATTTGCGACCACCAATACACTATTTTTTGATTTGATGTACTTTTACCCTGTATATAACTTTTAAATCCTGATAGTTTATTAGTATGAATATATCTAAAATAAGTTTGTAATAGACCAGCAATAACGTTTTCTGTTCCTTTATCTGTTCTAAGAAGTTTGGGTACAATTTTCATTTTTTTAACAGTAGGTATCGAGAAAATAGGAAGCAATAATTTGTGGATTATTGTTTGTAGTTAAAACTTTTAACCACAATATACCTTCAATTGGAGTAGCCATCAATTGCACCATGAATAGCAAATCCAAAGGGTTTTAACTTATCATACCCTTCAAAATGCCACAAAAAGTTAGGGCCTGGAACTACATACTGCCTTCTTAAAAATCGTCTGTTTCGTCTTGCGCCGACAACATCTGTATCTGCCAATCTTAGTAGTTCCAGTACAGTTTGGCGTTTTACTTTTAAATTATAGGTAGTTTGAAGACGCCTCCATAAAGATTTATGTCCAAGACATCTACCACGTGTGCTTATTTCATTAAATATTGCACGAATAATTTCCTCCATTGGAGATACATTCACATTTTTACGTTTTAATCCCAAATTTGGTAGAATCCGTTTAATATGCCTTAAATTTCATTTTATACCATGACTTAAGAGCAGAAATTAAACAATTTCATTATAGCTGTAGCCCCGTTTAAAATATCTAGTAATTAATTCTTCACAGGTAAATGTCTGACAATTGATATAAGGTAAATTAAAGATACCCAGAAGTATTAATGCAGTGTAGGTCTGAAAAATTATTGAATATTATTGAAAAATATTACACAGTACTTTTTTTATTAATGATTGCATTAGGTAGGTGTACAACTTATGCAGGTACAGTCATGCTGCTGATAAATTTTTTGGTTGGCACTTTGCTTTTTGAAAACTTAATGTAAATACCAAAAATTAGGAATAGGCGGTTTGCAATAACCTATTCTGAGTATAACACAGAAATTCTGAAATGTGACGTATAATGTATTCATTTCCGAGATGTGACGTAGTAAATAAGAAATTCCAACATACGATGTAATAAATCTGCATTTCTGAGATACGACGTATAAAGAAGGAAGTGGGAACTCGGAAGTCGGAATGGCCCCACTGGGCTTCCGTAATTTACGGCGTGAATGGAATGATTTACTTTGTTACCCAATTTTATTATAGTTTCCGCAAATTCTTGATTTATATATTTCTTCAAGTCACCAGAAATTCAAATAGATGACCTGTTGCAAATATAAACATGCAAATTTGTGAAATACGTGTAATTTTTAAAAATAATACAACAAATTATTGTTTAAATTAGAAAAAATACATTAGATGTGTGAAATACCTATATAGTATTATCCGTATTACGTAAAATTTTTTAAATATCTTGTATGAAAATTTGAAGACAATAAATAAAACAGAGATGTCCCCACCTGGAATTATGACATTTAATAATATACAATTTATATAAACATTTTATTTCATTAACAAAAAAATAACATAAAGCTATGGCGAGTGTACATTTATATTTAAAATTAAACATACTCAATTATTTCTTACTTATAAACAAAAGTAACTTGGTTGAACAATTATTGGGCTGATTGCCGTGTTGTCGCTTTAGAGTTTTTGACTTCAAGAGACATATGTTCCCTTCTTCAGAAGCAATTCTGTAATTGAATTAGGTTATGGCCATTTCCACCGTTTGTTTTAAGCTACGCTTACGCTTTTAGGAACCTTAAAAATACAATTTGCCTTCCACCGTTTACTAAACCGGACATAAAATGTCTTAAACCTTCTTAAATATAAGCCCTCAAAATTCTAGGCTTATGTCTTTTAACGATACTTAAAGGTTCTACATAATTTAATAATTTGATTTTATTATTTTTTCACTGAAAAATAATCAAAAAATAATGAACTATGATGAAAATGATATATTTAATAATGATTTAGATATATTAAAAATAATAGAGTATAGGTTTCCTCGAAAAGTGTACGAGAGAAGTGATCACTTCCATACGATGGATAACTTTTTTTAGAAGATACCGGCCGTATAAAGAAACAGCTGCACATTTTGACCTTAATCGAAGAAGATCTTGAATTTCCAAGTAATATAATAATAATAATATCTCTACCCCTCCTTCGAATCACAGGTATTAGCCCAGAAGTCGGAGACTTGTGCGGGAGAGGGGGCGGCATATTATTATTAAGCAGGCAGTTCAAATAATGAACTATGATGAAAATGATATATTTAATAATGATTTAGATATATTAAAAATAATAGAGTATAGGTTTCATCGAAAAGTGTACGAGAGAAGTGATCACTTCCATACGATGGATAACTTTTTTTAGAAGATACCGGCCGTATAAAGAAACAGCTGCACATTTTGACCTTAATCGAAGAAGATCTTGAATTTCCAAGTAATATAATAATAATAATAATATCTCTACCCCTCCTTCGAATCACAGGTATTAGCCCAGAAGTCGGAGACTTGTGCGGGAGAGGGGGCGGCATATTATTATTAAGCAGGCCGCATTTGCGCCCAGGAACGATTAACGTTGGTAGGCCCTAACCACTATTCAGTGCAGGAATGAGGGAAACCTGGAAAACCTCATTAATTAGGGGGGTAGTCAAATATCAACCGGTATCAATCTCTCACATTGACCCAAGCCAACATTCTTCAACCCTACCATACCCGCAGAGAGGGCGCCAAACCTCTCCACGAATATAGCTTATATACGGTCTACCGGCAGCTGGGCTCGAACCAACACCGATCTAGTCACCTCGATTCAAGTACTGACGCCTTAAACCGCGCGACCACTGACCGACCAATGTAAGCTCTTAAAAAGAATCACTGATAAAATTACAAAAAAATACATTTATTTTTAATCTTTAGTAATAATTCTGTTTCGCCAATAAAACGGACTTCCTTTTTTTTTGTTTTCAAAAAACTTTTTTAATGATTCTGCTGTTCTGTGAATATTATTTGGCGACAGTGAATTAAATTCACCTGCTATCATTTTTCTTGTACAGACATTATCGGTTTTTTATTCTCCACCGTACTTTTATAATTTGCTATTATGTTAATTAGTAATACTTTTCCTTCATTGCTAAAATTTGCCAATCGTGTTTTTTTTTTTTGGGAATTATTTCCAGTATAAATCCTACCAATTCGAAAACAGAACTTAGCAGAACAACATAAAGTCAGAACCACAGTATACTAAGCAATAAGTAGGGAAACTCGGTTTTCCCGCGTCTTCCAAAAATCCGCCATCTTGTTGGCGACTGACAGTTATTACTATAATTTCTGTGTGTCAGTTAGGTTTTTGAATTTTTGGCATCATTACATGATTATCCACTCGTTATCGTTATTGTACTTATATTCCTGCTTTGTATGTCGTGTTAAGTGTTTAGTTATTTGTGTTTTTATATTAGTGATTATTTATTAGTGGAACTATACCCAGTAAATAGTAAATAAACTATGGGAGGAAATAAATGTGTTGTAAAAAACGAACGCATAACGCAGCTCTAGGCGTAAAAGACCTGTAAACAGTTTTATACATGGGAGACCAAGTTAGACGTGATAGCTTAATTGAGAAAATCCTAAAGAAGAATTAAAACATGAAAGGGGGCAAAGAATTTATCTCCAAATAGGAAAGAGACTGCTTTCATACATGAATGAAAGAAACCACTCCATACACCTAATAGAGCAGGGGGTGTTTGATTATGTTGCCTATATATATATTTTGTAAACCTCAAAATAAATTGTACTTAATATTCACGTTTTAATTTCATTTCGTACTTTCCTAAAAAAAAATGAGTAAAAATATAAAAATTACACTGGGCTTAAATTTGATAATCTGCTAGCAAAATAAGGCAAAAGTACTACAAAATATAAAATAAAACTACACTACTAGTTGATCTAGTTTCTATGTTTTCGCAAATTTTTTAAATAAATTTAAATTCATACTGGTTTTATAATCAAATTCAAATTATATCTGCTAGAAACCTAAATTAAGACAAAATGTGACCAAAACCTCAATTTACATGAAACTACACTGGATTACAACAGTTAATTAAGAATTTATGCAAAAGTATTAAAACTACGAACAACTTTGGTTATGTTTACGCCAAATTATTACTATTTTTTCGTATGTTCTCTGGGATACGCCATATTCTTGGCGACTTTTTCTAGAGTGGGGGTATTTAAAAACTGCCAGACGTATTTCATTCATAAATTGTCTAAGATTCCGTACTGATTGCTTAGTATACTGTGGTCAGAACAGTGAGAGTGAAGTGTCACACTTTTGAGGTTAAGAAATAGTCATGAAGCTAACAACTTGTGCAAAAAACCGAAAATTTATGAATATTGGCTTTTTAGGTAGACTTCACAATTGAAACTTAATAATTATGCGGTGGTAACATTACTATTTTAAACTAGGCCTAAAATTTTAACCGCCCTTAGTTAACTACACTTAAAAGGCAATGCGGTGGAAATAGCCATAAGTCCTCTAATCGGAAGTATATAATGTGCATTGGCTCATGACATTTCAGTGCATTGTTTGAAGTCGAATGAAATCCCTGAAGCACGTAGAAATTATATAGGAGTTGGTGAGATAGATTTTCCTCCTCGTTGTCTGATGTTACCAAAATAATTCTCAAGACAATCTCAAGACTACATTCAAATTTCCACATTTTTCTGTGACAGTTCTGAATTTCTGGTTTATGTTGTTCCCCTGTGCTTTGGTCAATCTTATCGTCAAAGTGCAACGATGATAAGAGTAATACGTTTTTTCCTTTTTTTTTTGCACATACGAAACCAAGGTGGCGGCTGCACTGAATCCAAATATAGATGAATGTACTACTCTTTCTTTAACATTCAAAAAAATCAGAGGAATCTGCCTCTTATTTTTTCTTAAAGTCCCAACATATGAAAGTTTTTTATTCTTCAGTCTCTTTACAAGATCGACATTGGTAAACCAATTATCTCCGGTGATATTTCTTCCAGTGTCGTATAAAGGTTCAGCAAGACGCATTAACAAGTCCGTAGGTGTATTGCTTCAAAGAGCCCCTCAGGATACTTGCCCACATACACTTCTAGATTGAGGGTGTAAAATAATTTAGAATCCACTAGGGCAAATATTTTTATTCTGTACTTATTAGGTTTAGAAGCAATATATTGTGCGAATGAACATCTTCCCCTAAATCCCTCCAGCTTAAGGTCTACCGTAACATTTTAGCTGACGGAATAGCATGCTTTGCAGTTGTTAAAAAAGAGGTCGAACAATTCGCGAATAGGAGCCAACTTGTCGATTTTTTTTCTTTTTTCCCTCATACTTTTACCGTGGAATCTACAACACCTGTACAAAAGTTTAAACCTCTTAAGAGACATAGTGTTTCTGAATAATTAAACACCCTTGCCATCAGTTGACCATAAATCTTCTAATGATTGTCTGCCACTTCTCAAAAGGCCTGCTAGATACAAGAGACTAAAGAAGGCTCTCAATTCAATTGAATCAGGTTTACATCTCTTAGGTTGTATGCTCTGTATATTTAGATTTGTGGAATTCACTATAAGATCTACTATTGCATGAGAAAAAAAAACATTTCTATGAATCCAGAACAGTTTTTATACCTTTGCCTGGCCCAACTGCTCCTGGTAATTTTCTGAGGATGTTATGCAGCATTCTTTTTTTTTGGTATTTGTTGGGGCAAATTTTCCCCATTTTGTATCTTTCCCTATAAAGGTGTATCCTGCACAGTTGCCATCATTAGACTCAACTTTCGTTGTCCGAATGAAGAATTTCCGTATCAACACCGTCATTTTCGTCTAGAATTTCACTGTTTATAATTTCCTCACCGTCTACAAACGCAAACTGTGTTAAATATTCTACATCATCCGGGTTTGTAAGGTTAAATATTCTCTTAGAATCCATATCTGCATTACATATATTTTATACAATTATAACAAAAAAGGCTGACAGATGTAAATAAATCAAGAGCTTCGGAATCACACAGGGTAGGATAAGATGCAGGGAATTACAGAACTAATTAAAAAATCAACGCGTCATACATCTGTGAGATCGCGCGCGACTCATCCAGGGTTATGCACTACCACAAAAAACGACACACGGAAAATAATAATATTTTATGTTCTTAATTTATTATAATTATAATTACACATAATGATTGTAAAACTACCTTCTGTTGCCTTTTGGGAATCTAAAAAAAATGTGTATAATTTCCAGCATTGTTCCTACTACACAATAAACTCCTACTATCCCAGCAAACACATAAAGTGCGGTACTTAAATGGGCCATTATAGTATTTGATGGCTTTCTTGTGGCACAGGTAAACCATATGTGGTACATCATAAATTATTTGCCTGTTAACCATCATTCGGTGATATTCGGATTTGCCACATAAGGCCCAAAAATGGCCAATCATTGCTCGGCCATAAATTAGGTTCTTTCAGTTTTTACTGTGATGGACTTTTTGTGGTCAATCATTGGCATTACCTCGCTCCCCTTCCTATTATTTTAAATAAACTTGCTCATGCGCATTGTTTGCCGTTTGGTGTTTTGCGTCAAATCTGCATCCCTTTTCCTTATCTTGGTTTACATCCGCCATTCGCCGCCATATTATCAATGTCAATTGTCATATACAGGGTCGGAAAACGCTGATGGTCTATCTGAGTTTACATGAGAGCGACAAAGTAAAGTATAGAAATCCGTGCGATAGACAAGGATGACTATATTGACGACGTTTTAAAATCTAAATAGTCACCGCCCATTCGTCATTCCACAAATAAAATCCACTCCCACTTATATCTCAGCGACCAATCGCCATCTTTGCCTTTATTGTTTGCCTTTCGCTTTCGCAAGAGATGTCGCTACTTGTGCAACTCCAACTCCGGTATTCTGATATTTTACCAGCGGTCGAAATTGTGGACAGTGACTAATCGCTAGCTTGTTGACCAGCGCGACGGGCGAAGCGTGCGGGGAGCAAGATTTCATAGGCGTACTAAATTTGAATGCGATCAGATATAAGAAATATATAAAAAATGACAAAAATAGTTCCATTACATAACATCCATTATTTTTAGAGTAGAAACAGTGATATAACAATTTTTACCAATTTCGATGTGTTAGATAATAAAAATTATAAGAATTATTTCAAAATTTAAAGTTTTTATCTTGTCAATTACCCAAGGTCGAAAATAATAGAAAGTGACTAACTCACAACACACAGATGAGTACGGAAGGTACGGGTGGTATGATTACCTAAGCGTGTCACTTCAGAAGAGTTAAAGCACACAAAATTATCAAAAGTAAGTTGACGTCGGCTGAACCTAGCACATTAACAATTTACTTTAAATGTGTCCCTGTTCTTATGGACGGCGATTGCCCACTACCACCCACTTACACCTACCTGATGCGCACTCCGCAGATAACACACTTAAGCCTTGTCCTCATGGACGCGAAATTCACGGATTTTTGCACGAATTTTGCAACTTCTGTTTTAATTATTTATGGCGGGAAAATATCAACTTTTTACAATTGCAATTTGCGATACTGTCAAACAGTACAAATATTATTGCCCCTTTCATTATTATGTGGTGTTAATAAGTTTGTTTTGAACTTCTGATAATATACCATGGCAGTTTCATGATGAAAATGGTAGAAAATGTTATAGGTAGTTGACAACATTTGTTACAAATAGAGATTTTTCCACCGTTAAATAAATCGCGCAAATATTTGCGAATTCCGAATTGAAAAGGACAAAAGTCTTTAGAATACATACACACTATTTACTATTGGTTACTAGCACTGTCACTATAACGGTCACACGTTAACACTTATTATATCATATCGTACCGCTTTCCGTATGACCTTCATACGCTCATGTTTCGTCAAAATTTAATATATTCTTCGATCCAGATTCTTATTTTTTAATATTTATTTTAATTAGTTTCTTCGCCATATCACTGTTTCGTCCTTTCTATCAGTATACTCTTTTCGATTTCATTTATACGGACTAAGTTTCATCTTAGATATAAGATATAGCAATAGAATTTTTATTTGGAAAACTCATTTTAAAAATACAATCTTCCTTCCGCGAGTTTCCATCACTTTCCGTTTCACAGTTGTACTTCTTTACCAGTTTTTTATTTGCACACATATGCTATTCACGTACAATTTTGTTAATGAAATATATATTTCAACATCACTTACACTCATATTTTGACTTCGCGCACTAATCTCTTTATACATGTCATCATCCGATATTCCTCATTTCGATCAAATCACTAATAAAATTAATTACATTCATAATTAAATTAAAGAAAAGATATACCCGAAATTTTGCCCGCCCAAACGATATACCCGCCCATGATAACCTTACAATAATTGTGAAAAGTTGAGATTTTTCCGCCATAAATAATTAAAACAGAAGTTGCAAAATTCGTGCAAAAATCCATGAATTTTGCGTCCATGAGTACAAGGCTTAAGTATGTTATCTGCGGAGTGCGCATCAGTTAGGTGTAAGTGGGTGGTAGTGGGCAATCGTCCATAAGAACACATTTAAAGTAAATTGTTAATGTGCTAGGTTTAACCGACGTCAACTTATTTTTGATAATTTTGTGTGCTTTAACTCTTCTCAAGTGACACGCTTAGGTAATCATACCACCCGTACCTTCCGTACTCATCTCTGTGTTGTGAGTTAGTCACTTTCTATTATTTTCGACCTTGGGCAATTGACAAGATAAAAACTTTAAATTTTGAAATAAATCTTATAATTCTTATTATCTAACGGCTCGAAATTGGTAAAAACTGTTATATCACTGTTTCTACTCTAAAAATAATGGATGTTATGTAATGGAACTATTTTTGTCATTTTTATAGGTATATTTCTTATATCTGATCGCATTAAAATTTAGTACGCCTATGAAATCTTGCTCCCCGCACGCTTCGCCCGTCGCGCTGGTCAACAAGCTAGCGATTAGTCACTGTCCACAATTTCGACCGCTGGTAAAATAGAATACCGGAGTTGGAGTTGCACAAGTAGCGACATCTCTTGCGAAAGCGAAAGGCAAACAATAAAGGCAAAGATGGCGATTGGTCACTGAGATATAAGTGGGAGTGGATTTTATTTGTTGAATGACGAAATAGGCAGTGACTATTTAGATTTTAAAACGTCGTCAATATAGTCATCCTTGTCTATCGCACGGATTTCTATACTTTACTTTGTCGCTCTCGTATAAACTCAGATAGACCATCAGCGTTTTCCGACCCTGTATATCAGCGTCTAAACGATGTATTTCAGATTTCAGTATTGTTGTTTCATCAGTGTTGAATAACCAATCGATGGCTAATACTAGCAAATACAGTTTTAATTCTATAATGAAACAATACAAGCATATTCGGTTAGGTAGGTATAACGAGAATTGTCACATCTTTCTTACTTTAGGTAATTATTATTACACTAACAACAAATCAACTTCTCATATAACCTCAATAAACAGAACTTCTCACGTAACGACGTCATTCTGTTTCATATCATAACGGAACCCGATAACCAAATACATTTTAACGCATTACGTGTGGTTATAGCATGGTTATCGTGAGGGTCAGAATAGGGCATAACATAACTAAGGGCTTCTGAGAGAATAACCGCAGTTATTATTTGTCATTCGCTTGAAATCGGCTTATATTATGATGACTGGAATGCGCTAAAAGCTGCGCTAATGGATTGATTGCTCATGGTCAGCGCCATATTTGTTTTGTGCCTCCTAGCAATGGCGGAGCAGTAGGGGCTTAGCTGATTGTGAATTGAAATTGAATTCTGAATATGAAGTAGAATTATTTAGTGTTTACATGGCGGTTAATTTTCATTAGAAAATCTTAATTTATCAAAAGCGTTGCGGTAATATTGAGGAATATTTGTATGGGAGATATTTGTATGGGAGATATTCATATTCAAAATTAAAGAATGTGACATGAATGTGACCAATCACAGTAAGCAAATGAGCTTCACGCTACAATACAACCAACGTAAATTGGCATAAAAACCAAGTTTTAGCGATTCTGGACCTTTTAGGGCAGCCATGAACTAGCGGTCGTCGGCAATATGACACTGGTACAGTCTATATTTTTTCTAGGTTTGTTGTCAAGAATCTTGAGTTTTTGCATGTCGCCAACTTACAGCGGAAAAATTCCTTAACTTCTTAAGTCTACAGTAATTTTATGTACACAGAGTAAATAATATTTAACGCGATACAATTACAATACAACAGTACAACTGCAGTGCCATTGCACTAACGTTTATCTGAACGTTACTTAACTTAGCTTTTGTGAGTGGGTTGCACTAAAGGGATAGCTTCACATTAATGGGCGGGAATTTGAAAATGTCCAATTCGTATAAACATATGGTCCAATTACAAACATACCGTTCTGACTTACTTTCGAGCTACACTCTATTTTGACTGTTTTAAGTTAGGTGCTTCAGAAGAAAAGTAAAATCACATCAAGCGCGTGAAGCACAAACAAATAAAAGAAGCTGGAACATGCGTTTAAAACTTTTGCGTATGCAAATGCTTGTTTGCGTGCGAAAAACTGACAACTGGAAAGCGGTTCTGGTTTCTATTGTATGCTGGGATTAAAATGCAATATAACCAACAGCTTATATTAAGTTTTCCCTAGATGGCTGCTTTCTAAGCTAATCCATAGTCTGCTATTTTCACTGAAATGTACGATGTGGAATGCTCTTAGTTCCACTGCGCATCCATATAAAGTGACAAACCTAGGAGCAGACAAAATGAGGCAAAGAGAGACAATCATCTGCACGTACGATATGAATTGTGTTCTTAATTTTCCATTATTTTGTTTGTAAACACGTCATTGGCGTACAGTGTAATTAGCCAATACATTATTTTATCTTGTATCTCGTTAGTGTATTTTTTGTGAGTGTTATTGTTGGAACATGTCATGTTTTATAAGGGACTGTAAAATTAACCAGCATATAGCACCAAATAATTCTTCATATCCAGAATTCAATTTTATTTCAATCCACAATCAGCTAAATCTTTATTGCTCCGCCATTGCTAGGAGACACAAAACAATACGGCGCTGACCACGAGTAATCCATTCGCGCAGCTTGACGAGTATTCCAGTCATCATAATTTAAAATTTCATTTCAGTAGGCTTAAATGATTTGGGACCGAGGGGGACTATCCCTCTTTGTCCTGCCTCATAGCTGTAGGCCTGAACCACGGTATATTAACTATACGGCCGGGGCCATCGGGGCCAGGTGACGTCCCAAAATTCCCATAAATAAAGACATAGTCTTTGGTCGCGTTCATCGCACTGATCGCTACTTGAGCGATCTCTGATCAGTGTGCTGAACGAAGCAATATGAAGGGAACGCTCAGTTATCAGCGACTATGTTATGTGTCATAAAATTTTTCTGATACATGATAAGTGATCATAAACAAAAAACAACATAATTTAAATCCTAATTTTTAAGAAAGTATAGACCAAATTTGTCTCACATTTTAAAATGTCAGAGTCAGAAATGAAAGTGACTTATGAAAAAGCTGTCACAAAATGTACACAAACGTATAGAAACACGTTCAGCCGGTTTAGTGATCATAACCAAAATGATAAATCGCTCAGTGATCGCTACTTCATGATGAACGCGACCTTTCTCAAAAGATGGACTGAGATATACTGTGTCGTACGTCACAAAAATCCTCAGTTTTCATTGGTTACCTGTTGATGACCCCGACCGTAGGCCTGGACAGCCTCTTGAAGGTAGGCCCCTTCTGTCGTTGAACCCGACCACAAGCCTGGCCGGTGTAAGCGCTTTCTGGAGGCTCTTCTTGTCCTGGCTGACCCCCGCCGGCAGGGGGCCTTTTAACGCTCAACTTGTCTTCTCATTTTATTTCTTCACCGGTTAGTCTAACCTCCCGAGGGTAGTCGTCATTGCGACTGGGAGTGTTTTTTTGGGATTAACGTTATAGCTAGAGATGCACGCAGCCATCGAGCCAAATGACTCGGTGGATTGATGAGCGAGAGGGTGCGTTAGGGTAAGGTCAGTTTTTTTCTTCAAGAACCACTTAATAGCTTCTCTTTCATCGCTTTATCCGAGTGCTCGGTGGGCGTGCAACTTATGTAAGACCAAAGTGAGACGATAATTAGAGTTTGCCAATCCAGTGTGCACAAAGTTACTATCTCATTTCACATTTGCAGGGCAGTATTTTTAAAATATGAGTTTTTAATATGTACTATTTAAAAAATGTGGATTCAGAAGCCTACATTGAGCTAATAGCCTAAATATTTTTACGGGTTATATAAAATTTTTCTACAATACTTAAAAAATTACATTACGCAGAAAATCAATATAAATTATTGAAAATTTATATATAATACTTGTTGTGTCCAAAAATTTGGTAATCTCCCAATATTTTGGGAGGACGAATCAGGCGTTTCAACAGAACCAACCTACCAAATATGGCCATTCATCTTTTCATCTACTCAAATAATTGCGTCCAAAATTGACTATCTCCTAATATTTTGTGAGGATGAGTCAGGGTTTTGACCGATTCATAATTAATGCATCCAAAATTTGCATTACTTATGCTAATTGAACCAGATTGCCATTTGCTACTTTATTATTATTGTAATTATACATATATTTTGTTGTTTTGATTATTATTGAGCCTTTTTTATACCAAATGAACAATATCTTAAAGTTGCTACATAGACTAGAATATATAAATAATCACTCATTGAAGATTTGTTTGACAGCTATGTCATAAAGGGACATGTGGTGGAACCAACAAGAGTCACTTATGCCTCTAGTACCCGCATCGATAATATTTTTAGTAACATCCCTAGTAATTATGTAAACCGCGAAGTATTAAAAACTGCGGTATCGGATCATTACAGTCAAAAACTAAGCGTAAATAATTATAAATTAGAAATAAATCTACCATTAAAAAAGAGTAAACGATTCTTTCTTAACACGTTTAGCTTTTACTTTAATGCTGCTTTTCCAGTAAAAACTGTATTCTTTGAGGACAAACATAGGCAAATCTCCAACCCACACATTAAAAACTTATCAGATAATCTGCGTGATCTAAAGTTACTCTATAAAAAAACAAACAACGCAAACATTCTCGAACTATATAAAACCAGAAAAAAAGAATACAAAAAAGTCCTCTCTGAACACAAGAAAACAATTAATGATAATAAAATAAAAACTGCTGAAAATAAGTCAAAAGCGGCATGGGACATATTTAACGGTATTACGCATAAAAACTATAAAACAAAAGAAAACATTTCACTCATTATAAATGATGTACGGGTTGATCACCCCAAACAAGTAGCGAATGTTTTTGCTGATCAATTTACGTTGCCACAGGTCACTTTACCATCACACAATAATAATCTTAGCAGGCAATATCATTCTATGTTTCTAACACCAACCAATCCTGAGGAAATTTGTAAAATAGTAGCGGAACTTAAGCCAAAACATTCTTCAGACCCAGACGAAATACCCGTTAGCATAATAAAAAAAATTATAAATCTGATAGCGGAACCGTTATCGTATATTATAAATGTTTGCTTCCTGTATGGTATTTTCCCTGACATATTAAAAGAAGCCAAAGTAATACCGGTCTTCAAAAAGGGATCGAAAACCGAGGCAAAGAATTATAGGCCAATATCCCTTCTGCCCGCAGTATCAAAAATATTCGAAAAAATAATTTACAAACAACTGTTCTCATTCATAAAAAAATTCAATTGTTTAACAACTCACCAGTATGGATTTCTGCCTAAAAGTTCAACTGAACTTGCTATATATAAGGTCCTTTCCTTCATTTCTGAATGCATCGATAAAAAAGATAAAGTGGCGGGAATATTTTTTTATTTCTCTCGAGCCTTCGAGTCAATCAATCATGAGCTGTTACTCTATAAACTAGAGATTTACGGTATAAGAGGTAAATGTCTTGACCTTTTTAATTCTTATTTGAGGAATAGAACCCAACAGATGTAACGATTTATTTTAATCATTACAACAACAATCGTATTATTATGGATTAGCTATCGAAAATATCACCTTTCATATATTCAAAATTAGCGTATATATTGCTGCCTATGTGTGGAACACATTTTAAGCGATAAATATTGTAGACTGCGCGGTACCGAATCTATTTGAATAGTTTCTTTTAATCGGCCTAATTGGTAGGCGAAAAGAAATAGAAAATATCTTTTATCGGACACCTCCGCGAGCCGTGTGAACAGCGCGGCGAAGAGATTTTTAATACGGGGGAGCCATTGACGAACTGTTAGCGAGTACAGATAATGTTTTAGTATGTATCCATTTGTTGGGATTTTCTCGCTAATTTGTATAGAAATACAATTGTCCAGTTGGTTGTGATTCTTCAGAATTTTAAAATATTTCTGGAAATTGTTCTCCGTGGGAGGATTTTCTTACCAGTCGGCTTTTCACCATTTTTATTGGCTATATCACATCAGCCTACTTGGTTTTATATAGTTTATCAGAAGTAAAACCCTCCAAGAGACGTAAGGTTTCATAATACTTTTTTTGCTTGTGCAAGTCCGCGATGGGAATGATATTGTTTTAGGGTTTTAGTTTGGAGTATTACTACCTGTTGGTGTCCACACATTGATGGTACTTGAGGTTTGGTTTGCTGCAGTATTACATATTTATGATATACAGTGCTATTCAGAAAATTTAGTGCAGATTGTGCTCTCAGAACTACATGAGTTGTTCCAAAATTTCCACAAACGTAGAAGGAACCATTGGCGTACCTAAGGAAATTCAGCTAAACTGCATGATTTTTTTTTCCTTTATTTTAAGATTAATTCGTACTTCACACATAAATTCAATATACGCTTTAAAATCTTCTAACAATATAATATATGTACAACTCAATTGAGATAATTAAAATAGAGCGCGTATACAAAGTTTTACAACTTTGTTAGGTATTAATACTTTTCCTATAAACCTTTTTTTTAGTATGGTATCAAATCAAACTAATTAAGTAACAAATGCAATCGTAAATTTATTTTCGTTTTTTTATTCTATATATTTCTTATATTTTACTTCATTAAATTAATATCGTAACATAAATAAAAGTAGTGGTTATTATAAGTTATTATCGTTATTATTATTTTTTAAGAACGTTATTTATGACTTATGTGAATTCTTGTAAACCCTATGTGTACACGTACGGTGGGAAGTCATAATACTCTTTTTTTTATTAATATAAGTGCATATCTACTTATAATAATACGATACGCTGGAACTTTGTAGTATACAATTTAACTTTAATATACCGATAGCTACTTTGTCACAGATAGTTTATTTTTTTTCCCTTTTGTGCTACTAATCTTTAACAACTTATATATTTGGAATTTTGGGGAAAAAATAAACAAGTAAATTTATTAATATTTGCTGAAGTGACTTCTAAATATATCGAGGCTTTCTAGTTTTATGCAGCGGTAAAGAAAACTAGTGGCGCCCCATTTCCTTCTTTTTTTATGTTTGGTTGGAATTAATTCAACCACCCCACTCACTGACTGAGTACCGTGCATTCAGCAGTTTTGTTGCGACGCTAAACCGCAGTTCACTTCTAAGATTTTGTCCTGATTTTGAAATACGTAAATATATATAGTTTATTTTATTTTTTTTTTTATTAAACTTTATAGTTAAATAAAACTTGTTACAATTTCAAATTAAGAGAGAGAGAAAAACGCGTCGCAAATTTTGGCGCCCAACGTGGGGCCCTGAGTTATATAAGACGTTTTTTTAAGACGCCGGGACGCGAAAGCGCCCCGACGCTTGTACTTCTTTAGATATTCCAAATTTATTTGCATTTGTTGATTATAAAGTGTAAAGATTAATAATTTATAGAAATTTTCGTAACGACGCCCAGCGACGCCTGGCGTCGAAGTTGAATTTGTACTATATGTGTATGTGTTTATATATGACTAATGCAGTTATGGAGATTTTGAGATCAGAAATCTGTTTTTGTTGGCTAAAACTTTATTAATTCCTAATTACTTGGTCCTAGCGGTTAAGATTTTGATTTTATTTGTTGGTCTTGAACATTTATGTTTATAGGGTAATACTGCAGCATTGCCATTGCGATTTTATAAATTTTATAGTATTTTTTTTCTTTTCTACATAATTTCCTTGTTTGTGATATATTTGTTATTGTATTAGTATAGTTACTGTTAATAATGAGTTCACAAATCAAATTAGAGGTGAATCGCCTCTCAAAGGAGGAGCTTATTTATGAGTTAAAATTTCGTGGTTTAGGGGACGGTGGTGATCTAACTGTTACTGAACTTAGAACCGTTCTTCGTGATGCTTTACAGTTAGAGAAAACTTGACTTGCTATTAAAATTCCGACATATCCGTATACATTTGAGCAAGATAGTGCGACTTTAATAGAGAACATTAGTGTTATTGAGAGACTAATTAGTGATTTTTCGGGAGTCGAGAATGATGGTAAATTTAAAGGTATCACTTCTAAAATTGCACATTCATTCGGTCGTGTAAATAGATCTAATCCTAAAAGTGAAGTGGACAGGGAAACTAAGGCTGATATCAGACTTAAATTACTATTGACATTCGACAAATTAAAAGAAAAAGTAAAGAAAGATCGCCATCATAAAGATCCTACTGTTCTTGATATATCGGTCTTGCGTCATACTAGTGGGCCACCTGGAGCTCAGAGCTCTCATATAGTTTCTTCTTCCGATTCTAGCGATGATGAGGAAGGTCGTGTTAAAATAAAACCTGTTTCTGTTAGAGATTGGGGATTAAAATTTACCGGTAAGAAAGGCGACATGTCATTTAGTACTTTTCTTGAACAAGTGGAAAATAAGAGACGTTCTAGGGGTATTTCTCGTGCTATTTTATAAAGGGAGGCTGTAGATCTCTTTGAAGGTGATGCGTACACGTGGTACAATATGGTTAAAGATTGGGCAACCGATTGGACTTCCTTAACTGACTTAATGAAAGAACAATTTTTGTCGGAACATTTTGATCGCGATTTGTTTGAAGAGATCAAGCGTAGAACTCAGGGGGAAAATGAGAAAATCGGTATATATATTGCGTGTATGAAAGGATTATTCAATAAAATGGAAAATCCGGTATCTGAGGAAACTCAACTTGAAATTATAACAGAAAGAATAGACCCTTATTATCAACCATTTATAGTATTTGAAAATATTAAAACAATTACTCAGTTACTGTCTGCGTGTCGTAAACTCGAAGTAAAAAGGGAATTAGCAAAGTCATTTAAACCTCCGCCTTCTAGAAATAAAAGTTTTATTCCAGAATTAGCATATACTTCTCATAGTTCGTTAGCTTCAGAGTAGCAATCGTGTTCATGAGATTTCCAGTCCTAGTCGAACCGTTAAACCCGATTCTAAAGTATGCTGGAATTATGATAGTTCTGAGCATTTGTCCAGGAGATGTACGTAACCACAAAAACGCTATTGTTACTCTTGCGGTCATCCTAACGTTACTATATGTACATGCCCGAAATGTAGTAATAAACAGGGAAACAGTCGGATGAGGCGTTAGTAAACGACCGTTCTGTGCCTCTAGGGAAAAATAAGGTCGATAATGCGTCTCCTATTAGATACGTTTTAGACTATGTTTTAGCTCACGTTCAAGGCGATGAAAGACCTTACGTAAAGGTGTCTGTTTTTGGTAAGGAATTATTAGGTTTATTAGACTCCGGCGTTAGTCGTACTGTTATCGGTGGTAAGGGTTGGCAATTATTTAAAAATATAGGATTAGTTCATTTGGAGAAACCAGATTTCGAGTCCGTTACAGTAGCAAATGGTAGTACTTCTACATGTATTGGCGTTTTACGCACACCGATTAAATTAGGAGAATTAGAGAAAATTATCGATATTTTTGTAGTACCAGGATTAAGTCAGACATTAATATTAGGTATTGATTTTTGGGTACGTATGGGAATTGTGCCTAATTTATCTTCCAGTGAATGGACATTTTCTCTGTCAGACCAAAATGACTTAATAAACACGGTAGAAGTATTAAAACCGCTTAGTTCTTTGTCGAAATCGGAAACTATAATCTTAGATCAATTGATTAATGATACTTTTAAAAAGATGGGTGATACTATCGGGTGCACAAGTATTGTAGAGCACAAAATTGAAGTTTTAAATGATACCTCACCAATTAAGCAACGTTTTTATCCAGTCTCTCCTGCTCTTATGAAACACATTGATATTGAGTTACAGCAAATGCTGAAAAATGACGTAATTGAACCATCTAATAGTCCGTGGAGTAGCCCTATAGTGATGGTAAGGAAGAAAGATAATACCTACCGCTTCTGCGTAGATTATAGAAAATTAAACAGCGTGACAAAACGTGATGCATATCCTTTACCATTCGTGACAAACATATTAGATAAATTAAGAGACGCCCGATTCTTATCATCTCTAGATATAAAATCTGCCTACTGGCAAATTTCTGTTGAACAAAACTCCAGACAATATACCGCGTTCACGGTACCCGGTCGTGGTCTCTTTCAATTTAAAAGATTACCTTTCGGTTTACATACGGCACCTGCGACGTGGCAGCGATTAATCGATCGTGTCCTTGGGATCGACCTTGAGCCGTATGTGTTTGTCTACCTTGACGATATAATAGTTGTCACGCAAACTTTCGAAAAACATATTGAGATTTTGTCTAAAGTATTCTCTCGATTAAAGTCAGCTGGTTTAACGTTAAGTAAAGAAAAATGCCAATTTTGCCGAAATGAGTTACGCTATCTCGGTTATGTTGTTGATGTCAACGGTCTACATGTAGATCCGAGTAAAGTCGACGCAATCTTGAAAATACCTACACCCACTAAAGTGTCAGACGTACGTAGTGTTATCGGAACAGCTTCGTGGTATCGTCGTTTCATACCGAATTTTTCAACAATAATTCAACCCTTGACGGAGCTCCTAAAGAAAAACATAAAATTTCATTGGACGTCTCGTCAGGAAGAAGCTTTTAAACTGATAAAAGAATGTTTAATATCGGCACCAGTATTATCATGTCCTAATTTCGAGTTACCCTTCATTATCCAGACTGATGCTAGCTCTTTCGGTATCGGCGCTGTTCTAACACAAAAATGTCCAAAACTCGGGGAACGCGTAATTTGTTATCTTTCAAGGTCTTTAACTAAGCAAGAGAGAAAATACTCAACTACTGAACGCGAATGTTTAGCGGTTCTCTGGAGTATAGAAAAGTTGCGTCCATATATTGAGGGAACACACTTCACTGTTGTTACAGACCATTGGTCGTTATGTTGGCTAAATAATCTAAAAGATCCCACTGGCAGACTCGCCAGATGGGCAATTAGGCTTCAACAATATAGTTTCGATTTAATACATCGTAAGGGAAAAGAACATGTTGTTCCAGATATGTTATCTCGTTCAGTACCTGTTGCGGAATCTATCAATATCGGGGAAAATAATATAAATTTGCCTAATAATCTTACTGATCGGTGGTATTCTAACATGCTGAATAAAGTCCAAACAGGTCCGTTACATTTTCCAAAATGGCGTGTTGTGGGTTCGAGTCTATATAAATATGTAGAACATAAATTCCCTGATTTATGCGATAAGAATCATGATTGGAAACGTGTAGTTCCAAAAGAGGAACGTAAGCAAATCTTATCCAAGTGTCACGATGATCCGTGTTCTGGTCATCCAGGAATATTTAAAACATTTAAACGTGTGTCGCAAAATTATTATTGGCCTAAGATGAAGGCAGATATATCTCGCTATGTTAGAAATTGTCTTGTTTGTTGTCAAAATAAGCCCGAGCAAAAGAAACCAGCCGGTTTGCTTGTTCCCAATCGAGTTGCTGTAAAACCGTTTCAAATTGTCTCGTGTGATCTTATTGGACCTCTACCGAGATCCACTCGCGGTTTTAAGTTTATATTAGTCGTCATTGATAATTTTAGTAAATTTACGTTGGTTATTCCTTTGAGGAACGCGACTTCAAAATTGGTATGCAACGCTATCGAAACCAATTTATTTTTAATGTTTGGTCAACCGGAGAAATTAATCTCTGATAATGGCAGTCAACTTAGATCTCGAGAATTTCGTAATTTACTTGAATCTTATGGCGTTAAGCAGGTTTTTACTGCTAACTATCACGCTCAAGCAAACCCCACCGAGCGAGTTAATAAAACATTAGAAACTATGATTCGATGTTACATTACCGATAATAACCGTGACTGGGACAAAAATCTCTCAAAATTGGCTTGCGCCATTCGTACTCAGGTTCATGAATCCACGGGATATACCCCATATTATGTCGTATTTGGTCGGGAAATGCCTATCAATGTACCTTATACTGAGGAATTTGATACCGATAAGTCAACTGTAAATAAAAATGGGTTGGCCCATGACCGTAGTAAAGCATTTCAAAAATTGTACGAGGAAATTAAGACTAGATTATCTAGAGCAGCAGAGAAAAATAAACGTCACTATGATCTACGTCATCGCAATGTTACGTATGATGTAGGTTCTCGTGTTTATCGCAAAAATTATGTGCAGTCAGACGCGGCAAATTACTATTCGTCTAAGTTAGCGTCAAAATACATAGGGCCATTCGTTATTTCTAAAAAATTATCATCTTGGACTTACGAACTTACCGATCTTGATGGTAGATTTCGAGGTAACTGGCACGCCAAGGACCTCAAACCATCTCCAGATGATCCTTGCTTATTGCTACCACTATGTTAGATAGTATTTGTTTCAAATAATATTGTTATAGTTAAGTTTTTTTTTATATAGTTAGCTGAATTCTGATCGCTGTCATCAATTCATTCGTTCCTTCTTCTGTCCTCTTCTATTATTTTATCCAAATGCTGAATTTGAGAAAATTCCTATGGAATTTTCTAGGAGGTACAGGTGGAATTTGCAACGATTTATTTTAATCATTACAACAACAATCGTATTATTATGGATTAGCTATCGAAAATATCACCTTTCATATATTCAAAATTAGCGTATATATTGCTGCCTATGTGTGGAACACATTTTAAGCGATAAATATTGTAGACTGCGCGGTACTGAATCTATTTGAATAGTTTCTTTTAATTGGCCTAATTGGTAGGCGAAAAGAAATAGAAAATATCTTTTATCGGACACCTCCGCGAGCCGTGTGAACAGTGCGGCGAAGAGATTTTTAACACGGGGGAGCCATTGACGAACTGTTAGCGAGTACAGATAATGTTTTAGTATGTATCCATTTGTTGGAATTTTCTCGCTAATTTGTGTAAAAATATAATTGTCCAGTTGGTTGTGATTCTTCAGAATTTTGAAATATTTCTGGAAATTGTTCTCCGTGGGAGGATTTTCTTACCAGTCGGCTTTCCACCATTTTTATTGGCTATATCACATCAGCCTACTTGGTTTTATATAGTTTATCAGAAGTAAAACCCTCCAAGAGAGGTAAGGTTTCATAATACTTTTTTTTGCTTGTGCAAGTCCGCGATGGGAATGATATTGTTTTAGGGTTTTAGTTTGGAGTATTACTACCCGTTGGTGTCCACACATTGATGGTACTTGAGGTTTGGTTTGCTGCAGTATTATATATTTATGATATACAGTGCTATTCAGAAAATTTCGTGCAGATTGTGCTCTCAGAACTACATGAATTGTTCCAAAATTTCCACAAACGTAGAAGGAACCATTGGCGTACCTAAGGAAATTCAGCTAAGCTGCATGATTCTTTTTTCCTTTATTTTAAGATTAATTCGTACTTCACACATAAATTCAATATACGCTTTAAAATCTTCTAACAATATAATATATGTACAACTCAATTGAGATAATTAAAATAGAGCGCGTATACAAAGTTTTACAACTTTGTTAGGTATTAATACTTTTCCTATAAACCTTTTTTTTAGTATGGTATCAAATCAAACTAATTAAGTAACAAATGCAATCGTAAATTTATTTTCGTTTTTTTATTCTATATATTTCTTATATTTTACTTCATTAAATTAATATCGTAACATAAATAAAAGTAGTGGTTATTATAAGTTATTATCGTTATTATTATTTTTTAAGAACGTTATTTATAACTTATGTGAATTCTTGTAAACCCTATGTGTACACGTACGGTGGGAAGTCATAATACTCTTTTTTTTATTAATATAAGTGCATATCTACTTATAATAATACGATACGCTGGAACTTTGTAGTATACAATTTAACTTTAATATACCGATAGCTACTTTGTCACAGATAGTTTTTTTTTCCCCTTTTGTGCTACTAATCTTTAACAACTTATATATTTGGAATTTTGGGAAAAAAAATAAACAAGTAAATTTATTAATATTTGCTGAAGTGGACTTCTAAATATATCGAGGCTTTCTAGTTTTATGCAGCGGTAAAGAAAACTAGTGGCGCCCCATTTCCTTCTTTTTTATGTTTGGTTGGAATTAATTCACCCACCCCACTCACTGACTGAGTACCGTGCATTCAGCAGTTTTGTTGCGACGCTAAACCGCAGTTCACTTCTAAGATTTTGTCCTGATTTTGAAATACGTAAATATATATAGTTTATTTTATTTTTTTTTTATTAAACTTTATAGTTAAATAAAACTTGTTACAATTTCAAATTAAGAGAGAGAGAAAAACGCGTCGCACAGATATCCATAAAAACGGTAGTCACGAATTGCTCAGGCAATAAAATAGAAACAAATATATCATCAGAGAAAAAAGTAATTTTACAGGGAGTACCGCAAGGTTCTATCCTGGGCCCCCTATTGTTTCTTATGTATGTGAACGATATGCCCTCCTTCATTAACCTCATCTCATTCTATCAGTTTGCAGATGACAGCACGGCCATTCTGAACAGCGATACTATAAAAAATCTCTCAATTGCATGTAACAATATAATTCAGAAAATGAAGGACTGGTCAATAAGCAACACTATTCTTCTAAACCCAGATAAAACAACCCTAGTGGTCTTTAATAAAACTTTTAATAATACCGAATCATTATATGCCACTTTAAATGCTAAATCCATTCAAAATTCTGAGTCAACAAAATTTCTAGGACTAACAATCCAAAACACCATGTCGTGGCAGATCCATATCGATGGCTTAGTGGCTAAACTGAATAGCGCCACCCACGTATGTCGATTTATTAAACAGCAACTGTCAACAGATTCTTTAAAAGTGTATTATTTTGCCCACATACAATCTCATTTGCTTTATGGCGTTATATTCTGGGGTGCAGACTCCCACATCTGTAGATTGTTTTCAGCGCAAAAAAATATATCCGATGCATGTTGGGACTACCAAATCGAACACCCTGTAAACAACATTTTATATCTTTGGGTATATTATCCTTACCTTCTTTATATATCTACCGTCTGATTAACTTTGTCAAAACAAACAAACACCTCTTTCTAAGAAATAATGAAGTCAGTAATAGGAGTACTAGAGGTGGAGGTGACTTCAGGGTTCCACAGCATTACACAAGTTTTTATTCAAAAAGTGTTCACTATAGAGCTATAAAAGCCTATAATTGCCTTGCTTCGGAATACAAGTTCATGAATAATTATAATATGTTTAAAAAAAAACAAAGCAATTTTTCATAAGTAAGTGCTTCTACTCATTTAATGAATATATTGACCAGTAAAAGGCTATTAAATAATATTTTTAATATTTTATATTTTTAATATTTTTATATTTTGTATAGTACAGTTAAATGTATGTGATATTGTGATGTACATACTTACTTGTATTTTATTGTTTGTTATTGTTATTCTCATGTACACTCTCCTACCTTGACAATGTCAATGGTCATGTTTGTTGAATTTATGAGAGTAAAGATTTTATTTATTTATTTATTTATATTATATTACATTTTTAATATATAATTTAATAAAAAATATTTTCATTATAAGACCCAGCATAAAATCGAATACGGGTTTTTTCATACAAATTACGAAATTTTATAATTAATTTATTCTATTACCCTTTCTAATTCGACCGGTGTAAAGGCATATCTGTAAGTGGTATAAACCTTTTCCTATTACCTAGTATGTTAAGTTACATTTCTTATATTACCTTTTTCTTTCAATTTCCATTTCTAAATTGGCTATGTTAATCAGAATTTCAGGATAAAGAAGACGAATATTAGAAGAATAGGAAAATAAAACAAATATTAATATTGAATATTTTTTGGCAGCTCTTATTATTCAAAATTAAAAAAAATACATATTTAAGCACTAATAATTTTTAAATAATTGCTCCACATAAGTTACTAAATTAGTAACATGCAACTCTTCCTAAAAAAATATTGTTCATTATCAATAATGCAATAAAAATAATTAATTAAGTACCTTTAATGTTGTGTCCCTGCTACGTAAGTGAATCATTCCATTTCTAAGTGTATTTTCATTAAGTACAAGAGTATAAGGAATACCTAACTGGTCATATTGCTCATATTGCTCTTCGAGTTTAGTTTTCGAACAACTAGGTAATAATAACGTAGATATGTGATTTGTTCGTAACTTTCTGTTTAAATATAAACATAACTCATTCAATTCTGAAAGCGTTGATATATCTAAAAGAGGTAGAAATAATTATTTGTTATTTTATTACAAATGTCCCCTCCCTCGACCATTGCTTACATACAATATTGAAAAATAAAAAATTGCAAGAATAACAATCGTAGAAAATTATTTAATAATTCTGTTCCAAAAAGATGTTTATATATATATATATATATATATATATATATATATATATATATATATATATATATATATATATATATATAAATAATGAATATTAAATGTGTAGAAATTTATAGAACCTAGAATATTTAATTTAGTATCACGAAATGTGAAACAGAATACTACGGAAACAATGTTTAAAAAAAAGTTAAGTAACTATATTCTATATTATATAGAAAAATATTTTAATTCTTCAACAGAACACTTAATTTAGTTATTAGACTTAAATTAAAATGATTATTATGCCCGCTACAGACTATGCGTGAATTCGCGATTCGCTATGCACGATGCATGATTCGTATAAAATTCATGCATAGTGTTTTTATGAATGGATTATTAACGAACAAGACCCTGCACACTATTCGCGAATTCCTCACATATCGCGAATCGCGCATAACGAATCGCGAATTCACGCATAGTCTGTAGCGGGCCTTATTATACAATCAATTTTATAATAATAGATGAAAATAAATAGATAAAAATGTATCCTTATCATATTACATAAATATGAATTATATTGATAAAACTAAAAAATGCAGTTCAAAACTAAGAGGCGAAGGGACCAGATCGCATTTGATTGGAACTGACTTGAGTGTACAAGTGTAGTGAATATTACACCACTTTTAATTTAAGTTAATAACATATTAAATATTTTTTCTACGTTCATGCAAAAAACAAAACTTTATTGAACTATATTTAGTGGAAAAAGTGGTTCTTTATTGCACTAGTGCAATAAAATGTTTATTGCATTCATCTGTCATTCTACTACAGCGTTTTGTCATCATGACAAACATTAACGTTCAAATAGATGTCATATTTTCCTACACTTAGTGCCATCTAAATAAAATATTTTTTGGTTTTTGCATGAACGTAGAAAAAATATTGTATGCAACTCGTACAAAAAGTGCTTATTGCACTCGGCCTGACAGCCTCGCTGGACAACTTCACGTCGCGTGCAATAAACACTTCCTTTTTGTACTTGTTGCATAAATAACTATTTCTATTTCATGTCATTTAGGTTAGGATTTATAACATAAAGTGCACTATAACCAAATTATTTTTTATTTAGTTATTGTTATGTAAATATATTATTGTTCTATATTTTACTTATAATTGATTCATTACACAAAAAAGGTTAGGTATAAAATGACAGTTAACATGAAACAAACATGAAGTTAAAACTGATATTTTCCCAAAATAAAAACAATGTACCTTCTGCTTATTTTTGGATTAAAAACTTTGATCTTTAATTAATTTATATTTATGGGGAATAGATATGAAAAATATTAAAAGTAAAGTGAATTATTTTATTTTTTTACCTGTATTAAGTTTTCTCTAAAACATCAAACATATGGAAATTTTTAAATGTCGTCTCGAAAATCGGAATACCACCATTATCGGAGGTACAGTACCGACCGATCGTAGCAACCGTAACACGACAAAGCGTGTAGGAATCGATATATTACTGACAGCGGCCAGGTATCTAGGTCTAGGTTAACAACCCGAAAAATCACTATATTAAATAACAGCACTGGCCGTAGAAGCCTTAAAATCACTATTGCAAATAATAATAATAATTTTCTATTCTAACAAAGTATCTGGTATTTTTAGTTTTTAACAACTTTCACCCCAGATTAAAAATTTACACTGGAAGAAGAACTTGATAATATAATCTCATTTTTAGACAAAACTATTTTTTTCTGAAAGGTTTTTGAATTACAACTCACAGCATTCTTATACACAAAAACTTAATAATATCATAACGAATTTAAAAACTAGAGCTCTTAATCTTTGCCATCCACAATTTCACAAAAAAAAACCTGAGACATACCTCCTTAAAAACAATTATCCTATAAAACTCATAAAAAATATTCTATTTAATAATATTAACAAAAAAATTTCATAAAATCATCTCGTAATATCGTTACTGAAAAACGTAATAAATTTTTTTCAAAATTCCATGCATAGAACGTCTTTCTGAACAGATAAGAAACACTTTAAAAATTATAATTTAGATTTAGCGTTTAGTAGTGAAAACACACATGATACACCTAAAGAACTGTTAAGTAATGTCATATACCGGGTATGCCATAATTATTACGACAAATTCATAGGGGTTGTAGAGGGCACAAAAATAAGCAATTTTACCTTATAAACCCCTATCCGGAAATATGTTATTTAGACGCTACAGCGCAGGTGCCCCCTGACTCATTAGCTTGCTGTGTTTACTTTTTTGTCGGCCTAAAGTCGCCACACCGATTCAGTTCAATGGCTGGCTATCATAACAAAAAAAGACACAAAAAAACAAAAAACACACCGATTCAGTTAGTTTTAGTGACTGGTGTGCAAAACGTAAATAGCATTAATTTGGTGGTACAATGGAGCATTATTCAGGACGACCCTTCGCCATGCAGACAGTAGAGTTTGAAGAAGAGGTTCTGCACCATGTAGAGGCCAATCCGTCCACAAGCGTGCGTGCCATTGCACATGATATGGGAGCGGCACGAAGTACTGTTTGACAGGTTCTCCGGGATCAACAACTACACCCGTACCGCCTGTTACAAGTCCAAGCCATGGGTCTGGAGGACCATCTGCCGCGTCGCCGTTTTTGTCGTTGGTGGGTGCAGCAGGAGTTGAGACAACCACACTTTGGTCGCTACGTTTTGTTTACTGACGAGGCCTGTTTTGCAAGGAATGGTTATTTTAATAGCCGTAATAGTCACATTTGGAATAAAAATAACCCTCATGACCCCAACATCAGTTTGTAATTAACATCTGGGCCGGCATTGTGGGCGAGCAGATCATCGGGCCATATTTGCTCCCACCACATTTGAATGGACACGTTTATGCTCAATTCCTGCAGCATGTGCTTCCAGAACTATTAGAGGATGTGCCACTGGACATAAGAGCTAACATGTGGTTTCAACACGATAGCGCCCCAACTCACTTTGCTTTGTCAGTGTGGCACTATTTGAATGAAATATTTCCTAACAGATGGAGGCCCTGTGCATTGGCCTGCGCGGTCACCCGACTTAACCCCCTTAGATTATTTTCTCTGGGGCCATCTAAAAGCTTTAGTGTATGCAACTCCTGTTCCCAACCAACAAGAGCTACTGGGAAGAGTAATGGCCGCGACCGCACAGGTTCCGGACATACCGGGGATATTCCATAGAGTTCGTCAATCAATTTAGAATTGTGCACAGATGTGCACTGAGCAACGTGGAGGACACTTTGAGCAATTACTCTAAGCTCTTTCAATAAACTGGTACTTTTTCAAATGTTTCTTTTTTTTTGCTGTAGCGGCCAAACGGCATATTTCCGGGCAAAATACTTATTTTCATCCCCTCTACAACGTCTATCATTTTGTCGCAATAATTATGAGGCACCCTGTATAAGATACCTTGTACTGAGTGTAATAAAGTGTACATAGGTCAAACAGGAATGTACCACATATCATTGGACGAAATATACCTCAAAACACGAATATCAGAACATATGCGCAGTGTCAAACCAATGTCAATAATAATAATAAAACGGCTCTTGCAGGACATACACACAAACACACTTATACAATTTCAATTTTGGGGAAACTACAATTATTGGAAACAAAAGACGTATAAAAACGAATTTTTCAAGAAATGATTAACCTTAGGAAACACACAAATTCAGTTAATAAAAAAAAGGATATTCAAAATTTAAACACATATTTCAATTTAATAGACTTAATAAAATTGATAAAATTAAACAAACTATTTAATTATTCTAATACCCAGTATATACAGAATCATAACAATTGTTTGTGTTTTCTTTTCCGAGTTTTATTTAAAGAGAAAAAGGATAAGAAAAACAACACCACAACCTATCTAATAGACACATTATATATATATATATATATATATATATATATATATATATATATATATATATATATATATATATATACGAGTACTTAAATTTGGACAATTTTGATGAAAATCTTTGTATTCTTTTTGGACAAAAAGAAAAACGGTACACTAGGTAATCCTTAAATTGTTTGATCGTTGTAGTTTTGTGTTCTTAGGTTTGTTATTAATTAAATTTTGCCTTTAACCAAGGTAATAATTGTAATTTTTCTGTGTGCTATGTGTTTTTCGTTGTTTTTTTTTATATTAATTATTTTACATTAATTTTATAAAAGTTGTATAACACATAATTGTAACTTGTAGAGCCCTGAAGAAAGCCAATATAGGCCGAAACGTTGGTAGTATGTATTTTTTTTTCTTTTTAAATCTACTGACAATTTCCTCTACAATAATTTTCTATGTCCCCTTCAATCTGTTTAAAATAAAAAAACATATTATAAAACAGTCATATACTACTGAATAAAGTCGCATTATAGTAATCCTCACAAAATCTCGTATCTTTGTCGAATACAAAATCATATATCTCCGCATTGTACGTTGCCATGCTCATCTTTGCTTTTGATCGATTACAAATAAATAATTTTTCCGAAGGATTTTTGTATTTATATTTATGCATTCTGAAACTATGCAATATTTGTGCCCTGCCTACCTCTGCCTGTCCTCGCCTGCGTGGGATTAGAGATGGGTAGTTCGCGAACGAACTAGTACAAACGAACTATTCACTTCACTGAATGAAATGAATCATTCCTTCTTGTCGGACTGAATCATTCTCTGTGAACTAAAAGCAACGTTGATTCTAAAAAATTTAACAATGTAATTCAGGCGAGTCAAATTCAGTCCTTCTATACTTATTCAGTAGTTCGTTGAATTAAATGAAAAATTGCAGCTGACGATTAGACGTAGACGGTATCAGAGATGTGACTCAATGACCGCTTTCAGTCGGATCACCTATATAGAATGGCTAGTTCGGTGTCTTGCGACAGAATATTATCTAAAGCAGAGTAACAGAAAAACGAGCCCGATTAAAATTAGACAAAATTTTTTAATGTTTAGAATTTATTTATGAAATTAGTTTTTTTTTATTTTAAGTATTACTTCTTTTGTTAATTTAATACAATATTTTCACACCTAAAATTATATTTTATTACTTATATTTAAATGCTTACCTATAAATGTTTTAATCTAAAATCTAGATTTGTCTGTAATCTCGAAAGCATTGTATGTTATACCTATGCCTCTAAATTACGATACCACGCGAGTCATGAAACAGTGCCGTTGTAGGCAAACTCCGATATTGAACGTCGAGACTGAACGATCGGTAGTCGAATTACAAAAATACAATTCTCGACCATACTGAATCAAATGAATTACTCAAGTGAAAGATTCTCTTAGGTGAATGAGACTGATAGAATGAATTCACCAAAATGAACTAAAAGTCCCATTTCTAGTGGGAATTCAACCGAGAACCTGCTTCTCGGCGAAGGAGAGCGTTTCAGTAGACTTCGGACCACGGGTAGCCAACTCGTATAGGAAAACCGGTAACAATCGTCTATGCAATATTGCTTCTCAAAACTCTACCAACAAAAATCAGTGCTAGCGGCTATCGGTAGAATGATATAAGGATGTTTTAAGCATTTATAGCTTTTTTCTCATTATTTATGAACAAATTTCGAGCTAACATATTGTAAAATTTAATATTCTTCATTATTTTGTATATGTATATGTTTTGATTATTCAAAATTTCTTTTTATCTAAATACGTAGGTATACTGACAAGGTTTTTAAAATCGAAATAACTATGTCATAGCGAGATAGAAATTTAAATTTAACCCAACTTTTTAGTCACTTAAAATATTTTTATTCTCATTTTGTCATAGCAGTTTATCACTATCCAAGTGGTTATTTAAAAAATATATCCTCTTAAACGTTTGAAAATATAGAAAATTTTAGTGGAAATGTGAGTATGTGCTAGTAAAAGTACCTACCTACTTTTTATACAAAATTATGATCTTTAATAAATGCTTCATCACATTAATTTGTTATTATATTTCACGAAGTGGAGTTTCAATAATGATATTTGTTAATATACATGGAGATTTGATTCGTTTAAAAGTTTAGGGGTTATTGCTTTGTCGATCAGATCATCCCGAAGAAATATTTATGAAGACATTCAAGACAAATGAAATATATTCTTTGTTCTTTGGATTTATAAGTAATGCAATGCCTGAAGTGTTTCTATTGATTCCATTATTTATTAGAGATTTTTGGTTTCTCGATCATATGAACCAGAAACCCAAATGAAGATTTAAGAAGACATTCGAGACAAATATGTTCTTTATTGTATGGATTTATAAATAATCGAGTGCGTGTGAAGTGTCTATATTGATTTTTTATTCAACCTCCAATTTCGTTGCTCTATATTGAAAATCTGTAGGCGAAATATGAACGAGAAAAAAAATCACATATAAATTTTTATCATCGTTCATAAAATTGAAATATGGAATTGCTTCCAGAAATGTGTTTCATTAAGGTAAATTTTCTATATCAACTACGTTTGCCGAATGTAAAGAATACGGTAAATAAATTATAATTTTGTTTTTTAAAAATATACATTTTTATTCCATTTTTTCCTGTGATTTTATATAATTTTCCATTTCTAGTCTAAAATCAAACACAATTTACTTGTAAATTGTGTATGATTTTAAATATTGTGTCGCATTAAAAAAGTAAATATGTACAAATAGAATATTCGAAGTTCCCGCCGTCATTTTTAGTTCATCAATCCGACTATGCAAGTACATGGCGCTGAACTCACAGTTGTTGCCAACCGTTAATAGGGATATTGGGTTTCTGTTTCTTTATATTTTGTGCTTCGGACATTCAGTGCAAACGTATCACTTAGTGTCATTTTCTACTAATCTTACTTGCTTCGTTAACATTTATGTTTTAACTGTAGTCAATACTGCTATACAACTACAGAATAGTCATCTTATTCTAGTACTCCAACCCAAACCTCCCAGACATTATTACAACTGACAACCAACTTAAAAGGACTATCTGTGAGTTTTATGAAGTGTTGTGCCGCGTAAATTGTGTGAAAGTGCTGTTTCGACTGAACAACAGTGTTGCAAGAAAATTTATGCGTTATATCGCAATACAAAAATTTATTCGTATCTTGTGTGAACGTATCACTGAGAGACAATAAGTAAGTTTTGAATATTTTCATGGGAAATTCTGATACGAAGAATACTCGTAAGCACACTTATAACACCAAAAAAAAAGAACTACCGATCCAAAGCCTGAACCACGACCAGGAGATACCACGCAGAGGCGGTTGTGTAAACACCATCTCTGAGTTAGCCAGTTGCCACCGAATATACCGACGAATCTGTAGAGGTGGCTGTGTAAACACCACCTTGTGCAAAACCTCATCGTAAGTATATGTGAGACAGGAATTGATGTGTTGTGGAGGCGGTTGTGTAGACACCACCTCTGAGCCACGTTATTCCCTGCCGCGTACGACTTAATATCCACCATTTGACTAGTAACTCGTATTCCGTTTTCCTGCATATTCCCCTTGCTTTTCACTAATTCGCCGTAGCATTCGGTTTGAGTTTTCTCCTCGTTCCTGTTGGAAACAAACTTGCTCGCTTTAGCACCGACTAAATTTTCAGGACAAAATAAATTAGTTTGTAAGCTGACCGTTTCCGAATTGATTTCTCATTAACACTTCCTTGCTTTATCAACGACAAATTTTTCCTATGTTCTCAATGGCAAAGTTTTTCAGGACAAACGAAATTAGTCACTAAAATAACCATCTTTGAATTAATTTTAATTTACATTTGTCGTATGTTTCAGCATCGATTTTTAAGCATTAAGAAAAAATTATATTTATTTTCTCGAAGTAAATGTTAAGTTTTAAATTTTGTACAAGGTTCCGACATTACGATTCATTTCATAGAAACCGAATACTGTATATTTCTTCTACTGCAACTACTGATAAAATTCCTATGAGCATAAACCAAATAGTAAATTGAACAAAACCAAATATAGATTTATTTTCCTTCACTGTAGCTGCCCGAGTACTCCCTGTTTATAGAGGGTAAGTTAACGTGGAGTTTCCTCCACGTCTAATTTAGGGAAATTATCGTCCGAGATGTAGTCGCTCAAATTCGTAGTCCGGAGGACGTCGCAAATTCAACGACCGAGCAGGAAATCCAGTGTCGTCATAGCCGCTGTGAAGTAAAATTATAAGTGGAAAAAAGGGAGGTCATCACCAAAATGATGCCGAGTAAGGACGCTAAGTGACGTCCACCGCCATGCGAAAAAAATAAAAAGTATATTACTGCGTCACACTACTGCATGGTCGAATTACGAAAAAGTGTCCTACCAAAGTGTTTCTACGTATACTGAACTCTTGAAAAATTATAGATCAGTCGAATAGACATTTGTAATAGATTCTTGTGGAGCAGAGGGAAAGACTGTAAATATATTGCACATACAAAACATTAGTGTAGAAAACTTCTGGCCAAGTTAAACAGCGGGGGATGAGTAAAAGGTTACTACACGGACTACTTCGTCAATAAAGGTTATGCCCTTATATGCGTCTGCACAACGCCAAACGCACAGGCGTCAACCTCATAATATACTTCAGAAACTAGTAAAGTAACTTTACCCTGTTATGGGTATAGAAAACCGGGTTGTACTCGGTTTAAATACCCTACATGTAATGGCACAGCAACAGCATCAATGGAATTGTTTAGTCTTGAAACTCTAATTGGATCATAATCGCGACCGATTTTAGAAATTGGCAGACTAGGACATCGCAAAGCTGAAGTGATAGTGTGGCTAAACAAAGCTAAAAATAATTTTATTCTTTTTGGTATCGATTTCTTAAAAGACGCTAAACTCATTTTGCGTTTTGAGGAAAAGACCATGTTAAGGGAATCCAAGCGTCAAGATAATGAGGATATATTTCAAGAACGGGGTGACCTGCGACGCACAATTTGCAACGATTTGTGGCAGAGTACAAGCAATGTCCCGAATGTCAGCGCTACAAAGCCCGCTGGATTGTTGCAACTGTGTGTTGATCCTGGCTAAGCGTTCGAAGGAAGAGGGCAACCCTCTGCTCTGAAGCGTAGGCCGTTTTCTGTCTGTCTCATCTGGCCTGTTCTGTCTATTTTTCGGCATCGTGGCGCACACGGTTGACTTGATCACGTGTGTCGAACCTAACTGCGTGTTCGAAGGAAGGAAGTTGCCTCGTTGCTCTGAAGCGTAGGTCATAGACCGACTTGTCTTGTCGGTTTATTGAGGGAGTATTTCTATCTTTGACTTGCTATTGATTGTTTTCTTTCAGGAGTGATTGTAGCCAAGTTTAATAGTAGTAGTAATTGCTTATGTAAATTAAATTGCTTCTTTGATTCGAGATACGAACTGCCTATATCTCCTCCACTGTTCAAAGTGCTTAATATTTTCACATTTTATGACACCTTAACTACCTACACTGGGTCAAATATGGCTTAAATATATCCGTTACTTTAGTAATTATACCAAAAAATCCAATTTTTTCTTCAAACGTCCTAAAAAACATTCACATCAAAATTTCATGAATTTAACTCAAAGTAATCGAGTTATTAAATAAAATGTAATTAATTTTTTTAAATTTGACATCCTGTATATCTTAAACGAAGCGTTTCCAGACCTTAGTTCATAGGAAATATTTTGCTTAAAATTGAACGTAAAATAACATACTGAAGTATGTACATCTCCTCCTGAAACACCCTGTATATTGTGACTTTTATTCCGCCCCTTCAGTCTGCTTCCCTACAGAAGCTCACCTCAGGCGTCATAGTGACACCGCGTCGCACCACCGCCGACGCGACGCGACCCGTCATAATACAGAAATGGAAAATACAACCAGTTGGCATTAATACTTTTGAGAAAATGCCATATAATAAAGCATTGTCCCTGGGTCTTCCAAATCCTCAACAATCATCCTTGCAGATTAACTGTGAAGGGGCATATTGGTTGGCGCTCTAACACAGTGGCAGTGGCGTTTAACACACCGTTTGCCAGTAAAAAATTAAAATTCTTTAAGCAACTGGAAATCAAACACTGTCGTAGTAGGTCATGAAACAAAAAAAACTACTACTGTCAGAAACCGTCGATATAATATTCAGAATAATCGTATACTACGTACTTTTGAAAACAATCCGAGGCTGAGCTCTCGGAAGGCAGCTCAGCACCTTCACATTCCTAAGTCTAAAATATTACGAACACTACACGATGACCACAGACATGCATATCACCTACAGCCTGTTCAGGATTTGCACCTTGGTAATGTTGAAAAAAGAATAAGATTTTGGCATTTAAACTCGACGGAAGAAAATCCTGACCTTTTACATAAGACTCTTTGGACGGACGAGTCCTCTTTTACCAGACTTTTTACTGGCAAACGGTGTGTCAAACGAAAAAAAGTAAGGAGCCTTTTTCTGTTGTAAATTGAACAAGGATTCTAGAAATAGTTTTTGTTTAAAAAAAACATTGGCGTACCATTTTTTTCATTAAAATTTCCGAAGATCTGTCCGTACGCACGTCACTGGTGGAAGAAAAATAATAATTTTTACGTAAAAATATGTATCTATATTATCTATTCAGAGGTTCCAAATTTTATTTAAACATCCAAAGTTTTAAATATAATATAATTAATAAATTTGGAACGTTTGATAAAAATTTTGACACCCTGTATCTTTGTAACGAAGCATTTTTCGAATATAGTTTATAATACAAACTGATATTATTTTGTGGTTCTCTGTCTGCCTCTAAAGCTTCCACTTTAGAAAGTGGACCACCCTGTAGAAGATTTCAAAGAAAATAAGAAGAAAGTGGCTTATAATATTTTGGGTAACGTTCTAGGCGTTGATGGCCCTTCAACAAGTTCAAGCACTCGGGAAATAAACTTTCTAAAAATACAGCCCACTTTTCATCTGCTGAAATTAATTTCACAAATTGTTCAGAAGTTGTAAATAATGTTTACAATAAATAAATGTTGATTTTTTTATAATTAATAATAAGTAAAAGTGGTGACTAACTTTGTTTTTATTTATTTTTTTACTTTAAAATTTGCGTGTTATTATGAATTCATATTACTATGAAGGACATAATGGCATCCAAATGCCAATGAGGATGTTAAATGTGTCATAATAACACCGCCGTAGATTAAATACCTTATAAAACTTCCTACAACTTTTATTCTTACATTGTATTTTTTATTATAACGTAATTTATTTTGTACTTACCACTTCCTGAAACAGCAAAAGCAATTTTATAAGGAGCTAATTTTCTATGAAATCTGAATACTGGCCTTGGTTTCTCCTGATATGCTGGTTCATCAAAAGCATCACATATTGCATTCAAAAACATAGTTGATAAATTGATTTCAGTTGTTATACTGTGGGCTTGAATTAAACGTTTTCCTTCTTTAAACTAAAAAAATTGAAAGACATAAAAATAAGAATAGTTTTTCCAATTCAAGGTGATTCTAATATACCATAAATTTAACTGCGTCTTTTACCCTAGAATAAGATAAAAAGTCTGTATATGGTCTGTATATATTAAATTTTTTTCTCTGACCAACAGTAACAGAATTATGACAGCAAACAGGTCTTGAATATGTCCAAGACACTTTTCAAGCGGAATTAACTTGGCTTTAAGAGAGTGATACCAATTTGTCCAAAAATCAATGGCATAAATTTTTTTTTAAATGAGTATTTACTAGCCGATGCTAGTATATTACAAGAGAAATTGTATACCAAATCTCATTTCAATATCTCGATCGGTTTTAGAGAAATCCGGATTATAGTATATATAAAGCTGTTTACAGGCCTTTTAGGCCCAGAGCTGTGTTATTCTCCTCCATTCCATTCTGTCCTTCGCCTTTCTTTTCCAATCATTTTTCTCCCTTAGATCTATTGCCACTGCCTCTCTCCATCGCTTCCTCGGTCTACCTCTTTTTTTCTTGTAGTTAGGTTTACTCCCTACTATTTTCTTAACTGCCCTTTCATCTTCCATACGTTCTAGATGTCCTAGCCACTGCACTCTTCTGGCTCTTACAATTTCGTCTATTGTTGGTGCCTGGTACATTGCATATATTTCCTCATTATTTCTCCTTACATAGCCTTCCTCCGTCTTCTTACCCCCTAGAATTCTCCTTAAGATTTTCCTTTCCCACCTTAAAAGGTTTTCTCTTGACTTCTTATTGAGAACCCAGGTTTCACTGCCATACAGCGCTGTCGGTCTCAAAATTGTTTTATACATTCTAAATTTTACTCCTCTGGACAAATTTTTTGATTTCAGTAAGTGGTTGACTGCTGCCGAACTTCTGTTTGCTTTTATTATTCTCCCATTTATTTCTTGTTCCTCATCACAGTTAGCTGTTATTAACGCCCCTAAATATACATATTCTTGAACTTCTTCAAACTCCATCTCTCCATGCTCTGTTCTCAATTTAAAATTGGTATCCTTTTTTTGTTCTATTCTCAAAAGCTTACTTTTCTCTTGATTTATCTGCAATCCCACTTTACGTGCTTCCTTCACAAGTTTTCTCGTTACTTCTTCTAATTCGCTACTATCTCTAGCAATAATAGCCACGTCATCTGCATAACTTACAATTTGATGACTTTTAAACAATATGTGACCTTTTCTAGTACTAAATTAAAAGGAAGCGTTGAGAGTGGGTCTCCTTGTCTCAGTCCTGTATCAATAGTAAAGCCTTCCGAACATTCACCTTTTATTCGTACTTTGGATTTGGTATTTTCTAAGGTCATTTTCAATAGCCTAATGAGTTTGGTTGGTATCCCAAATTGTTTCAAAATTTTACTTAGTTTATTCCTTTTCTTGAAGTCCACAAATAGAACCATTGCTTTGATCCCATACTCATAGCATGTAGTCAGAATTTCTTTTACCATGAAGATTTGGTCCGTTGTTGACCTTCCTTTTCTAAAACCTGCTTGATACTCCCCTATTTGTAGTTCTGCTATAGGTTCTATTCTCTGTTTTATTAACGTTCCCATAATTTTATACCCTACATCTAACAATGATATACCCCTATAGTTTCTGCAGTCTGTTGCATCTCCCTTTTTTAAGATTGGTATAATCAAAGCATCTCTCCAATCATCAGGCATACATTCTCTTCCCCAGATCATTCGTATCATTTCGTATATTCTTTGTCTTAAATCCTCTCCTGCGTACTTAATGTGCTCTGCTGTAATTCTGTTTTTTTCCTGGACTTTTGTTATTCTTTAAAGCTTCTATAATTGTATCTATTTCCTTTTTTGTAGGTTCTTCTATATCCACTTCCTCTTCCCTTTCCGGTATCATCTCCTCGTGCTCCTCTCCTTCCCTTACACTCTCTTCATTCAACATATCTGCAAAGTATTGCCTCCATCTTTCTCTCACTTCTGTTTCCTCTGCAATTAGATTTCCACTTTCATCCCTCACATATATTACTTCCTTCTTTATCTTTTTTCCCTTTTTTATCTCTCTGTAGAAGTTACGTATTTCCTTCCTCTTATAATGTTGCTCTATTTCATCTATTTTCTTAACCTGTTCTGCTCTCTTCTTTTGTCTAAACACTTTCTTCGCCTTTCGTCTTTGTTCCCTGTATTTTTCTTTATCTTCCTCTTGTACTGACTGAAGTGCTTTAATTCTTAGCTTATTTCTCTTCTCCGCCTCTCTTATACACTCATCATCCCACCATCTTTTTCTCCCTGCAAACTCTTTTTTTGGTATTACTTTCTCACTTACTGTTTGTATGACATTTTCGATCTTTATCCATTCTTCATTTATATTTGCTTCCAATATCTGTATGTTTTCTTGCAAACCTTTCCTTATCTCTTCTTCATACTTCTTTTTGGTTCTCTCATTTTGTAATGTCGCCATATCTAGTTGTCTTTTTTTCCTTTGTAATCCTTTCCTTTTAATAGGTTTTTTTATCTTCAAATCTATTCTCACTAGATAGTGATCCGAGTCTATGTCTGCCCCTCTGCATGACCTAACATTTTTCATTATGCTTCTGTGATTCTCATCAATGCAAATATGATCAATTTGATTCGTATATGCTCCATCTGGAGAGGTCCAGGTACCCTTATGTATGTTTTTTCTCTTAAAGAATGTGCTTTTCATTTTTTGTTCTTCTGCAAATTCAATCAACCTACGCCCATTGTCATTGCTCTCTAGGTGTTTACTTTCTGTCCCTACTATACTTTCATACATCCTTTCTCTCCCTATTTTCGCGTTTGCATCCCCTACCACCATTCTTACTGTGTTTTTATTCAGCTTTCCATAATTTTCTTCTAGCTTCTCATAAAACTCATATTTTTCGTCTTCTGTTTTTTCTTCTGTTGGCGCATATATATTTAATATCTCTATGTTTATTTTTTCTCTGATTTTAATCATACATAACCTATCTGAAATTGCTTCAAATTTAGAAATTTTATCCTTATCCTTATCCTTATTTTATCCGCTCGTAAAGAATAAATAATTTTCTAATTCCCATGTGTCCGTCTCCTTTATATGCGTCTCCTGTATCGCTATTATGTCCATTTTGTATCTACTTGCTTCTCTTTCTAGGATTTTTAATGATCCTTCCTCATTTAACCTTCTTACATTCCATGTTCCCATTCTCATTCCTCTTTCCTGATTTGTGCCTTCTTGCTTTCCGTCTTTTCCTGTCTTCCCGCTCTCCGTCCTTCTAGTTTCGTTCTGTATTTTTTGCTTTCTGTTCCTGGTTCTATTTAAGTCGTTTCCTTTTCTCATAACCATGTCCATTGCCAACCATATTTCTTTTATGTTAAGTGATATATCTAGTTTTTTGCTTCCTGATTATAGTATGTAAGACAGAAAATTTTAAACAACCTGTATCTCGAAAACGAGGCATTTCCAAACCCATGATTATATAAACTCATTTTCTTATTTTTAAACATAGAATCTGTCCCTAACACCCTGTATATATATATATATATATATATATATATATATATATATATATATATATATATATATTTCAATTACATGACCTAAACACAATTGAATTACCAGTTTTATTAAGTTTAGAACTCTCTTCGTATCTTTAGTAGGTTTAGTTATAATCTGCAGTAACCCCAGCATTTCAATTACAGTTAAAATACAGGGCGTTCAAATGAAAACGAAACAGCGCCATTTTCAGGAACTGCGTCAAGATTGTAGAAAAACGCTCAGACCCGTCGATTTTAGATTAAAGGGGGACATTCTTTGCTGGTATTTTTGACTCCGCCGCTTTCACCCACAAGCAAGGGTAAGCATCATCCCAAAATATTTATATGGCATTGGGGGTTGAGTAATATTTATTTTGAAAGTTCTTACAATTCTCTTTACAACAGACTTTAAATTTTATAATTCAGCCCAATAATTTGCAAAAAAATACATTTTAAAATTTAAATGTAAATAAAAAAAATATTTAGTTGCTTACTTACTATTTAGTTCATTAAATGTCTGATGACCGTTCGCTTCCATACAAGAATAAAGATTTTGTTCGAAACGTTCGCGCACATTCTGAGGCATTTCCGGAGTGATTCGACATCATTCATCCACGATTCTTTGACGCAAATCTTGCAGCGACGCTGGCTGTGTTTTCTAGATTTTTCCTTTTAGGTATCCCCACAAAAAAGAATTAGTAGACTATAAATCCGGTGATCGTGGAGGCCACTCAATGCTGCCTCTTCTCCCAATCCAATTCAGTGGAAAACGTTGGTCCAAATACTAATGGACAATTAACGCATAATGCGGAGGAGCACCGTCCTGTGAAAAATCAAATGATCTTCATCATACTCTGGAACATTTTTAATAATATCAGTCAAGGCCGAGTCAACAGCGTTTTAAAGTAATTGCAAATACATTTGGCCAGTCAAATTACCAGGTAGAAAAAAAGGACCCACCAGCCGGTCACCGAAAATTCCAGCCCATATATTTAATTTTTCCGGTTGCTGTGTATGCACCTCGTGAAAAACTCTTGGGTTTGGATCTGACCAATTACCAATAGCGGCAATTGTGTCGATTTACCGTCCCGTTAAAGAAAAAAACTGCATTCATCAGAAAAACAGATGTTAAAAAGAAACTGTGGATCGTTCCCTACTCGGTCGCAAAATTGCAAATGGTGGTCATAATCATCCTTATGAAGTTCCTGGACTAAATGTATTTTGTATGGATGGAATTTATTCTTCTTCAAAATGGTTTGTATGTTAGTTCAAATGATACCATACAGTGATACCAGCTGCCTCGTACTTAATGTAGGATCAAGATGAACTTGTCCCAAAACTGCAACTTCACTAGCTTCATTAACTATAGGTATTTCAATTTCTCGTTTCTTATTGGCTACGTTCTCTGTCTTTGAAATTTGTTTACAAACTGTAGAACATACTTCCTCCTGACATGTTGATCTTGATGTTCATTAAATAGCAGAGCTGTTATATTTAAACATTTATTGTTCATAAAGTAAAGCGAAATGATATCTACCCTTTCCGCAATTGAATAAGCCATAGTGTTTAATTTTCAAAAACACAATTAAATAAACTACCGCCAACGCCAACGCTTCCAAATAATTCTAATAATTCTATCTTTGTGAACTCAAGAGTACCTATATTGAATATATAGTTCATACTCAAATGTTTTTATGACATAAAAATATTTCTTACTTTGATGCATCCTTCCACAGTTGCCAATTTTAATAGACTACTATTGGCTTCATGAAATATGTTTTATAAAAGATCAAGATATTCATCTTTTTATGCATCATATTTTTAGATTTATTTCACAAAAATTTAATGAGAGTCACAAGGAAATGATATGATCGATGAAGGTGGTTAAATTATGGATAAAAGGTAAGGTAAAATAAAATCAGATATATAATTTTTTCTCTTAAGTTTTACTAATATTTATTTACAATATACAGAGTGTTTAGTGTGTCGATGCATTCGTTGCAGGAGTCTATAACACAAGTAATACAGGGTGTTAAAATTTATTAAAGAAAATTTAATTTATTGATATTGTGGACACCGTACAAAATGAAACTTTACAGATTTTATGTTAACAGTAATATATATTTTACAGTAAATAGTTATTTATGTATTAAGAGCGAAGTGATACATTATTGCTCAAGTGACAGTAATCACGCGGGAGCAGTAATGTCACTTTTTGCTCGTAATGCATACAATGTTTTCTACAATCACTCAACAAAATAAAACTGTTCAATTATTAACTTTATTACGAAACATTAATTATAACAAATACTTTGCTATTGACAACGAGCGTTTGATACTCGCCAAGCAATAAAGTGACAATCATGTGACCTCCTCAATAAACGTCAGCTTTTCGTTGTCACTATCAAGCAAAAAACTCTAATTCAATTAATAATTGTAAATAAAATATTATTTTCAGTTTCATCGAAACACGTACGCACAGGCACGTCTCTGCATATCAAGTGAGCGGCTGGTGAGATTTTAGGTAAGTCATATCTCAATAACCAGACAAGAGATTCAATTCAAACTTTAGGATATACAGGGTGTCTACTTTTATTTGTGTACAAATCCGTAAAAACTTTATTCTTCGAGACAATCAAATTTTTTTTAAATGACATAGAAAACTGCTTGTTCTGACCCTACCACGACATTTAAGATGGCGATCCAAGACCTGCTTTGTTTTTTTATACCCCTGAAATTCAATAAAAACGTTTAGCGATTTTTTTATTTAAAATCTGATAAGGTGGTATTAATGAGGACCCCTCAAAACCCCTATGTGTGAAATTTGAACAAATTCTATACAGTGTGTTTCCTTCTACACGTTCTAAAAGTTTTATTTTTATAAAAATTTGTAAAAACTTCATTTTCCAAAATAACGCAACAACTATTTTTATGTTTTAAATAGCATCGAAAATCCTGTTCTGATCCTACTATGGCGACCCAAGGTCTGCTATAATTTCTTATACCACCGAAATTTAATATAAACGTTTAGCGCCTTTCAAATTCAGTATTTTGTTTTGAGGGGGTTTGTGATTAACCCCACCTTATCAGATTGTAAATCAAAAATTCGCTAAACGTTTATATTAAATTTCGGTGGTATAAGAAATTATAGCAGTCCTTGAGTCGCCATAGTAGGATCAGAACAAGCGCTTTTCGATGCCATTTAAAATTTTTTAAAAATGTTGAATTATCTTGAAGAATCGTTTTACGAATTTGTACACACATAAAACTTTGAGAACGTAAAACACTCTGTATGGTTTTTATTTCAATTTCACACATAGAGGTTTTGGGGTTTTTAAATAAAATATAGCTAAACGTTTTTATTGAATACGAGGAATATAAAATTTATTATAGCAGGCCTTGGATCGCCATGTTAAATGCCGTGGTAGAATTAAAAGTAGCGGTTTTCGATGACATTTAAATCAAAAAAATATTTGTTACGTTATTTTGAAAAATAAAGTTTTTATGAATTTTTAAAAAAATAAAACTTTAAGAATATGTAGAAGAAAACACTATAGTTTTTGCTCAAATTTCACACATAGGGGTTTTGAGGGGTCCTGATTATCACCACCTTATCAGATTTTAAACAAAAAATATCGCTAAACGTTTTTATTAAATTTCGGGAATACAAAAAATCATAACAGGTTTTGGATCGTCATTTTAAATGTCGTGGTAGGGTCAGAGGAAACGGTTTTCGATGTCATTGAATATAAAAAAAATTTGTTTGATTATCTTCAAGAATAAAGTTTTTACGGATTTGTACACAAATAATAGTAGATGCCCTGTTTGTACTGTGACCATATAGACAACTTTTTTAGAAGGAGAACCTTTTTGCAGTTTGCAAAAAAATTTAAAAAAAATTGCTGCCTCACAGGCAGGAATTTCGAAATCGGTTCTATAATTTTTGTAGAATATTTATTTTTTAATTTTATTAAAAACTAACGAAGAAATAAGTTTTTAATAACATTTTAAATAACTCGACAAAGTTACATCAAACATGTGAAAAAATATATTTTAGAAAGATTAAATACGCCAATTGGAAATTCCTAGATGAGGCAGCGAATTTTTTAACTTTTTTTCATAAATTGTAAAAAGGTTCTCGTTCTAAAAAAGTTATCTATATCGACACAGTACATATATCCTAATGTTTGGTTTGGGTTCCATGTCTAGTTATTGAGATATGACATAGGTACCAGAAGTCTCACCGGACGCCTATGCTGGATATTTTTAGAAAGAAAAAAATGATCCAAAACTGAATTTTTTTAAAATAAAAATTAGTTTTTAATTCATTTTTTAATTTAGAAGCAAAAAGATCTCTCGACTTTTTCTTACACCATTTTCCAGAAAAAAAAAATTATAATCCTTTATAATCCGGTTTCAATAATTTTAAAAATAGCAGAAATGATATGCGGGTAGTAATAATTTTTGTAATAAAATTTGTAGAAAAAAACTAAGTGCATAATTTCTAGTATTTTTCAAATCATTGAAACAGGACTTCCATGCCACGCAATAAATAAAATTTAATTTTTTTACTCGAAAATGATGAGTCGTAAGTTCCAAATTGAATAAGAACTTCGAAAATAATTTTATTATAAGAAAAATCAGTGACGAATCATTTTTTCTTTAAAAATATCCAGAGACGTCCCTGCCGGCATACGCCGTGCATATGCGACTGGTGAAACTGAAAACAATATTTTTATTGCAAAACATGTATTGTCGTTAACTTCCACAGCCTGCAAAATTTCATTAAAATATTGCGAGCGGTTTCAGCAATATTAATAAATTTGCTTTTTTTATTAAAACTTATAACACCCTGTAGATCGAAAAGTGTTTTCAGAATATGGTATATTAAGGAAATATATCACAAATTACTTGTACTATAACCTTAATGTACAATTGAACAAAATAATGTTAAACTATACAGTTGGTATTTTCAGTAAATTAATACTGAAAATATTTAAAAAGAAACAACGTTGGCGCTCATTAAATATGCTCTTACTATTTTAAATATATAGTGTCTACAGCGTTGTCAAATCGCAGTGCACTGCGAAAAGGATGTGGATGTCACAAGCGCGATAGATAGCGTAAGTTACGTATACAAGGTGTTAAAAAAAGAGTGCAAAATATTTAAGGAGGTAATAGTATGAACCAAAATAAGCAGAAAAGTCTCAATAAACATGGGTCCGCAAAGTAACGGTTGCGGAGATATGGAATGTTTTATGTGTTTTAGCCCCTTCTTTATGTTGACGTTTATCCAAATCGCCAGATTCCTTCACAACGCATGTTTGGAAGAATTCACCAAAGATTGTGTGATACCGGTTCCTTGAGCAAACAGTGCCATTTATCCGGAAGACCAAGGTCGGTATCGCCTCCTAGAGCAGGAGAAGAAATTCTAGCACTGGTAGAGCAGAATCCAGGTTCGAGTGTGCGGAGAATATCAGTCGAGGTAGGAATTAGTGGTCCTCGTGTTTGGAGAATCCTTCACGAGCAACTGCTTTATCCATACCATGTGCACCTGCTTTATCCATACCATGTGCAACAAGTACAGGCCTTAAATCCAATAAATGGTCATCAAGCACGTTTGGTTTTTTGCCGCTGGTTTCTACGTCATGATACTGAAGACCCTCCTTTTCTTGCAAACATTCTTTTTACTGATGAGGCCGGGTTCACAAGAAATGGAGTGTTTAATTTTCACAATACGCATATTAGGGTCGACGAAAATCCTCATGCTCTAATAGAGGCACGTTTTTCATTAAACATTTGGATGGGTATTGTAGGTGACAGGTTTCTAGGTCCTGTTGTTTTACCAAACCGATTAACAGGCGCTGCTTTCCTCAACTTTCTGCAGAACACAATGTATGAGTTTTTGGAAGACATTCCTTTGAATCAGAGGCAACAAATGTGGTTCCAGCATGATGGTGTTCCAGCTCATTTTTCCATGGCCGTTAGAGAGCATTTACACCAAACTTTTCCACATAGATGGGTAGGAAGGGCCGGACCTGTTTTATGGCCTCCAAGATCGCCTGATCTGAACCCTCTAGATTTCTTTGTTTGGGGATATTTGAAGACATTAGTGTATGGTACTCCTGTAAATAGCCTGGAAGAGCTGCAGCTACGGATTAATAAAAAATCTCAAGAAATCCAAACCAAGGAGGGTGTTTTCGAAAGAGTTCGAATATCGTTGAGACGAAGATGTCGTGCCTGCTTGGAAATGGACGGAGGGCACTTTGAACATCTTCTGTAACTTTGTTTTTGTTTGTTAAAAGCTTCCTTTGTCGGTTTATTCCTAATAAAATAAAATGTTTGAAAAACGAATAGTGGTCCATATCTCCGCAACCGTTATTTTGCGGACCCATGTTTATTAAGACTTTTCTGCTTATTTTGGTTCATATCCTTCTATAACTTCTTTAAAACAACGTAGGGATCAGTATAAGCAAGTCTACGATGAAAGTTCTTGTGACATCCGATTTCGGATGACACAACGCCAAAGAGAATATATATATATACATACAGTGATTTCGAAAAGAAACGAATAAATTAATTATGTTTGGAAATTGAGTTTGATTGACCCATATTTGTGACGTCATCGTTGTTCGAGATATGAAGTCTTCGACAATTTTTTTAAATAGCAACCCCCAATTTTGACCATGCCATTTGAAAGAAAATCATGGTTGCCTGAGAGTAGCCTAAGCGACCAAGAATGTTTTTTGTTGCTATCAGATAAAAACTTAAAATCGTACTTTATTAAATAGTTTTTTTGTTTTTTTTAGTTATTTCTTTAGTTTTTATCTTTTGTTTGGCAAAAGCAGTGCGTTTGAAGTGTTTATTGAGTAGTAGCTTTGTCATTTTATAAAAAAAGGTTAAATTAACTGAACGAGAACGAATTAAAATTCTTTGCATGATCAGATTTGGAGACAGGATGCGCACCCAAAAAGAAGTAGTTGAAGTTCAATGAAACTCATCCTGATCGACATCCCATTAGCCAAAGCATGGTAAGCAATATTGAGTCTAAATACCGTAACTTTGGACATGTTCGTGATCTTCGTAAATCTGGTCGACCGTCAAAATCAGTAGATGATGAGCTTAATGCTTTGTTGGCAATACAAGAAAATCATCACTCAACACTTAACCAATAGACTTCTGATTTCAATATGGCAACGTCCACAGTTCACAAAATTATGAAAAAAGCAAAGTATCATCCTTATAAGGTAAGCCTTGTTCATGAGCTATCTGAAGACGACTTTGATCGGCTCAATTCTGCGATCAAATGCAAGAGCTATGCAATAATGATAATAATTTCGTAAAAAACGGATTTTTTTCTGACCAGGCTACGTTTGTTTTGAACGGCCATGTCAATAGGGAAAACTGCCGTTATTGGGCTACCGAAAATTCCCGATGAATGATGGAGTATCACACTCAAAGCCCCCAGAAAGTAAATGTGTGGTGCGGCATAGTCGACGGAAGAATTCTGGCTCCCTATTTCTATGACGTCAACCTAACTGGTGCAAGATATTTGGATTTTCTTCAAGTCGCCCTCATTCCTGAACTAATAACTTTACATCCAGATGTAGAGGGACATGATCTTCCAAGAAATGACATTTTCTTTCAACAAGATGGTGCACCTCCCCATTATGCAACACCTGTCCGTGCTTATTTAGATGAGCTGTTCGCGAATCGTTGGATAGGGAGAAGGGGACCGATTGAGTGGCCAGCCAGATCGCCTGATTTGATATCTCTAGAATATTTCTTGTTGGGATACTTAAAAAGCAAAGTATACGTTACTAGACCGGTTAATCTAGAAGATTTAAAAGCAAGAATTCGTCACGAGATACATCGTATACCTCCTGAAGTTATTGATAATGTCCAAAAAAAATTTATTAATCGTCTTGGCTACTGTCAGGCAGCCAACGGTGCACAATTTGAACATTAAATTTAGTCAATTTTTTACATAATCATTATCATTTTCAGTAAATTAAATTTTAAAATCTTCAAGTATTATTTTCTTGAAATTTTTGTTATGTAACACCATAATTTTTCATGATGTATGTGTGTAGAATGACACCCTCTTTCAAATGGCATGGTCAAAATTGGGGGATGCTATTTAAAAAAATTGTTGATGTCATATCTCGAACAACGATGACGTCATAAATATAAGTCGTATGTCAAAAAGTGCCTTTTCTTTAAAAACAAAATCGACGTGCCAGGGGATTTTTTCGAAAACTTCTCAATTTAAAAAATAATGAATTTATTCGTTACTTTTCGAAAGCACTGTGTATACAGATAGGGAAAATATTTAACCGATCATATGAGATGCTAAGAATAATCCCTTCCACTGCTCGCCGTCCAAGCTTGACGCGTCCTCCCCTATTTTGGCGGACTAAACCAGTATTCGTATAGCACACTATTCGTTTGGCGTTCGGCCGTGGACGTAGGAGAGTAGGGGAGTACTGACTAAGCCCGCCCTGCCGTGCGTCATCTTCCCACCAATACCCCATGCATTTGAAATGTATGTAATAGAATCTCCCATGATCGGTTAAATATTTTCTCTATCTGTATATATATAATCCATTTACCATTTTATGGTGTAGGGAAATACAAATTACTAACTTAATTTACTATAACTATTATACATGTATAAATTACGCCCACTCCTTATTTCTTTGTTAAAAAATTTTCGTCGGTCAATGTTAATCCTTTTCTTTGTAATATTTCTCCTATGGTTTTGTCCCATGTTTATCTAGGTCTACCTCTTCTCTTCCGTTTTCTGTTTTTGCTTCCCATACCCGTTTGACTTGCTCCACCAGCTCATTTGCCTTCTTTCAATAAATTCTAATGTTGTTTGTATTTCTAGATCTTCCCGTCTTCCTCATTTTGTCCGCTCTAGTTACGCTTTTGACTCTTCGTAGATACTTCATTTCTATGGCTTGAATTAGGCTTTTTTGTTTCCTTGTCAATACCCAAGATTCACAACCGGAAGTTAAAATTGGTCTATAAATGGATTTAAAGACCTCTTTGTTTTCTTGGAAATTTATTTTTTATTTATAAATGGCATTGTATGGTATAATTTTAGCGGTTTTTCTATCCTGTTGCTAATTTCTACATTTTGTCTTCCATTATCCTCTATTTCTATTCCTAGGTATTTAAAGCTTTTAACCTGTTCAATTCTCACACCGTCAATCTGTATATTTATGTCGTTTTGCTCATTTCCTATTACCATTACTTTTGTCTTCCTTTTGTTCAATTTCATTCCGTATTCATCAAGTACTTCATTCCAGGTCTCTAAGTTCTTCTGTAGCTTCCAAATAATACTAGAAAATAAATGTGGAATCCACTAATTTTACGTTCGTTGTGTGTGTTTAGTATTAATTTCTGTTTTTTTACAATTGTGTTTTTTTTACGAAAGTGATAACAAATCGCCAAAAACCAATGTAACGCAAGAAATACTAAATTTATACCATTGGCGTATTTAACTCGAATGAGTGACATTTTTACCGTTACTAATTGTTTATACATAAGTTTCAACTTTAAAATCAAAATTCTTATTAAGTATTGGGTGGAATTATAAAATTTAAAGTCTGTTGTAAAGAGAATTGTAAGACCTTTCAAAATAAATATTACTCAACCCCCAATGTCATTTAAATATTTGAAGGTGATGCTTACTCTTACCAGCAAAGAATGTCCTTTAATCTAAAATCGACGGATCTGAGCGTGTTTCTACAATCTTGATACAGTTCCTGAAAATGGCTCTGTTTTGTTTTCATCTGGTCACCGTATATATTACAGCCTAACTGTCATCTCAAAGTAAATCTATATTTAAATCGCTTAAAATTAAAATATTCTCACACCCAGAAATCTGTTGGTACTATTTTGTGTCTACGTCTTCATAATTAAATTTATTGGATACATAGAAATATACACTCCTAGCTCTACCAACACGATACCTCCTAACAATGTTATAATTATCAATACTGACTATCATGTCACTAATATATGGGAAATGTAAAACAAAACAATAAGATAAATCAATATATTAGCTAGCCAAAAGAATAATAATTCCAATATATATCATTATCCAGGTAAATTCACAGCAATCGATTTAATGATAATATATACTTCACATTATCTAGCTCCATCACACATGTAAATGTATGTATTTTATTATTCACCTTGCATAGTTTTTTCCCTGACAACACAATACACTATTTAGGCCAAATGTCTTCAGGCTTTTCTGTAGACAGCAAAACTTTACTTAGTTGAATCTTCTTTGATTTCTGTATTACTATCCTCTGGATGACTATTTCGTTTGACAATATTTTGTTTCGCCCGGTTTCTACAAAACCTCACCATTCCAGGTCTATTTACTGTAACAGAAACCGATATCACTTTCCTCAATTTCAGGTTTATGTTTCTGCTGAAACAGTGTTATCATTTTGAGGTTTAGATTTTCACCATTCTTCTCAGGTAGACCATAAATTCTTAAATTGTTATGACTTGTATTAATTCTTCTCAGCCATTTTCCATTTATCAGATACATACTGTAACATATAGGACTACTGCAGCTCCGTGGTTGGCTATTAAATGTCTAAAGAATTTAGCATTAAGTCAGAATGACGAGCGAAAAGCATCTAATGTCATATTATTAGATTTCTATGTAGCTAATCTATCAACTAGTTCAGATGTTGCTAACGACTTACTAGAATTATGCAGACAAGTGTTTTCAATTCGAATTAGGGCAGCATGGGTATCACTTGGATCTTGATTGAATTGTGTACCTTGGAATAAATCTCTCGTCGTGCTGAAACCATAGGTTTCTCCTTAGCTGCAAGGGCACATTCTCCAGTGCAGGAAGTTCTTCTTGTAGTAAATTTAGGTAACTCACGCTATTCAATGTATGCTCATAAAAATAAGGCCCAATTAAATGTCTACCGATGATGTCGCACCATACATTTACTCCAAAATGAAATGGCCTTAGTTTTGGACTGGATTTACAATATGGGTATTTTCAATAGACCAGTAGTGTTCGTTGCGCCTGTTTGGCAAACCATTACTGACAAACCAACTTTCGTACCTACCGAAAAAGTAGCAAGTAGCAAGTAGTAATCAACAATTTCTACATTTACTACAATTTGAGCTATAAACTTAAGTCCGCTTTCAATGTGAAGCTCAGGCAAATACTCCAAATTGTGAATTGTATAGTCATGATACCCATTGGTCTTTAAAATTCGTTGAAAGGTTAATGTATCCAAATCAATTCCCGGCTAGCCTGCCGTATATAATTTCGTGGATTTTGTTCGAAATACTGCAACAGTCTAGCTGTATTAACATTGTCTCTTACCCTTCGCTCAATTATTTGATTCTTCCGAACAGAATATGCATCTTCATTTCGTCACCTCTAATCTTGTAAAAGTATTATGATCAGGGATAAGGCGCTCTGGATACCTTTCTCGATATAATTCTATAGCTCTTTTTGAATTTCTTTGTGACTCAGTAACATATCAACTTTTTCTGAATGAGAAAACATTTTGTAAGCACAAAGGTTATACGTTTGACGTTCGTAATGAGTAATAACAAGTATTTTGTGGCATTTATGTACTTTAAACAATGAACTTTTCAATTATTTTCCAACGACTACTTGATCCTTCCACCTCTAATGTGATTTTTAGGTGGTATTTCTTTTGATACGATATTGCTTATAACTTTTTAACGGAAAGTAATACAGAAAAATGTCTTTAATAAAAGTTTATTATTAAAAAGAGAGCTTTTTAACAGGAAAAACATTTGGATACATTTCTGGGAAAAATATAATTGATGATGTCATTAGTCGTTTCTGTCAAATCCTAAAGTTAATACTTTCGATTGAAAATTGAGCTTACCTCATCTCATTTAACACCACGTGTTCCAAATTTTATTTAAATTTTTTGTATCCATACTATCGAGTTTGAGACACCATGTTCAATTGAATAGCATGGATTAATTGTTGGTAACATATTCAATGTCATTCATAGTAAGCAGTAAAGTTGCCGTTCTTATATCAAATTTCTCACTCATAATGAACTATTTCCAGCTAACTCTAATAAATCAATTTTGATTTAAATTTCACATGATTTAAACTTAGCTATTTCCTCTAACTTATTATATTCATCAGTAAAATTATTTTCTAGTTTCCCTAATCCTCAAACGATTTTCGACGATGCTGAAGTTGTTTCTTATTACATTGAAAGCTCATTAACTGTTTGTATAACTGGATGAACTGTTGCAACCCTACTCACCCGTTCACATCTACATAGTTACACTTCACTCTCTACACTTAGTCGATCCAAACTTCCGATCGACTCCTCATTAGTTTTAATTTTGCATATTTATTTAATTCACAGGGTCGGTCAGTGGTTGCGCGGTTTAAGGCGTCAGTACTTGAATCGATGTGACTGATCGGTGTTGGTTGGAGCCCAGCTGCCGGTAGACCGTATATAAGCTATATTCGTGGAGAGGTTTGGCGCCCTCTCGGTTGATATTTGACTACCACCCTAATTAATGAGGTTTTCCAGGTTTCCCTCATTCCTGCACTGAATAGTGGTTAGAGCCTACCAACGTAAGCCGTTCCTGGGCGCTAATGCGGCCTGCTTAATAATATGCCGCTCCCTCTCCCGCACAAGTCTCCGACTTCTGGGCTAATCCCTGTGATTAGAATGAGGGGTAGAGATATTATTATTATTGCCTGGAGTTATTTCTTTAGCATATGTACCTAGGTATTTGGTATCAAAGAACACACATGACTTCATATTGATAGGAATTGTAGGGAAATTGATTTGAATTAAATACAACAAAGTAGAAAAATGCAAAAATTAATAATTAAAAATATAGATATGGTGGCTGTAATTAAATGCCGGTTGGGGAATTATTCTGCAGAGTAGTTTCACATATTATTTATTAATACCTAATAAAAAAATTAAAAAACATATTTCTAATATGTTTCAATATTATTTGAGCAAAAATAGTGTTTTTTCACATACATTTAAACTGATCATCGATTCGTTTTTAATTCACCAGGACTTTTTATACAAACCTATATTATACCAAAGTTTACTGAATAAATATACGTTATTCCACTCTCTGTCGGCACTTTGACGTTTTGAGTTCAAAGCCGTACCGCCGCACGTAAATACTGTCGCAAAAAATGGCCAATTACGAGGGACTTAAAAAAGTAGTTTCTTTCCAATAGGAAATATTTATATACGAGGGATATTCCTAAAGTGGAGTAAATATTTGTAATGTAATAAATATACATATTATAAAACGATTATAGGCAAATGTATAAAGTTTTGTTAGTTCATCTTGGAAGTCGTATATATTGACTTGAAAATTTATAATAAAATATATACATACTCTACTATATAAAAAATAATGTAGCCATGAGGAAAATTTGCAATAGAATGTGTATTTAAATATTAAAAAAAAACAATATACATTATTTTGAAACTAAAATAGGAAATAATATGATCTATATTGTTTACAAGTTACAAATGCTGCAGTATAGGTTTTTACTTGCTCTTTTAATGCAGCTTTTCTTGGACTCCTAGACGAAAGTATTTGTGACGTTTGGCAGTCTTGATCTGAAATATAATAAAAATGTATACCCGCGTCAAGAATTCAGACGACTTACGTCATACGAACAAATGAATAAATGATTATATTTTCATCAAAATATTTAAGAAATTGCAACTGATAGTAATAAAATTATACACTACACTAAAAGTTTGCATTATATATTGCACTAAATTGCAAAAAATGATTGTTTTTAACGCGACCAATTATCGAAAATTACGTTGACAATAAAAACAAATGTGTAACGTCAGCCGTGACGTAAGACGTCTGAATTCTTGACCCGAGTATATTATATTCTTGTTTTGTAATTTAATAAACTATATATTCTTTTCAGTGAAAAAATTACTCAAATGAAAACCCAATGTATAAGTTTGTCCAGGACATTTGTTAGTAGGTGCGTAATATTATTTAAGTGATTTGGGCATTTCTATACGTATATTAATGAATTTGAGACAAATTATTTTAATTTATTTAAAGATGTTACTATACATACCATTTTTATTAAATACTGTTTGTGCACAGATATCACTTACAATTGGTGAATCAGTTTGAATTTCAGCATCTTGAAATTTTGGCGCCAACATAGTTTTGGTATTATCAGAAACTCTGCTTGAACCTAAAATGATTGAGTCTAAAATTTACTTGACACAATTAAGTACCTACTTATATAATTATTGCACATTACATTTTTTTAATACATATCAGTACAAAGAAGTAAAGAACTTACTAGTTGGTTCATACAAAAATAATGTTTGATGTTTTATTGGAAAAATGTTTGTTTCAAATTCTAATTTTTTTATAGCATTGATCAGGATAATCTTTCAAATGAAGAATTCTAATTTTTATCGGTGTACCGCGTAAAATTTTATATCGTGACCTATTTTTTTTTATTAGTTGAGGAAATATAAAATACATACCTTGGACAATTGAAAATGGAAAAACCATGACTTGAGGGACAATTATTCACAATACAATATATCACGGGCATTTTTAGAAAAAACATAAAATAAAATAAACACTAACAGATATTCAAAGTTTTTTGTCTCACTCTATATCGATCGCATACAACACGTTACAATTCCAGCGTCGGCCACTGTGTAGGATTCTGAGTACCGAACGGTCCCTGGAACGGGTGAGGAGAGCGGAATTGGTAGGGCGGGGCGTGTTCGAGAGTGATACAACTTATATATTTATTTTGTAAACTTTGATTATACCATGTAAATAACTTACTAGCAATACTAGTGTTAATGGTTAATAAAATATAGTAAATTGCATACAAAATGTTTACCTAATTATTTATAATTATTATATACATTGCTCCATTAATAACTACACATAAGTCAACTAGATTTATCCCAAAAACAGATAAACTACGTGAACTTACTACTTCCTTTCAGTATTTTTAACAAGGCGAAAATTTTAAATTAAGAAAAATATTTAATAATTTGAATAATGTACTAAGTAATAATTAATAAGAATCCGTGAATAGGGAACACTATTATTAATGAAACATTTTGTATCACCTGAATATAATACACAATGTTTACATATTTACAAAAAAGTTACATATATTTTCGCGGCTAATAAAGGTGTATACAATAGACGGTCGTCGCTGCTTAGCTCGCACATTCTATAGCAAATACCTTTACTGGCCGCTACAACCAGGTCGCCTAGTGCACATCCGGTTTTATTATATATTTTTTTGGTTACTCCCAAAAACTTGTGCTTAATAATTATTTTATATTACAAAATAGTTACCTGCAGTTGTGGAATTGTGAAATTGTCATCAGCCAGTTGTAGAGTTAGTGTTTCAATAAGTTGTGACCCCCAAGGATACTTTGCCAAAATTTCAACATGTTGACAATTAGTATTTGTTTTCACATTCGCTATTAAATAACGGTATGGAACAGCTGAAAACTACAGAAATGAATGTTATTGCTTTATTATTAGAATAATAGAATACAGGTATAGATAATATTTTATTTCTCGAATATGCTATATATTTAGTATCACTGTAGGTATATTATATATGTGCTATATGTCTGTTGGATATGTATTTAAATTTTTAAATATATATTATAGAGCGCTTTTAGACGGAAAAACTGCCTGCGCAAGACTATCGCGCAGATAGTCGCATACTGTATGCGATATGCGACTAATGCGTTGCTGACATTGCTCGTGTTAAAGTCAGCAGCCGAAATTGTAGAGAGTAACTAATCGCTAGCTTGTGGACTAGCGTGACGGGCGAAACGTGCGGGGAACAACATTTCATAGACGTACTAAATTTGAATGCGATCAGATATAAAAAATATACAAAAAAGGCATTTCATAACATCCATTATTTTTAGAGTAGAAATAGTGATATAACCGTTTTTACCAATGTCGAGGCGTTAGATAATAAAAATAATAAGAATATTTCAAAATTAAAATTTTTTATCTTGTATCATCAATTAACTAAGGTCGAAAATATTAGAGAGTGACTAATTCACAACACAGAGATGAGTACGGAAGATACGGGTGGTATGATTACCTAAGCGTGCCACCTGAGAAGAGTTAAAGCACACAAAATTATCAAAAATAAGTTGACGTCGGCTGAACCTAGCACATTAACAATTTACTTTAAATGTGCCACCTGTGTCATCCTCTCTACAAATTAGAATGCCGTCCTTTTGGACGGCGATTGCCCACCACCGCTCACTTACACCTACCTCTTGCGCACTCCGCGGATATCACACTTAAGCCTTGTCCTCATGGACGCGAAATTCACAGATTTTTGCACGAATTTTGCAACTTCTGTTTTAATTATTTATGGCGGAAAAATCTCAACTTTCGACAATTGCAATTAACACTACAAACACTACAAATATTATTGCCCCTTTCATTATTATGTGGTGTTAATAAATTTTTTTTGAACTTCTGATAATCTATCATGGCAGTTTCATGATGAAAATGATAGAAAATGTTATAGGTAGTTGACAAAATTTGTTGCAAATAGAGATTTTTCCACCATTAAATAAATCGCGCAAATATTTGCAAATTCCGCATTCAAAAGGGCAAAAAGCTTTAAAATACATACACACTATTTACTATCGGTTACTAGCACTGTCACTATAACGGTCACACATTAACACGTATTATATCATATCGTACCGCTTTCCGTATAACCTTCATACGTCAATGTTTCCTCAAAATTTAATATGTTCTTCGATCCAGATTCTTATTTTTTAATATTTATTTTAAAAATACAATCTTCCTTCGGCGAGTTTCCATCACTTTCCGTTTCACAGTTGTACTTCTTTACCACTTTTTTATTTGCACACATATTCTATTCACGTACAATTTTGTTAATGAAATATATATTTCAACATCACTTACGCTCATATTTTGACCTCGCGCTCTAAACTCTTTATACATGTCATCATCCGATATTCCTCACTTCGATCAAAACACTAATAAAATTAATTACATTCATAATTAAATTAACGAAAAGATATACCCGAAATTCTGCCCGCTCATGACAGCGCTGGAAATGAAACAGTTGGATCGGACAATTCGTCGCAGCCAATGAAAAGCAGCAGCGCATGGGTACTAACTGCAGCGCATGCGCAGCAGAAGCTGTGTAATCGGGTATGCTCTCAAGTATATGCGGAACACGATTTTGTAGGAAAAATATACAGGCTGGCATGTATATTTCTTTGTGTTGACTGCTATAAATTGTGAGCAGGTTTATAGCATTAGTCACTCTCTTCAATTTCGACCGCTGACTATAGTAATATCTCCAGTTTAGTGAGGCATTGAAATTCCGACGAAAGAGCATATCTCCTACAGAGCTGCCAATGGTAACATTAAGCAAATAAATACCTAAATGTAAATATTAAAATTAATATTAAGAGTTATTGGAAATCCCTTTAATACTGTCAATCAATATTTAGTATGACTTTATTTAAATATTGCTTACCGTTATTTTGCCCACAAAAAAATAGTTATTGGTCAACAATTTGTCGGACGGGATTCCCTTATACTTTTGTTTATTTCTCCTAATTTTGACAATTTAATGGTGAATGAGAAAAGAAGTATAAACCAATATTTTGAGAAAATGAGAATTCGCATGGTTATTCGCATTTAATTTTTTCTCAAATATGCAACGGAAACTAATTCAAAAAGCAAACACATTTTATTTTTATTTTAGATTAGAAGAGTACAATCGATTACGGCCGAACGACCCGATCTATCAAATAAGGGATTGTTCGGTGTTATCTTAATCTTGCTTAAACATGGTCAAGCACTATCCTTATTAGGTTCTGTCCTTTGTTTTTCAGTGTAGTGTAAATTATACCACGCTGAAAATCAGCTGTTCAACGCAGTGCAGAAGTGGTGCTAGAACCAAAGGAATAACGAAGTATGAGATGGTGTAGCCAGAGAACAACCATGCGTGTGCAGTAATAAGATTAGGATATATTCTAAATTTGAAAAATTATTAATTATGGACGTCAATGATGTTTTTTGTGATGATGACTTTTTAGACAATAGATTAGTAGATCTTCGGCCTAGCTAGCTCGGCTAGCTCGAGTAATCGTGGTGATGAAGTAGAAACAATCAGTTCTTTTTAAAAGATAAAAACGAAATTCAATTAAACAATATGTAGAAGAAATTGTACCAAAATATTCTATATATAAAGTTTTTAAAATACTTTAGGAAAAATAAAACTTTGATTATTTGGTCCTTACAAGAATTATGAAATATTCAAAAAACTTTCAAAGATTTGTTAAAGATAATGCAGGTTGCTGACTGTGCATGTCCAGTGCATTTCACTTCTGCTCGGCCGGGTGTAGATAAATTACACTAGTGTAACTAACATTGGGGCAATCGAATAAAAAAGTGTGATGTAAAATACAATACTCTCTCGCAAAGGAACCTTTTCTGGCTATTCAGTGCAGCTGGTACTGCACTTTCTGTGCAAAGGAATAGACCTACTATTGCATGCTTAATGAAACAGCACATACGCATGCTTAGATGTCAATATAAGGGAAACCTAAATAATGCTTAACCGTATAAGACGTCCAATAACTCTATGTTTCTTTATCATTTCGCACAGTAAATTGCTATTAGGTACTTTTGGTACTCTTTTATTTTAGTGATAAACATTTAATAGTTATTTATGTAACAAGTACAAAAAGTACGTGTACGTGTTGTCCTACTCAGCCTGACGGCCTCGTTCGACAATTTCACGTCGCATGCAATAAACACTTTTTGTACGAGTTACATACAATATTTTCTACGTTCATGCAAAAACCAAAAAATGTTTTATTTAGATGACACTAAGTCTAGGAAAATATGACGTCGATTTGAACGTTTATGTTTGTCATGATGACAAAACGCTGTAAGTAGTAGAATGACAGATTAATGCAATAAAGAACACTTTTTCCACTAAATATACCTAGTTAAAAAAAGTTTTGTTTTTTGCATGAACGTAGAAAAAAAATATTTCTATATTATCTAAAAAAATATTTTTCTACATATATTGAATTATAGACATTTAATTATTTAGAATAAAAGTAACAAAAAAAGTTTTGAAAATACTACATTTTATTTATTTTTAAACACTGCCACTATTAGTCCGGGAGCCAGGTCAAAATTTGGTCAGTTATTTCCTCTCGAACGATAATTAGTGAGACGCATCAGGGAGTTGTATCATAAAGCCTCGTGAACGTCATCTGCGGTTCCGTGGGTGGGATGAGCAGCGGTAGCCTCCCACGTCGGAGAAAATTTTTTTTTAGTCATTTCGTCCTGACTAAAAATTTACCTGATGATAGCTTATATGCTACTGTGTATGAATATAAATGTCAGCTGGCTGTACTTCGGTGGAAAGATCGTCAGCTGATACCTTGAAAGTTGTAACGCAGAAGTTAGGCGAGAGCATCTAACGCCTATTTAAATGCATCAGCTGACGAGTTTTCCCTCGACTTACTACTAGCTCATTTTTTTATTAATTACAGAAGTATATTAACAATCAGGTTACAAATTTTTATCCGGGAGGAAATGACGTATCTTAAATTATTCGGCATTACGCTCCGATATGAGTGTTTCGATTAAATCAGTATTCTGTATATATACTTTAAAACGAACTAAAACTGTATAATTGAATAATTGAAGAAATATTTAGATAAGTAAATTAAACAATGTATAGTTTATTCTGTTCGATAAATAACATTCATTTTAAAAAACTGATAAAATTAATAATATAATTTAATCATTTTCGTTCTCGCTTTGGCTTGTGTCACAGCTGTCTGCCATCATGTCTTCATTATCATCATCATCTGTACAAAAATTAAAAAATATATATATATATATATATATAGATGTCAAAGCCATCAGAAAATAAAGAAAACTTTTATGGCAACATACAAGAGTTTGTTTGTCGTATGTATGGCTTAAATCGGTTGAAAAAATGAGGCAAGAGTAGCGTTGCTCATCCCACCCACGCAACCGCAGCTGACGTTCACGAGACTTTATGATACAACTCCCTGATGCGTCTCACTAATTATCGTTCGAGAAAAAATAACTGACCAAATTTTGACCTGGCTCCCGGACTAGATAGGGGTGTTTCATTTGTAACGGAAATTCTACATCTATGAAATAATCGCTGCTGATTATGCCCAAGAAACAGTTGCAGGTGGGAGTTGTTGTCTGTGATGAAAAATTTATTTGAAATTGTAGAAGTAGCTGGTGACGGAGACTGAATAGGACCTGCATAAGTATTGGCATAGGGATGTGGAATAGGTGCAATATTTGTTAAATGTTTTTGCGCATATTTTTTCCTCTACCATTTCAGTATAATTTTTTATTACCAGATTTGTAACGTTTTTCTTTAGATGCCCTGATTTTTAGTGTCTAGTTAAGCATTGTCAAAGTTATTGTTTTAAAATGAGACTCATATATCTTGCCACCGGAGGTTTGTTGACGGAATTGCATTGTAACTATAGAATGGCATATCAACATTCAGTAAAATAATTCAAGATGTATATAAGCAAACAGTGCAGAATTTCTGTCAGAGAGATATGCTTCAAGCGTCCGCGAAATGTATCGACACATCTATACGATTAGATGTAAACACCTATTCGGAATCGCCTGACAGAAATTATTGCAGCTGACTAATCGTCTACTTTTATGGTAGTGTCGGCAGCAAATTATTAATATTGAGTAATAAAAAATAATGGATAAGAGGCGATATTGATGAATAGATTAATTTATATCACAGTAACCATTAACTATATGACTATTTTACAAATAAGCCTTTCAAACTAAGTTGATTACATCTCCAAAAATTTTTTAAATTACATTAGATCTTCCACACTGAGTTGGAAGTATTAATTGATATTAATTCACTATAAGCAAGTCATTTTTTTTTCGTCTCAAAATCAACTCTCAAATCCATACTAAACGATTTTTCATTCTCTGTCGGACAGAAATCGCATTTAATCTAAACAGCGCGAACATTTCTGTCAGAGTTATATGTATCAAGCGTCTACGATATGTATCGACACACCTATGCGATTAGATGTAAACACATATTATTTTCATATTCGCACTCGCCTGACAGAAATTGCTCTAGTTGACTAGTCGTCTACTTTTGTGATAGTGTCGGCAGCAATTCAAAAACAGTGATAAAAAAGAGTCGGTAAAACGCGATATTGATGATCCGATTAATTTATACCACGAACCTGAACTCTGGGATGTTAAAAGAAAATCAAATAAAGATAAAGTGAAGTCCAAAGAAAAATTCTTCATTTAAGAAATTTTTAAGTACAAGAATGTTTGGAAAATAAACATGGAAGGGGTGGTTTATTTCACAATGAAAACATTATGTATAGTTTTTGCTAAAAATTCACACATAGGGGTTTGAGGGGCCCTGATTAGCACCACTTATTCAAAAAATATCTCTGAGCGTTTCGCAGGTGTGAAAAAATAGCATGCCTTCAGTCGCCATCTTAAAATCCGCAATAGGATCAAAAGAAGCGATTTTCGATGCCACTTAAAACAAAACAACAAAACAAAACCATTTTTTACAGATTTATACACGAATAAAACTTTAAGATCGTGAAGAAGACAACACTATGTATAGTTTTTATTCAAATTTCACATACAACATTTTGAGGGGTCCACCTGATTAACAATTTAAAAAATTTTAAATAAAAAAATTGCTAAAAGTTTTTATTAAAATTCAAAGGTATAAAAAAATGATAGCAGACCTTGCATCGCCATCTTAAAAACCATGGTAGGATCAGAAGAAGCGGATTTTGAAGACATTTAAAACAAAAAAAAAAAATTTGATTATCTTGAAGAATAAAGTTTCTAAGGATTTTGTCTGAAGCTATTTATTTGTGGCATAATTTTAGTTTTTCTTAAGTTTTATTGGGTTTTTGCCACACTTCTGAAAAATAATAAAAATTAATTAAATAAGCCTATGCGCCAAATGGAACAGTCAAGGGTTATTTTTGAAACTAAGTTTGCCTAACCAAAAAATCTCACACTGAAAAAAGCAGATAAGTAAAAAATAACAAAAATCACATCACTATCGCGCACTTCCGTAATATTGACGTTTCGAAAAACTCTCTGTTTTCGTTTTCAAAATAGTAGTAAAATATTAAACCGTTTGTCAACTTTGACAGTTTAAAATTTGTTTATCTGCTTCCATAGAGATGTTAAATGATTTTTATTTTATTTTTACTTACTTCTTCTTGATACAACTGTAGCCAACAATGATCGATGTTTACTGAACAGTTTGACACAATTTCTAAGGATTTGTACACAAATAAAACTAGTCATGTATATACAGTATTATCACAACAAGTGTGCATTAGAAGTATTTAGGAAACCGTAAATGATTTTGTTTTCCTTTCAATACTGCTGAATTGATGCAAAATATTTACATTATACGTCAACTCGCTTATTTTGAATGGAACAGGTATTTTTTATTTATTTTTCAGATTCTACATGTAATTCTAAGTCATTTCACTCACAAAATTATTACTTTTTAAGTCGTTAATTACCTGAGAGACTGAATAATTCAGTCATGAAAAAAAAAAAACAAATTAAGGAAACGAAATAATTCAAAAACTATTGAGCTTCGACATATGGTATATTTAATAAAGTTGATTTAAAATTGCACGTAGAACTTTCGGTACTACCGCCACGTTACTGTAAATATTATATTTCAACTTAGCAGTATTGAAAACTACTAGAAACGAAAATTCAGATTTCTATCGTTTCCTAAATACGTCGAATACACGCTTATTGTGAGATACCCTGTATATATCTATATTATCAGTGATTTTAACTGAGTATAGGTAGATACAGCTAATCTTTTTCTGCTACGCTAATAGTTTTTCTGAATTTGGTATCTTCCTTATTTATTTTACAAACAAGCTTTTCAAATTGAGTTGGTGTCATCCTCAAATAATTTGAAAATTGTTGCGGATTCTCGACACTTAGTTCTGAGAGTAACTAATTTATATATACCTAATTGATCACGTTTCAAAATTCATTCCCAAAACTACACTGAACGATTTTTTTTTCTTAGGTAACATATCCAGGGCAATCACACGGGTAGCAATTTTTTGTTTCGATACTCATCGTGACAGGACTGAACTTTGTCTTTCTACTATGAATTGATGTGTATGACACAAGTGTATTTACTTAATACATATGTAAGTGAAGTGGGAACGTTCACAGAGATTTCACAAGACTCACTTGATGTGCACTTAACTCTTTATTACTTGAATCTGAATCTATTTCTATTATAATATTAATATTATATAAAGAATACATAAGCGAGATAAAAATATATACACGGTCTTATCTGGATACCAATATTACTCCTCCCGCCGAAGTTTGGGCATCGTCTCCTGACGATGGGTTGAATTAGACTGTTGGGGAATTTCTATTCCTGGAACGGTTTAGACAGCAATTTGGACAGCAACTGATTGGGACTGGACATCGTTTTCTGTATTTTTTATAAATTCTGGCAATGATGATTAGGCATATCACTATAATTAGGGTGATTAGCCAATAATTTGAAGAGTCTAGATTGTTAGGTTCCATGAATGACTGGTCTGCTTTGGTGGTTCTTGACAGCTTCATTAGAGTGTCAATTCCGGTTGTGTCAATTTCTTTCAAGGTTAGTGGCACATTTTTGTTTATAGTGAGATTCCATAGTTGTGATTGTTTGATTTTTGGTAACTGGAATATTGGAGTTACTGTTTTTGTGTATGTTGAAGTAAATTTCTGATTGGATATAGTTGTAGTACAACCTTTGGGTAGAGTAAGGACTGCTGGTTGTTTCAATAATTGAAATCCTTCTCGGTAATCCGGAATTTGCATTACACTGGTTGGAACAACTAATATTTGGTTTTCTTCTATTACGTTGACTAATGGTTTAGTAGCTGTTACATGATGTACATGACAGGAACTATGGTCAGCCTTGGATATTAATTGAACTATGCAACTGTTATCATGAGGTTGGCTTAGTGAGTTGCAGATGAATGTTTCTTCGACTTTTGGACAGGTTTGCACCGTTATGATGTAAGTTTCAGTGCTCATTCCAATGTATGGGGATTTTGGAGTAATAGTTAGGTTATGTACAGGAACTGGGATTGTGTGATAGTAGGAGTAAATCTCATTTGTCAAGATTGGCAAATTGATTACAAATACAATTGAATTGTCAATATAGTATACTGAAGTACCTAAATATGAATAGTAATTTTGAAAATGATCTAACTCTAGAATACCTTGCATATCGTATAACTCTTTTGCATTATTTCAAATATAAAATAAACTTTGTTTTGGTAAAATTGAATTGTGAACTAAGTTCCATGATGCAAATGTGATAGCATTTTCCAATTCGTCTAGGAATTCATTAATATAATTTAAATTTCCAAATAATTGAGATAGAATATTTTGAATTGAAATCGTGGATAACACTTGTGTAAATTTTTCATTAAATTCCGTAATGGTTCGAGTTAGAAATTTTTGAATAGCTTTTTGATTTTGGGATAGAGTTGTTACTGTTCTATTATAGTTTTCTATTAATTTGCTTGTTACACTAATTTGATTTTTCATTTGATATTCAATGCGGTTATTATTTTCATTTAATTTTGTGATGGTTTTGTTTATTGATTTCCGATCATTATTATCCATTGTTCTAAATAGCCATTTTTGTCCGGTACCTATTATATTTAATAAACTTCGTTTGATACGTAATTTTTGTGGTGCCAAGTTTTCTAATTTTGTTTTTGTTTCAGAGACTAGTTGTAGTGCCTGCGTGATTGATGTTAACAATCCGGTGTCATTTGTTTTTCTATTCATATCTTTAACTTTACTATTGAGTTGCAATAGTTGTGTTTTTGTATTATTTAGTTCGATTTGTATTGGATTCAAATTTATATAGTGAATGAATTTATGATAAGTTTGCACGGATCGCATTGGTCCTAATTTTAATACGAGTAGCCCATTCTCGATTGGAGTTATTTTAATTTGGCAAAGGGTTATCGGGAAGGATAGTGACAGGATTAGTGTCAGTGTTAGCATTGTCTTTGTCGTGTCCTTTCCTAGGTTGTCGTGTACCTGTAACAAGGTTACGTTTCTTTTTAACTCTTTTCTTGTGATAAGTTCCTCGAGGTGTTTGAACTTTTTTGTCCAGGTCTTGTTCTGCGTTTGTTTGTATGAATCGCGGGTTTGTCTTTTTCCGTAGCTGATCGTTTTTGATATAAATTGTATCTCCTGGATCGAGATTTTCCGGGTCGGTTTTAGTTTTATTTATATTTTCTACTCGTTTTTCTTTTTCTGTTTGGACTTTAGTTTTAATGTTCTGATAAAGTTGTTGTGAATTTTTAGCATGATTATCTATGTAGTCAGTAAGTATGTTTTCTTCGTTTACATCAAAAGGTAGCGTTTGATTTAAGTGGCCAAATAGAATTTCAAAGGGCGTATGTTTGGTACTACTATGTGGTGTATTGTTATAACCCGTTATAGCAAGTTTCATACGAGATTTTATATTTTCATTAGGTTTTTCTTTTATTAAGCATCGTATTTGATCTAGTAAAGTAAAATGTAATCTTTCAACCGGGGAGTTTGAAGTAGAGTTATGTAAGGTAATATAATGTAATTCAATTTGGTGTAATCTACAAAAGTCAGTTATTATGTGATTTCTAAATTCTGTGCCATTATCGCATATGATTTTTCTTGGTATTCCAATAAATGACATGAAAGTTATTAGGGCTTCCGTTACTTCTATTGCTGATTTTTGAGTGACTGGGATTGCTTGAGCAAATTTTGAAAAAGGGTCTATTATTGTAAAGAACGTATTATTATTAATAAAGAATAGATCAATATGAATTATTTCCAAAGGTTTTGATGGAGTAGGGGTAATTTCAATTGGTGGGTTTTGCGGCTTTCTTTCGTATTTGCAAGTTTGGCAGGTATTACAAGTATTTATGTAATTTTGAACATCTCTTTGCATGTAAGGCCAATAGTAATTTTTAGAAGGTGATAATAAGGTAGCGTTTATTCCTTTGTGTTGAGTTTTTCCTTCATGGTGGTATTTAATTTTTTGATGTTGCTCTTCTTCTGAAGTTATGTCTGTCAGAAAATTGTTTGAAATAGTTAAATTTAGATTTGTAAAATGATTTTGTAGCGTCCTAATTACTAATAATTTTAATAGGTGATCTTTGTTTGTTATAGAAACATACAGTATTGTTTTTTAGGGTATATGGTGCTTTTAAATAATTTTATAATTTCTTCTTCTGTACTGTCTGATTTTAAAGTAACTATGTCTTGTATTATTAAAAATTGGTTCGTGGATAGTAAAGTTTGCCATACTATTTGTTGATTCAGTAATTATGATTTGATTCACGTACTGGTTTACGCGTTTTTCAGTATATAGGAATTCTTGAATGGGATTTTCTTGTGCGGAATGAATTGTAGCAATGTCGTCGCCTTGATTTGGAATTTGTTTTATAATAGTCTGCGGAATTTGATTCTCAATGTCGTCTTCTGTAGATGTTCCTGGAACTAATGTTTCTAGTACTTCTTTTAAGTTGGCTTCATCAACATCTGGTATTTCTTCGACGTTGTTTAACATGGATCATCTTCTATTGGTGTTGTAGTAGCTTGTGTCACTGCGTTTATCTCTTGAGGGTTGTTATCTAATTTAATTCTTGATAGGGCATCTGCTATGTGATTAGTTTTTCCTTGTTTGTATTTGATTTTGTAATTGAATTCTTCTAGGTGTAGTCTCCAACAAATAAGTCTGGTATTTGGGGCTTTTAGGTTTGATAGCCATTCCAGTGGTCTGTGCTCTGAGTGATGGTAAATTCTCTTCCGTATAGGTAAGGTCTGAAATATTTGCAGGCCCATACTACTGCAAGTAGTTCCTTTTCAATTGTAGCATAATTTATTTCAGCTGGGTTTAAAGTTCTTGAAGCATATGCTATGGGACGGTCATCTTGAGAGAGTACGGCTCCTATGGCATAGTTCGAAGCATCTGTTGTTAGTTCAAAAGGTTTTTCAAAATTTGGATATGTTAGTACTGGTTCATATAGTAACAAGGTTTTGCAATGGCTGACACATGATATGTATTCTGAAGTGAGTTCTATTTTGTGGTCTTTCTTTAAACATTGTGTAAGAGGTTTGGTAATCTTTGCGAAATTTTTAATAAATTTTCTATAAAATTCTAGTAAACCAAGGAAAGATTTAATTTCTCTATGCGTTTTTGGAATGGGGAATTTCTTTAGGCTTCAATTTTTTCTGGATTTGGTCGAATTCCGTCTGCTGTTACTATGTGTCCCAAAATTCTACATTTTTCTTTAAAAATTCTGATTTGTCTAATTGTATTTTAAGGTTTGCTTCTCTTAAATTCTGGAAGATTCTTTTTAGGTTGGCGATATGCTCTTGGAATGATGTTGAGAAAACAATAATGTCGTCGAGATATACTAGGCAAGTTTTATTGATGTGTTGTCTTAAAACGTTATCAATCATTCTCTGAAATGTACTAGAGGCGTTCTTAAGACCAAAGGGCATTCTAAGGAATTCGTAGTGCCCATGTTCTGTATTGAATGCTGTTTTTTTAATAGAGTTTGGTGCCATCTCGATTTGGTGGAAACCAGAGGAGAGATCTAAAGTTGTAAAATAACAGCTACCTAATTTATCTAAAATGTCCGTGATGTTAAGGATGGGATATCTATCCGTAATCATCTTTGAATTTAGTGAGCGATAGTCTACTACTATTCTCCATTTTTTCTTGCAAGAGGCATCTGCCTTTTTTGGTACTACTCATATGGTGAAATACTTGGGCGTATTATTTTATCGTTGATCATTTTGGATAGTTGAGTTTGAACCTCTTCTTTATAGATGTGTGGATAACGGTAAGTCTCGGTGTAGCAGGGTGTTTCATCAGTAGTTTTAATTTCATGTTTTATTGTATTTGTGAACGATAATTTATCTGAAGGGTTTTGGAAAATATCAGAGTATTCTTGACATAAACTTTCTATTGCTTGCTTTTCTTCATCGTTCAAATGATTTGTCAGAATGTGATCTTGTATTTTTATTTTGGAGTTTATTTCATTTGGTATAATTTTGCAATCGAATATTTCATATACTTCTTCATTGAATGGCAATGATTTTTGTGGTTCGTCGAAAGAAACCATTTGGTGGAACTTCTATTTGGGCAAGGAAATTTTTACTTGTAGATAGTATTTCTGGAACGTAAAATTTTTTTGATCGAAATTTGGGTATTATTACTGGTCCGTTTTCTGTTATAACAGGAATTTGTATGTCTTATTTCTGAAGGATTTAAATTATAAATTAATATAAGTAAGTTGAAATCATCTCTTACATAAAGTGGGATATGTACATGTTCATTTTCTAGTGTTTGGTTCGAAAACTTGATATTTAGTTTGCATTGATCAGTTTTTGTAGTCCTATAAGTCCATCAAAGTAATTGTGAAAGTCATATAAAATACAATTTATTGGTATGTCAGATTGAAATTCTCGAAATGGTGGTATTGTTGCTTTATATACAGCTTTTGTTTTTCCAGTGCATGTTTGTAAGGTAGTAGGGTCTATATAAATAATTTGAGGAAAATTTTGTTCAATGATTGCTGGTTTAATGATTGAGAAAGAACATCCTGTATCTGAAGTTTGTATGTTTTATTTTTTAAAGTTACGTTAATATAAGGAAGGCCATTGATTGCATTTACGTCGGGTATTCTGTTGTCTCGGCATTCAGAAAATTTCCATTTTGTTCTTGTTGATCGTTTTCTTCATATTGTGTTTCCTGTGTTTCTTCATATTCCGGATTTTCATAGTTTTCTCCATACGTTGCCAATGTGACGTCTTCATATCTTTCTTGATCATAAGCTTGCATATCTTGGTAGTGTCTAGTTGCATAAGGAGGCATGTGTTCTGTAATTTCCGTGTTGTGCATCTGTTGATGACTAATTCCTGACATTGGTGTTGGTTTTGGTTGACTGGTATACGATATTCCTGACATTGGAGTCGGTTTTGGTAGATTGTTGTTTTGATTAGGCTTCCATACGTTTTGTTTGCTTGGATGTACAAATGTTGGATGTTGGATGTTTATAATTAGGGAAAAATGGTTTTACTTGTCGCGGTTGTACATTTATTGGTTGTGAAGGAAATTTAGGTTGTATTGGTTGTGAAGAAAATTGGGGCTGATTATTTCTATTAATTTGTGACATTTGATTTTGAAAAGTTGCATTGAAATTTGAATTGACATTTTTATGTTGAATAAAATTTTGACTGTTAGGTTTTGAATTTGTAAAAGGAGATCTGTTTTGAGAGTTTTGCAAAATTTTGAAATTCTTCTTCCTCTAAAACATTTAAAGCGTCTTCTAAAGTGACTGGATTTTTTAATCGAATAATTGTTTGATAACTTGTCGGCAAATTTGTAATAAACATCGTTTTTGTAATGTTATTGTAATTTCCAATTTGGAAATCTCTGCCTGTGGATCTGGGAAATCATCACTAATTTTAATGATTATTATAGCTCTTAATTCCTGTAAGAGTAATCCGAAGTCATATGGACGTTCATTTCTATTTGGTCTAAATCGCGTTTATCACCAAATGTTAATTTTAATAGATTTTCAATTTGTATCCACGTTGTAAAATCAGTTCGGCTAGCTATTAATTTTTGAGCACGACCTCTAAGTTTATTTTTTACTGCTTGTAATATGAGATTATGCGTAACGTGTTGTGGATCATCGGGAAAATTCGAAAAAGTGCTGCGTACCGATTCTATATATAAATGAAGAACCAAATATTTCCGTCAAAGAATGGAACAGTATCAACGTATAATTTTAAAATCTGAGTATCTAATCTGTGTTCCGGTGGAGGCATTGTGTTATCTAAGATTTCGTTCAAGTTTCTGTTTGCGTCTTGGAGACTTTGTCTGCTTAGCATTGAAATGATCTACACTAAGTGATTGTTTGATTGTTTGTTTGAATTGTTTCTTAATTCTAGTGATCAATCGGATCAATTTCTCAATAATAATTACTAATCAAGTCAGTTTTTTGCCAATGGGCAGCGAGATTTCGGTAACAATGAGAAAAGTAACAGGAGGAATGAATGTGTTCTCTTGGTGTGGAATGTTAGTGCACGAAGGTGACGATTGTTTGCTTATCAGGCACACATTCAGCTGCTTATCGTTGACCTTGATTCCAATCCTCGTCGACTGCGCCAGTGAAGTGGGAACGTTCACAGAGATTTCACAAGACTCACTTGATGTGCACTTAACTCTTTATTACTTGAATCTGAATCTATTTGGTTACAATCTGAGTTTATATAATGCTATTTTGCTATTTCAGCGATTTAACTTTACATAGGCAAGCAACTAAGTTATTATAATATTATTATATAAAGAATACATAAGCGAGATAAAAATATATACAGGGTCTTATCTGGATACCAATATTACTTGTATAAACGGTTCGTACACATCTAGCAACGAGAAGTGTCATACACATCTCCATGATATAAATATATAATAACTTCTGTCTAATGTCAACAGTCACTAGCTCTATATATATATATATATATATATATATATATATATATATATATATATATATATATATATATATATATATATATATATATATATATATATATATATCTGATGCTTGACACATATATCGGGACATAAGTGTCAGATGTAAACGTACCCTTACGTACAAAAGTACCTGACCTTAGATTAACATTTTTTATTTTATATAAAAAGATTATCGCCATATCGAAAATATCTGTGGGAAATATATACTCTTTTTCATTGTTCTTACATGAGCCTACATATATTTTTAAACGTATTTGTAAGTAACTATTATCATAGAAATTATGTACGTATCCTTAGGAAGCAATCATTTTGTAGTATTACATTATATCTTATACAGGGTGTCCCGAAATAAATGCAACATAGAGCAAAAGAAGATTCCTGATGACAAAATAATGTGATGTTACCAAATTTACCTTAGTCAAAAGTTGATGGTTAAAAAGATACAAGGTGTTAAAGTTAACTTTACACCCGAAAATATTTTGGCGGGAAATACTGCATCTATAGCTGAATTTATCAATTTATTTCTTAACGTGGATATCGATATTGAAGCAGTAAATACAGGAACTGTTAGGTGAAACGCCTATAGGTCAACGTAATACAGAAACTGACCTAAATATATTTTGGAAAAAAGTCTAACATAAAAAATGTTTTAGGAGAACCACTTTTTCAAAATCTTTTAAATGTTGTTAAAATAATATTAAGTCTTCCCCATTAATCAGCCACTGCTGAAAGGGCATTTTCACAATTGACGTTACTAAAAACTTCAACTACAAATAGATTGGCGGTTAAAACTTGTTCAGCTATTCTACAAAGATAAACTTAGTAATATAGAAGGTGGTTTCTTAGGGTGGGTACCGCTTAAAGATATTTTGAATTACAATCAAATAACTATAGATAATATTACTGAATGAATATGCAGATTTTGAAATTTGTATATTATGAAAAAGATTATATTTGATGTTTTTACTTTCATATAATATAGTTGTTACATTAAATGGTGATTGAAATATGTGGCTTTTTATTCAAATTAACTACTCCATAGTAGGAGAATCAATTATTTCTATAGTCAGATGGATACACTACGCTACAAAAAAGTTCTGCCATTTAAAAGAAACATGATGTGCCATAGGAGGCGCCCTCTACTAGTGACGTCAAAATTAGTAACAAATTTGAATTTCTCAACCGCAAAAACCCCTGGTTTACAAATTTTAAGTAAGTATATGGATTTTTTAAGAAGTTATCTCCAAATATCGAAAGTAAAATTTTAACTTTGACACCCTGTATCTTTTTTATTATGCGACTTGGGATATACGTATTTTAGGTTAAATCGGTTTATTTTCAACTAAGAAATATGTGGTCTCATTTTTTGCTACTTTATTTAAATCACCCTGTATATATATATACAGGGTGTCTCGCTTAAAAGCGGAACAAGCCTGTAACATGCCTACCATTCGACCGATTTCAATAAACTTTTTTTTATTGGATACATCTTCAAAAAGTCTACCTTAGACATACCTGGTGTTCTCTAAAATTCGAAACCGTTACCGACTACGACACAATTTATGTGACTTAAAAACGAAAAATCATATTAGGAATTATTTGATTCAAATAATTCTTACTAATTCTTGATCAGCACCCCAGAAAACATTACCAACCAAATTTTCGTTGCCACATTATACAGGGTGCTCAGGATAAGTTGGGTGTCTCGCTTATAAGTGGAACAAGCCTGTAACATGTCTACCGTGCGACCGATTTCAATAAACTTTTTTTTTTTTTGGATACACCTTCAAAAAGTCTATCTTCGACATACTTGGTGTTCTCTAAAATTCGAAACCGTGGCCGACTACGATACAATTTATGTGGCCTAAAAACGGAAAATAATATTAGGGATATTTTTATTCGAAACATTTTTACGAATTCTTGATCAGCACCCCAGAAAAACTTAGCAACCAAATTTTCATAGCCACATTATACAGGGTGCTCAGGAGAACTTGGGTGCCTCGCTTAAAAGTGGAACAAGCCTGTAACATGCCTACCGTTCGACCGATTTTAATAAACTTCTTTTCGTTGGATACACTTTCAAAAAGTCTATCTTCGATATACCTGGTGTTCTCTAAAATTCGAAACCGTGGCCGACTACGACACAATTTATGTGACTTAAAATCGTAAAATCATATTACAAATTATTTGATTCAAATAATTCTCACGAATTATTGATCAGCACCCCAGAAAACCCTTCCTACCAAATATTCGTTGCCACATTATACAGGGTGCTCAGGATAACTTGGGTGTCTCGCTTAAAAGTAGAACAAGCCTGTAACATGTCTATCGTGCGACCGATTTCAATAAACTTTTTTTTGTTGGATACACCTTCAAAAAGTCTATCTTCGACATACTTGGTGTTCTCTAAAATTCGAAACCGTGGCCGACTACAATACAATTTATGTGGCCTAAAAACGGAAAATAATATTAGGAATTTTTTTATTCGAAAAATTTTTACGAATTCTTGATCAGCACCGCAGAAAACCTTGGCAACCAAATTTTCATAGCCACATTATACAGGGTGCTCAGGATAACTTGGGTGTCTCGCTTAAAAGTTGAACAAGTCTGTAACATGCCTACCGTTCGACCGATTTTAATAAACTTTTTTTCGTTGGATACACCTTCAAAAAGTCTATCTTCAACATACCTGGTGTTCTCTAAAATTCGAAACCGTGGCCGACTACGACACAATTTATGTGACTTAAAATCGTAAAATCATATTAGAAATTATTTGATTCAAATAATTCTCACGAATTCTTGATCAGCACCAGAAAACCCTTCCTACCAAATTTTCGTTGCCACATTATACAGGGTGCTCAGGATCGCTTAAAAGTGGAACAAGCCTGTAACATGTCTACCGTGCGACCGATTTCAATAAACTTTTTTTTGTTGGATACACCTTCAAAAAGTCTATCTTCGACATACCTGGTTCTCTAAAATTCGAAACTGTGGCCGACTACGATACAATTTATGTGACCTAAAAATGGAATATCATATTAGGGATTATTTTATTCGAAAAATGTTTACGAATTCTTGATCAGCACCCCAGGAAACCGTACCAACCAAATTTTCGTTGCCACATTATACAGGGTGCTCAGGATAACTTGGGTGTCTCGCTTAAAAGTGGAACAAGCCTGTAACATGTCTACCGTGCGACCGATTTCAATAAACTTTTTTTTGTTGGATACACCTTCAAAAAGTCTATCTTCGACATACTTGGTGTTCTTTAAAATTCGAAACCGTGGCAGACTACGATACAATTTATGTGGTCTAAAAACGGAAAATCATATTAGGGATTTTTTATTCGAAAATTTTTTACGAATTCTTGATCAGCACCCCAGAAAACCTTACCAACCAAATTTTCGTTGCCAAATTATACAGGGTGCTCAGGATAGCTAGGGTGTCTCGCTTAAAAGTGGAACAAGCCTGTAACATGTCTACCGTTCGACCGATTTCAATAAACTTTTTTCTGTTGGATAAACCTTCAAAAAGTCTATCTTTGACATATCTGGTGTTCTCTAAAATTCGAAACCGTGGCCGACTACGATACAATTTATGTGGCCTAAAAACGGAAAATCATATTAGGGATTTTTTTGGTCAAAAAATTTCCACGAATTCTTAATCAGAACCCCATCAATCCCTACCATTGAAATAAAAACTACATTTTGAAATTAAGAAATTGTCGCTTTTGAATATAATTCGTTTATTTTTTCAAAATGATTTGGGTAATTGATCTATTTCCTATTTATCAAAGTTTAAGTTTTTGTATGGAGCATGTGACTCAATTCCTAAGTACAATATTAATTATTATTTTCAGAAGGCGAACACTGTATAGATATGGATGTAGATGGTCATATTTAATTTTGACTTTTCTATTTTAATGTATTAGTAAACCATTATAATAGGTTACAGTATTATATTGAATAGACCTGAAATAAAAGACAATAAATACTATTTTTGATTTTTTATAAACTCATAAATAAATTATACATAAAACTATAACAAAAGAAGTGGTGGAAGCAAAATAAGGTAGGTACTTAGCTTTCAACCAGTATTAATAAACTGCAGCTAGTAAAAACTATGGGTCCTGATCAACAATTCGTAGGAATTATTCGAATCAAATAATCCCTAATATGATTTTCCGATTTTAAGTCACATAAATTGTGTCGTAATCGGCCACGGTTTCGAATTTTAGAGAACACCAGGTATGTCGAAGATAGACTTTTTGAAGGTGTATCCAACGAAAAAAAGTTTATTGAAATCGGTCTAACGGTAGGCATGTTACAGGCTTGTTCCACTTTTAAGCGAGACACCCAAGTTATCCTGAGCACCCTGTATAATGTGGCTATGAAAATTTGGTTGGTAGGGTTTGATGGGGTCCTGATCAAGAATTCGTGGGAATTATTCGAATCAAATAATCCCTAATATGATTTTCCGATTTTAAGTCACATAAATTTTATTGTAGTCAGCCACGGTTTCGAATTTTAGAGAACACCAGGTATGCCCAAGGTAGACTTTTTGAAGGTGTATCCAACAAAAAAAAGTTTATTGAAATCGGTCCCATGTTACAGGCTTGTTCCACTTTTAAGCGAGACACCCAAGTTATCCTGAGCACCCTGTATAATGTGACTACGAAAATTTGGTTGGTAGGGTTTTCTTGGGTGCTGATCAAGAATTCGTAGGAATTATTCGAATCAAATAATCCCTAATATGATTTTCCGATTTTAAGTCACATAAATTGTGTCGTAATCGGCCACGGTTTCGAATTTTAGAGAACACCAGGTATGTTCAAGGTAGACTTTTTGAAGATGTATCCAACAAAAAAAAGTTTATTGAAATCGGTCGAACGGTAGGCATGTTACAGGCTTGTTCCACTTTTAAGCGAGACACCCAAGTTATCCTGAGCACCCTGTATAATGTGGCTACGAAAACTTGGTTGGGAAGATTTTCTGGGGTCCTGATCAAGAATTCGTAGGAATTATTCGAATCAAATAATCCCTAATATGATTTTCCGATTTTAAGTCACATAAATTTTATCGTAGTCAGCCACGGTTTCGAGTTTTAGAGAACACCAGGTATGTCGAAGATAGACTTTTTGAAGTTGTATCCAACGAAAAAAAGTTTATTGAAATCGGTCTAACGGTATGCATGTTACAGGCTTGTTCCACTTTTAAGCGAGACACCCAAGTTATCCTGAGCACCCTGTATAATGTGGCTATGAAAATTTGGTTGGTAGGGTTTGATGGGGTCCTGATCAAGAATTCGTAGGATTTTTTTGAATAAAAAAATCCCTAATATGATTTTCCGATTTTAAGTCACATAAATTTTATCGTAGTTGGCCACGGTTTCGAATTTTAGAGGACACCAGGTATGTCCAAGGTAGACTTTTTGAAGGTGTATCCAACAAAAAAAAGTTTATTGAAATCGGTCGCACGGTAGACATGTTACAGGCTTGTTCCACTTTTAAGCGAGACACCCAAGTTATCCTGAGCACCCTGTATAATGTGGCTACGAAAATTTGGTTGCTAAGGTTTTCTGGGGTGCTGATCAAGAATTCGTAAAAATTTTTCGAATAAAAAAATCCCTAATATTATTTTCCGTTTTTAGGCCACATAAATTGTATCGTAGTCGGCCACGGTTTCGAATTTTAGAGAACACCAAGTATGTCGAAGATAGACTTTTTGAAGGTGTATCCAACAAAAAAAAGTTTATTGAAATCGGTCGCACGGTAGACATGTTACAGGCTTGTTCCACTTTTAAGCGAGACACCCAAGTTATCCTGAGCACCCTGTATAATGTGGCAACGAAAATTTGGTTGGTAGGGTTTTCTGGGGTGCTGATCAAGAATTCGTAAGAATTATTTGAATCAAATAATTCCTATTATGATTTTCCGATTTTAAGTCACATAAATTGTGTCGTAGTCGGCCACGGTTTCGAATTTTAGAGAACACCAGGTATGTCCAAGGTAGACTTTTTGAAGATGTATCCAACAAAAAAAAAGTTCATTGAAATCGGTCAAACGGTAGGCATGTTACAGGCTTGTTCCATTTTTAAAGCGAGACACCCTAGCTATCCTGAGCACCCTGTATACTATGGCAACGAAAATTTGGTTGGTAAGGTTTTCTGGGGTGCTGATCAAGAATTCGTAAAAAATTTTTGAATAAAAAAATCCCTAATATGATTTTCCGTTTTTAGGCCACATAAATTGTATCGTAGTCGGCCACGGTTTCGAATTTTAGAGAACACCAAGTATGTCGAAGATAGACTTTTTGAAGGTGTATCCAACAAAAAAAAGTTTATTGAAATCGGTCGCACGGTAGACATGTTACAGGCTTGTTCCACTTTTAAGCGAGACACCCTGTATATACGAATGATGATGAATGAGCTTGAGCACGGGAATGAAACTTTGGCGGGTAATTTGGAAAGACTTGCCAGGCATAATGGCGGTCTATATTTGAAATGCGCTTGCGCGGTTTTGTGTAAAATGTCATAAATTTTGTTGCTTAAGAAAAATAAATATAATAACCCTCAATAGTCAATATTCACAATAACCCCCATCCCCCATTTAGGTCCAGAATTTCGTCATCTTCCCTAGTTATGATAATTTTGATAATTGCTAAGATAATTGAATGCCTTATTTTCCTTTTGGAAATGATAACATTTGGTAAGAAACTGAAGAGTTATGTTATGTGATAATATAAAAAATATTTGTAGCTGAATTATCCAGGGATCTTTTTTCCAAAGTTCAAGCTTGTCCAGACTAGTCAGCCACAACGTGCATAACGTAAGTAAATAAAGTAAATATTTATGTATATCTAACTTAAAAGTTTTTAATATAAAATGGCCTCAAGATTACGTTGAAAAATATTGTTATGTACTTCATCAATCATCACTATCATTTACACAAAAACAATATTTTTGTTACAGAAGTATTCTCTTCATGGATATTGAAGGTAACAAATTATTAGGATCTAATTACGTGAGTATTAATAAATGTAAAATGTAAATCTTATCCGTCCAAGACTCAGGTGACAAAGTAAATAGACATAATAAGGTGAGTGAACTGTGATATTAAACTTGACTGTGATTTTTATAAATTATACTTTCATTTAAATATTCACAACTTTAAATTAGATTAAATATGTCTTCCATTACATTTGCTTCTATGTATATTGGTCGTCTTCGATATTCCTGTAAATATCCTTCTTGGAAGAACAGTTATTATTCCAATATAATTAAAGCTGACTATCGTAATAAGATTTTTCATAGATTTCCTCATAATAACGAATTATTAAAAAAATGGAAAGCAGGTTGTCGTTTAAGTCCTTCAAGAGACTGTCAAAATTTTTATGTATGCGATGATCACTTTTCTATTGAAGATTATAATAATAAAAACGAGCCTTTAAGAGTATCTAACAAGGCAGTGCCTCGTTCTCCTTCTAAATGTAGAAAGTCACTTTTTCAGGATATTGCTAATGAATCTTGTAATAATAATAATAATGTAATTACTGCCAATATGAATTATGATACAGACCATCTTGCAAATGCAATGGAAGAACCAACAAACATAGTTTCCACTGTTGATACTGCATGTAGTGTTGAAAATGCCGAAATTTCTCAGTTTCCACATACATCACTGTTAGATCATGATTATTTTTCCACAGGCATTAGAAATGATACCTATTCTTTTTTATCGGAAAGAACTTGTGAATATACCTATACTGTAGAAGTAAATAAGGCTAAGAAAGGAATTTTATCAAAATCTGGCATTTCCTCAAAAAGTTTCACTCCTGAACAAAGAAAAATGTACGAGGTTCACCGTTTAACGCTGTCGAAACTTTCTAAATTAAATAAATTGTTAAAAGATAGAACTTCTAACTTATTAGCTATTAGAAACATGTATAATGATGGCAGATTTCAGTTTATTGAAGAAAATTTGAATGAAATTAGTAAAGATTTTATAAATTCACAACTGCGTAATGTAAATAAAAGTAGGACTGGTAAACGGTGGACTTCTCATGACAAATGTTTTGCTGTTTCTATATATAAAAAAGTCCAAAATTATATAAGTATTTACGGATTCACTTTGAATTGCCTTCTATTAGAACTCTAAAAACTGTTTAAGCTTCTATTCCGTTTAACTGTGGAGTAATAAATCCGGTAGTAGATTATCTTAAAATGCAAAGTTCTCGCACGGACGATCTTGATAGGTACTGTACATTAATTTTTGATGAAATTCATTTAAGTAGCGAGTTTTATTATGATTCTTCAAAAGGTAAAATTTTTGGGTATGAGGATTTGGGAACTGAAGGTCGCAGTAACAAGCATGCTAATCACGCCTTAGTATTTATGATTCGGGGAATAAAGAAACATTTTAAGATGCCGGTTGCTTTTTATTTCACTGTAGATACCATTGGGACAATTCATTTGAAAAAACTAATTATTGACGTTCTTTCGAAGGTCTTTGCAGCAGGATTCACGGTAGTAGCAACAGTTTGTGATCAGGGTCCAACAAATAGGGGAGCTATTTCATTGTTAATTCAACAATTAACTGATGATAAGTCAAGCCTATTTCATTTTGTTTTTCAAGATTATAAAATTAACTATTTTTGATGTACCTCATCTTTTGAAAAATACCCGAAATTGTTTATTAAAATGCAATATTCAGTTTGAAAATAATAAGTTTGCTAAATTTCAATACATTGAAGAAGCTTTTATTGCTGACCGTAGTAGTCGAACCTACAGATGTCTTCGTAAATTATCTGAAAATCATTTTAACTTTAAAGACTCGTATTCAAAAATGAAAGTAAAAGTTGCAGCTCAGCAACTTAGCCATTCTGTTGCTGCTGCCATTGAAACTTTTCAAAGTAGTGGCATACTTGCTGCAGAGGCTATGTATACTGCAGAATTTGTTAGTCTTATTGACAACTTATTTGATTCTTTAAATAGTTCTTGTCCATATTCTCAAGACGGTAAAAAGTTTCGATGTTCTCTTTCTGATGAATCGCCCCATCTTGAATTTTGGTCTACTTTGCTTCCAAAATTGAGGAACTGGCAGATTTTTGATAAAAATACAAATAAGAAAAATACTCATTTTAAATTACGAGTGGTTATGTTTCTTTGGAAAGATCTTAAAGAAAAGGGTTTTAAATTTTTATCGTTAAGAAATTTAAATCAAGATCCATTAGAAAATTTATTTTGTCAAGTAAGACAACACGGCATTTCCAACACTCACCCTACAGCCCATCACTTTATTGCTGCCTTAAAGTCTATTATCATAAATAATTTCAGTACTCCTATATCTGGCGGAAACTGCGAGGAAGTCGTTAGGAGATTTCTGTAAATTTTTAGAAAATTATAGTACAAATAATATTCAAAGTGAAAACGAGGCTAACAATGATCAGCTGTTGAACCTTGATAAAGATTTTGCCATGTCTTGTCCATTGACAGATAGTATAAGTCCTGCATCTGCATATGTAGCAGGCTATATATTGCAACAAATTGAGTTAACCGATTGTGTAGAATGTCGGGAAAATGTATTTTCACAGAACATCACTGAAAAACATAATTTTGTTACATTTAAAGAATTTGATAGTGAAAGTCGTTTAAACTATGCTAGTGACAAATTAATTCAGTTTGTTGAAAATATTCATGTCTTTTTATATAATTTCTTGAATGAACATGGCTATAAAAATGATATTGAAAATTCTTTTAAAAATGTATATAAAGACCATTTTACAAGTGATTATAAATTTTATTCTCAGCATGATTGCTTTAGTTTAATTTTAGATAAATGTGTTAGAATCACAATTTACAAATATATTAGGTAATTAAAAACAACAAATACATATAGCGATGGTCATTCAAGAAAAATGAAAAAATTTAAGTCTAAATAAGATTTGATTCCGCCTTTTTCTTTTGTTTCATGAACACCCTATGAATAATTTGGCCTGGAATAACGAGGATATCAAGACTGATGTACCCTGACTGATTTTTACCCGATTGTGATATTTATCGACTGTGACTATTATGAAGACTGATGCACCCTAACTGTGGTTTTTTGTATACAGAATTACATTTATTTTTATATATCTAGATATTTGTTACTGTTTACTGAATATTTTATTTTGTTATTGTTATAAACGTTTAATTTTATTATATATCTAGATAATGTTACTGTTTTTTGCAAATTTTATATTGTTTATACTGTTGGAATTATTGTTTGGTTATTATTTTGTTGTTTATATATTAACAAAAATTATATTTTCATTTTCAAACAAAGTATTTCCTTAATATCCCTCCCTAGTATTTTATTTAAATAAATTTGCAATATTTAGGACAAATAAGTCTTAAATTATTGTAAATTTATTTTTGTTGATCAAAATATTATTTAATATGAATTAAAATTACAGTGTATATATTTTTAATTTTCGCGCGAAATGTAATTCTTTGCCATTCACCCAGTTGCGCCACCATCGCTGTTTCCTTGGTTTTGAATGAAGTTTGCACTTCTCTTACTAGGTGTTCCGTGAGCTTGAGCATATTTAGGGAAATATTATCAGATCCAGTGGAGTGACTTTTGATCATGCAAACATATTTGATAACATCACATCATATGGTTTACACAATAAAATGGACCTAAACAACACTGATTCATGCCAATAGCGGTGGCCCAACGTTCTCTTCTCTCTGCATATTTTGGAATAGAAATATTTTTTCCGGATAATTTCCACTGCTATTATTGCAAGATGGTACAACACACAGTTTAAATACAATTTTTTTACATATATACATATATTTTTTTACAAGTACAGTTAATACTGACAATATTTATTTATTTTCACAATCACGACACAAGATACAGCTAATGCAAAACAAAGCAAAAGTAAATAATGTTTACGGTTATGTATCAATGTATTTGACATCAGACAAGAGGGTATTGTTGCCAAATGACTTATTATTTCTCTAAAACAAAGACTTATGGCAATAAATTATGTAATTATTTCTTTACAAACTGTATATTTTAATTTTAAAATACAATACATTTGTAAATATGATTCATATTTACATAAATAAATATAATTCAGAAGGATGAATACTCTTATTACATTTTATGAAATTTTAGATTTTGGTGTAACTTTGACAACAAGGCATGTCATATTTATAAAGTAAGATGGAGCATTTTTATCCTTTTTTTATAATTCACCCGCTGACGAAAGCAGAGCGGCAAATTTAACCAGCTCTTTTCTGATATTCTTACTGTTAATTTTTTTCAGCTAAATTAGGGAAAATTAATTTAGCAAAAAATATGTTCTCAACATTTGTTCCTACGATGTATCAAATTCCGCTTTTTTAAAATTTAGTGGAATAACCCATTACCACCCACTGTGATACTTGACAAAACAACTTTCTTAATAACATTCAAATAGACTATCTACAACTTCATACCAAGTTCCTGGCTTAGCGGTGTAAAACAAAATTTGGGTCCAATTTTAAGACACCGGGGCCCCCAAAAATTAAAATTCGAAAAAACTAAATAATTTCTAAGTAGATTATGTAAAGAATTGACTTATCTTGAGAATTATTATGTTGTCAATTAATTACCTATTTTAAGGCCGCGTAACACTTTACATGGTTTTGTCTATTGATTTAGTTTATTTTAAAATACTAAAAGTCATTCAGAAAAATTATTTATTTCGTACATCTAACATTTGATTAACTTTGATAGATAGCTCTTGTGTATATGGATAATAAAATTTTAGCTTATAGAAGGGTATATCAAATAATAAGTAAAAATCAAATTTGAAACCAAACTTGCAATGTAAAATCTATCATTGTGGTTTGGTGTGCAAATAGTCCACAACCCTGTATGCGTATTAAAAACAATTTACAAACTATCATAGATGTACTGCAAAGAAAACCAATAATTACGCACCGAAGTGATAAACTTTAGTTACCACAAAAACCCAATATAGATTACTTTTAAAAAAATAAAAATAGTATGTATATCTAGAGAAAAAAAAACGATCTGTAGCGGTTAATAGCATAAATCAATTATTCTTAAAGTGTTCAAATCTATTAATATTTAGAACTGGTTTATCAATCGTTGATTAACGTACAAGTTAAGGTTAATGTCATTTTATTTTCTTGCTTTAGTAATGAAACAATAGTTTTTATTTACAAAAAAAGGTGGTTTAACCAAGAACATAATTATAATAAGTTTAATTTTATACTTTACTAATGTACAAAACCGCATCTGAAAAATAAATTAAGCGATTGATAAATCAGCACTCAATGTTTAGTGAAGACTTCAAACTATTTAAATTACCTTTCTCCACCACGTCCTCCTTTGCCTTTGCCATTGATGAAACATAGGAACAGAATTACTTGGAGGTACAAAAATTGAACACTTTAAAATTATACAGTCTTCATTCTTCAGGACTGCATTAAAATCAATGTTTTCTGTATCAATTTTATTATCTATTAATTCTTCCGGTAATATATGTTGCATCTGTGCAATTCCAAATGGGAGTTTCGCTGAACAAATCAATTTAGTATAGTCAAATGTATCTGATATATCATTATTACTTAATACTACAGATATATCTCTATTTAACACTATGTTATAAAACCATTCGGCTTTTAGATTTTCTCTTAATAAGCAACCCATAGGTCCAATCTTAAAATGTTCTAAATTATCTCGAGGTATTCTTTTTAACAATCCACTTATTTCTGCCAAAGACAAAATCTTACTAAGCATTTCAGTTTCTTAATTCTATTCTTGAAGGAAATTCCCTTGAATTTCTATAATTATGTTGCCTGGTGGTGTCACAAAATATCCGTCTTCTGTAATTGATGCATTTTTTAATACTTCTTTTTTGCAATTTCCATCTGTAAGTTCATCTGCTCTGACAAGTAATGGACTAAAAAAATATTTTTAATCAGATACGATACAAATTGGATTCCATTGAAATACGTATCTTAGGTAACGATAAGTAAATTTAGGTATATACAGTGAAATAAACAATAACAAAATTTGCTCGCCAGAAAAGTGATACTTTTAATCCTAATACAACAATATACAATTTTGTCTTAGTTATTTTAATCATTTTACCTTGAATTTATAACGTTTGAAGAAAAAATAGTATATAATGTTCAGAGAAGAAGATACTTTATGTACTTCGCATGGATTGTCTGACAATTTTTTTACTCTTAGCATATAAAGTATCACTTATTCTAATATACTATTATTGAATTTTAAAATTCACTTCCAGCAAGTCATTAGTTTACTCGTAATTGTTTTGCAACTAACTGTAGTTGGTAAATATGACTACTAAGACATAAATTATTGTGTGAAACCCATTATTGTCACCGTGGTACATATCGGTATCACAACCAATTATGCTGCTACGATAAGTGAACTTGTTCACTTGTCACCGCCAAATATGTCACGAATAAAGGCGAAATGTACCGGAGAATCGTGGATCAGTTCAGTTCGGCGCCATTAAACTTTGTGTGGTTATGTTGTATACTACAAAGCGATATAGTTTGTGTATTTTGGGTAACTTTAATAAGTAAGAAATACTATTATTATTATTATTGCATCAGGGAAATTTAACTTATATAAAGGCCCATCCAGCAAATCATTCTAGAACACATGGTTAGTTTGAGTGCGCGGGTTTATTTATTATTTCGTGTATTTCGATTTCTTTTTTATAATTTAACTTTTCAGTGTATTTTCAATCATTTTGACGTGATTTTGAATTATTTGTGAATTTTCTTTCTTTTTATACAAGCAGGTATATACTTTCTGTATGGTTTTATGTGTCTGTTTTGTTTTCACATAATCTAATAATAATAATATATACAGTGTGTTTCCTAACTGGACAGCCAAAATGAAATATCATATGTAAAATCGAATTTTAAACATACAATAAAGAGTAACTTTTTTTCATATCGGGCTTCGTTTAGGAGATATTCAGTTATAAAAATAATTGAGTAATTGATAAATATGGATTCATTGTTAGAATTTGTTAAAGTCTTAATTTTCGATTTAAATGTGATTATTTTTTACTACGAGTTATAATAGCTATTTATGATATACGTGTTAAAAGTAAGATTTTATTTTGTGAGTAAAGATGATAAAAAAAGAGCGTAGCGAGTTTTTTAACTTCACGAACAAAATAAAATCACTTTTAACACGTATATCATACACTATTTTTTCTACAAAACAATCGGAAGAACTTTAAACTCAATAAAAATAAGAAATCAAAAAATACCACGCAGATCGCAATGTTTATGAACCAAAATTTTCGTAGCAACCAGTGCTGTTGTCAGTTACGGAAAATACGCAAAAATATTGACAGCATTTTCTAGTAATATTATAAGTATAATGAATAATCTCGATAATGAGCGTAACGAATCCATCCCTGCTGAAATCGAAAAAGCCGCCAGTCGAGCAACATTGGAATTATTGCCGGCGAAATCAAAGGAACAGTACGAAATCGCTTATAGACGCTTTTCGGAATGGTGCAACATTAAAAAAGTCCCTGGGAAATGTAACGAAAGTATTTTACTGGCATATTTTGAGAAAAAAAACAAGATATGGAAATCGTCAACGCTGTGGTCAAATTGGGAAGAGAACAAGTTCAATTAAGAAAAAGTTATGCAATGTTATGTTGATTCCGAGGAATACTATAATTGTTCGGAATTTATTACCAAAAAATCCAAAATTAGAAATTTTTAAAAAGCTGAACGTTGTAAACTTGGGTTTCTAAAGTTCTATGTTAAGGCAAATTTAAAAATTCAGTTTTTCCTAGCAGCTGTACATTACATTTCAATTTTTTTATCTCTTACATACACTAATCGTAATCTATCCAAATCGCACTAAATCTCTAGTTTCTCACCGAAACATCCAAATGAAAACTCTCCCGCTTTGGCCGCTTATTCTCTTTATATAGGCAAAACGAATATTCTAAGTATTTTCCAGTAGTTCTGGATTTCATTCTGGAGCGACTCGAGAATCTTCATGACGCGCCTCGATCGACGGCATTATTGCTTATCAGTTTACCAGCGGTGACTGGGCCAAATCTAGCGTGTCGTGAATCCAACAGCCACTAAATTAGATAGGGGCAAATTCTGTGACAATATGAATCATATGGCAAGGATCGATCCCACCGCCGACCGACGATCTCGACGGCAAACAGTAGGTTCGTTTATATCTACTTAAAGGTCCGTTTATATCTACAGACATCCAGCGTGTCAGACACGTGCGGTGTCAGACAAAATAATATTATTCTATACAATGTGTATTAACGTATTTATATCTATCGTAACACGGTCGCGCAGACGCCGACAGACATGGGTCGTGGCCGGCCAGTATTCTCGGAAAGAATATTTTGTTTGCGCGGTTCATGTCTGTACGTGTCTGTGGCTACTTACCGGACAGTGTAAATAGAGTATCGGGATCGTGCAGACGTGTTTTGTATTTAGTAACTGCCAGTGAGAGCGGCTGCGTCCGACACCGACGACAGTGTCTGTCGATGTCTGACAAGGTAGACTTCACGTTAGATGTAAATAAATGGTGCCTATCGGTGTCTGCCACGGTACTTGTCTGAAACGCACCGTGTCTGTAGATATAAACGAATCTTTAAAATTGAGTTCAAGCACCTGACGGTAGAGAAACGTGAACCCACTAATCATAGACTCAGAAGAAAACAACAAGAATCTAACCTTGAAACTGTGACAAAATAATTCACAGATTGTAATCTATAAATTAATGATTGTAGTTGTATTTAAATTATCATCAGCTATCAGATGAAAGCAAAACAACAGACACATGTGCCGAAGAGTTGGCAAGATAGGGAGAAAACTTCTGAATGTACAGAACAAATCTAGAAAACCAGGCAATAGTTCTGCTGTTTTGTCAGTCTGTTGTTTTGTTTTCATCTGATAGCCGATGGATAGTTTAAATATAATCGCAATCATTCATTTTTTCACCAAATATTTATTTCACTGTAATCTGTGAATTATTTTGTCACAGTTTTAGGGTTATGTTCTTACTGTTTTCTTCACCGCTGTTCATTTGGCAGATAAACTTGGCAGGTTAAAATTACGGAAACACCCGAAGTAACTAACCATTGGCGTGCGTACTGGATGTACCGGATGTCTGCGAAATACTAAATTTATACAAATAAGTTACTGTTTGTATGGTTTAAATGGTCAAATAATTGGAAATGTCAACACATGAACAAAATTAACATATATTAAAAACAACCTTAAGTATTTTATATAATGGACACTTATACCGAGTACATTTACTACCACAAAACAAACACCTGAAATAGTACATAACAATTTTAACTGCGGTAATGTAAATAAAAGAGAATTACTAGTAATCCAAGTGAAATATAGAAATTATCTTGTTATTATGTTGCCGCGTCAAATGTCATGATATATTAATCTCAAATTTAGCATGGAATCTTTCTAATAACGAAGAAAATCTTTCTAATAACGTTCGCAATGGTCTAAGGTAAGTAAATCCTTGTCCTCTAAGTAAAAAATTACTCTGAAGTCTCTCCACGATGAGATATTATTTTGAAATTTGGTGTGTGGCTACCTTAACAACTTAGAATTTCAGTAGTATCAATATAAATCCCTTCACAGGGATCTTAGGTAAGTAAATCCGTCTCCTCTTGGTAAAAAATTGCTCTGAGATATCTCCACGATAAGATATCATTTTGAAATTTAGTTTGTGGCCCCCTTAACAACTTAGAATTACGACAGTACTTATATAAATCCCTTCGCAAAGATCTAAGGTAAGTAAATCCTTCTCCTCTAGGTAAAAATTGCTCTAAAGTCTCTCCACGATGAGATATCATTTTCAAATTTGGTATACAGCCCCCTCAACAACTTAGAAGTTCGACAGTACCAATTTAGATCGCCTCGTAAAGGTCTAAGGTCAGTAAATCCTCCTGCTTTAGGAAAAAATCGCTATCATCTCTTTCCAATATCACTTGAGTTACTAGTAAATCTCTTTTATTTACATTTACCTCAGTTAAAGTAGATAAGTGTCAATATATAAAATACTTTAGGCTTGTTTTTAATATATGTTAATTTTGTTCATGTGTTGACATTTCGAATTATTTGACCGTTTAAACCATACAAACTAACTTATTTGTATAAATTTAGTATTTTGCAGACATCCGGACTTTTCCGGCACGCACGCCAATGGTTAGTTACTTCGGGTGTAATAAATGTGATCCAAATGAATTAAATGTAGATCTTGTAAAAAGGTAATATAATTAAAGTTAGAAAAGTCGCGAAAAGTCCGGAACATTTGTTTTGTTTACTAATTTTTAAATCTAATTTGTCACTAACCAAACGATGATCCGAAATGCCTTGCGTATTTATAACCTCGGTATTTACTGTTAAATTTAAATTAGAAGACACAATAAGATCAATAAGAGTCTTACTCGTTGCCATCACGCCAGTAGGAGAAGATATATGTTGTTGCAAACCATACTTATTAAATAGAATATTTAACGCAATATAATCCAAGCTTTGTTTATCCAAAAAATCTACATTAAGATCACCCCAATTAAAACAATATCAAAGTCAGGTAATAGATTAGTCCATCCTCAAGCTGAACAAGACTGTCAGATAAATTATAGCGCGGTGGTCTATATAAAGTGCCCAGGCAATTTTTTTACCGCACAATTTGATAGAAATCCAGTTGTTCAATATAATCACCATTAGGTATATCAAGTGTTTTAAAGTTAATCGATTTATCAACAAAAAAAGCAACACCACCGTCTCTCTCCTCACGATATCTTCTAATAATAATTATAACCAGCAATTTTAAAAATATCACTTTGCGTTTTAGCATCTAACCAAGTTTCAGACAAGCCAATTAGAGAGTATTTTTCCCTAAAATTAAATCTGTAAATAGATCAAATCTAGTATGAATTGATTGAATATAAAATGTGAAACCACAAAATTTTGTTTTGCATACAGAGATAACTAAGGTCATTAAGTGAACCCCTGAACCAAACAAAACCAAAATAAATTATTTACAAAATATGGATCAATAATCACTGAAATACGATTGTAGTATAGAAACTAAATATAAATTTTGGTTCCATATAATAAATTCAAAGTATAAACATATTTCCACAACATGCGAGAAAAAGTAATTCTAACGCGATAAGGCAGACAATAAAAAAAGAGCTCAAAATAAAAACTACTAAGGCAAACGATACAATTTCAAATTCTAGTCCTACCATGACAATAAATTAAACATCAATACCATAAAGTGTTTTCTTGCCATCTTTTATGAAATATATTTTGCCACCAGATATCCAAACCTTGTCCTTCCCATGTTTTTCTTTTGCAGATTTCAAAGCAGTATATTTTTCCCTAGTGAGATCCTCGAAGATTGAAATATTCATACCTGACGTCTTCAACCTTTTTCTTCCCCAAAAACGTTCGATCGCATCCAATTGTTTACGAACCTGACCAAAATAGGACGAGGGTGCTCTTGTATGTTTGAACTCCTTTTCCCCATATGGAAAGCAAAGTCAATATCCGTTATAGAACAGGATACAAGTAATATGTCATTTATAAATGAAGACACAAGTTCAGGCATATTTTCTACACTATTTTCTTTAACACCATGGAACCGAAGTGAGTTATTTTTAGCAAATTGTGCATAGGAGTTAAATTTATTATTTAATTCACTGATTTTATTACAATTAGATGAAACTGCGTTACCAAGAGTAGTTATAGTTTCGTTAAGATGGACAAGCTTTCCACTAATTTCATCTAGCTTGTCAAGCTTGCTTAGTTTGTCATTAAATTGCTCATCCACTGAAATTAGTTTAGCTTCAATCACTTCGATTTTTGAAGTTAATTTGAAAGCAACGGTAGAACAGATTTTGTTGACAAATTCTTCATTTACACTTTCAATACATCCACATTTGTCCGTTTTACTACCATCAACTCTCGTTTGCGGCATGACTGCTAACTCGACGCATATATTTATGCAGTAAACGCAACATCAATACAGGCTGCTGAAGTAACAAATTCGATATCTATGACTTGAAATATATTTTAAAGTAACTAATATACGCGAGGTATGTAGTTCAGACGGTTGGCAGAAGAAATGAAACAACACAAGTTGATGCACGATCTTTACTCAAAGAAGTACCAAATTAACTCTGATTGTATAAACTGCACAATCGTTTATATATGTTACAGATAGATCATAATTACACATTATCATTAAAATATGACTTGGTATATTACTTTAGTAAATATTATCTTTTGACTCAAAGAATATATAATTAAAATAGAGATATCTAAACAAACAAACTAATAATTCAGATACCCAAAATGGGTCTATTTGTTAGTTACTGTATCTTTATAGTAGTGAGGGCAAAGGTCCCTTTGATAATAGTCCCTAATAGGTTCATAATATCTTACTTATGAAATTATTCTAAATAAGTCTAAAAAATATTGTCACGGAATTTGCCCCACTCACATCCAAACAGACGACTGTGGTATCGCGAAATGCTAAGATTGCCCCGATCGCCCCTACACGATTCTGTTAAACAAACAAAAAGCCGTGGATCGAGACGGGACTAGAAAATTGGGGAATCGACGAGAAGCATTCCGAGTCGTTCGGGAAGATGAATCTAGAGATACTAGAATATACCTGGAATATTCGTTGGGTCTATAAAAGAAAAATAAACGGCCGAGTTAGTTAGTTTGTATAAGTCTTGTATTACAGTGTTGACTTCAAGTGTTTAGTTAGAGAGATCAAAGCGATTTAGATAGCGATTAATTAAATAAGTGTTTAGTTGAGTTCTAATTAGTGTTCAATAGTGTACTGAGTATAGTTAATAAAGAAGTAATTAATTAACGGATTGTTTTTCTGGCTATAGTAAAAATTCGGATTGGGAAATCCGTGACAACTGGAAGTTTTAAAGAGCTTTCTGGAACCCTGTCCACAAAGTGGGATTTAGCTGGAAGTTTGAAGAACTTTCTGGAACCCTGTGTGTAAGTGGGATTTAAGTGGAAGTTTTAAAGAGCTTTCTGGAACCCTGTCCACAAAGTGGGATTTAACTGGAAGTTTTAAAGAGCTTTCTGGAACCCTGTCCACAAAGTGGGATTTAGCTGGAAGTATGACATATCACCGCACTCGTCGTGACTCAAGAAAGTGGACGGTGGTATTTGCGAAGGACATTCTCGAACATTCTAGAACTTTGTACGGGAGTGAGACAAAGACTCAAGTGTGACATATCACTGCACTCGTCGTGGCTTAAGGAAGTGAACGGTGCTATTTGCAAAGGACATTCTCGAACATTCTAGAACTTTATACCAAAGTGAGACAAATACCCAATTGTGGCATATCACTGCACTCATTTCATTGTAAGGAAGGCAACAGTGATATCTAGAAATACATTCGTGGACATAGAGAAATAGAGTGAATGCCTGTAACTAGAAGTCAAGTCAACATGGATGCACAACTAGCAAATCTGTTAGAAATGATGCAAACGATGCAGGAACAGGGACGGATGATGCAAGAGAAATTAGAAGAACAAGGACATAAAATGGAAGACCAAGCGAAGACGATGCAAGAGAAATTAGAAGAACAGGGACAAACGATGCAACAACAGGGACGAATGATGCAAGAAAAATTTGAAGAACAAGGGCATAAAATTTAAGATCAATCCCAGACGATGCAGGATCAGACCCAAATGATAGAAGATCAGATGCAAATAATACAACAGGAAATGAAAGCTCAGACGAACGAAATGCAGGTGAAGTTAGAAAAATTAGAAAATACAGTAGAGGAGAAATTGTTAGAACAGAGAAAAGAAATCGACGAAGAACTGTTAGCACAAAGAAATGAAGTGGACAAAGAAATAAACCAGGTTAGAGAAGAGCTTCGATATAAATTAGACAAGATAACAAATAATCAAAACAGAAGGACCTTTTATCCGAACTCAGAAAACGAAACCCCCTGAATTCGACGGCAAGGTTTCCTGGAACGTCTATCTGCGTCATTTTGAAGCAGCAGCTGCGGCAAACGAGTGGTCTGATTGTGAAAAGGCTACTGCTCTAATAGTTGCTCTACGAGGGGAAGCTCTTGACGTCCTACAAGGAGTTCCTGCTGGGCAGCAGAATAACTACGGCATTCTAAAACAGCATATGGAAATGAGATATGGGGATAAGCACCTGCAGCAAGTTTACCAGGCACAATTGAAAAATCATCACCAACAGAATGGAAAGAATTTACAGCATTTTGAGACCGATGTTGTCCGACTGGTTCGATTGGCTTATCCAACAGCCCCGTCCGAATTCTTAGACCAGCTGTCCATCCAAGTTTTTACCGATGGCCTAAGAGATTGCGAAACCCAGCAGGCATTACGACTCGCCAGACCTAAAACGTTGAACGACGCTCTTTCGCATGCACTGGAATTCGAGGCAGCAAAGATGGCATCCGATAGACATGTTAAAGTTCGGGCCATCAGTGATAACAGCGACAGTATGGCAAATGGAGACCTAATAAAGACGCTAAAGGAGATTATTGATAAACTCAGCCCAACTACTAGGACAAAGAAGGAACAATCTGATAGTCGAAGGGATCGCCTTGTTCAATGCTGGAACTGTGGGCAGATGGGACATCTGAAGAGACAGTGTAGGGCCCCAGTCGCAGATCAGCAAAGGCGCGACTCCCAAGCGGCAGTCTCCAGGGAATATGTTAAAGTGCGGACTATCAGTGATAATAGCGATAGGATGGAAAATGGAGATATAATGAAAACACTGAAGGAGGCCATTGATAAACTCAGCTTAACTATCAGACCAAAGAGAGGACAACTCGATAGACGAAGAGAACGCCCACTTCAATGTTGGAACTGTGGGCGGACGGGTCATCTAAAGGGACAGTGTAGGACCCCAGTGGTAGATCGGCAATGGCGCGACTCGCAGGCAAGAAGGAGACATGGATGCTCTTTCTAGACTTTGTCCGACCAACGGCAAGCACTGTAGTAATCTTGAAAGAAAAGAGGACATATCATTTGTTCCGTGCAAGATGGTGGCAGCCCAACCTGAAGACCGATGGAGTTCAGCGGCGATTCGGGAAGACCAGCAAGCTCACTGTGACATCAAGCCTTTAATAGACTGGAAAGAAGCCAACAACCGACCCTCTTGGGCAGAAGTCAGTAGTAAAAGCCCAGCATTAAAGAGCTATTGGGCTCAATGGAATTCCCTGGTGTTGGAAGACGGTGTCCTAAAAAGAGCATGGGAGAACAATGACGGAACGGAGGTCAAGAAACAAGTACTACTCCCGAGGTCCCGGATCAAGGAAGTGCTGCAGCAAGTACATGGAGGTACTGGGGGTGGACATTTCGGTATCAATAGGACTCTACAGAAGATTAGGGAGCGTTTCTACTGGTTGAGCTGTAGGACGGATGTAGAAGATTGGTGCCGAAAATGTGACATATGTGCAGCAAGCAAGGGACCGAAGACCCGTTCCAGAGGCAAAATGCGCCAGTACATCGTAGGAGCGCCGTTTGAGGATTGCCATTGATATCGCTGGCCCCTTTCCGAAAACCCAAAGTGGGAACCGATATCTGCTAGTAACCATGGATTACTTCAGCAAATGGCCAGAAGTATACCCCCTTCCCAATCAAGAGATCACAACCGTAGCAGAAGCGCTAGTCAACAACCTGTTCTGCAGATTTGGTGTGCCCATGGAACTACATTCAGATCAGGGTCGAAATTTCGAATCAGGTGTGTTCCGAAAGGTATGTGAGCTTATGGGAATCCGGAAAAACAGGACCACCCCACTGCATCCCCAGTCAGATGGTATGGTGGAACGCTTCAACGCCACACTAGAAACCAATCTGAGGATGTTTATGAAGGAAAACCAGACAGACTGGGACAAGCTCATTCCACTCTTCCTGTTAGCTTACCGCTCAGCTGTCCATGAAACTACTGGGAAGACTCCCGCAAGGATCATCTTTGGAAGAGAGCTTCGCCTTCCAGCAGATTTGGTATTTGGTTGACCTGCGGAACAGCCCTCAGATCCAGACACTTATATCCATGACCTAGAACAAAGACTAGCAGCCGTACACGACCAAGTCAGATCTCGAATGCGACTAGAGAGCGATCGCATGAAAACTCGATACGACGTCCGGGCCAATACAGTCGGATTCCAACAAGGTGACCTGGTGTGGCTGTACAACCCCACGCGGAAGAAAGGAAAATCGCCTAAGCTACAGAACCGTTGGGAGGGTCCCTACACCGTCATTAAAAGAATCAATGATGTCGTCTACCGGATACAGAGGACTCCTAGGAGTAAGATGAAGGTCGTCCATCTGGAGCGTCTGTCCCCGTATAGAGGTGTATCCGATCGGGACGATCGGTCCTAAGGAGGGGGCAGTGTCACGGAATTTGCCCCACTCACACCCAAACAGACGACTGTGGTATCGCGAAATGCTAAGATTGCCCCGATCGCCCCTACACGATTCTGTTAAACAAACAAAAAGCCGTGGATCGAGACGGGACTAGAAAATTTGGGAATCGACGAGAAGCATTCCGAGTCGTTCGGGAAGATGAATCTAGAGATACTAGACTGGAATATTCTTTGGGTCTATAAAAGAAAAATAAACGGCCGAGTTAGTTAGTGTTGTATAAGTCTTGTATTACAGTGAACTCAAGTGTTTAGTTAGAGAGATCAAAGCGATTTAGATAGTGATTAATTAAATAAGTGTTTAGTTGAGTTCTAATTAGTGTTCAGTAGTGTACTGAGTATAGTTAATAAAGAAGTAATTAATTAACGGATTGTTTTTCTGGCAATAGTAAAAATTCGGATTGGGAAATCCGTGACAATATAATATAACTGTATTTTATTTAACAATATAACTCCTCCCTTCTCAAAACGGAAGCCCGGTGGTTGTAGGGCTGACGTCTTCATTTTCGGGGGTTGATGGTTCACCAATTGTTGGGTTGCGAACAGAGTATTTCCAGCCTTGTTTGTAGATTTTTCTCAGGTGGTTACGGAGCAGGTAAATACACCATCCAGTGATGAATATTGCCAAAAGTAGGTAAAGGGAGAGGTAATGTGGCGTACCTTCACTTTTTTCGATCATGATAAAGCTTATATGTTTGAGGACCTGATTGATAGAGGATATTTCGTCCAGGACCACTTGTTGCAAGACCAGTGGCTTACTGTCCGATTGATTTGAAATGTAGATACTTGGTTGGCTTTTGCGAATCCCTTGGTATCGCAGTCTATTTGGATAAGTATTGGGTGTGTTGTCAAAAGAAGTACGTGTTCTTGGCTGATTTGTTCCATTATACGTTCGAAGAGAAGTAATGGCAAAAATTGGCACGTCGTGAGTTGGTTACCCATCAGTAGATTTGGGAGACATTTGTTAAGGTTTTCCTTGGCGTCGCCTCGGCATATTAAGTATTCTTCCACTTGAGGGCAGGTGTCTTGTCTTTCAAGGTATTTTTCTTTGCCAAGTATAAGGATAGGTTTGGAAGGTATAATGGTTTGGTTATTAATTGGGACAGGGTATAGGTGATAGCTAGTGTAAGATTCAGGAGTAAGAATAGGTACATAGATCGTAAACACTATGAGGTTCTGGTCGATTGTAATACTGACACCAAAGAGATAGTAATATGATTGCAAGTCATTTAAATTCAGAATTTGGTTTGGTGAATATATTTTAGCTAGAGAGTCTAATATATTTCTAATATCTGCCAGAGATTATTGAATTGTGTAGTGTGTTAAGTGAAGCAAAAGTGATAGCGTTCTATATTTCGTCTAAAAATTCAGAAATGAGTTGACATTGAGTCGTTAATTGCTCGCTCAGGTAAATTAAATGGAATGCTCTAATTGTTACGTCGAAGTCTTCTCGTAATGCGGATATATACTTAGAAATGTGATTTTGATTTTGTAACAGTCTTATTTATTTGATTGAGCAACGGTTGTAAAATAGATGTTTTTAGATTTAATTGATCAACTATTTTATGTTGTCCGGCAGTTAGAGTAGCAATGGATTTTTGTAGTGTTTTTCTATCGTTATTGTGCATTGTTCCGAATAACCATTTTTGAGCTGTACCTGCTATATTAACTAATCCTCGTTTGGTTCTTTTAATAGGTTGCAAGTTTAAATATTTGCGATATGTCCGTTCTAAAATGAATTTTGCATTTGTGGCCGCCTGAACTATTGTTCTTGTATCTTTAAATTTGTCAGAGGTGTCTATACGGTTAATTCCGTCTTTTAAGGTTTTCAGTCTAAGTTTTATTGGTGACAAGTCGACATAATGTATAATTTTGTGATGGCCAGAGATAAGTCTAATCGTACCTAGTCGTAGGGGAGATACGGGATTTTCTAGGGGTTGGATTAATTTTCTTGAAGAGTGTCTGGTTCGTCAGGAGGGTCAGTAGTATTGTCCATAGCAGCATCTTGGTCCTGGAAAAGATTAGACTATGCTAGTCGTCTGCTTTATAATATTTTTGTGAAATGTGCCATGTTTGGTTTGTAGAGCTTTGCCTTTGTCTATGATAACTTTTGATTTCTTAAATCGTGGTTTTGTCTTGTCTTTTTGTGTCTTCTTTAATATATACTGTCTGGTCTGGAGAGTTAAGGATAGGATCGTTTCGATTTTCGTTTAATTTATTGATTGTTCCTGATTTATTTTGTTCGATACGTTGGTTTATTTGCTCGTATAGCTTTTGTGTGTTTTCTTTATGTTTCTTCATGTGTTCGTTAGTAATGATGGCATCACTTAATTCAAAAGCGGTGGACACATTTCATCAGACTAGATATTGGTTTGTTTGGGTTGTCCGTTTTAAGGCATCGTAGTTGATCCAGTAGCGTAGAGTGGAATCTTTCGACGGGCGAGTTAGAATTTGAATTTCGAACCGTTGTATAGTGAATATCTATTTTGTGTAATTGGCAAAATTCTCTGATTAATTAATTCTTAAATTCTGTTCCGGGGTCGCAAATTATTTTTCTGGGGATGCAAAAATGTGAAATGAAGTTCAATAAACTATCATAAATTTCAAAACCATTTTTGGTTGTCCGTATTTAGAAAAGGGGTCTAAAATAGTGAGAAACAATTCCTTTTCTGCATAAAATGTATCGATGTGCAAAATTTCTAAAGGTTTTTTAGCGGTAGGTGTAATTTCGTTAAATTAATTTTTTGTGGATGTCGTTCATATTTGCTAATTTGGCAAGTGTTGCAATTATTGATGTATTTTGTGGATCATGTTAGGCCAATATCGTTTGCTAAGAGCCGTTTTAACTTCAGTGATACCGCGGTGATAAATTTTTCCTTCGTGTTGATATTTAATCTTTCTTTGTTGTTCTTCTGTGACTGTTATGTCTTCTAAAATTTTACGAGATATGTAGAGCTTTAATTTTGAGTCAAAATTTTGTCTCATTATTCGTGTAACTTTGCGTTCGGTTTCGCGAGTGAAGAAATAAAAGCAATACTATTTTGAAGGGTGTATTATATCTTGTAACAGTGTTACGACGTCTTTGTCGGAAGCGGAGGTCCTAAATGTTACGTTAGTGCGAATTTTGTCGAAGATATTTTCGTGGGAGGCGCTATCTAAAATTGCGTGGCTACTTTAGTTGAATGTAATTTGATAAGCGTATTGATTAAGACAATTTTCTGTTATTGGGAAGTTAAGAATGGGGTCTTCGGCGAATGTGTGAATTGATTCTAAGGTATCTAGTATTTTACGCAAAGCATCTGGTGGACTTACATTGTCTAGGTCTAGGTCATTTATAAAATCGTCAATATCTTCGTTAACGTTGCCGGGTTCTGCGATGACAGATTGATTAGAGTTTTCGCGCTTTTTCTGAGATCGTGTTTCGATAGGGTGAGTTTCTTCTATTTTTATACGAGAGAGTGAGTCAGCATTAGCATTGTGTTTTCCTTTCTTGCAGCGAATTTCGTAATCGTATTCTTCAAGCTTAAGTTTCCATCGAACTAGCCGCGAGTCAGGTTCTTTTAGGGAGAACAGCCATTGTAATGGTTTATGGTCGGTGAATATTGTAAAATGACGACCAACAAGGTATGGTCTAAAATATTTTACGGCCCAAGCGACAGCTAGTAATTCTTTTTCGATGGTGCTATAGTTAGTTTCGGCAAGATTTAGCGTCCGGGAAGCATAGCAAATGGGTCGGTCATCTTGCGAAAATACTGCACCGATTGCGTAGTTCGATGCATCGGTTGTCACGGTAAATGGTTTATTGAAGTCGAGATAGGCCAGGATAGGGTCGTTACATAGCAGAACTTTACATTTTTCGAAAGTTTCTACGAATTCAGGAGTGTGAATAACCTTTTCACCCTTTCTTAGACACTTCGTTAGTGGTTTTGTGAGTTTGGCAAAGTTTTTAATAAATCTTCGGTAATAGCCCAAAAGACCGAGAAATGATTTTATTTCTTTAGGGGTTTTAGAAATAGGAAATTTCTGCACTGTGAGGATTTTTTTGGATTTGGTTTAATGCCGTTTTGTTCGATAACATGCCCTAGAAATTCTACTGATTTGCAAAGGAATTCGCATTTATCTAGTTGGACTTTTAATTCGGATTCGCGGAATGCTTGGAATACTAATTTGAGATTACGTATATGTTCTTCGAGAGACGTGGAGAAAATTATTACGTCGTCCATGTAGACTAGGCAAATTTTATGTTGCAAGTTTTTTACTACGTTGTCCATTACACTTTGGAAGGTTGCTCGTAGTGCCCATTTTCCACATTAAAGGCTGTCCTCGGAATGGACTCCGGTGACATCTCTATTTGATGAAATCCAGAGGCGAGGTCTAGCGTGGTGAAGTAGTTGCATTTGCCTAATTTGTCCAGTATGTCGTTTATGTTTGGTAAAGGGTATCTATCGTCGATTGTCTTCTCATTGACCTTTCTGTAGTCCACTACGATTCGCCATTTCTGCTGACCTGATGCGTCGATTTTCTTGGGAACTATCCAAATGGGGCTGGACCATGGGCTTTGCCTTGGCCTTATTATTCCGTCTTCCAGCATTTTTGAAATTTGTGATCTTACTTCTTCTTTGTGAATATGCGGATACCTGTATGATTTAGTGTAGACGGGGCTTTCGTCTTTGGTACGTATTTCGTGTTTTACAGTGAAAGTTTATCACCTGGTTTCAAAAATATGTCTGAATATTCTTGACAGAGTTCCGATTTTTCTTCCGAATTAAGGTGGTCTGTACGTAAAAGTTCGCGGATTGACGTTGTGTTTTCGTCTAGCACAGAGGGGTTTATCTGAGGTTGAAATAAGGTATAATGCAAAAGAGGCTCTGCTGGAATGGGTTCTAAGAATTCGGCTTGGAGAGGTGTGTCTGCTATATTGTGGATTTCTACAACAGCAAGTCCGTTTTGGCAAGTAGTAATTGTGTCTGGTATTTGTAAATTACCGCTTTTTATGGAATGAGGAATGAAAATTTCGCCGTCGGGAGAATCTACGGGGATAGGTTTTATTAATATTTCTTTCGCATTAATATCGTATTTGCGTTGTATCTCGCGGAAATATATTGGTATAGAAAACTTTATTAGCATTTTTTTGAGAAAGGCAAATTGAGAGATCGAATTTCTGGAGGTCTTCTATCAGACCATCAAAGAAGTCGTGAAAATCATATAAAAGAATATCCATAGTGAGAGGCGAGTGAAACTCTTTAAAACTTGGGATTGTGGTTTTAAAACGTGCATTAGTTTTTCCGGTACAAGTTTTAATTTGGACTTTGTCCTGGTAAATGCAGTCTGGGAAATGTTTTTCTATTATGCTAGGTCGAATTATAGATTTTGAACAGCCGGTGTCAATTAGTAAGAGCATAGGCGGGTTTTGGATTTTTATATAAGGTAGTGAGCAAGGGGTTGAGATAGAATTAAATTCTACTGTTTTGTGAGATTGGTGATAGGGTTGCTTTCAATGTCTTGGTAGTCTGAATTTAAATTTGCAGGGTCGTAATCTGCTTCTTCGTAATTTGGATAAGGTGCTTGTGATGTACAGGGTGCTTCGTAATCTTGTGCATAAATATTGGAATAGTCGCTTTCATCTAACTGATCTTGTGCCTGATCTACTTGAAAAAGTTCCTCAAAATGAAATTTTGGCTGTTGATTATTATTTTGTCTAAAGGTATTTGGGCTGTTTGGATTTGGGTTTAATTTTGAATAGTTACTTATACCGCCCATAGGAGTAGGCTTGGGTAGTGGTGTAGTTTTATTGGGTTGCCAAACGTTTGTAGGTTTATTCAAATTTTGTCTATTCTGCGTAAAATGGTGTTTATGTTGCAAGGAATTTAGTCTATTGTTCTGTGGGGGAATTTATTTTGAAATGGGATTTGCGGTCGGAAATTCTGGAATGGTTGTGTCGGTACGTCTCGCGGTCTCATATTTTGCGATTGATATGGTATACTGGGTGTCACAAATGTCATAGGCATATTGCAAGAATAATATGAAAAGTTTTCTTCCTCGGCCACTGTTTTTATCGCGTCCTCTAAACTGGATAATTTTTGAATCCTAATCATCATTTGCAACGTGTTGGGCAAATTCCTAACATATGTGTCTAATGTCAGTCTTTCGTAATGTCTAGCAAGTAAAGTTTTTTCGTCTGCAGATTGGTTTGACTGAATTAATTTAGCCATTAAAAGACTCCTAATCTCTTGACATCTTATGCCAAAACTATGCAAAGACTCGTTTTTATTTATTTTTAATTGTAATAAATCCTGTTCTAAACATCTTACGTCACGTTGGTCACCAAAATTGCTAATAAGAACTGTTTTGATTTGTTCCCAATTAGAAATTTCTAATCGCGACCCGATTAGCATTTGCGCTCTGTCAACTAATTTATCTAATATAGCTCGAGTCAAAAATCTTTTCAAAGCGTCATTATTAGGATCATAAAATGTGTTAATCAAATCATCTCCGCTTAAAATAAATAAATTTAATCCGAAAGGATTGCCATCATAGGTAGGTATTGTATAGACATATAATTTAATTAACTGATAGTTAATTGCCATCTTGTTTTTCCGAATAAAATTATTTTCCAATTCCTCGTCGGAATCTGGTACGGTTGGTAATGAATTTAAATAATTATCACTAATATTAAAATTTTGTCTGATTTCAGACATGCAAATATTACTTAGTTTATTAAAACTATAACTAGTTCTCTAAAGGTCGTAAACCGATCTATGTCCAAACTTAAGGGTTTCAGGGGATAATCGGAATGGAGAAGAAAACTTGGACTTACTTTTTTCAGTTGTCTTCGTGCCTTTTTTCTCTGCCTCGGTGTCTGAATTCGTCCGGTGAGTTCCCAGAACCAATACCTGGATTTCCTGCTTCGCGAATAACACAATTTTCTTCAGTGCTTCACGGCAGGATATCCCATCCTCGTCGCCAGTTTTGTATGTAGTTCAGACGGTTGGCAGAAGAAATGAAACAACACAAGTTGATGCACGATCTTTACTCAAAGAAGTACCAAATTAACTCTGATTGTATAAACTGCACAATCGTTTATATATGTTACAGATAGATCATAATTACACATTATTATTAAAATATGACTTGGTACATTAGAAAATGCACTTTAGTAAATATTAACCTTTTGACTCAAAGAATATAATGGTTCCTTAAAATAGAGATATCTAAACAAACAAACTAATAATTCAGATACCCAAAATGGGTCTTTTTAGTTAGTTACTGTATTTTTATAGTATTGAGGGCAAAGGTCCCTTTGATAATAGTCCCTAATAGGTTCATAATATCTTACTTATGTAATTATTCTAAATAAGTCTAAAAAATATAATATAAGTGTATTTTAACAATATAACTCGCGGTAAATATAATTTTAGTGCAGGTAACTGGAGTAGCAAAATCAATATGGCTTGGAATCGTTTCAAAATATCTAGTACTTGAAAATTGATTGAGAAAAATTGAAACCTAATTTTCAGTGCAGGCAGCTGAAATTATGTAATATATGCAGTTCCAGTGCAGGCAGATGAATTACAAATTCAGTATGACTTGGAACATATTTTAAAGTATCCGATATATGAAAATTCAATATTGTTTTAAATAAATGTGGATTAGCCCAAGTGTATACTATAAGTTATTTTAAAACGTATTCTAAGTGATACCGAATTTGTTAAATCAGCTGACTGCACTGGAAATGTATCTAATCCATATAATAAATATTTTAAAACATATTCCAAGCCGTATCATACTTGTAACTTCAGCTGTCTGTACTGAAATTGCGTTTAGTGCATATATTCAATGTGAAACTGGAAGTTTCAAGAGTGGAATTCAGAGGCTCATTCACATCTAGATTTAAGTTTCGTAGGGCAAATTTTCCTCCTCAGCTGTATCAGGATCTCCTTAATATCAAATGGGACAACCTACTGTTGAAAAAACATACCGATAACGCTTGCGAGCTATTTTATGCTAATATCGAGACTTTAATAACCACTAATGTCCCTAAAACTACCTAAAACTAACTTTTTCTATCCTCCTTGGTAACTGGTAAGTGGAAACCAAAATACACCACTGGATCGGACAATTTGCTTGCCTTTTTGTTTAAAGAATGTGCGATAATATTTTCTAAACCACTATGTTTTCTATATATGTTACACACAATACTCGAATTCGGACAATGTCCGAAAAAAGTATGCAAAACTAGTTCTGAGCCCAGAAAAATTTCCTTACCCAAAATTTTACGTTTAAACCACTTTTGACTATTGTAAAATAGTAGAACTAGTTCTGGGCCTTATAAATTGGCCAAAAACTAGTTTTGTGCATTTTTAAATGACCAAAACTAGTTTCCTTCATTTTCAGAAGGCTATGATACACACAATACTCGAAAAAGTATGCAAAAAAACTAGTTTTGAGTTCAGAAAACATAATGACAAAAATAGTATAATCCTACTTTTAATTAATGTAACTATAAGAAAATGAATAGAACTCATTCTGGTCATTTTAAAATGCACAAAACTAGTTTTGAACAATTTATAATGCCCAAAACTAGTTCTCTGTATTTTGTAATATGCAGTAACCGTTTAAATGTATAACTTCGTGTATGGGAATTCTTCTGGGCTCAGAACTAGTTTTGCATACTTTTTTCGGACATTGTCCGAATTCGAGTATTGTATGTAACATATACACTAAAGGTGGGTAAGTTCTCTGATCTTTGGAACGACCCGAATTTCTCCCATTTTTAAGGGTCGATTGCAGTGGCGGCTCGTGATGAAATGAAACGGGTGTTCTGCAAATATTTACTCATCTATTTTTTGAAAGTCAATTCAATCATGCGATCCTTCATAGAAGCAAAGTTGTCTATAACCTTCTCGTTGAAGCCATCAATTTGTGAAATAAATATTTTTTCAATGGAAAGCATCGATAGAGCTGACAAACCATCCTGGGACATTGAATTTCGAAGTCTTGATTCTTTTTAAAGTTGAAAAGCATCTTTCTGATGTTGACATGGGTGTTGTTGCAATAATTTCTAATAATTTTTTTGTTTCCCGAAATGTTTCGTCTAAATTATTTTGTTTAATATTAGTTGTCCCTAATCAAGCTAATTCCATTGTATTATGTAGATGGCTTTTGAAGTTGCTTGCTTTTTTATTTTTTCAGTTAAGTGCACCAAATCTGTCACCCCTACCTCCGTCCATGCTTTATCACAGCCAAAAAGTAAACAAGCAAAACAAAATAACGCATTTTTTTGTTGCACCCACAAATCCAATTGCTCTTCGAATAAATGTCTCTATTCAATTGACGTTTATATGTTTTTCCGCGGCTAACACCTGCAGTCTCAATAACAATATCGGGCAATGGCCTACCATTGTTTTTCAAATCAATTTTTCTTCATAAGAGTATTTAAAAAATCGCTTCACATGATCTAAATTATAAACTAAATCCATTCTCACAGTATATAAATATTAATAATTAGTACAATAAATCACTATACAAATTCACAAAACACCAAAAACAGTATTTAAAATTTCAAATTAACACGAAATGCGAAATAGGTACGATTTACGCCCGCAATTCTACGAGTAAACATTCACTTTGCTGGAAAAAATGCAGCTCACTGACCGTGTAAATTCGTGTATTTGCGAGCGTCAATTGTAGATCGTCGCAGGAGTTGAGGGGGAGGACGGGTGTACTGAACCGTGCACAGAACCACCTTGTGTGGCCCAGTTCAATGTACGGCGACGCGCTCGCGTAGAGACCCAGAAAATTTATCTGGTCCAATACTCAATAGAGAACGGCGGGCAGAATGTGATTTTAACGAATGCACGACGGCTCGACACAGCGGACAGCGTCGGTGGGCATAGGATGCTGTTTAGCTGCACCAACTAACCAAATTATTTTATTAATAAATTGTAGTAATTATTACTCCGCGAAAATATACAAAGATCTAATTTTTTTGGCAGTTCTGCAGCTCTGCAGCACCTATACACCAGCCGCCACTGGTCGATTGTATAAAAAGTACCTGAGCTGCCGTTCAATAGAATTTAGTTCAAATTCTGAACCTGATTTATTTACATGTGTGTTGTATAAACGAAACTAATTTGTAGTTCAGCTGAACTATGCATTACCGAGGTTGGTAGAAGTGCGGCTTGCTGAATTTTGATTTTTAACTGTGACATTTGACAATTTAACCTAACTTGGCGCAAAATTTGTCCAATTTTGTAAGGTTATATTCTACCTTTTGAATTTTATTTTACTGTAGATATCTTTAACATTCTCTTTAGGATATATGTTAAATAATAAATTATATAGTGTTTTATCCATGTTTCATCTAACTTACTTACAGTTATAGTAGTAGTGGGTATTTCTCTCCCATCTATTTTAATTCATTGTTATTGCAGAACCAATAAAGACAAAGTAGTGATACGTGTGGAGTTTTTTAATAATATTTTTCTTTAATATCTTATAATTAACTGTTATAATAAATAATTAAATACAAAATGGTTTACATTCTTGGATTTTTTAGGATGCTTCCATAAATAAACTACAGATATAGATAATAACTCTTTATAACAAACGAAATCGCTGCAAAAAATCAATTTCCCTTGACTTTACAAAATGATTTGATCGGTCTCTCAATTGACACTTCTAGGATGTAAGACAGCATTTACTAAAACCCTTCATCATCTGATACGGGTTAGGGCCGGTTGTATAAAAAGTATCTGAACTGCCGTTCAATAGAACTTAGTTCAAATATTCTGAACCTGGTTCATTTACACGTGTGTTGCATAAACGAAACTAACGTGTAGTTCATCTGAACTATGCATTACCGAGGTTGGTAGAAGTGCGGCTTACTGAATTTTGATTTTTGACTGTGACATTTGACAATTTAACCTAAGTTGGCGCGAAATTTGTCCAATTTTGTAAGGTTATATTCTACCTTTTGAGTTTTATTTTACTCCATGTTACATCTAACTCACAGTGATAGTGGTGGTTGGTATTTCTCCCATATATTTTATTTCATTGTTATTGCAGAACAAATAAAGACAAAGTAGTGATACTTTTTGTATTTTATCTGCAATTCATTTGTTTTATACATGTGTATACGTTTTTCTCTCTGTATCTGTGTTTATATTATATAATTAAGTTTTTTTACGAATGTCATATATTGTCTCCATTAATTGGATTAGGCTGTCGGGTGGTGTATGCTAATAAAATAAATATTAGATATTTTAAAAGCCGTTTTGAATTTGTTACTTCAGCAGCCTGTATTAAAGTAGCATACATTAGATATTTTGAAACTTATTCCAATTAGTTTTGAATTTGTTATTTCAGCACTCTGCTTTGAAGTTGCATTTACTGTGTTATTAGTTATTTTAAAAGACAACTTCAGCAGCATGCACTAAAGTTGCGTTTACTGCTTATATTAGTTAATTTAAAACCTATTCCAAGTCCTTTTTAATTAGTTACAGCGCCGGCTGGTGAGATTTCAGGTATGTCATATCTCAATAACCAGACGTGGGACCCAAACCAAACTTTAGGATATATGTATGTATAACTTTTGTGGGAGAACCTTTTTGCAAACTGCAAAAAAAAAATTGCCGCCTCACCTAGGAATTTCCGGATTGGATTATTCAAGCCAATGGACCAATGAAAAAATTGAACTATTTTTTTTTTCATAAATTAGATGTAATTATCGAAGCATTTCAAACTTTATTAAAAACTAATGATATTTGTAGAATTTATAACGTTTTGAAATTTTTTTATGAACTATTCTAATAGATTATAAATTTCAAAGCGTTATAAATTTTGTAAGATCTCCAGTAGTTTTTCTTGCAGTTTGCCAAAAGTGGTTTGAAATTTGAATTTTTTTAGCTCAATTTGATGTTACAAATGTTGTAAATTGAAAATATGACACTGGAAGTACTCTTAAAGTAACAAATTCTAGTGCCACTATTATAGATGTGTCAGTTAGATGCTGAAAAATTGCCTGGACTACTAGCTTAATATTTAAGTTGGTAGTTTGCCGTTTTCTCAAAAACAACTTAAGGTACAAAATTAATTTTAGTGTAACAAAATAGCAACAAAGAAGTGACAAATTTCAAGTAATTTATTTGCAGTTTGCTAAAAGTGGCTTGCTAACTTTATACAGGGTGTTTCAAAACAAAGGCGAAAAATTTCAAGGGGTGATTCCTTGTTGAAAATAAAAGGTAGTTTGTTATATAAACGTTGGGTCACAAGTCAACCATTAGGGAGATATTGCGTTGCAAAGATGGCGGAAAAAAGATTGTTTTGTTTTTCTCGGAAATGAAAAGCGTGGGAATGGTGAAATTTTGTGGAAGTATTACCATCATCAAAAGACACTTATGACATATTTTTTCACTTTTTGAAAATAATTGGAAAGGATTGAAATAAACTACCCCTTTCAGTTTTTTTAATTATACTTTCAAAAAACTTTCTTAACGACGTAGAAAAAATAAATTAGGTCAAGCCGATTCATTTAGAAACTTTTTTCTCTCTTATATTTTTTTGATAACATTAACTGTTTCGGCGTAAAATGTAAAGTATTGTACGTCGGGAAGAGGCAGTTTTACTACACCCATTAGGAAAAACTAGTTGGCTGCTGTCAATTTCCGGATGTTTCCATTGTTGCTTTGACAGATAGCAAATGGTTTGTACTATTTTAACATTTTGAGAGTGGTTTACGGGATAATTTGCCTTTCGTAGTGTGATGCGTTTGATTGCGGAGTACGTTGGGATTCAATACTAAGTTAATACAACAAAAATGGTTATTTTCACAAATGCAGAAATGACAGACATGCACTTTATGTACGGCCGGCCAAATTGAAATTCCTTACATGCTTGTCGCCTTTATGCAGAAGCGTATCCTAATCATAGAATTCCTCATCACAGTATATTTGATAAGCTTCATCGAAGGCTATGCGAATCCGGAAAATTCAAAATAAGAAGTTTTAATACAGGTCGGCACCGGAGAGTACAAAGGGTGGGGGCAGAATAACGAGCGATTTTTAAAATCCCGCGATTTGCGCCGTGTCATTCGGAGGTGGTAGGGACGCTATCGGCCATGTTTCCTTGACATTAGCATTTAGTAACAATGAAGCGTTGGACCCCTCAGCAGCGCACGTACGCTGTTAGGCAAGGCGCATATTGAGACACGTATGATGCGTGTGAGATGACGTGACCCGACCAGCATGACACGAATGCGCGACACGCGTAGCGTTGTTTTTTGCATATTGCAAGACAGTTCTTCTCACGACTTTCGAACAGCCACATCGTTCTAATTTTTCTTGTTCACTATAAAAATGATTGATTTAAACAGAAAACTGGATTTATAAATGAAATAGACCCCTGAGTTTGGAAACCAGTATTGAGAAAACGTAAGGGCGAAAAAATTTGAAACTTGGACCATAGCCTGTAGTTTCATAATCGTATTTTTTAGTTATTAATGAAAATGTAGAAAAAATTACTGTTTTCTACCTACAAAATATATCATCTTTTAAGTGCAGTTCTTTTGCAATTTCACACCAAATCTTGTTTTTATCTTCGCTTTCATATAATTCTCATGTCTGGTATCATATAGCTCTCTATGCCTTCTTACCAGCTCTATCAGTTTTGTTTTCATTGTCACGGGAGAAAACACAACTAACCTCAAAATTATCAACACGTGGCGCGTGCGGCGCGAAAAACTGTGCCACTGCCACTGCGCCGCGCGCCTTGCGTCACACGCGAGTCTTGCTGTGCAACGTCGTGGCACGAATTTGCGCTGTCCCATTACTTTCCTTAAGCTACAAAAGTATGTGCTGTGCTGTGTCACCACACACGCGTCATACGCGTCTCAATATGCGCCTTGCCTTAGGCAAGTAATGGGACAGCGCAAATTCGTGCCACGACGTTGCACAGCAAGACTCGCATGTGACACAAGGCGCGGCGCAGTGGCAGTGACACAGTTTTTCGCGCCGTACGCCAGGTGTTGATAATTTTTAGGTTATTTGTGTTTTCTACCATGGCAATGAAAACAAAACTGATAGAAACGGTAAGAAGGCATAGAGAGCTTTATGATACCAGACATGAGAATTACATGAATGCGAAGATAAAAAACAAGATTTGGTGTGAAATTGCAAAAGAGCTGCACTTAAAAGATGGTATATTTTGTAGGTAGAAAACCGTAATTTTTTCTACATTTTCATTGATAACTAAAAAATACGATTACGAATCTACAGGCTATATATGGTCTGAATTTTAAATTTTTTCATTTTTATATCGGTTTCCAAACTCAGGGATCTATTTCATTTATAAATCCAGTTTTCTGTTTAAATCATTCATTTTTATAATAAATAAGAAAAATTAGAACGACGTGGCTGTTCGGAAGTCATGAGAAGAACTGTCTTGCAATATGCGAAAGACAACGCTACGCGTGTCGCCCATTCGTGTCATGCTGGTCGGGTCACGTCATCTCACACGCACCATACGCGTTTCAATATGCGCCTTGCCGGCGTTTTATCAAAATGGTAATTCTTACATACACGCGCGTTGTGCCTTTCGAAATCATTTTAACATTAATCGCAATCAAACAAAGCCATCCGCCAGTGCCATTAAAAAATGGGTTAGGAACTTTGAGGAAACTTCGTCAAGTCCGCGTCGTTCAGCTCGCCGGCATAGCACTACACTTGGGATTTCAAACCGAACCGTCAGACGAATATTGCACAAGGATCTCCACCTTCATCCATACAAAATCCAAATCGTACAGGCTCTTAAAGGCACGGATTATGTGAGTCGACAACGATTCTGTGAAGAGTTTTTACATTTAATTAATCAAGATGAGGATATTGTAAACAACTTATGGATGAGTGACGAAGCCCATTTCCATTTGTCCGGTTACGTCAACAAGCAGAACTTTAGATACTGGAGTGACGTAAATCCTAGACAAATACATCAAGAGCCCCTTCACTCCACAAAAGTTACTGTGTGGTGCGCTATATCTTCATCCGGGATCATAGGGCCTTACTTTTTTGAAGATGCTCGTGGCAATGCTGTGACAGTAACCTCACAAAGATACGCCGACATGTTGGAAAACTTTTTTGAAGCACAGCTTGCACGCTACGAAGTTAACGAAGAAACATTTTTTCAACAAGACGGAGCAACCTCCCATACAGCGAGAATAAGCATGAATATTGTTAACAGATTATTTCCAAATCATATGATTTCTCGAAATGGGGACATCTCCTGGCCTTCCCGTTCAACGGACCTCACACCATGCGACTTTTTCTTGTGGGGGTACTTAAAAAGTAAAGTGTTTCAAGATAACCCACCACAAACAATTCAAGCCTTGAAAGAACGGATCCGACAGGAAGTGGAAAACATTCCCCTAGCAATGCTGCAAAGTATAATTGAATAGTTTCAAAACACGATTGGAAGAATGTGTACGCCTGGACGGACGTCAATTTCCGGAGTTATTTTTAAAAAATAAAATAATTAATGCTTTTTTATATTCTTTAAGAAAATATTAAATTTATTCCTAAACATTAATTTTCTTGTTTTTAGCAGCCTTTTTAAAATCGCTCGTTATTCTGCCCCACCCTGTATATAAAAATTTCCTTAATTTTGAACAGTACAAAGTAACACCCTTTAGAATAGAGACGTATTCTTTATTAGTTATCGTTTGATTTACGTTGTTTTTTTGTCTTGATTAGTATTGGTTATAATTATTAGTTTTAATATACTACTGTATTGCATACACAAATACAGGGTATCAGAAAAATAAATTTTTAATTAATCACCTTAATTTAAATATAAAAATTTAATAACTGGCACACATATTTTCATGCTGCTTTTTCAGAAAAAAATTTATTCATTTTCGGAAAAAATCTAAAAAAAAAATGCATTATATTTTTAAACCATACAATAGGAGAGATTTCATCCCTTTCTCCTCTTCAAATATTTTTTAACGTACGCCTATGCAAGGCTTTTTTTATCTTTTAGAGGCCCTGAGCACTTTAGGATAATGCTCAATACTTACTGGTCTCAAAACGTTCTTTAATATGCAAATATTTATGTATTTTGACATTTTTTTATTTAAAGTTCAATTTTCTAGATATTTTACATTTTCTTAGTAAATGTCAGTAACTTTTGTCTGAAATTACACAAAGCAGTGTTCAATTTAAATTTCTGAAAATATTTGTATTTGTATATTAATCAAATACAAAATAAACTTCTTAGCAATTCTAGTAGGCATTCTTTGTTAAAATAAAAGTTGTATTTTTCATAAATTTATAAATTTTCATAAAACTTTATTTATTTCTGCCGTAAGTCAACATAAATCACTCATTAGAGAAATAATGCATGACATTGACTAGGAAAATATAAAATATCTAAAAAATTAAGCTTTAAATTAAAAAATGCCAAGAAACCAAAGTTTGAAAATAACATTTGCTATAAAACAAATATAGGTAATTTTAAAACAAAAAGCAAACGTAGAAAAATATTTGGAGGCGACCAAGGGCTCGGAACCCCCCCTCCCCCCTTATTACCTATGGGATTCTACTTGTTTTTATTGTCAACTTAATTTTCGATATTTGGTCATGTTAAAAACAATAATTATTTGCAATAGAAGGCAATATATAATGCAAATTTTTAATGTAGTATGTAGTTTTTCAGTTGCAGTTTCTTAAATATTTTGATGAAAATATAATGAACTATTCATTTGTTCGTGTGACGTAAGGCGTCTGAATTCTTGTTGCGAGTATACCAAGATTTTTTCAAATAAAAAAATATTTCTACCAATTATCAAATACACCCTTTAGAATTGATTCACACGACTCTTTTCGAAGAGTACTACTCATTCAATCTTTACATATCTCTATTCAATAGTTTATACTGAGATTAACTTAATACCATACCTGTAACATGCAAATGTTAAATATTATTCGAAGTATAGCTAGTTCTTAATGTATACTTGAATCGTAGAATGAGCCCTAAGGTGGAATTAGTCAGATTGTTTTAATAATAAGCATAAACAAAAGAATATAATAAGTACCTACTATATGTTTAACCATAACATGAGACTGTGGTTTATACAGGAAAATAGTAATAAACTTTATAATGAAGCTACTCGTGTCTTTTATCCCATAACTGTAGAAAGTTTTTAATTAATTCAATTTATTACATTTTCAATCCAATTTAAAATTTTAAGTAAATATCTATTATAAATATTAAATCAATTCAATTTTACTGTAGGCTAGACACTGGTACAATTTCATTGTTATCTAAAAGAAATGTGAACATAAAGTTATGTTTAAAATTAAAGTTGTTATTATGTATGAACAATTAATTTAATTTTATGTTTATTATTATGCTTATACTATGTTTTTCCTTAGGTATTATTAAAACAAGCTGACTAAACCCATTTTTACTTTAATATCTATAAAAAGTAAGTAGGTAGGTATACTCGAGGCAAGAATTCAGACATCTTACGTCATGACTGACGTTACGCAATTGTTTTTATAGTCAATGTAATTTTCGATATTTGGTCGCCTTAAAAACAATTATTTTTTGCAATTTAGTGCAATATATAATGCAAACTTTTAGTGTAATATAAAGTTTTATTACTCTCAGTTACAGTTTCTTAAATATTTTGTTAAAAATATAATGAATTATTCATTTGTTCGTATGACGTAAATCGTCTGAATTCTTGCCATGAGTATACTTTTAATTTTTAAGATAAGGAAAAAGTTTTAAAGCTTCAATTGCTGAACCGGCAGTGGAAGCATGATATAAGAATTCTATTTTGTGACGTAATAAACATAAACAAAATACCATATTTCTATAATTTAGTAGCATATTAGCATACTAGAATCACTTTAAGTATCGATGAAGATACTACTAAATATTCTGAAAACACGATACTTAACAAATTATAGAAATATATTTTGTTTATGTTTATTATGTCACAAAATAGAATTCTATCTTATCATGCTTCCATTGTAGGGATTATATGTTATAGTTATATTGTCCTTACAAATCTTCCAGATGAGTAATTAATGGTTCAATACCAGATACATTTACTTGTAATATTTGATCTGCAAAATGTATAGATGCTTCCAATGTTTCAATTCCTTGTTTAGTCGCACAATCCACTAAGGAAAGTCTCTCTAATAAGTCTATAGTTTCACCATTTATTTTGGTTTCTTCTGGTAACTTTTGAAAATTGACTACTGATTGCAGTGACTTATTTGACTTTTCTCTTTTACAGGTTTTCTCAGAAAAGCTCTTGAGAGTAGTAGAAAATGGTCTATATATCACAAATAAACGTTTTTTTAAGTGATTCATGTTATGCTACATGAGGTTATGGTTATATTTATATTAGTGTGGCAGTGTCGCCACGTGCCAGATTGATTCGATTAAAAGTACCTAACTACAAAATATCTAGATTTTCCCACTGAAATGTAATTTTATATTATGATGACTGGAATGCGCTAAAAGCTGCGCAAATGGACTATTCATGATCAGCGCCATATTTTGTTTTGTGCCTCTAGCAACGGCGGAGCAGCAGGGGGCTTAGCTGATTGTGAATTGAAATGAAATTGAATTCTGGATATGGAGAATTATTTCGTGCTATATACTGGTTAATTTTACAGTCCCTTATAAAACATGACATGTTCCAACAATAACACCCACAAAAATACACAAAGAATAATAACACTAACGAGATACAAGATAAAAGAAGAAACCACACTGTACGCCAATGACGTGTTTACAAACAAAATAATGGGAAATTAAGAACACAATTTATATCGTACGTGCAGATCGTTATCTCTCTCGGACCCACATACATAACGAATGAAGTATGTCTTTGATGAGTTTCATGTGCCTCCTTTTGTCTGCTCCTAGGGTTGGTACCTTTATTTGGATGCGCAAATGAACTAAACGCATTCCATATCGTACATTTCAGTGGATTTTCCACATTTTCCCAGAGAAATGGAGTAGGGAGAATGATCGTCAACATGCGCAGACTTCCTAATGTAGCGCGCGGACATCTAACCCAAATGTCAAATTTTATACAGGGAGTAACCAATATTTTATACTTACCAGGGTTGTTTACAATTACAGCGACATTGTTTAACGCAGTAAAACGTATAAAAAATTGTTAAAAATAAAACTATTTTTGTAAATATTCTGCAATTGATGTTGAAGTAAAAAAATAACTTATTTTAAAAATTGGATTATTTTGAGAATGATTTTTTTACGCAATTGTAATATTAATTATAAGAAAAATCTCCTTTATCTTGAAAGCTAAACTAATTTTTTAACAATTTATATGAAATTTGTATAAAAAAAAATCTATCGATCTGTGTTACTTTTGATAGTGTAAAAATTTAGTAGATACCACTTTTCAGTTACGCCTGAAAGCGGTATGTTACTTAAACAAATTAGCTCATGACTATTTTTAAGTTATGAAAAATGACATAAATCTCTGTCTGGTCAATCAGTTCTTATACTCAATTTTGACAAAAGGTGGACAGCATCTCAAAGTAAAGCACAGCAGGTAGGATGGGTGGTTAGGCTTACTTCATTCTATGATGATAAAGCTCAAATTAATGAAAATGTAATTGTTCTAATTTGCAAAGCAAAATAATAAAGATTATTAGAGCTACATTAAAATTTACGTACGTCTTGTGTTTATTTTGTATTTCTTTTATTTACTAACTTATCTTGGATAGGCTAGCTATGTACAAAATTAGGGAAAAAGATTATAAAAAGAATAAATACACCTACTTTATTTATTTTCTGTCGACAATAAAGATTATTAACAAAAACCTGACTTAACTATAAATGACTGAGTGGAATGTAAATGAGAACTAGAGTGCCGTACTTAGCGTTGAATTCACGGGGGAAAAGAACACGGCAGAGAAAACCCCAATTCAAACAAATCTGTCTGTCATTCTGTTGTAATGATAAATTAAACTATTTACAAAATATAGGTGTTTAAATCAACAGTAACACACAAAAGATATTACAATACCACAGCCCTGGAAAAAGTCTTAACATTCAGCTATCATGATAATGGTAGGTCCCAGGCCCATATCCGTCAGCACCTAAACAAAAAGAAAAACAACAACAGCAGTGTGGCCATAATTGGTAATTTTTAACTTTTTAACGATAGTTGATCTACTGGTTCCGAATAGAAAAGAGGCCCAGCTAGCCAATGTCAATAAAGATTGTAATAAAAATAAAAACTTTGACATTAATTACAACTCACCAGTTAGGTTTTTTCCTTAAAGTTGCTTGCTATAAAACATTTATTAAACATTCTGCGAACCTGGACAATGAGCGGTATCTACTTCTACAATTTGGATAGATCTAAAATATCTCAATATCAGTTAATTCTCAAATAAATGGTATCCTCTTAACCATAATCATGTCTTCAGTAATTTTAAATAGTTTTAAGTGATTTTTGTTATATAATTGTCTTCTTGCTTAAATATCTTATTAATGTGTTTGAATTTATTTATCTTGTTACTATTTTACGTTTTCGTCTTTTTTGTGTTTTAAATATATTTTAATCCGTCGATTCTTGTATAATTGATGGAGAAGGTTCTATAGTACTTGTTGAAGGTTCTGATATATTGGATGACGAGAAGGTGTCAAACTAGCCATGGTAAAATGTTTAAATTTACACAGCCAATATTGAAACACAAAGATCAGGATAATTAAATTCAAATATTCACAAATCGAAAAAATATATTTATAAACACAACAAATCACAGAGTAAACAAAGCTCTTTGACAGTTGGGCTAGAACATGAATGCCCGCTTAGCGTCGGACAAGAAACCGCTGCGCAGTCGTCGAAGCGCGTTCTCCCTATTCCATTTCTCTGGATTTTCCTAGGTTTAGGCACAGGTTTGAAATGTTTGTATAACAAACCTAGAAAAAATATAGACAGCGTCGGTTCATAATATAGGTCACGTGACAGGTCCCGCGTTGCCTAGAGTCCTACGGTCCAGAAAATGGATATTTTATTTGCATTATATTGGCGGTTGTGCAAATATGATGGCTGCATTGCAATGTGAAATTAACTAACTTGCTGTCATTTTAAATGATTAGAGGTGTGTCCGATACGTGAACGTGTTACGTAAAATTGGCCGTCGCGCATGCTCAAATTAGAATTTTCCACGTTTACGTTATACGGATGCTACGTGGGCTCACGGGTCTTTGCGTAACGTAAACACACACGCACAAACTTAGAATTTTCTAGGTTTGTGCACGCACGGATACGTGACGAATAGGTAGCCGAAAATTTCCGAATAATAATAATAATAATAATATCTCTACCCCTCATTCTAATCACAGGGATTAGCCCAGAAGTTGGAGAGGGGGCGGCATATTATTATTAAGCAGGCCGCATTTGCGCCCAGGAACGACTTACGTTGGTAGGCCCTAACCACTATTCAGTGCAGGAATGAGGGAAACCTGGAAAACCTCATTAATTAGGGGGGTAGTCAAATATCAACCGGTATCAATCTTTCACATTGACCCAAGCCAATATTCTTCCACCCTACCATACCCGCAGAGAGGGCGCCAAACCTCTCCACGAATATAGCTTATATACGGTCTACCGGCAGCTGGGCTCGAACCAACACCGATCTAGTCACCTCGATTCAAGTACTGACGCCTTAAACCGCGCGACCACTGACCGACCCGAATGCACAGAACTGATTGATAAAGGACTAACCGAATAGAAGGAGCAATACTCGTAAATTAAAGTAATAATCATAGTTTCTGAATAATATGATTCCGTGATAACTTACCCTACTTAGGGCGTGTACCGTAATTTGACAAATGTTACCGAAATCAAGGTTGTGGTTATTTACGGTAACTGAAATTTGGAGTTAAAAAAAGGGACGGTAAAATCATAGATTTTGTAATATATAGGTAAATAAGACAATATAGGTTATGTTACATATCAACAATTCTTGTAAACTATGCATCTAGTGGATTTTCTGTGCTGTATGGTATCAAAATTAAAAGAATTTGGAATATTCGTGTTTATATTATGCAGTTGTATAGATTAAGCATTGTATTATTTGCAAAATATAGACAATTACATTAAAGTAATGGAAATCCTATTAGATACTATATTTTCTTCTTCGTCATCCTCATTAGAGTCTGAGAGTTGCCTCGACGGAGTTCCCCAAAAAAAAAAATTACAGTATCTCTTGTAATTCTAAAAATTGTATACGCTTATATATATATATATTGAATTAGTATATATTTATTATTTATGATATAATAGCTTCCTTACTTCCATGTTTATATAGTTTACACCAATATTTTCAGGTTCAAAATTTTAACCTCACCTAAAAAACACAACTATGACAGTCGCACTGTTTTGTGCTGACAATTCACCAGTGGAACCGAAGAATCTTAGCGGTTGCTTTGGTTCTTACCGAACGTAACCATTTTCAGTAACCGCGTACCGTTATTTTAATATTTTTCAGGCGCGTCGATTTACGGGACGCTGAACCAGGGTTCTGGTTAAAATATTTGAATTACGGTACACGTCCTTAAACTCATTTTTGAAACACGAACCTTACTATACGTAAACGTGAAAATTACACGTTCTACGTTTTACGTATCATGATAATCGACACTCGACTTATGACTTATGACGATTTCGATTTATATGCACTGAGAACGTGTAGTGCGCACTGATATAACGCAAAGTTTGATACGAGTGCTATTAAATTTTGCCCGGAATACTCCGAGCATGCAACTAAATCGAATACGCATCAGATTTTAGTGTACACTACATAACCGCATTATTTGATAAAACGTTACCAAAATTAAAAAGTATATGGATCTATAAACGCTTAAAATTGAAAAAATATATAGGCACTAAATGCAGAAGAAAAACAAAAGTATCAATTGATTATAATAAACTACTATAAAAATGCAAGAATGTATGCGTTTCAGCTGTTATAGTTTTTTTTCCAAATTTGTTTTTTGGATAAACACTGTTTTCTCAAAATCGTCACTTATAATAATGTACACCAATTTGTCTGCTTACATTTTTTTCGGTATTATTTAAATACACCCTCTGTAGCACGACGCTCCTGGTGCGTTACGAACTTCCTGATGACACACCCATACGACAATCGAATGCCGGATTAAACATCGTTGCCACATCATGTTTACATACATAATATCGTCTAACATATCAGAGTGTTATTCAAATTTACCCCCATTTAGCACTCTGCATTTCCCGCATTTCTTTCCCCCCAAATTTGTAGATCATGCCACACATTTGGAGGAGGGGTGGAGAGAATACGAGCAGTAAGCAGCGGTCTCGCGTATTTGTCGTAAATTCACAATACATAATTTTACAAATTCCGAATATGCGGAAATGGTAGTGCTATACGGAGTCAGTACAACCGTTTATTTGTGATGTCTAAAATCTAGGTAGGTAGGTACTAGAAAAAATTTCAACTTGGCAACATTGCATCAGGTCGACATCGAGTTGAACTGTGAGCTGTAAACGACCAAGGCTGTGAGCGATCAGTGACAGTCTGAAAAGGGGGTTTTCGTCCTAAATATGCATTTAAATTTTTTTAATCGCGTATTCGCATTATGAGTATAATGCATTATGGGAATAATGAGTATTATTCCCTATCTCCTCTAAAAATTAATGACATTATTATCGACTCATCCTGTATATTAGTAAGCAAGAAATAATGCATAATTTATATTAGAATATAACACGTTGCGGATAATTTGACATATCATGACAATTGGTATGTCCATATGTATTTATAAATGTATAATAAATAAAAATTATTTAGTATATTTAGGCACATATTGAATCAACATCAAGTGAACATTAAACTTGCATAAATCAACAACAATAATTCAAGTTAACACGCAGTAGCCTCTTGAAATTAATAAGTAATCCATTCAGTTATTTAATATCACTTTAGCACTGATATTCTCGCCAAGGAACTTTCTTCATATAGTGGATTAAAATATTTTTCAACTCCTGAATTAATATTTCTGCTTTCTATTGATCCATCTATATTTTATATTTTTAATTAGTATAATCCAAAATCAAAAAATAAACTATGTGGAAAATGTTTCATTATAGTCTATATCATCGATATAACAGGGAATATAAAAAATTCAAGACACCGACCGTAAATAGTGGGATAGAGTGTTGCAATATAATTTCAAGTAAATGACATAAAAATCATTACCTATTTTACATTTCGTCATCAATCAGTGTTTATCTTACCCCAATCGAATCCACTGTTCGAATATTAAAAGCTTATATCGGCATGGCACTATTTGGAATGCGACGTTGTAACAATTCACATAAACAAAGTAATCGCTTTCTATATATATCAGCTTCTGACATTTACCATGACATTACATAATTGGTTTTATTATCAACGTAATTTTCGATATTTAGTTACGTTAAAAACAATTTTTGCAATTCAGTGCAGTATATAATGCAAATATTTAGTGTAATAGGTATAGGTTGTTAATATGACGTAAGTCTTCTGAATTATTGCCGCGACTATAATATTGAAGTTGACAAACGGGTCTATTCTGTAACGCTTTTGGTTAAATTTTAACGTCAAGGCCAAAGTTAAAATTTTAAGATATTGTCTGAAGCTATTTATTTGTGGCATAATTTTAGTTTTTCTTTAGTTTTATTGGGTTTTTGCCACACTTCTGAAAAATAATAAAAATTAATTAAATAAGCCCTTGCGCCAAACGGAACAGTCAAGGGTTATTTTTGAAACTAAGTTTGCCTAACCAAAAGCGTTACAGAATAGACCCGTTTGTCAACTTCAATATTATAGTCGCGGCAATAATTCAGAAGACTTACTTCATATGAACAACCTATACCTATTATACTAAATATTTGCATTATATACTGCACTGAATTGCAAAAATTGTAAGATTTTTTGGTTAGGCAAACTTAGTTTCAAAAATAACCTTTAACTGTTCCATTTGGCGCAAGGGCTTATTTAATTAATTTTTATTATTTTTCAGAAGTGTGGCAAAAACCCAATAAAACTAAAGAAAAATTAAAATTTTAACCTTCAATTATTTAACCCGATACTATATTCTGTAAAAATTTTAATAGGTTTATTTTAACCAAATATGTTAAAATTTAACGGGATCAAAATAGATGCTGTTAAAATTTTCCACTAAGCAAGATAAAATTGCTGCAACATTTCTCAAAATTTACAAACCAAGCTGTAACGTTGCAAAAGCATTTACAGGAAGTTCGCAAGGGATTTGTGACCAAAGTTATAATTAATTTCCACTCAAAAACTTTGCAAGGAAACATTATTTTAAGTTTGCTACAACTTTTCTTAGCAAGTTCACAGTAATGTTGAAATGTGCTTGCCTTGCCTACAAAGATAATTAAGAAATTAATTACCAATAAATATTGTCATTTGCTTTAAATAGTTTATAATATTAAAATACGTCTATTTTCTCACAGTCAGAGATTGGTTTCAAACTACTAGAAATATTTCGACCAGTTAAATTTGGGAAATAAATAGTAGTTGTATCCACAGTAGGAATGCCCGATTTAAATCGATTTTATAAATAATCGATCTTTTCAAACGCGATTTTCGATATTTTGAATTGATTTTCGTAACAGCGATTTTTTGGCGAATCAATTATTTTCCATTGAGATCAAGATCGGATTGCATTTTACAAGAGGGGTTGAACATCTACGTACGTGCGTGGTGTTCCGTTTTTCTCAGTTGTTTTAATTGCTGATTGATTAATTTAGCGAAATTGATCAATTAGCATTTAGAACAACTGAGATTTCTGGTGAAAGGAAAATGGCTTATGAACAAACCTAGGTTTGTGGGCTTATGTTTATGGAATACCTATACGAACGAATAACAGAATATATTCTATTTTATTGTCATTCAAATTCCTTATTCGGGGTTCAGAAAACTACTGATTGTAATGTGCCTTCGCTTTGTTTTTCATATTTTTATTATAAAATGTAATTTTTATTCCATCAATAGGTACTGAACTCAATTCACTGTTCATGAGAATATTATTAAAGTAATATTTTCATGAACAGTGAATTGTATAATCATTAATTTTCAAGGTGTAAATTGATGACACATGCACACACTTTTCATAATACAGTAATTACATTTACTTGCAGTTTATTTCACACAAAAAACAGTGTATTTACCCATTAATTTTTCTTAGTTAAATATTTGTTATAGTATATACTCTCCAATCTTAATTCAAAAATTCCTATTTTCGAGGATGCTGAACACGAATCTAAAATTAATTATGTGCACTCGAGTCGCCTTATTTTGTTAGCAGATTATCAAATTTAAGCCCAGTGTAATTTTTATATTTTTTCTCATTTTTTTAAAGAAAGTACGAAATGAAATTAAAACGTGAATATTATGTACAATTTATTTTGAGGTTTACAAAATATATATATATAGGTAACATAATCAAAAACCCCCTGCTATATTAGGTGTATGGAGTAGTTTCTTTCATTCATGTATGAAAGCAGTCTCCTATTTGGAGTTAAATCCTTTGCCCCCCTTCATGTTTTAATTCTTCTTTAGGATTTTCTCAATTAAGCTATCACGTCTAACTTGGTCTCCCATATATAAAACTATTTACAGGCCGTTTACGCCCAGAGCTGCGTTATGCGTTAGTTTTTTACAACACATTTATTTCCTCCCATAGTTTATTTATTATTTGCTGGGTATAGTTCCACTAATAAATAATCACTAATATAAAAACACAAATAACTAAACACTCAAACACGACATACAAAGCAGGAATATAAGTACAATAACGATAACGAGTGGATAACCATGTAATAATGCCAAAAATTCTGTCAGTCGCCAACAAGATGGCGGATTTTTGGAAGACGCGGGGAAGCTGAGTTCCCTACTGATTGCTTGGTATACTGTGGTTATACCTATGCCTCTAAATTACGATACCACGCGAGTCATGAAACAGTGCCGTTGTAAGCAAACTCCGATATTGAACGTCGAGACTGAACGATCGGTGGTCGAATTACAAAAATACAATTCTCGACCATACTGAATCAAATGAATTACTCAAGTGAATGATTCTGAATGAGACTGATAGAATGAATTCACCAAAATGAACTAAAAGTCCCATCTCTAGCCAGAGCTCAAATCATGTAAATTTCTTACCAAAATTTGGTTACACAGTATCAGTAAGATATAAGTGGCGCCACCTGTCGGCTCTTAATATACATATAATTAACTGAATCGTTTCGTTATTTTGACAAAAAACGCATATTCCACAATTTTAAAGAATATTTATAAACTAACCCGCTCGTTTAGCTGATGCATAATTTATCTGAGAGTAACTATAGATTCAAAGAAACTAAATTATATTTAATACATTATATAAAACAAGTTTGTATACCATATGAAAAATATATACATATCATATAGACAAATCTGTGTACATACTACATTTAAACTACACTCAAACCAACCATTCTTTTATAGAGTTCAGCCTCTGTTAATTGTTTGAAATTTACGCATACTATTCCGATATAAGACACCATCACATAGACAACTAAGCTGAGAACATCATATGTTACACCGTGATTACTGTATAAGATTGCCATAACTTATGGCCATTTCCACCGCATTGCCTTTTAAGTGTAGTTAACTAAGGGCGGTTAAAATTTTAGGCCTAGTAGAAAAAGTATTACTAATTAACATAATAGCAAATTATAAAACCGATAATGTCTGTACAAGAAAAATGATAGCCGGTGAATTTAACTCACTGTCGCCAAATAATATTCACAGAACAGCAGAATCATTAAAAAAGTTTTTTGAAAACAAAAAAAAGGAAGTCCGTTTTATTGGCGATACAGAATTATTACTAAAGGTTAAAAATAAATGTATTTTTTTTTGTAATTTTATCAGTGATTCTTTTTAAGCGCTTACATATTACTTGGAAATTCAAGATCTTCTTCGATTAAGGTCAAAATGTGCAGATATGTTTCTTTATACAGCTGGTATTTTCTAAAAAAAGTTATCCATCGTTATGGAAGTGACGACTTATCTCGTACACTTTTCGAGGAAACCCATACTCTATTATTTTTAATATATCTAAATCATTATTAAATATATCATTTTTATCACGTTCATTATTTTTTGTTTATTTATCAGTGGAAAAATAATAACCAAATTATTAAATTAGGAACTTTTAAGTATCGCTAAAAGAGATAAGCCTAGAATTTCGAGGGCTTATATTTAAGAAGGTTTAAGACATTTTATGTCGGGTTTAGTAAACGGTGGAAGGCAAATTGTATTTATAAGGTTTCTTAAAGCGTAAGCGTAGCTTAAAACAAACGGTGGAAATGGCCATTAAAGTGTTAAATGTTTGAACAAATTATAAAAAACAAATTATGTCAACATTAGATTTTAATTTTGATAGGACTTTTTAAAGAAAAGTTTCGACATCTTGATAATTTCGTTGCATCGCAACTTTTATTTTGTAAATTATGTGATAACTTGCAGCAAGTACTAATATGTAACGTCACATAAACTTTTTGCGGTTCACTTATAACAAACTATAGTTAAAACATTCATATGAAATATTCTAGCAAGCGTGCAGTTACTTTACAGTGTAAAATTACATATTTAAAATGAATGCAAGTTTGTTAAAATGTTATGTAAGGTCTCTTGTTTAGTAAGTTAACCTATTGAATACCAGTATAACTGACGGTTGATGTACTTAATTAATCTCTATTATTTATTTCCACATAAATGTTATAATGGCACTTCAAATTAATTATATTTTATTGAATGAGGCTGACAGATTGGAATAGACGTAAATAAAATATATTATTTGTATATGTTGATTGATAGTTTCATATTTATTATTTTCTTTCAGCCACAATTATAGTTTTATAAAAGTTTGAGAGATCAAAGCAATCCGTTTGAATTAACAGAGCCGCTTCCCAGCTGGCAGTGTTTTGCACGTAAACAAGCATTTGCGTACGCTAAAGCTTGAAACACATGTTCCAGCTTCTTTTATTTGTCTGTGATTCACGTATGTTTCCCTTTACGCTGAACTTAAAACGCAGTGCATAACACTCAAGACAGGTCGCGTTCAGCAGAATGTAGCGCTACCGGAGCGATCATCAATTTTCTGCCGAACGCCTGTTTTGTTAAATGATCAGTTAGGAGCGCTCCCGTAGCGATCGCCATTTTTTCGAGCGAAATAAAATTACGCTACGCTACCGATCACTGATACATCAATCACTATTTTGTGTCATCAGTCATCAACTGTCATTTACAAAACTTTTAGGTTAAAATTAAATTTAAAAATTTTGAATTTGCTTTAAGTTTTATTTTGAATAATAAAATCAAAATGAACCCAGGAGAAGAAATAATGATTACCTATGATTTTAAGGACCGAATTTATAATGTTAATGGAAGTTCTATATTTCATCAACGGCTCCAAGGTGGTAAGAATTTTAATTTTAATTTTTTTTGGGTCTCGTTCTATTAATTTATAAATATTTTTATACATTAACATCAACATTATCCATTTTAATTATTTATTAAATCAAAATTGCGATTTTAGTTTTTAAGGTTATCCACAAAACAAGACTGTCATCTGTCAAATGGGTAAACGCGCAAAAAGCACGTTCAGCAGAACTCCAAGCGATGGATCAGTTTTAAAGTTCACTACTTGATCAACTTTGTTCTGCTGAACGCGACCATAGACTGTAGCTGGAAAGCAACTCTGATTGTACTTTTAAGTAACTCTTTAGACTTTCAAAACAAACTGTTATTTATTTAATCAAGCATAATTTCATGTGGCTGCAATTTGTTGTTTAGTAAAATATTGTTGACTTTCAAAAAGTCAATAATTAACTGAATCTGTTTTTTTTGTCCTGCGTGGGGAATGGTTTTTTGATCCCCATTAACTCCGGTAGATCACAAGAATCTGAAAATGGTTAATAAATTGGTTACTAAAACACAAAACAAATTTGTACTAATCCAGTAATCAAGATTATGTTATCACAAATCGACCACGTAAACGTGAAAATTACTTGTTTTACGTTTTACGTATCATGATAATCGACAATCGACTTAAACTCTCTATTGAAATGCACCAATGGTCGCACAAGAAAGCTTTTTGGGGAAAGTAGCGATTTTTCAAATTAGGTCGTAGCGATTTTTGATTTTGCAACTTTGGCAACACTGTTCTTCTTCTTCAGTCTTGTCATTTTAGTTAATGGATTGTAATTATTGTATTGTGGTGTTGTACTTTTACATGAAAATATGTAAATTGGCACGAAAAATACCAAAGAAAAATAAACATTGTTCACAATATTTCATAAAATGCTTAATTTATGGTTAAAAAAATTTAATGTAATTAAATAGAGTACACTATTACATCCACAAGTTTGTTTCCCCTTTAAATGAAAAATATAACTTGCTATAACTCATTTGTTATTGTTCTTTAGGTAAGGAAACTATTTTGTTAACTACTTTATTTTCTTTTACAATGTGTTTATATTTTTAATTGAAAATTTATGATATTTTTAAATTATATTTTAGGCAATGGTTGTTGTAAGTGCGAGCTGGATGAAAAATGTTGCAACTTACCCACCCCCTATTATTAACACTGATATAGTCCTATCTAATGAGAAAAGAATGGCAAAAGCAATTTTAATTTGTCGTCCTAATTCTCATCATTTTCAAGAACGTACGCTAACTCTGGATCAGCCTGTTAAAGTAGGCCGATCTGTAGCTAGAGCAAAGCCTACTTCAACAAATGCCATATTTGATTGTAAAGTACTTTCACGTCATCATGCTTTATTATGGTATGAAGATGGTAAATTCTATTTGCAGGTAAAGGTCCCAGAATATTGTCGGTTTTAAAAATATTCTGCATAATATACATAGTTGAGTTCGAAATATACTATTTTAGGACACAAAAAGTAGTAATGGAACATTTGTAAATAATAATAAGTTATCAGCCGAAACAGAAAATCATGAACTTAGTTCAGGAGACATAGTACAGTTTGGAGTGGATGTCGTAGAAAATAATCGAAAAGTTACTCATGGATGTATTATTGCAACAATTAAACTTTATTTACCTGATGGAAAAGAAGCCAAAGCAAGTCCTAGTATTACAGATAGCGATCGTCATGGTAAGAAAATTATAGTCCAATTTTTTTTCATACAAAATTCATTTTCAAAACTGTTAACATATATACAGGGTGTTACTATTTTAAACGTACTAACTTTGACAGTTAACAGAGGATTCAATTTTGAACAAAAAAGTTCACGAGGACATAGGTCATAAATCGCTTTTTAATCGAGATACGAGGCATCAAATTTAATTTTTTTGTAGTTTCTTTGTAATATCTAAAAAAAACAGCAAGTAAGTACTTAATAACAAAATCAATTTTTTTCAAATAACTGATCAATTTTAAAGAAAAATCTGTTCTTATAAAATTGTTATATAATGAAAGGGTTCTAAGTAACGAAACTAAGTGCGAAACCCTTTTTGTGTACATAAATACTATGCCAATCAGATAGATCTAGTAAGACTTATTCAGTTGGCATTAGTTGTTAAGTAATTATGGTAACTCACTATCATTATTCAAGAAGAACAGCCAGAAAGAAGAAGAATTAAAGTCAAGAGAAATAACTTGAGACATAATGAATACTATATATACACTGATGAAAAATTTATTGAATGTTCTGAAATACAGTAAAATCATCATTGGAAAAATATTACCTCACTTGTATCAAATAAATAATAAATTTATTAAAAATTAATTAATAAAATTTATAGGATGTCTTATCATATTGCATAAATTTGAATCATATTGATAAAGCCATAACATGTAGTCATTACAACACTAAAAACATTGCATTAGGTTGGAACTGAATGGTGTGTATAAATATATTGAATATTATATTTGCGCAAAAACAAACATTCTACATGTAAGCAAAAAAAAAAAATGTGTTGTATGCGTTGATTTGGGAGCTGCAAATGAATTGAGGCCGCCAGCAATCAGAAACTGTTTGAAAAGTTGATTTAAATAATAATTTGAAAATATTTTTATTTATTATTTAAATTTATTTTTTCAACATTCATGCAAAAAACAAAACTTTATTGAACTATATTCAGTGAAAAAACTGGTTCTTTTTTGCTCTTAAGTAATCTACTACATCCATATTACATTCAAAAAGTGCAAGAGCTATTATTACCTCAAGATTTGGATGGATGAGTGATCTTTTGCGTTGAGTTTATCTTGCATCAAGATATTAATTTTCACAAGAAAATTCTTTTCACTGACACGAGGCTTGTTTTACTCGTAGAGGAATTACAAATGTTCACAATTTTCATGAATATTCCGATGTAAACTCTTATTCAATAACTCCAGACATTTTCCACGCGAGTTTGAGATAAATGTTTGATCGTTATTTCATTGGACCAGCTATTTTTGCCAAATCCATTAAATGGCGAAAATTATTTGGATTTTTTGCAAAATACTCTCCCTCTAATCCAAGATTTACCATTGCAACTTAAACTAGAGTTTTGGTTTATGCGTGATGGGATACTACCTTGTTTTAGTGCTACTGTTAGAGACTTTTTGAATTTTAAGTTTCTAAATAAATGGTTAGGATGAGGAAATAATTGTCCTAAAAATTAGCCACCACTATCAGCAGACCTCAACAAATGTGATTTATTTTCTTTGGGGAACACTGAAGGATTTTGTTTATTTCTCGTCAATTAAATTCCTAGAAGATTTGTGAAATCATATTACAAATATATGTAACATTATAATATACGATCATTTATTAAACAGAGTAAATTTCAATATTCGGCGAAGAATAAATTTATGTTTCAGAGAAGATGGTGGCCATTTTGAACAATTTTTTTTAATTTTATTTTTTTTATTTTTATACAGAGTGACTCAGTCATAATGTAATTTTAACCATGTATTCGGAAAACCTCATAAAGACAAAAAATCGAACAAAATGTTGTACTTGACCTTTCAAAAGATAAACAAATCACCCCGTAACTATCGATAACACGATGCCACTGGTATGCTACAAATTTTCTGATGCCACTCAGGATTGGATATATATAATAACAGCATGTTCAGTATTGAAGTTATATGCATTTTGTATATTCTTTGAGATACCTATAAATATTGTTGCATTTTTAAGGTATTTATTAAGCATTTTGTTAAGTTCTGACGTAAAATTCATTTATCATGCCCTCATAATGCAAATTCAAAAGCTCCACAAAATTTTATTTAGTAGGTAAATGAGTTTGCATAAAACAAAAGCATACCTATTTTTTTTCACTTTTCCATTACGTTCTTGAAAGTAGAATCAAATTGAGCTTGTGCGTTGATATTCCCAAACAATGCAAATTGCATTTGAGCATGAATATGAACCAGAATGAAATCAATTACTCATGATCAGTAGGTTAGGTACCGAATAACAGACATATATGGAAACACATAGGCACATGTCTATTAAAATATTTTATAAATTTTTCCACGACTCTGTTCAGCAAAGGACAGCTGCGTTCTCTCACTACTTCACTTTGCCTAACTTGAATTGCATTTTTATTTTAGCAAATTTTTAAGAAAGTTTTATTTACAAAATACTAGATTATTTAATGTGAAACACGATATGGTAGCACTGAGAGTAAAACCTACCTTACTGATTTTTCCAGGACTGATAATTTGAGATTTCAAAAAAGTTGAAAATACTTTTTTTCTGTAGGTATATCTATTATTGTAGTTTTAAAATGCTTTATTTTTATGTCACTAAGTAAAAAAGAAGTTACAAGGAATTTTAAAAAGTATGAAATTGGTTCTTTTTTATTTTCAAGTTAGGTACATACGTATTTAAAACTCCAGCACGTGTAAAACAATATTTGTGGACATTGTACAATTTGCACAAATGTATGAGGATATGGCATATTCTGTCTACATATTTGGAAAACGTCTTTGATATTGTGCTGCTGCACAATATTCACTTTCGTCGCACTTCCCATAAATTAGTACCATATCTGTAGTGACAGTTTCAGTTTTAAACGTTTTATTTATTAAATAATGGATAGTTGCAATGTATTGGGACGTGTAGTTTTCCACAATTTTCTTTAAACGTATGTGGAGATATTTTCTAGAGTTGAGAGCAGTAGAGTTACAGTTATCGGACAAAATTTTCTAAATGAAAAACTGCAACGGGTGTATTCAAAGTTTTCTGTTAGTATTTCTTTTAATCAATTTTCTTAAAATAAATGGGCAATTTATTAACTGCATCTACGTGAAGTGTGTATTTTGTGGCCAGTAATTCTGACGGACCTGACAGAACAAAAAAGTTCTATATCTGTCATGCAATCAAAGTTACAAGTGTGATTCAGCCTGACTGTTATCATAATGCGTGATATCTATTTTTTAAATACGGAATTCCTGGAAACAATTACTCTGAGGTTCAATGCCATTGACCAGCATTGACTCACTCCTGGAAAATCTTTAGCAAATAGGAAGTCACTTGTTTGTCAGCAACCCACCAGATATATACGAGTTTCGAGTTTATTAGCTCTCATCAGTATGCTATAGTTGAAGTAACCGATGAATAACCTTAGCTTAGCTAGAATTTTATTGATTAAGAAATAAATTTTTCTAACTAAAAATAAATAACAGGTTGTAAATATTGCATTTTATGATATTCTATACAAAAAATTACAGATTCCTAAATTAACTAAATTTTTTCAAAAATGGTTGGGATTGGGACTCATATTCTATAGGACATTTTTTGTATATTTTGATATATACTATCGCCTATTAAAATTACGGCAATCAAACTTCTAACACTTTGTATACAGAGTGATTCAACTCTTACAATTTTGTAAAGAAAAATCAAAAAGGTCACTTCGAAAATGATTTAAAAATACACACAATACAATAATAATAATAATAATAACATGCCTTTATTTACATTTAAGTTATATCATTTAAGAAAATAGTTAATAGAGGGAGGCGGTATCCAACCAGGCTGCTCATACAACCACCCATATTAACGTAATATTAGAAAAAATAGTAGTAACATTTAACAAGTCGCAAAATATTTAAGTTAAATTAGTTAGTAACGATCACGACTGTTGATTATAAACTGTTTGATTTTCCATTGAAAAGCGCGAAGATTAGTGGCTCCTCTGATATGATGAGGCAAAGAGTTAAAAATATTAGGAGCATTGTAAAGGCCGCTTTACATTTAGGCAATGGAGCATGCAATGCAATGAAAACTATTTTGCAGTAAAATCTTTCATGCAATATTGCAAGGTGTCATTTGTTTTACATTTATGCAATATATTGCCCATTGCCAAATTAGTAAAATGAAAATGATTTCGATCTGCTGGTCTTCTGCAAAACCATCAAAACATACCGGTAATGTGTACTGTGGTGTGAAGTTTCAATCAACCTAGAGTTTTAATGGATGAAATAAAAAAGAAAATTATTATGGTTAATTGAGGTTAATTCACTTTTTACTTAATTCCTCGCTGTTAGTTCCTTTTGTATAGGATGGCAAAACTGAATATTACCAGAAAAGGAACCAGAATTTCACGTGCAATGCAATCAAATTAGAGCAGACTCTATATTCGTGCAATGGACTGAAAATTGCGTCGGTCATTAATTTTAACTTTAATGCGCATGCAAGCATGCAATATTTCTTTGCATGCAATAAGAATTGCATAAATGTAAAGCGGTCTTTAGAGAAGCATCGATGAAACATTATAGAGCTATGTCTAGGGGTAACTAATAAATCTCTATATCGAGTAATACGATCATGAACATCACTGTTTTTAATAAGCTTATTAGATAAATATTCAGGCATATTTAAATTTATAACTTTAAAAACAAAACAAGCTAAATGTAATTTAAATCGTTCGTCTAGCGTAAACCAACTAGAGAGCACCAGAAATGTGATCATATTTTCTTAAGTTATAACAAAACCGCAAACAGGCATTTTGTACCTTTTGAAGACTATTTTTATCAACTTGTAGTAAAGCAGGCCAAAACACAATATCGCAGCATGATAGTAAAGATAAAATTAAGCTATCAGTCAACCTTAATTTGATGTCCTGGGGACAGAACTTCCCTAACTATATAAAATTTTTAATTTGAGAAAACACTTAGAACTAATTTAGATACATGATTACTAAATCTAAAATCTACATCCATGATAAGTCCAAGATTTTTACACTCATTGACTGGTGTAATAACAGTATCATTGATCTTAATTTCAAAGGCAGGATTATTTAAAATTATGTCGATGACAGCCTAACACAAGTAGCTGAGTTTTCACTTCATTAAGTATTAAATCGTGCTGAATGGAAAATTTGCAAATAATATCTAAATCTAAATTGATGTTGAAAATGGCAACCTCCAAATCATTATACAAAAAAGAATAATATAGTTGCGTATCATCAGCATATTGGTGTACGGAACAAAAATTTAAATAACGTTACAGGTCAGAAGTATACACAGAAAACAACAGGGGCCCAAGGATACTTCCCTGGGGAACACCTTTACTTACTCTTTGACGTCTAAAATTTAGATAATTACTGAAAAAATGGAGCGCCACATTACCAACCCCAAAGTACTTAAGCTTGATCAACATAGTAGAATGATTTATTGTATCAAACGCCTTGCTATAATCTAACAAGACTAAAAAAGAAGATTTATTGGCATCATGAGCACGGACCAAGTCATCACTAACTTTAAGTAACGCCGTTGTTGTACTCTGATTACTTCGAAACCCCGATTGAGTATCAGATAAAATTCTATTCATGGTTAGAAATTCAATAAGTTGTTCACAGACGATTTTTTCAAGAATTTTAGACAACACAGGGAGAATACTTATTGGTCTAAAATGAGAAAGTGCCGATGGGCGTCCAATTTTAGGAACTGGAATAATATTAGTATTTTTCCATACACTAGGAAATTGTCCAGAAGAAAGGCATCTGTTAATTATAAACGTAATATGATCATTTAAATAGGGTGTAATAAATAACACCATTTTTTACAAAATTCCATCGGGACTAGTGCCATTTGTTTTAATTTTAAACAAGAGCTTAGAGACGGCAGCAGAATTAACTAACTTAAACTGAAAATTATTAGTAAGTAATGCCAGGGTAAGTGGTGTTAAGATAAGATGATTCAAAGACGTCATTTTTAACTCGATTAGAAGTAGACACGCTGCTAATGAAAAAGTTGTTAAAATCATCAGGAGTACCAAAGTTAACTTGATTATTTAGATTAGAACAAGAATTAGAACAAATATTTAAATATTTTAAAGTTTTCCAAAATTCTTTAGGATCTGTTTTAAATTTGTGTTGTAAATACGCTTTTTTTCAGATTTAACTGTTACATTTACTTGATTTCTAATACGTTCGTAATCGTTCCAAGATTCAGTTGTTTTTAATCATTTGTATTTAACTAGAGCCTTTTTTCTCAGTTTAATCATTAGTTTTAGATTATCAGTAAGCCAGTGTGCCGGTGGTTTGGCAATTTTAGAAGTTTTAAAAGGAGCATGAGTATCGAATAAATTAATAATGTTTTCAATAAAAAGGGCTAACATATCATCTACATTGTCATAATAAAAAATACGGTCCCAAAAAATAGATTGAAGATCCAGCAAAAATAAATCATAATTAAATTTAGAATAGTCTCTAAAGGTTTTAAAAAACACCTGTTGCGGCAGCTTTATTAATCTTAGTTTACAATTAACATATCGATGATCAGAAATGTCATCTATTCTAAAAACATCAACAGATTGTACAATATCGGAACAAGACGTAACAATAAGATCAATCAAAGAATTGGTAGGCGAAGTAACTTTAGTAGGTTCAGTAACCAATTGATTCAAACTATATTTTTTAAACAAATCATTTAATCTAGTGTCAAAAATTATCAGTTAAAAAGTTAACATTTAAATCACCGCCAAAAATGAGGTAATCAAATTCGAGAATAAGACCAACTATAATATTTTCTAAATATTCTATAAAAGAATTAAAATTATTCAAAGAAGGTAAATATAAAGTTCCAAAGCAAATCTTTTTACTCCTCAATTTAACACTATCTTGTTTTCTAAAAGGGTTTCATACCATTTATTCATAACCCTTTATAACAATTTTATGTGAACAATTTTTTTATTTGGATTTGATCAGCGATTCAAACAGTGTCATACCATTTTAACAAAATTTATAGGTGTAGAAATTCGATTTAAAAAAGGGCTACTGACTACTCGTCTAACACACCACTGGTGGTAATGAATCGTTTGTTTATATCACCATAAGATTTATCCACTTTGGTTTCGTTATTACTGGCTGTTTTTTAGATGTTACGAAATAACTAAAATAAAAATTAAATTTGACACCCTGTTATATTAATTAGAAAGTCCTCCATTAACTGTCAAAGTTAGTAGTACATTTAAAAAAGGAATATCCTGTATATACACAATATACAGTATGCGCCAAAAGTATGGAATAAATTCAATAAAAACGAAACAATTATTTTTCGGGAAAAATACTCGAACAGGTCAATTTTTAATTTAAAAAATACATATGTCATTTGTTTTCGAGTAATGACGTCATCGTTTTTTTTTTTAAATGGCAACACCATATTTTTTTCTTTGATTCTAAAAAATCGTTTAATTCTCTATCAGACAGTACTAAAATTTTGCCCTCTTACATAGGAAAGTTTTCGAGTAAATGACGATTGAATGTTAGAAAACGTAAATTTTATCCATAAAAAAGTAACAATTCTGAGGTATGTAAAATAAAATACAATTGATTAAATTTTATACTTAAATTAAATGTTCGAATTGCCATCCACCAACTTCTTGATAATGCGCAAGTTGGTGAAGAAATTCTTCTTGCACATTATGAATGATTTCTGGGGTAACTCTGCGTATTTCGTTCCGAATGCGATTTTGAAGTTCTTCTAAATTACGTGGTTTATTAATGTACACTTTTGACTTCAAGTATCCCCATAAAAAATAGTCAAGAGGTGTAAGATCTGGCGATCTTGCAGGCCATTCTATAGGTCCGCGTCAGCGGATTCACCTCCCAGGAAAACAGTTGTCCAAAAAATCTCGTACAGGGCGCGCATAGTGCGGGGGTGCACCATCTTGCTGAAACCATATGGTATCGTCAGGAATGTCAGGGTCATTATCGTTAGGAAAAATTACTGAAAGGCCCTACTATTCTGTCGTCAACTATTCCAGCGCACACATTTAATTTCTGAGGGTGTTGGGTATGTGCCTCTGCCATCCAATGAGGATTTTCCCGACTCCAATATCTGCAAGTTTGACGGTTTACTGTACCATTCAGACAAAATGTGGCCTCATCTGAAAAAAGTATTTGCCGGTGTAAATTTCTATTTCCTTGACATAAATCCATTAGAATTTCGCAAAAGTGTAAGCGGCGATTGGGATCATCATCATTGAGTTCCTGCACAAGTTGAATTTTGTAGGGATGATATTTTTCCTTCCTCAAGATACGTAGCACTGTGCTCTGACTAGTGTCATTGTTTAATGCAACCAATCGTGAAGAATTATGAGGATTATCCACCATACTTATCAAAATGTTCTGTTTCTTTTTTTCATTAATGTTTGGACGTCCAGGTTTTGGAATATTTACAACATTGCCAGTTTCTCTAAATTTAGACTCTACCTTACTGACTGTTGATAGGCTGATAGGGTGATCTGGATATTTTTCGTTAAATAAATCGCAAACTTCCTGCTGAGTTCTAGTCATATTTCCGCATCCGATAAGAATTAAAATTTCAATTCTTTGAGTAACAGTTAAATGTGCCATAATACTTTAAATTGAATAATAATTGCAAAGATTTTCACCTACGTGATCCATAAAAGAACTATGGAATTCGAAAAACTAAACTTGATAACGTTTTTGCTTTATTTTAATTGATTTACGTTTTCTAACATTCAATCATCATTTACTCGAAAACTTTCCTATGTAAGAGGGCAAAATTTTAGTACTGTTTGATAGAGAATTAAACGATCTTTCAGAATCAAGGAAAATCGCATTTTACTAAAATATGTATTTTTTAAATTATAAATCGACCTGTTCGAGGATTTTTCCCAAAAAATAATTGTTTCGTTTTTATTGAATTTATTCCATACTTTTGGACTGTATACATCGTTAATCCTAATAATTTTGAATAACATTACATTCGAAATATAGATGGTTCAAATTATGAAGAAAAATATATATATATATATGAAAGTAACTGTCATTCTGGATAATAATGGTAGCAGTATAAATGTATGAAAAGTAAATTTTAGTTTATTAATTTATGTTTTCAAAAGAAATTAATGACTGAGCTTTGCGTTATAGAGTTGGTGTTTGTGTACACGCTTTTCAAATTATTGAAGTATGTTGCAATTATCTCAGATTATCAAGGATATCGATTTGTATTACCACAATTGCTTATTAACATTTATTCAAATTTTTAGAAAGGGTAATTATATGACTGCTACAATATCAGAAAGAAGGCATACGTGACTGACAAACGTCAAAGTAAAAATTTGACAGTTGTGAATTTGTTTGAACGATATTTGTTGTGTAGTCAAGTAGTGATAATGAAGTTTGTTTTTCTACGTGATGTATTTCATGGCTAAGTCAACGTAGAAGTTACGATATATCACACCATCAATGCAATAGCGTAGTTAAAGTGGAAACCTTTGTATAAGTTGACAAAACTATATCAATTTAAATTCTATTTTACACCAAAATTTGTTCATATAGTTTTATTGACTTCACATTAAATACAAAATTTTGTCGATACGTTAGTATTGCATAAACGGGTTTCATTTATCCAGTATGAGTATGAGTTTGTTATTAATGTTATTAATTAATTAAATTTAGATTTTTATTGTTGTTAATAACAAGAAACATTAATTATTATTAATTAATTGAAGAAAAGTGTGATTTAATATAAACTAATATATTTTATAAAAGAGATGTGAATACAAGGTTGGCGTTAATTTACACAAGATAAATTCTAATAGAACGAGTGATACATAGACTTAATAGCTTTAGTTTTATACAGGGTGAACCTTAAATAAGTACAAATATTTTAACCAGCAGTATAGTTCACTGTGTAGAACACATAATTAATATTTTTGTTTACAAAAAAAATCAGAAATAAAAAAGTGAAATTTTAAATAAATTTTGTAATTTTTCTGTAGAAAACTTGTTGAGGACCGCTGACTTTCATACATTTATGAGTCATAGCGCTGCAGATTGAACGTGTGGTTCACAGTGTTGCCAGTGTTACACAAATGTCTTTGCTTGAAGAAACTTTTACGCGAAATTTACGAATATTCGCTCGAATTATTTGTTGGTAGGAAAAATATCAACTTTTAGCAAATTTTGTCAACAGTAGTCAACATTTTATATTATTTTTATTATCATAGTCATGGCAGATTATCAGAAACTCAAATCAAACTTGCTAACCCCACATCTTCGAAATGTAAAGATTAAGCAGATCCGTCATTCTACCGGCGGCGGTAGATATTCTAATCGGGGAGGATGTGTTTTGGGATTTGATTAGTATCGGACAAATACGACAAGGTGAAGGCTACCCGGTGTTACAAAAAACACGTTTAGGTTGGATTGTGTGGGGTCCAACAAGGGGTGTAAGTCAGAACACAACGAAATGTAATTTATCAAAAAATATTGAAATACAAGCGAAAGTCATTTTATTAGCAACACTAAACGTTTAGATAATGGACATTTTTTGGTTTCAATTCCGTTTAAAGACAAAATTACAAAATTAGGGGATTCGTACTGTCACAGATTTTCTAATCCGAATTTTTCTATTGCCAGAAAAACAATCCGTTAATTAATTACTTTATTAACTACTCAGTACACTACTGAACACTAATTACAACTCAACTAAACACTTATTTACTTAATCGCTATCTAAATCACTTTGATCTCTCCAACTAAACACTTCTTCAATTCAGACTGTAATACCAGACTGACTAACTCGGCCGTTTATTCTTCTTTTATAGACCCAACGAATATTCCAGGTATATTCTAGCATCTCTAAATTCATTTTCCCGAACGACTCGAATGCTTCTCGTCGATTCCCCATTTTTCCAGTCCCGTCTCAATCCACGGAATTTTGTTTGTTTAACAGAATCGTGTAGGGGCGATCGGGGCAATCTTAACAATTCGCGGTAACACAGTCGTCAATTTGAGTGTGAGTGAGGCAAATTCCGTGACACTGCCCCCTCCTTAGGACCGATCGTCTCGATCGGATACACCTCTATACGGGGGCAGATGTTTCAGATGGACGACCTTCATCTTACTCCTGGGACTAATCTGTATCCGGTAGACGACGTCATTGATTCTTTTAATGACGGTATAGGGGCCCTTCCAAAGGTTCTGTAGCTTAAACGATTTTCCTTTCTTCCGCGTGGGGTTACACAGCCACACCAGGTCACCTTGTTGGAATTCGAATGTATTGACCCGAACTTTAACATTTCTACCGGATGCCATCTTTGCCTCGAATTCCAGTGCATGCGAAAGAGCGTCGTTCAGTATTTTAGGTCTGGCGAGTCGTAGTGCCTGCTGGGTTTCACAATCTCTTAGGCCGTCGGTAAAAACTTGAATGGAGAGATAGTCTAAGAATTCGTACGGGGCTGTTGGATAAGCCAATCGAACCAGTCTAGCAACATCGGTCTCAAAATGTTGTAAATTCTCTCCACTTTGTTGGTGACGATTTTTCAATTGTGCCTGATACACTTGCTGCAGGTGCTTATCCCCATATCTCATTTCCATATCCTGTTTTAGAATGTCGTAGTTATTCTGCTGCGCAGCAGGAACTCCTTGTAAGACGTCAAGAGCTTCCCCTCGTAAAGCAACTATCAGAGCAGTAGCTCTCTCATAATCCGACCATTCGTTTGCTAATGCTGCTGCTTCAAACTAACGCAGATATACATTCCAGGAAACCTTGCCGTCGAATTCAGGGGGTTTCGTCTTCTGAGTTTGGATAATAGGTCCTTCTGATTTGATTATGCCCTCTTTTGTTATCTTGTCTAATTTAAGTGGAAGCTCTTCTCTAACCTGGTTTATTTCTTCGTCTATTTCCTTTTTTTGTGCTAGCAGTTTCTCTTCTACTTGTATTTCCACTTTATGTGACTGCTCCTCTAGTTTTTCTTCTAGCGTATTCTCCAATTTTTCTAACGTCTGCATTTCTTTTGTCTGGTCTCTCATTTCCTGTTGTATTGTCTGTATCTGATCTTTCATTTTACACCCTTGTTCTTCTAATTTCTTTTCTAATTTCTCCTGCATTGTTTGAGACTGATCTTCGATTTTATACCCTTGCTCTTCTAATTTTTCTTGCATTGTCTGCGATTGATCTTCAATTTTATGCCCTTGTTCTTCAAATTTTTCTTGCATAGTCTTCGTCTGGTCTTCCATTTTACGACCTTGTTCTTCTAATTTCTCTTGCATCATCCATCCCTGTTCCTGCATCGTTTGCATCATTTCTAACAACTTTGCTAGTTGTGCATCCATGTTGACTTGACTTCTAGTTACAGGCATTCACTCTATTTTCTTTGGAATGTTCTAGAATGTCCACGAATGTGTTTGTCAATGTCACCGTTGACTTCTTTACAATGAAACGAGTGCAGTGATATGTCACACTTGGGTCTTTGTCTCAGTCTCACTCCCGTATAAAGTCCTAGAATGCTCGAGATTGTCCTTCATAAATACCACCGTTCACTTCCTTATCTCACGACGAGTGCGGTGATATGTTACACTTGGGTCTTTGTCTCACTCCCGTATAAAGTTCTAGAATGTTCGAGATTGTCATTCGCAAATAACACCGTTCACTTCCTTAGGTCACGACGAGTCGGTGATATGTCACTCTTGGGTTTTTGTTTCACTACTGTATAAAGTTCTAGAATGTTCGAGATTGTAATTCGCAAATACCACCGTTCACTTCCTTAAGTCACGACGAGTGGGGTGATATGTCACACTTGGGTTTTTGTTTCACTCCCGTATAAAGTTCTAGAATGTTCGAGATTGTCCTTCGCAAATGCCACCGTTCACTTCCTTAAGTCACGACGAGTGCGGTGATATGTCACATTTGGATCTTTGTCCCACTTCTGTATAAAGTTCTGGAATGTTCGAGATTGTCCTTCTCGAATAACACCGTTCACCTACGCACAGGGTTCCAGAAAGTTCAAACTTCCACTTAAATCCACTTCCGACACCAGATTGTCACGGGTCAGGACACGATTGTTAATATTTTAAAAAAAATATCCCACTCATTTAAAATGGATTTTAAGATTGTAGCAATGTTTTCACCTGTCTGGGATCCTGGTATTTCTCTTGTTGCTAGAATTCACGCATGAAGTTTATTTTCGTGAATAAAATGAATAGTTATGCTTATATAACCCTAGTTACAGGCATTCAATCTATTTTCTTTGGAATGTTCTAGAATGTGCACAAATGTGTTTGTAAATGTCACCGTTGACTTCCTTACAATGAAACGAGTGCAGTGATATGCCACACTTGGATCTTTGTCTCACTTCGGTATAAAGTTCTAGAATGTTCGAGATTGTCATTCGCAAATAACACCGTTCACTTCCTTAACTCACGACGAGTGCGGTGATATGTCACACTTGGGTCTTTGTCTCACTCCCATATAAAGTTCTAGAATGTTCGAGATTGTCATTCGCAAATAACACCGTTCACTTCCTTAGATCACGACGAGTGCGGTGATATGTCACTCTTGGGTTTTTGTTTCACTCCCGTATAAAGTTCTAGAATGTTCGAGATTGTCATTTGCAAATAACACCGTTCACTTCCTTAGGTCACTATGAGTGCGGTGATATGTCACACTTGGGTCTTTGTCTCACTCCCGTATAAAGTCCTAGAATGCTCGAGATTGTCCTTCACAAATACCACCGTTCACTTTCTTAACTCAAGACGAGTGCGGTGATATGTCACACTTGGGTCTTTGTCTCACTCCCGTATAAAGTTATAGAATGTTCGAGATTGTCATTCGCAAATAACACCGTCCACTTCCTTAGGTCACGACGAGTGCGGTGATATGTCATAATTGGGTCTTTGTCTCACTCCCTTACAGAGTTCTAGAATATTCCAGATTATCCTTCGCAAATACCACCGTTCACTTCCTTAAGTCACGACGAGTGCAGTGATATGTCACACTTGGGTTTTTGTCTCACTCCCGTACAAAGTTCTAGAATGTTTGAGATTGTCCTTCCACTTAAATCCCACTTTGTGGACAGGGTTCCAGAAAGCTCTTTAAACTTCCACTTAAGTCCCACTTACGCACAGGGTTCCCGAAAGTTCTTCAAACTTCAAATTAAATCCACTTCCGACATCAAATTGTCACGGATTTCCTAATCCGAATTTTTCTATTGCCAGAAAAACAATCCGTTAATTAATTACTTATCTTTATTAACTACTCAGTACACTACTGAACACTAATTACAACTCATCTAAACACTTATTTACTTAATCGCTATCTAAATCACTTTGATCTCTCCTCAACACTTCAATTCAGACTGTAATATCAGACTGACTAACTCGGCCGTTTATTTTTTTTTTATAGACCCAACGAATATTCCAGGTATATTCTAGCATCTCTAAATTCATTTTCCCGAACGACTCGAATGCTTCTCGTCGATTCCCCATTTTTCTAGTCCCGTCTCGATCCACGGCATTTTGTTTGTTTAACAGAATCGTGTAGGGGCGATCGGGCCAATCTTAGCAATTCGCGGTAACACAGTCGTCGATTTGGGTGTGAGTGGGGCAAATTCCGTGACAGTACGAACAGACAAAAACTCGGTTTCTGGCACTAGAGCGAAAATTACAAAATTCACCACAACTCTGTGAGAGATATGTAGACTTCATGAGCGAATACGAACGTCTAGGGCACATGAATGTAATACCAGAAAAGATAGAAAATAATATTTCATATCATATGCCTCATCATGGCGTCTTGCGCGAAGAAAGTTCCACGACAAAGTTGCGTGTAGTGTTTGATGCGTCGGCAGCTTCGTCAACCGGAGTTTCGTTAAATAATCTGCAGATTGTAGGGCCGACCATACAGGACGATTTACTAGCTACCCTATTGAGGTTCAGACAGCACCGGTACGTCATAACGGCTGATATTGAAACAATTCTTTGGCGATCAAATCCTACGGACTCTCTTAGAATGTATTCATTAAATACAGTCACTTATGGTACAGCTAGCGCTCCATTCTTGGCTATACGATGTTTGGTAGAACTAGCTAAAGAATGTAAGAATGAAATTCAAAAATTGCGGAAATTATACAGGACTTTTACGTGGACGCCTTAATAACCGGATCAGACAGTATATTAGAAACTACCTGTATTTGTGAAAATATAGCAAAAATATTACAAACGGGTGGGTTTTACTCTTCGAAAATGGCGGTCGAACAAGACGAGTATTCTAGAAACGATGTGAACGATAATAGTAAAATTGATAATTTTGTACATTTCACTGACACAAAGGAATTAAAAACCTTAGGTTTAATTTGGTTGAGCGAAGACGACGTTTTAAAATTTAATGTAAACATAAGTCAAACAAGGATTATAACAAAACGGTATATTCTTGGATGTATAGCTCGCATTTTTGATCCATTGGGACTGCTCAGCCCATGCATCATAACTGCAAAAATAATGTTGCAGCAATTGTGGCTTGAAAGACTATCATGGGATGACCAAGTATCAAATAAATTGCAATCATTGTGGCAAAATTACGTAAACGAATTACCGGAACTCAATAAATTACAAATTGAAAAATGTGTCTTAGAGACAAATTCCCGTATTATCGAATTGCATGGGTTTTCTGATTCATCAGAACAGGCATATGGGGGGTGTCTTTATATTAGAATTATTGACGATAACGGGTGAATAGTTGTAAATTTATTGTGGTCTAAAAGCAAGGTTGCGCCACTTAAACAAACGACTATACCTCGTCTTGAACTTTGCGGGGCTCTGGTACTTGCAAGATTGACAAAAAAAGTAATTGAATCATTACGATTAAAATTTGATCGCATAGTATTATGGTCAGATTCAACAATTATTTTGGGATGGTTAAAAATGGTTCCGAATACATTAAAACCTTTTGTAGCGAATCAAATAATCGAAATCCAAGAGTCAACAAAAACATATGAATGGCGTTATGGCCAGTATTAAAAAATACAAATGAAAATTTACCGGAGATGAAAAAACAAACTATTTCATTAGTCAGTCAAAGGCAAAGTTTATTTCCATTTGAGAGATTTTCGAATTTTCTCAAGCTAAAACGATGTATGGCCATATTTGAAGATTTATATCAAATTGTAGAAATGCACCAAATAAATGGCAAACGGATTAATTAACGTTATATAAACTGAACCAAGCGTTCATAAAATTAATATATCTATCACAGCTTGAATCATTTCAGAATGAATATCACACTTTAATCAATAAGAATCTGCTAGATTTATAACTCAAAGAATTTGTAAGGCAAGGTAAGCAATTCAGATTTTGATTATGATAAAAAGCATCCTTACCTACTTACTAGCAAGCATATTTTGAGCAACATTATATTTACGTATGAACATAAACGTCTGATGCACGCAGGGCCCCAACAATTGTTGTATTCGGTACGTGAATTTATTTGGCCTCTAGGAGGGAGAAACTTAGCTCGTTCAACAGTACATAATTGTTTAAGATGTCACCGATTTAAAGCGAAATGTATAAATCCCATTATGGGAAATTTACCTGAGCAGCGTTTACGATACGATTATGCATTTCAAATAACAGGGGTCGACTATGCAGGACCTTTTACTCTAAAAGACAAAAAGGGACGTGGTCCTAAATTATCCAAATGCTATATAGCTTTATTTGTCTGTTTTAGTACTAAAGCCTTGCACTTTGAAGCTGTCAGTGATTTATCAAAGGATGCATTTTTGTTAGCATTTAAGCGCTTTATTGCCCGACGTGGTAAGCCACTGGAAACTTTCTCGGACAATGGGACAAACTTAGTAGGGGCTTATGCAGAAATTAAAAAAAATAGCAAGTTTTTTAAAGAGAACGAAAATCAAATTATTGATGCCTCTGCTCTAGAGGGAATTAAATGGCATTTTAATCCAGCCTATGCTCCACATTTTGGCGGATTATGGGAGGCGGGGGTCAAGGCCATGAAATTTCATTGGAAAAGAGTTGCAGGTGACACATCTCTTTTATTCGAAGAATTTTCGACTGTACTTGCACAGATCGAATCTATATTAAACTCCCGACCTGTGACTCCAATTTCCACCGACCCATGTGACATGCAACCATTAACTCCAGCCCATTTCTTGATTGGGAGAACATTTACATCATTGCTCGAACCAGATCTTCTAGACATTCCCAAATCAAGACTCCCGGTATCAACTAGTCGAGCAAATTCGTCAACATTTGTGGAGACGAAGGCAGAATGAATATATATCAGAACTACAGTGTAGAACTAAATGGACAAGTACTCAAAATCAGTTACTTAAAGACACTATGGTACTCATCAAAGATGATCATTTACCTCCACTTAAATGGTCCATAGGACGAGTTTTGGACACTTTTCCTGGGAAAGACGGCATAGCCAGAGTCGCTGCAGTTCGAACGTCAAAGGGAATTATCCGAAGAGCATTCCCCAAATTGTGTCCATTACCACACGATGTTGAAAGGCATGGCTTTCAAGGCGGGGGTATGTTTTGACATGGCCGCCCTGTAACACGTGCAAGGAGGGAGGCCAGCGCCAGCTAGTGTCGGCAAAACTAACGAGGTGCAGAAGAGTTCAGTGCGATCAGAGACTTAAACTTGTAACATTGCTTAAATATAATACAATAATAAGTACATGTGTAAATAAGTTCAATAAAAAATTAACACCGTCCATGAGAACAAGGCTTAACTTCGAATTTTTAGACATGTCAAAGAATGACTGAAATATGTATATAAAAAATGTTTATGGCTACCTCCTCCCCTCATTGCCATTCCTATACCTTACCGATAAAATGTGTCTACCTATTTACGAACATGAAACTAAAAACAAAACAGATTCTCTACTCACAGTTATCCAGAATTTGATCTATGATCATTTTTACTACATTCCAACTGATTTCTCACAACACTATTATCATTATCATCACTGCAGTCTCACTATCAGTCTACTGTCATTGTCACTATCAGTGTTTCTACTCATATTTCTTTCTCTTTTGTACCAATCTGTATATAATTTTTTTGCTGCAAGTGCGTTTTCGTTGCTTAAAAAATGTGCTTTTAGCATGTCAATCTTTTCACTGTTTGAATAATGTGCCATATTCTACTTAATTACACTGTATTTCACCAAAAATATTAATTAAATACACAAGACACTTAAAAGAAAAACCTGCCTGGGAAAATATTAAAAAGATTTAAATACAACTCTGAATACAGGTGCGTTAAGCATAGCATACATTTCAAGTTTTACAAAAAATACTACCTTAGTCAGTCTTAGAAAATACAAAAGTATCTCATAATAATAATCAATACATTTAAACAAATTTTGTGCACATTTTAAATATTTTTAATTTAAATAAAATAAATATTAAATTATGTGATGTTGGTTGCGGTTATATCTAATTAAGAGAGTATATAAATGGGCAACTCTATACACCTGTTCTGTTTTCACAGTGGAAAACACTATTCTTGGGTATATCTTTAATAGTCGTCAATCAGTTCTTACAATAATACAATACAAGTTGTTCTTACATTAGCTAGTTTAATATAAACCGTGTTCCGGAAGGAACTGCCTCCATGTTGGGGCCTAATAGAACACTTCCCTCTTTAAATTTTACAACTAATTTTTAATTTGAAGCCTGTTAGGTTTCACTTGTTCTTAATCTCTCTGTTACCTCACTATCTACAATAATTACATTTTAATCTTTCTTATTACTACTGCTACTACTTATACAAATATTTTCGTCAATCTGTTCAATTGGTTTATTTACATTTTCATTTTCCATATTGATTTTAGTGCCAAACATATGATCTATGATTTGATTGATTCGAGTGTCGTTTCTAGATTGTTTGCAGTTCTGGCACTAATACCAAGTATGTTTGAGGTCGCAACATTAGATAAAATATTAACAGTTGTACAAGTTTTAGTGTTAGTTAGTTAGTCACAAATGCTGCTATCCAGTTACTATAGGCATCAACTATAATTAGCATAAACTTACTATGAAATAGTCCAAGTTAATTGATATGTAAGCTACTTTTGTAAGCAAGGCAATATTTATAAGTGGTAGCAATATTCTCAATATCGTTATTTTATTGAGGCCACCACACATACGATCTGGCTACTACATTCTTTACAGTACCTCAATACATACTATAGAAGTTTAGAAAGTACCTTTGGTTGAGGGTTTGTTGGAATCACAACTTTATAATCTAACATTAAAATGTTTTCTGTAAAGAAAAACAAAACAAAAGGTTTCAAAGTTAAAAGTACTCTTTTTGGCCATACATCATTTACAAATTTCATTACTTGCCTTAAAAAAAAACATCTATTTTTTGTTCATTTTTAATTTGTTTTACATCAATATCTCATTAAAATAATCTTTAATGGGTAATAAGTCACATATTTAATTGTAATTTTAATGAGATAAAATTAAAGCCCAGTCGTGTAATCAATTAGCAATAATCTGTGCTATGCTCCATGTAGGGTTAAAAATTGTCATAAAAGGTTTATGGTTCCAAAAATATTAGCTAAAATATCTCCAATCTGTGAATACTTCTGTTGTGTTTTATTAAGTGTCAGAGACGCATAGGCAATCGGCCTTTCTGAGCTATTGGTTAACACGTGAAATTACAACCTCGAGGTAAATTAGGGTTATGATGTACTAATACTTGAAATGAACTCAAAACAATGTGAATGAGAGCTCAATCTGATTTTTCTCACAAGTTCCAAGAAATATATTTTTTACCAAATTTTATAGGTTGCAAAATAATTAAACTATTTGGTATAAATTTATGATAATACTTAACCAAAAGCTTTAAGTTGTGTTGGATTAATCGGTATTGGAGCATTACTAATCGCTAATATAATCCAAATCTATCAAATTTATGATCTAAATAAACTACCGATTCCTTAAAAAGTTCAGTTTTACTTAATGAAGTAGTTAAATTTGTATCAGACAATCTGCATACTTTTTTTTTCTACATTAAAACCATGTTCATCTCTACTGGTTTCCGTAATAAGTATATGTAAAAATACTAATACTCTTCTTAAACAGAAATTTAGAAAGAATACACGATAAACCATAAGGAAGTCTGGTGTACTTAAACAGATCTTTGTGTGTACTTATTACAGTTAGTTTACATGAATCGCTATATAATAAAATTTGTCGATAGGCCTAAGATATTTTGGTGAATTCCAACCCACCTTGTAACTGAATAAATAGATCTTCTATTTTAGTAAACAAATAAGAATCAATTTTTAAAATAGTATTTACTGTTACCCCAAATTCTTATAGTTCCATCACATTTAATAATTGGTACTACAGACGTACTCCATTCGTTATAGTCTAGAATTTGAATAATATTAACTCTCTCTAATCTGTCCAATTCCATCTCTACTTGAACCTTAATTCCGTAAGGAAACGACTGTGCTTTAAAAAATTTGGGATTTGACTACATTTTAAATAATACATCACTTCACTTAATCTTACCTCAGATCTTACTAACATCTGGTATATCGCCATTAGTACTGTAATTGTTTTGAAGTGAATGAATACTTAAAACCATAATAAAAATTTCTTCCTAATAAGGGTAATCCACCACCACTATTCAGCACATTAACATTGATCATCCTGGTAAGTCATTTCACAGTAGATTATTGGAATTTTGATGTATCCTAGTGGATAACTAGTTGAGCTAGTAAATCCAATGTCTTCTCAGTGCTCTGTAAAATATATTTATATAAGTATTACTTCCAATATTCTTATATTTACATGTATTGGAATTATGAAATCACTTACCATAAATATTAGATGTCTTTCCACTTGTATGTATCTTGTCTTTGCTCCTATTTCTTTTATCGGTATCAACATAACCTCATCGCAATCTCACTGACGCACTGACTGTCAATCCTTAGGCCTAGGTTTTGCTTGCTCGTTGTTTCCGCCTACTGCCCGTGATACCTACCTGTCGTAGGCACAGCGCACCATTACTGAAAACTTACCTCGATGGTTTTTCTGACCAGCTTTTTTTAAATACGATAGAATAGACATCTTTTTTAAACATTTGTGTTTCATCTTCATGAAATCTGTCTCGAGCTGTGCCTTTTGAAAAGCCCATAATAAATCGACCTCTTAATAATTCGTCCAACATATTTCACTTTCGCATTTGTACTGGCAACCCACAACACATTTCATTAGAGAAAAAATATTTTACTTTGCTGGATCTGCCATCTAAATGTATGCATTTTATAGACATTTTTTCTTTATTGTCTGAAACTATTTATTTGTGGCATAATTTTAGTTTTTCTTTAGTTTTATTGGGTTTTTGCCACACTTCTGAAAAAATAAAGTAAAAAGTAAAGTAAAGTAAAAAATAACAAAAATCATAGGAAGATAACGCAACAAAAAGAAAATTAAAAGAGACCGCGATTATTTTGTTGAACGGAAATAAGTGTGTGTCAAACTGTTCAGTAAACATCGATCATTGTTGGCTGTAGTTGTATCAAGAAAAAGTAAGTAATAATAAAATAAAAATCATTTAACATCTCTATGGAAGCAGATAAACAAATTTGAAAATGTCAAACTTGACATACGTTTAATATTTTTACTACTATTCTGAGAACGAAAACAGAGAGTTTTTCGAAACGTCAATAATACGGAAGTGCGCGATAGTAATGTGATTTTTGTTATTTTATAATTATCTGCTTTTTTCAGTGTGAGATTTTTTGGTTAGGCAAACTTATTTTAAAAAATAACCCTTGACTGATCCATTTGGCGAAAGAGCTTATTTAATTAATCTTTATTTTTTCAGAAGTGTGGCAAAAACCCAATAAAACTAAAGAAAAACATTTTTTCTTGATATTAAACGCATACATCAAGCTGCTTATTTTGTTATTTAATATTGTGTGTACCTTTATTTTTAAAATTTGTTTCACTGATTAAAGTGCGAAGTCACTTCATGGTTCTCAATTCGAAATGGTTAATACTGACTCATTTGGGGTTATGTGGTGAAAATTAAATTTAATGTTGTGTAAAAATCATAGTTTTTCGTTATTCTTCATAAAATAACTTATGAAAATTGTGTCTTGTGTCCATTTCTAACAGTGTACAATGACATTTAACTTGTGAAATGTGGATTACTGATTAAATAGTTAATTTTTTAACAAACAGGTAAGCTTGTGTGCACGTTTATGTATAATTTTTGAACATTGGACATAGTAATATCACGTAATATCTTCCTAAATACTTAACGGTAGTATTGAACTTGCGAAAATTCATTTTTAATTGTTTAAGTATAGTAAGGTCAGTTAAGAAGTTAAAATTTATGTTAATTAAGTTTTTTCGTTATTTTATTCGATATCTTTTACCATTTTTGTTACAAAACAAAATGCTGGGTAAATTACAATTCGTGATAATTCGATGTAGAGCATCTAAAATAATGCAACGTGTTGTTTCATGTGCAACGGAGGTGTTTAGACAATTTAAAAAAATGCATAGAAACTTGAGGTGCTAGATACTGACATTATTTTGACTTTCCCTGTATGCACTTTTGATCATTAGTTTCTGGACACATAAACATAGCCATAAATAAAGCCGATTGAAACAACATGCCAACAGTATCAACCCAGTGCCACCGTAACTAAAAATATTTTAGAATTGTTTTTGTCATGCGTTAAAATTTAGAAATACCATACTAACAGGGTTTTATTTTAATTTTTTATAAAAATCTAAAGAAGCAAAGTAACACATCTCTGATTTCCTTAGATGAAATGAGTGTTGAAATATATGGTAATATTGTATTACAATTGTGTGCATTTTGCGCATCGATTTTGTACAATATCTGAACATTAACAAATTTTTAGTTACGTTAGTATGGTATTGATAGTGCGATATATACAGTGTGTCCCTGGATGGACCTAACTATACCTGTAAATTAAAATTTCTTTAAAAAAAGTTTTGCCTGTTTTTAAATGTGCATGTGAAAATGACATTGGAAAATGCAGGGTGTTAAAAACATGAGAAAATGTAAAATTGTGTCAGGAATAGTGCCACTTTTTAAGAAGATATTAAAAATATTGTATAGAAAAGTTGTTTCCAATACCAATATAACCTCAGATATGAACTTTGAACACTGTATAAGAAAATTTTTATTTTTGGTTTTATTAAAGCATACAATTATGTATTGGGAGCACAGAACAAGAACAAATAAGTGCCAATTTTGAAAAAACTGATAAACTTTGAAGAGCTGTATTTCGGAAACTATTGGGCTCAAATTGTAGTAAGTTTACTCTACTTTGAAAACATGTACATAGTTATAATTGAAAAAACTTCATTCATTGGGCCAACATCATAATCAACTCAATATTAAGGTAAGCGTCCACTAGAGACAAGCCGGGTTGCATCATGGTGGATCGTACTTTTCCAACTGCGTTTATTGGCGGCGCATTGATACAGACGACTCTGAGCAGAATTTTTGTCATCGTTTGTTCAGTTTCAACTACAATTTTCGAAATGGATAGTTCTGACAAAGAACTTTTTTCATTTCAAATTTTGTTTGAATATGAAACAACAATTATTCAAAAAGCCACTGAAGAAGTAATACCAACAAAGCAACAACAAAAAAAGAACAAATGGTGGGACGATGAATGTGTAAAGGAAACAGAGTTGAGAGAGAAACTAAGGATCAAGGCATTACAAACAAAACAAGAAAAGGATATCGAAGCACATAGAAAACAGAAAGCAAAAGTTAAAAAGATTAATAGGCAAAAAAAGAGGGCTATGGAGGAACGTAAGGTTACTACAAAAGGAAAGAAATTAAAAATTTTGACAGAGAAATAAAAAAAGGCAAGCAAACAGAGAACCAAAGGCTGAAAATAAAAAATAAAGAAGGAGAGGAAATCACAGATGACGAGAAAATCAGGGAAAGATGGAAAGAATATTTTGCGGAGATGCTTAATGATGGGGATGAGAAGGAAGAAGAAGTCATAAGAGAACAAAATGAAGAATTAGTTGGTGAGCCCACAGATGAAGAATTTGAAGAAGTGATAAGGAAGTTAAAAAACAACAAGAGCCCTGAAGAAAATGGAATCACAGCTGAAAATATAAAGTATGGTGGAGAGTTTCTAAAAAATAAATTGAAGAATGTAGTGCGGAAAGTTTGGAAGGAAGAAACCATGCCAAAGAGTTGGGAAAGTGCGACAATAATTCTGATTTATAAAAAAGGAGACGAAACAGAGTGTACAAATTACAGAGGTATTTCTGTGCTAGATGTAGCATACAAAATAGTAGCGATACTAATTAAGATGAGACTGGAGATTTTAATGGAACCACAAATTGGAGAATACCAGGCAGGATTTAGGAGAGGTAGGAGTACAACAGACCAACTGTTCACGTTAAAGGAAATGATGGGAACGTGCTACGAATATAAAATTCCAGCAGTAGTTATGTTTATAGATTTTAAGAAAGCATATGACTCTGTAAAAAGAACAAGCCTGATGAGAATATTGACAGAACTTAGAACACCGGCAAAGCTCATAAGATTAGTAAACATGACGCTAAAAAACACTACAGGTAAAGTGCGGGTTAAGGGGGAGGTAACAACTGATTTTGAAATAAGAACAGGGCTTAGACAGGGTGACCCACTCTCTACGTTACTATTTAACATAGCTTTAGAAAAATTTGTAAGAACAAGTAAGCTTAACAGAGAAGGACATATAATGTACAAAAGTCACCAGCTGATAGGGTATGCAGATGATGTCATCATCATAGCTCGGAACAGCAAAGAGCTGAAGGAAGTAGTGACACGTTTCATAGAAGCAGGACAACAGGTGGGCCTTCAAGTTAATGAAGAGAAAAGTAAGGTAATAGATATGGGAGGAATTAATGTACCACACAAATTTGAAATTAGGACGCGGTATAGAAGAATGGAATTTGAACGAGTAGACCATTTCGTGTATCTAGGGGCACTTATCTCAAGTAGTTGCAATGAAGAACAAGAAATCGAAGCTAGAATAAGTAAGGCTAACAGATGTGCGGGATCAATGAATTACCTGCTGAGATCTAGATAGTTATCAAGGAACACAAAAATGGGAATTTATAAGACCATTCTGAAGCCAACGGTATTGTATGGATGCGAAACGTGGGTACTAAACAAAAAGACTCAAGAAATGTTGATGAGATGGGAAAGGAAAATAATTAGAAGAATAGTCGGAAGATGAATATGAAAGAAGAACGAACCGGGAGATATACGAAATATACAAAGAACCTACGATAGAAATGGCGGTTAAAGCAAGAAGACTACAATGGCTTGGACACATTGAGAGAATGGAAGAACACAGAACGGTGAAATTAATAGCCTGGAGAACACCAGAAGGAAGGAAAAAAAGAGGGAGGCCAAGAAAAAGATGGAGGGAAGCTGTCGAGGAGGACTTGAAGGATAAGAATATAGTTAACTGGAGAAATAAAGCAAAAAACAGAAAGTTATGGAGACGGATCACACAGCTATGGGCCTAAAAGGCCTGTTGAAAGATATATATGAAACAACAGAATAATCGAGGATATATATATATATATATATATATGAAACAACAGAATAATCGAGGACACTAGGAAAAACGTAACTTTTGAGTGCATAAAATAAATAAGAAGAGTGTGAGAGTTTCCTGAACTAAGAAAGAAACTAAAATTTGGAGAAGTACTCAATTTACTGCACGATGATTTATTAAGTGATGTTATAATAGGACCGTTGTTTATATAGAGCATAGTTATTGAACTGGTAATAGTAGGTGTCCCTTAGATGGCCAAGAGAACTAAGTCGCTGAAGTTACAAGGAAATAAGAACTATGATGAAATTTTATACAAACAAGAGAGATGTGCAACTGATACTTTCATGAGTAACTGATAGATATTGATATTTTGTACAGATATTCGAATAAAGTTAAAGTAATAACTGGGTATAATTTCTATGTGGGAGTGAGGTATCTAATAAGTAACATTAACAGAATTAAAGCAAAATTAGAGCCTAGCAAGATTGATTATTAAAATAGTTGAAATGATCCAGCAGAAAGTAGTAGTATATTACCAATACATTTACTGAATTGTAAAGGTATTTAAGCTAATATAATAATTTTTTTGTTTGTTTCAAATATTTATTAATTTTATATTTTTTTTTATATTTTATTACTTTAATACAAAAATAAAAATTTCCATTAATAATTGCCGCTCATTTTTATTATTTTGTGTGTCTTATGACATGACCTAATAATTTATTGCATAAAAATATTTTCATACTCATAACTAAAGCCCACACTTCGTTTGCAGATCTCAGGTTCGGACTCCACACTGACCTTAATATTTAAATATACTTTATAAATTTAATAATAATAATAAAAATAATTTTATTTGTCTATATAGTTACAATAATGTTATTAATTATTACAAAAACATATTACATATAGACAAAAAGGAATAACTCTCAGTTCACTGCATCAGCAGGGCACTGTTCTTCCGCGCATCCTAAAGAGTGTAGAGATTTAAAAGAGGATAGATACAGCATATAAAAATAAATAATAGAAAAGTATCCTTAAATTTGCCTATTTAAAAAGTGAGATTTGAGAGATATCCTAAATTTGTAAAGCAACATTGACATTGACATTGCCACTGAGGTAGTACTTAGCTCGTTAAATAACTTGACTATATTATGGGAAAGGACCTTTCGAAGAAAGCAGTTCTGTGCCTAGGCATGGATAATAAACCTTTATTTCGTTAACATTGTGCACGTCCGTCCTGAATGTTATTTTATTATAAAGATACGGAGGAGTTTGTGTAGAAATCAATTTATGGTAAAAACAAATTGTGTGATAATTTCGTCTAGTTTTCATAGGCAACTATTTCAGATTTTTTAAAGCATTAGAAACATGATTATATTTTTTAATGCCACATATAAATTGTGGACACAAGCATTTTGCATTCTCTGGATTCTGGACATATCGGTACCGTCTATACAAGGATTATAAAGAACGTCGCAGTAATTAAATTGTGACAAAACCATAGACTCACACAGTAGAATCTTGATTTGCTTACTTAATATATGCTGACCATATAGAAGCTTTAGATTTGCAAACGAATTTTTCAACATTGAATTTACAAATGATTTAAACCTCAAGCCTGAGTCTCATATTACACCTAGGTTCTTAGCTTCTCGAGTAACAATAAGAGTTTCATTATTTATGCATACATGCATTGAATGAATAACTTCATCCAAGACAGTATTTCGGCCAAAGAGTAAAACGGAAAACTTAGAGCTATTTAGTTTTAAAGAGTGACCAGACGCAACTGTAAACAAAGCTGACAGGTCACTATTAATTTTCTGGCAAGAATTAATAGTTTCAGACGGTATAAATGAATAATACAGTTGTGTATCGTCTGCATAGAAATGATACAATGGTTAATGAATGTTTCAAAGTTCAGCGTGTAGAGAGTATAAAGACGTGGACCCAAAATAGATCCTTGAGGTACTCCGGTTGACATTTAAAAGGGCAGATAAGCAACTGTGTTGTTTCCGGAAACCTGATTGATGGAGAGGCAATAATTGATTATTATTAAGATACTCCCGGAATTGATTTTCAATTATTTTTTCTAGGACCTTAGATAATACTGGGAGTATTGCTATAGGTCTGAGGTCTTTGAATTCAGTCGGATTAGAAATCTTGGGGAACGGTTTTATTAGAGATTCTTGCTAGCATGAAGGATAGACACTATTTTCTCAACAAAAATTAATTATATGCGTAATCAACGGAATTATATACGGGCAGCATAATTTTAGAAAAGTCATTAAAACCGTCGAATCCAGTCGCCTTGGTGGATACATTATTAATTATTTTACTAACCTCCTCTTCATTAACTCTGGAAAAAGCAAAACTATTGGGTATATTATTTTTCGTATTAGAATTATAAAAGTTAATCCAGTCACGTTTACTGTCGCTACCAACTTGTTGAATAGAGGTAACAAGGAAATTATTGATAGAGTTTGGATCTGCTAACTCATCAGGGATAGTTGGCATTACTTTGTTAATAACGTTCTCTCCAGGTGTCTTTCAAATTGGAAGTGCGAAATTTGTATTCAAAATAAGCCTTCTTTTCCCTTTTTATTGCTGTATTAGTAAAATTGCGCTATGCCTTGTACTCTTCCCAATAAATAGCATTCTTATTCATCTTCGACTTTTTCAATTTTTTATCCCTAATCGACATGAGTAGCTTCAAATTATCAGTCAGCCACGGGGCGTATGGTTTATGTAGCGTATATGCTTTAATTCGAATATGTTTGTTAAATAAGGCATTTAAATTATCATTTAAAAAACTAATTTTTCATCAATATTATCAATTCCAATTAAGTAAAAGAGAGGAAGCGATGTTAAATCCAACATAAATAACTCATAATCCAAATTTTTGTAATCTCTATATATTTGCTTGGGTACTGATTTGACCTGTGTTGCCAACTTAACAAGGACGTGGTCTGATATTTGACGGTTCATTTTAATTACGCCTTTATCTAAGACTAATGACATCTGATATTACAATAAAATCAATTAGTGAAGTAGACCTAGTAGGATGTTCAATGATCTGACTCAATTCAAGTATATGGCTATGGCAGGCTTATTCCCAACTCTGACAAGTCTATATTAAAATCACCAAGACAAAGCAAACAACTGGCATCAGCTTGCAACAAATCATATACAAAAGTATTTTCCAACTCAGTTAAAAATAAATTATAATTTAAATTAGGGGGACGATACACAACACCAATATAATATGCTTTATTTAAAATAGTAAGGTTTACCCAAAGTTGCTCTATACTGTGGGAAGTCGATAAAACTGTAAACTTTAAATCATTTCTAATAAACATACCCACACCACCTCCTCTCGTCAAACAATCCTGTCATGAAATTGTACCCAGCTATGCTTATACTACAGCTAAAATGTGATAATTATATTTGTTTAGGACATATCTAATAGCGCAAAGTTTATTTACAAGTAAACGATTTAAATGAGATATTAAAAACATATCTTGTCACAATCGTGATTGTGATATTTTGCAAAGTGCTCGTATTATCCAAGACAAATGAGATAATCATAAAGTGGTACTCCTACTGATAAAAAAAGCATGAAACACATGAAGGAACCAAAATAATATATTATATCGTTCGATAGCAATTCAGGCAACACAAGTATAATGAATACTTTATTAGAATTATAGAATAGCTGCAGACAATATAATTAAATTACAAATCTGGTAAAGAGGATTTCTAAAAAGTATACAAACAAAAGAAGAGGGGAGAAAAAAAACAAAAAAAAATAAACGATAATCTCCTAAGTATTCGTGGCAACCAGACAGCAAAGCATATAGTCGTACCAGTACGATTAAGTTATCGATTCTAAATTCATTGACGATATAATTATATTTCTCTTGCCTGACGAGTTGTAGTAAATATTTCCTCTGTATGTCCAAACTTCCTTATGCCCAAATTTCTCCTTAGCCAGCTGCAGCAACTTAAAACGCTCCTTGGTTAGATCTTACAGGGGCTCGATTCTAGTGGTTTCTCAGAAAGTGACGTAAATTCTTATGAGAAAATGCAAATCTATATTCTCATTGTAGTTATTCCCCATAAAAATATAGGGAATTATTTCACATGGTTTTTGCTAAAGGAATATAGTTTTAAGAATTGTAAATATAAACGTAGATAATAATATACTCAGGAATTTTTAAGTAGAATAAATTCCCCCTTAAATTTATTTCAGTACACTTGAGAATCAGGTCCAGGTGTGTTATTTTTATTTAGACATGTCTAGACTTACAGCAGGTTATTATTCGTAAAACAAAACAGTTGCAATGGAACCATATGTTGAGATATGTAGTTAGAAGCTACGATATAGTACTACGTTCATTATGACCGCATAAAAAGTATTCAACAGTGACTACACTCAAGTTATGCTACTTCTATTTTATATGCTCAACATATATTTAACAATCCTAGATTTCATGAAACATACGTTTTAATTATTCACGGATACCTTCAACTATTCTCCATCTTGAAGCAACTTATATGAGTAACAAATTCATTTGATTTTTTTTCTGTTTTTTACAACTTGTGTGTTCGAGCTCGAGTGCAAGAGGCCAATGAAATGAAATAATGAATGAGGCAAACTGACAAACAACGAATAACCATAGAAATAAAAATTACTATTCGTATTTGACTTATGCCGGACTCCATAGATTAAAATAAAATTTTGTGTTGACGGAATGCAGGATATAGTTGTAAAGTAGTTTTTGAAAAATAAAAAAAAATTAGATAAATGGTAAACATATAAGTATTTGAAATAAACCAACAACAATTGTTATGAAAAATACAAAGAAGGTAATAATTAACAAAAAATGTATGCAGATTACAGTAGTATTATACTGTCATGGGTTTCCTAACCCATCTTTTTCTTTTACCAGAAAAACAAACAGTTAATTTTTACTGATATTAACATTCTGTACACTACCAAATACTAATTACAGCTCAACTAAAGACTATTTCACTTTGAAACTCCAGGAAATGTCCAACTAAACACTCTAATCCAAAACTCTAATTCAGGACTGTCTGACTCGGCCGTTTATTCCTCTTTTATAGACCAAACGAATATTACAGGTATTTTCTAGCATCTCTAGATTCATTTCTCGAACGATTCTCCATTTTCCAGTTGCGCCTCGATACACGGCATTATTATGTTTGTTTACCAGAATTGCGGGGGCGATCGGGGCAATCTAGCGTTTCGCGATACCACAGTCGTCGAATTAGGTGCGAGCGGGCAAATTATGTGACACTGCCCCCTCTTTAGGACCGATCATCCCGATCAGATGCATCTCTATACGGGGACAGACGCTCCAGATGGACGATCTTCATCTTACTCTTGGAAGTTCTCTGTATTCGGTAGACGACGTCATTGATTCTTTTAATGACGGTGTATGGGTCCTCCCAACGGTTCTGTAGTTTAGACGATTTTCCTTTCTTCCGCGTGGGGTTGTACAGCCATACCAGGTCACCTTGTTGGAATCCGACTGTATTGGCCCGGACGTCGTATCGAGTCTTCATGCGATCGCTCTCTACTCGCATTCTAGATCTGACTTGGTCGTGTACGGCTACTAGTCTTTGTTCTATATCATGGATATAAGTGTCTGGCTCTGTGGGCTGTTCTGCAGGACGATCAAATACCAAATCTGCTGGTAGAGGAAGCTCTCTTCCAAAGATGATCCTTGCGGGAGTCTTCTCAGTAGTTTCATGGACAGTTGAGCGGTAAGCTATCAGGAAGAGTGGAATGAGCTTGTCCCAGTCTTGAACCATGCCCCAAAATCGACGCGAGTGCACGTGTGCAAGCTAGTGGACAATTCAAGGAGTGGTGGACGCTGCGGCTAGCCGGGAGAACCCGCGAGAACGGGCAGAGGAGACTGGGTAATGGTAGCGGTTAGCTGGCTGCTGGTTTTTCGCTTTCTGCCATCGGACACAGTCTGAATTATTATTAAGTTTATGTAACCCAGTATGTTAAATGTGTTTCATTTAGAATATATGTATATTTAGTGTCCTTACTTCATTAATTGATTCCTGAGAACCCATTTGCCAGAATGAAGCCGGGCAAGCTACAGTCGGTCTGGTTCTCGTTCACAAACATCCTCAAATTGGTTTCTAGTGTGGCGTTGAAGCGTTCCACCATACCATCTGATTTAAATACTGACGCCTTAAACCGCGTGACCACTGACCCTAACCCTTGTTCTTCAAATTTCTCTTGCATACTCTTAGCCTGGTCTTCCATCGTATGCCCTTATCTTGCATCGTCTTCGCCTGGTCTTCTATTTTCTTTTGCATTATTTGCATCATTTCTAATAGTTTTGCCATTTGTACATCCATATTGACTTGGCTTCTAGTTACAGGCATTCACTCTATTTTCTTTGGAAAGATCTAGAATGTCCACGAATGTGTTTGTAAATGTCACCGTTGACTTCCTTAGAATGATACGAGTGTCGTGATATGTCACACTTGGGTCTTTGCCTCACTCTCGTATAAAGTTCTAGAATGTTCGAGATTGTCATTCGCAAATAACACTGTTCACTTCCTTAGGTCACGACGAGTGCGGTGATATGTCACACTTGGGTCTTTGTCTCACTCCCCTATAAAGTCCTAGAATGCTCGAGATTATCCTTCACAAATACCACCGTTCACTTCCTTAACTCACGACGAATGCGGTGATATGTCACACTTGGGTCTTTGTCTCACTCCCGTATAAAGTTCTAGAATGTTCGAGATTGTTTTTCACAAATACTACCGTTCACTTCCTTAAGTCACGACGAGTGCGGTGACATGTCACACTTGGGTTTTTGTTTAACTCCCGTATAAAGTCCTAGAATGCTCGAGATTGTCCTTCACAAATACCACCGTTTACTTTCTTAACTCACGACGAGTGCGGTGATATGTCACACTTGGGTCTTTGTCTCACTCCCGTATAAAGTTCTAGAATATTCCAGATTATCCTTCACAAATACCACCGTTCACTTCCTTAAGTCACGACGAGTGCAGCTTATATAACCCTTGTTGGAATCCGAATTCCAAATATCACTAATTATGGAAACATATTTTATATCATTTAATAATATTTTCAAAGATGAAGAGGCTTTATTATAAAATCTTGGTATAATTTCCTTTGCAACTTTTTTCTATTAGAGTGTATATAAAGGATGTAAGAGCCGAGTGTATTCTAAGAAACCTTCATTTTCCACAATGGAAAATGTTTGAAAATCTTTTAAAATCATATTTACAATTTTTTCTTCAATTTTAAATATTTCTTCGGAAAGTTTGCTTATTTGTTTTGCTCCAAAAAGTTTCAATTGTTTTTTTACCTTTGACTGTTCTCTACCTCCATTTTGATATGCTTGAGGAAGCGGCTAGAATTAAAGTTGAAGGCCCCTCAGAAGCTAAAGTACTAGGTTGTGGCTGTTCAGAAGAACCATCATTTTCAGTTGTACAGTTTTGACTCGATGAAAACTGAATTGGATGAATGCAAAGTAAATGCAGCCGTAAATTCGTAGTGCTACCTCCATATTTAATAAGTTTATCACATATTTTACAGCAAGCCAATATATCGTCAATTTTTTTTTTAATATTTCCAGAACAGACTTTTTAGAACCAGGTCGCATTTTTAATTATAACTCGACTACAAACACTTAGATCAACTATAGTGCCTTTATAAATGATTACAAGCCACATGATCAGGACTGTGATTCTCGAAGAACAACTCGTATGCAAATAGATTTCGTGTTTCTCTCAATTGCCGTAGTGAGGAAAAAGACATTCGCATATGAATTGCTCTGCGATTGATTTAAGAATCTCGACCCTGATCACGTGGCTTGTAATCATTTATGAAGGCACTGTACAAACTGCTACTAAAGCACATCTCGTCATCAAAAGGCTTTATGGGTATAGTAGGTATAAGGGAGACAAGATATTTAGTGGATAAAGAAAACAAAAAATGTATTATTCCCTTTTTAATTTCCTTTTACACGTGCAGCGAAAAAACTGATGTATGCAAAAGCGCATGCCGCATCTATACAACAAAGTTAAGCCGCCAATTGATTTATGAGTACGATGTGTCACGTAGTAAAAAGTTAAAAAGCAACGCTGACATCAAGATTTCAAATGTACAATCTATTGCAATAATAATGACACTCTCTCAAATCAGTTTATGAAATCCTAGTAGAAATTTTAATAGATCTCTGTTGGCGAATGAACTAATATTGAAATTTAAAAGTAAATTTCATTACAAATACATCGGTAGTTCGAAATAAATCGCGAAATTCATTTAAAAAAGTGTCATTATTATTGCAATGGATAACTTGTATTCGAGTTATCAATCCGTTTTTGAATACTCATTATTCAGTTATTGAAATAACTCGGTTTTTCCCAGCACTAGTTCTAAGTGCGCCCGTGATAATGGCGTCATCTGCGAATTAAGTGTGGACTTTACTCATAACAATGAAATGTGTATATTATAGATAGATAGATGATAGATCTTTATTGTTCAAGAATAGTCACAGACTATAATAGGTGCCATTAAAGAAAATAACATCAACACAATGATATAGTACCACACATTTGAAAAAGACAATATCACATATTACATATTAAAATAATCATCTATACTGTATGGCTCTAGATTTAGTAACATATTATAGACCCTTTTTTTTAACAATTTTCATATATGTTCTTGTTTTAATATAAGTTGGTAATTTGTAAAGATTTTAATACTATAACTGTAATAAACACCCTTCTCAGTAGCCGTCAATCTGTGTTTTGAATATAATAATCATCCGTTCTGGTGCAATAACAATTTTGTGAACTAACTTCTGGGAATAAATGTCTGTTTTTAAAGAAAAACAATAGTAATTCCTGTATATATACAGCAGTAATTGTTAATATTTTCTTTCAATTTACCTCGGCAAGATTCTTGATAATTCAGTTTTAATATTAATCTTAAAATACATTTTTGTCTCACAATTTTTTTTTATACATCTGTGTTATTACTATAAAAAACCATTCCATATCGAACCAGATTCAAAGTTATCATGGTAACTTACCTTTAGAGCATCTAATTTTAAATATTGTCTTATGACCCTTATTGAGTATATTACATTATTCAGTTTTTTTACTACGTATTTAATATATTGTTTAAAGTTTTAATTACTATCTATGCATAATGATTCAGTCATAATGTCATTAATTTTAACCACGTATTCGGAAGACGTAAAATTCATTCATCATGCCCTCGTAATGTAAGTTCAAAAGCTCCGCAAAATTTTATACAGTAGGTAAATGAGTTAAAACAAAAACAAACCTATTTTTTAACACCTTTCCGTTACGTTCTTGAAAGCAGAATCAAATTGAGCTTGTACGTTGATATTCCCAAATAATGCAAATCACATTTGATCATAAATATGAATCATATGAAATCAATTATTCATGATCAGTAGGTTAGGTATCAAATAACAGACGCACACGAAAAACACATATGCACATGTCTATTAAAATGTCTTTTATAAATTTTTCTCTTCTTTTTTTTTCTGTTTAGCAGAGGACAACCGCGGTCTTTCACTACTTCACTTTACCTAACTTGAATTGCATTTTTATTTTAGCAAATTTAATTAATAGTTATAAACTACACTGGCGACATAAACATTCAAAATTCACCAATCTCTACCACGTGAAATCATGAAAATGTAACTGTTAGATGTAGAATGCCGATGAAGAAGAGAAAGAAGTCGGGCCGTGTGCAATCGATGGCGGGCTCGGCTGTATAGGAAAACGGACTCGAACAATGTTTGCCCTTCTGCAGCTCTGCAGCGTTTGTCATTGGTAGATATTAAAAACAAGCTTATTGACCTAAATACGGTAGGTCAAGACTCGGATGGCCTAATTGTTTATCACTGAATAGGTATGTCTCGGAGGGTTTTTTGACTGTATTTAAGAGGCCTCTTTAGGTATCTTAAAACTAGTTTTAAAATAAGCAATGATGGGTAATGATCCGATGCAGTTTGCACCAGTTTTCTTAGAAAAAGGAAACAGGAAAGGAGAAGAAGGGCAAGAACGAGGAAGAGGAAAGAGGAAAGAGAGGAGAATGGGACAAGGATTGCAGGGGGCAAAGTGCCCTAGCAGCCGTACCTGAGGCCTGTCCCTCTGCACCAAAGCCGATACACTGCCAGCCAGGGACCAGCACCACCATGGAAGTGGTCCCAGGAAAAGGCAACCAAAGGCCGGCAGCACCTCGTGGCCCCTTTACAAGGTGGGTGCGGAGAGAGGACGAGAGGAAAGTCAAAAGGCGATCCTTTGTCCTACCTACTGCTCCTGCTGTGGTTAGGGGTTAGCCAGGAGGTCCGAAAGACTGAACGCAAGAGGGCTAGAACAGATAAAGCAACGCTGCCAGAGCGGCAGAAGAAGAAAGTAAGGCGTGCCGACCCTTTGTCTTCTGCGGGGGGGCCTTCCCATGTCTCTTCTCTGCTCAGGGGTGCCAGTGGGAACCAGGGATGCTACGGCGGCCATCCTCGAATATAAGGTGAATAGAGTTAGATGTAAGGTTGTAGTTAGTAGCATATACCTCCCATATGATAATAAAAGACTACCAGAGAGTTAGAAAGTATAGTAAATTTTGTTAAGAATATAGGTCTGTCTGTAGTGATTAGGTGTGAAGCAAACTCACACCACATAATATGGGGTAGCGGGGATATCAACTTCCTAGGAGAAGCGTTACTGGAATATACACGGTGAACCTTAAATAAGTACAAATATTTTAACCAGCAGTACAGTTTACTGTGTTGAACACATAATTAATAGTTTTTTTACAAAAAAATTAGGAATAAAAAAGTCAAATTTTAAATAAAAGTCGTGATTTTTCAATAGAAAACTTGTTGAGGATTGCTGATTTGGGAGTCATGGTGGATGTGAATTCCACAACGTTGCCAGTGTTACTCACAATCATAGTTATCCAGAATTTATTCATTATCCATTTTTACTACACTCCAACTGATTTACTGATTACGTTATCGTTATCACTATCACTGATATGAACGTGGACGTGAATTGTATAAAAAAATTTAATACAGAATTAAGCTTTGAGTGCTCGGCAGTTGGTTACAGGGGTGACCTGTGCACAATTCTGGTGATTTATAGGTCTCCATTATCCAATATCAATGATTTTTTTAATAGACTAGAATCTACCTTGACCCTGGTAGCGGATAGGTATAGATGGGTTGTTCTCTGTGGAGATTTTAATATTGATGGTCTTATATTGGAAAATGGTGCAAGAAAATCACTTATGGATATAATTAAATCATTTAATTTGACAAGCTATAAATGAGTCAACTAGGATTATGACGTATTATAATGGTAAGGTGAGTAAAACACAACCTGATTATATAATCACAAATATTTTAAATTTGAGTATTGTTGACGTGGGAACTTTGGAGCCAGGGTTCTCGGACCATTTGGCTCAACACAAGCAATGGTCTTTGTCTATTTCTATGAGTAATATGAAATATCTGGTACATATGAGGCCAATAAATTCTAGCACAATTTCTGAATTTAAGTTTCTTTTTAATAGGGGAACTGTAGATTTGGAACAGGCATGTGAAATTGACGAACTTTATGATATTTTCTGGAGCAGTTTGACTATAGTTTTCAGGTTTCTCATCCTATAAGAACATTTACTGTTGCAAATTGGGAATGTAGGAATACATTTAAGTTTAGGTGGCCTCTTGAACTTACAGAGGCAGCAAAAAATCTAAGACATTTGAATTGGAAGAGAAAACATACTGTAAATTAGCTTGCCCCCATGTTCATTATAAGATGGAAAAAACTAATTTCATTAACAATTTACATAAAAAAGAACTGCTTTTTTTTTCGGATTTGATATCAAATTCTGACAATCAGATAGGGATGGTGTGGAAAATTGTTAATGAAAAATTGAATAAAAAAAATATTACTTCTACAAAAATAACTTTAAAAATAGATAGTATGATTGTACGCGATACCAAAAGAGTTGCGGATATTTTTGCTAAACATTTCGCTAAATCAGCAAAAGCTATGGTTAATGCTAGTGCAACAGCACAACAAACATCTGACACCACAAGCAAATATGTTTCCAATTCAATGTTTTTTGAGGAATATTCAGAAAATTAAGTTGTAAATGTGATAAGAAACTTGAAAAACAAAAAGTCAGTTAGTATCGATGAGGTACCTACTAGGCTGGTCAAGGAGTGTTGTGATGTGTTGGCTTATTATGTCACTAAAATAATAAATGTTTCTGTTGCAAATGGTAAGTTTCCTAGTCAGTTAAAAATCTCAAAAACAGTTCCCATATTTAAGAAAGGAGATCCGCAACTTATTGAAAATTACCGAGGAATATCTATCCTGAGTCCAATATCTAAAACAATTGAAAGGGCTATTTATGAACGTATTGTTCCATATCTAGACAAATATAAAATACTTTCTCCATGCCAACACGGGTTTCGTGACGGATTGTCTACTGAGACTGCAACTTCTAGCATAGTACAATATATATATGACCTTCTAGATAAGAATGTTATTGTAATTGGGATTTCTTTTGACCTCTCTAGAGCATTTGATATCCTGGATCCGAAGTTACTACGAGACAAACTTGATGCTATTGGTATACGTGGTGTACTCAATGAATGGTTAATTTCTTTTACTGTAAATCGAAATACACTGTTAAAAATTGAAAATACTATATCAGACAATGAAAAAATAGAACTTGTTGTATGTGAATGATCTGCCGGACTTCATTGAGGAAGGCAGATTGCTCATGTATGCAGATGACGTAACTGTAGTAATTTCGGGAAACACAGCTAATGAGATTAATCTGAAAATGGAAGCTATTGTTGAACAATTCTTCCTATGGTGCGAGATAAATAACTTAATTATTAACCATGCTAAGACAAAGTTTATTCAGTTTACTGAAAGATATAAATCTCCAATAGAGGCCGGCTTGTCTATACCTAATATAAATACAGAATGGAGCAGTAATATTGATTTTTTGGGGTCAATCAGGTAGAGTGCATATGTGGCAAGCTTAATAAGGTATGCTATGCTGTATACTCACTAAAAAAATATTTGAACTATCATGCCTTATTGTTTACTATGCTATAGCATATACTGTAAATATTGCGTGTATTTGTGATTCAGAAAAGAATTGTTAGGTTGATATTCGATTTAAAACCGCAAGAAACATGCAGAGAAGTCTTTAAAAAGAAACGTATTTTAAATGTAGCAGGGATATATATATTTAAACTCTTACTATATATTCACAAAAATAAAAGCAGATATAAAGTGGTTTCAGAAGTACATAATCATAGCACACGTAGTCAGTCAAACTTGTATTTGAGCAAATTTCAGCACATGTTCTACAAAAGATCCCCGGATTGTGCAGGGTCTCGGCTGTACAATATGCTTCCACTCCATATAAAGGCCTTATCTGTAGGCAAATTTAAGAAATACTTAAAAAAATTATTCTGGACTCTGTTGTTTACAATGTAACCCAGTTTGAAGATATTTTAACCCGAAAATTTTAGTTTGTCTTTAATTGTAGTTGTTGTCTGTGTGTTATAGGATAGTTATGTTTTTATTGTTTAAATGGTATGTTATGTATACGTTATATATTTTTTAAAACTTTGATGAAAATGATTAATGTTAATGGATAGTTGTATTGTAGTTGGTACTATGTATCATAGTAGATTTAATGACGAACCTTCATGATGTTATGGCTAAATGGGTAATAAAGAATCTATCTATCTATCTATTACTACTTGACAAATATGCTTTTAACATGTCAACCGTTTCACTCTTTGAATAATGCGCCATATTTTATTTAATCACACTGTATTTCACGAAAAATATTAATTGAATACACAAGAGAAAAACACTGCTCATGAAAATAATAAGACGATTGTGACGCCCCTGCGTCGCTTCGACGGCGGTGCGATGTGACGCGGTGTCACTATAATAATATAATAATAATAATATCTCTACCCCTCATTCTAATCACGGGGATTAGCTCAGAAGTCGGAGACTTGTGCGGGAGAGGGGGCGCATATTATTATTTAGCAGACCGCATTTGTGCCCAGGAATGACTTACGTTGGTAGGCCCTAACCACTATTCAGTGCAGGAATGAAGGAAACCTGGAAAACCTCATTAATTAGGGGAGTAGTCAAATGTCGACCGGTATCAATCTCTCACATTGAGCTAAGTTAACATTATTCCACCCTACCATACCCGCAGAGAGGGTGTCAATCCTCTCCACGAATATAGCTTATATACGTTCTACCGGCAGCAGAGCGTGACCCCACACCGATTTAGTCACCTCGATTCAAGTACTGACGCCTTAAACCGCGCGACCACTGACCGACTAAACTATGACGCCTGAGCTGCGGCGGTCGGTTTCCTCGGGCGCCAGTTTCTGTTTTAAAGTGTAGAAACACCACTACTCAGGCAGTTACAGTGAAGATACGGAATGTCCAGCGGGTCTAGGGAAAACAGACTTCACGGACGGAATAAAAAGTCACAATATATATCACTATCTACAACATTATGTATATTAAAAACCCATACCTAGTGTTACAATACTAACTTAAAACTAGAAACGGAATTGCAATCAAAAGCAAGTTAAACGGGCGGTACAATCGCTAAATGCGGGGCAGTTGCGGTTGCGGTTATTGGTGGTCCTGGAAAGAGAGTTACTGAGTTAGCCGGTCGGTAGTAAACAAGCGGTGGTAAGCTACGGACTAAATACCACGAGGGAGGAAGCAAATAAGCAAAAGCAATTACTACTATTAATCACTCCTGAAAGAGAACAATAGATGGCAAGTTAAAGACAGATGATGATCCCTCGGGCAGGCTGGCAGGACGGCTAACTGTTGCGCTGAAAGAGATATGACCAGACAAGTCAGTCTACGACCTACGTTTCAGAGGAACGAGTGATCAAGGCAACCTCCTTCAAACGCGCAGTTAAGTTCGACACACGTGATCAAGGCAACCGTGTGCGTCACCGCGCCGTAAAACAGATAGAGAACGACCTACGTTTCGGACTAAAGAGTTGCCTCCTTCCTCTGAACGCGTAGTTAGGATCGACACACGTGATCAAGGCAACCGTGTGCGTCACCACGCCGTAAGACAGACAGAGCACAAGACACACACAAGGTAAGACGGACGAGAGTTAATAGTACCCAAGTGTTACTTACAACTACTTACTTCCAGTGCTCGTGGTCGGACACGTCTTCTTTCTAGGAACGGCAGGACGGAACTAACTCTCGGATTCCGCTCTCTTACCAGTTCACCTAGTGGAATTCGAAGCGCACTGGCGATGCGCTCGACTTACTACCGCTGCTTGCTAGTACGGCTGCTCTTGTGATCTGCGGACAGGACTGCTCGGCTCGCTCGCTGGATAGCAACTAAACTTGTCAGCCTGTAGTTGGAAAACCTAATGCGTCTATGAGGTTGACGGCTGTCCCCAATCTGGACATTGAAAATTCTCACCAAATACGGCTTCTCCACGGTCTGGCAGGTCTTCTGGTGCTGATGCGGACAGGCAGGCCTTCTCACGGTGACATCAGGACAGGAACTAAATATACAAATCGGCGTTTGAAAGGCCTAACGTTGATGCGGAGGTAGCGGCTGCGCGCTGGTCGGTTTTCGGACTTAAAACAGTACTCGTAGATTCGTTCAGTAGACGGCTAGAGACAACGCAGCTGCTCGATGTGGGCCAGGACAGGTATTGAATTTTCGTATATTTGAAAATGTTGGGCTTCATTCGGAATCGCCCGCTGCAGCGTGCATCTCTACGTCATACCTTCTGTAGTGGTGGCCGCATCTGACCGGTCATGGATGCGCGTTCGGTTCTCGCGGCCTCCCTTGCTCTGGCTGGAGTTCGAGCGTCGACAGGCTTTCAACGTGGACAATTTCAAATACTATTCAGCTGGTTTGACGGACTAATTTATTAATAAAATAAATAAATACGGGGCAGTTAAAAATCACTTCATTACGCGATTTAAATACGTTTTAACGTTAGTGCCGCAACTCTTAAAAAGATGCATTAAGCAGTGTATTACTTAAAGAAACCATTAGTTTAATTCGGTTTCAGAAGTAAAAGTATCTCATATTAACTTTCAATTTACGTGTATTGAAATTATCAAATATTACGTATTTTGTTTCCACTTGTGCTGGACCATACTTGTGCACCAGTATCGACATCAACATATTCTCTTTGTCGACCTCGACTATCAATCCTAGAGAGTGGGGCCGGTATGGGACATTTCACCTACTTCATGACATCTACCTGTTACTTGTGCCTACGGCACTAGTTTCTTTTTTACATGCGATTGACATTGCTTTTAAATATTTAACTTTGCCTTCTCTTGATATTGAACGCATACATCAAGCTAGTTATTTTGTTATTCCATATTTTGTCTTCATTTTTAAAATATGTGTCACCCACTACGAAGCTACGAAGTACGAAATGGTTAGCACTTACACGTTGTTTGAAGTTATGTGGCTAAAATTAACTCTAAGGTGTTATTTGAAAATTATAATTTTTTTGTTATTCTCCATAAAATAATTTAAGGGTACAATTTGTGATAATCTTTCTAACAGTGTACAATGGTATTAACTTCTGAAATGTGGATAACTGTTTACATAGTTGGTGTTTTGGTAAGTAGGTGAGCTTTTATGCACGTTTATTAATAATTTTTGGAATCATTGAACGAAGTAATTTTCTTAACACTATTTGATAGTATCGAACTTGTGCAAATTCATATTTTAATAGTTTATGATAACTTTACTTTACTTATTGTTACAAAACAAGTGTTTTTAAATTAGAAACAACCGCAAAAATTGCATTTACTTTAAACAATTATTTATCTTACAGACGATATGGCAACCTCGCCTTCAGTAAATCATATGGTTTATTTTATTAGGTTACGTCAGTGTTCTATCTGGTCAGCGGTCCTTAAAATGTGGGTATTAAAAAAAAATTAATATCCGTTTATATTTGAAATTTTTAAAAATGACTCACTAGATTTATCTATATGACGAGCTCACCTACAGTTAAAATATTTGTATTTATTTAAGGTTCACCCTTATAGCAATGGCAGATCTACAAGTTATGAACAGAGGAAAGGAACTGACGTTTGCCTCACAGAATTTGAGTGTAGGTATCTCCGGATGGTGAGTGACGGACTACATCTCAATGTCTGATCACATGATGATTGGATTCGAGATGAGGTCTAATCTAAAGACAGCAACCCTCCGAAGAAATCCGAGAGCAACTATTTGGGAGATATATTGTAATAGTCTGGGCAGATCTGTGAGACAGAGCAACCAAGACGAACGGATTATCTCTCATAGGCAGCTAGATGATGAAGTAGAGCACCTAAGTAGTTGCATCATTTCAGCATATGAGGAAGCCTGCCCTCTCAAGGCGGACGGAGAGCGCAAGGTCCGTTGGTGGAATAGGTCTTTAGAAGACCTCCGCCAGTCGGCCAGGCGCACACTGAATCGAGCCGTCAGGGGAAGGGATGGAACCTCCTGGAAAACTACGAGGCGGCAAGGAGAGAATTTAAAAAGGAATTAAGACGTAGTAAATGGTCTGGCTGGAAGGCATACTGTAGCGAGCTAGAGTCACTGCTGGAAACGACTAGACCGATGAAAATCTTAAGTTATCATAAAGGGGAGAAGGTAGGCTCATTAATAAGGGGGATGGGATGTGGACCACCTTCAGTGAAGAATGTTTAAAACTCTCACTCACTTTGCGGGTGAAGGGCGCGTTGCTGTGACTACCATGGTGGAGCCAACGCCAAGTATAGATTGGCCCCTTGCCAGGGAAATAACCTGGGCAGTGAACGACTTCGAACCCTACAGGCCATGATATTCTCTTAGCTCGTCTCGGATCTGGGGCGCCTTGCCAGGGACTCAAACCCATTCTTGGAATTATGCGAGGTAGTATGAATAGTGCTCTTAAAAAATGGGCCTATCAAACACTAGGAGGGAATTGGACAAGGAATGGCAGATGTAGACAGGCCCACGACTTCTTCAATGAACCTAGTAAATCTAGTACGAAGTGGCTGCTGAGCCTTAGTCGAAGGTCCCTGAACCAAATGATGGGGGTCCTGACAGGCCACTGAGATAGAAAAGAGTCCCTTATGTCCGGAATGTGGAGAGGGAGAGGACACCCATATCCATTTTCTAAGATATTGTGCGGCCCTTGAAAGACTTAAGATAGCTTCGGCTTCGGGCTTCGGGCTTCGGGTAGGTTCAAGGAAAGCCGAGGGCAAATGGTGGAGAGGTGATGGGATGATAGGGTAGGCAAATTGGGCCCACGTGTGGCCTAATTGCCAAGGCTGATGCCGCCCGCTACACTACTACTACTTGAAAAAATCTAGTTTCTTGGAAGGCCTAAATCATATTTTTTGACACAAGTAAACTAAGGTTTAAAACGTAAAGGAAACAAAATAAATGGATACCTTAAAAGCGGCGAATTATTTTACTAATTTGTACACACTTTGTTTCTAAAAATAATTGATAATAACTTTGTAAATTTAGAATTAAGAAATAGCATTTTAAGTTAATGCCTGCTAAAGGAGCTGTTTACGTTCAAATAGTATCATATGATGAACTACGACGAGGCAGGCCAAGACAGAAGATGTAAGGGAAGTTGGACGGTTGCAATACTAATTTGTACACACTTTGTTTCTAAAAATAATTGATAATAACTTTGTAAATTTAGAATTTAGAAAGAGCGTTTTAAGTTAATGCCTGCTAAAGGAGCTGCTTACGTTCAAATAGTATCAGATGATGAAATACGATGAGGCAGGCCAAGACAGAAGATGTAAGGGAAGTTGGACGGTTGCAATGCGCTTAGCGGAATGGTCGAGTTGACTTGCATCTAGTGTTAAATACAAGGTGGCACAAAAGTTGTCACCCGATGTTCTTTGGCTAAATTTTTTTTATGAATGAATAACTTTGATTCTGCTTTTGGATTATGTTTATGTGATGTCTTACATTTTTTTCCATTAAGTCGAGAAAATGATATCGGCTAAGTGGCCGCCGCCAGAAGTGACGACCATACGGGCCCGATTTATAGCGTTTTCCATTTGCCACAACCTCCGGCGATAGGTTCTCGCATTCTTGACGGATACTCTTTTTGAGGACTTCAAGAGTCTGCGGCTTGTTTACATAGACTCGTGACTTCAGAAAACCTCACAAAAAGAAGTCTAGAACCGATAAATCGGACATTCTTGCCGGCCAAAGTGTAAATCGCCTAAACGAGAGATTAGGCGACCCGGAAATGTAGCCCTCAGAATTTTGGTTATGCGTTGCGCAGTATGCGCCGTTGCTCCATCCTGTTGGAATCACATATTCTCAGTCCCAATTCATTCAATTGAGGAAGGAGAAAGTCGTTGAGCATGGCTCTGTAGCGTTCGCCATCCACAGTAGTCTCTTGGCCCGCAGCGAAAGATTATGGCCCGATGACGCATCTAGCGTAAACAACACACCATGCAGTAACTTTGAGCGGGTGTAATGGCTCTTCGTGGGTTATATGCGGATTTTTGATGCCCCGGAAGCGATAATTTTGCTTATTAACATATCGACAGAGATGGAAATGGGCCTCGTCGCTCATGATGATTTTCGACGAAAAGTTGTCTTCCTCGTGGTGCAGATTCAGGATGGTCTGAGCATAGGTTACACGCGTTTGGCGGTCAACAGCTAACAGCTGATCCACTGTCTGCACTTTGTAGGGGAACATCTTCAAGTCGTTAACCAAAATTCTCTGTAAAGACAGCCGATTGATGCCCAGTTGCCTGGCACGTCGTCTGGTTGATACTCCTGGGTCCTCTGCGACATCTTCAGCCATAGCCGCGATATCTCAGCAGAACGCCTGCTCCGGGGCCGGCCTGACCTGGCAGGATCTCGTCTCATCCAATGCTCTTCAAGGCGAGCGGCTAAACGCCGTAGCGTTTGTCCAGTTCGTGTGGGACGACCGGGAAATCTGCACCGAAATTCACGCTGCGCCAACACCACCGACGAATTAGTCCGCAAAAAATCGAAACAATTATTCCACGTTCTTGCGGAGTATAGCTCATCATGTCTTGTTGACGTGTATTTTGTATCTGTTTACTTCACAAATGTCAGAGCAGAATTGAAATTTGCTGTCACTTGCAAAAATTATAACAACTTCCGATAGGGTAATGACTGTTAATAATTTAACTTAGGGAATATTGGATTTTATTTCACTATTTATGTAATGAAATGTGAATGGTTTATTTTGATCCGTTGGAGTTGTGTAATTTCAATATTAAATATTTTTTGTTGAAACTATATATTACAGTAAAGTCGGTTATAACGTACCGGCGGGGACTTAAAAAATTGGTACGTTTTAAAAAAATATATTAAATTTTTAAAATTTCTATTAATTCTTCTTAACAAAAATACAAACATTTAACAAAAAGCAGCAACAGAAGAAAGCCCTATAATAACGCCGGGACTTGTTTATTTAGTACGTTATAACCATAAGTACGTAATAAGCGTGTACGTTGTAACCGAGCATTACTGTAATTGCATTTTTTTAAAAAATAATTTATAGCATTAATTACACTATAGGAAAATATTTAAATTTGGCAACGTCGCGTCAGGCTGACACCGAATTGAATTGCCGCTAGCAGTGCGTGACAGTCTGGAAAGGGGCTTTAAATAATGATTTGAAAATATTTTTTCCGGCATTTAAAAGTTGTTTAAATCGCGTATTCGTATCATACTCATTTTTCCCTATCTTTTCTTAAAATTAATGACATTATGACTGAGTCACCGTGTATATGGCCAATATTCGATATTCAAATATCGAATCTGAGTCGATACTCCGAGTACACAATGCCTATCTATCCGGTCTCATCTCAGTATCAGATACATGGACTACCTGTTACTATGGATATCTTTTAGGAATTGGTACATACTTTGCATCTGGTCCAGTACGGTAACTACAATACGCAATATGTACTATATTCGAATCGTACAAAGTATCGGATACTACAGTATCTGATAGATACTTTTTGCACATGTCTAACAAAAAACCATGGGATTAATATGAATCCTGAATAAATAGAGAAATATATTGTCATCTCATCATAGCTTTTAATATTTCATTTCTTCAGCGACTTGCCCACCTAGAAACCAATATGAACTAATATAAGTTAAATAACTATATTCTATATAAACAGCAATAAGACTATTTTTAAAAAATATTTAAAAGTTTTTGTCAAAAAGAAATGCCCTTAATTTCAAACAATCAGAATTAGAAAAAGCTGTCAATTTTTTTAAATGACATTCATATGACAATGTCTTTTTTAGGAATAGTACCTTTAGACGATTTATACAGATTGAATCAAGTAATTCAGGAAGCTAATCAAAGAGAACAATGCCTTGAGACTAAACTCACTGCCTTACAACAAATTGTAGATGAGACACGAAAGTCTGCTGAAGAAAGTTGGCAAGCTTATGTAGGAGAAGAACGTTTACTTTCTAGAGTATCTGCGTTAGAAAATCAGTTGCAGCAGGTCAATAAAAATTGGGGTGAAGACAGATTAAGGGAAGAACTTATTAAATTGAGAGAAGACAGTGAGGCCTATCAGATTGCTGCTAAAGAAGCTTTGGAAAAGTTGCATGCTGAAAGATTGCAGGCTGTGGCTTTGGCAATGGAACAAGAAAGGGCCAGGATAGCTGCCGAACAAGAAACTTCTCTTGCTAAAGAACAATTTACACAAGCTCAACTAGAATTAGAGGTAAGTTTTTAATCAACCATAATATTGTTAAATTCAAATATACAAGGTGTCTAGAAAGTTTGCCATATAAGAGTGCCTAAAAATTTATTTTTATTTGACTTCTTCATTGTGTACAAGCAAAGCTCATACTGCAGTTGTATTTGATATATGTTAATTCTCAAAATAGTTTTCATAGTGTCAAAAGTTCTTATTTTTACAAAATATCAGACAACATTAAGCTTTAACGGGTGCTTGTATATGTTTGTGTTAAAAATTAAAATATGGTACAACAATATTTACAATGCAGATTTATGTACCTGAAAGCACATTGCTAATAAAGCAACATTAAATGTGTAGTCCATTAAATCGAGAAAATAAAATTAAAAAGTGTACAATCGATATTGTATGCTGATAGAAGACTAGTACATTTTATGGATAATGTCTAACTTACCTTTTTTTGTGATATTAACAAAGGTAAAGCTTTCATCACTTTGATCTGAATATTCAATTGACCAAATCTGTTTCCTGTTAAAAATGATGCAGTAATCAAGAAATATATAAAATTAATTACTTTTTTATTAGATTATGATCAATATCAATTGTTTTTGATAGGGTGTGATATACCAATTTTTTTCCACAAATGCAATATTTGATGAAAAAAATAGGTAGGTACCCACACTCAAAATTCCATTTAGATTAGATTAGATTTATAATTTTTTTTATTCTGCTTTATAGATTGTTGCAAATTTTTGGCATATTTGGCAAATTATTATTGTCAATGAAGAAGTATGTTTCATTTAATTGTAAAATTATCTCGTTTGGAAACAGATCTATCTAATCAAAAATATATTATTTAACACACGATATAACAAAAGAAAGAGTGCAGAATAAGTCCGTCCACAAAATTTTAATATTAGTTGAAAAACGTAGGCTTATAGGTGCTATAAACTATCATGAAGTTAAAAAATGTATAGTCTCTTAGTTATTCGTGCTTAAAAGAGCGCGACTAGAAAACGTTCCCTCAGTTAGAGGCTAGCTGTGTGATGTTGCATGTTTGCTGAGGTAGCTGCAGACGCTACCTTTTAGTTCAGAAAATTATAGTGAACGCGGTAACTTTGTAGTATATTACAGGTTTACAGGCTGATTATATTAGTGGTAAAATTTATGACAGGCATAAAACAAGTGTAGCAAAATAATGGTGTTTTGTACCCGGATGCACAAACACAACAACAAAAACTCCAGCTAAGATATTTGTAAATGTTGCAAAGAAAATAGGAATAGGTCCTTGAAACTTATGTTTGCCTCCCGATGTTGTTACGTTAAGCTGAACCAATCATAAATTTCAGCGAACTAGCAAATCATTTGTAGTATAGGTCTTTGTACCGGCTTTTAATATATTTTAAATAAAAATATCTCGTCATTATGAATATATGAATTGCCGACAATTAGCGAAAAATAATCCTGATTTAAAAAAATATTTTCTTTCCCTGTTAAAAGACCAAATGTTTTAAAACAATGGATAGTGAATGTAGGTAGACAATTACATGGAAAATTATTAAATCTATAATCAATTATCTTTAAGTACAACTTTTTCCAATAAAAATTAATATCATAGTTGTTATCAGGATTTAAAATAATGTAGAAATAAATTTTAATATGCTGTTTAAAAATAATTAAAATTAATATAAATTTATGCAATATGAAAAATTTTGAAAAATTACTAAATTAGTAGTAGTAGTAGTATTTACTGATACATCACAGAATAATTATGCTATTTTGCTATTATGTTGGCATCATATGTTAAACATTTTTATTTATACTTTATTTGAAGCCTCAAATAATATTTTGTTTCAATAAAGCAATACTTTATTTTCAGTTCCTAAAAATATGATTTTTACATTTTCACTCAGGTTTGAATATTTTTCATAGTTTTTGTATTTTCGTATTGACCAACCTTGAGAAGTTCACAATAAAATATAAAATATTTGCATCTATATAAAATAATCATAAACAAGTGTCAACTTCCGTGCACTGCGAAGAGCAGTTTTTTATAACCAATAAAAAAGTCGAATACAGTATAGCCTTGGTTGTTACACATTACACACTCATTCTTTCATTTCTTTCATCACAGCCATAAACGATATGTTCCCCACGTGCAAATATAGAAATCTTCATATATGACCGACTAATGCATTTACTGATCTTTTCAACTGCTCATAAATTAATTTTAAATGCCCATATGTTTAACAATTATTGTTAGCGAGGTAACAAGTATTTAATGATTTATTAAATAACACCATGTGGAACATTTTGGTGATGCGTGTACTGGCATCTTGGAAACTATAAGCGATACGAAAAAGGGTAGTTGGGGAAAAAAAACTTAATGACGCTTGCAACTAGATCTAGGTTTTTGAGTTATTAGCTAGGTTATTTTGAAAAAAGTTAATATGGCGTTATTCGTCTGTAACTGTTTTATTTAGAGGAGTTTTTAAAATCTGAAAACACTTTTCCGTAGCAAATTTTTTCGAAGAATTTCACTGTATATTTAGATTTTCAATACGACGTTTCAGTTGCAAGAAAGTTCAAATTCAATACGGCACCCATACCAAAAAATGAAGTTGATGATGGTTTCGCGCAAACGTAACTGTTCAAAATTCTAATATTGTAAATTTCTTAATTAGATTCTTAACTTATGATTATTTAGCAAATATAAATTATAATTGTAAAATTAGCCATTCCTTGTAAACAAGGTTATAAACTGCGTTTACCTATGTAGGGCAGTTATATATATTGGAAAACCGTTCTTTGAGGGTTTCGGATTATTTAGTTTATGGTTACAGTATATTGTAAAATTATGTATTACCGTAAATTAGGGTTTAAATAGCAGTCCAACGACAGGAGTCGAGTTAGTTCCTCGACAACATCAGAGGGCACACTCTCTTGGCAACATACTTTTTAGTTTGTGTTATATATTCTTTTGTGTACATATTTGGTTTGTAAATACATTGTTGGGAACAAATTTTTGCGGTTTTTTCTGGTCCTTCGAGAATTAAACGAGTACATTAATGTGCTCACAGGTGAGGTGCAGCAACACAAGGAGCGATTAAACATTTCTTAAAAAAGAGAAATTAATATCGTGACAAATAAACAGTAATATCACAATAAAAATTTAAATAACATTGAAATTACTCGAAAAAACTTGCTGCGGAAAAGTGTTTTCAGATTTTAAAAAGTCCTGTAAATAAAAAAGTTACAAACGAATAACGCCATATTAACTTTTTTTCAAAATAACTCAAAAACCTAGATCTAGTTGCAAGCGTCATTAAGTTAGCAACAGAATTTTACCCCAACTGCCAATATTCGTATCTCTTATAGTTTCCAAGATGCCAGTACACGCACCACCAAAATGTTGCACATGGTATTATTTAATAAACCATTAAATACTTGTTACCTCGCTAAGAATAATTGTTAAACATATGGGCACTAAAAAAACACAGAGCCGATACTGAAAATGTCAGCACAACGCCTGCGCAGAGCCGTTTAATGCCATAAAATGTGTTCCATTATTTCTAATTATTACTTACCTATGAAATGAAATTTCATCACTATTCCGATCTGATCGGCTATTACAATTGTCAACAATGCACTTCTCCATAATTATACAAAGAAAACTCGTATATTTCACAAAATAATCACAATGTTACCACAACGAAAGTCTAACATTGACTGAGAGCAGAGTTCAGTCTAGGTGGTCTGTGGTGTATATAATTAAATTCTTTATGTATTTACATTTTAAACACAAAAGTATCAATAGGTTGTCTCCATAATAATGAGTCTTTATAACGAAAAAAATGTGGACTGCCAAAATGTGCAGCCACCTATTCAATTGAACTAAGATTTGAAGTAACAGAGTAAAAAGTTATATATATATAGGGTGTCTCGCTTAAAAATGGAACAAGCCTATATATGTCTACCGTTCGACCAACTTCAATAAACTTTTTTTTGTTTTATACTCCTTTAAAAAGTTTAACTCGTACATACCTGGTATCCTGTAAAATTCGAAACTGTGGCCGACTACAATATTATTTATGAAGCTTAAAATCAGAAAATGATATTAGGGATTTTTTTATTCAAATAATTCCCTTGAATTCTTTATCAGAATCCCAGAAAACTCTACCAACCAAATTTTTGTTGCCACAGTATATAGGGTGCTCAGGATAATTTGGGTGTCTCACTTAAAAGTGGAACAAGCCTGTAATTTGTCTACCGTTCGACCGATTTGAATCATTTTTTTTTGTTGGATATACCTTCAAAAAATCTATCTTGTACTTACCTGGTGTTCTTCAAAATTTGATATCATGGCCGACTAAAATACTATTTATATTGGTTAAAATTGGAAAATCATATTAGAAATCCTTTTATCCAAAAAATTCCAACAAATTCTTGATCAGAACCCCAGAAAACCCTACCAACCAAATTTTTGTTAAGTCTGTAACATGTCTACCGTTCGACCGATTTCAATAAACTTCTAAGTCTATCTCGTACATACCTGGTGTTCTCTAAAATTTTAAACTGTGACCGACTACGATACTATTTACGTGGCTCAAAATTGGAAAAATTTCTGCGGATTCTTTATTAGGATCCCAGAAAACCCTACTACCAACCAAATTTTCGTTGCCACAGTATACAGGGTGCTCTGGATAATTTGGGTGTCTCGCTTAAAAGTGGAACAAGCCTTTAACATGTCTATTATTCGACCGATTTCAATAAACTTTTTTTTATTAGATACACCTTCAAAAAGTTTGTCCCGTACATACCTGGTGTTCTTTAAAATTCAAAAGCATGGCTGACTACGATACTATTTATGTGACAAAATAGGAACATAAATTTAAAAAAATTTTATTCGAATAATTCACACTAGTACTTCTTGCACTAGACCTCCAGTTAAGTCAGAAAAGTTATACATATGTGACTTCTGTGCAAGAAAGTGCTGTCAAGAATACAGGTTCTGTAATTAAAATATTGCAATTGAAAAATAAAGTAATGTTATATGCATGCAGAAAATGTTGATTATTTTCAAAACAAGATGTTACCGTCCAAATAAATAATATGGGAGATCAATTGTTAGGGGAAAGTGTATTCACTAATTGAAGCTCAGAAACAAGAAATTCATAAACATGCTGAGATTTTAATGAGTCTGTCTTGTGAGTCTAAAAAAGACCAAGTATTCGTTAGTTGTCTGTCATATAAACAGGCTGTATCATGTAAGAAGAAAATTTTAGTGGTTAAGCCTAAGGAATGGCAAGAAAGTAAGAAAGCAAAGGAAGCAATGGCTTGTTCCACTTTTAAGCGAGACACCCATTATTATTATTATAATTACTATAAATAGTGTCGTAGTCGGCCACGGTTTCGAATTCTAGAGAACATCAGGTATGTACGAGATAGACTTTTTGAAGGTGTATCCAACAAAAAAAATTTATTGAAATCGATTGAACAGTAGACATGTTACAGGCTTCCTTTAAACATATATCGTAGAAGGCTTGGTTTCCAAGATACAGGGTGTTGAATATAATTTTTAGTTCTCCTTTTTATGGACAAGATTCAATAGCACCATTGTACATAGTAAATTGAATTCAACACATTATTTAGCGTTATTTATGTATAATGAAATACTTTATGCTATTAATTTGACAATTTAATGATATAGTTTTGACGTTTACCGATGTTAGTTTCTTCTGTGTAAGTCTGGCTCAAGGCTATACACATTTTACATGACAAAACAATGAAATTTGTGCACTTTTTAGAGGCGTTTTTTATGTTAAATTTTACAATTTGTGAATGTATTTTTTTATCAGAATGTGTTCATAATTAAGTATATTTTTATTTAAACATAAATTTTAGCGGGGTTGACTACCAAAAAATCAAAATTAAATAGATGTCTTGAAAAATGGAACACCCTGTGTTTTGATCTACGCGCCATCTAGTGTCTGTATACCAAATTTCGTCACGCTGGCTATGATATGGTGATAAACTACTTGATCTTTTGTTTTCTATTCTAAGGGATATTAATGTATCCATTCTGGTATTATTTTGGCAGCAAGGGTTGATGATTTTCAATCTTCTCCAAAAGTCATTATGTATCGCCCAATATCAGATAATAATCTTGCAAAGTTAAATGATTACCTTAAAAGGTTGAACTGGAGTTTTGTGGATAACACTAATTTTAGTATTAATAGACAATTTGAAATATTTATTAACATAATTACTGATGGAATTGACACATTTTTACCTATACAGGGTGTTCCAGAATGATGGTCAAATATTTTACCAGTGTATTCCACAAGTCATTTCAGGGAGGATTTTCATATGAAAATTTTCAATTTGGGTTCTTCCTGTTGAGATATTCTTGTCTCAAAATGGCGGAAAAAAATAGTTTTTCCTGCAATAGCCGATTTCAACAAAACTTTTTTTTTTAATACTACACTTAATTATACTACTTTTTCCCCTCTTGTAATTTTTCCATGCAACCATCAGTTTCCGCGGAAATAAATATAAATAGTTTTCCTTACTCTAAACATCTTTTCGTAACCGGTTACTGATAACCGCAGTAGACGGTTGCTATGTTGATGTTTCTCTGTTGTTTTGTCAAACAAATCGCTAATAGGTCTATAATTGACAGTTTTTGCAAATATTTTTAAACAAAGGTATTCCTGTAACTGTTGCCAATCGTGCCGTATGCATATTCCGTCAATTCATTCGCTAATATTTGTACGGAAGAGTCAGTTGTTTACAAATATTTGCCAAAACTGTTAAGACCGATTTGTGTGACAAGACAACAGAGAAACATCAACATAACAACCGCTTACTGCGGTTATCAGTAACCGGTGACAAAAAGATATTTAGAGTAAGGAAAACTATTTTTATTTTTTTCCGCGCAAACTGTTGCTTGAATGAAAAAATTACAAGATGGAAAAAAGTAGTAAAATTATATGTAGTATTTATAAAAAAAGTTTTATTGAAATCGGTCATTGCAGGAAAAAGTTCTGAAAGTAATAAATCTAGGGGTTGCTTATTCCCGCTCTCCTGAAACATGAGCCAAGGAATAGGCACCACCATAAAATAGCTTTTTACTAGCTGATAATGTGTACCAAAATTGAAATTTCTGAGTGTAACCGTTTTTAAAGAAAAATAAAAAACTTTTCTTTTCCGCCATTTTGAGACTTGAATATCTCAACAGGGAGGACCCAAATTGAAAAATTTTATATGAAGATCCCCCCCTAAAATGGGTTGTGGAATACACTGGTAAAATATTTGACCATCATTCTGGAACACCCTGTATAAAAAAAATTGTAAAAGCTTCCAATAATCATCATTTTTCTAGGTATACTGATAATTTGAGACAGATACAGGACCAGTTATCTTTTCTCTATGAATTTTATAAACATAATCCAACTGAAGGCAATAAAATTCTTTATAAAAATTATCGATCTGTGTATCGCAAAAATATATCTGAATCTAAAATTGCATCCATTGATAATTTTATAAATAACCATAGTAACGCACAAAAAGCCATTTGGAGTATAATAAATAGTAAAAATGTTTCAACTTCCAATGTGTCAGAAATTACATCTGAGGAATTTAATGATTATTTTGTCAATATCGCCGACAATATATTAGCTAAGTTGCCACCAATCAGCATTATATAGAGTATTTTTGTGAAATGCCTAGAGGAATAAATTTTAATTTTGTTGAAATATCCCCCTGGGAGGTTGCCGATGTAATTTTAAACTTAAAAAATAAAAAATGCATGGATGCATATAACCTTGATACTAGAATTATGAAAAGCTTATTGAATGTCCTACTAAACCCCATTACAAATTTAATTAATTATAGTATAGCTATTAATATTTTCCCGAATTTCCTAAAACTAACTAGAGTTGTACCTGTTCATAAAAAGAATAATAAAAGTGATCCTAATAATTACAGACCCATTGCTGTGATTCCTTTTTTAGGTAAAATTTTTGAATGTTTGTTGAACAGACAGATAACTAATTACTTTGAAGATAATAAATTATTTAATTCTCACCAATATCGTTTTTGTAAAAATTGTTCAACTACTCTTGCTATTGACAAATTGACAAATTTTGTGAATGATGGGTTTGAAAAAGGCGAATATGCGTGTGCTCAGCTTTTGGATTTAACCAAAGCGTTTGCCTATGTATCGCATAACATTCTTATCGACAAATTAAAATGGAATGGGTTTACTGCGGACAGTCTGGAATTGATAAAATCGTATCTTTCAAATAGGACACAATTTGTAACTTATAACAATGAGATATGTAACATGAAAAGTGTAAAACATGGTGTTCCTCAACGATCTATATTGGGTTCTACGCTTCCTGATATACATAAACGATCATGAATTCTTTGAAAAACAATGTGCTAAGTGTACTATTTGCCGTTGATACCAGTTTAATTATTAAAAATACAATTTTACCGAATTTGTTAGAAGATTCTTCTTTAATACAGTGAGACACTAAGAACTGATTTATTAATAATAAACTTTCTTTAAATGTAACAAGGACTGAGACAATGGTATTCACCCTACGCGAATTTAATGATGATTGGAAGAATTGTGATTTTGTTAAATTTCTTGGAGTATATCTTGATTCCAAATTGCTGTGGGAACAACACATTAATTATATTTGTAGAAAAATATTCAAGTACATGTATTTCCTACAAGTCTAGTAGGTAAAGTATAATTAAATACATTGAAGATAGCTTATCACAGTTTTTTTCCAATCTAATATTTCATATGCAATACTGGTCTGGGGGCATGCATAACTTCTGTTATGAATCTTTTTGCTCACCAGAGAAGAGCTGTCAGAGATCAATTTATAACATTGAATATACTAAATCAGATACATTAACATGATACCAGAACAAAAAATAATTACTACACAAATTTCCATTGGTTATCTAGAATCAGAAATGGTACAGGTTTTATAGGTATACGCCTGTTTAATGTGTTGCCGCTTCGTATAAGGGATCTGAATATTGTGCAATTTAAGAAGAAAATCAAATTATTTGTATTGAGAAACGCTTTTTATGATATAGAACAGTTTTTTGTGAATGATTTCAAATTAATTTAATTATTTATCTGTTCGTTCGTTCTTAATTTTTGTTTTAGTATTGACTTGTAGTATACTTGAAAAAATATGTATGTATGTGATACTTTAAATTATTTTAACTTGTGTATTTGACTTTTACTATTTTAATTTCAACTAAGGTATATGTTATTATTGTTTCATTTTAATTTTCGCTTGTATTTGTAATTTTTATCTTGTGAACTTCTACTTCCCCCATTCCCTTTTTCTTGTGACGTGTGTAAACACATTTGTGTATTGACACGAAATTATAAATAAATTTCCTGCTATTGATTTGCTACACCATAACATGCTTTCTTGTTTGACATTCCTCTGTCGTCTGCTGAAAAGTCCCTGGAGACTGAGGAGGTGGTGTATGATTTTGTTAGGGGGGACTATGACACTTTTAATTGTTATATTTCTTCTATTGATTGGGCCACTTATCTTAATATGACAGATAATGTAGCTGCGCAACAGTGTTATGAGGTCTTATATAATGCTATGAATCTTTTTATTCCTTCAAAATTTCCTTCTTGGTATAGTTTTAAATGTAAGCAATGTATAATCCAAAAAAAAGCAAGCTCACAGATTATATAAACTTTCTAAAAATCTAATTGATAACATGGAATTTTCTAAATTGCGTGCTAAGTTCTCTGAGTGAGCCGAAAGCTGGCCCTCCACTGCGACCCTGTGGTCTATTGTGGCTCACATACTTATTACACTTCACCCAACAGGTTTAGCCTCTTTATGAAGCCAATAACCTTGTTCAAGCAAATTTTTAGCTATTTTTGTCGACGTACCCTCTATGAACGCCTTTGAGTGAGCTAATCTTGGCAGATCTCGCCAGTACTCCCATACTTTTCCTCCACTCAGGTCGAGATGACTGCTTTGGCAGTAGCCGAAGCTAAGCCAAGAGCTGGTTCCAGACCTGTAAAGCTGGAAGAGGCACCCTGCCTTGCTAACGAATCCGCTGCCTCGTTTCCCTGGATACTCGCATGACCAGGTATCCAAACCCTGTTGCTTGTACCTAACCACTCCAGAGCCTTTTGACAATTCCATACCATTCTTGAATTACACCGGTAAGATCCAAGTGCTTTTAAAGCTGCTTGGCTATCAGAAAAGATTTTTATCGACCTGTGTGTAAGTCTAAGTTTTTCCAACTTCCACACAGTTCGATAGCATAAATTTCTGCCTGAAATATAGTTACATATTTACCCAGGCTTACGAATAGCCTGGTGTTTGGGCTGCAACTATACACTCCAGCTCCAACACCCTCTGGGGTCTTGGAGCCATCAGTGTACCAGCAACTATCCGCCTTCAGGAGGTCAGTTTCACCTTGCTCTCATTCCTCCCTCCGAGGAAAGAGAATTTCAAAAGGCAGCCTATAGTTGATTTTTGTAGGTATAACATCTGAGACCATCGATAGAGTGCTGTGACCTTCTATGTCCTCTAGCACTCCACTACGCTCCATTATGTTAGCCTTTGACATACAAATAGCCATTTGCTTGAATCTGTATACTGCCCACCTGGCTTCTCTCTCCAAAAGTATATGGAAAGGTGGTTCAGGAGGACTTCCAGAGCAGCTGACGGTGTGGTACTGATTGCACCAGTTATCGCCAGACCAGCTTGTCTCTGTAAACCTGAAAGTTTTACTTTGGCTATCCTTTGAAGACCTTTGGACCATCAAACTATTGAGCCGTAAGTGATCATGGGTCTAATAACCATCACATACAGCCAGTATAGTTGTTTAGGACCTACGCCCCAGGACTTTCCACAAATGCGTCAACACGTCCATAAGGACATTCTGGCCCTGAGGATAACTTTTTCCATATGAGAGTTCCAATTGAGCGTTTTGTTTAGAACAACTCCCAGATATTTCGCTTCCTCTGCAAATGGTATTGCCTCTCCCCGTAAAATATTTATAGTTCCTAGTTTAAGTTAAGGGCAACAGACTATGTGAAATAATTACAATAAACACCAATTTAAACTGAACAAAAATAAACTGTATAGTTATGAATACATTAAAAGTGTATAAGTGAACAAATAGTAGAGTGTTACTACTGTTGTGATACAATTTGTGTGAAAAAATTAATTTCTACTTTAACCATTGACTACCACGTAGGCATAATATTAAATATTTGGATAGAAAAAAACGGTACGCCTCTGATTTTTTTTAATTTTATTTTAAAAATCGCGATTTATTTAATAAAACGATAAATTCAAAATCTTAAACCTAAAACGAAACGACAAGACAAGAAAATATAAACAAAATAAAGAACTCAAATTATGTATTTACAGTAGTTGGTAAAAATGGTCGTATGTGAGTGAAAAAAAAGCAATTTGAAGCTTGAAGTGTCGAGTTTATGGATCTTGCGATAAAAAATTTTTCCAAGCAACAATTAGCGCAAAATCGTAATGAATATCATGGAAAGAAAATTTTTCGAAATTTTTTGCACTTATATTTAGTTTACGGACTTCAAAAAAATTTTTTCAACCTAACCACTATATAGATTGGATAAGCATTCATTTAGCTTAAATTTATTTTTTTGTCGGCCTCGATACAACCATTCCTCGCTGAGTTATCAGCCTTTAAATGAAATGCGTCATTTTCTCTTCTCTCAGCAATATCTCACCTATGACGCAATGAACCAATGGTCCCTCAGAAAATGGAAGGGGGATTTCGGAAACTTGGATCCATTATCTATAATGTTTTGGTATGTTTTTTCAGGAAATGTGATGGTGGGCCGGGAGCATAATAAAAGTCATTCATTAAACACACTACTTTATTAACTTCTCTAGGACTCCTAGAACGTACGAAGCCGGGAACGTCCTTGTGTCGACTGCCGCGGACCACGTGCCAACAACCATGTCCTCGTCTATAATAACTGCGCATGACAGGAAACAAATTGTTTTTCATTCTTAACATGACTGAAAAATTTCGGAAAACAGGACTTTTTGAGGTCTTTCAGAAAATCACGTGCCACATTGAGAATATTGGGAAAATGACTAATGTTAAGTGTGCATCTTATAGGCCATTGTACCCTCAAAAGCCCTACAAAGTTTCAACCTGATCCATCAAGCCTTTTTATTGTTTCATTCGATTGAATTTTTGAAAAAATTGAAGGACCGCGTTTTTTGCCTTTAGAGCTCATAATCTGTAAAAAAATGAAAAAAAATTCTCCTAATTTTTTTCGACATTTTTATTGCGGACAGCGTTTGAAGTCATGAAAAAACTCTTTTTTTTTAAATTGAAAAAAAAAAATTCGAGTCGTTTCAATCTCCATGGTAGTGACCGACGTTCTCTCGTTTGGCGTCGGCGTGGAGAGCGTTTCAGGCAAAACTTTTTCAGTTATGTTAAGGATAAAAAAAAATAGTTTCCTGAAAAAAAAACATGCCAGAACATTGTAGAGAATGGATCTAAGTGTCCGAAACCCCCCTTTCATTTTCTGAGCGACCATTGGTTCCTGAGATACTGCTGAAAGAAGAGAAAATGACGCATTTTAATTCAAAGGCTGATAACTCAGCGAAGAATGGTCGTATCGAGACCGACAAAAAAAGAAATTAAAGCTTAATGAACAAGTTATCAAATCCATATAGTGGTTAGGTTGAAAAAATTTGTTTGAAATCCGTATACTAAAAATAAGAGTGCAAAAAATTTCGAACAATTTTCTTTCCATGATATTAATTAGGATTTTGCGCTAATTGTTGCTTAGAATTTTTTTTATCGCAGGATCCATAAACTAGACACTTCAAGCTTCAAATTGATTTTTTTTTCACTCACATACGACTATTTTTACCAAAGATACAGCCATTTGAAGAATCGCAAAAAATTGAGATTTTTTTTTTGATTCCTTATTTTTTCCGCTAGTGTATTAAGGTCGGAAGATCTGGGCGGCCATGACTGCGTTCCTCCGCGGCCTATCCACCGATCGCGATAGTTGTGATTTAAAAATTCACACACCCGTAAGCTAAAATGTGGAGGCGCACCATCGTGCATTAGCCACATCTGGTTTCTTAATAAAAGAGGAAGGTCTTCAAGCATTGGCGGCAGATCTTCAAGAAAGTGTAAATACGATTGTCCATCTAATCTTCTTGGGAGAAAAAATGGGCCTATCAAATAATCGTGAATAATACCAGCCCAAACATTTAATGAAAACTGTTCTTGATGATTTGATTCAATTGCAAAACGGCCCACAAATGGTTATTATGAAAATTTCGTATTGAGTTTCGAGAGAAACCAGCTTCATCGGTAAAAAGAATGTACTTGTCAAATAACGGATTTTCCAGCAGCTTTTGAAGAAACCACTCACAGAAATTAACGCGCAACGGGAAATCTCTAGGGAGTAATGCCTGGACGCTTTGAATGTAATATGAATATAACAAACAAGTACGTGTGAAATATTAAATGTTGCTGTGATTTTCCTCGTGCTAGTTTCGGGGTTCTCCTCAATTTCATGTAAAATTCCTTCTTCAAGTTCCGGTGTTCTTACGGTTTCAGGGACTCTTTTAGCACTGTGGTCTACTTTTAACTTTCCGGTTTCGTGAAGACGTCTATGAATCCCAGAAAATGTTCTCGGATCGGGTAGTACGCGATTTGGATACCGCTCTTGGTATATCAGCATGTCAGCTAATTCACCGATTATAAAATTTACTATTTTTTTATGAAATTTTACCTCCTACTCTAATAATAATTATTTAATAATGAAAAATCAATGTCAACTTTATTGCGAAAAGAAGCATAAAAAATTATGACACTTTACCCAGCCTACTAATTTTTATTTCATTTGCTTTAAGGGGGCATTTAATGAGCTTACCGTTTTTTCTATTCAAATATTCAATATCATGCCTACGTGAACATCATTTGTGAAAGTAGAAAATTAATTTTTGCCCCACATAAAGTGTTTCCAAGCATGGTGGGTGTCTACAAAATGGCAATAAAATATCAAAAGCAGTCTCAATGAACTTGGGGAAAAAACTTTTTTTGGTTTTAATTTTTTTACGTGAAAATGATGCGTCGTACGAGAGTAAGTTTAGGGACCGAATTTGCTGTAAAATAAATGGAGATTTCATATAAAATTTTTCAATTTGAGTCCTCCCTGTTGAGATATTCGAGTCTCAAAATGGCAGAAAAAAATAGTTTTATTGTTCCTTAAAAACAGTTGCACTTAGAAATTTCAATTTTGGTACACATTATCAGCTAGTCAAAAGCTATTTTGTGGTGGTGTATATTTCTTAGCTTATGTTTCTGGAGGGCGGGAATAAGCAAACCCCTTGATTTATTTATTTCAGAACTTTTTCCTGCAATGGCCGATATCAACAAAACTTAAATACCTAATTTTACTACTTTTTTCCCTCTTGTAATTTTTTCATACAACCAACAGTTTGGTCGGAAAAAAATAAATAATAATAATAATAATTTTCCTTACTCTAAGCTTTGTAAACGACTGACTTCCGTACAAATATTAGTGAATAAATTGATGGAATATGCATACAGCAGGATTGGCAACAGTTATAGGAATACCTTTGTTTAGAAATATTTGCAAAAACTGTCAATTATAACCCTAATAGCGATTTGTTTGACTAGACAACAGAGAAACATCAACATAGCAACCGCCTACTGCGGTTATCAGTAACTGGTGACGAAAAGACGTTTAGAGTAAGGAAAAGTATTTTTATTTTTTTCCGTGCTAACTGTTGGTTGTGTGAAAAAATTACAAGAGGAAAAAAAGTTGTCACATTAGGTATAGTATTTAAAAACAAAGTTTTGTTGAAATCGGGTACTGCAGGAAAAAGTTCTGAAAGAAACAAATCTAGGGGTTGTTTATTCCCGCCTTCTAGAAACATGACTCAAGGAGTAGATACCACCACAAAATAGGTTTTGACTAGCTGTGTACCAAAATTGAAATTTCTAAGTGTAACCGTTTTTAAGAAAAATATAAAAAACTATTTTTTTTTCTGCCATTTTGAGACTCGAATATCTCAACAGACAGGACCCAAATTGAAAAATTTCATACAAAGATCCCCCCTTAAAATCATTGGTAAAATATTTGACCATCATTCTGGAACACCCTGTATAATAAAATAATAATATTTTTAAGCATTTAATTTCATGCAAATTGCCTATTGTGTAAATTTTAAAAATTGAAAAAAGTTTCTTATTAATGGAAGCTTTAGGATCCTTAACGCTTTCATATAAATGCGGTATATTAAAATCACCCAGGATCAATAAATTGCTAAACTTGGTAAAATACAGCTCAAGTTCCTCAAGAAATGAATTGTACACAGATGCAAGTTTATTAGGTGAAATATAAATAACAAATATTGAAAATACTGTTGCGATAAGATGGCATTTGCAACCAATAATGTCAATATCACTGAAGTTAGATTTAAATTAAAATAAGTCCAATACTTCCACACCACGAAAACTAGAATGGTTCAGGGCAAGCACCACACCACCACCCACATGGTGGTGGTGTGGTACCAGTCGCCTGCAGATCCTGCCACATCTGTAGACAGCATACTCCTCAGGAAAGAATTCACTAGACAGCACATTATCGTTAAAACCAGATTCAGTCAGAGCAATGATATCAAAATGCACATCACTAATATTCGGATAGAAAATATCCACTTTAGAAGTTAATTCGTTCACATTCTGGTAGTAGCAAGAGACGTCAGTGTTACTGTTGGACAATATTAGTTTTCCGAATTAATTTTTGGTGTCATTTATATATTTAATTCGGATGTTAGTTTCACCAGCATTTTTCCTCTCCATTAACTTTGACTTAACTTTCTTATACAGATTAAACTGTCTTGGAGTTCTATAGAAAGTCAGACAGATATTTCTAAATTGATTTTTAGATTTCTTAAAAAATAAATTTGAATTTTTTTATTATATCACTAACCTCTTTAGAATCCTTAAGACTAACTTTGAAAGGTTGCGGGTTAGTTCTGTCAAGATTATATCTATTCGGGGGATGAATGTTGATAGTATCAGTAGAGATACATTGTTGGAAATTTTGCTTAGCAAATTGCTAACAGCAGATTTTTCATTAGCAATTCTCTCATTCTTCTGAAGACTAGAATTTTGCTCAGCTATTTCAAAAACCACTAGATTACGTTTACGATTCTGCCGCTCATTGAGTTCTTGGAAGTATTTCCTCAAAGGAATCATTAATTTCCGGTTTAGATGTACTGGCCTTGAGTTCACATAACTCTTTTTGCAACTCAACAATTAAGGTTTTCAATTGGTTCAGCTCATTACCCAGCGATTTACAATCAGAACATGTCCAGTGGAGCCTTTTATTTTTGGTATTTAAAGCTGTAGCAACTGTTAAATCCACACATTTATGATAAAAAATATTCTTACAAGTTGACAACAGTTTTTTGGCAACAGCTACAAACACTCTTCCGGCATATTTAAGAAAATATAAGGACTAAAAAGTTTATATTTTGCGCATAGTCCAACCACTATAAACCACTGAAGATTCAAGCAGTTGTTAACTACACAGAGATTATTAACGATAAAAAAGCACTTCTTGCTTTGACCACACCAGGATACTAACAAAAGACACTTACAAAGGAAACGGTACTTTTCACTTAAAAAAATAACTTGTTACTATTAGATTATATCAAAACAAATTAAGCAAATAAAAATAGGTGTTGTCGAGTGTTACTCCTCAAGATACAGGAAGCACTGAAAATTTAAGTATTGTCCAGTCCAGAAAGTGTTAAAATTCATTGAGAACTATAAAAATTTTAATAATTTTGAATTCAAAATTTTAGCTTTAACAGTCAGTATCATTAACTTTTAGACTAAGGTAAGTTTAACTACATCACATTATTTTATTGTCAGAAACCTAGTTTTGCTCTGTGTCCCATTAATTTAATAAAAAACTAATGTTAGTTTGCTAAATAAACTATACCCGACAAATGTTTTTCGAATTTTTCTGTAAGTGATGAATTTCACTTCTAAGATTTTTATTAATGATTTAGCACATGTGATCTTTGGAGAATTTTTAATTTTTTTGACTACCAGTGGTGGAGAAAATAGGGGTTCCTATTGCTTTCGTAAAAAAATAATAGTACACCACTGGTTTTAAATTTAAAAAACTATTTTTTCGATTCTTTGTTTAATTGGAACAAAAAATTGTCCTTGTAAGTTTTTCATTCAACTATTATCATTTTCAAATAAAATTTATTTACTTATTACTATACAATACACGTAGACATACCTATTACTATGTGAATTTATTATTTATTATGTTATTATTTTACTTGCCTAAACATAATTTGCTTAAATCTAATATAAGCGTCACTAAAAATCTGATCGAAGTTGAGAGTTTCTCAAATCATAAGACGCCTTCGATGTACGTCAAGATTCTTTGGTGTTGCTATCGCAATTTCCTTAAATGTATTAATGCCAATTATTAAAAATCTAGTGACTTTGGTAAACCATACGTACTTGTAACATTGCAACAAACAATCGACAGGAGAAATTATAATGTGCTAGTAATTTTATTTATTAAAGCGAACCACACGAGAGAAAATAAGAGTTTATAACCATAAAAAATGCCGGTTGGCAATGAAGAATATGCCGATATTCATTAAATATATGGATGTTGCAATAGAAATGCCAGCTGTTCCAGAATATCGAAGGCATTTTAGAAATATGTTTATAGTTTATTGATACTCATATTAGATTTAGGCAAGAGAAATGAAAACCTAGGACAGAGAAATAGAAGACAAAGGAGAATTGATGATGTTTACTCTGTACCAATTGAAAACAGAAATCAGTTGCAGAGAAGAATAATAGCCGCCTGTGACAATCTCAAGCAGAAGCTACATGAAATCATTGCAGGAATAAATTCTTTAATACGAAGATGTCAAATATGTATTAATGCAGCAAGCGGGCATTTTGAACAACTTTGTTAGATGTTCTGTAGCTGATGTTCAATAATTTTATTAAATATTAATGAATGAATTGATACAGCAATTATTTTATTGTCGTTAATTCAATTGTAATTTATAGGTCTATTGTAATAGTAATAATAATAAATAAGTAAATAAATTTTACTTGAAAATGGTAATAGTTACCAAAAACTTACAAGGATAATTTTTGGTCCCAGATTAAATGGGGAGAATCCAAAAAATAGTGTTTTTCAAATTTAAAGCGAGTGGAGTACTAATATTTTTTTCCTAACGCAATAGCATTATTTAGCAAAGTAACATTATTTTTTTATGATGTATTGGTTTTTTAATTTTAACAAAGAAATTTGGACCACTCTGTATACTTAAGTATACACAATACAGGGGAGGGAAAATATCGAATAATTTTATGATTTTACGCATCATTACACCCTGATATAATAATAAATGCACATTAAAATATTACACTTAATTTTTGAAGATAATAGTTTATAATTATTGCACTATTAGATCTCATATACCCTGTATACAATATGATATCTAATTTCAATTTATTATGTGATAAGTGTGAGTTACCTGTCTATTTATTTATTTTTTTTGTCTTAGATTGGTTTCGTGGCTTTATTTTAAAAACTTTTATGTATATGAACAATTTCTATTATGGTCCTGCAATTGGGGTTTTGTACCTGTTGGACTATTAAATATTATTATTATTATTATTATTACCACTTAATAATAATAATATCACAATATTTTTTTTTTAGGAAGTTGCGCAGAAGTTAGCTGAACACCAGAAAAAATCCGAGGAACAACGAATTAAACTAGAACAACGCGAACAAGAATTAGAAGCTAGACTAGAAATGGAATCTGAAAAAGTATTAGATTTACAATTGAAGTTGCACGAGTTAAGTGCAGTATCTGTTCAAGATATCCAGGCTTTACAAAATACTGAAGAGGTGAGTAAATTAGTTGTTCTGTAACATTTTGAACTACATAACTTGTTTTGATATTACAGAAACATAATTTGTTATACGGTCATGTTAAGTCTAAAGAAGAAATTTTGGCTGAAAATGAAGTTACTGATGCAGTTTTAAACAAATCTAATGGAATCAACAATCATATAAGTCTAATGGTGCATACTTGATTTACTTATAATAATGCAAAATATAACCATCTATTTTTAGGTGCATCCAGTATTGGAAAAAAATGAATCTGAATTAACATCAGACAAGAAATTTGAGTTAGATCCAAATGAATTTTGCCAAAATGATATACAAGAAGATACCAAAAGAGTTAGTTTCAAAATACCAGATGACTCTGATACAGAAGGCGTAAGTATATGTTTTAGTATATATCATATTTATTTTTTCACCCAGTATATGGATGTTTCAGAAATAAGCGGATTCCTTGAATAGAGTGAAGGAAAATTTAAAATTTTCATTTAGCAATACATTGTTTAAAAGACGAGAAAAAATTATCCAACCATAGTCAGTACATAAATGTGAAAATTTATTGAATTGTCTATAAATAACCTCACATAAAAAAGTTTTTCTTATACTTAGTAGGTCCCCTTCCAATACTTTGAACTTCTCTTAAAAATTGTCTTACAGAGGCATCACATAATATGGTTAAAACATGATTAATGGTGTTCTCCAACAGATCTAAATACATTTTTCTTAAACCACTAGATGTCGTTACTACATTTCGCATACATTTTGCTTGTTAAATTTCCAGGTAAAATAAATGAGCCAACTATGTCCAAAATTACTGCCCAAATATTAAGTTTTTCTGTGTTATCTCTTGAAATATTCTTAGATTATTGTCCAACCAATAAAGGCAGTTTTTTCATGTTAAATTGATACACAAAATTTGTCATTCTTTAAATAAAATACCTTATATATTTGTACATATTTGGGTTTCTTATGACTAGAGTGATATACAGGATGTTTCAGGAGGAGATATACATACTTCAGTATGTTATTCTACGTTCAATTTTAAGCAAAAGAATTCCTATGAACTTAGGTATGGAAAGGTTTCGTTTAGGATATACAGGATGTCAAATTTAAAAAAATTTATTACATTTTCTTTAATAACTCTCGACTACTTTGAGTTAAATTCATGAATTCTTGGGACAAGAAATTCAAATTTTATAGACGATTGGCTGTATCTCCCAGAGAGCGCCACAAGCGACCATTAGGATCCTTTTAAATTGCTTCAACTGTTTTGTACCACAGTATCATGTTATTTGGGAATAGAAAAACATTTTCACCTGCCTTTTCTACTTAAGAAATGTACACGTTATTGAAGTTGATTGAAGAATATTTATTCGCACGTTTAGTACCTTAAAATTAAGTATTGTTTCGGTAAAATTATTTATTTGTTTGCCACTGGACCAAAAGCAAAGAAGAGCTTGGCAATATGCAATACATATATATTTGTTTATTTTGTTCGCTCATAAATATCTTTTTAGCTACAGCACAGTTTCTTAAGTTTGCTTGCTTTATTTGGTCTCATGCTGTACGAACTGTGCCGGGAAAAATTGGTTGCTTGACAACCTTGTACTGCAGTTGAAAAAGGATTTTGTTGCATAAAATTAATGAGAGTGTTGTCTTCACCTTAACTTGAAACTTTTCCTACGCCTAATCGAATTGGTCTTTTCCTTCGTGCCAGCGTCATTTTATTACAAAAATGCAAGCTTTACCAACATTTAATTGTGCAACAACCCCATACCCATCAACCAGTTTTCTTCCAATTTTGCAACTGCCACATTTTTTCGGCTTCTGTTAAATGTCTCGGCATTATTACAAACTTTACTGACTGAACAACAAGTTACTGAATACTCCAATATTTTTGACAATATATTTTTCAACTACTGTCAAAACCGACAAATTTCCGCTCTAATGATTTAAAGTCAAAAAAAAACCGTTAACTTCTCGGTTTCAGCCACTGTACAGCCTGTGGAATTTTCTAATACACTTTATTTTTGTATTAGTCTTTGAAGTTTTTAAAACTGTTTGAATTGAAAATTTAATAATAATTTTGACTTCAAATATTTTTTTCTAAATGTATTTCACAAATTGCCTGCATACGCGTCCCTGCTTTTCGCAATAAATCGGTTTTTGCGTTTTTTTTTTTTAATACAGAGTGTCCTGTAATTCCACGTAAATATTGAAGGGGGGTATTCTACCGCCTAATTTAGGGGGGTCTTTTCTATATTTTTTTCGATTTGAGCCCTCGCAGATATTCGCGTAGGTGGGATGAACGTAAAATTCGGTTTTCATTTTTTTTTTTTTTTTTTCAAAAACGGCTTAACTTAAAATTTTGAAATTTGGTACGCGTGTTCTACTGATAAAACTACGTTTTAGCAATAAATTTTTATTTTCACTCTTCACTTTGAAGTGGTTGAAATAAACAACCCTTCCTGATGTTTTGGCCAGAACTTTTTTCTAGATGGCTATGATCCAAAATGAAAATTACGGTTTTATGGACCTATGAATTTAGAAACTTTTTTGCTCTCAATTTTTCCAAAAAATTAATACTTTCTGAGTAAACTGGAAATCATAATAAATAAAAACACATAGGAGGTGTGTGTCATTTTAATGTTTAATTGTTGTAGAATCTCATCAACAGTTCCATAGTTTTCAAATGCATATCTGCATATTCCTGATTGCTAAAAACGTTCTGCATCTTGTTAACAATGGTAATTATTAGATTAAGCACAATTCGTTTAACAAAACCGGTGAAGCAGCTGAAAACTATGGAACTATCATAAGACTCCAGAACAATTAAAGATTAAAATGACATACGCCTTATGAAATATTACATAATGCAATAAATTTATTTGTACCATTGAAGTACTTTAGACCATCTAGCTATCCTAAATGGTTTACTTCTGAACTAAAACAATTAATTGTTGAAAAGAAGAAGGTGCACAGCCAATATAAGTTGTATCATAATAATGAGGATTATTTACTTTTTTCACAGCTGAGATCTCAGTGTAAAGAACTCACTAGGTACTGTTATAATAATTATTTAGCTAAAATTGAATCTGAGCTTAATCAAAATCCTAAGTCCTTCTGGAAATATGTTAACAGTCGTAGAACTGTCAATTCATTTCCAAATGATATGTTTTATAACGATGTTTCTGCTGATGGTGGTCTTGAAATTGTAAATTTGTTTGCTAACTATTTTTCATCAGTATATGCAGAAACCAATGTGGACCCTAGTTTGAAATTCAATTATGATAACAGTATTCAATTTTCCAAAACTTCTATTAAATTGACTAGTATTTTTGAAGCTATAGATGCTCTGAAATTTAAATTTGTATGTAGTCCTGATGGTGTACCTGCTTATTTTTTAAAACAAACTATATACAATTACTCGACCTCTATTTATATTATTTAATAAGTCACTAAAGTCAGGTACATTTCCCAATGTTTGGAAAAACATCTACATTATGCCCATTTTCAAGAGTGGTGCTAAAGATAATGTTGAAAATTATAGAAGTATTGCTTTGGAGGGGTCGATACAGATTGATACAATTTACACCGACTTTTCCAAGGCATTTGATAGGGTATCCCATGAGGTACTAATAAAAAAGTTACATGCCTTTGGTATAACAGGGACTATGTTAGGTTTTATAGTTATCTAACTGATAGGTCACAATCGGTTCGTATAGGTTCATATACATCTAATGCCTTTGTAATTAAATCTGGTGTCCCTCAGGGCTCTCATTGTGGTCCATTATAATTTTCTTTATTTGTAAACGATATTGCTTCTGCTATCAAAACGTCAAAATTTCTGTTATTCGCTGATGACTTAAAAAATTTTCCTATTGTCAAAGATGCAAAAAATGCTGTGCTGCTTCAGAGTGACTTGAATAATATTGAAGAATGGTGTGAGACAAATAGTCTCCACCTTAATGTTAACAAGTGTTTCTCGGTCACTTTTAGTAGGCTACACAATCCAGTCATTTTCAAGTATCAATTAAATAACACAGTATTAACTAGCAAAATTCAAATTAAAGATCTTGGTATACTATTTGACAATAAAATGTGTTTTAATGATCATGTTAATAATATTGTCTTAAAAGCGCTAAAGATGTTGGGATTTATAGTGAGATCATCCCCAGACTTTTCTGTTCAAACGCTTAAAATGCTGTATTGTGCTATGGTAAGATCTATTTTGGAATATGGTAGCCTTATCTGGGATCCTTACTATAACACATCAGTTCGAAAACGTTCAGAGGAGGTTTTTATGAAATTGTGCCTTTAGACTAGGTTTTGTTGTTGGTGAGTTTAATTATGATGATTTAAGCCATATTGTTGGACTGAACAGCTTACAGTCTCGTAGGTCACAGATTTCTTTCATATTTTTATTTACAATCATTCATAGTTTAGTAGATTGCTCTGAATTATTGTCACTAATAGGTTTACGTGTTTCATTGAGGACACTAGACAATCAAAATTATTTTTTGTACCATACCATTCCACCAACTATAGTTATTACTCACCAATAACTCGTATGCTATTAGGTAATACATTTTGTAATGACATTGATTATTTTCATTGTACTTTGAATCAGTTTAAGCATCATTTGGGTCTTATAATGCATTTCAGTGTTGTTGTGGTTATTGTTGTTAACATACATTGTGCGTTAGTTGTGGTTTATTGAATTGTAGTTTATTGTGGTTTATTAATTGTGTTATTTGTAGTATTAAGGATTATACCATTGTTTGTTGGTATGGGTAATTATTCCTAAGGTAGTGTGTATTGCTTATAAATGTTTTCTTAATTTTAAAAAAGGGGTTAATCCCGTTAGTAAATAAATAAATATATAAATAAAAAATAATTAGAGGCATACACCAACTTCACCTTTCTCTCGTGCTTGCGGTACTCAGGTTACGCTGCGCACAGTATGAGCATTACGTGCAGTGTTCTTCCAAGCTGTCAATATAAAATCAAAAAAGTATTTGTTAAATTAGTAAATATATTTTTTTACGAATTTAGTTTTATCAATAAGGAAAAGTAAATTTACAATTTGACTCTGGCCCTGGTTCTAAAACAAATGTTGCCTTCTCAGTGACTTCAATAAAAAAAAAACATTGTTATTTTTTCCAAGAGAGATTTACACCAGGTCTAGGGGGCGCTGAACTTTCCTGATTACGCTCCCCCTGGCATAAGCGTATACTCCTCGTCCTGTCGTCGCCCCTTGGCTCACCGCTGCGCGGCACCGAATACCTAAATATCAGAATAATAACTCCCAGTTGGCACGAAAAACAATATGTAACCTCAACTTTCCAATAGAACCTGTCAATAGCGGTACAAAACATTATTTCAGTAGGATATTATATGTTCATTTGTGTTTTGTAATATTTATTTCGTTTATGTTTGTGTTATAAATGATTTATAATATGGAGAAAGGTGATGTGGTATGTGCTGGCAAATTTTGCAAGACTACAATTCTAAGGAGAGCTATAGAAATTCTAAAGATTCTGCATTAAATCATATATGTATGTCTATGTAATTTTATGGAAAAATCTTATATATTCCTCGTATTTTTGAAAATGTGATCAAAATTTATTAATGAAATATTGCAAAAATGCAAATTTAGTCGTCAAGTCAAACCATTGTTTATACATGAAACTGAAGAGTATGGTATTCTGTTTTATAAATATGAGCAGTTACTTGTATAGTTTATTCAATGTCAATTTACATCTTTATTTACTGATTTATATTTGATTGCTATATTTCTCTATCCCCTGTTTCAAAAGAAAAAGAAGAAACCATTTTTAATAATTATTTATTAATTAAATGTGTCCAGGGATACTGACAATTGACATTGGAAATACTATAGCAGAGAGAATTTGCTGGAAAAGTGCGTAAAAATGATAAACAAGGCTCTGTGGCATTTTTTACTGTATTAGAAAGGTATTTTTAGCTAATATAAATCAAATCTCCTACAATTTCTATCAATGAAGTCATATGTATGCTCTCTGATACCAAACATCTAGGTATGCTAATGAACAATTCCACAGACAATTCTCTATTCAATAATTATCTAAAGAAATTAATCTAGTTAAATTTACTAACCTGGTTTAATGAAAACACTATAAATATTGTCACGGAATTTGCCCCACTCACACCCAAATCAACGACTGGGATACCGCGAAATACTAAGATTGCCCTGATCGCCCCTACACGATTCTGTTAAACAAACAAAATGCCGGGGTATCGAGACGCAACTGGAAAACTGGAGAATAGACGAGAAGCATTCGAGTCGTACGGAAAATGGATCTAGAGATGCTAGAATATACGTGTAATATTCGTTGGGTCTATAAAAAAAGAATAAATGGCAAATTACAGTCTGAATTGAAGTGTTTAGTTAGAGAGATCAAAGTGATTTAGATAGCGATTAATTAAATAAGTGTTTAGTTGAGTTGTAATTAGTGTTCAGTAGTGTACTGAGTAGTTAATAAAGATAAGTAATTAATTAACGGATTGTTTTTCTGGCAGTAAGAAAAATTTGGATTAGGAAATCCGTGACAATATCTAACTTCACTTTTGAAGCAGTAGGAACTCGAAAATTCAGCCACAATAGATGAGATCTGACCTATTTCTGCATTTTTAGGATTGCTTCTTCAGGTGGCCTCCTTTAAGTTGAGTCAAATATCTAACTATAAAAAATTATTATATAATTTATCTTTTATTTTTTTAGAAAATTGTATTTATATATGTATATATATATATATATTATTTATATAAATATTTGTATTTACAAATATTTTGAATTTAAATACAGACCTGACCAATTTTAACAAAAAGTTTTAAGTTCAGTCCTGAATTCTATACCAGAAACATGGTGGCGAATCTCCTACAAAGATCAAAGGAGCCGCCTCTCCATTATTATTTTGATTATCTGTGCTGCGTGGATTGCGAAAAAGGTTTACACCATAGAAGTTTGCAGTTTTTGGGCTCAAGTGTGGAAGCGAGAATCACCGGTAACTTTCAGAATTAGAAATGTAGGCTTGCTCACTATCGGGGAGGACTCTTTTCGGACCCGCTTCCCACACCATGAGCCCCCCACTACAAGATGCTCTCAAGTGGCCAATAAATCTATTATTAACTGGTGTATAAATAAATAAAGATAATCTTATAATAATATTTATCATCTTTATAACCATCATCAGCTTCCTAATATTCTTCATTAACATTTTTATTATTATCACCATCTTGATCGTCGTCATCATCTTCACCATCAATATCATTTTCATTGTCATTATCATAATCATCATCAAGAGATATAGTAAGGATAATTATAATGGATCCTGGTGTGCTAATATTTTGAATTTAGTCTAAATTTTGTAAGCACTATGTATATAAAGTACCAAATATGCATCTAACTAACGAGACTTCAAAAAAACCAAACTCATTATTCTGTCATCATAAATCTACAGAACATATTGAGTCGGCAGCAATTACTGAATGTGTATTATGCCATGGCTTACTCTCATTTATATTACTTGATCATCCACTGGTGACAGTCAGTTAATCTTAACCGCATTTTTGTGCTTTAAAAGCGAATAGAAGAATATATAATGTTATTCAAATGGACTCCTGTAACCCGTTGTTCAAGCAACACAACATACTTACATACTCAAAAAATATCTTGTTGATAAATGCGATTGAGGAGTACTTTAATAATTAATTAATAAACACACATTTGTTAAATAATTCTAAGACAATTAATATAAAATACTTTTCTGTATAATATTGGATGGCTAACTCTCCACAGTTTTAAATTTTATTTCAAAATCGACTGGTTTTGTTTTATTCTTTTTTTGTACTTAATAATATTGTTCGTTACTTTTGTATTGTGTGTTTCTTACTTTCTCTATGACAATGTCTATATTTCTGTGAAATCTATGGTAATAAAAATGACCATTATTAAATAATAAATATAAAAATTTTCAAACAATTATTTTAATACTGTGTATATGTATATATAAAATCCCAAAGAGTGGTTAGTAAATATGTTTTTTTTTTATAAAACTTCTTCAATAAATAATACTAGGGAGAAGTTACCGTATAGAGTTGCAAGCCCTGTAGTAAAATCGTTAAGAGGTTTTTCGAGGCTTTTGAAATTCTTCGCTCCACAATGCAGAAATAGGTCAGATCTCATCTATTGTGGTTGAATTTTCGTGTTCCCACTGCCAAAAGTGAAGTTAGATATTTATAGAGTGTTTTCATTAAAGCGCGTTAGTAAATTTAGATAGATTAATTTCTTTAGATAATTATTGAATATAACTTTGTCTGTGAAATTGTTCATTAGCATACCTAGATGTTTGGTATCAGAGAACACACATATGACTTCATTGATAGGAATTGTAGGAGATTTGATTTATATTAGCTTAAAATACCTTTCTAATACAGTAAAAAATGTTACAAAAGCTAATAATAAGGAATATATGGGTAGATATTGTGGGTGTAATTCAACGCTGGTTTGGGCTTTTGTCCACAGAGTAGTTAGTTTCACACAATATTATTAATACCTAAAAATATATAGAAACAAACACAACAATAACGACAACAAATAAAATAAGATCTAAAGTAACTAAGTAATTGAACAAGAAGAATAAACCGAGAGACTAATTTCAGTAGTTGATTACATTTGACACACAACTGACACTTAAAATATCAGAGCCAACTTCTGGTACTTCGTTATTTGTTGCAGAACGAATGCTGATATTGTTGACATATGAAAAATATTTTTTCTCCCTAAACTACTTATCTAATCAAAAATATAAAAAAAGTTTCTAAATAAAGTCAGCTACTAATAGAAAAAAAACTGAGAGTAATTGTACACGATTTTTCTTATATTTCTGATGACTGCAAAAGATTTTAAATAATGTCAAAAAGTGTCGGTTAGACTTATAACTGCATAGGTTAAAAGCGATCAAGTCGTTTTCGAGATATTCGGAATAAACAAAAATTTTTCGCAAACTTTGGCGCTCTCTAGCGGCTAAACGAAGCAATTTTGGAAATAAGTAAATTGGGCTAAATCGGCTTATTTTGATCCCAGGAGTGTGTGGTCTTCCGTTGTACATGTCTTTTCCGGACACCCTGTATATATGATGACATTGAAAAAACCACAATACATAGTATCACATGATAGAGGACTAAAAAATAATAAAAAAGTTATATACACTAATGTCCGATCGTCTTTTGTTTTAAAGATGCAGCGTTTATTTGGCATATAGTGGCAGTTATAGGGGTTTTCAATTTTTAAACAGAATAAATAACATTGTTTCACCTTGAAAAAAAATATTTTCCTATTTTTCGAGAGGTAATTTAATTTTGTACAAAAAATTACTTTTGATTTTTAGTTCTATTGCTTGCGGATTTTCTGCAAAAATATATTTTCTATCTGCTTGACTCAGTGGCGGCTCGTGGTAGCTGCAAGAGGTGAGGCCCAAATATTGCATAAATAGGAATAAATTTACACGTCTCCCCTGAGGTAATATTCCTTGACGCGTTGACCATTTTTTTATTATGGAGGTATAGGCGTAGCCAGGGGAGGGCAAGAGTGGGCACGGCCCCCCTAGAGTGGTCGGTGTCCACACCACAAAAAAAAACGATCTAATAATATTATGAAATAAAAAATATTCAAACAAGTAATCGTTCACTCAAGTAAGGACAAAAAAATAACAATAAATAAGCAGCGGTAGCAAACGCAATAAAATGGACAAGAAGAGAAGAAACTCTTATACCCTGGCATACAGGCACGCCGCCGTCGTGGACACGCGAGATTCTTTGACCACTGATCAGTGAGCCTACGAGACGAACGATCACGTGATCAGAAGATAAGTGGCTAACGAAGTCACAACGTACTAGTGACGAGTTATTGTCTTGTTTTTTCCTTTAGTAAAGGTGAAAATAATTTGTAATTAATTTACATCACACATATAGCACTGTTCTTGAACATACACAGAAACACGTTTATAAAAGTAAGTCAATGTGTTATGTTTTTTAAATTAATATAACTTAATATTAATTTTGTCCATATCTTTAATAATAAAATACAAATTTATTAAAAAAAAAATTGTCTATGAAGAAATACTTATTTAATTTGATCATGTCTTTATTTTAATATTACTCTTGTATTTAGAACAATTCTAGTGTATATTTAGGGAATATATTTGAGTAAAAACTACGTATTAAATTTAAACCTTAGTAAATTATAATGTGAAACAAATCATTTCTTTAAAACAAATATTTTTTGAGGTTCCATCAACATTTTGGTAATTTTAATTTAAATGACCTTTTTCAAACAAATAAATCATAAATTCAAATTAAAATACATAAATATATTCCAGGTATAAAGCGATTATTATTGCAATAAATATTAAAAAATATTTTTTTCTCCAAATACATGTTTACATTGCGGATATGGGAAAATATTATTGGTTTAGTTTAAATTCTTCTACATTAAATTAAACAATTATTTTTATGTGTGTCCAGTCAACCCTTGAACACAACAGACAAACACAAACTCTTTTTTTCTAGATATGAACATGAAGAAATTTAAAGACATCTGATCATTTTTTCAAAATAGCAAATCTCCAAGAACATGTGAAGATAACAAGATAGTAGATGTAACAAAATGTAGTACTAGGTGCTCAATAAAAGTGTCTCAAGATGAGATAAAGGAGTTTGACAGAACAAAAGGTCTACAAAACTGGCTACCGTCCACATCGAATTCACCTGTAAAACCGAGTACCGTAGTAACTGATTCTTCAAAATCTTGTTCTGAAAATGCTGATAAACATGACGACTTATGCACACTTCAAATCGGACCATCACAACCCCTTTTCGATTTTCCGAAAATTAGATTTGGAACAAAAATGAGATCATTTTCCTCCAAATATTATGAAATATATAATAGCTGGTTTAAGTACAACAAAGAAGAAGACAGTGCAAACGTGTGCAAACAGTTCAGTAAGGGAAGTATGTGAGACCAAAATGAGAAATTCGTAAAAAGTTGTTTTAATAACTGGAAAAAACTAGCAAAATCATTAAAAAAACACACGGAATCATCTCTTCACGGTCAATGCAGCCAAATGTATGTGTCGTACCGGCAATCTCTTACAGTTGGAGATGTTCATCAACAACTTATGAAACACCAAAAAGAAATTGCCCAAAATAGAGAATATTTAGCCAAACTTATTGATATTATACTGACTCTCGTTCGTCAGGGTTTACCTTTAAGGGGACACCGAGAGGACTCATCTTCTAAAAATAGGGGTAATTCTTGGAAATTGCACAACTTTTTTCTAAATATGATAAGAATTTTTCACTCCTCTTTGAAAAACACTACAATTACTGCAGCCCAGACATACAGAATGAAATTATCGAAGTGATCTCAACTCTTACTCTGGATGAAATTTCGAAAGAAGCTAAAGCATGTGGCTATTTTTCTTTGAATGTGGACGAGGCCAGGTGCTTTAAAGAAGAACAATTATCAATAACTATAAGATATGTCATCGACCTAGACATTGTCGAAAGGTTTATAGGTTTCATTAATTGTTCCACGTTTAGAGACGCTCAAGGACTGGCTACGCTAATCTTAGACACGTTGAATAAATTACACTAGTGATGTTCCAATTCTTGCGCAGTCTTATGATGGCGCCAGTGTCATGCCTGGTAAAAATCGAGGTCTGCAAGTGATTATAAAAGAAACTCATCCTAATGCAATTTATATCCATTGTTTGGCGCACAAACTTAATCTGGTGGTTGTTGATTTATGCGCAAATGTTTCAACAGCTAAGACCGAAATGGGGAGTCTAAGTACTAATTGTGAAATGGGGAGTCTAAGTACTACTAGATGGAGTTGTCGTTTTGAAAACTGCAAAGCAGTACTGAAAAATTAGCTATAAATTGGCTTTGGAAGAAGACATTTCTGAGAACCGAGACAAGCACTCAGTAGAAGCCCTCGGATTGCTAACGATTATAACGAAACCAGAGTTTGTCGTCTCTTTACACATATTTCACTCAGTTCTTGCTATAGTGAATGTGCTGAGTAAATTTTTTCAAACCCAAAATGTAACTCTTGGTCAGGCTAGTGAACTAATAACAAGTACAATTAGTACTTTGGAAGCAGGCAGAGATCAGTTTACAATTTGGAAAGATATCGAGCAATTCGCTGAAAAGCAACAGATTTTGCTAGAACCTCTAACAGGAGACATCAACAAATGGACTTTTATACCGAGTCAACTGTAGGCAAAAGCAATACATTAGATTTGCCGACCAATACACGATCAGAAGAATACTGGAAGATCAACATGTACTATCAAGTAGTAGATAATATAATTGTTAATCTAAAACGCCGGTTTGAAAATCTACCATTAGCAAACGCAGTTGACGCATTTTTTAAATTGGATATGAAAAATGGAGAGGACTTTATAAATAATTATAAAAATATATTAAAAATTGATACATCAGCTTTACATGCTGAAGCGATGGTGATGAAAAATATGCTTCAATTAAAGAATAATGAAGCAAATGCAGGAAATTTAAAAATGCACATTAAAAAGGAATACTGCCCTACCTTATATAAACTTTTACAAGCAGCAATGACACTTCCAGTGAGCTCCGCGAGTTGTGAGAGAAGTTTTTCTGTCATGAGGAGAATAAAAACGTGGCTTAGAAGCACAATGCTTCAAGAACAATTCTCTAATATGTCAAAAATAAAATTTCTGCTCAAAAAGTGTTCGACCGATTTACTGAGAAAAAAGAAAATTAAAACTTATTTAATTATTACTTTGTTGTTATTTAATGTTTTTGTGAGTACCTGTTTTAAGTTCCTATCTACTAAAAATTAAAGTTGAATTAATAATGTGGTTTTTTTTGTCGGGCTAGCCGGCTGACAGGCCCTTAAGGCCCACCCCAAGCAAAAATCCTAGCTACGCCTATGTATGGAGGTCTTCACCAATAGCCTTACTATAACCATAAATTAAAAAACTAAATAACATCAGAAATCCGATTTTTATTTACAATATAAATAATACAAAAAAATATGTTTCAGCATCTAATAATTTAAAAAATTGTTCCTACGTGTTTAAAACACTAAAAAATATGAAAAAATATAAAAAACAATTTTCAACTACTTATCTATTTACATACAAAATAAAGCCACTTTTACCAAAAAATTTTTAATACGTTCACTTCTTATAAAACAAGTCGGTCGTCTTTTAAATTCGCAAATTTATTTATAATGTCTTCATAAAATTGGGAATCGGCGCTAAGACTTTGAAACAGTTCTTTTTCTATAGCCATCATCGATAAGTTGTGTAAGCTCTCTTGTGTCATCGTATTTCTTAAGTAAGTCTTAATGCGCTTAAGGCACGAAAAGTTTCATTCTACTGAAACACTTATTGCAGGAATTGTTAAAACTAAGCAAAATAATTTGTATATTTCTGAAAATATCATTTTAAATTCCTTGTATAATATTTCTACCGTTTTCTGAACTTCTAAATTATAAAATTGTTCGTCTCTGTACAAAACATAAAGTTCGTTTTCAACTTATCTATGTCAAATATGTTCGGATATATTTGTAGTAAACAATCAACCGATATTTCCGGAAATTTGTTGTTTCTCTACTTCTTTACGTATTGAAAAAGGCGTTTCAAATAGAGATAAAACAATATCGTGAGAGGGATTCGTTATTATAAATAACTATCGACGAGCCTATCGATAATATATATTTAAATTAGATTCCTATTGTATGTTAAATTTAGTCTTACCTTGTAAGGAAGTTGTTTTTTATTTCTTTAAATTAATCCTACCTGCCTTGTTCTTAAAACTTTACCACCGCGCTTACCAACTAATCTTCAGAATATTTAAGAAGTCACATTCAACTAATCAACCACTAACACTAACCACTGGAAATTTGAAACACATATTAACTGATATTAACACTTGAACAATCGATAAATCGCTCACACGCGTAAATAATGTACAGTTCACAAGTTACCTACGGTCACTAGCCACTATCACATCATCCATTTGCCGTTGAACTAAAAACTTGAGGCGCCAGAAATCGGGCCTCAGTCTCGAGCTGACATGGAGCGAAAAACATCGATTTTAACCGTCTCGCATAGTGGGGAAACCCATAACGTATAAACATGTGCGCCGCAATTTGAGGCTTGCAAAATTCGGCCTCACTGTGGTGGGATTGGTGGGTGACCCGGACTCCCCACGCGGGTAGAAACAGATACGGTGGGATATTGCAATGTAAACCAGGGGTACGTTATAGCATACGAGGGCTAAGATTGAAGCAATTATTTTATTTTGTTACATTGATTTTTGATAAAGGTAATAGGCAATCGGATTGGAAATTATGGGGTATTAAAATATACAGTGAAAACCAAATTTTACAGTGAGACTCAGCTTCAGTTGCTTCATACGACGAGCCGCCACTGGCTTGACTTAAGAAAGTAGTTTGAAGGACTTGGAGTAATGCTTGCCACTAGTAGTTTATGAGGCCACCAATTTGAACAGCTTCTAAATACTTTATAACGTCTCAAATTTAAAATGCCACATTTTAAAGACAAACAACATTTTTAATGAAAGATGCCTTTTTCTTGTAAAATGAAAAGTAACAATATTTGTCTTCTTTTCCACTAACCGTGGACATACTATATACAGGTATACGTAGATACATCTGCCTTTACATGAGAGGGACAAAGTAAGTCATAGAAATTCGTGGATGACTATATTGACGACGTTTTAAAATAGGATGCGCTCGGTTACAAGTGGGAGTGACTGCGCAAATGTTATTCTAATTTATAAAACGTCTTCCTATAGCCATCCTTGTCTATCGCACGGATTTCTATACTTTACTTTGTCGCTATCATGTAACGGCAGATGGACCATCATTGGAAATCGGTGATGGTCCATCTGCCGTTACATGATAGCGACATATATATATATATAAATATAGACCGGGATGAGAAAATATTTATACGGAAATGTTTTCTTGGACTTATGATGGTCTTTGAAAGTTTTAAATAAAAAACATCTATACACTTTTCTTATAGTATTTATTAGACTTATTTTAGATGTACATATTTGAAGTACTGAGATTATTTTTAATTAAAAAAATTAAAACTTGAAATAGTTTTTTTTTCTTTCTAAAATAAGTACCATTTGTTTAATTTTCAAAATATTCTGGTGTCAAAATTCTAGTGACCAATTTAGTGTAGATTTTTTATCTTTTTGTTATTCTTATTTATTTACACATAACGATCCGATAAACTAGCTTAAAGATTACAAATCCTAATTCTATAATATATGTGTATTATCTACCTCCATCATAGTTTTTGTTATTTTTTAGGATATTAATGAGTTTGGAGATATTTCTGAACAAACAAAGAATGATATGGATTATTATGAGAAAGACATATTCGGTACTGATCATGTTGATTCAAAAACTTTAAAATATCAATTTCAGTCAGCTCAGAACGAACTAAGGAGGAAAATTGAATTACTAGAATCAATTTCAAATGGAAGCAAACACAAAATTGCTGAACTAGATAAGGCTTTACATGAAGAAAGAAATATTTCTCATCAAAAACTCATCGAAAATGAAGATTTAAAAGAAGAACTTGTAGTTTTACAACAAATGTGGAAAGAAAGTTGTAATGAGAACCAGCAGTATAAAGATAAAATTCGGTACTTGATGAATGATTTGGAAACAGCTCAAGAAAAATTAAAGGAAGTTAAAGATAATGTAAAAAAACAAAAAGTTGAACAAAATACTTTAGATATATCTACCATATCAAATAATATTGTCACATATGACCAACTAGTAAATCTTGAAGAAGAATTAGTCCTTTTGAAAGAACGCTTTGCACAAGTTAGTGAAGAAAAAGTAAAACTGCAGCGTGATTTATTAGTGATAACTGAAAAATATAATATGGTCTGCAACCGCTCTTATAATAAATATTTTTTTTATGTTGCACCACTCGTATTTATGGTCTTATATTTATTAGTAAGTGCTATGATTTCCTGATTAACAGCTCTTCTTTTGTTATTTTTTTACTTCTTTCTGGAGTTTTTGTTAAATATTATTAATGAAGCACAGTGATTAGTTAGAGCATATATAAAATAGAATATACTTCTATTATTGTCATATAAAATTATAAATTGAGTTCAAACATTGTAGAAGGCAAAATAGACAACTGACTTAAAATATTCATCTTTCTTGTTTTATCAATAAAAATAATAATTGTGAATAAAAAATTTAATATTAATCTAAGGCGCTAACAAAGGTAAATGCATATTGTTACAATTCAATTAACATTTCAAATTATCTAGATATGTTTTTTATTATTAAACATTATATTTATAAATATATATTTCATAAATAAATCTTAATAAATTTTCATTTAATCACGAAGTCGACAAATTCTCGAATATTTTTGTTTCTTAATAGTAATATCTACATAATTAAGTGTTCCAATTACTACAAATAAAATAATTTGAATTACCTTTTTTATTTCTTTACATTTCTATACTTATATTGTGCAGAATTCAACACAATAAGGTTAAATGTATTGAGAGGGTGTAGTAGAAATATTAATGAAAATGAAATTTGCTAACTCTGAGAACAATATATAAATGCAATGTTATTAACTTGATTGTTATATGATATCTAGCAATTTTCAAGTGTGTATAATTTTTAAAAGTACTACCTATTTATAGTGAGACCATTTATTTATAAATATATTAAGTTGTATAATATTATTAAATGCTCTTCTTTGTAGTAAATTGTACATAAAATATTATTTAATGTACCTATTAAAAATAAAGAATGCATAGTAAAGTAGTAACTGTTTTATTATATGCATGTATGTATCTGTGTATGTGGGTATGTACGTAGGTATATATATATTTTCGGAAGGCAAAGTGGCCAATAAAACGTTGGTGAGACAAAATGTATACATTTATTTCATTTCAACTTATACCTGCTTACGACATGCATAACTGGATGGTAGCTGATACCAGAGAGGTTGTGTTTAATGGTGTAATTCTTTGCATTTTTTAAGTTGAAAGTGTATTGTAGGAGTTATCAAACTTTAATGTAAGACAAATTCCTAGAGTGCATGTATATAGGAATTCCTTGTATGTTCATTATGTCAACTTTTCAGGATTCACATATATAATGGCTTGGTTCGAGCCAATAAATAACAGATATCTTAGACTACTTGGATGATCATGTGCGACCTCTAAAAGAAGGTGAAACGAGGCCACACAACTATTGTCTGGGGTAGAACGTGAGAAACTACAAGTCAAAAATCTGTGTTTATAGATGTCAGCTTTAGTTCAGTCACTCCATAAATATCTATTTCATTAAATACAGAAAATTGGCAGTGTAATGTGTAATACACATTTAAAAACATCCTTAATTAATTCACAACATAACCTTGCTATAAGAAAATGTTTGCTACATACTTTTATGTGTTTTGTTATCTGCTTTCCGATTCTCAATGTAATTTTCCACTGCTTAGAGTTTCGGTTCTACCAGTGGCGGCTGGTGAAATTTCAGGTATGTCATATCTTAATAACCAGAATAAAATCTGAAACATATCATTAGAATTATGTCTAGTTTATGAAAAAAAAAATGTTTCTCAAAATTTAAACAAGCCAATTTGGACATCTTGGGTCCACGTTTTTTTTTAATTTTTTTCGCAAACTGCAAAATCGTTCTGCTTCTACTGAAGTTCTCTATATAGCGACAGTATATTGTGACCACAGAGTACCTACTTATTTGATATATCTGCCTATGCCTATATTCTACTTATTCTGTGATATGTGATATTTCCTGGTATTGTTTTTTTAATGGATAAACAATGGTTGAACCATCGTCTGGTAAATCGCGTCTTTTATATTACTTGTCTGTCGAATCACCTGAATGTTAATATAGAATTCTGTAATGTGTTGTAGTGTGGCAACACCAACGTCAGTATTTGGAAACATACATTTCATTACATAAATGTCAAAATTGGAATTTGGTTTGGAAAAATGTAAGTATTTCTTATTTACTATTTTAAAACATAAAAATATGCCCTGATACCGTTCCAATGCTTCTCACAAAGCTTTCGTGTCTAAATATTTTAAATTTATTATAAAATTGGGTACAAAGATATTAATAATGGACTGCTACTCCTGCATTTTCACCATGAAAACACAATACTTATTATTGTATCAATTTATAAATTTAAAAATGAGACGTAAACAGAAATGTACACCTTAACAGATATTTGACATTTGTCATAATTTCTATGAAACAATTGACGACTGTGTCTGACTACGTCATTTGTGCTGTAGAGTGCTGCCATGCACGGTGAGTCACTGCAACCGGGCAGAGGAACAGACTAGAAAAACACGGCTGTTGCGATTTAGCCGACGATGGCTGAACTCACTGAAATGAAACACGTGCAAAAGTAACCTACACCATGTATTTTGATTTATTTTGTAACTTTTATCCTTGCCTATATACACAAAGACTAGTCAATCTAATGGGAGACCTTGTTGGCCTGAATGGGAAACCAACTCCCGCGTAATGGGAAACGAACTCAAAAAGAACGTTTACGCTTGGGCTATTTGCTAATAGATGGCACAATATTAGGTACTAAAATGACATGAATTTGGATATATAATTTTGAAAGCTCCTCCCATCGAAGATGATTGGTTCATACATATTATGTTATGTACAATTGTTTGCAATAATATTGACACTCTTTAAATTCAATTTTGCTATTTCTTTTGAACTGCTGACGTATTTGTAATGAAATCTACTTTCAACTTTTAACATTAGTAATTAGTTGTTTCACTTACCAATATAAATTTAATGAGTTTCTACTCAGAACTTCGAGAAGTTCAAAAACTGTTTTGAGAGAGTGTCATTGTTATTTCAAAAGCTTGTATGTACTTAAAATTCATAACTTTAATGACATTCGATAGGATTTCTGTTTATTTTATTATTAAGTGAATGTGTTAGTCATGAGGAAGCAGGCAGGAAATAAATGTTAATTTGTAAAATGTAATAAAACTATATGAAACATTCCAGGAATAAAACTTTTCCGCGCAAGGCGAAAATCGACTATAATGATAGATTTTGAATTCTGATAAGTAATTATAGTAATTTCATCACGATTTTTAATTAAAAAAAATACAGAAGTGCAGTTATCCAGTTCATATTCACTTTCGCGTATCAATGAAAGTCAAAGCTTAAAATATATTAATCGCCAGATAACACTTTTTTCATACTCCTCCAGCTTTGGTAAATTCAAGTGAAGAAGTCATTCAATACGTGTCAAATACACAGGGTGGGCCATTAATAAGGGGACATAGAAGAGGAGTAACATCATTGGGAGGAAATATGAAGATATAGCTAAATATATCTTCGTAAAATATTTCTGTGGAAAAAGATACAAGGTGTCAAAGTTGAAATATTTTTATTTGTGTTTTCTTTTTTTGTATTAACGCAAGTATCTCTCAACTGATTGAAATTTAATTAAAAAAAAATAGTAGGTATCAATGAGTCGTTTACTTTTTTTAAATGTCCAGAGTAACTTTGGAAAAAAACTCATATTTGAAAAAAAAATTATCTACATATTTACTTTTATGAACAAAAATAACAACAGAGCAGTAAAAACAACTTAGCCCTTGAGCAAACTCTCTCTACTTCTACATGTCTTAATTAATTAAACTAATTATTACAGCTAATTACAGAAAATTTTCAATATGGCAATTTTCTAATGCTCCTAAGAGATTTCCTCACGTCGAAAAATACATTTGGTTGTTTTAGATCAGTTTTCTGGAAAACGGTAGGTATCCCGTGCTGTTAGTAGATTATCATCCAGATCATACCAGGATAGATCAATAAATTTATAAGAATGCCTAATGATGACATGAGTGTGCGACAGCTATATGATCTTCTAAAGAAATTACAAGACGATCAAACTGAAAAGCTGAGTAGGGAAATTAATAGAAATAGAGAAGAGATTGATAAAAAGCTGCGTATAGTTGAGCAGGATATTGAAAAATTAAAAAATAATTACTTGCACTTGGAGAGGAAAAGAAGAAAAAATAATATAGTGGTGTTCGGCTTGCAAGTAGATGAAGCTGATATTTTAAACAGTGCCATAACAGCTCTTAATTTGGCTCTCAATATTAATATTAAATATAGTGATATAAATAATATATATTTTGTTGGAAAACGCCACTCATATAAAAAAGGGATCTTGATTGAATTTATGTCATACTTAACCAAACAGTCTATCTTCAAAAATATATCCAAACTGAAAGGCAAAAAAGTAACTATAGCACACGATTTATGTTTAGAAGACCAACAGAAACAGAAAATATTAGTGAAACACTTAAAACTGGCCAGAGATAAAAACAAGACAGCGAAAATTAAGGGATTCAAGCTCCAAATAGAAGATAAAATATTCACAGCAGAGGAACTTGAAAGTAATATAGACGTGGAAGACCTACCCGAATATACCGATGCGGATAAGGAGTTATCAGATATAGACGAAGCTGGCGAAGACGAAGATGAAGAAACGGTCAATGTAAAACAAACTGGAATTAATAAAAGAAGGTGTAGAGGTGAAGCAAGGAATGAGCAAAACAGACAAGAGAAAGGAATAAAGAAGCATGCAAATACTGAGCAAGTACCACGGTTAGTGCCCAAAAATTCAAGAAAATAATTACATATTCGAATATTTGATTATATGTTAAATTGAAAAATTATATTGCATTTACCTGGTACAACTTTACTATTTTTGTCTGCTTATCTGCGTACATAGTTTTTATTTTTATCTATATTTTTTTTTATAATTACTATCTTTTTACTTATACTGCTGATAAAATACTTGTTTTATTTAGAATACAAAATAAAGATATGAATCAATATATCCGTGATATTCAACACTCAGAATTCATAACAAAAGAAATGGATAATGTACAAGAGTTTTGTAATTTAGAACAACAAAATCTTATACGGAATATCTCAATTTTTCATTGTAATATAAGGAGTGTTAATAAGAATTTTAATGAAATGGTACTTCTTTTGCATCAATTCAAGTTTTGCTTTGATATAATTGTATTTTCGGAGACGTGGAAGGTAGAAGATGTGAATTTTTTTAATATTGAAGGCTTTCATGTTTTTTATAATAATGGAGATATTAACCAAAATGACGGAGTCCTGGTTTATGTAAGGGACATATACAGTGAGGTCTGCCAAAATGAAATTAAAAATATAGGTGATATAAAGGTTGTTAGAATAAAAATTAAAGTAAATAGTCGGACTCTCATTGTAGATTCTCTATACAGGCCACATGATATAGGGTATGATGAATTTAATAATGACTTAGAGCAATATTTACAAGAACAAAATCTATTTAATAATATTATTTATTTCTTTATTGGTGATATAAATATCGATATAAAAGCTAATACAGAGCAATCACAAACTCATTTGAATAATTTACATGCAGTTGGATATAAATCGTTAATCAACACATTTACTAGAGTACAAGGAAATTCAAAAAGTTGTCTTGATCACATTTTTGTAAAATGTCCTCTAAATGAAAAACTTGCCGCATTCACGCTAAAAAACGAAATTACCGATCACTACCCAGTCATTATATAGAAAGGAATGCAGGAAGTTCACCTGAAACAAATAATAAAATTATTACATTGAATGAAAATAAATTGTTAGATATTATAAAAAGAGAAAATTGGCAGGAGGTATACCAAACAAATAATATTGACGAAGCAGTAAATATATTAATAACAAAAATAAAAAAAGCTGTGGATGCTTTTACGAAAACAGTAATAATAAAAAATAATATTAAAAAAAGGTGCCCATGGATCACTCCAAGTTTAATAAAGTCTTCACAAAGAAAGCAAAGTTTATATAAAGAACTACAAAAAAAATCCAACAAATGTGCAACTTGCACAACAATATAAAAATTATAAAAAACAATTTCAGAAACTAATCCAAATAACAAAGAAAAAATACTATGCAACAGAAATTGAAAAAAATAAAGTTACCAGTAAGTCACTATGGACAACTGTAAATAAATTTCTAAATAAAGAACGGCAAAATACAGATATCAAAGAAATAATTGTAGAACAACAAAGTTTAAAAAGTAAACAAGAAATAGTAAACTGTTTTAATAATTACTATTCTGAACTAGGGAAAAATATGGCACTGAATATCAAAAAACCAAATACAGGTGTAGTAAAAAGAGACATCATAAACCATAACATTTTTTTTCACAATACTGATTGCAATGAAGTAGCCTCCTTTTTAAACAAATTAAAATTAAATAAAGCGCCGGGATATGATCTCATAGCAACAAAGACATTACGAGTTATATCAGAGTATATCAAACATCCCTTTTCTGAAATAATAAATAACATTTTTCAGCAAGGATATTTTCCTAAATCTTTTAAAATGGGAATTATTACACTCCTTTATAAGAAGGGAGACCGTAAATTAGTTTCTAATTATAGGCCAATATCTCTTGTCACAAACCTTAGTAAAATTGTTGAAAAAATAATGAAAAAAAGAATTGTTTCTTATTTAGAACGTTATAAAATAATTTCTGAAAAGCAATTTGGTTTTCGACAAGGGATATCAACTGAAAATGCAATTGCTTACCTTACCAATAATGTATATGAAGCTCTTGACAACAGTAAAGCAGTTGTTTGTATCTTTCTTGACCTAGCCAAGGCCTTCGACACGGTCAGCCATGAAAAGCTGCTCTTAGTGCTCGAGGACCTTGGTTTTAGGGGTGTGGCATTTAACCTGATGAAGTCTTACCTGCAAGAGAGGTTTCAAAAGTTTAAAATTGAAGATCATCTTAGTGATGCCAGAGGGGTAGAGTTTGGTGTTCCGCAAGGTACCGTTCTTGGGTCAGTCTTGTTCACTGTGTATATAAATGGCCTTCTTAAATTAAAATCCAAAGGCAATATATCCTCATTTGCAGATGACACTGTCATCCAGTACACAGCCGACACCTGGAAAGAAGCAAAAGAAATAGCAGAAAAAGACTTAGAATTAATCAAAACATGGTTTGATGAAATGACTTTATCAATAAACTTTGACAAAACAAGATACATGCCTTTTAGCTGCAATAAAGTTACACAACCTGAATATAAAGAAATTAAATTCAAAGTTTCCGATGAATCCTTTTCAATTGATGAAACAGACCATGTAAAATATTTAGGGGTGGAAATTGATAAATATCTTAGATGGAACATACATGCAGATAATCTCGCTAAAAAACTGAGATCTCTTATTTTTTATTTTAAACAGCTAAAAGGCATATTAAGCATAAAACATTTAAAAATTGTTTACTATTCACTTGTCGAGTCATTGTTGCAGTATGGGATTGTAGGTTGGGGCGGACTGTATAAGACTCATATGAAGCAATTAGAGGTAATACAAAAAATAATTATAAAAATAATTTTTGGAAAAAGTAAATTATACCCAACTGATCTCTTGTTTAGTGAGTCTAAATTAATGGATCTCAGACAAATTTACTGCTATAGAATTCTGTTGCTGCAATATAAAAATAAAGATAAGTTAAGAGAAATTGAGCATACCTATAGTACTAGATACAGATTAGAAAAAAGTATAGTAACAACAAGGGCAGCTAAGAAACTTGGACAACGATCATTTAATTTTGTAGCTCCAAAAATTTATTGTCGACTACCTGAAACTCTGCGAAATATTAAAATACTGCACTGCTTTAAAAAACAAGTTAAATATTGGCTACTTAATGCATCTAGATATTTTATTAGTAGTATTATCGAACCACAATAATTTTAATATTAAATTAAATAGGTACTATATAACATCCTAAGCTATATAAAGACTACTACTTACCTTGTCCTTTTATTTTCACTTTTACGGATATATTGGTTTTTACTTTCCACGCACTTGTCTATGTACATTATATTTAAAATGTTAGAATATGGTAGGATTATATAAAAAAGATGTTTGCCTTATGTAGGTATTATGTGTTTGTTTATATAGGTTCAAATTATATAGGATACGTTTATTTAGTTATTTACAGTTTTGTTAATTCTACCACCGCATCCACGCACAAACCATGTATTCATGGTTTCAGTGGAGAGTGAGAGATAATGATGTCATATGTAAGCAGTTATTAATTATTGATTTTGTGATTTTCTTTTGCTTAGTTTATTTAGTAATATTTATCTGTCCTCTATAGTTTAATATGCTTTGGTTATTATTCTGAATAAACTATTATTATATTATATTATTATTTCGTTAACAAAAAATAAGATAGAAATTGTCATTATCTGGCAATGGTCTATCTGTTTTAATAGGTACCTACTACATAAATTATGATTGCTTTTCTTAAAATATGTTTCCCTACCAAATTTGATGACAATCGGTTGAGCGATCCTAGTTATTAAAAAAAACGAAAAAAAAAAAAATGTAAACCTGTATCTCTTTCCACAGCAACATTTTAGTAAGGCATATTTAGCTATATCTTCATATTTTGCTCCAAAACTGTCATTCCTACTTTGGCACATCATTAATGGTTCACATTATATAATACTTAAAATAATAAATTTTGAAACACATTCTTTTCTGATGAGACCTGTAAAGTTCACAAATTATTTTTACTAAAAACATTAGCGCATGTAAATTTATTTAAATTTGCATGCGCAAATGTTAAATATTTGAATTTTTAAATTAATTTAAATTTAATTTTAATTTAAAAATTACTCTTCAAAAAGACTACAAAATAATATTTATTTCACACCATCACAAAATTATACTTAGATCAAACATTGAAAAAAGATACTTGGTGTTTTAGAATTTTTACTAATGAATTTTTCGCAAAATAATAATGCATCTTATGCAGTAAGAGAAACCCACACAATAATCTGCAGTACATATGTCTCTTTATAGAAGTATGTCGAATTCATTTGAATTATCTTAATATGTTTAAAGGAAATAAAACAGAAAACGTAAATTTTGGCATATCGCTGAAAACTCTTTTAACAATCTTATTTTCCTGTTATTTTTTTTTAAATTATATTACAGTTCATATTCTTACTTCTCTAACGCAATAAAATAAACTGCTTATGTTTCAAACTTTATTATCTGTGGTTTGAATATAAATATATTGCCACAATCTTATTATTTAGGCAGGTATATGAAAAATGGTCACGCGGCCACGCCCTCGAAACGCCTTCACATTTTTTTGCAGATTAAAATAGTAGCGCTTTATTTCCTTCGTTTGAATAAATGCGTATTGTTACACAGTACGACATCTAACAGGAATTATGATAACTATTAAGGTCTTTATTAAGGATTGACACTCTTGGTGTAAATACTCAAGGCTTTTATCTATGGTTTTATGTTGTTCGTATAAACTTTAGTTACCTATGGGATATTTAATAATAGTACGACCCTGTACTTTAAAAATGTAAGGCAAAAATAAAATCCGTGACAAATTTCAAAACTAAATAAATGAAACATCTAAATTCTGTAGCAATAAGAAAATATCAAAAAATTCGCATTTCGCTAAGTACCTAGTAAAACAGGAAGAAGAGGAATAGAACATTTTAGTACCATCTAATATCAATTTAGTACAATTTTTCCCTGCAACCTAGTACAATTATTTTTATTTCCAGAACAACACTGGTTGTGGAGAGCACAGTATACTAACCAATCAGTACGGAATCTTAGACAATTTATGAATGAAATTCGTCTGGCAGTTTTTAAATACCCCCACTCTAGAAAAAGTCGCCAAGAAAATGACGGATCCCACAGAACATACGAACAAGTGACACGGACCCATGGACTTACGCAATTTTCAAATACCACCACTCTAGAAAAAATAGCTAACAATATGGCGTAAACATCCAGTTGTTTCGTTGTTTTAATACTTTTGCATTAATTCTTAATTAACTGTTGCAATCCAGTGTAGTTTCATGTAAATTGAGGTTTTGGTCACATTTTTCTTAATTTAGGTTTCTAGCAGACATAATTTAAATTTGATTATAAAACCGGTATGAATTTTATAAATTTACTTAAAAAATTGCGAAAACATGGAAACTAGGTCGACTAGTAGTGTAGTTTTATTTTATATTTTATGGTACTTTTGCCTTATGTCAAGATGTATACGTTTACCTTATTTTCTTAGCAGATTATAAAATTTAAGCCCAGTGTAATTTTTATATTTTTACTAATTTTTTTTTCTTTTCGGAAAGTACGAAATGAAATTAAAGCGTGTATATTAACTACAATTTATTTTGAGGTTTACGAAATATATATATAGGTAACATAACCAAAAAAACCCGTTACTCTATTAGGTGTATGGAGTGGTTTCTTTCATCCATGTATGAAAGCAGTCTCTTTCCTATTTTGAGTTAAATGCTTTGCCTCCTTTCATGTTTTAATTCTTCTTTAGGATTTTTTCAATTAAGCTATCCTACGTCTAACTTGGTCTCCCTCTCATCTATTTGGCCACAACTTTCAACTCCCAAATTCTCCCCGTCGGTCTTTTACTGCTCAGGGTAGGTTGTAGAAAGGAGAGTTAAGAATTAAACGAAGTTTAATATGCACTGAATGTTGTGTCAATATATATGAAGCTGTTTACAGGCCTTTTAGGCCCAGAGCAGCGTTATTCTTCTCCACTTCATTCTGTTCTTCGCCTTTCTTTTCCAATACATTACATTTTTCTCCCTTAGATCTATTGCCACTGCCTCTCTCCATCGCTTCCTCGGTCTCCCGCTTTTTTTTCTTGTAGTCTGGTTTACTACCTAAACTAAACACTCAACACGACATACAAAGCTGGAATATAAGTACAATAACGATAACGAGTGGATAACCATGTAATAATGTCAAAAATTCAAAAAACATAACTGACACACAGAAATTATAGTAATAACTGTCAGTCGCCAACGAGATGGCGGATTTTTGGAAGATGTGGGAAAGCTGAGTTTCCCTACTGATTGATTAGTATACTGTGGTCCTGTATAAGTACTCCTGAGTAGTGATGAGCTTAAAGGCGATTTTCAAGTCACCGGGATACCGGTGACAGTGACCTGCAAGTCGCTGTTTAAAATCAGGATTAGCGACTTGAATAGAGATGGGTTTGCTAAATAGCAGACTGCTATTTTTAGCTGCTATTTGGTTTGTAGCAGTAGCAACTGTAGCAGTGACTTCAAAAGTAGCAGCTATTTTACTGTTATTGCGCAGGTTGGGTTGAAAATTTGAAAAATCAAAACACGGTCACGGAAAGGAAGCATAAAAATGCATCTAGCACACTGCGATTGCCAAGAAGCAGATTTATAATAATAATTATTTTATTTTAACCACGACACTGCTTGCTAGAGATGGGACTTTTAGTTCATTTTGGTGAATTCAGCCTCATTCACCTAAGAGAATCATTCACTTGAGTAATTCATTTGATTCAGTATGGTCGAGAAATGTATATTTGTAATTCTATCACCGATCGTTCACTTTCGGCGTTCAATATTGGAGTTTGCTTACAACGGCACTGTTTCATGACTCGCGTGGTATCGTAATTTAGAGGCATAGGTATATACCATACAATGCTTTTGAGATTACAGACAAATCTATATTTTAGATTTTAAAACATTTATAGGTAAGCATTTAAATATAGGTAGTAAAATATAAATTTAGGTGTAAAAATATTGTATTAAATTAACAAAAGAAGTAATATTTAAAATAAATAAAACCTAATTTCATAAATAAATTGAAAACATTTAAATATTCGCGTTTAAAAACAAAATTTTAGAAACTTTGTCTAATTTTAATCGAGCTCGTTTCTCTGTTACTCTGCCTTAGAAAATATTCTGTCGCAAGACACCGCACTGGCCATTCTATATAGGTGATCCGACTGAAACCGGGCGTTGAGTCACAGCTCCGATACCGTCTACGTCTAATGGTCAGCAATTTTTAATTAGTTCAGTTTAACTACTGAATAAGTATAGAACTGAATTTGACCCTAAATTGTTAATTTTTTTAGAATCAACGTTGCTTTTAGTTCACAGAGAATGATTCAGTCCGACAAGAAGGAATGATTCATTTCATTCAGTGAAATGAACAGTTCGTTCGCGAACTACCCATCTCTACTGCTTGCAGAATGCAGAACTGAGAATTACGAATACTGACGTGTGCCCGTGTGCCGTCTGTGAAATTCGGGGTTCTCACTCATAGAGAAACTAATAATAATACACTACGTGTATATAAATAAATATAATTTATTAATATTATAAATATTTTATAAAATATTAATTAGGAAAAATCACGCCAAATAGAAATAAACAAACATTTTATTCAACGAAAACAAAAACAAACTAATTTTGTAATATTACAAAAAAAAACATTTTCATCGTAAAATATTTAATACTTATGTAAAGTAACGGATAATAAAAAATAAATGTTAAAACCAAAACAAAGGATTTATGCTGAAAATAAAAACTTCACAATCTCTCGTTTACACTTAAAAACATAACTTTTCGAACTTTTTCTAAACTTAATTGACTTTGTCTCTGATAATATTTGGCCAGTTTTGGAGAAAATTCGCTCGCAAGGAACAGACGTTGCAATTGTTCCAAATTTTTCTAAAGCCACTTCTGCTAAATTGGGAAAATTAAAACGTTGTTCTCTCCACCATCGCAAAGGATCTTGAGATTTATTAATCAAAGGTTCCTCCAGATATCTCTGCACTTCAACTATTGCTCGTGCTGTTGTATTCTGTTGTTTTACAGGAAGCGAGTTAACGACCTTATTAAACTTACTCCAAACACTGAATTCATGGTTTTCTTTAGACGGAACTGTAGTATCAGGAATATCTATCTCATTGTGTGCCGATTTTTCGTTTACTTTATTCGTAACATATTGTATGAGTGCCTCTTTTACCTGTTCGCCAGTCGCTTCCTTTGAAAATACTGCACATTTAAATCTAGGCTGCAACGGTTAACGTGTTACTTTTCTCCAAATCGGCAAATCGGTCCTTTATTCCTTTAAGGATTTTTGCAATATATGTTTTACTCAAATCACCAAATCGTTCACAATCTAGCATGCGCGTGTAAGTTTCTTGAAGACCAAGGGACATTACAATTACTAATGATAAAGTAACGTATTTTTCCCCCGACATTAAATCTGTTACTTCTTTCATAGGTTTCAAAATTTGTATACAATCTTTTATAAATTTCATTAAAAATTACTTCGTAACGCTTCCTCCAGTTCAGAAAAACGTACAAACATCAAATAGGTGGAGTTCCATCACGTTACAACGTCGTTAATTAATTTTTTTGGTTGCGAAATTCCTTGTTGCGTCTGAATTTTGTCCAATTTAGACTTCTAATTGGAGTTTTTTTTAAGTGGGCAACAATGGTTTTTACTTTGACGGTAGTATCGCTAATAAGATCTAATGCATCTCTCACGATTAAGTTCAACGTATGGGCATAACATCCAAAATGCCTCCATTTTAAGTCTTTTGTGATGGCTTTCTTAATTTTCGCTCCGTTGTCTGTTACACCTAATAAAATTTTGTTTTCTGTTAAATTCCACTCTGAAATAATTTTACGTAACTCGGTTTGCAAATTTATCGCACTATGCTCACCTTCATATCCTGCACAATCCAGAAGCACCGATCTTATGTTAAAATTTGTATCAATAAAATAAACCGTCACTGCTATAACACTGTCTGTGCATCTAGATGTCCAGTAATCTGTTGTGACAGTTACTGATACGGCTTCTTTCAAAACATCTAGAACTATAACTCGAGTTTCTTCATATTTTGCAGGTAGTAAAACATTGCTTAGTGTTTTTCGGGAAGGAAGTTTATAACCGGGATTTAAAGCTCCAACAAAGTTTCTAAATCTGACAATTTCAACTATAGAAAAAGGTTGAAAATCATTGGTAACAAGTTTTAACAACAAATGATCAAATTTGTGCCTATTAATATATGTCAAAATTGAGTCTTGACGACGAATTTGTGTACCGGATCCCAAAGCTGCAGTAAATGTGTCTGTAATATTGGAAGTAGATGTATCTTCAGATTCCGTTGATGGCACTATTGATTTTGATGAAGCTTCTTCTCCACAAAGTTGGTTTAACACGGCGCTTCCTGAAGGTGAAGGTTCACTAAGTCTTCTATGCTTTGATGATGACTCACCACTGTCATTACCGATATCTTGGCCAATGCGTTCCACTTGACTAATTTTAATATCTGGATGTTTCCTAATTATGTGACTTTTTAAATTAGTCACGGACGTTTTAAATGAAAAATTTGATTGACATATCTTGCATCTTGCTTTAAACACCTCTTCAGCAGTATAAAAATTCCATATTTCGCTTTGAAAGTTAACGCGTTGACATGCCACCTGCACCTGCACACAACATGCGTTCGTTCGAATAGATCGCCGCGTCATTATGCTAAACTGCTAAAAAAATAGCAGCTATTTTTAACTGCTAAAAAGAAGTAGCAGTAGCATATGTTAACTGTTATGTAAAATTTTAGCATTTACACATCTCTACTTCAGAGCCATAGGTCGCTGGGTGTAATCTGTGTTCGCTGGCTACCAGTCGCCACGAAGTTCACTGGACCTCACACTGTGATGTTTATAAGTCATCCCAAAAATGTCCATTGTGGCGGATATTTCGCTCTCTATATAATAAGTATTCATAGAACTGTAACAAGATATCACATGGGATGATCTCCACAATAGAGAGTTATTGGAAATCCCTTTAATACTGCCAAACAATATTAGGAACGACTTTATTTAAATACTGCTGTCCTTATTTTGTTCCGAAAAATATAGTTATTAATAATTTAACGGATGGGATTCCCTTATTCTTTTGTTTATATCTCTCAATTATTGCCATTTTAATGATGAATGAGAAAAGAAATAGAAGTCAATATTTTGAAAAAAATAAGATAAGTTTAATTATCTTTATTTCATTTTCCTTGAAACATGAGACGAAACTTATTTAAAAAAAAAACGAAAAACATTTTATTTTTACTTTAGGTTAGGACGGGTATGATCGATTACGGCCGAAAGACCCGATCTATCAAATAAGGGATTGCTCAACGTTACCGTAATCATGCATAAATATAGTCGAGCACTATCCTTATTATTGTTTCCTTAATAACACAGCACATATGCGCATGCTTAGATGTCGATATAAGGGAAACCTAAATACTGCTTAACCTTATGACACGTCCAATAACTCTCTAATGTGAACTCCTATGAAATTAACGGTGATGTTTTTGTTTATTGGGCTGAGCTATTGGGCTCTCTAATGTGAACTCCTATGAAATTAACGGTGATGTTTTTGTTTATTGGGCTGAGCCAATTGTAAATTCATACATTGTTGATCCATGGTCAAGGACATTATTTCAAGAGTATATTGACATATATCAGACCAGGACTGAAAACTTAATAATATGACAAATATACTCCGAAAAAGTTGATTCCATTTTACAAGTTCTAGTGAACTATCGTGAGCCATTACATTATTCATACCATCTGAAGCCAAAATATACAAAAATATGTACTGATACAGTACATTATGAGCCAGCGCAATGTTGCCATGTTTAAAAACTGTTTTTTTAAGCTATAATTGTCCAGCAGATAAATAAAATTAACCTAATGCATTTTCTCGGCGAAATTATATTCGTGCGAAGGCACTTACAGGGTGTGAGCGAATTGACTGTCAACATTTTAACAGGTGACCGGTGGCCTAATTCTGATAATACCTACAATTTTAGGGTAAAAATATTTTTACCCTAATACAAGTAATATTTATATTTACAATTGTTTATAAAATAATGGTTATAATAAGGAGTAAAGATATGAATGTGCTTTAATTATAATTAAATGACCAAAACAAAGATTGGAAATTGAAATCAAATTTCAGCCACATTACATACCTTCATAGGGATTATTTTACGTAAAGGTACTGCCATGATAAATATTATCATTAATAATTTATTATTGCTATAAATATTTATATACGATAGGAAGCAAAGTGAATCAAATACTTTTAAAAAAATGCGTATATTTTTATATGAAATATTTAAATTAGGAAAAATTTATTCAATTAAAATATTTTATACAATTTTTTGTTATCATAAATATCTGAGAATTTCGTAAATGTAGGTATCATTATTGTTTTCGAATATTATATAGAATGTTTTAGAATATATATATATATATATATATATATATATATATATATATATATATATTCTAAAACATTCTATATAATATTCAAAAACAATAATAGAATATATATATATATATATTCTAAAACATTCTATATAATATTCGAAAACAATAATGATACCTACATTTACGAAATTCTCAGATATTTATGATAACAAAAAATTGTATAAAATATTTTAATTGAATAAATTTTTCCTAATTTAAATATTTCATATATATATATATATATATATATATATATATATATATATATATATATATATATATATATATATATATATATTCTAAAAATATACAAAATACAATTAACATAAAACTATATTTATTGATAATTTACTTAATGTGTTAATATTTATAATAATAATATATAATATTTATTTGAGTACTAGATATTTTTTCTACACACATTTATAGTTTCGCACATATCAGAATAAATATAGTATAGTAGTAAACCCCACATAAGTTTATTTAAAAACTGTGCGTGGTAAAAAAATTATGTTATTATTTTGACCATAACAAGAAGCATTATTATTATTTTGTATGTTAGCTTAAATATCGAAAATCGGAACGCAGTATTTTTTGATATGCTTAAATCTAAAGGACCCCATACATTTCGGATATTTTCCACTGATTTATCGGCGCGGATCGACCCGTACGGATAAAATTGACAATATATGGTGAACACTCCGTCCAGTTTTATCAGCGTAGATGAAATCTATCAATTTAATCGGTATTCTTTAAAATTGTGGAATATGCGTTTTTTTTTATAAAAATAACGAAACGATTCAGTTAAATATATGTATACTAACAGCCGACAGATGGCGCCACTAATATCTCACTGATACTGTGTACTCGAATTTTGGCAAGATATCTACAAGATTTGGATCTCGAATTTCAAAAAAATATTCAATGGTTACTTTACTCCATTCCTGCCAACATTACAAATGCAGTGTCTAGAATGTTATAAAAGAATATTGCACTGCAACTTAAGAAATATTTTACGCCTACTAGATGCCCAAATTTTCACAGCAAACTTTTGATATTCTTAAAACCGCCATATTTGATTTTTCAAAGCGAAAAAAGGCTATTCCAACCATGTATTACATATGTTTCTTTGGACATTTGAGGCGCTTAGATGCAAAACCAGATATTTCCAATTTTCAAATATTTGCGGTAAATGTAGGGATATTTTTAGTATGATAATAACGCATCGATTATAAGCATAACCAACATTCAAAACAAGCTATTTCGCATAACAAACCTTGATTAAAAAACATTTCCCTGAAGTTCAAAACAAGTTACATCCAGTCATATAAAACATGCAAATGCAGATATATACTGAATATAAGAACAAATTAAAAAACTTAATAAAAAGATCAAAACGAAATTTCTATCACAATTAGTAGGTATTGGGACGGTTTGGCATGGGAAAATTTCTTGGACCGTGGGAAAATTTGTAACTTGACACCTTTGTTTTGAAATTTGACACCTTTGTTTTGAAATTTGACACCCTGATTTACAATTAGGTAATTACTGTCACGTGCCAAAGTAGGGGCCCCGCCCCTTCCTAACCTATCAGAAAGAACATGCGCAGTAGGTTACACATACAATTTTTTAAATTTGAAAAGTGATTTGATTGGTTCCTCATCGAGACCTATCAATTAGGTAATTAATGTCACGTGCCAAAGCAGGGCCCCGCCCCTCCCTAACATATCAGAAAAATCATGCGCAGTAGGTTACACATACAATTTTTTAAATTTGAAAAGTGATTTGATTGGTGACCTATCACGTGACGTTGTTATTTAAATGAAAAAAACTTTACTCCCTGCACGATTTGAACCCGGGACCTCTCGCATGCAAAGCAGACGCGGTACCACGAGACCACTATGACTATTACAGGAAGGTTACAGTAACTGCGTAATAGAGGCAAATTGAAAAGTGGAGGGAAATTCAAACTAACCTAACAGAAAAAACATGGACAGTAGCGCCCTAACCTAAGTTCAAATTGGCGGGATATTTAAAATTAGGCGGGAAATTCAAACTAAAGAAAAAAGGATCTAACCTAACAGAAAAAAACATGCGCAGTGGGGACCTAACATATTAGAAAAAACATGCGCAGTAGGTTACAGAAAAAGAAACATGCGTAATAACAACCTAACCTAACAGAAAAAACATGCACAGTAAACTAAAGATCTGCAGCGGTAGCGTTATAGTGACGTCACACACATACAGTTTTTTGCTAATAACTAAAATTTGAAAACTGATTTGATTGGTTCCTCATCAAGACCTATCACGTGACGTTGTTATTTAAATGAAAAAAAAAACTCTACTCTGTGTGCGATTTGAACCCGGGACCTCTCGCATGCAAAGCAGACGCGTTACCACGAGACCGCTATGACTATTAACAAAAGCTTACAGTAAGTACGTAATATATGAATCAGAGAGCGCTTGAAGGCGTTCCCCGCCAAGCAGTCTGAGCTATAACAATGATATTAAATATTTAAAATTTTACAGGTGATATTAAATAATTAAAAATATATATGAAAAAAAAACTGGTAGCGCTGGGAATCGAACCACGGACCTTTGTGACAGAAGTGACGGCAAATTAAAATTGGTAGAATATTTAAAATTAGGCGGGAAATTCAAAGTGACAGCAGTGGCGGGAAATTCAAATGGAAAATTAGGCGGTAAATTTAAACTGGTGAGATTTAAAATTAGGCGAGAAATTCAATCTGATTTAAAATTAGGCGGAACATTCAAAGTGACAGAAGTGGCGGGGATACAATCAATACACGGGAGTTTTACTGTAGTATACGAGGTCAGATATTCATAATATCATAAGACTAAAATATACTGTCTTCAAGCTAATGAAGGAATATATACAGGACGTGTAGAAGTATGTGTAAGATTTTTTTCTATAGAACTGGAATTTATAATTATATGTAAAGAATACGTATCAGACAATTAATATGTGTTCGATATACTGCATATGGAAATTATATAATTTATCTTTCTTAATGATTGTTTTAATAAAAATGTTAGGTGTAGAATAAAAACTAAATGACTATAACGAGAATGTAGACACATCATAATATACCACATCTCTCTTAATTAAATTTCAATATACATAAATGAGAGTAAACAAAATCGTATATTAGCGAATATACAGGGTGAATCTTAAATAAGTACAAATATTTTAACCAACAGTATAGTTTGGTGTGTAGAACACATAATTAATAGTTTTTTTACAAACAAATCAGTAATAAAAAAGTGAAATTTTAAATAAATTTCGTAATTTTTCAGCAGAAAACTTGTTGAGGACCGCTGGCCTAGACATACCCTTTCATACTTTTATAAGTCATAGTGCTGCAGACTGAACGTGTGGTTCACAGTGTTGCCAGTGTTACACAAATGTCTTTGCTTCAAGGGAGTTTTAAAATGTTGTCCTTATGGACGCAAAATTTGCGAATATTCGCTCGAATTATTTGATGGTGGGAAAAAATCTCAACTTTTAGCGAATTTCGTCAACTGTAACATTTTATATTATTTTTATTATCAAACTGTCATTGACTGTCATGACAGATTATCGGAAGCCCAAGTTAAACTTGCTAACCCCACATAATGCATGAAAATAGCAATAATAAAATTTGCTAAAAGTTGACACTTTTCCATTTTAAATAAAAAACGCGTGCATTTTCGCGAATTTCGTGTTCATGAAGACAAGGCATAACTAGAATTTTTAGACATGTCAAAGAATGGCTGTTTATAAAAAATGTGTATGGCCACCTCCTCCCCTCATTGCCATACCTATACCTCACCAATAAAGTACGTCTATGTACAAACATGAAACTGAAAACATAAAACAGGTTCTCTACTCACAGATCCAGAATGTGATCTATAATCATTTTTTCTACACTCCAACTGATTTCTCACAAGACTAATATCATTATCACTGAACTCATCACTGCACTCCACTGTTACTGCACTCCACTGTCACTGCACTGCACTGTCACTGCACTCCACTGTCACTGCACTCCACTGTCACTACATTCCACTGTCACTACACTCCACTGTCACTATCACTGCACTTCACTAAGAATGCACATCACTGTCACTGCACTGTCAGTATCACCGGTATTATAGCAGATGTTCGAAATGACCACCATTGCTTTCTAAGCATGCTCTTGCTCTTCTTATCATCGACTCACGTACATTTTGAAAAATTGTAATATTTCTTCTTATCATATCTCCTGCGTTATCTATACGAACTCGCAGTTGCTCCAAAGTGTTAACAGGTTCTGAATAAACTAGTTGTTTCATATGTCCCCATAGGTAGAAGTCACATGGGTTCAAATCTGGTGATCTTGGCGGCCAAGGTATAGGTCCATATCTTCCTATCCATTTATCCCTATAATTATTATTCAACCAGTCTGATACAATTCGAGCACTGTGAGGGGGAGCACCGTCATGTTGAATCCACATTTGTTGCCTCACAGCAAGAGGTACATTTTCCAACAAATCTTCCAAGTTATTATCAAGAAGTTCAAGGTACATTTGACCTGTTAGTCTTCTTGGCAATACATGGGGTCCTATCAATGTATTATCTACAATTCCTGCCCAAATATTTAATGAAAATTGTTGCTGATAATGAGTTTCCCTGATGGCATTTGGATTTTCATCAGCCCAAATATGAGTGTTATGGGCGTTAAACATCCCCTCTCTCGTAAATCCCGCTTCATCTGTCCATAAAATATATCTCAAAAAGTCCTCCTCTAACTCACACTTCCTCAGAATCCATTCACAAAATTCTCTTCGCCTGGGTAAATCGTCTGGTAGTAAGGCTTGCACCTTTTGTACATGATATGGATGAAGTCCTTGCATGTGCAAAGTTCTTAGTACCGTTCTCTGGGATACATGAAATTCATGAGATAATCTTCTAGATGATGTGCCCGGATTCTCCTCTACTGCATTTAAAATTTGTGGCTCAACGTTTCTCACTCTTCTTGTTTGTGGACGACCCCGATCCTGGGTTTGAAGTTTAAAAGATCCATGGTCCCGTAATCCTTGAACAATATTGACAAATGTACGTTCATTTGGTATATTTCTTTCTCCTCCATACCAATTTGTATATAATCTTTTTGCAGCAAGTGCATTTTCGTTGCTTAAAAAATATGCTTTTAGCATGTCAACCTTTTCACTGTTTGAATAATGCGCCATATTCTACTTAATTACACTGTATTTCACTAAAAATATTAATTAAATACACAAGACACTTAATAGAAAAACACTGCCTGAGAAAATATTAAAAAGATTTAAATACGTTTTATACGTTATATACCAGTCTTTCAAAATTGTAGAGAGTGACTAATGTTATCTGCTTCTGCTACGCATGCGCTCAGTTAGTACGCATGCGCTGCAGTTAGTACGTATGCGATGCTGGCATTTCATTGGCTGCGACGAATTGTCGGATCCAACTGTTTCATTTCCAAGGCTATCATGGGCGGGTATATCGTTCGGGCGGGCAAAATTTAGGGTATATCTTTTCGTTAATTTAATTATGAATGTAATTAATTTTGTTAGTGATTTGATCGAAATGAGGAATATCGGATGATGACAAATGAAGAGTTTAGTGCGCGAGGTGAAAATATGAGTGTAAGTGATGTTGAAATTTATATTTCATTAACAAAATTGTACGTGAATAGCTTATGTGTGCAAATAAAAAAGTGGTAAAGAAGTACAACTGTGAAACGGAAAGTGATGGAAACTCGCGGAAGGAAGATTGTATTTTTAAAATGAGTTTTCCAAAAAAAAAAAAATTATTACTATATCTTACAAAATGAAACTTAGTCCATATAAATGAAATCGAAAAGAGTATACTGATAGAAAGGGCGAAATAGTGATATGGCGAAGAAACTATTTAGAATAAATATTAAAAAATAAAAATCTGGATCGAAGAATAATATACTAAATTTTTACGAAACATGGACGTATGAATGTCATACGGAAAGCGGTACGATATATGATTATAATAAGTGTTAATGTGTGACCGTTATAGTGACAGTGCGTAACCTATAGTAAATAGTGTGTATGTATTCTAAAGCCTTTTGTCCTTTTGAATGCGGAATTCGCAAATATTTGCACTATTTATTTAATGGTGGAAAAACAAATTTTATCTACGTTCATGAAAAAACCATAAAATGTTATTTAGATGACACTAAATCTAGGAAAATGTGACGTCGATTTGAACGTTTATGTTTGTCATGATGACAAAACGCTGTAGTAGAATGACAGATGAATGCAATAAACATTTTATTGCACTAGTGCAATAAATAACCACTTTTTCCACTAAATATAGTTCAATAAAGTTTTGCTTTTCGCATGAACGTAGAAAAAGTAAATTGTTAATGTGCTAGGTTCAGCCGACGTCAATTTATTTTTGATAATTTTGTGTGCTTTAGCTCTTCTCAAGTGGTACGCTTAGGTAATCATACTACCCGATCTTCCGTACTCATATCTGTGTTGTGAATTAGTCACTCTCTATTATTTTCGACCTTGGGCAATTGAAAATATAAGATAAGAACTTTAAATTTTGAAATAATTGTTATTATTTTTATTATCTAGCGCCTCGAAATTGGTAAAAACTGTTATATCACTGTTTCTACTCTAAAAATAATGGATGTCATGTAATGCAATTATTTTTGTCAATTTTGTATATTTTTTATATCTGATCGCATTCAAATTTAGTACACCTATGACTGGCATAGTTTTGCTTGCTCGACGTTTCCGCCTACTGCCCGTGATACCTACCTGTCGTAGGCACATTACTGAAAACTTACCTTGATGGTTTTTCTGACCAGCTTTTTTTATATGCGATATACACCTTTTTTAAACATCTTCATGAAATCTGTATCGAGCTGCGCCTTTTGAAAAGCCCATAATAAATCGACCTCTTAATAATTCGTCCAGCATATTTCCCTTTCCCATTTGTACCGGCAACCCACAACACATTTCATTAGAGAGAAAATATTTTACTTTGCTGGATCTGCCGTCTAAATGTATGCATTTTATACATTTTTTCTTGATATTAAACGCATACGTCAAGCTGCTTATTTTGTTATTTAATATTGTGATTGTGTGTACCTTTATTTTTTAAAATTTTTTCACTGATTAAAGTGCGAAATCACTTATGGTTCTGTATTCGAAATAGTTAATATTGACTCATTTCGGGTTATGTGGCGAAAATTAAATTTAATGTGTGAAAATCATAGTTTTTCGTTATTCTTCATAAAATAACTTAAGGAAATTGTGTTTTGTGTCCCTTTCTAACAGTGTACAATGACATTTAACTTGTGAAATGTGGATTACTGATTAAATAGTTAATTTTTTAACAAACAGGTAAGCTTGTGTACATGTTTATGTATAATTTTTGAACATTGGACATAGTAATATCACGTAATATCTTCCTAAATATTTTACGGTAGTATTGAACTTGCGGAAATTCATTTTTAATCGTTTTAAGTATTTTAAGGTTAGTTCAGATGTTAAAATTTATGTTAATATTGCTGCGTATCATACTACATACCCAATTTTACTGTACTTATGCTTAAAACAAGTATTTTTAAAATAGAACTATTACGTTAAAGGAAACGTAATATTTATATTGGAGGAGATATGGCAACCTCGCAACAAATCATATGTTTCATTAGGTTGTTGGATGATAAATCAGCCAGCGGTCCTCAAAATGTGGGTATTTTTTTAAAAAATTAATATCTCCGTAAATATTAGAAATTTTTAAAAATGGCTTTCACTAGACTGATCTATATGACGAACTACACCAGCAGTTAAAATATTTGTACTTATTTAAGATTCACCCTGTATATAATATGTAAATGCTTAAAATCAAAATTAGTTGACGAAATCCATGTAAAATATTGATGTACTGCTATATGAATCGCCCTGTATAACGTTACATAACATTTATGGTGTTAACAATAATTATACTTTAAATGAGTACATCAAATATGTACAATCGTTTTCAATATTAATGACACACTTTTAAATGAATTTCGCTATTTATTTCGAACTACCGACGTATTGATAATGAAATCTACTCAACATTCAACATTTCACTTATAATAGCTAAGGCATAATAATAGTAAAGATCTAACCGGGCTTAACCCACATTGGATCTGAATATGGTCATAAAGAGGGAAAGCACTATTTAGTAAATAATTCTGTTCCCATCGTGCAGTTTCTTCATAGTTTTCGATAATTTTATCCAAAGCTTTCATATACTATTCATTAGATTTTCCGCTAACTAGTGTCGGCGAGATGGAAAAACAGAAGTCACGTGACGAAAAAAGGACAAAGCGACAGAAAAAAGGACAACGACGACAGAAAAGTGACATAAATGTGACATAAACGTAACATCGTGGCATAAATGTGACATAAACGTGACATAAATGTGACATAAACGTGACATAAATGTGACATAAACGTGACATAAACGTGACATAAACGTGACATAAATGTGACATAAACGTGACATAAATGTGACATAAACGTGACATAAATGTGACATAAATGTGACATAAATGTGACATAAACGTGACATAAACGTGACATAAACGTGACATAAACGTGACATAAATGTGACATAAACGTGACATAAACGTGACATAAATGTGACATAAACGTGACATAAATGTGACAGAAACGTGACGTAACCGTGACATAAAAGTGTCTTTTTTTAGTTTAAGACCCCCTTTCATATTATTTTTATAACTATTTTTTCCTGCTTAGAACTGATTTGGACAACTGTTTGAGTTCTAACAGATTTTAAAACTGTAATGTAAATTGATACTTATGTGAAGGTCACAGGTTAATGAATGTATACATCCGGTATTGCATCATTTCTAAACACCTGCATTTGTTCTATGTCAGCAAAAATTCGATTCTCATTTTATTGTTGTCTGACAGTAATCTTAACTAAAAACAGTTTCTTTTATTAGTTTAACATACATCGGTAACAAAAAATCTGTCTACTGAAATGGATATTGTATTACACTGTGCAACCAGTGACGTTTACAACCAGTTTATTAAACAACAAGGTAGTCTCTTCTTTATGGTGAAAACTATATATACTGAAGGAAGTGGCAATACCAGAAATTGCTTTTAAGTGGTTACTTGAAATTGAAATTATACCTTACCAATCTACTAATACACTATTGATAGAAAAACTGATCTTGGTGTGATTGTCTCGAGAATACGATCAATATGTGCAAAAAAGAAAGGTTAAAACAGTTAAATGGTGTTGAGAAATAAGTATATCCTTCAATTGAGATAGGATTTAAAATTTCCTTGTTTGAGCTGATATTAAATAGTTTTGTCAGTAAATATTATCCATATATGCATTATTCAGATACTTACTGCTTTTTATTGGAGAATATCAAGTAATTATAAAACAATTATGTATTGCATTGATGGAGCTATTACAAAATCAACATATTATGCTAAGAGTGATACACTTCGACATCTGTCATTCAAGAAGAATCCAAGAAGATGTACTGGAAATTTCAATCATCGAAAAATCATCGTCGTAGTAGTCTCAAATGAGGTGAATAAAAAGATTGGGTATCATGTGTTTGTCTTATAATTTGTTATAATTAAATTATTACGTAATATTAATATTTGTATTACTTTGAAATTATGTAAGTATGGGGACTCTAATAAAAAATAAATAAACCATTTCTGCATATTCTTTCACCTCTTCTCCTTTGATATGTGGCATTTTTGACTAATAAACGTGTAATGTTTTATCAAAATCATTTAAATAAATTATATATGCTTTCTTGATAGATATTTGTTTTATATTGCAGGTGGGGCAAAGGTAATATATTTGTATTGTGAGTGTCATGTTACCGTACTACTATTACATTACTATTAATGTTGCTGATATAAAATTGTATCAAGGCCGCCCATTGAAACTAAATTGTATATAATATTTCAAGAAGATACTTCCTACAGTATGTTATTTTAAAGCTGCTGCTTTTGAAGCTATTTTTTTAGTTTTAGACCCCGTTTCATATTATTTTTATAACTATTTTTTCCTGCTTAGAACTGTTTTGGACAACTTTTTGAGTTCTAAGTGATTTTAAAACTGCAATGTAAATTGATACTTTTGTGAAGGTCACAGGTTAATGAATGTATTACATCCGGTATTGCATCGTTTCTAAACACCTGCATTTGTTCTATGTCAGCAAAAATTACGACTTTATTTCATAACTAGCGTTATCTTTTCTTAATTTTGAAGGTAGGATATGTTAGTAATAAGTATATCATTTCTAAAAAATAAAATTCCCCTCTATCTATTTAAAGTGGTGGGGATTACTCCATAAAATAATGTTAGGAAAAATTTGAAAACAGTCGAAAATAAGCAGTGTTGTGTATACTAGTAAAAATAATATTGAGTTATAGTGTATAACCAAACAAAGCCAGAATAATGTCTTTTTCCCAGCAGAATATTGTGAAGAATTAGTTGAGAAATATGGAAAGGCGTTAGTATTGTGTGAAGATTATTTAAAGGAGATGATGTTGTTAATGGTTTTATTAACTTGGACATGACGGAAATGCTCCGTGATATTAAACATTTACTGCAGAGCCATTTAGCCAATAAAATTCCTGAACGCGAATGGGAACAAGAATCTGATGGCCAGGAGGAAATCGATGTAGAAATGAGTCAGCAATGAGTCTGTATTAATATAATATTAACTTTATTATCATAAAATCGTTTTATTATTTCATATAAATTATATACGAGTATCACTACCAAAAAAAAACAATTAGTTTGTCTTTAGAAGCAATAATGAACGCTTCACAATTAATAGTTCTGCAAACAATTTTGAAAAGTTCGCTAATTATACAGCGGTGTGTCATATTTCAGTTCATCGACCTACTTCCGATATCATGTTTCGTCTAGAAAGCATCCGGTGTCATGTTTTTTTATTAGGTTAGGTCCCTACTGCGCATGTTTTTCGGATAGGGCTGCAGTATATAGTTGCAACCCAAAGATCAGGCTATCCTTAAACTTGGGCAACTATACAACTATATTTCAGGAAGAAATCTATACCATCGAACTATGCTTACCTACTTAATTAATAATATAATTTTACCCTTTATGTAATCGGTTTTTTTTTATATTTTTAGGTATTAACATATTATCTTCACGTTTCTGTCACATTTATGTCATGTTTATGTCACATTTATGTCACGTTTAAGTCACATTTATGTCACGTTTATGTCACGTTTATGTCACGTTTATGTCACGTTTATGTCACATTTAGTCACATTTATGTCACATTTATGTCACGTTTATTTTACATTTATGTCACGTTTATGTCACATTTATGTCACGTTTATGTCACGTTTATGTCACATTTATGTCACATTTATGTCACATTTATGTCACGTTTATGTCACATTTATGTCACATTTATGTCACATTTATGTCACGTTTATGTCACATTTCTGTCACGTTTATGTCACGTTTATGTCACATTTATGTCACGTTTATGTCACATTTATGTCACATTTATGTCACATTTATGTCACATTTATATCACGTTTATGTCACATTTATGTAACGTTTATGTCACATTTATATCACGTTTATGTCGCGTTTATGTCAAATTTATGTCACATTTATGTCACATTTATGTTACATATATGTCACGTTTATGTCACATTTATGTCACGTTTATGTCAAATTTATGTCACGTTTATGTCACATTTATGTCACGTTTATGTCACATTTATGTCACGTTTATGTCACATTTATGTCACGTTTATGTTACATTTATGTCACGTTTATGTCAAATTTATGTCACGTTTATGTCACGTCAATAACTTGCGCAAGTTCTTGCCCATTAACTTGCGCAAGTTCTTGGCCAATATGTTGCGCAAGTTCTTGCCCAATAACTTGCGCAAGTTCTTGACCAATATGTTGCGCAAGTTCTTGGCCAATATGTTGCGCAAGTTCTTGCCCAATATGTTGCGCAAGTTCTTGACCAATAACTTGCGCAAGTTCTTGCCCAATAACTTGCGCAAATTATTGCGCAACATATTGGCCAAAAACTTGCGCAACATATTGGCCAAGAACTTGCGCAAGTTATTGGGCAAGAACTTGCGCAACATATTGACCAAGAACTTGCGCAACATATTGACCAAGAACTTGCGCAACATATTGACCAAGAACTTGTGCAAGTTAATGGTCAAGAACTTGCGCAAGTTATTGACGTGACATAAACGTGACATAAATTTGACATAAACGTGACATAAATGTAACATAAACGTGACATAAATGTGACATAAACGTGACATAAATGTGACATAAACGAGACATAAATGTGACATAAACGTGACATAAATTTGACATAAACGTGACATAAATGTGACATAAACGTGACATAAATGTAACATAAATGTGACATAAACGCGACATAAACGTGATATAAATGTGACATAAACGTGACATAAACGTGCTATAAATGTGACATAAATGTGACATAAACGTGACATAAACGTGACATAAACGTGACATAAATGTGACATAAACGTGACACAAATTTGACATAAACGTGACATAAATGTGACATAAACGTGACATAAGTGTGACATAAACGTGACATAAAAGTGACATAAATGTGACATAAGCGTGACATAAATGTGACATAAACGTGACATAAATGTGACATAAATGTGACATAAACGAGACATAAATGTGACATAAACGTGACATAAATTTGACATAAACGTGACATAAATGTGACATAAACGTGACATAAACGTGCTATAAATGTGACATAAATGTGACATAAACGTGACATAAACGTGACATAAATGTGACATAAACGTGACACAAATTTGACATAAACGTGACATAAATGTGACATAAACGTGACATAAGTGTGACATAAACGTGACATAAACGTGACATAAATGTGACATAAACGTGACATAAATGTGACATAAACGTGACATAAATGTGACATAAACGAGACATAAATGTGACATAAACGTGACATAAATTTGACATAAACGTGACATAAATGTGACATAAACGTGACATAAATGTAACATAAATGTGACATAAACGCGACATAAACGTGATATAAATGTGACATAAACGTGACATAAACGTGCTATAAATGTGACATAAATGTGACATAAACGTGACATAAACGTGACATAAATGTGACATAAACGTGACATAAATGTGACATAAACGTGACACAAATTTGACATAAACGTGACATAAACGTGACATAAGTGTGACATAAACGTGACATAAACGTGACATAAATGTGACATAAACGTGACATAAATGTGACATAAACGTGACATAAATGTGACAAAAATGTGACATAAATGTTACATGAACGTGACATAAACGTGACATAAATGTGACATAAACGTGACATAAATTTGACATAAACGTGACATATGTGTAACATAAATGTGACATAAATGTGACATAAATTTGACATAAACGCGACATAAACGTGATATAAATGTGACATAAACGTGACATAAATGTGACATAAACGTGATATAAATGTGACATAAATGCGACATAAATGTGACATAAACGTGACATAAATGTGACATAAACGTGACATAAATGTGACATAAATGTGACAAAAATGTGACATAAATGTTACATAAACGTGACATAACCGTGACATAAATGTGACATAAACGTGACATAAATGTGACATAAACGTGACATAAATTTTACATAAACGTGACATAAATGTGACATAAACGTGACATAAATGTGACATAAACGTGACATAAATGTGACAAAAATGTGACATAAATGTTACATAAACGTGACATAAATGTGACATAAACGTGACATAAATGTGACGTAAATGTGACATAAATGTAACATAAACGTGACATAAATTTGACATAAATGTGACATAAACGTGACACAAATGTGACATAAACGTAACATAAACGTCACATAAATGTGACATAAACGTGACATAAAAGGGACATAAACGTGATATAAATGTGACATAAGTGTGACATAAACGTGACATAAATTTGACATAAACGCGACATAAACGTGATATAAATGTGATATAAACGTGACATAAATGTGACATAAACGTGATATAAATGTGACATAAATGTGACATAAATGTGACATAAATGTGACATAAACGTGACATAAATGTGACATAAACGTGACATAAACGTGACATAAATGTGACATAAACGTGACATAAATGTGACATAAACGTGACATAAATGTGACGTAAACGTGACATAAATGTGACATAAACGTGACATAAATGTGACAGAAACGTGAAGATAATATGTTAATACTATATTATATTATATTATTAATTAAGTAGGTAAGCATAGTTCGATGGTATAGATTTCTTCCTGAAATATAGTTGTATAGTTGCCCAAGTTTAAGGATAGCCTGATCTTTGGGTTGCAACTATATACTGCAGCCCTATTCGAAAAACATGCGCAGTAGGGACCTAACCTAATAAAAAAAACATGACACCGGATGCTTTCTAGACGAAACATGATATCGGAAGTAGGTCGATGAACTGAAATATGACACACCGCTGTATAATTAGCGAACTTTTCAAAATTGTTTGCAGAACTATTAATTGTGAAGCGTTCATTATTGCTTCTAAAGACAAACTAATTTTTTTTTTTGGTAGTGATACTCGTATATAATTTATATGAAATAATAAAACGATTTTATGATAATAAAGTTAATATTATATTAATACAGACCCATTGCTGACTCATTTCTACATCGATTTCCTCCTGGCCATCAGATTCTTGTTCCCATTCGCGTTCAGGAATTTTATTGGCTAAATGGCTCTGCAGTAAATGTTTAATATCACGGAGCATTTCCGTCATGTCCAAGTTAATAAAACCATTAACAACATCATCTCCTTTAAATAATCTTCACACAATACTAACGCCTTTCCATATTTCTCAACTAATTCTTCACAATATTCTGCTGGGAAAAAGACATTATTCTGGCTTTGTTTGGTTATACACTATAACTCAATATTATTTTTACTAGTATACACAACACTGCTTATTTTCGACTGTTTTCAAATTTTTCCTGACATTATTTTATGGAGTAATCCCCACCACTTTAAATAGATAGAGGGGAATTTTATTTTTTAGAAATGATATACTTATTACTAACATATCCTACCTTCAAAATTAAGAAAAGATAACGCTAGTTATGAAATAAAGTCGTAATTTTTGCTGACATAGAACAAATGCAGGTGTTTAGAAACGATGCAATACCGGATGTAATACATTCATTAACCTGTGACCTTCACAAAAGTATCAATTTACATTGCAGTTTTAAAATCACTTAGAACTCAAAAAGTTGTCCAAAACAGTTCTAAGCAGGAAAAAATAGTTATAAAAATAATATGAAACGGGGTCTAAAACTAAAAAAATAGCTTCAAAAGCAGCAGCTTTAAAATAACATACTGTAGGAAGTATCTTCTTGAAATATTATATACAATTTAGTTTCAATGGGCGGCCTTGATACAATTTTATATCAGCAACGTTAATGTAATGTAATAGTAGTACGGTAACATGACACTCACAATACAAATATATTACCTTTGCCCCACCTGCAATATAAAACAAATATCTATCAAGAAAGCATATATAATTTATTTAAATGATTTTGATAAAACATTACACGTTTATTAGTCAAAAATGCCAGATATCAAAGGAGAAGAGGTGAAAGAATATGCAGAAATGGTTTATTTATTTTTTATTAGAGTCCCCATACTTACATAATTTCAAAGTAATACAAATATTAATATTACGTAATAATTTAATAATAACAAATTATAAGACAAACACATGATACCCAATCTTTTTATTCACCTCATTTGAGACTACTACGACGATGATTTTTCGATGATTGAAATTTCCAGTACATCTTCTTGGATTCTTCTTGAATGACAGATGTCGAAGTGTATCACTCTTAGCATAATATGTTGATTTTGTAATAGCTCCATCAATGCAATACATAATTGTTTTATAATTACTTGATATTCTCCAATAAAAAGCAGTAAGTATCTGAATAATGCATATATGGATAATATTTACTGACAAAACTATCTAATATCAGCTCAAACAAGGAAATTTTAAATCCTATCTCAATTGAAGGATATACTTATTTCTCAACACCATTTAACTGTTTTAACCTTTCTTTTTTGCACATATTGATCGTATTCTCGAGACAATCACACCAAGATCAGTTTTTCTATCAATAGTGTATTAGTAGATTGGTAAGGTATAATTTCAATTTCAAGTAACCACTTAAAAGCAATTTCTGGTATTGCCACTTCCTTCAGTATATATAGTTTTCACCATAAAGAAGAGACTACCTTGTTGTTTAATAAACTGGTTGTAAACGTCACTGGTTGCACAGTGTAATACAATATCCATTTCAGTAGACAGATTTTTTGTTACCGATGTATGTTAAACTAATAAAAGAAACTGTTTTTAGTTAAGATTACTGTCAGACAACAATAAAATGAGAATCGAATTTTTGCTGACATAGAACAAATGCAGGTGTTTAGAAATGATGCAATACCGGATGTATACATTCATTAACCTGTGACCTTCACATAAGTATCAATTTACATTACAGTTTTAAAATCTGTTAGAACTCAAACAGTTGTCCAAATCAGTTCTAAGCAGGAAAAAATAGTTATAAAAATAATATGAAAGGGGGTCTTAAACTAAAAAAAAGACACTTTTATGTCACGGTTACGTCACGTTTCTGTCACATTTATGTCACGTTTATGTCACATTTATGTCACGTTTATGTCACGTTTATGTCACATTTATGTCACGTTTATGTCACGTTTATGTCACATTTATGTCACATTTATGTCACGTTTATTTCACATTTATGTCACGTTTATGTCACATTTATGTCACGTTTATGTCACGTTTATGTCACATTTATGTCACATTTATGTCACGTTTATGTCACATTTATGTCACGTTTATGTCACATTTATGTCACATTTATGTCACATTTATGTCACGTTTATGTCACATTTATGTCACGTTTATGTCACATTTATGTCACGTTTATGTCACGTTTATGTCACATTTATGTCACATTTATGTCACGTTTATGTCACATTTATGTCACGTTTATGTCACATTTATGTCACGTTTATGTCACATTTATGTCACGTTTATGTCACATTTATGTCACGTTTAAGTCACGTTTATGTAACATTTATGTCACATTTTTGTCACATTTATGTCACGTTTATGTCACATTTATGTCACGTTTATGTCACATTTATGTCACGTTTATGTCACATTTATGTCACGTTTATGTCACGTTTATGTCACACTTATGTCACGTTTATGTAACATTTATGTGACATTTTTGTCACATTTATGTCACGTTTATGTCACGATTATGTCACATTTATGTCACGTTTATGTCAAATTTATGTCACGTTTATGTCACATTTATGTCACGTTTATGTCACGTTTATGTTACATTTATATCACGTTTATGTCGCTTTATGTCACATTTATGTTACATTTATGTCACGTTTATGTCACATTTATGTCACGTTTATGTCAAATTTATGTCACGTTTATGTCACATTTATGTCACGTTTATGTCACATTTATGTCACGTTTATGCTACATTTATGTCACGTTTATGTCAAATTTATGTCACGTTTATGTCACGTCAATAACTTGCGCAAGTTCTTGCTCATTAACTTGCGCAAGTTCTTGCCCAATAACTTGCACAAGTTCTTGGTCAATATGTTGCGCAAGTTCTTGGTCAATATGTTGCGCAAGTTCTTGCCCAATAACTTGCGCAAGTTCTTGGCCAATATGTTGCGCAAGTTCTTGGCCAATATGTTGCGCAATAATTTGCGCAAGTTATTGGGCAAGAACTTGCGAAAGTTATTGGTCAAGAACTTGCGCAACATATTGGGCAAGAACTTGCGCAACATATTGGTCAAGAACTTGCGCAAGTTATTGGGCAAGAACTTGCGCAACATATTGGCCAAGAACTTGCGCAAGTTAATGGGCAAGAACTTGCGCAAGTTATTGACGTGACATAAACGTGACATAAATTTGACATAAACGTGACATAAATGTAACATAAACGTGACAAATGTGACATAAACGTAACATAAATATGACATAAACGTGACATAAATGTGACATAAACGTGACATAAATTTTACATAAACGTGACATAAATGTGACATATATGTAACATAAATGTGACATAAATGTGACATAAATTTGACATAAACGCGACATAAACGTGATATAAATGTGACATAAACGTGATATAAATGTGACATAAATGTGACATAAATGTGACATAAATGTGACATAAATGTGACATAAACGTGACATAAACGTGACATAAATGTGACATAAACGTGACATAAATGTGACATAAACGTGACATAAATGTGACATAAACGTGACATAAATGTGACATAAATGTGACATAAATGTGACATAAACGTGACATAAACGTGACATAAATGTGACATAAACGTGACATAAATGTGAAATAAACGTGACATAAATGTGACATAAATGTGACATAAATGTGACATAAATGTGACATAAACGTGACATAAACGTGACATAAATGTGACATAAACGTGACATAAACGTGACATAAACGTGACATAAATGTGACGTAAACGTGACATAAATGTGACTTAAACGTGACATAAATGTGACATAAACGTGACATAAATGTGACAGAAACGTGAAGATAATATGTTAATACCTAAAAATATAAAAAAAAACGATTACACAAAGGGTAAAATTATATTATTAATTAAGTAGGTAAGCATAGTTCGATGGTATAGATTTCTTCCTGAAATATAGTTGTATAGTTGCCCAAGTTTAAGGATAGCCTGATCTTTGGGTTGCAACTATATACTGCAGCCCTATCCGAAAAACATGCGCAGTAGGGACCTAACCTAATAAAAAAAACATGACACCGGATGCTTTCTAGACGAAACATGATATCGGAAGTAGGTCGATGAACTGAAATATGACACACCGCTGTATAATTAGCGAACTTTTCAAAATTGTTTGCAGAACTATTAATTGTGAAGCGTTCATTATTGCTTCTAAAGACAAACTAATTGTTTTTTTTTTGGTAGTGATACTCGTATATAATTTATATGAAATAATAAAACGATTTTATGATAATAAAGTTAATATTATATTAATACAGACTCATTGCTGACTCATTTCTACATCGATTTCCTCCTGGCCATCAGATTCTTGTTCCCATTCGCGTTCAGGAATTTTATTGGCTCTGCAGTAAATGTTTAATATCACGGAGCATTTCCGTCATGTCCAAGTTAATAAAACCATTAACAACATCATCTCCTTTAAATAATCTTCACACAATACTAACGCCTTTCCATATTTCTCAACTAATTCTTCACAATATTCTGCTGGGAAAAAGACATTATTCTGGCTTTGTTTGGTTATACACTATAACTCAATATTATTTTTACTAGTATACACAACACTGCTTATTTTCGACTGTTTTCAAATTTTTCCTAACATTATTTTATGGAGTAATCCCCACCACTTTAAATAGATAGAGGGGAATTTTATTTTTTAGAAATGATATACTTATTACTAACATATCCTACCTTCAAAATTAAGAAAAGATAACGCTAGTTATGAAATAAAGTCGTAATTTTTGCTGACATAGAACAAATGCAGGTGTTTAGAAACGATGCAATATCGGATGTAATACATTCATTAACCTGTGACCTTCACAAAAGTATCAATTTACATTGCAGTTTTAAAATCACTTAGAACTCAAAAAGTTGTCCAAAACAGTTCTAAGCAGGAAAAAATAGTTATAAAAATAATATGAAACGGGGTCTAAAACTAAAAAAATAGCTTCAAAAGCAGCAGCTTTAAAATAACATACTGTAGGAAGTATCTTCTTGAAATATTATATACAATTTAGTTTCAATAGGCGGCCTTGATACAATTTTATATCAGCAACATTAATAGTAATGTAATAGTAGTACGGTAACATGACACTCACAATACAAATATATTACCTTTGCCCCACCTGCAATATAAAACAAATATCTATCAAGAAAGCATATATAATTTATTTAAATGATTTTGATAAAACATTACACGTTTATTAGTCAAAAATGCCAGATGTCAAAGGAGAAGAGGTGAAAGAATATGCAGAAATGGTTTATTTATTTTTTATTAGAGTCCCCATACTTACATAATTTCAAAGTAATACAAATATTAATATTACGTAATAATTTAATTATAACAAATTATAAGACAAACACATGATACCCAATCTTTTTATTCACCTCATTTGAGACTACTACGACGATGATTTTTCGATGATTGAAATTTCCAGTACATCTTCTTGGATTCTTCTTGAATGACAGATGTCGAAGTGTATCACTCTTAGCATAATATGTTGATTTTGTAATAGCTCCATCAATGCAATACATAATTGTTTTATAATTACTTGATATTCTCCAATAAAAAGCAGTAAGTATCTGAATAATGCATATATGGATAATATTTACTGACAGAACTATCTAATATCAGCTCAAACAAGGAAATTTTAAATCCTATCTCAATTGAAGGATATACTTATTTCTCAACACCATTTAACTGTTTTAACCTTTCTTTTTTGCACATATTGATCGTATTCTCGAGACAATCACACCAAGATCAGTTTTTCTATGAATAGTGTATTAGTAGATTGGTAAGGTATAATTTCAATCTCAAGTAACCACTTAAAAGCAATTTCTGGTATTGCCACTTCCTTCAGTATATATAGTTTTCACCATAAAGAAGAGACTACCTTGTTGTTTAATAAACTGGTTGTAAACGTCACTGGTTGCACAGTGTAATACAATATCCATTTCAGTAGACAGATTTTTTGTTACCGATGTATGTTAAACTAATAAAAGAAACTGTTTTTAGTTAAGATTACTGTCAGACAACAATAAAATGAGAATCGAATTTTTACTGACATAGAACAAATGCAGGTGTTTAGAAATGATGCAATACCGGATGTATACATTCATTAACCTGTGACCTTCACATAAGTATCAATTTACATTACAGTTTTAAAATCTGTTAGAACTCAAACAGTTGTCCAAATCAGTTCTAAGCAGGAAAAAATAGTTATAAAAATAATATGAAAGGGGGTCTTAAACTAAAAAAAAGACACTTTTATGTCACGGTTACGTCACGTTTCTGTCACATTTATGTCACGTTTATGTCACATTTATGTCACGTTTATGTCACGTTTATGTCACATTTATGTCACGTTTATGTCACGTTTATGTCACATTTATGTCACATTTATGTCACGTTTATGTCACATTTATGTCACGTTTATGTCACATTTATGTCACATTTATGTCACATTTAAGTCACGTTTATGTCACATTTATGTCACGTTTATGTCACGTTTATGTCACATTTATGTCACGTTTATTTCACATTTATGTCACGTTTATGTAACATTTATGTCACGTTTATGTCACGTTTATGTCACATTTATGTCACATTTATGTCACATTTATGTCACGTTTATGTCACGTTTATGTCACATTTATGTCACGTTTATGTCACATTTATGTCACATTTATGTCACATTTATGTCACATTTATGTCACGTTTATGTCACATTTATGTCACATTTATGTCACGTTTATGTCACATTTATGTCACGTTTAAGTCACGTTTATGTCACATTTATGTCACATTTATGTCACGTTTATGTCACATTTATGTCACGTTTATGTCACATTTATGTCACTTTTCTGTCGTCGTTGTCCTTTTTTCTGTCGCTTTGTCCTTTTTTCGTCACGTGACTTCTGTTTTTCCATCTCGCCGACACTAGTTAGCGGAAAATCTAATGAATAGTATATGAAAGCTTTGGATGAAATTATCGAAAACTATGAAGAAACTGCACGATGAGAACAGAATTATTTACTAAATAGTGCTTTCCCTCTTTATGACCATATTCAGATCCAGTGTGGGTTAAGCCCGGTTAGATCTTTACTATTATTATGCCTTAGCTATTATAAGCGAAATGTTGAATGTTGAGTAGATTTCATTATCAATACATCGGTAGTTCGAAATAAATAGCGAAATTCATTTAAAAGTGTGTCATTAATATTGAAAACGATTGTACATATTTGATGTACTCATTTAAAGTATAATTATTGTTAACACCATAAATGTTATGTAACGTTATACAGGGCGATTCATATAGCAGTACATCAATATTTTACATGGATTTCGTCAACTAATTTTGATTTTAAGCATTTACATATTATATATATTCGCTAATATACGATTTTGTTTACTCTCATTTATGTCTATTGAAATTTAATTAATATATTATGATGTGTCTACATTCTCGTTATAGTCATTTAGTTTTTATTCTACACCTAACATTTTTATTAAAACAATCATTAAGAAAGATAAATTATATAATTTCCATATGCAGTATATCGAACACATATTAATTGTCTGATACGTATTCTTTACATATAATTATAAATTCCAGTTCTATAGAAAAAAATCTTACACATACTTCTACACGTCCTGTATATATTCCTTCATTAGCTTGAAGACAGTATATTTTAGTCTTATGATATTATGAATATCTGACCTCGTATACTACAGTAAAACTCCCGTGTATTGATTGTATCCCCGCCACTTCTGTCACTTTGAATGTTCCGCCTAATTTTAAATCAGATTGAATTTCTCGCCTAATTTTAAATCTCACCAGTTTAAATTTACCGCCTAATTTTCCATTTGAATTTCCCGCCACTGCTGTCACTTTGAATTTCCCGCCTAATTTTAAATATTCTACCAATTTTAATTTGCCGTCACTTCTGTCACAAAGGTCCGTGGTTCGATTCCCAGCGCTACCAGTTTTTTTTTCATATATATTTTTAATTATTTAATATCACCTGTAAAATTTTAAATATTTAATATCATTGTTATAGCTCAGACTGCTTGGCGGGGAACGCCTTCAAGCGCTCTCTGATTCATATATTACGTACTTACTGTAAGCTTTTGTTAATAGTCATAGCGGTCTCGTGGTAACGCGTCTGCTTTGCATGCGAGAGGTCCCGGGTTCAAATCGCACACAGAGTAAAGTTTTTTTTTTCATTTAAATAACAACGTCACGTGATAGGTCTTGATGAGGAACCAATCAAATCAGTTTTCAAATTTTAGTTATTAGCAAAAAACTGTATGTGTGTGACGTCACTATAACGCTACCGCTGCAGATCTTTAGTTTACTGTGCATGTTTTTTCTGTTAGGTTAGGTTGTTATTACGCATGTTTCTTTTTCTGTAACCTACTGCGCATGTTTTTTCTAATATGTTAGGTCCCCACTGCGCATGTTTTTTTCTGTTAGGTTAGATCCTTTTTTCTTTAGTTTGAATTTCCCGCCTAATTTTAAATATCCCGCCAATTTGAACTTAGGTTAGGGCGCTACTGTCCATGTTTTTTCTGTTAGGTTAGTTTGAATTTCCCTCCACTTTTCAATTTGCCTCTATTACGCAGTTACTGTAACCTTCCTGTAATAGTCATAGTGGTCTCGTGGTACCGCGTCTGCTTTGCATGCGAGAGGTCCCGGGTTCAAATCGTGCACGGAGTAAAGTTTTTTTCATTTAAATAACAACGTCACGTGATAGGTCACCAATCAAATCACTTTTCAAATTTAAAAAATTGTATGTGTAACCTACTGCGCATGATTTTTCTGATATGTTAGGGAGGGGCGGGGCCCTGCTTTGGCACGTGACATTAATTACCTAATTGATAGGTCTCGATGAGGAACCAATCAAATCACTTTTCAAATTTAAAAAATTGTATGTGTAACCTACTGCGCATGTTCTTTCTGATAGGTTAGGAAGGGGCGGGGCCCCTACTTTGGCACGTGACAGTAATTACCTAATTGTAAATCAGGGTGTCAAATTTCAAAACAAAGGTGTCAAGTTACAAATTTTCCCACGGTCCAAGAAATTTTCCCATGCCAAACCGTCCCAATACCTACTACAATTTAATTAATGAAAACAAAAATAATGCTAAAGGTTTATGGAATGTAGTTCAGAATTTGTCAAAATCAAATAGTAGAACTAATAAAATATTATCCTTAAAAGATGATAATGGTGAGAATATAAATGACCCTAAAGAGATTGCCGAAGAATTTAATAGAACTTTCGCAAATATAGGAAAATTGTGCAGGCATCTGTTGTATCTTAAGAAATGAACCTAAAGCAAGTGTGAAATATTTGAGTATATATAGATTGTCATCTACGATGGGATAAACATATAAATTATGTCATAAGAAAGTTAGAGACTTTCTTATATAAATTCAAGTATTTGTGTAATATACTAGATGAAGCTCAGTTGAGAATTATTTACCAAGCACTAGTGGAGAGCCATATTAGTTATGGAATTTTAACTTGGGGTAGTGCTGTAAAAAGTTATATAAAACCTTTAGAAATATTGCAAAGACGATTTTTGAAACTCATGCTTAAGAAAGATCCTACTTACTCCAATGATCAATTATATATTGAATCAAGATTGTTTGACATCAGACAAGTATTCTATTATAGGTGTGTTTTAAAGTTCCATTTTGCTAGTAAACAAAATGAAAGGACAGTATATGATTATAATACTAGAGGGAGAAATTTATACAGACTGCCATATAAGGCAAAACATATCGGCCAAAGATCATATGCCTATCTCGCAGTAAAATTATATAACATCTTGCCTGCAATATTCAATGTTAATAAGGTATCAAGTTACTGTTTTAAAAATTTATTATTATTGTTATTGTTATTATTCTTATTATTGTTATTATTGTTATTATTCTTATTATTGTTATTATTCTTATCATTGTCATCATTCTTATCATTGTCATCATTATCTTCATTATCAACATTATCTTCGTCATCGTCGTCATCATCATCTACATACTCATCACTCATCACTCATCACTCATCATCATTATCATCATCATCATCATCATCATCATCATCATCATCATCATCACTCGTCACTCGTCACTCGTCACTCATCACTCATCACCCATCACCATCACCATCAGCATCATCATCATCATCATCAGCATCATCAGCTTCATCAGCACCATCAGCATCATCATCATCATCAGCATCATCAGCATCATCATCATCATCAGCATCATCATCATCATCATCATTATCATCAGCATCATCATCATCATCATCATCATCAGCATCATCATCAGCATCATCATCATCATCATCAGCATCATCATCATCATCATCATCATCACCATCATCAGCATCACCATCACCAGTGAGGGTTCCTAAGAGAAGGAGCCCATCGCAAAATAAGCGAGATAAAAATGCATCTATCCACTACTTTATTCCAAAGCATATCTCAAAGGATTTAATTCCAGCTTGCAAGAAATACCTTCCTGAAGACACTAAATGTAAGTCATAACAGGGTCAATAGCGTGCTTAAACGTTTTCATGAAACTGGGATTATGCCTGTAGAAAATCGCGGTAGTGAATAACAAAAATTAAAAAAAAATAAAATTATGGTTTTCATTAAGAAATTTTCGGTAATCGAAAGCCATTATTGCCGAGGTCACAGTTCCAGAGAATATCTTTCTAGCGATTTAAGCATTAATAAAATGTGGAAGATATTTAATACGAAATTTTCTGAGTATGCAGTGAAAGAAAGTTTCATTAGAACATTGTTTAACACAAAATTTAATTTAAGATTCAATGCTCAAGAAACTGACGTATGCTCACGATGTTTAGAACTTACATCTAGAATTAGAAACACAAAAGATCTAAATCAGAAACAGGAATTAATGACGGAAAGTAGAATCCATAAGCTAAAAGCAAAAACTTTTTTTGACCTGCTGAAAGAAGAAAAGGCCGGGATGCTAACAATGTCATACGACTGCGAAAAAAATCTAGTGTTACTTAAGATTCCTGACCAACAGGCTTATTACAAACGCCAGTTTTACATGTATAACTTCACAATCGTTCTTGGAACTTCTAAGTTTTCGTTAACAAAAGACAATGTTTTTTGTTACACATGGAAGGAAACTGAGAAGGCAAAAGGATCAAATGAAATTGCTTCTGCAGTTTTTGACAGACTTAAGAAAATAGAATTAGGTGATGTAACAGATCTAAGGCTTTGCTCTAACGGACGTGGGGGGCAAAATAAAAACCTAGCCATGTTCACAATGGCATGTACGTGGTTACAGCGTGCACCAACACACGTAAAATCCGTGGAAATGGTATTTCCAGTCACCGGACGCTCATATATTCCACCCGATAAAGTATTCGTTAATATCGAAAAAAAAATTCGCAAAAAGGCTTAGAGTTAGAGTTAGTTTATTTGGCACAGAATATACAGAGTGTCACAACAACTATCTGATATTATACAGCCCGTCAAAACTCGGAAATTTTCCTAATCTATTAAGTAAACATTAACAATATGTCACTATGTTATGAATATAGCAGTATATACATATATACACATATTAAACAAAGAATTGTATATGACATGTATTACAGTTAAAATATAAAACAACAAAAATACACAAAAGTTAAAATGGCAGCCCTACTGTTTAAAAAAATTATTTACTGAATAAAAATATATCCAAAAGGAACAATTTTATCTTATTTTTAAAAACTTTTAAGTTATCACTTTCCTCAAAGCACTTGTGAACGCCAACTGCATGATTATACAGCTGTAACCCCATATATTGGGGGTTAGTTTGGCCGATAGTGAGCCTAGAATATGACACGTCAAAGAGCTTTCTATTGCGTGTTTCGTACGAATGAATAGTTGACCTTCTTTGCCACTTGTTCATATTCTCCCTGACGTATATTAAAATCGAGTAAATATAGAGACAAGCAAACGTCAAAATTTTTAAATTTCTAAACAATTCACCGCAAGACGTCCAACGCGAAATTCGAGTCATACGTCTTAATGCATTTTTTTGTGCGATAAATATATGTTCTGCACCTGCAGCCAAGCCCCAGTATATAATCCCATACGAAATTACAGACTGAAATAATTCAAATTACACAAGCTTTAATACGTCAATTGAGACAGTATCTGTAATATCTTGAATAAAAAATGTACATGAGCTGAGTTTAGGCAGAATATAGTTAATGTGATGGTTCTAGATAAGTTTATGATCTAAATATACCATTTTGTTGCGTCTACGTTCTTGATAGTATGTTCTTCCATTCTAAGCAGTATGCTTGAACTTACATGCGTGTTTTTCGCAACAAACTGTAATGCAGCAGATTTCTGTCTGTTTAGTTGTATCTCATTAAATCGTGTCCAGTCTGTTACATAATCGATACAATGCTGCGATTTTTGTAAATTGTTGGTGAGACTTTCATCAGATATTATTATATTTGTGTCATCTGCGTACAGAACGAAATTAGCATTCTGTATAGTGCTTGTTGGCAAGTCATTTATATAACAGTTAAACAGAGTGGGAGAGATACGGGATCCCTGTGGGGTACCTTTTTTACCTTTTGAACAGATGATTTAACACCGTCGACCACCACTTGCTATGTCCTGTCTGCGAGATAGGATTGTATCCAAGAGTTACTTGAGCCCCTAATACCCATACGGTCCAATTTGTCGACAGTATCGAATGCCCGACTCATGTCAAAAAACAAGCCCAATATGGTATTTTTGTTATTTAGCCCTTCATATACATATTGTATTGCCGCATCAAGAACGGTGCTTGTTGAATGCTTAGATCTAAAACCATTTTGATGTGTAGGCAAGATATTATATTTATCAAAGTAATTGTTTAATCTTACATTAAAACAATATTCAAATATTTTTGCAAAATGGCTTTAGAGGGCTACGGGGCGATAATTTTCCATATTTAGAGGACTACCTTTATTTTAAAATATTGGAATTATTTTAGATTTCTTTAAAGCATCTGGATATTTACCCTGTGTAAAACATAGGTTAATTATAAAAGATAAAATAAGGGATATCAGGTTCTTTACTGCAATTAGAATGGTACCAGGAATATCATCAATACCACAAGATATTTTCCTGCACACCCTAGAGATAACCTGTTGAATTTCCAACGGTTCGCAAGGGCGCAGAAAGAAAGTTTCCCTTTGACAAGGAATATTCGATGATGTACTTTCGGGAGGTATACTATTATTAGAGAAACTTGCAAAATAGCAGTTAAATACATTTCCTATGTCAGTTGAATTGGTAATCTTTTTATTGTTATTCTTCAATAATTGTACCTGGCTTCTATTTTCTTTATTCCTATTCTCCGCTACTATTCTCCAACTTTCTCTACTGATATTTTCCGATTCTAACATCCTTTTATCATTGAACGTTTTTTAGAATATTTAATTGCTGAGTTGTAATACAGCTTAAGTTGCTTATATTTCATATCATATGTAGGATTATCAATTCTCTTATTAATTTGATGCATTTCTTTTAACATAACAGATATTTTTCAATTCTGGTGTAAACCATTTTTTACTTGGTTTTTGATACGGTAGGATAATTTACGCCAAAGAAAATTTTGTTCAAATGCAGACTTAAATTCAGAATAGAATAAATTAAATATATCTACGTCGTATTCCAAGCTATTCATTATTAGATCATTCCAGTCAACCAGCGCTAAGGCGTTACGAAATTGTGTGGATATTTGTTGATTATTACTTTTTATTTGACACGTTAAAATCTGATATGTGTGATCCGATATAAATGAATCATATACATTTACATTTAGTACGGGAAAATTTACGTAAACATTGTCATTATACTAGGTCTAAGATTATATTCTAGAAATAAATTTTGTATGTCAAGAGATTCTGTACTACTTTTTAGCAAATCGGCATTAAAGTCACCACATATTATATAGTCTATCCGGATTTATACACCGATTCAATCATTACAGCTAACTTGCCCAAAAATGCTTTGAAGTTACTTTTTGGTGATCTGTATACTACACAAACAGTAATAATTTTATTTTCGGAAAGGCGGCAGTTTATTGCAGACATTTCAAAGGTCTTTTCTTCGCTATTATTGAATACAATTTTTGTTATTAAGATTTCTCTTAGCTAATATGCAAACTCCGCCATTCCGGTTACACGATCGTGAAAAGAAATCAACAACCACAAAATTGTCAATGGAAAAATTTTGTATGTCCTGATTTAGGTGATGTTCAGATAAGCATAGGATGTCCACTGCATGGTCCTCCAAAATCCTCTCCAAACATTATTTTTTGTTATGGATATCACCTCCTACGTTATAGTGCATTACTATAAGTTTATTATCTGTTTCGCAGTTTTGTTTAAAAAATCTTCTTCACGTGTTTCCTCAGCTGTTATATTAATATTCTTTTTTGGGAAAAAATATCTATTTATCAAAGTCCCCTGGGGCCATATACTTCCATTCATGATTTCATCTTTGCAGTTAAATGGAGCACTTATTTTGAATGAACTATGACGGTCGTTATGAATCAGATTTAACTTTTCACAGGTAACGCTGCAGATTGGCGCCAGCATATTTGTTGTTTGTGCTTCAGTTGTATTCTTTCTAAATTTGTCGCAAAGATCCATGCTTTTCGTTCAACGGCTTTTAATGAAGTATCATTATTTGTCCCCTTAACAAAATGTTTTCTTTGTCTCCTTGACTGGACTACAGTAAATATATCCTTATCAAGCTTTGTGGTTTTGTCAATGATTTTCTCATTTTTTGCAATATCTGGCTCGTGCTGCGGAAGTTTTTTGTGCTTGTTTATCGGCACTGGATTTTAGATAAGTTTTTGATAATAAATTTCTATTTATTGATTTTTTGGTGTGGGTTTATTTCTGCTGCTTTTCGCTAGATGTCGAAGGTTTGTCATTAGGACATGGCTGTTAATCAACAGTTATTCTTATTATTTGTGGTTAATAAATGACTTTCTAAGTTTTCGATTTTCAGTTTTTGATCACTTATAATTTTTGTTTGGTTACTTACGGTGTACCCCAGTTAGTCGAGTGAGTTCTGGATTTTGATCAACAGTGCTGCTATCACTGAATAACTGTCATTACATGAATCACAAAACCATTTGAGATTTGGAGTCTCAATTAAAACTTTTACCTTTTCACGTGACAAATTAACACAATATTTGTGATAGAATGCACTGCACATGCCACGACACTTTATGTTTGTATCAGTTTCAGGTATATTGACTGAACAACTCTTTCACTTTAACAACACGTCTTTAGACGCCGCCATCTTTTGCTTAGGATATTATAATAAATCCTCAAGAATGCTTGGATCTATTTAGCAAATCCGGAACTGTTCAAGTACTTGGCGTGGATTGGAAAGTCTACGACTGGCAAGAACAAGGCAAAAAACATATGCCTGCTACTTCATCGTTACCCTTTAAAATTAATTCGTGCAAACGTGTAATTATCACAAAAAATACAAAAGGCAATGTCATTGTTCCAGGCGAGCCATTTTACAAGCATCTTATAGGCAACGCTGAAGGTATCTGCAAAAAAGGAAAAACATTTTATGACATCAATCCCGATGAAATGAGTATTGGTCATCACAACATCAAGCCGGAAAAAATGAAAAACGTGGATGAGCTCTTGATAGGCCATTTTGGTTCTTCCTGGAAAGAAGAAGCTGAAAATTTAGGACTTCAATACTATCGAGATATGTTATGCGATGAAAACCGAGGCAATGGAGAAGTAGAAGCTCAAGAAGAACTCCTTTGTGTTTGTTTAACTTTTCTTATTTGAATTATAGGTTATAATAAAGTTGTTATCAATAAAGTTCTTAAATAAAAAAGACTTTCACTTATTATTGGAAAGTGCCTATCACAATACGTCTATTTAATAATATTGCTAGTAGCAAATTATTAGTTAAGCGAAATTCAAAACCAAATATATTCATCTTATTTTTCGGGCTAAAGTCGTTTAACTTTGATAGAAACTACGGATTTCAAGAAAACATCAGCCAACATTCTTTAACCCCATATATAGCAAATTCATAGAAAAAATAAAATTTTGAAAATGACAGTTTTTTTGCGATTTTCTCAGTTTCACTTATGACGCATATATCTAATTTTGCATCTAGGCGCCTCATTGTATCTACTAAAAATTAATAATTAATTTAAAAACAAAATCTAGTTACTCCCCTCAAGAAAATACCTAACCACTGTTATTTTACTTGTCTAAATTGGAAATATTACTGTAACAAATGTAATGTAATTTACAAATATCTTAGTAACTAAGTAAAATAGGCTTATGTATGGGATAGTGATTTTACTATTAATAATTATTATAGTTTGGAATAATAATAATTTATTTATTATTTAAATAGTAGACAACTATTTAAACAATTATAAACAATTAAATGCATTTTATCAACTTAATATTTACTTTCTAATTTACAAATTACCAAGTGGAGTAAAATTTTGTTACCATCCATAACAAATAATAAGTTGCATAGAATTTATGTAAAAATCAGGTTGTCATGAAATAACAAATAACAACAAAACAAATAGCAAAATAACAATGAAATAGAATTATTGTTAAACCTAATAATTTCTTACATGAAACTTGTAAATGCTATTTTTTTGCGTTGAGGAGAAATACAAAAATTACAATACAAAAGATTAACTTTTGCACTTTTACACGACTTGCGAGAAGTTGATTCCTTTATAAGTATAATGATCTTTCTATATGAATTTAAATAGAAATGTGTTATTTTGTTATTCATTATTGTTGATATTCATCTATTATTCCATTATTGGCAAATTTTAGAGAAGTCTTATGTAATTTATTATTTGTTATATGGTAAAAAAAAGTTCAAGTCCATTTGATAATTTGTGAAATATAAAGTGAAAATTGAGATAAAAAATTACAATTAATTTGATATTATTTTTTAAAAAGTTATGCACTAATAAAATAAAGTTGTTATTATTCCAAACTATAATATTGTCACAGAATTCGCCCAGCTCGCACCCAATTCGACGACTGTGATTTCGCGAAACGCTAGATTGCCCATTTCGCCCTTACGCGATTCTGGTAAATAAATAAATAATGCCGTGTATCGAGGCGCGACTGGAAATATTGAGAATCGACGAGGAAGCGTTCGAGAGTCATTCGAGACATAGATCTAGAGATGCTAGAAAATACCTGGAATATTCGTTTGGTCTATAAAAGAAGAATAAACGGCCGAGTTAGTCAGTCTTGAATTAGTTTTGAATTACAGTCTTGAATTGGAGTGTTTAGTTGGAAATTTCCTAGAGATTCAGAGCGATTTAGATAGTGATTAATTAAACAGTGTTTAGTCGATTTGCAATTAGTATTCGGTGGAGTACAGAATGTTAATAAAGATAAGTAATTAATTAATTATTTGTTTTTCTGGCAAAAGAAAAAGTCGGGTTAGGAAACCCGTGACAATATTTAAAATTTAGTAAAATCATCATCCAATTCATCAGCTTATTTTACTTAGTTATTCAGATTTTTATAAATTGTCTTACTACACTTGTATCTATTATATTTCCAGTTAAGGCAAGTAAAATAATAGTGCTGGTTAATTTTTTTCTTGAGAGGGTAATTTGATTTTTTCAAAGAAATTTAAATATTTTGTAGAAAAAAAGCCCAAATACACATTTGTTATACATGGTTGAATTCGCCTTTCTTCATTCTTTTTGGTGGTATGAAAATCAAATATGGCTTTCATAAGAACATTAAAAGTTCTAGTTCTTTGGACATCTAGTAAGTGTATAATGTTTTTCCACCTCCATTTGAAAGATACGGACGAACAATATAAACGTACTAAATTTCATAACATTTACTATAAAAATAAAAATTATGAAAGGAAACAGAAAATAGACCCTTTAGTCGCTATTTTAGGAACTACACAAAACATCTCATCGCTCTTTTGAAAAGATTGAAAGGCATAAAAATGCGCAATTTGTTTCTAATTTAAGCCACCCTGTATATACAGGGCGTCTCACTAATATTGCGAAAAAATTCAGGTGGAGTTTGACCTTTTTCTAATTATGCTATTAAAAATACAACTTTTTTGTATCTTTACTTTTTTTTGATATCTTGCTTCGTATTTTCTCTAAATTTCTTATTTTTGGTCAAGAAAACTCTACCTTAATGTTTTTGCAATATTAATTGGACAGCCTGTATATTACCATTTCCGAAATTTTTGTACTGTGCGTCGGAAAAATGACCACCCTGTATAAAATATTTAAAAAACTAAAAAGTGTACTTCTGGTGCGTCCTGAGTATGAAACAGTAATAATATAAGACCCCTAAATTACACAAGAAATCACTTCCTATGACATAACAAGAAGTAAATAAGTAGGTACAGAACAATAATTACCGTACCAATTAATCACACTAGACCATTTTCAATTTTCCTATATAAATATTGTAAACAATAGCTTTGATGGAGGTCCATTTTTTATCCCCAAATAGATCGTTGTGTAACTGCATAAATGTTTTTACTTCAGCTATTTTTGGCGATTGTTTGTTCTTAATATGTTCTGAAAAGTATTGCGCCATAAGTTTTTTTTGGTTGTTAGTTCAGCTAACTTTGATTTTCTAATTTTTTCAGTTGAGACAATAATATTTTGTTATGCAGTTTTAATATAATTTTTATTTTTCATTATTATAAAAGATAATTTGCTACCGATGTTTGCGGATAACAATGATTTAAATGAAAATTAATTAACTGTACTATACTTATTCGCAAAACATGATTAATATGCCTATTTTCATCATTATATGGGGTTAGTAAGTTTAACTCGAGCCTCTGACAATCTACTATGGTAGTGAATGACAGTTTTATGATAAAAATGATAAAAAATATTGCAAATGGTAAAATTCGCCAAAAGTTGACCCATTTCCCGTCATTTAATAATTTACGAAAATTTTTGCGAATTTCGCGTCCATGAGGACGAGTCTTATTGCCTTCAATAAATTCATAGTCTGCTAAATAGTAGCGGCCGCGCAGGCGACGTATTTTAACAACTATTGTAAATTTTAACATCATTCAAATTTTGCCCTACTTAGCGCCAACCGAAAGGGCAACGTGCTGGCATAAAGCGCTGCTTGTTTCCTTAAAAGGACCATCTTTTTACTTCTTTGAGACATTATTATAACAAAGTAACATTCACTACACACTTTTTAATTAAAAGGATTAAATTGGTTAATTTCACATACTGTCCTGATCCAGTCGATTTTACTATTGGTGTATTAGATATATATTGGCTTGAAATATATTACATTGTTGTCAGTTTGCCTGGCTCAGAATTGTTTATTTCCATTTATATACAAACATATACAAATTCAACGTGAAACACGCTCCTTACTGGCAAATTGGTGAACTGAATAAAGGAGTTTTCACCCATTTTGAGCCCACATGAAATGATGTTTTACAGCTTCTAGACTCCATGGTTAAAAACAATGTCAAGGTGAAATGACAGCTGCCATTATGACGTCACTTAAATTATTTTTTTGAAATTCAGAGGATAGCTGCAGCAACGTTTATAACAGGAAAACCATCCTAATTGGCTCAGCTAGGTACGATTACATATATATATATATATATCTATATATATATATATATATATATATATATATATATATATATATATATATATATATATATTTTATTGTGTGTATGTTATTTAATTAAATTTATTTTTATTATTTATTTGATTTTTATTTAAATATTTTATTAAATTTTTAATGTCAATTTTTAATATTAATTTTATTGAGCGCCTTGATACTTTTTATGTATTATGTTTATGAGTGTATACAACATACACACAAGTGTAAGCTGTAATTTGTTCAATACAAACCTTTTACTTACATTTTTTTTATCTCTTTATCTTACCTTATTTATATAATTTTTTGTTATCCCTTGCTAGACACAGTTTCACAAAATCAAAAACAGCAAAAAGAAACTTAACTCAGGAGTCGATTCAATTAGTTTGCAGGGCTTTTATTTTATAACAGATAGTAACACAACTGAAAGATTAATGATTTTTAAGTTTTAAATTAATTTGATCGATAAAGAATATTTTCTTATTTCTACTACTCCTATGTTGATAATTTTTAACAAACCACTATAAATTAGAACTTTGTTATTGAATTTTATTAAAAATTTTAGGAATTATGCTAATAGATATTCTCTAATTTGTAATGGTAGTTGCATACCTACAGAGAGTATTTAATATGATAATACAGATTCCTACTATATTACTAAAAATAATGGCTATTCGTGACAGATATAATAGTTCCTGTTCAAATTTGTGAATATTGTTGCTATTTTTGCTTGGATGAGACTTATTTTGTACAGGTAAGTCCTGTGGGTTATTCTTTATACTTTGCAAAGATTGAAAGAATTGAAATCTGTTTTATTTTACTATAGCTATAGAAATTTTTATAGTGCACTTTATTTTTAAAGGTACCTGAGGTTGGAAACTTTATAATTTTCCTTTCTGGAAACTGTTCTGTAATGTTCTTTGGAACTGCAAATTACCCTGGAGATGGTTGATATTTTCCTGTAGTGGCAAAATAACTTTCCTGGAGGATGGATACTAGTAAATTTCGCTGGTGAGTAGATATTTTCTTAATTTATACTTGTTTGTTATAATATAATTTGTAAATTTTCGGGTGCTCTTTTGCGATTGTTCAAAACCCAAGCCGTAACTATCAACAAATTCTTTGTTTTTCATCCTTTCTGTAGATTGCCATGTTAAAGGTCCTTTCACATGTATTTTCACAGTCTTTGGATGTCTCTTTAATGCACTTAATCACAACACTACTTATAACTAATACATTTTTTAAATGTCCTTTTGTTGTTATACAATTTAAATTATTTTATTAATGAAAATACTCTTTATTTGGTGTTTTTGGTCATTTACAAGGGATTCTTGCAAAGTCATCTTTAGTCTTGACAGTTCAAGGAATTAATTTTATAATTTGACATTTAAATTTATTTTTCATGATATGATTTATTTTGAATTGATATATCTTTAATAATGTTACTCGTATACATATTGTATATCAGATTAATCTATAGACTTTCGCCTTTCATTCATTATAAGTTGCTGTGGGTTTAAATTCCTTTTTCTTTATGTACTGAGTGATAACAATTGTCAACGTCATGCAATTTTATGAAATTTAATTTTTACTTGATAATAAAATTATTGAATTATTATTTTTATGTTATGTAATATTATTTATTATTACTAAATTTATATCCGTGATATCCATATTAACAATTCTTTTTATATTTTATAAATTTACACTAATAATTATTCATTTTATTCAACTTTAAGTTCGGTCAGGTATTATTTTTTTTTCATTTTCTATGTGCATATTTCAAATTGTTACAATATATATAAGAAAGTAAGGAGCTTAGTGGATCAAATTCTTACAAGACACAGGTGGATTTTGATGGCTAGAGGATCCAGAGAAAACAGATGGAAAGAACAATGAAGCAACTGCGAACAACGTTGCTTCTGGGTTTTTGCCCTTCATCAGCGCAGTGCAACCTAAAAACAAGAGATGGAACAAGAAGGAAGGACAAAAAATACGAACACAACTACACGTTCTTATTTTTGTAAACATTCATAAAAACTTTATTTTTCAAAATAACGCAACAAATATTTTTTTTATTTAAATGTCATCGAGAACTACTACTTCTAATCCTACCACGGCATTTAACATGGCGATCCAAGGCCTGCTATGATTAATTTTATACCCCTCGTATTCAATAAAAACGTTTAAGTATATTTTATTTAAAATCTGATAAGGTGTTGTTATTCAGGGTCCCCCAAAACTGCTATGTGTGAAATTTGAATAAAACTATATAGTGTTTTGTTTTACACGTTCTCAAAGTTTTATGTGTGTACAAATTCGTAAAACGATTCTTCAAGATAATCCAACATTTTTTAACAATTTTAAATGGCATCGAAAACCGCTTGTTCTAATCCTACTATGGCGATATAAACGTTTAGCGAATTTTTTATTTACAATCTGATAAGGTAGGGTTAATCACAAATCCCCTCAAAACAAAATACTGAATTTAAAAGGTGCTAGACGAATCAAGAGTGACCATGGAAATAAGTCAAAAAGTATAAATCGTTGCGTTATTTTGGAAAATAAAGTTTTTACAAATTTTTATAAAAGTAAAACTTTGAGAAACTGTAGGAGAAAACACTGTACAGTTTTTGTTAAAATTTCACACATAAGGGTTTTGAGGGGTCCTGATTAACAACACCTTATTGAATTTCGGGGGTATAAAAAAATCATAGAAGGTCTTGGATCGCCATCTTAAATGCCGTGGTAGGGTCAGAGGAAGCGGTTTTCCATGTCATTTATTTATATATTTTTTTTGATTATCTTGAAAAATAAAGTTTTTACGGATTTGTACGCAAATAAAAGTAGACAGCCTGTATATACTAAAGTTTGGTTTGGATCCCATGTCTGGTTATTGAGGTATGACCTAAAATCTCACCGACCGCTCACCTGATATGCAGAGACGTGCCTGTGCATACGTGTTTCGATAAAACTGAAAACAATATTTTATTTTCAATTATTAATTGAATTGGAGTTTTTTGCTTGACAGTGACAACGAAAAGCTGACGTTTATTAAGGTCACATGAGTGTCACTTTATTGCTTACCGAGTGATATCAAACGCTCGTTGTTAATAGCAACAAAGTATTTGTTGTAATTAATGTTCTCGTAATAAAGTTAATAATTGAACAGTTTTATTTTGTTGAGTAATTGTAGATAAAACATTGTATGCATTACGAGCAAAAAGTGACATTACTGCTCTCACGTGATTACTGTTCGCTCTTAATACATACATAAATATTTATTGTAAAACATGTATTAGTGTTAACATAAAAACCTATATAGTTTGATTCTATACGGTTTCCACAATATGAATAAATTTAATTTTTTTAAATAACATTTTAACACCCTGTATATAAGAAATTATCTACACAAATTACTTGTGTTAGAAACTCCTGCAACACATGCATCGACTCACTAAACACTCTGGATATTGTAAATAAATATTAGTAAAGAATAAGAGAAAAAATATATATTATTCATTTTATTTTAACTTACCTTTTATCCATAATTCAGCCACCTTCATCGATCATATCATTTCCCTGTGACTGATTAAATTTTTGTGAAATAAATCTAATAAATTTGATGCATAAGATGAATATCTTGATCTTTTATAAAACATCTTTGATGAAACCAATAGTGGTCTATTAAAATTGGCAACTGTGGAAGGATGCTTCAAAGTAAGGAATATTTTTATGGATTTCATAAAAACATTTGAGTATAATAATAATAATAATAATATATGTCTTTTTATTTTTCGCAATACATATTACAAATTACAAAATTTTTTATAATAAGGAGGCGGCGTTCAACCAAGCTGCTCTTCCACGCAACCCCCTTTCCTAACTAAATAATTCACTAGATATAAATGGACAACTATACTAAAAAAAAATAAAAATAAAAAATTACAATTTACTCAAACTAATCATATATTTCTACGTGTGTACAGAAATTCTTTGATATGCTTCTTTAAGCCATACAAACTAGTAGTTGTTTGAAGTTTATAGTCTGGGTTATTATAAATTACAGTTGCATTATACGAAAAAGATTTCTTAAATTTAGCAGTACAATGTTTAGGAATACAGAACATATTACGAAAACGTGTTTCACAATTGCGTATATCTATTCCTCTAATAAGTTTCTCAAATAAGTAAGCCAGGCATTTTTCTTTGCAGATTTAAAAAAAAAGAGAGGCCATACGCAAATCAAATCTCTCGTCCAATGATAACCATTTACTTTGATATAATGAATCGGTAATATGATCATATTTATGCAGACCATAACAGAATCTTAAACAGCTGTTCAGTATTCTTTGCAATGTCTGTTGGTCTCTTTTTAACAAGGCAGGCCAATAGACTTCAATACAGTATGTTAAACTGGACAGTATCAGCGTATCACATAATTTAAGCTTAACAGTAGTAGAAAGATAATCTTTATGCATATATAACAATTTTAACTTATAATATGATTTTTTAACCAAGGAACTGACATGCTCTGTATACTTCAGTTCATCATCCAATATTAAGCCAAGATTTCTACAAGATTTGCTTACGGCTAAAACTTTGTTATTTAAAATTATTTTAAATTGAGGATTATTAAGTATATTATTTTTATTTTTATTATTACCAAACAACAACATTTGAGTTTTACTTTCATTTAAAACTAATTTGTGTGTCCTAGACACCATTACAATTTGTTTTAAATTCTCATTAATTAGATTACTCGTCTCCTTAACATTCATTTGTGAAAAATTAAAATAAATTTGTGTGTCATCGGCATATTGATGAATAAAACCGATTGTTAGAAAACTATAAAAATCAGCAGTATAAATAGAAAACAATAATGGACCAAGAACACTTCCTTGCGGGACACCAAGTATATTAACGGTATAATCTAACACAGAACTATTAACGATTACCTTTTGCCTTCTATTTAATAAATAACTTTTGATAAACAATGCCACTAAATCATCAAAACCAAAATATTGAAGTTTTTTAAATAGGATATCATGCCGAAGAGTATCAAATGCTTTGGAGTAATCTAGTAATATCAAAAGAGTATTTTCATGTTTATCAGTTGCCTTAAATATGTCATCAGTAACTTTAAGTAAAGCTGTTGTTGTATTATATCCATTACGAAAACCAGATTGTGTAATTGGTAAAATTGAATATTTGGACAGAAATTGGTTAATTTGTTCAACTACTACTTTTTCAAGTACTTTTGAGACTGTTGGTAATATACTTATTGGTCTATAATGTGATAACTCGGTAGGATTAGAATTTTTAGGGATAGGTATAACATTAGCATCTTTCCACTGCCTCGGGTATGTATTTAGAGATAAGCATTTGTTAATAATGAATGTTAAATATTCACTCAAAGTAGGAAGGACTAGAGTTAACATTTTAAGTCTATTCCATCTGCCCCTTTTGCATTGGACTTAATACTGCGCACAATCTTTTCAACTTTTTCAATACTAATACTAGAAAATTTCATTTGGCTATCAATAACGGAATATTTGCCATTATATTTCTCCAGTAAAATATTATCTTCACCAGACACACAAGGTATATTATCTATAAAAAAGAGTTAAAATCATTTGCATCAAATCCTACACTTTTTGTTGTATTATTTTTTGATGTTATATTTAAATAATTAATAGCTTTCCAAAATTCTTTAGGTTCTATTTTAGACTTTTGCTGTAAAAATACTTTTTTCTCTTGTTTCACTGAAATATTTACTAAATTTCTGAGCTCCTTGTAATAGTTCCATGAAGCATCAGTCCTATTTTTTTTATATTTAACATATGCCTTATCTCTGATTTTCATCATCAATTTAAGATTTGGTGTTAACCAAGGAGCAGGTGGTTTAGAAATTCTAGCAGTCTTTTTGGGTGCATGAATATCGAAAATTTCATTTAAATAGTTATTCCAAAATTCTACCATATCATCTATCGATTCAATATAATAAATATTCGACCAGTTTATTAGCTGTAGATCAGCGATAAATGTATTATAATCAAATTTGGAATATTAACACCACACTCTACCAAAGAATGATCTGAAATGCCTTCCATATTGATAACATTAACACTATTTATTAAACTTAAATCAGTTATAGCTATAATGTCAATTAAAGTTCTTGAATTATTTGTAATTCTAGTAGGTTTTGAAATTAATTGATTTAAAGAATATTTTTTAAAGAACCTGAGCAGCTGCTTAGCACTATTATTTTCCGGATTCAATAGACGGAGGTGTTTCTAATATACTAAATTTAAGAGAATCATGTACATAAAAAGCCACACCCCCTCCCCTTCCTTCTCTATCTTTGCGAATTAACTCGTAATTATCAATATAAAAGTAATCATTTGGTAGTGAAGAATTTAACCAACTTTCAGACAACCCTATTACACTATAATCCTCCTTAGCTACTATATCTGCAAGCATATCAAACCCTGTACACAAAGATCCTGCATTAAAGTGAGAAAAAGTAAACATTTTATTTAGTATAAAAATTCACTAAAGATAACACTATGTAGAAACAAAAAAGAAGAAAAAACAAAAAAAAAAGAATATAAAGAACATAAAAAACACCAGATTAACTATCTATACTAAGTATAATTTTTACAGCAGTAGAAAATAATGAACAAATTCATGTACCACTGTGATGAAGCAGTTCACAGGTCCTCTTCTGATCGAAGAAAACACGTTTGCTTATTAAGTTTTACATAAACTTTTCATTTAAAGACCATGCATTCGTTCTTCCATGTTTCTTCTTCGCTAATTGCAAAAGATTATAACGACGCTTGGTCAACTCTTCATAAGTAGAAATACCAGAATTTTTTAATAATTTTCTTGCATTAACAATTTCCTTACATTTTAAATTGGTTACAAAATTGATTAATATTGGTCTGGGTTTTCTAGAGTTATTGATATTACCAACTCGATACAGATAATTTATGTCATTATGGGAACAGGATACGTTTAACTTGTTATTTATAAATGACGTAATTAGGTCCAGGATATTCTCTTGGCCCTGCTCCTCCAATCCATTAAAACGGAGACTATCATAATTGATGTCTAGTGATGCAATTGCCTCTTTATTGGAGCTGACCAACTTATTCAGATTTGTAAGAGTACTGCTCACCTCATCAAGTTTAGACGAAAACTTAGCAAATTTTTCTTCTAGTTGTGTAGAAAATTTACAACACACTTTGTTGATTAAGTCCTCAATATTTGCATCAGTTGGCTTAATTTCATGGTAAACTGTAGCCATTGCACTGCGTGTAGCTTTCATTATGATACTAGTTTATTGAACTGATAGAACTATAAATCACAGCTGCAACTCTTATTTTAGGTTTCTATTGCACATAAGTATATTATTAGTAGAATCTTAGTAAAAACCAAGCACTATAACTATTTATATAGCCAGTGGTAAAAAAACAAGCATTAATTCACAGAAACTACTGCAAAACTAAATAATTTTCACTGGAGCTCTTTAAGAACGTGCTACTCCAAATACGTCGCCATTACATTATGACTATATATTCAATATACTCTGGAGTACACAAAGATAGGATTTTTTAATTTATTATTTCGTGTATTGTTGATATTTTTTTATAGAAGGAGCATCTTTCTTTCATTTTTAATAATACATATTTATAATTTCCTTAATGCTGACCATGTAGCGAGTACTGATACCCTTCAGAACGGCTCCGTCGTATCACCCTGTGAATTGGCAGACCTTTTTGTAAAGCAGCCGCGTCATGCATTTATCGCTGAACATTTCTTATATGGTAGGATAAGGTTTTTGGAAGTAATCATTATTCATTCTGCTTTTTCGCTATGTAATGAATAGACTTGTACATTTTACAATTTGTTAATAAACCTAAATTTGCTATTACAAGTGCATTTTATTCGTAAACTACAATAGTCTACATTAAATACACAGTAATTGATAGGGATGTCACATAGACGAAATTTTTGCTGGATGTCGCAAGATACGATAGTCGACTATATACAGGTTGTAACTTTGAAGAGGGGTCCGGTTTAGAGGGGTAGTAGTCCGTGTTCCCTAGATTGCTAATCTGAAATTAGTTTTTTTTTTAAATCAAATAAATAGCCGTGTTATAATTAAATTTTTAAACTACACCCAAATTGCTATCCACGCCGCCCCTGTACAGCGTCCGAATTCCTAGTTGTTACCAATCTAGACGTCGGAACTTGTCCCGTCATTTCAGAGTCGTATTTCAGGCAATCGCGAGCGAAGCAGATATTTTAGAATTCAATACATATGTAGCTTTGACGGTGTGCACTACGTGTTATTTATTTACATTATGTTCACGAGTGCAAGTTAACTGTACACAATGTTATGGCGGATACCGTGCAGAAAAACCATTGAAAAACGGATTCACGATTTGCAGAAGCTATAACAAAAATAGTGACATAGTTTGACAGAATTATGGGGTCGCGAAATGAGAAAGTGAGGATTTTTTTAGTGAGGTAATGTGAATGCAGAAGGCAATAGTCTGGATATACAAAACTACAACTTCCAATTTATTGTGATGATGTATTATTACGTACGCGTGAGATTCCGGCGATGCGAGTCACAATAACCGTGGCATTGACCTAGTTTATAAAATAAAAATATCACATAAATACTGCACACAATACATGAAACTAGGCTAGGATGGATACGATATGTAGGGAATCGATCAAAATACAGTTTGCTGTAAGTTTTCCGTGTTATTTTGTGTATACTTGTATAGTTCATGAACATGTGTGCAATTATATTAAACAAAATAATGTGTTGTTTTATATAAAAAATATACAGATATGAGAGAGAGAGGGGGCAAGTTTTCTACGTTTTACTGAAATCAAATTAGTATTTGTTTAGTGCAGTGTTGTATTTTGCCAAGTTTAATTTCGTAATAATTTAAAGTGGTATTTTGTGGAATGTGTTATTCTGTATATAAGTGTATAATAACTTTATAAAGGTCAGTTTTCTTTACCAAGTGTATGTGATATTATGAAAAAAAAACATGTATATAAATTATGAAAGAGCTAATATGTTTTTTATCAAAAGAAGACGGCGGCTGCAAGAAGCCGATATCGGACGAATTACCGCGATAGACACGTACCGCATAAGAAAATATTTGTAAGATTAGTTCAACATTTAAGTGATTATGGGAGTTATGAACGCCAGTACTCTAATGTTGAGCAAAAACAAACTTGCAGAGTAAGAATCTTGAACTAAATATTTTAAATGCCGTAGAAGACTCTAGTCACGTAAGTAAAAAGGATTAAATATGTATTTCTTTATTATTGAGTTCTCTGTTAGTTGACTTGTTGCTGTTTTATAGTGTTATACGTAAAATAATATTTTTTTTATTTTTTGTTTATATGGAATAACAAAGCGAACACCCACTAAAAACAAATGTATGTTTCAAAAAGTAGTACCTCACGAGTGGCTTGGGCATTTTGCTTTCTAATAGAACTCCTTTTCCCATCTTCCACTTCAATAATTAAATATGGCAACAATGCTTGTGACGCTGTAACTAGATATGCTCAGTGCTGTTCTGCCCAGTGGCGTACTATGAAAATTGCGAAAAAGGCAACAAAAAAAATCAGTTTTTGTGACAGAATTTAAGAAAACAAACTTGTGATATGTGTTTGTAAAGGTCACAGGCACCCGCCCCCCCCTCCAAACCGGACCCCCCTTCAAAGTTACACCCTGTATATGAATATGATTTTTTTGTTATTGTAATAATAGAAAACAAATTTAAATATTTACCTTTATTATGCTAACACAGCCATTTATTTCCTTTAGAGCAAAAAACAGCTTGTCTCTGGGAGCCCATTCCAACTCAAGAAGTAGATATAATTTTATCTTTCATTTTTTTTTAACTTAATTTAGATTCAGTCTTATCATCAATTTCGTTTTATTTTCATTTAACCTAACGTAATAAAAAAACTAATATTTTTTTATAAAAAGATTTTCAAAGCAAAACAACAACTCTATTTACTATTAAATTTAAAACTTGAACATCAGAAAAATTTAACGTTTTGTCTTATCTAAATCTATCGCTAATTCCCTACCTTCTAACTAACTTACCCTATTTCTTTGAATACATTTTTAAAGAAGAATTAGATACATAATTTTTAATCTAACCTTAGTCTTTCACTATATTGTCCCATGCGATTTCTCTTCATAGGTCAAATTGCAACAGCGGGGGCGTCATGTGGCTGGCGTAGACTTAATATCAGGGAAAGAGTGCTCATCATCTAACGGTTGTTCGCAGCCACCCTCTTCCTAGGGATGACTCAAAAAATAGTCCTGCAGTTCATTCCTCGTTGATGGACATGCTTCACGGTGAATTTATATCCCTGGAGCATTCATCTTATCGTTCTTAATAGCGTTCACTGTTCTTAATAGCGAGCGATTATCCGTGTACAGCTGAAATTCCCTACACTGCCGAGAGTACCTATTGTTCATTAATATGGTACTCTTTCTCGGCGGCTGTGAATTTAACGGACGCATATGAAATAATCGTGCGGGTCCCATCCTCCGTTTCCTGGAATAGTACTGCAGCCATGCCTATTGAACTCGCGTCCGTCTGTAGACAAAATTGATTCGGCAGGACACAACTTAGTTGCAGGGGGCAATACTTGCTTAATTTCCGCTTTCTGAGCTTTTTTCTTCGCATTAGCAAGTCGGTGATAGGGGACATTTATTTCAGCGAGTTTGCTGCTCCAACAAATTGTCGTATTTCCTTAATTGTTCGGGGCGTTGGATATTCTTGTATCTTCTTCAGATGTTGACTTTGTGGTACATTTTCCTCAGCCGTTATCGTATGCGGGTGGTGGCTATCTTGCAACTTTTTTGTGCACACACCAAGCCGTGCATTTCGAAGTGTTCCAGGACTAAGTCGAGGTATCGCATCAGTCAAGGTTTACAAGGTATATGAAGTCATGCATACCCACCATCCATTTCTGAAACGTCCCATGGATCTAAAAGCCATTAGGTGACGGCATTTTTCTGCTACTGGCAGTCGCTCTTGCCATTTAGGGTGGTAAACACCTTTGCTTATCTAAGTTCTCGTAATAAATCTGTAATTAGTGGCGAATGACTAATCTCGAAGATCGTTTTTGCATTTAATCGTCAACAGTCCACCATAGTCGACCATCTTTTTGGCTAAGAGGACTATCGGGCTGGAATGATGTACTAAGTCGAACGAATCCATTTCGCAGCATCTCAGTTACCTGCTGGTTTATCACTCTTTTCCGCTTCTCTGTGCAATGGTATGCCCTGCAATGTACCGGTACTTTCCCCCTTAGTATGATACGATGTTCCGTCATAGATGTAATGGAAGGTACTTGTACATCATAAAAAATCTTGGGTGTTGCTGTAACATGCGGCCATAGCTACTTTTTAGGTCGCTTACTGAGTTGTTCATTAGTTCGGTAGGTATCTGTCCAGAATATTGTCCCACCGTAGAACAGGTCCAATGAATTGTTCGTCAGGGAGTGTACCAAAAGTGCACTAACAATAACCCCATTAACCTCTTGACATTCCACCGATGACCGTAATACCGTATTTGTAATTCTAATATCGCCGAACCTCTTATTGCGGTTGACATGCCAGTGCAATCCAGGTGCACGTCGTCTTGCTTTTCATCAAGTACAATGCGGGTTCCTACTGTCAGAATGACGATGATGTTTTTACGAAGTTTACCGACGCCCCCGCATTCACAAGGACGTGCTTCTATTCCTGGCAAAGGCTCACTCGTATCCTGGGAAATATTTGACGATCCGCCTGATTTATTGTCCATCTGTCCGTGGTCCTTACGTTCGGGCAGTATTTCCTATAATGGTCGCCCCCACAATTTCGCCTTGTCCTCAATATCTGTAGCTTTTTGCTGTAGCGCGGTAGGCAGGTGCAAATAAGGTAAGTATTAGGTGGATGCGCTCGTCCACCGTCGCCGTGGGTTCAAACCTATCGAAAAATCGTTTCGTTGTCATACTGACATCTTCCATATAGTTAATGTTTTAGCTTGGCTCTTACTGTCATGAAATCGTACATCGCTGTGAATTTCTCTACGAATATCTCCCAGGAGAGGTATAGTGCTTATAGTTATCGAAACCATCATCACCATACTCATTCTAATCGTCATCCTCATCTACATCGTCAGCCCCAGCCTGATACTCATCCCCTCATGTAGAAATGGAAACTTTTTAACCACAGACGTTCAATAGTGTATAAATGTATATATATATATAAAAAAAGTGCCATATCATTTAAACACTTAACTAAGCTGCCTTATTTGCTTAAGATGCATTACCTAGGTGGATTAAAGTTTTACGCCTGCTTAATTAAGCCAAGTAACGGTAAAAACGGTGCACTTGGCTCTCATGCGTAGTGTGTAGTACAGTTTACAGGTACAGGTCTTCTAATGTAATAAAAATAATGCAGCTAAATAAATATATTATATTTATTAATTATATATCATACTATTTATTAACGTAAATACAGATTGATCTAATACATATATTAATTTAACATAAATATTCATACAATAATTAATTTATGTTCATTATATTTCATAATTTATTTTTATTTTCAGTGCAACATTCTTGTGACAACCAAACACAGTACAAACTAATATGAGATAAAGTACTTTTAAAGTTATGCTACTTAATGCTCACTTTTGAAAGCGCCTTTTAAGTTTTTTTTTTATATGGACTATTTAAATTTATAGTGTGTTATAAGAGACTGGAGATCAAAATTTAAGTTGCATGATTTAAAAAAAAGTTGTAATTCCCCTTTATGGGGATGATTCAACCACAAAATAAAAGTTTGGAAAGATATTTATTTAAAACTTTCAAAATACATCAGTATAATACTCGTAATTTAAAAACAAGTAATATTAAAGCACAAAATATAAAAACAAGTGGCTGTACTTACATGGCTTTAAATAAAAGTGTAGGTAATATAAAAATGTTTGTTCAACTTAACGCGAATACTAGCCCTTAAAATTATGTTTAAATTTTTACGATATTTTTCATTAACCATTCGGATGGTTTTTCGTACATATACACGGGACATCTATAAAATATTTTTATATTGGAACAGTCGTAATAAATGGGGTAGATTCAAGGTTCAATCTGCCCCACATTTGGTTGAATCTATCCCATAAATTTTGCTCATATCAAAATATTTAAAGAACGTGAGGTTATGTTATATACATAAATGCGAAGCGGAAACAATGCTTATTTCGATAGCGCCACAAAAAAAAAATTTTAAAAGCATCAAGGCATAGCACAATATCAAATAGTTTAAAAATCTTATGGTAACAGTCAAATTTCACTTTTTATTGTAAGAAGTTTTTTGTCGAGCCGGCCACTGTTAATTATACAACAACCTTACACTAAAACTATAAATTAAACCTGAGATAAAACCACCCGGGCAATTTAAACAGATTAGGAAGTAAAGCTGCTGGTTGAATCTTCCCGACGGTTGAATCATCCCCAGTCTCCCTTAGATATTACTTTTCGAGGAAATTCATTTTAGTATCTAAACTGTATAGTAAATTAAAATAAATGAATTCAAGGGTACAAGGTAAAGCACGAACCTTAATACTAAATATTAACCTTTATTTCTTAATCTATTTAATTTTAAATATTCTCAAGCTTGATGCACTATGCCAGATAAATCGAATTAGAAAATATATGCACTGATACACACATATCTAGATCAGCGATGAAAAAGATAAAATAGTAAAAATAGATATTTAAAATTGAAAGTAATGTCTCTCGACATTTTATTAATTCGCCTTACAATGTCTTGAATGATATTTATTTTAACCTTTATAGGAGCACTGTTACAAACACACACGCACGCACACACTGATATATATATATATATATATATATATATATATATATATATATATATATATATTATATATTACAATATTAGCATTAGATACTTAATATAAATGCAGATAAAGCTTCAAACCATAAAACTTCTTATTACTGATCCTTTTTGTTAGTGGCTTGGTTGTAAGTTGGTGGATTTTCCTAAAAATATGTTTCTTAGTTAATTTGGCTTTTACACTATAAAATAGTTAATGTTCTCTATAAAGAGGCCCGTAGTTAGTAACCGCCTTGGTTCTTCACACCGCGAAATTTAAATTTTATGTATAGTATAGACATATAGACAAAACACTTATGGATAAGACCAAAATGGCGGCGTCTGCCAATACCTGAGCCAGGATTCAGATTTCTCAATTCTATACATATTGTATCAAATAATGCAAGTATATAATTCTTAATTTAAATGTAAATAAGGGTATTAGACCGTCAAAATCAAATCCAATCTTTTGTCTTTATAGGACTCTTAATAACCACCCTACTAAAAATACATAACTATTTTATAACTCAAGGAAGTGTGATATTGTAGACCTTTTTATATTTATTAAACATATTATTTTGAGGCTTAGAAGCAGACTACATATTACAAATGGTATTATAATTCTCGAGCAATATCTAGTAACGTAAAATTACGAATCAACATTCAAATTCCATACACTTTTTATTAAGTATTAATAATACAGTGTGAAATTAACTACTTCATCCACAATATTTACCCATATATTCTGTATTATTAGTTTTGTATATTTTTTTTACTATACTGGAAGTTTCAAAAGTGAACTTAAGTACTTATAGAATATTTTCATTAAGCCAGGTATGACTTTTTTGTAATAAATTTAGGTACATAATTTATTAAATACAGCTTATCAGAGAACATACATATGACTTCATTGATAGGAATTGTAGGAAAATTGATTTATATTAGCTTAAATACCTTTAAAACAGTAAAAAATGTATTTGAGCTAATTCAAAAAAATTCTCCTACAATTGATACCAAATACAGGGTGAATCTTAAATAAGTACAAATATTTTAACTGCTGGTGTAGTTCGTCATTTAAATCAGTCTAGTGAAAGCCATTTTTAAAAATTTCTAATATTTACGGAGATATTAATTTTTTAAAAAAATACCCACATTTTGAGGACCGCTGGCTGATTTTTCATCCAACAACGTAATGAAACATATGATTTGTTGCGAGGTTGCCATATCTCCTCCAATATAAATATTACGTAACAGTTCTATTTTAAAAATACTTGTTTTAAGCATAAGTACAGTAAAATTGGGTATGTAGTATGATACGCAGCAATATTAACATAAATTTTAACATCTGAACTAACCTTACTATACTTCAACGATTAAAAATGAATTTCCGCAAGTTCAATACTACCGTAAAATATTTAGGAAGATATTACATGATATTACTATGTCCAATGTTCAAAAATTATACATAAATGTGCACACAAGCTTACCTGTTTGTTAAAAAATTAACTATTTAATCAGTAATCCACATTTCACAAGTTAAATGTCATTGTATACTGTTAGAAAGGGACACAAAACACAATTTCCTTAAGTTATTTTATGAAGAATAACGAAAAACTATGCACGCGTTTTTTATTTAAAATGGAAAAAATGTCAACTTTTAGCAAATTTTATTGCTATTTTCATGCATTATGTGGGGTTAACAAGTTTGACTTGGGCTTCCGATAATCTGTCATGACAGTTTGATAATAAAAAATAATATAAAATGTTACACTTGACAAAATTCGCTAAAAGTTGAGATTTTTTCTTCCTTGAAGCAAAGACATTTGTGTAATACTGGCAACACTGTGAACCACACGTTCAGTCTGCAGCACTATGACTCATAAAAGTATGAAGGGTCGGTCTAGGCCGGCGGTCCTCAACAAGTTTTCTACTGAAAAATTACGAAATTTATTTAAAATTTCACTTTTTTATTTCTGATTTTTTTGTAAAAAAACTATTAATTATGTGTTCTACACACAAAACTATACTGCTGGTTAAAATATTTGTACTTATTTAAGATTCACCCTGTATATAGGTATGCTAGGAAAGAAAAATTCCATCATACCTGACATCATGAAACCATGAAATGATTTTCAAAACTCAAATTCACTTTTAAACATTCACGAACACGCAAATAGACACAATAGATGAGATCCAACCTATTTCTGCATTTTTAGGATTGCTTCTTCAGGTGACCTCCTTTATTTTAAGTTGAATCAAATATCAAACTATAACAAAAATTAAGTTGAGATTAAGATTTAATTTGAAGAACTATGAAATAACAATGTCACAATTTTTGATAATCTGGCTAAATTAATATAAATTAAAGACCTACTACATTTAAACATTTGCCCTTTCTGCAATAGTATTGTAAACACTTTTTATTTAGGTATTAATATTAACGTTTTAAAGAACAGAGTTTTATTGAGAGTCCCACCCACTAAACATGCAACATTACGCAACATTAGAGAAATATTTTTTTCATCATTACAATTATGTAACAACGTTTAGGATACAATGATAACGACTATTTTTTTTAAATACGTGTGCAATAAAAAGATATGATATTAGACAACATTTATATTACATTGTATCTAATGTATTGTCACGGATATCCTAACCCGACTTTTTCTTTTACCAGAAAAACAATCCGTTAATTAATCACTTATCTTTATTAACTACTCTGTACACTACTGAATACTAATTACAACTCAACTAAACACTATTTAATTAATCGCTCGGAATCGCTCTGAATCTCCAGGAAATTTCCAACTAAACAACACTTCAATTCAAGACTGTAATTCAAGACTAACTAACTCGTCCGTTTATTCTTCTTTTATAGGCCAAACGAATATTCCAGATATTTTATAGCATCTTTAGACCCATTTCTTGAAAGATTCTCGTTAATTCTCCATATTCCAGTCACGCCTCGACACACGGCATTATTTCGTTTCTTTATCAGAATCGCGTAGGGGCGATCGGGGCAATCTAGTGTTCCGCGATACCACAGTCGTCAAATTGGCAAGGTTCTCTCTTTTAAATTCATGTTAAATTCCCTGACTTTTCCAGGTTTTCCCTAACACATTATAAAAAAAATAAAATATTGTAACAAAATAACTATTCTTTGGCACAAATACATAGTATTTGGATTTGGAACATATTGTAAAATAGATATAAAACCGAAGTAAATTTATTTCCTGACTTTTACGTCATATTTTTAAATTCCCTGACTTTATTTCACTTAAAACGAATTTCCTGACTTTTCCAGGTTTTCCAGGTGAGAGAGAACAATGATTGGGTGCGAGCGAGGCAAATTCTGTGGCAGTATTTTTAAATAAAATTGTTTCAAGCATCAGTAATGTTTCTATAACGAAAAAAATACATTTTACATTGTATACAAACCATGTATTGGGTAAATACCCCATGTGGTATAGGTTGTTGGGAACAGTAAGTAGCTGATACCTCTAACATTTAAGCATCATTGTAAGAGGCACTGAACCTAAAATTCACTAGTAAGTTGACGAAACTCGTAGCTCCATACCATGTATGAAAAAGTCTATGCTATGCATAATAGGGGAAATGAAGGATAGAGGACGAAAAGCACTTATGGCAGCATGGGAGACAAGGGTTTTCTCTTGTTATCTTTGTTTCGAGTCCTTGAACTTAAAAGTGTTTCAAAGAAAGTTAAGAGAGTTGGAGGTATCATTTCCTCAACCTCACCAAGAAAACCATCACTTGGAGAGTATTGACTGGTGTCATATGCTCGGCTCTGAATATCTTCTTTGATGATTGCAGCAGTAGTTCGAACTACTTTAAGGCGTTCTTCTTTTGCCGTTCTCCCTCATACTGCTTTCGTACAAAGCAGAGTTTAACATTTTGTCACCAACTTCTTTAAAGCACAGAACGATCTTGTGAGAATGTAGCTGACTGATTATTAAACGTTATTTATACTTGATTTTACTATTTTATACTGACAATCAATTCTCTAATCGAGATAAGTGTGAATATCTTCCATAGCAGTTATCACATAGTCATCCGAAGGACATCCTCTTTTTACACCACTCTTTCCACGCTTTTTTAAGAAAAATACACAGCATATTTACACAGCACAGGCCATGGTAAATAGTTTCAGCTGCAACCAAATGCAGACAGTTCTAATTCGTTTTGATACTTGTTCTCCCCAGTCGTTCTCCCTTTCAGGTGCAGCTTTTAAAATTGTATCCATCTCCAAACTGCGCACTTTAAAAACTGCCTCACGATTTTCCAATGGTTTTTTTCTTCTGTTTCCAATAAAACTCCTCATTAATTGCTACACAGCAGTACATACACTCGACCTTGAAGTCAAATATAGAAACCTTGATCGTCGCCAGCTCGCTGCTAGGTTTTGGGATTCAGCATGTACCACGTTTTTTTAAATCGGAAGCAACAGATTGTGGTCTGATATAACGCTTTTGACAAGAGGTGTGAACAACTCCATTTTTGTTCTTAAAAACCGCGCTTTTCCCATCCTTCCTTGCAATGCTGGCATTCAACAGTCCTTCAATTCTTTTCTCACGTATCACACTCATATCACTCTCAACAGGTACATCACATATCAAGCACCTGTCAGCTATTATGAGGCAAAACCAAATAAATTCACGATCAAACACAGCACGACGGCAACTAAACACAATACTGAATTCCAACAAAACGGCTACATGTAAATGAAACGATGTTCTACGAGGTACCGTCCGCAGTCTGCACGAAAAGCAATAATGGATGTTAACTTGCCTCCATTGTATAAAGAGACAAGCGCAATTCGACTTAATTATTGTGACTCAGATTAACGGCTGCGCAGATACAATTTCACGCAAGGAGTGTTGCGTTGCCACTATTTCCATATAAATACTACATACTAATGAAATTTCTTTGAAAGGATTTTTAATGCAATTTTATGTAGAATCTAAATTTCAAAACCCCGTAGCTCGCTTATGGTTAGTCCTACGATAAAAATGCATAGGACTACTTTTGTAGTAAATTTTGTCAGCTTTAATTTTGGTAAGAGGTACCTTTAACCCCCCCTTGAGCTCATCCCCTACCTTCAAGGACTTTTGATATGTCTACCCAAGGGTAAAGGAAGCGTTTAAAAAAATACCAACTATCTAGGAATTTTTTCCACCGATCGCCCTATGTCTGTCTAATTTGACAATCCCTGGAGATACTACTGACGATCTCCGACATGTGCAGCATACAAACGTGAGACGAGGAAGGAGAATATTATTAACCATGAACGGAAAATATAATAGGGAAGAAGAAGAATAAGGCCTAGAAGAGAAATAAATGCTTATGCTACTGACTACGACTAGCAAATAAAATGTTAAGAGGTGAAGGTATATGAGGTCTTGAAGTAAACATGTGGTTTCTGACTTATTAGAATCAAATCCAGTAGAATCTACTGCTTGGCTAAACAGTCATGTATCTTCCAACATATAACTATAAATTTTCTCAAGAAAATCCATAAAAATATATCTCGGACTTATCCAGTTCAACCTGAGAAGCCAGAAGCCAGCAAAAAAAGACCACATGGGCAGAAATAATGTCAAATGTGAATATTCAGGAAATTTTTAAAACTTAGAAATTTGATCTGGCTGTTGTCAAATATATGTCATAATTTTAAAAATTATTATAATTAAAGGTAAACTATTATTTTTAAACCTCTTTTTCCTAATCAATATAAGCAATCCTTAATATCTGATATTTTGTAGGAATAAGAATAAAATATTTCCCAACGAAACTAACCTCGATCAAGTTTGGTTATCGATTTGTTTACATACTTTGCAGAGGGAATAATTTGTGAAATTTGCCAAAATGAATGAATATGATGAAATAATTACTAGTAGTAGTGGGTAAAAGAAAAGGCAAACAAATCATAAACGATTGTGTTAAGCCATCAGTGGAATAATTGTCCGATAACAATGAATAAGAAATATATTAAATTTCACTTGTCACTCATAATACTACTAAACATAATTAAACTATAAATGACCCGTAACAAATTTCAAAAAATTTAATCACTTAAAATTCATTTGAAAATTACATAAGATCAACATAGAGAACAACGTACGTACTAGACCAGATTTGGTAGTGTCTACTTTATGTAAATCATCTTATATAGGGTATTCCGCAGTTAATGTAACATAGAGCAAGAGTAGATCCCTGACGATAAAATAATGCGATGTAGCTAAAGTTACCTTAGTTCAAAAGTTGATGTGTCAAAGTTAAAATTTTATTTTCGATACATATTTACAAATAAATTTAAAAAAAATCTAAATATATGTGTAGATCTTGGAGTTCGGGGGATTTTGGGGGTGAAAAATTCAAATTTGTTTCTAGTTTTGACGTAGCAGAGGGTGTCACTTATGGCACATCATGCTTCTTTTAAATGGTAGAACTTTTCTGCGGAAGATAAGATTGGCTACATCACATTATTTTGTAATCAGGAATTTACTCTTTCTTTATGTTGCATTAATTTTAGGACATGCAAGTTCATGCTTCCTTTAACAAGTTATTTTTGTTTAATAACTACGTAACCATTTAATAATAAATATTTAGCGTGGTTTGTAGATGAATAAAAGGGCTATAAGTTAAATTCGTAACATAACTTAACGAATTAGTCAGACATTAATTTTAATTCTATAAAATATCAAATGAGGTACCTACTATACCCGACTGCCAATGCGATGCTGAAATTAAATTAGAGTTTCGCTAGACAATGTGACTAACCAGACCCTTTAAAATACACTTTCTTAGTACCAAATTTTCAGTTATTATCAACTATTTTTAGAAACAGATTGTATATAAATTAATTCGCCGCTTCTAGGATACCCATTTCTCTTTACATTTTAAACCCTATTTTATTTGTATTTAAAAATATGATTTAGGGTATCCTAGAAACTAGATTTTTTTTTAAGAGAATTGATGCAAGCTGCATCGAAAACGGATCTTTTCTACGCGAGCTACTTTGAAACTAGGGCCTCTTAAAATTATAACATACTACTTACATAATATGCAGGTGGTGGAACATAAGCCATTTGTGGTCTATTTGGGTCATAATAAGCTGATTGTGCTGCTTCAGCTGCTTTGGCATCTAAAGAAAAGTTGATTATTAAAAAAAGTAAGTTGCATAAATCTATTATGGTAATATATTCACTTAAGATTAAGGGCATCGTGTTTAAAAGCATTTTTGACGAATTCGAATAGTTGTTTTTAGACATGGGTCTAAGCAAGTTAAAAATAATATCTCTGTGCTAATTATACAAAACTGCAGGAGACAAAAGAGTTTACAGGCTAGCAAGAATTTATAATAAGAAAAAAAGTATATTTTTCAGCTATTATGTGTATGAGCATGCTGCACACTAAGAAAATCGTGTTGGGCATTATAAATCACACGTCGCAGAATTCTTTTAAAGTCGATAAAACTTGAATTGATATAAATTATTAACTATTTTTCACGAAGTCAGTAACAAAATAAAAAGGTACAATTCGCGGTTTTTAAATGGATAATCATGTTTTATAACACATTTACTTCTAAACTTGAAGGAAATGATTGAAACGTGCTGACAGCATACTTTTTGATACATGAGAAAAAATTATGCAGGACAAATCTAGTACAGCAGGTCATAAAAAAAAACGATTGACCATCTATTAAACCAAGACATGATCCTCTCTCTTCAGTTCTCCAATCATCCATCGTGATGTTACGAGAGCCTAACAAACAATACTGATTTTGTGTTAACTATAAAAACTTCATGAAGTTAGCTTATGTCATGCCTTTCATTTAATGTTCATAAACGCCACTAGATAAATCAAGAGATGCTACCTGGGCCTGAGGCATAAAGTTCGGTAGCAGAGTCTTCTAGACCATTAAAAGCATTTTTGTTCCAATTTAAGACGCTGTCATTTGGTTTGCACAACGCACCACTAGGTTTGGATAGAGGGTTACACTTCTATCTGGACGATATTATTTATTTGCACTTCCACTTTCTTCAAACATACTTTCCTGAATTAGAAAACCAAAACTTACACTCAATCGGGAAAAGTATAATTTGTGTAAACTCGAACTGAGATGTGGGTTGTTGTCAATAGTGGATCCTCAAAAGGTTACATACAGCTGTCCTTCAAATTTCTACATCAACTAATCAGGTATGACGAATTGTGGATATGACGTCATGCTATTAACGATTTATTTCCTATTTTTCCACTGCAGTAGCTCCTTTAACACCTTTATTAATAATAAATCAAATATTTCTGTGGACAGAACAATGTGAAATCGTTTTCGAGGCCATTAAATACCATCTTGTATCAGCACCCGTCTACATTGCTACAACTTTGATTTGCCCTATTTAATTCAAACCGATGCGTCAAACTGCGGGTTAGAAGCAGTAATCCTTTAAATATATAAATATAACAAAATATAATCTAAACGACCTGCGGAAAAATGAACGTTAGTTTAACGGTAAAAAAAGAATGCTTGGCAGTACTATCGCGATCGAAAAGCTTCTTTCGTATCTTGAGGGCACACGATTTATGGCGATCCCTGACAATTATAGCTTTAAATAGCTATAGTAGTAGGTTGTATTGCGCACTAGGTTGTTTGTAACAAAACAACTTGTCCCAAATTAGATGCTGTGGAGAACGCATCAAAGTCAATTAATTTTAATAACCCATGGTGTATCAAGATGTTAAATACACTGTCACCAATGAATGTTTATGAGTAGTGGAGCAAGGGAAACGGATAAATGTCATCCGAGAGAATTCAACATTTGAGCACTTAACAGTCTCGAAGACCCTAGGAAGAATTTCATCGAGATACTATTGGACTAAATTGAAAAGCTATATTCCTAAGTATATCAGAAACTTCAAAACTTGCATATGTACAAAACCGGAACAAATTCATCTAACAGAGTTCATGTTAAAAAGCCCACAGTGTCGATATTATAGGGCCTCTTTCCATAACTAGTGCCGGATATTTTACATTCTAGTAGTCTGTGACTAGTCAATTTATCTTATACTACTCACAGAGGAGTTCAGTACCGACGCCATTTCTTCAAGGATACGATGTGGAAGTACGGTATCTATATAGTATACACCGACAATTATCATGTCCAAGCCAATGCACCCAGTGGTTAGAACCATATTAACAGTCTACGTAGCCGATCATCAGGAAAGATGGAAGAAATATTTAACCAATGTAACTTGGGCTCTAGGATCAACTCACTATGAGACTACAAGATTAATGTCAAATTTCATCACATTTAGAAGCAAAATAAGCATACTTATCACACCAATTCAATTCCCAATTGACTCATTCAGTTTGATCAGACAAATGGCCAAACTGGAGATGTCGAGAGCGAAAATATCGATGATTAAAATATAAACTGTAAGATTTTTGCAATATACTAAATGGTGAATTATTTCCGGCACAGGTAATATGAATAAAAGTAGATTAGTGAGGCCGCTTCTACGCCGGAAGTGACGTCACATGGACAGCGTCCATCGAGTTTGCCGCGACTCCTTGTGGTCATTGGTGTCGCTGAAGAGTTCTTCGTGCAAGAAGTGTGCTGGGATGCGGGGGGTGCGGAACGCGGAGATAAGCGATCTAACCTAAGGATCTAACCTAAGAGAAAAAACATGTGCAGTAGCGACCTAACCTAAGAGAAAAAACATGCGCAGTAGCGACCTAACCTAAGAGAAAAAAGTAAAGATCTGTAGCAGAGATAAGCGGCTTGGTATATGGAAAAGAATCTAACTTAACAGAAAAAACATGCGCAGTATCAACCTAACCTAAGAAAAAAAAATATGCGCAGTAGACTAGGGAAAAACTAAAGATCTGTAGCAGAGATAAGCAACTTGGCATATGGAAATAAAATCTAACCTAACGGAAAAAATATGAGCAGTAGGTTATAAAAAAAACATGCGCAGTAGCAACCTAACTTAAGAGAAAAAACATGCGCAATAGCGATCTAACCTAAGAAAAAAAACATGCGCAGTAGACTAGGGAACAAACTAAAGATCTGCTGCAGAGATAAGCGACTTGGTACATGGAAAAATAATCTAACCTAACAGAAAAAACATGAGCAGTAGATTATAGTAAAAACATGCGTAGTAGCGACCTAACCTAAGAGAAAAAAGTAAAGATCTGTAACAGATATAAGCGATTTGGCATATGGAAATAGAATCTAACTTAAGAGAAAAAACATGTGCAGTATCGACCTAACCTAAGAGAAAAAACATGCGCAGTAATAACTCGAGAACGGTACAAGATAACTAAAATGTGAAAGCTGATTTGATTGGTTCCTCACCGAGACCTATCACATGACGTTGTTGGTTTTTTCGTGACTAGTGCCCTTCTTGCTTTTAGCAGTTTGAAGCATGACTTGCATTTACTACTGTTTAAAATAAAATAGTTTTAATATTGAATAAATTTGGAATGTGGTGTTATCAGCGAGCGCTGGCTGATTGTAATAAGAGTCGAGTCACGGTATACTGACATATCACTTTTATATAAATGAAAGTTCCATCAATTATACGTTAGTCCCTCTAGACCTGTTATTTAAACCTGAAAATCAAATATAATTAGAAGAATATTTAAGGTGAAACGATCTCAGTTACATTGTTTGTAAAAGCGCCGGCGACAGGTGTGTAAGACAATAGTAGGGGTACATATCTACATTCAAAGTATCATCTAATTTCTACAACAAGTTGTTGATTCTTCTTTTCGTAGTAATATTGTTGAAATTTTGCATACCTACATTTCAGAATTAAGATATACCTAACTATACATATTTTTCTACATACAGCTTTTAGATTTATCGTGACACTTTTCTATAAGTTTCATCATTCCATCTTGTTTTTCATAATTCTAACAGCACCAGTTAGGACTATACTCGACAAACTATCATGAAGTCTAAGACAATAGTAGGGGTACATATCTTTATTACATTCATTCATTATAATTTAATTTCTACAGCAGGTGGTTTCATAGTAAGATTGTTGAAATTTTTCATACATGTCAGGCATACATTTCACAATTATGTTATATCTAGACATATTTTTCAACATACAAGCTTTTTGATTTTTTGTACTGCAGTATTAATAAAAGATTGTCGTGACACTTTTCTGTAAGTTTTATCTTTCTATAGTTGTTAAAAATAATTTTCTTTGGATGACAGAGAATAATACAAAGATTGTTTAAATATATCATTAAACCGATTGACAGTGCACATTATCTAAGTTTAATCTTAATTTTTAAATTTTACATTCACCAATAATATGTGGCTGAGACAAAAATTTTCTCTAATGCAATATCACCATCAATGATTGAAACGACGTCGCAGATCTAGGTCACAGACAAAGATATTTTACCAGATGATACTTAAATACGATATTATAAACAAATCTCCACTTTCGCGCACTGCTGATGAAGCAAAAACGATTTGTCACATTTACTCACTATTCGCAAAAATAACATCATGACTAAATAAACTGACCATGTAATACATATATTTTGTGAACAGAATGTCAAATTCATTTGATCAAACGATCATTAATTTCTCTAAATTTTACAGTAATCTGGAGGTATAATATTCAGCAGTATGATGAAACTAAGAATATGTATAAGCTGTTTGTAAATATAAGATTTAAAGTGTATTACTCAAACGCAAAATGATCAATATGTTAAGCACTTTTTTAAAGTGTAAAGTAAAATTGGAGTTTGCAGAAATTATAATTAATTCAAGACAGCTTTTGAGGAAAATTCAGTCAACAGTTAAACCCAAAAACTGTTAGAAATCCTTGTAAACTGTTTAGTATGTTCGCAGACTCTGGAATATATTTTAACACACTGATTGCAGATGTAGTTATAGTCGCATATGATACAACGCAAGTAAGATTAAAAATAAAATAGTATTAATTATTGTGTATCAAGACCTGAGGGCCTCAATGTATCTACAAGTGAATTTATTGGAGATATAATCGATGAATCAGAATCATTCAGGCTCGGACAGTAATATCGCATAATATGTAGGTAGTGGGTCTAAAAATACACTTATAAAGTAAAGTAAAAAACATTTTCTTGAACTGTGAGGCTTCAACATTTGTTAAATTTTGATAGTATACAAGATATGGTTCTTAATGGACTCCGGTATATGCCGCGTCTAAAAATATTTGGACAACAAAACAACACGAGGTGAATAAAAATATTAAGTTTTGGGTATTATGTGTTTGTCTTATAATTTGTTATAATTAAATTATTACGTAATATTAATATTTGTATTACTTTAAAATTATGTAAGCATAGGGAGTCTAATAAAAAATAAATAAACCATTCCTGCATATTCATTCACCTCTTCTCCGTTGATGTCTGACATTTTTAACTAATAAACATATAATGTTTTATCAAAATCATTTAAATAAATTATAAATGCTTTCTTGATAGCATTTGTTTTATATTGCAGGTTGGGACAAAGGTAATATATTTGCATTGTGAATGTCATGTTACCGTACTACTATTAATGTTGCTGTTATAAAATTGTATCAAGGCCACCCATTGGAACTAAATCATATATAGTGTTTCAAGATGGTACAGTGTGTTATTTTATAGCTGCTGCTTTTGAAACTATTTTCGAGTTCTTCGAACTGTTTTAGACTCGTTTCTTATTGCTCTTATAACTATTTACCTGCTTAGAACTTGTTTTGGATAGCTTTTTGAGTTGTTTTAATATAACTGTTTTACTATTCGAAACTGTTTTTTACTGTTTCTATAGAATGCCTTAGACATCAGCCTTTTGTATTATTGTCAAGAATAATCATAACATAGATGTAGTGATACCTGTCCTTACTATCAACAATCCTACATATACCCAGTCAGTTGACAGTTACTTTTTGTTCAATAATAAATACCCTTAATCCATGAATTGTAAGTAATAAACTTTGAGATATTTTTTTCTATCCCCCTAATTGAGTTTTTAAAAAAAATCAATTGTGTCAAAGAAAAACGTTTTTTTTATTCACAAAAGGGTGTAAAATTATACCTACGAAATTCTACCATAGTTTCATATTTATTGATTTTATAATTACTTACCGTAAAAATTTATTATTCTTTTATAAGATAACTCTTATGAATGAGTATTTCAGGAACAAAGAAGTAACTATAGCACTTCAATGAAAAGCTAGGCAAACACTGACAAAAATCACAATAATTACATATACCTATAAGGTAGTTACCAAAAAGGTTGATTTGAACAAAAGTAGTACTTTTCACTATATGATTTTTCCCCTAATATTTCTGATAATAGATTACTGATAATTTATATATTTGTTTCAAGGTTTTTCATATTCAAACAATGCTATAAACTAAATATATAATTATATATATGCAGAGGATGGGGTATTTGAAATAAATATAAGCAAGTAAAGTAAATTTCTAAACAATATTTATTTTCTTTGAGGACATATTTTTATCTGAAAAGGAGATACAAAAAAAATATTAAAAAGTAAATATTCTGATAGAAATACAATATTTTATCAAAATTTGTATACTACTAAATACTACCCCAATTATAAATATTTATGAAAATGTTATATATATATATTTAAATTGCCATTAAGTTAAACATTGACTATAAATTATAGAATTTCTAACTTATGATTATAAATATAGTTAACCATTACTGTTTAATATTAAATAAAAATTATTACCTGATCTCGAAATAAACTGTTTTTGATAATGGGTCGGCTACCACTTTCAGTAACCTCTCATATATATATTCTTCCCAAATTACCTCCAAGTTTTCGGGGACCACCCCGCAAATGTATTTGAACTAAATAAAAAAGAAAAAAAGTATAAGAATTCTTAATAATTGCACAAAGCAGCGAGTAAACTGAGTTTGTAGTAAACTTCTAAAAACTATTACATACGGATTCATCAACAAGGCGTAATGTTAGTCAGACTAGCGGAGGTTACGCGAAAAATTTACGCATCTGTTGCACCAATTTAAATAAAAGGCATACTCCTATTCACTACTATGTATAATACTTACTTTATGATATGTTAACTAATCCGTAGCACTGAAAAATACTGTTTTTGAATATAAATACTAAATATACAATGGGAAACGCAAGGAACTAGAGGCCGAAGTTACGCGATTTTTAGACAGGTACAATACTGGGTTTAACTTTTGGCGCAAATATGGACGTAAATAAACAGCCTACCTAGCAACGCATGTTTCGCTACCTAGCAACGCATGTTTCGTGAATGGGCGTAAGGCTGATTAGACCAACTAACGTGCTTTACACGGGCGCAAAGCTGGTTAGTCCGACTAACGCTACGCCCGTTTCATGAATCCGGCTGTTAGAGACTACTAAAAACTAATTAACAGGACAAACTTCAATTAATGAAAATATAAGTTTAGCAAGTAATTTTTTAAATGTAAAAGTAAATAATTATTTACTAAACAGTAAGAAAGTACTCACTTAGTTGCTTCATCTTCAAGAACTGAAGTTTGTAGTATTCATGCACAGTGCCGTTCCTGGCGGGTATGCAGCGAATGCCCCGCACGCAGGCGCCCAATTTAAGGGGCGCCAAATTCAACTATTCGCTACTCTTGCAAAAACGCACTTCTAATTGGAAGAAAAATCGGCATTAAAGGTATTAAAAATCAAATTATAGCAAAGCTGCAAACTTTGATTACAGGAAGAAACAGTAAACTAATATAAGAAGTAACTTCTAGACTTTGCTTCTACACTGGAATTTACATGCAAAAAATCTGTTGACGGTGTGTCGGCACTCGGCTTATGAGCGGCGGCGTATTTTCAAAGGATGCCGCTCGCCTTTGGCGGCTCGCTCGACAAATAATATACATGTTATTGTTTTTTATGCATTTATCGGCGGCGTGTGCCTCAGAGAGGTCGAAGGTGCAAAAAATATTATTTTCTGAAAAGTTCTCCAAAAAAAACTTTTTTACGGCTCCAATGAGGCTAAAGCCGAAGCTGGAAAAAATGATGTAGAGCAAACATTTCTTTCAATTAGGGAACGAAAGAGAAAGCGTCAATTTTCATATGAAAGTACAGACGATCAAGTTCTAGATCCAAAGCGAAAATTTAAGATCAGTTTTTATTTCCAAATTTTGGATACAACAGTTCAATCCCTACAAAGTCGTTTCGAGAGATTGAAGCAATGCAATGATTTATTTGGATTTTTGAGTGATTTTCAAAACCTAAATTCTGATGAGATTAAACGATCGTGCATAGATTTGGATTTGGCTTTGCAAATTCACCATGAAGGAAATGTTTGCAAGGATATTGATGGTCTTGATTTGTACAATGAAATTTCATCATACAAAATCCTTAACCCTGTCAAAGACTCTCGCAATACCTCAGACTCACCCATAGATATTCTGAATTATATAACCAAGAAAAATTTGCAGTCTTTGTTTCCAAACCTGTCTATAGCATTAAGGATATTTTTGAAGCTGCCGATTTCTGTTGCGTCTGGCGAAAGGAGTTTTTCAAAGCTAAAACTTGTAAAATCTTATTTGAGAACTTCGATGTGCCAGGAAAGGCTTTCAGATTTAGCTGTTATTTCAATCGAAAATAAAATATGTGAAGCCATCGATCATAATGAAATGATCAATGAGCTTGCATCTGCAAAAGCAAGACGTGTTATGTTCTAAAACTACCTTGTTATTTGATAATTAGGTACTTAGGTATTAGACAGATCTTGCACATTTTCAAGTTAACGGATTTGTTTGCGTTGAGCGCCGTTTGAGAGTTTTAACTCAATTCACTCAGTTGAGTGAATTGAGTTATATTAAATTTTTTGTTAATTTCCGAATGGACGTGTTTTATTTATGACCTATATTGTACGTTAATAGTCTATTTTATTTGATGTCAAAAATAATTTTTTTGTCATATTTTTTCGTCGTTTTATTTTATTACGCCCATTTTCATAATCAAACACTTACACTAAAGTGACTTTAGTCTTTAGTCTATAAGGAAACTATTCAGTTTAAACCTCAAACTAAAAATGATTATGAAAATTGGCCTTATCATAAAAATTTAAGCATAGTATATAGGGGCGCACAAAATTATTCTTGCACGCAGGCGTTCGCCACCCCAGGAACGGCACTGTTCATGCAGAATGTTATATAGTTAGATAAGAAACATATAATTACAAAAAATATGTTGCCAATGCTGTATTTTAGATATAAAACACTTGTACAAGAGTATAGTTACAGTGCAGTATAACAGAATATGAACCTTTTATTATTTTAGCGGTTATGATGATAAGGGAAGACCGAGTATAACGACCAACATCCGAAAAATAAGTATATTAAACAAAATGCTTATATCAGAAAGGAAGTTTTATTTAAATTATATAATTAACTTGTATTATAACTTTTCGCTCCAGGACATTACTAAAAGTACATTATATACTATGTGTAATTTAAATTTTATTTGGAATTTAGTTTATCTGTATTTCTTATGTTTTTTTCTTTTTTATTTAGTTCAAATACATTTGCGGGGTGGTACCCGAAAACTTGGAGGTCATTTGGGAAAAATATATATATATGGGAGGTTACTGAAAGTGGTAGCCGACCCATTATCAAAAACAGTTTATTTCGAGATCAGGTAATATTTTTTATTTAATATTAAACAATAATGGTTAACTATACTTATAATCATAAGTTAGAAATTCTATAATTTATAGTCAATGTTTAACTTAATGCTAATTTAAAAATATATATTACATTTTCATAAATAAATATTTATAATTGGGGTAGTATATAGTAGTATATAAATTTTGAAAAAATATTGTATTTGTATCAGAATATTTACTTTTTAATAATTTTTTGTATTTCCTTTTCAGATAAAAAAAATGTCCTCAAAGAAAATATTGTTTAGAAATTTACTTTACTTGCTTATTTTTATTTCAAATATCCCATCCTCTGCATATATACAGGGTGAATCTTAAATAAGTACAAATATTTTAACTGCTGGTGTAGTTCGTCATTTAAATCAGTCTAGTGAAAGCCATTTTTAAAAATTTCTAATATTTACGGATATTAATTTTTTAAAAAAATACCCACATTTTGAGGACCGCTGGCTGATTTTTCATCCAACAACGTAATGAAACATATGATTTGTTGCGAGGTTGCCATATCTCCTCCAATATAAATATTACGTTTCCTTTAACGTAATAGTTCTATTTTAAAAATACTTGTTTTAAGCATAAGTACAGTAAAATTGGGTATGTAGTATGATACGCAGCAATATTAACATAAATTTTAACATCTGAACTAACCTTACTATACTTCAACGATTAAAAATGAATTTCCGCAAGTTCAATACTACCGTAAAATATTTAGGAAGATATTATGTGATATTACTATGTCCAATGTTCAAAAATTATACATAAACGTGCACACAAGCTTACCTGTTTGTTAAAAAATTAACTATTTAATCAGTAATCCACATTTCACAAGTTAAATGTCATTGTACACTGTTAGAAAGGGACACAAAACACAATTTCCTTAAGTTATTTTATGAAGAATAACGAAAAACTATGCACGCGTTTTTTATTTAAAATGGAAAAAATGTCAACTTTTAGCAAATTTTATTGCTATTTTCATGCATTATGTGGGGTTAACAAGTTTGACTTGGGCTTCCGATAATCTGTCATGACAGTCAATGACAGTTTGATAATAAAAAATAATATAAAATGTTACACTTGACAAAATTCGCTAAAAGTTGAGATTTTTTCTTCCTTGAAGCAAAGACATTTGTGTAATACTGGCAACACTGTGAACCACACATTCTGTCTGCAGCACTATGACTCATAAAAGTATGAAGGGTCGGTCTAGGCCAGCGGTCCTCAACAAGTTTTCTACTGAAAAATTACGAAATTTATTTAAAATTTCACTTTTTTATTTCTGATTTTTTTGTAAAAAAACTGTTAATTATGTGTTCTACACACAAAACTATACTGCTGGTTAAAATATTTGTACTTATTTAAGATTCACCCTGTATATATATATATATATATATATATATATATATATATATATATATATATATATATATATATATATAAAATTATTTATTTAGTTTATAACATTGTTTGAAAATGAAAAACCTTGATACAAATATATAAATTATCAGTAATCTATTATCAGAAATATTAGGGAAAAAACATCATATAGTGAAAAGTACTACTTTTGTTCAAATCAATCTTTTTGGTAACTACCTTATTATTGTGATTTTTGTCAATGTTTGCCTAGCTTTTCATTGAAGTGTTATAGTTACTTCTTTGTTCCTGAAATACTCATTCATAAGAGTTATCTTATAAAATAATAATAAATTTTTACGGTAAGTAATTATAAAATCAATAAAATATGAAACTATGGTAGAATTTCGTAGGTATAATTTTGCACCCTTTTGTGAATAAAAAAACGTTTTTCTTTGACACAATTGATTTTTTTAAAAAGCTCAATTAGGGGGATAGAAAAAATTATATCAAATTTTATTACTTACAATTCATGGATTAAGGGTATTTATTGTTGAACAGAAAAAGTAACTGTGAACCGACTGGGTATATGTAGGATTGTTGATAGTAAGGACAGGTATCACCACATCTATGTTATGATTATTCTTGACAATAATACAAAAGGCTGATGTTTAAGGCATTCTATAGAAACAGTAAAAAAACAGTTTCGAAGAGTAAAACAATTATCTTAAAACAACTCAAAAAGCTATCCAAAACAAGTTGTAAGCAGGTAAATAGTTATAAGAGCAATAAGAAATGAGTCTAAAACAGTTCGAAGAACTAGAAAATAGTTTCAAAAGCAGCAGCTATAAAATAACACACTGTATCATCTTGAAACACTATATATGATTTAGTTCCAATGGGCGGCCTTGATACAATTTTATAACAGCAACATTAATAGTAGTACGGTAACATGACACTCACAATGCAAATATATTACCTTTGTCCCAACCTGCAATATAAAACATATGCTATCAAGAAAGCATTTATAATTTATTTAAATGATTTTGATAAAACATTATACGTTTATTAGTTAAAAATGTCAGACATCAAAGGAGAAGAGGTGAATGAATATGCAGGAATGCTTTATTTATTTTTTATTAGACTCCCTATACTTACATAATTTCAAAGTAATACAAATATTAATATTACGTAATAATTTAATTATAACAAATTATAAGACAAACACATGATTCCCAAAACTTAATATTTTTATTCACCTCGTGTTGTTTTGTTGTCCAAATATTTTTAGACGCGGCATATACCGGAGTCCATTAAGAACCATATCTTGTATATTTTCAAAATTTAACAAATGTTGAAGCCTCACAGTTCAAGAAAATGTTTTTTTACTTTACCTTATAAGTGTATTTTTAGACCCACTACCTATATATTATGTGATATTACTGTCCGAGCCTGAATGATTCTGATTCATCGATTATATCTCCAATAAATTCACTTGTGGATACATTGTGTATCAAGAGCTGAGGGCTCTTGATACACAATAATTAATACTATTTATTTATAATCTTACTTGCGCTGTATCATATGCGACTATAACTACATCTGCAATCAGTGTGTTAAAATATATTCCAGAGTCTGCGAACATACTAAACAGTTCACAAGGGTTCTAACAGTTTTTGGGTTTAACTGTTGACTGAATTTTCCTCAAAAGCTGTCCTGAATTAATTACAATTTCTGCAAACCCCAATTTTACCCCTTCGTTATTTAAAAAAGTGCTTAACATATTGATCATTTTGCGTTTGAGTAATACACTTTAATTCTTATATTTACAAACAGCTTAGACATATTCTTAGTTTCGTCACACTGCTGAATATTATACCTTCAGATTAGTGTAAAATTTAGAGAAATTAATGATCGTTTGAGTATATCAAATGAACTTGACATTTTGTTCACAAAAAATATGTATTACATGGTCAGTTTTTACTTCATCAGCAGTGCGCGAAAGTGGAGATTTGTTTATAATATCGTAATTAAGTATCATCTGGTAAAATATCTTTGTCTGTGACCTAGATCTGCGACGTCGTTTCTACATGATTTACATACATTTCTCAGAATTTAATTTATATGCATATACTACGGGTTTGAATTATTTAATTAATTATTTTGGTAATATAAATATTTGGGTAATGATTCTGTGAACAACCTTTATCTTCAATATTGAAAACCATTTTAAATATTGCACCAGCATTTTTCTCAAATTTGATCTTAACCTTTGATGAAGAATTAGTGTCGTGATTAAGTCAACAAATCTAAATTAAAATAGCCGATTTACCTCATAACTTACAATTTCAAATTAAACCTACCTCTGTTAGAATGATGATAAAGAAATATTGAGCGCTCAAAACAAATTTTCAATTGTTGATGGTGATATTGCATTAGAGCAATTATTATTGGTGAATGTAAAATTTAAAAATTAAGATTAAACTTAGATAATGTGCACTGTAAATCGGTTTAATGATATATTTAAACAACCTTTGTATTCTCTGTCATCCAAAGAAAATTATTTTTAACAAATATAGAAAGATAAAACTTATCTTTTATTAATATATTACTGCAGTACAAAAAATCAAAAAACTTGGTATGTTGAAAAATATGTCTAGATATATAATTGTGAAATGTATTCCTGACATGTATGAAAAATTTCAACAGTTTACTATGAAACCACCTGCTGTAGAAATTAAATTATAATGAATGAATGTAATATAGATATAGTCCTAACTGGTGCTGTTAGAATTATGAGAGACAAGATGGAATGATAAAACTTATAGAAAAGTGTCACGATAAATCTAAAAGCTGTATGTAGAAAAATATGTATAGTTAGGTATATCTTAATTCTGAAATGTAGGTATGCAAAATTTCAACAATATTACTACGAAAAGGAAAATCAACAACTTGTTGTAGAAATTAGATTATAATTTGAATGTCTTACACTTCATGAGAGGTTGGTTAAGTATATTCCTAACTGGTGTTGTTAGGATTATGTAGGACAATTTTTTGTTATAGTTATATACTACTACTACACTTTTTAAAATTATAATAAATATTTTTTAACTTCATTCAATACATCAAGAGTTCTCTGATAATGACGGAAATGTGTAGAAGTTCAAGGTGCGGAATCAGGTCCACAGTTCTTATTACCTTTTACTGTGTAAAAGCGGTTTAGAGAAATCGGAGTATCACTTTCTGTAGCAAAATATCTCATAAGTTCTTTTGATCTTTTTTTCTCCAGCCACTTGTAAAATCTTCTTCCGCCCTTCTGACACTGTTTGGTTGCATTGAAAAAACCCGTATTTTTATCTACGATGATCTTAAAGTCTCCGTACAATCCATACCAGTACTGGTCGAGGATCTGTTCGAAGCAAACATCATGTAGACTTGACATTTTGAGGTTATGTAGCCAGGTAAAGAGTTAATTAGGAACACGTCTTAACACTTTGAACTTCAGACGAAGAATGAATGTTTTTAACATAGTAATCATTATATCTTGTTCAGGGAGGCGTGGGAGTAAGTTACTGAATTATTCCCATATTTTGTAACTTAATAATCGTAATATCGTAGCTCGTTTACTAGTATATTAGGATCTTCATCATTGTTTTCTTTATTCTCACAGTGGATACTATCTTCTATTCCTAACGGATAATCTGTGCTAATGGCGTCATCAGCACCTTCATCTTCAGCTCTCACGACTCATATCTGTTTCGCTGTAGTCGATAGGTCTGTACACATATTTTCTGTTTGGTTCTTTCATGTCGACGAGCAGTTTACTATTATTTATCTGATGATGCTTGTTTTTCCTGTGAGTTAATAAGTTGTCCCGTCTCGTAAATTTCTTTCCACATATGTTACAGGGAAACGCTGTAGATTTGTTTGTTAGCGTGGTGACTAAGACCACTTCTATTTGCAAACTCCTTCGAGCATACATGTTTACTCTTTGACTAGCGGTGATATAATGACTATATACTTGCAGTATGTATCCTTTTGTTATCCTTTTTGTTATCTTTTTTCTATCACCGTTATCCGTTTTTTCTGTCACCGTTATCCTTTTTTTCTGTCACTGTTATCCGTTTTAATGTCACCGTTATCCTTTTTTCTGTCACTGTTATCCGTTTTTATGTCACCTTTATCCTTTTTTTCTATCATCGTTATCCTTTTTTCTGTCGCCGTTATCCTTTTTTCTGTCACTGTTATTCTTTTTTCTGTTACTGTTAACCGTTTTTATGTTACCGTTATCCTTTTTTTCTATTATCGTTATCCTTTTTTCTGTGGCCGTTATCCTTTTTTCTGTGGCCGTTATCCTTTTTTCTGTCACTGTTATTCGTTTTTCTGTCATCGTTATCCGTTTTTCTGTCACCGTTATCCGTTTTTCCGGATGCCATCTCCTGCCTTTAACGTTGAAAACGTTAAAGTGTGTCCATACTGCTCCCACGTGTTTACTATTGTCGAATTTAATAAACATATTCGGCTACGTCAACGGCTGCGGCTATATTGTGCTACCTGTCGCCGGCGCTCTTACAAACTGCGAACGTTTAGGGCTTATATACGGCAGCACAATGTAACTAAGATCGTTTCACCTTAAATATTCTTCTAATTATATTTGATTTTCAGGTTTAAATAACAGGTCGAGAGGGACTAACGCATAATTGATGTAACTTTCATTTATATAAAAGTGATATGTCAGTATACTTTGACTCGATAACACATTCGTTGATAGCACCACATTCCAAATTTATTCAATATTAAAACTATTTTATTTCAAACAGTAGTAAACGCAAGTCATGCTCCAAACTGCTAAAAGCTACAAGGGCACTAGTCACGAAAAAACCAACAACGTCACGTGATAGGTCTCGGTGAGGAACCAATCAAATCAGCTTTCACATTTTAGTTATCTTGTACCGTTCTCGAGTTATTAGCAAAACACTGTATGAGTGACGTCACTTTACTATAACGCTACTACTCCCAAGTCGCTTATCACTGCTGCAGATCTTTAGCTTTTTCCTTAGTATACTGCGCATGTTTTTTCTCTTAGGTTAGGTCGATATTGCACATGTTTTTTCTCTTAGGTTAGGTTGATACTGCGCATGTTTTTTCTGTTAGGTTAGATTCTTTTCCATATACCAAGCCGCTTATCTCTGCTACAGATCTTTACTTTTTTCTCTTAGGTTAGGTCGCTACTGAGCACACCCCCGCAAACTGCCCCCCCACATCCCCGCATCCCAGCACCCCGCATACTTTTTCTTGCACGAAGAACTCTTCAGCGACACCAATGACCACAAGGAGTCGCTGCAAACACGATGGACGCTGTCCATGTGACGTCACTTCCGGCGTAGAAGCGGCCTCACTAATCTACTAATAAATTTGAGGAGTACATCGTATTGTTTGATATTAAATAATAGTGAATACAAAATGTTACTGCAGTGAATTTTACCGATAAATAATTTATACAGGAATAATACATAAGCAATATATGTATAAGAAATATATGTTTTGGAAGATAATTTTAATACTCTGTAGTGCTGCAAATTTGAATCATAACTTAGCGGTAGCAAATGCCTGATAAAACGATAGTTTAAGTTATAGATAAACTTATATTGGACTTTTTCTAAACGTTTGATATATTTATGGTATTGAGGATTCCACACTAAAGAAGCAAATTCAGGATAAGAGGGGCCCATGGAATTATATAAAATGATTAAGGACCTGGGTTCACAAATTTAGTTACATAGAAAATAAGATTTCGCAAAGCTTTCCGCACAACATTTTCTATATGAAGCTCGAAAGATAGTTTAGAAACCAGAATGACACCCAGGTCCCTAATAAAGTCCACTTTTTGCAGCAAAACATTATTCATCGTATAACTAAAATCAATAGTATTTTTTAGACGGTTGAATTTAATGAAGACATTTATTAATATTCATGAATAATTTGTAAATCAGTCAAAAGGTTGATATCTAATTGAATATTCAGACAATCAGCAAGAGATGAAATTCTTGAGAATATTTTTAGATCGTCAGCATAAAGTGCACACTCAGAATGGCGTAGCCAGAACCTAATGTCATTAATAAAAAGAGAAGCAGGGGTCCTAAATGAGAGCCCTATGGTATACCTGACGTAAAGTGAACAAACTTCGACATAGAGTTATTGACGGCCACACATTGACACCTACAGAGCCTTCAGAAATGATTACAGGCCACGTGATCAGTAATTTCGTTTGAAACGATTATTTTATTTCCTTAGTGTTCGCAATTAAGTTCTGGAAACTTTATAAGTTACTAAAAGAATAAGACCGAGGTTACATTAAAACATAATATTACGCGGCTGTGATTGGTATAATTTATTCAACCAATCGGCGATCGCACCATCTTGCATGTGACACAACCGTTTCGCATTCTCGAATCATTAGGACGTGTGACGCAAAATTGGCATTTCTGTATCTTTCAGTTCCGTTCGTCTCCCCGCTATTTTCCGCGCCATTGTTGATTTATTTTATCCTTGCGATTTTCTAGTGTCTTATTGTTTTCCTTTGCCTCATTATAATAATAAATCATACATATTTCAAACTAATCAGTTGTTTTCATAGCTAAACTTTTGGTACTTCGTCATATTACGTTCTAACAAAAACAAAATTATGAGGTTAATAATATTCTTATTTCAATTCAGAACAGTGTGCATTTTACTGTTGAGCAAGATGCCTCTATTTTAATGGCTCATTTTCGGAGTGGGACTAGAAATGAAGACGGGTTGTGGACATACTCCATACAGTCTTGCAATGAGCGAGTTCTCAATCGCAAACATTGGCTATGACACATTCTCATACCGAAAGTGTACTATCGTCAAACGATTTGAAAATAAACAATGCATTTGCAAAGGAAAATCTACAGGCAGATCAAATGTACTGAGAGAAGCTGTCGTTGATAATATACAGCAACGCAAACTTAAAGTCCTACAAAATCTATATCAAAATTGTCTGCTCAGACAGGTTTTTTTTATTAAGTTGATGTAAATATTCACAAATTCATTTACATTGAATACTCTTGTTAATCTAGTTAATGAGCAATACAGTTAACTTTCTTTTCATATTTTTTATGTACGCAACATTCGTATTTTAGGTATGCGAATATTTCATTTTTTACTGTATTAGAAAGGTATTTTAAGCTGATATAAATCAAATCTCCTACAATTCCTATCAATGAAGTCATATGTATGCTGTCTGTAGGAGATTTCATTTATATTTGTTTAAAATACCTTTCTAACACAGTAAAAAATGTTACAAAAGCTAATAATAAAGAATATATGGGTAGATATTGTGGGTGTAATTCAACGCTGGTTGGTGCTTTAGTCCACAGAGTAGTTAGTTTCACACAATATTATTAATACCTAAAAATATATAAAAACGAATATTTCATGTATGATTTTTTATTTTAGTATTTTTTTTATAGTCAACTTTCTTTTTATTATTTTTTTTTTGATGTACTCAAGATTTGTATATGGTATATGGGAATGTTTCACATATGAATTTTTAATTTATTATTATTTAAGTGTTAAATTGTAAATTTAAGATTTTGCCCTGTAAATGGAACTCTGCTGGGCAATAAAGCTTTATTATTATTATTATCTCTAAAATATATCAATTTCTAAATTTTTATTTGAAACCGGTATCGAATTATAGTTAATAACCAAAAACTTTTATTTTTAGCACTTTCAGTTGGAACATATCACAAGGATTTAAAAAAAAATTGTTGCATTTACACCCACACAAAGTAACTGTTGTGCAAGAATTACTTCTCATTGACTATGGAAGACGATTAACTATTGTGAATGGTTTCAAGAAAATATGAATCCTAACTTATTCAACTTATCATTTTTCACTGACGAAGCATGGTTTCATTTATCTGATTATGTAATAATAAATCCTCATACATTTGTAGAAACCAGTTTACATCCCGTAAAAGCTGGTGTTTGGACAGCGATATCAAGAAGACGTATAGTAGGGTCTATATTCTTCTATGAAACTATAAATGCTGAAATATATGGAACTCTTATTTTAGAGCCATTTTTAGAACAGTTACATGATGACGAGCTGCAAGTAGGTTACTTTCAGCAAGATGGAGCAACCGCACACACTGCAAGAGAAACAATTCAATTTTTAGAGCAATTTTATGGTAATCAACTGATTAGAGCAGGTTTGTGGCCAGCCAGGTCACCGGATTTAACTCCGTTGGATTATTTTTTGTTTGGACATTTGAAAAATACTATATTTAAGACAGCGATACACACTATCAAGAATTAAAAGCGGCAATTATTCAAGAAATCAACAACATCACAGAAGAACAGCTACAAAATGTATTTGAAAATATGCACAGGAAGGTAAATTTATGCATAGCAACTGATTATTTTAATTTGTTAATTTTTATTCAAGTGGCAAAATATCCAAGCGAAGATAAATAACTAAGAAATGCCACAAATAAATTATTTTAAACACTACAATATGTAATGTTTTTATCCCAAATATTGTAAATAAATTTTAATACAGTAAAACATGTTTCTTACCTTGCAATACAATAAAAAAATCAGTTGTGTTCACATTATTTACTCTGTTTTCATAAAAATTTCAATTTGTTCATTAACAAGAGAAAATTGGTAGTTTTCTCTTTCTAATAAAGTTATAAACATTTCAAACAAATCAAATAAACGTTCTTTTCGTCAGTAACTATATAATATTAAATTTTATATATTAAATTTCAGTAGTCGAGCAACTTATTAGGTCATGTACTCAATTTCAAAAATAAATTTATTTAATCGTTTCTGATGGCTCTGTAGAAGTTAACAGGTTTGCTGCCGGTGGCAGTTTCGATAACATGAATCATACATATACCCTTCTTATACTATTTATATATATTTGCTTGTATTCTATTTCCTTGCTGTAACAATATTAGTCATTTTATCTTATGCTGAGACTTGCACTTATTTCCTTATATATAGAGTTCCAGATCTAGCTTAGCTTCAGTGTGAACTATACCTCTGTACCGCATACTTTCAATAAACGTCGTTCGTTCTTATAAATGTATTAAGTTATTTACAACGTTCTCGTTCGGTACATACTTAATTGGCGCAGTCGGTAGGATCTACAAACAAGTCTCTGAATTCTCGTGAGTGAGTGAGTGAGATCCTTGGTGTACCCTGTACTTTCTTGAAGATCCAGGACCTATCCAGCTCTCAGGTGAAATTTACTGGATACGGAACTTCAAGTGGTTGGTCAACTTGACGCCGAGATCCCTGGACCGTCAACGACGATTCAAAGTAAGTCTCTCTTGTATTTTTCCACTCCTTTCCTCGCTAAGTTGATATAAACTGATTTTTTATATACTTGTGCGGCGAAAAGACATTTTGATTTACACTTGCCCGTGTACAGTCAAAATTAGTTAGGATTAGATTTAAAAAAAAGTGTTTAAGTGAATTTAATTGTTCTGAATTCGTGAGTCAACTCTTCTACGATTAGAGTGACTGTTTTCAGACCCTGTTTTATATTTTTTCTCTGTCCAAAGTGCTTCTTTTGTTGAGTGACTATTAAAACAATTTGTTTATGAGTTAACTCGACTGAAAACGAAGTGTTTGTTCAGATGCCAAAGGATAGTAATTCTCAAGCAAGATTACGAGTAGAAAATCCACACCAGGTCCCTGTCGGTATTGGACTCTCCATAAATCAAAACGAGATAGATAGTTTAGTAAACCAGTTATCTAGTATATTTAATAACGAAAATATGACTACTAACTTAAATATCAACGAAGCTAAAGCTTTCCTTGATGTGATACCAGTTTTTGATGGTTCACAAACCAAACTACAAACATTTTGTAAATTATGTGACGAATTAATTAGAATCTCTAATATCTCCGTAAGAACTGACCGTATGGTTTATTTCCTTGCGGGAATTAGATCTAAAATCACAGGTCAAGCCGAAATTATTTTGAACCAACGTTTAGAAATTCAAACTTGGACACAAATTAAAAATTTATTATAGCAAAATTTCGAAGATTGTAGAGATCTCCCATGCCTTCAGCAGGACTTAATTCATATGCGGTATAATCCGAAAAACGAACCCTTACAAGAATTTCAAATAGAATTCAACACCTGAGGTCAATTTTATTTCAGAAATTAGTGAACTTGAATATCACAGCTGTTGAAAAACAAGCTTACCAAGACATTTACGCTAGACTCGCGCTCGACACGTACGTCGCGAACTTGCCAGATAACTTGCAGTCAATGATACGTACAGCTTACAAAACTACATTAGAAGACGCGATATCTTTTGTAAACCGAGAACTACAGTTTAATCAGTACAAAGAACAACTTAGAAAAAACATGTCTTATTCACAATCGCCCTCAGTCCCACCTAAACGAAACCATAATCCTAATATGAATTTTAGAACTAACTAAAATTTTAAACCGAATTTCCAAAATCAAAATTTTGCAAAACCACCTCTTCCACCAAGAAATACAAATTTTAATAAAAATTTCAATCAAAATTATAATCAAAACCGAAATCAACAAGCTTCGGGAACTTATCAAAATTATAGACCAAATCATCCTACTCCGATGTCAGGAGTTCAATCTTTTGTAAATCAGACTCATAATACCAGAAACAATCAACAAAATTTCAGGTAAAACCAACAAAATTTTAGGCAAAAACCAAATAGACAAAATTTCTCTAGAACTAATGAAAATTTTAATATTGAAGAACAAAACTTTGAACAAAATTTTGATCCAAATTTCGACCCTAGTCAAGAATGTCAAAATGAAAACTTACCTTTTGAACAAAATTATGATACAGATTATAACGATGAAGATTTTAATCAAAATTGTAACCAGAATTTTTATGAATGTGTAAATAACCAAAATTTTCCTTTAACCCCTCCTCAAGACAGCCAAACGTAGTAGAAAGTAATATTCAATTAGCTGCCCAATTACCATATATAAAAATTTCTTAACATCCCTATCCCCCTTTGAAACTTTTAATAGATACAGGCGCTTCATATTCTATGTTACAACCTGACATAATAGAAAAAATATGTCCAAATCAAATTTTTAATTAAAGTAAAAACTATTTTAGGAAAATGTACTATTAAACAAAAAGCTCATGGACCCGTTTTTTCAGAATTTAATTCAAAATTTAGAAGTATTATCTTATGATTTCCATAACTATTTTGACGAACTTATTGGCTACCATGATATGAAAAAATATAACATAATAATTGACTTACCTAACAACAGACTTATAGGACAAAATTTTAATATTCCCCTTTATTTACGTGATCCTTATGACATAACAAGACGAGTAACACTTGCCCCAAATGAGTATTTAAAAACGACCATCCCTGTAGAAGCAAACTTTGGCGATATTTTAATACCTTTTCAAAATTTAAACAATTTAATAATTAGAGAAACAATTACAACCAGCGAAGACGAATATGCCCCGATAGAACTTTTCAATCCCTCTAGTGAAACAAAAACTTTTTATTTTCAAAATCCTATTCCTTGTCAAAATATAGAAAATTTCGAATTATGCAATTTCCAAATTTCTTCAAATGCAAGCAAATGTAAAAAGGAATAAATTCCAAATTTATTAAGAACGGAATATTTATTTAAAGAAGAAAAACAACATTTAATACCCCTTTGCAAAAATTATCATGATGTTTTTTATTTTCTTGGCGATCCTTTGACTTTTACTAATCATGTTAAACATCAAATAAAAACTGAAGACGAAATTCCTGTTCATACAAAAACATATAGATATCCAGAAATACATAAACAAGAAGTGAAATCACAAATCCAATCATTATTACAAAATAATATTATCAGACCTTCAGAATCACCACGATCCAGTCCCATATAGATTGTACCCAAAAAATTACACGCTTCCGGATATAAAAAATGGCGACTCGTAGTAGACTACCAAAAAGTTAAGAAAATACAGTTACTAACAGATATCCTATTCCAAACATTACGGACATATTAGACAAACTAGGACGATCCCAATATTTCACTACTCTTGACCTAGCATCCGGTTTCCATCAAATAGAAATGTCTCCAGAATCAATCCCAAAAACCGCTTTTAACACTAACAATGGGCATTACAAATTTTTAAGGGTTCCTTTTGGCCTAAAAATGCCCCTGCCACTTTTCAAAGAGTCATGGGCAATATTCTTAGAGATTTGCAAAATAAAATTTGCCTCGTATATATGGACGACATTGTAATTTGTAGCACTTCCCTTGAGGAGCACATTCAAAATTTAAAACTAGTATTTGCAGCTTTAAGAAAAGCAAATCTGAAAATTCAATTAGACAAATCCGAATTTTTAAATAGAGAAACCACATTTTTAGGACATATTATTACTCCTTCAGGAATAAAACCAAACCCAGACAAGGTAAACGCCATTCAAAAATTCCCTATTCCTAAAACACCCAAACATCAAATATCTATCGCTCTAAATCTAAATCTTGTTCAACCTTATTGGCACAGTCTAACCAGACCTTTTGATAAAAATTCAATTTTTATAGTATTTAATCCTCAACTTTCAGACCAAAATAAAGCTAAAATATTACGACAATGTTTGGAACGTTTAATTCCAAAATTCTTTAATAATACAATTAAATTAAGAATCTCCACATTAAAAGCTCAAGATGTAGAAAAACTAGAATCCCAGATTAGATTAATAATGAAACAACATGAAGTAAATACAGTACACAGAGGCATTGACACTGTTTATAATTCTTTAGCAAAAACTCACTATTGGCCTAATATGAAAGAAACTATAACAACCTATATAAATAATTGTGAAACATGTAATCGAGCAAAATACGATAGACACCCACAAAACCCACCAATCCAAAAAAACGGAAACGCCCACTAAACCTTTCAACATCATACATATAGACATACTATTCTTTGATAAAAATCAATTCTATCCTATACCTAGTAGGAATGCTATAACAACGACTAATACTATTCTAAATTATATCTTCCATTACGGAAAACCAGTCAAAATAATCTGTGATCAAGGCAGTGAATTTAATAACAAAATATTTTCAGAATTTTGCCAATTACACAAATTAATTTTACATTTCACTAGCACGAACGTTTCCACTCGACAATTTTAGACTCCATCAGAGCTTTGAAATTAGATAACCCTACTTTAAATCAAGAAACTCTAATTAAATTATCAACCATTGGATATAATAATTCCGTACATTCTGTAACTCAGAAAACACCCTCAGGGTTATAATATTAGGTTCACCCTAAAACATAGAAATAGATGAAAGAATAATTACCACAAATTTTATAGAAAAACAAAAACAAATTTACTCAAAATTATACAAAGACGTACAAAACAAAATTGAAGTGACAAAACAAAAAACTTTATACCGAGTAAATAAAAATAAAACTGAACCACAAAAAGTCAAAATTCTTGAAGACATACTAATATAAGACAATTTAGCAAACAGACACAAAACAAGACAAAGAAAATTTAAGAAAGCTATAGTTATGGAAGATAACGGCCCTACTATTCAAACAAAACAAGGAAAAATTCATAAAAAACATGTTAAGAAATTAAAACCCCTTGACACTTCTCCTCTGTTAAAGGATAAAGATTTTACTGATAGTGACGACAATATTCCATTGGCACGCCTCTTCAGAAATAAATAAACTCATCAAACACTATTCGGAATCTGACTTGTAGAAAAATTCTAAATCTTATTAGTACAAGATATAATAAAACTCTTTGGCCTCATGAACAATCAAAACAGAGAACAAATCGAAAATAAATTAGAAATTTTAGAAATCAATTTAACTTATAAACTCAATTAAAGGAACAATTAAGTTACTTAACCTCTTTCATCAAAATTAATAATAATCAGTCAAAATATACCGGGTGTTCCCTCTAAGACTTTCAGTGTGAATATCTCAGAAACCATCATAGCCAGTGCGACGAAATTTGGTATACAGACACTAGATGGCGTGTAGAATCTGACGATAACATCAATTCTTATACAGGGTGTTCCATTTTCCAAGAAATCGATTTAATTTTGTTTTTTTGCTTGTCAGCCCTGCTAAAACTTATATTTAAATTGAAATATACTTAATTATGAACACATTCTGATAAATAAACATTCAAAAATTTCAAAATTTAACATAAAAAACGCCTCCAAAAAGTACCCAAATTTCATTGTTTTGTCATGTAAAATGTGTATAGCCTTGAGCCAGACTTACACAGAAGAAACTAACATCGGTGAACGTCAAAACTATGTATTGTCATTGAATTGTCAAATATTAATGGCATAAAGTATTTTATTTTACATAAATAACGCTAAATAATGGATTTAATGCAATTTACGTATGCACAATGGTGTTACTGAGACTTGTCGATAAAAATTTAGACTTGAGTTGAGGCTTTTGCTCATAGTTTTGCTTCATATAGTTTTGACGTTCACCAATGTTAGTTTCTTCTGTGTAAGTCTGGCTCAAGGCTATACACATTTTACATGACAAAACAATGAAATTTGGGTACTTTTTGGAGGCGTTTTTTTATGTTAAATTTTGAAATTTTTGAATGTTTATTTATCAGAATGTGTTCATAATTAAGTATATTTCAATTTAAACATAAGTTTTAGCAGGGCTGACAAGCAAAAAAATAAAATTAAATCGATTTCTTGGAAAATGGAACACCCTGTATAAGAATTGATGTTATTATCAGATTTTACGCGCCATCTAGGGTCTGTATACCAAATTTCGTCGCACTGGCTATGATGGTTCCTGAGATATTCGCACTGAAAGTCTTAGAGGGAACACCCGGTATGTTCAAAATTATAAAATTTATATCAACTTTCAAATTCCTATGTTCCAAATACTTCCAAATTTTACCTGTACCCTTGAATCAAAACCTACCTATTCTTACCTCAACCTACTTAAGAATCAACAAGATATCTTCAAAGGAGGAATGTACCCAAATACCAAGCCTGTACCCATGGAACGACACGAACAGGGACAACTACACAAATTCATTAATGCAGTGACATAATTCTATCGACTGTACTACATTCAAAATTTAAAGAAATTCCATACATCAAATTCAAAATTCGTTACTCATATAATTCACAACTCACCATGATATACAGCTAGATGAACTGAGTAGTTTAGCGTAGAGTATATCTCAAATATAAAATCCAACCCTAGAATTGTTTGACCAAGATCCACATTAGCAATCTCACTATTTTATCACATAAATATATTACATTTTCAAGAGCTTTAATCAATAGCACCTAGAATTTTCATACGAAGGTCAAATCCAAATAATCCTAATGAGAAGACGACAACATCCCAAGAAAACCTTGAAACACCAGCAATGTTATAAATTCAACGACTGGAATCACGGCTTTACCCCGATGATCTCCAGTCACCACACCAGGAACAGCGACTCCCTGCTGTTTCCTCATTACCCTCCGTGAGATGAGCATCGAAATGAAGAAGCACCCCTCAGCCTTGGTTTCAGATGAGGACTTCGCTGCCCCAGATGTCTCAACCCCAGAAGGAGCGACTACCGCCCACTAGGACCCTGGTCGCTTCACCCCGTGAGCTCCCTCTATGAGGGGAGGAATTATACATATACCCTTTTTACACTATATATATATATATATATATATATATATTTGCTTGTATTCTATTTCCTTGCTGTAACATATAGTTACCATACTAGTCATTTTATCTTATGCTGAGACTTGCACTTATTTCCTTATACAGGGTGATTCAAAAGTAAGCTGCATCCTTTCAGGAGCATAAAAATAAGACAAAAAGTTCCTATTAACATGGGTTCGAAAATGCTTCCTAAGGGAGCTACGACCCTTTGAATATGACACCTCATAGACGATTTTTTCTCTATAACTTGAAAATCCTTTACAATTAAATTTTGAAAATTGGTGTACTGTATAAACTTTTGATGCTAAATAAGGTACTAAATTCGAAATTTTAAAATTTTATTCAGTGGCGTCACATACGAGGGTGGTAAGGGTTAAAAGATCCCTATTTCTTTTACTCTTTAGGTTATTGCGATTTTATTCATAAATTATAAAATTTTAGAGTTTTTTACGTAAAAAAGGTGCTCTTAGTTCAATTCGATAGAGCGTACCGTTTACGAGAAAATGGACGTTGCAAATTTTCTGATTTGCTTATGTTTATTGATGAAAATTAATCTGCATTACCATAGAAAAAAGAACACATTTTTTTGCTAACATTTTATTTAACAATTTAGAGAAAGTGTTCAAAATTATTACCATTAGCTTCACGACAAGCTGCTAATCTTTTTATTAGATTACAATGCACATGTGGTAGGATTCTTGGGTTGTTTTTTATTGTCTGAAATCCTTCCTCTATCCTTTGTCTGAGAACATCAATATTAGGTATTGGGCGGAAGTAAACTAGCTGCTTCATGTGTCCCCATAAATAAAAATCAAGGGGGTTTAGGTCAGGAGACCATGGTGGCCATGACACTGGACCCCCACGACCTATCCAACGATTTCGGTAGGCATTATTTAAATGGTCCTTAGCGATAATGCTAAAATGTGGGGGAGCACCGTCGTGCATAAACCACATTTGTGCTCGCAATAGAAGTGGCAGATTATCTAACATTTGTGGTAATTCATTTTGTAAAAAATTTGTGTAAATTTGTCCATTTAGTTGTTGCGGTAAAAATATGGGTCCTATTAAATGCCCATCGATAATTCCCGCCCACACATTTAAACTAAACTGCTGCTGATGTGCTCTCTGTACCGTAGCATGGGGATTCTCATCCGCCCATACGTGGTTGTTGTGGAAACTGAAAATTCCATTTCTTGTAAAGCCAGCCTCGTCGGTAAATAAAATTTTCTTCTCGAAATTTTCAACAGCAACGCTTTGTTCTTCGAGCCAATTACAAAATTGTACACGTAGAGGAAAATCTCGCACTTCCAATGCCTGATTCCGTTGAACATGATAAGGGTAAAGTAACATTTCGTGCAAAATTCTCCATACAGTTGACTGAGAGGATCTTTCTTGATTTGCGATAATGCGAGTACTTAAAGATGGATCGTCTTCAATACGATCTAGCACTCGTTCTTCTAATGCTAGGGTTCTGGCAACCCTTGGTCGCCCAACAACTTCCTGTCTTTGAAAAGTTCCTAAAGTAGAATGTAAGTAGGTATTATGCGACAACTTTTTACTAAATTTTTAGAATTTACCTGTTTCCCTTAAAGTACGATCTACTCTTGCGAAAACCGTACGGCATGGAACTCGTCGATTAGGAAATGCCTCTTCATACAACAGTCTTGCTTCCATACAATTACCAAAAGCCCTTCCAAACATAATGTGAATATCAGCTTGTTCTTGATAATTAAAAACCATTTTTGCTTTATAAACTTAGACACACAAAGTACTTTAATTTGACTTTGACAAGGTAAATCTTATTTTACAATGACTATCAGTCATTTAAAAAAAAAATTAATCGCCAAAAAAATTGTCTACAGTATTTAATTCTTTCTTTGGCCCATAATAATAAAAAAGCAGTTTCTTTGGGAGGGATATACGATTTTAAATTAGGCACTGAACTTAGTTTTGAATGCGTAGTCATTTTAATATGAATAAACGAATACGAGAAAATTTTCAACGTCCATTTTCTCGTAAACGGTACGCTCTATCGAATTGAACTAAGAGCACCTTTTTTACGTAAAAAACTCTAAAATTTTATAATTTATGAATAAAATCGCAATAACCTAAAGAGTAAAAGAAATAGGGATCTTTTAACCCTTACCGTATGTGACGCCACTGAATAAAATTTTAAAATTTCGAATTGCTCCTGAAAGGATGCAGCTTACTTTTGAATCACCCTGTATATAGAGTTCCGGATCTAGCTTAGCTTCAGTGTGAACTATACCTCTGTACCACTTACTTTGAATAAGAATTTGCTGACTGTATTGTATTGTAATTTTAATTTCGACATCATTTTCCGTCTGTGGCACTGCACATCTAACTAAATTAGAAGCCATTCTCCAGTGACAGCATTTTACGTCGTATATCTTGTCTAAGTTATCAGTGAATTACTTGAAAATTTGGATTCGGGGATTATCTGAGACAAGACTAACGAATGTGTTCTTAACTTTGTTCTAAACACTATCCCTATTAAATATGTTTAAATGTTTTTAAAACAATAAACCCTCAACAGCAGTAATGACTTTTATTAAGTACATGTACACAAAATATTGTAGAGATCACACAATAATAATAAACCACCCTATATTCCTTTCCTAATCAAATAAGGTTTGATTATATTTCTATATTTGTCACTTTGCGATCCTTGTATCTGTTCTACAGAGTTAAAGTGTCTTCCATAAGCATTGACCCGATTTAAAATATCCATATAATTATCCAAATCAGATTGTTTGTATCCCACAGGTTCTTTTTTAAAGAGTAACTCGTAAAGACCTGGTATTCCAATATACGTTAAACCATTTACTTTAATATCATTTCCCACAATCTCTAAATTAGACCCTCCAATTTTAAATTTTTCCATATCTATATGGTGCTTTACTCCATATTGTCTATCATTCTCTGTTTCATCACCTCTCACAGATAAATCAATATATTGTCTTGGTAAAGGATCGTATGAATCTAAATAATCTTCATAAGCTTTGGTTTTTGAAAGCTCTTGAAGAAAAACTAGACTTCTTTCGACCTCCTCATCAATAAGACTATGACTTTGCTCACTAGACTCGTCAGTTCTCGGTTCGTGCTGGAAAGTATCTTCCAAGAAACTAGGCATTGTCATGGGCAATGAAGGTAAATATTTACCATAGGGAATAATGTTCGATCTTTTTGGTGTAGAAGTTGGCGTGGAAGATGGTGTTTTGGATTTGATTTCAGTCGGTTCTTGTTTAACCACCACATCCGTTTTAATGGTAGACAATAGTTTTTGCAATGGTTTCATTATAGGTTTGTAACCCTTTTCCAGTTGAGACTGTGATTGAGCTAGATCGGATTTTAGACTTTGGTATTTTTGTCTAACGGATTTTCTGGTTATCACCAGTTGTGTTGCCAATTCTTTATTCATGGTTGGTACACTAATGAGGTACATATGTAACCACATGATTATTTATAGTCTAAGGAATGATGAAAGTGTCATATCCTTTTCTGTAACGTCTAGATGTCACAGAGCAATCTTTATCGATAACGAGGAATCTATATTTATCATTCGAACACTCATTACATATAACCTTGAATTGCTGAAAGGACATATCCACATTGACGTGATCATCGTAAATATGTTTTAAATTAGCGACATCTTCTTTGAACAGAACTATGAAATTGGAATTGTCTCTTATTAATTGTTTTGGAATCGAGGAATATGTTTGGTATAAATAGAAACAATCGGTGTATCTATGTCGCCCGAAGCAAAAATAATCTCTTATAATACTCTGACTGCTGCAAACCACATCATCAAAAATTATAACGGAATTGGGTTTTATCTCACTTGGAGGAATTACATCATTGCCGTCTTGGTACTCGAAATATTCAATCTCTTTTATAGGTTCCAAAACCTGTTTTAATTATTTGTATTTAAGCTGATACAAGGATTTTGAGTACAAGTAAACATTTTCAAATCACAAACCATTGGAATGTTCAAGTTATTAATACATTAGTCTTCCCGCAACCAGAAGCACCGACTATCAGCCCTCGTTTAGATAGACCTCCAAGAAGTGGACCGTGCTTTTGAAATGTATTGACTAAAACATCATCATGATTAACAACAGGTAGTGAAATTTTCTGTTTTTCGATCCTCATGCTTACAACAAATCTGAACAAATCTAATCTAATAATAATAATAATACCTTTATTTTCCTCAGAGACAGTAACAAACTGTATAGGAATAGTCACAAAGTAAATCTATTTTACAAACAATTCGTCCAGCGTATAAAAACATTTCTCAGTCCAATAAGACTTCAGTTCATGTTTATATTTTATCACGTTATTAATTTGCTTAATATTATATGGCAAATAATTATATACCCTAAGTCCAAGACAATTAGGTGAATTTATCGCAACTTTATATTTACAGTATGGTATATGATAATTACCATTTTGTCGCGTATTCCTTCCATGTTTATCAAAATTCGTAAAAAATTTAGTCTTATTATTAAAAACATAAACACACAATTCATAAATAAGCACTGAAACAACAATTAAAAGTTTTAAATCTTTAAAAACACATCTACATGAAGAAATACTACTAAGACCTAACATGCTTCTCAAAATTCTTTTTTGTGCAATAAAAACATCCGACTTGCGCGTGATATATTTGTAAAAGTTGATCCATAGTCATAACTGGTTCCAAAGTTCTCATTAAGTAACTAACAGAATTTAGTTTTGAAATTAGCTGCTCACAATGTGGTTTCCAGGTGAGGCACTTGTCCATTAGTACTCCTAAAAATTTTACCCTTTCTCTATTTGACAACTGACAGTTCCTATCTGAAATTTGAATATCTAAATTTGCACATATTTTTTGTCGATTATGAAATCGCACAAAATTAGTTTTTTCTTGATTTAAATGTTGTTTATAAAAACAGTACCAATTATTCAAAATATTCAACAATTTATTACAATTTTCCTCAAGCACAGAATCTGATTTATTAGAAAAAATCAGAGATTGATCATCTGCATACAATGTTACAAAGCCATCAGGTATCAAGTTGCCAATTTCATTTGTGTATAATATAAACAGAACAGAACCCTGTGGCACACCCAAACTAATTACAGAAGTCTTAGAATTTACTTTAGCCACAGTTCCATTATGTGTGCTTGAAAGACTAACATACTGTTTTCTTTCTTTATGAAAAGAAGATATCCAACATAAGGATTTATTTTGGATTCCATAAGCGTGAAGCTTTTGTTGTAATTTGTCATGATCAACACAGTCAAATGCCCTGCTGAGATCACAAAAAATCCCAACAGGGCATTCACCTGCGTCGATACATTCAATAAGCTTATCATAAAAAGCGTATATAGCAATATGTACAGATCTATTAGCACGAAAACCATACTGATTTTCCAATAGTATGTTATGATTTTCAATGAAATTTAACAAACAGTGCAAATATGCATATTCAAATATTTTAGAAAACCCGGATGTTAGGGTAACTGGTCTATAGTTTTCTACCTTAAGAGGATCTCCTTTTTTATATATGGGGACAACTTTACCCCGTTTCAGGAGATTTTGAAATTTGCCAGTAACAAAAGACAAATTTACCAAATATGTAATAGGGGCAATAATTACATTAATAACCCTTTTTATAATGAAAGACGGGATGCCATCTGGACCAAATGAATGTTTATTTTTTAATTTAGACTTTAATAAAGTTAGTAATTGTTGCTCAGAGAATATCTCTAGTTCAAAAAGTTCCCAATTAGAGTCGGGTAAGTCTGGTACGGGGTATCTATTAGTAGGTATATTACCAACAATTTCCAGTGGCGCCTTTATAAAGAAATTATCAAACATCGAAACTACATACTTTGGATCATCACAATTTTCCAGAACTGTTTTGTAAAGCGATATTTTGATTTCCCTGACAGCTCCGATACAACATTCCATGCCATTTTTGAAGGGTTATCTGCATTTGAAATTTTATTTTGATAATATTTTTTCTTTGTCGTTTGAACTAGTACATTATGTAATTTTTTAAAGTGCTTATATGTAAAATCCAGAACAGGGTATCTACATTTCAAATGATACAAATTTTTTAGTTTTCTACTAGATACTTTGACACCTTCATCTATCCAATTACTATTGATCTTATTTTGTTTATAACACCTACATAATGGAAAGTATATGTTGAAGTAATATAAAAATACATTTTGAAAGTAGTCATACGCTTCGTCTATATCTGCCAATTCATACAAATAAGCCCAATTTTCAGATAAAAGAGCTAAATAAAAATTGTGTGTCGAGTCTTCACTATAAAACCGTCTAAAATAAGAACTGCCAAAATTTTCAATGCGCTGGGGGCTAGTTAACTCAAAATATATTGTTCTATGATCAGAAATTACATTATCGTCCACACATACCACATTTTCCGAAATATTTGTAAACAGATGGTCAATAATTGTTGATGTACTACTTGTAACACGCGTGGGTCACCTAATCATCGGATGCAAGTTAAAACCTTTCAATATATCACATAATTTTTTAAAATCCGCAATATTTGCAGAATTCAGAGATGCGTTTACATTAAAATCGCCATTTACAATAAATAACACATTTGAATGAAACAATATATTTAAAATATTATAAATTATATCAAAAAATACATTTAGATCCCCACTTGGAGATCTGTAATAGGTTAAAATAATTACAGTTTTTGATTTATTTGTTCATCTAATCCCACAGACTTCAAAGTGTTTTTCCACACAAAATGTATCTAAATCATTTTTTTTAACATTTATATCAGATTTTGCATAAATTGCAACACCTCCTTTTTGATAAAATGTTCTACAATAAAAACTAGCAAGTGAAAAATTTATAAAATTTTTGCTATGAATGGATTCATAGCTGTCATGAGTCTCAGTCAAACATAAAAATTTTAATGAAAGATTGTTTGCAATATCAATTTCTAAAGAATTAATGGTTTCTACATTTAAACTTTCCACATTAAGTAAAAGAATATCAGGTGTAAACATCATTGAATCGCATTTGTATTCCTTCGTAGGTGAAAAAACCTGTTAACACACACGCCCTCCGGCCAAACATCAGGATTAATCGCTTTTCGGAAATTTTCTTGATGTATGTTTACCTTAAAAGAAGCATACAGATCTGGATGTTTTGATGTAAGGACCTCACATGTTACTTCAGGAAATGTATTCACCAACATATTCTTTAGCGCATCCATTGTTGTATCAATATTCAGCCGGTCTACGTGTAGAGCAGTCATATTAGGAACTCCTTTCACAGGTACCTCCTTATTGCTATCAAAGATCTTTTTTCTTCTGTTATGGGTCACTTTCTATATTTTCAGAATCACTCATTCACTCTCTATATTTTCAGAATCATTGACTCGAACCGAAGGTAATTGTTCTTCATCCTTTGCCAAGTTAATTATTTCGTCACATTTTAGTTTTGTATATATTTTGTGTATATCAGCTGATATTTGTTTTTCTGTGGACTGGGAATGATCTTTGTTTATATTTTTATTAGTAATTTTTGCTTTACTACTGAAACTTATATTAGTAGGTGGTTTTGTTACCCTTGAATAATTTTTTGTCTTTTTATCGGTATCACTATCTTTTTGTAGATTGTCCGTTTTTGTATATGAGTGCTCCCTCATCAATTCAATTTGCTTATTTAAAATATTAATTTTGTCTCTGAGTTCATTACTATTACTATGAGCTGTAAGTCCGCAAAGTATTTATATGAAGAAGAATTGACAAATAATTCAGTTATACTGATACGTCACATCAGAACATATATAAATGTTTGTACACAATTCATCTGTAGTTAATCGAAAGCGAAAAGTTGTAAAGAAAGGTTCTGGGATTTTGAACACAGCAATAAATAAGCTACCTTTCGAACTACACATTCCAGGCTACAGTTTTTGTGGACCCGGCACAAAACTGGAAAAAATACTTGCTAGAGGTGACCAAAGAAACAATCCTCTCGATAAAGCTTGTCTTTCCCATGATAAGGTGTATCATCAGCATACCGATTTAGAACATCGACACGAGGCAGATAAGGAATTGGTGGAAAAGGCATATCAACGGTTCAAAGCTTCCAACGTAACACTTGGAGAAAAAATTGATGCATTAGGTGTTACAGCAGCCATGAAAGCTAAAACTAAGCTAGGAATGGGGTTGCGACGAAAAAGGGCAACTAACTGGAAACAAGGTCAGGGTCTCCGGAAAGGTCCTCTCAGTTTTAATCAAGTAGTGCAAAGGGCTCGCCAAGGAATACAAAATAAACCACATGTCAACCTTATTGACATGGCAAAGCGGGCTCTGACATCAATCGGTACCAAAAATATATCTAACCTTTAAAAAAAAATAATTCCAATCCCCAAAACTGGTGGATTTCTTCCTCTTATCCACCTATTCGCCGCATTAGGTGCACTGGGAAGCATAGGAGGTGGAGCAGCACGAATAGTGAAAGCTGTGAATGATGCTAAAGCTGCCAAAGAAAAATTAGAAGAGGAAAAACGACATAACTTAGCATTGGAACGCACCACTATTGGAAAAGGATTATATTTGCATCCTTACAAAAAGGGGATAGGATTGTACCTGATGACAAAAAAATTCCAGCAAGGCTACCTCGCCGCGCATTGACTAACATAGATATGCCAAAAAACATATTCCAAATTTCCGAAGAGTGTTTATGAAAGATAATTTACCATCAATAATTTGAAAAAATGAATGTGGTATTGTCAATTTAGATATTACCTCTGGACCAGGTACTCACTGGACAGCATATGTAAAGAAAGACAGCAGCATTGAATATTTTGATAGTTAAAATAAGTTATAATTATGACAAATATCAGCGAGACAATGCGGTAAACTGTGGGCAGCTCTCGTTGAAATTTTTATATAATATGTGCATTTAACGAAAAAGCTACTTATTGTAAAGAAAGTTCTAAACCGTGTAACAAGTCTTTGACATTTTCACTATCTGGGAATACGTCCATTTTAAGCTCAGACTTCAATCCCCCTATATATCTAGATGATGACTCTGAATATGTGATAGGGTCAACAAATTTTGAAACCTTCAATGTCATCCCAAATATTAATGAAACAAGCAACACATTCACATATGGTAATAGAACATTAACAATTCCTATTGGTACTTATGAGATTACCGATCTAAATAGTTATATACAGAGAAACATACCATCCACAAATCCAATCCAATTTGTATTGTCGCTTATCGAAATACCTCAACTGTTACAATTAGAATAAATGCCGATATAGATTTTACATCCGATAACTCGATAGGATCTCTTCTAGGGTTTAATAAAAGGATTCTTAAAGCCAATCAACTGAACGAGTCAGATTTCCCCGTACAAATAATCAAAGTTAATGCCATATGCATAGACTGTAACTTAGCAGTTGGTTCTTATTTTAATGGAAAGCCTGTACACATCATTTACCAGTATTTTCCAGTTGTTGCATCCTGTTATAAAGTGGTGGAGTCACCTTTAAATATATTATATTTCCCTGTGACTGCCAGAACAATATGTAAATCTTATACATTTTCGAAAGGAAACTATTACAGTTAGACTACATCTTAAACAACTGTAAAATTTGGTAGTTCGCTATAACGTTCCACATTACTTACAAAATCTTTGGACAAAACCTCGTAATACAAGAAGATCCAAGAACCAATGTTCAGTTAGTTCGAGAAGAAACGTTATTAAAGTAACACGTGAACATAAGAGATTTTTAAAGGCGCTTGGTTGTGAAGTACTTGTATAATGGATATCCTAAATGTTAAACAAGAGCCTCTCGTTGACAATTCCATTGTCAACTTTGAGTATCATAATTACCAACCCTCCGTGACTGCTAAATTTGGCTATAATGATGAGATTAGAATGGGAATTTAAGAGCTTGATGCTTAATACACTACCATGTGAGAGCATGCTGTACTTGGAGGGAGCGTTTACTAAAGAAGATGGAAAACCTGTTACTGAATTAAAACTGATAAATAATGCCATCAGTTTTATTTTTAGAGTAATTCGATATGAAATGAATGGTGTTATTATTGACTCTGTTCGAAATGTAGGATTAGCATTAACCCTTAAGGGGTACTTATATATATATATATATATATATATATATATATATATATATATATATATCCATCCATCCATCCATCCATCCATCCATCCATCCATCCATCCATCCATCCATCCATCCATCCATCCATCCATCCATCCATCCATCCATCCATCCATCCATCCATCCATCCATCCATCCATCCATCCATCCATCCATCCATCCATCCATCCATCCATCCATCCATCCATCCATCCATCCATCCATCCATCCATCCATCCATCCATCCATCCATCCATCCATCCATCCATCCATCCATCCATCCATCCATCCATCCATCCATCCATCCATCCATCCATCCATCCATCCATCCATCCATCCATCCATCCATCCATCCATCCATCCATCCATCCATCCATCCATCCATCCATCCATCCATCCATCCATCCATCCATCCATCCATCCATCCATCCATCCATCCATCCATCCATCCATCCATCCATCCATCCATCCACCTATATATATATATATAAAGCTGTTTACAGGCCTTTTAGGCCCAGAGCTGTGTTATTCTCCTCCATTCCATTCTGTCCTTTGCCTTTCTTTTCCAATCCGTTACATTTTTCTCCCTTAGATCTATTGCCACTGCCTCTCTCCGTCGCTTCCTCGGTCTACCTCTTTTTTTCTTGCAGTTAGGTTTACTCCCTACTATTTTCTTAACTGCCCTTTCATCTTCCATACGTTTTAGATGCCCTAGCCACTGCACTCTTCTGGCTTTTACAAATTTGTCTATTGTTGGTGCCTGGTACATTGCATATATTTCCTCATTGTTTCTCCTTACATAGCTTTCCCTCGTCTTCTTATCCCCTAGAATTCTCCTTAAGATTTTCCTTTCCCACCTTAAAAAGTTTTCTCTTGACTTCTTATTGAGAACCCAGGTTTCACTACCATACAGCGCTGTCGGTCTCAAAATTGTTTTATACATTCTAAATTTTACTCCTCTGGACAAATTTTTTGATTTCAATAAGTGGTTGACTACTGCCGAACTTCTGTTTGCTTTTATCATTCTCCTATTTATTTCTTGTTCCTCATCACAGTTAGCTGTTATTAGCGCCCCCAAATATACATATTCTTGAACTTCCTCAAACTCCATCTCTCCATGCTCTGTTCTCAATTTAAAATTGGTATCCTTTTTTTGTTCTCCTATTCTCAAAAGCTTACTTTTCTCTTGATTTATCTGCAATCCCACTTTACGTGCTTCCTCCACAAGTTTTCTCGTTACTTCTTCTAATTCCCTACTATCTCTAGCCATAATAGCCACGTCATCTGCATAACTTACAATTTGATGACTTTTAAACAATATATGTCCTTCCGAACATTCACCTTTTATTCGTACTTTAGATTTAGTATTTTCTAAGGTCATTTTCAATAGCCTAATTAGTTTGGTGGTATCCCAAATTGTTTCAAAATTTTACTTAGTTTATTCCTTTTGATCGAATCATACGCTTTCTTGAAGTCCACAAATAAAACCATTGCTTTGATCCCATACTCATAGCATGTAGTCAGAATTTCCTTCACCATGAAGATTTGGTCTATTGTTGAGCTTCCTTTTCTAAAACCTGCTTGATACTCCCCTATTTGTAGTTCTGCTATAGGTTCTATTCTGTTTTATTAACGTTGCCATAATTTTATAACCTATATCTAACAATGATATACCTCTATAGTTTCTGCAGTCTGTTGCATCTCCCTTTTTTAAAATTGGTATAATCAAAGAATCTCTCCAATCTTCAGGCATACATTCTCTTCTCCAGATCATTCGTATCATTTCGTATATTCTTTGTCTTAAATCCTCTCCTGTGTATTTAATGTTCTCTGCTGTTATTCCATTTTTTCCTGGACTTTTGTTATTCTTTAAAGCTTCTATAATTGTATCTATTTCCTTTTTTGTAGGTTCTTCTACATCCACTTCCTCTTCCTTTCCCGGTATCATCTCGTGCTCCTCTCCTTCCCTTACACTCTCTTCATTCAACATATCTGCAAAGTATTACCTCCATCTTTCTCTCACTTCTGTTTCCTCTGCAATTAGATTTCCACTTTCATCCTTCACATATATTACTTCCTTCTTTATCTTTTTATTATGTCCATTTTGTATCTACTTGCTTCTCTTTCTAGGATTTTTAATGATCCTTCCTCATTTAACCCTCTTACATTCCATGTTCCCATTCTCATTCCTCTTTCTTGATTTGTGCCTTCTTGCTTTCCGTCTTTTCCTGTCTTCCCGCTCTCCGTTTTTCTAGCATCGTTCTGTATTTTTTGCTTTCTGTTCCTGGTTCTATGTCGTTTCCTTTTCTCATAACCACGTCCATTGCCAGCCATCTTTCTTTTATGTTAAGTGATATATCTATTTTTCTAAGGGGTACTTATCTTACAATAAAAGCGAAAGTGTCAAACTGCAAAATGCGGGATGGTTTCCTAATGAAAGCTTAATACTTAATACAGGCAAATTTAATGTATGTATTCCACTGAAGATGTCAATGGGCTTTTTTGAAGTCATATTGAACATGAAACAGGAATTGGTTCTGATTCGAAATAATAATGATGTGGATGCAGTAACGGCAAAAACCGGCACTGAGCAACCAAAAATTAATATAGAAAAGATCTACTGGAGGGTTCCCCACGTATCTGTTGGAATTCCTCAACAACTAGAGCTGACAAAAATTTTAGATGATAATCCGTATATATTGATGCCGTTTAGAAGTTGGGAACTGGTAGAGTATCCTTCTCTTGCCGAAACTATCATGCATACTTGGCATGTGAAAACTGCTACTAAACTCGGAACTCTACGCCATATAATTGTGGCTTTGCAAACAGATAAGAAAAACAAAGTTTCATCTAATATGAGTAAATTTAATAATTGTAACCTTACGAATATACGAGTTTTCTGAAAGACGTGCTTACAATGACCTATTTCTTGACTTTAAAAACAATAAGTACACAACATTACCCAATATTTAATCCCAACGAATTCAAGGCGATTGCGGCAATTGTGCACATCGACTGCTCACATCAAAAGGAAGCTATATACCCAAAGACACTGCAGCATATTGTTTAATTTTATATGACCGTTTGTTTTGATATAATTCCTTAACCAAAATTGTCAGACAGTCTAAGCTATTTAAGAGCATAAGACATATAAAAGCCGTTTAGTTTCTCATGAAATCCAAGTATAGAAAGGCTTTGCAAAAACATATAATAAAACTCAGAAATTTAAGAAGAGTGATTGAAGCATACAGTTTAAGAATTAGCGTAACAGGAAAATTAGCAAGCTTAAAAATATGCCATTTGTTATAGACATTAAGGAAGATAAACACAAGTTTGTTAAAGAGATGGCAGCGTATAATGGTTCCAAAATATCCCATTATGTTTTTAAACCGCCATTTCCTAAAAAGCATCTACCACCAGACTTAGAGAAGCAAGCTACATGGCTAACTAATAACCATCATTGCATAAATTGGAATGAAGGATACATTCCATATTACAATTTTGCAAACATTATTCGGGAGCTAACTGCACATGAAGAGGCAATATACGTGAAAGGAGAAGAAAAGGCGGCATACATAAGAAAATATTCATCAAACCCTGTATATGAGCTGCAAGACCATCCACCAGTTCCATTTGAAGAACCACGATGTTTTTACCATATAAAACCAAAGTCTATTTGTTCTCTTATCAATATATATTTTCTTTACGAAAATTGTATTTATAATTTTTTACAATAAAAAATAAAAAATATTTTTAATGTGTTTTATTAACAGAGCTTATTTAAACAAATCCCAGAAACCAGACCCCAACACCGAATATTGTCTAGATGCCAGGTGGTTTTTATTTCTATACGGAGTCAATCACCCAACAACCTTGAATATAACACCAGAAGCTGTCTAGACGCCAGATGGCTTTTATTTTTTAGACAGTCAGTGCTTTTACACCGTATGCTGTTTAGACGCCAGATGTTTTCGATAGATGTTAACATCAGAAAAAGTGGGGGGTAAAGTATAAAATTGACTTGATGTGTAGTTAAATATTATTTGTAACTTTAACAATGAAGTGCAAACATTGTGAAAAAAACTTTGTCAATAACTTTAACTTACTAAGGCATATTAGTAAGTCATGCCCAGTTCTTCAACATAAAACTGTGATTTCGTCAAGCAGGAAACAGTGTGAACACTGCAAAAACAACATTTCTACCAAAGTCAATTTAGAATGTCATATTAAGTCATGTCTGAAGAGAAAAAGTGTTAATATGCCTGTAGTTCCCGGTCCATCCAAAAAACAAAAAGTGCCCACTGATAAATAAAGAATTGATCGACCACTTACTACTATGAGAGATGGTGTGTGTAAAGTGCATAGTGCTTTTGCCAGCAGAATAGCAAGTTTTCGGTTCACAAGCTCTAAAATGCATATTGATTATAAGGACTTTTTTGAAGAATTTAAACAGAAAGTACTTGCCATTATTAATGAACATTTACAAAAACGTAAGGCTCTCAAAATAAACTTTGAGGTGTTTGGACTTTACATTATCGCTGAAAAGGAGATGTCTGAAATATAAACAAAATAAAATTGTGACAGAAGCAACAGAACTACAAACAATGTTTGAAGAGTTTATAGAAGAAATGACATCTCAAGCATCCCAGTTTTTGGAGAGGCTTTCTGGATGGGCATTAAAGGAAATAACGTTTCTTGATGTGAACATAAACAAATATACACCGCTTTCGGCATCTTCCTATATTAAATTACCTGCATACTTCGGAAGAAAGGGAGGTGTGTTGAATATTAGAAACAATGGCAGTGCCTGTTTTGCATGGTCCGTTAATGCAGCAATATTTCCTCCACAAGGTGATCCAACAAAAACAAGTTCGTACCCACATTACAACACTTTATTAAATTTTAATGGTATGGAGTTTCCTATGAAGCTGAAAGACATTCCTAAATTTGAAAAGATTAATAATATCTCTATCAATGTATTTAGGATTGAATCTGAATTTAGAGATGGTAAAATTAATACTGAGATAGTTGGACCTTTGCATTTTACATCAAATCGACAAGCTACACATATTAATTTATTACTTTTATCTGATACAAATGCAGGAATAAATCACTACTGTCTAATAACCAACTTGTCAAAACTGGTATCAGAACAGATATCAAGACGAAATGGTGTACACAACCATTTGTATAACCTTTTGCAATATTAATGACACCAATAAATATGTATTTTGCGACATTTTTTTAACTGCAGGCTTATTCGTAATGAATTCTACTTTCAACTTTCTAATCAACAATAGAGGTTGGAGCTCTAAGAAAGTAATAATGTTTCGTGAAGGTCATAAAAAAACAAAAAATTTGACAATTTATTTGTAACTCGTAGTCGTAATGTTTGTAGTGATTCTTACATTTTAATTTTAAAACTAATAAAGTAATAACATTTTCCAAAAACAATGTGACCTTATAATAGTCTAATCATTGGTTATACAAGCTCAATGGTCTAATAATTATGATCTGTAAGCTGTAAGAGACATTTGACAATCTAGAAAATGGAGGTTATGTTTTCATAAATTTGGGAATCAAAACTGATGAAAGTCAATAAAAAAACGTAAGTTTAAATGTTTTTACTTATATGTATAGATTTTTATTTATAATAAAATATTTTCAGGAACAAGTCACGGCTGAAGGGTCTTTTCAAACTTGAGTATTTTGTTTTGAAAAATGGTACCTTTATTGAAGTTTCTGAAAACAATGTGATACTTTCCATCCAGAATACGGTGTATTTTGTGGTTTCAGTATTAGTGTTGTAGATAAGCCATTTTTGTGCCAAAATTTTAATGGATAATTTATTTATTATTAAGTGCATATTTTCACAATTGTATTAACGATAAAAGCCAATATACGAAAGTAAAAAGTAAAACAAAGACTACAGTTTTGGCAAGAATTCAGTGAATGTAAGGTCATTTTAATTTTCAGTTTGATGTTAAACATTGCTATTACATAAGGACATTATTATTGAACTGTCGCTAGCTCATCTAGCAAATAAAAATTTGACTAAAAAAAACTGCTTTGCAGTAAGCATTGATTAGTAGATTGTATGGTTTTTTGTTATAAAAATTTTGATTTACAAGCAATCGACAATCGTTGCAAAAAATTAATCATTTTTGAAACTCTGAACATACGATTACGTTAATAACATTTTGCCACCTTTTTATGTAAAAATCTTTAGAGCTATCATATTTGCTATGAAATTGTCCAAAAAAATGTTTAAAAACACAAAAAATTTGAGCATTTAGGCACTATCGCACCACTAGACATTCCTATTTAATTTTTCAAAAAGGGCATTTATAGTTATGGGATTGTACCAAATATCATTAATTTATCTCTAGACATTTGGGAAATATTAAGCTATCATAAGGAACTAACTTGTTACACCCTATATGCAATTCATAATAGATGTTTATATATACTTTCCGTCTTATTTTGGGGTCTAGAAAATGCAGTAACTGGTACTATATTTAGAATCACCTTGTCTACTGAATTCTTGTTTCTACAGTGAATTTTTATTTATTTCGAATAAAAAATTGTGTTGCCTGAAAAAATGGCAGAGAAATATTATTAAAGAAAATAGATTAAATCTGTTTAAAAATATATTATTTGTAAAAATATTTGTACTAGAGTACCTTTTTCACTCACTGGAGGTTTTGAACCATAGTTTTTTTTTTTTTTTGTGAAGTGAAGTGAAGTGAAGTCTGTGAAACATCTGATTTTGTAGTAACTTTTATAATACTTTTGATAAAAACTGTCTTCTAAATTACAATAAAAGTCCAATTTTTGTACAATATTAGGTGTTTAAATAGTAAAAATTTTAATAAAAAATAATCTTTATATTTTAACTAAATTCGGTATTTATCAGATAATTTTATGACACATGCAGGTTAAAGTTTAGATAGAACAGAGAATTTTAAATTTGTAATTTATTATGGTTGTAGTATTGAAATAAAGTGATACAACACACGTTTAAGCAAGATGTTTCTTAAATAATTTGTAAATTCCCCCAAGTAGTAAAACAACACAACTTTGGGCCTCGATTCTAAAATGCCTCATTGTATAAATAAATTTGACTAGGAATTAATTCCCCATAAAAAAGTTTATATGATAATCTTATTATTGGCAAATTTCAAATGATTTATGAGAAACGATTAACTATTTTTAAACTAAAACAAGTGGTTCAAATTTCTCGCGCCAGAAAGCTAGTTTTTTATTGGTTAATTTGTCGCCAAGCTTACACAACTCCATAAATTCATTTTGTCAAATGTCAATTACCTACTAATCCTAACCACTTAAATGTGTTATATTTTATATTAGCCTAATATGAATGTTATTGCCACTTCGTAGTTTTAATTTGTGTTTATTCTTTCCCTTTGTTAATCCACAAGCAAATTTTTCAGTTAGCAACGAATTATATTGTTTTTTTCAAATTTACCGCCAAATGATAGGTAGTTAATTTTTCCTGTGTATATGACTTCTTCATTTGCTTTGCTCTAAAATAAATACGTATATTTTGTCTGTGTATAAATAATTATCTTATAATAAGTATTTTTGTTTACTGGTGAAAATCAATTCTATTCTATGACTTGTCTTTGAATTTTAATAGTATCCAAATCATAACATTTATCATAAATGTGCTGAAAATTATTCTTTATACCTAGCTATACCTAGAGAATTTTGAACTTTTTTAAACATATACTAGATGTTCGACACGCGACTGTGCCGCGATTTTTAACAGACGATATATATTCCACGGATTTCTCAGATATATTGTAAAACCTGCGATTTAGATTTTCGAAATAAAATGAATGTACTAAGCTTTTTAATCTTTAGTTATTTTATGTGTTTTAAAGAGAATTACCTATATTTTTTGTAGCAACTACTTCAACGTATTACTTTTTTTATGTTACGACATATGTATTATCAGAAGTAAACAATCACCAACCAAAAATTGACGAATAAATAAATAATATACCTATATAGTATAGTTCACAGGTATAAATATTACAGTTGTTTGGGTATGATATTTTTTCTATTATTAGAAAAAAAAAAGATAGCAGTAAATATTTTGTGAATAAATGTAACACATTTTCCCGTCATAAGAGGGCAATGCGGACAGGAGCATAAACTTCTACTGAAAATTCTAGTGGCTCTCAAACTGTTTTGAAGCGGTGTCATTAATATTGCAAAAGTTTGTACATATCTGTGATGGGTGTCTGCAATCATTTAGAACAATGCAGCAACTGAAAGCACATGAAGAAAATGATTGTAACCATGTTTGTACAAAGATACCAACAACCGATTTAAAAGTAAATAAGTATGGTGAATCCATTCCTGATAATATCCTAAAATTTGAAAATTTTGAGAGACGACTACCAATACCATTCGTTATCTATGCCGATTTTGAGAGTTTGTTAAAACCTATCGATCATAATGAGCCTTGCGATGACAAACTATTCACAGTTCAAACAAGTGAACATGTGCCTTACTCTTTTGCTTTCTATGTGAAAAGTAATTTTTGTAATCAGTACTGAAGATTTGAAACATACCGAGGGTCCAATGCTGTTGAAGTATTTATTGAAAACTTGGATAAAGTAGCTATAGTTATATAACAATCACTTAAGACATATCAAAGAAATGCTTCCTCTTACTGATGAAGAGAAAATAACTTATGATACAGCATCATACTGTCATATTTGCAATAAACCATTTATGCCCGGGATCATTCCCATTTAACTGGAAACATTTCTGTTATTGCTCAAAACAATGAAAAGTACATCTCATTTTCCAAGTCTATCCTTGTGAAGAAATCTGGGGATCCAAGTCCTTAGATAAATAAATTAAGCCAAACTTTGGAATCCCATAAGTGTGCTGAGACTCGAAGGTATTTTCCAGATGAAGAGAAGTTCAAATTAATTCGTCGGAAAGGGGTTTTTCTTTACAGTTATGTGAACGAACTCCTCTGAAAAATTGTAAGAAACTACATTACCTCCGAAAGAAAAATTTTATAATGATTTGACTAATGAAGCTCTTGAACTGAAGAACAGTTGCCCTTTCTTCAGAAGATGACAAGAGGTATGATGAACCAAACGGGATAACGACCAGATCTTGGGGGCATTACCTTCTTAATGATGATGCCAATACAAATTTAAAACTTCTCAAACAAGAAGCTGAAAAATTATTAGATGCTCAAGATGATGAAATGGAATGGGATTTTGATTTATATTTATTAAATTTGTGAATTTGATGCAATACAAAATTATAATAAAAGTTATATTTGTTTTAATCGTTTCATCGGTTAGGTTAACCGAGTGGTCTAAGGTGTTGGAATTAAGATCTATGCTTTAACAGATTCATGAATTCAAGTCTCACACCCTAACATTGTTCTTTAAATTCGGAACTATTTATAGTTTTGTTAAAATAAAATATGCAGAAGATAATATTTCAAAAGTTTTATTGATTCACTTTACATATTTTATATATAATTAATATTATTGAAGAATCCACTTACACATGTGACATTTAGATTGTGATGATCCAGATCCTTCTACGTGTGTATGCCATTCTGGACGGTTGTATTGTATGAAACATGGTAGCTGTACTTGTAGGCTGAAATTTTCTCTATACTCTTTCGGAAGCTTTGGCCATGAATATAAAAGTTCAATAGGATGAGCCCTTTCAATTAGATAATGTAGTGAAAATTTGTGAACTCCTCTCCAGTAAAGTCATACAACAACTTACCATTTTGATGTTTTTTTATCAATTCTCTACTAATACATTGCACACACCACAATTCTTCAGACATATTGAAAATACATGACAATGAGCAACAACGAAGAACAAATTGCTACATACCATATGAGAAAGGTACTTGCTCCGTATTCTCTTCCACATTCACTATTTATGGTATAATTAAAGTTATTAGAAGTGGGGGGTTTATTGTAAAGCTCCAGCCAGAGTTTTGCATTACGTCATTACATCTTCTTATTCTCAACTTGTAGCTAGTACTGGTTGTAGGTATGAATGATTTGAACATTTCTTTGTAATTATTTGTATCAGGTTTCATTCTTTTCCAATTATAGGGCCAACTTGCATTTCGTGTCCCATTTTGATCGAAACAAATAAACACCTCTTTGGAGTTATAAGGTCGCTGTATAATTAGCTTTTTTTTAACTTTTCAAAATTATTTGCAGAACTATTAATTGTGAAGCATTCATTATTGCTTCTAAAGACAAACTGATTGTTTTTTTGGTAGTGATATATAATGTATATGAAATAATAAAACGACTTTATGATAATAAAGTTTGTTAAATATTTTATTAATACAGATTCATTGCTGACTCATTTCTACATCGCTTTCCTCTTGGCCATCAGATTCTTGTTCCCATTCGCGTTCAAGAATTTTATTGGCTAAATGGCTCTGAAGTAAAGTTTAATATCATGAAGTATTCCCATCATGCCCAAGTTAATAAAACCATTAACAACATCATCTATGATACATTGCTCGTTTAAATAATCTTCACACAATACTAACGCCTTTCCATAAATGGCTTCATGATTGGCATCAAACTTAAAATTTGAGACGGTGTGACGTAAATTTCGAATATCACTATCCAAGTCATTTATTTCGATCTCTTTCACATAAGCTGCCCACATTATTCTGGCTTTGTTTGGTTACACACTATAACTCAATATTATTTTTACTAGTACACACAACACTGCTTGTTTTCGACTGTTTTCAAATTTTTCCTAACATTATTTTATGGAGTAATCCCCACCACTTTAAACAGGTAGAGGGGAATTTTATTTTTTAGAAATGATATACTTATTACTAACATGGTATTATATCCTACCTTCAAAATTACAAAAAGATAACGCTAGTTATGAAATAGTAGTAATTTTTGCTGACAGAACAAATGCAGGTGTTTAGAAATGATACAATACCGGATGTAATACATTCGTTAACCTGTGACTTTCATATAGGTATCAACTTACATTGCAGTTTTAGCTGATATGACGATTTCAAAGAAAATAATTTATCAATAATCTTTACTAGAGTGGAATTTTTATAGGAAATAAAGTGTCGAATTTCGTCTAGATAGCATCCGGTGTCATATTTCAATTAATTAACCTACATTCAGTATCATATTTTGTCTAGATAGCATCCGGTGTCATGTTTCAGTTCATTGACCTACATCCGGTATCATATTTCGTCTAGACAATATCCCGTGTCATATTTCAGTTCATTGACCTACATCCGGTGTCGGGTTTTGTCGAGACAGCATCCGGTGTCATATTTCAGTTCATTGACCTTGCTCCTCCTCCGGCTCATTAACCTCTCTCCAATCCTATCTACTCCTAAAACTGATGCCAGGCCAATATCATTCATTATAGGAGTATACAGATATCTTGCCTCAAAAATGATTTAACAAAACATATGGCCACGTCTTCCATAAAATTTGCTGTTCCTGTTATCCCAAAGTCCCAAAGATAACAGATTAGGCCTAAGTGTAAAGCATTTTGACACAGTGATAACAGTATAGAAAAGAAGCGAGCGAAAAGTTCTTCAAATTCAGATTTTTGAGAACCTCATCTAGAAAGCAGCAGTAATAGTAGTGAAAAAGAAAATGCTGAATTCACTTTACAAAGCAAACAATTAGTTTCGAGGCATGTTTATTGAGATGCAAATGTAAGACATACTAGTAAAAATTTTTAATGTACCGTACTGTGGCACATTTGATGAAGACTATGGGAAATTGGCACAGTGAACTTTCAATAAAAAAAACCTTCCAATATAGTTTAGTTCAGTTTAAAGTTCAGTCTATAATAGATTGTTTGGAGATTGAAATTAAAAAAAAACAGTTTTTGTGACGGAATTTAAGAAAACAAACTTATGACATGTGTTTGTAAAATTTACAGGTATCCCGCCTCCAAACCGGAACCCCATTTTTGACAATCACATTAAAACACTAGTCATATTCTTCAGTCTTTCACTACTTCACTTTACTCAACTTGAATTGTATTTTTATTTAGGCAAATAGCAAATTTTATAAATAATTATAAACTACACTGGCGACACCAACACCCGAAATTCATCAACCTCTACCACGTGAAAATAATAAGTGATGGATAAAGAAGGGAGAGAAGTCATGCCGCGTGCATCTGTTCCAGATGCAGTTCCATGGCGGGCTTGCCTGCATAGGAAAACGGACCCGAACGATGTCCGCCGGTAACGTATTAAACGATAATTTGAACTGCCAACTTTTTAGCTGTGCCGATTACAGTCTATCCAATGTTGCCGCTGACTACTGCGTTTGGGCATTTACTATAAAATTCTCATGATTGATTACATCGGGTATCTATAAAAATTCAAATTTAATTATTGTTTGTTTCTGTCTTGATTTAGCGGTTCTGCGACTCTGCAGAATTTGTCATTGAGTAAACATTAAAAACAAGGTTATTGACCTAAATACAGTAGGTCAAGACTCGGATTGCCAGATTGTTTATTACTGAATAGGTATACCTTGGACTGTTTTTTGTTGACAGCACGAGGTTTTTTTTATTACTGTGTATTTAAATACAAAAAACGTTTCAGCTTCTCTTAATAATTTAACCTAGTATAACCTAAATACTTAATGTTTTTAATTTTCATCTAATTCCGCACTATAAAGTCTGCAGTATTCTTATTTTTCTATGAGACTTTTATATAATTTTTTAATTTTCGTGCAATTTTTCCATTTCCTTTAGCCGTTTCCCATTTTATCTATTTGTTTAAATATTTTTATTTTTATTAATAATTTTATAACAAAATTAATGTGTTAATTCACAGTTAGTTTCAATTGCTAACCATGAAGGAAAATTGATATGTAAATAATTGTTGTTATGCTCCTCGATTTGTTCAGAAACATCTGACGTAGATTTAATATTATAAAAAATTTGATTAAATTCATGTAGTAGGTTTATTTCTCGATTCATTCGATGGCCTTTTTATTTACATTTTATTTCGTCATATTTTCATCAATTTTTGACAAAAAAAAATATAAAATAGCTGAAATGTTTTCAATACAGCAACAAATATAAAATTGGGACCATTTTATACAATACTAAGTTACCGTACATATTTTATAAATCTTTTTGGCAAACACTACAAAACACTTTTATAAATCATTATACGACTTTAAAAAAACAGAGCAATGGCATTATAAAAGTTTTATTAAAGTTTTTAATACTGCACAGTAAAATACACTTGTGTATTTGTCACATTATTTTTATAAATAAAATATGCAATATACAACAGTTTTGTGGAAGCTCTTTAGTAATTTCAGATGAACATGCAGCATGAAATTACAATAAAATAAAAAAGTTTTTTTAATATGTTTTAAAGTAGCAAGAAAGAATTCTGAGTAATTGACTATTCTTACTATAAGAAGCTATTTTAATAACTTAATGTCAGCATTTTAAATATATTTAGACACTTTTTTTGATATAGAAATTTCTTTACTGTGAATAAAATTTTAATGTGAAATATGTAGTTTAAGCGTAGTAGTAGTTTAACAAAAATGATTTCTTGACTTTTTTCTTATGACGCACCGTTTTTGAGTAAAAAATAAATAAAATCGATTTCTTGTATGCGTTAAAATTCAAGAGACCTTTTCTCTTACAGATTGCACAGAGAATTCAAAAATAATTTTTATTTTAAGTAAATTCACTGACAAATCATTTTTTGGCGACAATTTTTTATCAATTTTGGTACTAACAAAAATAATAAGAGATTTCAGTGATTATTTCATCATTCAAATGCAGATTCATATATCTACAGAGCAAACTTTCAAAGAAGATTGCTATGTAGGTAAAGGAGTTTGCATTTGAATTAAATAATGATTTATCTTTTGTTTCTCTTCTGTACTTTCATGTGATTGTTACAATACGCATATTTAGTAAAAATTTAAAGCATTTTCGAATCCTAAACAAGGAGTAATAAGAACTTTTATATACAGAAAATCATTTTTGTCCCTAGTGGTGTGCAAGTCTGTCCCTTATTTATTTATTTACATCCTACCTTTGGTAAACCTGACACATGCATATTTCGCTGGACATCAAAAGCAATACAACCCCATGACCAAGCCGGAGCAAACCTTATTTTTTGCACGAACTACATCTTCGGTTACATACCTGCAGCAGTTCCAAAACCTGCAGCAGTTCCAAAACCTGCAGCAGTTCCAAAACCTGCAGCAGTTCCAAAACCTGCAGCAGTTCCTTGTGGGGGAAAATTAGTTCCTGGATATTGGGGCGGTCCACTTTGGGGATAACTGCTTGAACCAGGTCCGTAACTATTACTTTGAAACCCTGGGACAATACCAGGATAAGGTGGAGGAGCATCTGTCATAAATACACCATTTGTTGGTGGTTGTTGAGGAAATACATTTGTTGGGGGTATCCATCCATAATAACCTGTATATAAATATTTATGTTTATGTACACACATATTGCTCATAAGAATGTTTTTGAATCACTAATAAAAAATTTGCAAGGGTACTTTAGAATATCCAGGTCATTTGGGAAATTGTGTAATAAGTAGGCTATATATGCATCAAAAAGGTGTAGGTATACAACCATGTTTCATATATTGAATGTACATATACAGGGTTAACTATGACTCAGTATAAATATTTTAAGAGGAGATAGAGAAAATTAAGAATTAACGGAATCTCCTATCAAAAAAATTCCTAACTTATTTATAAAGCGCAAAAAAATGTTTTTCAATATTATATTAAATACTTATTTAACGCCGCCAATGCGAGAATCAGAGTAGGCAACCAGCAAGCAACGGTCATGCAACAGTAGCAGTAGCTGTCATGTCATAATTCAATTCGTATGTATATGTTGTAGTTTTGTATTCTTCTTCAGTTTTTAGTGCCTTATTTTAATTTTAAACGTTTTATAGTTATTAAATAAAGGAATATATGTGTCGAGTACAGATATTTTCCCACAATATAGTTCGCCAGTTTGTTTTTCTACATTATGGGATAAGACTGCCGCAGGTGCATTAAAAGTTTTGTATTACCTATTACTACCACCCATTCCTTTCGTCCGATTTTCTTATACCTATTTATTATAGGTATAATAATGGAAAACGAATGCAAAATACTGGAGTTAACTATTAACTGTTACCTATCTAGCAGGTATTATTACTAATAAGAATGTTAATTTTTGTCGTTTCTGCATTTAGAAATGCTGGAAAAAGACGACCGCATGGTAGTTGACATTGTTGACAGATGTAAGCTTTATCTATGGATTTAAGCCATATCAGTCAATGCTTATCATAGGCGCCGACTTTCCGTAGGGAAAAAGGGTTTTGTCTCAATTTTTAATTATTTAGCTAAAATTCTGGAATAATTTTTTATGGTCTTTTAGGCCTCTCTGAGCACGTGGTTAAAATTTTTGTAGTCAGTCATAGTTAACCCTGTCAATACAGGGTTCATAGATCAATGATCTACGAAGCAACACTATTTGTTAAAAATCCTGTATTTATCTAAATGATATATTAGTGAGAAGATGTCGAAAATGTATTGAGGTGGGTGGATTACATTTCAACAATTTTTGTGATTTTATCCTTAATTTTCTTTCTTTTTGTTTACTTAATTGTTTTTCAGAAATCTTTAGGAAATTTAATTTTTTACTGGCAAACGGTATGTCAAACAAAAAAAAGTAAGGAGCCTTTTTCTGTTGCAAATTGAACAAGGATTCTAGAAATAGTTTTTATATCTAAAAAGCATTGGCGTACCATTTTTTTTTTCATTAAAATTTCCCGAAGATCTGTCCGTACGCACGCCACTGGTGGAAGAAAAATAATATTTTTTATGTAAAAATATGTATCTAGATTACCTATTCAAAGGTTCCAAATTTCATTTAAATATCTGAAGTAGTTTTAAAAATATTAATAAATTTTGAACTTTTGAAAAAATGTTGACACTGTATCTTTGTAACGAAGCATTTTTCGAATATAACTTATGATACAAACTGATATTATTTTGTGGTTCTCTATCTGCCTCTATCTGCCGCTTTCGAAAGTGGACCACCCGATATAACATACTCATATAATCATACATCAAACATAATATGAAAGTGCAGAACAGATCAGAACATAAGGAGTTGTGTATGTGAAAAGAACACGACTAGGGTGAGTGTATAATAGCTGAAGAATTATGTCAATATAGTGCTCTATAATTGTTCCTTTTTTATTTATAGATCGTGATTTTATTAGTTTCCACAGAAACAAGACAGGTCAGGTAAATAAAATCTGAGTTAATCAGATTAATAAAATTTTCAATGTCTAATCTAGGAATGTCTCATTCATCTTTTAATTCGTTTCTTAAAATATTTAATTGAATTTATTCAATCTCTAGGAATTAGATTGCAACACTTTGGTCCTAAATAAAGATAAGTTATTTGAGTTAGACTCTTGTCGGCTTTTATTACATAATATACTTGGTTTACATTATAACTAGTGTAATGCCTATGATCAATATAAGTTGTAACTTACATCTATTGATATGCTGAAAAACAACGGTTTTAAAGATACAATTGCCTGACGTCAAATGCTTGGCATTCTTCAAAAATTTTGTTAGATATCTTCTAGGTTTCTTAGGAAAGGCGCGAACTGAAATAGTGTGGTAGTGGTGAGGTATTGGAATGGTGCGTGGTATGAGGATGGTGAACATTTGGCGTGGCGATGGAATAGCGGCGAAGTGGTATGAAAGTGATTTAAAGTGCACTGCAGTGGCAAACAATGTATGTTTGTTACCGATTTGTCAGTTAAAATGTTGTCCCCAGAGGATGAGGATGCTCTTTTATTTGTACAACTTGCTAACCTAAATGCTAAAAATCAGAAGAAAAAACACTATTGGGTTCATCTTCTCTGGAAAAAAATAAAAAATTTAGAATTTTTAACGTGTATAAAAAGGATTTCAACTTGGATGACCAAAAATTTAAACTTTTCTATCGAATGAAGAAAGTGACGTTTTGCAGGTTGCTGACAAAACTACGACCTATGCTTCAAAAAAAGGATACAAACTTTAGGAATTTATGTTAAATTCGTGGGTGTCTCGCATGTTTTTAGTTTTAAAATGCACAAGAAAAATGCAGTCGCAATGCACAATGCCACGTCGTCACCGGCCGCTTGCCACTCGAAAATTAAACTTGTTCGAGATTAGTGGCACCAGACTGGCATCACACCACCTGCAAAATACCACGCCACCACTACTCCGTTCTGATACGCGCGTCTTCATATGTTTACATAGGTTTTAATGATTCCACCTGCCACTTGGTCACCACGTCACTGCCACGTCACTTGCGCACCACTTCAGTGCTCGCCTTGCCTAAAGCATAAGTTTTAAAATTTGTTTTTGTAAAATTTGCAAATTTATAATAGTACAATGGATGCAGCACCCCATGCTGTAATGCTATAAGTTAATGACTTTCTGCTTATGAATGATATATAGTTTAAAGTTGATTTGTACTGTAGAAACTCATTAATAGTCTCATTTTATATAAAACTGTCCGTAATTTTTTATGACGTAATTAATATGCGTTTCCCATTTCAGATGCGAGTCAACATATATATACCCAGGTACTTGAGGTTATTAACACAATTTATGTGCTGTATTTTACCACCTAGGGTTACCTCCAGAGAGTTGAAATTTGGTGTGATTTGTATGAAGCAAAGGAGATATAGTGGGTTTTGCTAATATTTATTATAAGTGGTTTAGTGTCAAACTATTAAATAATTTTTGTAAAATCTTTTTCTTTTAGTTCAGCCCAACTGTTGGCTTTATATATAATGACACTATCATCTGCAAATCCACTTCCTATATAAAATAGATCATTAATGTACAAATTAAAAAATATTGGTCCCAAAACGGTTTCCTGCGGTACTTCTATTTGACTGGAAGAAATTCACTTATGGTATTGTCACAGAATTTGCCCCGCTCGCACCCAATTCGACGACTGTGGTATCGCAAAACGCTAGATTGCCCCGATCGCCCCTACGCGATTCTGGTAAACAAACAAAATAATGCCGTGTATCGACGCGCGACTGGAATATTGGGAATCGACGATAATTTTTCGAGAAATGGATTTAGATATACTAGAAAATAAATGGAATATTTGTTTGGTCTATAAAAGAAAAATAAGCGGCCTAGTCAGTTAGTCTTGAATTATAGTTTTCAATTGAATGGTTCAGTGAGATCAATTGGAGATTCAGAGCGATTTAGATGGTGATTAATTAAATAGTGTTTAATTTAGTTGTAATTAGTATTCAGTAGTGCACAAAAGTTAATAAATATCAGTAAAAATTGACGGTTTGTTTTTCTGGTAATAGAAAGTCGGGTTGGGAAACCCGTAACAATTTGGTGTCGGAGCTGCTTGCGAAGGACAATCTGGAACATTCTAGAACTTTATACGGGACTGAGACACAGACCCAAGTGTGACGTATCACCGCACTCGTCGTGACGTAAGGAAGTGAACGGTGGTATTTGCGAAGGACAATCTTGAACATTCTAGAATTTTATACGGGAGCGAGACAAAGACCCAAGTGTGACATATCACCGCACTCGCCGTGACTTAAGGAAGTGAACGGTGGTATTTGCGAAGGACATTCTCGAACATTCTAGAACTTTATACGGAAGTGAGACAAAGACCCAAGGGTGACATCACCGCACTTGTCGTGACTCAAATGAACGGTGGTATTTGCGAAGGACAATCTCGAACATGAACTTTATACGGGAGTGAGACAAAGACCCAAGTGTGGCATTACCGCACTCGTTGTGACGTAAGGAAGTAAACGGTGTTATATGCGTAGGGTAATCTCGAACATTCTATAAATTTATACGGAAGGGGGACAATGACCCAAGTGTGACATATCACGACACTCGTATCATCCTAACGAAGTCAACGGTGACATTTACAAACACATTCGTGGACATTCTAGAACTTTCCAAAGAATTATTAAGTCTATGCCTGTAACTAGAAGTCAAGTCAATATGGATGCACAACTGTCGAAACTATTAGAAATAATAATAATAATATCTCTACCTCTCATTCTAATCACAGGCATTAGCCCAGAAGTCGGAGACTTGTGCGGGAGAGGGGGCGGCATATTATTATTAAGCAGGCCGCATTTGCGCATGATGCAAGAACAGGGACGGATGATGCAACAGAAATTAGAAAAACAGGGACGGACAATGCAAGATAAAGTAGAGGAACAGGGACGGACGATGCAAGAGAAATTAGAAGAACAGGAACATAAAATGGAAGACCAGATGAAGACAATGCAAGAGAAATTAGAAAAACAGGGACAAACCATGCAAAATAAATTAGAAGAACAAGGGCATAAAATGGAAGACCAAACAAAGACAATGCAAGAAAAAATTGAAGAACAAAGATCCAAATGATGCAAGAAAAATTAGAAAAGAAATTAGAAGATCAGATACAGATAATACAACAGGAAATGAGAGCTCAGACAAACGAAATGCAGGCGAAGTTAGAAAAATTAGAAAATACAGTAGAGGAGGAACTGGGTTAAATTATAAACTTGGTTAGAGAAACCTGCGAAGAGCTTCTAGATAAACTAAACAAAATAAAAAGGAGAGCATAATCAAATCAGAAGGATCTGTTATCCCAACTCAAAAAACAAAGCCTCCTGAATTCGACGGCAAAGTCTCTTGGAATGTATATCTGTGTCAGTTCGATGCGGCAGCTGTGGCAAACGAATGGTCTGATTGTGAGAAAGCTGCTGCTCTGATAGTTGCTCTACGAGAGAAAGCTATTGACGTCTTAGAAGGAGTTCCTGCTGGGCAGCAGAATAACTACACCATTTTAAAACAAAAACAGCATATGGAAATGAGATATGGTGATAACCACTTGCAGCAAGTGTACCAGACACAATTAAAGAATCGTCACCAACAGAGTGGAGTGGAGTGGAATTTACAAAATTTTGACACCAATGTTGCCCAACTGGTTCGATTGGCTCATCCAACAGCCCCGTCCGAATTTGTAGATCAGCTCTCCATCCAAGTTTTTATCGACGACTTAAGAGATTGCGAAACCCAACAGCAACCACGACTCGCTAGACCTAAAACGTTGAACGACGCTCTTTCGATGCACTGGGATTAGAGGCAGCAAAAATATCCTCCAGGGGACATGTCAAATTGCGGACCATCAGTGATAACAGCGATAATTTAGACATATTCAAAACACTAAAAGAGGTCATTGATAAACTCAGCCCAACTACCAAACTAAGGAGAGAACAACCTGATAGCCGAAGAGATCGCCCACTTCAATGTTGGAACTGTGGGCGGACGGGTCATCTAAAAGAACAGTGTACGGCTCCAGATGCAAATCGGTAATGGCGCGACTCCCAGGCAGGCAGGAAACATGGAAACGAAGATGCCGTTTCTAGGAAACCCTGTCCTGTCAACTGCAAACACTACAGTAGTCTTGAAAGAAAAGAGGACATATCATTTGTTCCTTACAAGATGGTGTAAGCCCAACCTGAAGACCAATGGAGTTCATCGGCGATTCGGGAAGACCAACAAGCTGACTGTGACATCAAGCCTTTACTAGGCTGGAAAGAAGCCAACAACCGACCCTCTTGAGCTGAAGTCAGTAGTAAAAGCCCAGCATTAAAGAGCTATTGGACACAATGGAATTCCTTGGTGTTGGAAGATGGTGTCTGAAAAAGAGCATGGGAGAACAATGACGGAACGGAGGTCAAGAAACAACTGGAGGTATCAATAGGACTCTACAGAAGATTAGGGAGCGTTTCTACTGGTGGAGCTGTAGGACGAATGTCCCGAAAACCCAAAGTGCGAACCGATATCTGCTAGTAGCCATGGACTACTTCAGCAAATGGCCGGAAGTATACCCTCTTCCCAATCAAGAGACCACAACCGTAGCAAAAGCGCTAGTCAAGAATCTGTTCTGCAGATTTGGTGTACCCATGGAACTACAATCAGATCTAGGCAGAAATTTCAAATCAGGTGTGTTCCAAAAGGTCTCCGAGCTTATGGGAATCCGGAAAACCAGGACCACCTCACTGCATCCCCAGTCAGATAGTATGATGAAACTCTTCAATGCCACACTAGAAACCAATCTGAGGATGTTTGTGAACGAGAAACAGACAGACTGGGACAAGCTCATTCCATTTTTCCTGTTAGCTTACCGCTCAGCTGTCCATGAAACTACTGGGAAAACTCTCGCAAGGATCATCTTCGGAAGGGAGCTTCGGCTACCAACAGATTTGGTATTTGGTCATCCTGCTGTTACATGCTTATTTTATGTATGAATTTATTATGGTTCCTTATGCTCTAAACATTTTAAAATATAAATAATAAAACAACAGTGAGCTAGAATTCTTTTATTTATCTAGTTGCACAGTATTAATAGACATCTTATTGCTGCTAACCTTGGTGACGATGCCTGGTCTAATCGATGGTCCCCCAGCCTGAAAACAAAAAGAAAATATAAATTTAATGCTAAGTAATTATCTAGAAACTTACCTTTTTATTCTTAGGAAGTAATCCCGTTTATGCTCTACAGAGGAGAAATGCATCTTAAAGTAACAGCATTTGATTCACTTGCAATTTATTCATTCTTACAACAAGATTCATATGTAAACAACCATCAAGGAATTCTATCAGCAAACACTTGCATTCTGCCCAGACACTTGTCTGTGACTATGTCTTTCCATCCTTATGTGTACCAAACAGAGATAGACAATTTAATGATTTATATTCTTAAAATTCCTAAACATTAAGCAAATATTAAAATCTCCCCTCTACTTATTTAAAAATCGCGGATTTTAAAAGAATTTGAGAGTTTTTTTTGTCACTTCCAGTTGAAAAAGCACCATTTTGTTTCGGCAGTTTGAAGCCGTGTGGAAAAGCTATTTTGCTGATTTATGCCAACGATATCAACATTTAAACTTTTAAATAGTGTCAATCAAGGATTGCATTAAATAATTATTAGATTTTACAAAGTTATAGTGTGTAGATATCGTTTCCTCAACTTTCACGAGGAGATCGTCTCTTTGACCACACACCATCACTTGGTAATCTCATATTTCTGTAAAATATATGTAAATCATTTGATCTAAATTTAAACTACTTTTACAAGTGCTCTGTACTCTTATGCATTCCTCCTTCTAGGCCAAAAACCTTCGACGTAACAACTTTTATGTATTTAGTAGAAGAAGCTCTACATAACGTACATAGCATCCCTAGTTCGCCTCACTTGGTAGCACGTAACATCTGCATTGAGAAACCTGTTATATGTAACCAAAGCACGTACATGGTTACCCAGCTCTTCCGATTCTTTGGTTATACATCGGAGTACCTATCCAGACAGTTCATTTCCACTAGATATTTCCTGTTGGCTGTTTTCACCCCGGGAGCAGAACATCGTAGGAATTCTTGTATAGTCACTCTTCCGAGTAGATTACCACGCAACGTAGATTTTAGTACCTACTACCACCTGTTTGGTTTCTTTTTACATGTTTGTAAATTATTTAACTTTAGCTTGCTTGCTTTGCATGGCTTCTTTGCTGTAGATGGCCTACAGCAAAGATCATAAATTGCTTGCTGCACCTTACTTAACTGTAAAATTAGTTAACTTTAATTCACGTGCTTTGCATGGCTTAAATCGCTATAGTTTAATTACCTGTAAACCAAGGTATACCTAGGTAATTGAGAGGATCACTTGCAATTCTTTTTATTGGAAACAATCCACCGGAATTCTCAAAATTCCTCATAACCCAATATTTGTCTAATAGCCACCAGTACATGATTTGTTTACTTGGCATTGAACCAGTGAACCAGGGAAATACAGATTCGGAGAACCAAGGATCAGCTCGTTCTGTCAGAGAACAAAGTTTGTTGTTTTGTGTTCTCTGGTCTGGGTAACGGAACATAGGTGTACAGAACACCATACCCTGGAGTGCGGTTTCCATTCACTTTCACACACACAAAACCGTGTTCACTTGTAGCCGGGGGACCCATAATAAATTAAATTAGAATTAGACTAGAGAGCGATCGCATGAAAACTCGATACGACGTCCGGGCCAATACAGTCCGATTCCAATAAGGAGCCTGGTGTGGCTGTACAACCCCACGCGGAAGAAAGGAAATCGCCTAAACTACAGAACCGTTGGGAGGGCCCATACATCGTCATTAAAAGAATCAATGACGTCGTGTACCGATCGCCCCTACGCGATTCTGTAAAAAACAAACAAAAATAATGCCGTGTATCGAGGCGCGACTGGAATATTGAGAATCGACGAGAATCTTTCGAGAAATGGATCTAGAGATACTAGAAAATACCTGGAATATTAATGTGGTCTATAAAAGAATAAGTCAGTCTTGAAAGAGTTTTCATTTGGATGCTTCAGTGAGATCAATTGGAGATTCAGAGCGATTTAGATGAGGATTAATTAAATAGTGTTTAGTTGAGGTGTAATTAGTATTAATCACTTAACTAACCATTTTTTTGGCAGAAGTGTTACCAGAATAAACTTTTTTTTTTCAATTCACATTATTATTAATTTTGTAGCTATTTAACAAATAATTTCATTTTTATATATTTTTAGGTATTAATAATATTGTGTGAAACTAACTACTCAGTGGACAAAAGCCCCAACCTGCGTTGAATTACACCCACAATATCTACCCATATATGACTTCATTGATAGGAATTGTAGAAGATTTGATTTATATTAGCTTAAAATACCTTTCTAAAACAGTAAAAAAAATAATTTCATTGTTAATAATATTGTAAATATCATCCCGAGTTAACTTGGCAACATAGCATTACAATAAAGTTTTGTAAAATATTGATTTATTAAAGAAAATTAACATTTATTTAGATAAAAACAGGGAATAACAAAAAAAATGTTTTTGTACGAGTATAATCAAACATTTGTTGCAGTATGATATATTTTGAAACATGGTACAACACAGAGTGGCGCCTCACAGTCTTTACACCAATATCTTGATTCCCTTCTTACTTTTTTCCATTTTTATCTTTTCTCTGGCTACACACTTGACACACCCTTGTTGGATTTACTTTTTTATCTGTAGGAAGTATAGCATCAGGAAAATGATGTCCTGTTAGTCTTCTAGGATTTGGTATCACAGAAGGGTGTTCCCTGGAAGCACTTCCAGTTACCAGTGGGTGGTATGTTTCTATAATTTCCTAAATTAGTTCCATTCTAAACTGGAGATGGCTTTTGGTTCCATTCATTTTCTTGTAGAGGACGAAGGTGTTCCAAAGTGCATGTTCCATGAAGTGAAAAAATATTTTTTTGTAATATTTTTTCCTCTTTTCCTAGTGATAGGGTAATCAGCTAAGTGTTCATCTACCTTATCCACACCTCCCATTGTACCATTATAATCTTCAATAGCCACTGGTTTTCTGATTTCTTTTCCTCTTTTACGGCTTCTTATCATTTCTGCACTATGTACAGTAATGAGAAATGAAACTTCCTTTTTATCATGCCACTTCATTACAAGTAATTTTCCTCTTTGGAAAGCAATAACTTCATCTTTTTTCAGTTTTTTTTTTTCATCTGTGGAGGTAAATCCTTTCTATTAGATCTCAAAATGCTACACAGGTCGGTTTTACAAATTATTAATTTATCTGCCAACCCAGGTGATGTATAAAAATTATCGGTTGTTAGACAGTGCCCTTTTAGAAGTAAAGATTTCATTAGAGACAATACTATTAGAGAAAAGACAGGGACAAGTCTTTATAATCTTCATCAAATTTTGTGTCTTTGCCTGTATAAATAATAGAATCCCATATATAACCACTAGATGACTCACATAGCACGTAATGTTTTATACCAAATCTTGCTCGTTTGTTAGGTATATACTGAATCCACACTAGCCTACCTTTATATAATAAGCTTTCATTTATGGTAACATCTCTTTCCAAATCATAGAGACTTATTTTTTGAATTCAAATATTCATACACTTCCCACACTTTATTCAATTTAGGACAAGGACGAGTGTTGGGATCGTAAATGTCATTATTAGAAAAATGCAAATACTTTTTTATTTGGCAGAAGCGCTTGTATCCCATAACTTTTCCAAATATTGGTGTCTCAATTATTGCTTTTTTCGACCAATATAGATGCAAAACCAGTTTTTTTATTAGTTACTGCATAAAATGGACAGCAAAAAAATACTGTGATTTCATTTATATCAGTAGGAGTTCATGAATTCCATGTATTACTTATGCGTCGGAATGATGATTTACTATGCATTTGTGATGCATATCTATTTGTTTCATTGACGATTTTGTTCAAAATTGTATTGTAAAAAAATAAATCAAAAAATTCTAAAGGATTTTCCACGTCGGTGATTTTGGGAGGATTGTCCTGTAAATGCAAACCTAAGAGCATCCGATAGTAATGGCCTACTATCACTTGACTCATCTGAAGAAGACGAAGAATCAAAATAGTCTTCATCGCTACTTCCAGATTCTTCTAAGTTATAATCACTGTCTGAATCGTCTGAACTCATTGTAAAAAACACGTGCACGAAGTCCCAAAGTCAAATTGTTACTGAACTAAAAACTAACTAACTAAAAACCTAGCTGGTCTATCAAACAAATTCCTAACCAAGAAAAAAGATAGATATATAACCCCCTACTCCCACAAAAAATAAATACTTTTGCATCCGAGTTAATTTGGGGACGTTCTTTAAAGCTTATTTCGGTCCACGAAATAATACGAGCATATAATTTTAAGAATTATATTTCAACGAGTATACTCGGGATGGATAATTTTGAACAAGCACCTGGAGGACGAGATATTACGGGATCATTATGCAAGTGGCAAGTAGTGTACAAGAGTTAATAAATATCAGTAAAAATAACTGTTTGTTTTTCTGGTAATAGAAAAAGTCGGGTTAGGACACCCGTGACAGTATTACCTGTTTTAACACTTTTCTCTCATTAAGAGAACTTTCTATTAACTTGTAGGCAGTTCCTCTAAAACCAATTCTCTTTAGGACGTCCAGAAGCTGACAGTGGCTAACCGTGTCAAAGGCTTTTTTCAAATCTACAAATATACATAAGGTAGGGTCCTCGTTATTTATATTTTTACTGATTTTATTTATCAATGCCATAATAGCATCTTGTGTCTTGCTTAAATCCAAATTGTTTTGGTGAGATTTTATTTTTATTTAGGTAACTCAGAAACCTTTGTTTTAAAGCCTTTTCAAAAATTTCTCCTAATACTGATAGAGATATAGGCCTATAGTTAGTCACACTCAGTTTCTGTCCGTCCTTGAATAGATAGATAGATAGATAATTTATTGGTGCTATGTCATGCCTTTGCATGTTTATACAAGTCAAAGAACAGAACAAGGTATATCCTAGTATAAAAATGTATAAACAATTGTATATGGGTACAAAAAATACAAACACGTTCAATTACAAAACAAAAGCACAAAATTAAAATATATTAAAGTCCAGTTTAAAGTTAGGCACTAAGTGAACTAACATCATGTTGAATTTGTTGAACTTTGCTAGAAAATTCATCCATATTATACAGACACATGTCCAGCAATAGAGTTTTAATGATCCTCCTGAACTTCATGGGTGGTAAAAGATGTATATAGGGGTGACTATAGCAACCTTAAATGCATCAGTACATATGCAACTTTTAAATTATATGAGTTAAGGGCACAATAATCTCATTAGCTATACATTTTAGATGTTCTGGTCTCATTTCATCTAATCCGGGCGATTTTCTAATTTTGAGTCCGTTTATAATATTAACTATTTCATTTTCGGTTGTATTTTCTAAATAAAACGAATATGCTAAATTTATTTTAGGGCATGTTCACATTTTGTTTTAATATTTCATCTGCTAATTCAGTTCCTATGATTGTAAAGAATCTCCTCTATATTTCTATTTTGAATATTTTTATTCGTAAATTTATTTATTGATTTCCATAGTTTAGCTGAATCGTTTTTGTTAGCATATAATTTTTTCATCAATGTTACGGTAATTTAAACCAGTGGAGAAGTAACAATAGTACGCAAGCTCTCCACGCTAATCATTCAGTAAATTAGTGTAGGCAACTGTACTTTGATTTCAGCCGAAATACAAATAAAAATTCAATTTGTGTAATATCATACATTTATTACATTTTGTATTTAAATATTTCTGTCAATCATGTATGAAGAAATAAACTCAAAGCCAGACTAATTCTTTTTAAAGAATATGAAGATCAAATCGAGGTAGAAATGTGTGAAAGACAATTCAGTAAAGAGTCAGTTAACAGTCTTTTCTAGAAAAATTTGACAAGTGCCAAGGTCCTTTGAAACCTTGAAGACCTCATTATTGAGAGAGAACTTCTCGAAAATCTTTATTTTCCGTTAATGTCAGAATGTAATCAAATTTTAGTTGTCATTCGCAATCTCAAGCTGATGCACATGTTATCCAACCACCCCAGACATATATTTTATTACCCTTTGTATTTTACTAAATGCTGACTAAGTATTATCCTTTGTCTATTGTTCTATACATAATTGCATTACTTCTGATGCTACTCATTCATGTTGACTAAATAAACTGCAGCAACAAGATATATTCAAACTTGATTGTGTTACTATTGTAATCAATAGGTAATATAGTGCTTCTCCAAGAACAAATAAAATTTATTAAGTTCCGCCTCGTAAAATAACTGGTGCAGTCAGTAATACAAGAAGTTATTATAGTCAAAGAATCAAGTAAGAACCTGTTCTAAGCTGATGTATTCTTCACAATTCCTAGAACTGACCGACTCCAAGAAAGACATGTTTACACCCAGGCTCTACTGCATTTCCAAAGGAAGTCCTCTACTCAAGTCCTATAATACAAAGCTAATAGAAGTTAATTAATTTATTATTATCTTCATTAGTTTTAAGAAATTAAGAATGTTTGCCCACTGTAATCAACACATTAGTATCAAACCTAACATAATTCTGTCAGAGGTAGACAGATTGAGATCTGACAGTGTGCTGCACCCATTTTCCGGTTAGATGAGTGGAGACCACTGGTTTAAGGAAAAAAAAAAAAGAAATGAGTTTTGCTGCCACTAGAACGCTTGCTGCAGAGTATGCAACAAGGTGTTCAAAAGAAAATACATTTTTATAGAGCAATAGATAGAGCATATGTGAGAGAACCATCCAATAAACACAAAATTTCACTTACCTCACTTTCTTAGACACACGGTAACATGAATGACGTACAGCTAAAGGCTTTGCCTTCTTGGTTTGGCTGTGGCCAAAGTCGGACTCAAAAGAGAAGTCCTTGCACGGACTTTAAAAATAAGTATTACCTCATTATGACTTCTTGGCCTACCTAAATGAGGGGGCATAAATTATGCTCTAGAGTTGTTAAAATCGGTACATTGATCTCAATAAAAATAAAACAAAACAAGAAAATAAGTTAGGGAAAATGAAATTAGCATAGGTGCGTACAACAGCATAAATTTTAGGCTACCAACTGTCCAAAACCCAAATACACAAAGCCTTCCTACAAGTACAAAAAATATATCATCTAAAATTCCACAATTCTTAAAGCTCTTATCTAATAATAAAACAAAGTTTGCTATGCCAGGCGAGCTACAAGTACTTATGTGCGCTCTCCGCCAGATTTAGGACTTCTACGCCAAGAAGCCAATGTGAACCGCTTGTTCCAGAACCCAAATTCTAACTTCTGTCGTTTAGCGAACCACTTGTTGCATGTCTGACTTCCGAGTCATTTCGTGAGTCACTTGTGCTACCTCTCCCGCCGACTAAGTGATTGACCGGCTTGACCAAAAATCTCCATTATTTTATAGAGATACATTTTTGTAGATCCAAACACCCATTTGGTCACCCTTTTAGATCTTTCTTTAACATCTTCACATTGATCATTTTTCCCAAAACCAAATCCCCTTAGTTCACGGTTTTTATTATTTATGACCCGACAAAGCTAAGCGACTTGTTTATATTTCCGATAAATAATGATATATAATATTGACTATTTAGACAGCTTTAGCCGAAATATGACATTAAATAAATTTTATAAACGACCGGGCGTTAAACTGCATTTTATAGTAAAATTTTTTGGGCGATAATTGTCACTTTCACAATTGCAATTTGCAAGATGCAATTTTGGTGTAAAGAAAATCAAAAGTCACAGAATCAAAAGCACGAGTTAGGTCAAAGAAAATAGTAGCTACGTAGCGAGTTATATCTAAGGCTTTATACACAAACTGAAGAAAATCACAAACCGCTATGTTTGTAGAAAGTTTAGGCTGGAAGACATGTTAGTCATTAGATCTTAAGTTATATTTTTGTATAAAGGAATTTAGAGAATTATACATGACTTTTTCCAAGTTTTGGTGGGCTGTGATTGGCTTATAGTTTGTAACCAATTCAGGACCACCCTTTTTAAGGAGAGGAATAATATATTCTGTTTTTAATAATTGAGGAAAGCAGCACGAGGTTAACGATAGGTAAAAAATATGACAGAGAGGGGTTTTAAAGTATTTCCAGAATCTCTCGATAATAAATAATGAGATCATCAATGCTGGAATAAGCTTCCTTATTTTTTAATTAACAAAGTACAGTGAGTATATTGTTCTCCGAACAGTTACTGATGAGAAAGAAATTTGGGACGCGCTTTTTGGGAGCTGTGATTATCTTTCATCAAGTCAGCGATGCTATTAGCAAAAAATTTACAAAATATGATATTTCAGTGGGATTAGTTAGATAAGAGTTGTTAGCGATTAACAAAGTGTTTATATTCCTATGTTTCACACGATTCAAACTATCATTGATTACTTGCTATGTGGTTTTCGAGTGAGTTTCAGAGCTGACTATTTTGTTTTGTATAGTCTCTTTTGGCTATAAACGCACTCTTTCCATGCATAGTTTCTTTAAATTTCTGTACGTTTTCGCTGCATCTGGGTTATCTAAAGTTTATTGCTCTCAGCGATAGGATCTGAGGTTACTCAACTGTTATTCTCTTTACGAATGAGTTTGCTTGTAGTTACAACCGGACACGTTAAGTGAATATAATAGTTAATGGAGGACCAAACAATATTAAAGATTTTATCAGCAACAGTTTGAGCATACGCAAAAAATGTTTCCTTTTCAAGATAGTATTCTGTGAAGAATCGTCTTTTTAGTTGTTGGGGGGAGAGATCTATGTAGTAGCTATCACATCTAAATGGTCTTCAATGATCTGAGCTTTGTGGTCTGCAAGTATGAAATCGGAATTGTGGGCTGTGATGTTTTGATCGTTAGTAAAAACATGATCCAAAGCACTAGGTGAGAAATCAATAACTACCCCAGTAGGTTCTAACTTTAATAAGGGTTTAAGACCAAAACCGTGCAGTATATATAAACGATTTTCTGCAGAATCAGTCATTGCATGTATGTTTATGTCACCAGTCAGTATAACGGTAGGATGATTTTTAGTGAGAAAACTCAAGATATCATGCAAATTATTTAGAAATAAATCAAAATTACTATATTGTTGCAAATACCTAGGAGGGCTAACTTTCTCTATGACAATTTTAAACTTACAGCTAAACATTTGCAAGAAAATTCACACAAGTATCTGTCCAAATTAATAATGTTTTCTTTCTTATTTATGCTATAGATAGCAACACCACCGTGGATATGAATAGTCCTACAGTACTGTGCTGCTAAGTGATATCCTGGAATCAATAAACATTCCACTTGTCCTTGAGTCATCCAGTGTTCACTCACTAATAACACTACTAATAGTTGAGGCTTTAAATCTTGCAGTATAATTTTGAAATTTTGGATTTTATCTGGTAGACTCTGAACATTGACCTGCAAAATTCTCCCAATAATGTAGGAACAATTTAGTCCGGAGACATCGAGACTATTTATTTTAGTTGAAGGGGTGTGACGAAAAAAATTGCTTCGGTGAAATCTGAATATTTTTGCAAGGATTCCAGCCGGCCAGTTACTAGGATTTAGAACAGCGTCCAGAAGTTCAGGTTTCACATCTATTCTGTAGCTCTTGTTCTCACCTGATTTGACAGGGAGATTTTCGATTTTAAGATCATTAAAATTACTAAAGGTTTCCTGTATGTAGATCTTTAAATCTTCATCAGTGACAGAGTTTGATACCTTGCTTACAAAAATAGATTTTTTTGGGGAATATTTGCTGCACTTATTGGGTTAGTTGAACTTTGGGTACCTCTAACCGGTTCTGTTTGTTGTTGAAGAGAAGCTGTGCTCAAGTTAATAGCCTAGGAACCTGTGTTGGTTTTTCTGTTGGCCTAGTATCATTATTAGATACTGAAGGTACACTTCTTCGGTATGTGGGAGCAGTAGTCTGTGGTAAAGCATTTCGAGCAGCTGTGTGAGACTGACTTTCGAAAATTTCTTGGATCTTTTTTTAAGTGTGTTTATCTCACTGTGCAGGTTTCCGAACTTAACATTTATGTCCTTGGGTAGGTTGGTATTCAGTTCAAATGAACAAGAAAATAATGGGGGCAAATCAAACACAAACGGAGGATAAGCTGCTATTGGAAAAAATTTAATGCTGAACAAATTATATTGGAAGTTCAGGAAAAGAATAAATTATTACATGAAGATAATATAATCTTAAAAGAAAATAAGGTACTTATTTAAGAAAAAGTGGAGAATTTACAAAAACAACTATTAGAGCTGAACAAAAAAAAAATAGCAACAATAAATGTAAATTAAATATCTCTGCAGGTGATGATAAACCAAAAAAACTATAGCTCTGTTATCAACAAAGAAAATAAAAAACTTAATAAAACTTTACATCAACATCAAATTATGACACCATCAATAGAAAAGCAGCCCTATCAGGCTACCAGATCAAAGCCAGCCTTGACTATATCAAATGATGAATGATCAGGACAAAACTTATCAAGAAGTAATAGCAAGGAGAAAACTGATGACTAGGACTAATAGGAAAAATACAGGGAAAGCAATAATCCTGGACAAAAATGAAGAAAATGTATTTGTAGGAGTTAATAAGAAGTTATGGTTCTATGTCAATAGAATATATACAGAAGAAGTCGAAAAGTGTTTCCAAAGAAGAATTTTCTGTTAAGGAATTGCTAACAAAAGCTTATCAAAACAAGGTTTTCATGGTAGGTGCTCCAGTTGATGCAAAAGATATGGGGCAAATTTCTGGCTCGCAGGAGTGGGTTTTAGACGTTTTGATTTTAGCTGATATCATAACTACTTACGAAGTCATAATCATAGTCATGATTTTTTGTAAACAATAACCATTATACCAACTGTGATAAAACACTACCCTACAATACGTTGAGAGATGTCAACAGTTGTTTAAATAATCATATTAATTATATTTCACACGTAAATGTTCAATGCCTGAGGAACAAGGTAGGTCTTGTTGATTTGTTCACATTTAATGAAAATGTTCATGTCTTGTGTGCATCAGAACATTGGATGTCCAATTCTGAGTTAAATTTAATCACTTAACAATTTTGTTTTAGTATCAAAATTGTGTAGAGAAACATATTCATGGTGGAGTGGCAATTTTTATCAGTAGGTAATGAAATTAAAATAGTTTATATTAAGGGCATAGCGTATGTTAGTGATGCAAACTCTGAATTGAATATTGAAGTCTGTGCTGTTTCACTGAAGATCAGTAATTGTAAACTATGTTTAATCACATGTTATAGACCTCCTAAAGAAGATAAAGCTATATTCTTTGCCAGTTTACACGCCGACGTTTAGGTTTTTCCCACAATCAATATGATAATATAATCCTATGTGATGATTTAAACACTGATCTTGTTGACACTTATAAAATAAAATTTACAACTATGAAAGCGACCAGGGTAACCTCTACATCAAAGTCCGCACTAGATTGTATTGCCACTAATTTACGAGAAGTATTGTCTTGGCTTTTGTAACAGCTACAAATATAGTAGATCATAGTTCTAATATATTGAGGATGTCTTTCTGTAATGAGAATATAAATACTATTTGTGTATAAGTTTAGGTCACTGCTTCATGGTGCATGCTGGGATGAAGTATACCTGGAAAACGTTGACTTGGCGTTGGGTGCTTTTATTGACAAGAGTACATATTTGTTTGACAGGGTGCCTTTAGTTTTTATGTGAAAAAATTTATAATCTAGGTTTCCAAGGGACTTTTTTTAATTGGATCAGATCTTATCTTACCGATAGGCAATTAAGAGTAAAGATTGATAACATAACTTCAAATAATTATAACATTGACTTGGGAGTACCGCAGGAGTCAGTGCTGGGACCTTTACTGTTTTCTCTTTACGTCAATGAGCTTCGTAAATATGTAAAGTGAAAAATTACAATGTACGCAGATGATACATCAATCATGATCTCAGCACCGAGCTTTGAGAAACTGAATCTGCTTATCGATGAAGTCATGCACACATTTAAAGTTTGTAAAAATTCCTTCCATCCTAAATGTTGGAGAGACCAATAATTGTTTATTATTTTCTTCTCGAAATCTAAATACACATAACATCTTAAACAATAATTAACTTTATCTATGAGTGTCAAATTTCTTGGAGTCTACCTAGACGCCCATCTTACTTGGGTAGACAAAATAAATCACATAGCAAGTAAAATTAATAGCTCCCTTTATGCTCTTCATCATTAAGGAGGATTGTATCTAAGGAATACTTATTTTCTATTTATTATGCCATTTATTGCCACTCTTTCATAATAATGGTAGTTTTCACTCCTACGTTACTAGACATGAACATGTTTTAACTACTCCTAAATACAATTCAGCTTTATATGAAAAGTCACCTTACTACTGGCATTAAAGTATATAATAAATGACCCCATCACATATTGCAAGTAAAAAATTGTAACCAGTTTAAACAAAAGCTAAAGTGTTATATCATTGAGAAGTGTGTTTATAATGTAAATGATTTTATCTCTAATTTGTATTATATCATAATGTTAATGTACCGTTTTTAAACAAGTTATCTGTTTTGTCTTACTCTTGTACTTTAAATTTTAATTACTTTGTACTGACTTTTCCCATTTATTCATGTTAATGGCAAAGGTGAATAAAGAGATATTCTTTTCTATTCTATTATAAATGTCACTTTGTGCTGCAATATTGGATCCTGTACAAGACTTCTCTACTGAGGGATTACCTTCGGTGAATAGTTTGATCATATCAATATTTGAATCAGATCATTTATGCCCGATTTCTGAAGTACTAAATAACTGTTAAATAAATTTATCAAACCCAGAAAGTAGAAATAACCTTGATTTAGGGTTTCTCAAGCACTCACTAAAGTTTATATCTAATACATAAGTTATCAAACACATATCTCAAGGAAAACCACTAGATATCTATATCTTAAATATGATGCAGACGCATGACTGACAGACAATGTTTACATTTACTTAAGTCAGTTATTGTGTTCTCATTAATTATTGTCGAACCGTCTCTAGCCGGGTAAACGTACAATGATATATCAAGAGAAACCAATGCAAATACTTCACGCATCACAAAAAAGTTAATACGACAAGTAATCGGATATTTGAAATCGCCTGGATAGAGACTACAGTAGCCCAGCGATATAAAGCTTGAAACTACTAAAACTTCAATCATTTTTGTCTCGTAAACTATAAGGATTTTACAACATTTTTTTTTACGATATTGACTCCATTTTTCATGGCGCATCTAAGTATTCCCAAATTTTTCGATAAGTTCTAAATCGCCCTCTATAGTTTAAATAGAATTTATATATACCTTGTGGTGGTGGTGCATAAGCTGGTGGAGGAGCAGCATACCATTGAGTCTGAGGAGGAACATAAGGTGGTGGTGTTTGCATCCCTCCTCTGGAAGCTGTTAAGAAAAATGTCATAAATACATTTATATTTTTTAAAAACTAATTATAAATACATAAATACCTACAATGGTATTTATTTATTTATTTTTTATTTCACGGGCAAGGCCCATTTTAGAAACAATGAATTACAGAAATATCAATTTAGATATTATAGTACAAATAATAATATCATTCGAATAATAATAACAAATATATACCAACATAAACAACATACAATAGTACAATAGTATAAACATAAGTACAAATAGCCACATACAACGTAACTATAAAATAAAAATAATCACCTTATACCAACAGATAACTCTAGGTACACGACCTCTACGTACAAAAACAGCTTAAAAGATCAATAGATTCTAATTACACTATAGTTCGCAGTTACCAAGCTGTCTAAGAAATTGTGATTTACTACTGAAAAACTCCAGATTTGTATAGTCGTTTGCAAGTCTACATACTCTAGTAATAAATTTGTTCCTACCATAAGTAGTCCTATGAAATGGAATAAAGAACGTATTTGCGGAACGAGTATGCCTGTAATGAACTTGTAATTTAACGTGACTTAATAGTGGGGAACAGGATACATAAGAATTAATAATATTATAGAAGCAGAAGTAAATCTTTTCTTTTATGCCTGTAAGACAGTGGTTTTATATTTAATGTTGCTTCCAACTGGGAATAATCATAGGGTGGCAAAATATTGGATTTGGAAGCAATATATCTAAGAAAAATGTGTTGAACACTCTCAATTTTGTTAATATGTATATTGAAACAAGGTGCGCATGAGCTTGAGGTGTACTCCAAATGTGGTCTCACAAGAGCACAATAAAGTATCTTTATAGCATTGATGTTACCAAAATTTTGAGTACATCTCTTGATAAAACCTAACATCTGCATAAATTTAGATATTGCCGCTGTTATATGAGGTTCAAATGACAGTGAGGTATCCATTATCACCCTAGGTCTTTTATGGTATAAGATGAATCAAGCAAGTTCCCCTGAAGTTGATAAGCATATTCAACTCATGTTCTGCCTCGTGAAATTATTATTGTATGACATTTAAAAGCATTAAGTTCCATACTATTAAATGTACACCAGCTAAGTAGCCTATCAAGATCCGCCTGAATCTCGATACAGTTATCCTGACAGCGAATTTTCTGAAATAACTTCAAGTCATCAGCAAATAAAAGACACCTACTAAAGTGCAAACATTAATGTATATCATTAATAAAAATATTAAATAGAAGTGGACCCAGGTGAGATCCCTGGGGAACACCCGAGGTGACCTCAATTGCTGCCGACTTAAAGTTGCATACCCTTACGACTTGAGATCGTTCCCAGAGATAAGACGCAACCCAATTTAGCAATACACCAGTTACTCCCACATATGCCATCTTATGCAACAAGACTTTGTGATTCACCCTGTCGAACGCTTTGGAGAAGTCGATGTACACGGTACACAGTCGGTATTAAAAAATTCTCCTTTTAATTAATTGACAAAAACAAGGAACCATTTTCAGAGTACTATTAAACTGCTTTTCAACATAACTGCTTTTATTATATATAGGTCTGTTGCTCCTGACGGAGCATGAACCGCCTACTACTTTTATTGGAATAGAATATATCGGGTGTTTTAAAAAGAAGTAGCACAAATGGTACTTGTGAATCTACAGCTAAAAAGAACATGTTTTGCATACAAAATTTTACGCATATTTTTTATTGCAACTAAGAAATAATAAATAATACCTAGGTAATAAATAAATAAATAAATGGTACAAATGACGCCCTCTTGAAATTTAGTCAAACGGATATTAAGATGGTTTTTTTATTCAAAAAATGCAAGTAAACCTGGTAAACTGGTGCACATATAATGATATGTATTTAAATGCTGAGAAATGTCAAAATTAGTTTTAATCATACTCGACAGCCTATATTGTTTGATTATAATATTAGAAGACAGATATTAGACGTTGTTCATTAAATTAAAGATCTTGGTGTTATTTTTGATACTGCTCTTAATTTTAATCAACACATTTCTGCTGTCACAGCAAAATCATTGAAGATGTTGGGTTTTGTCAAGAGGCTAACTTGTCATTTTACTGATACTTTTGCCATCAAAACTCTATACTGCACCTTGGTGAGAACTCATTTGGAATATTGTTCCTGTGTATGGTCCCCGCATTATATAACAACAAAAAATTAATTCGGTTCAAAATAATTTTCTTAGATATATAGCATTTAAGTTACATATTAACTGGGATTACAATTCAATCGAAAAATATTTAAAGATGCAGTCTCTATATGTCAGAAGAAAACACAGGAATCTTTTGCTACTCTCAAACATCATAAATGGCAGTTATAATTGTCCTGAACTATTATCGAAAATTAAGCTCCTTGTACCTAAACGCTGTACTAGGCAATTGGATCTGTTTCATATACCTTTCTGTAGAATGAATGTCACTCTAAATAGCTGTATACCTAGAATGCTTAGAATGCAGTTACTGATGTAGACATATTTGATGCATCGTTAGATAAGTTAAAGATGCGTCTTCTAAGCCCACAGGTTCGATGTTTGAGTTAACATTTTCCTAATATTTACTTTCTGTATTCATTTTTCCCAAATTTCTCAATTTGTCATTTTGTTCTTGTAATTGATTTTAGTATAGTATATGTATGTTTTTTGTTTACTGTATTTTATTGTATTCTAGCTTTGTGTGATTGTATATTTAATTGTATTCCACTTGTTTTAACTATTTGTTTTAAAAAAATAAATTTTAATTGCTGCAGTTTTTCTACCAATTTTTGTAACGCCTCATAACCCTGAAAGATTAGATGATACTTAGCTGATATCCTGTATAGAAGAAATAAAAACGAAGTAGGTATTTCTTAATTTAAATTAAGTATTTTCCGAGGTATTTTTTTTAGTAGGCCGAGAATGATTTGCTATATGATAATTTTGTCAACAATTTTTTTGAAGCCAGATATGCACTACATATGAAAATTGATTAGATCATATCTTTAAGGTACGGCCCATCTATTGTGTTTAGATAAAATATCTAGTATGGTCTATTATTTTCTATTAATCACTATTAGTCAAAGCATCTAAAAATTGATTTCCTTCCTTCAGAGGCAAATTAATCGCATGCCTTTCGTAATCCCTTCATAAAAGACCAAAAGCTAAGGAAATCGTTTGCGTTTCTCTGTAGAGGATGAAACATTTATAAATAAAATGGGAAAATATAGGTACCTACATGTTTGTTTGATACAATAAAGGCATTTTATCAAGAGCAAAAATATGTATCTGGATTCGCAACATCTTGTTTTTGTCTGCCCTCATTGGTTACATAGACACAAAATCATGTCTTCGTAGTCATATAACACTTTATTAACATGCAGCATCTCCATTTTGAAAGAGTCGCTCTACTAAATCATTTTTTAAAAGCACAAAATGGACCAGACTTTATCGTTATGTTGAGATGTTTAGTCGTATCGTCTAAACGCCACCACTAAGAGCGGTAGATGGGCCGTACCTTTCCTTGGGACTTATCTTACGAAATTCACATCATCAAGCAACAAGACGAGTATATACAGTGTGAATCTTCAATAAGTACAAATATTTTAACCAGCTGTATAGTTTTGTGTGTAGAACACATAATTAATAGTTTTTTTACAAAAAAATCAGAAATAAAAAAAGTGAAATTTTAAATAAATTTCGTAATTTTTCATCAGAAAACTTGTTGAGGACCGCTGGCCTAGACAGACCCTTTCATACTTTTATGAGTCATAGTGCTGCAGACTGAACGTGTGGTTCACAGTGTTGCCAGTGTTACACAAATGTCTTTGCTTCAAGCAAGTTTTAAAATTTTGTCGTTATGTACGCAAAATTTGCGAATATTCGCTCGAATTATTTGATATTGGGAAAAAATCTCAACTTTGAGCGAATTTCGTCAACTGTAACATTTTATATTATTTTTATTATCAAACTGTCATTGACTGTCATGACAGATTATCGGAAGCCCAAGTCAAACTTGCTAACCCCACATAATGCATGAAAATAGCAATAAAATTTGCTAAAAGTTGACACTTTTCCATTTTAAATAAAAAACGCGTGCATTTTCGCGAATTTCGTGTAAAATCATGTCATGTTGGTTGCGGTTATATGTAATTAAGAAATTATACAAATAAGCAACTCTATACGGGTGTCCCGTTTTCACAATGAAAAACACAATTATTGTCTCATAATAATTTTTAATACATTTAAACAAATTTTGTGCACATTTAAAATATTTTTAATTAAAAAAAAATAAATAATAAAATCATGTCATGTTGGTTGCGGTTATATTTAATTAAGGAATTATACAAATAAGCAACTCTATACAGGTGTCCTGTTTTCACAATGAAAAACAATTATTGTCTCATAATAATTTTGAATACATTTAAACAAATTTTGTGCACATTTAAACTATTTTTAATTAAAAAAAAAATTAATAATAAAATCATGTCATGTTGGTTGCGGTTATATTTAATTAAGGAATTATACAAATAGGCAACTCTATACAGGTACTGTTTTCACAATGAAAAACAATTATTGTTGGGTATATCTTTAATAGTAGTCAATCAGTTCTTACAATAATACCATACAAGTTAGCTGGTTTAATATAAGCCATGTTCCGGAAAAAACTGCTTCCATGTTGGAGCATGCGCCCTTACCACTGAAATGTAATTTTAAATTATGATGACTGGAATGCGCTAAAAGCTGCGCGAATGGATTATTTATGATCAGCGCCATATTTTGTTTTGTACCTCTAGCAATGGCGGAGCAGTAAGGGCTTAGCTGATTCTGGTTTGAAATGAAATTGAATTCTGGATATGAAGAATTATTTGCTATATGCTGGTTAATTTTACAGTCCCTTATAAAACATGACATGTTCCAACAATAACACCCACAAAAATACAGAAAGAATAACACTAACGAGATACAAGATAAAAGAAGAAACCACACTGTACGCCAATGACGTGTTTACAAACAAAATAATGGGAAATTAAAAACACAATTCATATCGTACGTGCAGATGGTTGTCTCTCTCGCACCCACATATATAATCAATGAAGTATGTCTTTGCTGAGTTTCATGTGCCTCCTTTTGTCTGCTCCTAGGTTTGGTACCTTTATTTGGATGCGCAATGGACTTTACGCATTCCATATCATACATTTCAGTGGCTCTTACTAAGCCTAAAAGAACAACCCCTCCTTAAATTTTGAAACTAATTTTTAATTTGAAGTCTATTAGGTTTCTTAACAGTACAATTACTTGTTCTTTATTTATTATGTCACTATCTACAATAATTACATTTTCATCTTTTTTATTACTACTACTTACAAACTTATCCTTACAAATATTTTCGTCAATTTGTTCAATTGATTTATTTACATTTTCAATTTCCATATTGATTTTAGTGCCAAACATATGATCTATAATTTGATCATTGATTTGAGTGACGTTTCCAGATTTTTTGCATTTCTGGCACTAATACCAAGTATGTTCTAGGTTCTAACATTACGTAAAATATTAATGGTTGTACAAGTTTTAGTGTTAGTTGGTTAGTCACAAATGCTGCTATCCAGTTACTACAGGCATCAATTATAATTAGCATAAACTTACTATGAAATAGTCCAAGTTAATCGATATGTAAAGGTTCCCAAGCAATCTTAGGAAATTTTCATAGCATTAATTGAGCTTTTGGTGGGCTATTTTTGTGAGAAAGACAATCTTTTCAAGTATTAACAATATTAGAAATTATTTTTGTACAAAACAAAGCTAAAAAAACTTTTTCGGCCATCCATTTACAAATTTCATTACTTGCCTTAATAAAACATCTATTTTTTTTGTTAATTTTTAATTTGTTTTACATCAATATCTCATTAAAACAGTCTAAAAATAATAGCTAAAGTATCTCCTATTTGTGAATATTGCTGTTGTGTTTTATTAAATCTCCGAGACGCATAGGCAATCGGCCTTTCTGAGTTATCCCTTAACATGTGAAATTACAGCCCCGAGGTAAATTAGGGTTATGATGTACTAATACTTGAAATGAACACAAAACAATTTGAATGAAAGCTGTCTGATTTTTCTTACAAATTCCAAGAAATATATTTTTTTAACAAATTTTATAGGTTGCTAAATAATTAAACTATTTGGTATAAATTTATGATAATACCTCGGATAATACTTAACCAAAAGCTTTAAGTTATGTTTGAATAATCGGTATTGGAGTATTACTAATCGCTAATCTAATCCAAATCTATTAAATTTATGATCTAAATAAACTACCGATTCTTTAAAAAATTCAGTTTTACTTAATAAAGTAGTTAATCAGACAATCTGCATACATTTTTTTCTACATTAAAACCATGTTCATCTCTACTGGATTCCGTAATAAGTATATCTAAAAATACTAATACTCTTCTTAGACAAATTTAGAAAGAATACACGATAAACCATAAGAAAGTCTGGTGTACTTAAACAGACCTTTGTGTTTGTCTTATACCAGTTAGTTTACATGAATAGCTATCTAATAAAATTTGTCGATAGACCTAAGATAGTTTGGTGAATTCCAACCCACCTTGTAACTGACTAAATAGATCTTCTATTTTAGTTAGCAAATAAGAATCAATTTTTAATATAGTATTTACTGTTACCTTACAGTCACCCCAAATTCTTATAGTTTCATCACATTTAATAATTGGTACTACAGACGTACTCCATTCGTTATAGTTTAGGATTTGAATAATATTAACTCCCTCTAATCTCTCTAATTCCATATCTGCTTGAACCTTAATTCCGTAAGGAAACGGCTATGCTTTAAAAAATTTGGGTATAATTGTATCCTTAGCTGCCAGATGTACAGTATCTCTACAAAACACCTAATTTAGTCAAAAATTCATTTTTATATTGACTGACATTTTAAATAATACATCACTTTACTTAATCTTACCTCAGATTTTACCAACATCTGGTATATCGTCGTCAGTACTGTAACTGTTTTGAAGTGAATGAATACTTAAAACCATAATAAAAATTTCTTCCTAATAAGGATAATCCACCATCACTTTTCAGCACATTAACATTGATCATCCTGGTAAGTCACTAGATTATTGGAATTTTAATGTATCCTAGTGGATAACTAGTTGAGCTAGTAAATCCAACGTCTTCTCAGTGCTCTGTAAAATATATTTATATAAATATTGCTTCCAATATTCTTATATTTACATGTAGTGGAATTATGAAATCACTTACCATAAATATTAGATGTCTTTGCACTTGTGTTTCTTTTATCGGTATCAACATAACCTCATCACAATCTCACTGACTGTCAATCCTTAGGCATAGTTTTGCTTGCTCGACATTTCCGCCTACTGCCCGTGATACCTACCTGTCGTAGGCACAGCGCGTAGGCACATTACTGAAAACTTACCTTGATGGTTTTTCTGACCAGCTTTTTTTATATGCGATATACACCTTTTTTAAACATCTTCATGAAATCTGTCTCGAGCTGCGCCTTTTGAAAAGCCCATAATAAATCGACTTCTTAATAATTCATCCAGCATATTTCCCTTTCCCATTTGTACCGGCAACCCACAACACATTTCATTAGAGAGAAAATATTTTACTTTGCTGGATCTGCCGTCTAAATGTATGCATTTTATACATTTTTTCTTGATATTAAACGCATACGTCAAGCTGCTTATTTTGTTATTTAAAATTAAATTTAATATGTGAAAATCATAGTTTTTCGTTATTCTTCATAAAATAACTTAAGGAAATTGTGTTTTGTGTCCCTTTCTAACAGTGTATAATGACATTTAACTTGTGAAATGTGGATTACTGATTAAATAGTTAATTTTTTAACAAACAGGTAAGCTTGTGTGCACGTTTATGTATAATTTTTGAACATTGGACATAGTAATATCACGTAATATCTTCCTAAATATTTTGCGGTAGTATTGAACTTGCGGAAATTAATTTTTAATCGTTTAAGTATAGTAAGGTTAGTTCAGATGTTAAAATTTATGTTAATATTGCTGCGTATCATACTACATACCCAATTTTACTGTACTTATGCTTAAAACAAGTATTTTTAAAATAGAACTATTGCGTTAAAGGAAACGTAATATTTATATTGGAGGAGATATGGCAACCTCGCAACAAATCATATGTTTCATTAGGTTGTTGGATGAGAAATCAGCCAGCGGTCCTCAAAATGTGGGTATTTTTTTAAAAAATTAATATCTCCGTAAATATTAGAAATTTTAAAAAATGGCTTTCACTAGACTGATGTATATGACGAACTACACCAGCAGTTAAAATATTTGTTCTTATTTAAGATTCACCCTGTATAATAACACCAAGAATTATTATGACAAAATAATAGTACAAGTTCTTATTGCTTGACAATGTAAAGTTAACACAAAATCAATGGTGCAACTGAACAAGAATTATGAAAAGTATTTTGTTTCATCAGCTAAAAGCAAACCTAACAGTTTATTTTTGACTGTAATAGTTAAACAAATATAAAATGCAAATATTCTGTAGTCCTAGCCGAGATCACAGTTTTTCTATGGGCGTATTTGTTGTAATAATCATAAAATGTCAATAAGAATAGAGAAAATATTAATATATTTGTTACATAAGTTTATTGTGCTAATGTATTTTAAAAGCATTACTAATGACATTTTAGGAATATTTGCATGAATTTATGGGAATGGTATTAGGAATTAAAATGCATTAGAAGTGGGAATCAGGAAGAGGTGGGCGTGGCATTTAAACTGCCAATTTTAAAACTGTCAAAGTGTTAAAACCGCAGTTGTAGTAGCTACCCGTCTTCTTAATCATATCATACTACACATACAATTTACTGGATTCAGTTTTTTACAGTTCTTATTTAATTGTATAAAAGATTAGTTAATTCATAGTTGTCGACATATTTAAAACAGTAATTCTAATTGCTACAATTATTACTTGAGCACTTAATCTTCTCAACATGGAAATAATCAAGTATTCTAAAAGTAAAAAGTAAAGCAATTTTTTTTATTTTTGTATGTTTTTGTAGACTGCAAATTGATTTGTAAAATTTGTGAAAAGGCTTTTTACAGTATATCTACAAGCAACTGACATATAAGAAACTTTCACGTTGAAGTAACAGTGGAGAAAAATAAAATACAACGAATTCGGTCACCAGTGTGCCTTGAAGAAGGTAAATTCAGTTGCTATGAACATTTGATAGAACATTCAAAACTTTATAAGGTAAGTATAATGGAATATGTTCCGAGTTTCAGGAATTTTGAAGACTTTGAAGCATGGAAAGCATTAGACAATAGAGATGTGGATTATGGATGTTATAGAAGAAGTAAATGTCCCAAAGGTGACAAAGACATATATTACAATTGTAATAGAAGTGATTCTAGAAGTCATTTATATAAACACTGAACAATATATGTTATTTAATTTATTTTTAGGATTTACCAGTACATGTGACAAAAAAAACATAAAATTAGGAGAAAGCATTCGAATTCCAGGAGTATGTCCATCAAGAATCTTTGTGACCAAAATTATATATATTTCAGTATAAAACCATTTTTCAATAAGTACATTATTGTGTAGGAATGATGGCAGCCAAATTTGTTCAACGCACGTGGGACATGCCAAACTGATAAAGGATAATGTACAATACTCAGGTATTTTTTGGTAAATTCAAGGTACAATCATGTACGGTAAATACAAATTTTATACGGGTGTGAAAACAGCAACGATTTGTCAGCAACGGTTTTTCAAAGTATGATATTTATTTATCCTGCACAACCCGCTAAATTATCAACGTCTATATATCTAAATGCTCTAATAAACATACTAATATAGTATTTTATATATTTGTAGACCAAACGAAAGGGCGGCAGCCGCCCTATCAAAAAAATATATATCTAAATTAAAATTATTTGATCATGTGTGTTAAATTTTTCAGTGATTATACTTACTAGGTACTACTTAATATAACATATACGCCACCACATATCTCCGGCCCGTACTAAGGGCAGCAGCCGTCCCAAAACGAAAAATGGACATGAAGAATGATTTTGATGGTGTCTGTTAAATATTTCACCGTGATTATAAACCCTACTTATTACTATCTATACACCACCACATATCCCCGGCCCTATTCTTTTCAGTAAAAAACTTATTCAAATGAAAACCCAATGTATAAGTATATCCAGATAATTTTTTAGTACTTAATATTATTTTAGTGATTTGGGTATTTCTATACGTATATTAATTAATTTGAGACAAATTATTCTAATTTATTTAAAGATGTTACTTACATACCATTTTTATTATATACTGTTTGTGCACAGGTATCACTTAGAATCGATGTACCAGTTTGAACTTCAGCATCTTGAAATTTTCGCGCCAAAATAGTTTTGGCACAATTAAGTACCTACTTACATAATTATTGCATATTAGACTTTTTTAATAAATGCTAGTAAGTACAAAGAACTTATTTGTTGGTTCATACAAAAACAATGTTTGATGTTTCATTTGAAAAATATTTGCTTCAAATTCTAATTTTTTTATAGCATTGATCAGGACAATCTTTCAAATGAAGATTCTAAATTTTATCGGCGTACCGCGTAAAATTTTATATCGTGACCTATTTCTTTATATTAGTTGATGAAATATAAAATACATACCTTGAACAATGGAAAAAGGAAAAACTACGTATTGAATAACAATTATTCACAGTACAATATATCGCGGACATTTTTACAAGAAAAATAAAATTAACACTAACAAATATTCAAGCATTTTTGTCTCGGACTATATCGATCGCACTCGCTACGTTACAGTTCTAGCGCCGGCCACCGTGTAGGATCCTGGGTACCGAACAGTCCCCGAGACGGGTGAGGAGAGCGGAGTTGGTAGGGCGGGGCGTGTTAGAGAGTGAAACAACTTATATATTTATTCTGTAAACTTTGTCTCTGGTGAGTTATATACGTGTTTGTTTAGTTGCAGAACAGTAATTTTAATGTTTGTTTCATATACGGCAACTGTTGAGACTAATGACTACTTTGTGATGACACAATAACATGATTTTACAAATATTCAAAGCAGAATAGAAAATTAAGATTGCTTAAGCAAGGTTTTACACACACTAATCCGAAGTCAGTGTCGAAATCAGAATGCAGCAAAAATATACGGCTTTAAATAGCGCAATTCCACAGAGTCTCCGATTCGACAAGAAAGTTGATCCCATTTAAATCAATGCATTTATTTTTGTGCAATCAGATTCGGTCTCCAACAAAATAACAAAAAATCAGGATAAAAATAATTTTTTAACTATAATTTAAAAATTTTTAATATTTTGTGTTAGCCATTTATGATTTATTTTATATATTATATTTATAATTAATATGTGAAAATTTTCATAATATTAGTAGGCACGTAAGAATTAATTAAACAACAAATTACATTTATTTTATACAGTTGTATAAATAATAATGTTCATACATGTACATCAAATATGTAATTACTAATGTTTCTTGTTGCTGATTGCTTTCTTTTAGTGTTATAAATAATTTATAGGTAAATATAAGTATCTGTTCTGTACACAATATTTCATTATTATAACCTTAATATTAACACAGTATAAGGAGACCGGTAGATTCACTCGGGCCAAAATAATAACCCGCGCATAGCAGCCTGCGCATCCATTTCCATACACAGCCGTATTATGAGTCTGAATCGAGGAATGAGTCTCTGTGCAGCAGTTAGATGTTAGTGAAGTGGGAACGTTCACAGAGATTTCACAAGACTCACTTGTTGTGCACTTAACTCTTTATTACTTGAATCTGATTTAATTTGTTTACAGTCTGAGTTTATATAATGCTATTTTGTTACTTCAGCGATTTAATTTTACATAGGCAAGCAACTAAGTTATTATAATATTAATATTATGTAAAGAATGCATAAGTGAGATAAAAATATATACAGGGTCTCATCTGGATACTAATATTACTCCTCCCGCCGAAGTTTGGGCATCGTCTCCTGATGATGGGTTGAATTGGACTGTTGGGGAATTTCTATTCCTGGAACGGTTTAGACAACAATTTGGACAGCAACTGATTGGGACTGGACATCGTTTTCTGTATTTTTTATAAATTTTGGCGATGATAATTAGGCATATCACTATAATTAGGGTGATTAGCCAATAGTTCGAGGAGTCTAAAGTGCTAGCAGGTTCCATAAATGACTGGTCTGCTTTGGTAGTTCTTGACAGCTTCATTAGAGTGTCAATTCCAGTTGTATCAATTTCTTTCAAGATTAATGGTACATTTTTGTTTATGGTGAGATTCCATAACTGTGGTTGTTTGATTTTTGGTAACTGGAATATTGGAGTTACTGTTTTTGTATTTGTTGAGGTAAATCTCTGATTGGCTATAGTTGTAGTACAACCTTTGGGTAGAGTAAGGACTGCTGGTTGTCTTAATAGTTGAATTCCTTCTCGGCAATCCGGAATTTGCATTATATTGGTTGGAACAACTAATATTTGGTTTTCTTCTATCATGTTGACTAATGGTTTAGTAGCTGTTACGTGGTGTACATGACAGGAACTATGGTCGGCCTTGGATATTAATTGAACTATGCAGCTATTATCATGAGGTTGGCTCAATGAGTTGCAGATGAATGTTTCTTCAATTTTTGGGCAGCTTTGCACCGTTGTGATGTAAGTTTCAGTGCTCATTCCAATGTATGGGGTTTTTGGAATAATAGTTAGGTTATGCACAGGAACTGGGATTGTGTGATAGTAGGAGTAAATCTCATTTGTCAAGATTGGCAAATTGATTACAAATACAATTGAATTGTCAGTGTAGTATACTGAAGTACCTAAATATGAATAGTAATTTTGAAAATGATCCAAATCTAGGATACCTTGTGTATCGTATAATTCTTTTGCTTTATTTAAAATATAAAATAAACTTTGTTTTGGTAAAATTGAATTGTGGACTAAGTTCCATGATGCAAATGTGATAGCGTTTTCCAATTCATCTAGGAATTCATTAATATAGTTTAAATTTACAAATAATTGAGATAGAATATTTTGGATTGAAATCGTGGATAACACTTGTGTAAATTTTTCATTAAATTCCGTAATGGTTCGAGTTAGAAATTTTTGAATAGTTTTCTGATTTTGGGATAGAGTTGTTACTGTTCTATTATAGTCTTCTATTAACTTGCTTGTTAGACTAATTTGATTTTTCATTTGATATTCAATGCGGTTGTTATTTTCGTTTAATTTTGTGATAGCTTTGTTTATTGATTTCCGATCGTTATTATCCATCGTTCCAAATAGCCATTTTTGTCCGGTACCTATTATATTTAATAAACCTCGTTTGATACGTAATTTTTGTGGTGCCAAGTTTTCTAATTTTATTTTTGTTTCAGAGACTAGTTGTAGTGCCTGCGTGATTGATGTTAACAATCCAGTGTCAGTTGTTTTTCTATTCATATCTTGAACTTTACTATTGAGTTGCAATAGTTGTGTTTTTGTATTATTTAATTCGATTTGTATTGGATTCAAATTTATATAGTGAATGAATTTATGATAAGTTTGCACGGATCGCATTTGTCCTAATTTTAATACGAGTAGCCCATTCTCGATTGGAGTTATTTTAATTTGGCAAAGGGTTATCGTGAAGGATAGTGACAGGATTAGTGTCAGTGTTAGCATTGTCTTTGTCGGGTCCTTTCCTAGGTCTTCCGCGTTGTCGTGTACCTGTAACAAGGTTACGTTTCTTTTTAACTCTTTTCTTATGATAAGTTCCTCTTGGTGTTTGAACTTTTTTGTCTAGGTCTTGTTCTGCGTTTGTTTGTATGAATCGCGGGTTTGTCTTTTTCCGTAGCTGATCGTTTTTGATATAAATTGTATCTCCTGGATCGAGTTTCTCTGGGTCAGTTTTAGTTTTATTTATATTTTCTGCTCGCTTTTCCTTTTCTATTTGGACTCTAGCTTTAATGTTCTGATACAATTGTTGCGAATTCTTAGCATGATTATCTATATAGTCAGTAAGTATGTTTTCTTCATTTACATCAAAAGGTAATGTTTGATTTAGGTGGCCAAATAAAATTTCAAAGGGTGTATGTTTGGTACTACTATGTGGTGTATTGTTATAACCCATTATAGCTAATTTCATAAGAGATTTTATATTTTCGTTAGGTTTTTCTTTTGTTAAGCATCGTATTTGGTCTAATAAGGTGGAATGTAATCTTTCAACCGGGGAATTTGAAGTAGAGTTATGTAAAGTAATATAATGTAATTCAATTTTGTGTAATCTGCAAAAGTCAGTTATTATGTGATTTCTAAATTCTGTGCCATTATCACATATAATTTTTCTTGGTATTCCAACAAATGACATGAAGGTTATTAAGGCTTCCGTTACTTCTATTGCTGATTTTTGAGTTACTGGGATTGCTTGAGCAAATTTTGAAAAAGGGTCTATTATTGTAAGGAATGTATTATTATTGACAAAGAATAGATCAATATGAATTATTTCCAAGGGTTTTGATGGAGTAGGGGTAATTTCAATTGGTGGATTTTGCGGTTTTCTTTCGTATTTACAAGTTTGGCAGGTATTACAAGTATTTATATAATTTTGAACATCTCTTTGCATGTAAGGCCAATAGTAATTTTTAGAAAGTGATAATAAAGTAGCATTTATTCCTTTGTGTTGAGTTTTTCCTTCATGGTGGTATTTAATTTTTTGATGCTGCTCTTCTTCTGAAGTTATATCTGTCACAAAATTGTTCGAAATGGTTAAGTTTAAATTTGTAAAATGATTTTGTAGCGTCCTAATTACTCTTAATTTTAATAGGTCATCTTTGTTCGTTCTGAAAAACATACAGTATCGTTTTTTAGGGTCTATGGTGCTTTTGAATAATTTTATAATCTCTTCTTCTGTACTGTTTGATTTTAAAGTGACTTTATGTCTGGTATTATTAAAAATTGATTCATGAATAGTGAAGTTTGCCATACTATTTGTTGATTCAGTAATTATGATTTGATTCACGTACTGGTTTACACATTTTTCAGTATATGGGAATTCTTGAATGGGATTTTCTTGTGCGGAATGAATTGTAGCAATGTCGTCGTCTTGATTTGGAATTTGTTTTTCAATGTCGTCTTCTGTAGATGTTCCTGGAACTAATGTGTCTAGTACTTCTTTTAAGCTGGCTTCATCAACATCTGGTATTTCATCGACGTTGTTTAACATGGATATGAGATCATCTTCTAATGGTGTTGTAGTAGCTTGTGTAACTGCGTTTATCTCTTGAGGGTTGTTATCTAATTTAATTCTTGATAGGGCATCTGCTACGTGATTAGTTTTTCCTTGTTTGTATTTGATCTTGTAATTAAATTCTTCTAGGTGTAATCTCCAACGAATAAGTCTGGTATTTGGGGCTTTTAGATTTGATAGCCATTCCAGTGGTCTGTGGTCTGTGTAGATGGTAAATTCTCTTCCATATAGGTAAGGTCTGAAATATTTACAGGCCCATACTACTGCAAGTAGTTCCTTTTCAATTGTAGCATAATTTGTTTCAGCTGGATTTAAAGTTCTTGAGGCATATGCTATGGGACGGTCATCTTGAGAGAGTACAGCTCCTACGGCATAGTTCGAAGCATCTGTTGTTAGTTCAAAAGGTTTTTCAAAATTTGGATATGCTAATACTGGTTCATTTAGTAACAAGGTTTTGCAATGGTTAACACATGATATGTATTCTGAAGTGAGTTCTATTTTGTGGTCTTTCTTTAAACATTGCGTAAGAGGTTTGGTAATCTTTGCAAAATTTTTAATAAATTTTCTATAGAATCCTAATAAACCAAGGAAAGATTTAATTTCTCTATGCGTTTTTGGAATGGGGAATTTCTTTATGGCTTCGATTTTTTCTGGATTTGGTCGAATTCCATCTGCTGTTACTATGTGTCCTAGAAATTCTACATTTTTCTTTAAGAATTCCGATTTGTCTAATTGTATTCTGAGGTTTGCTTCTCTTAAAGTCTGGAAGATTCTCTTTAGGTTGGCGATATGCTCTTGGAGTGATGTTGAAAAAACAATGATGTCGTCGAGATATACTAGGCAAGTTTTATTGATGTGTTGTCTTAAAACGTTATCAATCATTCTCTGAAATGTACTAGGGGCGTTCTTAAGACCAAAGGGCATCCTAAGGAATTCGTAGTGCCCATGCTCTGTATTGAATGCTGTTTTTTGAATAGAGTTTGGTGCCATCTCGATTTGGTGGAAACCAGAGGCGAGATCTAAAGTTGTAAAATAACAGCTTCTTCCTAATTTATCTAGAATGTCCGTGATGTTAGGGATGGGATATCTATCCGTAATTGTCTTTGAATTTAGTGAGCGATAGTCTACTACTATTCTCCATTTTTTCTTACCGGAGGCATCTGCCTTTTTTGGTACTACCCATATTGGTGAACTCCATGGTGAAATACTTGGGCGTATTATTTTATCGTTGATCATTTTGGATAGTTGTGTTTGGACCTCTTCTTTATAGATGTGTGGGTATCGGTAAGTCTTTGTGTAGCAGGGTGTTTCGTCAGTAGTTTTAATTTCATGTTTTATTGTATTTGTAAATGGCAATTTATCTGAAGGGTTTTGGAAAATGTCAGAATATTCTTGACATAAACTTTCTATTGCTTGCTTTTCTTCGTCATTCAAATGATTTGTCCGAATGTGATCTTGTATTTTTATTTTAGAATTTATTTCATTTGGTATAATTTTGCAATCGAATATTTCATATTCTTCTTCATTGAATGGTAATGATCTTTGTGGTTCGTTGAAAGAGACCATTTGATGTCTGTTTGTCAAATTGTGAACTTCTATTTGGGCAAGGAAATTTTCACTTGTAGATAATATTTCTGGAACGTAAAATTTTTCTGATCGAAATTCGGGTATTATTACTGGTCCGTTTTCCGTTGTAACAGGGATTTGTATGCGTCTTATTTCTGAAGGATTTAAATTATAACCAAGTAAGTTGAAATCATCTCTTACATAAAGTGGTATTTGTACATGTTCATTTTCTAATGTCTGGTTCGAAAAGTTGATATTTAATTTTGCATTAATCAATTCTTGTAGTCCTATAAGTCCATCAAAGTAATTGTGAAAGTCGTATAAAATACAATTTATTGGTATGTCAGATTGAAATTCTTGAAATGGTGGTATCGTTGCTTTATATATGGCTTTTGTTTTTCCAGTGCATGTTTGTAAGGTAGTAGGGTCTATATAAATAGTTTGGGGAAAATTTTGTTCAATGATCGCTGGTTTAATGATTGAGAAAGAGCATCCTGTATCTATAAGAAGTTTGTACGTTTTATTTTTTAAAGTTATGTTAATATAAGGAAGGCCATTTATTGCATTTACGTCGGGTATTCTGTTGTGTCGGCATTCGGAAAATTTCCATTTTGTTCTTGTTGATCGTTTTCTTCATATTGCGTTTCTTGTATTTCTTCATATTCCTGAGTTTCATAGTTTTCTCCATACGTTGCCAAAGTGACGTCTTCATATCTTTCTTGATCGTAAGCTTGCATATCTTGGTAGTGTCTAGTTGCATAAGGAGGCATGTGTTCTGTAACTTCCGTGTTGTGCATTTGTTGATGACTAATTCCTGACATTGGTGTTGGTTTTGGTTGACTGGTATACGATATTCCTGACATTGGAGTCGGTTTTGGTAGATTGTTATTTTGGTTAGGTTTCCATACATTTTGTTTGCTTGGATGTACAAATGTCTGTTTATAATTAGGGAAAAATGGTTTTACTTGTCGCGGTTGTATGTTTATTGGTTGTGAAGGAAATTTAGGTTGCATTGGTTGTGAAGAAAATTGAGGCTGATTGTTTCTATTAACTTGTGGCATTTGATTCTGAAAAGTTGCATTAGGATTTGGATTGACATTTTTATGTTGATTCAAATTTTGACTGTTAGGTTTTGAATTTGAGAAAGGAGATCTATTCTGATAAAGTTTTGCGAAATTTTGAAATTCTTCTTCCTCTAAAACATAATTTAAAGCGTCTTCTAAAGTAGCTGGGTTTTTTAATCGAATAATTGTTTGATAATTTGTCGGCAAATTTGTAATAAAAATCGTTTTTGTAATATTGTTATAATTTCCAATTTGTAAATCTCTAACCTGTGGATCTGGGAAATCATCACTAATTTTCATAATTATTATAGCTCTTAATTCCTGTAAGCGTAATCCGAAGTCATATGGGCGTTCATTTCTATTTGGTCTTAGAGAAGTGAGTTGGTGTGTTAAGTATTGTAAATCGCGTTTATCACCGAATGTTAATTTTAATAGATTTTCAATTTGTATCCACGTTGTGAAATCAGTTCGGCTGGCTATTAAATTTTGAGCGCGACCTCTAAGTTTATTTTTTACTGCTTGTAATATGAGATTATGCGTAACGTGTTGTGGATCATCGGGAAAATTCGAAAAAGTGCTGCGTACCGATTCTATGTATGAATGAAGAACCAAATTATTTCCGTCAAAGAATGGAACAGTATCAATGTATAATTTTAAAAGCTGAGTATCTAATCTGTGTTCCGGTGGAGGCATTGTGTTATCTAGGATTTCGTTCAAGTTTCTGTTTGCGTCTTGGAGACTTTGTCTGCTTAGCATTGAAATGATCTACACTAAGAGAAGTGATGTTTGATTGTTTGTTTGAATTTTTTGCTTGAGTTGTTTCTTAATTCTAGTGATCAATCGGATCAATTTCTTAATTCTAATGACTAATCAAGTCAGTTTTTTGCCAATCGGGCAGTGAGATTTCGGTAACAATGAGAAAAGTAACAGGAGGAATGAGTACTTACTGTGTTCTCTTGGTGTGGAATGTTGGTTCACGAAGGTGGCGATTGTTTGCTTATCAGGCACACATTCAGCTGCTTATCGTTGACCTTGATTCCAATCCTCGTCGACTGCGCCAGTGAAGTGGGAACGTTCACAGAGATTTCACAAGACTCACTTGTTGTGCACTTAACTCTTTATTACTTGAATCTGATTTAATTTGTTTACAGTCTGAGTTTATATAATGCTATTTTGTTACTTCAGCGATTTAATTTTACATAGGCAAGCAACTAAGTTATTATAATATTAATATTATGTAAAGAATGCATAAGTGAGATAAAAATATATACAGGGTCTCATCTGGATACTAATATTACTTGTTTAAACATATCATCTAATAGTAATTTAAGTTAATTAAATTTCCTAAAGACATAAATACTTCTCCTGAAAGTGATGTTTAAAATATATATATTTATATTTTTGACAAATACAAATTTTTATTTTAAAGCAAAGGTCTGGGCAGTGGCTTCTAATAGAAAAAATGTATTAGAAAAGCTGCACAGGATTAGTAATAGTTCATACAAATTATGTTAAATACATTTTGAAAATAATGTTTTCTAATGATTCGCGCATTTTCAAATTATGTAGATGACCATATTTCTTGTAGTCATTATAGTGAAAGTAAGTCTAAATTAGTTTTATGTATGCTTATGTGAAAATATTTAAATTATGATTAATCAATTATTATTTTATAATAAATTATCATTAACAAATGATTTTTTAAAAGGAAGTAATTATTTATTTTGTTTTTTGGAAAGTACTTACACGTGACATATTTTTACATTTTGATGAATTCTCAGTCATTTTCTCAAAACAAAATATAAATATTTACTATTTTTTTCCAAATTTACATTTTACTGCATATTAGTAACGTTTTAAATTTCAACTTTATTAACTGTTAAATACTACCCACTTTTATCTCCAATTTAACATTTCTCAAAGTAAGCATAATTTTTCTGTTCTAAAAACTACTTGGCTTACGTAGATCATTTAAGAAAAAAATCGTCATAAATTATTTTTCTACCAAACTTCAAATATCAAATTTAAATTTAAAAAAAAATCCCAAAAATATTTAATTATCACTAATAACAAAAAAGTAAGTAAATAAATAAAAATGTTTTGTGGTGCAATATACAGGGTGTAACTTTGAAGGGGGGTCCGGTTTGGAGGGGGGGTACCCGCGACCTTTAGAAACACATATCATAAGTTTATTTTCTTAAATTCTGTCACAAAAATTTTTTTTTATTGCCTTTTTACGCAAGTTTCATAGTACGCCACTGGGCAGACAAGCGCTGAGCATATCTAGTTGCAGCGTCACCAGCATTGTTGTCATATTTAATTATTGAAGTGGAGGATGGAACAAAAAGTTCTATTAGAAAGCAAAAGACCCACGCCACTCGTGAGGCACTGCTTTTTGACAGATACATTTGTTTGTAGTGGGTGTTCGCTTTATTTCAACAAGTCAACTAATATGAAACTCAATAATAAATAAATACATACTTATCCATTTTACTTACTTAGAGTCATCTTCTACGGCATTTAAAATATTTGGTTCAAGATTATTACTTTCCGAGTTTGTTTTTACTCAACATTAGAGTATTGGCATTCATAAATCCTATAATCTCTTATATGTTGAACTAATCATACGGACATTTTCTTATACGGTACGTGTCTATCGCGATAATCCATCTGATATCGTTTTCTTGCAGCCGCCATCTAATTTTAATAAAAAAAAAACGGAGCTTTAGATATATTAACTCTTTCTTAATTCGTATACATATTTTTTTATAATACCACACACGCTTGGTAATGAAAACTGACCTTTATAAGGTTATTACACACTTGTACAGAATAACACATTCCACAAAATATCACTTTAAATTATTACGAAATTAAACTTGGCAAAATACAACCCTACATTAAACAAATTCTAATTCGATTTCAGTAAAAAATCAAGCAGATAACTTGCTTTCTCTCTCTCATATCTGTATATTTTTTATATAAAACAATCTAGTCTGGTTTCATGTATTGTGTGCAGTATTTATACGATATTTTTATTTTATAAACTAGGTCAATGGTCAATGCCACGATTATTGAAGGGACATTGATGAAACCCTTAAAAATAGTATCAAATCCTCGATCAAATCCTTTGTACTGAAACTGTTTTTTTAAACCATTTTAAATCTATCAGATTAATAATTTGCTTATTTTTAATTACGTACATTTTATAAAACAGCAACAATTATTTTAAAACATTAAATTTTACTGGCAATAATTAGTAGGTAAGGTATTGAAATCCTCCTACCAATACTATTATTTAATAATAATAATTAGTTAATAGATCAGTAAAAAATTGTATTTTATACGTACTTTTACATTACGTACATCTTTACAATACTCAAAAATGGTTTTAGGATCCATACTTCATCAGAATTGACAGAAAAGTATAATGACTGATAAGTCGCAATGTTATAAAAAAAAGCATATTTAAAACATTATTCATTGCAGTTTTTTCTTTTTTGTTTCTCCGTTACTTAATATCAGTTTATTAGATCAGACTGAGGTGTATACATGCAAAAATATGTTAAACATAGGTATTTACATTGAATTGGTGTTGTTATTTCTAGTAGATCCCATCGCCGAAATCTCATCACAATAAATTGGAAGCTGTAATTTTGCATATCCAGACTATTGTCTTCTGCATTCACATTACGTCACTAAAAAAATCCTCACTTTCACATTTCACGCCCTCACAATTATGTCAAACTATGTCACTATTTTTGTTATAGCGTCTGCATTTGCGTGTTCTAGTACTTTTGATGCGATCAGATGAGATCTTGTGGCAAAATTTTCTTCCAATGCACCTGTTATAACGTGTTATTTTCCATCCACCAGCAGTAGTTGTTTTGTCAACAGTTAACCATAAATACTTGTCTTTTAAATAGGAGCGAATACTGGCTTTTACGGTTGATTTTCGTTTGCAGTCAAGTAAAATATTACATAGAGTACATTGTACCATTAAATACTAACTGGCAAATCGTGAATTCATTTTTCTGTGGTTTTTCTGCACGGTATTCATCGTGACATTGTGTACAGTTAACTTGTACTCGTGAACGTAATGTAAATAAATAACACGTGTGCACACCATCAAAGCTACGTATGTACTGAATCATAGATTAAATACTGAATTCATTATAAAAATGTCAGCTTCGGTCACGCTGCGCTGCGTGGAATACGACCCTGAAATGACGCAACAAGTTCCAACGTCTAGACTGGCAACACCGTAGATATGGTTCTGCAGTGAAACTCGGACGCTGTACAGGGGCGGCGTGTATAGTAAAAAAGCAGGTGCAGGTTAAAAAATTAATTATAACTCAGCTATTTATTTGATTAAAAAAAAAACTAATTTCAGATTAGCAATCTAGGGAACACGGACTACCCCCCCTCTAAACCGGACCCTCCTTCTAAGTTACACCCTGTATGTATATTTTAAACACTTTTTTTAAAAAAGAGACCAAAGTAAATTGATTTTTCACACTGTATGTTAGTAGCAATAAATGTACATAATGCATGTTGAATTACCTATTCATAACTGTATAATTAATTATTGCACAATGTGAATAGACGTAACGTAAACTTTCATGTGGAATAAATTACTATGCTTTTACGCGCAAATAAAAAACCCTTATTCCGGTCCTGATCGCCGATTCTGTAAATTCCGTCGGATGCGCTATGGCACTCACATTTAGAGATCACCGCAAAAGACTGAAAACAGTTGAAAGTGCCGACAACGGAGTGAAATTGCTGTGATATTAACCTAACATACATAATCAAATAATATGGAACAATGCTTTTCTGACAAATCATAAAAAAGTGCAAATTAGATGAAAGTAACCACATCATGAAATGAATTAAAATTGGCGGCATATATAAACCACGCCCACCTTTCTGATTGGAGGGAATGGTGTTTTTTAATGTATAGTAGGGAATTAGAAGAAATTAGTAGGAGTTTGTGGGACTAGTAACAAATTAGTGGACATTATAAGCAAAAATGGGCATTATTATTATAGTCAGCGGCCGAAATTGTAGAGTGACTAATCGCTAGCTTGTAGACTAGCACGAGGGGCAAAGCTTGCGGGGAGCAACATACTCCATAGGCGTACTAAATTTGAATGTGATATGAAAAATATACAAAAATGACAAAAATAATTGCATTACATAACATCCATTATTTTTAGAGTAGAAACAGTGATATAACAGTTTTTACCAATTTCGAGGCGTTAGATAATAAAAATAATAAGATTATTTCAAAATTTAAAGAACTTGAGAAGAGTTAAAGCACACAAAATTATCAAAAATAAGTTGACATCGGCTGAACCTAGCACATTAACAATTTACTATAAATGTGCCACCTGTGTTCCTGTCATTCTCTCTACAAATTAGTCGTCCTTTTGGACGGCGATTGCCTACCACCACTCATTTACACCTACCTGATGCGCACTTCGCGGATATCACACTTAAGCCTTGTCCTCATGGACGCGAAATTCACCGATTTTTGCACGAATTTTGCAACTTCTGTTTTAATTATTTATGGCGGAAAAATCTCAACTTTTGACAATTGCAATTTGCAAAACTGTCAAACACTACAAATATTATTGCCCCTTTCATTATTATGTGGTGTTAATACATTTTTTTTTGAGCTTCTGATAATCTACCATGGCAGTTTCATGATGAAAATGATAGAAAATGTTATAGGTAGTTGACAAAATTTGTTACAAATAGAGATTTTTCCACCATTAAATAAATCGCGCAAATATTTGCGAATTCCGCATTCAAAAGGACAAAAGGCTTTAGAATACATACATACTATTTACTATTGGTTACTAGCACTGTCACTATAACGGTCACACATTAACATTTATTATATCATATTGTACCGCTTTCAGAATGACCGTCCATGTTTCGTCAAAATTTAATATATTCTTTAATCCAGATTCTTATTTTTTTATATTTTAAATAGTTTCTTCGCCACATCACTATTTGTCCTTTCTATCAGTATACTCTTTTCGATTTCATTTATACGGACTAAGTTTCATCTTGTAAGATATAGCAACAGAATTTTTTTTTTTTTGGAAAACTCGTTTTCAAAATACAATCTTCCTTCTGCGAGTTTCCATCACTTTCCGTTTCACAGTTGTACTTCTTTACCACTTTTTTATTTGCATACATATGCTATTCACGTACAATTTTGTTAATGAAATACATATTACAACATCACTCATATTTTGACCTCGCACTCTAAACACATACATGTCACCATCCGATATTCCTCACCAATTTGGACGATTTTGGGAATACGTTGTAGAGCTTGAATTATTCTCCATTCTTAAGAACACAAAATCACTAATAAAATGAATTACATTCATAATTAAATTAGCGAAAAGATATACCTGAAATTTTGCCCGCCTGAACGATATACCCGATATACCATGATAGTGCTGGAAATGAAACAGTTGGATCCGACAATTAGTCGCAGTCAATCAAAAGCAGCAGCCCATGCGTAGCAGAAGCTGGATAATCGGGTATGCTCTCAGAGATATGCGACACACAATTTTGTAGGAAAAATATATGGGCTGCATGTATATTTCTTTGTGTTGACTGCTATAAATTATAAGCAGGTTTATAACATTAGTCATTCTCTACAATTTCGGCCGCTGACTATAGTGTACAAAATTTGACCAGCACTTTACCTCTCAGAAAAGCTATAGATTTAAAATTTGCTAGATATCCAGAAAAAAATATTTTCAACATTTTTGCTTTATAGATGCTTTATTTTGTTTATTATCAATTTCAAAAGATATAAAATTAGTTTTGATTAAATGTTTTTTTTTATTTTGATCTACTAAAAATTTCCCTGTCAATTTTTATTTACCTTGAAAATTAATCTCACAATTTTTCCCTTTAAGTTTTTGGTTATTTTATACAAAAAGTGGTAATAAAAATTATGTACCTAACTACCCTTTATATATATTTTTAAAAATAATTAAGTTTTATTTTTTTGCATCATAAAAGGTAGCAGTTAAGGGTTAAACTCCAAACTATGGTCAAATCTATGATGGCTACGCTATTTTATTATAGTTGCGGCAAGAGCTCAGAGGACTTATATCAAACAAACGAATGAATAATCAAAATGTTTAAAAACTGCAACTGAAAATAATAAAATTATATATTACATTAAATGTTTGCACTCTATATTACACAAAGTTACAAAATATGATTGTTCTTACGCAACAAACGGTCAAAAATTATATTGACAATAAAAACAATTGTGTGACGACAGCCATGACATGCGTTTGAATTCTTGCCGCAACTATACTTTCTACATAAATTATGCTTAAAATTGTATTGAACCTTTGTCTGCTAAATCGCATCGCCTTTGTAATATTTGTCTGTCAAATTAGCTCAATTTCAATCTAGAATTTTATAATGTAATGCTGACCTGTGCAACACCAATGTTAGTATTTAAAAGCATACACATCACAAGTCATAAATGGCAGAATTTGATATTGACACTGTAATAGCTTATCTCTTAATAGAACCTACTTACTTAATTTGGTTTGCAAAAATGTACGTATTATTTATTTACTATTTTAAAACATTAAAATATGTGGCACTGATACAATTCCAATACTATACAGGGTGTAACTTTGAAGGGAGGTCCGGTTTTGAGGAAGGGTAGTCCGTGTTCCCTAGATTACTAATCTGAAATTTAGTTTTTTTTTTAAATCGAAGAAATAGCCGAGTTATAATAAATTTTTTAAATTGCACGTAAATTGCTATATACGCCGCCCCTGTACAGCGTCATTTCAGGGTTGTATCCACGCAGCGCGGCGCGACCAAACCTGATATTTTATAATGAATTCAGTACATACATAGCTTTGATGGTGTGCACTACGTGTTATTTATTTACCTTACGTTCTCGAGTACAAGTTAACTGTACACAATGTCACGACAGATACCGTGCAGAAAAACCACAGAAAGATGGATTCACGATTTGCCAGTTAGTATTTAATGGTACAATTTGTACTACAGTGTAGACTTGATATTCCGGATCCTCTATAATTCGGATTGTTCGGTAATCCGGACTCATTATTTCAAACACTGTGTATTCTGTAATCCGGATTTTTGATTCGTTAATGTACAAACATACGTATTTATGAGTTTATGTTGTGTTTTTTGAAGTTTAAGTGTTTATTTTATGAAATTAAGATGAATTTATATTCCGTTTTATACAAACTGTGTTCCATAAATAAAAATAAGTCCTAAAATAGAATTTTATTACATATCAGTCGTGAGTTGCAGTAATCCGGATTTTTCGGTAATCCGAATCAGGCTGGTTTTAATTAGTCCGGATTATCAAGTCTGCACTGTATTATGTATACATTATTTTTTGCTTTTACACTATTTTTTTTTTGTAGTCTCACATTTATATTTCTTTTAATTGTCATTTTGTACCCTTAGGTATATTTTATTCTTTTTTTTATACTATTTCTGTTCTTTTCGTAGTTTTGTAGTGTCTTTGTAAATGACATTTTTTTGTGATAAGTCCTACACCCTTTGGGTATTTTGTTGTAAATTTTAACATATGAACTAATAAAACCTCTATCTATCTATCTCAATGTACTCTCTGTAATATTTCACTTGACTGCAAACAAAAATCAACCGTAAAAGCCAGTATTCGCTCCGATTTAAAAGACAAGTATTTATGGTTAAATGTTGACAAAACAACTACTGCTGGTGGATAGAAAATAACACGTTATAACAGGTGCATTGGAAGAAAATTTTGCCACAAGATCTCATCTGATCGCATCAAAAGTACTAGAACACGCAAATGCAGAAGCTATAACAAAAATAGTGACATAGTTTGACATAATTGTGAGGCCGTGAAATGTGAAAGTTAGGATTTTTTTAGTGAGATAATGTGAATGCAGAAGACAATAGTCTGGATATGCAAAACTACAGCTTCCAATTTATAGTGATGAGATTTCGGCGATGCGAGTCACTAGAAATAACATAACGCCAATTCAATGTAAATACCTATGTTTAACATATTTTTGCATGTATATACCTCAGTCTGATTATAATAAACCGCCAATGATACTACAAGTTCCAGCGTCTAGATGTTAAGTAACGGATATACAAAAAAGAAAAAACTGCAATGAATAATCTTTTAAACATGCTTTTTTATAACATTGCGACTCATCAGTCATTATACTTTTCTGTCAATTCTGATGAAGTATGGATCCTAAAATCATTTTCGAGTGTTGTAAAAAAGTACGTAATGTAAAAGTACGTAAAAAATACAATTTTTTACTGATCTATTAACTAATTATTATTATTAAATAATAGTATTAGTAGGTGGATTTTAATACGTTACCTACTAACTATTGCCAGTAAAACTTAATGTTTTAAAATAATTGTTGCTGTTTTATAAAATGTACGTAATTAAAAATAAGCAAATTATGAGTCTGATAGCTTTAAAATGTTAAAAAAAAAAACAGTTTCTTGTACTGAAACTAGTGATACTATTTTAAGCGTTTTATCAATGTCCTTTTAATAACCGTGACATTGACCTAGTTTATAAAATAAAAATATCTCATAAATACTGCACACAATACATGAAACCAGACTAGGTCGTTTTATATAAAAAATATACAGATATGAGAGAGAAAAAGCAAGTTATCTGCGTAATTTTTTAATGAAATCCAATTAGAATTGGTTTAATGCAGGGTTGCATTTTACCCAGGTTAATTTCGTAATAATTTAAAGTGGTATTTTGTGGAATGTGTTATTCTGTGTGTGTATAATAACCTTATAAAGGTCAGTTTTCATTACCAAGTGTGTGTGGTATTATGAAAAAAATATGTATACAAATTAATAAAGAGCTAATACGAGAGCTAATATGTCTAAAGCTTCGTTTTTTTATCAAAATTAAACGGTGGCTGCAAGAAAACGATATCAAATGGATTACCACGATAGACATGTACCGCATAAGAAAATGTCTGTAATATTAGTTCAACATTTAAGAGATTATGGGAGTTATAAACGCCAAGACTCTAATGTTGAGTAAAAACAAACTCGGAAAGTAATAATCTTGAACCAAATATTTTAAATGCCGTAGAAGAAGACTCTAAGTAAGTAAAAAGTATTAAGTATGTATTTGTTTATTATTGAGTTTTCTGTTAGTTGAGTTGTTTCTGTTTTATAGTGTGTTATCCGTAAAAAGCCCTACACACGTAGATACTTACCTCGAGGCGTGACTCGAGGCGGAGTCTCAGGAGTGGCGGCTTGAGATCTAGTCTCAAGTATCATGATGCTACACACGCTTGAGGCAGCCTCGTTATAAGTATTTACCTAATTGGAATAGTAAAATGGCATCGCTTTCGTTTGAAAAGAAAATAGCAATTGGCGTTACAATTGCTCTATATTTTGAGGATGAGGAAGATATTTCAAAAAAGAAAAGAAAATGGTCCAAAAATTGGTTACTACAAAAAGAAAAATTTTCCCATGTACAGTTAATCAAGGAACTGAAACACAATGAACCTAAAGATGTTTTAAATTATCTCCGTATGGATGAAGACAAATTTTATAAAATCCTAGATTTAATTAAACCATACATACAAAAACAAGATACCGTAATGTGACAAGCTGTGTCTGCCGAACAACGTTTGATGGCTACTCTCAGATATTTAGCGACAGGACGAAACTACGAAGACCTTAAGTTTTCCTGTGTAATCTCTCCGCAGCTACTGAGTCAAATAATTCCAGAAACATGCAGGGCGATATACGAGGTTTTAAAAAACGATTATTTAAAGGTAAGTAGTAATGTTTAGCTGAAGAAATAAACAACTGAATTGCTTAATAATACTTTATTAAAGTAAACCAACCTTTATTTAAATAAACCAAATTTAAAATAACCTCTCTAAGATCACAAGCAAATTTCTTTCCTGCAATATCTAAAGCATCTTCAGGTTTTGATTCTGCAGAAGTGGATAATGCTTTATGATCCAGATCAATTAATTGGTTTCTTTTGTCATCAGAGCCTTTTTTTCGTTTTATTAACTTTCGCGTTACCAAAGGAGTAGTTGATAAAGAAGAATTTGGTCTACTTGTTGAGTCCGAAAGAGGTGACAAAACACTTTGTTGAGTTTCATTATCACTTGCATCTGAAACAAATACGAATTATTATAATTTATTGCAGTTTCCGTCGTCAAAAGAAGAATGGTACTTAATTGCGAATGACTTTGAATCGTTATGGCAATTTAAAAATTGCATAGGAGCCATCGATGGTAAGCATGTGCAAATAGTAAAACCGAAAACCGGATCCTATTACTGCAATTACAAAGGGATATTTAGCGTGGTATTGCTAGCCATTGTCAATGCGAAATATGAATTTATAATGGTACATGCAGGAACAAACGGAAGAATCTCAGACAGTGGAGTTTTACAGGAAACCGCATTCTATAAAAAACTAAGTAATAAAAAATTAAAACTACCTAATCCTACAATTATTGAAGGCACGAATTGTTTTCTACCATATACATTTGTGGGAGATCAAGCTTTTCCGCTTTCAGAAAATTTAATGAGACCTTATCCAGACAAGAATGTAACAAGGGAAGAAAAAATCTTTAATTATCGCCTTAGCAGAGCCCGAAGAGTATCTGAAAATGCTTTTGGAATTATGGCTTCAACTTTCAGAATTTCTTATTCTGTAATATCAATTGATGTACAACACATAGATCTAGTAATATTAGCATGTTGTACCTTACATAATTTTTTAAGACAAAATACCTCAACTACTTATATACCCTCCAACTATGCAGATAGTGAAAACATAAATTCCGGAGAAATAGTACCCGGTCAATGGAGATCAATAGGGGAATTGACACCCTTACAAAGAACAGCACGAGCTTCAAATGTTTCCTCAAGGGAAGTACGAGATATGTTAAAAACTATTTTAATAATACAGGAGCATTAAGTTTTCAGAACCGAATGGTTTTTGAAAATTAAAACTTTTGTATTTTGTAGATAATATAAAAATATTATAAAAATGTATTACTTACCTCACCACCATCATTATCATTAGAGTCTACGTCGCTTTCAACACCGCTAATATTTTCTAGACCTCTTTTTGGAATTTCTGTGTCTGTTATAAAACTTAACATGTCGAAGTACCAAATGCTCGGTACATACACGTCTCCACCAGACCCTGTTGATTGAGAGTCTTTAATTTTTTTCAGTTCCCTTCTGAAACTACATCGTATGTTGTGGAATTTTTTAGAAACAAAGTCTCTATTTGCAGAAGGATTTATTTGTTTGCATTTGTCTACCAGCCTATCCATTGCTGCATTTTTGAAATTTCTATCCAAATATGATTTGGACTTCACATCCCATAAACAGGGCAAACTTCTATATACGAATATAAAATCCTCCCAAAATGAACGGTTCTTCCGTTGACATCTTGCAAAACCTATGCTAACAATAGAAATAGTCTCGCGACAGTCGCGACAGCACTACACACGTTGATACAAGTTGAGATTTGCCTCGAGGCGGGTCTCGGTCTCCCGCCAGAGGCCGTCTCATTGCAACCGCCTCAGCGAGACCTATTGTTGTTCGATACAACCCTACACACTATGAGATTTGTCTCAGAGACCAAGGCCTCGAGGCATGTCGCGAGGCCAATCTCATCGTGTGTAGGGCCTTTAAAAGAATACATTATTTGTTTATATGGAATAATAAAGCCAACACCCAATACAAACAAATTTATGTCAAAAAGCAGTGCCTCACGAGTGGCCTGGGCCTTTTGCTTTCTAGTAGAACTTCTTTTCCCATATTCCACTTCAATAATTAAATATGGCAACAATGCTGGTGACGCTGCAACTAGATATGCTCAGAGCTTGTCTGCCCAGTGGGGTACTATACTCGCGACAAGAATTCAGACGACTTACGTCATATGAAAAAATGAATAATTCATTATATTTTCATCAAAATATTTAAGAAACTGCAACTGATAGTAATAAAATTATATACTACACTAAAAGTTTGCATTATATATTGCACTAAATTGCAAAAAATGATGTTTTCAAGGTGATCAAATATCGAAAATTACGTTGACAATAAAAACAAATATGTAACATCAGCGACGACATTAAAGTCGTAAAACGGCCGTGTCGAGCAGAAATTCCTAACACAGCTATACAAGGCTAATACATAAAGTGGAGACATTGTGTGAACCTGTTAAAACAACAATATATTGCAGTCTCGAATATAAATTTTATATATGGTAGCTATTGTTGAGGTTAGTAAATTACATCAATAAGGTTTAAATTCGCATAGCAATACTTCCGAGCTGTTGATGCGGGTATTCTGTGCCAACGCGTATCGTATAGTAGGCAACCAGATATACACGAGCCTGTGAATATAGTTACTGCGTAACGGCGAATGTAAACCATAAATGAATCAAGAACAAATGTATCATGAGAGAAAAAGAGAAAGACACGAAGAAGACCCCGATTGTTCCAGCAAAGAAATATTTAGAAAAAGTAAAAAGATATTAAGATCATCAGTACAAAATAAAGCAGAACAGGAGAGACAAATCACTTTGAAAACCTTAGCGTCGCCAAAAAGAAAGGAAAATAAAGACGAGATGGAAGAGATGAAAGAAATGTTACGTCAGTTGTTAACAGAAATGAGAGAAAATAATAATGAACTGAAAGAGGAGATCAAAGAGCTTAAGAAAGTGATACGGAAAAAGGAAAAAAATGGGAGAAAGAAAAAGAAGTATTGTTGGAGAAAATAGAGAAACTGGAAGATAAAATAGAACAAACAGAGAAAGAGGGGTAAGAGAAATAACATCATAATCAAAGGCAAAATATTTAATACTCAGAAAGAACTAGAAAAATCAATAAAGAGTTTTTTAATGAGAGAAATACAAGTGGATGCGAAAATAAAGACAGCGAAAATAATTAACAAAGGCAAAAGAACAGAAATGACATTAGCGGAAATAGTAAGCTTGGAAAAGAAACTAGAAATTATGAAGAATAAACATAAGTTGGGAAACACAAAGGTATACATAGAAAATGATATGACATAAAAAGAAAGAGAAATTCAAAAACAAATTAGAGACATTGCCAAGAGTGAAAAAGAAAAAGGCGTTGGTCGCTAAAGAGGAACCAAAAAACTAACTAGCACCCCAAAGAAAACGGATGGAAGTATTGACAAATCTGACAAGGCGAGAATCTGGAAAATGGGAACATGGAATATAAGAAGTTTACAAGAAAAAGAAAATGAGCTAACTGAGGAATTTATAAAGAAAAAACTTGACATTTTAGCTATTACGGAAACATAAAAAGAAGGGACAGGGAGTATTGGAGCTAGAGAACCATATATTGATGTACAGTGGTGTGAAGGGGACTATGAGAGCAAAAGCTGGAGTAGGTTGTATAATACATGCAGACTTAATAAATAAGATAAACACATGGGAAGCGTATTCAGAAAGAATATTAACATTGGAAATTAAAGAAGGAAATGAAATTAAAACAATCATAAGTGTATATGCAGGTGTTTATAAATGATGCAATACGTTTATTAACCTGTGACCCTCACATAGGTATCAAGTTACATTGCAGTTTTAGCTGATATGACGATTTCAAAGAAAATAATTTATCAAATAATCTTTACTAGAGTGGAATTTTTATAGGAAATAAAGTGTCGAGTTTCGTCTAGATATCATCCGATGTCGTTGATCATGTTTAAAAATAGAAACCACGTGATGTCTGAACAGTATCCGGTGTCATATTCAAGATCACCGTCTGTTACAAGTTATTAACCTTAGTCTATAAATAAAAACAGCTGATGCTAGCATCTGATATCATGTTTCAGTTCATTGACCTACATTCGGTATCATATTTCGTCATATCCTTAAGTTTTCTTATCAGGTGTTTATCCACTCCTCTGTTCTTTAGGTGTTCCTACAATTTTAGTCTTTGTACATTATCAAAAGCCGCTTTTAGATCTATGAATAACGCATACAACTTTCCATTTTTCTTCTGCTCTTCTTTGTTAATTAGATGATGCAATATGTATAAATTGTCAATTGCACCCTTTCTGTACGCTGCCTGCCCGTCTGGTATAATTTCTTTTTCCTCCATTCCGCCTTTAGTTTTTTGTATAGCAGCTCTGTAACGTTTTATTTCCTGGTTTATCCCTTTTTTATAAATATGGGAAATTATTCCTTCCCTCCAGCTATTTGTTTTACTCTTCCCTCATTGATAATTTCACAGAGACTGTTTACTACAGCGTCTGTGCCGTAAATCCTGGCCTCATTTTGTATTGTGTCCTTTCTAGCACTTTTCCTTTCTATAAATTTTTAATCTGTTCCACTATCTCCTTCCTATCTGTTCTTTGGTTTCCATCTTCTATTTGCACACTATTTCTTTCTTCATATTCTTCGTTTTCACTTAATAATTCTACAGATAACTTTTCCATTCTTCCATTTTTATCTGCTCGCTCACTTTTTCCGCTTCTTTCTCTCTTTATTAATATACTTCCACGCTTCTGTTTCCGTTTTTATTTTCTTAATATTCTTCTCTTCTTCTTTCTGCTAACTCTGTTTCTTTTCCTTACAACTCTATAGTTGTTTTTCGCTTACATATATTCCTCTTTTGTAGTTTTGTTCTGTCTCCATTTTCTCAGTTGTCCTTGGGTTTGTCGATTCAGTTCTCTGCATTCTTTATCCCACCAGCTGTTTCTTTTATCCCTTTTAAGTATTTTCTTTTTCTCTGTTGCTCCCCCTATCCATTCTGTCAATTCCCTCATCTTCAATCAACTGTCTTTCCCTTAAAACTCTATCACATTTTCCGGTCCCCTTAAAGTTATTTCCAAAGGCATATGATCCGACTCCACCCTGTCTGCTATTTTAAACTTTCCACTTCCTCCCAAGGATCTTCATAGACTATTGCATAATCAATTCCGGACTCTCTTTTTGGTCCCAGATATGTCCAGTTTCCTTTTTCGTCTCCCTTCTTTTTTCTATTCAGTACATCCCATCCATTATCTTTTATTATTTCCTCTATTAATCTCCCCATTTTATTACCTATTTTATCTTTTCTTCCTTTTCCGACTCTTCTCTTCTTTTTGCCATTTCTCGCATTCGACCATTAAAATCTCCTGCATTTTCTCCTTGGAGCGGTCATTTACTTTTTCCTGAATTTACGACTTCAAATCTTTCATCCCTGTACTATATACCGTTATTATTCTCCATGTATTCTTTCCTATATTTACTCTGCTACTTATCATGCTCTTGTGTTTTTCATTTCCTTATTACTTCTATTCCCTTGCGTATCCCCATTATCAACCCACCCTTCGCTCTGCCTTTCGTCTTCACCCTTTCGGCCCCTTGGAGTTCCCATTTGAAGCATTTTGGTAATCTGTACTTAATTTTTTCCTACGATTTCTCTTCTACTCATGTTTCCATCATTCCCACTATGTCAAACCTCGACGTATTTCCAGAAGTCTGCCTCCTTATTTGTTACACTTGCTACGTTCCAATACAGTGCTCTCGTCTTTCTTCCTGATTTTTTCTTCCCTCTGACTACCTGTGTTTTTTCCTATCTTTTTCCCTCAGTTTGTTCCTAAAATTACTTTCCTCCTTCTTATCCATGTAATGGATTAAAAAGTTAATACTTTTACACAACAAAATGCCATCTTTTTCAAATTTGAATTTAGATCAACGTGACACGTGTAACAAATGATTATGCTTATACAGTTTTAGAAAAACATATTTATTATGCAGTAATTAAATAATCTTCAGTTGTTTGCATTTTTCTCTAATGTGTTTCAGTAGGTGTGACTTCTATTGTTTATTTTTGCGTGGATAAGAAACTTGTTTTTTGTTTTTCTACTACACAGCGCGACGATAAATAAGCAACGATTTTATAAATAAACTATTTTTTATGTTTTAAATGTATAAATATTTTTTTAATATCACGTTTAACATAATTAAAGATTATCTACTCTGTCCTGTATCAAATAAAATTGAAAAGTTCAATGTTACCAATAATTGGTTAGTGAGCAAATTAATTATCTCAAACATTTCTATATCGCGTCGTGTCAGACCCAGGAAAGAATATACATACTATATAAATGTTAAAGCTCGAAGTTGCCAAGGAAGTGGCAACTATGTCGGACGTTGAAACATTGTTACTAAGTATTATAATATACTATTGGACGCAGAAATGATACAAACATATAAATGTATATCGGACGCGGAAATAATAGCAAAATGTAAGGACGCAAAATCATTGCAAAGTAGAAATCTTCTATTATTGAAGGCATCAAAAAGATTTCTGTTATATACTCTGTATTTGCAATTATAAAACATTTAAGACGCCACCTATGTCTAAAAATATTTCACTATACTTTAACGTACGTAGAATCGTTGTAATATAAAAAGACGCAGAAAAGATATGAAGATGTATATATAACATTAGCCGTTACGTAAGACCTTTGAATTCTTGACGCGAGTATATGAAAATTGCGAAAAAAGGTAACAAAAAAAATACAGTTTTTGTGACAGAATTTAAGAAAACAAACTTATGTGTTTGTAAAGGTCACGGGTACCCCCCCTCCAAACCGGACCCCCCTTCAAAGTTACACCCTGTATACACAAACCTTTTGTGTATATAAATATTTTACATTTTTCATAAAACTGGGTAAATATATATTAATAATGGATTGTTGCTCCTGCAGTTTTGCAATACTTATTTTAGGTAGTATCAATTTATAAATTTAAAAATGATATACATTTGTTATAATTTCTATGAAGTCAGATTACTGATGAAAACAATTGACGACTATGTCCAACTACGTTATTTGTGCTCCCAAGTGTGGTGAGTCACTACAAACAGGAATGGAACAGACTAGGTAGAGCACGGTTGCTGCGATTTAACTGACAATGATTGAACACAGAATTATTACAGTAATAATCATACCTAAGTGAGCAGCTTTTAACATAGACTGTCCAAATTCAATAGCTCCACCATGTTTAAATGTCAATTTGAATTTCGCTTCTCCAATCCAGTTTCCATTAGGCTGTGCTCGTACTTTTCCTTTTATGTAATTTGCTCCAAATACGGGTTGTTCTATTTCTACCTACAATAAGTATTTCCAAATTAGAAGGAAAATCATGCTTTAGTTGCATTGACTTACTTCACTAAGAGTGACAAATGGAAAACTGAAACTTTGCATTTCATCAGAAGAAGACTTATTATTAAAAATAACTCGATGTGTCGTTAAGTAAATGCTTCCTTTTTTAATGCCATGAAAAGCAGTACCTTCTTGTCCAGACCATTCAAGGTTTACATTATCGGAAAACAGCAATATACTATAATAAACATTTTGCAATATTTCTTAATATTAGATAATAATCGTGATCATACCGTTCTCCATTATGTATTAAAACACCTCCGTTTAAATGTGCAGTATTTAAAGACATAACTGCAATTAAATTTATTTTTATTCAAATTGGTTCTGCCTTTCGCCTTCTACAATAACCATAGATGACAATAACCAACTAAATTTAAATGAAACTGAACTCGAACACATGAACAGCACAAACATATAAAAGACTGAACGTGGACTGAACATTGAACCACAGAATACTATAGTATTCTGTGATTGAACACTAGTGAACACTGAACAAACATTAATGCAAAATAGAAATCAATGGGCGTATTCAGACGAGGTCAGCCGCTAACTAAAAGTTGTTAGAATGTTAACAGGGCTGTTAATCAGCCGCTTAAATAACACCGAATAGTGTGCTGATTCAGCTGATTGTTCTCCGCGAAACTGCAAAAAAAATATATGTAACATAACCTTCCACTATTTTTTTTGATATTTATAAATGACCTTCCAACTTATGTTAGTACTGATTGCACTGTATTGTACGCAGATGATGTTACACTTGCAGCTGCTGTAAATAGTCCTGTTGAGGTCCAAAGTTATCTGAATACCTTAGCGGAAGAATTTACAACTTGGTGTTATAAAAATGCATTAGTATTAAATGCTGAGAAATCAATATGCATGCAATTTGGCTCTCATCATAGGTGTATCTTTTCTTTCGATTAATGATAAAATAGTCAAACTACTAAGTTCTTAGATTCCTTTATCGACTGTGACATGAGCTGGAGCAGTAATATAGAAAACAATTGTAGAAAGTTAAATAGCGGCTACTACGTTTTGCTCCAGTTAAAGTCTATACTTAACAAGAAACAGATGATTGATATTTATTATTCATTGATGCCATTTGTCTTTTAATGTTATTATTTGGGGTGGTGCGAGTGGTGCCAACGTTAATAGAATTTTTATTTCCCAAAAAAGAATTATCCGATTAATATTTGGAATTGGACCCTTAACTTCTTGTAAATCATACTTTATTAAGGTTGCGGTATTCTAAATAAGAAAGTACCTCGATCGTTGACAGACAATGATATAAAACTGTGTACCGGGAAGTGCTGGATATCTAGCGGAGAAAACTTGAACTGCAAATATTTAAAGAATGTCACAGTTGGAGTGCAGAAAATAACGGGTGGCCGAAACTGAGTTTGAAGGTCATGCGTTCGATCCTGCGGCAAAATATTTACAACCCTATCATCTAAATGGGATATCGATTTTTCCGTATTCTAAATTTCAGCGTTCAGATGCAGTTTATCCTTTGCAAATCTGTGCTTTGCAGTAGCAGTGGTTTTCTGTATTCTTTATGTGTGTGTAATACTAGTGAAAATTATAGAACAATTTTATTAACTGAAAATTCGTTGGATTTAGACAGGTATGTATATCATTATTTGTAAATTGAATTAAAGTAATAATTAAATAATAGGTACTTAATAATTATATATTTATATGCAACAGGAACAGGGGAGGGGATTCGAATTTTTAATTTATCAAATTTTAGGAATACATAATAGTTATTTATGCAACAAGTACAAAAAGTAAGTGTTTATTGCACGCGACGTGAAATTGTCCTACGAGGCCGTCAGGCCGAGTGGAAAACACGTGTTTATGTTGTTGTTTTGTGTTTTTCTTCAGTTTTTAGTGCCATTTTTATTTTTTTTTGTATATGCTGTCTAGTTACGTATTATCCAAATTTACAAAAAAAATAATTCTAAATCAGAATAAGCGTCAAATTAACGTGAGTGCAAAGAAACATTAGTGAAGGGAACAAAATTTAAAGAAAAACGATATACTTACGCAATTAAGTTATTAGAAAACATTAACTAAAAATAATTTCTTAGACGCCTTGGAACTCGAATGAAAATTTTATAGAACAGTGTGATATTAATTTTTCATGTAAACTGAACTCTCGAATCATATCCGAACAACCCTGTATAATGTAAATATATTTTTAATTCATTATTTATCCCTTTTATAATAGGTATTTAATAATAAATAGTGAGATAATTCACAAAAGACAAATAGCAATATACTTTTTGAAAAATTTGTGTACCTGCAAAATAAAAGATAATAGTAAAAACAATCCTTTTATGTTTCAACCTTACCCTGATATCTATTACATCTTTATTTGCGTGGTGGGTTTAAAATATGTAAGCAAACTTATACGGCAAAAATTAGATGTCAAAATTTACCTAAATGTCAACCTCCAACGAGTTACAGTCATTTACAAGACAAATGCTAATAAATGTTTTAAAGTAAATGTTAAAAAATCCCCTGACGGCATGAGAACAATGTACACTAATATACAGATAAGCGTCATTTGTTTTCTGCATCCCTGTATACTCCATATTACGATAGCCAGTAGTATCAGTGGACAGATAATTTAACTGTAATAATTTTCCTTTTGAAATTTATAATTTTGAAGTGGTTGTCATTTCACTTTAAAAATTTTCAAATTCTGTCAATTTTGAGATTTTTTTTTACATTTTTTTCAACACCCTGTATTTTAAAATTTGAATCAGATCGATTTAATTCTCTGAATTTTGCAGGAGTTTAGTTTGGTGTTTTAAACACCTGTATTTTTTCGTTAACAGTGTTCCAATAACCCTTAGTTAATATTAAAGAGATTTTTTTAGTTCCCATAATTTTGAGGTGTTTTAAAGGTCAAAATTTTCTCATAACTGCATACAGAACGTCTTTCGCACGTTCAATAACCGTTCCGAAGTGGAAAAATCGAAAATTTATATCAATAACAATGCAATCAAATGCATGTGGTAGGTTTAATTCGTATTAATTTCTAATATAATACTTAATTCCAAATTTTGGTCGCCCTGTAAACAGAATTTACTTTACCGCCACCTCTTAGTCAGAGGCTGAACTATTTATTGCTAAATTGTGTCAACTTTTATAGTTTGCAACAGACTTCTAGATAATGAAGTTGGCTGAACTTGCTGAGAAAATGACCCTTATGGAAAAATGCTAATAAATTTTTAGGTACTGAAATTTATCAAACTAACTACTTATTAAAATTGATATTTAGTTCTAAATATTCCTATAACATAAACTTACTTAGTGTTACATATAAAATTGTTTAGGTTTATGAATATGCACGATAAATTAATTGATAAAAATGTGACATTAGGTTAGCAGCAAAGACCAATATGAAAATACGTTTTTTTTTAAGTTAAAACTTTGTTTAAACTATATTTAAATAATAATAATGAATAGACAGAACTTTAAAGATTCTATTTGTATGGTTATTTTTGTTCTTCGAGCTTTATTTTTTGAGATTTCAGTACCTAAAAACACTACAAATACGGGTCATATTTTGCCAGAAGTACGGCGACCTTAACTTTTCCGTGTATTTATATTTACAAGTGTATATAGCATGTTGCCAAAATGCATGGCTGCTTTGTCAAGAGCTCTGACCATAGCTACGCAACTAGATGTGGCAATTTACTAAGAATACCTCTTCACAGAACATCCCTGTATGAAAAAGCTCCATCTTACATAGGTATCAAATTTATGAACAAACTGCCATTAAATATTAGATCAGAATTAAATTTTAAACTTTTTAAAAGCAAACTTAAGAGTTTCCTAATTGGGAAGTGTTTTTATAGTGTGGTTGAGTTTGACAAGTAGCTGTGATTTACTGTGATTGTTCCTTTTATTTATTTACTTGATATATAAGTTTGTAGTATGAATTATTGTATCGACCTATCAAATGTCATCTTATATGATCTTTATGGATTATTATTATTATTATTATTATTATTATTATTATTATTATTATTATTATTATTATTATTATTATTATTTTTTTTTTTTTTCCAGTAACACCTTCCGAAGCTCCGACACATTCGGAAGATGTTCTGAAGAGTCAAGCAATGACCACTCTTCACTCCGTGAAGTCAGTAATCATTGCGCCCGTAAATTGTGCGTTCTGAGCAGACGTAGCGAACCAAGGACAATTGCCTTCTGCATTCTGCTGGCTAAGATCTCTGCCGAATTCCGGCAAGCCGGTATGATCTTTAAATCAGAAAGCAACGTATGTCTCATTCCACCCAGGACGCCTATAATTAGCACCACAATCTTAACAGAGTGGTCTGGATACAGCCTGCGGAGCTCCTCTTTTAGGACGATGTTGTTATCTGCGGGAGCCGAGAACTCAATCACAAACATCGTCCTAAGTTGATGGTCGAGGAGGACTACATCAGGCTTATTGGCTTGAATTTGTCTGAGGATGGGGAATGAATAGTTCCAATAAATTCGGCACTTCTCATTCCCCACAACGGATTCTATATTCCCCGGAGCATAAGGCAGCACTGGCGTCTCGTCTATCTCGAGTGTCGTAAATGATAATACAACACCCGTAAGGCTGAATCGTGTCTTTGGATATACGCTGTGGCCGCATATACTAGACAGGCCGACAGGAGATGCATAAGCGTCTCCAGCGCCTGGCGGCAGGCCCTGCAGCTGGTATCAGGAACCTCGATACCCAAGACACGACTACGATAGACGAGAGTGTTAATTACACCATCTTGGCAAGCCATTATGAACCCCTCGGTCTCAGAGTTCAGCCCCGCTGACCTCAAAAAAGCGAAGGTCAGCTTTTCAGATAAGCCAAGCCCCTCTAGATGACGGTAGAAGAGACCATGCATTGGCTTATCCTTATGTAGCTGCAGAAGATGACGCATCTCTGCAGCTTTAATTTGGGCTTTTAACTGAGCAGGGTCCCACTCGGTGACAGAGTCTGGATTTTCCCGCTCAGTATCGAACACGAGACCAAGTTCATTGGCTGCTCTTCTCGCTGCCTTATATACAAACGCTCCTATCCCTGCCACTTCATGGTCTTGGACCATGCAGAGAAGGGGATCCGTGCTCCTGATGATTTTACAGGCTTCCTCCATAACCACTCTGCCCTGGAGACACTCCAAACTCAAAAGTCCACGGCCTCCCCGATTTCTTGGGAAGTATAACCGCGAAACGGACGATCTTGGATGCAAACTCCGATGGAGATGCATCATTTTGCGGGTCCCTACATCGAGTTGTCTCAGCTCTTCTTGTGTCCATTTCACTACTCCAAAGGAGTAGAGAAGGATCGGAACGGCAAGCATATTAGTGGCATTCACCTTGTTCTTACCCGACAGCTCCGAAGACCAGATTTGTCGGAGGCGGTGCCGATACCTGCCGCGGAGAGCGTTTTTCACCATTGCCACCTCATGAGTGCCCCGCTGTGGGACACCCAAATAGGTGTACGACTCTCCGGCATCTAGGTGGTGGAAGATGCTTCCGTCTATGAGCTGGGCGTCCTCTCCGTATGCACCGCATCGTCCTCTCTTGAGGTGAACCAGTGCACATTTGTCCAGCCCGAACTCCATCCCAACTGCCTGCGTGTACTCCTGTACCACTTTGAGGGACTGATTTAAATCCCTCTCACCGGAGGCATAGAGTTTAAGGTCATCCATGTAGAACAAATGGGTGACCTTATGCCTCCGGTCTCCTGGGGTACCGCAGTTGTAACCCCGAGTACGACGAAGTGCAACGGATAATGGCAGCAGTGAGATACAAAACAAGAGGGGACTCAGGGAATTTCCCTGGAACACTCCCCTCCTCAACAAAACCGGCTCTGTCTGGACCCTTGCATTAGCCGATATTATAGTAAAGCGGGTCCTCCAAAGTGGCATGAGTTGTTCAATACATCTCACTATGGGGTCGGCCACCGCAAGGCATTGGAGCAAGTGGATTATTAGCTCATGTGATGTTATATCAAATGCCTTGCGGTAATCTATCCAGGCCATTGAGAGGTTTCGCTTGTACTGCACGGAGTCCTGCGTAATACATCTGTCGATGAGCAGGTTCTCCTTACAGTCAGCTACACCCCTCTTGGACCCTCGCTGCTCGTACATCCGTTGATAAACCGGGTTCACTGCGTGGAGCATACGCGCGTACAAGACGCGAGTAAACACCTTGTAACACGCATTCAGGCAGGTTATTGGACGGTAGTTCTTTGGCTGGGACAAATCTCCGCTATTAGGGATAAGCACGGTTCTCCCCTTGACAAACCACGCCGGAATTTGCTGCTCTCCATTCAGCCAGGACGTGAATATTCTGGCCAAATGACGGTGGACACTGGTGAATTTTTTCCACCAGAAGTTGCTGATCCCATCGGGACCAGGAGCACCGAAGTTCTTCGATCTAATAAATGATCTCCGAACTTCATCCGGGATTATCGGTGGGCACACCTCTTGTGGCTCTCGAAGCCTTTGACAAAAGGCCTCGAAGTGTGCCAGGGCTGGAGTGTCTCTATCAAGTGGAATCCTGCGGCTATAAAGATCTCTCCAGAAGGCTTCTACCCGATCTACAGTAGGCGGATTGTCCGCAACACGCTGAGGCTGTTCAAAAAGTCGAGAAGGCCTTACACGGAACAAATTATTTTGCTCCAACCTTCTCGACCGCCTCACTAGTGACTTTTTCGCAGCCACTAGCATCCGTATTCTGTCGAGAGAATGCTGCTTGATGCTGAGCAGCACCACCCGATTCAGGGTATGATGGACCCGCCTAAGGGAAGTAGCGATGCGTCTCACCTTAGGTGTGAAAGCTCTATTGGCTTCCACGTAGTCCATCACACATTGGATACGGGACGCGTGTTGCCTCGCCGACCGGATCTTAGCCTCCATCTTGTGCACTCGCCGCCGTGCTCTCTCTCTAGTGGAGAAACGGCATTTTCACGCCCTCTCTCCACCCGAGTCAGCAGTTCAGCGGCTTCGTACACAGCGCAATTGACGCGCCAGATGTCAGCCTCTTCTGGGAGATCTTCACGGAGCGCAGTATCCTCTCGGGCCAGATCTGCGGGCTTCGGGAGTTTTATAAAAGGCAACCCCCGACGGGTGCTCAGGCCGTCCTGTTCTCGGGGAATGAAGCGCGGCGTCTCTGCGGGATCATTCCGTGGCTCTTCAGCCAGTTCGTTCACCCTTAGATGAGGACGCCTCTCATAGTCTCTGCGACGAAGATAGGATACATAATCCCGCAGATTTTGTGCGGTTCGACTTCTAATGTTTGCTTAAATGCTGTTGATGTTTCTGCCTTCTGCAGTCAGGTGAATGCTGAATTCTGTGCAGCTGAAATTATTGGTATGAGCTGTATATTTATAACAGTATATCGGTCGTCTTCTCATGGCAATCTTTCGATATTTAAAACCTGCTTAATTAATATTATACACTATTGCTTTTGCAAATTTAAATCTACTATAATTATGGGCGACTTTAACTTGGACCTTGTTGTGCAGGCAGAGTATGCCAGTGATCTAAGAAATATTTTTACCATGTATGGTTTGCGGTATTTCATTAAAGAACCTACTAGGATTACAGTTGGTGGCAATTCGTGTCTAGACAATATTGTTGCCAATCTGGATCCTGCGATTTTAGCCACTGATATAATTGAGATGCACATTGCTGATCACCTCGCAGTGTCCTTGTGTATTAATGGTCAGAATATTTGTAAGGATAGCCCAGTTGCTTACCGCACGCGTCCAATTAGTATTTCCAACTGTCAAAAATTTGTGCAGGATTTGCAGTTGGGTTGTCTACAGGACCTATCTTGTGATTTATTTAATTCTAATGAATTTGCCGACCTATTTTTAAAGTCTTTCGTCAGTATTGTAAATAATAGTTTTCCTTTTAAGACTAAAATTCAATCCAAATCTACTGGTGTCAGATGGTTTAACAGTGAGCTTAAGTCTATGCGGCGTAGGCTCAATCAAGCTAAAAAGAAGTTTAATGTATCTAGCTCTGAAACTGATTGGATTTCATACTGTGAATTGCGTAAATTTTATAGAAAGGCCTTAAGCACTTCAAAGCGTGCCTGTTATAATAATTTTATCTGTAATTCTGATAATAAATGTAGAGGTGTTTGGCGAATTGTCAATAGTGAGAAATCTTCTGGTAACAAAAGTATACCCTCTTTATCTCCTGAGGAATTTAATAACTTTTTTGTTAATGTTGCAGATCTTATCGTTAAGTCAATTGGCGTCCCTAATAATTTTAATCCTGCCATTTTCTTGAATAAAATTCCTAAGTCTGCTTCATCGTTCTTCCTCTCAGCGGTTCTTGAATCTGACGTTCGCCAAACAATTTTAAGCTTGAAGAATTCTAAGTGTTTTGATTACTATTATCTGAATAGTGACTTATTAAAAATAGCTATTGAGTCCATTGTTAAGCCTCTGACAACTCTTTTTAAATAGATGTATTGAAGAATCAACTTGGCCTGACTGTTTTAAAATCACTAGGGTTCTTCCACTCCATAAAAAAGGTAATAATAATTTACTAGACAATTTTAGACCCATTGCAATTATGCCTGTCATATCAAAAGTTTTTGAGATTTTACTAAAAGACAAACTATTATTATATTTTAAAAGCAAGTCTTTGTTGTCACCTTGTCAATTTGGTTTCCGGAATAACCACTCGACAATTGGAGCCCTACTAGCCGTCTTGGATGATCTAGTCGAAGGTCTGGACTATGGGATAAACACTCATGCCACATTATCTGATCTCTCCAAGGCCTTCGATTGTGTCGATGTTAATGTTCTTTTGTACAAGTTGGAGTATTATGGCATTCGTTCCAAAGAGCTCAACCTTTTTCGGTCTTATCTATCCGATCGTAAACAGTATGTATCCCTTGGTGGCGCTGACTCTGAAATTTTCTCCGTAACTGCTGGTGTACCTCAAGGATTGGTTCTAGGACCAATTCTATTTTTAATTTACATCAATGATCTGCCTGTTAACATCCAAAAGTCTACATGCATTCTGTTTGCTGACGACACCACCTTGTTAATGCATGGTGGTGTTGATGCGAGCAGAGACGATCTTAATAATGCCAGTTTATGGTTTGCTGCTAATAAACTTAAATTGAATATCGATAAGACTCGTGATATTATCTTTACTGCCAGCAAAGTTACTGGAAATAATGATTCTGTTAAATTATTGGGAATTCATTTGGACACACGTTTAACTTGGTCTACTCATATAGATCGTCTCTGCTCCAAACTGGCACAACAGGTTTTCATTCTGAGGCAGCTCCGACCATACGTTGACAATTGTATTTTAAAAATGTTGTATTTTTCTTTGTTTCACAGCCATCTAGAGAGATAGAGGATAGCCCATGTTGTTCAAGCACCCTTCCTAATAATCATGATGATGTAATGAGATATTCCAAACATTGATAACAATTCTCCTTAAACGAACAGTCTAATATGGCGTTTAAGAAACAATTTTAACAAAAAATGTAAGTTTCTGCATAGAAGTATTTATTCAGAATAAATTTGATTAATATTAAAAATAGATTATTATTAATTGATATAACTTAATCATTCATAATAATACCTTATTCTATTACGCAGAATGTTGTGATTGACTTTATAAATGTATTTATTGTTATTGTTTTGTGATATAATAATTTTTTTTACCAGTCTTGAGTGTTTTATATTGTTGTTTCGCAATAATATTTAAATGAGTGTAATACAATGTTACCATCATAACTGGTAATGTTGTATATACTTTTTTAAATATTATTGTGAAACAAAGGATAAAGGTGAAGTCAAATAAAATAATTTGAAAAATCTCTCCTAAATTGAATATCTGTTTTACCGACGAAGTCGGTAAGCTATGAAGTAAACATTGTTACCGACTTAGCGATCTTATTTTTAGTTAATTATTTTGGTGACTAGGGACAATGAGGGCGACACGTCGTTTATATGTCAATGCCGTTTCGATGTTGGCACAATAAAAAGGACCTTCTTGTATTATATATTCTGTGCTTTAGACTTTGTAACCATGGGTATGCAAGTGGTCCAGCAGATTCGCAGCAGCAAGGTGGAGTGGTGGGGATGGAGCTTTTCCCGACACATGAAGAAAGGCGTAAGGAAAAGGAAGTAACTTTTAGCTTGTTACTAGTTTTTCCTCACTAGTAAAATTTACTAAATCTGGTGTTTTAAGGTTTATTACTAATTTCGTATTTTTTTTGGTTATTTGATGATTATAATAAAAAAAAATAAAATTAAAAATACCGGTTAAAAGGAAAATGATAAGTAAAGATTTATTGTTCATATAAATGCAGAGGTAAATATACTAATGAATTTAATTAAAATTATTGCAAATTTACTTTTAGTTACATTTGTACGAAGAAAATGTAAATTAATTTATAATAAATGCTTGTAGTATTTTATACATGATGATTATATGATATTATTTTTTATATAGAATAAATACTTGTTCAGAATCAGAACATGCAATTAAAATGATTTTTAAATGATCGTCACAAAATAGAATATACAGAGCCGTTTCTAGAAACCACATTCTAGTCATTCTATTTTGCGGATGTAGGTATTTTAATTATTTTATTTACAATTGTAGGTACAGAGAAAATGTAACGAAGACTTGCCATCAGATGCGATTTAAAGATTATATTATATGAGCTACAGAATACCAGATATACAGGGTTAACTATGACCAGATATATACAAAGAACAGGTCTGTTATATTTATTATGATTTTGAATGAAATTTATATATGATCTATTATTGATAAGTTATACTCTTGCAAATATCCATCGGGTAGAAGTTTATATCGTCTGTGGAAAATTCATCAAACCGTAATAAAAAGTTTTATATTGCATAACGGAATTCTATTCATAGGGCAAATATCTTGTAGTATTTTTCCAAATTTGAATTATAAACATTTGTTTGTATGTCGTCTTTTTATAGATTCCGACTTTCTATATCCTAAAATTTGTAATCGCATCTTTGTGAAAACTTTTCCTATTCGTACAGTAAATTTAATAATGAATCATTGAATAATGAAGTTTCTGAACAAGAGGTAAGACAAAATGAATTAATTTCATGTAGTGCATATTCTTTCCCGATTGGAGACAGACGATGGTGTTCAAGTAACTACCGTTACTAATAATCATGATAAAGTAATAATGAGATATTCCAAGCGTTGATAAACAATATCCAGGTATATTTATTGTGAAACGATATTAAAAAATTACATGAAATATTCAAAACCAATAGATCATTCTGATAAACATTCATTTCTATTAGAGCGCTGAGTGAATAAAACTTATTCACTTAACGATTAAATAAAATAATGTGTCACACTTGAAATGTACATGTACAATATTATTAAAACATCTCTATATTTATAATAGTATATTATGCAACGATCATGTAATGATTACATGAGAGTTGCATACGCTATTTTTTCTACACCCGAAAATAATCAAAAACCATAAATTTTATATTTTTATTGAACACAATAGGTAACAGTAATTATTCGTATGAACTGCATTTTCTGCTTTCTCCGATATGTGTGGAGGAGTCGATGGTAATTCTTCTATATCGCTGATATCAGACATTTTGATAAATTATCGAAGTTTAGCTAGGTATCTACGAAAATTTAATACGTACTGATTTTGACATCTAAAATAATTACATAGGAACCTAGGATAAACGTCAAATGCACAGCATGCTTGATTGAAAAATTATGGGTTTCTATTGATTAAAATCTGTATCGTAATGGGTATCATTATGAAACGGATTATGGGCATATAAGTGCATTGTTATAATACGGGTGTAGAAAAATATTAATTAATAATAAGATTTTGTTAATAATTTATTATTATCGTTGTATCCTTTAATAATTTGTTTTTCAAGTCTCAAGTTTTTTTATGAATTTGCAGTAATATATAAATTAGTATATTATAATGTTACCATAGTAAATAAATGGCAATATTGTGTATATTCTTTTAAATATTACTGTAAAATAAGGGTGAAATAAAATAATATAAATTTGAGCCTGAAGTTAACAATATCCAATATCTGTTTTACCGACAAAGCTATTATTATTATTATTGTTATTGTTATTGTCATTGTCATTGCCATTGTCATTGTCATTGTCATTGTCGGTGTCGGTGTCGGTGTCGGTGTCGGTGTCGGTGTCGGTGTCGGTGTCGGTGTCGTTGTCGTTGTCGTTGTCGTTGTCGTTGTCGTTGTCGTTGTCGTTGTCGTTGCCGTTGTCGTTGCCGTTGTCGTTGTCGTTGCCGTTGCCGTTGTCGTTGTCGTTGCCGTTGCCGTTGTCGTTGTCGTTGCCGTTGCCTTTGCCATTGCCCTTGCCATTGCCATTGCCATTGCCATTGTCATTGTCATTGTCATTGTCATTGTCATTGGCATTGGCATTGTCACTGTCACTGTCACTGTCACTGTCACTGTCACTATCACTATCAGCATCATCATTATCATTATCATTATCATTATATTGTCATTGTCATTGCCATTGTCATTGTCATTGTCATTGTCGGTGTCGGTGTCGGTGTCGGTGTCGGTGTCGGTGTCGGTGTCGGTGTCGGTGTCGGTGTCGGTGTCGTTGTCGTTGTCGTTGTCGTTGTCGTTGTCGTTGTCGTTGTCGTTGTCGTTGTCGTTGTCGTTGTCGTTGTCGTTGTCGTTGCCGTTGCCGTTGCCGTTGTCGTTGTCGTTGCCGTTGCCGTTGTCGTTGTCGTTGCCGTTGCCTTTGCCATTGCCCTTGCCATTGCCATTGCCATTGCCATTGCCATTGTCATTGTCATTGTCATTGTCATTGTCATTGTCATTGTCATTGTCACTGTCACTGTCACTGTCACTGTCACTATCACTATCACTATCAGCATCATCATTATCATTATCATTATCATTATCATTATCATTATCATTATCATTATCATTATCATTATCATTATCATTATCATTATCATTATCATTATCATTATCATTATCATTATCATTATCATTATCATTATCATTATCATTATCATTATCATTATCATTATCATTATCATTATCATTATCATTATCATTATCATTATCATTATCATTATCATTATCATTATCATTATCATTATCATGAGGGCGCGGCCTTCGGGGTTCATATCGCACCACCGAGCATACATCCGCGCCATGTATCCTCTTCGCCTGGGCTCGCTGCTTTCATAACAGACCAGAAGATCGTCCCTTAGTTCATCGGTCCACTCAAAACTTCCATTTTCATGGCCTTGGTCATCAACGGGCAATACGTCCGGCTAGGCCCCACCACCTTGCCCATGACCCCCATCCGAATGGGGTCGATTGTGGGGGCCCTCTCTCCTGGCATTTGGAACCGGAGGTTTCAGTGTGTCAGGTCAGGTGTCGATTATTATTATTATTATCATTATCATTATCATTATCATTATCATTATCATTATCATTATCATTATCATTATCATTATCATTATCATTATCATTATCATTATCATTATCATTATCATTATCATTATCATTATCATTATCATTATCATTATCATTATCATTATCATTATCATTATCATTATCATTATCATTATCATTATCATTATCATTATCATTATCATTATCATTATCATTATCATTATCATTATCATTATCATTATCATTATCATTATCATTATCATTATCATTATCATTATCATTATCATTATCATTATTATTATTATCACGGAATTTGCCCCACTTACACCCAAATCGACGGCTGTCGTACCGCGAATTACTAAAATTGCCCCGATCGCCCCTATACGATTCTGTTAAACAAACAAAATGCCGTGGATGGAGACGGGACTAGAAAATTTGAGAAACGACGAGAAGCGTTTGAGAGATGCTAGAAAATAGATCTAGATATGCTAGAATATACCTGGAATATTCGTTGGGTCTATAAAAGAAAAATAAACGGCCGATTAAGTTAGTCTTGTATAAGTCTTGTATTACAGTGTTGAATTGAAGTGTTTAGTTGGAGATATCAAAGTGATTTAGATAGCGATTAATTAAATAAGTGTTTAGTTGAGTTCTAATTAGTGTTCAGTAGTGTACTGAGTATAGTTAATAAAGAAGTAGTTAATTAACGGATTGTTTTTCTGGCAATAATAGTAAAATTCGGATTGGGAAATCCGTGAAAATTTGGTGTAGGAAGTTGATTTAGCTGGAACCCTGTGCGTGGGTGGAATAAAGACCCAAGTGTGACATATTACCGCACTCGTCGTGACTTAAGGAGGTGAACGGTGATATTCGTGAAGGACTATCTCGAACATTCTAGAACTTTGTACGGGAGTGAGACAAGGAGCCAAGTGTGACATATCACCGCACTCGTCGTGACTCAAGGAAGTGAACGGTGGTATTTGCGAAGGACATTCTCGAACATTCTAGAACTTTATACCGAAGTGAGACAAAGACTCAAGTGTGGCATATCACTGCACTCGTTTCATTGTAAGGAAGTCAACGGTGACATTTACAAACACATTCCTGGACATTCTAGAACATTCTAAAGAAAATAAAGTGAATGCCTGTAACTAGAAGCCAAGTCAATATGGATGCATAAATGGAAAAACTGTTAGAAATGATGCAAACAATGCAAATGAAAATGGAAGACCAGGCGAAAACAATGCAAGAGAAATTAGAAGAACAGGGACAGACAATGCTAAAAAAAACTAGATGAACAAGGATATAAAATGGAAGACCAGACAAAGACAATGCAAGAAAAATTTGAAGAACAAGGGCATAAAATTGAAGATCAGACCCAAATGATGCAAGAGAAATTAGAAAAGAAATTAGAAGATCAGATGCAGATAATACAACAGGAAATGAGAGCTCAGACGAACGAAATGCAGGTGAAGTTAGAAAAATTAGAAAATACAGTAGAGGAGAAACTGTTAGAACAGAGAAAAGAAATCGACGAAGAACTGTTAGCACAAAGAAAAGAAGTGGACAAAGAAATAAACCAGGTTAGAGAAGAGCTTCGATATAAATTAGACAAGATAACAAAGGAGGGCGTAATCAAAATAGAAGGACCTGTTATCCGAACTCAGAAGACAAAACCCCCAGAATTCGACGGCAAGGTTTCCTGGAATGTATATCTGCGTCAGTTTGAAGCAGCAGCTGCAGCAAACGAATGGTCTGATTGTGAAAAGGCTACTGCTCTGATAATTGCTCTACGAGGGGAAGCTCTTGACGTCTTACAAGGAGTTCCTGCTGGGCAGCAGAATAACTCCGACATTCTAAAACAGCATATGGAAATGAGATATGGGGATAAGCACCTGCAGCAAGTTTACCAGGCACAATTGAAAAATCGTCACCAACAGAATGGAGAGAATTTACAGCATTTTGAGACCGATGTTGCCCGACTGGTTCGATTGGCTTATCCAACAGCCCCGTCCGAATTCTTAGACCAGCTGTCCATCCAAGTTTTTACCGATGGCCTAAGAGATTGCGAAACCCAGCAGGCATTACGACTCGCCAGACCTAAAACGTTGAACGACACCCTCTCGCATGCACTGGAATTCGAGGCAGCAAAGATGGCATCCGGTAGACATGTTAAAGTTCGGGCCATCAGTGACAACAGCGATAGTATGGCAAATGGAGACCTAATAAAGATGCTAAAGGAGATAATTGATAAATTCAGCCCATCTACTGGGCTAAAGAAAGAACAATCTGATAGTCGAAGAGATCGCCTTCTTAAATGCTGGAACTGTGGACAGACAGGACATCTAAAAAGACAGTGTAGGGCCCCAGCCACAGATCAGCAAAAGTGTGACTCCCAGGCGACAGCTACACAGGAAAACTAGGTTCAGCCGGCTTGACGGGGCAAAAGCCGGCTGCGTCTTCCTATCATGCCCCACGAGAAGAAGTTACGTTATCACGTCTTCAGGACTCTGACTCCTTGCTAGTAGAAGCAATTATTTTTGGTCGTATGTTCCCTATGGTAATCGACACTGGAGCGACAAGAACTATTGTACGGCCGGATATTATTGGTGTTTAGCGTATTAAGGACCCTGCCAAACGTTATGTCCTTACAACAGCCAATGGACAACAACTGCCAGTCAAGGGGGAATGTGAGCTTGATGTAGAATTAGGAGACGTCAAGTTCAAACACAGAGCCCTGGTAGCAGATATATCGGACAATGTCATACTCGGACTAGACTTATTACGAGCAAAGGGGGTGAACTTAGATTTGAATGCTGGCACGCTACGGATAATGGGTGAGGAAGTAGTGCTAACGACCACCACTGAGAATAACGCTGTACGGAGACTCGTTGTTAAAGAAGATGTGGTACTACCTGCTCAGACCGAAACCTTGGTTGCCGCTGTAATGGATGGGGAAATGTCTTGCAGTGTAGGAGTGGTAGAACCCAGTAATCCGGATTTGTTCAATAAATCTATAGTCACCGGCCGCACCCTGATTAAACCTGAGAAATCGACAATAGTTAACCTGAAAACCTTTCCACAGAAAATTACAAAGGGAACTGAAGTAGGAGTCTGTGAACCTGTTACCATGGTCAGAACACTCAAAGGAAACAACGAAATGGAGAATAAACCAAATAAGACCAGTCTACCAGAATGTTTAAGGGACATCGTGGATAGGGCCAAGGAAAGATTAACAGAGGTGGAAGTGGAACAACTGGAAGAGCTGCTAAGTGAAAATGAAAATGTGTTCGCACTTAAACCAGGCGACTTTGGGAGAACCAATGTAGTGAAGCATCGTGAAGCTGGTTCATCGTCTCCTATAAAGCAGCCACCACGAGGACTTCCACTAGCCAAGCGAGACGAAGTTAACAAGATGTTAATTGAGATGCAAAACCAAGGCACCATAGAGCCATCTCAGAGTCCTTGGGCTTCTCCTGTAGTACTGGTCAAGAAGAAAGACGGCTCCACCCGATTTTGTGTGGACTACAGAAAATTAAATGACCTCACCAAGAAAGACAGTTACCCATTACCGAGGATTGACGATACTCTGGACACCTTGACTGGTGCGCAATGGTTTTCCACTTTGGATTTAAAGAGTGGATATTGGCAAGTCGAGGTCAGCCCAGAAGACAAGGAAAAGACAGCGTTCACTACCGGAAATGGATTGTGGCAGTTCAATGTAATGCTATTTGGCCTATGTAATGCCCTTGCCACTTTTGAACGACTGATGGAAACTGTACTTCATGGCCTACATTGGGAGACCTGCTTGATTTACTTGGACGACGTAGTGGTGCTGGGACGCTCTTTCCAGGAGCACCTGAAGAACGTGTTCGAAGTGTTCAAGAAGTTGAAAGCAGCGAATCTGAAGTTGAACCCGAAGAAGTGCAGTCTGTTCCACATTATTACTCCAAACGGTGTGAAAACAGATCCGGAGAAGACAGAGTGCATAAAGAACTGGCCGATTCCTAAAGACAAACATCAAGTTCGAAATTTTCTCGGCCTATGCACATACTACGGACGGTTTGTCCAACGATTCTCTGATATTGCCAAGCCTCTTCATAAACTGACAGAAGACAACATCCCATTCGAATGGACTCCGAGATGCCAGCAAGCCTTTGAGACACTGAAAGAGGCTCTCTGCACTACCCCGATTTTGACATACCCAATACCTGGACAATCATTTATAGTGGACACAGACGCAAGCAACATTGGAATTGGCAGAGTTCTTTCTCAAGTACAAGATGGCCAAGAGCGAGTAGTGGGCTACTTCAGCAAAGTCCAAAAGCCGAAAAGAATTATTGTGTGACTCGGAAATAATTACTTGCCATCGTCAAGAGCCTAGAACACTTTCATAAATATCTGGATGGCCACGCTTCCCTCAAATGGCTGCTACAGTTTAAAAACCCTGAAGGACAGATGGCAAGATGGCTGGAACGGCTGCAAGAATATCACTTTGTTGTTGAACATCGAGCCGGCAGGAAGCATGGAAATGCAGATGCTCTTTCTAGGAGACCCTGTCCTGTCAACTGCAAACACAGCAGTAGTCTTGAAAGGAAAGAGAACATCTCATCAGTTTCTTGCAAGGTAGTAGCAGTCCAACCTGAAGACCGATGGAGTTCAGCGGCGATTCGGGAAGACCAGCAAGCTGACTGTGACATCAAGCCTTTACTAGCCTGGAAAGAAGCCAACAACCGACCGTCTTGGGCAGAAGTCAGTAGTAAAAGCCCAGCATTAAAGAGCTATTGGGCTCAATGGAATTCCCTGGTGTTGGAAGATGGTGTCCTAAAAAGAGCATGGGAGAACAATGACGGAACGGAGGTCAAGAAACAAGTACTACTCCCGAGGTCCCGTGTCAAAGAAGTGTTGCAGGAAGGACATGGAGGTACTAGAGGTATCAATAGGACTCTACAGAAGATTAGGGAGCGTTTCTACTGGTTGAGCTGTAGGACGGATGTAGAAGATTGGTGCCGAAAATGTGACATATGTGCAGCCAGCAAGGGACCGAAGACCCGTTCCAGAGGCAAAATGCGTCAGTACATCGTAGGAGCACCGTTTGAGAGGATTGCCATTGATATCGCTGGCCCCTTTCCGAAAACCCAAAGTGGGAACCGATATCTGCTAGTAGCCATGGACTACTTCAGCAAATGCCCGGAAGTATACCCCCTTCCCAATCAAGAGACCACAACCGTAGCCGAAGCGCTAGTCAATAACCTGTTCTGCAGATTTGGTGTGCACATGGAACTACATTCAGATCAGGGCAGAAATTTCGATCAGGTGTGTTCCGAAAGGTCTGCGAGCTTATGGGAATCCGGAAAACCAGGACCACCCCACTGCATCCCCAGTCAGATGATATGGTGAAAAGCTTCAACGCCACACTAGAAACCAATCTGAGGATATTTGTGAACGAAAACCGGACAGACTGGGACAAGCTCATTCCACTCTTCCTGTTAGCTTACCGCTCAGCTGTCCATGAAACTACTGGGAAGACTCCCGCAAGGATCATCTTTGGAAGAGAGCTTCGCCTTCCAGCAGATTTGGTATTTGGTCGTCCTCCGGAACAGCCCACAGATCCAGACACTTATATTCATGACCTAGAACGAAGACTAGCAGCCGTACACGACCAAGTCAGATCTCGAATGCGACTAGAGAGCGATCGCATGAAGACTAGATACGATGTCCGGGCCAATACAGTCGGATTCCAACAAGGTGAACTGGTGTGGCTGTACAACCCCACGCGGAAGAAAGGAAAATCGCCTAAATTACATAACCGTTGGGAGGGCCCCTACACCGTCATTAAAAGAATCAATGATGTCGTCTATCGGATACAGAGGACTCCCAGGAGTAAGATGAAGGTCGTCCATCTGGAGCGTCTGTCCCCATATAGAGGTGTATCCGATCGGGACGATCGGTCCTAAGGAGGGGGCAGTGACACGGAATTTGCCCCACTCACACGCAAATCGACGGCTGTGGTACCGCGAATTACTAAAATTGCCCCGATCGCCCCTACACGATTCTGTTAAACAAACAAAATGCCGTGGATCGAGACGGGACTAGAAAATTTGAGAAACAACGAGAAGCGTTCGAGAGATGCTAGAAAATAGATCTAAAGATGCTAGAATATACCTGGAATATTCGTTGGGTCTATAAAAGAAAAATAAACGGCCGATTAAGTTAGTCTTGTATAAGTCTTGTATTACAGTGTTGAATTGAAGTGTTTAGTTGGAGATATCAAAGTGATTTAGATAGCGATTAATTAAATAAGTGTTTAGTTGAGTTCTAATTAGTGTTCAGTAGTGTACTGAGTATAGTTAATAAAGAAGTAGTTAATTAACGGATTGTTTTTCTGGCAATAATAGAAAAAGACGGGTTAGGAAATCCGTGACATTATTATTATTATTATTATTATTATTATTATTATTATTATTATTATTATTTTTTTTTTTTTCCAGTAACACCTTCCGAAGCTCCGACACAATCGGAGATGTTCTGAAGAGTCAAGCAATGACCACTCTCCACTCCGTGGAGTCAGTAATCATTGCGCCCGTAAATCGTGCGTTCTGAGTAGACGTAGCGAACCAAGGACGATTGCCTTCTGCATTCTGCCGGCTAAGATCTCTGCCGAATTTCGGCAAGCCGGTATGATCTTTAAGTCAGAAAGCAACGTATGTCTCATTCCACCCAGGACGCCTATAATGAGCACCACAATCTTAACAGAGTGGTCTGGATACAGCCTGCGGAGCTCGGAGAGAAGATCTCGATACTTCCTCCGTTTTTCCTCCTCTTTTAGGACGAAGTTGTTCTCTGCGGGAGCCGAGAACTCAATCACAAACATCGTCCTAAGTTGGTGGTCGAGGAGGACTACATCAGGCTTATTGGCTTGAATTTGCCTGAGGGTGGGGAATGAATAGTTCCAATAAATTCGGCACTTCTCATTCCCCACAACGGATTCAATATCCCCCGGAGCATAAGGCAGCACTGGCGTCTCGTCTATCTCATACGAGTGTCGTAAATGATAATACAACACCCGCAAAACTGAATCGTGTCTTTGGATATACGCTGTGGCCGCATATACCGGACAGGCCGACAGGAGATGCATAAGCGTCTCCGGCGCCTGGCGGCAGGCCCTGCATCTGGTATCAGGAACCTCGATACCCAAGACACGACTACGATAGACGAGAGTGTTAATTACACCATCTTGGCAAGCCATTATGAACCCCTCGGTCTCAGAGTTCAGCCCCGCTGACCTCAAAAAAGCGAAGGTCAGCTTTTCAGATAAGCCAAGCCCCTCTAGATGACGGTAGAAGAGACCATGCATTGGCTTATCCTTATGTAGCTGCAGAAGGTGACGCGTCTCTGCAGCTTTAATTTGGGCTTTTAACTGAGCAGGGTCCCACTCGGTGACAGAGTCTGGATTTTCCCGCTCAGTATCGAACACGAGACCAAGTTCATTGGCTGCTCTTCTCGCTGCCTTATATACAAACGCTCCTATCCCTGCTGCTTCATGGTCTTGGACCATGCAGAGAAGAGGATTCGAGCTCCTGATGATTTTACAGGCTTCCTCCAAAACCACTCTGCCCTGGAGACACTCCAAACTCAAGAGTCCACGGCCTCCCCGATTTCTTGGGAAGTATAACCGCGAAACGGACGATCTTGGATGCAAACTCCGATGGAGATGCATCATTTTGCGGGTCCCTACATCGAGTTGCCTCAGCTCTTCTTGTGTCCATTTCACTACTCCAAAGGAGTAGAGAAGGATCGGAACGGCAAGCATATTATGGCACTCACCTTGTTCTTACCCGACAGCTCCGAAGACCAGATTTGTCGGAGGCGGTGCCGATACCTGCCGCGGAGAGAGTTTTTCACCATTGCCACCTCATGAGTGCCCCGCTGTGGGACACCCAAATAGGTGTACGACTCTCCGGCATCTAGGTGGTGGAAGATGCTTCCGTCTATTAGCTGGGCGTCCTCTCCGCATGTACTGCATCGTCCTCTCTTGAGATGAACCAGTGCACATTTGTCCAGCCCGAACTCCATCCCAACTGCCTGCGTGTACTCCTGTACCACTCTGAGGGACTGATTTAAATCCCTCTCACCGGAGGCATAGAGTTTAAGGTCATCCATGTAGAACAAATGGGTGACCTTATGCCTCCGGTCTCCTGGGGTACCGCAGTTGTAACCTCGGGTACGACGAAGTGCAACGGATAATGGCATCAGTGAGATGCAAAACAAGAGGGGACTCAGGGAATCTCCCTGGAACACTCCCCTCCTGAACAAAACCGGCTCTGTCTGGACCCTAGCATTAGCCGATGTTATGGTAAAGCGGGTCCTCCAGAGCGGCATGAGTTGTTCAATACATCTCACTATGGGGTCGGCCACCGCAAGGCATTGGAGCAAGTGGATTATTAGCTCATGTGATGTCATATCAAATGCCTTGCGGTAATCTATCCAGGCCATTGAGAGGTTTCGCTTGTACTGTACGGAGTCCTGCGTAATACATCTGTCGATGAGCAGGTTCTCCTTACAGTCAGCTACACCCCTCTTGGACCCTCGCTGCTCGTACATCCGTTGATAAACCGGGTTCACTGCGTGGAGCACACGCGCGTACAAGATGCGAGTAAACACCTTGTAATACGAATTCAGGCAGGTTATTGGGCGGTAGTTCTTTGGGTGGGACAAATCTCCGCTCTTAGGGATAAGCACGGTTCTCCCCTCGACAAACCACGCCGGAATTTGCTGCTCTCCATTTAGCCAGGACGTGAATATTCTGGCCAAATGACGGTGGACACTGGTGAATTTTTTCCACCAGAAGTTGCTGATCCCATCGGGACCAGGAGCAGCGAAGTTCTTCGATCTAATAAATGATCTCCGAACTTCATCCGGGGTTATCGGTGGGCACACCTCTTGTTGCTCTCGAAGCCTTTGACAAAAGGTCTCGAAGTGTGCCAGGGCTGGAGTGTCTCTATCAAGTGGAATCCTGCGGCCATAAAGATTTCTCCAGAAAGCTTCTACCCGATCTACAGTAGGCGGATTGTCCGCAACACGCTGAGGCTGTTCAAAAAGTCGAGAAGGCCTTACACGGAACAAATTATTTTGCTCCAACCTTCTCGACCGCCTCACTAGTGACTTTTTCGCAGCCACTAGCATCCGTATCCTGTCGAGAGAATGCTGCTTGATGGTGAGCAGCACCACCCGATTCAGGGTATGATGGACCCGCCTAAGGGAAGTAGCGATGCGTCTCACCTTAGGTGTGAAAGCCCTATTGGCTTCCACGTAGTCCATCACACATTGGATACGAGACGCGTGTTGCCTCGCCGACCGGATCTTAGCCTCCATCTTGTGCACTCGCCGCCGTGCCCTCTCTAGTGGAGAAACGGCATTTTCACGCCCTCTCTCCACCCGAGTCAGCAGTTCAGCGGCTTCGTACACAGCGCAATTGACGCGCCAGATGTCAGCCTCTTCTGGGAGATCTTCACGGAGCGCAGTATCCACTCGGGCCAAATCTGCGGGCTTCGGGGGTTTTATAAAAGGCAACCCCCGACGGGTGCTCAGGCCGTCCTGTTCTCGGGGAATGAAGCGCGGCGCCTCTGCGGGATCATTCCGTGGCTCTTCAGCCAGTTCGTTCACTCTTAGATGAGGACGCCTCTCATAGCCTCTGCGACGAAGGTAGGATACATAATCCCGCAGATTTTGTGCGGTGAGGGCGCGGCCTTCGGGGTGCATATCGCACCACCGAGCATACATCCGCGCCATGTATCCTTTTCGCCTGGGCTCGCTGCTTTCATAACAGACCAGAAGATCGTCCCTTAGTTCATCGGTCCACTCAAAACTTCCATTTTCATGGCCTTGGTCATCAACGGGCAATACGTCCGGCTAGGCCCCACCACCTTGCCCATGACCCCCATCCGAATGGGGTCGATTGTTATTATTATTATTATTATTATTATTATTATTATTATTATTATTATTATTATTATTATTATTATTATTATTATTATTATTATTATTATTATTATTATTATTATTATTATTATTATTATTATTATTATTATTATTATTATTATTATTATTATTATTATTATTATTATTATTATTATTATTATTATTATTATTATTATTATTATTATTATTATTATTATTATTATTATTATTATTATTATTATTATTATTATTATTATTATTATTATTATTATTATTATTATTATTATTATTATTATTATTATTATTATTATTATTATTATTATTATTATTATTATTATTATTATTATTATTATTATTATTATTATTATTATTATTATTATTATTATTATTATTATTATTATTATTATTATTATTATTATTATTATTATTATTATTATTATTATTATTATTATTATTATTATTATTATTATTATTATTATTATTATTATTATTATTATTATTATTATTATTATTATTATTATTATTATTATTATTATTATTATTATTATTATTATTATTATTATTATTATTATTATTATTATTATTATTATTATTATTATTATTATTATTATTATTATTATTATTATTATTATTATTATTATTATTATTATTATTATTATTATTATTATTATTATTATTATTATTATTATTATTATTATTATTATTATTATTATTATTATTATTATTATTATTATTATTATTATTATTATTATTATTATTATTATTATTATTATTATTATTATTATTATTATTATTATTATTATTATTATTATTATTATTATTATTATTATTATTATTATTATTATTATTATTATTATTATTATTATTATTATTATTATTATTATTATTATTATTATTATTATTATTATTATTATTATTATTATTATTATTATTATTATTATTATTATTATTATTATTATTATTATTATTATTATTATTATTATTATTATTATTATTATTATTATTATTATTATTATTATTATTATTATGTGTACCTAGTGACTGATAGTGTTTATAAGCCAGAATTTCTTGGTTTATATTGATTTCCATAAAGCGATAGCTGTTATTCGCAGCAGTGTTTACTGTTTTTATTCCATGCTGAACGGACGATTGTAAACTGGTCCGCGGTGCCCTGTTAATTTTATTTGTTGGGTCGCTGTGAACATTGATTATTTGTCTATAATCATGCAAGATCCTAATCAAGGCAAGATAGATGTTTCTACTAACTGCACTAGATGCAAGAATCCGGCTCGTAGTGGTATTAAATGTATACGTTGCGGTATAGTTTCACACAAAAGTTGCTTGAAGTTACTAAAAAATGTAAAATTTCTTGACGATGACACAGTTGTGTGCTGTTACGATTCAGGGGATGTACAAACTAATCATCACCATAATCCTACTGCAGTCTCTGATGAAAACGATGGTCCAGTTGAGATTTGGTTCGATGTAATGAAACTGAAGTTATCATACTTGGAAGAGATAATCACTCAGAAAGATATGATTATTGCCAATCAAGGTATAGCCATTAAATCCCTTAATGAACAGATATTGTTGCTTAAGGAGAATAGGATTATTTCGGGGGTTACTGAGCAATCATGTAATCGACCGATTAACAAACCAAGTAATAAGAAGAAGGAAACAGCTAAATTTACGACACCAATGGCTTCGGAGGCCTCTAATCGAGCAAGTAATATGAAGTCGTCTACCAATCCTAATATAACAGTGGCTTCGACTTCATCGAGTGCTGCAATTAATAGCACTAATGGGGTTACAAAATCCACCCCAATACTGAAGAAACCAAAAGCCACCTCAGTTCCAGATTGCATGCCGGCTGCAGCTGTTGCCTCTGCTTCTACTTCGACTCCTACTGCTCCTATAAGTATCCAGGATGTGTCAAATGCAATCCGTGAAGTAGAAACTCGCCGTATTTGTGCCAATATAATAAACATTGATAATGACAAAAAGTTGGATCGGCCCCCTCGCCCTAGGAATACTCGTAACGTACTTATCGGAAGTGCTGTTGAACCTGAAACTTGTCCATTTAAGGCAGCGTCATTTTCCAGATTTAAGCATTTCCATGCTACTAACTTTAATGTGAATGTGGAGGAGCACGAACTTTTAAATTATTTAAGAAATTTTGCTCCCAACGTTGAAGTAAGAAAACTTGTTTCCCGAAATCCCACTAAATATTCCTCTTTTAAAATTAGTATCCCTTATGGTGATGTAGATAAGATTTTGCTTCCTGAAATTTGGCCTGAAAAAGTGGTTTTAAATCATTTTTTTCGTTACAAACGACTTAATGAGAACTAATGGACAGACCACCTCTGGTTTGCATGTACAATCTCCGGCATGTTCTGTGATTCACATAAATGTACAAAGTATTGCAAACAAAGTCGATCTATTAAATGATTATTTTGAGGATAATAAATTCGATATTTTTTGTGTGTCAGAGCACTGGCTTAACCTTAACAATCTAAGGAAAGTAAAATTGACGAATTTCACTTTGGTTTCTGCCTTCTGCAGATCTAATATTGTTCATGGTGGAGTGGCTATATTTGCCTCTAAAAATATAGTAGTGAAATCCATTGATATTGGTAAATTTAGTGTGGAGCAACATGCTGAATTCTGTGGCGCAGAGGTTAGAGCTGCAAATTGTGCTATAATTTCTGTGTACAGATCATCAAGTCATGGTAATTTTGCGTTGTTTAAGGAAAAAGTTATTAGTTTATTGGACTTTTTGTCAGTTAAATATAAGTATTTTGTTCTTACCGGAGACTTCAACTTGGACATAATGGGTAACACGGAATATGCTAGAGATTTTCAAAACATCCTTAGTATGTATGGTTCTCAATGTTATATTACTACACCCACTAGAGTTACTAATAGCACTAGTGCATGTCTCGATAATGTTATCTGCAATATGCGTCCTGAAGATATTATAGCGGGAGTCTGTGATCCTGGTATTTCTGATCATTTGTCTGTCTATATTTTGCTGGGTAAAGTACAGAAAAAGGCTGGCTGTCTGGGCTCTGATTTCAGAAGAATATTTGGTAAAAATAATATCGATAAATTTGTAACCAATGTTGGCACCATTGATTGGTCCGGGATGGCTTGTTACAACTCAGATAAGTTGTCGAAGTTACTATTGGAACAATTGACTATGCAGATTGATATGTGTTTTCCCTATAAAAAAGTTAAAAATGGTAATATCGGTAGGAATTGGTATTCAGATAGTCTTCGTGAAATGAGGTCGGAATTACATAAAAGTAAATGTAGATTTGATATTTCTAAGTCCCAAAATGATTGGTTAAATTATACAACACTTCGTAAACGATACAGACGGTCACTCAAAGAAGCCAAATCTAATTATTATGCAAATTCCATTTTATCCTCTGACAACAGGAGTAAAACTATTTGGAGCATAGTTAATCATGAAATCTCTCCTCCATCTAATTCTGTGACTTCTACACTATCCCCTATGGATTTTAACATTTTTTTTACCTCAGTATCTGAAGCTATTGTTAAGACAATTCGCACATCTAATGTATTTCCCAATCATTTCTTAACCAATGTGTCTAGCCCATCAAATTCTTTTTATATGCCGCCTATCTTAGAATCTGATGTTAGAGAGGCGATCTTAAAACTAAAAAACTCAAGTTGTTTGGATTTTTACGAACTCAATAGTCATGTCATTAAAGCTTCCGTTAATCATCTTGTTATGCCCCTTTCAGTTCTTTTTAACAAATGTGTTATAGAAGGTTTTTGGCCCAAAGACTTGAAAATAAGCAAAATCATTCCCATATTTAAGAAAGGAGATGTAGATTTACCGGACAATTACAGACCGATTGCAATTGTACCGATCATCTCAAAAATTTTTGAAATTATAATCAAGGAGAGACTTACTGTTTATTTGGATACCAGAAATATAATTTCTATGTCACAGTTTGGTTTTCGTAGAGGTGTCTCTACAGTCAAGACATTGTTAGAGTTATTGGATAATATAGTTGAGGGTTTAGAGGAAGGAGTCCCTACTCACGCAGTACTCTGTGACTTGACAAAAGCGTTCGATTGCGTTAATACAGAGATACTTCTTTTGAAATTGGAACATTATGGCATACGGGGGAATGTCAAAAATTTATTCCAATCATACCTATTTAATCGGTCTCAGTTTGTCAGTTTCAATGGCAACGTGTCTGGTGTGAAGGATATATCCTCTGGTGTCCCACAAGGATCTGTCTTGGGACCTTTACTGTTTCTGTTGTATATTAATGACCTTCCTTCATCATTAAGTAATATCAATTGCGTACTTTTTGCAGATGATACAACGCTGTTCGCCAAAAGTGATCCGGCTTTGATCCAGGAAGGTCTTGATAGAGCTAAAGTATGGTTTGATACAAATAAGTTAAAACTGAATGAGTCTAAAACTAAAAGTATAATGTTTAGTTCTGATCGCTGGGTGGATAAATCGGAGCCAGTGCGCTTGCTTGGTGTGTGTCTTGATACTGGTCTGAGTTGGAAGGCGCATATTGACACTCTCTCTGCAAAACTTTCCACACAGATTTTCGTTATGCGTCAGCTGAGATCATGCCTAGATAGCAATGCCATGAGAATCATCTACTTTGCCTTGGTGCACAGTGTGCTGTCGTATGCCATTGTACTTTGGGGCAATGCATCGACAGCGCTAAAAATTTTTCATTTACAGAAGGCAGCAGTCAGAATTATAGACTCTGCACCATATGGAACGCATTGCAGACCACTCTTTAAGAAGTACAAGATTTTACCCATGCCTTGTATATTTATATTGGAAAGCCTACTTATTATACATAAAAATGTCAATAACCTATCTTCACATGAGGATAGGCATAATTATAATACCAGGCGGCGGTGGAATCTTGTCCCTACATTTTCTAGACTTAGGATGACTCAACTTAATAAAATTGATCTCAATCTATACAATAAATTTATAAATTATCATAGCCATATTGATGTGAAAGTAATGACTTACAACTCTTTTTATAGGTTGGCTAAACATTTTTTCATTAATCACTGCTTTTATAGTATAGATGAGTATTTTCAAGTCACATAAGTATTATTTATATGTTTGCTGTGTGTCATGTATTCTGTTGTTTGTGTTCTATTATACAAATTTATTTATTATTTTACTTTTTGACTGCCGGTTTTAAACTGGTGACTATATATTTTTTTAATGAATTATTGTATTGACATAAATAGTATTATTTATATGTTTGTTGTGTGTCATGAATTCCGTTGTTTGTGTTCTATTATACAAATTTATTTATTATTTTACTTCTTGACTGCCAGTTTGAAACTGGTGACTATATATATTGACATAAATAGTATTGTTAATATGTTTGTTGTGTCAGGAAATCTGTTGTTTGTGTTTTATTATATAAATTTATTTTTATTTTTACTTTTTGATTGCCATATTTAAACTGGTGACTATATTTTTTTTCTAATGAATTATTGTATGACATAAATGTACCGAAGTATGTATTGTCAATAAAGGCTATATATATTATTATTATTATTATTATTATTATTATTATTATTATTATTATTATTATTATTATTATTATTATTATTATTATTATTATTATTATTATTATTATTATTATTATTATTATTATTATTATTATTATTATTATTATTATTATTATTATTATTATTATTATTATTATTATTATTATTATTATTATTATTATTATTATTATTATTATTATTATTATTATTATTATTATTATTATTATTATTATTATTATTATTATTATTATTATTATTATTATTATTATTATTATTATTATTATTATTATTATTATTATTATTATTATTATTATTATTATTATTATTATTATTATTATTATTATTATTATTATTATTATTATTATTATTATTATTATTATTATTATTATTATTATTATTATTATTATTATTATTATTATTATTATTATTATTATTATTATTATTATTATTATTATTATTATTATTATTATTATTATTATTATTATTATTATTATTATTATTATTATTATTATTATTATTATTATTATTATTATTATTATTATTATTATTATTATTATTATTATTATTATTATTATTATTATTATTATTATTATTATTATTATTATTATTATTATTATTATTATTATTATTATTATTATTATTATTATTATTATTATTATTATTATTATTATTATTATTATTATTATTATTATTATTATTATTATTATTATTATTATTATTATTATTATTATTATTATTATTATTATTATTATTATTATTATTATTATTATTATTATTATTATTATTATTATTATTATTATTAGGCAATTGTAAAAGCTCTTCACATTGCCCCTTGAAGGCAGCTGCAGTTTCAACATCGATTCGCAAATATCAATATCATGTTACTAATTTCGACATCGATACTGATAGAGATCACTTATGCAATTATTTAAAGACCTTCGCTCCAAATATTGAGGTGGAAAAGTTAAATAGCAAAAACCCTTCAAAATATTCCTCCTTTAAGTTATCGTTACCTGTGGAAGAATCGTCTGCCATTATCGACAGTAACATCTGGCCTAATGGAGTGATTCTAAACCGGTTTTTTCCATCGAAATTCCTCCGAAGCAACGGAAGAAATCAATCTTCAACGTCAGAAAACATCTAACTTAAACTCTTTCTGTAAGTACTCTGTATTGCACGTCAATGTGCAAAGTTTATCTAATAAGGTTAATGAACTTCACTTGTTTTTGTCTAAAAATCATTATGATATTTTATGTGTTTCAGAGCACTGGCTTGAGCATGATTACTTAAAATTGATTTCTATACCTAACTACCAATTAGTTTCGAGTTACTGTCGTGAAGGAAAGAATAAACATGGTGGTGTTGCAATATTCTCCTCTAAGAAAATCCTTTTAAGAAATATTAATGTTTTAAACTTTTGTTATTCCTTTCATGCAGAGTTTTGTGCTACTGAAATAGTTTCTGAAAATTGTTTGTTGATAACTGCTTATAGATCATCCTCTAAGGGTGACCTTTCCATTTTTAAATCTTGCATTAGTAATCTAATTGATCATTTTTCAAGTAAATTTAAATTTTTTATTATTGTTGGAGACATAAATTTGAACCTTGATGGCGGTACAGAGTATGTTAATGATATATGTGATATTTTTGCTATGTATGGTTTGCAACACTTAATACATGAACCTACTAGAATTACGTTACATAGTAGGTCACAGTTAGATATAGATAATATTATCACTAATATTAATCCTGCTTTATTATCTGCGGGGGTTTTGGATACTCATATAGCGGATCATCTTTCGTTGTTTCTTCATATAGATGGAAAGCAAAAGGTTTTGTCCAGGGATACGTATCGTACTCGCATGATTAATGCTTTAAATTGTCATAAATTTGTGGAAGATCTAGAAAATTTAAATTGGAATCAATTGCATATTGACAACTTGAATGCTAATAATTCAATGAGTACCTTTTTAGAGAACTATTTGGAAGTGGTCAACAAAAATTTTCCTTATACGAACAAGCATTTATCGTCCAAAGTTAAATGGTTCAACAAGGACCTTAGAATGTTGAGGAGAATGCTCAATAAAAATAAAAATCAGTACAATATGTCTGGTTCTCAAACTGATTGGATTATTTATTGTGAATGTAAGAAAACCTATAGAAGTGCTTTAAAACAGGCCAAACGTGCATATTACAGTAACACTATCTGTCATGCTGAAAATAGAAGTAAAGCTGTGTGGAAAATTGTTAATTCCGAAAGACCTCATAAAAAACCGGGGAACATATCATCATTTAATCCTGATGATTTTAATAATTTCTTTTCTACTGTTTCTGATGTTGTTTCATTGTCAGTTCGGGACCATAATCTGAATCCCATGATGTTTTTGAAAAATATGCCCACACCTTTATCTTCTTTTTTTACAACAGCCATTCTTGAGTCAGATGTGCGTCAAGCTATTTTAAAATTAAAGAGAACAAATTGTTTTGACTACTATGGCCTTAATAGCCCTATAATAAAAACCTCTCTAGAGTACCTTGTAATAGCTTTGACTAAACTATTTAATAAATTTCTAAATGAGGCGGTTTGGCCTGATTGTTTTAAAATAACTAAGATCCTTCCAATACATAAAAAGGGGCCCATTGATAATTATGATAATTATAGACCAATTGCTATAGTTCCAATAATCTCAAAAATATTTGAAATATTAATTAAAGAGAAGTTACTCTCATACTTAGAAAGTAAACATATATTATCTCCATCTCAATTTGGGTTTAGAAAAGATTTTTCAGCTATTCGAGCATTACTGGCTATATTAGATGACATTGTCGAGGGCCTGGATAGGGGTACATCTACACATGCCATAATGTGCGACCTCTCAAAGGCTTTCGACGGTGTTAATATAAATATACTTCTCTTAAAATTAGAATATTATGGAATTCGAGGCAAGGAGCTCCAACTTTTCCGTTCCTATCTAACAAACAGACAGCAATATGTAAGTCATAATAATTGTGAATCTGCTTTATCACCTGTTACTGCAGGTGTCCCTCAAGGTTCGGTCCTTGGACCCATCCTTTTTCTTATCTATATCAACGACTTACCGGTTAATATTAATAATGCCTCCTGTTATCTTTACGCTGACGATACAACATTGTTATCTCGTGGCAATGAACAAGGCAGAGACTCTCTCAACCTAGCTAATACGTGGTTCTCAGCTAATAAATTAAAATTAAATTTGTCTAAAACTAACTTTATATCTTTTACTTCCAGTAAAACTTCAGATAAGATGGATCCCGTAAAGATTCTAGGAATTACTCTTGATCCCAGTTTAACGTGGACTGCTCACATAAATAGTCTCTGTTCGAAACTTGCCACGCAGATATTTCTTATGAGGCAATTAAGACCATTTGTCGATAATTATGTCATGAGAATTGTGTATTACTCATTGTTTCATAGTCACTTATCTTATGGGGTACCCCTGTGGGGAAACTCTAGTGGTGCACATAGAGTGTTTATATTGCAGAAGACAGCAATACGTCTTCTTGCGGGTGCTCCGATTGGAGCTCCTTGCAAAGAACTTTTTTTAAAATATCAGATCTTACCCCTGGCATGTTTGTATTTGCTTGATTCTTTGGCACTTATACATCATAATTCACAAAATATTCAATCTTATTCAGACATTCACAAATACGATACTCGCCATGCCAGTAACTTGATTATACCTTTTTCTCGATTGGACCTAACCAAGCGTAATAAGATACCAGTAGACCTCTACAACAAGTTTGTAAATTTTTTTACACAGCAAAATGTTAGAGATATGTCATCCAAGGTCTTCCACAGGTTTACTAAAAATTTTCTAGTATCACATTGTTTTTATAATATTGACGAATTTTTATCTTTTATTAATACTACTCACTCTAGATTATGACTGTAAATGTACTACCTACTGTATATAATGGTCAATAAACATCTATCTATCTATCTATCTATCTATTATTATTATTATTATTATTATTATTATTATTATTATTATTATCATTATTATTATTATTATCATTATTATTATTATTATTATTATTATTATTATTATTATTATTATTATTATTATTATTATTATTATTATTATTATTATTATTATTATTATTATTATTATTATTATTATTATTATTATTATTATTATTATTATTATTATTATTATTATTATTATTATTATTATTATTATTATTATTATTATTATTATTATTATTATTATTATTATTATTATTATTATTATTATTATTATTATTATTATTATTATTATTATTATTATTATTATTATTATTATTATTATTATTATTATTATTATTATTATTATTATTATTATTATTATTATTATTATTATTATTATTATTATTATTATTATTATTATTATTATTATTATTATTATTATTATTATTATTATTATTATTATTATTATTATTATTATTATTATTATTATTATTATTATTATTATTATTATTATTATTATTATTATTATTATTATTATTATTATTATTATTATTATTATTATTATTATTATTATTATTATTATTATTATTATTATTATTATTATTATTATTATTATTATTATTATTATTATTATTATTATTATTTTTTTTTTTTTTTTTTATATAGCGGCATCGACATCTACGGGTCATTAGCCGCTCTCAATCATGTTGAGTAAAAAACATATTTTATATTAGTTTTTTCAATTCTGTTCTTAAGATGAAGTTCAGTATGCATTGAGTTCTTTCTTCTTCATTTGCTAAACATTGTGTTAGGTTGTTAGGAAGTTTGGTTTGTTGTCTTATTTGATCGTATTTTTTACAACGTAGTAATAGATGCTTAACTGTAATAGGTTCATTGCATGTACACAAAGCCTGCCAGATTGCATATAGTTCCGCAGTAAATATACTGGCACTTCTGTTCAAACTCCAAGAATATGCTGAGTTTTCTGATACAAATGCACTGCCGACACCCAGATTTGTTTTTGAACCATCTGTATAAATTATTTTAGCATTAGTATACTGATGTACTATTTCATAAAATTTATTTTTTATTAAAAATTTGTTGTCCTCCTCTTTTTTGAAAGCCATACATTCCAGATGACATTTTGGAATAGGAATTTTCCATGGAGGAATTTCACAGGGTGAGAATGATAGTGTTTTTGGAAATTCTACATCTATTGTTTCCTTAAGACGAACACCAGCAGGTCTAATTACAGTAGGACGTGTAGAATAATTATCTCGAAGTTCTTCATCAAAGAGAATTGAATGATTTGGGTGCATTGGTTGGGCCCAAATTTTTACTGCATATGATGACAGAAATTTTTCTCTTCTATATTTTAGAGGTGATATACTGGTTTCGCAGCAAAGACTCAATAGGGGGCTTGTGCGAAACGCACCAGAGATTAATCTTAATCCAGTACAATGAATACTGTCTAGTATTTTAAGTTTTGAGTGCCTTGCTGATGAATAAACAACACTTCCGTAGTCAATTTTTGATAGTACTAGTGACCTGTATAAAGTTGTCAATATATCTTTGTCTGCACCCCAATTAATACCAGCTAAACATCGCAATATATTAAAAGCTTTTTTACATTTTACTGCAACATCATTTATGTGTTCAGCCCATCTTAACTTGCTATCAAATGTTAGTCCTAGGAACTTTTTAATTGGTTTACAATCTATATCTCTCCCGTTGATACTTAATTGTGGATCGTTATGAGGTTTTCTGCGCCTGCAGAAATGAACACATTCCGTTTTCGCTTCAGAAAAACGAAATCCCCTACGTTCGGCTTTGTTCACGACATCGGTAATAGTTTCCTGAAGAACGGTCTCTATTTCTGTCATAGAATCTGCTGAATAGAATATCGTGAGATCATCGACATATAGACAACGTCCTACGTTTGGCGGGATAGAATTCAATATATCATTGACGGCTATCGCAAATAGAGTGACACTAAGGTTGGAACCTTGAGGGACACCGTTCTCCAAATCGTGAATCACCGACATAGAATTGTGAAAACTTACTTTGAAACATCTCTTAAGCATAAAACTTTTAATAAAATTAGGAAGAGTTCCTCTTATACCCCAGTCGTACATCTGTTTTAATATACCATATCGCCAGGTCATGTCATAAGCTTTTTCCATGTCAAAGAATACTGCAACTAGATGGTTTCTATTGAAGAAACTATTTTGAATGGCATTTTCAAGGTGTACCATGGCATCAGTAGTAGACCTATTTTTCCTAAAGCCCATTTGGAAATTAGATAGTAACTGTTTTGTTTCGAGATACCAAGTTAGTCTAAAATTAACCATTTTTTCTAAAATTTTACTAGGACAACATGTTAATGATATAGGTCGATAACTGGACGCCAATTTTGGGTCTTTGTTAGATTTAAGAATGGGTATTATATACGCTTCACACCACTTTTCTGGGTAAGTACTTGTTAACCAGATTTGATTATATATATCTAATAATGCGCATTTTATATTTTCAGGTAACTGTTGTAACATTTCATAGTGGACATTGTCTGGTCCTGGGGAAGCATTGCCCAAATCTTTAAGTGCTCTTTCCAGTTCTAAAAGGCTAAAAGGATCATTGTAGGAGAAATGACCCGTTGTTTGAAAACTAATTTCAGTTTCTTCCATATTCTTAACTTCTATGAAATTCGGATTATAATTAGCAGTGCTACTTACATTTTCAAAATACTGTGCGAATTCTTCAGCAATGTCTGTCGTATTTGTTAATATGCTATTATCCTCTCTGAGTATTACTGGAACTGGAGGGCCACAGTTTTTGCCAGATATTTTTCTGACCTTGTCCCATACTTCTTTTAAGGGCGTTTCTCGAGATATTTGAGTAACATAGTTTCTCCAGGATTCCCTCTTACTTTTGATGATTGCTCTGCGGGCTTTCGCGCGACAACGTTTAAAGTCTATCATATTTTCCTGGTTAGGGTGTCTTTTAAACTTATTTAGTGCTTTCTTTTTAGCCCTGATAGCAGACTGTACTTCACTATTCCACCAGGGAACATATTTAGGACTGGTTGCATTTGATTGCGGTATGCTCTCTTCAGCTGCTTCGATGATAGCATTTGTCAATTTATTGACACGCTCATTTATATCTTCCGAAGGTTCTGGGGTATTTATTATGTATCTGTACAGTTCCCAATCAGCTTGTTGTATTTTCCACTTTGTTCTGTGAGTGATATGTACTTTTTGTGTACATATATACTGAATTAAAATTGGAACGTGATTTGAAAAGATGCTGTTTTCCAAAGTTTTCCATAAAAATTTTGTTATCAGAGAAGGAGAGCAAATTGTTAAATCTATACTGGTAAAGTTATGGGATCTGTTATTTAGATAAGTTCCTTCGCCGGTATTTAGTAGGACTAAATTATATTCATCAATGATTTTTTCAATGAGTTTGCCTCTAGCATCTAGTTTTATTGATCCCCATAAAGGACTATGTGAGTTAAAATCTCCTGTTAGTATATAAGGGGGTGAAAGCTGATCAATGATTCCCCTTATGTCATCAATATTCCAACTAAAGTCAGGTAAGTAGATATTGCAAATCGTAGTTTTGAATGGTAAGTATGTTTCTACAGCAATAGCTTGTAGTCTTGTTTGTAATGGAATTATTTTATATGACATATTTTCTTTGAGGAATATAGCTACTCCCCCTCTAGCTCTTTCATTAGGTTCTATTTCTTTTGTAACTGACACAAATCCTTTTAAACTGAATTGTTCACGAGGTTTTAGATGGGTTTCTTGTATGCATATACAGTTGGGGTTTTGTTGCATTATAATGGTTTTTAAATCAGAAAAGTGGGCTTTTACGCCATTGCAATTCCATTGCAATATTTTAGCCATTATGTTAAAGATAAAATAATAAAAAGAATAAATAAATAAATAAATAAATAAATAAATAAATAAATAGATAAATAAAATATCACAAAAAAATATATATATGAAAAATATCACAGAAAAAGTATCACAGAAATTACTTTTCAGGAGGCTTTCTAGGCCTACCTGGTCTTCTCTTTTCTTTAGAGAATTTATTACTTGTTGAGGAGCTTTCGTCGTTTTCAGAAGTCTCCTCATGTGACGTCAAAGCGTCAGCGCGTTTCCTTTTTTCTGAAATTAGGCTACTACTCTTAATCAATGAAGTAGTACCACTAGATGTTGCTTGGGAAATATTAGAGATTTTCTCCATGCCGGTTGTAAATTTACTATTTAAAATTTCGGTACACACATTCACTATTTCAGGAATCATTTCTTTGATTACATCTTTGATGTCTTTTAATGGCTGAGCTTTTGCTACTTGTGCATAAGAAGATTGAATATTCGGTGTGTTCTCTTCAATTCTTCTTCGGGCTTCTCCGTAGGTAATACGTTCTTCTGTTTTCAGTTTTTGGATGGCTTGTTCAAGTTTGTATACTGGACACGATTTTGACCTGGCAGAATGTAGTTCTCCACAATTAACACAAGTAATCGGGGTCTTACATGGATAACCTTCATGAAGTTCTAGACCACAAACACATATCTGTTCTTTATTACATCGTGTGGCTGTGTGACCAAACCGTTGACATCGGAAACATCTAAGAGGTGGTGGAATGTAAGGTCTTACTTTAAGAGAATAAAAGGCGGCTCTAATACTAGATGGTAATTTTGGTTGATTGAAAGTTAGTAACAAGCTAGGTGTATTTACGACATCTCCATTAATTTTGGTGGTGATTCTTTTAACTTCGATTACTCCCGCTGGTTTCAACCCTTCAAGGATTTCCTCAGTGGTGCAGTTCAGGAAATCTCTACACGTTATGACACCTTTAGAATAGTTCAGAGCTCTATGAGGTACGACTTCAACTGAAAATTCTCCAAATCTTTGTATTTTCAAAAGTCTTAATGACTGAGCAGCAGAGACAGTTTCTATTAGTAAGCCTTCTTTAATTTTCTTAATACCCTTTACTTGTCCTATAAGTCCATAAACTACTTTGTCAATAATGAAGGGATTAACTGTACTAAAATCAGATTCATCTATTTTTTTTATGATGAGGAACCGGGGAGCAGGCTCCACCGTCTCCAAATTCATAGGAGGATTTCTCTTCCTGCTACCAGATGCCGTAACAGGCGTAGAAGATTTAAATGGTTCCCCTTCCATGCCCAAGTTTTGAGAGATGGACGTCTCTATAGTATTTTCATTGGTATCAGTCATTGCTGTCCCACGAGTAGCTCTGAAATATTCTCGACCATGGTAGAGCAGGCTTGCCATGGAAGGGCTACTTTACAACCGAAGGGCGCCAGGTATCCGGAGGCAGCCGTTTGAGACTCACGTAACGCGGAGCCATACATCCCTCAGCACGGCAAACACCTTAGATTGCGGATTTATTTTCCTGGTTTACTCCAGTAGATCCGCCGTGTTCTGTTTAAACAGGGTCACCTCGGGAAGGGTGTGGCTCTTCACCACGCACGGACGATCTTGGGAAAGCTTCCTCATGGGTTTGCCATTCCCACTCAGCTATTCCCCTGGAGTCAGGGCTAGCAGCTGACTCCTTGACCCCTATTATTATTATTATTATTATTATTATTATTATTATTATTATTATTATTATTATTATTATTATTATTATTATTATTATTATTATTATTATTATTATTATTATTATTATTATTATTATTATTATTATTATTATTATTATTATTATTATTATTATTATTATTATTATTATTATTATTATTATTATTATTATTATTATTATTATTATTATTATTATTATTATTATTATTATTATTATTATTATTATTATTATTATTATTATTATTATTATTATTATTATTATTATTATTATTATTATTATTATTATTATTATTATTATTATTATTATTATTATTATTATTATTATTATTATTATTATTATTATTATTATTATTATTATTATTATTATTATTATTATTATTATTATTATTATTATTATTATTATTATTATTATTATTATTATTATTATTATTATTATTATTATTATTATTATTATTATTATTATTATTATTATTATTATTATTATTATTATTATTATTATTATTATTATTATTATTATTATTATTATTATTATTATTATTATTATTATTATTATTATTATTATTATTATTATTATTATTATTATTATTATTATTATTATTATTATTATTATTATTATTATTATTATTATTATTATTATTATTATTATTATTATTATTATTATTATTATTATTATTATTATTATTATTATTATTATTATTATTATTATTATTATTATTATTATTATTATTATTATTATTATTATTATTATTATTATTATTATTATTATTATTATTATTATTATTATTATTATTATTATTATTATTATTATTATTATTATTATTATTATTATTATTATTATTATTATTATTATTATTATTATTATTATTATTATTATTATTATTATTATTATTATTATTATTATTATTATTATTATTATTATTATTATTATTATTATTATTATTATTATTATTATTATTATTATTATTATTATTATTATTATTATTATTATTATTATTATTATTATTATTATTATTATTATTATTATTATTATTATTATTATTATTATTATTATTATTATTATTATTATTATTATTATTATTATTATTATTATTATTATTATTATTATTATTATTATTATTATTATTATTATTATTATTATTATTATTATTATTATTATTATTATTATTATTATTATTATTATTATTATTATTATTATTATTATTATTATTATTATTATTATTATTATTATTATTATTATTATTATTATTATTATTATTATTATTATTATTATTATTATTATTATTATTATTATTATTATTATTATTATTATTATTATTATTATTATTATTATTATTATTATTATTATTATTATTATTATTATTATTATTATTATTATTATTATTATTATTATTATTATTATTATTATTATTATTATTATTATTATTATTATTATTATTATTATTATTATTATTATTATTATTATTATTATTATTATTATTATTATTATTATTATTATTATTATTATTATTATTATTATTATTATTATTATTATTATTATTATTATTATTATTATTATTATTATTATTATTATTATTATTATTATTATTATTATTATTATTATTATTATTATTATTATTATTATTATTATTATTATTATTATTATTATTATTATTATTATTATTATTATTATTATTATTATTATTATTATTATTATTATTATTATTATTATTATTATTATTATTATTATTATTATTATTATTATTATTATTATTATTATTATTATTATTATTATTATTATTATTATTATTATTATTATTATTATTATTATTATTATTATTATTATTATTATTATTATTATTATTATTATTATTATTATTATTATTATTATTATTATTATTATTATTATTATTATTATTATTATTATTATTATTATTATTATTATTATTATTATTATTATTATTATTATTATTATTATTATTATTATTATTATTATTATTATTATTATTATTATTATTATTATTATTATTATTATTATTATTATTATTATTATTATTATTATTATTATTATTATTATTATTATTATTATTATTATTATTATTATTATTATTATTATTATTATTATTATTATTATTATTATTATTATTATTATTATTATTATTATTATTATTATTATTATTATTATTATTATTATTATTATTATTATTATTATTATTATTATTATTATTATTATTATTATTATTATTATTATTATTATTATTATTATTATTATTATTATTATTATTATTATTAAGGGAACATTTTTAGTTTTTCTGATGTCCCAACACCATATATGTAAGTAGAATTAAATATATGCCCGACACAATGAGGGTACCACAGTCGCTTTATTTGTCATTGTCACTCAATGCTACCAATAACATATTGAAAAAATATTCACTGAAGACATGCAAATTACACGACATTACACGCACTTGAACAATTTTACACGATTAGGTACACTCCCGTTTTCAAATTTGGATTAATGTTTTAATTAAGTTAAAAATAGAAAAAAAAATATTTTACATTAGGTATAAGTTAAGGTTAATTTATTGATGATTTTTAATATTCATGATTTGATTTGGTTAGGTGTAGGCATTTAGCAGACGAAGGTGTAGGCCAAGCATTTTATAATACATAAATTTTGGGCATAGGCAACCACACAGATGGGCAACCAGATATAACACAACTATTCTGCAGTTAATTTTAGCATTCTCTAATGGCCATTTCCACCGTTTGTTTTAAGCTACGCTTACGCTTTAAGGAACCTTAAAAATACAATTTGCCTTCCACCGTTTACTAAACCCGACATAAAATGTCTTAAACCTTCTTAAATATAAGCCCTCGAAATTCTAGGCTTATCTCTTTTAACGATACTTAAAGGCACATACCTAAAAGATATATACTGCGCAAAAGAGACGTCCGACTTGTTTAACATAGGAAGCCGCCATTTTGATCTACATTAGTAATAATGGTTGCATAATCTGAAGTAAACTGATTTGAATAATGTGAATTGTAGAAATAGTTGCATACCGTAAGGGTGCTTCAAAAACATACACTAAATTTTGAGTCGTTTTCTATAAATTAAAAGGCTATCTTGGTAGTATTTTAATTCAAGTTTATTTAATGTTTATTATTGACAGGGCAGTAGTCAGGATTTTTTTTTGAGGGGTGTTTACTGTAGAATTCTTTTTCAGGCAAACTGACAACATAAATATTCGAAAACTCTAACAATGGTACTGATTTCCAAATAAAAAAGGAACATCAACTCTGATTTTATTTTTTTATAACAAATATAATAATATATTGTAATCTTACAAATCTAAATAATTCATTTTAAAAACAAACAGTAGGTGGTGATAGGTGGTATAGTACAGTATCTGATGAATCTTGTTCAGTATAACGCACGCAAAGTGAGATTTGTTCAACACCAGAGATGTCGGTAGTCTCATCTGCAAGTACTGCAAAACATTTAGCGGTATTTATCTTCTCGGATAAATCGCTTTCAATTATTTGACCACAGATGTTTATTAATTCATTCTGTATATGTGAACTGACGTACATAGCATTTTTGGGAGCATTTCTGAAAATCTGTTTTAGATCTTCACCTGCATTAGAGACAAGCATTCTTAGTAATGCTCGAAAATTGCCATCATTTTCAGTTGGCTCTGGTGCATCCAATTTTAGGGGACCATAATCTGTTGTTCCTCGTAAGGCTAATTCTTGGCGTCCGCATAATTTGATAACATCAATTACAGCTGAAAGTGGAGTTTTATTTTCCGATATCTGTTTTTGCCTGGTAATATCAAGTACGTTTCTTATGTCAGGTAGCTCATTTTTATAAACTTTTACAAAGTTGTTGCCTTTTAGCATGTTTTTAATATGATAGTTAGTTATGGAATGTTGTTGAAATTTTTGACTGCTTTGTTCCATTTATTAAAAGGGCGTGTAACAAATGACGACAATTTTTGAACTTCACCCTTAAAGACAAATTCTGTTGGAAATACTACACAATATTTACACAGCACACCACCTCCATCATATTGTGTATAAACTAGCCAGGGAAACCGCTTAAACCATTTAGTTTGAATTTTAGGTTTCTTTTATCGCTTACCGGAAAATTGTAATTCTCTTCAGGCATCCACGGAGAGGTTAAAAGTTTATATTTTATTTCATTTTGTAAAAAATATTGGCCCTGATCATTGATGATGGAATAAAATTAATTTACTAAATTTTTTCCGTACTGCATCTCCTTGGATGTTAATGGTATATGTTTTGGCCAAATTATGACATCTAATTTTGGAATAATTGAATATTGTCATTTTTAACAGTTGAAAGGCATGTTCATGGTTGGGATAAATGGTTCTTCCTAGGTTTTGTAAAATTTTTGCAGAGACATTTACAACAATGTCATTTATAATATCATTGGATGGCAAACTATCGTCATTTAACTTCATCAGCAATCTAATAAATTTTTCTGTTTCTGAGCAGATGGTTATTAAACTTTTCGATGGAAAAAGATAGGCACCTGAAATAAATTATATAATTAAAAAAGACATTTTCACTGATTATTTCATTACTAATACTAAGCCAAGTTCAGGTTCAGTTCAGGACCTAGTTCATTGGTTTTTTTTTATTATATTACTATATGGTACTCGAAAGTAAAAAAATGTCAACTCTGGTGGCTACTCATTTTTTCTAAAAAAAAAGGAATTACCTAGGTTTCTTCTTTTAATGAGATAATAATTGGGTTGGTTAGGGTTTTCTTCGATTAATAAACTTAAACATTCCTCACAGTGCACCGTTTTCTTCATCATTCTGATCACATATCCTGCTATGTATGAAACTACATTCTCACTGTAATCAGTGAGACTAATTTCTTTTGACAAAACATCATAGTTATGATCCTGCATACTTTCAATGTACTGATGATAATGGATATTATGCTTCCTGACATCATAGAGGTCAACTTGTTGCAAAATTGAATCTTTCTTGGAAGCTCCACCACTAGAAACTGTTAAAATTGATGTTGTGTCAAGGACTCTACAGTTTCCACTGCTATCAGAAATATCAGCATGTAATAACAGTTTCTTGTACGACCTCATGAACTGAAGTGCTGATGGGTTATTATTCCATCCATTTCTTGCTCTAAAATTTATAATGGAGATAAATAGTAGGAAAAAGGACTGTTTAAAGTCTTACCTAACTGCACAGAAAAATAATTCTAGGTGGTCCTGGCTTAGTTTATATGTAAGAATATAATTTAATTTATTAGTTCTTACGTAATCGTCAAAAATGCCCATAACAGACACTAAAGATATCGCAAATCCGAGAAATGGTGTTTTCTTGGGGGTTTGCCATAAAAAGTTCCCTGCCAAATCTTTCAATTTAAGTAGATATTCCACAGAAGTTTCCACAAATGGCCTCCAATTATCTTCATTTTCTAATCTTAATGGACCCTTATATCCCTTCACCCAAGGAAGTCGAGAATTCATAAGGTCAAACATCTTGTCTACTTTTTTAATAAAATTAACAGTGGCCTGGCACTCTTGAAAGTCAGGGTGTTTTAAATCATTTTTTAAAAATAAGAGTGCCTCAGCAACACTATTGCTTAATGTCTGTGCTGCGATATTAACCTACAAAATACATTATTAATTAAAATTAAATATCGATTTCTTAGCTTCTAAACTTTGTATTCCACAATTTTGCACAAATCACTGCCTTCCTTATTTATGCATAATAAAATGACATAAATGGTTTTTGAAAATTGTAGAATAAAATGTCATAAATATAGTGCCACTGTCCAATATTATCAAGGGCTCGTGGCACTTGTTTTGGATGTCTTCAATCTTTATTTTTTAAATTCATGATAAGTGAAACATCCTGCTACAAAAGCTTGATAATTTTCGACATAACTAACCTTCATTTTCCGTTTTGTCCATTCAATATGACTCTTTCTAAGTTTATTAGCCAACAAAAGAGTCTCTTCTTCTTGTATATTGTGAAGTTTCGTGATAAATTTCCACTCAATTCTGTTTCCTTCATTATCAACTAAGACTTTAAGCTGTCCTAAAGCATTTCTGATCAGCTTTAACATATGGCATATATCAAAAACAGAATATACTTTAGTATCTGGTCTTGAAGGATGTTGAAAAAATGTTTTCAAGTTTTTGTTGTTCTGAAAAATGCATCCCAGTTCCTTAAACATCGTAAAATGTGCTGTTGGGCCATCACAAGTGACGGATGTTATATTTATGCCAACATCAGCCAGTCGAATAATAGCTTCTTTTACAATATTTGCTTTTTCTGCACCAGTTAATGATTTTATCAAAAAATATCCTATGGGTAGTTTCCATGCTGCATTAAGACATACCACCATTATAACCAGGGCTTCCTGAGCTGGCTCCACACCACAATTTTTAAAATCAACACCAATGTCAATGTATCCCCAAAACCTTTCACCGTCAAAATCTATTTGTTTCTTTATACACATTTCATCCAAGAGGAGGCAACAAACAACTTGTTGGTCATGGTCTGCAGCTTCTGCTACTTTGGTTTTTAGAGTGTTAAAACAAAGTTCAGAAAACCCTGGCAAGCATTCTATGGTACTACACCATTTTCTGATAGTGCTTGGATGTGGTAAAGCCAAATTGAAGGTTTTTCTTACATAATTATATGCCTTAGGTGAGTAGAAATGCAAAGTGACTGCAAATTGTCTAAGCTCATCTGGAAAACGACTAGTAGGTGTCGATCCAGATCTGACATTTTTTAACATTCTACTCATTAATGCAGCAGGTATATCATTGAAACTCATTTGGAGATGTTCCAATCCTGACGTCGACAATGTATGGGTTGATTTTAAGTCCTTGATAACTGTAGATAATGAACTAACCCTCCTCTTAAGCCTCTTTACAGACTGTGTACTCTTATATAGTTTGGATCTTTGTTGAAGAAATTTTTGTTTCATTTCTCGATTTCTTCTTACGGATGTTCTTGGGCTAGTCCTACAAATATACATCACAATAAAATTGTTATCACTATTAATAACTACTTTATTTTTCATGTAAATTATTTTGCCGGTATTCTAATTTTATCACGGTGGTGTGGCTTGTATATGAAAAACATATGGATTTACGAATACTTATATTTCATATTTGAAAAAAATGAGTAAAGCACTATGGGTGAAAAGCACTTCACCTAATTCACCAAAAACCCATCAACTTATAAACTTATATAGTAATGTCAACAGAATGATAAAATTTATGGAAATATATAAATATAAATAAAAAGGCAAAATTGTAAAGTTTCAAAATATGTAGGTACTGTACATGTACAAGAAAACTTACGCGTAACTGTGTTCTAATTTGCAACGTTTCCTTTTTCTGCTAGCACTTGAATCACTTCCAGATGACAATTTTATATCTGAAATTTGAGATGCAGGGGATGGAAGAGAGGAAGATTCGGAGCCCGATCCTGGTTCATCAGCAGCAGTTATCATTTTTCTTTTTTTAGGAGATAGTGATGGCTGTATAAATTCTGTGGATTTTGCTTTCACAGGAGACTGCGATGAAGTTGATGGAACTTCAAGATCCACACCAAAACCACTCTCCTCTGTAGTAGCGTCTTGCAAATGCAAAAAAGGTATTGCTGACCATTTAACATACTGATTACCTTTTGAGCCAACTATAATATCCTCAGACTTGAAATGCTCTGAACATATAAATAAAGTAGGCCTCCATGATATATTCTCATCATTTCTTCCGATTACCTGAAGCCATTTATTAAAATTTTCCTTATCCCTTGGGAACCTAATAAAACGATCACATTAAAACTTCTACCATGTAATAAATATATAAAACGTACCGATGAAATGATATGTTACAATCTGGTGACAGAAGTCTCTTAATGTTTTTACAATTTTTCACAGCACAAGTCATTGTCTTATCGTATTGTCACTACATACACTATTAAAACTATAAAACTAATTAAACAACAACCACAGCACGATTCTTGCAACAAAAACGCATACACATTCACTGATAATAATTATTAATAATTACAATTATTGTAATTATTAGAACAACAATAATTAAAGGTTATATCGTCAATACAATTGTCAACAAGTGACGTGACTGATGTAAATCAAAATGGCGCGTCTTTCATCTCCCTTTATTACCTGCGCAATATGCATGCGCAGTTGACTTTTAGCAGTATATATCTTTTAGGTATGTGCTTAAAGGCTGTACATAACCTAATTTAATAATTTGGTTTTATTATTTTTCCACTGAAAAATAAACAAAAAATAATGAACTATGATGAAAATGATATATTTAATAATGATTTAGATATATTAAAAATAAAAGAGTATGGGTTTCCTCGAAAAGTGTACGAGAGAAGTGATCACTTCCATACGATGGATAACTTTTTTTAGAAGATACCGGCTGTACAAAGAAACAGCTGCACATTTTGACCTTAATCGAAGAAGATCTTGAATTTCCAAGTAATATGTAAGCTCTTAAAAAGAATCACTGATAAAATTACAAAAAAAAATACATTTATTTTTAATTCTTAATAATAATTCTGTATCGCCAATAAAACGACTTCCTTTTTTTTGTTTTCAAAAAACTTTTTTAATGATTCTGCTGTTCTGTGAATATTATTTGGCGACAATGAATTAAATTCACCTGCTATCATTTTTCTTGTACAGACATTATCGGTTTTTTATTCTCCACCGTAATTTTATAACTTGCTATTATGTTAATTAGTAATACTTTTTCTTCATTGCTAAAATTTGCCAATCGTGGTTTTTTTGGGAATTATTTCCATTATAAATCCTACCAATTGGAAAACAGAACTTAGCAGAACAACATAAAATCAGAACAGTGAGAGTGAAGTGTCACACTTTTGAGGTTAAGAAATAGTCATGAAGCTAACAACTTGTGCAAAAAACCGAAAAATTATGAATATTGGCTTTTTAGGTAGACTTTACAAATGAAACTTAATAATTGTGCGGTGGAAACATTACTGTTTTAAACTAGGCCTAAAATTTTAATCGCCCTTAGTTAACTACACTTAAAAGGCAATGCGGTGGAAATGGCCATAAGAAGTTACAGCCATTTAAAAGTCCGTTCTGAAATTAAGTTTCCATGTTTTTTTTACTAACAGCTAAACTTATAAGAAGGATAAAAAAGCAATTCAATAAACTGGTAATTACCGTTGACAACTATTAATGATATTATCTTACTACAGAAAATATCGTTTGAATCAAACGGTTGAGATGCTGGCTTTTAATTTAATTTATTATTATTTTTTTGTACAAAAACTACGAGATATTTAGTAATTTGTGTATACACAAAAAAGTTTTATTTTGAATAGAACTATTCATGCAGACATCTTTTTTCTACAAAATTTTGTTTATGAAAAATATCTGATAAACGTACAAGTGTTATAATTATTTCATCCCTTTACTGTGAGTGACAACGAATGAAATAGATCACTGTTTCATTTTCCGCAACTATTTTCGAATCACCCTGTATAAATATTATGATCAAATCATAGTACTACAATGACAGAACACAGTAAACATACAATCATAATATTCATAATTCATAAAACACAATTCTAAAATCCATAGAACCATAGATTAAAGTTAAACCAAATCGCGCAAACTCACTGAAATGTACTATATGGAATGTGTTTAGTCCATTTGCGCATCCAAATAAAGGTACCAACCCTAGGAGCAGACAAAAGGGTGCACATGAAACTCATCAAATACATACTTCATTGGTTATGTATGTGGGTGCGAGAGAGACAACCATTTGCACGTACGATATGAATTGTGTTCTTAATTTCTCATTATTTTGTTTGTAAACACATCATTGGCGTAGAGTGTGGTTTCTTCTTTTATCTTGTATCTCGTTAGTGTTATTCTTTCTGTATTTTTGTGGGTGTTATTGTTGGAACATGTCATGCTTTATAAGGGACTGTAAAATGAACCAGCATATATCACGAAAGAATTCTCCATATCCAGAATTCAATTTCATTTCAATTCACAACCAGCTAAGCCCCTACTGCTCCGCCATTGCTAGAGGCACAAAACAAAATATGGCGCTGATCATGAATAATCTATTTGCGCAGCTTTTAGCGCATTCTAGTCATCATAATATAAAATTACATTTCAGTGCGCAAACTACACATGGTGGTTACAGTTACAATCACAGGATACTCTCACCAGTTCAGAATTACCATCTAATATGGAATTATGTTTAAATACTCCAAATGTCCGTAATTACAAACTTTTTTAGTGTGTTAGAATTTACACATCGACCCTTAAAATTGGACGATCAACGAACTTACCTGTGAAGTTCGATCGTAATTATATGAAGGGCCTCGTCCGAAAAGATCACTGTAATTTACATGTCTCCCGGTGCTAGGTGGCGCCACATAGTTGAAATAAAAATTTTAACTATCTACCTCACCTACTGCGTTCACGGTAAGCGTCATTAGTTTAAAGTGTCACAATATTTTGCTATGGGTGGAAAACTTTAAAAATATTTTGATACGGGAAGGGAGTGATCTCCTCAGACGAGGCCCTTCATATAATTACGATCGAACTTCACAGGTAAGTTCGTTTGATCGTCCAATTATATTACAGGGCCTCGTCCTCATAGATCACTGTAATTTACATGTAGTTATTTAGAGAACAAAAAGCAAAATATTGTAAGATGTGGATTGTATAAAATCATTTAAAAAAAATATGATTTTTTATTGTATTAGATAGAAATACATCTACGTTCTCCTTAAAATAGATTCAGCAAAATTGGAATCATTTATTGGCCTATGATAAAATTTAGCAAACGTTTCCGATTTACTTGACCAGCCTGCTGTTTTGCGGATTAGGTCTAATGAGACTCCTTTCCTAAAAGCATCGATGTGGATGCATGTCTGGTTGAATGAGGTGTGAAGATGTTTGTGTCCAGTCCCGCTGCCTTCAATGTGTGTGAAATCCATCTCCCTATGGTGTCTTTTGAAGCTCTTACAAACGGTTCACGAGATGTTATAAATAGATAATTCTGATCTTCAGGTCTAATCTCTGCAGAACACTCAACATATGTTAATAATGCCGATGCAGGACACAGTCGGATATCTTGAGTGAAGAAAGGTATATCAAGACAGGGCTGTACTCTATTTACCCCTGACGATTTTATTGGCTTCGAAATATAAATCTTTGTTCCCTTTTCGACAAACCATATGTCGGAAACCCTAATTAAGAAAAGGGTCTGTATTCGATGACCTGTTACAAGAGCCAGTAAGGTTGCTACCTTTCTTGAGAGATCCAACAGAGATAGTTTATCATTTGGAGCCTGCGACTTCAAATAGTCCAACACAATTTGGGGATCCCATGTTATATTGTATTTCGGTCTCTGAGGCCTTATTTTTGATATTGCTTTCAAAAACCGTTTCATTCTTGGGTCATTAGTGATTTCTCCCTGTAAAATTAGCGACAATTAGCCTGAAAAGGATAAATCTTGTGTTGGTTACAATATGACCACCAAGCCTGAAAAGTTACATTATACTGTTTTATCGTGGCAGGAGATAAGGAATGCATCTGAGTGTCCACAGCACATTCGGGAAGTCCTTTTAGCAAAAAACGCTTTCCGCATAATCTCGCTGCTACCAGGGTAAGGTTCGGCAGGGGTTGAACAGATCTGAAAGGAGATACTAAGTTAGAGTCTGATTTTAAGATGACTAATTCAGAAATTATTAGTCTTTTAAACAATGGGTACCAAGGCTGCGTGGGCCAGTCAGGGACCACTAAAATACCCTCTGCTTGGTCAGCTATAATTTTTCTTAAAACACATAAAATTAACACAAATGGGGGAAAAGCATAAAATTTGATGCCGCTCCAACATATTGTGAAGGCATCAACCGCCATAGATTCTGGATCTCTTAACTAAGAGACATATTTTTCACACTTATGGTTTGCTATAGAGGCAAATAAATCGATATCTGGTTGACCCAAGGAGTACGTAATCATTTTAAAAGCAGGGTTACTTATTTCCCACTCTGTATCCATTTGCAATACTCTTAAATCCCAGTCTGCTTTATTTGCCTTTGATTCAACATATGAGGTCTTCTACTCTTGCACCATTGCCATATCATTTTTGATAGTAGAGCAGGTTCTGTATCTTGTACACTTCCCATGCGGTTTATATAAGATAGAGCAGTAATATTGTCCACTCTCATGAGAATATTAGCTCCTCTGTAATCCTTGGCAAAACATTTCAAACCATAGAAAATTGCTAACAACTCCAAATAATTAATATGTTTCAATGCTTGTCTTGTATTCCACCAGCCATGTGTCGTTTGCCCATTACAATATGCTCCCCACCCCGTTGATGATGCATCTGTATATATGACACAATGAAATATATCTTCTTTTAACTGATTTCTACTCACCAGAATATGTGATTCCCACCAATTTAAGTCTGCCTGAATTGTGTCAGGGATAGACATATTTTTATTATAATTTTGGTTCGAGTCTTTAAGAGCTAAATATCTTACCCTCTCAAGTGACTTTATGTATAATTTGCCATATTTGACAGCTGGGCAAGCCGACACAAGTAGACCGATAAACTGTGAACACTCTTATCTTTTAAGGTCTTTATTTTCTTTATCCATTTATTTATTTTTCTACGTTTTTCCTCAGTGAGTTCTAGGGTCATTTGAGAGCTGTTAAAAATAAAGCCTAAAACTTACAATTTTGTGTGGGACGTAATACACTTTTTTCCCTATTTATTAAGAATCCAAGGGATTCCTAAGGTCTTAATAGCCACAAATAAGCTAAGTCTACATTCCTCTTCTGTAGAGCCCAATATCAAGAAATCATCAAGATAGGCAACACATAATACATTATTTTCTCTTAGGTATTTTAACACTGGCTTGATAATTTTAGTAAATACATAAGGTGCTGAACTTAAGCCAAAAGGAAGGCATGTAAAAGAGTAAAGCTTATTATGTACCTTAAATGTCAGAAACTTCCTGGAACTTCTATGAATAGGTACTAAATAGTTATTTTTGCCATGTAACAACCTTTACTTATGAGAGCCATTGCTGTACGAGTGTCTTCCATCTTGAAGTGTTTTATCAAAAAAGTAGGAGAAATAAATTGGTGCTTAGAATTTCTACATTTAACTACAACTTCCATCTCGCAAAGCCTCTCTAACTCCTGCGAGATCCTCTTATCTTTTGAGTTAAACGTGTTAGAGGCAGCAAATTGCTGCCAAGGATTTTTTTAGAAAAGGAATTTTATAACCCTGTATATAATTAAGGGTAACCTGATTGGTAGTAATTTCCTTCCACTTACTGTAAAAATTTTGTAGCCTACCTGCTACAATCACCTCTAGTCCTGGTTCTTCCTGTTCGAACGCTGTCTGTACGTGGGCTCGAACTGTTTTCTGTTGCGGGGTTGCCCATAGTGTCTCGGGTCCCTCCTCCCCCTCGACGGGCCTTTTGAGTTTAAAGACCTCTTTATTTTATCAGTCAGAGCTGATGTTTTATTAATTTTTAAGTCTTTGCTTGATTTCTCTATATCCTTTGCTACTTTGAGCCGTTCTCCAAAATCTGAACCAAAAAGCCTTGCATCGATAGAGCTGGTCCTTGCTGTGTTCATAGCAAGCGGATTTAATTGAGGGGTTAAAAAACTTCTTCTCTGGGTGGAAAAAGTATGAAATAAGTCTGTCAGTAGCTTACCAGAATCACTGAGTATTGGTATTAGAGATTTCGCCAGGTCACTTTCGTCTACTAAAATCATACTTATGGCCCTACCTAAACGAGTTACTCCTGCACCTAACTGATTTTGCATAGCAATCTGATATTTATCTTTTTTCAGAGATATGTCTGATACAGCCTGAGCTATTTCAGGGTTTAAAGTAGGTGTCTGCAATGCTGGACATTGGCACTGGATATTTTGCTATAAACTCTAATTTACTTTCCTTTGATAGTCCTTTAGCCAATATGTTTTGCCATCTTGGAGATAGTGCTTTGTGGAGTTCAAAACCCTCAGTCTTACCATCTTCTGGATCTTCACCCAAGCATTTTAGAACCTCTTCATCTAAACCTGGCTCATTTACCACTAATATACTGCTGTTGATATTAGGTGGAGCATTTTCTTTATCATCACTTTTGTGTGAAGTTGGAGAAGGGGTAAAACCTTCTGAACCATTATGAGATGTTGTAGGAGGGGTAAAACCTCCTAGACCATAAGATGTCGAGTCACGAAGGCTGCGAACTGGTGTCGAGCTTCTTGGTATATATACTCGGGTCAAGAATTCAGACGTCTTACGTCACGGCTGACGTTACACATTTGTTTTTATTGTCAACGTAATTTTCGATATTTGGTCGCATTAAAAACAATGATTTCTTGCAATTTAGTGCAGTATATAATGCAAACTTTTAGTGTAGTATATAGTTTTATTACTATCAGTTGCAGTTTCTTAAATATTTTGATGAAATTATAATGAATTATTCATTTGTTCGTATGACGTAGGTCGTCTGAATTCTTGTCGCGAGTATACCTTGAGCTTCAAACACCCCTTGGGTTGTACTGCTCTCTTGTAGAGTGCGAATCACTGAGCCTGCTACTATTGCTCCCAAAATGGCGCTCCAATGTTCTTAGCCTTTTCTCCAGCTCTCGAGTCCTATCGCGCTTTGAACGCCTCTGTGAAGGCGAGGGCGACGGGCTTCTTTTCCTCTTATGTTTCCCCATGTTTTTATGCCTAAAAATAAAGGATTATTATTAAAAAAACTTGTAATTGTAGTGTAGATATGCGATCGCCTAGCACACAAAAAACGTAATGACGCTTACCGTGAACGCAGTAGGTAAGGTAGATAGTTAAATTTTCATTTCAACTATGTGGCGCCACCTAGCACCGGGAGACGGTACTACATGTAAATTACAGTGATCTATGAGGACGAGGCCCTGTAATATAATTACACGTATTTCGTGTAAGTACACACGGATAGGCAGCACTGTTGTCACTGCTGTTTCGATGTTGGAATAAAGAACGTGCCCTTCTTCTAATTATATGTTCTGTGTTTGTAACCTTTAATAACTGAAGAATTTACATGAATGAAGAATTTAGGAATATGAAAAGATTTAATGTTAGAAAGGTAAACTTTAGAAGACAACTAATGATTTAAATATTTTTAGTGGAAATCTTTTGATTTTGGTCCAGAATTAGAAATAGATTCCAAATTAGGAATAAAATATGAGAAATCAAATATTAATGAACAGAGTTCCAACATCCAAATGATAGAATCTTTAAATTTTTATGATAAAATAACTCCTAAAACAGTAGAAGATTTAGCAGTTCATCCAAAGAAAATAGAAGATGTACAGAAGTGGTTAATATTGAATGTGTTAAATCAAGAAATGGTACTTATAGTTTGTTATTACCTACTAATTATTTTAGTTAGTTTTCAGTTGAAAAATATTATTTTAGAAAAATCCATTTTTATTATTATCAGGACCATCTGGTTCTGCAAAAGCAACAACTCTAAATGTACTGTGTAAAAAATTATCAATATCGATGTTAGAATGGGTTAATCCAACAAATCAAGACTGCGAACTTTTTAGAACTAATCAAATGAAAAGGTTTATGGAATTTCTTATAGATTCTAAATGGCATTCTTTATTTGAAATTGAGAATACTAGAAAAATTACTTTAGTTAAAGATTTTCCCAATGCAGTTATATACCGGCCAGAAGAGTTTTTTACTATTTTGAGGTAAGTTATGGAATTACTAAATTTATTTAATTGCACACCTACTATATAGCATATGTTTTCTAGTGAATGCTATAAGTTAAAATTTCCCATTGTTTTTATATGTACTGATGCAACTGGCAATTCGATGAATTTAATGAGAACACTGTTTACAGAGGAAATTATTAATAAATATAATATTGCACACATCAGGTATGTAGACATTTATTTTAACATATTAATTTAAATAATAATGGTTTTTTATAAATATGTGGTACAGTCAATTAACAGCTTAGATACAGTGACTGAATACGGTACAGTGGTTTTTAGGCTTTCACGGCCAGTGCTGTAATTTGATACATAGTGACTTTCCGTGTTGTTGTGCCGTGACCTTGGTAACTGATAGCTACCAGAAACAGAGTTAAAATGTACATCCCTAGGATTAGCCGGGACTCTTACCTGCCCTGGTTGTTCTCAGGCTAGGCTCTGTGGGAGACAGACCTGCTATTGGTGTCTCTGGGCCTGTCCATATATTGATTTCAGTTCCTATTTGTATTACGACTGCTACGGTCGGAACCGTTCCTCGGATAATGGTGGTCCTCCGAGGCGTTCTGTAGCCGCCGCTGTAACTGGTTGCATTCCATGCTTCCAAACGTTTCACCGCTCTTCACTGTCGGCATCTTCAGTGGTGACTCTGCAAAAGCTTTGCCGCGACTGAGTTGCAGTCTGTCCCCACAGAGCCTAGCCCGAGAACAACCAGGGCAGGTAAAAGAGTCCCGGCTAATGCTAGTGATGTACATTTTAACTCTGTTTCTGGCAGCCATCAGTTACCGAGGTCACGGCACAACAACCCGGAAAATCACTATGTATTAACACGTTCACTGTGGTAGTAATTTTTGGTACTATGTCTATCCTGACATTACCAGACCTCCAAGTCCGGCACGACTGGCTACCATTCAGGCGGTACCAGACATATTAGCCTGGTAGAGTATTTGATATAAAATTACAATTTAAATTGCACGTTTATAAACAAACTTAAATCCAATGTCGGTATCTGGTAGTATACATATCACTTCATATACAGCAGCCATCCCACCAGATTTTGAGGTCCGGTAAAGTATTTATTGGCAATTAAAGAAAGAGATAGAATATTGAATGAAAGAACAAAAAAATATTTGATTTATTTATACAAATTAAAAAATAACATCTTGGGATTAAAAATATTATCGCTGGTGCCTCAAATTAAAACAGTTTAGGCATAAAGCTGGATTATTTTTGCAGTCATCACAGTATGTATTTACTTTGGTAACCTTATCAGCTTCCTTACTTTTCATTGTTAGTCTTAGTGATTTATAACAGTCCGTACACTTCCTACGGTGTTTTTTCCAGGGCCTTCCTCTCTTTTCAGCGAATATGTCCATTTTGGATTGACAGTAACTTCAGATGGTAGAAAATCTTGCTGATTTGATAATAGCAATCCCAGCTTTTCGCGAAATGGCAGTAGTGCAAGTTTATTGTCCTGGTTTATTTCATTATAGACAATCCAGCCATTGACTATAGCAGCACCAAATATCAACTCAAATCCTACCTTGCGATACCATTTAAGCCCTTTCCTCAAAGGCATTTGATCGCTATAGTCAACGCCTTTTTTGGGTTTCAAAATATCTTTGCCGGGTTCACCATTCTTATTAGACCTAGTTTTTTTCCAGTTTTGCACAAAGTAACAGAATGCTCAGGTTTGCTTGATAACATTAGAACAGATCTTTTGTCTTGCCATTGTATTATTTTTATACCGTGCTGATTCTCTAGTCCACATATCTCATTTTTCTTCAGTTTCTTGTTAGTGATTTCTCTTGGTATGCCCCTCCTATTTTTCCTGAGTGTACCATAATACAAAGTTTGCCGATCTAATTGGACACCATACCATACTTATGGTGCTTATTTTTAATATATTGCTGCATCCCTAGGCGACCACGCCAAGGCACCATATTTTCATCTATCACGACGTCCCTTCCAGGAGTCATTACAGTCATATATCTTGCATTGATCATATCCAGAAGGAGCCTTATTCGGTATAACTGATCATCTCTTTCCAGTAGAACATCGTTATTGTTAAAATGCAAATATCGAAGTAATGACAAGAATCTGTCTCTGGGCATCACAGACGGAATGAACTGATTTTGATATAAACTGTTTTTTGACCAAGACAGATTAATATTAGGAACTTTAACCAAGCCCATGCAGATAATTATACTGAAGAATCTTTTCATCTCGCCCTTTCTAGTTGGAGTCCAGGTATTTTGTCGTGATTTTGGTGTTCTACGTTGTGTTAATAGTTGTTGTTGAGCATATGTGTTCGTCTCCACTACAATCTTTTTTAGAATCTCATCTGTGATAAACAGAGAAAATATATCTAATGGAGATAAACCATCCTAATTTTCAATGTTTATTTTACAGTCGATACAATGTTCAACAATATGAAAGTTTCTAGTTGTCTTTACAGTGCTCCACACATCTGGTCCTAATAATGAAAAAAGTAAGTTATAAACTTTATCACTATTTAATGGATTATAAATTTATCGCTTATATTCCCAATTTCTTCTTCTGAATCGTCAGTGTCAGCTTCATCGTCTGACTCTATTTCTTGCGACAGTTGCTCTACATCAGAACTGGAATTGTTATCACTAGGGAAATAATCTGGGTCCTCATCCGAAGAGTTGGCAAATGGATCAACTTCAGACTCAGTATCACTTGAAAAATCACACTGATTGCTTTTATTCTTAGTAATAATACCTGAAGTACTAGAAGCACTATCAGCATTCGAGTTTCATTGTTGAGTAACATCCTTTTGTAATACTTTCTCATTTCTTGCGACAGTTGCTCTACATCAGAACTGGAATTGTTATCACTAGGGAAATAATCTGGGTCCTCATCCGAAGAGTTGGCAAATGGATCAACTTCAGACTCAGTATCACTTGAAAAATCACACTGATTGCTTTTATTCTTAGTAATAATACCTGAAGTACTAGAAGCACTATCAGCATTCGAGTTTCATTGTTGAGTAACATCCTTTTGTAATACTTTCTCATTTGGCATCTCAGGTTCTATATTTTCCTCTACCTCAATTTCTGGTAAGGCACTAGGCCGATCTAGGTCATTTTCATTTTTAGTTGCAGTTACCGAACTACAAGGAACATAACCACAATCTACTTCTTGAATAAAAACATTATTGTTATGTGGCACTTCTGACTCCAAACTTATCTCAATCTCTGTTTCTGGTAAATTAGATTGCTGTTCACATACCAAATTAACCATTTATTTACCTCGGGAAGTCATAATTCACACATAAATTTTTAAACAGTATAAAAATTGACACACTTAATGCTTCCAGATACGCCTATCTGGTAGTTTAATAACAGGATATTTTTTTTGCCCAGTGCATTACCGGACACAGATGTCTGGTAGCACTAGATTGCACAAATGGGTAGTACAGATCGTGAGAATCATACAGGTACCTGTAACATAGCTCTATCTCTAGTAATGAATGTTTTGTTGTCCCCGCTAGATGGACGAGAATGTAAGATTTCTATACCGCTACTACGGAAAGCTACTTACCAGATACATATGACTGGTAAAGCAGTGAACGTGTTAAATGACAATACGGTTAAGTAATAATATGAAACATAACATATATAAATGGATATAAATACAACTATAATTTTCTCGCATATATAGTGTACATACTAATCGTAAACACAATCATGATGGTACTAAATCCTGATATTTTTAGATGATTAGTAAATAAAAAAATAGTCCCTGAAAAGAAAAAAAATTAAACATAACTTTTTGTTTTCATTCCCAAATTCATTTTGTTATAGTTTAATGCAACAGTAGCTCGGACAGTACAGTAGTGTATCAAATAATAGCTTTGTTCCCACAATACACAAATTAATTTTCAATCATACGGAGCATGCACATTCCAACTAAAACAATGGATTTTCAAATCGTAATTAAATGTTTTTAATTAGTATTTCCCAAACACGTATAGATAAATTAATGAAATTTGGCAGAATCCCATAACTTGTTATAATTTTTTTTAAATCCAAAAAGAAATTAATACAGTTTGTCCAGAGGTGGGTAAAAACGAGGGGTACTGCTTCAGAAATACCTAAACCTTTTTGTGTATATTTTTGTATAGTTTTTGGGACTTGAACATAGTTGGCTTTTAAACATACATATAAGTACATTTCCATACATATAAGTATTGATTGACATCAACATTATTTCTTTTTTTTTTTCATTTAAAAGACAACTATATAGCAGCAGTGGCTGGCAAGATTTCAGGTATGCTTATCTCAATAATCAGATGTGGGAACCAATACTGTGGCCATATAGACAACTTTTGTAGGAGAACCTTTTTGCAATTTGTGAAAAAAAATTAAAAAATTGTGCAGCTCCTTCTAGGAATTTTTAGATTGGCTTCTTTAATTCTAGTGAAACATTTTTTTTCCATAAATTAGATGTAATTTTATCGGTGTTTTTGCAATGAATTTACCAGACTGTAGTATTTTTACTGGTAATTATTTATTTCAATGATGTTAATAATTCAAGTTTCAGTTCTCAACTAACTTTTATTTCGCGACACATACAACAAGAAATATTTACAATTATTTTACAATTATTGTGTACATTACATGTACACAATGAGACAAATAATTGCTTTACTTTACATTTACAGCGTAATACAAATTAATTTACCACATTTCCTCTCCCCCTCCTTTGAAATGAAAAGAACAAAAAAATTATATTACAATGCTTACTTAACTAGCTTATAATTAGTTTATCCCACATTAAAGTTTATTTATAAATTGTACAATACAAAAATATAAAGAAAAAAAAAAAACAATTGCATTTAACCTAGACAAAAAAATTACTTATTTCTACTTTTCAAAAAATACCTAGAACTACATTCAGCAATTTTTGTCCACAGTATTCTGCTGTTCATTCTGTTCACTTTCAATCCTATATTTACAAAATCTTTTTCCCTAGAAAACGATTCACACAATTTGTTGTTTTCATTATTGGTAACAGATTTATTGGGAATAATACTTGATAAATTTTCAGTCGTATCAGTTAAATCTGTAGACTTGGGATACGTTAAAGAAGTACGCTTTCTTAGTTGATTTGAATGTCATCTTACTATTCTCTCTCCCCCTAATTTAATATCAAACATAACATTGCTTATTCTACTTATTACTGTACCAGGAACCCAACCATTTTCAGAAGGATTTGAAATATCTTTAACGAAAACAGAGTTACCTAAATTAATTCCCTTTTGTTTGCCATTAAAATTGTCAATTTGTTTTTGATATTGTTCTTCATTTATTTTATATTGAGAAGGCCTAATTAAATCAAGTAGTCTTGTTTTTAAATTGCGGCCAAACATAAGTTTAGCCAGACTTACATCAGTAGTAGAATGTTGAGAAATTCTATAATCAAATAAGAAATGATTTAAAGCTTCGCCAATATTTTTCTTTTCTAGAAAAGCCTTTTGAATGGCGTATTTTATTTTTCTCACACTATTTTCTGCCAAATCATTACTTTGAGCCTGATACGGTGGTGAAAATAAGTGATTAATTCCATTTGATTTTAGATAATTAGATAATTCCGTGGAGAAAAAAGGTGGGCCATTCTCTGATACTAAAGTATCTGGAAGTCCAAAATGAGAAAATAAAGATCTTAAACAATTTATAACTGAGTTTGAATCCGTAGTGTTCATTTTATAAATTTCAATCCATTTTGTGTAAGAGTCGGTAACTACAAAATATTTATTATTATACAAAGGGCCTAAAAAATCTACATGTATAAGTGACCACGGTTTATTTGTTTGAGGTCACGGTTGCAAAATAGTTAGGGGAGGTGTGGTTTGAAATTGTGAACAAATGTCACAATTTTTGCACATTTCTTCGGTATGTTTATCAATTTGTGGCCAGTAACAATATGATCGTGCAATGGATTTGCATTTATTTACACCCGAATGACTGGAGTGAATTTCCCGTAAAATATTTTTTTGAAATATTAATGGTACTACTCTAACATCCCATAAAATACAACCATGTTCTAAATGTAGTTAATTTTTCCTATAAAAATAAGGTTTAATTTTGTCCTCAATTTCATTCACGTTTTTGGGACACCCTGTAAAACAAAATTTATAGACTTTATTTAAAATTGTATGTCTCTGCGTTTCCAAAGCTATTTTTTTATGATTTATCGGCAACGATTCTTCAATATAAAAAATGTATCCAAAATCAGGTTCTTTATTATTTGAAGTAGGTAAAGGTAAACGCGATAATGCATCTGCATTGCAATTTTTTTCTGATTTTATATATTTTATTTCATACTGATATGCAGCTAAAATTATTGACCACCGTTGTAACCTACTTGCCGCTACCCAAGCAACACTAAATGGTTTATTAAACATTTCGATTTTGTTTATACGAGTAGTATACAAGGTGTAACTTTGATTGCTAGATTGCTAATCTGAAATTAGTTTTTTTTAAATCAAATAAATAGCCGAGTTATAATTAAATTTTTAAACTACACCCAAATTGCTATCCACGCCGCCCCTGTACAGTGTCCGAATTCCACTGCAGAACCATGTCTATGGTATTGCTAGTTAGTTGTTACCAGTCTAGACGTCGGAACTTGTCCCGTCATTTCAGAGTCATATTTCAGGCAGCCGCGACCGAAGCAGATATTTTAGAATTCAGTACATACGTAGCTTTGACGGTGTGCACTACGTGTTATTTATTTACATTATGTTCACCAGTACAAGTTAACTGTACACAATGTCATGACGGATACCGTGCAGAAAAACCATAGAAAAATGGATTCACGATTTGCAGAAGCTATAACAAAAATAGTGACATAGTTTGACAGAATTATGGGGTCGTGAAATGAGAAAGTGAGGATTTTTTTAGTGAGGTAATGTGAATGCAGAAGGCAATAGTCTGGATATACAAAACTACAACTTCCAATTTATTGTGATGATGTGTTATTATTATATACGCGTGACATTCTGGCGATTCGAGTCACAATAACCGTGGCATTGACCTAGTTTATAAAATAAAAATATTGCATAAATACTGCACACAATACATGAAACCAGGCTAGGATGGATATGATGTGTAGGGAATCTCCTAAAAGCTCCTACAGCTTGCTGTAAGTTTTCCGTGTTATTTTGTGTATACGTGTATAGTTCATGAACATGCGTGCAATTATATTAAACAAAATATGTGTTGTTTTATATAAAAAATATAAGATATGAGAGAGAGAGAGAGAGAAAGCAAGTTTTCTGCGTTTTACTGCAATCGAATTAGAATTTGTTTAGTGCAGTGTTATATTTTTTAAAAGAAGACGGCGGCTGCAAGAAGACGATATCGGATGAATTACCGCGATAGACACGTACCGCATAAGAAAATATTTGTAAGATTAGTTCAACATTTAAGAGATTATGGGAGTTATGAACGTCAGTACTCTAATGTTGAGCAAAAACAAACTTGCAGAGTAAGAATCTTGAACCAAATATTTTAAATGCCGTAGAAGACTCTATTCACGTAAGTAAAAAGGATTAAATATGTATTTATTTATTATTGAGTTCTCTGTTAGTTGACTTGTTGCTGTTTTATAGTGTTATACGTAAAATAATATTTTTTTTATTTTTTTGTTTATATGGAATAACAAAGCGAACACCCACTACAAACAAATGTATGTTTCAAAAAGTAGTACCTCACGAGTGGCTTGGGCACTTTGCTTTCTAATAGAACTCCTTTTCCTATCTTCCATTTCAATAATTAAATATGGCAACAATGCTAGTGACGCTGTAACTAGATATGCTCAGTGCTGTTCTGCCCAGTGGCGTACTATGAAAATTGCGAAAAAAGGCAAAAAAAAAAATTTTTTGTGACAATTTTAGAAAACAAACTTGTGATATGTGTTTGTAAAGGTCACAGGCAGCCCTCCTCCAAACCGGACCCCCCTTCAAAGTTACACCCTGTATATCACGCTTACCGCAACATATATTTAACGCTCGAATGTCTGCGCAAAAAACGTGTATATTTCATATATTATATATTAGATATATATGATTACGAAAAACGTATATATTTAGTGTATCATATATAAAATATGTCCAAAAAACGTATATATTTAATATATATATATAATATAATTTGTTGTTGATCGATAATATCTTTATTAATTATGATATGTATGATTCTGTAGTGCTACATCCTGTGATATCGGATCACACAGCTCAAAAAGTGATATTTAATATTAAAGCAATTTTAACGGAAGGTTCCAGTTATAAAAAAATATTTAGTAGTAAAAATAAAGATCGATTTAGGGAGAGTTTGCAATTAACTGAATGGAACGATGTCTACTCAGTGAGGGAGCAAGACATAGACGAGCAGTGAAATGGTTTTATGACAATTTTTTTGAGGCTGTTTGAGGCCTCCTTTCCAACAAAAAGTTTTAGAAATAAGAAAATAAGAGATAAGTGTCAGTTTTATGAGGTGGATTTGGATATCCGGGAATGTAAGAGACAGTTGGATATATGGTATACAATTAGTAATGTTCGAAAGGAATTTACACAATATAATAATTTAAGAAATAAATATAATAAATTGTTAGTGAATGCTAATATTAAGTATTATAGAAATAGAATTATGGAATCAGATAACAAGAGTAAATGTGTCTGGAGTATAGTGAGAGAGGTGAAAGGTGAGGTAAAAGATAGATGTGTTATGATACCAGGTAATTCGGAAGATATTGCAAATGATTATTGTAATTATTTAAAAGAAATTGTTTCACATCAAGTGACAGGGATACCTAATTCATATAGTCCTAGTAGAATACAGCAGGCTGAGCAATGTATACTTTTAGATTATACAACTGAGGCTGAGATCTTAGAATTTAGTAAAAAAAATAAAAATAAGATGAGAGCAGTGGTGAAGATGGAATCTCTGCAAATATTGTAAAACAGGTAATTTCCGTCATAACCAGACCACTTATGTATATTATTAATAATTCCTTATAGTATGGTATATTTCCTAATCAATTAAAATCAGCGGTAATAACCCCAGTGTATAAAAAGGGTGATCCTAAAAATATGTTAAATTATAGGCCCATAAGTTTAATCAGCCTTTGCTAAATTATTTGCATTAATAGTTTATACCAGAATAATGACCCATATGTACAGTTATTCTCTAAAACTTAACATGGGTTTTTAAAGGGCAGATCTACAAGTACAGCTATATATCATTTTAATTATAAAATTGTACAGTGCCTTGAAAATAATGAAGTACCTCTAGGGCTTTTCCTTGACTTGTCACGGGCATATGATTGTGTAGACCATACTATATTGATAAATAAGTTGAAGCAATACGGGATCCGTGGTAGGCTTCTGGATTGGCTTCGGTCATATTTAACGAACCGTAGACAAAAGGTCACTATTACTAAAAGTGGGATAACTTGCTCCTCGATGTATGCACCAATTACAACTGGGGTTCCTCAGGGAAGTATCCTAGGACCGCTGTTGTTTCTAATTTTTGTGAATGATTTGCCTTTACACATTGATGGTACAAATAGTTATTGTGTACAGTATGCCGATGATACAACTGTTCTTATTTATGGGTCAAATTTTACTGATCGAGAAAAAACCATATATTGTTACAATAAAATACTTGATTGGTGTAGTAAAAATAAATTAGTTGTAAATCAGGATAAGACAAAAGTTATGTTATTTAAATCAAGACAAAGCAATTATGTATCTCCTGACAGTTTTAATTTGAGTAATACTATGAACTGCAAAGTGGAAGAAAAAATGAAGTTTCTTGGAATATATATAGATGATACACTTAGATGGTCCTACCATATCGAGTGCATTAATAAAAGGTTGAATAGTGTATGCTATAGTATTAGAGTGTTGGTAAAGTATTTGGACCTTAAAACCCTGAAAGTGATTTATTATGCAAATTTTGTGTCTGTTTTCCGATATGGAATAATTTTCTTTGGTCAAAGTATCTACATAAATAGGTTGTTCATTTCTCAGAAAAGAACTTTAAGGTGTTTGTTGAGTCTCTCACAAAGTGTGTCTTGCCGTGGAAGATTTAGGTCAAATGGTTTAATAACAGTTTTTGCTGTATATATCCAAGAGATTTTACTTTTTACTTTTAAAAATAAGAATTTGTTTAGGGAATGTTTTCAAACTAACTTTTATAACAGTAGAAATACAAATTTTGTCTTTCCTATACATCATTTAACATTGACTGAGAAGAATGTTCATTATACGTGTATAAAATTCTATAATAAACTCCCTCAAGAGGTGAAAAATATCCAGAGTTTAACCCAGTACAAAAAATATATTCATAAAATGTTATTACATTTGGAACCATACAGTTTAAATAAATATTTACAAAATTAATCTCATTGTCATTTATTTGCTTTAAATGTAATGTATTGTTGATAATAATCCATCTATATTTTTCCCCTTGTTTTGTTTTTATTTTGTAGTATTGTTTGATTTTGACTACTATTTCATCTGATGATGTAAACTACACTCTCTTGTACATTGCACTGTTATTTTGAAATTAAGTTATGTTATTATTATTATTATTATTATCATATGTTAAATATATGCGTTTATATAAAAGCGATAATAAACGTTTTTAGTATTAGTATATATAGCGTTTTTTGCTTAATTTAATAAGGCTACATATCTTTTTCAATTTGAGATATACGAAAGTGTAAAGAATAAATTTTTAGATTTTTAGAATATTCAATATACTTAACCATATGTTTCGAAAACACATGAGAATAGACTTAAGAAAACTCGTGAGAAAATACTATGCAGTATAGTATTTTCTCATGAGTTTATAAATATTTTGAAATTTCAAAAAATTTTAAAAATTATTTTCAGTTTTGTATCTCTTTCAAACTAAAAAAGATATGGAACCTCGTTGGATCAAGCAAAATTACGCTATGAAAAACACAGAACACACTTGATTTAATGGCACTAACACACTCCTGGAAAAAAAGAATGCAGTTAGTTTTTGAGACATTAGATGCCCATTAAAAAATAGAAATCAACTTACTTTGTTACGAATCATGATATAAAAATATTTTTTGTTTGTATATGATATTTATAGGTAAACTTTTTAAGTTGAAAAAAGTAGAAAAAATTGCATACACACACATACATGCATACAGGTAATAAACATTTAAAATATTTTTGGTGAGAGAAATATATCTATAAAATACTACCAGATTTATTAATTATTATAATATTTTATTACATATAGGGTGTCCTCAGATAGGTGATTTTACATGTCATTGAAATATGGTCTTCTAGGATCTAGCTCTTCCTTTTTATGAAACAAACTCTGCCATGACTTCAAATCTGGAAAATTCAGTGTGCCTTAGAAATTAAGAGAATTTTATTCACTAGTAAAATGTATGAGATAGTACAAAATGCTACTCAGATTTATCAGAATGAAAAACTGATCATTTGTGCAAAATTTTAATTACAAAAAATTTAAAATTAAGCAAAATATTTTGTAGGTCTAGGATATTAGAATTTTCCACACGTCTATTCAGTTTTTCTTTCTGTTTTGTTTAAATACTGTTTTATTATTGTTTCATATTACATAATATATCCACATTTGTTACCAAATTATATGAAAATAGGCAGGTTGGATTGGTGGCCATTTTATAACAGTAGATCAGTAAATAAAACAAAACCTATGTGAATAAAACTGTATAAATGCATAAGTAGATATGTGGCATAACAAATACAATTCTTTACCCATTTCGTAGGTATGAATATAATGAGTATTGAAAAATTTAAAGTTATTTCTATTCGGAACTTACCTACAACACACAACTCCTTACTTATATTAATTCAATGAGGTTAACTTGTTTATGAAATACAGACATGAATGTTTTTTATCTCACCTACCTATATTTCTTGTATTCTTATTACACGGTAAGCACAAACTAAAACGAAACCTAGTTCCAGATTACAAACAAATTGGGAATAAAAATACATAATGGTGATTATTTTGCTTTTGTTGCATTGGGAAGGAGCGAAAACGAAGTCCAAACAGCAATGTGCGATGTCAGCCGGCAGAGTTCAGTATTGCTAACTTTGATCAGGTCGATTGTACCAACCCGTAGAAATAAAATAACTAGAATTGTACCAGATTTTATAAATAATGTAAACCTACATACTTAAACATTTTTTTCCAAAAAATATAGATATTTTATTTTCTATTAAGCTTTTATGTATCCATTTCCCTTACACGTTTCGAAAGATAAATGCAAAGCCTTCAGTAATTTCTGGGTAATCGTGATTTATTTATTACAAATTTAAAAACTTAAATTCCGTTACGTTTTTTTTTTGTTTTTTTTTGTTTAAGATATAACACATAACAGACAATTCTTCAAATTAGAAATAATAGACATGTATTTGATTTAGTTACGCTAGGTGTACGTATTGGTGTACCTAAAGTAATGAAACATTTGTACCTACTAATTATTATATAACGTGTTATTGTCATAGAAAATATGATTGTTATAAAGTATAACTAGACATTTTAGTGCAAATAAAATATAACAAATAAATAAATCAATTTCTATTAAAATTTACATAACATATTTGTCAAGATTGAATTTTCACCAAACATATCAGTATGTTTATATCTGGAAGTCGTCATTACAACATTGGCATTTAGTATATACGTTTAAAAATCATATATAAAAAACTATAATATGATATGAAAAAATGAAAATGCCTTTTCAGTTAATTAAGTTAAGATCAATGTAATTCTACAACCAAAATACAGTTTTAACTAAATATTGCTCAATTATGTGTTTCTTATACAAGTTTGAAAGAAATACGTTTAAAACATACATATAAAAAACATTTAGGAAATAAATGTTACATTTATTAAATAAATGATAACGAAATTTAAACTATTATTTCGTATAATAAACGTTTTTTAGACTGTCATGTGTTGCTTGGGTATAGACGGTATATTCTTATTCTCCAAATATTGCTAAAAGCGGTTTATGATTCGTGTATAAAACAAATTTGTTTGCGTACAAATATTCCCGAAATTTTTTAACACCGAAAATAATCGATAAAGCTTCTTTATCTATTTGAGAATGATTTTTCTCCGCATTGGATAATATACGTGAGGCATGTGCAATAGGTTTCATATCTCCGTTAGAATAAATGTGTGAAATTACGGCTCCAAGTCCCATAGAACTTGCATCACATGATAAAGCTAAAGGTAAATTAGGATCAAAATGCACTAATACCTTGGGCGAAGCTATTTCGTTTTTTATTAAATCAAAGGTATTTTGACGCTGCTTATTCCATTGCCACTTAACGTTTTTGCATAATTTATATAAAATATTTAATTTTGAACTTAAATTTGGTAAAAAACGACCATAATAATTAACTAATCCCAAAAAATATTTTAATTCCGTTATATCACTGGGAACTTTCATGTTTAAAATGGCTTGAACCTTATTATTATTTGGAAGTAATCCTTCTGCATTTATAGTATGTCCCAAATAGTTTATACGAGTTTGTAAGAAATTGCATTCTTCTAGACTTATTTTTAAACCGGATTCTTTGATTTTTTCAAAAACCTTACAAAGTTAAATAAATGCTCCTCTAAATTAGATCATGTGACTAAAATGTCATCCATAAAAACTACTACACCTTCTAACTAGACTAGAGGCAATTCCATATGGAAGTCTGTTATACATAAAAAGTCCTTTATGCGTATTAATAGTGCAAATTCTTTTTGAATTTTTGTCAAGTCAAATAGGCTTGTGATAAATCTATTTTACTAAATAGAGTACCATCGAATATATTAGAAAAAATTTTTTCTATATTTTGGACTATTGATGTACAAGTAAATTCGGGTTTGCTAATGCTTTAAAATCTCCGCATATCCTAATATCTCCATTTTTTTTAATAACTGGTACTATAGGACTTGCCCAATCGCTATGATTTATCGCTGTCAAGACTCTGTCACTTACTAATTTTTCTAAGGCATTTTCAACTTTTTCCTTTAAATGTATAGGTAAGGAACGTGCTTTATGAAATACCGGCACAGAATTAGGTTTTAAATATAAAGTTGCTTTAAAATCAAGTTTTCCTATTTTTTTGTCAAAAATACATTTATATTCATTTATTAAAATATCTACCTGATAATTATCATACTTGTGAGCAATATTATGAAATGCTGTATTATCTACAATATTAATTTTTAATAAAGAAAGCCAACTTCGACCTAAAAGTGAGGGACCTCCCCTAGGAACAATGTATAATTTTAATGGTGCTTAATTTTTAAAATACTTTACTTTAACTGAAATGTATCCTTCTGTAACTACTTGGTCTCCAGTATAAGAAGACAATGTCAGTTTGGAATCAACAATAGGGAGATTAGAAAAGTATTTGTTATAGACCTTATCTGAAATAAGACAATATGCGGATCCTGTGTCTACTTCCATTGACAAATTAATATTTTCAATTTGTACAACTACTTTTATAGGAGTAAACTTACTGATAGATCTTATATTAAATAAATTTACAGAACAATCTATCAGAATCAGCTAAATGAACTGATTTTTATTGCAATACATTTTCAAAAGTTTCATTAGAATTATTCAAATAGAAATTTTTATTTTTTTTCTTATGCAATTTATTATTTTTACTAACGTATTTTAAATGTCCTTTCTTTCCACAATTATCACAGACTGCATTTTTGTAAAAACACTCACCCTGTGTGTGGTTATATCTACCACAAACCAAACATTCCGCCATCTTCTTCTCCTTCCTCTTTCCTGGACCTCTGCACATTTGATGTTGACGGGCATGTTGTGACATCAATTCCTGTGACCGAGAAGACCTGCGCTGGTGGAGATTGGAACACCTTGCCTTGGAAGTGCTGCCGTCATGGAAACCGGAAGGATGGCCATATTGAAAATTGGAACCACGTTGCCTACAAAAGAAACTTGCTTTTCTGCTGCGTCCATGTTTCTTGCAATTTCGAAAGCTTCTCCAAACTTCAAAATTTTTTCAGAAAACAATCGTTGTTTTATCCTTTTATTAGACAGACCTGATACAAACTGGTCTCGTAGATTTTCGTCCAACTTTTCTTTGAACTCAAACATTCTGGCTAGATTTTTGAGAGCACCCATGTATTGCATAATGGATTCTCCCTTATCTTGACGTCTTAGACGAAACTTATGCCTTTTGGCAATTATGGATGGTTCTGGTTGAAGATGGTTTTTTACTACCTTCACCAAATCCTGGTACTTCTTATCTTCGGGAGCATGTGGACTACACAAATTTGCCATTAACTCATAGGTTTCATCATCAACAACTGTTAATAACGTTGCCACTTTCAAATTGTCTTCAATTTTATTTGCAAGAAAATATTGTTCTAGTCTGGCAATATAAGTTTTCCAATTTTTGCCGCTAGATAATTGAAATTCATTAATTTTTCCTACTGACATTTTCGATTTTTATACTTCGTCGCCATTTGTAGTATTTTTACTGGTAACAATTTATTTAAATGATAATAATTCAAGTTTCAGTTCTCAACTAACTTTTATTTCGCGACACACAACAAGAAATATTTACAGTTAACAAAAAAGGTTCTCTAATAAAAATAGATAGACATGTACACAATGAGACAAATAATTGCTCTACTTTACATTTACAGCGTGATACAAATTAATATAATTTAATTTACCACACAGACGTGAATATAAACTGAAATAAACTTTAAATACTGTATACCTACCAATCAGTGGCGTAGCCACGGGTGGGTTTGGGGGGGTCAGGACCCCCGCCCCATGGGTTGGGTTGGCTTGGTTGGGTCATATAGGTAATGTCTCACTACAAACCTGCAATCACTCTATTCGCCAAGATTTGGCAATGCGGTCAGTGAACTAGATCTCCTACAACAACCCTACATTAGGGAGGGTTCACCTGCAATTAAGTTCTAATTTTATTTTTGTGATTTTTGTAACAAATATTTATTTATTTTTTTATTAAAAAAAAATCTAATTTGAGATACTTAACTTTGTTCACTGAACCCCCCATATCAAATTTCTGGCTATGCCACTGCTACCAATGTAAATGTATGTATATTAATTTACTATACTAGATGGTCGAAAATATAGAGAGTGACAAGCGCGATGGGCAAAGCATGCGAGGAGCAACATTTCATAAGCATACTAAATTTGAAGGCAACCAAATATAAAATATATACAAGTGACAAAAATAATTGCATTACATAACATCCATTATTTTTAGTTGAAACAGTTTTTGCCAATTCCGAGGCGTTAGATAATAAAAATGATAAAAATTATTTCCAAAGTTTTTATCTTGTCTTATCAATTACCCAAGGTCGAAAATAATAGACAGTGACTAATTCAAAACACAGAGATGAGTACAGAAGGTGAGGGTGGTATGATTACCCAAAGCACACAAAATTTTCAAAAATAAGTTGACGTGGACTGAACCTAGCACATTAACAATTTACTTTAAATGTGCCCCCTGTGCCATCCTCTCTACAAATTAGAATGCCGGCCTTTTGGACGGCGATTGCCCATCACCACCATTCACACCTACCTGATGCGCACTCCGCGGATATCACACTTAAGTCTTCACTTCATGGACGCGAAATTCACGGATTTTTGCAAGGATTTTGCAACTTCAATTTTAATTATCTATGGTGGGAAAATCTCAACGTTTGACAAATTTTGCAGAACACTAAAATACTACAAATATTATTGCTACTTTCATTTTTATATGGTGTTAATAATTTTATTTTGAGCTTAAATAAATCGCAAATATTTGCGAACTCCACATTCAAAAGAACAAAAGGCTTTAGAATACATACACACTATTTACTATTGGTTACTAGCACTGTCACTATAACGCTCACACATAAACACTTATTATACCATATCGTACCGCTTTCCGTATGACCTTCATGCATCCATGTTTTGTCAAAATTTAATATATTCTTCGATCCAAATTCTGATCTTTTAATATTTATTTGCCATATCACTATTTCGCCTTTTTCTATCAGTATACTCTTCGATTTTTAATGTACGCTGATGACATAAAGATATTTTCCGAAATAAATAGTTTGGCTGATTGTTTACTTGTCCAATCTGATAGATTTTTTGCATATTGTAATGTGAATAAACTGTATCTTAATATAGAAAAATGCTTGTTTATTACTTTTACTAGGAACATTAATAAATTCTCATATGACTAATTTTAATCAAATTAATTATAATGTTTGATAGTAAAATATTATTTAACACACATGTTGATTATGTCGTTGCAAAAGGCAATAGAATGTTAGGTTTTATTATAAGAAATAGCAGATCTTTTAAATCACCTCAGGCATTGAAAACATTGTATTTCGCATATGTGCAAAGTAAATTAAGTTTTGCTTCTGTAATTTGGTCCTCACAGTATAATATTTACATTTCTAGAATTGAATCAGTTCAAAACAAGTTTCTTAAATTCTTGGATTATAAAGTCAATGGAGCATATAACATGAATTCTATAGCAATCATCAAAAAGGAATTTAATATCATTTCTTTACAGAATCGGCGTGAATTGAGTGACGTGATGTACCTATATAAAATACTCCATAGCTATGTAGACTCGCCCTTACTTTTATCTAATATTAATTTTTATGTGCCTCCTTGCAATTTTAGAGTATGTCACCCTTTTTCAATAAATTTGTGTAAAACTAAATCTGGACTGAATTCTCCAATTAATAGAGTGTGCAAGTTTTTTAATACGAACTTTTCTAATGTGGATATATTTAATATTACTATAGGTATTTTCAAAAAGCATATTATGAATTTTTTTCTTACAAATTTGTAAATTATTTTTTCTAAATATAATGTAGTTTTTTCTTTCTTTTACTTGATAAGTGTATTTATGTTACATTTTTGTAGTGTTATTTTTTCTCTTTCCAACATTGTACACCAATTTCTTTAATTCTTTTGTTACCTACTTTGTGGAACACTTTTTTAGGCTACTTTGCCTGTTGTGTATTTCCTTATTGATAAATAAATAAATAAATAAATAAATAAATAAATAAATTTCATTTATATGGAAATTCACCTACTATAATTCATATGTCACGCATAATTTGCAAAAGTACCCTAGTATATATTCTAGGCAAATTTTCATCTTGTAAGATATAGCAATCCAATTTTTTCTTGTCAAAAACTCATTTTAAAAATACCATCTCTCCGTGAGTTTCCATTATTTTCCGTTTCACAGTTGTACTTTATCACTTTTTTATTTGCACTAAACATATATGCTACTCACGTACATTTTTGTTAATGAACTACATATTTCAACATCACCTACACTCATATTTTGACCTCGCGCCCTAAACTCTTCATACATGTCATAATCCGATATTCCTCACTTGTTAAATTAGGACGATTTTGTGAATACTCTGTAGAGCTTCAATTATTCTCCATTCTTAAGGACACAAAATCACTAATAAAATTAATTACATTCTTGTTAGCGAAAAAATATACCAGAAATTTTGCATTTATCTGCATTTAGAGGTAGCTTGTTCCGGTCACACCAAAGAGATACACCTTTAACCACAGATAAATTAGCTAAACAAATAGTGCCTGAACTTGTTAAAATATGTTGACACCTTTGGATGGTGACTTGCCCAAGCTGACATCTAATCATGGAAGCAGTTTTAGTTAATTCAGCTACTTCTCCACAGATGACTGCTCAAACGGTCCCACTGCTGCCTGATGTATTGTCTTGTTTTTACTGTTGAAGAAATACTAATGAAAGTGGAAGATTATTAACACAAAAATTACATTGAGCTTGAATTTGAAATGCAAACTACATCTATTTCCATTTGCATTGGATGAGTGCACTCATTAATATAATATAGTGAAAAAAAGTAAATAAGTATATTTTGCAGTAACTTATATTTTTAATAACCAGTTATTTTACAATAATCATGTGAAGGTTGCAATAAATTCGGTAAATAGTTGATTTTTTAACTGTTTCTTGTAACTGAGTGTCCCAAAAAATATTGCATCATTATAGAGCATTTACATTAACTCAGTGTCATTAAATTCCGATAGGGGCGTTAGCGTAAAAGTTTGGTTTTAATATTAATGTTCTATGGCCTAGTTTACGAGTCTGTGGTTCGATAATTTTTGATTTGAATTCGTGTGAGACAAATAGTGATTGTAAATCTAATTTGCATACCTATTATCAAAATTAAACTTGTACAAGTACAAAAAGTATTAAAATCTTATTTATGTTAACCTCACATAACCTTGTTTACCTGCATTTTACATTAGTAATTTGGAAAGAGAAGTAATAAAACGTTATTTAACACAGAAATTGTTAACGTGGAAGTGCCTGAAGAATGTCCTGGTAATTCTTAATTCAATCCTCTTTGTTTTTTAAAGAATTGAAATTTTAGAAATCACGAATCGATAGAAAAATGGTTAGTTGTCGCTCAAATTGCAAAAATATTGCATGTAATATGCCTAATAAATAAAAAAGTACATACATTAAATGCCCAGTTTCAGAAAAAATACGAATAATATATAAAAAAATCAGTGTTTAAAATAATGTACATATTACATATACAAATAATAAACATATGCAGTTTTTATTTGGTGTTTTTATTACAGTACAAGTACAATACAGAAAAAGTTGAAAATCCTGTTATGTGTTTTAAATGGTTTTCATTTAAAAATTTGAGTGATATTAGTTGTGCTCTTTTGTAACTAATAACATTTTGAATTACCATATCATAAAATAACTTGTTACTACTAGATGCGCTTGCTATATTCTCAGGATTACTGGCGTTATTATCATTCAAGTAATTTTTGTATGATTACATTTAACTCGTGTCACATTTCTACTTTTTTTCCATTTGCAAGTTTGCCTACATTTTCATCCTGTTTTCGCCTTTTCATGTGTTCATTATTTTTTACAGTATTGATGTCATATTTTCGTGTACGGGTAAATATAATGTTGAAACAGCTGTTTTTTTGAGAATTTTCCATTGTCCTAAAAATAAGAATGAAACCTTATTAAATAATGAAAAATATACACTGAAAATAGATCATGCATGCTTCTACTTACCCATACTAGTAATAGTATAACAATATTCTGTGAAATGTTTTCAGCAGATCTTTGGTTTCTGGGTTGGTTTCTTGCTGGACTCAATTGCTATTAACCATTTTTTTTCAGCGTTACTAGGGAACTTGCGAAACATGAAATCTTTATTTTTATTAACAACAGATAAACACTACGATACATAACAGTTATATGGCATGTTTTTTTACATAAATTGAAACACAACAAAAATGAAATAACAAATATTTGTGAGGTTAGATTTAATACCCAACATTGATCGCAGCGCCGCCTACATGTAAATGCTCTATTATTTTTTAATATGAAAACCACCTTTTTTTTTGTTTTATTAATTCGGCATATATTCCTGATTAACAAAATTTAACTGTTTTTGAGTTAATTTTTGATTTTATTACAAAAAAAATATAATTTTTTAATATTAAAATTTATTCATAATACATATTTAATTACATTTTGGTAAAATTGTTCAAATGAACGTACGCCAATCTCTTACCAGTGCCCCAAATGATTCTTTATAGAAAATATTATTAATCTACAGGATAATTCAGCCAAAATTCTCTAGACTGATTACTTAGAAACGAAAGAAGACATATAACAAACTGATAGAGATAAGTACTAACAATGTTATATCAGTCGGAAGGGAATTAATATAATAATAATAATAATGCTTTTTATTCAGCCTAAAGCTGTATATCTTACATTACAAATACTTATAAAACACAAGAAGTCTAAGTTCCCAGTAGGTAGCTCATACAATTTAACAAAATAAAATAGAAACTTCAGTATATAAATATAACAAAACAATCATAGACACAGACATATTATAATGTATTAACTCCTCATTACACAGGTAAATTCCGTATATAGATCACACATAAATGTGAAAACTGTTTTAATGATCCACTGCTGTTTTTTATTTCGGATGGCAGGTTGTTATATTCTTTAAAACCTTTACAAAATAGTGATTTGCCAGCTAATAATGAATAATGCCTTTCTATGTACAAGTCATTCCTTCCTCTAGTATTGTGATCATGTATGTCACCTGCATATATTGCCCTGTTGCACAAATAACTCGGTAAAATAGAATTCCTTATTTTATAAACAAATTGTAGGGTTCTTAACAGAATTCTCTGTCTTACATTCATAAAATTTAGAGTTTGTAACATGTCATTTATTTAAATCTGCGTTTAATGATAAGAAGAAAAACTAATAGTTCCATTGGAAAAAAATGAGTTATACGAGTTTGAACATTTTGAAGTTTAATGTGGCGTACAATCTGGGTCTTGTAAGAATAATTTTCTTTCCTTAGCTCAAATGATAGAGAATTTTATGATAAATCGAATGGTGAAAACCGTGAATTTGTATTATCAATAGCTTAGAAGATATTTAATTTTAAAGACAATAATGCAATTGGAAAAATTTTCTAAAAAAGTTGAATAACTCGGAACCGAAGCGTCCTAGACTAGTATACAAAGTCAACCTAAAATTTAACGAGGAATCTAAAAATGAAATAATATACAAGGTGTTCCATTTAAAAAACTAAAGTTGGTCAACGCTCAGGCTAAACTGAACACCCTGAAAAGTTGAAAATATTTTACAGAGATGCACAATAAAAATAGAAGCAACTTTTGTCTAAGAATATTTTTTCTAAAGTGACTCATAAGGAAGCTATGGACCGTTCATTCTTAAGTGGGACACATTATATATATTATATATAAATGATGATATGGCCAAGGAAGAGCGAGAAATACAAGCATAAATAATACATATAGCAAGAGAAGAAAAGATAAACGGGAAAAATATCAGAGTTGGTTACCAAAAAGGCAAAATATGCACTAACAATTTTTGCAACAATAGACTAACGTTACAAATAATAATTCGGATGAGAAAAAGACAAAAACGCGGCGAGGAAATGATACACAATTTGTAATAAAAATTAAGGATAACAATAATAAAAAAAGAACATATATAAAATTGGAACATGGAATATTAGAAGTCAACAAGGAAAAGAAAAAAACTAGTAGATGAACAAGCATATTTGGAGGTTTTAGCGATAACAGAAACGAAGAAAGAGGATGAAGAGTTTATTGAATTAGAAAATAGACCCGTATTGATATTTAGTGAAGTGCAAAAAGAAAAAAGTGTGGTCAGAAGCGTTGGAGAAGGACATGGAGAAAATGTAAGAAATAATAATGGCATAAGAATGTTGGATTTTTGTTTAATGCATAATAGTCTGATACTAATACGTTTTTTACTATGTGTTTTTTTAATTTGTTCCTCATATTTTTAAATGTACACTTTCTGTATTTTATGTATAGGTGGAGTGAGAGAGTGACGTAAACTAAATCTCCTACCGTTTGTGTAATTATTTTCTCTTTTGTAATCTAAACAATAAATTATTTCTATTCTATTCCATTGAAGAAGCATGTTACCCTGCAGATTAGAGACGAGAAATTCTACGAAATGACAACCCAATTAAGCTAAGTTACACTACTACCAGATATCAGCTTGTTCTTAAATGACAGAAAAATGAAAATCATTTTGGAATATATACAACTAGATGAATTGAGTAGTTTAGCAGAGAGTATATCCAAATATAAAACTGTACAGGACACTGTACAGGGGCGGTGTGTATAGCAATTTGGGTGCAGTTTAAAAAATTAATTATAACTTTGATTTAAAAAAAACTAATTTCAGATTAGCAATCTACGGAACACGGACTACCACCCCTCCAAACCGGACCCGCCTTCAAAGTTACACCCTGTATATTATATTTTCAAGGAAAGAACTTAAATCACGAAACTGATAGTTCTTAGAATTCTAATATGAGGGTCAAACCCAAATAATTCCAATAGAGGAACGACACTTCAAGAAATAAACAAGGAAAGAGTATTATAATTTGACGACCGAATCGATCTTATCAGCTTCTGTCCGACACCTCTCTTTTCTAAACATTCCCATATTTTTCTGTATCGGTACTCTGTCAAAGGCTTTTCTATGTCCATAAATAAGATTAAACTTGTCCACTTTGACGCTCGTCCAGTGTAGGTTCAATGCTTTGCCTCAGTCATTTCTCTAATATTCTCTCAAATAGTTTAATCTCTGTACTAAGTAAGTCTATAATTATTATAATCTGTATTGTCACTTATTTTGAAAATTTGGAGTATTACTCTAAATCCCATTCCTCTGGTGTTCTCTTATAAATTTTATTAAATAATTTTAAAAGCTTATTTGTCGCACATTGCCCCATGTATTTTAGCATCTCTGTTGTAAGTCTGTCGTATCCTGGACTTTCCCTTTTTCCAGTTTCTTCATAGCTTCTTTGAGTTCTTCTGTGATTTGTTGATAGTCAGGATTTATTATTTCACTTTTGTCATTTGCTTCATCTTCACTTTTATCGTTTCACCGTTCAGCAGTGATTGAAAGTATTATTATTTTCCTTTCTTTACTTTTTTTTGCTATCGTTTGTTGTGTCTTTTTCTTTCATTAATGATTTTAAACACTTATAAAATAGTTAATATTTTCTTTTCTGCCTCCAAAGTATGCCCAAGATTTCTTCTTTGCCTCCTTTATTTTGTTATTGACTATTGTTGTTTACAATTTGTATACATTTAAATTTTCTTCTATTCTATTTCCAATATATTTTTCCACATCTTCTTTAGCTTCTCTTGTTCCTTGATTTCTGCGTTCCACATTATATACTCTTTTTCTGTTGATCGCTTAGCCTGTTAGTCCCACATACTGCTCTTGTTTCTGTAAGTATTATATGCTTAAATTTATTCTGTGTTTCATTCCTTTGAGTACTTATCCGAAATAACTTTTTTTATCAGTCTGAGTAGACGTCTCAACTTTAAATAAAGGGGTTTGGACGGGTCTGTTACTTAAACTTTACCATTAAATGAATGTATTACATTAATTAAATTATTAGTGTAATAATATCTTAACCATTCTGGTAATAATTTTATAGGAATCACAGATTGTACAAACGTTTCCCTGATAAAGTGAATGATTCATAATTGAAATAGGCCCTTTGAAGGTGTTAATTTGAAAAATATATGCTCCAACAAAGCCTAAACTATATTTCTATTGTTGATACCTTCAAAATGTATATTTACGTATTATGGAACTTATAACGCATTATAAATATTTTATCTAATAAATCACAACATTTTATAATTAAATAAAAAATGACAAATATTAGTAATTATAATTGATAAAATTGAATTTTTGTTAATACATCTATTATAAATGTATTACCTTTCAGGATCCGTGGAGAAGTGAAAAAACAAAATATCCCGTGCATTAGCTTTAAAATCGTCAACTCAATAGTAAGATCCATACCAAGTCATTATTACCAATTAATAAAATTAAGTCACAGTACAACCATATCATAGAGCGCTGAATATTAAACTCACTCAATGAATGGCTGATGATCCGCCGTTGATGTTCAGTTGGTGGAGAAATGGGTTGGCAGTGATAGAACTGTTAGTATATTTAAACTGTGCCTCAGCGTCAGAGCAAGAATACAGTTGTATGATACAATGTAAAGCGGCAGTATCATTTGTCGATCATTAGTTATCATTTGTTTATTTACAAATATAAAAAAGTATTCATTCAGTTATTACAGTATATTTCAAGTAAGTATTCATTGTGTTATTATTCAATACAGTCTACCAGTTTACTTACTAAACTAGCAAAATCAGAAGAATATTTATTCTCCATAACATTGGTCCTTGGAGCCGGATTTATCAGCAACATTAAGACTGGTAAAATTCTGGGTAACATTAATCAGAATTTGAAGCAGAAATATATACAACACATTTTCAATGTGCATTAAAAAATAGACAGTAATTCCTGAAGAAACCAGATCACAGTGATAGCCATAAATACAAGGTATTGTCTCCGAAAAATTAAACAATTCAAGTTTAAAAGATTGATATGAGTTACTCATACAATATTTACGTTTATACCGTGCGAGGTCTGAGGCGTTATTGAACTCCATGTGAGAACAATATTGGCCGGTAAGGCTCAAAATTCTATTATGGTGCAATTATGAGTATACAGGGTGTCAGGAAATTATGCGTCAAGACTTCAGGAGGTGATTCCTCACAAGAAATTAGAGTCACGAAGTCCTATAACAATTTTTCGAAAACTCAATATTAACGGAGATACAGGGTGTTAAAGTTAAAATTTTATTTTCGATATTTGTAAATAACTTGTTAAGAAATCCAAATATTTATATAAAATTTGTAAATCGGAGGTGTTTGCGGACGAGAAATTCAAATATATTTCTAATTTTGACGTCACTAGTAGAGGACACCACTTGTGGCACACCATGTTTTTTTTAAATTGCAGAACTTTTTTGCATCTTAGTGTATCCATCTGACTATAGAAACAGTCGATTCTCCTACCTGTTGTATCTGAAAAAGGTATACCCTGTTGAAGTCGTTAGGAGTAACAGTTTTCGAAATAATCCTATTTGAAATATTCAGTGCATCGATTGAAAACTGTTATCGTTTCAGGTAAAGTACCTTTTCTACTGAAAATACAGCAAAATGTTACTTGAAAAAGTTGTTCAGAACGGTAAATCATGGGAAAGTACAAAATTTCAAGAAGATTGGCGAGGTTTGATTTTGAAACCATTTTTCAACAAAGCACAAAGATTTTATCAAAGCAGGCCGATGTTTTTGAAATTTTGCACGTGGGTTTACAAATATCGAAAATAAAATTTTAACTCTAACACCCTGTATCTCCGTTAATATTCAGTTTTCGAAAAATTGTTATAGGACTTCGTGACCCTAATTTCTTGTGAGGAATCACCTCCTGAAGTCTTGTCGCATGATTTCCGGACACCCTGTATATTGTTTTAAATTTTGTTGTTCAAAATTCTATTATGGGGTACTTACGTTTTTAGTTAAAATTCATGAATATGTTTATTCGTTTGCGTGAAAAAGTGACAAAATTTTCAACAAATTCATTTATGTTAACATTGCGACATTTTGCAGCTTGTAGGGGCAAATTTACTTATATATATTCATAAATAGCATAAACTTAATTGGCGCAGAATTAAAGCTATTATTTTGTAATGAATAATTACAAACCAGTTACAAAATGAGTTAGCGAGAATATTACTTGCTATTTTATTTTTGTCAAGGCTCCTCAAAGAGGTGATAATTGGGAAAATGGCATAAAAAGTTATAAACATCACCTTTGACGAGTAATGGGTAAAGCCGGGTCCACATATAACGAACGAACATGAACAAATATGAACATACATATATAAACGTTCATGAATGAATGAATGTGGACGTTATGACAATCACAAACAAATTACGTAGAGCGCCGACGAACCGATCCATCGCCTGTGGGTACATCAAAGAAAAATGGGTTGTTCGTGTGCGACTGTGCGCGGCACATGTGGACGTTTTTGCGCAGTTTAAAATAAGATTGTCGTTTTAATTTATTTTTTAACTTCCGACATGGAGTGGCCAAATGACTACCATCGCAAATACACACAAGCACCTTTATAGAGTTATGGTGGGGGGTGCAGGCTATGCGACAGCGCAGATGAGAATTCGTTATATATCCTCAGTATTTCTTTTTCCTCAGGATGTTAGAGAGGGTACTGACTTTTGCACATAGTATGGGCCTGTTTTGAAGTCTAAATCTGGCGACATGTACAATGGGTCTTCAGACCTGAGGGCTGCGGGTTAATCGTGCAACATTTAATATATAAAAATTTAGCTAAATAAAAAATGTTACTTGATAAAATTTAGTTCAGCACGGTGACACTATCGTCGTGAACCCATCTTTCCAAACTAAATGTAGTATTTCATGTGATTGTTTTTTTGTTTGTGCGATTTTGATTATACTATATAATATATTCTACCATTATGGTTGTGCATGTGTGTTGTGTCCTGTTTTGATTTCTTCCAATTTTTTCCAAAATTGTTTCAGCTTTAATACATGTTCATCAACGTTAATGAAAAAAGCTATGAAAAGGGCACAACTTATATTGCAAGAAAATTTTAATTATATACAACCGTTACCATCAACAATTGATGCTATTCTTGCAACAGCAGTTGGTGATATCCGAAACGCTATGAATCAATTTTACATGGAATGTTTATCAGGTAAGTTAAATACAAATTTTTTTGTCAATATGTATCCATAATTTTTGTATATAACGAATCTCGAGTATCATATTAGTTACACCAGAAATGTATGCACTTTTGTACAAGGTTTCTCAGTTGTAGTCTACCACAAACAAAAACTGAAACAAATGGTAAGTAGATAACTACTAACAGTTCATTTAATGACATCAATGGTGAATTTAGTTGTGCGCTACTATATTCGGAGTGCTATATTTTAATACATTCAATTTTTTGTAGCAAAGTAGGTCTAAATTGTCAACAATGTTTAATTTAGTTACAAATTTCGGCAAAAAATGGAGTCTCATTGGACTAGAATATCCCTAAATACTCAACTGTGTCTGTAATTGATAATTGCAGCAAAAAATTGAAAACATATATATCATATGGCTTGGTCGCGCTAGACGTGTTGTGAAAGGCTCCAGTAATTTTGCAGTGGTTATTTCTAATTGAAAACACCAACATAGTTAATAGTGCTAACTATTTCACAAATACCATTGGTTATAATCTGTGATAATTTTCTTTGACTACATTTTTCAGAAGATTTGAATGAAGGTTTGATTTACAGTTACAATTCTAGTCCGTCCATGTTAATAAAGTAGTTATGGCGAGTAAACCGAATACACGTAGTGCTCTGTCAAACAGTGAGAGAAGATATGATGAGGATGCTGCTGAGCAACTTATAAATAGAGTGCGCCAAATTTTCTTCTCAACTGGAGTAAAATTTGATTTAAAATTTGAGCAATTAAATATAAAATTAGATGTTGTAAATAAAATGTATCAAACTGTTAATGGTGCTGTCAATTGCAATAACAACTCTATAGAAAAATTAAAAAGTAAAATAGAAAGATATTAGCAAGATGCCAAAAGAAATTCTCTCATCTTGTGTGGTATGGATGAACACAAAAATGAGCATACTGTGGAGTTAGTGTTGTAATTAATCAACAAAACCTTACAAGTTGAGTGTTCGTTAACGGAAATTGATAGCGCCTATCGAATTGGAAAACTTAATTCTGATCATATTGAATATCAAGAGGACTCAAGTATTTATGTCAAAAAAGCGACTAAAAAATACCGGTATTTTGATGTTTGAGGATCTTACCAATTCTCAGCATGAACTTTGTACTGCAGCTAAAGAAAAATACGGAATACGCAAAGTGTGGACATCTGGAGGCAAAATTTATGCTCTTTGTGGGAAAAACAAACTTATTATAAACCCCCTAGAAGATTTATGATTTATTATTATTATTATTTATTACTCTGGTAGGGCTATAAATACATATATGAGGTATATTTGTTTTTTTCCTAAAAAAATGTTTTCTCTTTTTTATTCTCTTTAGGTTTGACTAGTTGCGTTATTTCTGGCGTTGCTTTTGTTTCTACTGTTTTCGACATAGATCGGGTCATAGGAAACACCTGTGCAGTATTCCCATATTGTGTTTAGATTTATTCTAGAAAGTGCATCGGTTACTACATTATCTTTTCCTTTAATGTATTCAATATAGAAATTGTTTTCCTCTAAATCTAATCGAATTCTAGTTAACTTTGAAGACGGATTTTTCATAGAAAACAAATAAATTAATGAACAACGAAAGAAAGAAATTATCCAGTGCAGTGCTAAAAGCTCTTTTAAAATTATTGGTTTATTCATTTCGCTTTATTAAAATGTGCGTGAGGCATATGCGATAGGCAAATCATGTCCATTAAAATTTTGAGATAATATGGCACCGCAAGCTTCATTTGACGCATCTGTTGTGAGTATAAATTGTTTTGTAAAATCTGGGTATTGCAAAATTCTTGGACTGATAAGAGTTTTTTAAAATTTCAAATGAATTTTGACAATCTTGAATCCAATTGAATTGAAAATTTTTCCTAGTCAGCTAGTCAGTCAGAAAATTCTTGACAAAGTTGAAATACCTTATCTTTAATGAATTCTGGCATATCTTTATTTAATTATTTTAATAAGTTCTCTTGCCTATTAGATTTTTCTGTTTCGATATTAAAAATATAATGAGATATATCAATGGTTTGAAGTTGGATATTTTTTAAAGTTACACTTTCAAATGTTGTATTAATAATTTTGACTAAAGGATTAGTTTTTGAGATTATTGTTCTAGCCACGAATACACCTGTAACCAATTCTTGATTCATTACTACAGCATCATTCGTAAGATGTAAATTATTTATCTGCCTGACAACTTCGCACCTTGGAGGAACGAGTATAATGTCTTCTGCTGAACTATTATATATGGGTATTACTATTTGACTATAATTTACGTTACAAGTTAAAGTCCAATTGCTGTAATCAAGATTACATTTAAATTTAGTAATAAAATCTCTGCCTAAAATTCCATTGACAGGAATTGGAAATTTTGAATCCACGACATGCATTTGATGGATTAATTCAAAACCTTGTATTAAAATCGTAGTTTTGGTAGTACCCAAGGATTTGACAGTTCCTTGCGTTACTCCCTTTATATTACTAGAATTTGAGCTATTAATGAATTGATTTGGGTCAATATTTGTGTTTTTAATAATTGAAATATCAGCTCCAGTGTCGACTATAAATAATAGCGTTCGAAAACCTGTCATTTTCGTGCACAGCATCACAAAATTTGAAAATGATAAATCAAAGTTAAAAATGTTTACATTCCCTACTCAAACTCACCTGTTCGGGGGGCGCTTAGTTTCCCGAATTTTGTTGCGTTTTGTAAAATCTTACCGAGGAGGGTTTATTATGAGAATAATTATATCCTGAATTATTATATCTATAGGTTCCGCGACTGCCTATTTGGCCTCTGCCACGATGTACAAACCCTCGACCGTGCTGCTGTCCCCAATTATTGAATTGATTATAACCATGATTAAATTGGCGGTTATTATAATGTCTATAATTTTTCTTAATATGAAAAATACTTGCGTCATTGTTTTGAGGACTGATGTTGACAAATTTTATAACAACATTTTGAATACTATTAAATGTACCTGCTTCCATGACTATTCTAGCTCTTTCAGTATTAGCATTTTGACTGAAGGCTTTAACTGTGGTTTCGGTAGCATAATTTTCAGCTACCCCACATGGTACACCCTCATTAATAAATGCTCTTTTCAGAGACGATCCTAGTGACTCTATTTCTGTAGCATAACCTACTGCGTTTTTATTATTTTGTTTTAAGTTCATAATTTTTGCTGTTAAAAGTTGTGAGCTGTCACCTTTTATACCTTTTTTAAAATATCTATTATAGCTTCTAACGTTATTTCATTAGTTATTAAATCTTGCGCCTTTCCAGTTATACGATTGCATTATTAACATGACCTTCTGAATTTAAACTTAGAAGTGATAATAAATCTACAAATGATAATAATTTTTCAGGAGCACCATCAAATTCGTTAGGCACTATTTTGTTTGGTTAAAAAATTCTACCGCTGTAAGGGCCATTTCTAATGATTCGCCTGAATTTTGTGCTAAATTCACTAAAATATTGGGATCAATTTTTGCTATACAGGAGGATGGTATATTATAGTTAACTTTTAATACTAAAAATGCAGTTAATATTTTGTCTCTAATTTTCATAAAAAGTACTCTAATTTCGTGTTTTTGTTCTTCATTAAGGGAAAACTACGATAAAGCTGCAGTCTGAGTAAATTTATTAAAATATGAGACTAAGTTATCTCTAATATCATGTCTTACTGATTCACTTTTAGGAACTTCTTCTTTTACAGCACGTTTAACGTGACTGTATATTTCTTGTTTTATTAATGTTAATTTAGATTGTAGTAGTTCCCAGTTATTTTATTGCAATTAATAAAAATTAGGTAAATTAAGCATATAAATATGTAACCTAGGACAATTAAAATAATTTTAACTTACTACAATAATGCTTATATTATACATGGTTTGATATATCATATTCTGCGATTCATCAGCAATTCACTGTTACATTAACTCCTTTTAAATAACGCTTTCGCTTTCCTTAGTCCCATTAAATTAAATTTCCCCTTATTATCTTTATATTATACCTAAAAGCTAAAAAAAAAAAAAAATTCTAAGCTGAGCTGCCATTGGTTGGATAACCAATTTCCTCTGGATACATTTCTTAACTTGCTTGCCATAACCTTTGCAAATTTTCAAAACCAGTAAGGTCAACAGTACTATTACTATAATGTACAACATAATTTTAACATCCATGGTAACATTGTATTCCTTTTCCTGTACAATAAAATTTGAATTTACTACTCTCGTGTCTGTTACTTCTTGATTTGTTGATTTAGTTTGACCCATATTGCCTCCAAATAACGATTACCATACCATATTGCCATCTTCAATAACTTTCCAATTTTATATTTTTTACCATAGGAATCTCTATATTCCTAGTGGCAGGATCGCCATGTGGTGTAATCAAAGAGTATCTAATTTCTTTACAAGTTTATCGTTGGACTTACATAGTTAAACTGCTCTTTAACGTTACCCAAAAGTTAACAGGTTGCTGTTTTATTTATTCAGCAATATTTCGTAACACTATTACTACAACTAATAACTTATTTCATACGAATCTAAGTGGATCGGTACAATGTCCAAGCATGTTAAGCTATACAGGATGATTGCTTTGTCTTAGCACATTACACAGACATCCAGATTTATAATGTTGCTCGGACTGTTCATTTGTATAAATAGTTTTAAAGTGAATACATTATATAATCGACGTCTCATTGCAACGCTCCTGTTTGTGTTTAGTGTTTAGTTGAGTTATAATTATTAGCTGGGTACGGCACAGTGGAATCAAGACAAAAGGACGAAACAAAACGCAGATTTGGAATTGATACTCCTTGTATTCTGTATAGTCAGAAACAGTTACATAAAAATGTATATAGACTATTGGACCGAAAAAGAATAACACGCATGCGGACATCAAAATAATATTAGATGCACTTAACAACTTAATGACTAATTATATTAACAGCTGACATGTGTCAGTCACATTTTGCTTTCTTACAGAGTACTATGGGTAGGCAACCCAAGTTACAGTTTTGTAATGTGCATTGTATACCTTAAACTATTAAATATCATAATTTTTAACATTTATACGTAATGAACTAAAGGTAATCAACAATGCACTGAACCTAATACTTAAAAAACTGCAAAACATATTAAAACTAAGTCCAATAAACCAAAAAATCACTTTAAACTTAAATTTTTGCATAAGTACAAATGTTTTTTATTGCCAAGACCTTTTGTAAAGATATCAGCTAATAATTCATTTGTTGACATGTATTTAAAAATGATACTATCATCCTTGGTTTTTTCGTGCAAGAAATGATATTTTACATGTATGTGCTTTGTACGTTTGTGAAATATCTGATTTTGTGCAAGTTTAATAGCACTTTGATTGTCATTATATATTTTACAACCCTGTGACAAATTCAAGAATTGACATTCACTGTTTTTAGTAAAAAGTTCACAGATCAAAGATTTCAGGTCCTGCTTTCCCAGGAGATTGGACCAGTCGCTAAAGAAAAAACATAGCCATAGTTTGATTTTCGATCAATACTATCATTGGTCCAATCAGAGTTAACAAATCCCAATAAATCAGTGTTACTTTGCTTAAACAAAATACCTACACTTTTTGTACCTTTTAAATACCCTCTTAGCAGCCAGCCAATGTTCTTTGGTGTGATTTATGTTAAATCGACTAAGGTATGACACAGAAAAACAAATATCCGGTCGTGTACACACAGCCAAGTACATTATAGAATCAATCAACTGTTGATATGGAATATCATAATATTGTCCTGAGCTAGAAAGTTTCTTATTCTGCTCTAAGGGAGTGCTCACTGTATTACAGTCAGTCATTTGAAACTGCTCAAGCAATTTACCTATATATTGCTCCTGGCTTAGTTTCAATTCTTTTTTAGTACGATTTTTTTCTGCTTTCATGCCTAAACAGTAAGATATAGTCCCCAGATCTTTGATTTTATAATTTCTATGTAACTCCGATTTTTACATTTTGATTTCATCAAAATCATTATAAAATAAGAAAAAATTGTCAACATATGACGATACAACTATTTGTAACCTTAAAAAACATACAGGGCTCAATCTGTGACTGTTTAAAGTTCAATTTTGATAAAACTTCATAAGCTTTCTCATACCACAATCGGGAAGATTGTTTGAGGCCATAAATTGCCTTTTTTAGCAAACAAACCTTATTTTCAGAACCAGGCTCCTCAAAGCCTTCAGGTTGATACATAAATATTTTTTTATCTATGTCACCATTCAAAAAAGCTGTGTCAACATCAAGGTGGTCAGCCTCAAGATTTAACTCAGCAGTCACTGAAAAAAGAAGTCGTAAATTAGCAAAGCGAATAACAGGGGAAAAAGTTTCTGTATAATCAACCCCATATTTTTGAGTGAACCCCCTCGCCACGAAACGAGCTCTATATGTTGCAATCTGATCATTTTGATCCCTTTTTATTCTAAAGACCCACCTATTCCCCACTATATTAGTATTAGGAGAACGGCCAACCAGCTCCCAGGCACTGTTTTCTTTAAAAGCATTAAGTTCATTTTTTATTACTAAATACCATTGATTTTTATTTGGTCCACTCAGTACCTCGGAAACAGTCACCGGTTCCGATTCTACAGCTAAAGATGTCATAGCAAAATTAATGTCTGAATCAGATGAGTCACTCAAGACATAGTTATACAAATTTTTAGGCCTACGTGAATTTCTTTTTGGGTATCTTCCTTCTTGAACCAAGTCCGGAACACCACCATACTGACCTTGCTGCCGATCAACCTCCGTGTGAATTTTTGGACACGGTTCTCGAAGCACTTCATCGATTTCACTGACTGAAGCACCCTCCTGCTGATTTGAATCACGTTTTTGTTGATTCAAAACACTCTTTGTATTAATTAGCACTATAATATTGTTTTCTTCGAAATCCTTAGAGGAAGTTCCCTAAGAACTGTCTTCACTGTCAACAAGAATCCTCTCAGCATCTTCAAAAAACTCATCTTTTGAAACATCACTTGCTGCGTCATCTTCCTGTAAGTCCAACTCGACATTATTATTCACGGAATCTTCTGCACCGTCTAATGGCATAGAAACCAATTCAGATCTCTGAGTTCTTTCTTCAGATTCATGCTGTGAACTCCCAATTTCTTCTTCCAAAAATATTACATCTCGTGCAACTATGAGTTTGTGAGTAATGGGATCAATTAATCTATATCCTGCAGTTACATCAGAATAGCCAACAAACGTATACTTTTTGCTCTTTTCATCTAGCTTTCTACATCTTTCATCAGGCACATCACATAGGCACATCTACCTTCTTACCTGTCCATCTTTCTTCTGGTATTTCTCCCTTGATCTTTTTAGTTGGTGATCTACTTATGAGATAGCCAGCAGTGTCCACAGCTTCAGCCCACATTTATCTTGGACTATTCAAGTCGAATAACATTGAGCGTACCTTTTCCATGATAGTACGGTTGTAGCGCTCAGCTACGCCATTTTGTTGAGGTGAATATGGTACTGTCAGCTCATGCTTTATTCCTCGTTTCTTTAAAAACGCCTGCAACTTCTGATTACTATATTCGCCGCCATTATCACGTCGTAATATTTTTATTTTTCTTTCTGTCTGATTCTGGACCTGAACACAAAACTCTTTAAAACGTTCTGCTACTTCATCGTTTGTTTTTAAGAAATAACTTTTTTGTGTGATCATCAATTAATGTTAGAATGTATCTAGCACCACTCCAGGATTCTATCTTTATGGTTCCCATTAAATCTAAATGAACTAATTCTAACTTATTTGCAGACACCCCTTTATCCTTATTTTTAGGGAAAGATTTTCTTGAATGCTTGTCCTTTATGCAACTTTCACACAAAGATGAAGATTCCAGATCACAATAGCTGATTCCAGTGGCCAAGCCTTCTTTTAACAGCTTCATGCTAAAATGATTAAGGTGACCTAACCTTTTGTGCCGCAACATTTGCTGGTCAGTGATCTTAGTAGCACTAGCACACATTTCTGTTTTGTACATATTAAGCCTGTAAAGACCATCAATATTACTTGCAGTGGCCACTATTTCTCCTCTGGCATTTAATTTTTTGCAATCAACAATTCTGCAACCTTTCGAGTCGAAAGACACACTGAAACCCTTTGAAACAAATGAATTTACACTTAGTAGATTGACTGCTAGGTTAGAAACATACTTTATGTCAGAAATGCATTTTTCACTGCCATTTTGTTGCAATTTAACAACTGCATCTCCTGTTCCTGCTACAGATAATCTGGTGTTGTCAGCAACCATGATTTCCTGCCCTTTATTTTTATCAGACAGTTCTGGAAGCAGTGTACTATTGCCTGTCATATGGGAAGTGGTCCCACTGTCGATATACCATGCATTTGATAAGACATGTCTTTTACTCACGTTAAAAGCCGCAAACAATGTTTTGTTGTAGTTTGGGTTTTTACTTTTCACATGAGGGCATTGAGACGGATTATTCTGGTGACCACTTTTCATCTGAGGGCACTGGTTTTTATAGTGACCTTTTGAACGGCATCCCCAGCACCAAGGTTCTCTTTTGCCATGATTACTCTTTTTTGATATGAGTGCTGTGTCCCCACTATTAAAACACTTACTATTTTGCCATTTCTTATCTTGAAGCAACTTGGTTTTTATAAAATCTGAGGTTATGTGAATACCGGAACTTTCGAGTGCCACCACCATGGGGTCATAATCTTCAGTGAGCCCCTGGAACATAACAACACCCAATAACTCGTCATCAATGAGTTTACCCATTGAATTTAGTTGTTGTGATAAAGACATTATTTCGTTGACATAATCTTCCATTGTGTTATAATTGCTCAACTTAATCGAACACAAACTTCTCAAAAGACGCAAACGCCGGTGTAACCCCTTGTTTTCGAAAGCTTTCCATGCATCAGCGGATGTTTTTGCTTGCATAACGTGTGGATATGTTGATTTGTTCAAAGACAGAATGGTTTTTGACAAAGCTTTTTCTTCCTTGCGGGCTGCCTCCTTGCGCAAAACTCGTGCATTTGGTTCGGTTCCCGCGATAGTGGGCATCTGCTCTGCTACGCAGTCCCAAAGACGCTGTAATTTTCGCGACCCCTTAATCTTTCGATCGCAGAAAACGCTGAACTTGCATCACCAGTCATTTTCGTTACTTCTAGCACACAAAAAAGATTTATACAGCAAAAAATGGAGTCGTCCTTACTCACGCACTACATACGAAAAAAAACCTGGGTACATAACCTATTAGCTGAGTGCGGTACAGTTGAATTAAGACAAAAGGACGAAACAAAACACAGACTTGGAATTGATACTCCTTGTATTCTGTATAGTCAGAAACAGTTACATAAAAATGTATATAGATTATTGGACTGAAAAAGAATAACACTCACGCCCACATCAAAATAACATTACATGCACTTAACAACTTAATGACTAATTATAGTAATTAGTATTCAGTAGTGTACAGATAGTTAATAAAGATTAAGTGATTAATTAACGGATTGTTTGAACAAAGACCCAAATGTGACATATCCCTCCCGAATCCCGAATTCGACGGCAAGGTCTCTCTCTATCTGTGTCAGTTCGAAGCGGCAGCTGCGGCAAACAAATGGTCTGATTGTGAAAAGGCTACTGCTCTGATAGTTGCTCTACGAGGGGAAGCTCTTGACGGCTTACAAGGAGTTCCTGCTGGGCAGCAGAATAACTATGACCTTCTGAAACAGCATATGGAAATGAGATATGGGATAAGCACCTGCAGCAAGTGTACCAGGCACAATTGAAAAATCGCCACCAGCAGAGTGGAGAGAATTTACAACATTATGATGACTCGACTGTTTCGATTGGCTTATCCAACAGCCCCATCCGAATTCTTAGACCAGCTCTCCATCCAAGTTTTTACTGATGGTCTAAGAGATTGTGAAGCCCAGCAGGCACTGCGACTCGCTAGACCTAAAACTTTGAATGACGCCCTCTCGCATGCTCTGGAATTCTAGGCAGCAAAAATGGCATCCGGTAGACATGTTAAAGTGCGGGCCATCAGTAATAACAATGATACTATGGTAAATGGAGACATAATAAATACGCTGAAGGAGATGGTCGATATACTCAGCCCAACTACTAGCCCGAAGAGAAAACAACCTGATAGCCGAAGAGATCGCCTACTTCAATGTTGGAACTGTGGGTAGATGGGACATCTGAAGAGATAGTGTAGGATCCCAGTCGCAGGCCAACAAAAACGCGACTCCCAAGCGACAGCCTCTGGGGAACATGTTAAAGTGCGAACCATCAGTGATAACAGCAGTAGTATGGGAAATGGAGAGATAATCAAAACACCGAAGGGGGCCATTGATAAACTCAGCCCAACTACCAGACCAAAGAGAGGACAACCTAAGAGATCGCCCACTTCAATGTTGGAACTGTGGGCGGACGGGTCGTCTAAAGGGACAGTGGCAGATCGGCAATGGCGCGACTCCCAGGCAGGCAGGAAACATGGAAACGCAGATGTCTTTTCTAGACCTTGACCGACCAACTGCAAACACTGTAGTAGTCTCGAAAGAAAAGAGGACATATAATTTGTTCCTTGCAAGATGGTATCAGCTCAACCTGAAAACCGATGGAGTTCAGCGGCGATTCGGGAAGACCAGCAAGCTGACTGTGACATCAAGCCTTTACCAGTCTAGTAAAGAAGCCAACAGCAGACCCTCTTGGGGTGAAGTCAGTAGCAAAAGCCCAGCACTAAAGAGCTATTGGGCTGAATGGAATTCCCTAGTGTTGACGGTGTCCTAAAAAGAACATGGGAGAACAATGACGGAACGGAGGTCAAGAAGCAAGTACTACTCCCAAGGTCCCGGGTGTTGGAGGAAGTACACGGAGGTACTGGTGGTGGACATTTCGGTATCAATAGGACTCTACAAAAGATTAGGGAGCGTTTCTACTGGTTGAGCTGTAGAACGGGTGTAGAAGATTTGTCACCCCATTTTGAGATGTCACTGGCCCGGTCTCAGATGTTATACCGGGTGTTCCCTTTAAGACTTTCAGTGCTTATATCTCAGAAACCATCATAGACAGCGTGACGAAATTTGGTATATAGACAGTAGATTACGCGTAGAATCTGATGATAACATCAATTCTTATACAGGGTGTTCCATTTTTCGGGAAATCGATTTAATTTTGATTTTTTGATAGCCAACCCCGCTAAAACTAATGTTTAAATTGAAATATACTTAATTATCAACACCTTCTGAAATATAAACATTCAAAAATTTTAAAATTTAACAAAAAAACGCCCCCAAAAAGTTCCCAAATTTCATTGTTTTGTCATGTAAAATGCGTATAGCCTTGAGCCAGACTTACACAGAAGAAATTAACATCGATAAACGTCAAAACTATGAATTGTCAAGTATTAATAACATATGAATAATGTATTGAATGCAATTTCCGTATGCACAATAGTGTTATTGATACTTGTCGATACAAATTTAGACTTGAGTTGGGCTTTTGGAGTATTGGGGTCGCTGTGCCGTCGCAGTTTTCCATTACAGCTCCGTTCTGCGTAAATATTGCGTAAAATATGTCGATATTTTTAAATTGTTCCATTAATGTAATAAAACTTCAGTAAATTGTTTTTTTTATGTTACTACAGTGTACGTAATAATTAGGTATCCGTATTGATGCTAATGCTACAATGCCAGAAGTCAGTGAAATGAATCGATTATGAAATATAACACGCTTGATAACTCATATTCGGACTCAGGACAATTGTTTCATCTATGAGACATGTCAATATGTTAAACTAAACTTCTTTATAACAAAATATTCTTTTTAAATGAAGTTAAACGATAAATAAATTCTCAAAACTTACCTTAGCGTTATTATTAATCTTTCTTCGACTGAAATACTCTTCCTGTAATTTGTATTCTGCTTCTTTATTCTGTCTTCAACTAGACTCAAAAGCTCGTCAAAAATGTTTAATTTTAATACTCATTCGACAATAGTTGTAGAATTTCTTTGGATCATTTCTTAACTCACAAGTGAAGTCACAAATTTTTCCTTTTTGGTTAATTGGGTAAACCCAAAACTTATTTTCTTTTTTATTCTCTTCATCGAGCAGCTCTAAAAATTGCCACAGCAAAATAGTCTGTTTGCTCGTCCATTTTGTATATTCCCTGTGTCTATTCAAAATTTATAAAGAATGGTAGAGTCAGAGTGAGGTGGTAAAAGACCAAAAAACACTTGTCATTTCATCGAATTATGATTAATATACTGAGATAATTTTGTTGTGATGCAATTATTGCGTGTGAAAAATGTCGACTTAACTGCAACATTTTGATGTTCAAAAAAAGTTGTGCAACAAAGAGTTGCGGTCAGTGCGTTGCCAGACTTTTAAATTTACGAATAAACAGCAAATATGTTCAACAACGTGGTTACTAGAAACTTTGTCCATTAAAATAATGTCAGGTTCCCTATAATTTATTAATCCAGATTGTACAGTCATTTGCGAATTACTTTTTTTTTTCCAGCTGCCACTTTAGACTTAAATGAAATAAAACCTCCATGAGTAATACCAATAAACAGCTTCGCAGTAAACTCTTTTTTGTAATGGAAATAACAAAGAATCTGGTTATTTACACTTGGTACTTCAATTCGAAATTCAGTGCAATTAATAATTACTCTTGTATTACTGTAGTCAAAACAGTCTGGCATTGTAGCTTGCATAGCATTTTTATTTGGGCAAGACAAAATTTACTGTAGGACTATTATCTAAAACTCCAAAGAATATTCTATTTTCTTTTGAGATATCCTGTCTATCTTTTCTGTTTTTATTTACTGCTAATCTTTTAAATAATAACTGAAAGTTGTGGAATGTGATCCCTATAAGACCTAGGAGCTGCTTCTTTTCTCAAATTGATGAAAAACCAGTAAAAGTTTTATTTTCTGTTATTATTAATGTAGTTCCTGGTTTTTAAATTTTTTGTGAGTCGGAATATAAACTGTTGAATTCTCGATTTCTGTCTGAATCTCAGAATCGCGCATTTCATTTCCCACATATATATTAAAAATAAATGTTTTTCTTGGATCTACTGTTTTTGAAAATATACATACTTGACATTCTTGATAAATTTATAAAGAACTTATTATTCTTTACTGTATTAGAAAGGTATTTTAAGCTAATATAAATCAAATCTCCTATAATTCCTATCAATGAAGTCATATGTATGCTCTCTGATACCAAACATCTAGGTATGCTAATGAACAATTCTACAGACAAAGCTCTATTCAATAATTATTAAAAAAAGTCTAGCTAAATTTACTAACCTGGTTTAATGAAAACACTCTATAAATCTAAAAGGTCACTTTTGAAACTGTGGGAACTTGAAAATTCAACCACAATAGATGAGATCTGACCTATTGTAATGAAGTGAATTTTCAATAATAAAATTATCACCTACCGCCGATATGTGTTTAAATTATCGAACGTCAGCACATTCACCCGCTACCGTCCGCAACGAGACAAAGTCAGTCGCAGCGCATTGACCGGCGAGTCCTGTCCCGGCCGCCCAAGCGAGAAGATCTGCCCACGCGGCAGGTCTTCTCGAGCCACGCTCTCACTCGCTGCCGCGCGAGAGCCGCTGAATCAACTTAGAATAATTTTGTGAAGACTCCGAGCTAAGGTAAGAAATTTACAAGTTCAAAAGGGAGAGCAGTGCGCCGCCGCCGATTCGTCTACAGCACCGAAGACTTCTAAACAGGGAGGAAGCGATTCAGTTCCTGGCCAGCCGTCCACGACAGCAGTCCTGCCGTCCACCACTTCCACACCAGAGGAGCTGACAGTAGCTGAGGAGTTGTCCGAGACCACTAGCCGTAGCTGCTTTTGGTAAGAAATTTCAGAGTCCAGTCTACAGACTCCAGACTACTGCGCAGACGCCTACTGGTTCGAGGGCTTCCACTTGACCAGGAGACCATTCAGTTCCTGGCCAGCCGTCCACGAGTGGAGTCCTGCTTGTCCAGCCCACCAGAGAAGCCGCCTTTAGTGACTGTACTAATTCGAGTCTGGGGAGCAGTGCGCAGCCGCCTACCACCTAGGAGTGTTAGGTGTTCCACCGTCGTGGCCGCAGAGTCAGTTCCTGTCCAGCCAGCACCAGCAGCAGTCCAGTCCAGCATCGCCAGAAATTCAGTCCAGCACCGTCAACTAAAGCTAATAGGTAAATTGCGCATATGCTTACTGCGCATGTCCGCCAAGCCAAACGAGGGCTTGACGAGGTAACTACCGACGTTGTTAGAGTCCGTTCCGCCGTTCAAGCTGTACCGACGTGCCTGTCCGCAAGCAGAGGAAGTAAGTAGGAGGTTAGGGAAAACTTGGCCGCTGTTAACTTTGTGCTAATCATACCTTGCTTTTCAGCTTTCCGTCCGTACTACGACAGGGTGATTACGCTGTTGTCCTTATCCGGCGTACTTTGCCTCACCACACGTTCGGCTCATAGGATGTTGTTCCCTATCCGTCTGTATGAGTTGAAACGTGGGTCGTAGCTACTCTCACTTTACTCTTCAGGTACCTAACCAACCATACTTTAGGTTTCAGCTTTCCGTTCGTACTACGACAGGGTAGAGACGCTGTTGTCCTTATCCGGCGTACTTTACCTCACCACGCGTTCGGCTCATAGGATGTTGTTACCAATCCGTCTGTATGAGTTGAAACGTGGGTCGTAACTAACCATACATTTCCTTACAGCTAGCCGTTTCGCAAGCCCCGCTGCCCAGCCGTGCAATCCCTGGAGAGAAGCCCCGCTGTCAACGTTTGTTGTTTCTATTTTTAGTAATAGTGGCCAAGTATTTAGTTTAGTAGGTTAACTTTGCTTTGTCCGCTTGATTGCTTCCTCTTGCCTGATTTTGCACGTAGCATGTAGAAACCGCTACCCCGTAACCGCACCGCTGATTCTGTATCGTACCTGTTTACCTCGTATTTTTGCACCTAATTATTTTTCCCGTGATATTTTTAGTTAAGATAACAATTAGAATTGTACCTTTAGGTTTACACTGAATAAATGTAAATATTTATCAATGTGCCTTGTTTTACTGGACACCGAAAGTCTAACTCCTTCCTCACGACCCTCTGGACATACCGTGTCTTCACTGTAGCCGCCCGAGTAGTGGTGTTTCTGCACTGTAAACAGAAACTGGCTCCCGAGGTTTCCGCCGCCACCGCTCAGGCGTCATAGTGACACTGCGTCGTCTTGCAATCACGACGTAGGTACGTCAAACTATTTCTGCATTGTTAGGATTGCTTCTTCAGGTGGTCTCTAAGTTCTAATACAGTAAAAAATGTTACAAAAGCTAATAATAAAGAATATATGGGTAAATATTGTGGGTATAATTCAACGCTGGTCGGTAAGCTAAAATTAAGTATTACTCTTATATTTCACCGTTTAATTTACTTCTTAAGTATTTTTATAAATGCTGCACCTTATGTCTTTACTTACCAGTACATTCCTCTGCTTTTTGACAAGAAAATACACCTAACCACTAGGTACAATACAAGTATTCTTGGCAATACACTATGAAAATACCTTCTCTCCCAATTAGTTACCACCTGAGGACAGAACATTGGGAGAATATTGCTTCTCCGAGCAGCTACTAGCACAGAATATATAGCTAACGCAACAGAAGGCTCGTCAAGTAGTGTTTAAATGTAGTCCCCGAAAAGAAGCCGGCTCCAAAAGCCAGCTTCTTTCAAACTGCGCATGTACAGTAGAAAGAGTAAGTTTAGCTATTAGCTCGTAGGTCGCGCCACAGGCGAGTCGATTTTAGCGCCCAATTCAGAAGCGTTGCCAAATGTAAATTTTATGGAAGTTATTAGAATATTATACCTAAATAATAAAAAGTATTAAATAACAATAATATGTATTTTTACACATCAGTGACAACTGACGTTTTTATAATTTACAATAATTGTAATTAAAAATAAGGTAGACACATATGTAAATAAATAGGCACTTATTTAAAAATTTTAAGTTGTGTTAGAATAATAATAATAATACATCAATAACAGTTTGAGAAAACGTAAATATTTCTAATTTTATTAATTGATTAATAATATGACATGATTTTTCTTTCTGTATAGATCCAGAATTATACCTTGTTTGTATTACTTCGATAATTACAAGTGACATTTGTATAATCGAAGCAAATATTAAAACGACGAAAAAAAGCTTATGCATACATACGTAATACATACATATATATATATATATATATATATATATATATATATATATATATATATATATATATATATATATATACATACATATACATGTCCAAAAAAAATTCCTTGTGCCCTTATCTCAGAAACTGTGATACGAAAAAAGTTTAAATAAATAATCTTTGGGGATTTCTTTAAATTTATATGCGTTGAATTAAATATGTGTTCTGAATAGATAGATAAAATTATATTTTCACAAAAAATACAAATTACATTCCTCTGATATTTTCAGTATCATATAGATTATAGATAGTTAGAATGTTTATAATTATTATTGATTGTATATGAAAGGTAGGTGTACTTTGCTACAATGATAATGTGACACTGACGCGGTTTACGGCATTTATTGGAGACGAATGGCTAAAAGACAAAGACGTTGAGGTTCGTTTCAGCCGAGCGGCGGCCGCTCGTCTATCTTTGTCTTAAGATATGGCCAAGGCGTGCATTCAACTGTTTTTATAGATTTTTTTACACACAGTGGAAGATCTTTTTATGTCAGTTTGTTTTGCTACTGTTTATGTGTACTTGTTAAGTTGCTATTTCAATTATTATTATTATTAAATACGAGTATATTAGAATAAATCGACACGGTGAAACTGGAAAATCGGGAGTTCGAATGTTTCGGTTTCCACATAAAAATACAGATTTATGTAATAAATGATTTATGCATTGTGCTAAGCGTAAAATGCCTATACGCAAAAAAACTGCTAATATCATTTTTTTAACCCATAATTTAATTTTTGCAAACAATACAATTTAAAAATGTAAGATTGTATAATACATAACATTGTTATACTTATAAACGGTATGATACAACAAAAGTTTCCCTTTGTCTTTATCCTAGGAGACACAAAATATATGATTTAAAAAATAATTCTCTAAAAAATTGACAAATATAAATTTTAAAATTGACTTGCTACTAAAACTTCAAATTGATTTAATTCAATTCAATTTAAGATAATTTAATATTCTATAGGAATTAGTCAATATTTCATTCAAATTACGTATAAAGTTGAGTGCACTGATTTAATTTTGATTTTTTTTTCTCTAAAACTAAATTTACCGCACAAAGTAAGAGAGTGAGAGTATTTTTTTTTGTCGACAAAAAAGTGCGATATGAGTCTTTCAAACAACAGGAAAGTTTCATTTTAAGATGCTTAATCCGAAGAAATATAAAATTAAAAAAACGCAGTGTTGTCCCAGAACGCACCGTAACGAAATTATTGAAAAACTTCATAAGAGGGTTCAACATGCGAACATAGGTCAAACTTTTTCAGTTCATTTTATCGACAATAAACGAGAGTACTTTTTTAAATCTAATGTTGAAGTTACCCAGATTTATTATTTTAAAGTCTTTATTATACAAGTGTTAAAAATTTAGGCAGTAAGTTGTAAAGGTTAGCCCATCCCTGGTAAACTAAATAAGCTAAATATGTTTCAAGGACACTATTTTAATAGATCCTTACTAGTGTCCATCACATTAAATTTTTATTAAATTATATTAAGTAGGTACTTTAAAAGTAATTAAATAAAAACGATTACCAGCTGCGTTCTTCAGACACATATCTCCGTAGGGAGGATATGTAGACAAATTTTTTTATACAAACTTATCATCTTAGTTTTTCATGTTCTATCTGCACCCGAGAGATTTCCCACATTTTCCCGGACGAGTACCTGGCGAGTGCAAATATTCCGTCACAAACATCGCAAACGCAAATGCTTCTAGTTGCGAGTAGTTGACGTATCTAGCACTGGCTTAATTAGTGCTTGGTGAAACGGATGATTTACACTTTATTTTAGATGTATTAAGTGAAACGGATGATTTAGGACTTTATTTTAGATGTATTAACTGTTTCATTAATTTGAGCTTCGACAAGCCAAGTGAAATTTTTAACATTTATTGTTCGATAATATATTTTGCTTATATTATTTAGAATTCGTCTTCAATTTTCTTTTATTCAGCTGCCTTTAATATATTCAATAAACCTTTCTCAGCTGCTTTTTTCAATTTCATAATTCAATAAATAAAAGGCATTTCCGCAAATTAAACATGATTAAATATATTTATAAATAATGAACATAAAAAACTCCTTTTTGTTTTTTATAAAAAAATTACCTGTTTACAATTCTTTCTAATTTTGAAGAGGGCGATATCATAAATATATCTAATACAATGATATATACAGGGTGTATCTTAAGTGATGACTTTAATTTCAAGGGGTGATTCCTTGTCATATTTTAAGCAAAAAAGTGCATATGAACATTGGTCCGCGAGTGCTTCGTTACCGAGATACAGGGTGTCAAAGTTGGGAAAATAAATCGCATTTTACGTAATACACCTAAATTTACCACAGCTTTGAATTTGTCATTCCAAAAAACCCCCGTGTATGAAATTTCATTAAATTATTTCGAATCAGTCGAAATATATTTAAGAAAATGCGATTTATTTTCCCAACTTTGACACCCTGCATCTCGGTAACGAAGCACTTGCGGACCGATGTTCACATACACTTTTTTGCTTAAAATATGAAGTAATCAACCCTTCAAATTAAAGTCATCACTTAAGATACACCCTGTATAAAATAAAAATCCTTTTTTTGTTTATCCAAAATATAGATATTTCTAACTCGCCGAATGAATGAACCGTCTTATTTACGAGCTTATTTATGAAAACATATTCTGTACCGCAAGTATAAGCTTATTCACACGTCGCACATACATAAAATTCAATTCAATTTCTTGAAAACCGTAGCACAAGCAAAGTAAACTTAAAAAAAAAATTTTTTAAAATTTTGCCTACATTTGCCTCGGTATAGCTATAGATCAATTATCAATAATTAATATAGTCGCATACTAACATTTTTAATGCATAAATTTACTGGTACGACTTTGAAACTAATTTTTTCGAAAAGGCTTTTAAGTTATCAAAAATTGGTGTGTACCGTTAGAAGCGCTATGTTTTTTTATATAGGTTGTGAAAAAATTATGAGTAAAATCGCTTTACAACTGCGATGTAATAAAAAACATAATTGTCAAATAAAATTCAAGCATCAATAATTTGATTTTAAGTTGGCCCTACTTAAAAAAGTTGTAGAAGTCTATTTTAAATTATAGTAAACGTTCCATTTAGTTATAGCTTTAAAAAATGAACCACAAATAAGCGAGTTAGCGAGGCGATTTTACTCCACTATTAAAATTCATAAACGCAACGCACTTTATAAAGACGGCAAGATATGGCAACAGAGGCAGCGGTCGTCAAGGAAACGAACGCGCTAGGCTGCTTCTTTCGAAGAGCGCATATTTCTAAGTTTTAAAATTTTAACAAATACGTATCGTTGCGTCATCTGTCGACAACTTCAGGACCTATTCCCTAATATGTCCCCACGAGAGTTCTGTGGCGTAGCTATATTTTCTGTGCTACTAGGCAACGTAGACATTGGAAATATAAAAATAACATTAATAAATATATTGAGTTCTAGCACGAAATTTATAAATATGTTGTAGATGTATACTTATCAATTTATGTGTTGCAAACCGAGGCATACTTGGGTGCACTGATCAGTTTAAAATCATAAATTATCGACGTACGTATTACAGTATAATTATGTTCATACAGGGTGTCCCTGATGTGCCAAGAACTACCCTAGATTCTTAAGGGGAAAATATGATGATCTATGTTAATTTTATATGCAAAAATACATCGTTAGGACGTTAGAGAGCACCAAATTTTTTAAAAAATAAATAGGTTATATAACGGAAAGGCGTAAAACGATTAAAATGAAATTTGATATATAAAAATATATTGGTACTTAAAAGGTTTGTTAATATTAATTACTGCACAAATGCATTAAACTGAGGTATGCACCCTCAGTTAAAAAAATATTCATATCTTTTTGTCACAATTTTTTTGGTAAAAGCTTTTTAAAGTAAATTCTGGCGTCTACAAAGCTTTGATAAATTTAACCTTTAGTCGCAAAAAATTCATTTCATGCAGATAAGCTACCTAACCGAACCTAACATTTATTGTAAAATGAGGAACACCATCGTGCATAAACTACATTCCCTTATAAGTAGGGGTACATTTTCTGAAGTAAATGGACAGCATTTCGAACATTTATTGAAATAATTATTGTTAATCTTGTTAATAATAATAATAATAATAAATGGACTTTATTCTGAAATAATAGTACAAATTTATATAATTCAACATGCGAACATAGGTCAAACTTTTTCAGTTCATTTTATCGACAATAAACGAGAGTACTTTTTTAAATCTAATGTTGAAGTTACCCAGATTTATTATTTTAAAGTCTTTATTATACAAGTGTTAAAAATTTAGGCAGTAAGTTGTAAAGGTTAGCCCATCCCTGGTAAACTAAATAAGCTAAATATGTTTCAAGGACACTATTTTAATAGATCCTTACTAGTGTCCATCACATTAAATTTTTATTAAATTATATTAAGTAGGTACTTTAAAAGTAATTAAATAAAAACGATTACCAGCTGCGTTCTTCAGACACATATCTCCGTAGGGAGGATATGTAGACAAATTTTTTTATACAAACTTATCATCTTAGTTTTTCATGTTCTATCTGCACCCGAGAGATTTCCCACATTTTCCCGGACGAGTACCTGGCGAGTGCAAATATTCCGTCACAAACATCGCAAACGCAAATGCTTCTAGTTGCGAGTAGTTGACGTATCTAGCACTGGCTTAATTAGTGCTTGGTGAAACGGATGATTTACACTTTATTTTAGATGTATTAAGTGAAACGGATGATTTAGGACTTTATTTTAGATGTATTAACTGTTTCATTAATTTGAGCTTCGACAAGCCAAGTGAAATTTTTAACATTTATTGTTCGATAATATATTTTGCTTATATTATATTGGTACTTAAAAGGTTTGTTAATATTAATTACTGCACAAATGCATTAAACTGAGGTATGCACCCTCAGTTAAAAAAATATTCATATCTTTTTGTCACAATTTTTTTGGTAAAAGCTTTTTAAAGTAAATTCTGGCGTCTACAAAGCTTTGATAAATTTAACCTTTAGTCGCAAAAAATTCATTTCATGCAGATAAGCTACCTAACCGAACCTAACATTTATTGTAAAATGAGGAACACCATCGTGCATAAACTACATTCCCTTATAAGTAGGGGTACATTTTCTGAAGTAAATGGACAGCATTTCGAACATTTATTGAAATAATTATTGTTAATCTTGTTAATAATAATAATAATAATAAATGGACTTTATTCTGAAATAATAGTACAAATTTATATAATTAAGTAAAGTAAATAACAATACCAAAAGGGCGAAGTCTAGCATAAGCTATTCATACTCAACTCTATATGGTAAGGTCATGTGGATATAATCCAACAGAACGAAATTACTAGATACAGATCATAATTATAATCGGTATATAAAACAATGTAATAAATAGAATATACAAAAATAGTACAATGTAAAGGTATAAGGCAGGCTCAACAAAAGTTACTATTAAAATAACGAAGCTTACTAAATATAATGACGTATATTTACGACATTAAAATTGTGAATATACCATGTAATGAACCTATTTTATTTTGCTCACACTGTACTTTAATTCTTTGGCGCACGCGGTACTTGAAATTGTCTAGCACACCTGCAATTTTTGCACACGACACTACCCACCGTTCTGTATAAAAGCCGGCGAAATTGCCTTCACCAGCAGTGCTTAGCAGGCTCTTTCCGCGGCACTCAACCTTCCTCTACCCCAGAGTGCTTAGCAGGTAATCTCCGCGGCGCTCCAGGTCTTGCCTGTATTCCGCCGACTCCGAGTATTTAGCAGGTGTTACTCCGCGGTACACGACGTCGTCCCCGTGGTCTTCGACACTGGGTGTTTAGCAGGCTCTTTCCGCGACACTCAGCGTCTGCACCGTCCATTTCTTACCGCCCTATTTGCTATTTTGTAATTTTGTATTATTATTTCAGGTTTTAATTTATTTATGTTGGGAATTATTATTAGTATTATTTGTTTACAGGGTGACATTTTATTTTATGAAATAAATATTTTATTTTGAATACCGAGTCTTATAATATTCCTGAACCTTGGACATAACTTCTCCACCGAGTGAACCCGGACTGATTAAAGTGGCTGTACTAGTTCGGCATCTGCGACCGAACCTCGGAAGTACGTCACAACCATTATAAATAAATCATTAATTTAGTTGCTTACTAAATAAAAATAATCTGTACTTATATTTAAATTTGTTAATATTATAAACTCTAAACTTATCAGGTAAAGAATTATATATACTAATAGCGTTGTATATAAAAGATCTTTGAAACAAGGTAGTCTTATGAAGGGGTATAGTAAACTTATTCTTAAAACGAATATCGCGCGTATGAATATTGCCTCTAGTGCTGAATTTAAGTTTGAGTAAAGAGGAAGTATTACTTATAACGAGACCATGTACAAAATTTCCAAGATGATGTAGTCTGCGATTTTCCATAGTCAACCAATGAGTTTCATTAATTTTATGCGATATATGATCAAACTTTTTTAAACTGTAGATTAGTCGACAACATGAATTTTGAACTTTTTGAATTCTATATTTGTTAACAGAAGTAAGACAGGGTCCATAAATGAAATCTTGACAGTTAAAATGAGACAAAACTAAAGATTTACAGAGTGTTTTCTTTAGTGATATATTTAAAACATTACGATTGGAGTATAATAATTTTAATGACGAGTAAGCATTTTGAAGCAAATATTTAATGTGCTGGTCAAATCTCAAATTTATGTCAATTATAAGACCTAAATTTCTAGCTGTATTTGTAACTAAGGGTGTATAATCGATCTTAATAAATAAATTATCTGTTACAAGTTTAGTCCTTTCTTTACTGCTAAAACACATAACTTTACATTTATTTGCATTTAGTTTTAAATTATGTTTTTCAGATATATTTTTAATATTTGTCAATTCTGAATTTAAAAGTTCAGCAGCACGAACCATGTTTTTGATGTCGAAATGCATGTAAATTAGCGTGTCATCTGCATAGGCTTGAGGAGCACAATTATTAGAAAGTGAGTTTAAAATGTCAGTGGTATAGATTATAAAAAATAGTGGTCCAAAAATGGATCCTTGAGGCACCCCGCTGAGAATATTTAACTTTGAAGAGACCTGATCACCAACCTGAATTATTTGAGAACGGCCAGATAAATAAGATTGTACTAGAGTAAGAGATTCATATGTAAAGCCATAATACTTTAGTTTAGAAATCAGTAAATTGTGATTAATGGTGTCAAATGGACACTAACTTGTCCTTTGTCATAGGCTTTGATGACATCATTAATCACTGTAATTAACGCAGTTGAAGTACTAAATCCTTTACGAAAACCACATTGAAAATCGGAGAGAATGTCATTCATATTGACAAAATTATAAATTTGCCTATACAAAATTCTCTCAAAAATCTTTGACAGAGCAGGTAAAATACTAATTATTCTTAAGTCAGAAAAAGTGGAAGGGCTGTTATTTTTAGGCGGTTTACCTATCGCAACTTCCCAGTTCTGTGGAAATAATTCTGTTCTATACAACAGTTTATTATGTTGACAATATAAGGGCAAATAAAAGGGCAACAGTATTTTAGCATTAAAGCTGATATATTATCACAAGCATAAGCATTACTTTTTATATCAAGTAATATGTCTGTAACATCATCAACTGTACATAAGCCGAACGAAAATGATAACTTTATCTTTATAAAAAGATGCTTCAAATTTTCAGTGACTCCAAAATCAAAAAATATTTGTTCAAAATCATACATCACCTTTATGTAAGCCCCAACACCTCCTCCTCTAGTGTACCGATCTTTTCGAATGAGGTGATAACCTGGTAATATAACAATATTCGAATCATGTTCATTTGACAACCAAGTTTCAGTAAGCATAACTATATCAAAATCATACTCAAGCACTAAATTTCTAGAAACCTGTAAATATAGATTGTAAATTAATATGAGCAATTCGCATATTACTAAGCAAGCAAATTTGTTACTTTCATAATGAGTATTGATTATGTTATATTAAAACAAAAACCTAAAAAGCTATATGAAATAAAACAGATGAACGAAAAAAAAATGGTTACAAAGTATTATAATAGTGTTATTAATGAAGTAGTATGTAATAAACCTGCCTTATCTAATAAACGAAAGAAAGTATCAAAAGAAAATTAGAAATATATGAATTGAATTAAATAATACACTTTGAGCTAACTACAGTATAGACTCGCAATATAAGTTTTAACAAAAAAGAAACAGAAAAAAAACCGAAAAGAATATTTATATAAATGCATGAACTCATACCAATGAGATACACAGAAATTGAGTAAGAAGTTACAAATTATCTAAATCTTCAAGGCTCCTAATTCTGGTTTTTTCATTTTCCCCGCATACAAATATGTTGCCATCTACTGACCAGGCTTTCTTCTTGCCAAATTTCTTCTTGGCTTCGTTTAGCAGGATAACATTATGTATAGTTAAATCATCAGAGATAAAAATCTTGCTATTATTCAGTTTATATCTGTTTCTTACAATTTGTTGTCTGTGTGCATAACTGCACAATTATTGAATACAATAGTTATGGAACTAGCTGCTTTGAGGTTTTTGCCATGTTTGCTCTTATTTCTATAACAGCTGAAATCCGTATCAGTTAAATTAACATTTAGTGTTTGTTACTGTATTAGAAAGGTATTTTAAGCTAATATAAATCAAATATTCTACAATTCCTATCAATGAAGTCATATGTATGCTCTCTGATACCAAACGTCTAGGTATGCTAATGAACAATTCCACAGACAAAGCTCTATTCAATAATTATCTAAAGAAATTAATCTAATTTACTAACTTGCTTTAATTAAACACTCTATAAATATCTAACTTTTTGGCAGTGGGAACACGACAATTCAACCACAATAGATGAGATCTGACCTATTTCTGCATTTTTAGATTGCTTCTTCAGGTGGCCTCCTTTAAATTGAATCAAATATCTAACTGTAAAAATTATTATAAAAATTAAAATTATTTGAAGTTAAATATCGACAATGACAAAAAGTGACAGCCTGTCAATGAATTAAATATGACAATACCTACTTGAAAAATGTTCACCTTTTATGTAAAAGTTTTTATATATTTTTAGGTATTAATAATATTGTGTGAAACTAACTACTCAGTGGACAAAAGCCCCAACCTGCGTTGAATTAAACCCACAATTCCTTATTATTAGCTTTTTTATTTTTATTTTTTACTGTATTAGAAAGGTATTTTAAGCTAATATAAATCAAATATCCTACAATTCCTATCAATGAAGTCATATGTATGCTCTCTGATACCAAACGTCTAGGTATCCTTTACAATCTTGCCGACCATCATTTATACAATATAAAATTTTTTCTCTGCCTTGTATATTGATATATGAAGCAGCACTATTTGTTAAGAATCATCCTGAATTTTTCATACAGCATAACAACATTCACTCCTATAATACACGAGGAAATAATTTAATTTATTTAAATAATCATAACTTAACAACATACCAGAAGGGGCCGCTTTACTTATGTGGAACAATTTTTAATAGATTACCCGTGAGTATTAAAAACAATGCAAATATTAGGTTATTTAAAAAAGAGCTACGTTCCTTCCTTGTCGGAAACTGTTTTTATACATTACAGGAATTTTATGATTTTCCTGCTGCAAGGTGAATTGTTCTTGTTAATATGTATAGATTTCTATTATTTATTAATTGTCTATAGGTTTGTGCTGTTTATGTTGTTACGTAACTAGTCTAAATTTGTATGTCACACGTTCAGTAATATGTATGTTAGACTAATTTATATGACGTTTCATATCCTGTGATAGGCCTACATGAATAAAGATCTATTATTATTATTATTATTATTATTATTATTATTATTATTATTATTATTATTATTATTATTATTATTATTATAATATAAAAAAAAACGTTAAAAAACGCATATTTTTATCTTTATCCCTTGAGGAGCTACTGAGCGAAAACTAAAAAAATATTTCTTAGCAATAAAATGCTGCCACCTTGCGGTGCCATTGATAAAAGAGACGATCACATTTGATTCTAAATGTCCAACACTGAGAGAAGTGATTCTGGCTAACGGTAAATGCTCTATCATACGGAATATAGGTTTCGCCACGTTTTCGCTCAATAACTGCTCAACGGAAAATGATAAAAATAAGCTGTTTATTTTAATAGACTACAAATATTATTTTACATCAATGCTGTTTTTTAAAATGTTGAGATAATGTAAAAAAATTTTTTTATTTAAAATTTTTCAGACGATGTAAAATAATATTTGTAGTATATAAAAAATAGATTAACATATTTTACTATATATATATAGTTACCGAACGAAAACCGAAAAAATAAAATAAAAGGACTGACACACGACGGACTTTATAAAAGACTAAGAGAAATAATTACGTTAATAGCTTTATTATAATTACGAATTTGTTAAATCTTGAAACTAAAAATGTAATGTTTTTCAAATACAGAAATATAGATTATTTTTAATACAATATTCTGTGTCTGCCTACTGAATAATAGACACCAGCTAAGACATTGCTAAATATACGTATTCATTAAAATATAATTAATATTTTTAATAAATATTAAAAAAATGGGAAATGCAAATGGGTAGTTGAGATTTATGGAATATATAAAAATGTTATTGAAATATGGTTTTGTTTATCTAATTTTATTTTTGTCGCATAGTATTTTTTTACATGGCATCGATGGTTTGCTTCTCAGCAATTCAGTAAATAATAATATACTATTTGTTGCAAATCCAAACTTAGTAGAAATACACATAGAAAGAAAAAACGTATCAAAAGCATTTTATTCTACAAATGAAATTATTTCTTTATTCCATATTTTCTGATTTAAGTTGAGCCCTATGTCACGTGAAAGTATTTATATTTTATTATTAAAGGAACAAACAAAAAATTAAGCATCGCAATTAGGGGAACTATTTTGGATCCTACCGTTAAAAGTGATATTTTTTTGTTAGAAAGTGTTATGTGTCATTCCAGATGAGGTAACGCATTCTGGTCAACTATTTTATTGTAGATTATTTAATAAAACATCATTCTTGATTTTTAAAAATGTTGCTTGTCTTGAGATATTACAAACTGTAGTCCAACTTATGATAAAATATGGTGTTCGAAAGTAAAAAATGTTCAAATTTTTCATCTTTATTTTTTTGTCAAAAATGTCAATCAACATAGTTATCCCAAAACCGAAGAAAAATAAAAAATCACTGTTTACAAGCATATACAAAGCATTCTGTTCATTTTTCTATTTTATGAATTTTTATAAATAAAATTAACTATCAGGAATTATGTTTTCAAAAAAAATCAACAATAAAAATATGTGTGAAATGCCTTTACCTACCAAAATGTCATTACCTACTATTATTTTTCGAAAAGTACAAAAGAGTTTAATAAAATAAATAGCAAAAAAAATATATTTTTTCAGTAAAAACATGCAATGCATTATTTTAAGATTTTATTAATTTCTATAGTATTGTAAATATAAATTAACTACTTGAGTATTTATGGGAAAAGTAGCATAACAATTAAAAATGCATTTTGTTTGTTCCTTTGAAACTACATGTTTAAGTAGTAAGTACTTCGATTTTCACACAACTTTATGAAAAAAGTTTTTAACAGAAATAAAAATTAAGAACCGCTTACATACATCGCCGTATTTCTCGCAGTGAAAATTGTGTTTTTAACTATTGAAATCTCAAAAAATATAACATACAGGGTCGGAAAACGCTGATGGTCTATCTGAGTTTACATGAGTGCGACAAAGTAAAGTATAGAAATCCGTGCGATAGGCAAGGATGACTATATTGACGACGTTTTAAAATCTAAATAGTCACCGCCCATTTCGTCATTCAACAAATAAAATCCACTCCCACTTATATCTCAGCGACCAATCGCCATCTTTGCCTTTCGCCTTCGGAAGAGATGTCGCTACTTGTGCAACTCCAACTCCGGTATTCTGATATTTTACCAGCGGTCGAAATTATGGACAGTGACTAATCGCTTGTTGACCAGCGCGACGGGCGAAGCGTGCAGGGAGCAAGATTTCATAGGCGTACTAAATTTGAACGCGATCAGATATAAGAAATATATAAAAATGACAAAAATAGTTCCATTACATAACATCCATTATTTTTAGAGTAGAAACAGTGATGTAACAGTTTTTACCAATTTCGAGGCGTTAGATAATAAAAATTATAAGAATTATTTCAAAATTTTAAGTTTTTATCTTGTCAATTACCCAAGGTCGAAAATAATAGAAAGTGACTAACACAGAGATGAGTACGGAAGGGTAAGGGTGGTATGATTACCTAAGCGTGCCACTTGAGAAGAGTTAAAGCACACAAAATTATCAAAAATAAGTTGACGTCGGCTGAACCTAGCACATTAACAATTTACTTTAAATATGTTGTTCTTATGGACGGCGATTGCCCACTACCACCCACTTACACCTACCTGATGCGCACTCCGCAGATAACACACTTAAGCCTTGTCCTCATGGACGCGAAATTCACGGATTTTTGCACGAATTTTTCAACTTCTGTTTTAATTATTTATGGCGGGAAAATCTCAACTTTTCACAATTGCAATCTGCGATATTGTCAAACAGTACAAATATTAATGCCCCTTTCATTGTTATGTGGTGTTAATAAGTTTGTTTTGAACTTCTGATAATATACCATGGCAGTTTCATGATGAAAATGGTAGAAAATGTTATAGGTAGTTGACAACATTTGTTACAAATAGAGATTTTTCCACCGTTAAATAAATCGCGCAAATATTTGCGAATTCCGCATTGAAAAGGACAAAAGGCTTTAGAATACATACACACTATTTACTATTGGTTACTAGCACTGTCACTATAACGGTCACACATTAACACTTATTATATCGTACCGCTTTCCGTATGACCTTCATACGCCCACGTTTCGTCAAAATTTAATATATTCTTCGATCCAGATTCTTATTTTTTAATATTTATTTTAATTAGTTTCTTCGCCATATCACTATTTCGTCCTTTCTATCAGTATACTCTTTTCGATTTCATTTATACGGACTAAGTTTTATCTTGTAAGATATAGCAATAGAATTTTTATTTGGAAAACTCATTTTAAAAATACAATCTTCTTTCCGCAAGCTTCCATCACTTTCCGTTTCATAGTTGTACTTCTTTACCAGTTCGAGCATTAAATATCAACTTTGAGGATGTGTGGTTTCAACAAGACGGTTGTCCCGCTCATAATGCACGTCGAGTAACAGCATATTTAGAAACCACATTCTCTCAGCATCTTATTAGTACACTATTCCATGGCCCCCCAGATCGCCAGATTTATCGCCCAACGACTTCTTTCTTTGGGGGCATTTAAAACAGGCCATTTACGGATATTCACATGATAGGCCACGTAATTTAGTCAATTTACAGGTCCGAATTGAAGACGTCCTACATAATATTTCCCCTGAAATGCTAGAACACGAGGTACAAAGGGGGGGGGAGGGCATTTATGAACAACTTGTTAGTTAAACATCAACATTAATTTTTTTAGGTTTATGAAATAATTCTAAATAGTTAAAAGTACGTAAGAATTTGCTTTGGTTTAAGCAAATGTGTCCTACTCCGCACATAGAAACATCGGCACTGAAGTTGCCAGCTGCCCGAAGCCTGAAGCTAACAGAGGCCTGCCAAACCTTCCGGCCAATCGGATGCGCTCGGTTAGAAGTGGGAGCGACTGCTCAGATGTTATTCTAAGTTATAAAACGTCGTCAATATAGTCATCCTTGTCTATCGCACGGATTTCTATAATTTACTTTGTCGCTCTCGTGTAAACTCAGATAGACCATCAGCGTTTTCCGACCCTGTATACAACAAAGGTAACTTATTGACGTTGTGTTTATTCACAGTTACTGTTTAAATTTTACTCAAATAAAATAATAATTTTGAAAAGCATCTGTAAGACACGCATTTGTAGCTATCCTAACCCCACAGTTAACCATTATTTTCATACACTTAATTATAAATATTGAACAATTTTTATTATCAAGTAAATTTTTATTATAAGAATATTTATATCTATAGATCTATGTATCTAAAATTTTAGACAGCTTTTTGCAGCTGTTTGTTTTACTTCGGTGTCTTTGAAAATACCCAGGTGTCATTCCTATTATTTGCTAACATCTACATTATCCAATTATTAAATGTTTTAAATTGTATGTCTGTAGAAGACATTGTTTCAAGAATACGTCAATTTTAAGCCAGTGTTATAATTTTATAATTAAGAACATTGTACGCCACATATGTATTTTGAAACGCACAAATGTTAACAAAACAAAGGTATATGTTTTCAATATTTGATCTAATCTAATTGGCCTGTTTACACTTTAATTTTTCATATTTCTCTTCAATAATCCATACATATTCTTTATATTTTACATTTTGGACATAAATAAATATACATTTATGTTAATATCTCTTATGAATTTTCTATGATCTACGATAAGTTTTCTCTATTCAAAAAATACGAGCATAAAAAACTAAAACTTAATCTTATTCGACATAAAAATTATGGAAAATATAGATGTTTCTGACTTTCCGAATGAATGCATTGTCCTATTCTGGAAACGTATACTGCACCGCAAGTATAAACTTAGCTTACACACGAAACACGAGCATATGTAAAATTCAATTTCTTGAAAACCGTAATACGTCGCGAAGTAAACTTTTTTTAAAAAACTTTTTCATACTATCGACTACATTTGTCTCGATATAACTATAGTTCTATTTTCAATAATTAATGTAGCTCTCCGCATAGTAAAGTTTTTAATACACAAATTTACTGGTATTGACTTCGGAACAATTTTTTTCGAAAAGGCTTTAAGTTATTAAAAATTGGTATGTACCATTAGAAGCGCTGTAGTTTTTTATATATGTTGTGAAAAAATTATGAACATAACTTGAATCGTTGATTTACAAACGCGATATATGTTTCGTAAAACATAATTGATAAATAACGTCCGAAGCACCGACAATTTGAATTTATAAAGTTAAGACTCTACTGAAAAAAGTTGTAAAAGTCCATTTCAGATGCCGAAATTGTTCCTCTACAAGATGGTAAATGTTTAATTTAGTTATATCTTTATTTAAAAAAAACGGCATAATTGAGAACCGATTTTACTCCACTAATAGAGTTGTGAAACCTTTATTTCAGTGTATCTTTCGTTTTGTCTCCATCCCAAATGCATTAGTCTCTAGGCAGCGCATATTTCAGCGTTTTGTCACAACACGTCAACATAGTCTTACTCTGCGCAGCGATATATCTGGTTTTAACAAAACTTGATCACGTGTTTCACTGTTAGCAATTTAATTATCGTGCAGAGCTATACAAGTACGACTGTGCTCATCGAGACATACCGATTGAATCCGATATTTTGCTAACATAATTTCATTTCATGTTAAATAAATAGGTACATTGTTTTAATTTTATTTTTAGTTCATTTTGCTTACTAGATGACAACAAATAAACTTTGCATGTATTTTTTCTGCATAAATTAATGCAGTCGGTACTTTGGACTCAATTTACTTGAAAATGGTTGATTTTAGAGCTGTGTAACAAGAGCACTTTTTTTGTTCAGAATTGGTCACTGATTAAGGAGAACTTAGTCAATTCACGTAAAAGTAGGATATGTAAGAGTTATGAAAACAAAATCATAAGGAATAGTAGGCCTAGGCCGGTAATGGTATCAGATTAAAACAAACACCATGTAATTTTAATGACCTTTAATTGATGTACACGTCACCCAAAAATTACCTAAATCTACGAAACAGTTTTAAAGTTATTGCGGAAAAATGTTGTTTTTTTTTTAAATAACACCCTGTAACTCGCTAGAAGTGCATCAGAGAAATTTTTCTCATAAGAATTTTATTCTTATTTTCGTCTGGTCTATCCCCTGGTAATTTTTTGTACGCTCACACTGGGACATCCTGTATACATATACAGGGTGTTCCCTATGGCGCGTAGAATCATATAATAACATCAATTCTTATACAGGGTGTTCCATTTTTGAGGAAATCGATTTAATTTTGATTAGGGGTAGTCAACCCCACTAAAACTTATGTTTAAATTGAAATATACTTAATTATGAACACATTCTAATAAATAAACATTCAACATTTTTAAAATTTAACATAAAAAAACGCCTCCAAAAAGTACCCAAATTTCATTGTTTTGTCATGTAAAATGTGTATAGCCTTGAACCAGACTTACACAGAAGAAATTAACATCGGTAAACGTCAAAATTATGAATTGTCATTGAATTGTCAAATATTAATGGTATAAAATATTTTATTGCACATAAATAACGGTAAATAAATGTATTAAATGCAATTTATGTATGCATAATGGTGTTATTGAGATTTGTCGATAAAAATTTAGACTTGAGTTGAGGCTTTTTGAAGCATTGAGGTCGTTGCACCGGCGTAGTCTTCCGTTACAGCCCCTTTCAGTGAATCTGTGGATATTTTTAAATTGTTCCATTATAATGTAATAAAATTTCAGTGAATTGTTTTTTTTTATGTTACTACATTGTGCATAATATTTAGGGACCCGTATTTTTATCACAAAATAATTTACAAAAGTGTGTAAGTACCTAAAGAATATTCCTTTTTCCACCTGCTGTAATAATTGTTGATTACTTATTTAGCAACAAATAAATTCGAACAAAACTAAAATTGTTTTGATTATAATGTGAACGTGTTTGTCCTTGAACTGAAAGTCAGAACAGAAGCACAACTGAACTTGCCTCACAAAAGAAATATCACTAAAGCATAACCTAGAAATGATTGATGTTTATTATGTTCACATATTTCAGCACTTTATTTATGTTTCTGATGGATAAAGTATGTTTAAGAAAGAATCTACATCTGTAAAATAATAAACAATGTACTACAATTTCTGTACTTTATATGATACAGAACTAAAATAGAGCAACTGGTTTTTTCTAGGAAGAATCACCTGAAAATTTACTAGACCGAGAAGGTACCTACCACATAGCCATTTAAAGCTAGATAGTAATTTGTAATTATTGTTTTTATCTTTCAGGTGTGTGTGTGTAGTGCCACAAATTACATTAAAACAGAACTGGAATGATGGATAATATTATAAAGTCTCTAACTGACTTCGAAGAGTATTCGAAGACATTAAATTCAGTTATTGTCTGTCGTGGGATTTAAAATTTCTAAAAAAATAAAATTAAGAAAAACTAATTTCATAATTCTATGTACACTACGAAAACTCGTTAGAATATCTTAAAAATGATGAAAGCTAACTGTTGTTATAATATACACAACGTAACGTAATAAGGTATCGAACAATGAAATGGCAAGATTCGTTTCTAATCGTACATTCATGACCATCCTTGAGATTGAACGGTGCTCTGTAAATTAGAATACAGAACGACTGTTTAACATAAAATCGATTAAATGTATGTACCTAAGTACTTAGATACTTTAATTTTTTTGTAATTTTATTTTATTGTTAATAATAGTTATTTATGCAACAAGTACAAAAAGTAAGTGTCCAGTGCAATAAGCACTTTTTGTACGAGTTGCATACAATATTTTTTCTACGTTGATGCAAAAACCAAAAAATTATATTTAGATGACACTAAGTCTAGGCCTTGACTATAAACACTAAGACGAGTCAATCTAATGAGACACCTTGTTGGTCTGAATGGGAAACCAACTCTCGCGTAATGGGAAACGAACTCAAAAAGAACGTTTACGCTTGGGCTATTTGCTAATAGATGGCGCAATATTAGGTACTAAAATGACATGAATTTGGATGTATAATTTTGAACGCTCCTCCCATCGGAGATGATTGGTTCATACATATTATGTTATGTACAATCGTTTGCAATAACAATGACACTCTTTAAATTGAGTTTTGCTATTTCTTTTGAACTCCTGACGTATTTGTAATGAAGTCTACTTTCAACTTTTTAACATTAGTAATTAGTTGTTTCAGTTATCAATATAGATTTAATGAAATTTCTACTCAGAACTTCGAGAAGGTCAAAAACTGTTTTGAGAGACTGTCATTATTATTTCAAAAGCTTGTATGTACTTAAAATGCATAACTTTAACGACATTCGATAGGATGACTGTTTAATTTATTATTAAGTGAATGTGTTAGTCACGAAGAAGCAGGGAGGAAATAAATGTTACTTTTTAAAATAAAACTAAATGAAACATTCCAGGAATAAAACTTTTCCGCAAGGCGAAAATCGACTATAATGATAGATTTTGAATTCTGATAAGTAATTATAGTCATTCCATCGCATGATTTAATAATAAAAATATTCTCATATTTACAGAAAACAAACAAATTACAGAAGTGCAGTTATCCAGTTCATATTCACTTTCACGTATCAATGAAAGTCAAAGCTTAAAATATATTAACCGCCAGATAACATTTTTATCATACTCCTTCAGCTTTAGTAAATTCAAGTGAAGAAGTCATTCAATACGTGTCGATAAAAATATACAGGATGGGCCATTAATAAAGGGACATAGAGGAAGAGTAACATCATTGGGAGGAAATATGAAGATATAGCTAAATATATCTTAGTAAAATATTGCTGTGGAAAAAGATACAAGGTGTCAAAGTTGAAATATTTTTATTTGTGTTTTCTTTTTTTGTAATAACGCGAGTATCTCCCAACTAATTGTCACCAAATTTGGGAACATTTTTTAAGAAAAATAAAAATAATTTAAGTATTAAATCAGTTTTGCCAATAAAGGGTGCCGCACTAACAATGTCTAATGATAAATGTTTCTCTTATTTTTTGTTGACAAAACATTTTGATTCGGGTGACTACAAAATTGTATTCGAACATCATGTCTACGTCAAAAGATACACTTGGTAGAACTTGATAATTCCTACCAATTTCGAAAAAACTGCCCTAAAGGTTTCTGCTTACACGCGACTTCAAAAACGCTATTGAAATTTAATTCCAAAAAATTAGTAGGTATCAATCAGTCGTTTATTTTTTTTTAGATGTCCAGAGTAACTTTGGAAAAAAACTCATATTTGAAAAAAATTTACCTACCTACATATTTACTTTTATTGACAAAAATAACAACAGAGCAGTAAAAACTACTTAGCCCTTGAGCTCACTCTACCTCTACATGTCTTAATTAATTAAACTTATTGTTACAGCTAATTACAGTAAATTTTCAATATGGCCTTCCACTTCTATGCAATTTTCTAATGCTCCTAAGAGATTTCCTAGCGTCGAAAAATACATTTGGTTGTTTTAGATCAGTTTTCTGGAAAACGGTAGGAATCTCGTTAACAAAAAATAAGAGAGAAATTGTCACATCTGGCATTGTTAATGGTCTATCGGTTTTAATAGATACCTACTACATAAATTATGATTAATTTTCTTAAAATATGTTTCCCTACCAAATTTGATGACAATCGATTGAGCGATCCTAGAGTTATAAAAAAAACGAATAAAATTATGTAAACCTGTATCTTTTTCCACAGCAACAGTTTAGTAAGGCATATTTAGCTATATCTTCATAGTTTGCTCCAAATATGTCATTCCTACTCTGGCACATTATTAATGGTTCACCCTATATAATACTTAAAATAATAAATAAATTTTGAAACACATTCTTTTCTGATGAGGCCTGTAAAGTTCACAAATTATTTTTACTAAACACATTAGCATTATTATTAAAATATTTAATTTTTAAATAAATTTAAATTTCATTTTAATTTAAGAATTACTCTTCAAAGGGACTACAAAATAATATTTATATCACACTTTCACAAAATTATGCTTAGACCAAACATTGAAATCAGATTTGTATATTAGAATTTTTACTAATGAATTTTTCTTAAAAATATTTGATTTTTCGCAAAATAATAATGCATCTTATGCAGTAAGAGAAACCCACACGATAATCCTGTAGTTAGTTCTATATGTCTTTTTATAGAAGTAGGTATATCGAATTCATTTGAATTATCTTAATATGTTTAAAGGAAATAAAATAGAAACTGCAAATTTTGGCATTTCGCTGAAAACTCTTTTTTACAATCTTATTTTTCTTTATTGTTTTTAAATTAATTAACAGTTCATATTCTTACTTCTCTAACGCAATAAAATAAACTGCTTATGTTTCAATCTTTATGATCTGTGGTTTGAATATAAATATATTGCCACAATCTTATTATTTAGGCAGGTATATGAAAAAGAGTCACGCGGCCACGCCCTCGAAACGCCTTCGTAGTTTTTTGCAGATTAAAATAGTAGCGATTTATTTCCTTCGTTTGAATAAATGCGTATTGTTACACAGTACGACATCTAACAGGAATTATGATACCTGTTTAGGTCTTTATTAAGGACTGACTCTCTTGGTGTATATATTCAAGGGTCTAGGAAAATGTGACGTCGATTTGAACGTTTATGTTTGTCATGATGACCAAACGCTGTAGTGTGTGTTGTAGGTACGTATTGCTTTTTAATTAAAATTATGCTGATTACAACTGAATAATAGCTAAAATAAAATACAAAAAATCATTCACTTAGTCTTATCCTTGAGTATTTAAACCAAGAGAGTCAATCCTTAATAAAGACCTAAATAGTTATCATAATTCCTGTTAGATGTCATACTGTGCAACAATACACATTTATTCAAACGAAGGAAATAAAGCGCTAGTATTTTAATCTGCAAAAAACTGCGAAGGCGTTTCGAGGGCGTGGCCGCGTGACCCTTTTTCATATACCTGCCTAAATAATAAGATTGTGGCAATATATTTATATTCAAACCACAGATCATAAAGTTTGAAACATAAGCAGTTTATTTTATTGCGTTAGAGAAGTAAGAATATGAACTGTAAATTAATAAAAAAAAAAAACAGAAAAATAAGATTGTTAAAAGAGTTTGCAACGATATGCCAAAATTTACATTTTTTGTTTTATTTCCTTTAAACATATTAAGATAATTCAAATGAATTCGACATACCTACTTCTATAAAGAGACATATAGAACTGCAGATTATCGTGTGGGTTTCTCTTACTGCATAAGATGCATTATTATTTTGCGAAAAATTCATTAGTAAAAATTCTAAAACACCAAGTATCTTTTTTCAATCTTTGATCTAAGTATAATTTTGTGATGGTGTGAAATAAGTGAAATAAATATTATTTTGTAGTCTTTTTGAAGAGTAATTTTTAAATTAAAATTAAATTTAAATTAATTTAAAAATTCAAATAATTTAACATTTGCGCATGCAAATTTAAATAAATTTACATGCGCTAATGTTTTTAGTAAAAATAATTTGTGAACTTTACAGGCCGCATCAAAAAAGAATGTGTTTCAAAATTTATTATTTTAAGTATTATATAAGGTGAACCATTAATGATGTGCCAGAGTAGGAATGACAGTTTTGGAGCAAAATATGCCTTACTAAAATGTTGCTGTGGAAAAAGATACAGGTTTACATATTTTTTTCGTTTATTTTAATAACTAGGATCGCTCAACCGATTGTCATCAAATTTGGTAGGGAAACATATTTTAAGAAAAGCAATCATAATTTATGTAGTAGGTACCTATTAAAACAGATAGACCATTGCCAGATGATGACAATTTCTATCTTATTTTTTGTTAACGAAATTCCTACCGTTTTCCAGAAAACTGATCTAAAACAACCAAATGTATTTTTCGACGTGAGGAAATCTCTTAGGAGCATTAGAAAATTGCCATATTGAAAATTTTCTGTAATTAGCTGTAATAATTAGTTTAATTAATTAAGACATGTAGAAGTAGAGAGAGTTTGCTCAAGGGCTAAGTTGTTTTTACTGCTCTGTTGTTATTTTTGTCCATAAAAGTAAATATGTAGATAATTTTTTTTCAAATATGAGTTTTTTCCAAAGTTACTCTGGACATTTAAAAAAGTAAACGACTCATTGATACCTACTAATTTTTTTGAATTAAATTTCAATCAGTTGAGAGATACTTGCATTAATACAAGAAAAGAAAACACAAATAAAAAGATTTCAACTTTGACATCTTGTATCTTTTTCCACAGTAATATTTTACGAAGATATATTTAGCTATATCTTCTTCTATGTCCCCTTATTTATGGCCCACCCTGTATATTTTTATCGACACGTATTGAATGACTTCTTCACTTGAATTTACCAAAGCTGGAGGAGTATGATAAAAGTGTTATCTGGCGGTTAATATATTTTAAACTTTAACTTTCATTGATACGCGAAAGTGAATATGAACTGGATAACTGCACTTCTGTATTTTTTTTTATTAAAAATCGTGATGAAATTACTATAATTACTTATCAGAATTCAAAATCTATCATTATAGTCGATTTTCGCCTTGCGCGGAAAAGTTTTATTCCTGGAATGTTTCATCTAGTTTTATTACATTTTAAAAATTAACATTTATTTCCTGCCTGCTTCCTCATGACTAACACATTCACTTAATAATAAAATAAACAGTAATCCTATCGAATGTCATTAAAGTTATGAATTTTAAGTACATACAAGCTTTTGAAATAACAATGACACTCTCTCAAAACAGTTTTTGAACTTCTCGAAGTTCTGAGTAGAAACTCATTAAATTTATATTGGTAAGTGAAACAACTAATTACTAATTTTAAAAGTTGAAAGTAGATTTCATTACAAATACGTCAGCAGTTCAAAAGAAATAGCAAAATTGAATTTAAAGAGTGTCAATATTATTGCAAACGATTGTACATAACATAATATATATGACCCAATCATCTTCGATGGGAGGAGCTTTCAAAATTATATATCCAAATTTATGTCATTTTAGTACCTAATATTGCGCCATCTATTAGCAAATAGCCCAAGCGTAAACGTTCTTTTTGAGTTCGTTTCCCATTACGCGAGAGTTGGTTTCCCATTCAGGCCAACAAGGTCTCCCATTAGATTGACTAGTCTTAGTGTATATAGTCAAGGGTCTTATGTAACATTTTTGAAAATTATTTCCTTGTAGAATACTTTTCAAACTGAGTTTTTTTATATTATCTATCATTCCATTCATTTGTCGGTCAGTGGTCGCGCGGTTTAAGGCGTCAGTACTTGAATCGAGGTGACTAGATCGGTGTTGGTTCGAGCCCAGCTGCCGGTAGACCGTATATAAGCTATATTCGTGGAGAGGTTTGGCGCCCTCTTTGCGGATATGGTAGGGTGGAAGAATGTTGGCTTGGGTCAATGTGAGAGATTGATACCGGTTGATATTTGACTACCCCTCTAATTAATGAGGTTTTCCAGGTTTTCCTCATTCCTGCACTGAATAGTGGTTAGGGCCTATCAACGTAAGTCGTTCCTGGGCGCAAATGCGGCCTGCTTAATAATAATATGCTGCCCCCTCTCCTGCACAAGTCTCCGACTTCTGGGCTAATCCCTGTGATTAGAATGAGGGGTAGAGATATTATTATTATTATTATTCCATGCTTAAAATTATATCTACCTTATTTAAGAACTGAATATTAACAGATATCAGTGATATTTATGTTTTAGACATGTTAATTTTGTTATAGAATTATTAAACAATTAATAATACAAACAACAATTTAATAAACTTTAATTTCCGTCATACTTGCGTTATTTACATTCCATGAACTTTAATTTTATTAATGGCCGGTTTCTCAACATTTGGCGCTATCCATTCGATAACTATCGAGTACATAAATTTATCAGACCGATAACTTTATATTGGTTTCTGAACGCATGCCTTCCAAAATTTGTTGAATACATAACAGTTGAATGGATATCTTAATATCTGCAATAATCATAGAGGGAGCTAGCAAATGCACAACTGTTTGCAGATGCCATTTATGGAAGTAAGACACTTTCAAGAAATAATTGTAGATGGCGCCACTATCGGCTACTTAATGATATCACATCACATAACGAAATATATACAAACCTGTTGCATAAAAGCGAAGTTATTAAAACCTTTTTTAATACTGATAGTAAATTTGTTCTAATACTAGAGACTTGAATACTATCATCTTCTATTAAATCTATCAGTAAATTTACAGTTTCCTTCGTTAAGGTCGCCTTATTTCTCGCCGTAAAATGATCAAATTTGTGGTGTTTTTTAGGTCCTGAAATTTCGAAAAATAAAACGCGTAGAACAAAAGTAATATCAAAAATAAAATTACTGATGTTTTGTTTATCTACTTTTACTATTTAAACTCTCTTGAAATAATATAATAACTTTTAAAATGCATTTGTATGACTCACATTATTTCGCTATTCTAACCCCACATTTTAACAATTATTTTCATATACGTATAAACATGTTATAACAATGTTTACATCTATAGCTGAATTTAAAAAATACGTATTTAAATTTTTCAGTACCTAAAAATTTGCTGAATAAATCGCTTTCTGACGTTATACTTTGATTTTATTTCGGTACCTTTGAATATTCGCTGGTGGCATGAGATAACGTTGTTATTTGCTAAACTTTATATTATTCGGCGCCCGCAAACCTCTCGAAATTCTGTGGCTGTATTTTTCATACTGGTTTTGTCTTTCACGATAACGTCTTGGCCGTTCAAGATATCTGACTATATTTAAATATTCTTCATCTGAAGAGGCAGGCGAATCAGAATTTTCCATTGTACAAAGTAATCGTCACGAAAATATCAGAAAAAGTTGGGTTAAGCCTTACAATAAAGATGTAAACAAGCAACAGCTAAATCGCTGCGCGCGTGCGTTAATGTTTATTGGACAGATATCTTGCCATTTTTCTTTGGTATCTGTTCGATAACTTATGCCATAGATAAGCATTATCGAATGGTTCAGAAACCGAATTCATGGGATATCTCCAGTTTATGGAATCGATAAGTTTATTTAATAGATATCTACTAGTTGAGAAACCGGCCATAAATAATTAAACCAAGTACATAAAGTTAGGTATGTCCTTATTTATGGCAAAAAGTAAAGTATATTGTTTTCTAGCAAAATTTTCCTCGTCTCTCATATCTGCCGGACGAATATAAATTAATCTTGACATCTGGCTTCTTCAGTATCTTATCGAATCTTTTAATCAATGATTAACTTAACTGTGTATGTCAACCTGCTTCCATAACAGCACTTGTTTTCTAGGTTCCTATCTGGTGGTGAGACGAAACATATTCGTGGATATTTTTAATTTATGTACATTACAAAAGTGAAATGAATACGTTTATATTCTTTCTGTTCTCCTACAAATACTGACATATGTCGTCTCATCCTGTTCTTGCCCCCAATAGCTTCTTCATCTGAAACTAATTAAGTAAAGATAATTCTAGTCTTTGCGTAACTGGATTATTTCTTATAAATTTAACCCCATAATTCTTTCAAATGAAGTGGATAATATGAAACATAAGTACAAGAAAATACAACTCATATTTTTAATGTAAAAAGGCGAAAAATAATATGTAAGTTATAATTACCTACTAAGTACCCTGATATTTTTCCTTCGTCTTTCGTCTCAGTTGACATTAATCGTTGTACTTACACATCTTGTAATTTGTAGCACACCTATATGGCTCGAAATTTTACTCAGATTTGATAGATGTGGAGTAGTTTTTGTAATACTGGAACTGAAGCTTTCACTCTAGGAATCCATTAGATTTTTATTTATGATTGTTTCTAGTCTAGGCTTTAAAACATTTTTTCCACTTGTTGCCGAGACATATTATTTTCATTACGAACTTTAGGTTAAGTTTTACATATCATTCGAGTTTTGGGCCCTGCTGCAACTTCGCAACATAAATAATATGTTGGCAGGGAGATTCGGATTCGAGTAGAGTCAAGGGCACAGATTACAAGAAGATTAGTCAAGGGCATGTGACGTGTTCATAAATTTAGTTGTCTGCTCGTGCTCGTAGGGAATGTCCCCTATCGCTTTTATTATTCCCGAGAATAGTCTTATTATACAATTAAAAAAACATTGTTTCACAAATTTTCAGAGTATTCATGTCGGATAAATCTCGGCGCACGCGAGGAATTTTTTTTTAACAAAACTAGCATTATTGCATATTGTACGCACATTCAATGTACCTCGTAGTGTTACGTATTTATAATAAAATTTCAGCAAAAATAATCATACTTGTTTTGACAGTTTCTGTCACTTTACGTTTTGACGTATATTCATGCGGTTGTTGCGTGTGTGTAAATAGGACTCAAGGCTATACACATTTTGTATGAAAAAACAATGAAATTTGGGTACTTTTCATAGGCGTTTTTTGATGACAAAATAACATTTTTTTTGGGACTTTTTTTATCAGAATGTGTTCATAATTAAGGATATTTCAATTTAAATACAAATTTTACCGAGGTTGACTACCAAAAAATCGAAATTAAATCGATTTTCTGCAAAACTGAACACTGTATAAAAACTAATGCCATCATCGAATTCTACGCGCCATCTAGTACATGTATACCAAATTTCGAAGCACTGGCTGCGATAGCAGCTGAGATATTCGCATTAAAAGTCTTAGAGGGAACACCCGGTATACATATATACAATGTGTCCCACATTTCATGGAGCCACCCTGGTATCTCGCTCACCTGATGACCAAATACTTTGAGACTTTGGTGGTGAATATACACCTATGAAATGAGTCTTTAGACGTAGCCATATTTGATTATAGTCAGAGGCGTCCGATTCTAAGATGGAGAAAGGGGGTCGATTTTCCAAAAAAAAATATTAGCGATTTTTTTTAGAAGAAAACTAGTAAGATATTCTTAATCAGCACTTTTAAAAATGACCTTGTACAAGATTACATCGTTGTAGGTTCAAATGTGTTTCAGATATGGGCCGTCGAAAAACAATTTTTTTCAACTTAAAATAATTTGTATCTGTAAAACGGGTTCTCAAATGAAAAAAATGTATTCTTTATTTTTTGTTCAGAATTATGTATTTTACTGGCATGAAATAATTCCACAACAAAATAATAATTTCTTATTATTTTGTTTTGAATTTGAAAAATGGTAAATACCTATTCACAAATTAGAATTTTTGCCTTATTAAAAAAATATTATTTTGTTGTGGAATCATTTCATGTCAGTAAAATACATAATTCTTAACACAAAATAAAGAATACATTTTTTTTTCATTTGGGAGCACATTTTAAAGATACAAATTATTTTAAGTTGAAAAAAATTGTTTTTCGACGACCTGTATCTGAAACATCTTTGAACCCACAACGATGTAATCTTGTACAAGGGGATTTCTAAAGGTGCTGATTAGGAATATCTTACTAGTTTTTTTCTAATAAAATTGCTAATACTTTTTTTTGAAAAATTGACTTCCTTTCTCCATATTAGAAGTGGACGTCTCTGACTATAATCAAATATGGCTACGTCTAAAGACTCACATTATAGGTATATAGGGTGAATCTTAAATAAGTACAAATATTTTAACCAGCAGTATAGTTTTGTGTGTAGAACACATAATTAATAGTTTTTTTACAAAAAAATCAGAAATAAAAAAGTGAAATTTTAAATAAATTTCGTATTTTTTTAGCAGAAAACTTATTGAGGACCGCTGGCCTAGACAGACCCTTTCATACTTTTATGAGTCATAGTGCTGCAGACTGAACGTGTGGTTCACAGTGTTGCCAGTGTTACACAAATGTCTTTGCTTCAAGGAAGTTTTAAAATCTTGTCCTCATGGACGCAAAATTTGCGAATATTCGCTCGAATTATTTGATGGTGGGAAAAAATCTCAACTTTTAGCGAATTTCGTCAACTGTAACATTTTATATTATTTTTATTATTAAACTGTCATTGACTGTTATGACAGATTATCGGAAGCCCAAGTCAAACTTGCTAACCCCGCATAATGCATGAAAATAGCAAAATTTGCTAAAAGTTGACACTTTTCCATTTTAAATAAAAAACGCGTGCATTTTCGCGAATTTCGTGTTCATGAAGACAAGGCTTAACTAGAATTTTTAGACATGTCAAAGAATGACTGTTTATAAAAATTGTGTATGGTCACCTCCTCCCCTCATCGCCATACCTATACCTCACCAATAAAGTACGTCTATGTACAAACATGAAACTGAAAACATAAAACAGATTCTCTACTCACAGATCCAGAATGTGATCTATAATCATTTTTTCTACACTCCAACTGATTTCTCACAAGAGTAATATCATTATCACTGAACTCATCACTGCACTCCACTGTCACTGCACTCCACTGTTACTGCACTCCACTGTCACTGCATTGCACTGTCACTGCACTCCACTGTCACTGCACTTCACTAAGAATGCACATCACTGTCACTACACTGTCAGTATCACCGGTATCATAGCAGATGTTCGAAATGACCACCATTGCTTTCTAAGCATGCTCTTGCTCTTCTTATCATCGACTCACGTACATTTTGAAAAATTGTAATATTTCTTCATATCATATCTCCTGCGTTGTCTATACGAACTCGCAGTTGCTCCAAAGTGTTAACAGGTTCTGAATAAACTAGTTGTTTCATATGTCCCCATAAGTAGAAGTCACATGGGTTCAAATCTGGTGATCTTGGCAGCCAAGGTATAGGTCCATATCTTCCTATCCATTTATCCCTATAATTATTATTCAACCAGTCTGATACAATTCGAACACTGTGAGGGGGAGCACCGTCATGTTGAATCCACATTTGTTGCCTCACAGCAAGAGGTACATTTTCCAACAAATCTTCCAAGTTATTATCAAGAAGTTCAAGGTACATTTAACCTGTTAGTTTTCTTGGCAATACATGGGGTCCTATCAATGTATTATCTACAATTCCTGCCCAAATATTTAATGAAAATTGTTGCTGATAATGAGTTTCCCTGATGGCATTTGGATTTTCATCAGCCCAAATATGAGTGTTATGGGCGTTAAACATCCCCTCTCTCGTAAATCCCGCTTCATCTGTCCATAAAATATATCTCAAAAAGTCCTCCTCTAACTCACACTTCCTCAGAATCCATTCACAAAGTTCTTAGTACCGTTCTCTGGGATACATGAAATTCATGAGATAATCTTCTAGATGATGTGCCCGGATTCTCCTCTACTGCATTTAAAATTTGTGGCTCAACGTTTCTCACTCTTCTTGTTTGTGGACGACTCCGATCCTGGGTTTGAGGTTTAAAAGATCCATGGTCCCGTAATTCTTGAACAATATTGACAAATGTACGTTCATTTGGTATATTTCTTTCTCCTCCATACCAATTTGTACATAATCTTTTTGCAGCAAGTGCATTTTCGTTGCTTAAAAAATATGCTTTTAGCATGTCAACCTTTTCACTGTTTGAATAATGCGCCATATTCTACTTAATTACACTGTATTTCACTAAAAATATTAATTAAATACACAAGACACTTAATAGAAAAACACTGCCTGAGAAAATACTAAAAAGATTTAAATACGTTATATACCAGACTTTCAAAATTGTAGAGAGTGACTAATGTTATAAACCTGCTCACAATTTATAGCAGTCAACACAAAGAAATATACATGCAGCTCTTATATTTTTCCTACAAAATCGTGTGCCGCATATCCCTGAGAGCATACCCGATTACACAGCTTCTGCTACGCATGCGCTCAGTTAGTACGCATGAGCTGCAGTTAGTACGTACGCGATGCTGGCATTTCATTGGCTGCGACGAATTGTCGGATCCAACTGTTTCATTTTCATGGGCGGGTATATCGTTCGGGCGGGCAAAATTTCGGGTATATCTTTTCGTTAATTTAATTATGAATGTAATTAATTTTGTTAGTGATTTGATCGAAATGAGGAATATCGAATTATGACAAATGAAGAGTTTAGTGCGCTAGGTCAAAATATGAGTGTAAGTGATGTTGAAATAATTGTTATTATTTTTATTATCTAGCACCTCGAAATTGGTAAAAACTGTTATATCACTGTTTCTACTTTAAAAAAAATGGATGTCATGTAATGCAATTATTTTTGTATATTTTTTATATCTGATCGCATTCAAATTTAGTACGCCTATGAAATGTTGTTCCCCGCACGCTTCGCCCGTCGCGCTTGTCCACAAACTAGCGATTAGTCACTGTTCACAGCTTCGTCCGCTCACTATAGTGCCGCATCTCTCTAAACAGGTGCGTTAAGCATAGTATACATTTCAAGTTAAAAAAAACACGTTTATTCGTGCACATTTAAAATATTTTTAATAAAAAAAAATAAATAATAAAATCATGTCATGTTGGTTGCGGTTATATTTAATTAAGGAATTATACAAATAAGCAACTCTATACAGGTGTCCTGTTTTCACAATGAAAAACACAATTATTGTCTCATAATAATTTTGAATACATTTAAACAAATTTTGTGCACATTTAAAATATTTTTAATTAAAAAAAAATAAATAATAAAATCATGTCATGTTGGTTGCGGTTATATTTAATTAAGGAATTATACAAATAGGCACCTCTATACAGGTGTCCTGTTTTCACAATGAAAAACACAATTATTGTTGGGTATATGTTTAATAGTAGTCAATCAGTTCTTACAATAATACCATACAAGTTAGCTGGTTTAATATAAGCCATGTTCCGGAAAAAACTGCTAATAGAGCAACCCCTCAAATTTTGAAACTAATTTTTAATTTGAAGTCTATTAGGTTTCTTAACAGTACAATTACTTGTTCTTTATCTATTATGTCACTATCTACAATAATTACATTTTCATCTTTTTTATTACTACTACTTACAAACTTATCCTTACAAATATTTTCGTCTATTTGTTCAATTGGTTTATTTACATTTTCCATTTTCATATTGATTGTAGTGCCAAACATGATCTATGATTTGATCATTGATTTGAGTGACGTTTCCAGATTTTTTGCAATTCTGGCACTAATACCAAGTATGTTCTAGGTTCTAACATTACGTAAAATATTAATGGTTGTACAAGTTTCAGTGTTAGTTAGTTAGTCACAAATGCTGCTATCCAGTTACTACAGGCATCAACTATAATTAGCATAAACTTACTATGAAATAGTCCAAGTTAATCGATATGTAAAGGTTCCCAAGCAATCTTAGGAAATTTTCATAGTATTAATTGAGCTTTTGGTAGGCTATTTTTGTGAGAAAGACAATCTTTACAAGTATTAACAATATTAGAAATTATTTTTGTACAAAAAAAAGCTAAAAAAACTTTTTCGGCCATCCATCATTTACAAATTTCATTACTTGCCTTAATAAAACATCTATTTTTTTGTTAATTTTTAATTTGTTTTACATCAATATCTCATTAAAATAGTCTTTAATTAATTATTAAATCTCCGAGACGCATAGGCAATCGGCCTTTCTGAGTTATCCCTTAACATGTGAAATTACAGCCCCGAGGTAAATTAGGGTTATGATGTACTAATACTTGAAATGAACACAAAAAATATGAATGAAAGCTGTCTGATTTTTCTTACAAATTCCAAGAAATATATTTTTTTAACAAATTTTATAGGTTGCAAAATAATTAAACTATTTGGTATAAATTTATGATAATACCTCGGATAATACTTAACCAAAAGCTTTAAGTTGTGTTTGAATAATCGGTATTGGAGTATTACTAATCGCTAATCTAATCCAAATCTATTAAATTTATGATCTAAATAAACTACCGATTCTTTAAAAAATTCAGTTTTACTTAATAAAGTAGTTAATCAGACAATCTGCATACATTTTTTTCTACATTAAAACCATGTTCATCTCTACTGGATTCCGTAATAAGTATATCTAAAAATACTAATACTCTTCTTAGACAAATTTAGAAAGAATACACGATAAACCATAAGAAAGTCTGGTGTACTTAAACAGACCTTTGTGTTTGTCTTATTACAGTTAGTTTACATGAATCGCTATCTAATAAAATTTGTCGATAGACCTAAGATAGTTTGCTGAATTCCAACCCACCTTGTAACTGACTAAATAGATCTTCTATTTTAGTTATCAAATAAGAATCAATTTTTAATATAGTATTTACTGTTACCTTACAGTCACCCCAAATTCTTATAGTTTTATCACATTTAATAATTGGTACTACAGACGTACTCCATTCGTTATAGTTTAGGATTTGAATAATATTAACTCCCTCTAATCTCTCTAATTCCATATCTGCTTGAACCTTAATTCCGTAAGGAAACGGCTATGCTTTAAAAAATTTGGGTACAATTGTATCCTTAGCTGCCAGATGTACAGTATCTCTACAAAACACCTAATTCAGTCAAAAATTCATTTTTATATTGACTGACTACATTTTAAATAATACATCACTTTACTTAATCTTACCTCAGATTTTACCAACATCTGGTATATCGTCGTCAGTACTGTAACTGTTATTTACTGAAACTTACTTTGATGGTTTTTCTGACCAGCTTTTTTTATACGCGATATACACCTTTTTTAAACATCTTCATGAAATCTGTCTCGAGCTGCGCCTTTTGAAAAGCCCATAATAAATCGACCTCTTAATAATTCGTCCAGCATATTTCCCTTTCCCATTTGTACCGGCAACCCACAACACATTTCATTAGAGAGAAAATATTTTACTTTGCTGGATCTGCCGTCTAAATGTATAGACAAACATGTGAGCCCGCTGAACGCACTCTGTTAGTAATCTAAGAAACGAGAGATGGCACCAGCGCGGAAGGGCCATATGAGTAGAGCGTCAGCGCAAGAACGTTAGTAGTAGTAGAGTGGAGTTTTAGCATGTGATCAGCACGATCGATTGCCGGTCAATAATTGTTCATTTTTTACATTTTTGTAACATACATCAATATTCAGTAAATCATACAGTTTTATTTCAAGTGTAGTTATCATTTCATACAGTCCACGAGTGCATAGTCATATTAATTACTAATCTTAACTAACAGAACATATGAGTATCTTCTCCATAACATTGGTCCATTCGAGCATAGGATATTCATCAGCGACGCTAAGATTAGTAAAATTCAAGTAAACAGTCATCAGAATATCAAACAGTTCAAGTTTGTGCAGCATATTATCAACCAACATAAAAAAGCAGGCAGCAATTCCTGTAGGAACAAGAACATTACAAACACGTCACAGTGGCAGCCATAGGTCAAGGCGGCAAGCAACAAGGGCTAGCGCGCAGGTGTTTCGCCATATCGCAGACAACAGAGAGATCACACATCGCACAGCGCAGCGGCTTCATCAAAGTGAGTCCGTTCCATATTTTCACATTTGTTTAGTCTTTGTTTGCACTCAGTTTGTACTAATAACATTTTTTGGCATTGATTTATTGAATAATATCAGTTAAACACGATTAAAACACATAAATATTTGATTACATTTCATAATATTGACAATTATTATCATTTCGACGTAGTAAAATGAATGTAGACGAAGAGTTTTCAGTTTTAACCAAAAAAAGAGGTAGTCTTAAAGCTAGATTGACTTGTTATACAAAATATTTGAATGGTATACAGGGTGATACATGTTCAGAAGTTGAACTAATCGAACTCGAACAAAGGCTTTCACGCATAAAAGGTTTAATAGACGAATTTAATGAGGTGCAGACAGGAATAGAGGGTTTAGTTGATAATGAACATTTGGAACAGCAAGTAGAACAAAGATTTTTATTTGAGAAAACATTTTACGAGGCTATCGCGATTTCAGAAAACCATTTAGCGTTTCGCAAAGAACAGTCGGATTCAAGTTCAAATAATTTAGTTCAGGGCGTTACTAACTCTCTACAGAGTGTTAAACTGCCTACAATCAAGTTGCCTTCATTTGACGGAAATTATGAGAGTTGGTTTGAGTTCAGAGATACTTACTTATCATTAATACATACAAACAATGAGATAAGTGATATACAGAAATATCACTATCTAAGAGCAGCTCTACAGGGGAGTGCAGCTCGGGTTCTTCATGAATTAGAATTCTCATCTGAAAATTATTTATTAGCATGGAATACGGTTTATAATAGGTACAATAATACACGAACATTGACTAATAATCATTTAAAGGCAATATTACACATGGAACCAATTACACGCGAATCATCAACAAAAATTCGTGATCTAATTGATAAAATTTCAAAACATTTAAAAGCATTAGAGCGGTTACAGGAACCGGTTGATAAATGGGATACGATGATCATATTTATTATTTCCGAAAAATTAGACAGTTCGACTTCAAAAGAATGGGATGAGTATAAGTTTGACAAAAATGTACCTAACAAAAAGCCAACATTAGCAAATTTCAAAGAGTTTCTGAGAAATAGGGCAGATTTATTAGAAACATGGGAGCAAAAGAATGTAACAAAAAAGGGTTTCGATTCAATAAATAAATATCAAGGATCATATAAGGGATTTTTTGTCGCAAAATCTGAATGCAAAATTTGCAAAGGTAATCATTCATTTTATAATTGTCAAGAGTTTTTAGGCATGTCGATAGATGACAGAATACAAAAGGTAAGAGACTTAGGGCTTTGTACAAATTGTTTAAATCCTGGTCATTATGGCAAAGTTTGTAAATTTAGTTGTTGTAAACATTGTAAAGGTAAACACAATTCTCTTTTACACAGAGATAAAAATGTTAACGTACAAAAAACAGAAATTGTAGATTCACATGAGACAACAAAATCGTCAGGTACAAATAATGTTCGCAAAGAAGCAAATAATGCGGGCAATTCTACAAATATCGCTAGTACAGATAAATCAGTAGGTGTGCATACATGCAACGCTGGTAACGATCAAATTTTGTTGGCGACCGTTCTAGTAAATGTCTTTGATATACAGGGTAATCCAAAAGTTGCTCGGGCTTTATTAGATTCTGGGGCGCAATCAAGCTTTATAACAGATCAGTTATGTAACGAACTACACTTAAATGTGAATCAGGTAAATGTTACAGTAACAGGATTAACAAACCATATCTCGAATATACGGGGGAAAATAACAACTAAAATAAATTCATTAGACAATACTTTTAGTTCAGACATAACATGTTTCGTGATACCACAAATTACAGGTTATTTGCCTAATATGGAATTTAAAATTTCTACCACAAAAATTCCACCTCATTACAGGTTAGCTGATCCGTCATTTAATAAACCGAGGCAAGTTGATATGCTAATTGGCGCAGATTTATTTTGGAAAATCATGTCTCCGGGAACAAAGCACATAGGGGTAGGTTATCCAGTCCTTCAACGAACAGTTTTTGGGTGGATAGTTTCCGGGCCACTTGGTTCAGTTAATACAAGTCATAACATTCATTGCAAATTAGTCAAGACTACAGATATTCAGCAACAGTTACAACAGTTTTGGGAACTTGAAGAGGGAATGTCAAATAAAGCTTGGTCAGCTGAGGAAATCGAATGTGAGAATCATTATATTGCAAACACAAAGCGCGATGCCGACGGGCGGTTTATAGTTAAATTGCCGTTAAAATATGACGTTAGCATTTTAGGCGATTCAAAACAAAATGCGATAAAACAATTTTCTCAGCTGGAGCGCAGGTTATTAAATAATATAAGATTGCGTGGTTTATATACAGATTTCTTAAAAGAATATGAGTTGTTAGGACATATGTCAAATGTCACTCATAAATCGGATGAAAACTCAAGTGTTTCGTATTACATGCCGCATCATGGCGTCTTTAAGGAAGAAAGTAGTAGCACAAAATTACGGGTTGTTTTTAATGCCTCTATGGCTACAAGTTCAGGGTACTCTTTAAACGATTTACAGTTATCAGGTCCTACAATCCAGGAGGATTTAATATCAATCATTTTACGTTTCCGAAAACATCAATTTGTAATTTCAGCCGATGTCAAAAAAATGTACAGGCAAGTTTTAGTTCATCAATCAGATAGAGTTTTACAAAGAATTTTATGGCGCGAAAACCCACAAGATGAATTGCAAATTTTTGAATTAAACACTGTTACATATGGGACGACAGCAGGGTCTTTTTTGGCTATAAGGAGTCTCAAACAGTTAGGAATTGAAAATCGCGTCAGTGACCCAGTAGTCGCAAATATTATTGAAACAGACTTTTATGTAGACGACCTGCTAACGGGCGCAGAAACAATTCAACAGGCAGTTAAGATTTGTTCTGAAATTTCAGAAATTTTAAAACAAGGGTGTTTTGAGCTTAGCAAATGGCGATCTAATGAACAAAGCATAATCGAAAATTTACACAAAGATGCAAATATAAATGCAGTGCAGTTTGGCACAGAAGAAAAAACACTAGGTTTAGTATGGTCAAGTTCAACAGATAAATTGATGTACAAAATTAATATTGATACGGGCCAACAAAAAATAACAAAGCGTACTATCTTATCTAATATTGCAGCCATTTTTGATCCTCTAGGGTTATTATCTCCATGTATAATAAATATCAAAATTTTGTTACAAAGGCTTTGGATGACAAAAATATCCTGGGATGATCCACTTCCTAGCGATTTACAGAAAACTTGGTCGCAATTTAGATCAGAATTACCGGTGTTAAACAATTTAAAAATACCGCGAAAAATAATTTGTCAAAATTCAATTTCAATTCATTTTCACTGCTTCGCAGATGCTTCTCAGTCCGCGTATGGTGGATGTATTTACGTTCAATCGAAAGACATACATGGTAATATTTTTTGTCAACTTTTATGTGCAAAATCAAAAGTGGCACCTCTAAAAATTCAAACAATGCCGCGTTTAGAACTTTGTGGTGCACTAGTGGTTGCCAAATTGGCAAACAAGGTCTTCAGTTCTTTAAAATTAAATACATATTCGTGTACATTCTGGACGGATTCGACAATAGTTTTAGGGTGGTTAAAAACAACGCCTAACCTTTTAAACATTTTTGTCGCAAATCGCGTAGCTGAGATACAGGATCTTACTAAAACACATTCGTGGCGGCATATTCCTACAAAAATTAATCCTGCCGATTTATTGTCACGCGGTGTCATGCCTAGTCAGATTGCAGATTTGACAATTTGGTGGGAAGGTCCAAAATTTCTTCAATATGAACAGTCTGAATGGCCAGACTCCAAATTTGATATACAACCGGCAGATTTACCTGAACTTCGTAACAAAATCACTGCTTTTGTGGTTACAGACTTAGAAAAATTTCCTTTCAGTAGATTTTCAAGTTTAATACGCTTAAAGCGAACAGTGGCGTACATATTTAGATTTAAGCACAATTGTTTATCTCCTAATAATCATATGACAGGTCCGCTTACGGTAGAAGAAATTAACACGGCATTTAAACATTTAATGAAGGTAGCTCAACAAGAAGCATTTCCTAGTGAATATCAAGATTTAAGTAACGGAAAAAACGTTCCCAAGAAAAGCAAAGTATTGAGCCTTTCTCCTTTCATGGTTTCAGATGGGCTAATTAGAGTCGGAGGGCGTCTAAATAATGCCAAATATTCATACAACAAAAAACATCCAATTTTGATATCATCGCATCATCATTTGACAAAATTGATTTTCAGATACGAACATCTACGTTTATATCATGCCGGGCCTCAAGCATTATTGGCCTCCGTGCGAGAACAATATTGGCCAGTAGCAGGGCGCAATATTGCCAAGGAGACAGTTAGAAAATGTGTATGTTGTTTTAAATACAAATCTATTGTTCAAAATCCTATTATGGGACACTTACCATCAACACGTGTTCATCCAGGCTTTCCATTTGAAACATGCGGCGTAGATTACGCAGGTCCGTTATTAGTAAAAAATCATAAAGGCCGAGGTGCAAAATCCTCAAAATGTTGGATATGTTTATTCGTGTGCATGAAAACTCGAGCTGTACACATTGAATTAGTGACAGAACTTTCAACAAATTCATTTTTATTAGCATTGCGACGTTTCGTAAGTCGCAGGGGCAAACCCACTCATATATATTCCGATAATGGCAGTAACTTCATTGGCGCATGCGCAGAATTAAAACGATTATTTCGTAACAAACAATTTACTAACCAGTTACGAAGTGAATTAGCCTCAGAGAATATCACTTGGCACTTTATTCCTGCCAAGGCTCCTCACATGGGTGGTAACTGGGAAAATGGCGTAAAAAGTTGTAAACATCACCTTCGACGAGTAATGGGTAACATAATTTTTACATTTGAGGAGTTATATACGTTATTAGTACAGATTGAGTCTATCCTTAACTCCAGACCACTGTGTCCTATTTCATCAGATCCGAATGACCTTTGTCCTCTCACCCCCTCTCACTTTTTGCTGGGTCGATCAGCTACGTCATTGCCAGATCCAGACGTAAAAGATGTAAAAATGAATCGTCTTACCCGATTTCAATTGATTCAACAAGTACAGCAACACTTTTGGCAGAGATGGCAGACGGAGTACATCAGCCAGTTCCAGCAGCGCCATAAGTGGAAGGAAAATCAGGTGAACTTAAAGGTGAATGATTTGGTGTTTGTGAAAGAAGACAACGTACCGCCTAAACAATGGATTCTTGGGCGGGTTTGTAAGTTATATCCCGGAACTGACGGTATACCGCGAGTGGCGGACGTAAAGACATCTAGTGGTGTTATTCGCCGCGCATTTTCAAAGTTATGTATCTTGCCGATGTGTAATCATGAAATGTAAATATTTTGGAAGGCAAGCTCCCAAGGCGGGGGGCATAGACAAACATGTGAGCCCGCTGAACGCACTCTGTTAGTAATCTAAGAAACGAGAGATGGCACCAGCGCGGAAGGGCCATATGAGTAGAGCGTCAGCGCAAGAACGTTAGTAGTAGTAGAGTGGAGTTTTAGCATGTGATCAGCACGATCGATTGCCGGTCAATAATTGTTCATTTTTTACATTTTTGTAACATACATCAATATTCAGTAAATCATACAGTTTTATTTCAAGTGTAGTTATCATTTCATACAGTCCACGAGTGCATAGTCATATTAATTACTAATCTTAACTAACAGAACATATGAGTATCTTCTCCAATGTATGCATTTTATACATTTTTTCTTGATATTAAACGCATACGTCAAGCTGCTTATTTTGTTGTTTAATATTGTGATTGTGCGTACCTCTATTTTTAAAATTTTTTTCACTGATTAAAGTGCGAAGTCACTTATGGTTCTGTATTCGAAATAGTTAATACTGACTCATTTCGGGTTATGTGGCGAAAATTAAATTTAATATGTGAAAATCATAGTTTTTCGTTATTCTTCATAAAATAACTTAAGGAAATTGTGTTTTGTGTCCCTTTCTAACAGTGTACAATGACATTTAACTTGTGAAATGTGGATTACTGATTAAATAGTTAATTTTTTAACAAACAGGTAAGCTTGTTTGCACGTTTATGTATAATTTTTGAACATTGGACATAGTAATATCACGTAATATCTTCCTAAATATTTTACGGTAGTATTGAACTTGCGGAAATTCATTTTTAATCGTTTAAGTATAGTAAGGTTAGTTCAGAAGTTAAAATTTATGTTAATATTGCTGCGTATCATACTACATACCCAATTTTACTGTACTTATGCTTAAAACAAGTATTTTTAAAATAGAACTATTACGTTAAAGGAAACGTAATATTTATATTGGAGGAGATATGGCAACCTCGCAGCAAATCATATGTTTCATTAGGTTGATGGATGAGAAATCTGCCAGCGGTCCTCAAAATGTGGATATTTAAAAAAAATAATATCTCCGTAAATATTAGAAATTTTTAAAAATGGCTTTCACTAGACTGATCTATATGACGAACTACACTAGCAGTTAAAATATTTGTACTTATTTAAGATTCACCCTGTATATTCACCACCAAAGTTTCAAAGTATTCGGATATGAGGTGAGTGAGATACCAGGGTGGCTCCATGAAAAGTGGGACACATGGTATATCGCTGATCAGACTCCGATATTAGGTTGTGTGAAGTTATCCACACTTTTCCATCCACACTTTTTGTTAATCCTATCGGAAAAGACGTATAAACGCAGTCAGTGACTGTCTTCTTATTACTTGATATATGAAGATACTAACTACCCTTGTACAGATACACTAAATAAGTCATTTTATATTTAATATCAGACACACGCAAAGGGTGTATGAAACGACAACCCCAAAAAAAATTAAAATTCTCCGAGTTGACACGTCTTATGTGAATTTACTGCTCTTTTTTACACTCTTCCCATGTAGATGCACTAACAAAACTTGGTGGGTTAATAGTTATATATAAGGTCTTCAAAATAGCACATACGTCGTTTCTTGCCTGCCCGTCTGACTACCCCAAAAAAATTAAAATTCACCAAGTTGACACGTATTAAGTGAATTGGCTGCTCTTTTTCACGCCCTTCCCATGTAGATGCACTAACAAAATCCATATGTATGACTGTTCTCTGTATTTTTTCACCAAATTTTCTTAGTGCATCTACATGGAAAGGGTGTGAAAAAGAGCAGTCTGATATTAAATATAAAATGACTTATTTAGTGTATCTGTACAAGGGTAGTTAATATCTTCATATATCAAGTAATAAGAAGCCGGTCACTGACTGCGTTTATACGTTCTGTCCAATAGGATTAACAAAAAGTGTGGATAACTTCATACAACCAAGCCTAATACCGTTTAGGAATAATAGCATATTATATTTGAAATTTATACATTATTCGTTTTTCTGTTAAGGGATGTTTGTGCCCTTATTTCTCGTTTGCAATAAATTATGTATACATGGAAATGTTCCCCATAGTGTACTTTATGTCTCTAGATAGTTAGTTTTTTTTCAAGCTAATGCGTAGGAATAGTATTATATTTCAAATTAATATGTTCTATCTTTTTAGTCAGGGGTAGTTCTTGCCCTTATTTCTCGTTCGCAAGGAGTTATTTATACATATAAATATTGCCCATGGTGTACTTTATGTTTATAGTTATTTTCTTTCAAGTTAATGCTATTTAGGAATAATGGTATATTATATTTGAAATTAGTATTTTCTAGGTTTTTCAGTTAAGAGATGTTAGTGCCCTTATTTCTCGTTCGCAAGGAATTATTTATACATGGAAATGTTATATCTATCTATAGTCTATAGTGTACTTTATGTCTCCAGATAGTTACTTTCTCCCAGGTTAATGCCGTTTAGGGATAGTAGCGTATTATATTTGAAATTACTATGTTTTATGTTTTTCGTCAAGGGTAGTTCGAGCTACTATTTCTCTTTCGCAAGGAATTATACATAGAAATGTTTCCCATAGTATACTTTATGTCTCCAGCTAGTTAGTTTCTTTTTTTTTTTTGGGGGGGGGGGAATGGGAAGATATGTCATCATAATGAGTGTTTTCTACATATCTCCGTTATGGGTAGTTTGTGCCCTTACTCCTGTTTAGGTGTAGCGCAATATTATATTAGATATGAATATTGTTACGTTTCTCTGGGGGTTCCGTTATTTGTCGCTTGCTAATAATATTTTTTTCATCCATATATTGTCGCCAGTTATTTGTTTTCTCCCAACATTTTATTTTTGGAATGTGTATTTTCTACTGCTAAGAGTAGGTCGTGCCTCAGTAAACTTTGATTATGTCCTATTAATTATCTTCCATCTACACAATGGTGGTTGAACGTAATACGGTTTTGGAATACCATGTAATTATTTTTTATTTTCATTCTTTCGTATGATAGTGTTTCGGTTCTTTTTCTTTTTTCTGTAATATTCGCCTTTTGCGAATATATGTATTGCATGTCAATATTACCCGTTTTTGTGCTCGAGACTGTTATTTTGGATTTATGGAACTTTAAAATTTTGTAGCGCTTCAGTTGATTTCGAATATCCATGGTAGCGCTCGGGCATAATCGGCAGAATTAGCTGCTATCTTTGGCTGCTACTTTCACACCGGTAATATTCACTACGTGTCAAAAATAATTAAACGATGGGATCTGGTGCAATGTAATTGTAAAAGAGGCAAAACTAAACTCATATAGCGGCAATTATTTATGATCTTTTTTTGGTAAGTTCATGAAACCACAGATGTTACCTGTGATACGTAATGCGGACAAGTTGAAAAAATTAAGATCTTATGAAGTGTATATAGTAAACTAGTATACATACATGTTTAAGGACGCCTGGTGGGTTCGAATAATAGTGATCCTCCGGACCATAGGCCCCCATACCATAGTAGAGAATGCCTAACCACTGCAGTATAAAACCACAATGTAGCTTTTGGATTAAGCCCCCACATTTTCCCAAAGAGCCTCCTGCAAATCCAAAAGGATGCAGTGGCCTTTTGCAATTGCCTATCAATATGGGGTACCCAAGTTAGTTTATCATCCAGCGTAACCCCTAAAAATTTAGTCATTCTTACCCTCTAAATGGCAACGTTGAAAATGATTGGATTACTGAAGCTATCTATCTTCCGCTTCCTGCTGAAGAGAACAAGATCGACTTTAGAGGTATTAACGCTAAGCCCCGTTCTATGCACCACCTTTCTATGATATCTAGGGTCCTGTGAGTAAGATCACTCATAACGCCCGGAGATTTCCCTGATATGAGTAGAACAACGTTATCAACGTAAGCTTGTGTATAAGCCCCTCTTTCGTTGAGCCCACGAAGATGATCATCGAGCACAAGACACCACAGAAACGGCGAAAGAACTGCACCCTGTGGAAATCTTCGACCCGCAGCCACCCCGATCGTAGTTCCATCTAGAGTGGTATAAATTTGACGGTGGGTTAGCATGGCCCCGATCCACATTTCTATAGTGAAAGAGATGCCGTGCAATTCCGCCGCTCTCTGAACGGAGTCATAAAATGTTTTGTTAAATGCTCCAGCTATATCCAGGAAGACCCGATAGCGAGCTTCTTCTGGCTAATGACTTTTTCAATTTTATATACTATACTGATATACTGTTTCGGCAGATATACCCGATTGATAGGCATGCTGTGAGTTGTGGAGTGTCCATGTACAAGCGTCACCTCTTTAACATGACTCTCTGTAAGTGGCATCATAGAAGACGCAACCTACCTTTGGAATGAATAACACTCGCGCCATTTTCTAGGAATTCGGAATGTATCCCAGAGCTAAAATAAACACCCTGACCCCTGTTGTAAAAGAGCCGGAAAAATAGCATCCATTCTCGCACTTTTGAATGGGGAAAACGATTGAATGGCCTATAGCTGAAGCCTCTATGTGGGATCCCTGGGGTATTGAGCATCTTCTTTTAAAACACATCCAGGAAAGTTGATCCATTAGATGTCCCAATGCCCCCTTGAGCCTGAGAGTATCAATCCTAGATTCGTGATTTTTTTTTAAAAAGCTTAAACTATTACTGATATCGTTAGGCCGTCATGTTTGACTAGCACCTTTATGAAAAAATACGACTACTCCTATAAAACTGATTTTATTGTTTCCTGAAATAAAAGAAATTTAGCACAACCCTGAAATGTAATTTTCTCCACTGCAGTTGTCCAGGTACTTCCTCTAACCGAGGGTAAGTTCACGTGTAGTTTTCCCCACGGTAAATATAGGGAAACTGGCGCCCGAGACAAATAAAAAAAGGAAAATAATATTTCAGAGTACTTAGTGACGTCACTCGTCGTCGGCAAACATCGCTGCATAAAAATAAGTTAGTCGAAGTTGCGCCACAAATTTGACGCCCGAGTAGGGACGCTAAGTAACGTTAATAATCCCCGCATAGCGAAATGTTAATAGTCTCGATAGGGTCGTAACACCACATCTAGTTCAAGAGCCATACTGCCATTGAATTTTACAGAAAATTTAAGAAATGTTCATTTCACTGTTAGATATTATTGGATCGTACATTTTAACAAGAGCCTTTACCGGTAATTTGGTTAGACATTTTCATAATTTATTATTATTTTTATCTAAACTACTTGATGATATTTCCATTGCACTCGGAATACAGATGTAACTTATGCACGATGAGGCTCTCTCATGTTTTAGCTTTACTTTTTTAACAATTGATCAATAAGTGGGCTAGGCCAGATGTTCAACAACCATAGCTGCCTAGATCATCAGACCCGAAACTCAAGATGTTTTTGTTTGAGGGCATCTAAAAATTTTAGTTTTCAACACACCCATTATAAATGAAGACTACGACAAGTAATCATTGTTGGAATCTGAAGCATGTGTTTACAATAACTTTTCTTAATTCATACTAAGGTAATGCATGTTATATGCTATATTATAAAGACATTTGTTAAGAAAATAAGAAAATCAATTTTGTGGCAGAACAGTAAATATCCTGTGAAGTGTGAATATTGAGACTTTTCTGACGCTGGCTCCGAGTCGTTGGAAAAAGGTTTTTGATTTTGATCTATATGGTAGGGGTATAATTGTTCATCTTTGAAAATTTACTATTAATAATAATAATATCTCTTCTCATTCTAATCACGAGGATTAAGCCATAAGTCGAAGAGTTGTGCGGGAGAGGCGGCATATTATTAAGCAGGCCGCATTTGCGCCCAGGAACGACTTACGTTGGTAGGCCCTAAACACCATTCAGTGCAGGAATGAAGGAAACCTGGAAAACCTCATTAATTAGGGGGGGTAGTCAAACATCAACCGGTATCAATCTCTCACATAGACCCAAGCCAACAATCTTCCACCCTACCATACCCGCAGAGACCGCGCGACCACTGACCGCTCAATCATATTGTATTGTTTACATTAAAATTTATAGGAAGTTTCCTGGTGCTGGTATGAGAATATACTTAAGTTTCATTTAATATGGCTTTTAATTTGTATGTTCTGACAGAGGTCGTCCCGCAACTCAGACTATTTAAAGATTCTGCCTCTAAGTCGATTGAGTTAAATGATTGCAAAATCTTTCAGCTAGATACGCTTAATTTCGTAAGAATGTCCGCTGGCTAGATTAAACATAAACCATTTCGGCATTTGTGCCAGCGGCCATGACAAAATGAAGAGAATGCAATGTAGCATAAGACACATTGTTTATAATATTATAGAGGATTGTACAATTTTTATATGAAACACGAAAGTACCCATAGCTTCACTATTGTTATTTACGAAATCTACAAATAGTATATTTTATACCAACATATTGGCGATATAGAACGTTTAATTTACAAAATATAATTGTAGTTTCTTTACTACCTATTAAACAAGTAAAGATTTTGTAGTCGAACTGGGTACAAAGTAATCCTAATAAACGGTTAATATTTTGACGTGTATGAATTTGATAATTACGAAGTTTTGAACCTCCTAATTTTCTACTATGTCAATAGTGAAGGATATTTTTTTCAGTGTAAATATGAATTTTTTATCTATTTTGTGAAAACAGATGCTCTTCGTAATAGCAAAATTACAGTCAAATAAAAAACAGGGTTTTCTGTTTTCCCCTCTATATAACAAAAAAAATTATTCATACGCCTTTTCCTTTTTTTTTTTGGAGTTTTCGTTTCCGTGGACAGCGATCAACTTCAATAAATGACATTGTTTTAATAAGCAATGTAAAAATTGCATACTTAAGGAATTCTAGTAGAGTTCTTATATTTCCGAAACTGTTGGTCTAAACGAAAAAATGTATTCTACAAGAAAGGTTTAGACACCACCGTCAACAAAAGAATCAGCATCGAACTCCATAAGATCGATTAATTCAATACTGTCTCAACTGAGAACGTATAGATAATAAGTGACTATGTATTTCTTTGAACTCCGGTCCTGCCCGCATTTACCAATCTCTAAACCATTCCCACTGAGTGAAACACACGTGGTTGCAGCATTTAAAATATATTCGTTTCTGAAGTTGTAACGTTCGGCATTTAGCATAGAATTTTGAGTAATTTTTATCAATTCGATATAATTTTGGTATCGTTGCAAAGCTAAAAGACAGACTTACTTCCCTCATGTAACCAATTTTCGATTTAAGCCTTTATTTTTAAGTAAATAAATTGTAAATATGACGATTTCTTGCACAGTTTACTCATTAAATTTAAACTCAGTGGCGTTCTTACGGCGTATCGTTCGCATTTGAACTTCTAAACGCCAATGGTGAAAAATTTTATTATTAAAAATATGGAAAAACATTATTTGATACACTTTTTTCTAAATGTTCTGGTTTGCCAAGTTAAATGACACTTATCTTGTGTATACTTTCTTTTTCAAGATTCTGATGTCCTACTTGCTAAAGATCTGGGAAATACTAATAAAAAGAAAAAGCAAAATGGGACACCATCATTTCGAAATATGTCAAAAGATGAAAAATTAGGCCTATTTCATGGTTTAGGTAGAATCCTTAATCCCAAAAGGCAACAAGTAAATAATTCATGGCGTCTTAATTGTGACATAGAAAAATTAGTGAATGAATTTTCAACACAACCAACTCTGTTTACTACGTTTTTATTTGAAAATTACCTGAAATATTTTGGAAAGATTGATGATGTAAGTCATGCTGTTGAAATTTTAAGTACTTCGCTGAACTTTCTGAACAATTGGACAGATAATCAAGATAACTCAGTTTTTGGATTATGGATTTCTATTTTAGGTTTAATGGTATATAATGAGCATAAAGTGTCAAAGTGGAATCAAATTCGAGGCCCAACTAGAATTTCCCATTTGTAAGTATATTTTAAGAATGTACCTATATTATTATTATTTTTTTTTTGTTACAGTAATAGTATTACACCCGTTAGATTGGAGCCAATGGATAATTTCTATTATGATACTATTAGAAATACCAGCACCTGCCATAAATTTAGAAACGTAATTTAATATTTGATTTGTCTATTTTAAGATAAAGAAACATTTATATTTTGAGAGAGAGCCTAATAAATACAATATTTTTTATACAGGTGTAACCGTTTTATTTTTAGTGTAAAGTTAAATACTAACCTAGTTGTTTGTTTTAAAAACATATGTCAATATTTTTCTTCTCTACTGATTATCAGGTTAGCAGGTTGGTTAAAAATTCCCCTAGGGTACACAAGATTTTCTTAGATAACGAGAGAAAAAATGTGTGTTTTTCTTCCTTAATTGCTGGCTGCTGAGCTGCTCACAAGTTGCGGATATTTAGAAATTACTGGTAAAAATATAGTTTTATTATATATACAACCTTAGAGTAGAGAGTAGAGTAGTAGAGACTTTTTAAAGGCCGATCTACAGCTAAGGTATGTTTAGATTAATTAAAACGTGCTTTTATTTCAGTTATCTTACATTTAAAAACACATACATATGTTGAAATGTAAGATATAATTAATTATACTTTAGCATTTCTCCCTTTTAGACCTTTTTTCCGACCCTGTACTTTTCTGCTCAACATAGTACTAAACTAAACGCCTTACTGAAAATTCGCCCTGCAGCAGATTCCTGCACTACGGTATTTTAAACTATAGATGTAGATTTGCATAGCTTGCTTCCTTGCTATAAACTGTCACTTTACAACCTTCTTGGACCTTCATATGATCCAGGGTATGTATTTCATAAATATTAGCACAAAATATATAGCTACGCAACAGAAGCGTGGGAATATATTAGTGAACAGGTCCTAAGGTCGTTGATAGATGGAGCAATAATACGTATTTATTAAAATTTCAAAATTTAAGAATATGCGCTCCTTAAAAGAAACAGCCTAGCGCATTCGTTTCCATGACCACCTGCCATTGTTGCCATATGTTGCTGTAAAGCAATAAAGTGCTTTGTGTTTATGAATTTTAATAGTGGAGTAAAATGTCCTCGCTTATTTCTGGTAGATGTTTTTTTAAGCTATAACTAAATTAAACGTTTACCATTTTGTAAAACATAATTTAAAATAGACTTCTACAACTTTTTTCAGTATGGCCGAAGTTAAAATCAGATTTTCGATACTTCGGATGTATTATTATTATTATTACTATTATTATTATTATTCCTTCTAAAGAAATATTACAATTTTACATGGAGGGATTTAATAGACAAGAGAGAAAAAATCTAAATCATATCTAAATAACCATACAGATTTTGAAAAAAATCAAATCTTCAATATTACAATTATTATATAATGTAAAAAAAGAAATTATGGACAAAAACAAAAAGAAAAAAAATCTCGTTTAAAATACAGGCACGAAGTTTAAGAATACCCATTACAAACATGTACATCATCTTAGCAGTTTTGGGACTAATGTTATCAAGTAATTCAATTAAAGCATCAAGACAAGTTAAGTTCCTTAGATCAAGTGTTTTAAGATGTTCAAATATAGGACCTTTAATAAAAATATGTTCAAGTGTTTCCAATTCAAATGTATTACAAATAGTACATACTTTAGTAGGGTTAATATAATAGTAAATACCATGAAATGCAAACTTTAAAAAATGCTTGTTCGAAAGTCGAATTTGAGCTATAATCCTTATAATATACAGGGTGTCCCGAAATTACACAGAGCAAGAGTAGGTTCCTTACATCAAAATAATGAGATTAAGTCAAACTTATCTTGGTCCATTTGTGGCTAATAAAAAAGTTACAGGGCGTTAAAGTTCAAATTTAGAATTCGAAATTCTTAAAATTCTTAGAAAGTTTTCAAAGGATTCTTTTGAAAATTTGGATTAGGGGGTTTTCTGGGACAAGAAAAACGAATCCGTACTTAATTTTTCTGTAGACGCTAGAGGACGCTACGAAATGTACTCTTGGTTAATAAAAACTGTTGATAAGTGTAACTTTTAATAGAAAAATATTGTTCTATCTATTTTTCACAAATAAGGTATACTTGTTTTATGTCGATAATTTTAACCGTTTTCGATTTATTTATTGTTTTTCTATTGGATGCAATAAAATAAAATAAAAGTTACTTACGTAAAACTATCATAGTAGGCTTTGGTTATTGGAAACAAATTGACAATTAGCTGATTGACAAGTAACTTAGGTTAAATAGTGTATTCCTTTAAGTTTTTGTTTACAATCAATAATATCGTGTGAAATATGCCTCGCCATAATTTATTTTCTAATGAAAAAATGCGAGATTAGGTATGTATTTATCCAAATGTTAGAAAATAAAGAGAATAAGACCTCGATTCACTGATTTTATTTCCAAACTACAAGAAAAACTTCTTAAAAATGTGTATTCATTTCTTCTCCTAGATAAAATTCACATCTCCTCTTCCTCTCTCTCCTCTTCCCTTTTCCTCTTTTCCAGCGTCGCTAGTTCGGGCCCCTGGCACCTCAGAACAGCCCCCACTATTCAAACTCTAGTGCCGCGGTACTCGGCTGTCCGAAATGTATTCCTGGTTGCGGCCCTCCACATAAAGCCGCGGTCTCTGCGCCCATAAGTTGGCAACAATCGGCCATCCTGAAAATTATTAATGACCTCATTAATCGCTAGCGCAACATGCAAATACCCTGACCTCAGTGACCTGCAATTCACCCTCTTTCATTCCAGTCATGCAACTATCTACTAACTACGACTCCAACAAATCTAGTAAATCTTCAGTCTCCAATCTCTCTGAGGGATTGTCTCCACTGGTTGGTTGGTTCAATGCCTCAGTTGGAATCTTGCTCCGATATCTTCGTAATCAATCAGCAGCCACCAAGAACTGTCGATTACGATACCCTCTCAACCCCTTGACGGCAGTAATTACATATCGATCGTTACCTTTCACTTTGACTATTCGATAGGGCCCCGAATATTTCCTAGTCAACTTACTATTAACTCCGTTGCAGTCTACGTTGCTGCTCCCCTTCAGAGCACCAGGTCTCCTTTCCGATACTCCGTAGCAGGCTTTCGCTTTTTATTATACTGTTCGGTCATCCTCTGAGCTTACATATCTAAATGCCGCATGGCTTCTAATCGTTTCTCCTGAACAGTAATCACTTGTTGTTCGGAACTTCCAGTCTCTACAATCTCTTGACAGTCTCCCCGACTTCCTTGACCAGACTCTTCAGCTTCTTGGATCCCAACAGGTGACTCCTCAACTCCTCCCAAGTTTTTATTTGCTTGTACTCGTTCGACTTGACCATTAGCTCTTGGACTAGCGATGGCATTCCTTGCCTCTCCACGAATTCCTTAAACACCTTGCTATTGAATGCTTTGCCATGATCACTTATCAACCGCCTCGGGCAACCAAAGATACCAAACGTCTCCTGCAGCTTCTTCACAGTCTCCTTGGCAGATAGGGTCCGGGTTGCATGTAAAATAATAAATTTCGTGAATAAATCGATTAAGACAAGGATGTAAGCATTACCTTTAGTACTCCTAACATAAGGTCCCAAGTAGTCGATGTATATTGTGTCTAAAGGCTTCATCTCTTTTTCTATAGGGAACAACTTACCCTCAGCTTTACCATAAGCTCTCTTACTGAAAGCACACTCTAAGCAAGACTCCACGTATTTTCGAACAAATCTCATTTTGGGAAACCAATAGATTTTCTTCAAGATCGAATGACTTCTCTCCACTCCTGGGTGGCCAACCTCGTCATGATACTTCCGCATCAAGCTAAACTTAGCCACTGGGGGTATATAAAGCTGTCCCCGTCGAGGGTTTTCCTATAGACCCGCCCAGATTTGATTTTATAGTCGGACTGTGTTTGTTTATCAGCAACTTCGTTGGACAATGCAGAATAAATCTCTTGAACTCCTTCATCTTGCAGCTGTACAGTTAGAAATCAGTCACTCTCCTCGACTACAGCGTTGACTTAATCGGATTGCGGCTAAGTGCGTTGACATGACATACTCTACGGTAAATTCTAAATCTTGTATACTGAGCCACCATCTAGCGACTTGGGGCACTATGTCTTTTTTTCGAAAGTTGCCCTAAGGGCTGTACAGTCTGTCACTAACTTAAATGGTACTCCTATCAGATAAATCCGAAATCTCCTTATTGTCTCCACAGCCACCAACGTCTCCAGATCATAACTGTGGTATAGCTCTTCTGCTGGAGTAGTTACCCGACTGAAATACATCACAGCACGTAACATACCATCTTCTTTTTGTAGCATTCTTCCTCCGAGTCCCAGCTTACTCGCATCGGTGTGCACCTCCGTTTCTGCGTTACTACGGTAAAGAGCTGACACTGGTCGCTTGTACAAGATCTCTTAACTTCAGGAAAACACCCTCCTCTTCGGCTTCCCATTTCCACACAGCTGACTGCTTGGTTAACCCTGTGAGTGGTTTTACAATTCGAGCATAGTCTTGACAAACTTCCGGAAATAGCTAGTCAACCCAATGAATTGTCTCACCTGGTGTACTTGCGTAGTTTGGGGAAATTCTCTTACAGCTTGAGTTTTACTTACTCCTGGTTGAACTCCTTTGGCAGACACCTCATGCCCTAGATACTCCAAACGATTCTTTAGAAATGAACATTTCTCTCGATTCAGTTTAAACCCAGCTCTCCGAATTTTCCCCAATAGCCGCCGCAAACCTCAAGGCCCTCCTCCACAGAGCTGTAACCTATTCACATGTCGTTCATGAAAGCTTGAACTTCCGTCCCTCGCATTTCTCCCAACATTTTGTGTATAACACGTTGAAATACAGCTGGGCTATTTGCCAACATCAAGCGGTACTCGTAGTGACCGTCTGGAGTGACAAAGGCGGTGTTGTGAATGTAATCCTCAGCTATCCTGACATGATGAAAGCCCATAACTAGGTTGAGAGTGGTGTACCGAGTTTTTCCTGCGAATTTGTCAAGTTGATCCTCCAACAATGGCATTGGGTACCTATCCTTCACTGTAATTTTGTTTAGCTCTCTGTAGTCAACACAAAGTCGTATTTCTCCATTTTTCTTTGGCACGATAATTATAGGACTTGCATATTCCGATTCGTTCTCCCTGATGATGCCCTTCTGTAGTAGCTCCCCAATCTTCTCCTGGACCTTAGAGCGCTCTGTGGGTGCCAACCGGTATGGTCGTCTTACAATTGGTCGATCGGTATGTAAATTTATCTCCATGGTTCCCAAATCAGTAGCTCCTACATCAAGACCAACTGCAGCAAAGTAATCTGAAAATTCCTCTAACAAATCTACCAATTTCTCCAATTCACACTCCTAACATTTACAAAATTTACTTTACTCACCAGTACTTCTAACTCCTGCTCCTCCTGCAAAGATGCCCCCTGGGCCGTGACCTCCGCGGCAAGCGACTCCTCATCTCCGGCCTCCCACCGTGGTACCGCCGGTTTGTCTCCTCTCAGCCTCTCAGCCACAAGGACTCCTCGTCTCCAAGGTCCAACTGACAAAGGGACTCCTCCATCCGTCTTAACCGCACCTTTCCTCCCTGTACTTCTAGTTGTACGGTTCCTCCGTTCAAAATTGACTGCCCCAGTAGCAGGTCCATCTTTTGCAGATGTAACGGGGCAACCACTGCCTCTACATCTAACCAACAGCCCTCCACCTCCAGCCTAAACTTGACCTCTTGGTTAGTCTCCGTACGGCCTCCGCCAAAACCTCTAAGTTGGGCACTGGTGGGTTGACTGTTCAGCCCCAGTCTCCTTAAACACCTTGGGTCCGGGATGTTCATTTCGCTCCCGGTATCGATATAAACTGCCACGAGTTCCCCATCCGGCAGGACTCCCCACTTGCGGTGCTCAGGGATCGATAGGTGGATACCGCTAACACGGCTCCTCTCACCCCCAGACTCCAGGCGTCTCTTCCTCGGACAGTCACGCATGAAATGTCCCACCTCCTTGCAATAACGACAAGCGTCGTCGACCCTCCTCTGAGGGCAGTTTTTTCCAATGTGCCCTTTTTTTCTAGCAGTTGAAGCATCGAATATCCTGTTCCGGTGCCACAGTCCTCACCGGCCTCTGGTCATTGCTACTACTGGTTGGACCTCCGCGTAACCCTGCTCTGATGTCACTCCTGGTGCCTCACAGGCTCTTTCCGGTATCGGTCTGCGACTTGAACTCCTGGGGCCTCTGATGATGATTACGCCTGTCACTCCTGGACTCCTGGGACTCCTTGGTCTCGTTCCCGGACGGCTTCTGGGTGTCCCTCTTTGCTGTCACGCGAGCATCCAGCTTGGATAACAGTCGATTATACAATTCCAGCGGCGTACTCTCCAAAGAGTCGGCGTTGGTCTGCAGGTGACCCGGCAGACCTCCAACCAGACAGGAAACCGTTTGGGCTGTTGTCGCTCCCATCTGCTCGCACATGCGAGTGACGCTCCTATAATAAGCAGAGTATGTATCACCTGGCTGCTTTGACCTCTGCGACACTTCCGTGAGATGGGCATGATATTCATAACGCCTCGGAAATGCGTCGATCAATGCTCTGCGCCACGCCCTCCATGACATGTCGTCGGCCAGGTGACGCCGGAACCATCTTCGGGCTTCACCCTCCATCTTCATGTGGAAGATCAGCACTTTCTCCTCCTCTGTCCAGTGGTGAACACGTCCCAGCTGTTCCACAAACGCTACCCACTCTTTGGCGCTGTCTACACTTCCATCGTGATCGCAGTCGGGGTTAAAGGCGGGCACAACTCCTTACGCCTTTAGGACGTCCAACCGGCCCCGCTTCGATGCGACCTTGGGCTCCTCCGAACGACGAGAGTGTCTACTGGTCGAGGCCGAATGGCCAGTCCTGGGCCTCTTGGACTTTGTTCCACTAGATGAGGTAGCGGCTATGACCGCCGCCACGACCTTCTCCTTAAAGCCCTTTTAAAGGTCTTTTAGCTCACGCGCAATCGCCTCCTCCATGGCACTCCGCGATTTTGATTTCCTTCCCTCATCGACACTCGACTCGCTCAGCGACTCTTCGTTCCTCCTTGATGATGCCATAGCTCACTAGAATGTTCGAGAGAAAAAAATGGCGGACCCGGACACCACGTGCGTAGCTAATTCTAGATTCCAACGGTTTTTCTTTTCCACTCGCAACCACTCGTTGTGCGTGCGGTAATCCCACTTCTGAACTGTTAGAAAATAAAGAGAATAAGACCTCGATTCACTGATTTTATTTCCAAACTACTATATAAAAAAAACTTCTTAAACATGTGTATTCATTTCTTCTCCTAAATTAAATTCACACCCCTTCTTCCTGTCTCTCCTCTTCCCTTTTCTTCGATTCCAGCGCCGCTAGTTCGGACCCCTGGCACTTCAGAACAGCCCGTGCTATTCAAACTCTAGTGAAGCCAAGGCCTCTGCGTCCATAAGTTAACAACACAAAAGAAAATTTAATTTAATGGACGTCGTGCGTGTCGCAGGTATTTAGAAAGTTACCCAAATAGATTACAACCAAATCACAAATTATTTAAAAAAATTTATGACCGGTTAGGAGATACTGGATCGTTTCGTCCTAAAAGAGTTGATGATGGTCGTCCAACAACTGTTACTTCAGAACGAGGAGGATATTTTGCTTCATGTAATAGAAAATCCTGAAATAAGTTTACGACGAATGTCTGCGGCTGTAGTGGTACCTAAATCATCTATTCATAGATTATTTCATAATGAAAAACTGTACCCGTATCACTTTAGCCCAGTGCAGAATTTACTACCTGCAGATTTTCCAGATAGGGAACAATTTTGTGGTCGATTCTTAGACCGGCACAATGATGATCCACACTTTTTAAGCAAGGTGCTGTTTACAGACGAAACCACATTTACTCGTCGGGGCGTTTTCAACTTCAGAAATAAATGAAATGATAATGAAAACCCGCATGTATTAAGAGAACGTCATTTCCAACATGAATTTAAGATAAAAATTTGGTGTGGTATTGTTGGAAATCATGTGTTGTTCCCTGTTGAATTGCCATATAATCTGAATGGTCGTTTTTACTTACATTTCTTAGAACATGATTTTGAGGAACTTATCGATGATTTACCATTAAATGTGAGATACAATATGTTTTTTATGCAAGACAGTGCCCCTGCCCACTTTTTTGTACAGGTGCGAAACGCACAATTTCCCCAACGGTCGATAGGTCGCGGCAGCACGTTTTCCTGGCCCGTATTTCAGTATTTGGGGTATTTTGAAATCAAAAGTTTACAGTGACCCTATTAATACACGGGATGAGCTGTGGCAAGTAATTTTAAATGCTAGAAATTTATTAAGAAATGAAGAAACACAATTTAATATTAGACAATCATTTATCAAACGAATAAGATTGTGTATTAATGTAAACGGGGGTCATATTGAGAAATTAATGTAGCCACCTGATTGTAATTAAATTATTATTAAAAATAACCTTTAGTTTTTTACGTAAGTAACTACAAACTTTTATTTTATTTTATTGCATCCAATAGAAAAACAAGAAATAAATCGAAAACGGGTAAATTTATCGACATAAAACAAGTATACCTTATTTGTAAAAAACAGCTAGGAGAACAATATTTTTCTATTAAAGCTTTCGTACACACATTGATAAAAAAAGTTGTAACCAGTTTTTTTCAACCGTACATTTTGTAGCGCCCTCTAGCGTCTACAGCAAAATTAAGTACGGATTCGTTTTTCTTGTCCTAGAAAACCCCCTAATCCAAATTTTCAAAAGAATCCTTTGAAAACTTTCTAAGAATTTTAAGAATTTCGAATTCAAAATTTGAACTTTAACGCCCTGTAACTTTTTTATTAGCCACAAATGGACCAAGGTAAGTTTGGTTTAATCGTATTATTTTGATGTAAGGAATCTACTCTTGCTCTGTGTCCCATCGGTAAACGGAAAGTTAAATAATTTTTCGGACATCTAGTTATACTAAAATACCTATACAATATGGAGGATGTAGAATTTGTAAGCGATGATAAGTCGTTATGATAGAGTAAATTCTCGTATTAAGTATTAATTATTATTATTAATTATTAATTAAGTAAAAAACTATTAATCTGTTGTTTGAGGTTATTCGCGGTTAGATTAGTCCACATATCAGTTGTGCCTAAGAAAGTATAGAATTGTCTAATTTGTGACGACCAGTTAAATCTGGAGTCAATATTTGATAACTGTAGTTGGTGTAAGATACATAGATAAGGATATTGCTTTTTATCCATAACCAATATTTTATGTAGCCAATTAAGACAAGATTTCAGTATAGTATATGAAAGAGCTACAACTCCAGCCTCAAGCCTTACCATGTAATCAGCCGTATTCTTTGGAAGAAGAAGCAGCCTTTTAAAGAAGCCCACCTGAATTCTTTCCAATATATAATTGTAGCGTACACCCCAGACAGCCACACAATTTGTAAATGAGTTGATAATTATACGGTTATAGAGCTGCATACGGGATTTCCAAGAATTCATTTTAGACCGCGACATAATGGAAAGAACAGATCCAATAATCTGTTTCGTTTTGGCAACTGTACATTCAACCATTTCACGGAACAAAGCAGAAGAAACAAATATAACTCCCAAATATGAATCCTTATTTACCAATTTAATTCTTTGATTATTGAAGAAAAATGGAGATCCAACAACCGTGTTATAACCTCCCCAAGAGAAGCATAGTATTTTAGTTTTATCCGAGTTTAGTTTCTTTTTTGTTGTATATTTTCCAAGTAAAGTAAGTTTATGAACTAAGCCCATCTGGGAATCAGCAAAAATTACTAGGTCATCTGCATATACCAACATTAGTATGTCATTAGAATTGTCAACATTAAGGCCCACTGCACCATTGGACCTAAATAAGTCTTCTATATCAGCAATGAAAAGTGAGAATAAGACCTAAAAAAGTCTGCTATATCAGCAATGAAAAGTGAGAATAAGATTGGACTAAGAGAGTCGCCCTACAAAATTCCTGGGCATCACTATACAAGTTTCTTTTTACCCTTATAAAAGTAGAGCTAATACCCATATGAAACAATTTAGACCAAAGTAAAACGTGGTCAACAGAGTCAAATGCTCTTTTAAAATCAATTAAATCAGCAAAAATTTTACGGCCTTTTAGTCTCAAATGGAAATGTATAAGCGAACTAAGTACATAAACATTGTCGGTACAACTTCAATTTTTTCTAAAACCAGACTGACACTCAGTAAAGTGCTATTTGAATCACACCAAGTCGTTATACGAGAGAGTAAAATATTAGTGAACACTTTAGCAAGACAATTAACTAATGCAATGCCTCGATAATTCGAAGGATCTTCAGTAGGTCCCTTTTTATGAAGCATCGCTAGAATTACATTAGACCAAGCTGTAGGAGTACTGCCTTCAGCAAGAATTTGATTATATACAGTGCAGAGATATAACCGCCAATTCTGGATCAAATTGTTAAGAAATTCATAAGATATAAGGTCTTCACCTTACTATTTTTACAATGAAAGAGAGCAGCTTCAAGTCCAGGAAGAGAAATTGGTTCATCAAGAAATGGGTCTTTAGCATCAAAAAATAATGTGTTATTTAATATTCTTTCAGGGTATATATTTTTTAATTTGATTAGCTTTGAATGCTCCTTATTGTTAATATACAGGGTGATTCAGGTTTAATCTTGATAACTTCAGGAATCGATAGAACAGGTTAAAATAATGTTCATTTGTGATATAAACTTATTTCCTAAAACGCATCGTTTCCGAGAAAGAGGGCGTTGAAGTAGGATTTTTTTTCTCGTTTTTCCCTCATAACTTTTGAACCACTTATCCGATTTAAGTGAAATCCGGAACACAAGCACTCCTTATAATCTTGCATAAGCTTCTTAAGTTTGAACTACCTACCCCTCTTAGAAGTGTATTTTATCCCCCCTCTTTATTTCAAAACTACAAAAAAAAATTAATTGCAATAAAACATCTACACACCACTTTGACCTGATTAATTTCGAATCTTTTTCGTCTCCTGTTTTTTTTTTTCGACGTTTGGTCTTGTTTCTGAGATATTCAAAGAAATTGGTGACAGCATAGCGCACCAGCCGCGTATATTTCATTTTTAACAGCTTTTTAAAGATTGAAACTATACACATAATTATTATATAAATGTATTGATTCACAAATTACTTGTTAGTATTCAGTGACAATAGTATTAAGACACTTGTAAATAAGTTTCAAAAAATATTTTATTGTTATTGACAAAAAAATCAACGAAAAAGGAGGAATGTCCATAAAAGTGTATAATATTATATAGGATATATAATATTATAAAGGATATATATTCTAGTAGGTACTTTATAATTTTTTATTATTTCATTTTTATTTATATATTTTTATATATTATTATTTTTTATATTGTTTAGTTTTCTTTAAACTGTACAGAAATATTAATTTCTATTATAATAACCAGAACTATAAAACAGTACTAAAGACGATCAGTTGATATTCTTAATATTTCTGACCATCATCATCTTTTTGTTTTGAGTAAGGTAAATTTTTATAATAATCCTGTGCTGCGGCAGAACAGACACGTTTAAGATCTTGCAAATTGTCATACTTTTTATGAGATATAGGAAGAAGACCTAAAAAGTAAACTCATTGTTAATCTTTATTGAACAATAATAGTAAATTTAAAATTACCTGTATATTTTCTGTTTGGAAAAAGAAATTCTCCAGGCTGTAAATTGTGCTGTACGCGTTTAGCTATGGGTGGTAATATTGAAGGTTCCTCCCAACTGCCATTGTAGGTGCTTTATTTCTTTATCAAGATAATTCATTATGAAATGATGTAACATTGACACAACTTCATCGCTTCCCTTTTTAGCCACTGTTTCCGGGAATACATAAAATATAGATACATTGCTTGAAAGAATATGCACATTGAAGGAAAATACTGATAACTGCCTTTTATAGTAGACGTCGTTCGTCGTTATGTTAGGAATTGGTTTTTTGAAAATACATACAAATCGCTTCAGATTCCTTATCTTGCTGACATTTGTATCTCTGCGTGCGCTTTCGGTCATAAAAAAATTGGGCCTTTTTGTGAATAGTATTTTGTACTTCTAACGAATGTAAGATTTTCAGTATCTCTTCTGATGACGACGAAACGTTCTTTAGTTTTAATTGCAGTTCTTTTTGTTTTGCTTTATATTTGTCGCATATGCTGCATGTATCTTTTGGGGGGTACCCAAAAGAAATATTAAATTGAGTACTAAAAATTGTTCGATAGGACTCATGATATGGGATGCTCAGGGTATAGGTCCATATATAACTGATGCATTTTAGAAATATTTAGATTTTCATCAAGATATAGTCGTTGAGATTTATTCAGAGTGTAATGACTTTTATGTCCCTTAAAAGATGCTATATGATTAGTAACGTCGCTATATATTTAATTAGGTATTTTGTGAGGTCTATTGGAATATTTACCCCTTTTATCTTTAGGGGGGAGACCTTTCGTTTTCAATGACCTCTGCAAAAACTCGAGTTTCTTTTTAGTTATGCCATGTATTGCCAGAAAGGCTTTATGGCACACGGCAGTCTCTTTAACTATACCATCTCTAACAACATTAATTTGATACCTGTAAGATTTATCATGCAGGGAAGCATCGTCTTCATTTTGACGAGGACGTCTTCGTTTTACGTTAGATGTTGAAATAAGTCCACACAAATAAGAACTTTGTTCATTATTGCTCTCCATTCTATTAAAATTGTTTAAAATCACCTGTCTTTCCACAGCATTACTATTTTCTAAACATTTAAGGCGTTTACATTTGCAGTCCGGTCCTGCTTCATGTATGGTTCTCTTTAATTGTGAAGAAACTTCCTTCATGCGACCGTATACTTTTCTTTTCTTGGGTTTTATGCACTTACTACTATTTCCACACTTACTATGTACATCTTCACTGGCATCACCCATTATTAGGTATATTATATTATCTTCATAGTATTATTTCACTTTCAATTGGATTAAATCCAGTCTAAACAAAAGCCTCCTGACACAGTAAAACCAAAACAACAACTAAAAAGCAACAAAACCGAACTGTTTATGTACCTACTTATATTCGGACATTCCCCGTTTTTCCTCGGTAAGAGTGGACCTTCCCCATTTTTCCCCTGTATACGATTTTTCAGACGCGAATATTTTACGACTACGCCACCTTTTTCCAATGGAATTACATACTAGACATAGTCTGACCTACTGTCACAAACTCAATTTGGACTAATTTGTGACATTCCCCCTTTTTCCCCTGAGGTCTTCAAATGCTAAATATGCCGATATACATTATGTTTATGGTTTCTGTGACGGAAATTCCAACGCGTCAATCGAGAGTACCGAACACGCTTCCCTAATAGAAGAATTTCAAATGCACAAGTTTTTGTAGATGTACATCGTCGATTCTCGGAATATGGTTTGCGCCGCTACAATGATCATTATCGCCAAGAAATAATCAGCAAATTCTTGATCTTTTTGATATCGATAGAACTTTAAGCACACCCCGAGCAGCTCGACAACTCCATTTATCTCAATCAAAAGTACTGAGAGCACTCAAACAAGATCATGGAAGGGCTTTCCATCTCCAACCAGTTCAAGGTTTGTTGCCAGGAGATGGTGAAAAACGTTTACATTTTTGTAGATGGGTTTTACATTCAACATTCTAAATTTAAATTTCACCATGCTAATTATAACATTATTAATAGGGAAATTAATGGCATAAACTGGCATGATTTGTTTTTAAATATTAATGTTGATGCCGCAGTGGAACCGTTTCTATAGTAGTATTTACCAGATCATACAACGCTTTATTCCACAGAAAAAGGTAACTAACAAATTTCCCTTATAGTACTCGGCAAATACGAAATCATTAATCAAAGAAAAATATAAGTTTCACCGGCGTTGGAAAAGGTTTCAAAATATTCTGGATTATATAAATTTTTCTAACGCTAAGAAAGCCGTAAGATTTGCTATTAAAAAAAATATCGCGATTACGTCGCTAATACTGAAAATAACATAAAGAGCAATTGCAAGTCGCTTTGGTCTTTTGTTGCAAATAAGAGACAAACCAAAAAATTACCGAATACAATGTCATTCAACGGAGACGTACTTTCTAATGATGCTAATATATGCAATGCATTCTCCTGTTACTTTGGTAGTGTTTATGAACCCTGCACTACATCCTCTAATGTTACAAAGTCAGTGCTACATCCTATAACGTGTATAATTGATTATGTCAGTACATCAGCAATCGAGTACCATTTAAATAAACTTGGCATCAGTAAGGGTGCAGATCCAGAGGGTCTGCCGGAAATATTTGTAAAATCTTGTAAAACATCTCTTTTATTACCCTTTTACTTAATTTTCAATAAGTCACTGACTGAAGGTGTGTTTCCTAGCGCCTGGAAGGGAATTCAATACAATGTTATTCCACGGGGACGTATGTTCTGATGATGCTAATATATGCAGTGCATTCTCCTTGGCATCAGTAAGGGCGCAGGTCCAGATGGTCTGCCGTAAAAATGTATAAAATCTTGTAATTACCCTTTTACTTAATTTTCAATATGTCACTGGCTGAAGGTGTGTTTCCTAGTGCCTGGAAAGAGGCTCGTGTAGTGCTCGTTTATAAAGGAGGGTGTAAAAGTGATGTAACTAATTATCGCCCTATTTCAATGTTATCCGTACCTGCTAAGGCATTTGAAATTATTATTACCGAGGAACTCTTCTTTCATTATAAAAATCTCATTATAGACATGGTTTTTTCCAAGGCAGATCCGTTACCACTAATCTTGTATTGTGTACAAAAAATAATTGAAATTATGGAAACCCAAAACCAAGTAGATGCCGTGTATTCTGATTTTTCTAATGCTTTTGATAAAATACATCATCCTACATTGTTTGTAAAGTTGGAGAATATCGGTATACATGAGAATCTATTAAGATGGGTAAAATCATATTTAAGTTCCTGTTTTCGCCATTCTGAGTATGCACTTTATGCTGACGATCTAAAAATATTTTCAAGAATTTCATCTCTTACTGATTGTCTCAATATTCAATCTGTTATCAACCGTTTAACTGATTACTGTAACGTTAACAGGGGTCTGGGTGTCACTCTGGACTCTAAACTATCTTTTGAGCTTCATATATAAAATGTTGTGCGGAAAGCTTTGAGAAATCTTGCGTGTAAGTAAATCCTTTCGTGAACCCAAGTCTTTAATCATTTTATATAATTCCATGGTCCGGTCTCATCTTGAATTTGCTTCTTTAGTGTGGAACCCTCAATACCACAAATATATCGAACGTTTAGAAAAAGTCCAATATAAATTTATATATAACTTAAACTATAAACATTCACTATTTACCAGTAAGTCATGATTCGCAATTGCAGCACTACAGACTATTAAAATTATCTTCCAAAAGATATATTGCTTATGTATTATTCCTGTATAAATTATTTATTGATAAAATTCACTGCAGTCACATCTTGGATTCACTATCATTTAATATCAAACAATACATTTCGCGCTCCTCAAATTTATTCATATTGCTTATGCCACAAATGCCGCAAATAATTCACCATTTACTATGTTGCAAAAATCTTACAATTTATTTTATTTATCATATTGATATTTTCGGTCTTTCTTTTAACTCGGTTAGACACCAAGCTTGTTTGGTTTTCAGATAAATCTTTTGTTTCTTTTTTTCTCATGTCCTTCTAAATTTATACCATTATATTCTATTAGATAGGTACTTACTAGTTAATTGTTTGTTTATTTTAATAGTGTATGTCTTAACTTGCTTTTCTTTATTTAAATTTAATTGTATTGTATACACACTATTGTTACATTATAATATTATCTATAGTGCACGGATCTATATGGACGGACGAATCTAATTTCAAAAAAGCTGGAATTGTGAATTACCACAACATTCACGAGTGAAGTCAATCCTCGATGTGTCAGACAATCTTCATTTCAGCAACAGTTTAGTGTAAATGTGTGGATAGGTATTTTAAGTAATAATCTCTGTGGGCCGCATATTTTGTCTCCTCGTTTAAATGTCCCCTTAAATTTACGCCAAGGGAACTGGATGCAGTTGGATGGTGCCCCTGCACATTACAGAAGGCAAGTACGGCAGTGGTTGGATGAGAATTATCCTCGTCGATGGATTGGACGACAGCCCAACAACCACCCAAATATGTGGATTCCTTGCGAAGGACCAGTGGCTTGGCCTCCGCGCTCGCCAGATCTGAATCCTCTGGATTATTTCGTTTGGGGCCATCTAAAAGCAATTGTGTATGATACGTCAGTACATACCCGTGAGGAATTGATCCAAAAGATAAGACATGCTTGTGATGACATAAAAAACAATCCTGTTCAAATAGCAGCTGCGGTTAATACACTAGTTCGTCGATGCCAAAAATGTATTGAGGCTGGAGGAATGCACTTTGGACAATTATTGTAATTTTTTTAGTAGTTGATAAGTTTGTTGTAAATCTTGTAATAAGTAGTTGTTACTAAATTTATGGTTGAGTATATTGGCATTTTTTCTTAACACTAAGAACACTCTTTAAAAAATACTTTTGACAATGATTTTCACAAACTTCAGTTTTTTTTCTTTTGAGAGCCGTCCGACAGTGTCCCCGGAAGCACCGCAGCCTATAGACTTAGTGTGCATCTCTCGACGAGCACAGACATCCATAGTACTACAGTGGGATTCAAACCCACACCCACATAGCCGATCCAGACTGGTTCCACGAGCAGTCGTCTCCCAGCCACCTCGGCTATCGCGGCGCCCAAAACTTCACTTTACACAAATCACTGAGTTTTGTTTTCATGGGTTGCTATAACGTTAAATGAAATTACGCGGCTGGTGCGCTGCACTGTCGCCAATTTCTTTGAATATCTCAGAAACTAGACTAAACGTCGAAAAAAACAGGAAACAAAAAAGTTTCGAAATTAATCAGGTCAAAGTGGTGTGTAGATTTTATTGAAATTAATATATTTTGTTGTAGTTTTGAAATAAAGTAAGAGTGGGGTAGCATACAAAATACACTTCTAAGAGGGGTAGGTAGTTCAAACTTAAGAAGCTTATGTAAGATCATGAGGAGTGTTTTTGTTCCGAATTTCACTTAAATCGGATAAGTGGTTCAAAAGTTATGAGGGAAAAACGAGAAAAAAATTCCTACTTCGATGCGTTTTAGGAAATAAGTTTATATCACAAATGAACATTATTTTAACATGTTCTATCTATTCCGGAAGTTATCAAGATTAAACCTGAATTACCCTGTATACTGTTTAAAATGTCCAGAAAGATTATTTGCCTTACATTGAGGAAGACTGAGCTTTAGTTTACTTTTCATAGTTTTACATTCATCAGCAAACTATGGTGTATTTGGGGAAAGTAATGTAATACCTACATTATGCGCAGTTTCGACTATAGCTTTACACAGGTTATTGTAAGAACTACTAATAGTGTCAAGAAGTTGTGCCCTTTGTGAATACTGCATTGATAGTTTATATCTAACCGTAAAATTGTCATTCCATTCTAAGACAAAAGTATTTTTTGGTACAGGGACGGGAGGAACATTTGCAATATTAATGCTAGGATATATCACATACATAAAGATATATACTGCTCTTTGACGACTGCGCATCGGTACGGAGCATGCAATAAAAGGGGATGGAAAATGACCACCATTTTGATATACTCTCTTGTTCTTTCCATGTTTATGTTTACGTTTGTTGGTTTGTGAGGTTAGGTTTGGAATTTATTTTATTTACAAAAATGTTAATTTAATACAATATTTTATTATTTTGTGCATGAAGAACATATGCTTTATTAGAAGTTGTAAAAATGTTAAAAGTCTGATGCCTCCACAAATGTTTTTAGGATGCCTTAAAATTCAGAGGTGACTTTTTCAGTTGGTTTGTGAGGTTAGGTTTGGAATTTATTTTATTTACAAAAATGTTAATTTAATACAATATTTTATTATTTTGTGCATGAAGAACATATGCTTTATTAGAAGTTGTAAAAATGTTAAAAGTCTGATGCCTCCACAAATGTTTTTAGGATGCCTTAAAATTCAGAGGTGACTTTTTCATAGACACAAGCAGATTTACTAATACTAATAATAATATATCTATGGACTTTTTATAGGTATGTTTTAAATGCTTGTTTTGTTTTTGTTTCTTTATTGTAAAAGATATATTTTATAGTAAAAACAGTACAGCCTATGAGTTCATCCGATATATTTTTAACACCTTCGTCTTCGATGTTCTCTTTCCAAAAAAAAAAGGATGGCAATTCAATTTCAATGAGAGTGAAACAGGTTGGGTTTTATCAAAAAGAGATTCGAGTATAGCTGGTCGAAGAAAACTTTAAAAAGCTGAGCACAAATATTTGTAAGTATCCTGCATGTTTTAGATATAAAAATGTTAGTATACTTATTAATCCACATTTATTATTTTAGAATAAGTCCTCGAACTGCCAAAAGAAAGTTTGAAAAATTAAGATACAAACATATCGAAGGAAGAAAATGTTTAGGGCCAAACAGTGTATAAAAATAGTTATCATTAAAAGATGTGGTGAAGCATTTAACGGCAAGAAAAGTATATCTTCCATCTCATGGCTTTGATCGCAGATATTATTGCTGTATTAAGAAAATTATTTGCATCACTTGACAATTTATACAAAAGACCCCTAGATCAGCTTTTTAAATTTACTGAGAAGATTACCATAAAATTATGCAATATATGGTATCATATACATAGTGTTCCATAATCAGTAGATCATAGAGAAGCTGAAGATAGTAAACGTCTAAATATATTGTACGCAAAATATAATGTTTAAAGATATAGAGTGTTAAAAGAGAAAATATGTTGTAAAGGTTTGAATTAGTATATGTAATTTAGTAAGGTTGGCAATAAGTATCTATGTAACTATCATTGGTTTTATTAGTTTGGTTATCAGATATGTCAAAGTAAGGTTTCACTTTTCGACGACATATTTTAAGCCGTACAAAGTTACGAGGCCAGAAAAGCATTGCGATCAACACCCTCAGTAATAATAATAATAATAACAAGAAAAATAATGATAATAATAATAATAATCATAATGATAATGATAATGATAATGATAATGATAATGATAATGATAATGATAATGATAATGATAATGATAATGATAATGATAATGATAATGATAATGATAATGATAATGATAATGATAATGATAATGATAATGATAATGATAATGATAATGATAATGATAATGCTAATGCTAATGGTAATGGTAATGGTAATGGTAATGGTAATGGTAATGGTAATGGTAATGGTAATGGTAATGGTAATGGTAATCGTAATCGTAATCGTAATCGTAATCGTAATCGTAATCGTAATCAGAATCTTAATCATAATCATAATCATAATCATAATCATAATCATAATCATAATCATAATCATAATCATAATCATCATAATAATAATCATAATAATCATAATAATCATAGATAGATAGATAGATACATAGATAGATAGATAGATAGATAGATAGATAGATAGATAGATAGATAGATAGATAGATAGATAGATAGATAGATAGATAGATAGATAGATAGATAGATAGATAGATAGATAGATAGATAGATAGATAGATAGATAGATAGATAGATAGATAGATAGATAGATAGATAGATAGATAGATAGATAGATAGATAGATAGATAGATAGATAGATAGATAGATAGATAGATAGATAGATAGATAGATAGATAGATAGATAGATAGATAGATAGATAGATAGATAGATAGATAGATAGATAGATAGATAGATAGATAGATAGATAGATAGATAGATAGATAGATAGATAGATAGATAGATAGATAGATAGATAGATAGATAGATAGATAGATAGATAGATAGATAGATAGATAGATAGATAGATAGATAGATAGATAGATAGATAGATAGATAGATAGATAGATAGATAGATAGATAGATAGATAGATAGATAGATAGATAGATAGATAGATAGATAGATAGATAGATAGATAGATAGATAGATAGATAGATAGATAGATAGATAGATAGATAGATAGATAGATAGATAGATAGATAGATAGATAGATAGATAGATAGATAGATAGATAGATAGATAGATAGATAGATAGATAGATAGATAGATAGATAGATAGATAGATAGATAGATAGATAGATAGATAGATAGATAGATAGATAGATAGATAGATAGATAGATAGATAGATAGATAGATAGATAGATAGATAGATAGATAGATAGATAGATAGATAGATAGATAGATAGATAGATAGATAGATAGATAGATAGATAGATAGATAGATAGATAGATAGATAGATAGATAGATAGATAGATAGATAGATAGATAGATAGATAGATAGATAGATAGATAGATAGATAGATAGATAGATAGATAGATAGATAGATAGATAGATAGATAGATAGATAGATAGATAGATAGATAGATAGATAGATAGATAGATAGATAGATAGATAGATAGATAGATAGATAGATAGATAGATAGATAGATAGATAGATAGATAGATAGATAGATAGATAGATAGATAGATAGATAGATAGATAGATAGATAGATAGATAGATAGATAGATAGATAGATAGATAGATAGATAGATAGATAGATAGATAGATAGATAGATAGATAGATAGATAGATAGATAGATAGATAGATAGATAGATAGATAGATAGATAGATAGATAGATAGATAGATAGATAGATAGATAGATAGATAGATAGATAGATAGATAGATAGATAGATAGATAGATAGATAGATAGATAGATAGATAGATAGATAGATAGATAGATAGATAGATAGATAGATAGATAGATAGATAGATAGATAGATAGATAGATAGATAGATAGATAGATAGATAGATAGATAGATAGATAGATAGATAGATAGATAGATAGATAGATAGATAGATAGATAGATAGATAGATAGATAGATAGATAGATAGATAGATAGATAGATAGATAGATAGATAGATAGATAGATAGATAGATAGATAGATAGATAGATAGATAGATAGATAGATAGATAGATAGATAGATAGATAGATAGATAGATAGATAGATAGATAGATAGATAGATAGATAGATAGATAGATAGATAGATAGATAGATAGATAGATAGATAGATAGATAGATAGATAGATAGATAGATAGATAGATAGATAGATAGATAGATAGATAGATAGATAGATAGATAGATAGATAGATAGATAGATAGATAGATAGATAGATAGATAGATAGATAGATAGATAGATAGATAGATAGATAGATAGATAGATAGATAGATAGATAGATAGATAGATAGATAGATAGATAGATAGATAGATAGATAGATAGATAGATAGATAGATAGATAGATAGATAGATAGATAGATAGATAGATAGATAGATAGATAGATAGATAGATAGATAGATAGATAGATAGATAGATAGATAGATAGATAGATAGATAGATAGATAGATAGATAGATAGATAGATAGATAGATAGATAGATAGATAGATAGATAGATAGATAGATAGATAGATAGATAGATAGATAGATAGATAGATAGATAGATAGATAGATAGATAGATAGATAGATAGATAGATAGATAGATAGATAGATAGATAGATAGATAGATAGATAGATAGATAGATAGATAGATAGATAGATAGATAGATAGATAGATAGATAGATAGATAGATAGATAGATAGATAGATAGATAGATAGATAGATAGATAGATAGATAGATAGATAGATAGATAGATAGATAGATAGATAGATAGATAGATAGATAGATAGATAGATAGATAGATAGATAGATAGATAGATAGATAGATAGATAGATAGATAGATAGATAGATAGATAGATAGATAGATAGATAGATAGATAGATAGATAGATAGATAGATAGATAGATAGATAGATAGATAGATAGATAGATAGATAGATAGATAGATAGATAGATAGATAGATAGATAGATAGATAGATAGATAGATAGATAGATAGATAGATAGATAGATAGATAGATAGATAGATAGATAGATAGATAGATAGATAGATAGATAGATAGATAGATAGATAGATAGATAGATAGATAGATAGATAGATAGATAGATAGATAGATAGATAGATAGATAGATAGATAGATAGATAGATAGATAGATAGATAGATAGATAGATAGATAGATAGATAGATAGATAGATAGATAGATAGATAGATAGATAGATAGATAGATAGATAGATAGATAGATAGATAGATAGATAGATAGATAGATAGATAGATAGATAGATAGATAGATAGATAGATAGATAGATAGATAGATAGATAGATAGATAGATAGATAGATAGATAGATAGATAGATAGATAGATAGATAGATAGATAGATAGATAGATAGATAGATAGATAGATAGATAGATAGATAGATAGATAGATAGATAGATAGATAGATAGATAGATAGATAGATAGATAGATAGATAGATAGATAGATAGATAGATAGATAGATAGATAGATAGATAGATAGATAGATAGATAGATAGATAGATAGATAGATAGATAGATAGATAGATAGATAGATAGATAGATAGATAGATAGATAGATAGATAGATAGATAGATAGATAGATAGATAGATAGATAGATAGATAGATAGATAGATAGATAGATAGATAGATAGATAGATAGATAGATAGATAGATAGATAGATAGATAGATAGATAGATAGATAGATAGATAGATAGATAGATAGATAGATAGATAGATAGATAGATAGATAGATAGATAGATAGATAGATAGATAGATAGATAGATAGATAGATAGATAGATAGATAGATAGATAGATAGATAGATAGATAGATAGATAGATAGATAGATAGATAGATAGATAGATAGATAGATAGAGTAGAGTTCATAAAAGATAAAAATTCATCTACAGAATAAAAACAATGTGTTACAAGAAAAGATTTTGTAAATTTTCGAAAGACATTAAAAGACATATTTTTAATCTGTTTTTGTTTAAAAAAATTATCAAATTTATTATACAAACTTATTGTAGGTTTGTTACGCTCAGTTAAAGTGATCCTAGAAAAAGATTGAACCAGATTTCCAGCATGCCTAGTATTATACTGATGAATATCAGAATGAGACTGAAGATTACATAAATTAGAATGTACAAGTTGAAGTGAATCAAGTAAATATAGACATGCCAAAGGTAGAATCTTAAATTTAAGAAAAATCTTCTTGCTGGGAGTCAAAGTAGAGACACCGGCAAGAAGACGAACAGCTGCTTTTTGCATTATAAAAACTTTATGTGAGCCCCCAGAGTTACCCCACAGTTGCACACAATAGCTCAACTGACTATGAACTAAAGAAAAGTAAACCGTTGTCATCACACTGTTAGAAACAAAGGGTCTTAACTGCCGCATGAAAAATATCTGCGTGGCAAGCTTTGAGCAGAGTCTATTGACATGAGGCAGCCAAGTCAATCCACCATCTAATAAGTTCACTGGGTCGGACATTTCAGATCTTTTGCTAGCTGTAAAAGTCATAAAGTTAGTTTTATTAATGTTTAATTTCAAGTTGTTAGCTGAAAACCATTCATTTGCAAGATCGAGACTATGTCTTCCCTCATGTTCAATGTCACGGGTTAACAAAGTTGTGTCATCTGCAAAGAGAATACAAGACGCGTTACTAATATTAATAGGTAAGTCATTAACATAAATGAGAAACAGAATCGGTCCTAATACCGACCCCTGGGGTACACCTGCCTTAACTGGTATTAAAGCTGATTCACAGTCATTAAGACACACATACTGCCGCCTGTCGTTCAGATATGAGTGGAATAACTGTAGTTCTTTACCACGAACTCCGTAGTATTCTAATTTAAGTAGAAGTATGTTCAGATTTACGCAGTCGAACGCCTTGGAGAGGTCACACATTATAGCATGTGTAGGATGACCATGATCAAGGCCCTCAACTACGTCTTCCAAAATTGCCAACAATGCTTTTGCAGTAGAAAGATTCCTCCTAAAACCAAACTGAGATGATGATAGTATGGATTTATTTTCCAGGTAAGAGAGTAATTTCTCTTTAACTAGTATTTCAAATATTTTTGAGATGACAGGAACTATGGATATTGGTCTGTAATTATCAAGTACGTCAATATCTCCTTTTTTGTGTATTGGGAGGATCTTTGTTATCTTAAGACAGTCAGGCCAAACCGCCTCCTTCAAAAACTTATTAAACAACACAGTTAAAGGTACAACAAGGAACTCAAGAGAGCTTTTTATCATAAGGCTACTAATACCATAATAATCTAAACAACTGGTGTTTTTTAACTTTAATATAGCTTCTCGCACATCCGATTCAATAATAGCAGATGCAAAAAAAGACGATGATGGTTGAGGCAAATTATGGAGGAACATCATAGGATTCATGTTGTGATCTTCAATCGACCCAGTAACAATATCTGAAACAGTGGCAAAAAAATCGTTAAACTCTTGAGCACTAATAACTGATATATTAGGTCCACTTTTTTGAGGCCTTTCAGAATTGACAATTTTCCATACAGCTCTATTAACGTTATCACAATTAGAAATAGTATTGCTATAGCAGGTTCGTTTGGCATCCTTTAAAGCTTTCCTATACAATTTTTTTGTTTCACAGTAAGCTACCCAATCAGTCTGAGAACCAGTTTCATTAAACCTCTTTTTGTTCTTATTAAGTGTTTTCCTCATTACCCTGAGTTCCCTACTGTACCATTTAATTCCAGACGATACACATTGAGATTTATAAGGAAAACATTTATCAACAGCTTTTAGGTACTTGTTCAAAAATATGTTAATTGAATCAGTAGCATTAAGATTATCAAATTGAAAATCAGTCCAATTTATTAAATTTAACTCTTCGACAAATTTATTGCATTGTAAAGAATCGATGACGCGTGTTCGGAATGTAAGTTTCGCCAAATTTTTTTGTTCACCAACTATCCGAAGGTATACCGACAGATGATCAGCAATATGTGTGTCCACAACCCCCGTCGATAAGGATGCAGCATTTATGTTTGAAATAACATTATCTAATTTAGATTTACTGTGCAACGTAACTCTAGTAGGCTCATGTATAAAATGTTGTAAACCAAACATTGCAAATATATTACATAAGTCATTTATATACTCTGTGCCAGCATCAAGGTCCAAATTAATGTCACCAATTATAATAATAAATTTGAATTTGTTGGACATAAAATCAATTAGGTTGTAAATACAAGATTTGAATATAGAAACATCTCCTTTTGAAGAAGACCTATAAGCAGTTATTACAAGACAATTTGCAGAGATAATTTCAGCAGCACAAAATTCTGCGTGTAAGGTGTTACAGTAATTAGAAACGTCTACACTTCTTAAGCGAATTTTGGACAATGAGGATGCAAATATGGCAACACCTCCATGCTTGTTCGCTCCTTCACGACAAAAGCTTGATATCAAATGATAATTGGGAATAGGTATTAAATTCAAGAAATCGTACTCAAGCCAGTGCTCGGAAATACATACAATATCAAACGGATTTGTAGACAAATATAATTGAAGTTGTTCAATTTTATTAGACAAACTTTGAACATTGATATGTAGCACAGAGTACTTACAATCAAAGTTATCATTAGGCACTTTGTGATGCGGACGTAGGTCTATTTCTTCCATTGGTCTGAGAGAACCTTGACGGAAAAAACCGGTTCAAAACCACTCCACTAGGCCAAATGCTACTGTCAACGATTGCAGAAGACTCCTCCATAGGTAGAGACAGCTTGAAGGAAGCATACCTTGTAGGATTCTTACTATTCAGCTTATCCACTTTAATATTTGGAGAGAAACCTTTCAAATAATTGAGTAACACATCTTTATCAGTAGTGTTATCTAAATTGGTTACATGATACTCGTACATACGAATCATTGTAGCAGGTGCAGCGGCTTTAAAAGGGCACTGAGATGAATTATCACAACTTCCCACAAGAATACTTCTAGCCTTAGCTCTAGACCTAACTTTGTTATTAATATCACTTTCTAAATTTATTATTGACTCACAAACATTACGCGCCTGAGCATTATGAACTGCATTCGATACTGCATTCTTACTAATCTTTGCATTATCCAACTGGGAAGTAGAGGAAGTGTTACTAGTTTTAATTTTTTTGTTGCTATTTTTAAATGACTCAGAAGTACTAGGAGCAGGTCTCTTATCTTTAAGCAAGGAAACCTGATCAGTAAGAGATTTAATAGCAATATTCTGATTGGAAATGACAAGATCTTTCTGCCGAATAATTTCTTCCAAATAGTAAATCTTCATCAGTAAAACATTATCATTAGTATTTACATCTCTATCATGTTTAGACGTATCAATCCTACTAGATGTTGGGATAGTTGGGTTCTCACCGATGTCAGAACAGCAAATTACACTGTCTTCATCCACAAATTTAACATTTTTTAACATCTTAAGGCAACTTTTATGAGAAACCCTTCCACATCTTGTACATTTGATTCCAGATTTCGCAGGATTCCTACAACGTGTGCAATTTGTAGTATTTTCATTACACACTACATTAGCTTCAGCCATAGCAACCAAATAATATTTAAAAATGCGGCACTTCAATTACTAAAGAAGTGAACCTTTGGTGGGATAAACTTCCGCCGGCCGTCACAGAAACAAAAACAAAACTATCAGCTCGATAAAAATGATTAGTCCATAAAACTTCTTTAAAATGCGGCTAACTCAAGAGAGAATTACCTTCAATTTTAATACACACACAACCCCAAATACTAACTACATAGGGTTGAACACAAGTCACAAATTAAAACTCAATTAAACCACAGTTTGTCAAGATTCTGATAAGAGCAGAATTACAAGCTGTAGAACTACTTCACCCACGAATAATAATGATAATAATAATAATAATAATAATAATAATAATAATAATAATAATAATAATAATAATAATAATAATAATAATAATAATAATAATAATAATAATAATAATAATAATAATAATAATAATAATAATAATAATAATAATAATAATAATAATAATAATAATAATAATAATAATAATAATAATAATAATAATAATAATAATAATAATAATAATAATAATAATAATAATAATAATAATAATAATAATAATAATAATAATAATAATAATAATAATAATAATAATAATAATAATAATAATAATAATAATAATAATAATAATAATAATAATAATAATAATAATAATAATAATAATAATAATAATAATAATAATAATAATAATAATAATAATAATAATAATAATAATAATAATAATAATAATAATAATAATAATAATAATAATAATAATAATAATAATAATAATAATAATAATAATAATAATAATAATAATAATAATAATAATAATAATAATAATAATAATAATAATAATAATAATAATAATAATAATAATAATAATAATAATAATAATAATAATAATAATAATAATAATAATAATAATAATAATAATAATAATAATAATAATAATAATAATAATAATAATAATAATAATAATAATAATAATAATAATAATAATAATAATAATAATAATAATAATAATAATAATAATAATAATAATAATAATAATAATAATAATAATAATAATAATAATAATAATAATAATAATAATAATAATAATAATAATAATAATAATAATAATAATAATAATAATAATAATAATAATAATAATAATAATAATAATAATAATAATAATAATAATAATAATAATAATAATAATAATAATAATAATAATAATAATAATAATAATAATAATAATAATAATAATAATAATAATAATAATAATAATAATAATAATAATAATAATAATAATAATAATAATAATAATAATAATAATAATAATAATAATAATAATAATAATAATAATAATAATAATAATAATAATAATAATAATAATAATAATAATAATAATAATAATAATAATAATAATAATAATAATAATAATAATAATAATAATAATAATAATAATAATAATAATAATAATAATAATAATAATAATAATAATAATAATAATAATAATAATAATAATAATAATAATAATAATAATAATAATAATAATAATAATAATAATAATAATAATAATAATAATAATAATAATAATAATAATAATAATAATAATAATAATAATAATAATAATAATAATAATAATAATAATAATAATAATAATAATAATAATAATAATAATAATAATAATAATAATAATAATAATAATAATAATAATAATAATAATAATAATAATAATAATAATAATAATAATAATAATAATAATAATAATAATAATAATAATAATAAAAGTAACAAACAGTACAGGTCAGACAGTAAAGGTCAAATACTCATGCACACTGTAGAAACATTGTTCAACTAGAAAACTTTTAGCTAGCCTCTGAAAAGAATGCATGGACATAACCTTGATATTAACAGAAGCATGAAAGCTCATAAATTTATTATAAAGATCTATATTAATTTTATTATTGTTCGTCATTTTTAATCTAGAGTATGATGATACTAGGTTCTCTCTCCACCGTGTGCTATAACCATGTCGGTCTGAATGAGATATAAAATTTGGTAAATTCTTGTGTATGTGCAATAATGTTTCTAAAATGAAAACACAAGGAAGAGGTAGAATACCATACTTTTTAAACAACGGTCTACAGTGTGAACCGTAAGGTGCAGAGTCTATGATTCTCACAGCAGCCTTCTGCAACACGAAAATTTTATTCGATCTTGGTGAACCACCCCAAAGAATTATACCATATGTCAATAGACTGTGAGTTAAAGCATAATAAACCGTCCTCATCGCATCATTATTCAAACAGGATCTAAGTTGACGCATTGCGAATATACTTGAAGAAAGTTTTGAACATAGGCTGTCAATGTGCGCTGACCAACACAGACCAGTATCCAACGTAATACCGAGAAGTCTAACCGGTTCGGACTTTACAACCCATCTATCAGAACTAAATATCATATTTTTCGTCTTTGCTTCATTTAACTTTAGTTTGTTTACATTGAACCAGTCCTTGGCCTTGCCAAGGGCTACTTCAATTTGACACGTATTGGCCTTGCCAAGGGCTACTTCAATTTGACACGTATCACCATTTGTTAGTAAGGTTGTATCGTCTGCAAAAAGAACACATCGAAAATAATCTAAGGACCCAGGAAGGTCGTTGATATATAATAAAAATAATAACGGTCCCAAGACGGATCCTTGAGGCACACCACAGGATATAGGTTGCAAATCCGAAACCACACCGTTTACACTGACATATTGAAACCTATTTGTTAAGTACGATTTAAATAAATTCAAAACATTTCCACGTACTCCATAATATTCCAGTTTCTTCAAAAGTATTTCGGTATGAACACAGTCGAACGCCTTAGTCAAATCACAGAAAACCGCATGTGTAGGAAATCCATTGTCCAACCCTTCCACTATAAAATCAACCACAGTGAGGAGCGCACTAGTAGTGGAAAAATTTTTTCGAAAACCGAATTGGTCCGAAGAAATAACAGATTTTCTATCCAAATAAACTATAAGTTGATCTTTAATTATGATCTAAAAAATCTTTGATAAAATTGGTACAATAGCAACCGGTCTATAATTATCAAGAGCATCGACATCCCCTTTCTTGAACACAGGAACAATTCTAGATATTTTAAAGTCATCCGGCCATCTACCCTCGACAATGCACTTATTAAATAATACCGCAAGGGGCTTAGAAATAATATCTATGGAAGCCTTGATCACACAACTGTTTAGGTCGTAATAATCTGAACTTCCTGAATTTTTTAATTTCAAAATAGCTTGTCTAACGTCAGTTTCTAAAACAGATGACATGAAAAATGATCCAGAAGGACTGGGCACATTACGCAAAAAGACATAAGGATCTACATTAGGAACAGTAATGGTCCCAGCTATAGCCTCAGATATTGAAGCGAAAAAAATATTAAAATCATTAGGGGATAGAGCGGACGTAACCGAGCCGGAGCTTGAAGGAAGCTCTCTCTTAACCATACTCCATAAGGTTTTGGTTTTATTATCAGAAGTAAAAATTGAGTTTGCATAATACTGAAATTTTTCCTCCTTCAGCGCTCGCTTATAACCTCCACGTAGATCAACGTAATGTGACCAGTCAGTAGGGGATTTAGAAATATCAAATTTTTTCCTACACGCATGCAGTTCAGAACGCAATTTCCGGAGTCTTTCAGTAAACCAATGAACACCACTCGTTCTCTTTTTAATATTCTTAACTGGAAGATATTTGTCAAGTTGAACACATAACTGATCTAGCAGTAATTTCGCTAACTCATCCATGTTAAGATCAGCTACATGAGACCAATCAAGATTTCCAATACTATTAACAAATTTATCGACATTTTTTTTATCAAAAATTCTTGAGTCAACCCTATCCGAAGAGCACGGCTTCTTATGTACGTCTTTTATGACAATGAATATAGCAGAATGGTCAGAAATGTGAGGATCAAAGACTCCTGTTTCAACATCTTCGGGGGACAAATTACAAATAATATTGTCAAGGCAAGAGCTAGCAGTAGCAGTAACTCTAGTTGGAGAATTTATATAATGTTTAGCACCATACATTGTAAGAATGTTTAATATATCCCTAGCATGCTCTGTGCCACCCATCAAATCCACATTTATATCACCAATCACAACAAAATGTTTATATCTAGTTGACAAATAATCAATTAAACTAGAGAGATTCTCTTTAAAAATTGTTATATCACCATGGCTAGATGATCTATATGTAGATATAATGGCACAATTTGCAAACTTAAGTTCTGCGCCGCAGAACTCGGCATGCTGCTGTACACAAAAACTACTGACATCAATCGATTTTAAATTTAATCTGTTAGAGGCATAGATAGCAACCCCACCATGATTCATATTTGACCTGCAAAAACCAGACACAAGGTCATAGTTATACAATTTAATTTTATTCAAATTCTTTTGGTTAAGCCAATGTTCGGATATGCAAAGAATATCATATTTATTCTCACTGAGAAAAACATTTAACATATCAACTTTATTGGCAATACTTTGAATATTAATGTGCAACACAGAACACGCAGTCAAGCTTAAATCTAAGTCATGCTTATTTTCAGTTAGAAGGTCTTTTCGAAAGAAAAAAATGATTAAGCATAACCTTGTTCGGCCAAATGTCAGGAACCTGTATGTTGTCAGCTTCATCATGGGGAACGCTAATTTTAAAAGAGGAGTACCTATCGGGATTTCGAGACACAAGTTTCTTCACTGAAACATTCGGAGCAAAGTTTTTCAAATAAAGACAGAGTTCCTCCTCATCCACGCCGATGTCAAAATTTGTCGCATGAAAATGTTTCAGTCTCACCAATGATGCAGCCTTAAAGGGACATGCTTCGAAATTTATTCCGCTACCAACTAGTATGCTACGACTGTTTCTGGGTCTAAGTCGATTTTCTTTCTGCTTCTGCAACTTATCACCTCCGATATTTACACTTTGTTCATTTATCTGTGAGCAGTCCTGTACATCGCTGTTTAAGTGCAGGACGTCATTGCAGACTTTGTGAGCTTGGGCTAGGTGCACGGCTTGGGACACAGCAGCAGGAGTAATACTCGAGGCAATATTCTTTGACTTGGCACCACTCGAAAAGTTGGACTGGTTCGAGGGGTCCTTTTCAATTACAGGTAAGTTGGCAGTGGATGGAAATTTAGTGTCGGGATGGTTACTTTTTGCCTTTAGCTCTTTATTAAGATAAGACACTTGCTGCTGCAATGAATTTATAGCAATTGTTTGGTTCTGTATAGTCAAATCCTTTTGCTTTATTAGTTCTTCCAGGTGTCTAATCTTCAACTCGTTAACATTAAGCAAAAAACTCTCCAATATTGGAGATAAGTCATCCTGTCCTTCATTGATGGATGTAGTGTCAGTGTTTTTGTTACATGGAATGTCAGTACAACAATTCACTGTTTCATCATCAATAAATTCTACGGCCTTTAATACATTTAAGCAGCTTTTGTGTGACACAGTGCCGCAGACGATACATTTGAGGCCAGTCTGAACGGAGCTTTTACATCTTTTACACTTATTAGATGTTGACGATTTAGAATTATTTTTAGACATATTTATATATTAAATCAAATCACAGCAACCTTTGGTGGAATAGGTTCGCTCCGTAAAATATAAAAAGAACAAAAACAGTTTGTTTACTAGCAAGATATCAATGGCGACACTGAGTGAAATGTCCAAATCCACACAAGCAGTGAAAATTACAGCTGCTATTATTACAGTCAAGTCACTATACACTTAGAACACAAATACACAACAAGTTAAAAATTTTTGAATCACTTACACCCTTGATAGCAAGTATTTATGAGACAGCACTTAAAACACAGACAGATACCGTCACCACCAGGGGTAATAATGATGATGATAATAATAATAATAATAATAATAATAATAATAATAATAATAATAATAATAATAATAATAATAATAATAATAATAATAATAATAATAATAATAATAATAATAATAATAATAATAATAATAATAATAATAATAATAATAATAATAATAATAATAATAATAATAATAATAATAATAATAATAATAATAATAATAATAATAATAATAATAATAATAATAATAATAATAATAATAATAATAATAATAATAATAATAATAATAATAATAATAATAATAATAATAATAATAATAATAATAATAATAATAATAATAATAATAATAATAATAATAATAATAATAATAATAATAATAATAATAATAATAATAATAATAATAATAATAATAATAATAATAATAATAATAATAATAATAATAATAATAATAATAATAATAATAATAATAATAATAATAATAATAATAATAATAATAATAATAATAATAATAATAATAATAATAATAATAATAATAATAATAATAATAATAATAATAATAATAATAATAATAATAATAATAATAATAATAATAATAATAATAATAATAATAATAATAATAATAATAATAATAATAATAATAATAATAATAATAATAATAATAATAATAATAATAATAATAATAATAATAATAATAATAATAATAATAATAATAATAATAATAATAATAATAATAATAATAATAATAATAATAATAATAATAATAATAATAATAATAATAATAATAATAATAATAATAATAATAATAATAATAATAATAATAATAATAATAATAATAATAATAATAATAATAATAATAATAATAATAATAATAATAATAATAATAATAATAATAATAATAATAATAATAATAATAATAATAATAATAATAATAATAATAATAATAATAATAATAATAATAATAATAATAATAATAATAATAATAATAATAATAATAATAATAATAATAATAATAATAATAATAATAATAATAATAATAATAATAATAATAATAATAATAATAATAATAATAATAATAATAATAATAATAATAATAATAATAATAATAATAATAATAATAATAATAATAATAATAATAATAATAATAATAATAATAATAATAATAATAATAATAATAATAATAATAATAATAATAATAATAATAATAATAATAATAATAATAATAATAATAATAATAATAATAATAATAATAATAATAATAATAATAATAATAATAATAATAATAATAATAATAATAATAATAATAATAATAATAATAATAATAATAATAATAATAATAATAATAATAATAATAATAATAATAATAATAATAATAATAATAATAATAATAATAATAATAATAATAATAATAATAATAATAATAATAATAATTATAATAATGCAGAATGCAGAAGGCAATCGTCCTTGGTTCGCTACGTCTACTCAGAACGCACGATTTACGGGCGCAATGATTACTGACTCCACGGAGTGGAGATTGGTCATTGCTTGACTCTTCAGAACATCTCCGAATGTGTCTGAGCTTCGGAAGGTGTTACTGAAAAAAAAAAAAAAATAAATAAAAAATAATAATAATAATAATAATAATAATAATCATAGATAGACTTTATTGACTTTTATATATACAACAGTACACTTCAAGTCACAGAAGAACAAATAAAAGAAATAAATTCATTGATACTGAAGAAACAGTTTGTCATTAAAAAATTTTTAGTGAAGTATAAAAAGATCTAAGAGACATCCGTCTTATCTTTTCATGAGCAACAAATTTTGCAAATTGATTATACAATCCTATCTCAATCTTATTGTTTTTGGTCTTGTTTTTGGTCAAATTAATTCTAGAGAAAGGAACTATAACGTCCCCACCATGCCTTGTATTATAGTCATGAATGCTAGAATATGTAGGTAAGCTAGGTAATTTCTTATGAACAAGATAAAGCGACTCAAGTAAATACATGCATGGAAGAGGTAAAATCTTATACCTCTTAAAAAGGTCTCTACTGTGGGTATAATTAGGTACATTAGCCACTACTCGGACAGCCGCTTTCTGCAGGACAAATGGTTTATGAGCAAAAGTAGAGTTGCCCCATAAGGTGACCCCGTAACTAAGGTGACTGTGGAATAACGAAAAATATATTAATTTCATAACCTTATTATCCATACAGGATCGCAGCTGTCTCATTGCAAATACCTGAGTAGCGAGCTTTGAGGACAAACCATTGACATGTGCAGACCAATTTAGGCTCGCATCCAAGGTAATACCCAATAACCTGACCGGATCACATTTTGCACGTTTCTTGTCAGCCGTGAAAGATATATGCTGCGTCTTTGACATATTTAATTTTAATTTATTGGCTGTAAACCAAGCTAAAGCTTCACTCAAGCTGTCTGTACTCAGATATTCGCTTTCTGGAGCAAGAAGAGTGGCATCATCCGCAAATAGGACACAGGTGCTGTTACTAATACTTGTTGGCAAATCATTGATGTAAAGCAAAAAGAGAACTGGTCCTAGTACAGATCCTTGCGGAACTCCTCCAGCTACCGGAAGTAAAGTAGACGATGTACTGTTAATGCTGACAAACTGCTTTCTATCTGATAGATATGAATGAAAAAGATTTAGTTCTTTATTTCGAATGCCATAGTATTCTAGCTTTAATAGCAATATGTCAACATTAACACAATCAAAAGCTTTGGTCAAATCACAAAGCGTAGCGTGAGTTCCAGTGTTATTGTCAAGATTCTCAAGAACCTCATCAATCACAGCAAGTAGTGCTCTTAAAGTAGAGAAGCCCTTCCTAAACCCAAACTGCATAGGTGATAACACTGATTTATCTTCCAAATACGATATTAATTTATCCTTTAAGAGAATTTCAAATATCTTGCCAAAAATTGGAACAATAGCAATTGGCCGATAATTATCTAAAACATCAACATCACCTTTTTTGTGGATAGGAAGCACTCTTATAATTTTTAAAGAGTCGGGCCATAGTCCTTCCTCTAAAAACTGATTATAAAAGAATGCCAATGGGCCAACAAGCAACTCCACAGCAGATTTAATTATGGAACTATTTAGTCCATAGTAATCTGGACAAGACGAATTTTTTAAACATAAAATAGCTTGACGAACATCAGTCTCTAGTATAGGTGATATAAAGAAGGATGAGGCAGGTTTAGGTAATTTATTTAGATAGCTCAACGGATCAATGTTGACACTACCAATTGATTGAGCAATGACATCAGAAATAGAAGCAAAAAACAAATTAAAATCATTTGCAGTTACATGAGCTCCTAGTAAGTTGTTTTTGCATTGTCTTTCATGATTAACAAGACCCCAAATAGCCTTACTCTTATTATCAGAATTACAAATCAAACGAGTATAAGTTGAACGTTTAGCATCACGTATTGATTTCTTATAATGACTTCTCATTTGGCGGTAGCAGTGCCAGTCATATAACGTATTGGTAACATAAAAAATTCTTCTAAATTTATCAAGATCCCGCCTCATCCTTTTTAGTTCCTTGGTAAACCATTTGACGTTAGAAAACTTAGGAGTACTAGCAAATGGAAAGCAATTATCAACAACCTGCATAAAGGTATCCAAAAAAGTGTCAGTAAAATCAGTATGATTTAAATTTGGAGAAAGTAAACTTGTCCAATTCATTTGTTTTAAGGCATCTAAAAAATTTTTTATATTTGCATTGTTAATTCTTCGTTTAAATACATTGTTACCAGCTGCGGGACTATTTATACATGCATTACTCGTAAATCTTATAAAAACTCCTGTATGGTCAGAGATATTCATGTCCCAAACTCCAGTCTCAAAAGACTCAGGAGATAGATTAGTAAACACATTATCTAAGCATGTTCTAGATGTGGGAGTAATTCTAGTTGGAACGTTTATGCAGGGTATCATGCCATACATAAGAAAAAAATCTTTTAAATCCTGAACTGATTCAGAGCTACAGTTAAAATCCAGGTTAAAATCACCAGTTAAAATAATAAATTTATATCTACGAGAATAGAAGTCAACAAGGTTACAAACAGAATTTTTAAAAATGATTACATCTCCACTAGATGAAGATCTATACACAACAACTAATAAACAGTTAAAATCGACAATCTCAGCTGCACAAAATTCAGCATGCACAGCACAACTAAAATTAGTAACATCAACATTTTTTACACTAATGTTCATAGTGGCAAAAATCGCAACACCACCGTGGCGCTTCCTACCATTTCTACAGAAAGAAGACACTAGATAATAGTTAGGCAAATTGATGACCTTCAGATTCTCATAATCCAGCTAATGCTCAGAAATGCACAAAAAATCAAATGATTGAGACATCAGCGAAATATTAATTTCGTCAACTTTGTTGGATAAACATTGGACATTAACATGGTACATAGAAAAAGATTTAGAAAAACAAGCAGGTTTACCGCAGGGCCGTCCCATCAGACTCTGCAGATTGTAACCCACGCGATTGGCCTGGTTTTCTAGGACGAAAAAATCTATTCACTTTGACACCTTGAGGCCATATGCTGCTCTCCAATAACTTTGAAGATTCATCCTCTGGAACAGACACCTTAAACGATGAATACTTGAATGGATTTTTGCTATTTAACTTAGCCACAAATGCATTAGGAGCAAAGTTCTTCAAATAGGCAGTAAGTGCAGCTGTGTCAGTGTCAACAGCAAAATTAGTCACATGATATTCAGAAATACGCTCTTCGTTACTTCTAGATGCAGCTTTGAATGGACAGTTTATGGAACTTTCTTGATTACCGATCAAAATATTTCTGCTCCTATCTTTGGCACTTTTACGAGATACCGGATGATATGAAGGCAAATCACTCTCAATATTAATGATTTTATCACAGATGCTCAACGCTTTAGCATTGTGGACTGCACCAGATACCACACTCTCAGAGATAACAGGACACAATGGCGAAAGAGCAGAAGCAGTGGGTGTAGGACTATCCTTCTTATGACTATTTTTCTTATTTCTACCACTTACTTGAGATATTTTAGAGGATGATTGCTGCAAAACATCGCGTGCATCTCTGGCTTCATTAAGTAAAACAATTTGATCTTTCAGAGACTTAATTGCTACATCCTGGTTGCAAATAATTAAGTCCTTTTGTCTAATTATTTCTTCTAGATATGAAATTCTGATTTTATCCACACTTTCAGAACTATCATAATTAGAATTCACCACATTGGAAATAACACTTTTCTCCTGAACATTAGAAGGAACATCCTGTACATCAGAACAGCATATAACAGTGTCATTATCCATAAATTGAACATTTTTCATCATTTTTAGGCAACTTTTATGCGAAGTTTTCCCACAACGTAAACACCTTATCCCTGAACGAGCAGGATTCCTGCATCTAGTGCAATTAGTGGAAGATTCTGCATTATTCACATTAGATTCTGCCATAATAAAACAATAAAAATATGTTGATGCACAGTATATAGTTAAAAATTAAAATAATGACCTTTGGTGGTATAGGCGCTCTACTTCCAATCACAAAAACGATGCAAATTAGGAGATAAAACACAACGTTATCGACGAATACTGAGATTGCAAGTTTAAAATAAATTCACAGTAGTTAAAAACACTAAAATGCATAAAGCAATAGTCTATCTTTAGGGATACACACTCAAAACCAATTTAAAATACTTGAAAACACCACTAAATGAAATCAAGCAAAAGCACGGAAAAGAATGTACTAACAGATAATAATAATAATAATAATAATAATAATAATAATAATAATAATAATAATAATAATAATAATAATAATAATAATAATAATAATAATAATAATAATAATAATAATAATAATAATAATAATAATAATAATAATAATAATAATAATAATAATAATAATAATAATAATAATAATAATAATAATAATAATAATAATAATAATAATAATAATAATAATAATAATAATAATAATAATAATAATAATAATAATAATAATAATAATAATAATAATAATAATAATAATAATAATAATAATAATAATAATAATAATAATAATAATAATAATAATAATAATAATAATAATAATAATAATAATAATAATAATAATAATAATAATAATAATAATAATAATAATAATAATAATAATAATAATAATAATAATAATAATAATAATAATAATAATAATAATAATAATAATAATAATAATAATAATAATAATAATAATAATAATAATAATAATAATAATAATAATAATAATAATAATAATAATAATAATAATAATAATAATAATAATAATAATAATAATAATAATAATAATAATAATAATAATAATAATAATAATAATAATAATAATAATAATAATAATAATAATAATAATAATAATAATAATAATAATAATAATAATAATAATAATAATAATAATAATAATAATAATAATAATAATAATAATAATAATAATAATAATAATAATAATAATAATAATAATAATAATAATAATAATAATAATAATAATAATAATAATAATAATAATAATAATAATAATAATAATAATAATAATAATAATAATAATAATAATAATAATAATAATAATAATAATAATAATAATAATAATAATAATAATAATAATAATAATAATAATAATAATAATAATAATAATAATAATAATAATAATAATAATAATAATAATAATAATAATAATAATAATAATAATAATAATAATAATAATAATCCGGTCGGCGAGGCAACACGCGTCCCGTATCCAATGTGTGATGGACTATGTGGAAGCCAATAGGGCTTTCACACCTAAGGTGAGACGCATCGCTACTTGCCTTAGGCGGGTCCATCATACCCTGAATCGGGTGGTGCTGCTCACCAGAAAGCAGCATTCTCTCGACAAGATACGGATGCTAGTGGCTGCGAAAAAGTCACTAGTGAGGCGGTCGAGAAGGTTGGAGCAAAATAATTTGTTCCGTGTAAGGCCTTCCCGACTTTTTGAACAGCCTCAGCGTGTTGCGGACAATCCGCCGACTGTAGATCGGGTAGAAGCCTTCTGGAGAGATCTTTATGGCCGCAGGATTCCACTTGATAGAGACACTCCAGCCCTGGCACACTTCGAGGCCTTTTGTCAAAGGCTTCGAGAGCCACAAGAGGTGTGCCCACCGATAACCCCGGATGAAGTTCGGAGATCATTTATTAGATCGAAGAACTTCGCTGCTCCTGGTCCCGATGGGATCAGCAACTTCTGGTGGAAAAAATTCACCAGTGTCCACCGCCATTTGGCCAGAATATTCACGTTCTGGCTAAATGGAGAGCAGCAAATTCCGGCGTGGTTTGTCGAGGGGAGAACCGTGCTTATCCCTAAGAGCGGAGATTTGTCCCAGCCAAAGAACTACCGTCCAATAACCTGCCTGAATGCGTGTTACAAGGTGTTTACTCGCATCTTGTACGCGCGTGTGCTCCACGCAGTGAACCCGGTTTATCAACGGATGTACGAGCAGCGAGGGTCCAAGAGGGGTGTGGCTGGCTGTAAGGAGAACCTGCTCATCGACAGATGTATTACGCAGGACTCCGTGCAGTACAAGCGGAACCTCTCAATGGCCTGGATAGATTACCGCAAGGCATTTGATATGACATCACATGAGCTAATAATCCACTTGCTCCAATGCCTTGCGGTGGCCGACCCCATAGTGAGGTGTATTGAACAACTCATGCCGCTCTGGAGGACCCGCTTTACCATAACATCGGCTAATGCAAGGGTCCAGACAGAGCCGGTTTTGTTCAGGAGGGGAGTGTTCCAGGGAGATTCTCTGAGTCCCCTCTTGTTTTGCATCTCACTGCTGCCATTATCCGTTGCACTTCGTCGTACCCGGGATTACAACTGCGGTACCCCAGGAGACCGGAGGCATAAGGTCACCCATTTGTTCTATATGGATGACCTTAAACTCTATGCCTCCGGAGAGAGGGATTTAAATCAGTCCCTCAGAGTGGTACAGGAGTACACGCAGGCGGTTGGGATGGAGTTCGGGCTGGACAAATATGCACTGGTTCATCTCAAGAGAGGACGATGCGGTGCATACGGAGAGGACGCCCAGCTCATAGACGGAAGCATCTTCCACCATCTAGATGCCGGAGAGTCGTACACCTATTTGGGTGTCCCACAGCGGGGCACTCATGAGGTGGCAACGGTGAAAAACGCTCTCCGCGGCAGGTATCGGCACCGCCTCCGACAAATCTGGTCTTCGCAGCTGTCGGGTAAGAACAAGGTGAGTGACACAAATATGCTTGCCGTTCCGATCCTTCTCTACTGCTTTGGAGTAGTGAAATGGACACAAGAAGAGCTGAGGCAACTCGATGTAGGGACCCGCAAAATGATGCATCTCCATCAGAGTTTGCATCCAAGATCGTCCGTTTCGCGGTTATACTTCCCAAGAAATCGGGGAGGCCGTGGACTCTTGAGTTTGGAGTGTCTCCAGGGCAGAGTGGTTTTGGAGGAAGCCTGTAAAATCATCAGGAGCTCGGATCCCCTTCTCTGCATGGTCCAAGACCATGAAGCAGCAGGGATAGGAGCGTTTGTATATAAGGCAGCGAGAAGAGCAGCCAATGAACTTGGTCTCGAGTTCGATACTGAGCGGGAAAATCCAGACTCTGTCACCGAGTGGAACCCTGCTCAGTTAAAAGCCCAAATTAAAGCTGCAGAGACGCGTCACCTTCTGCAGCTACATAAGGATAAGCCAATGCATGGTCTCTTCTACCGTCATCTAGAGGGGCTTGGCTTATCTGAAAAGCTGACCTTCGCTTTTTTGAGGTCAGCGGGGCTGAACTCTGAGACCGAGGGGTTCATAATGGCTTGCCAAGATGGTGTAATTAATACTCTCGTCTATCGTAGTCGTGTCTTGCGTATCGAGGTTCCTGATACCAGATGCAGGGCCTGCCGCCAGGCGCCGGAGACGCTTATGCATCTCCTGTCGGCCTGTCCGGTATATGCGGCCACAGCGTATATCCAAAGACACGATTCAGCCTTACGGGTGTTGTATTATCATTTACGACACTCGTATGAGATAGACGAGACGCCAGTGCTGCCTTATGCTCCGGGGGATATAGAATCCGTTGTGGGGAATGAGAAGTGCCGAATTTATTGGAACTATTCATTCCCCACCCTCAGGCAAATTCAAGCCAATAAGCCTGATGTAGTCCTCCTCGACCACCAACTTAGGACGATGTTTGTGATTGAGTTCTCGGCTCCCGCAGAGAACAACATCGTCCTAAAAGAGGAGGAAAACCGGAGGAAGTATCGAGATCTTCTCTCCGAGCTCCGCAGGCTGTATCCAGACCACTCTGTTAAGATTGCGGTGCTCATTATAGGCGTCCTGGGTGGAATGAGACATACGTTGCTTTCTGACTTAAAGATCTACCGGCTTGCCGAAATTCGGCAGAGATCTTAGCCGGCAGAATGCAGAAGGCAATCGTCCTTGGTTCGCTACGTCTACTCAGAACGCACGATTTACGGGCGCAATGATTACTGACTCCACGGAGTGGAGAGTGGTCATTGCTTGACTCTTCAGAACATCTCCGAATGTGTCGGAGCTTCGGAAAGTGTTACTGAAAAAAAAAAAAAAATAATAATAATAATAATAATAATAATAATAATAATAATAATAATACCAATACCAATACCAATACCAATACCAATACCAATACCAATACCAATACCAATCCCAATCCCAATCCCAATCGTAATCGTAATCGTAATCGTAATCGTAATGGTAATGGTAATGGTAATAATAATAATAATAATTGTACTGTTTTGGTTTCAGGTAAAGTGCCTTTTCTGCTGAAAATACATCTAAAAGTTGTTCAGAATCGTAAATTATGGACAGACGTGCAAAATTTCAAGAAGATCGGCAAGGTTTGATGAAACCATTTTTCAACAAAGCACAAAGATTTTATCAAACGAGGCCGTTTTTTTTTTAAATTTTGCACATCTCCATAATTTACCGTTCTGACCAACTTTTTCAAGGAACATTTTGCTGTATTTTCAGTAGAAAAGGCACTTTAACTGAAACGATAACAGTTTTCAATCGGTGCACTGAATATTTCAAGTAAGATTATTTCGAAAACTGTTACTCCTAACAATTTCAATAAGGTATACCTTTTTCAGATATAACAGGTAGGAGAATCGATTGTTTCAATAGTCAGATGCATACACTAAGCAGCAAAAAAGTACTGGTTTGAAAGTAGTAGCCAAAGATAGCTGCCAATTTAGCCGATCCCACCCGAACGAGACCATGGATATAAGAAATCGACTGGAGCGCTTAACGTCAGTGACACACTAGGCGGTTGAGTTGCGCGGCTTACTGACTAAGGCTACTTTGCACTGCAATTATATCGCGTCTAATCGCCAAGAGGGTCACCGATGTAAATAACATCTTTTTAATAAAGCATATATTTCAAATGTTCAAATAACATCAGAATGACACCAACTAGTCACAAGAAAAATAACACATATGCCTATATCTTGAATGCAAACTGCCACCCTTACTAAAAGGAGAATATTTCTAGCATTTTAAAACAAAATGATACTAGCCACTGACATCCATAGTTTAGTAGAAAATTTAACGACCCTTCGATAAATTTGTTTCTAGTATTCAAAACCCCATCAGATTGAAAAATTACCAATCTAGAAAACATGCAAGATACATATTCGTCAACATCCTGACATCGAATACCGAAGAAACAAGCAGGGTGATACCCTGCCCTATTTGAAGTGTGCAACTTATTGCTGCTTACACACATACATTTGTAACACCCAAACCGCATTAGACAGAAAAATAACCAAGTAAAGAAAAAAGTAAAATACACCACTACCGACATCCTGACACAACCAGAATTACTCGCGAAGAAGTCGTAAGGGTGCCATCTCCCAATATCTGAACTAGGTAAACTTCCCGCGTTCCATCATAAATTCATATCTACCACCTAAACCGCATTAGATGGGAGAATTATTAATCTAGAAAAATGTAGAATACACCACTGCCAACAGCCCCACGTATTCGTAATTACTCGCAAAAAAGCCAAAAGGCTGTCATGCCCCAATTACTGAAATAGGTATACTTCCCGCGCTCCATCATAAATTCATATCTACCACCTAAACCGCATTAGATAGGAGAATTATTAATCTAGAAAAAATGTAGAATACACCACTGCCAACAGCCCTACGTATGCTTATTTACTCGCGAAAAAGCCATAGGGCTGTCATCCCCCAATAACTGAAATAGGTATACTTCCCGTGCTCCATCATAAATTCATATCCACCATCTAAACCGCATTAGATAGGAGAATTATTAATATAGAAAAATGTAGAATACACCACTGCCAACAGCCCTACGTATTCGTAATTACTCGCAAAAAAGCCATAAGGCTGTCATCCCCCAATACCTGAAATAGGTATACTTCCCGCGCTCCATCATAAATTCATATCTACCACCAAAACCGCATTAGATGGGAGAATTATTAATCTAGAAAAAATGTAGAATACACCACTGCCAACAGCCCCACGTATTCGTAATTACTCGCAAAAAAGCCATAATGCTGTCATCCCCCAATAACTGAAATAGGTATACTTCCCGCGCTCCATCATAAATTCATATCTACCACCTAAACCGCATTAGATAGAATTATTAATCTAAAAAAAATGTAAAATACACCACAACCAACAGCCCTACGTATTCGTAATTACTCGCAAAAAAGCCAGAAGGCTGTCATCCCCCAATAACTGAAATAGGTATACTTCCCGCGCTCCATCATAAATTTATATATACCACCTTAACCGCTTTAGATGGGAGAATTATTAATCTAGAAAAAATGTAGAATACACCACTGCCAACAGCCCTACGTATGCTTATTTACTGGCGAAAAAGCCATAAGGGTGCCATCGCATGCGTAATTACTCGCGAAAAATCCATAAGGGTGCCATCCCCCAATAACTGAAATAGGTATACTTCCCGCGTTTTATCATAAACTCAGGTCTACCACCTAAACTGCATTAGATACACGAGTTATTAATCTAAAAAAATGTAAAATACACCACAACCAACAGCCCTACATATTCGTAATTATTCGCGACAAAGCCATAAGGGTGCCATCCCCGATTTTCTGAAGTAGGTAAACTTCCAGCGCTCCATCATACATTCATATCTACCACCGAAACCGCATTAGATAGGAGAATTATTAATCTAGAAGAAATGTAGAATACACCACTGCCAACAGCCCTAAATATGCGTAATTACTCGCGAAAAAGCCATAAGGGTGCCATCCCCCAATAATTGAAATAGGTATACTTCCCGCGCTCCATCATAAATTCATATCTACCACCTAAACTGCATTAGATAGGAGAATTATTAACCTAGAAAAAATGTAGAATACACCACTGTCAACAGCCCTACGTATGCTTATTTACTCGGGAAAAAGCCATAAGGGTGCCATCCCCCAATAACTGAAATAGGTATACTTCCCGCGCTCCATCATAAATTCATATCTACCACCTAAACCGCATTAGATGGGAGAATTATTAATCTAGAAAAAATGTAGAATACACCACTGCCAACAGCCCCACGTATTCGTAACTACTCGCAAAAAAGCCATAAGGCTGTCATCCCTCAATAACTGAAATAGGTATACTTCCCGCGCTCCATCATAAATTCATATCTACCACCAAAACCGCATTAGATGGGAGAATTATTGATCTGGAAAAAATGTAGAATACACCACTGCCAACAGCCCTAGGTATTCGTAATTACTCGCAAAAAAGCCATAAGGCTGTCATCCCCCAATAACTGAAATAGGTATACTTCCCGCGCTCCATCATAAATTCATATCTACCACCTAAACCGCATTAGATAGGAGAATTATTAATCTAGAAAAAATGTAGAATACACCACTGCCAATAGCCCTACGTATGCGTATTTACTCGCGAAAAAGCCATAGGGGTGCCATCCCCCAATAACTGATATAGGTATACTTTCAGCGCTTCATCATAAATTCAGGTCTACCTCCTAAACCGCATTAGAAACACGAGTTATTAATCTAGAAAAATGTAAAATACACCACAGCCAACAGCCCTACGTATTCCTAATTACTCGCGAAAAAGCCATAAGGGTGCCATCGACGAATATCTGAAATAGGTGAACTTCCAGCGCTCCATCATAAATTCATATCTACCACCTAAACCGCATTAGATAAGAGAATTATTAATCTAGAAAAAAATGTAGAATACACCACTGCCAACAGCCCTACGTACGCTTATTTACTCGCAAAAAAGCCATAAGGGTGCCATCTCCCAATAACTGATATAGGTATACTTTCAGCGCTTCATCATAAATTCAGGTCTACCACCTAAACCGCATTAGATAGGAGAATTATCAATGTAGAAAAAATGTAGAATACATCACTGCCAACAGCTCTACGTATGCGTAATTACTCGTGAAAAAGCCATAAGGATGCCATCCCCCAATAACTGAAATAGGTATACTTTCCGCGCTTCATCATAAATTCAGGTATACCACCTAAACCGCATTAGATAGGAGAATTATTAATCTAGAAAAAATGTAGAATACACCACTGCCAACAGACCTACGTATGCTTATTTACTCGCGAAAAAGCCATAAGGGTGCCATTCCCCAATAACTGAAATAGGTATACTTCCCGCGCTCCATAATAAATTCGTATCTACCACCTAAACCACATTATATACACGAGTTATCAATCTAGTATGAAGTGCAATTATTTATTTATATATTTATAATTCAAACAAAAAAAATAGGTAATTAATGATGCAATAAGTACGTCACAAAATATTTTTAAATTTATTTTTCGTGTTTGAATTATTTCAGAAACGTCGATAACAATAAAATAAAGATATTTCTTCAAATAAACGATTTTTTAAAATGTATTTTAAGAGAGGAGCGGTGAATTAGATTTACTTATAAATTCATATACCCAAGCGTTCGACGGCAAAGCAAAGCAAAGCACTCGTTGGCTTGGATGTAACTTCGTGTAGTTAATTTGAGCAGCAGCTACTGTTTTAAGTTCTACTTATTCAATCAAATTATCTGTTCGTTACTGGCAAAAATAGTTAAATAGTTTTAATTCCTACCTAAATATTTTTCTCTTCGAAATATTTAGGGTTCATTTGAATTTTTATTTTCCTGTTACAGATTACATTTATCTTCCTTCATTTAGTTTGGAAATATTTTTTGTTATTGCAATTGTTCTACAATTTGCATAGAAATTTAATAGTTTTGTTTTATTTACGGAGGGTAAATATTATACCCTCAAAATATTTACTTACTGTTTAATTTCATTTTTATTTATATTTTGCAGGTAAGAATTTATTTTGATTTCTCCATTGTCTCCACTGTTAATTTTTTCGTCGATCTGGTTTGGATGCATTTTTACTTATTGCAGTTGAAATTCTGCAGTACGTAAAGGAATTTATAAGTTTACTTTTATTTACGAAGACTAAATATTATAGAAACTGTTCTTCTTTCAACATTTTCTTACCATAAATATTTAGTGTTTATTTTTTATATTTAGTTTTGATTTATTTTATATACATATATATAAGAATATAATTTTTTTCTTCATTAACAATTTCAATTGGTTCGTATGTTATAATTCTACAATCTGTAGAATTTATTAGTTTATTTTTGTTTTTGAACAGGTTTATATTGGTACAACTTTGTTCGATTTCTGGTACATTTTCCAAGATGGTTTTAAGCAAATCAACTAAGATCAAAATTGCTAATATTATAAAACAAGAACTACCGAATTATACATACGAACAAGTGTTAAACATACCTTCGAGTGACAAATTATTTCGGAGAGTTTCTAAGTCCTTACAAAGTAAGTACAAGATTTATCCGTGTGATTTATATCGTGTACTACATATATATGAGAAGGAATTTCAAGCGATTTTTAGTAATTTTTCTATAAATTTTGAGAATAACTGCGCAGCTGGCAACAAAATAGATTTTGAAAAAGTTCAAAAATGTTTTTTTGGCAACTGGCGTTCTTCTACGCCAATAAATGAAAATGATAGCAAAGAATATCAAGACACAAGTATATCTCCCATTGTAAATCCATTATGTTTACACCAGGAACATATCACGTTAACAGGAAAACTATCGCCATCAAACGAAACCATATTTGATATTAACCTCTCTTCGAATAATACTACAGTATTGGAAGTTAATAACAAAAGAGACGATGTACATTTAAAATCTTCAGGTTGTAATATAACGCCTGAAAGTTTTGACATACCTGATGATTTTTTAAATTTAACATCTTCGCCGCATGATGAAGTTTTACCAAGGAAAACTAAAAATTCTCCTCAACGTCTAGGTAAACTTAATTATAAGGATTGTAATATTTTGGAAGGGACTTTCGGCATTCCTCATAAGTATTGGAAGAAATTGTTCACAGAAGATAAACTAGATGGTAAATATTATCCGTACTTTTTTACGAACAAGATGTTCAAACATGTTAATAATACATGCCAGTTAGTCTTTAAGTTTGTAAAGTATTAAAAAAACAAAAAATATATGTATATTTGCAGAATGTATCCACAACAAAAGAGGTTGCAAGAAATTCAAAATATACATTGATGTGAGTAAATTAGTAGTTAAAGTATTCAGAACATCAATAAATTACTGCCACCTTGACAAACTAACTACATACATTAAAGGCGTAGAAAGAAGTATTTTAAAACAAAAATTAATAAACACAAAACCGCTGCAGTACAAAAAACAGACAATACTAAATACAAAACGATCCACAATTAATCGTGGAAATTTATATAATATCAAATCGGACCCAACATTACGAAAAATTAGATCTGAAGCCAGAAGTGCTTTGGACCGTGATAAAGATCAACTGATTGACCTCATGAAGATGCATTTTGGCCATCCCGAATATATAAAAGAAGTTGCTGTTCCTTTCAATGTGAATTAGAAATTCTTTCAGCGCAAAAAATGGGAATTTATTTCCTTTGATATATTTCGACTCGACGGGAGGAATTTTTGAAAATCCTCAATATGTTGTAAAAAGAATATATCTTTATACCGCCGTAACGAGAATAAGACAAACCGAAAGAATTTGTTCGGTTTTTCAAATGATATCAAGCGAACATTTTTCTAAATCAATTTTTCGACTTTTTTATGATTTTTTAAGATGTTCTGTGAAGAGCAACATAAATGGTCAATATTTGGTGGGATAGTGACAGACTTTAGTTTCGCTAATTTGCATGCAGCTTCAAGAGCTTTTAATAATATGTCGCTTTTGCAATATCTTGAAATGTGTTATTCCATTATAGGAGGAAAGCAAACGAAAAATGAAGAGTTTGTTACCATCCATTTGTGTTGCTCTCACTTTATTAAAATAGTCGCTAAAGATGTTGATGTAACATCCAAAAATCTTGAACAAAAGTCTCTTTTTAAAGATATTATTGCAGCATCGATAGTAATTCTAAATTTTGCAGAAATGGAGCAATGGTTTATGCATTTTTCGTTTATACTAGCGTGTCCCTATAATAATGACGAGACAAAGATTGCGTATAAATCTTTAATAAGTCTAATATTCAATAAATCTGTAACTCAAACTGACATTAAATACGAAGATGGTGTTTCCAATAAAAATGAGGATAATGAAGAACCCACGTTTCACAGTATGTACTCATCTAGCCGTTTCTATAAACACTTCAAAAGTATACTGGAACACCGCTTCTCTCGTAAATTTAAGGAGACCGATTGCCCTAACACTTGGTACAATCCCGAGTTTTTAAACCTTCTTTTAAATAAATACTTCCCTTACTATCCGCTGTGGAGCGGTATAATGCTTCACCTTTCGGGGTATCAAATTGATCGGATAAGTAATTCTGCAATTGAAAACCACTTCGGTTATTTAAAGAATCAATTGCTTAAAGGAGAGAAACGCCTACGATGTTCAAGATGCATTAGATCACTTCACTACAAACTAAAAAGAAACCAATTTCTAATAACTCATCAGAAGTATTTTCACAGGAAATGTGGAGTAGAAAATATAAACCAAAAAACAGTCACTTTTTGGGAAGATATTTGAAAAAAGATCTTTTAAACAGATCTCTGAAGGAGGAAACGTTAATCTCCACTGAAGAGTTCATGAAGTGCACCCACTGCGGTCATAGCTTACTCAATGAAACACTGGATTGGGTTCAGTGCGACGCGTGCAACGGATACGTTCATTTGTAAAAGGTGTACCGTACCAATAGATGACGAAGATAGTCAACAGCTTAAGAAATCAAGTGAATTTTTTGAAAACGAAGAGTTAACACGACTCTATATTCTGTGTTCCCAATATAAGAAATCAATAACACTTGATGACAAGGAGAAACAAGATTTAGAAAGTAAAACAAGAGACCAAAGTGAAGACGCTCTGTGGCACACCGAAAGATGTAAACGAGTTACTGCATCCTACTTTGGAAAAATATATAAAGCTCGCGGTCCGTCTACATATACCAAAATTGTAAATGAAATTTTAATTAAATCGGCGTTGAATACGCCTGCTATACGGAAAAATAAAAGAAAAAGTTGCTCTTGAGAAGTATAAAGAGTGTATGAAAAATAACTGTAAACAATCTGGACTATTAATACATAATATTTATCCCTTTCTCGCTGCTTCTCCAGACGGACTAGTTGATAATAACGGACTAGTTGAAATCAAATGTCCGTACAGTGTGCGAGATGTCTCTATCGAACCAACGGTGATTAACAAACACTGGAATGGACATTTTATTAAACGTTTTAAGCGAACACGGTCAGTATCAGGTAATTTCGTCGGGATACGCCACACAAATCTTTTGTAGTAAAGATAGTCCATCCGATTTCTTCGTAAAAGACATTGTATTGAAAAAAAAATGATTTAGCTATGCCCATTTTAGTAAATAATAACCACTGGTGCCTTGCAGTGGCAAACACAACAAATACATTTTTCCGCTATATGAATCCTTTCGAAAGCAACATTAAAAAATGTCAAATATTTTTAGACAAGTTTATAAGTTATTTTAAAAATTATAATAAATTTACTTCTTTTACGGTACGTGGTATAACGTATAACAGAAAAGTTATCGAAACGGAAGGATGGACTGTCGAAAGTGACCCACACCTAATCCTAACGGACGGATGCAACTGTGGACCTTACGTGGTAAGGTACTTTACTACTTTCAACAATTAATAAAGAAAAGTAGCACTGACGCACCGTACGACATGGACGTATACAGGAATGACTTGAAGAAAATAATTTTATCTGCTTCGGAGAATATGAAAAATAAATGCTTCTTCTGTTTAAGGTAGTGGATATGAATGTATTATTATTATTATTATTATTATTATTATTATTATTATTATTATTATTATTATTATTATTATTATTATTATTATTATTATTATTATTATTATTATTATTATTATTATTATTATTATTATTATTATTATTATTATTATTATTATTATTATTATTATTATTATTATTATTATTATTATTATTATTATTATTATTATTATTATTATTATTATTATTATTATTATTATTATTATTATTATTATTATTATTATTATTATTATTATTATTATTATTATTATTATTATTATTATTATTATTATTATTATTATTATTATTATTATTATTATTATTATTATTATTATTATTATTATTATTATTATTATTATTATTATTATTATTATTATTATTATTATTATTATTATTATTATTATTATTATTATTATTATTATTATTATTATTATTATTATTATTATTATTATTATTATTATTATTATTATTATTATTATTATTATTATTATTATTATTATTATTATTATTATTATTATTATTATTATTATTATTATTATTATTATTATTATTATTATTATTATTATTATTATTATTATTATTATTATTATTATTATTATTATTATTATTATTATTATTATTATTATTATTATTATTATTATTATTATTATTATTATTATTATTATTATTATTATTATTATTATTATTATTATTATTATTATTATTATTATTATTATTATTATTATTATTATTATTATTATTATTATTATTATTATTATTATTATTATTATTATTATTATTATTATTATTATTATTATTATTATTATTATTATTATTATTATTATTATTATTATTATTATTATTATTATTATTTTTTTTTTTTTGTGTGCTAAGCGGCATCGATTACTAAGATCATTAGCCGCATAAAAGTGATATATATTATATTTTCTTATATAAATAACTGATTTTTAAAAATCTCATTAATTTAATTATTGTTTCATAGTTATTTGACAGAATATTTTGTAGATTGCTACCTAAGCTAGCAGCAATTCGATGTGGTCGATATAATGGACATTCTATTAGGAAGTGTTTTACTGTAATTGTGACTCTACATCTAGGGCATTCAGGTGCTCTTTGGCCTCTTAGTAGGTGAAATGATGTTATATGAGTATGTCCTATTCTTAGTCGCGTAAGTAGTACTTGCTCCTTTCTGGATATGTTTTTAGTAGGAGTACTTATAAGGGTATTAATGTTAGGACAAATTACTTTATATGCTGTCTGTACCTGGTTCCACTTTTCCTGCCATTTTATAATAATAGTACGTTTGATGTCTGCAATAATGTCTTTATGTCTCACGGGTATTCCGTCATTTATTTCAGGGCTGTTAGCAGATAAACGTGCAGCTCTGTCCGCTCTATCGTTTTCTGTAATGCCTACATGACTTGGTGTAAATACAAAAATAATATTTTTATTTAACTTTTTCAGTGAAAGTATAGTTTCAAGTATATTTTGAACAAGTGAATCTGAATTGAAGCCATTACTAATCGCTAGAATTGAACTAAGAGAGTCCGTACAGACAAGAAAATTATTTTTAGCTGAGAATTCACAGAAAAGAAGAGCTTGCCATATGGCATATAGTTCAGCTGTGTATACACTGGATAACTTTGGTAAAGACCATGAGTAAATATCTTCATCAATTACAAAGGCACTACCCACTCCATTTTCTGTCTTTGAACCGTCCGTATATATTTTTTCGGAATTTGGATAATTACTAAGAATATTATAAAAATTAGTTTTTAAAAAGTTTGAGTTTGTATTTTTTTTGTCAAAAGAGGTGCACTCCAGATGTGTTACTGGGACTGAGAATAGCCAAGAAGGATCAGTAGTAAGTCTTTTAGGATATATTTCAGGGTAAGTTGTATCTGTTTCTATTCTAGCTTTAAATGGTTTTGTAATAGTAGGTCTAATGTTATAGATGTCGACTTCAGATTCATATATTACAGTGTAATTTGGATGACGTGGCTGTGCTTTTATGGAAGTTGCGTAATTGCACATCAGTTGTTCTCTTCTTAAAGAGAGTGGAGAAATACCTGCTTCTACTTCTAATGAATGTATTGGACTTGTTCTGAAAGCTCCGACAGCTAGTCTCAGACCGATATTTTGAATAGAATCTAACAATTTGAGATGTGTAGGACGTGAGGAAGAGTAAACTGTACAACCATAATCCATTTTTGATCTAATAAGAGATTTATACAGGTTGACTAATACTTCTTTATCTGCTCCCCATTTTGTGCTCGATAAACATCGTAAAATATTTAGAGCAGATTTGCATTTAGTTGCTAAGTCTTCTATGTGCAAATTCCAGGTTAGCTTTCTATCAAACAGTAACCCCAAAAATCTTAAGGAATCTGTATGGCTTATTCGAGAATTGTTTAATGTTAAATGAGGCTCACAGTGTTCTGATCTTAGTCTGCAAAAGTGAATACTTTTAGTTTTTGTTTCCGAAAAACGAAAACCTCTTTGGTGAGCTTCTTCTGTGAGAGTGTCTATGGTTTCCTGTAGTGTGGTTTGTATATCATCCATTGATGGTGCAGAAAAACATATGAATAAATCATCTACATATAAACATTTTGAAACGGAAGGATTGATGTTTGATACTAAACTGTTAATAGCAATAGCAAAAAGGGTCACACTTAGAGTTGAACCTTGGGGTATACCGTTCTTCATCAAGTAAGTATTAGATAAACAGTTACTCACACGGACATTAAATGTTCTGTCTTGAAGGAAGCTGCGTATAAATATAGGTAATCTTCCTTTTATGCCCCACTCATGCATGTTTTGTAAGATGCCATATCGCCATGTGCAGTCATATGCTTTTTCGAGGTCAAATGATACACCTACGGTATGAGATCTACTTGCAAAACTATCTTGAATATAGTTTTCTAAATAAATTAAATGATCTTGCGTAGATCTATATTTTCTAAAACCCATCTGACAATTTGCTAATAAATTTCTGTTTTCTAGTAACCAAATTAATCTAAGATTAATCATTTTTTCCATGACCTTACTTAAACAGCATGTAAGAGATATAGGACGATAGCTACTAGCCTGCCTAGGGTCCTTTCCTGGTTTCAGAATGGGTGTGATTACTGCTTGTCTCCATTTTTTGGGATACTCTCCTTTTATCCATATTTGGTTATATAGACTTAGTACCATTTCTTTTTCTTCTTGTGACATATGGATTATAAAATCATAAGGAATAGTATCCGGACCTGGTGATGGTTTTTTAACCGCAGCTAAAGCATTTTCCAGCTCCTCAATAGAGAAAGGGATGTTGAATGGTGACAGTATTTCTTCTGAGAAGTCTAATTCACTTTCTGAATTTTGCTTAATCTGTAGAAATGCTGGGTCATAATTATCGTCACTACTTATGTGTTGGAAGTATCTACCAAAAACATCAGCTATCTCGTACGGATCAGAAATTATTTGGTTGTTTTCAGTAAGTACTTGAGGGGGTTCTGAAAAATTCTTTCCCGATATTTTCTTAATTTCTTTCCATACTTCAGAGGAAGGGGTGTCCTTAGTAATGGTTGTTATGTACTGCTGCCAAGAACTTCGTTTACTAGAAACAATCGCTCTACGCGCTTTGGCTCTGGCTTGTTTAAAAATAATCATATTTTCATTGGTGGGGTGTCGTTTGAATTTATTTAAAGCTTGCTTTTTGTTTTGTATTGCAACTTTTATTTCTTCATTCCACCAAGGAACACACTTTTTTGGACAATAGCCGTCTTGCTTTGGAACATAATGGTTAGCAACATGTAGGATCGTTTCCGTAAATTTTTCTAGTGATGAATTAACGTCATCTTCAAGTGGAGGAAGCTTTAAATTCTCTGCATATAAAGTCCAATTAGCACGCGATAGTTTCCATTTCTTTGAGTTTACGTTGTTGTTTAGAAGACTTGTCGGTGTTTCAATAATAATAGGGCAGTGGTCTGTAAAAAAAACATCATTCAAAGCGTTCCAATTCCGCCGTGTTGCTAGTTGAGGAGAACATAATGACAAATCAATTGCTGAGAAATTATTTGATCTCGAATTTAAAAATGTATTTTCTCCAGTATTAAGAAGGACGGACCCATTTTCGTCTATAAATTGTTCAACGGTTCTTCCACGTGCATTAATTGTCTCAGATCCCCAGAGCGGATTGTGAGCATTGAAGTCTCCTACTAGAAGATAGGGTCTCGGTAATTGAGATACAATATTGTTCAGATCGTTAATATTCCAGTTGGAATCAGGAAGATAAATATTACAAATCGTAACTCTGTAAGGGTATTCGATCTGAACGGCTGCGACTTGCAGCTCAGACTGAATTTGTATTTCTCTTATAGGAATGTTGTTTCTGATAAAAATACCAATGCCACCTCTTGCTCTGGATCGTGGGACAACGTCTTTTCTGATGGAATTATAAGTTCGTAATTTGAAATTCTCATCTGGTTTAAAATGAGTTTCTTGTAAACAAATCACTAAAGGACGGTGTTTCAGCAGTAATTGCTTTAACTCGGGATAATGTGTTTTGCAACCATTACAGTTCCATTGTAAGATGAATGCAGTCATTTTTGATGTTAAAATAAATAAATAAATAAATAAATAAATAAATAAAATAGTACACAAAACGGTAAATAACAAGACATGAATTGCAAAACAAACAAAGTATATTATCACAGATTATATCACATTCTGACTAAGTAACACTCAATCAGAGTTCTGTTTCCGAGGCTTGCCTTTTGGCCAGCCTCGCTTCTTAGGTTTACTTCTTATTTCGTTCACCTGAGAACTTAAAGAAGTTTCATCCCCTGAAGAAAGGGATACATGATCAGGAGTCGTCTCTCTTTTACGTTTTTCTGGAAGAGTACCAGAAATTTGAGGCAGTGGATCATGTTTTATTAGCGGTGAAAGAGCTTCTATTAGCTTAGGAATTAACTGGTTGATTAAAGAATTGAAATCGTTATTAGGAATAGAATTTACTGCCCTAGCATAAGTGATATTCGGAGTCGGAGTATCAATAACGACTCTTTTCTTTGCTTCGTGGTAAGAAATGTTTTCTTTAGCTTTTATCTCTTGGATAGCGGATTCTTGTTTATACACTGGACAATTTCGGGATCTAGCAGAATGAGGGCCTTTACAATTTACGCAAATCAACGGCTCTTCACATGGATTGCCTACATGAAGAGGTTTACCACATATACATAATTGTTGCTCTTCGCATCGAAATGAAGTATGACCAAATTTTTGGCATTTAAAACAACGCATAGGAGGTGGAACATATAATCTAACTTGTAGTGAATAAAATGCTACTTTGATTCTTTTTGGAAGGACTGGATTGTTAAACGTGATTATATGATTCGGGGAATCAATTAGATGACCATCGCGTTTGACCTTTATGCGTCTGACTGCTGTAACTCCTTGATCGCTTAGACCTTCAAGAATTTCTTCTAGAGAACAATTTAGAAGATCTGGGCAGTATATGACTCCTCGTGACGTGTTTAAGTTATTGTGTGGAATGACTTCCACCTTAAAATCACCTAATTTTTTTGTTTTTAAGAGACATCTAGACTGTGCAGCAGAAACAGTTTCAACCAGTAGACCATCTTTAATTTTACTAATGTTTTTGCAAGTGCCAATTAAACTGTATAAATTTTTTTCAATTATGAAGGGATTCACTCTCATGAAATCGCCTTCAATTCTTTTCACAACCAAGAACCGGGGAGGGGTACCCGTCACTTGGCTTGTGTTAGCTGTGGGGGTTATTTGAGGTGGATCCCCATCCACATCCCTGATTTGAGAGGAGGACGCCTCTATATTGGTTTTAGTGGTAGCAGACATTTTGGTCCCACGAGTAACTCTGAAATATTCTCGACCATGATAGAGCAGGTTTGCCATGGAAGGGCTATATTACTACCGAAGGACGCCAGGTATTCGGAGGCAGCCGTTCGAGACTCCCGTAACGCGGAGCCATGCGTCCCTCAGCACGGCAAACACCTTAGATTGCGGATTTATTTTCCTGGTTTACTCCAGTAGATCCGCCGTGTTCTGTTTAAACAGGGTCACCTCGGGAAGGGTGTGGCTCTTCACCACGCACGGACGATCTTGGGATAGCTTCCTCATGGGTTTGCCATTCCCACTCAGCTATTCCCCTGGAGTCAGGGCTAGCAGCTGACTCCTTGACCCCTATTATTATTATTATTATTATTATTATTATTATTATTATTATTATTATTATTATTATTATTATTATTATTATTATTATTATTATTATTATTATTATTATTATTATTATTATTATTATTATTATTATTATTATTATTATTATTATTATTATTATTATTATTATTATTATTATTATTATTATTATTATTATTATTATTATTATTATTATTATTATTATTATTATTATTATTATTATTATTATTATTATTATTATTATTATTATTATTATTATTATTATTATTATTATTATTATTATTATTATTATTATTATTATTATTATTATTATTATTATTATTATTATTATTATTATTATTATTATTATTATTATTATTATTATTATTATTATTATTATTATTATTATTATTATTATTATTATTATTATTATTATTATTATTATTATTATTATTATTATTATTATTATTATTATTATTATTATTATTATTATTATTATTATTATTATTATTATTATTATTATTATTATTATTATTATTATTATTATTATTATTATTATTATTATTATTATTATTATTATTATTATTATTATTATTATTATTATTATTATTATTATTATTATTATTATTATTATTATTATTATTATTATTATTATTATTATTATTATTATTATTATTATTATTATTATTATTATTATTATTATTATTATTATTATTATTATTATTATTATTATTATTATTATTATTATTATTATTATTATTATTATTATTATTATTATTATTATTATTATTATTATTATTATTATTATTATTATTATTATTATTATTATTATTATTATTATTATTATTATTATTATTATTATTATTATTATTATTATTATTATTATTATTATTATTATTATTATTATTATTATTATTATTATTATTATTATTATTATTATTATTATTATTATTATTATTATTATTATTATTATTATTATTATTATTATTATTATTATTATTATTATTATTATTATTATTATTATTATTATTATTATTATTATTATTATTATTATTATTATTATTATTATTATTATTATTATTATTATTATTATTATTATTATTATTATTATTATTATTATTATTATTATTATTATTATTATTATTATTATTATTATTATTATTATTATTATTATTATTATTATTATTATTATTATTATTATTATTATTATTATTATTATTATTATTATTATTATTATTATTATTATTATTATTATTATTATTATTATTATTATTATTATTATTATTATTATTATTATTATTATTATTATTATTATTATTATTATTATTATTATTATTATTATTATTATTATTATTATTATTATTATTATTATTATTATTATTATTATTATTATTATTATTATTATTATTATTATTATTATTATTATTATTATTATTATTATTATTATTATTATTATTATTATTATTATTATTATTATTATTATTATTATTATTATTATTATTATTATTATTATTATTATTATTATTATTATTATTATTATTATTATTATTATTATTATTATTATTATTATTATTATTATTATTATTATTATTATTATTATTATTATTATTATTATTATTATTATTATTATTATTATTATTATTATTATTATTATTATTATTATTATTATTATTATTATTATTATTATTATTATTATTATTATTATTATTATTATTATTATTATTATTATTATTATTATTATTATTATTATTATTATTATTATTATTATTATTATTATTATTATTATTATTATTATTATTATTATTATTATTATTATTATTATTATTATTATTATTATTATTATTATTATTATTATTATTATTATTATTATTATTATTATTATTATTATTATTATTATTATTATTATTATTATTATTATTATTATTATTATTATTATTATTATTATTATTATTATTATTATTATTATTATTATTATTATTATTATTATTATTATTATTATTATTATTATTATTATTATTATTATTATTATTATTATTATTATTATTATTATTATTATTATTATTATTATTATTATTTATTATTATTATTATTATTATTTTTTCCAGTAACACCTTCCGAAGCTCCGACACATTCGGAGATGTTCTGAAGAGTCAAGCAATGACCACTCTCCACTCCGTGGAGTCAGTAATCATTGCGCCCGTAAATCATGCGTTCTGAGTAGACGTAGCGAACCAAGGACGATTGCCTTCTGCATTCTGCCGGCTAAGATCTCTGCCGAATTTCGGCAAGCCGGTATGATCTTTAAGTCAGAAAGCAACGTATGTCTCATTCCACCCAGGACGCCTATAATGAGCACCGCAATCTTAACAGAGTGGTCTGGATACAGCCTGCGGAGCTCGGAGAGAAGATCTCGATACTTCCTCCGTTTCTCCTCCTCTTTTAGGACGATGTTGTTCTCTGCGGGAGCCGAGAACTCAATCACAAACATCGTCCTAAGTTGGTGGTCGAGGAGGACTACATCAGGCTTATTGGCTTGAATTTGCCTGAGGGTGGGGAATGAATAGTTCCAATAAATTCGGCACTTCTCATTCCCCACAACGGATTCTATATCCCCGGAGCATAAGGCAGCACTGGCGTCTCGTCTATCTCATACGAGTGTCGTAAATGATAATACAACACCCGTAAGGCTGAATCGTGTCTTTGGGTATACGCTGTGGCCGCATATACCGGACAGGCCGACAGGAGATGCATAAGCGTCTCCGGCGCCTGGCGGCAGGCCCTGCATCTGGTATCAGGAACCTCGATACCCAAGACACGACTACGATAGACGAGAGTATTAATTACACCATCTTGGCAAGCCATTATGAACCCCTCGGTCTCAGAGTTCAGCCCCGCTGACCTCAAAAAAGCGAAGGTCAGCTTTTATTATTATTATTATTATTATTATTATTATTATTATTATTATTATTATTATTATTTTTATTTTTTTTTTTTATAACGGCATCGACATCTACGGGTCATTAGCCGCTCTCAATCATGTTGAATAAAAAACATATTTTATATTAGTTTTTTCAATTCTGTTCTTAAGATGAAGTTCAGTATGCATTGAGTTCTTCTTCATTTGCTAAACATTGTGTTAGGTTGTTAGAAAGTTTGGTTTGTTGTCTTATTTGATCGTATTTTTACAACGTAGTAATAGATGCTTAACTGTAATAGGTTCATTGCATGTATCACATAATGGTTGTTCTTCACCACTTAGTAGATAACTAGAAGTTAAACGAGTATGTCCAATTCGTAACCGTGTTAAGATAACTTGTTCTCGTCTTGATATGTTTTTTGCTATTGTCCATTTATTTACTGTGGGCTTAATTTCTTTCAGTTTGGAGTCGGTGCGATTCCAATCCATTTGCCATTTATCCTCAATTATTCCCTTTATCGCTATAACCAAATCATCGGAACGTATTACTATATCATCAGTAGTTTCCTGGTTTGCTGCGGTATGTGCTGCTGTATCTGCATTTTCATTCCCTTGAATACCTATGTGGCTTGGTATCCAAACAAAAATTATGTGTTTGCCCATGGTATGCATATAATAAAATGCACTTAGAATTTGTTGTATCATGGGATCATGGTTAAATACATTTTTAATAGCCAATATTGCACTTAGCGAATCTGAGCAGATGAGAATTGTATTTTTCTGGTCCATACTGGCGAACCACATAGCCTGCCAGATTGCATATAGTTCTGCAGTAAATATACTGGCACTTCTGTTCAAACTCCAAGAATATGCTGAGTTTTCTGATACAAATGCACTGCCGACACCCAGATTTGTTTTTGAACCATCTGTATAAATTATTTTAGCATTAATATACTGATGTACTATTTCATTAAATTTATTTTTTATTAAAAGTTTGTTGTCCTCCTCTTTTTTGAAAGCCATACATTCCAGATGACATTTTGGAATAGGAATTTTTCATGGAGGAATTTCACAGGGTGAGAATGATAGTATTTTTGGAAATTCTACATTTATTGTTTCCTTAAGGCGAACACCAGCAGGTCTAGTTACAGTAGGACGTGTAGAATAATTATCTCGTAGTTCTTCATCAAAGAGAATTGAATGATTTGGGTGCATTGGTTGGGCCCAAATTTTTACTGCATATGATGACAGAAATTTTTCTCTTCTATATTTTAGAGGTGATATACTGGTTTCGCAGCAAAGACTCAATAGGGGGCTTGTGCGAAACGCACCAGAGATTAATCTTAATCCAGTACAATGAATACTGTCTAGTATTTTAAGTTTTGAGTGCCTTGCTGATGAATAAACAACACTTCCGTAGTCAATTTTTGATAGTAGTAGTGACCTGTATAAAGTTGTCAATATTTCTTTGTCTGCACCCCAATTAATACCAGCTAAACATCGCAATATATTAAAAGCTTTTTTACATTTTACTGCAACATCATTTATGTATTCAGCCCATCTTAACTTGCTATCGAATGTTAGTCCTAGGAACTTTTTAATTGGTTTATAATCTATATCTCTCCCGTTGATAGTTAATTGTGGATCGTTATGAGGTTTTCTGCGCCTGCAGAAATGAACACATTCCGTTTTCGCTTCAGAAAAACGAAATCCCCTACGTTCGGCTTTGTTCACGACATCAGTAATAGTTTCCTGAAGAACGGTCTTTATTTCTGTCATAGAATCTGCTGAATAGAATATCGTGAGATCATCGACATATAGACAACGTCCTACGTTTGACGGAATAGAATTCAATATATCATTGACGGCTATCGCAAATAGAGTGACACTAAGGTTGGAACCTTGAGGGACACCGTTCTCCAAATCGTGAATCACCGACATAGAATTGTGAAAACTTACTTTAAAACATCTCTTAAGCACAAAACTTTTAATAAAATTAGGAAGAGTTCCTCTTATACCCCAGTCGTACATCTGTTTTAATATACCATATCGCCAGGTCATGTCATAAGCTTTTTCCATGTCAAAGAATACTGCAACTAGATGGTTTCTATTGAAGAAACTATTTTGAATGGCATTTTCAAGGTGTACCATGGCATCAGTAGTAGACCTATTTTTCCTAAAGCCCATTTGGAAATTAGATAGTAACTGTTTTGTTTCGAGATACCAAGTTAGTCTAAAATTAACAATTTTTTCTAAAATTTTACTAGGACAACATGTTAATGATATGGGTCGATAACTGGACGCCAATTTTGGGTCTTTGTTAGATTTAAGAATAGGTATTATATACGCTTCGCACCACTTTTCTGGGTAAGTACCTGTTAACTAGATTTTATTATATATATCTAATAATGCGCATTTTATCAGGTAACTGCATTTTATCAGGTAACTGTTGTAACATTTCATAGTGGACATTGTCTGGTCCTGGGGAAGCATTGCCCAAATCTTTAAGTGCTCTTTCCAGTTCTGAAAGGCTAAAAGGATCATTGTAGGAGAAATGACCCGTTGTTTGAAAACTAATTTCAGTTTCTTCCATATTCTTAACTTCTATGAAATTCGAATTATAATTAGCAGTGCTACTTACATTTTCAAAATACTGTGCGAATTCTTCAGCATTGTCTGTCGTATTTGTTAATATGCTATTATCCTCTCTGAGTATTACTGGAACTGGAGGGCCACAGTTTTTGCCAGATATTTTTCTGACCTTGTCCCATACTTCTTTTAAGGGCGTTTCTCGAGATATTTGAGTTACATAGTTTCTCCAGGATTCTCTCTTACTTTTGATGATTACTCTGCGGGCTTTCGCGCGACAACGTTTAAAGTCATATTTTCCTGGTTAGGGTGTCTTTTAAACTTATTTAGTGCTTTCTTTTTAGCCCTGATAGCAGACTGTACTTCACTATTCCACCAGGGAACATATTTAGGACTGATTGCATTTGATTGTGGTATGCTCTCTTCAGCTGCTTCTATGATAGCATTTGTCAATTTATTGACACGCTCATTTATATCTTCCGAAGGTTCTGGGGTATTTATTATGTATCTGTACAGTTCTCAATCAGCTTGTTGTATTTTCCACTTTGTTCTGTGAGTGATATGTACTTCTTGTGTACATATATATTGAATTAAAATTGGAACGTGATTTGAAAAGATGCTATTTTCCAAAGTTTTCCATAAAAATTTTGTTATCAGAGAAGGAGAGCAAATTGTTAAATCTATACTGGTAAAGTTTTGGGATCTGTTATTTAGATAAGTTCCTTCACCGGTATTTAGTAGGACTAAATTATATTCATCAATGAGTTTGCCTCTAGCATCTAGTTTTATTGATCCCCATAAAGGGCTATGTGAGTTAAAATCTCCTGTGAGTATATAAGGGGGTGAAAGCTGATCAATGATTCCCCTTATGTCATCAATATTCCAACTAAAGTCAGGTAAGTAGATATTGCAAACCGTAGTTTTGAATGGTAAGTATGTTTTTACAGCAATAGCTTGTAGTCTTGTTTGTAATGGAATTATTTTATATGACATATTTTCTTTGAGGAATATAGCTACTCCCCCTCTAGCTCTTTCATTAGGTTCTATTTCTTTTGTAACTGACACAAATCCTTTTAAACTGAATTGTTCACAAGGTTTTAGATGGGTTTCTTGTATGCATATACAGTTGGGATTTTGTTGCATTATAATGGTTTTTAAATCAGAAAAGTGGGCTATTACGCCATTGCAATTCCATTGCAATATTTTAGCCATTATGTTAAAGATAAAATAATAAAAAGAATAAATAAATAAATAAATAGATAAATAAAATATCACAAATATATATATATATATATATATATATATATATATATATATATATATATATATATATATATATATATATATCACAGAAAAAGTATCACAGAAATTACTTTTCAGGAGGCTTTCTAGGCCTACCTGGTCTTCTCTTTTCTTTAGAGAATTTATTACTTGTTGAGGAGCTTTCGTCGTTTTCAGAAGTCTCCTCATGTGACGTCAAAGCGTCAGCGCGTTTCCTTTTTTCTGAAATTAGGCTACTACTCTTAATCAATGAAGTAGTACCACTAGATGTTGCTTGGGAAATATTAGAGATTTTCTCCATGGCGGTTGTAAATTTACTATTTAAAATTTCGGTACACACATTCACTATTTCAGGAATCATTTCTTTGATTACATCTTTGATGTCTTTTATTGGCTGAGCTTTTGCTACTTGTGCATAAGAAGATTGAATATTCGGTGTGTTCTCTTCAATTCTTCTTCGGGCTTCTCCGTAGGTAATACGTTCTTCTGTTTTCAGTTTTTGGATGGCTTGTTCAAGTTTGTATACTGGACACGATTTTGGCCTGGCAGAATGTAGTTCTCCACAATTAACACAAGTAATCGGGGTCTTACATGGATAACCTTCATGAAGTTCTAGACCACAAACACATATCTGTTCTTTATTACATCGTGTGGCTGTGTGACCAAACCGTTGACATCGGAAACATCTAAGAGGTGGTGGAATGTAAGGTCTTACTTTAAGAGAATAAAAGGCGGCTCTAATACTAGATGGCAATTTTGGTTGATTGAAAGTTAGTAACAAGCTAGGTGTTCCATCCATTAATTTTGGTGGTGATTCTTTTAACTTCGATTACTCCCGCTGGTTTCAACCCTTCAAGGATTTCCTCAGTGGTGCAGTTCAGGAAATCTCTACACGTTATGACACCTTTAGAATAGTTAAGAGCTCTATGAGGTACGACTTCAACTGAAAATTCTCCAAATCTTTGTACTTTCAAAAGTCTTAATGACTGAGCAGCAGAGACAGTTTCTATTAGTAAGCCTTCTATAATTTTCTTAATACCCTTTACTTGTCCTATAAGTCCATAAACTACTTTGTCAATAATGAAGGGATTAACTGTACTAAAATCAGATTCATTGATTTTTTTTATGATGAGGAACCGGGGAGCAGGCTCCACTGTTTCCAAATTCATAGGAGGATTTCTCTTCCTGCTACCAGATGCCGTAACAGGCGTAGGAGATTTAAATGGTTCCCCTTCCATGCCCAAGTTTTGAGAGATGGACGTCTCTATAGTATTTTCATTGGTATCAGTCATTGCTGTCCCACGAGTAGCTCTGAAATATTCTCGACCATGGTAGAGCAGGCTTGCCATGGAAGGGCTACATTACAACCGAAGGGCGCCAGGTATCCGGAGGCAGCCGTTTGAGACTCCCGTAACGCGGAGCCATACATCCCTCAGCACGGCAAACACCTTAGATTGCGGATTTATTTTCCTGGTTTACTCCAGTAGATCAGCCGTGTTCTGTTTAAACAGGGTCACCTCGGGAAGGGTGTGGCTCTTCACCACGCACGGACGATCTTGGGATAGCTTCCTCATGGGTTTGCCATTCCCACTCAGCTATTCCCCTGGAGTCAGGGCTAGCAGCTGACTCCTTGACCCCTATTATTATTATTATTATTATTATTATTATTATCATCATCATCATCATCATCATCATCATCATCATTATCATTATCATTATCATTATCATTATCATTATCATTATCATTATCATTATCATTATCATTATCATTATCATTATCACTATCACTATCACTATCACTATCACTATCACTATCTCTATCACTATCAGTATCATTATCATTATTATTATTATTATTATTATTATTATTATTATTATTATTATTATTATTATTTCAAATTTTGCGGGATGGAACGCTTATGACACCATTGCAAGTAATTCCTTTTGTATTAGGGTATCGGCAGATGTGTATTTTACATTTCTGCTAGATTAACAATTAATCTAGCTAATGCGGTTTATGTGGTAGATATTAATTTATTATGAAACGGGGGAAGTATACCTATTTCAGTTATTGGGAGATGGCACCCTTATGGCTTTTTCGCGAGTAATTACGCATACGTAGGTCTGTTGGCAGTGGTGTATTTTACATTTTTTCTAGATTAATAATTCTCCTATCTAGTGCGGTTTAGGTGGTAGACCTGAATTTATGATGAAGCGCGGAAAGTATACCTATTTCAGTTATGGGGGGATGGCACCCTTATGGCTTTTTCGCGAGTAAATAAGCATACGTAGGGCTGTTGGCAGTAGTGTATTCTACATTTTTTTCTAGATTAATAATTCTCTTATCTAATGCGGTTTAGGTGGTAGATATGAATTTATGATGGAGCGCTGGAAGTTCACCTATTTCAGATATTCGTCGATGGCACCCTTATGGCTTTTTCGCGAGTAATTACGAATAAGTAGGGCTGTTGGCTGTGGTGTATTTTACATTTTTTCTAGATTAATAACTCGTGTATCTAATGCGGTTTAGGTAGTAGATCTGAATATATGATGAAGCGCTGAAAGTATAGTTTTATCAGTTATGGCTTTTTCGCGAGTAAATAAGCATACGTAGGGCTGTTGGCAGTGCTGTATTCTACATTTTTTCTAGATTAATAATTCTCCTATTTAATGCGGTTTAGGTGGTAGATATGAATTTATGATGGAGCGCGGGAAGTATACCTATTTCAGTTATTGGGGGATGACAGCCTTATGGCTTTTTTGCGAGTAATTACGAATACGTAGGGCTGTTGGCAGTGGTGTATTCTACATTTTTTCTAGATTAATAATTCTCCTATCTAATGCGGTTTAGGTGGTAGATATGAATTTATGATGGAGCGCGGGAAGTATACCTATTTCAGTTATTGGGGGATGACAGCCTTATGGCTTTTTTGCTAGTAATTACGAATACGTAGAACTGTTGGCAGTGGTGTATTCTACATTTTTTCTAGATTAATAATTCTCCTATCTAATGCGGTTTAGGTGGTAGATATGAATTTATCATGGAGCGCGGGAAGTATACCTATTTCAGTTATTGGGGGATGACAGCCTTATGGCTTTTTCGCGAGTAATTACGCATACATAGGGCTGTTGGCAGTTGTGTATTCTACATTTTTTCTAGATTAATAATTCTTCTATCTAATGCGGTTTAGGTGGTAGATATGAATTTATGATGGAACGCGGGAAGTATACCTATTTCAGTTATTGGGGGATTACAGCCTTATTTGTTTTTTGCGAGTAATTACGAATACGTAGGGCTGTTGGCAGTGGCATATTCTACATTTTTTCTAGATTAATAATGCTCCTATCTAATGCGGTTTACGTGGTAGATATGAGTTTATGATGGAGCGCGGGAAGTATACCTATTTCAGTTATTGGGGGATGACAGCCTTATTTGTTTTTTGCGAGTAATTACGAATACGTAGGGCTGTCGGCAGTGGCGTATTCTACGTTTTTTCTAGATTAATAATTCTCCTATCTAATGCGGTTTACGTGGTAGATATGAGTTTATGATGGAGCGCGGGAAGTATACCTATTTCAGTTATTTGGGGATGACAGCCTTATGGCTTTTTCGCGAGTAATTACGCACACGTAGGGCTGTTGGCAGTGGTTCATTAAATAGCTTAGACCTGTCTGACAATTTTGGTTAGGGGATTATATCGAAACAAACGGTCATATAAAATTAAACACTATGCTGCAGTGTCTTTGGGTATATTTTCCCTTGTTTCCATTTCGAACTACAGATGATGACTGTATAGCTTCCTTTTTATGTGAGCAGTCGATGTGTGCAATAGGCGCAATCGTCTTGAATTCGTCGGGATTAAATATTGGTGTATTTCCTGTTTCATAATAAGAATGTTGAAATTTTGCATACAATTATAAAATTTACTCATATTAGATGTAACTTTGTTTTTCTTATCTGTTTGCAAAGCCACAATAATATGGCGTGGAGTTTCGAATTTAGTAGCAGTTTTCACAGGCCAAGTATGCATGATAGTTTCGGCAAGGGAAGGATACTCTACCAGTTTCCAACTTCAAAACGGCATTAATATGTCCTGGTTATCATCTAAAATTTTTTTCAGCTCTAGTTGTTGATACGTGGGGAACCCTCCAGTAGATCTTTTCTATATTAATTTTTGGTTGGTCAGTGCCGGTTTTTGCCGTTACTGCATCTACATCATTATTATTTCGAATCAGAACCAATTCCTGTTTCATGTTCAATATGACTTTTTTGTAGTCTTCGAAAAAGCCCATCAACATCTTCAGTGGAATGCATACATTAAATTTGCCTGTATTAGGTATTAAGCTTTTATTAGGAAATCATCCCGCATTTTGCAGTTTGACACTTTCGCTTTTATGGTAAGATAAGTATCCCTTAAGGGTTGATGTTAATCCTACATTTCGAACAGAATCAATAATAACACCATTCATTTCATATCGAATTTCTCTAAAAATAAAACTGAAGACATTATTTATCAGTTTTAATTCAGTAACAGGTTTTCCATCTTCTTTAGTAAACGCTCCCTCCAAGTACAGCATGCTCTCACAAGGTAGTGTATAAGCATCAAGCTCTTGAATTCCCATTCTAATCTCATCATTGTAGTCAAATTTAGCAGTCACGGAGGGTTGGTAATTATGATACTCAAAGTCGACAAGAGGTTCTTGCTTAATATTTAGGATGTCCATTATACGAGTACTTCACAACCAAGCGCCTTTAAAAATCTCTTATGTTCGCGTATTACTTTAATAACGTTTCTTCTCGAACTAACTGAACATTGGTTCTTGGATCTTCTTTTATTACGAGGTTTTGTTCAAAGATTTTGTAAATAATGTGGAACGTTATAGCAAACTACCATATTTTACAGTTGTTTAAGATGTAGTCTAACTGTAATAGTTTCCTTTCGAAAATTTATAAGATTTCTGTCCTGGTCAAGTATTCTTACAGTGATGTTACTAATCGTTCTGACGGTCACGGGGAAATATAATATATTTAAAGGTGACTCCACCACTTTATACCCGGATGCAACAACTGGAAAGAACTGGTGAATGATTTGGACAGGCTTTCCATTAGAATAAGAACCAACTGCTAAGTTGCAGTCTATGCATATGGCATTAACTTTGATTATTTGTACGGGGAAATCTGACTCGTTTAGTTGATTGGTTTTAAAAATCCTTTTATTAAACCCTAGAAGAGATCCTATCGAGTTATCAGATGTAAAATCTATATCGACATTTGTTCTAATTGTAACAGTTGAGGTATTTCGATTAGCGACAATACAAATTTGATTTGTGGATGGTATGTTTCTCTGTCTATAACTATTTAGATCGGTAATCTCCTAAGCACCAATAGGAATTGTTAATGTCCTATTACCATATGTGAATGTGTTGTTTGTTTCATCAATATTTGGGATGACATTGAAGGTTTCAAAATTTGTTAACCCTGTCACATATTCAGTCATCATCTAGATATATAGGGGGTGTTATCGTTTTCGTTTAATATCTCCGAAACTATTCATGCTAGCGATGCCGTTCTGGTACCAAATTAAAGCCGAAACTGCGCTCTTTATAACGACATATATGTCATTGCGGGTATCAACCCCAAAGACCGCGAAATCGGCCGACTAATTGCTCCTGAGGGTCTGACCAATCAGAAGCCAGAATTGGCCGACAGAGTTAACAACACCGCAGAGCGGATTTCGATAGCTAGCACTTGTCGTTTCGCAGTTAACCTGTACACGTCGCACGTTGCTCTCTTTCATTTCTCTGCAGGACTTAGAATCCTAACTAAATTAGTTTTGTATCAAATAGGTGAATACATAGTGTGTGTTTTAAAACAAAGTTTTCTTCCCTTGTTTCCATTTCCTAGCCAGTTGTACCCTAGAGCTGCAGATGAACAGCCTGGTACTATTAAAGTGACGGGAGTGTGCAAGGTAGATTAACTAAAATACCTACTGTGGAATAAATAAAAAAACTATATACTTACCTGTCTCCAGCGGTGGGTCATCTACCTAGAAAAAAATAAAAAACAATTAATAAACATTATCTGTAATAACTGGCTTCCCCTAAATAAAGATTAACTGCTTTTTATTTAAATTAAAGTGCCACTGGACGAAGGAGCTGCCCAAGGGACATCCGGTAAGTGGAAATTTGGTTTCTAGTTTCGATTTCGCGAGCCTAGGTCAAATCCATTCACATATAAAGTCTCATAGTAAGCCAGTCACGTTACCCAGGCGCACGAAACCTGAAATAAGTTGCTCTTCTAGGGAAGTCAAGAAATATATTTTATTGCTAGCTTTGGTCTACTGTGCATGCAGAGTGAATTTTTTCCTGTAAATTTTCCCAAATACCTGCAACACTGTCTATAATCGACGCCAAGGTATAAGATATTTACGTGCACATAGTAAACACCGGGGTATAGGTACACCAATGGAATCAGAAATTAACATACAATTCCCGACAGCCCAGGGCGAGAACAGGGGATTGAAGTCTGAGCTTAAAATGGACGTATTCCCAGATAGTGAAAATGTCAAAGACATGTTACACGGTTTAAAACTTTCTTTACAATAAGTAACTTTTTCGTTAGATGTACATATTATATAAAAATTTTAACGAGCTGCCCGCAGTTTACCGCATTGTCTTGCTGATATTTGTCATGATTATAACTTCTTTTATTTAAGCTACCATCGCTATAGAAATATTTTGTCAGAGCATTCGGAAGTCTCAAGTTTCCATAACTATCAAAATATACAATGCTGCTGTCTTTCTTTACATATGCCGTCCAGTGAGTACCTGGTCCAGAGGTAATATCTAAATTGACAATACCACATTCATTTTTTGATGGTAAATTATCTTTCATAAACACTTCTCGGAAATTTGGAATATGTAGTTTTTTTGGCATATTTCATTAGATCTATGTTAGTCAATGCGCGACGAGGTAGCCTTACTGGAAGTTTTTTGTCATCAGGCACAATCCCATCCCCTTTTATAAGGACGCAAATACAATCCTTTTCCAATAGCGGTTCGTTCCAATGCTAAGTTATGTAGCTTTTCCTCTTCTAATTTTTCGTAGGCAGCTTTAGCATCATTCACAGCCTTCACTATTCCTGCTGCTCCACCTTCTATGCTTCCCAGTGCACCTAAAGCGGCGAATAAGGGGATAAGTGGAAGAAATCCACCAGTTTTGGGGATTGGAATTATTCTTTTTTTAGGGTTAGATATATTTTTGGTACCGATTGATGTCAGAGCCTGCTTTGCCATGTCAATGAGGTTAACATGTGGTTTATTTCGTATTCCTTGTCGGGCTCTTTGCACTGCTTGATTAAAACTGAGAGGACCTTTCCGGAGACCCTGACCTCGTTTGCATTTAGTTGCCCTTTTTCGTCGCAACCCCATTCCTAGCTTAGTTTTAACTTTCATGGCTGCTGTAACACCTAATGCAGCAATTTTTTCTCCAACTGTTGCGTCGGAAGCTTTGAACCGTTGATAGCCTTTTCCGCCAATTCCTTATCTGCCTCGTATCGGTGTTCTAAATCGGTATGCTGATGATACACCTTATCATGGGAAAGACAAGCTCTATCGAGAGGATTGATTCCTTGATCACCTCTGGCAAGTCTTTTTTCCATTTTTGTGCCGGGTCCATAAAAACTGTAGCCTGGAATGTGTAGTTCGAAAGGTAGCTTATTTATTGCTGTGTTCAAAATCCCAGAACCTTTCTTTACACCTTTTCGCTTTCGATTAACTACAGATGAATTGTGTACAAACATTTATATATGTTCTGATGTGACGTCTCAGTATAACTGAATTATTTGTCAATTCTTCTTCATATAAATACTTTGCGGACGTTTCAGCTCATAGTACTTCTTCAGATTTGTTGTAAACATGAGGATCGAAAAACAGAAAATTTCACTACCTGTTGTTAATCATGATGATGTTTTAGTCGATACATTTCAAAAACACGGTCCCCTTCTTGGAGGTCTATCTAAACGAAGGCTTATAGTCGGTGCTTCTGGTTGCGGGAAGACTAATGTATTAATAACTTTACTTGAACATCCCAATGGTTTGCGATTTGAAAATGTTTACTTGTACTCAAAATCCTTGTGTCAGCCTAAATACGAATATTTAAAACAGCTTTTGGAACCTATAAAAGAGATTGAATATTTCGAGTACCAATATACGGCAATTATGTAATTCCTCCAAGTGAGATAAAACCCAATTCCGTGATAATTTTTGACGATGTAGTTTGCAGCAGTCAGAGTATTATAAGAGATTATTTTTGCTTCGGGCGACATAGATACACCGATTGTTTCTATTTATGCCAAACATATTCTTCGATTCCAAAACAATTAATAAGAGACAATTCTAATTTCATAGTTCTGTTCAAATAAGACGCCACTAATTTAAAACATATTTACGATGATCACGTCAATGTGGATATGACCTTTCAGCAATTCAAGGTTATATGTAATGAGTGTTGGAATGATAAATATGGATTCCTCGTTATCGTTAAAGATTGCTCTGTAATATCTGGACGTTACAGAAAAGGATTTGACACCTTCATCATTCGTTAGACTATAAATAATCATGTGGTTACACATGCACCTCATTAGTGTATCAACCATGAATAAAGAATTGGCAAAACAACTGGTGATAACCAGAAAATCTGTTAGACAAAAATACCAAAGTCTAAAATCCGATCTAGCTCAATCACAGTCTCAACTGGAAAAGGGTTACAAACCCATAACGGAACCGTTGCAAAAACTATTGTCCACCATTAAAACGGATGTGGTGGTTAAACAAGAAATGACTGAAATCAAATCCGAAGCATCATCTTCCACGCCAACTTCTACACCAAAAAGATCGAACATTAATCCTATGGTAAATATTTACCTTCACTGCCCATGACAATGCCTAGTTTCTTGGAAGATACTTTCCAGCACGAACCGAGAACCGATGAGTCAAAGCAGTCATAGTCTTATTGATGAGGAGGTCGAAAGAAGTCGAGTTTTTCTCCAAGAGCTTTCAAAAACCAAAGCCTATGAAGATTATTTAGATTTATACGTTCCTTCACCAAGGCAATATATTGATTTATCTGTGAGAGGTGATGAAACAGAGAATGATAGATAATATTGGAGTAAATTGTGGGAAATGATATTAAAGTAAATGGTTTAACGTATATTGCAACACCAGGTCTTTACGAGTTACTCTTTAAAAAAGAACCTGTGGGATACAAACAATCTGATTTGGATAATTATATGGATATTTTAAATCGGTCCAATGCTTATCGAATACACTTTAACTATGAAAAACAAATACAAGGATCGCAAAGTTAGGAAAGGAATATTAAAGACTAATATGGCTTCTATTCCAAAACCATTCGCTAAGCCTCCCTCTCCTGCCAGACCATTGCGCAGAACACAGTCATTGAAACAGTACACTAAAGGAGGACTATTTGATTTAGGTAATAACAAAATTGATTATGTAATTGATAGATTACGTTTGCTAATAGTACAATCACAAATGGCTGGAAATAATTCACATACTAACGAAATACAATCAATTTTTCAACAGTTAAGAGAATTGAAAATAATAAAGTAGAGATTATACTAAATTAAACCTCATTCAGTTGTAAACTGTTGTTTGAAAAACATGCCTATTGATAAATTTGGTCGACATATGTTAAGAAATAAGCCTATGTCTTATGATTCATCAACTGTAACATCTTACCCGAAGTCATTTCCATTTTACATTTGTGAACCTTCGTCATATCACAGTAAATGTATTATAAAAATAACTTGTTCTATGAAAAAATCAAAAATGTGTTTGGAAAATTAAAAAGACGAGTACGCCTTCCTCGTATCTGGAAAAATAGAACATCTAGACATTTTACCAGCAGACTGTGATATATTTCTTAATTTTGGTAAGGCTATTAAGTCGAGTGATCTTGTTGGACATACTATAAATAAAGGAGACAAACTACACTTTACAACTGTAGCAGGACAACTATCTTTGTACGCAGAAATCGTTTTGCAATGTTCTATAGCAAAAAATGACTAGTGTAAAAGAACAGATAGTAAATGAAATACATAGACCAGCTAGAAGGAAATTTCGAAGACGACGTGTTATTGTCAAGGGACTAAACGACCTGATACAGGCGGACTTAATCAAGTTAATACCATATGCTAAAATAAACAGAGGATATCGATACTTACTTGTAGTTATAAATGTATTTAGCAAGTTTGTATGAGTAGAATCAGTTAAACGAAAAATTGCAAAAGAAGTAGCAAATGGTATGTTGAAGATTCTCTTGCAAATGAAAATTAAACCTCAAAATTGTCAAACGGATATGGGCAAGGAGTTTTATAACAAAGAGTTTGAGGAGCTGATGAAAAAATTTAAAGTTAACCATTACAGTACCTACTCTAGTTTAAAAGCTAGTATAGTGGAAAGAGTTAATCGTACCTTAAAAAATATATTGTGGAAAAGATTTAGTCTACAAGGAAGTTACAAATGGTTACCTATCTTACAAGAGATCGTAAGCCAGTACAACAACACCTCCACAGAACTCACGGTCTGAAACCTGCACAAGTAAATAGTAGAAATACAAAAACATTTTTACAAACAGTTTACAGTCACATAAAAACAGTGGATGCTTCACCACCAAAGTTTAAAAAAGGTGACCATATTAGAATATCTAAATACAGAGAAGCGTTCACCAAAGGATATGTCCCTTCTTGGAGTAACGAAATCTTTAAAATAAGAAAAGTTAACGCTACTAATCCAACAACTTATCTCTTGGAAGATCAAAACAAGGAGCACATTCAAGGTACGTTTTATTCCGAAGAATTGCAGAAAGCCCAACACTGAAATATCTATCTGGTAGAAAAAGTTCTTCTCAAAAAGGGGAATAAACTGTTCACTATGTGGCTTGGTCTGGATAAAAAATACAATTCTTGGATTACTAAAAACCAATTGTTATAATTAATTTTTAAGTTTAAATAAAACACTGTATTTATAATATGTATTTTTATTTCACAAAAGAAAAATATGTTACACAAATATATCATTATATATTATGTTGTAAACCTAATACACAAACATTTTGCTTGAATTCAGTTCTAGCTTTCTTTCTTGCTGACACATTCGGTTTCAAATATTTCTGGATAAATATACAATAGTTCCAACACCATAGCAATATTTTCACTGTTGCTGTATTGATGTGGTTGTATTACATTTAAAGCATTGGAAAAAACATTCCCCTCTTGTTTTCTTAAACCATCCGTCAGTACCTTGAAATATATATCAAACTGATGACTTCTCAATACTCCAATTTGGTATTTTACAAGTGGTAATATTTTCCAAAGTCTACAGATTGTTTCGAATCCTAAGTAAACGTTACTGTCATCTTTCACTATCTTAATCACACGATTTGTTGACAATTGTTCAAACTGTAAAGTGAAACCATCTGCTTTTATTGCTTCTAACTCATCAAATGAATATAAATAGTTTGTAATTATTCCTTGGTAACTTAAAAAAGTATTGCATCTACTTTCATGAAATATAACTTGATCGCCTTTTTTCCCATAAATTGCTATGCAAGGCTTGTAGTGGAAAATGTTGCACAATCCCGTTGTCACATATTTGGTCTTGGATTTGTTTAGTTCAAAAGTTTTGGCACCGATATATATACTTTTTTCACAACTTGGTAATTCTGCCTGATAAAATCAGGATGAAGCCATTTTGATTACTGAAGTGTCTCAACTCGAATTTGTCTATTAAATAAGTTCTCCCCACTCCTCTATTTGCTGGATATCCTGCTTCTTGAAACCTCTTCTAGATAAAAAATGAATGACTTTTTTTCAAAATAAGAGCTTGGAATTGGTTTCGATTTATCCATATCTGTAAAAAAGTCCGTACTTTGGCATGGAATACATTTAGTATTCGGTAGCTCGGTTTCGCCACCACATTTGATACATTTGTATTTCACTGGGACTGGCATATTAGAATAATGACATAAAAATAATTAGACTACAGCACAGTAGTAAAAATTTATCACAACACAGCTTGTTTTCGACTGTTTCAAATTTTTTTCTAACGTTATTTTATGGAGTAATCCCCACCATTTTGAATAGGTAGTGGGAAATTTTATTTTTTAGAAATTATGTACTTATTACTAACATGGTATTATATCCTATATTCAAAATTAAGGAAAGGTAATGCTAATTATGAAATAAAGTAGTAATTTTTGCTGACATAGAACAAATGCAGGTTTATAGAAATGATGCAATACCAGCCGTTAACCTGTGACCTTCACATAGGTATCAAGTTACATTGCAATTTTAGCTGATATGACGATTTCAAAGAAAATAATTTATCAAATAATAATCTTTACTAGAGTGGAATTTTTATAGGAAATAAAGTGTCGAGTTTCGTCTAGATACCATCCGGTGTCATATTTCAGTTTATTGACCTACATTCGGTATGATATTTCGTCTAGACAGCATCCGGTGTCATATTTCAGTTCATTGACCTACATTCGGTATCATATTTCGTCTAGATAGCATCCGGTGTTATATTTCAGTTCATTGGCCTATATTCGGTATCATATTTCGTCTAGATAGCATCCGGTGTCACATTTCAGTTCATTGACTTACATTCGGTATCATATTTCGTCTAGATAGCATCCGGTGTCATATTTCAGTTCATTGGCCTACATTCGGTATCATATTTCGTCCAGATAGCATCCGGTGTCATATTTCAGTTCATTGACCTTGCTCCGGTATCATATTTCGTCTAGACAAGATCCGGTGTCATATTTCAGTTAATTGACCTTGCTCCTCCTCCTGATCTTGATCCGGCTCGCGCTTATCTCTCCAATCCTATCTACTGCTGGACATTCAAAACGTCGAGGTTAAAATTAAACGGCTGTATCCTAGCGACGAAATAAAACTTAGTCTACTAAAAGCCATCAGAGCCGATACTCCTATACTGATGCCATGTAGACAATGGGATTTACATATGTTACCCGCCCTCAACGCCGGCGCTACCAAAAAAATTTGGGTTGTCAAGACTACTTCTTCAATCGAAATCCCCAGATACATCATCGTAGGTTTCCAGACGGCTAAACAAAACAACTTCACAGCAGATCCTACGCGTTTTGATAACATCAATATTACCAACATCAGATTAACGCTAAACGGAGAGAGTTTCCCCAACGAGAGGATGCAATTAAATTTTGCTAAGAACAACTACATTGAAGCTCACTACAAATACACAGAGTTTTATCCCAGTTACACGATAGTCAACAGAAGAAATCTGTGCTCGATTATAGCACATTTAAGAATCACGCTATTTTCGTCATCGACTGCTCGAGGCGAGACGAAAGCATGAAATCGGCTACGTGGACGTAAGATTGGACATTGAAGCAACCCAAGGTTTTCCCGCTAATACCAGCGCCTACTGCATAATCGTACACGACTGTATCATGGAACACCTCCCACTTACCGAAATCGTTAAGGATCTAGCATAAAAATGTGATGTTGTGTAAAGGAATATCTTAGTCGTTTGATAATCGTCCGAGATGAAGTTGTGGTTTTAGACATCCAGGGTTTTATGCTACTGAGAACCAACGGGGGTTATGAATTGTATCCCAAGGTAATAACGATACAAAACGCGCGTCAAGTGTACCATTATTTGTTGAAACCGCCTACGAGTTTTCGCAGTTTGTCTCGGTCGAATCAGAAACAAGTAAGGCACACAGAACATAATATAAACGGCATCCGTTATTCATCTGGAGATATAGAATACGACAAGTTGAACTCTATACTTGGCGATGATCTGTTGTGTGCCGATATAATTTATGTCAGCGGCCGTCTCAAGCTGGATTATTTAGAGAAGATACTACCACAATTGGATTTCTCCTCCAACCGGCAATTACCCCACGTGATAAATGTCGAAAAATTTAATAATTACTGGAATAACCCCCACCGCTCGTAATAGTAGATACGCCTCGCTGCTGTTCGTATCACAGTTTCAATAAAACAATCAGATGCAGCAAGAGAAACTGCGAGGATCTTTTCCGCTGGGTGTACAACTTATTGCCACAATGAAGAAAACAGTTACCTTCGCTAAATCTACGATAGTGTACGAAATGAGAACGTGGGCGTATGCGTCCACTGCAGCTCGACGTAGATACTGGGAATTTTTCGCTGTGGGCAGACTAAGTTTCAAGAGACGAATTGAAATGACTGCCAAAATTCTTCAACCTTTCTTAGATGAACATCTAAACATCTAAAACATTCAAAAATTAAAATCCGATATATCCCGATACGCTAACCAGTGCGCAGTAACTAAACAGTTTCAAAAGATGACCGTTAAAGATAAGTGGGATGATGTATTTATGAATCCACGTCGATTTTCCGCAACGAAGGATGCCCCTACAAGAATTATTATACCAATTACTTTATAATATTATTATTGTTTTTCTTTTAATATGCTTAATATACACGCTTATGTATCTTTGTTTGTTTTATTTCCCCTATCTCTCTCTCTCTCCCTATAATATTAGACTTTACAAATCATTATGTAGCTCATTCGTTTATAGCCGCCCTGTTGCTTAACAACAATAACCTTGCGGTCACGTGGAAGTATGTTGGATTTGTGGAAAGTTTATAAAATTCTGTACTTTATGTCATGTAAAACTTGAAGTTACTATGGTAATCTAACTGTATAATCTTATCAATAAAAAGAAAAAATCTCTATTTCTTGTTTCATTTCTTTCAACTCTATTAAAAAAAAACTTAGTCGTTTCCACACAGCATATGTGGATTTGAACCTGAACCTCATAGAAGTAGGTGTATTTAATATTAATAGACAATTTGAAACTTAGGTTAGTACAAACGCACTGAGCTAATTGACTAAACTGATATATAAGCTATTACTGAAAAAATTCGCTGCGAACAGGACTCGAACCTGTGCGGGTAGAGCCCATTTGATTTCAAGTCAAACTCCTTAACCACTCGGACATCGCAGCCTTGTTAATATTGTTGTAAATTATATTTTAAACCGCCACAAGAAAGAGGAAAATAAAACATAACTGTATTTTATTACAAAATATATTTTCTTAATATTTATTATTATTATAACATAAAAGATAATTAACTATGATGATGCGGGATGTTCCGATTGATGTAGCTCTACTCTCTCGAAATTGACAGTAGGCTGGGAGCGTTGACAGTCCAGCAGTCCTTTGAACACGAGACCGTATATAGCCGCCAATGATCTCTTCGGTAGGAAGACAATGTGATCTTCCAATTCAGTTAGCATCGACCTTCCATATTTAGTTTCCACAATTTTTATGTCTCTTATAGGTGTAGGCATATCGATCGGTAGGTCCTGCTGTTTGATTATGGGTTTTCATTTAATTGATAAAGCGGCGTTAATCTCGTTTAAATTCATACTAGAACAATAGAAAATTTGCATATTAATATAAAAAGCTTATAAAAGAAATAAAGAACAGGCATACAGAGTTATTAAATATTAAATAAAAACTTACTTGTATTCGTAAATGGAGCACTGAACACTACTACACCAAATAATTTGAATAATATATTGTTGTTGCTGACTGCTGTTGCTGCTGTAAGTTATCGATGTGGACTGGTGAATAGACCTTGACTCGACTCTTATCAGTTTTCTGCCAGAGCTAATTATTTTCTAACGGTCTTACTGTTTTTCGGCCTTGACTCGGGTCTTATCATATTCAGCCAGCGTTCGCTGTTTTCTAACGGTTTCCTGTTACAATAATAATACTTATTACATTAAATAAAAAATTCTACATTCAAATTATATTTTAAACCGCAAGTGTAAGTCACAACACCAACAACGCTAAATATATATGACTCCGCCTATGACTATATAAAGGGAAACAGCATTATTATGTAAAATAAGAGATAAAACGACGACGCTACTGATACAAAAATTCAAACTCGAGTGCAAATACATTGTAAACTATTCCTTTCTTATCATGCTGCGCTTACTTTACACCGCGCCAATATCCTTGTCTGGGTAAATGATCTCGGATGAGCGGGGTCAAGAGGGACTAACGTATAATTGATGTAACTTTCATTTATATAAAAGCGATATGTCAGTAGACCTTGACTCAACTTATTACATTCAGCCAGCGTTCGCTGATAACACCACATTCCAAATTTATTCAATATTAAAACTATTTTATTTCAAACAGTAGTAAATGTAAATCAGGCTCCAAACTGCTAAAAGCTAGAAGGGCACTAGTCACGAAAAAACCGACAACGTCACGTGATAGGTCTCGATAAGGAATCAATCAACTTTCAAATTTTAGTTATCTTGTACCGTTCTCGAGTTATTAGCAAAAAACTGTATGTGTGACATCACTTTACTATAACGCTACTACTCCAAGTCGCTTATCTCTGCCACAGACCTTTACTTTTTTTAGTATACTGCGCATGTTTTTCTCTTAGGTTAGGTCGATACTGTACATGTTTTTTCTGTTAGGTTATATTCTATTTCCATATGCCAAGTCGCTTATCTCTGCTACAGATCTTTAGTTTTTTCTATAGTCTACTGCGCATGTTTTTTCTCTTAGGTTAGGTCGCTACTGCGCATGTTTTTTCTCTTAGGTTAGATCCTTATCGCTTATTCCCGCGTTCCGCACCCCCGCATACCGCACCCCGCATTCCAGCACCCTGCACACTTCTTCTTGCACGAAAAACTCCAGCAACACCAATGACCACAAGGAGTTGCTGCAAACTCGATGAACGCTGTCCATGTGACGTCATTTCCGGTCCAGAAGCGGCCTCATCTATCTACTCATCCTAAAAATTTATGGAAATACAAAAAATGTTTGATGAAACATTTAACAGGGCTCTATCAGAGCACTAATTAACACAAAAAACACAGGGTGTTTAAAAAACCTAACCAATCTCTAAACAATCTCGAAATTTATTTATTTTATTTATTTATTTTTATTTGTACTTTATTTAGTTTATGAATTTGTAGGTAATTAATTTTCTTGGTAGGCGTAGCACACATAATTTATAATAATTACGTATATTTATAAAACATTTGAATCTGAAATAAATAATATACTGAAAGAAATACTCAGACGTTTTGCAGATTATTTATTTTAGTTATACAGTGTGTATAGTTATTTTTATAGTTTGGTGAGTATAGTCAATGTGTAGCCCTGCATAAATGTTTAACTGAACCACTATTTCCAGTGATTTTTGTTTAAAATATTTTGCTGTATATTAAACAGAAGGATTAATTTACAGGAAAAGAAAACATTTTAATCAAAACTTAAGTATTATATTTCAAATAATATTTTCAGTTAATATCAACACATACGCGATTTCTAAATTAGCCATTAATTCTTTTTAACTTTTGAAACAACAATAACACGGACAAAATATCCAAAATTTTTATTTTTTCCAAACCACTAATTTCATACATTACGGACAATTTTAACTACATAGTTACATAAATAATTTTATTTATTTATTTTTTTTATATATTTTTAGGTATTAATAATATTGTGTGAAACTAACTACTCTGTGGACAAAAACCCCAACCAGCGTTGAATTACACCCACAATATCTACCCATATATTCCTTATTATTAGCTTTTGTAACATTTTTTACTGTATTAGAAAGGTATTTTAAGCTAATATAAATCAAATCTCCTACAATAGGAATTGTACCTTTCTAATACAGTAAAATAATTTTATTTAGTTATGCCATCTTTACTGTCAGCTTCAAAATTATTTGAATATTCTGATTTTGCTGGCGCAATTGCCATTAAACAACCTTCAGTAAGGGTCACATTTTTAATAATTTTATTGCTTTTAAGATTTCTGTAAACAGAGTTACAATATATGAATTTACATTTGATTTCAACAGTATTACATTATACATGTCTATATTATCTTTTACCTAATACCCAAAAGTCGTTTTTTTTCTATTCGGACTCATATTGCAATTTCTATAACAATATTTTTCCACCAGTATCATTCCCACTAAATGTTAAAAAACTTTAAATTAGAAAATCTTATAATTTGCAACAAAATAAAATACGAATACGTTTTATACCCGCTAATAGTCCTGTTTGCCCAACACTAGAATAGTTTCCAATTGTCAGGCGCATGCGCATTTCAACTAAAGCAATGCATTTTCAACCATATACGGGCTTTATAGATACATTGCGCGTGCCTCTGATGGTTGGACACCGCTTCCCACTATTGTACAAACAGGGCTACAGACAACTAGACGCATTTTTTACTATCCTGAAAGTTTACATTACCAGCCAAGGGCTTCGAATCTTGCACTTTTAAACAGCATGAACTTCAAGAGTCTTTAGAAGACTTCATTTTGAGACTAAAATTTCTATAAATATAAGTTCTAAAATGTTGCTTTTCCTTCCGTGAACGCCCGGTTTATCACATACTAATAAAAAAAAATATCCACACAAAGAACTACATTATACACACTACAACTAAAACAAAAAAAAATATGAAATGTGTCATATTGATTTATTTGCGGTAAATATACAAATATTTCAAGTAGATACAAAGTATAGATATTTACAGATCTATTATATTTGTAATTTTAGAAACATAAACTAGTACCAACAAATATAATCGCCCTGTCGATTTTGTCAATATAATGTTTCAGCTGTGAAGAGACATTACTACAAATAGGTATTAATCGCCCTGTATATTTTGTCGATATACTGTTTCTTCTAAATGTATACTTATTTCAAATTTATTTATGGACAGCTGTAAAAATCAGTCAAGAGCACGGTCATTGAGAAGTGAAGATTGTAAACTCTGCACCTGGCTTCTCGTATTCCCCACTATGAAATAATGCGCATGTTTCAATCTAGGTTAACACTGACTTTTGTTATCTCTTTCTTTATTGGATGTAAAATGTTTTATCGTAGTGGACGGAAATCGGTACATATTCGCTATGATTGTTCTGAGTTAGAACACAGTGACACGCCTACATAAAATGGCAATATCACTAAGTTGCGAAACCAGCCTTAAGTTAAGTCAAACAGTCAGAGAGCATACATATGACTTCATTGATAGGAATTGTAGAAGATTTGATGTATATTAGCTTAAAATACCTAATGCAGTAAAAAATGTTAGAAAACCTAATAATAAAAAATAGATATTGTGGGTGTAATTCAACGCTGGTCGGGGCTTTAGTCCACAGAGTTTCACACAACATTGTTAATATCTAAAAATATATATAAAAAAAACCAGTTGTATTGTCCGATTGTAACGTTGTTTACCATGGTGTTTGCGTTTGTGATTTTTTTGTTTTACTTGTTTTTAGTGCCTATTTTTTAATTTTGAACGTGTACTCTAGAAATCAGTAGTGGTAGATTTCATCCGCGACATGTACGCAGACCTCGCGTGCACGCTACGTTACTGCGCAGGCGCTTTTCCGCATCTCAGAAATGGGGCATCAGAGACGTGCGCAGTAAGCTGCGCGAACCCTCTCCAAACCCCTACCGCCGAGCAAGTTCCACTATTACTTTATCATTTTACAGAAAGCTATTGGAGGTTATGTGATGTGACTGTGTTTTGAGGTAATTTTATTTTTTTTTTATATATTTATAAAAAACTTCTAGCATTGCCTGTTGCATTAAATTACGTTATATCTGCCTGCATAAAAACTACAAATATGGCATTTAAAATTAACAGTAATCACTGGGAGGTGTTAGTAGTACAGGACCCAATTAAAAATAAGAAATAAAGAAATTATGGCAACAATTAAGCAACACTTTAAATGATCTAGGTATCTATGGGAGAAAGATCTACAGAGAAATGGCAAAAAGGGAATCAGTACATTCATCATTTTTAACCGCTTTACAATACTATACCTACCCATAGAAATCATTCTATAATTTTCTTATTTCAAATTGCTAGACTTGGTGTGATTTTAAATTTCAATTAAGAAAGGGGTTTAAAAAATTAATAAGGATCGAAAAGGTAATGGCGGTGGACCCTCTAGCTCTAGGAGTAACATCATTTGAATTAAGAATTTTGGATGTTTTGGGAAATACATGTCATTAGGGTGTAAAGAACATGGAGTAAGATTAAAAAATAACATTTCTTAAATACAATTTGAATGAAATAAATAATTTTTCAAATATTTACAGGAAAAATAAACTATATTCCATGATATTTTACCATTAAATTACAAGTATAGTTTTGGTCTTTTTTTATAGCCGAACTTAAAAAACCAGTAACATTTTTGTTTTTAGGTTTCAACAGACGATTTATTGGAACACTGTGATAATATGGTCATTGAGGTACACTCATCTGAAGGAGTGGAAGATCATAATTATACACCAAGAAAAAGAAATGAGTGAAATTAATATTAATTTGAGCGATTTATCAAATACTTTAGCAGATATTAGATATTTTAAAATAGTTTTTAAAGCAGCCAAAAATAATTTTTGACTACTGAAAACCCCTAACTAATTTTATACGATTTTGTTTATATAAAGAATAAAGTTTTGTTTAGTATAGTTTAAATTTTTTATTTGAAAATCTTTTTAGTACAAAACATTTACAAAGAAAAGGAGGTTTTAAATACTTTAAGTAAAATATCTATTTACAATTGTCTGTCTCTTAGTGATTCTAATGACCCTCCTCCTTGATTTAACACTAATTCTCTATGTTGTTCAAATCTCTTATGTTGTTCTGGTTCACCTATTATATATTAATATTGTTTGTAATACACATTGTGCAAAATAGCACAAGCCATAATTATTTACAACACAAAGATGGATTCATATCTTAAAACTTTTTCTTTAGTTACACACCTAAACTGAATTCTTAAAAGTCCATCAGTAAATCTTTCCATCCAATTTGGAGCTGCTATGTGTGCTTTATTATATCTGCCTTCTGGAGAGTTTTCAATGGCATTTATAAATGGTGCCATTACAATGGGAAGTTGGGGATATCCAGAATCCCCATTTAACCACAAGTGTTCTCCTTGCCGATGAAAATTTTCCAAATAATTGCAGATTGCGAAAAAATAGAATTCTGACAGGCTCCTCTCAAATAATAATAATAATAATAATAATAATAATAATAATAATAATAATAATAATAATAATAATAATAATAATAATAATAATAATAATAATAATAATAATAATAATAATAATTTTTTTTTTAACAAAAGAAAACAAAAAAACACCTCCACTATCCTACAAGAGACTACCCCGGGACCACTTATCGCATTGCTTCAGGATAGTACCCCGTATCTGATCAAACTCTTACTGCCGCCGGTTGCGATCCATAACTGTCTTCTTTTGTTGGAGAACATTTCTAACAAAGGTCGCAACCCTTGTCCAGTTCTCCTGGTTAGCACTCATAATGTCCACGATATTTTCGGGTGTTATCGGTCCGGTCACCGACTCTAATTCTGTTCTGAGAATCGCCCAGCGGTCGCACTCAAAAAAGGTATGTTGAGGGTTGTCAACGTCTGCGTCTCCAAAAATACATGAGGGGTCTCCTACTTTCCCCATTTTATATAGGTACTTGGAAAAGTAACCATGTCCTGACAGTAGCTGCGTGATAAAGTAGTCAACCTCACCGTGTCTTCGATTTATCCATTGTCCAAGATTTCTAATCAGTCTGGCGGTCCATCTTGCCCGGTTTTCTCTGCTCCACCTAGCCTCCCATTTCCTCAGAGTTTCCTCCCTAACCTCTCTTCGTATTTCTACGTCCCCAATTTGTTCTTTCATGTCATGAAATAAAATATAAAACTTATAGAAATAAATTAAATCTATTAATAAAAAATACAAAAATTAACTACTATAGAAAACTTATAAATACTAATAATACAACATCAAAAAAACTTTGGTCATCAATAAAAAATATTTGCAATGTAAATAAGGAAAAGGAAATAATTACGAAAATTGAAAATGAAAATGGTATAATATCGGATAGTACTGAAATTGCAAATGCATTTGTCACTCATTATGCCAATGTCGGGAAAAAACTTGCAGCTAAAATAAAAAAAACAACAAATCCAAATCAGAAAATCTACAGTAATCCCAATTCAATTTTTTTCACTCCCACTGACCCAATTGAAATTAAAGAATTTATTAATTCACTAAAATCTGGTAAGGCTCCAGGAATCGATGGAATTACGTCGGATATGCTTAAAAATATTAAAGATGAGATTTCAGTACCCTTAGCTCATTTAATTAATGTTATAATAAATGAAGATCAATGTCCAAATGCCTTTAAAATAGGAATAATTACTCCACTATACAAAAGCGGCAAAAAGTGTGATGTAATAAATTATAGACCCATATCTCTAATTTCCAATATTGCAAAGATCTTTGAAAAAGTAATCAAAAAAAGATTAAGTGGTTTTCTTGAAAAATTTAACATTTTATCTAATATGCAATTTGGATTTAGAAATAATGTTTCAACTGAAAATGCGATTGCAAATTTGGTAGACAGCTTATATCGGTCAATAGATAAATGTCAGCCCACTTTATGCATATTCATTGACTTGGAAAAAGCTTTCGATTCGGTTAGTCACACACTACTACTTAATAAGCTAAGAAATATTGGAATTAGAGGCACTGCGTTTAACCTGATAGAAAGCTATTTAACTAATCGTAAACAATCTGTTAAAATTGGTGAAGCTATGAGTGATTTAAAAAATGTAGACTATGGTGTTCCTCAGGGTACGGTACTGGGCCCCATTTTATTCAATATATATGTAAATGACTTATTTAGTTTACCTTCTGATGGTCAGAACATGGAAAAATTTAAAGAAAATAATTGAACGTGACTTCAAATTAATTAAACAATGGTTTGATCATAATATTTTAACTATAAACAAGAACAAAACCAAGTATCTACCATTCAGTTCTTATCGGAACCATTTACCTGACCTTGGGCCACTAAAGATCTCAATGGACTTAGACGGGGACATTTTTATGTTGATTGAGGAAGCTGATTCTTTTAAATACCTGGGAATAGTAATGGATAAACATTTAAGATGGAATCTACAAATAAACAACATTGTTAAGAAACTTAGAACATTAATTCCTATTTTTAAATACCTTAAGCCATTGTTGAATATAAAAGAACTTGTACTACTACTACTCTTGTACTACTCCCTGGTGCAATCCCAAGTAACATACGGTATAATAGGTTGGGGTGGAGTAAATAATAATTTCCTACAAAAATTAAACACAATTCAAAAATGGTTTATTAAAATAATATATAATAAAGATTTTACTTACCCAACAGAGAGTCTGTATAAAGAAACAGGAAAAATGGATATACGACAACTTTTTTGTGAGAAAGTACTTATTTATCTATATAAAAATAAAGACTTTATTGAGTTTAACGATCATATTTACAATACGCGAGCAAAAAACACAACAACATTAAAACAGAGGGTTAATAAAAAAGCAGGTACAAGAAACTTTAAATATATTTGCTTAAAATTATATGATGTTTTTCCGACAGAAATTAAAAATATAACATCTTTATTTATTTACAAAAAAAAAGTTAAAGTGTGGATCCAAGAAAGTCCGAGATTATTAATGCATGAAATAGTAAATAAAACTATGTATTTTTAATAATAATCAATAACGCAGGATTAAAATACAGTTTTATATGTATTTTTGGGTTAGGTATGTAACTGATGTTTGTGATATTAGTTTACTATATTGTCCACATTTATATGACTGGTTATGTGTTCCACATTCAAGTACGTCGTACTTTTAGGAATCATAATTGGTTGTCATCATTAATGTAATTTATTGAATATATGTCTTCAATATTGAAGCACATATTTCTATATGATTTCTCTACTTAATAATTATAATTATAATTAATATTCCTTTAACAAGTAGTAAGTAAATACTTTAAAAGGTTACTGTGTTTATTTAGTTTTCCACATATTGTATATGTGTATATATATGTATATGTATATACGTGTATAATCATATACTAATTTTGTATATCAAATTTGTAAATTTTGTGAAATAAATAAACCTTTATTATTATTATTATTATTATTATGTCGTAGATCATTTTTCTTTCTTCAGCTAAAAGATCAATAGGGATGAGCCCTGCAATAACCAGAACCGCTGGTTCAGACACCGTTCTATATTAGCTACAAATTCTCATTGCTCCTCTTCGTTGTACAGAAGCCATCTGTTTTCGGTACTTCTCCTTTTTTAGCGCGTCAGCTCATATCTCGCATCCGTACAGCAATATTGATTCTGTGATAATCGGCGTTTGCTAGCAGTTGGTCCGCCGATGTTTGTCATAAGTCGGCCCAGAGCTACCGTTACTTTGGCAGCTTTCCCCGTGACGTGGCGGATCTGTTCCCAGAACGAGAGTTTAGTGTCCAGCCGAACTCCTAAGTATTTAACCGCTGGTTTGGTCATTATCAGTTTGGTGTCCACTAATAGCGGTACTATAGTGGGTATTCTTCGTCTTGTCAAGAGGACCATCTCTGTCGTTTCGGTAGCAAGGCTCAGGCCGTGTTCAATCATCCAAGCGCTGGTCCTACGCATTACTTGATTTAGTTTTAGCTGAGCCCCTTCCACATCTCTTGCCGTAATGACTGCTGCAATGTCGTCTGCGTACGCCACTAGGAACGTGGCATCTGGCATCTGCATACGTAGGATTCCGTCATAGGTTATATTCCATAAGTCTGGACCCGAGATTGAGCCCTGTGCCACCCCTCTAGTGATTTGACGCCTACGTGGACCATCTGTTGTATCAAATGTCAACTCTCTATCCGTGAGGTAACTTCTGATGTTTCGGAGGAGGTATTCCGGTATCTGATGCACATCTTCTAATGTTTCCAGTATATCACCCCATCTCGCAGAATTGAAAGCATTTCGCACGTCGAGTGTAACAAGTAGCACGACCTTTCTGGAGTAGTGGTTGCCTTGTTGCGCCATTAGGACTGCACGTGCCACTTCCCGAATTGCACCAATAGTTGATCGCCCTCTCCTAAAACCGTGTTGTCTATCGGACAGGCCTCCACTCAGTTGTATAACTGCAGTTAGTCTAGGTCTGAGTAGGCGTTCAAACAGTTTTCCAGCCGTATCCAGCATACACAAGGGGCGATATGCTGATGGGGCGTTCGAGTTATCTTTATCTTTACTAATAAGCACCAGCTTTTGGGTCTTCCATCTTTTAGGGAAGATTCCCTCCATTAGACACTGATTATACATGTTCAAAAGCAATTGTGGGTTGTGTCTGGCGATCACTTTCAGCACTTCCACCGGTATGCCGTCCGGTCCTGGAGCTTTCCTATTTCGGAGGGAGCTGACAGCCAATGCCAATTCGTTTTCCGTGAACACAGGTACCTCCTCTAGAGGACGGGGATATGTCTCATGTTCCCGTACCGGTTGAGAGGGAAACAGGACGTCCACGATATTATTTACCTCCATCACGCTCATGACAGGATTTGGTGTTCGGGATCCGAGCTTGCGCATAACAATCTTGTAGCCCAACCCCCACGGGTCCGCTTCGGCGTCCTGCTTCAAAGTCTCCCATTTACGGCATTTACTTTTGGTTATGGCCTTCTTGAGTTGCTTTCTTGAGAGTCGATATGCTTCTTCTTCGGCTTCTGCCACGTCACCATTTCTTCGTCTCGCCCTTGTAGTTGCCCTTCTTAGTCGCAGACACCGTTTTCGTAGTTTAGCGATCTCATCGTTCCACCAATATACGGCTGTTTTTCCTTTGTACCCCTTTTTCCTCTTGGGCATAGACGCTTCGCATGCTTCGTGTACGAGTTGCATGGTATTCTCAACTATCTCTGTCGCAGAGTCCGTGGGATTTGTTAGCGTCTCTTTTCGTGCCTCAATAATAGTGACCAGTGTCTCTTCATTGAGTTTGTTCGCATTCCAGCCAATTGCGCAGCCCCCATTATTGGTATGCTGGTATTGCTCCATGTTTATCTTGAAGATAATATATTGGTGATCACTACCCGTATAGTCGTCTATCACTCTCCAATCCCTGATCTTGCTCATTAAGCCGTCCGACGCCAAAGTGACATCTGGGATCGTCCCATTTTGCCCAGGTCTTCTAAAGGTTGCTTCAGACCCTTCGTTCACCACAGAGAGTCCAGTTCTTGCAGCCATTTCTAACAAATATCGTCCTCTTGCGTCCGTGGTTGGCATGCCCCATTCCCATGCTTTAGCATTTAGGTCTCCTGCCACTACCAAAGGGCCTTCCATCTCTCGTATGACATCCTCCATTCTATCCACTTTCTCCCGGAACGCTTGTATAGGCTCGTTCGGGGTAAGATAACAACTCACGTAGGTGATCCCATCTTGCCTAATCCAGACAAAGCCACGTTCGGACCCATGGCAAGAGACAGGTTTCGCTCTTGTGTCGCGCCCAGATTGCCGCGGTTCCAAGTTCGTCGCAGTACCAGTTTGGATGGTCCCTGTTGCGGTATTGCTCACTGATGATCAGCAGGTCTGCTTTTAAGTCCAGTCTCATCTGATCCAGGAGAGCATCCGCAGTTCTACTTCTATGGAGATTTCCCTGAAGAACAATCATTTGTTGCTTTTTCGAGCTTTTTCAAGGGCTTGTGTAAACGACAGACAAGCCCTCGATCCCGGAACATGTTTAATAGCATCTGAATTAGGGGTTTTCTCTTCGCAGAGAAAACACTTTGGTTCAGCTTGGCAGTCTTTCTTATGATGGCCCTTGTCACCACATCGGATACAAATATCCAGTTTTCTTCTGTCAGGGCCTTTACAGTTCGCCTGCTGGTGTCCATAGCCGAAGCAAGTGTAGCAACGTGTCACTATCACTTTTTGGCGTATCCTTCCACTTATCCATCCAATTTTTATGCGACCTTTTCTGAGGAGTTGGGAAGCTCCCTTGTCGTCAATTTCCACTATGGCCATTTTCTGTTCTCTACTATTTGGCTTCGATAGCACTATCTTTATTTCCTTTGTGTTGTCCTCTCGTTTCTAATGGCTTCTGTCACCTCTTCAACAGTAGTGAAGGAGTCAAGATCCATAATTTCCAACGTCGTTTTGGGTTCTAAAGTACACACCTCAGTCGTGCTGCCGAGTACATCCCGGAGAGCCTGGCAGAAATTTGCCTTATTATTACTTCCTGGGCCTAACTCCAGGAGGACCCCTCCAGCTCTCGTTCTGCGCACAGATTTAATTTGTGTGCCTGTTGCCTCCGGATTAGTTTTGGTTCGGATTTCTCCGAGTACTTGGGCGTAGGATTTACCCTCTATCGGGTTGATTAAAAGGGCTTCAGACCGTGCTCTTAGTGGTCGCTTTTTCTTTCTATTATTGCTCAGCGGTTCTTCTTGAGGTGTTTCCGGTATTCGCCGCTTTGCCTTTTGTTGCATTTTCCTTGGTTGAACCGTTTGCCATGCATTAGAGGGTCCTGCTTCTTTCTTCTTTTTCTCTACCGTTTTCTGCTCGGCGGGGCTTGTGGCAACCCGCTTATTCCTTACCGGTGTTCCTGGTGTGGTTTCCTGCGGAAAAACGCCCTTCGAAGATCGAGGCGTTTTGGCTTTTACGGGATGGTTATTTTCGGTTTGCGTACCGGCATTGCTTCTGTATTTCAGCGCCGAATGTCGGCTGTTCTTCAAGAAGTCTAATGCCTCTTCCAATTTAGGTATTCCGGTTTTCACTTCCATCGCCATGTTCTTCTGTCTATCTGTTGCCCTCTTCATAGCAGCGAGTATATCATGGCATGTTTGAAAAACATCTTTTTCAGTTAGGGGGGCTATCTTCTTTGACGCTCCCTGACTTTTATCGTGCTCTTTTAGTGACCTGTCATCTGTTTGGTGCTCCATTTGTAACTCAATACTTTCAATGCCGGTGGTGGTTGGAGGGCTTCTTTGAATTTTGGACCTCCTCATGAAGGGGGACTCCTCTTCTTTTGGGTTTGGTTTTGGTTTCGAGGTTTCCATTCTTTTTTTTTCCCTTGGCCAGCGCATCGTGTGTAAAGGGGCGGGCCGAATTAACCAGGAACGGGTATACCCTCGGAATGGCGGTTCCTACCCCAGTTCCCTGAGGCCTGGCCTTCGCTTTACCAATCCCGGCAAACACGGACGGATTGGAGCTCGCCCGGAGCGATGCAGACTCCGATGTCTGCATTCATTGCACACTTCCTGATCAGGGTCCGAAGAGGCTGGTTCCTGCCGCTTTCCTATTGTCACATATCGGCAGAGCAAGCTCAGATCAGCCTTCCCACGGTGGTGGATGACCAATCCACGCCGGCTCAGGCACTCCCAATGCGAAAACAAGGAGCGGCGATCTGGTGGGGGATGAAAAACTTGCTGTGATGGGCTGCGAGTATTTTAACTGTATTCACAGCGCTGCTCGGGTACCTCGGGTGCCCAGTTACCCGTACAGCCTCCCCCCTGAGGCTGCCCCTGAGGGGAATAATAATAATAATAATAATAATAATAATACTAATAATACTAATAATAATAATAATAATAATAGTAATTGATGATGATGATGATGATGATGATGATGATGATGATGATGGTGATGGTGATGGTGATGGTGATGGTGATGGTGATGGTGATGGTGATGGTGATGGTGATGGTGATGGTGATGGTGATGGTGATGGTGATGGTGATGGTGATGGTGATGGTGATGGTGATGGTGATGGTGATGGTGATGGTGATGGTGATGGTGATGGTGATGGTGATGGTGATGGTGATGGTGATGGTGATGGTGATGGTGATGGTGATGGTGATGGTGATGGTGATGGTGATGGTGATGGTGATGGTGATGGTGATGGTGATGGTGATGGTGATGGTGATGGTGATGGTGATGGTGATGGTGATGGTGATGGTGATGGTGATGGTGATGGTGATGGTGATGGTGATGGTGATGGTGATGGTGATGGTGATGGTGATGGTGATGGTGATGATGATGATGATAATAATAATAGCGTTTATTAGTTAATAAATAAGTTGCACAAGAAAAATATATACAAATTTAGTAAGGCAGACAAGTATAAATGATTTTTTAATACATATAATAAAGTTACCTTAATTATATACACAATAATGTACTATACTCGCGACAAGAATTCAGACGACTTACGTCATATGAACAAATGAATAATTCATTATATTTACATCAAAATATTTAAAAAACTGCAACTGATAGTAATAAAAATATATACTACACTAAAAGTTTGCATTATATATTGCAATAAATTGCAAAAAATGATTATTTTTAACGCGACCAAATATCGAAAATTACGTTGACAATAAAAACAAATGTGTAACGTCAACCGTGACGTAAGACGTCTGAATTCTTGACGCGAGTATATATTTATAATTAGTTTGCTGCTCCTAATAAACACAATACACACTTAAGTAAAAAAAATAACTTGAGTGAGAAATGAGCAAATTAGAGATTTACGAGGAGTAAATGGAAATGATTTACTCCTCGTGGTCATCCACAGGTTCAACATTGTTCGTTATCTCTATTGTTTGTTATATACAATTTATTTGTTTTATGTAAACTAAATTAATGTTGAACTTTGTTAAGATTAAAATTTCGATGTTAGGATATCTAAACTTTAACGATTAGCTCTGATGATGGCTGTTTGAAGCCGAAAGCGCTTAGCTAGGATTTGATATATAAATACACACTATAATTATACAAAATATTTGGATTTTTTTTCATAACTCACCGAAGTGTGTACTCAAGATTTATGAATTTTTCATCTATTTGAAAAAAATTAGAGATTGTTCTCATTTAGAATACAAACATGCATATAAAATATATTAATAAAGCAATATAATAACAAAATTCATTCACATAGCAACATAACAACAAGTTATGCGTAGTTAAAATTTATATATATATATATATATATATATATATATATATATATATATATATATATATATCCTCTCAGTAGTCAGTTCTTTATAGAGAGAAAACTTCCTTTGTTTATTTTATTTATTTTTATATGTTATTTAATTTTTTTGTCTAAACTCTAGCTTTCACTAAATACAGTATAAAGAAAGTTGGATTTGTTTTTTTTTTATTTTTAATTTTATATTTTTTTTGTTTTATTTAGAGAAAGAAACCAAATATTTTTATAATTAACTTTGGAAATAATTAATTATATTCCACATTAAAAAAACAACTCTTGGAATGGAAACATGGGCTTTCCTTATCTACTTTCTTATAACTAAAACAAATAATGGTATGTTCAAAATTTTTGTTGGTGTCTATCGAATCTTTAATTTAATTATAATTTTTCATTGCTAAGCACAAGTTGCCTATCTATCTTAAAATACATTCTTTTGATATTTGGAGGGAATGTAAGAAACTAGGTTATTAAACTAGTATTTGACAAGCTTGGTGAAATGGTGTATAGTTTTCACAAATTTGAGTGGTTTTAGTGGCCTTTATTTTTATTCATTTATATAGGTAAGTCCTACGATATTTATTGATTACCTAGGTTCAATTATTGTATTTATTCCTTCGTCGGAATATTGCTAGCTATATTTTTTTTTATTTATTTGTGCACAAATTAAATTTGGTACCTGCTGCTGGTATTTCTAGTTTACATCTCCTGGGAACCTGGAAATATACGCTGTGGACTCCAAACTACAGATGAAAATTAAACCTGGCAAAACTGGAACTGCTGGAAAATTCTCAGGAACTTCTTTTGATGGAAATAATATAACCTTGCTTTTCTCTCTCTGGTGAGTTACGTTTTGTATGTTTTTAATTATAAATTCTTGAAATTTTTTATTAAATATTTGGGGAACCTAACAAAACAACGCTGCCCCTTTTCTATCTTCTGCGTAACTAATCAACAATTTTCTTGTTTTTCAAGTCTATACGGATTCTAGATTTTTATTTTATTTGTTAAGTCACTTTCACAATGTTTTAATATATCGTTTTGATTTTTATTTTGTCACCTCACTGCACTACTTAAATTACTAATTACATATTTAATACTGTCCATGTTTTATAAATTATAAATTTCTTTTTAATATTAATTAATTAGGAATATTAATTAACCATCTCTTTATAGGTAGGTCTATCTTATACATGTGTCCACGTCCTTATTTTTGACAGATGTCAAATTAAAAATTATTATTTATTGAAAAATTCCGCCTCTGAAATGGCTTGTAGAACACCCTGGTAAAATATACTATCATTCTGGAACATCCTGTATACAGGGTGGATCAGCTTTTTCGTGCCAAACTTTAAGGGTATGTTCTACGTTGAAAAATAACCCTAGTTTGCTATACAAACAATAGTCCAAAATTGTTTTGTTACGAAAATACATGGTGTTAAAGTTTGTTCTGAAAAACAGAAAAATACATTTTTTTTTAAACCGCTCGAGATAATTAAATGAAAATTGACAGTTGTCAATAGCAGACTTAAGTTTTGCAATGCAAAAGTTTCTTTTACTGTCACCAATGGCGCGAGTAGCAGATCGTCAGTGGTTATTTAAAAAAAAAAAAAAAAAAAAAATGGTATGTCCCTGGTTTTCCTAAAAATTAATGTTATTTTTGAATTCCTCGTTCAATTTGGCAGTCCACAGTATGTTGTTAAAAAAATCCCTGTTTTCTTGGACTGAGCGAAGGACCCACTACAAAAAGTCACTCTTTTCTCTTCATCTTCTGGATGTAAGCCTTGAACAAGTTGTAGGTGAAATGGACGCCTGTGATCCCTTCTGAGAATATGAAGTACATTGGATTTAGAGGTGCGGCTAATACGAGAAACTATACGAGAACTTGTTGTTGGATCTCTGTCAAACTCGTTTAATATCGTCGAGAAATTCTTCTTTGTTGTTGGTTTGGGTTGGCATTATTTCGATCTCCATGTAAATTTCCTAAACCATTCTCCATTAATTGCTGATGAATTCTTGTGAACACATTACGACTAGGATGTGATCTCTGCGGATATCTTCTTCTGTATTCCCTGGCGGCCGCCCTTGAGTTTCCATTAGCAAATCTATACACAAAATGGATATCCGCTATTTTTTGATTTGAAAATCTAAACGGCATTTTGATACTACTACTACACAGAAGACAAGTCTATTTAAGATTTATCAAACGTTGACATTAATTTGAATTCAAATTTATCTGTATATATTTGTTACAGATTTTGTCAATTGTCTATTAGTTCTTCATCATCGTGCCTTACGACATCGGTTGGAAAACCATTTAATAAAATAGTAGACGAAGCACAAGCTGATACAAATCAGCAACAAAATATCAATCAGAGCTTTATGGGATAAACAACAATGATGGAGAGCGGGAGAATATCGATGATAGACAACAGAGCACTGTTAACAAGAGAAAGAGGAACCACACCAACTGCAGACGTGGAAGAGAAAGAGGCTAAATTGAATTGTATTCAATTGTTTTAATAAATAATATATTTTAAAACCTCACTGTGTTTAATTTTTAAATAATAAAAAGTAATTAAATTAAGTAAGTTGCGGCAGTTAGATATTTTTTAATTAACACAGCCAGTAACACTTACTTGGAATCACTTTTATCAAAGAAAGAACTAGGAACATCTTTTGATCCATCATCACATGAGAAAGATTTTCTGTTTGGTAGGTCGCAATCTCCACCTCGTTTGATGCACTTATACTTTACTGGAACAGGCATATTGCAGTTAATAACACTTTCGCTCAGCACGTTTTTATTTTTGCTAATAACTGAAATAACTTAGCGTCACCTACTTTTATAACAGCTCATACACTAAACAGGTAAGGTATCCACAAAATAATACAGAGTGATTAAAATAAAACTTTATTTTATACTAATAGACATACCTTTCATAGTAAATATGTGATCGGTGATTATTATCTAAAATACTACTTATAATAAATGAGACTTTCTTTTATGAAAGCGAGCTTTATCTCTAGCCATCTGCATCCAATCTAATTTTCTTGCTTTTTCGAACCAACCATCAGGATCCATAAGTATAATGGTTTTTTTAATGTCTAAGATAAACACAACCCGCTTTTGACCACTCATTGTATCAGAAGAAAATCGATTAAACAATAAACTTCAAGTGTTAAACACCTTCGCTGAGCACGAGTATAATACGATTATTATTATTATTATTATTAAAGTAGCTTAGCGTCATCTATCTACGCAGATGTAACCTCTCCCAAACATTAATACGTAGACGGCTGAAAGCTATGCCGATCCTCCTCCAGTGAGGGCGATTTATTATGCTCTAATTCATCTTTCTCGTCTTTTGTCATATGATATTATTCGGGTAATTCCTTAAAATCAACTAAAACTTTCTTTACAAAAAGCTGCCGTGGAAATCAAAGACAAGACCATATGGTTTATAATGTGTAGGTCTTTATTCAAAAAGTTTTGTATTCTATTTATTCTTTGTGTTTTCACTTTAGAAACTTCGCCACCTAGCGAGCCGCCACTGGACCGGCGGTTATCAGTCATCTAGGCCATGACATGACAAGTCAAAAATCATAGTTGATTAAATATCAGCACGGACCGTGAAAGCCTTAAAACCACTGTATATGCATTATAGCCTAAAACATTACCTATCTTATATAAAACATCTTTATATATTAAGATGTATGATACATTAAGGAATTCAGATGTAGCTTAATAGAGGGGTACAATTAATCTTATTCTGAACAGATCTTGTAATTGACATTTTGCTCGTGCTTTTGAAAATAGGACTATTTATGTTCAGCGAAGTAAAGGTTAATTAACTGCATTGGTTTTCAGAGCTTTTAAGATACGTTTTAATTTATAAAAAATTCAGTGTATTACGAAAATTGGATATAAATATCAAATTTAATTATATGTCGTAGATATTTTATTAGAATATGTTTAATTAAATTAAACAAAAACAATTAAATTGTCTTCCTACATAACTTAAAGCCACCCCTTCTACTACTACTACACTGCCCTGTTAAGCATAGAAGTCGTAACCGACAAAATTTTAATTCTGAGATACTGCTTGGATTAGGTAATTTGCTGTGCCATCAAATTTTAAATTTTGTTGTACTACATGTTTCGCATTAGGTTCTATTAGGCCAGGCCATTATACAGTGCTTTCGAAAAGTAACGAATAAATTCATTATTTTTGAAATTGAGAAGTTTTCGAAAAAAATCCCTTGGCCCGTCGATTTAATTTTAAAAAAAGACACTTTTTGATATACCACCCATATTTGTGACGTCATCGTTGTTCGAGATAGGACGTCATCGACAATTTTTTTAATATATATATTGTTATATTATTATATATGTGTGTGTTTTTTATTTTTAATTTGAATTTTATTATTTATTGTTTATTTTAATTTTTAATATTTTATTGTGTATTTGATGTTAAAGTTAAATATTAAATTTTTGTTGGGCGCCAATGATCCTTTTATGTATTATGTTTTGTGAGTGTATGTTGTGTTTCAACTATATTTCGTTCAATACAAACCTTTTATATAATATTTTGTTTTTATCTTTATCTTACCTTATTTATACCAAATTTTGTTTATCCCTTGCTAGACACAGTTTTTTAAATCAAAAGAGCAAAAGAAACTTAAATCAGGATACGGTTCAAAATGTACAGGGTTTTATTTTATATTCTGATAAGGAATTTTACCACACCAATGTAGATTAAAACTTGGATATTGAATTTAATTGAAGTTTATAAATTATACTCAAATATCCTTTATTTTTGTAATGTTGGTTGCATTCCTACAGAAACATAATTATATTCTAAAGTAAAATGGCTTCTCTTTGGATGACAGATATTATTTGCTCCAGTGAAATGATTGAGTGTGGATGTTATATTTGTTGAGTTCGACTTGGTTTTATACAGGTAAGTCCTGTAGTTTATTTTTATACTTTGCAAAGATTGATATTGTTAAAATCGATTTTAATTTACTATAGCTATAGATTTTTTATAGTGCACTTTATTTTTTTTTAAGGTACCTGAGGTTAGGAATGTCTTATTTTCCTTCCTGGAAACTGCAAACTGCCTGGAAACTGGAAACTATCCTGTGGGATTCTATGGAACTGCACAATTTCCCTGGATACGGATGATATCTTCAGTTGTGGCAATAAAAACTATACTGGATGATGTACAAATGGTAAATTTTAACTGATAGGTCGATATTTTTTTTATTTTTCTTGTTATTTTTAATCAATTTTTTATAATTTCGGGAGCTCTCTTGCAATGCTGCTGCTCTTCTCTAAACCCAAGCCGTAACTAACAACAAATTCATTGTTTTTTTCCTTGCTGCAGATTGCCATGTTATAAAAGTCCATTCACATGATTTTCTTGCAGTCTTTGTATGTCTTTTTCTATGCACAATTCACAACACAACTTATCTTAATTATACAATTTTTAATTATTTTATTTAGAAAAATAGTCTTTATTTTGTGTTTTTGTTCATGTTCAAAAGATTCTTGTAAAGTCGCCTTTACTTTTGACATTTCTAGAATTGATTATTTTAATTTGACATTTCAATTTAAATTTTAGGACATGATTTATTTGTAATTGGAATATCTTTCATTATGTTACTCGTTTGCATACCATATGTATATCAGATTTTTCTGTAGACTTTCTCCTTTTATTTTCTATATGGTGCTCTGAGTTTAATTTCTTTTTTTTATGTTCTGAATGATAATAATAGTCGTCGTCATGCAAATTTTTGAAATTGATTTTTAAATTTGATAATAAAATTATTAAAATTAGTATTTTATGTTATGTAATATTATTTATTCTATGTAAAATTTATAACCAAGGATATCTATATTAACAATTCTTTATATATTTTATAAATTGATACTAATAATTATTAATTTTTATTTAACTTTAGGTTTGGTCAGGTGTTATTTTCATTTGATTTTCTGTGTATATTTCAAATTGTTACAATATATATAAAGCTGTTTACAGGCCTTTTAGGCCCAGAGCTGTGTTATTCTCTTCCAATCCATTCTGTCCTTCGCCTTTCTTTTCCAGTTCGTTACATTTTTCTCCCTTAGATCTATTGCCACTGCCTCTCTCCATCGCTTCCTCGGTCTACTTCTTTTTTTCTTGTAGTTAGGTTTACTCCCTACTATTTTCTTAACTGCCCTTTTATCTTCCATACGTTCTAGAGGCCCTAGCCACTGTACTCTTTTGGCTTTTACAATTTCGTCCATTGTTGGTGCCTGGTACATTGCATATATTTCCTCATCATTTCTCCTTACATAGCCCTCCTCCGTCTTCTTACCCCCTAGAATTCTCCTTAAGATTTTTCTTTCCCACCTTAAAAGGTTTTCTCTTGACTTCTTATTGAGAACCCAGGTTTTACTACCATACAGCGCTGTTGGTCTCAAAATTGTTTTATACATTCTAAATTTTACTCCTCTGGACAAATTCTTTGATTTCAATAAGTGGTTGACTGCTGCCGAACTTCTGTTTGCTTTTATTATTCTCCTATTTATTTCTTGTTCCTCATCACAGTTAGCTGTTATTAGCGCCCCCAAATATACATATTCTTGAACTTCCTCAAACTCCATCTCTCCATGCTCTGTTCTCAATTTAAAATTGGTATTTTTGTTCTCCTATTCTCAAAAGTTTACTTTTCTCTTGATTTATCTGCAATCCCACTTTATGTGCTTCCTTCACAAGTTTTCTCGTTACTTCTTCTAATTCCTTACTATCTCTAGCAATAATAGCCACGTCATCTGCATAACTTACAATTTGATGACTTTTAAACAATATGTGTCCTTCTCTGTTCAACTGACTATCTCTTATGACCTTTTCTAGTACTAAATTAAAAATAAGCGTTGAGAGTGGGTCTCCTTGTCTCAGTCCTGTATCAATAGTAAACCCTTCTGAACATTCACCTTTTATTCGTACTTTGGATTTGGTATTTTCTAAGGTCATTTTCAATAGCCTAATTAGTTTGGTTGGTATCCCAAATTGTTTCAAAATTTTACTTAGTTTATTCCTTTTGATCGAATCATATGCTTTCTTGTCCACAAATAGAACCATTGCTTTGATCCCATACTCATAGCATGTAGTCAGAATTTTCTTCACCATAAAGATTTGGTCCGTTGTTGACCTTCCTTTTCTAAAACCTGCTTGATACTCCCCTATTTGTAGTTCTGCTATAGGTTTATTCTCTGTTTTATTAACGTTGCCATAATTTTATACCCTACATCTAACAATGATACACCCCTATAGTTTCTGCAGTCTGTTGCATCTCCCTTTTTTAAGATTGGTATAATCAAAGCATCTCTCCAATCTACAGGCATATATTCTCTTCCCCAGATCATTCGTATCATTTCGTATATTCTTTGTCTTAAATCCTCTCCTGCGTACTTAATGTTCTCTGCTGTTATTCTGTTTTTTCCTGGACTTTTGTTATTCTTTAAAGCCTCTATAATTGTATCTATTTCCTTTTTCGTAGGTTCTTCTATATCCACTTCCTCTTCCCTTCCCGTTATCATTTCCTCGTGCTCTTCTCCTTACGTAGTTACGTATTTCCTTCCTCTTATAATGTTGCTCTATTTCATCTATTTTCTTAACCTGTTCTGCTCTCTACTTTTGTCTAAACACTTTCTTCGCCTTTCGTCTTTGTTCCCTGTATTTTTCTTTATCTTCCTCTTGTACTGACTGAAGTGCATTCATTCTTAGCTTATTTCTCTTCTCCACCTCTCTTATACACTCCTCATTCCACCATCTTTTCCTCCCTGCAAACTCTTTTTTTGGTATTACTTTCTCACTTGCTGTTTGTATGACATTTTCGATCTTTATCCATTCTTACACATATAAAACATACAGATATTTGCTTCCAATATCTGTATGTTTTCTTGCAAATCTTTCCTTATCTCTTCTTCATACTTCTTTTTGGTTCTCTCATTTTGTAATGTCGCCATATCTAGTTGTCTTTTTTCCTTTGTAATTCTTTCCTTTTAATAGGTTTTTTTATCTTCAAATCTATTCTCACTAGATAATGATCCGAGTCTATGTCTGCCCCTCTGCATGACCTAACATTTTTTATTATGCTTCTGTGATTCTCATCTATGCAAACATGATCAATTTGATTCGTATATGCTTCATCTGGAGAGGTCCAGGTACCCTTATGTATGTCTTTTCTCTTAAAGAATGTGCTCATTATTTTCATTTTTTGTTCTTCTGCAAATTCAGTCAACCTACGCCCATTGTCATTGCTCTCTAGGTGTTTACTTTCTGTCCCTACTATACTTTCATACATCCTTTCTCTCCCTATTTTCGCGGTTGCATCCCCTACCACCATTCTTACTGTGTTTTTATTCAGCTTCCATAATTTTCTTCTAGCTTCTCATAAAATTCATCTTTTTCTTCTTCTGTTTTTTCTTCTGTTGGCTCATATATATTTATATCTCTATGTTTATTTCTTCTCTGATTTTAATCATACATAACCTATCTGAAATTGCTTCAAATTTAGAAATTTTATCCTTCATATTTTTATTTACTAAGAATGCTGTTCCGTATCGCCTTGTTTCGCCTCCGCTCGTAAAGAATAAATAATTTTCTAATTCCCATGTGTCCGTCTCCTTTATATGCGTCTCCTGTATCGCTATTATGTCCATTTTGTATCTACTTGCTTCTCTTTCTAGGATTTTTAATGATCCTTCCTCATTCAACCCTCTTACATTCCATGTTCCCATTGTCATTCCTCTTTCTTGATTTGTGCCTTCTTGATTTCCGTCTTTTCCTATCTTCCCGCTCTCCGTCCTTCTAGCTTCGTTCTGTATTTTTTGCTTTCTGTTTCTGTTATGTCGTTTCCTTTTCTCATAATCATGTCCATTGCCAGCCATCTTTCTTTTATGTTAAGTGATATATCTAGTTTTTTGCTTCCTTTTTTTCTAACCTGCTTGCATTATTATTCCACTTCCAAACCTCATTATCTATTACCTTTATCCTTTGAATTTCCCTTTCTTTTTTGCTCATATCATCGTTAATATAGGCTTTGGCTGCTCCTGCCTCCTTTAATTTACTTTTATTTTTCATTATCCTTATCTTGTCCTCCAAGTTTTTTAATTCTACTAAACATACATTAACTCCTATTTTCGTTACCGCTTCTGTACCAATCTCCATATGCATTGACTTTCTTATAAACTCTTCTATCTGTCCTTTTAGCTCATTCTGATCTAAATTTTCTCTAATTTGTAGGCCTTGAACCACTATATTTTTCTTTCTTTTCTCTTTATCTATGCTCTCTACTCTTTCTTCTACCTCTCTCATCTTATCTCTAAGCGCCTTATTTTCCTGCCTCATGTCCTCAATCTCTCCTCTGAGTTGTCTTATCTCCTCTCTATACTCTTTCTCTTCTCTTCTCACCTCTTTTACTTCCTGCGTTAAAATTTCCAACATTCTCAGCACCTTTTCCATGTTGTCCTCCATATCACCTTTCTTTACTGGCGATCGTGCTAGTTTTTTACTACAGCTGAATACCTCAGCTACTCCTTCCATACTTCTCTTTTTCTTTCCCTCATCCGTTCCACTGGCATCACTTTCTGTTTCTATTTCAATCTCTTCCCTTCTTCGCTCGGGTGTTCTTGTTACCCTTTTACTGACCACCGGTTTTTCATTTTTCCTTAACATTCTGCTTATTATATTTCCGACACTACTGGTTGCCTATCTTACTTGACACCAGATCGCTACCCAGACCAGGTATTTTCTTCTGCAATACGTCTCTGAATTACTGGTTGCCTACCCACGCGCCTGACAAAGTCGTTCTTGTCGACCAATCGGAAACTCTCTGTCAATCTCTGTAAGCAACACTGAAGCTTATTGATGACCTACTTTCACTAACCTCCGAAAAATTTCTGTATTTCTTTTACTTTTACTCTGTTATTTTCAAATTTTCTTATTCGTCTGCTTGCCCCTTTCCTCCAGCACCAAAACTCACACTATTTGTATCCCAAAAATAACTCGGCACGGTTCAAATTGGACTTGCCGGAGCACTTTTGCGACACGTACATACACTTAAAGCGATCGAAAGGCATTTTTTAATAGCAACCCCCAATTTTGACCATGTCATTTGAAAGAGCGTGTCATTCTACATACATACATCATGAAAAATTATGGTGTTACATAACAAAAATTCCAAGAAAATAATGTTTGAAGATTTTAAAATTTAATTTTCACAATACCTCTCCATTATGCAACACCTGTCCGTGCTTATTTAGATGAGCTGTTCCCTAACCGATGGATAGGGAGAAGAGGGCCGATTGAGTGGCCAGCCAGATCGCCTGATTGACACCCCTAGATTATTTCTTATGGGTATACTTAAAAAGCAAAATATACGTTACTAGACCGGTTAATTTAGAAGATTTAAAAGCAAGAATTCGTCACGAGATACATCGTATACCTCCCGAAGTTATTGATAATGTCCAAAAAGAATTCATTAATAGTCTTGGATACTGCCAGGTAGCCAACTGTGCACAATTTGAACATTTAATTTAGTCGATTTTTTACATAATCATTATCATTTTCAGTATTGTGAAAATTAAATTTTAAAATCTTCAAACATTATTTTCTTGTACTTTTTGTTATGTAACGCCATAATTTTTCATGATGTATGTATATAGAATGACACGCTCTTTCAAATGGCCTGGTCAAAATTGGAGGTTGCTGTTTAAAAGAATTGTCGATGACGTCATATCTCGAACAACGATGACGTCACAAATATGGGTCGTATGTCAAAAAGTGCCTTTTTTAAATACAAAATCGACGTGCCCCGGGATATTTTCGGAAACTTCTCAATTTCAAAAATAATGAATTTATTCGTTACTTTTCGAAAGCACTGTATTATAAGTAAAAATTAGATTTTTGATAAAAACGATCTTTTGCACTAATACTTTATTTATTTATTCGTGTCAATATACACTAAAGTGTTTATACAAGTCAAAACAAAGCAACAAACATCATAAATTAGAAGCATTGGCTTCATACTTGAAAAAAGACTAAGGACTACTAATATACAGATAAAACTAATATAAAAATTACAGAGTAAATTATTTAAAAAAATATTACAAACATACAAATAAAAACATGTTAAATTAATACAGATAATAAGAACAATCAATGAAAATAAATTAATTAAATATTATGGAAATCACTGGATAATAACTGATTAAAATCATAAAACATATTTTTCAATAAATAATTTTTTAATGTATTTATATTTAAAATCTTTATATAGTCAGAGAGATTATTTAAAAAAAGTTGGACCTAAAGTAACCTGTACCATTTCGTGTTCTTGTTAATCTTAGATGTTTATTTGAGAGGTAGTTTTTATTACGGGTTGTCGCGATCCCCTAATATTCATGCATGGATTCAAGAAAAAATTGGACAAAATCTTCAGTTTTTGGCAGAAATACTTTTCACTGATGAGGCTAATTTCTCCAAAGAAGCCATAATGAACTTTCATAATAATCACATATCTCGGAAACGAAGCGTTTCCGGACACATGCTAATGGGAACTTTTTTTCATATTTTTATCTAAAGAACCTGTCTCTGAAAATTTTCGCAATATTAAAGAATCGCCCTGTATATTTATTATTAAATATTAGTTTTAAATGAGTGCGCCAATGTGTTGGTGAAGTCAGTCGGGACTTGGCAGCGAGTGAGAGCGTTGCTCTGCTCTTATTTGTAAATTGTAAAAAAACTTCTGCTAAAAGTTGTTTGTAGTCAGTACTATTTTTAAATAAAATAGTTTAATAATTAGTACATGCACTATTAGTTCAATTCCAGTTCAGAACTCACGACGACAATAAATAAACCTGAAAATATATAGACTATTATTACATGATGTTATAAGTGTGAACATCATGATTACAATGAAATATATAAGTACAAGAAAATGTGAGTATATTCAGCTTAATAAACTGATCTCTGCAGTAATCTCTATAATTTAAACCCAATGTCTTGCTAACTCGAAGAAACATTACCCCAAACCAGGATTGCATAAGATAAAACAGAGTGGATGAAACTATGATATACAGTATACAGTTATTAATGTATTTCTAGATATTTTATATGAGACAGCACGGAGCAAATATATATGCTTTGATATTTTGGAACATATGTAATTGGCATATGATGAACCTATTACAATTTAGGATCAAGGTATACACCTAGGAATTTAACAAAGTCTGGATTGTCCAAAAGTCCTGTATTTCGTAAATTAAAAACCATAGTCTCCGTTTTTAACATGTTTAAACTTATGTTATTAGACGCAAACCAATCTCTTGCCTTTGACTGAATTTGAAGCAATTTCTCAGTTAATAAAGTTAAGTGTTTATTTCTATAAATTATATTTGTATCATCAGCAATCTAATGGAATCATCTATTATATATCTAATGAAATGGGAATGTCATTAATCTAAATTAAAAATAGCAAAGAACCCAATACTGAGTCCTGAGGCACACCATGAATAATTTTCTTTATACTGGATTTGACACCATTGTATATTGAACATATTGGGCTCTGTCATTCAAATAGGATTCCACTATTCTTATGCTTCCGCTTGAGAAACTATAAAAATATAATTTCTTTATAAGGATATTATGAGAAACACAGTCGAATACGGTTTGAATAAATAATATAGAAATTAAAAGCGTAGTACACAGAAATTGAATAGTTATTTATTGAAAAACAATACACGTGTTACAAAACTATACTAATACATTTTTACTAATGATCAATATCAATAGCTTCTGTTGAAATGGTAAGTTCTGCCCAAAACTTTTGCCTACATTGTGGCATTGTACCGCATAATTTTGTCAATATTAAATCCCTTTTTTCTGAAGTGATTCCTCTAGAAACACATTTCGCTGAAGGAATCGGAACACCTTGTTTTGCCATTTTGGCATTCAAAAACTTTAATTCGTTTTCCTCCGTCACCTCAAACTTGGTTTTATAGGTAAGAATAGGTATTTTATCAGAATATGGTTAATTAAATTAAATGAATTAAATTAAACAAGACAATTAAATTGTCTTGTTACAAAACTTAAAGCCACCCCTTACCTACTACTACTACAATAATAAGAGTACTAATTTCATAACATTTCTACTACAATAAGAGTACCAATTTCATAACATTTACTTAGAAATAAAGTTATGAAAGGAATAAGAAAATGCAGTTTTTCATCCGCTATTTCAGGATCTACAAAAAATGTTATATTTCTTTTCTGAAAATTGAAAGGCATGAAAGTGTGTAACTTTTTCCTAATTTAAGCCACTCTGTATATATTGCTGTTTCCGAGATCTCTGTATTGGGCATCGTAAAAGTGACCACCCTGTGTATATATCTACAGGGCGTCAGGAATATGACTTCCGTAATGGCTAACCAAAAGCAATAAAAAATTCTTATCCAAAACAATTCTAAAATCAATATTTTTTTTATAGATTTATTTCAAAAATAAAAATACATCTGCAATAAAATGCAAATCTTTGATATTAAATTTCAAGCAAACGTACAATTAAGGTTAAGTAAATGTGCGTGTAACGTAATTTATTTTTTATATCAGTATTAATGAAGTAAACAATAGAAGTTTCTCAGAAAATTGTTAAAACTGTAACATACTGTAACGCACGACAGCGTTGCAATTGCAATTCATCAGCTGCCGCTATTAACCTAAAGGTAGTATTAGTCATAGTACTATTGTGAAGAATTCGTTTCATTTTTCTCTAGTGTCTGTTTGGTATTTGCGAGTGTACATAAACACAAATGGAACAATTTATAGTAACCATGACCAGCTGCATAAAGTATAGTTATAGCGAATCTGGGCAAAACTACGAGACGCTTGTACGGTAAACGCTTTTTGCAAGTAACATTATTTATTTTTAACATTTGTAATTCTTTCACATTTTATTCTATTATAGAAAAAGCTTTAAGAAAACCATCGATAGTAAGTACCTATATTTAGGTGTACCTATTTGTATTTATTATGAACAAATACCTGACATTCCTGACATCGTATGTGAGCGACGTTGTCACATATTCAAGATCTGTTTGCTATTATATATCTATAACCGTTGGTCAGAGAAAAAGTAAAATATGTTTTGTTTGGTGAATTTATCATACAGCAAAATAAAGGTATTCCGGATACTCTGTATAATACTATTTATTCTTCATACGAAAAGACTGGACTGCAATGCTGGGAGCCTCTTGATCTAGGCAAGACTAGAAGTAATCTAATTGGTAGTCAGGAAGAGGTCTCAAAATATCCCTTCAAAGCTGCCACTAGAAGTCAACCAAACCGGGTGCATGAATACCATGTAACAAATTTGGATATCAACACTGATCTGACCGTACTCGATGGTTACTTAAAGACCTTTGCTCCAAATTTTTCAGTAGTTAAGCTAAATAACAAAAATCTAAATACTCGTCATTCAAGATGTCTGTTTCGGCTGAAAAGTCGTTCAGGTTGTTGGTCGATAGTATATGGCCTCAAGGAGTTAAAGTGATCAAGTTTTTTCATGCAAGAAGCCTTACAAGTGGACCATCACCTGAACCAGAAAGAAACACTTTGTTCTAATTCTACTAATTCTATTAACTCACATTTCTCTGTGTTTCACGTCAATGTCCAAAGTTTAGCGAACAAAACTGATGATATATGCCTATCTTTAACGATTGATCAATTTGACATATTATGCTTCTCAGAATTCTTCTTCTTATTTAACAGCTATTACGTTAATTGATTAGCAACTTATGTCTTCATTTTGTAGGAAAGGTAAAAATCGTCATGGCGGTATTGCAATTTTTACCAAGTGGAGCAACTAGGACTCTGACTTCTAAGTCGTACCTTAACAATATTGTTAGCAATATATATATTTTTGGCCTTCCCCGTTGCTTCTTTCCTTCTTCCCCACCTAATAATGCATTCCTTGGATGTCTTAATTGAGGCATTCTATAAACATGTCCTAACCACCTTGCTATCTCCATGTTTACTACGCTTATTATTTGTCATTCTTCTCCATAGTCCATCTTGATCTCTAATACCTCCAAAAATCCTTCTTAATATTTTCCTTTCCCATATGTTCAACCTATTCTCATATTCTTATTTATAATACATGATTCACTTCCATAAAGCACTGATGCTCTAATCACTGTTTTGTAAACTCTTAACTTAGTTTTCCTTGAAATACTTTTTGATTTTAAAAATGTATTTAAAGTCACTCACGAATGATACCTCAACGTGTATAGACGTATATGTCTGTGCTCCGTTAAATTATTTATAAATAGTAAAGTTTTAAGTGTTCTAGTTTCCCTGAGTTTAGTATCATTCTATTCTACATTATGCCTCTAACCAGAGATCAACAACTGGAATTATCTAACTTAGTATATAAGTCTATAGAAAAGTACTTCGTTGATAATAAATATTTTATTAGTAATATTGCAAATGATGTTGTGAAGCAAATTTCAAGTCAATTCGACGAACAGGTGGAAAAGTATGATACAAAGATCTTTTTATGTGAACAACTCCACATTCGTATTATTGACTTGAAAGAAACACCTGATGAGAACCTTAAGGAAAAAGTTAATAACTTTTTTTTTAATAATTTGAATTTATCTCTGCCACCTGAAAATTTTGAGTATTTTAGACAACGGAGAAATTTTACGAGCAATAAAAACTCTCATGTTATAGTCAAACTTAAATAATATGAGAACAAAATTGACATTCTAAAAAACAAGTCTTTTTTTTAATAATTTGAATTTATCTCTGCCACCTGAAAATTTTGAGTATTTTAGGCAACGGAGAAATTTTACGAGCAATCAAAACTCTCATGTTATAGTCAAACTTAAATACTATGAGGACAAAATTGACATTCTAAAAAACAAAAAGGTATTAAGAAAAAGACTCACCATTATGAATGAAGCTAGGAACAAATTTGGCAAAACCAAGGTTTGGACCACAAATGCGAAGATTTACTGTTTTATAAACAACAAGAAATCCTTAATTCCTTCTATATATATATTTTATCTTTACCTCTTTTCTATATATAAATTCAGATATAAATATTTGTTTTTCTTACAATTTTAAACGATTAAAATTTGCACAACTTAATTTACAATCTTTTACTAAATTTAATATCTTAAAAGACTATATCTCTGAAAGTATTGATATTCTCGCAGTGTCTGAAACGTGGACTAATGCTAATGTCCACTGATTATCTTAATATTCCTAACTATAAATTTTTGAGAGTCGATCGACAGGGCAGGGGTGGCGGCGTGGTATTTCTTATTACCTCAAGCTGAAAACTTAATTTTTGCTGGAGATCTTAATCTCAATCTTTTGGATACGGCTACGGTATAAATCATTCTTAGAATCTTATAATCTGGAACAGTTAGTTAACGAATCTACAAGAGTAACTTCCTCCTCAGCTTCATTGTTAGATGTATTGGTTACGTCAGATCGAAATATTATAAAGTCTGTGAGTGTGTTTTAATGATTTGTATTTAATCAACTGGGATTATATTTTTACTTTGGAAAATGTGAATGATATGGTCGATTATTTTAATTTTCATTTACTAGAACTTTTTAATATACATGTACCTCTATGTACAGTTAAGATTACTAAAAAACGTGCACCATGGCTTACAAATACTCTAAAAGCTATGATTAAGCTACGTGATAAAGCATTTTTAAAATACAGGAATCTAAAAATGACTGGATTTACTATAAAGACCTTAGAAACTATGTAACTGCTGCAATTCTTAATGAAAAAAAAGCATTCCTTAATTATACATTACGAAATAAGTCCAATAAATATTTATTAACTCATTAAGATCTTTAAACATTATTAGGAATCCTCAAATTCACGATCTGCCAGAAAACTTGATCCAAATACTATAAACAATTATTTTAATGATATTTTATCTCCTACGCCTACTTTAGAACAAATTTCATTGCTTGATAAGTACGCAAACAATTCTTTCAATTCTAATTGTACCATTTCTTTTAAGTTGGTCTCTTCACAGAATATTTTGAGATATATTAACTCGATAAAAAGTCACGCTATTGGCTCTGATATTATATCGCTTACTATGATTAATTTAATTTGTGATTTTTTATTAGAACATATTACGTAGATAATTAATACATTTATAGAAACATCTTCATTTCAATGCTTGGAAGTCAGCTATCGTCATTCCTTTACCAAAAAATAGTGCCTAATGTAACAGAGTTGAGTCATCGTCCTATTAGTGTTCTCCCTACTTTGTTTAAAATTTTTTAATTAGTTTTGATACATCAGATTTCAGAATATGGATTTGACAATAATATTATTTATTTATTTATTTAATACAACTACCAAGACAGGCAAACGCCCAATTACATGGTAGGTACAGTACAAAAATCAATATACAGATGAATAATAAAATAACAACATGTATAGTTAGTACAGGGTAATAGAAAAATAACAGGAGTAAACAAACAAAGGAAAAATAAGTAATACATATGATACACGTATACACACCAATCAACCCAGACACAAATGATTCAATCCGCGTCGAGAATGCAGTAGAACAAAAAATGTCGAAAGAGTTCTGATAATGATGATAATTTGAACACATTACATTAATCGGTGCAAATCGAAGAACATTTGTCCTGGGTGTTTTTAGATAAAATAAATAATTATATCGAGTTCTTCTCTCTAAAATATTGAACTTTAAATAGCGCAATAACTCTTCACAAACTATTATGCCATTAACAAGTTTAAACAGAAATAAAACAGAAAAATATATCCTTCTCTGGGTTAACGAGTTGAGATGAAACCTGGCTAATAGTTCACATTGTGGGTGATCTCGAGGTGGATAAACGTTGTCAGATTTAAACGAAAGATATTTAAGTAATTGCCTTTGAATTCTTTCAATGCTATGTATATGAACAACGTATCCTGGATTCCACACTGTACTAGCATATTCTAGTTTAGAGCGAACGAGAGAGAAATAAAGTAATTTGATAGTATGAACCGAAAACTGCCTTGAATTACGAATAATAAATCCCAGAGATTTGTAAGCACTTTTAGTAATAGTATTAATATGGTTAATAAAAGTTAATTTGGAATCAAATACTACCCCAAGGTCTCTGAAATTGTCACATTTTGCCAGAGATACAGCATCGATTTGGTATAGATAATTTATGGAGTTATGATCAGTCCTTTTAGTATATGACATTGTAATACATTTATTGATATTCAGTGGTAAAAGATTAAGCTTACACCATTGGTTAATTGTAGTTAGATCAGATTGTAATTCCAGGCAATCCTCAATACCGTTAATACATCTGAACAATTTTAAGTCATCAGCATACAGCAACGCATCACTAGAGATGTTCAGAGTTATGTCATTTATAAATAAATTGAAAAGAAGTAGCCCCAAGACTGAACCCTGGGGAACGCCCGACCTTGCATGGACCATGACAGACCTGAAACCATACATTTCAACTTGCAATGTTCTGTTGGACAGGTAAGATTAAAAAAATGTAACAAAGTTCAAAGTTAGCCCATAACCGAATAATTTTTCCAAAAGCAATCCATGATCAAGTCTGTCAAATGCCTTTGATAGATCCGTATATATGACATCTACCTGACCGCCTCTGTCTAATACTTCTGAGATATACTGATTAATAAATACCAGATTAGTCTCTGTTGATCTACCCAACATGAAACCATGCTGTTTAGGAGAAATTAAGGTTTTTAAATTGAATGACATATATTCGCTCAAAACGATTTCAAATAATTTTCCAAAATTAGATAAAATTGATATCGGCCTGTAATTGACGATTTGAGCCCTATCGCCTTTTTTAAAAATGGGACAAATTTTGGAATGTTTCCAAATTGTAGAGAAAGTTAAAGAACGAAGTGATAGATTGAAAATAAAGGCTAAAGGTTTAACTAAGACATTAGCACAATCTTTCAGAAGAAACGCTGGAATTCCATCCGGCCCTGACGTTAGTTTGGGTTTGATTTTTTTCAATGCATTCAAAACGACATCTTCAGATAAGAGAGGACAATTTAAATAATTTGAATTAGGTTCTTGTTCCGCCTTGTTAAACGAAAAGTGACTGGAGTGTATAAAAACTGATTGGAAAAAGTTAGCAAAAGCGTTCAAAATATCTTCTTGCTTCGTTAGTAAGACATTGTCGTACTTCATTGCTCTAGGAATACTAGAATCATTCTTAGTATTGTTGACATAAGACCAAAATTGATTGGAATTTAATTGAAGTTGTTGTTCAATATGGTGTAGATATTCAATATGGGCAGAACGTATTTTGTTTTTGACGGAAGCCCTTAGTATTTTATACTGATTATAAATGACCAAGTCACCTTTTCTGCTATATAACTTCCAAAGTTTGGATTTCTCCTTTATTTGTCCAATAATGTCACCATTAAAAAAAACCGGATAATGTTTGTTGGTAGGAATTGTCTTAGGAACCGACCTAGAAAAAGTCGTATTAAGAATATTGTAGAAACAGCTGCAGGCTTCATTTACATCTGTGAGCAAAAATAGTGTGTTCCAGTCAACGGTTATTAGATCATTGTACAGGGAGACGAAGTTTGCTTTTTTGAAATTATATCTAGCATTTCGATTGAACATAACTTTACGTGAATCGACAACAAAAGGCAATTCAATATTAAGAGCAGGATGATGTAAATTCTCACTAACAAGGTAACAGTCAGATCGAACAACAGATGAAACCGATCTGGAAAAAACCAAGTCCAGAATTCTACCGTCGGCATTTAAAACATAATTATATTGGTTAAGACCAAGGAGTTCTTTAAAATTATTCAGAGGTTCAGTATACCTGTCAGAAAAATGTTCGTTACTTACATAATTTATGTATGACGGAATATTAAAATCGCCTAAAATTACAAGATCCTCCTCACTCGGAAGATCAGAATGAGCGCCTTCAAAAACAAATTCGTAAAGGGCAGCGTTCTCGTTCGGTGGAATATACAGGACAATAAAGTTAACAGTTTTATTACGGATACGAATCTTAACTCCCAAAATATCAACACTTGGATACAATCTCTCGATGTCGGCAAAATCTATCAAATACGATACATATTTATTTTTTACCGCGAAAAGAACTCCACCACCTCTAGATAGACCCAGTTCCATAAATTTACGGTCTTTTCTGAAAACTACATAGTCATTACAAAACAATTCGTTATTAGATATTCCGGGATATAGCCAGGTTTCAGTCAACGCGATAACATCTATATCACTTACAAGGTAAGCATTAAATAAATCCATTTTTTTACCTATTACACTACGAGTATTCTGATAATAAATATAAAGACAATTTGCAGACATACTATTGCTCAAATCAGATTGACTATTAACATTGCATAATTGCTATTCATTAGAAGAAAAAAATATTGATGATTTATATTGGTTTAATTTCAATTTGTAAATACTACACTTATCAGAATCCCAGACAAAATGATCGTCCTGCTGAATTTTAGCTTTGGCACAGTTAATACATTTAGGCTTAGAGTTACTTAGACAGGACTTTATGTCATGATTAAGAGAACACTTAGGACATATAACAGTAGTACTAGTACAAGATCGAGAGAAATGTCTAAATCTACAACATTTGAAGCAGATCTTAAGGTCTATTGCATCGTAAACCGAGCATACGTCATAATTTATGTACAAGGAGCCAACTTTTAGAACATCAAGATATGTTTGAGCATCAATTCCAATAACTGCCTGATATACTTGCTCATTATTCCTAGTAGGCCAAAACTTTAAAATTTTAATAGTGCTCTGATCAGAAAACATTGGATTTTGATGCCTTAAAAAATCCTCAAATTCAGCCTCAGAGTAAGGACAAGACATTCCTACAATTTTGAGTTTGGGTTTAAAATTTTTCAGTTCTTGAACTTCGTAGTTTCCAGATAGTTTTTCTTTAGCTAGTTTATTAAACTTATTGGCACTTTCAGAACTCTTGCAACCTATCAAGATACCGCCATTGCTCACATTTTTTACTTTTGAGAGTTCCAACTGCAAGTCAACAGGATTCAGATTTCTCATAATATCACTCTTCGTTTGGGAATTTGGCTGATCAATATTTTTCGGCTTAATAATTACCATTGATTTATTTACAACTTGAGAATATAATTTATTAGGTAGGGTGACTTGTCTCATTTTACTAGTCTATAGTAAAGCGTTTGATACTGTGGATCGCAATATTTTTATCAACAAATTAAAATTTTACGGTTTTGACAATCGATGTGCCTCATTAATTAATAGTTTTATGCTTGACCGTAATCAAAGGGTAATTGTCGAATCCAAGGTGTTTGTCTAAAGTTCTAAATTCATGCAATATTCTTCATTATGCGGATGATTAGTATATTTTAGTTTTCACGGGGAGGATATGAGGATTTCTAATGAAGTTATTAACAATGATTTTAATTTGTTAAATATATCAGATGCACACAAGTTAAAGTTAAATCCAAATAAATCGAACCATATTATTTTTGGTCCTAAATTTAAAAGCAAAAGAATCATTAGATATTAAGTTAGGTAATGAATTCTATAAAATTTACTAGTGAATGCAAAAATTTGGGTCTATGGTTTGATGAAAATTTAAGATTTTGTAAACATGTAAATAATTTATGTCAAGTATCATACTCTATTTTAAAACAGCTTTATCCACATAGAAACATTATGAACTCTGAATTGAAACTTACTCTTTAATTATTTCAAAAATTTCATATTGTGATTATGTTTATGGTCCGGCTCTTTTAGAGTCTGATGCGTCACGTCTACAAAGAATACAAAATTACTGTTTTAGATTTGCATTTGGATCAGACAGATTCATGGATCTAATAACTTTAAGCTTGATAAACTACGTAGATTACATTTACTTTGTAACACACACAAAATTTTGAACACTCATGCTCCATTGTACTTATTTAATAAATTAAATAGTCTGTACAGGAACACATCTAATTTTGATACTCGTCATATTCACTGACGTGATATTCCTTGTCACACCACTGCCTTGTTCACCAGATGTTTTTCTTACATTGCACCAAAGGAATACAATAATTTACCAGTAAAATATAAAGATTTTTTAATTATTAATTTTAAAAAGAAATTAAAAAGGCTATTGTTATCTTCGTGATAATCTCGTTGACGACTCTCTTCATTAATTCATGTTTTTTTATTATTATATAGCTATATTGTTACATGCTATGTCGGCATGGTAGTTACTAGATATTATAATATCTCTTATTAAAAACATTACCTATGTGTACTTTGCGCACTATTGTTTCTTTTTATTTGGACTTGGTTTTCTAAATAGGGTTAAGTGAAAAGCAGTTAAAGTGACACTTCGCCCTATTATTTTGTTTATTTTACACCCTTTGAATTAATTGAAAATAAAGGCAAATTATTATTTTTATTGTTATTGTTAATGTCGATGTCGATGTCGATGTCCATGTCCATGTCCATGTCGATGTCCAGTCAATGTCAATGTCAATGTCAATGTCAATGTCAATGTCAATGTCAATGTCAATGTCAATGTCCATGTCCATGTCCATGTGCATGTTGATGTTGATGTTGTTGTTGTTGTTGTTGTTGTTGTTGTTGTTGTTGTTGTTGTTGTTGTTGTTGTTGTTGTTGTTGTTGTTGTTGTTGTTGTTGTTGTTATTGTTGCTGTTGATGTTGATGTTGTTGTTGCTGTTGCTGTTGCTGTTGCTGTTGTTGTTGCCGTTGTCGTTGTCGTTATGATTATTATTATTTACAGAATCTCGTTATTAACGGTAAGTATCTCCAAATGTAGGTGAGTACAACACATCTGGGTTTTCTATTATTCATTTATATTTAAGACTTTTCTTATTATGTTGCAGGTTGAGAGGATGACAGATTTCTGCATTGTTAAATACATGTGTCTTGGAAGTCCCAGTTTTTCTAAATTCTTAAATAGCTGCTTTGGGATATTATTATTATTATTAATATTATTATTATTGTCTTTATCGTTATCGTTATTATTATCATTATTATTAATTATTATTATTATTATTATTATTATTGTCTTAGTTACATTATATAGGTCTTCTTGTGGTGGTAATGTGTCTATTTTTATGAATGTTTTTTAAAATTAATTGATTTTATTTATCATAAGTATAAGCATATTCTCATGGTCGGTGATTTTGATGTTGAATTAAGCAACAATACTGAATTTGGACAAAAGCTTTTATATGTATTGCATAGTTATGTTTATCTTATAAAATTAATGTACTAATTAGAGTTACTTTACGTACTGCCTCGTGCTTAGAAAATGTTATTACTAATTTTGACCACGATATCTCCGACCATCATGCTCAAATTATTTCTGTATCCAATCGATCGTGCGACTTTGTATCTAAAGCTGACCGCCGTCTTCTGCTGGTGGTTTGACGACATTATTTAATAATATCTCAAATATATCCTGTTACGATTTGAATCTTGAACGGCAGCTGTCAAGCTGCTGTTTCAGTTTCACTTTGCTCGATATAATAAAAACCCAAATTGATATTTGTTTTCCAACTACTACAATCAAAAGAAGATCTGATGGTGGAGTTAAGTGGTTTAATGCTGTTTTGAGAGGCATGCGTAGTAATGTCCATCAGTTAAAAGCAATAGCTTTGGAAACTAATTTGGAACTGGATTGGTCCTATTATAAGGAGGCGCGTAAGGCTTATAGACATGCACTTAAAAACGAAAAGAAAAGGGCTTATTCAGAAGCAATTTCAACTTCTAATAACACGGCCAAAACATGTTGGAAAATCATAAATTCTGAACGGGTCAGTAAATTAAAACATATTTCTTCCTCCATTAATGTGGACGATTTCAATATTTGTTTGCAAATATATCTAGCACCATTATTAACTCCATTGAAACCGGGATAAATGATGCCACTTTTTATATTAGAAAAGTACCTAAACCATCCTTTTCTTTTTTCTTATCACCGGTAATTGATAAGGATGTGGAAAGAGCTATCTTTTACTTGAAGGACACTTGCTCCTTAAATTACTATAACATGAATAGTAAAATAATTAAATCTTTAGCATCTATATTGATTCGTCCCTTAACAGTTTTATATAACAAGTGCATTTCTGAAGGTCACTGGCCCGATGACTTCAAAATTATGAAAATCATTCCAATTCATAAAAAGGGCGATACAGATGACGCCAACAATTTCAGACCTATTGCTATAGTGCCTATACTCTCTAAGATTTTAGAAGCGATCATTAAATAAACGCACTTACTGATTTTTTGGAGATTGTAGTTGACAATTTAGATAAAGGTTGCCCTACTCAAGCAGTAATGTGCGACTTGGCAAAGGCTTTTGACTGCGTGTCTAGTGATATTCTTCTGTACAAACTTGAGCATTATGGTGTGAGATCGAAGGAATTGAGTTTATTATTATTATTATTATTATTATTATTATTATTATTATTATTATTATTATTATTATTATTATTATTATTATTATTATCATTATCATTATCATTATCATTATCATTATCATTATCATTATCATTATCATTATCATTATGATTATCATTATCATTATCATTATCATTATCATTATCATTATCATTATCATTATCATTATCATTATCATTATCATTATCATTATCATTATCATTATCATTATCATTATCATTATCATTATCATTATCATTATCATTATCATTATCATTATCATTATCATTATCATTATCATTATCATTATCATTATCATTATCATTATCATTATCATTATCATTATCATTATCATTATCATTATCATTATCATTATCATTATCATTATCATTATCATTATCATTATCATTATCATTATCATTATCATTATCATTATCATTATCATTATCATTATCATTATCATTATCATTATCATTATCATTATCATTATCATTATCATTATCATTATCATTATCATTATCATTATCATTATCATTATCATTATCATTATCATTATCATTATCATTATCATTATCATTATCATTATCATTATCATTATCATTATCATTAACATTAACATTATCATTATCATTATCATTATCATTATCATTATCATTATCATTATCATTATCATTATCATTATTATTATATGTGTATGAAAGTTTAGAGAACATTGACTTTTTACGTACTACTGAGCATGCATGTTCGCCCACGGTCTGCAAGGATTGCAGATACGGAAGAAACTATTTTAAACGCGGTTGAAGAAAATCCACACACCAGCATAACAAGGATTGCTGCTGAATTCAACGTTTCAAGATCTGTAGTCTACAACATATTAAAAGAACAGTTGTTATGACCCTACCAGCTAACCAGAATATATGGACTTTTGCCACAAGATAACAATGCTAGACTACATTTCTGTAATTGGATCAGGAACAAACAGAATTAAAATACTGACTTTTACAACTCACCCTTATTTACCGATGAGGCGTGTTTTACAAAAAATTGAGTAAAAAATTTTAATAATAGTCATGAATGGAGTGAAGTTAATCCAAAATCTACATTTGTGTGCCATTCTTAACATCAATTTTCTATTAATGTGTGGGCTACCTCCACGTTTAAATGGTGTTTAGTATCTACATTCTTTAAAAAATACTTTGGCGGGACTTTTAGAAGATTTGCCTTTGAATATTAGTAGAAAGGTTTATGCACGACGGTGCACCACCGCACTACGTTCAACTCGTGCGGCAATTCTTTAATAACCAATTTGCTGGATGATGAATTGGTCGTGGGCAGGATGCACCTGTAAATTGGCCTGCCAGATCACCCGACTTAAACATTTAGATTTCTATTTTTGGGGATTTATGAAAAACACAGTTTACGCGACATCAATACAGACTCGGTAAGAACTACGGGCACGACTTCTGGAAGCGGCAAATTTGGTCAGACCACATGCTGGACTTTTATTTAGAGCATGGCAATCTTTTCTATGACGCACGGCTTCGTGCATAGACGGGGACAATTCCAGCACCTACTATAATATTTAATAACACTTTACTTCTTAATTACCATAATTTATGTGTAGATATTTTTCCTATTACTGTTGATATTAATGCGTTGTATCTACAAGTTTAACTAAACAACGTTCCTTTTTTTTAAGTAATAGAAAAAGTTGCAATCTATTGTTAGACAATTTAAATTTGTGTTGTTAAATTTTACTTTATCCATAGTAACGCAATCTTTCAATTGTAAAACCTGAAGTATACTTGTACCGCTTTACTGAACAAACAATTTTTAACTTAATTTTTCTCTAAACTATACATTCTGTGGAATTTCAGCTAGTATACCTTATTTTTGTATTATTATTTGAAGTATTTAAAACTGATTGAAAATTTAAGAAATTTTGACCATATTTTTTTCTAAATTATAGCCTCCAGACTGTCCACATGCGCGTCTTTGACTTTTTTTTAATGAAACAGTTTTTGCGTATTTCTTAACGCACGGTTGATATTTACTCGTGCACAAATTTTGAAAATTTTAATCTTTAGCCGATTCAAAGATAACTAAGAAAAACCCTCTTCAATATAACAACTTCAACACCCTGTATCTCAAAATCGCGACTTTAAAATGAAAAATGTTCTATGAACTACCCCCACTATTTTTTCAAGGCCAATTCACATCACAGTTGTTTTGAAATATAATCTGGACACCCTGTATAATAAATCTTGCGGCAACTTGTTACATCGGAATATCTATTTTAAAGCGCGCTTATTTATTAAATAACTAATAATATCAGTAACACGGTGTAGATAACCGTACTGGTACTGGACCGAAAAGCCACAGACACGAAGTATTCTAGATCGCAGTAGACATTATTGCAAGCTGTCGACCTCTATCGCGATTTGACGAATACGATACTTGGCAAACACGGAATTCCAGGAAACAACTACTCTGCGGGCTAATACCTCGACCAGCATTGAATTACACCTAAAAAACCTATAGCAAATAGCTAAAGTCACTCGCTAGCAGCTCGTCAAACATATACCGGTTTTCAGCTTATTAGTTCTTATCAGTATGACATTGGTGAGATAACCGACGAATAGCCTTAGCTGTTTTAAATCAAGATAGATACCTTTCAATGGTGTCTACTGCGATGTAGAACGCTTCGTGCTTGTGGTTTTTCAGTTCGGTATGGAGTAGCGAGTGGTCGCTATATGTAGCTTGTCTACACCGCCTACTCATAGTTCCTTCTGTTGGGTTAGACAGACGTAAAAGAGTTAGGGCTATTCGTCGATTACCTCACCTAAGGCATATTGATGAGAGCTAATAAGCTCGAAACCGGAATACAGAGTGTGTGACAAAATATAATGATTTAACCCTACTTACCTATATAAAAATGGCTCGTTTAAAAGATATGGGGTGTTAAAGTTTTAAGTGTTTTTTGCTATAATTCCTTCTTTTTTTTTCAAACAAGTAAGTGTCTAATAGGAGTGGGCAATAACGGTTTGGAGCTATCGATTATCGATAAATAAAATAAACTAATATTATCGATAAATTCGATATTATCGATACAATCGATATTATCAATATATCGATAATATCGATATTATAACAAACTGACAGACGCACTCACTCCACATTCAGCCTTAGGGTAGTTTCCATATTTCAAAGAGCAACAAGCTCGTTGCCGGGGTTTGTTAACTATAGGAAACATTACCAGTAGATGGCGCGATTTGAGTGTGAAACACGATGTTTTGAAGTCTACTTGACGCTTGACGTCTCCTTGACAATTATCACATGTTTGACACATCTGATAGTAGTGTTTTTTTTTGGTGTTCTCAGTGCAGTTATTTGTCAGTCCTTATGGAAAAGTGTTATATAACTATTTAAAGTGTTAAATTAATTAAAAGACCGAAGAAATAACTTCAAATAATGAATAATGTTTATATCACAGCGTGTTCTACCGATAAGTTGCCGCTTCTCTTTATAAGATCTCTGGCCTTTGTTATTCACTCCCGGAAGGATTTCATTCTATCTCAACAGATGTCGCTCACTTCGTGATTGTACAAATGCCGCTGAAAAAATTATACAATGACCACAGGTTTTTCAAAATATCAGATATTCTTTATTACTCGTTTATGCATTTCAGAGGCAGATGGACATGTAGAACAATTAAAATGTTAAATTAGTGAATCAAAATGTTAAAATTACATAATTCAATTCAATTTTAGTATAAAACTTCTGTTTAATAACTAATATGTTTCTTAAATCTCTGTTTTTCTTTAATAAACCAATTTACATTTAAAAGTTTGGTGTAAATGCTTTCTAACGGCCATGGAAAAATGAACTGGAGCACCATCATGCTAGAACCACAAAAGCACCACATAGATGGGTAGGAAGGGTCAGACCTGTTTTATGGCCTCCAAGATCGCCTGATCTGAACCCTCTAGATTTCTTTGTTTGAGGATATTTGAAGACATTAGTGTATGGTACACATGTAAATAGCCTAGAACAGCTGCAGCTACGGATTAATCAAAAGTATCAAGAAATCCAAACCAAGGAGGGTGTTTTCGAAAGAGTTCGAATATCGTTGACACGAAGATGTCGTGCCTGCTTGGAAATGGACGGAGGGCACTCTGAACATCTTCTGTAACTTTGTTTTTTGTTCGTTAAAATCTTCCTTTGTCGGTTTATTCCTAATAAAATAAAATGTTTGAAAAACGAATAGTGGTCCATATCTCCGCAACCGTTACTTTGCGGACTTTTTTGCTTATTTTGGTTCATACTATTACCTCCTGAAATATTTTACACTCTTTTTTAACACCCTAGTATGAACCAAAATAAGCAAATATATATATATATATATATATATATATATATATATATATATATATATATATATATATATATATATATCTTATATCTAACAAGAGTAATTAACAAATCATGTACAGCAATCTGTGTTTATGTTTTATACTGTTATCAATTGTCAACAATGATTCATTAAATGTATATCAATACATGCACACGTACAGAATGTGTCTAATAGTGTATTGAGTTCCTTTCTTTTGATATAATTTACTGATTAATAGAATTATTTACTTTACGCTACAATTTTAATAATTGTTGATTGTTTATCCTATTAGGTCTAACCATAAAAAATAATTAACATCACTAAATACCTAAATAAAATTGATAGTAAATATAATATTCCTATAAAGTTATGTATTTAATTCTGTAATAAATATCACTGAATCAGAATTTTGCAGCCCTGCAATCATAAAATATATATGATTTCCTAAACGGCAGAACGATCACCAAATGTTATTTTTTAAATAATGAACAATATCATCCAAAAGTCGCAGTACCTACTAATAGGTAATTTGTTTGACTTCCAAAGGTATAATTATGTCTTTAAAAAGAAAAGGAAAAAAGATCTCATTATACGCGTATATACGTGTTCTTAATTTTAGAAATTATTATATGGTATGTTATGAAGCATTTTATGGGCAATATGTATTGGTAAATTTTAGGTTTGACGTTAGGCTGCCATTTACGTATATTACCTTAGTGAGAATTATTTTATTATACTTCACAAAATAATTAACTATTAATCTTTATTTGCCAATAAATATTTTCGGATTGCAATTATTTTACAACAAAAAATAAATAAAATATTTAGGTGGTAAGTTCAACATGCTTAGTGAGTGCAATTTGGTGATCAGTTAGGTAATCTGTTGCCGACATTGAATTTTAACAAGAGTATCCTGTTGACGTAAAAATCATCAAAGAAGTATTCACAACAAAGTTTAGGTATTTTAAAAGCCCCCTTGTTTGACCGACCCCTGGACAAACTGTATTGACTTTTTTTCAGATTTTTAAATATAATATAAAAAGTTATGGGATTCTTCCAAATTTAATGAATTTACTTCTATTTATTTCTATCTATCTATTTATTTCTAGCATTTGGGAAATACTAATTAAAAACTAATTAAAAATCGTCACCAAGAACTAACTTTTTACACCTTGTATGTCGAAAACGAAACGTTTTAGGATACATGATTATATAGACTTTTTGTTTTATTTTGAGGTCTATAAAACGCAGTTGTTGAAATTTTTAAAAAATATTGAGATACTGAAACCAAATTTTGTGTAAACATTTGCAAACATGTGAAAAAAGTTTCAATTCAAAAGATAGTGTTATCGAAACCAATAAATTTGGAAGAATAGAGATTTTGTAAGTGGAAGTATTATTAATTAAAAATAGTAAATACAATTTTAATATTAAAATAAGTTAATGCGTTGACTTGTATTAATATTGTCTGTCTTCACACGTTGAAAATTTTTGAACCCATATTATTATTATTTTCAGTAACACCTTCCATTGGTCATTGCGCCCGTAAATCGTGCGTTCTGAGCAGACGTAGCGAACCAAGGACGATTGCCTCCTGCATTCTGCCGGCTAAGATCTCTGCCGAATTTCGGCAAGCCGGTATGATCTTTAAGTCAGAAAGCAACGTATGTCTCATTCCACCCAGGACGCCTATAATTAGCACCACAATCTTAACAGAGTGGTCTGGATACAGCCTGCGGAGCTCGGAGAGAAGATCTCGATACTTCCTCCGTTTCTCCTCCTCTTTTAGGACGATGTTGTTCTCTACGGGAGCCGAGAACTCAACTGAAATCCGTATACTATTCATTAATTCTATGGCGGAACTCTTCTAAAATTGGAAGAATTTTCAGACTTCACAAAAAACAGCTATAACTGCGGAAGAATTCAGACGACTTACGTCATTTGAACAAATAAATAATTCATGACATTTTCATCAAAATATTTAAGAAACTGCAACTGAGAATAATAAAATTATATACTACACAAAATGTTTGTACTATATATAGCATTAAATACAAAAAATGTATGTATATGTGGACAATAAAATCATTACGTAACGTCAGCTGTAACGTAAGTTGTCTGAATTCTTACCGCGACTATATACGTATTATTGTCAATGTTCCTCCCGAAAGGGTAACCACTCATGGAAATCTTGTAACAAATCTTGTGAAATCCTGCGAAATCATAAGGAATCGCACGAAATCCCAAGAAATCGCGCAAAATTCTGCATTACCTGGAGGCAAATTTCCTCGTCAAGCCTGATAATATTGTCACCTTGTGTCATTATCGATTTTATTATACTTATTTCCGTACCCATTTCGCGAATAACGCAGGTCGCTGCTCGCATTATTATGTATATATGACAGATGAGTCGAAACCATGCGGTGATACATACCGCGTATCACAGTTGTTTGGAACTACTGGAAGGCCGATTGTCTTCAAAGTTTAATGATATTTGTTTAATTTTATTGACTTTACACTTCGACGTTAAATTTCGAATTAGTGCTTCCATTCACTACTTTATCTAAAAATGTGTAAACATTAAAACCTTCCTTTACCTGGGAGACGGGGGAAGTCAAGTCGAGGGTTAACTCAAGAGTTAACTTCGACGCTTCGCACCTTATGAAACAATTTTACTATTGTGCAAAACTTAGAACAAAGAAATCGCTATTTCTAAGAAACTGTTAATTTCACATTTTTTTTTATAAATCTGATACTTTCAGCCAATGTCGTAAAGCGCATCTTTCGCGTCTTCGCCAGTGGCATCGAATAATTTTTTTACGGTGTTTTTCTTAATACAAGGCGTGACTAGGATCGTCCAAAAAATCAATTTTTTGTCAAAGAATGGCACAATTGAGCAGTCCTAGAAAGAGTCTTTTTTGTTGAATAAATACATCGGGATGTTTTTGAAATTTCTTCAATAACTCGAATATACAGGGTATCTATAAAAGATTGGGAAAATATACTACCACATAGACGAGGGCCAAAATATGATGATCTATTATTAAATTAAGTTTACTCCAACATTTTATAGTTTCCGAGATACAGGGTGTTGAAGTTACAACTTTATTTTAATTTTTTCTCGATAACTTCATATAAATTGCAGTAAATACGTCAAGCTGGTACAGAGTACTAATTCTCTGGCACAAGAAATGTCCGCGGATTTGCTGTCAATTGCTTCGTTTCACATGGATTTAAATCGTCATAAGTTGTTTATGATTATCCATCCAGTATAGAGTGTCTCTAAAAGATCTGGACAAAATGCTACCAAATCAATACACCAGTGGACAAAAAAATTATGACGGTTTAAATGCATATAAAGTACTGTATGTAGGTGGCGCCCTCTACAATTGACAGCAAGTTCGAGGACATCTTCCAATTTCTTGTTTGGTTTGTAGGCTTCCGTGGCTTCCGTCAATGGTTTGGATGCTCCTGGGCTGTTGGCCACGTCGTCGGTTTAAGACTCTTGACGTTTCAAGAGACATGTCGCTCTCTTCTTCAGAAGATCTGATACTGACCAGCCAAACCATTTCAATTTCTTGTGCCAGAAAACTCATCACTACCAAGTTTTATGTATTTACTACAATTTATAATAAAGTTATTGAGAAAACACAAAAAAAATCAACACCCTATATCTCGGAAACTATAAAATTTTCGACTAAGGTAACTTGATTTAGGCCATCATATTTTGGCCCGTGAATAAATGTTTTTTTTTCAACCTTTTACAGATACTTTATACGGTGCCTTCATAAATGCCCGAGTCTCACGTGACCGCGCAACCAAACTTACTGTTAAATTGTACAAATAATCGGCATTAAACACGAAAAACTACTAACGCCTCTGGAATAACATTTCATCTAGGGTCCCAGTTGGTAATTTTTCCTTGGTAATTTCTGAAACATTAGCTTCAGAAAATCAAACTTACTGAGTGCCAAAACAAATCTGGTCACGTGTGACTCGGGGAATTATGAAGACGCTGTATAAGTACTTATAGAAATTTTCGAGGTAATTTTTATCAAATGAGAAATCTTAAGAAATTCCTTGAAATTGTTCGGAATTCCGCGAAATCCCTTGGAAATCTCTATTTTGCGATCTTGTCACAGTTTTGATCGCAGTGTTTACCCCTTCGGTTCCTTCTTTGTAAACCTTTATTTAGAGACCTGAAAATCCTTTGCCTTGCATTTTTATACTAGGTATTAACAATATTATGTGAATCTAATTACTCTGCGGACTAAAGCTCCGACCACCGTTGAATAACACCCACAATATCTACTCATGGACTCTTTATTTATTAGCTTTTCTAACTAGTTTTACTGTATTGCAAGCGTACTTTAAGCTAATATAAATCATTGATGGGAATTGTAGAATTAATTTATATTAGCTTAAAATACTTTACAATACAGTAAAAAACATTATTATATATCCACAAAAAATTAAACAAATTTCCAATAAATTCCAACAACCATAACTATACACCAGACATGCTGAGGATTTCATAGTAAATTATTCAAAAATTAACAACAAAAAATAACAAATTAAATCGGCATTTGTATAATGTTGCTAATACTCGTATGAATGTCTATATAAATTTAAGAATTTTATGAAACGTTATTTATTATATCACTGGTTCTATAGTATACAAGAATTTGTACAATACTCTATTTAAATACATTTATAATTGTGGCACCACATATACCTCTGTATATACCTAAAGCTGTCAATAAGCTATTAAACTATAAACTATTATTAATATTTGGAAATAATCTGTTTCATCCTCTTTTCTTTGAAGGCCTGCTGTTCCTTTATTTTGAAATTTCGAATAGGACATATAGTAAACTTATTTTAATTTTGAAAATTATCAACCTCATACATGTATATCCATAAGTTTATCCGTTTATTTTGCGCAACTCACCAAAATCATTTCTCCTTTAGCTTAATCCTAATTGGTAAGAAATCTTTAATGCTGATTGGAGGATGAAGTACATATTAGGATGCTAACCTTTTGCGCGTTTCAGTATTCCTAGATATTTGGTGAAATATTTTGTGCACACTAGTTTCATTATAAAAATCACATAGGTAAGCATAATTTTATCCACACATTAAAAAAGTGAATTTAGTTTTTTTAACATTTATTATTCCTATTTAGTGCCCATAAACCTAAATTCAAGTTAAGTTTATCTAAAAAAAAACTCTAAGCCAATTAAAACATATTCTCATTTTCTATACCCTTACATAAATAATTTAAATTTTTTATTTTTAATATTCAGTTAAGTAGCTAGGTTATGCAAGTTTTTGTCGATTATTTGCTTGGCTTTGAAGTATGTCTTCGGATTCATAAAAAATATGATTCCATGAATTATTTTCATAAGATGCAAAATAACATATTTTGGAATAACATATTTTTAGAATTATAAAACGGTTTATTTTTTTCTAATTTTCAAATATAAATTCAATTCTTTATTATGTAAATTTATAATAAATCTAACTAAGAAAACTGAAAATACAATTACAGTACATTACAGTAATGGTCTATGTTTAAACTTTTTTAACATTGTATTATTAATTCAAACTATTAACTTAAGTATTAACGCTTGTTTTATTTATATAAAATGTATGGGATGTATTAAAAAAAGTTTGTTTTATTATTAAATGGGACTGATTTTGATATTGTTTAAAATCTACAATATTTTGTCATTATGCCCTATAATTGTGTAATTAGTATAGTTGTTACCTATATTTTCTTGGTCTATTAATAACATTTTACAGTAATTATATTTTAATGTTTCTCAAATGCAAAATATTTTGAAACTGCATGACTTTTGTATTATTTTTGTTTAAATATATGAAATAAGTATATTGTTTTTACACAATCGGTTTTATTTAAAATAGAGGAATTTTGGAATAGAAACAATGATAAAATTTCTTGCACACACACGCGCACACATAGGGTAGGAACGCATAAAGTACACACTTAATTTTTAATTACAAATACCATCCGCATTTATTTACTTTTACATCTGCACTTAATATGAGACTAACATTTAACCGTTCTTAAGCAACTAAAACCCTCCAATAGTGTTATCAAACAAAAATACTTTATTTTTTAAACTTAATATGCGTACCATGACAAGTGATAAAAATAAATCTTATCAGTATATTTTAATTGTCTTTAATTGATATTTTGACATTGTAATAGATTCGTTCAGTATTTTTTTATTTCGAAAGTCGAAAGTACAGGTAAAAAATAATGGATCTGCAAAATATTAGAATTGTATTCGCACGTTTAATACCTTAAACTTAATTACAAATCTCATTGCGGGAGAATGGGGCGTAGCTAGGCCCAACGATTTCGCTCAACTAGATGCTTGTTATATGTATTTTCAGAATATTGTTCGCGTTGCGTGTTGTTTGTTTGATTCAATACGTAGGCGCCGTCTTTTTGAAATTTCATGTGGAGCCTTAACATGGCGTTTCACCGTGAACTGCGTCCAAAAATGTTACAACATGGCAAAGTCTCTAAGGCGAACACAACTAAAATATATAGAACTCTTCAGCACTTCTGGTTATACCGAATAGGATACCCTGTACCACAGATAAATAAGCTAAACAGATAGCGCCTGAGCATGTTAAAAAGTATTAATATAGCTATTTTCTCACAGACGGCCGCTTGGACGGTCCCACTGCTGCCAGATGTATTGTCTTGTCTTTACTATTGAAGAAATACAAATTCAACTGGAGGATTATTAAAATTTACTATCAGCTGGAAACTTATTGACCAGATTCTAATAAAAATTTTGTTCAAGCTATGTTTTTTCTGTTTATATTGAATGAGTGCACATATAGCGTTTAACCATTTATTATAATATAGTGGAACAAATTATTGATATAGAAAATAAAGTATACATTTTTTTTTGCAGTAACATATTTTTACTAAATATTTATTTTACAGTAAGTATGTAAAGGTAGCAATACATTGATTTAGAAGTTTCATGTAACTATGCAGGATGTCCCAAGAAATATTCAAATTTACTCAAGTTCCTATTTATTCAAGTTTATATTATTATGAAGACCACATTTTTTTGTTTTTGAGTTCATTTCGATTTTATTAATAAAAAATATTATTTTTTTATTATTAAAATTTATTTATAGTACATTGCTAATTACATTTTCGTAAATTTATTTCAATTGACACCTACAGCAATCTCTTACCAATACCATAGACGATTCTCGATACAAATTATGTTATTAGTTTAACATACAGGGTGATTCAATTAAAACTTTCAAGGCTTGAAAACAAAAGAAGATGTATACGTTCTGCAAGTTCTACTCTTAAATATACAGGGCGATTTTATTTCTGAGTGAGATGTCGCCGTCGTCGAGACGCCGAGAAATATTTTTTATTGCAGTATCTTTACAAATATAACTCAAAGAAATTATATTTCAATGTTTTATGTCATACATTTTACTATTATGTTAACAAATACTAGCTTACTAATAAAATTTGATTCAAGAGAATTAAAATAATACATAAAAATTAATACATAGATTTATGGTGCTCAAAATTTTCTCCATTTTGGTTAATACACGAATCGTCGTCGAACAGTATTACAGGCAACAGACACCCAATAATATTCTTTAAGGTACGGATTCGCTGGTGCGACTGCGGCTGCGGCTCGCGACTGCGACTCGCTGCCGACCAATAGGCAGTCTAAATGATGTAGTTGATGAGAACATTCAGACTGTCTATTAGTTGGCCGCAGTCGCACCAGCGAATCCGTACCTTAAAGGTACGGATTTGCTGGTGCGACTGCGGCTGCGGCTCGCGACGGCGACTCGTCGCCAACCAATAGACAGTCTGAATGTTCTCATCAACTCCAGTATTTAGACTGCCTATTGGTCGCGACGAGTCGCAGTTGCGAGCCGCAGTTGCGAGCCGCAGTCGCACCAGCGAATCCGTACCTTTACGCATTACCTGATGAGGAGCAGCGTCTTTCTGAAACCACATATTGTGCCGCATATTAATAGAGATGTATTTTAATAAGTCGGGTAATTCATTTAAGAGGAACTTTAAATACATCTGACCGGTTAGTTTACTCTCATAATTCCAAAAATATTTTGGTTTGATTTATGTTTGAATTGTCTGGTCAATAATGACAGTTGTGTATATTGTTATGAAAACGGTTTCCGTCACTCCATAATTATTTTCCGCGTTGTCGTATTATCTTCGTACGTTGTACGTACGGAAAAATGAGAAAGAAACTAACCTTTGTTGAATCATAGGGCCTCAAAAAATGATAAACAATGGTTGGTTTGAATGAATGAAATTTATTATCAGAAAGCATTGTCTGATAGGAGGAATACGAAATTTAGTCTATAAAATTTGTGTCACATTGTAATTATTTCGGATAAATCATACTCGTTTATGCCTACTTTTGTCAAAGCTGCCATACTGCATACTGTTTGTTGCGAAACTTTTAAATGTCTTTTTTCTAGATATTGTCGGCGATTAAAATATCTTAACCTATACAATCTAGTAGCAGCCCTTGCAGTCCACCATAAATATTAAACTTTTCAGCATTAGTATATTGAACCATAATACGTGTTTTTTTCAGTAAAGTACAAACAAGAAGCCTGATTACCAATTAACGATTTTACAATTTACTGTTTATTTGACAATCGGCAATGTTCTGTGATTTTTTTATATAGTTTCTATGCGTTTTTATAGGTATAGTACTCGATATTTTTATTATCTCCTTAAAATTTCATATGATATATGATTAATTTTTTGCGTCTCAAAAGCTGTGAGCCCGCTTGGACTACTTTAGTATAGATAAAGAGTATACAGTACAGAAATATAGGGAATAAAATACAAAGTTATAAAATATGTTTTTTCTATTTCATGTCATTTAGGTTGGGATTTATAATATGAAGCTATAACCAAATTATTTTTTATTCAGTTACTGTTATTTAAATATATTATTACTCTATATTTTCCCCAAAATAATAATATTATACTGATTATTTTTGGATTAAAAATTTCGATCAATTTATGGGGAATAGACAGTAGTAGCCGTAACACAACAGTACGAAATCGGAACCGGAATCAATATATGAGCAGGCCCAATGGTACTGAAACCAGGGCGGCCTCCCACAAAGTCTAGCCTGAGAACAACAAGGGTAAATTATAGAATATCAGCTAAAACTAGGGATGTGCAAGTTAATTCTATTACTGGCAGCGACCAGTGACCTTGGTGACAGCTTACAATGCCTATAAATTAAAAAACAGCACTGGCTGTCTAAGAACCACTATTCCAAATGAAATTGTCGAATTTCTCTACAATGATCTTTTCTGTGTTAATAAGCGAGACTTAAAAGTATGTAATATAAAATGTTTCTGATTTATTCCACATTTCCTGTGGAAATGTCATATACGAGTATTAAGTTTATAAAAACCAATGGTATTATTTATACCAACAACAAAATCGAGCCTTTTCTTCATTACTTTTGGTACATTGGCAAACAAATAAATATTTTTTGCAATGCTTAAAATTCTTTTTTTGCACTCATATTGAAACAAACAAGCAGTACGCAACACGAACAATACTCCAAAAATACATGTACCAAGCATCGAGTCAGGTGTATGGTGACGTGTACATAATCACGCCCTATTTTCACATGGTTGAAATTTGTTAATCTTACTAGGTGTTCTGTGTAATTAATTTTAAGGTAGGTGCTAAACGTGCGATTAAAATTTTATATCCACTTGTATTTTAGATTCATGAAATAAAAATATGCTGAACAAGCCTATTGTATAAATAACATAAACTGAAATAAACCTACTAGATAATACTGCTTATCAGTAAATAATGTGAACATTAGGGCTAGGTATCGCTAATTAGCAGACGATGGTTGAACATTGAACAGTATATTGTTGTCATTATAAAGACTGCTATACAGGGCAGTAACGCGAAAGTTGCCCTGTATAATGTTAAGCCACTGATAAAACTGTCAAATGAGGTTTTTTTTTAAATATGATACTTATATTTTATAGTTTTTCATATTATGTATTCGTTGTTAATATACAACGCCACCATAGTAAGTCATGAAACTGTTATTTAGACGAAAATAAATATGTAAAATATCCATATAAAAAACATAACTATCTAGTGTTGATATTACGAAATTATGCAAGCAGTTTTATATCTTTGAATGATGTTATGTATAGTCTAGCTAGTTTTCTTTTCATAATTTCTATGCCATCAGTTGAATCATGATTTTTATTTTATATCACTAACCAGATGTTTCAACAGCGAGGAGCACACCGTGTGGCGCTTTCCGAGTGCTAAAAACAAGAGGAAAAGTCAAGTAGACAAATACCGACTTTATTGCTACCTTTCTCGTAATTTATACGCAATACTTCGAAAAACATCTCAGAAATATTCAATTTCATTTATGATATTATATACTTTAAAATTTCCTACAACTTTTATTCTTACACCTTTTTTCGTATTTCGAATAATAATGGAGAAAAAGGGGGCGTCCATAAGAAAAAAAAAAGTTGATGGTGATTTCTCGCAACCGAAACACCGTAATGAAAATCTAAATATACTGCGAAATTTCTGGAAAGAAATTGCTTAAAAAGGTGTTTTCAGATTTGAAAAATTCCTCTAAATAGAAAAGTTTGAGACGATTTTCGAAAACGCCAGATTTACTATTTTTCCTAATAACTCAAAAACCTGAAGAGCTAGGATCGATCTGCAAGCGCCATTAAGTTAGGAACAAAACTGTCTAAAACTGTCCCTATATAACCACTATCTCTTATAGTTTCCGAGATACCAATACATCAAAATGATCCACATGGTATATTTTCTTTTGTTTCCAAGTAATCAAATTGGAGAGTTTTATCTGAATCACTCTATATAGTAAATAATTAATTTTAATAATATTTTTACTAATATGCAACAAGTAATTTTTTAAATTAGTTTGACTATAGCATATGATGCAGGAAATATGATAATATATATATATATATATATATATATATATATATGAAAATCAGTTTAAAAAAATAGGAAAGTAAAATAAAAAAAATGACGCGTTTGAGATTTAAGAAAAAAACTAAATTTTAAATGAACGCTTTTCTGCTCATTACATATAAAATAGTTATTTTAACATTAAGTGTATCTAGACATATTTACTTTTATTTTGTCAATAAAAGACAATGTAGTCAATTTTTGTAATTATGTTACTAATCATATAAAATTACGCATAAAATTACGCACGTACATAAGTAAACATAATATTTGAAGAATTATTTTTTTATATTTAGTAATTTAAAGGATGTACCGATTGAACTAATTTTGATACTTTTGGAGAGTTTTCTGTATTTTTCGAAGTTCTACTATAAAATTGTACTATTTGAGAAAAATATTTACCATAGTTATCACCCATTTACTGCATATAGTTTCTAAATATTTTTAATCTTGGTATTTTTCTTTTCGGCTCTTCACAGTGTTTGTATATAGATACATTTTATTTCTCAACATGCTGCTACAGAAACTGTAGTTGACCAGACAAGGCGTATGTGCGTGATCGTGATATAGTTTGCTAGCGCTGAGCTAGCCAAAGCTACTTTAGCCAAATGTGACTACCACGAACATCTATCGGCGGTAATAGAAACTAAATATTAGCTCTATTCCAGGTGCAATTTGTATAGCTAATTTATCTGTGCCTGTACCTGCTACTATTATTAAATTTGTTGATACTACGGAAAATTTTAGGGTCGCTTTGTTTAACATTGTCCTATACCCAGGAGTAGCCAAGCTTGGAAGCATAGGATGCGAGGCGGCTAAGGGATATCTTGAAAGACCACCATTATCCGAGGAACGGTTCCGACCGTAACAATCGTAATATCAACAACATGAGCCGAAATCAATATATAAGCGAGTCCAGAGATACCGATACCGGGTCTGTCCTCACAGAACCTAGTCCGAGAACACCAAGGGTAGATCAAAGAATTCCTGCTAAAGCTAGGGTACTTTAATTCTGTTACTGGCAGCGAATAGTTACCGAGGTCACGGCATAACAGCCCGAAAATCATTATATATCAAATAATAGCACCAGCTGTGAAAGCCTAAAAACCGCTATAAATTGATTTTTGGTATTCGTAAAGAACTTAGACGACGTTAAATCCAGGAGTATAAGATTATTACACCAAGCGTTTTATTCTTGCCGTTATTATTTCTTGACTCAAATGGAACACTGTATTTTTTCGCCCCGACTTGTGCACAGAGTGCACAAGGCAGAGCAGTTTTCATCGTGTCAGCACTTGTCAAATATATTATAAATAATATATAATTATTAGTTACAAGTCAACATGTTCGCATATTATAGTTATTAATTAAAATTATGAAATTATATTAGCAAAATTAATACATTATTAAAAAATATATTCATTATATAGGTATGTATCCCCAAAAAATTCCTGCTAGGTCATCATTTTTTTGTGGATTTTTGTATAGTTTATTTTATTTATACTAGTTTTATTATGGTTTTTATAAAAAAACTAATAATATTTATTTTTGAGTAATTTATAATAAAATTTGATATTTTAAGATTTTAAAATAATTTTTGTGAAAATCTGATAATTCCTTAGTAGACTGCTAGTAACACTGCATCATTATGGTTTGACTTGAATAAGCATAATTTTGATTATATCAAGTAAGTGGCGATAGGCCATGTAAGGCACTCATGACATTATCGATGTCATTTGTTTCATTTATCTTTGTTGAATTATTTTGCAAAAGGCCAGGGCAATTGTTTATTTTGGGGCATGGATTTGAGAGTCCTCATTAAGTCCGCGCCTATGATTCAATGCCAGTGCAAAAAAAGTATTGCATCGTCTGAGAACGTACAAATATAAGTGCAAATGCTTCGAAACATGGCAACATGCAATGCGAAGATCTGATTTTGTTTCCTACAAAGCCACAAAATCATATATGACGTTATTGCGTTGTTTTTTAATTTAAATTGAAGAAGACATAGAAAATTATCTTTAAAACCCATGAAATGTGTATTGTTATATTTCGGCTGCTACGGAGGGCAGTGCTCCAATAATGGTGACCTTCCGATACGTCATTTATCAGCCTTCGTATTTTGATAATTTAAATGTTTTAGAGAAAACTATACTGGTAGCTTTATTTTTAATATTTTTCATATCCCCGTAAATATAAAATAAGCAGTATATTTCTTTATTTTGAGAAAAGATCAATAACTTTGTCATTTTATACCGTTACTTTTTTGCTTTATTTATCAATTCTAGGTAAAATATAGAATATAATATATTTAAATAACAACTAAACTAAATAACAAATTTGGTTATAGCTTCATTTTACAAATCCTAATCTAAATGTCACGAAATAGAAAAAATATTTAATATTGCCTTCTATTAACTATTTATTATTGCCTTCATTTTTGTACTGATATATTATTTATATTTATTGAAGTAGACTATAATCATGAATATATCAACTTCCGGCAGATTGTCAGAATCAGCTTACTAAATCTAACTTCAGTTAAACATGTTATTCTAAAATATTAACAATAACAAACCAACATAGCATATTTTAATCTGACCAAGTGTTAGCTAGTGGTAGATCTCCCAGTCTAGAGTTGCGTGTAGTGACATCATAAGCGAGCGCACCGTTTTTGAGCATTGGCATTGCATCATCTTACAAAACTATAAGGCTTATGTGAAACCTTATTCTTGCGATTTAAATCTCCCAATCGAAAGGCTTTTATGCATGAGTTGAAATTTTGTTTTACAATACCTACTATCTCACTCTAAGGTTTAACCATTAGCTTCAACATACTCGTATATGTCTGAATTTTACGTTAAAATCATGAAAATTTATTATTTGAAGTGTATACTTCTTTTTTAAATTAGTCACAAACTCATGTGAAATTTTAAATATTTCTATTAATTTCATACAAGAACACACACGCGTTTGTTACTCATGATGCCTCCTGTGAAATCTTCACTGGTCAAGCATCGAACTACCAGAGATGCCTTCGGACATTTTGCACTCGATCATGAACGGTCGAATTGTTTTTTCTAGGTAATAATTATTGTTCACTTTGTTTGTTCTTGGACTTTGACCCTTTTGCATTTGATCCTGAACAACCAACCAAGTCCGGAGGAGTCAGGGTAGATTTTTGCAATTATTTTTTCGATATTCAAAGTCATTTTAGAACATATGGCGTCACCCCGCCAAGAGCAACACCTTTGACACGGTCGTCGTTAACGTCTGCCTCTCCAAAATCTCATCATACCTACCTTTCTAGATAAATAAAAACTACTACTACTAAACTATTTCGTTGAGTTCTACGTAAAATTACTGTAAATTAAAAGCTGCAGATGAATCTTGCTTTTACACTTGGACCCGAAATGACAACTCTAATGCTCTAAGGCTTTCAGGTTTTTCTCACGAGATGCACAGCGTCGAGCAGGGGTTCCAGTCTTTGCTTTATTACACCGCCGTGTTTTGCTGAAGCTAATATTAAGTTTTCCTTTTCCTTTGTTTCTCTTTTCTTGAGGCTCCTCGGCGACTGTCAGACTAATGTTCATATAAGAAAAAAATGTTTCAAATTAACCCAGCTACTATAGTCTGCCAAAGTTTGTCATAGAGTGTGTACAACACCCTGTATAAACTTGAGAGCCTTTCCTCATCTTTTTATATGCCTAATAATTATTCTCCATATAAGCTATCTACAGGATCTTACTTATCTATGTAGGGTATTCAAACAATATGACAAAAATTTGGCCCTATACAGAATTTTATTCAGAAAACTTCAGAGGCAGATAGATCTCATGGCAACAATAGGGTTTTGCCTTATAAACATAGGTTTGCAACGGCTTCCTTTTAGAAATACGGATTACATATTACTTTACTAACTAGACTATATCAAAATTTATTATCATTTGTATTTTAAGAAATTTTCAATTGATAAAAAGGAAGTAGAAAATAGCTTTTTCAAGTAAATACATTTTTTTTATTCATATCTTTAAATAGTTTATTTCAGTTATACAAGTTGATTTAAAAAACAGTGGAACTTCCAAGGACAAATATGAAAAATTAATACAAAAAGTCTTAATCAACGGGGGGTTTTAGATGCCTCCTTAACGAGGTACATGTTTATTAAGACATACAGGGTGAACCTTAAATAAGTACAAATATTTTAACTGCTGGTGTAGTTCGTCATATAGATCAGTCTAGTGAAAGCCATTTTTAAAAATTTCTAATATTTACGGAGATATTATTTTTTTTTAAATACCCACATTTTTTGAGGACCGCTGTCATAACCAACCTAATGAATCATATGATTTGTTGTGAGGTTGCTATATCTCCTCTAATATAAATATTAAGTTTCCTGTAAAGTAATAGTAAAGTAATACGGTTAAACTCTATTTTAAAAATACTTGTTTTAAGCATAAGTACAGTAAAGTATGTAGTATTATTAACATAAATTTTAACTGCTTAACAGACCTTACTATAAACGATTAAAAATGAATTTCCGCAAGTTACATAAAGTATTTAGAAAGATATTACGTGATATTACTATGTTCAATGTTAAAAAATTATATATAAACGTGCCCACAAGCTTAACTGTTTGTTAAAAAATTAACTATATAATCAGTAATCCACATTTCACAAGTTAAATGTCATTGTACACTGTTAGAAAGAGACACAAGACACAATTTCCTTAAGTTATGTTATGAAGAATAACGAAAAACTACGATTTTCACACAGTATATTAAATTTAATGTTTGCCACATAACCCCAAATGAATCAGTATTAACCATAAAGTGACTTCGCACTTTAATCAGTGAAACAAATTTGAAAAATAAAATAAAGGTACACTCAATATTAAATAACAAAATAGCAGTTTGACGTATGCGTTTAATATCAAGAAAAGCAAAGACATTTGTGTAACACTGACAACACTGTGAACCACACGTTCAATCTGCAGTGCTATGACAAGTTTTCTACAGAAAAATTACAAAATTTATTTAAAATTTCACTTTTTAATTTCTGATTTTTTTGTAAAAAATCTATTAATTATGTGTTCTACACAGTGAACTATATTGCTGGTTAAAATATTTGTACTTATTTAAGGTTCACCCTGTATATCTTCATTTTTCTACTTTCGTATACAAATACATATGTAGTTTCTTCCCAAAGAAATAAATAAATGTCTTTAAAATTATAAGTAAATGTTCACCTGTTTGATGTGATGGTGTTCTAAGAGAAATTAAAAGAACAAGGTGAGATTTAGACTCAACTTCATTATGTACGGGATATTCTTCAAATACTGGTAAATCAAATTATTTACTCGATGAACTAGGTCCGAGCTGTAGGTCCAACGCAGGTTCATGTTATATATGTAGTTTAATTCCAATGCAGTGGAAGAAGGAACATCTATAGAAAAACCAAATCAGTAAAAAATATTGTTATTACTAATTGGCAGAACAACATTTAACATTAATTTGTGTAAAACTTGCAAAAGTAAATTTGTTTGTCATTTCATTGCACAAATATGTCAAATCCCGTCAACAGTTGAATACGTAAAATATAATGAAGTATTATAACCTTTAAATTAGTACCTATTTTACGTATAAATTTCCGTTTAGTTACAATTAGCAATTTTTTTAACAGAAAATACAACTTGAAATTAGTATATCTTATTATCTTATATATTAGTATATCTTGTGGCAGACAAAGTTAGAAACCTGATGTTTTTTTTTTCAAACTGTTCTCACACACAATATTCATTCAGGTAAATCCATTAAAATTTGATTATTTATTGCTGTTATCCACCTTGAAAACAATACTGGATTTAGAAATCTATATCTACTATCCCATATACACAGTTTACAAGAGAACCGCAAGCCCATTGTCACAAAAAATTAAAATCGTAAAATAAACCACACCGCTCTAATCGCACTTAAACACAGAAATCCCGACGTTATCGGGTACCACGTGTCAAAAAAAAACCAAAAAACTTTATTTGTCTTTAATGTCTTTGTTTTATGTCCAGAAGCTTTGTGGAAAATACAAGGGCCAGATTCTATTTTTAGTTTTATATTTGACTTCTAGAGTAAATCAAAAATATATTAGTTGCAGAAAATCTTTTCATGAAGTCCACGAAACTTCTATTCAATATTTGGTTTTGATTTCTTCGTTTTGTGCAAAAAAAAAACTTACAGTAAATCAAAACTGTATTAGTTGCAGATAATCTTTTCATGACGTCCACGGAACTTCTATTCAATATTTAGTTTTGATTTCCTCGTTTTGTGCAAAACAAAACTTCTACAGTAAATAAAAAATATATTAGTTGCAGAAAATCTTTTCATGAATTCTACGAAACTTCCATTCAATATTTGGTTTTGATATTCTCGTTTTGTGCGAAAAAAACTTCCTGGTAAACAAAACTTAAGAATTATTAATAACCGACTACTGTAAGAACTCGAAGGTACGTGAATACTAGAATTCCGCTGTTGAACTAATTAAAATATATTGAGGAGGAGGAGATTTGGATTAGTCCAATAAAAGAAAATTGTACCGTTTTGAGTTACCAATTTTATTTTATTAACCTTTTTTTTCACATTTGTTGACGATTTGAGACATGCACGTTTTCCTAGCCGTTCAGCCAATGAGGGGTCGCTATTGTCACGTCCGTGACCTACTCATGTCCTTTTGCGACGATATTGTAGCTTCAAATCTTAATACGAACATTTACGGATAACAACACTGAAACAACCAAATAAACACAATTTTGACGGATGCTGCGTGGCTCAAGATAGGCGTTTTCATTTCTTTTTTTTTATTGAATCTCTTTAGGAAAAAGTCTTATTATACAGAGCGTATTGCAAAACTATACTGAACTCAAATTAAAAGTTTTCTTATTTATTTTTTTTAAAACTCAAGTCTAGCGATGTGCTTTGACTATAACGTCAATGTTTTATTACTTTTTTAATTAATTGGGTAATATAATTTTATTGTAGCTTTCCTGATCAAGAGCCAATTTATATCTCGGAGTCTAAAATAAAAGAACCAACTAGATTGTCTAATGTTTATGTATTCATTTTTTCTGGTAAAAGCTAACACTTTTTAAAATAAATTTTACACATTTAGTGTAAAGTGAAGAGAAACGCCATCGTACATTAATCACATTTTCCTTCTAAGGTAGGGGTACATTTTTTAGTTCAACAGGTAATATTGTTTATCTAAGAAATTCAAATACATTTCTTCAGGTCCAGGTGGCCAATAAACTAGGCCAATCAAGTCCCAGTAAAATTACCAAACACTTTTTTCAGTGATATTCCTCACAACTTTATTACTTAATTTGGAAGATAAATTAGAGAAATGTTCAAGTTACATATACATGAATGCATAAACGTTTAAGCGATTTTTCACAAACATTTGAGCAATAGTTGGTAGGGTTTAAAAAAATCGCAAAAATTAAAATTACCAACACGAAAACTACTGGTACTTAGTATTTAGAGTTAAAACAATTGCTAATGAGCTCTACTAATACGTCCCCAAAGGAGTACGTCTACCTCATTCATCCTGTAAATATTCCGGTTGATCTAAAATACTTTAAATCGAGGAACCGATCATATACAATTCGAATTTTAAGTACGTTGAAAAATAAATACTACAAAATGACATTATTTATGTAACATTTCTTAATTTTTGTCCATTACTTACACCAATCGTAACAAGACGAGAGTCATAAATCTTTACTCATGTGTTGAGAGGTCATCTGGTACTCCTTAGAAAGCCCTTCAAGAGTATCAATAAAAAGAGTGTGTCAACCTTGCTGTTTTTAGTTTGTAGGTAGTATAATTCATATTTAACACTTATAGTAGTAATACGATTATTAAGCTTTAAATGATATACGAAAATTTTATAATAGGCTTCTAAATGTGACCCCAATATCGCAATATTTCTGTTTATTACTGCAATTAAACCTGAGTAAAACATTATTTTTGTAATAACAAGGTGATAGCGGTAAAGACATCTGTGGAATACAATAATTTAGTATAATACAATTTGATGTTTAAACGGCTATATCTTTTACTTGTTACCCAAAACTGTTTCTAGAGTATAAAATGTAATTTAAATTACGTATTTCCTACCCTAAACCGCTTTCAAGTAAATTGATTATAAAAATTGTGTACTTATAGGAACAAGAAACCTAAATTTATTTATTTGAATTAGGAACTTATTTGATGTGCGTTATAAAAGTAGGCAACCGTCTACCCTTTTTTAATAGTTTATACTAACATCAATATGCACTTTTCTAAAAAATTAATTTGTTTAACAAAGTTTACAGAATTCTGTAAACTTTGCCTTAAATCACAACTGTAATTCCGCGAAATAACAATTAGAAGCCTGTATATAAGTAGGCGTTGACTATTGAATAGGAAAAGGATAATGTTTAATTATAGAAAAAAGTTAAATAGGTACTCAACACGTAACTTAATTGCGGTAGAACATTAAAATCTAATTTCTTTAAAACGTTATAAAAGTATCTATCTAATAAAATATTAATATTTTAAAAAAATATTAGTATTTCTGCTCTACATACTGGTGTATTTATTATTTATACAATGGAGAAGGATGTAGATATTTTAAGAGGTGTATTTTTATCTAAAAATGTAATGCTATATTCTAATTTAGCATCACAGAAACTTCTCTCTACCAAATTTGAATGAAATAATCTTAAATGTTGTGGAACTTATTGACACTTAAATATTTTGTGTAAGTAACCGTTAACATCAACAATTACCAAATATATATTCTTTTTATTTTTTATTGGGCCACTAGATTCACTAGAAAAGTTTTTATCCAGCCAATGAAAAAAATACTAGATGTGGGAAAATAAGTTAGTATATGCAAATTCCTGTTCATCGAAAATTTTAAAAATATTTGATTTTTCAAAACATAAGAATAAAACCAATTTATATTCAGAAATACATACTCTCAGGTTTGAAGATAAATGTGACTAAGCCTGCATAATTAGGTAATAATTTTCTTAATTTCAGCCATTGTTTCCATAATCAGCTTTGTTATTGAATAGATTATTACCAGTATGAAGCTGGCAACGCCGTTGCCAGCAACGACGAGAGGCTAAATCGCCCACGCGATACCAACGTTGCCAAATCGTGCAATACTTGGCGCGAGTTTCAAAATATCATTTGAGGTTAATTTGCTTTGTAGTTACAACTTCCTAAAAGTACTCGGTAGCGTGCTATGGTTAGGAGCACAAAACATTTAATTAAGCGGTTCAAAATATCATTAAATTTTTTTGAGATTAATTTATTTTATGTTTTGTTCTGTTTTATGTAATTAAATCTCATAAAAATAAAAAACAGATAGGTATAACAAAAAAACAAGTGTTATAGATAGATAAATTTATTTAGTTCGAATTCCAAAAATGAATGTTGAAAAAGTAAGAAGTTAAAAAGAACAGTGGAAATAATTAATAATAGCAAAATAACTTATTTTTTTACACATGAGCAGGAAACTAGATTTATGAGGTCCGTTGGTTCGATTACTGGCTAGTGGAAGAACCAACAAGAAACCACTAGCAGTGCAATGATTCTTTTCGAAAAACAAGGAAATACAAAATTTGTTGATTGCAATGCCCGGGGCGCCAAGCTTCTGCTTAGACGGATGTCAACTAGAACAATAAGTTAAGTTGCCTGCTGGTGCAGTGTTTTCTTGGATGATAGGGTGGACTGGAACATAAAAACAGAATGTAAACAAAAAGGGATTAATTTTCTGAGGGTAAAAATCTTCTCTGCGGATAATCACGTCTAAACCTAAACTCTAATCTAGCCGATTATATACAAAACTAAACTAAAATGAGAAACCTAAAACACTTGATAAAAAGGATACAGATATTGTCCAGCGGCGATGCGTGCAAGGTTATTTTCACTTCTCCGGGCATGTGGACAGGGCATTGTCATTTGCAGGTAAATATTGATGATCATTTAATGGTAAAGAAGATTTGCAAATAATTAGTTCTTCAGAAGTACTATTTAAATTTTCTTTAATTATTGCGGTCTGTTCTGCTGAAGCACGTTTAAGAGTTGTTTTTTTTTCCAATACGCTTTTTTTTTGGTGGATACGAATCTTATTTGGGGGTCAATGTGCCTTTTAAGGGAACCGGATCCTTCTCTTTTGTCAAAATTTTTGGTGTGAATGTCCGAAAACTTTGAACATTTTGCAATTTTATTAATAATTGACAAATGATAGTATATTTTGCTAATAGTGGCGTCATCAAGTTAATAAAAATCTAAATTTTGTAATTGAACTGCCATCATCTTTAATTGGTCTATATCATTTCCTGATGAATTTGACAATTTTTGATTTTGTGAAAGAGCTGTTAAACTTTCCGATATGCAACTATCCTTATTATCAATAGAATTAGATTTTTTTTTCTGCTTTTTTATTTATGCTGTCAAGTATTATCACATTCCTGTACCCATAAAGCTACAGAGAAGGCGTCATTAGAATCCCTTTTACCATCTTTTAATTCTAGGCCGTAACTAACTTCTATATTTCGTATATCTTTCGATGTTAACAAGTCTATGCGCTTTAAATAGTCCCCAATATTATCTCGAGTAGACTCCAAAATCCTGTAAATAAAAATAGTTGTCAATTTTCTTAATTAAAAAAACAGAAGTCATTCAACAAATAGTAATGTGCGACTGCTAATTTTCAAATTGTTACAAAATTTTATGGATATAACAATGCTGAAACCTGATGGTGATAACGCTTGTGTCTAATCTATGACAACGCTTAAAGCTGCTGACCAGTTTTGGCAAGAGACGGTTCCAGTTACAGAGAGTGTCATGCTGTCATGGGTTAGACGCAAGCAATAACTTTTACCTTTGAGACGCCACACCATTTAACACCTGCGTTGCAATATTTTGTTTTTCTACGTTTGGTAATCTAATGTGTTGAACTTCTGTCTTGTGCCCATAATGAACTTTTTGCCACTCGACATTAATTTTGTCATTTTCCTTAACGAATTTTATTTCACTAGTACATGAATTGCTCATCTTGCAAGATCCTTGGTTTTTCAGCAACCTACTTCTTTCATTATTGTCTATAAGAGTATAGCCTACAACAAAATCATTATAAAAGAAGATAAAAACACATGTACTTATTATTTATATACGATTTCTCCGAGAATACTAGCCTTTCTACTTTTCAATACATAATAACAGTTATTCTGTATTTCTATACTGGATTTCCAATTCTCAAACTCTGAAATTAAGTAGAAGATATTTTCTAGCTGGTTACATAAAAATAGCTAGTATTAAACAAACCGTTTATATTTTCCATAGCACGGCGCTCTATTTCAAATTTCATTAAATGGACATTCTACAAGTGCTCCACCAAGTTTTTGACGGTTTTAAACGTACATCTACATCCTGGTTCAAGACAACAATTACTTAAACTGGTTCCTTTTCCTTCTTGAGAAGAATAAGATACAGGTTCAGGTTTTTTGTTATGTACTTCTCGTAGATGTCTATTATAAGACGATTTTGTACTTAAAACTTTACCACATATAACACACAATAAGGGCATTTTCACTTTTTTTCGAACTAATTTAAAACTGTAACAAACTGTAAATTGTTTATATCAAACACACAAAATATACAACTCAACACAACTCATATTCCACTACGTAGGTATGTAGTATATCATATATATCGTGGTGGTATATATTACAGATTATTATCAAAGGCTCTAGAGTACCGTTGAGTGAAAAAAATTAATAATTAATTTCGACATTCAACATTCAACGCTAGTATATAGTAATAGTATATTCACTACATCTGTACATCATACTACCTAACCTCTATATTGAAATTTGGCGCTAAATCATTTCGCAACCATTTGGCAACGTTGGTATCGAGTGGGCGGTTTAGCCTCTCGTCCAGCAACGTTCCGATAATCTACCACAATGATAAAGGCGTAGTCTAGCTACATTTACACAATGTTGCCATTTTCGATTTTTTTTATTTCATTAATCGAAAGTACTTTATCAGAAAAGTCTATGTGCAAAAATTGACTTTCTTGAAAGATGGGCGTCACTAAGTGTTACGTCATAACTTCTAACGGTCGCGGGCCGAGATCTCAATAGGCACGTCGCGCGCCCACCTGTCGCATTGCAATCGCTAGCCTATTCAGTGCGCGAGTTTTGGACGTGATTTGAAAAAAAAACACTTTTTAGGAGCACAAAACGTTTAATGAGAAAGCCAAATACAATATTGTTCTATTCTAGTATTTGCGGGTATATTTTTTAGATTTAGAATAAAGAAGCTTTGTTTTAATTAATACGTACTTATCTAAGCTGACTCTGATAGCCTTATTACTTAATGTTATTATTATGGAATGAAGCGGAAACGATAAGAAAATATATATACAGTGTGTTCACATAACTCCTCCCTCTTTAGAATGGAACCGACGGAGTGGAACGTAGTTCGGTTTCATTGGGTTGTATGGATCTCGAATTCTTCTTCCAGAATGGACAACGGGAACAAAGTCTCATGATGGGTTTCCAGAAGATTATCAACAGAGCACAGGAACAAACGATGATTATTATCAGGTAATATTTGATATTGGAATTTGGATCGACATTATCAATCGAAAGAACAGGAAAGTGGTTCATTTTCATCTGGACGTCATAGATTTCGTCTAATGGGACTTGTTGCAATATTAGTGGTTTATTGGTGGCAGTCAACAGGTCTAGCATGGCTTCAATTTCGGGTAACTTGAACTGTGAGCCATTAATATAATTTGGGTTCATAGAGAATACTGAACCATTAACATTGATTTTGCATCCTTCGGGGATGGTAAATAGGGTTGGAATTTTAATACGGGTGACACCATTTTCATCACAGTGAAGGTGGACATCGATTAATTGGTTGGTCAGTGCTAAGACGTGCTTTTGGCTAATTTGTTCGATAATTGGCGTGGTTAACATCAAAGGGGTTGCCTGACAATGGCTAGATTCTAGCTTCAGTATCATCTGGGAAGCACAATCTTGGTGATTTCGTCTAAGATCTCCTCGACATAGGAATTGATCTTCAATTTGTGGACATACTTCATCCCTCATTAGATGATCATTGAGACCGAGTATAAGGATAGGTTTGACAGGTATAATAGTTTGGTTGTTAACAGGAATTGGATAGAGGTGATAACTGGTAAAGGATTCAGATTGTAATATTGGAACATATATTGCAAATATTACATTTGTGTTTACAAAAATGACTTTAACTCCAAATAGTTTATAATAAGATTGTAAATTTTTTATTTGCATTAATTTATTTTCAGGATATATCTTATTCAGTTCGTGAAGGATATCTTGTAAATTTTCTAAACTTAAAAGAGAATTATGTAGGACATTCAATGAAGCAAAAGTAATTGCATTTTCTAGTTCGTTCAAAAATTCCAAAATTACGTTACAGTTATTAATAATCTGTTGAAATATATAAAGTATATAAGATCCTTTAGTCCAATAGGTAACTTTATTTTCTAGTTCACTAACATGTGATAAGAAAGATTTTTGATTCTGGCTAATAGTGCTGATAATTTTATTAACCTGAGTTACTAAAGTTTTTACAATTGAACTCTGTAAATTTACTTGGTCTACTATTTTATGTTATCTTTCATTTAGGGTTTCAATAGCTTGTTTTATTTGTTCACCGTCATCGGCGTCTAAAGTACCAAAAAGCCATTTATGTATTGTTCCGATACCGTTAATGAGTCCTCGTTTTAGTCTTCGATTCGGAATAAGAGCAACTATCTTTTGATGTGTCTTAGCGACCATAATTTGAGCATGTTGTGTAAGTTGTTGAGGAATAGGTAATTGACTAGTATTAACTTTATCTAGTTCATATATTAAATTTTGAAGTTTAGTAGTTTCCATATATTATATAGGTTCTAAATCAACGTAATGAATAAATTTATTTTGGGAAGCTATGATTTTCGTGTTTCCTATTTGTAAGGGTAATAGTTGGTTTCGAAGGGATTCGATTTTAATTTTCTTAGTCACGGCTAGTGGAAGGATCAGGAGGATCAGATGGTTTACAATAAGTATGGTCATTGTCCGTAGTTGAGTCCTGTAATAAGGAAGTTTGAGTCAATTTTCGTGGTTTCTTTATTATATTTTTATGGTACGTTCCGGCTTTAGTTTGTAAAATTTTTCCTTTATCTTGCACGACTTTAGTCTTTTTAAATCGCGGTTTTGTTTTTGATCGTTTAGTAACTTCCTTTATGTAAACCGTTTGATCTGATTCATTTGGAACAGGATCGTCGTGTTTAGTATTTAAATTTCCAATAACAGTTTCCTTAGATTTTTCAATGCGTTCATTTAGTAATTGATATATTCGTCTAGTATCGTCTTTATGTTGTTGAATGTATTCTGAGGAGTGATTGTCATTTAACTCAAAAGGACTGGGAATGTCCAGATGTCCGTACATTACTTCAAAAGGAGTGAGTCTCGTTACTCCATGAATTGCATTATTATAACCTATTATAGCAATTTTCATAAGGGTTTGTAAAGTTTTTCCAGGATTATCGGCTTTTAAACATCTTAATTGGTCGAGTATCGTAGAATAAAATCGTTCTACGGGAGAATTCGAATTTGAATTTCGAGGGGTTGTTAGATGCAAATCAATTTTGTGAAGTTGACAAAATTCTGTAATCAAATGATTTTTAAATTCTGGGCCGGCATCGCAAATGTTAAAAGAGCATTATAAACATCTACAGCATTTTTTGTTTGAAGAGAGTAAGCCTGACCAAATTTGGAAAATGAATCGAAAACTGTTAGAAACATTTGTTTTTCTGCTTGGAATATATCTAAGTGAATAGTTTGCATCGGTTGCTTCGGCGTTGAAGTAATTTCGAGTTTAATTTTTTGAGGGTGTCTTTCATATTTTCCGGTTTGACAAATATTCCAATTATTTATATATTTAGTAATGTCGGTTATCATTTGCGGCCAATAACATCTTTTAGTTAAAGACATTCTTACTTCGTTTATGGCACGTTTTCTCGTGATGATATTTTATTTGATGTTGTTGTTCTTCCTCCGAAGTTACGTCTTGCAAGAATTTGCAAGAAATTGGTAATTTTAAAGACGAGTCAAAATTTTGTTACAAGATTCTTATGATTTTAGATTCAATTTCAGGGGAGTAAAAGTATAAGCAATAGGTTTTTGATGGATCAAGTAAGTCTTTGAAAAAGTTAATTACATCTGTATCACTAGTGTGTGATCGTCAAGATAGGGTTTTCATTAGCTGAGTGAGTAGTGTTTAAGTCAGATATAATTTGTTCGAGTTCGTCCTGGTTAGGTGTGTCAATAGGGTCAAGGTTTAGGTCATTAATAAATTGGTCTATGTCCTCGGAAGCGTCTCCTATGTTAGCTATCATAGATTGATTATCTTTCTGATTTTCGATTGGGTTAATTTCTTCCAGTTTAATTCAAGACAAGGCATCCGTGTTACAGTTACTTTTTCCTTTCTTATATTTAATTTCATACTCATACTCTTCGAGTTTGAGTCTCCATCGCACAAGACGTGAATTAGGTTCTTTCAAGAAAAATAACCACTGAAGTGGTTTATGATCCATGTATATAACAAACTTTCTACCATAAAGATAAGGCCGAAAATATTTGGTAGCACAAACTATCGATAGTAGTTCCTTTTCGATGGTTGAGTAATTACATTCGGCTGGGTTTAACGTTCTAGATGCATAACTTACAGGGTGGTCGTTTTGTGCAAGGACAGCACCTATAGCATAATCTGTTGTGAGAATGAATGGTTTTGAAAAATCGGGGTAAACGAGAACGGGTTCTTTACAAAGAAGACTTTTCCATTTTTCAAAGGTTTGAAGAAATTCTGGAGTGTGAACGATTTTTTCACCTTTTTGAAGGCACTTTGTGAAAGGTTTTGTTATACGAGCAAAATCTTTAATGAATTTACGATAATAATCAAAAAGTCCTAAAAATGGTTTGATATCCTTTGGTGTTTTAGGAATGGGAAAGTTTTTAATAGCTTCTAACTTTTTTGGGTAGGGCGTATACCTTCGGGAGTGATTACGTGACCTAGGAATTCAACGGATTTACATAAAAATTCAGATTTATCAAGTTGGATTTTTAAACGGGCTTGTTGGAAAGCTTGGAAAACAAGGCGAAGATTAAGAATGTGTTCCTGGGGTGATGTAGAAAAAATTATTACATCGTCCATATAAACTAAACACACTTTATGTTGAAGGTCTTTTAGGGCATTGTCCCTGACTCGTTGGAAGGTCGCTGGCGCGTTTTTTTAACCCAAACGGCATTCTTGTATATTCGTAGTGTCCGTTCTCAACATTAAATGCAGTTTTGTGTATAAAGTCGGGATGCATCTCTATCTGATGGAATCCTGCGGCAGGATCAAGGGTGGTAAAGTATTGGCATCTTCCTAATTTGTCCAAAATGTCACTGATGTTTGGCAATGGGTAGCGGTCGTCAATGGTTTTTCATTTACCTTCCTATAGTCGACAACTATTCTCCATTTCTGTTGTCCACTTGCATCCATTTTCTTTGGAACTATCCAGATCGGGGAACTCCATGGGCTAGAGTTAGGTCTTATGATGCCTTCATCGAGTAAGTGATGTATTTGTTTCCGTATTTCTTCCTTATGTACATGGGGATAGCGGTAGGATTTAGTGTACTACTTCATCATCCTTAGTTTTAATTTCGTTTTTCACGGTATTACTAAAAGTTAGTCTATCGTCAGGTTTCATAAAAATGTCTTGGAATTCGTCACATAATTTTAATAGGGATTTACGTTCCTCCTCGTTAAGATGATCAATTCTTAAAAGATTTGAAATTCGGGTATTGGATAATTTTTTGTGATTGTAATGGTTTAATATCATATTCAAAAGAATCATAATTTTCTGAAGGTTCTGCATAAATGGGTTCTGAAAAATTTACAATACAACTTTGACTCGAAATATTATGCATTTCATCTAGAGCAATACCATATTTACAAGTAGTAATTATGTCTGGGATAATAACGTCTTTAGTTCGTGCACTAGGGATAAAAATTTCTCTATCTGCAGCGTCTACAGGAATTGGTTTAACTAAGATATCATGGGCATTGATACTAAACTTTCTAGAAGTTTCATAAGGTTGTCGAAAATAAAGAGGAATTTTAATTTGAGAATTAAAAAGAATTCGTTCTGAAGGATTTATGGTAAGGTTAAATTTCTGAAGGTCTTCAAAACCTATTAGGCCATCATAGAAATCATGAAAATCGTATAAAAGGACATCCATGGTATCGTTTGAATAGAGTTCTGGAAAACTTGGAATAGTTGCTTTATAGCGAATGGTATCTGTACCAGTGCATGTTTTAATTTGGGTTTTATCTTGATAAATACAAGACGGGAAATATTTTTCGATAATTGCAGGTCGAATTATTGATTTAGAACAACCGGTATCTACTAGGAGAAACATAGGGGGTTTTGAAATTTTTATGTAAAGATGGGGTTGACAACGTATTAATTTCTATTAAGTCGGATGTTGTGTCTGGGAAGTTTTCTGAAAATTTTGAGTTTCATCCCCGTTTTCTTCTGGACAAGTATCAGGGTACTGAAGTGAAACTGTATCTTCATATGCGGGAACTAATCCTGCGTAATCATTGAATCCATGTTCTTCATTAAACCATTGCTGATTTCCTTCTTCTTGGCATTCGTTGTTATAGTCTTCATAAGGGTCCTCTTCTGCTTGGAAAAGTTCTTCCACATGGTATCTTGGAGTACTTGTTGAAGGTTGAAAGTATTGTTGTTGAGTTTGTCCAAAGGATAGATATGGCTGAGCTGATGGTTGGGTTTGTCTTGATAAACCGCTCATCGGTGTTGGTTTGGGTTGAGTCTGTCTTGAAATACCACGCATTGGTGTTGGTTTAGGTTGAGGTGTAGGTGTTTTCTTTGGTTTCCATACATTTGTAGGTTTTCCAAAAACTTGAAGATTGGTTGGGAAATGTTGCGTCACAGGTCGAGGTCTTATGTCAATAGGTTGACTGGGCCATACGAATTTTGATTGTTGTTGAGGTTGAATTCGAAATTGTGTTTGATTTTGATATTGTGGTGTGTAATAATTAGGAGTAGGAATAAAATTTTGTATGGGTTTTGATTTAGAGTTGTTTGAATTTGAATTTGCAAAATTATATTGATTTCCGCAATTTTTTTTTATAATAATTAAAATTTTCTTCTTCCGCCATGGTTGCTAATGCGTCTTTTAAACTGTTAAGTTTCCGTAACCGAATCATTAATTGTAAAACACTCGGTAGTTCGCGAGTAAATGTGTCTAAAGTTAATTGTTCATAATGATTTGCAAGTCAAGTTTTTTCCTCAACAGTTTTATTGGACTGGACTAATTTTGTCATGAGTAGACTTCGCAAATCTTGACATCTAGTGCCAAAACTATGTAAAGCTTCGCCACGATTCAGTTTCAATTGTAATAAATCTTTTTCCAAACATTTAACATCTCTTTAGTCTCCAAAACAGTTAAAACTTTTCTAATTCTGTCCCAAGTATTTAATTCTAAACGAGAACCTAAAAGCATTTATGCCCTACCAGTTAGTTTGCTCAGTATTGCCTGGACTATAAATTTGTTTAATTCGGGTTGAGTTTCACTTGTAAAATTATTTACAAGAGTATCGCAACCTTGCAAAAATATATTTAGGCCAAAAAGGTTTCCCTCATAATTTGGAATAACATCTACATGCAATCTTAATAATTGATAGTTGGTTGCCATTTCGAAAGATCTGACTGGTCTATTATTTTCAATAGCTGCTATTTCAGAATCTGAATCTGAGTCAAAGACATACAAATTTCCAAAACTAGAAATGAGTTCTTCAGGTTCGCTCATAAAAGTGTATTAAATCAATAAAATAATCCCGAAAAGAAATTAAATTTCTCTACGAAATTGAAATTAAATTTACAAAATTAAATTAAATTTCCTTTAAATTGTTTTGATAAATCAAATTGTTGAGAGAAATGCCTCTCTGCTTTCTATGGTTTCTTAAATCTAAGTCTGCAATAGACAGTTCCAATTCTAATCCGAAACAAGGAAAGAATAGGAGAGTGAATAAAATACTCGGTACTCACTTTTTCAAAATCAGGTACCTTTGGTTCTGGGCGAGTGCTTCGGAATAGAAGTTTCGGCACCCAATCCCATCCTCGTCGCCAGTTTTGGACTTGATTTGAAAAAAAAAAACACTTTTTAGGAGCATAAAACGCTTAATGAGAAATCCAAGTACAATATTGTTCTTTTCTAGTATTTGCGGGTATATTTATTAGATTAAGAATAAAGAAGCTTTGTTTTAATTAATACGTACTTATCTAAGCTGATTCTGATAGTCTTATTACTTAATGTTATTATTATGAAATGAAGCGGAAACATAAGAAAATATATATACAGTGTGTTCACATAACTCGCGTGCTCAGCTGTTTTATCCAATTATGGGTGAAAATAAATATTGTAAGTATTGTATAGTAGGTATCAAAATGTGTGGAAACAATAAACATTTCACTATAATGACAAAAGATGAGAAAGAAAATACATTGTGGCAGAAAGATGTGACGAGTCCATTTATTTTCGGTGAAGAAAATGTGTCTGTGAAAATCATTTTAATGTACGATAGTTATCTTAAAACATATTTAACATGTAACACAGGTAATGTAATATAATGTTTAAGGTCGCCGTAAAATGATTATTTACTAAAGTGTAAGACTATCTAATTTTAATTAAAAAATTTCCACCTCCATATTTTCGAGGATGTTGAACAGGAATCTAAAATTAGTTTTGTGCATTCGAGTTTAGTTTTCGAAAAAAAATGGGCGGAGTTTTTAGGTACAGAAATCTCTAGAATAAGTAATAAGTAATATCAAAAATAACATTTTTGATGTTTTGTTTATTCATTGTTACTATTTAAATTTTCCCCATATAAAATAACTTAAAAGTGTTTATAGGATACACATTATTTTACTATTCTAACATCACATTTTAACAATTATTTTGCATGCGTAAAAGTGAATAATTTTATATGTAGTACTAAGTAAGTTTATGTATAACAATATTTACATCTATAGTTTAATTTCAAAAATACGTAGTTTCAAATATGTCTGTACCTAAAAATTTGTTGATTAGACCGCTTTCCTATTAATTATTCATTTTACCTACTTCGGTATCTTTGAATATTTAAATTATTTATCCAATACTTATAATTTTATAACCCTGTATGAACGAAGAATCAAACATGTTACAATAACATGAAAAGCGTTGTTTTTGCAGTAAGTAATATATATTTCTTGAAATTTTAAATAACTTATAGATACGTATATAGATATAGGTACCCAAACACGTTAAATCGTAAAATTAGGTATATGTAAGTATGTACAATACTTTTGTATATAAAAATATATCTGTTACACATATATTACATAAAAAAGTAATACATAAATGATGTTTAGAAAATTAAGTAATGTAAAACAAGTAATGAGCACATCGATTACCTTTCCATTTTACACCTCTCAATTATGTGTTTATGTACTCCTTATTCTGTTAAAATAATTTATAACTATCAAAACATCTAGATATAGCAAATTTCCAGACCTCCCTTAACAAAACCATAGTCTAAAGAAGCCATTGTCTATATAGACAAATTAAAACACAAAAACGTAACAAGAAGCAAATACACAGACTACACTAGGCGTCAACGACGGTTGTGTAATATATCTCCTCTGTTTGTGAGTCAATTTACCTAATTTTTTCAACATATGCTTAAATTGATTAGATCTGCCATATTATTGACAAATTCAGATAAAATTTGATTATACCAAATGACCCCATTATGCAAGACTGTTTTAAATTGTACTAGAATATGCCAAAGTACTGGTATTGCCCGCCTCAGATATAGTGATGCTACACCACTGCTACAGCTGCCCTGAGATTCTGTCTATACCGTGCTTTGCTGTCTACTTAATTTTTTTGAAGAAAAATGTTAATTATAACGCATAACTTAAAATATATACAATCTGAACTATAATAAAAAAAGAAAACATTCTATACAATGCAAACGACCTAGTTACAAAGGTTTTAGCTAAATGTTTGGTTCTGGATCCGACGTTCCTTCTTCCCCACCAGGCTCAACATTAACTGAAGGGGTTTCGGGTTGTCTAGTTGACAATAAGACTACTTTCTTTCGAAACCATCTCGTTTCTGGCCTCTCCGGACTCTGGAATACGTATCTCGTCCACGTGGCCCTTAGGTCTATGGAGTGTGGGCGCCGATTGGTCTACCGTCTCGCTGAGTTCCATCGGTCGGGGAATCAGGTAGCTGCAAAGAGGAGGACAACTTTTCACTATTCTTTTGTTTATTTTTGAAATTATGAATATTGGCCTGATCTGTTACTGGGCCAGTCGTCTGGGTTAACCTCCATCTTCGCTGGTTGACTACCAGGCCCTCGTGGTGGTGGCGCCGGTCCCTTCGAGGCCCCTACTTCTTGAGTTAACAGTAGCCGGGGAGCGGGAGCAGGTCATCCAGATAGATGGTTTGAGCGTTTCCATTCTGGTCGTCTTGGTAGACGGTCCCGTCCAGCACCTCAATGATGGGGTGTGGATATGTCCATTTGGACCCGAATGGCAACTGCCCTGCTGGTCGAGTTCGGGTTATAACTAAATTGCCTACCCGGTAATGCCGCTCGGTCTTTCGCTGCTCCGGGAATAATTTTCTTGTCTACGTGTGGCTCTGGTTAAGACGTTCATCAGTACCGCGAAAAAACGGCCCTTCCCCGGGTCACCGTAGAGCGGTCCAACGACGTCTAGACTCGGGGTATGCCAAGATTCGATGGGTACGTGTGGTCTCTAAGGTGCCTTCGGTACGGCGGGTCCTATCTTTACGGCAGCGCCTACCAGACAGGTCTTCACCTATGTCTCAATATCTTGTTTCACGCTCTTCTACCAATAGACTCGTTTGACCGCTCGCAATGTTTCTTTTTGCCTGGGGTGCCCTACGAGACGGTCGTTGTGGTAGTACTCTAACACGGTGCTTCTTAAGCTTACTGGTACATATAGGGTCAGGTGGTCCCCGACGCGTCTCCATATGAAACCATCTTGTACGGCAAACTCGCTAAGCCGGCGCCTCTCCTGGTTGTCCTGGGGTCCCTGTAGAGTTTTTCTGCTGGAAAACCACCTACTTCCATTTGCGTCGGTTTGTAACGCGAAGGGCAGATTCGGGTCTGGTCGACTGAGCGTCCTTGGTTGAGCTGATTACCTGATTTTAATCCGTAAACTGTAAACGTTGCTTAGTAACCAATAGATCGGTTAACGGATATGCTAATTCCGCGTATCTCGGTACGTAATCTCTCACCTAGTTAGAAGTTCCGATGAACTGTCGAAGTTCCCGCAAGTTGCGAGGCGGTGGGAACTCCCGTTTTTCACTAAGTATTTGGTCTGCGGTTCGTTCTGGTTGCTGGTTATCCGATGCCCGAGATACTCGATTTCTCCGGTTGCTATTCGACATTTCTCCGCGGCCTAGCGCAACCCGTGTATCTGTAGTCGCTCCAATACCAAGCCTAGGTGTTCGCGATGCTGTTCTAGAATTTTGGAGTACACTATTATATCGTCTAAGTAGACCTTTACAAAATTATTAAGAATGTATCCCTCGAGCACTCGCAACAGTTTCTGAAATATGCCTGGAGCCCCGGCGAGATCAAACGGCATAACCAAGAATTCAAACGAAGCTCCGTCTGGGGTAGTACATGCCATGTATTGTCGGCTGGCCTCCTCCAGAGGCACCTGCCAGTAGCCGCTTTTTAGATTGAGTACGGAGAAGATCGTTGCGGGGCCAAGTTCCATCCACGTGTCCGTAATCGGTGAAAGGTCCGCGGTTTCCACATTAGTTTTAGCGTTGAGATAATCAACACAAAACCAACTCTGTCCGTCACTTTTACGTACTACGACTATCGGGCTATTGTATTCTGACGTGCCTCCGGCTCCGGCCGTCCTCGGCCCTTCGCAAGTAGTCTAACGAATCTTCCCAGATAGTCCCCCGAACCGAAAATCGCTATCCTCCCACTTTTCCGACTTTTCTTCTTTTAAAATCGCCACTTCATGCGTCACGTCTTTCCTTGTTCGAGCTAGTTCGGTCATATTTTCTGAAGCTAGCGCGATTGCTTAAATACACTCGCGGACACTTCCGTAATTTGACCGCCCACCTCATCGAGCGTGTAGTCCCATAATCTACTTTGATGTAGTGATGGGCAATACGGCCATTTTTAAAGAGCCGTACGGAACAAATGTATTATACACAATGAGCCGTATCGTAATACTAGTCTGTCTGTATCATATACTATACTATATGCACCGTCCAACATCTAGCTAGCTCCAGCTCCTATTATAACGTGCTAGCAATGCTAGGATTAAAAGCTCGTCCATCCATACTCCGTATGCGCTGTATTCTGTATGATAAACTGTTGTGTAGATACTGATGTCTGTGTAATCTAGATACACGTGTATCGTGTGTACTGTTTTAGTTTTTATAAATGCATGCAGTATGCATTCAAATTCCATGCAATATGCAATATAAATTCATTAAATTCAACAAAAGCAAATGCCGGTACGAAAGAGCCATATGTTTCGATGGTACACGACCGTAGCCGATCTGAATTTGAAATCACGCTTGCGCATTATTAGTTTACACTGTTTACAGTTACAGTTTATTACACTACGTACACACAGGCAGTTACATTTTAAATTTGTAGTCAATAAAATTCAATAGATTATTTATTCGAAATGAATAAAGGCACCAAAAATAGAATAAGTTTAATATGGAATTACTAAACTAAAATGTCTGACTTTAAAGCAAAATGTAATTTTTATTTCACTGTGTTCTCATTTAAAAGATGTTCAACTTTTAATTTATTTCGACATGTACGTTTAGAACACCCGGGTATTATTGTGCACGAGCAGCAGCAGAGTGAGCAGACTTCAAGAATTAATCCAGAGCCGGATTCGCCGGCGCCGTGTGCAGGGCAAGATAATATTCAAATAGAAGTTAACGATGCAGCACCTAATATTAGCAGGGCCAGTACTTCTTCAGTTTCTGTACAAGAAAAAAATGAAATATGTACAGGAGCGTATTTCTGATATTAGACCTCTGCCTCCAAATAAAAAACTGAAAATAGATTTGCAAATAGTTAAGATGTTAGCTAAGGATTACCAACCGTTTAGTACTGTTGAAAGCCAAGAATTTCAAATTTTGTTGAACATGTTAAATCCATCTTATGTTCTACCTAGTCGAACAACAATTTCGAATAATTTAGTGCTGCAGCTTTACACTAAATTATCTTATATAGTTAGAACAAACCTGGAAAAAGTATCGGCAGTGACAGTAACGACAGATGGATGGACATCTATAAGTAACGGAAGTTACATATCAGTTACTATTCATTATATTGATGATGAGTGCAAAATTAAATCTTTTCTTTTGGATTGCTGCAAATTTTCCGGACAACATACAGGGTAAAATATAGCTGAGGAATTGAAACGAGTTCTTCGTGAATGGAAAGTGGAAAACAAAGTTGTGGCTGTGGTGTCCGATAATGCTTCGAATGTAACGGCCGCGGTCCGTTTGTGTGGATTTAAACACGTACCTTGTTATGCTCACACGTTAAATTTAATAGTTCAGACAGGTCTGCAAGAAATTGAGTTAGTTCAAAAGAAAGTTAAATCTGTGGTAACATTTTTCAAACATAGTGCTCAGGCTACTGCAAAGTTAAAAGCAGTGGAAAAACAAATGGCTTTTAACGAGTTAATATTGAAACAGGATGTACCGACACGTTGGAACTCAACTTATGAAATGTTTCTACTTTGGCTCTTGTGAATTTTGATCGTGAACACTTAACTCAGAATGACTGGATACTTATAAGCGAATGTTGCAAAGTTTTAAAATTTTTTTTAGAAATAACCCTGGATATGAGTGCCAAAAAGCACTTTACCATTTCAAAAATAATAGTGTACAGTAATTTATTATCCAAACACTGTGCAGATCTAAATTTACATAAATATGGTAAGGATTATACAAGAACAGATTAAAAAAAGGTTCGGTAATATTGAGGACAATATTTTATTGGCTCAAAGTACCTCTTTAGATCCGTTTTAAGAAACGCGTCTTTAAAAAAGATACCAGTTTTGAGAATGTAAAAAATTCGATTATTAATTTATGTAAATCAATCCCATTGACTGAAGATAACCCAGCAACAAATTCAGAAATAGCACAGCAATTACCGGAAAAAAAGAAACATCAATATGGGATGAATATGACGAAGAAATAGCAAATGATAAAGAAACGGAAAATGTAACGGCATCAAGTATTATAGAGGTAAATAGATATATCCAAGAACCAATTTTAAAACGAGACAAAAATCCGTTGGAATGGTGGCAGAGCCGCAAAATGGTATATTCCGGTTATTTCAAATTGTAGAAAAAATATTGTGCATAGTCGCAACTTCGGCACCCAGTGAACGAATTTTGTCCAAATGTGAACAGACGGTCACTGAGAGACGTGCTAGGCTAAGTGCCAATAAAGTTTCTAAACTTGTATCTTTAAATTATAATTTAAATAATTTAGAAATATAGTTTTTCCTGTAATGATTTTGTTATTTTTGTATTTATTTTGTGTTCAGAAATTTTTTATATTGAAGAATTTAGTTGGTTTTATTTTGTTATTTTTATAGTTTATTTTATGTTCATTAATTAAGGAATTTTTTATATTCAGGGATTTGGTTGTTTCTATATTGTTAAATTTAGTTGTTTTTATTTTTAATTATTTTGTTATTTTCATAGTTTTGTTAATGTTCATTTTTTTAAATAAACTGACTATCTGATATTTTTATTAACTGGATATTTAGTTATCAACCCAAAGTAAATTTGCAATCTGTAATAAAATTATCCCAAATTAAAACAATTAAATGCCTTACAAAAATGCCGAGCCGATTCTGTGCTGTCGTCTGTGTCTAACTTACTGTTAGATAGCAGCGCCAGACAATAAATGTCCAGACTCCGTACCACAGTCCGTACTTCATATTTCGTATGAACAGCCATAGAGTTCGACGATTCTATAGAATAGAATCGGAATCAGAATCAGTATCATACAAACACAGTAAGCGGGTACGAGTTATATTGTAAATTTTTTGTTATTTTTCGAATATTTGAATTTAAGAATAAATCAAGGTAATATTTTAATGTTTTTATTTTTTTATAACTGAATTAAATATTACAGGGGAAAATACGTGAAAATATCAATAAATTCTATATGTAAATGTTTAAAAAGCTGTACTATTTACCTGTATGATATGGGACAAACCATTTGAATTATAATTTCGTATATATATTCTTTAAAAATCTTAATTAAATCAGTACCAAAGTAGATATAGCATTGTATTACATCGCACAACCGCTACCCTCATCCGTATCGGCACGTATAATGCATAAATTGTACGCCCGCTAATGCTGTACGAATTGATACTAATCTTTATTTTTTGCTGGATTCGAACCATTTAATTCGTACGAGTGATGCGAATCATACGAATACTACCCAACTCTAAAGAGCCGTACCATGTACTTTGCCGTACTTTGATGTACGTTTAATGCGTGTGCTCGCGTTGGTCTACTGGCCGACCCGTTGGATCCATCAAGTTGGGCGCCATGTTATCCTAGATCGCCTCCCGCACTAGGCGTTTCTCGGCTCGCCGTGGAGCCGCTCTCATAGAGATCTAATAACGAATTAATTTGCATCGGTACAGGCATGTTCCTACGAGGAAGTGGGGTAGGCATGACGTCGCTATGCCAATCGATTAGATCGACCGGTGTGCCCTCGACCTCGTCTGGGGGGGGGGGGTCTCGTGCGCCTCGTTTGACTTCCATGGCGGAAACTGCGGAATGCAAACCGGCTAGGCGTAGCTAGCTAGAGATTGTGAAATAAAACACGTCGAATAGCACTTAACCAGGACACGGGCACACATAATCTGCCTAGACTCTGACCGGTAAGCATCGACTGCTCTCGCTATTCCGAGGCTTTATTCTATAGGCACGAGTCGAGTCAGCCAATCAGCTCACGGCTTCACTCCACTCGACTTCGTCCCCTGATATACTCTCGAAAAAACATTCAAACTTAATTATAAAGCAAAACAATTTTTTTCGATATTAAATAAATCCTTATTTAACGCTACCTATGCGATCCATCCGCCGTACGTTTTACATTTAAAGAGTTAGATAAAATTTTTATTTTATCTAACTGTACATACGGAAAGTGTATTTTATCGGTAGTGAGTGGTTGTGATAAAAATGTAGTTTTGCCAGTTTGTAACGAAATATGAAAAACGAATGCAAAAAACTATAGCTAACTGGGAAGACAATTTAGAGCAAACGCTGTCAATATGACCAGACCAGCACAGACTCGAATCGAGAGTAACACCAAATAGTTTTATCGGCTTCATCTTATCAACCCATTTATCCGTAGAGAACAACAATGTATTAGTTTTGGATTCGTTAAGTTTCAAATTATTACTGCTAAACCATACTTTAGATCTACTAAGGGCAGCATCACTCAATGGCACATCTCCTCTGGTAAGCAAAGTGGTGTCATCCGCAAACAGGGTACATTTTGTCCCTGCCAATGAGGATGATAAGTCATTGATATATAAGAGGAACAAAAGTGGGCCCAGAACTGATCCCTGGGGAACTCCACTGGAAATAGGCAGCGTATCTGAAAAGACACCATTGACATACACGTACGTACGTACGTTCTATTTGATAAGTATGATTTAAGTAATTCCAAAATAGTACCACGCATACCATAATATTCTAATTTTGTGAGTAGTATTTCAACATCTACGCAATCAAACGCTTTAATAAGATCACAGATTACAACGTTAGTTACGCAACTCACATCAAATCCTTCTACTATAAAATCTATAGTTGCTGATAAAGCTTTAACCGTAGAATATTTTTTTCCAAAATCCATACTGTGAAGATGACAAAATATGTTGGTTATCTAAGTATGTTTTAAGAAAATTCTTATTAATAATTTCAAAAATTTTTGAGATGACTGGAACTATAGCAATAGGCCTATAGTTGTCTAGGTCATCCATGTCACCTTTCTTATGCATAGGCAATATTTTACATATTTTTAAATTACTGGGCCATATACCATCTGTTATACATTTATTTTAATAACAACATTATTTATAATGTTGTTAGAGGATGTATCATAATTTCACATGATGCTTTAAAAAGATAACTATTTAGATCATAAAAGTCTAAACAAGTAGAATTGTTTAACTTTAATATGGCCTGCCTAACATCGGAATCAATAATAGGAGGTATAAAAAATGATGTAGATGCCCTTCGTATGTTATTAAAAAAATTTGCGGATTAATATGAGTTGTTTCAATTGTTTGCAATAGTGTCCGAAATGGTACTAAAAAAAAGATTGAAATTATGTGGAGATAATGTTCCATGTATTGAATTGGTCCCAGTAGGTAGCTCGCCCTTAACCAGGCTCCATACAATTTTATTTTTATTATCTGCCACAGATATGAGATTAGCATAGTAATTAGTTTTCTCTACTTTCAATGCCCGTCTATAACTCCTACGTAATTCAACATACAGATAGGGAAAATATTTAACCGATCATATGAAATGCTAAGAATAATCCCTTCCACTGCTCGCCGTCCAAGCTTGACGCGTCCTCCCCTATTTTGGCGGACTAAACCAGTATTCGTATAGCACACTATTCGTTTGGCGTTCGGCCGTGGGCGTAGGAGAGTAGGGGAGTACTGACTAAGCCCGCCCTGCCGTGCGTCATCTTCCCACCAATACCCTATGCATTTGAAATGTATGTAATAGAATCTCCCCATGATCGGTTAAATATTTTCTCTATCTGTATAAAGTCCAGTCATGATAAGAACGAGACAATTTAAAATTATTATTAGATATACGTAGTTCAGATCTTAGTTTGCGGAGCCTTTCATTAAACCATTTCACTCCAGGTTTTCTTGGTCTGGTAGATTGTAAATCAAAGCAAATATCACGCTGAGTGCATAAAATCTCTAAAAATGATTCTGACAACTGATCTGCACTTAGATTGTTCTCATCAAGCTGATACCAGTCAAATGAGCGAATACTACATACAAATTTAACAATATTATGTTTATTAAAATTTCTTTTTGTGAGACAACCCTGAGATGTGTTATCACAGACTGTATTCCAATGTATATACACTGCACAATGATCGGAAATGAGAGGATCATTGACTCCGGCAATACAATCCTGAGAAGATAGATTACAAATCACATTATCTAGACATGAACTAGTCGTTGCCGTAACTCTGGTTGGTGAAGTAATACAAAATTTCAGCCCGTACATAACTAGAATATTACGGATGTCGCCCAGTACAACAATGTATCTATAGCGAGCAGATAAGTAGTCAAATAAGTTTGCAATTTTATTCTTAAATACTACAAGATCGCCATGGGCTGATGACCTATAGGCAGAAATAATAATAGAATTAGAACACTTAATTTCTGCTCCACAAAATTCCGCATGTTGCGGAACACAAAAACTGTCTAAATCTATAAATTTTAGATTAAATTTATCTGTAGCAAAAATGGCAATGGCCATGCATGGAATCTGACCTACAATAAGATGAAATAAGGTTATAATTATTCAATTTAACTTTCCCTATATTAGTATTATCTAGCCAATGCTCAGAAATACAAAAGATATCATATTTGTTCTCATTAAAACATAAATTCAGGTGATCAATTTTATTCGAAAAACTTTGAACGTTGACATGTATCACAGAACATACCGACTTGTGAGAAAATTCAAATTACACTTATCCTGATTGTTGATCGTTCCGAAATCGCTTTCGTGGGAAAAATCGATTCAGCACATCATTAGTAGGCCATATGTACGCTACCTCGATCTTCTCAGCTTCATCCTCAGGGACACTAATTTTGAATGAAGAATACCTCATGGGATTAGCAATAAGCTTCTGTTACTTCTCACTCGCCTGTTTAGTATCATTCAACAGATTGACAGCATTATTGCAAATACGGCGGGCTTCAATGTTATTTGATACCTCTTGTGCCGTAATCAGAGATGTTACAGTAGTAGAATTCTTAGCAGCAGTGGCTTGGGCGAAGTTTCGTGACGGACCACCTGTATTGTTAGCAGATTTAGAGCAAGGAGGTTTGGGTTGATGTTTAGATTGAGAAGTGGTATTGCTTACAGTAAGATTGTGTAACTGTTCTTTTAACGTAGCAATTTGATCAGTAAGAGCTGTTATGGCGATGCTCTGAGTCCTTATGACAAGGTCCTTTTCATTACACAATTCTTCCAAATGTTTTACTTGCATAGTATACACATCCTTGGAAGTTTTATTAGTTTCACTGTTAATGTTGTCTGATTCCAACTCTAACTAGGTATCCTCTGACATTTTTGTGGATTCCGCACAACATAATATTCCCCTCCCGCCTCCAATATTTGAGCATTTTTCAAGAACTTAGAGCACGCTTTATGGGTTAATCTTCCACATTTAATACACTTGAGACCAACTTTTATGGGCTGCTTGCATCTGACACATGTATTAGTCACGTCTTTATTGAGTACAATAGCAGTAGAGTCCTCCATAACAAAAATTATCTAGTCAAAAACAGGTAACTAAAACACCAGACTAGTTTACTGACGGCCGTCCGAATAAGAATAAAAACAGTAAACACTTAAAAGATAAAAACTGAGCATATAGCAGAATGCAGTCAATTATGAACTATCACAGTGGACAATCACTATGTTTAATATAGACACAACAGATTAGCATAGCACTAAGATAAAACAAATTAAAATTATATGTTATTCACTATTTTCAGGTAAAATTTGAAGAGCGTAGTGAAAACACGTTTAACATGGCACGAGTCAACTTGTATATAAATAATAATAATGATGATGATGATGATGATGATGATGATGATGATAATGATAATGATAATGATAATGATAATGATAATGATAATGATAATGATAATGATAATGATAATGATAATGATAATGATAATGATAATAATAATAATATTTCTTTTCCGATTCACATTACACAAAATTTACAGATAAGTACGTAGGTACATGAATCTGGAAAAAAAATGCCGAAGATGAGCTGGTCATGCGAACAAGATGTCTGTTATTAATCTTAAGCACTAACTAATTATACAATAACTAATAATTGAGAAGTATGGCGAATATTACATTGTAGAGAAAATAGTATATATACACAGAGAAAACAGAAGGAGAATACTACGGTAATATAAATAAACGAGAGAACAGTTACTGTTTAGCATTGTCCAACAATTTCTTTTTAAGAGCTCTTTTGAAAACATATAAGGTTTGGGTTTTATAGATTTATGAAGGTTATTATATATCTTCGTTATCTGATAAGTAAATGAACATTTAAATAATTCAGTACGTCAAGCAGGAGGAGACACCCTTCCTCTGAATCTTACATTGATATTATGGACATCACTACATCAACTTAATTTTTATGCGTTGGGTAAAATCTAAGCGTGCTTTTTTAGGGCCAAAAATTAAAACAAATGTTTTTTGGATTAATGCTTAAGCTGTGGTCTTTTGACCATTTTACTATGCGGCTATGTCCTCATTTTTATCTAGTAAAGCTAAATCGCAATCTTTCGGTGAAAATGAATAATAGATTTGGGTGTCGTCTGCGTATAAATGGAGTTTACATTTATGAATTGCATTTTGTATTGTAGATGTGTACAACATAAATATTAAAGCATCTACAATCGAACCCTGTGCCACACCTGAGCATATTTCAAGAGGAGTAGATACTTCTTTACCAATTTTGACACTAACTATGAAAAAATTGGATGGATTCTTTGCTAAAACCAAGATAATTAAGCACAGCAAAAGGTCTCATAATTTAAGGTATCAAATACTTTTGAAAAATCAATGAGTGCCAAGACTCTTAATTTGCTTTGCTACTATAAGACTGCGAGGTACGAAATGGTTAGCACTGCCACGTTGTTTGAGGTTATGTGGCGGAAATTAACTCTTAAGATGTTGCGTGAAAATCATAGTTTTTTGTTATTCTTCATAAAATAATTTAAGGGGATAATTTGTGATAATCTTTCTAACAGTCTACATTGGTATTAACTGAAATATGGATAACTGTTTAAATAGTTGGTTTTTCATTAAGTAGGTGAGTTTTGATGCACGTTTATGGATATTTTTTGGAATGATTTAAGTAACTTCTTAAACACTTTAATTGACATTATCGAACCTTTAGTCTACAGAGTAGTTAGTTTCACGTAATATTATTAATACCTAAAAATATATAAAAAAGTGTTTTTAAATTAGAAACTGGCAAAAATTGAATTTACGATAAAAAATTATTTATCTTAAAGAAGATATGGAAACCTCGCCTTCAGTAAATCATATGGTTTATTTTATTAGGTGATGTCAGTGGCTATCTGGTCAGCGGTCCTCAAAATGTGGGTATTTTATAAAAAAATAATATCTCCGTAAATATTTGAAATTTTTAAAAATGACTTTTACTAGACTTATCTATATGACGAACTACACCTGCAGTTAAAATATTTGTACTTATTTAAGGTTCACCCTGTATACAGACCACCCAAAACAATGTATGTCACAGACCAGATGCTATGCCAAAAGCTTGTAGCGCTCGATAATTCTTTTAAGAATCTAATTATACTTGGTGACTTGAATTTGCCTGATATTTGCCTTTTTTATTTAACACGTATCCAAACAGGCACATGTCTAATTACTGGATACGGTAAAAAGTATAAATGTAGAAAAACAATACCATACAATTTAGTTTGTAGGCTTCAGTGGCTGTCGTTAATGGTCAGATGATTTCCGGGCTGGTTGCCATGTCGTCGGTTTAGAACTTTCGACGTTTCGAGAGACATATCGCTCTCTTCTTTAGAAGTTACTCTGAAACTGGAGATCTACTGGTCGTCGCACTATTTATATCAGGGGTAGTCACTGATCCATGATGTTCCGGTGGATTGCTTTCACAGATGAATCGTTTGCAAATACCGGGCAGATCCACGCCACCGTCCCTGTTGAAATTGTTCGGATTTTTATGAATTTCTATAACTTCTCTGTATAGTCGGGGCCAAAATCTTCTCTCTCTTACTAGCATGCTGGCTTCACTTAGCTCCACCGTGTGTCCCGTGTCCGCTCTATGCTCTGCTACTGCCGATTTTTTCCAGTTGTTATTTTTGAGGTGACTCTTGTGTTCCTTTAACCTTGTGCTGATGTGCCAAAAATCGCAAGTTGATATTAGTAATTCCTGACAATTTAATAAGTTATTCAGAACTTTATATAAAAATATAACCTGATGCGTAGATCTCCTAATTGCAAGTTCGTGTACATCAAATCTTGACAGCAATAAGCTATGTGAGAAGCGCACTGGAGAATATATATGATCCCATATGTACGATGCCGACTTCAAGAACCACCTTTGTACTTTCTCTAATGCAGCATTGTGAGTGCCATAAATCGGGCTCCAGACTACAAATGTATGTTCTAATTTAGAACGTATGAAGGATATATAGAGCAATCGAAGAGTAAAAACATTAACAAACCCGTTTGAGTTCCTGATAATAAAACCAGCACTTAAATGCTGAAGAAACAACGGTTTCTATATGTTTTGTAAATGATAGTTTAGGATCGAATATAACGCCAAGATCCTTTACATAACTAGGTCTGCAAAGAATAGAGTCACCTAATTTATATGCGAAAGTGAGAGGGCTTGTTTTCCTAGTAAATATTCTAACGCGAGTTATGTGAACACACTGTATATATATCTTCTTATCGCTTCCGCTTCGTTTCATAATAATAACATTAAGTAATAAGCCTATCAGAGTCAGCTTACATAAGCACGTGTTAATTAAAACAAAGCTTCTTTATTCTTAATCTAATAAATATACCCGCAAATACTAGAATAGAACAATATTGTACTTGGTTTTCTCATTAAACGTTTTGTGCTCCCAAAAAGTGTTTTTTTTTCAAATCAAGTTCAAAACTGGCGACGAGGATGGAATTGGGTGCCGAAAAACATTGAAAATCGACCTGGATTTTGTGAACTTTTCAAGGAACTTCCATACCGAAGCACTCGCCCAGAACTAAAGGAGCCTGATTTTGAAAATTCCCCGGACACAGAAAAGCGAGTACCGAGTATTTTATTCACTTTCCTATTCTTTCCTTGTTTCCGATTAGAATTGGAACTGTCTATTGCAGTCTTAGTTTTAAGAAAAGAAAGAAAGCAGAGAGGCAATTCTCTCGACAATTTGATTTTTTATCAAAACAATTTTAAAGAAAAATTAATTTAATTTTAATTTTGTAGAGAAATTTAATTTCTTTTCGGTATTATTTTATTGTCTTTAATACACTTTTATGAGTGAACCTGAAGAACTCATTTCTAGTTTTTGAAATTTGTCTGTCTTTAACTCAGATTCAGATTCTGAAATAGAAGCTATTGAAAATAATAGACCAGTCGGATCTTTCGAAATGGCAACCAACTATCAGTTAGTACGATTGCATGTAGATGTTATTCCAAATTATGATGGAAACCCTTTTGGTCTAAATATATTCGTGCAAGGTGTGATACTCTTGAAAATAGCTTTAAAAGTGAAACTCAACCCGAATAAATTTGTAGTCCAGGTAATACTGAGTAAATTAACAGGCAGGGCACAAATGCTTTTAGGCTCTCGTTTAGAATTAAAAACTTGGGAACAATTTAGAAAAGTTTTAAATGATAGTTTTGGAGACCAAAGAGATGTTAAATGTTCAGAAAAGGATTTATTACAATTGAAACTGAATCGTGGCGAAGCTTTACATAGTTTTGGCACTAGATGTCAAGATTTGCGAAGTCTACTTATGACAAAGTTAGTCCAGTCCAATAAAACTGTTGAAAAAAAAACTTTATTAACAATTAACTTTAGACACATTTATGCGCGAATTACCAAGTGTCTTACAATTAATGATTCGGTTACGAAAACCTAGCAGTTTAGAAGACGCATTAGCCATCGTGGCGGAAAAAGAAAATTTTAATTATTATAATAAAAATTCCGGAAATCAATATAATTTTGCTAATTCAAATTTAAACAACTCTAAATCGAAACCCATACAAAAATTTATTCCTACTCCTAATTATTATACACCGCAATTTCAAAATCAAACACAATTTCAATTTCAACCTCAACAACAACCAAAATTGGTATGGCTCAGTCAACCTATTGACATAAGACCTTGACCTGTGACGCAACATTTCCCAACCAACCGTCAAGTCTTTGGAAAATCTATAAACGTATGTAAACCCAAACAAAACACCTACACCTCAACCGAAACCAACACCAATTGTTGGTATTTCAAGACAGACTCAACCCAAACCAACACCGATGAGCGGTTTATCAAGACAAACCCAACCATCAGCTCAACCATATCGACCCTTTGGACAAACGCAACAACAATACTTCTAACCTTCAACAAGTACTCCAAGATACCACGTGGAAGAACTTTTCCAATCGGAAGAGGACCCTTATGAAGACTTTAACAACGAATGCCAAGAAGAAAAAAATCAGCAATGGTTTAATGAAGAACATGGATTCAATGATTACGCAAGATTACTCCCCGCATATGATGATGCTGTTTCACTTCAATACCATGATACTTGTCTAGAAGAAAACATGGATGAAACTCAAAATTTTCAGAAAACTTCCCAGATACAACATCCGACTTAATAGAAATTAATACGTTGTCAACCCCATCTTCACATAAAAATTTCAAAATCCCCTATGTTTCTCCAGTAGATACGGGTTGTTCTAAATCAATAATTCGACCTGCAATTATCGAAAAATATTTCCCTTCTTATATTTATCAAGATAAAACCCAAATTAAAACATGCACTGGTACAGATACCAAGCAACTATTCAGTTTTCGAGAATTCTATTCAAACGATACCATGAATGTCCTCTTATACGATTTTCATGATTTCTATGATGGCCTAATAGGTTTTGAAGACCTTCAGAAATTTAATCTTTTCATAAATCCTTCAGATCGAATTCTTTTTAATTCTCAAATTAAAATTCCTCTTTATTTTCGACAACCTTATGAAACTTCCAGAAAGTTGAGTATCAATGCCCATGAAATCTTAGTTAAACCAATTCCTGTAGACGCTGTAGATGGAGAACATTTTATCCCTAGTGCAGAGACGTTATTATCCCGGACATAATACTACTAATAATACTACTTGTAGAGATGGTCTTGCTCTAGATGAAATGCATAACATTTCAAGTCAAAGTTGTATTGTTAATTTTTTAGAATCCATTTATGCAGAACCTTCAGAAAATTCTTCAGAAATTATTCTTTTACACCATTTTACCATTACAATCTCAAAATTTATCCAATACCCAAATTTCAAATCTTTTAAGATCTGATCATCTTAACGAGGAGGAACCTAAATCCCTATTAAAATTATGTGACGAATTCCAAGACATTTTTATGAAACCTGACGATAGACTAACTTTTAGTAATACCGTGAAACACGAAATTAAAACTAAGGATGATAAAGTAGTATACACTAAATCCTACCGCTATCCCCATGTGCATAAAGAAGAAATACGGGAACAAATACATCACTTACTCGATGAAGGCATCATAAGACTTAGCTCTAGCCCATGGAGTTCCCCAATCTGGATAGTTTCAAAGAAAATGGATGCAAGTGGCAACAGAAATGGAAAAAAGTTGTCGACTATAGGAAGGTAAATGAAAAAACCATCGACGACCGCTACCCATTGCCAAACATCAGTGACATTTTGAACAAATTAGGAAGATGCCAATACTTTACTAGCCTTGATCTTGCGGCAGGATTCCACCAGATAGAGATGCATTCCGACTCTATACACAAAACTGCATTTAACGTAGAGAACGGTCACTACGAATATACAAGAATACCGTTTGGTTCAAAAAACGTGCCAGCTACCTTCCAACGAGTCATGGACAATGTCTTAAAATACTTTCAACATAAAGTGTGTCTAGTTTATATGGATGATGTAATAATTTTTTCTACATCACTCCAGGAACACATTCTTAATTTTCTCCTTATTTTCCAAACTTTCCGACAAGCCCGATTAAAAATTCAACTTGATGATTCTGAATTTTTATGTAAATCTGTTGAATTTCTAGATCACGTATTAACTCCCGAAGGTATACGCTCTAACCCAAAAAAGATAGAAGCTGTTAAAAACTTTTCTATTCCCAAAACACCAAAGGATATCAAATCATTTTTAGGACTTCTTGGTTACTATAGTAAATTCATTAAAGATGTTGCTCGTATAACAAAACCTTTCACAAAGTGAAAAAAAGTGAAAAAATCGTTCACACCCCAGAATTTCTTCAAACCTTTGAAAAATGCCAAACTCTTCTTTGTAATGAACCCGTTCTTGTTTACCCATTCACTCAAAACCATTCACTATCACAACAAATGCTTCAAACTATGCTATAGGTGCTGTCCTTACACAAAATGACCATCCTGTAAGTTATGCATTTAGAACAAAAAACCCAGCCGAATGTAACTACTCAACCATCGAAAAAGAACTACTAGCGATAGTTTGGGCTACCAAATATTTTCGGCCTTATCTTTATGGTAGAAAGTTTATTATATGCACGGACCATAAACCACTTCAGTGGTTATTTTCCTTGAAAGAACCTAATTCACGCCTTGTGCGATGGAGACTCAAACTTGAAGAGTATGAGTATGAAATTAAATATAAGAAAGGAAAAAGTAACTGTAACGCAGATGCCTTATCTCGAATTAAATTAGAAATCAGAAAGATAATCAATCTATCATAGTCAACATAGGAGACGCTTCCGAAGACATAAACCAAAATTCTATCTTAACAATTCCAATTCCTGATTATCCTTTAAATCACTATTCCTATCAACTTACGATTAAAGAAAGTAGTAACGCCGTGTTAGATGTCGCGGTACATGAAACAGTTTTTGATAAGATTAGAACTAACATAACTAGTGATGCACGTGTAACTAACTTTTTCAAAGATTTACTCGATCCATCAAAAACCTATTGCTTATACTTTTACTCCTTTGAAATTGAATCTAAAATCGTACGAAACTCGCAACAAAATTTTGCCTCGTCTTTCTCTCGCATTTCTTGCAAATTCTTGCAAGACATAACTTCGGAGGAAGAACAACAACACCAAATAAAATATCATCACGAGGGAAAAACGTACCATAGAGGCATAAACGAAGTAAGAATGTCTTTAACTAAAAGATGTTATTGGCCGCAAATGATAACTGACATTACTAAATATACAGGGTGTCCCATAATGATGTGCGCTCCTTTGGAGGGTGTGTTTCTTGCGTCATTTTAGAAGGGGTTCTTTTATAAAATTTTTCGATTTGAGCCCTCCCTGACGAGATAAGGGCTTCTAAAAAATTTAAAAAATTTCGGTTTTCATTTTTTTTCCCAAATACGGTTAAACTTATAAATCTGAAAATCGGTGACTACATTTAGTTAATTAAGTGATATTGTTGAGTATGATTTTTATGTCTACAAGGGTGGCAACCACCAGTCTCTGTTGTTTTTTTAATTAGAACTTTTTTTTCTCAACGTTTCTCGATATGAAAAAATTACAGTAAATAGAACAATCAATTTACTAAATTTTTCCCCTCATAAAATCCATATACGTACATATCCTCAGGTGTGGAATGTGCAAGCAAAATAATTCATATGAAACGTAGTAGGCTGCTGTCACTTTGATGGTTTTATTGTTTGGATTGTCATTAACAATTAATGTCAGATATCTACCACCAAATTAGCTATTCTGTTAATTTCTATTGCAATTATGAATTTTCAATATTTCCAACGAAATAAAAAATTTCCGTCAGGTACTGCGTAGTGTAAATTTAAATTTTAAAGTGTTCAGTTATGTGGCCGACATCTGGGAAATCATTTTGAACATCACATGTAAACATTTAATGTAGGTTCATTTCTATGTATTTACAACAACAAATATTAGTCAGTGTTCTTTACCGACTACCACATTGGCCACCATATTTAAACAGTTTACATTTCGCACTTTCCAATTTCTGAGTTTACTACTTGATAAAAATGATTCAAATTTGGCACATATGTCAAAATTAAAACCACCAGTCTACTACGTTTCATATGAATTATTTTACTTGCATATTCCATACTCGAGGATATGTTCGTATGTGGATTTAATTTTTTTAAAAGAAAACGCGTATCTTTGCATAAAAATACTAAGAGGGGAAAAATTTAGTAAACTGATTGTTATATTTACTGTAATTTTTTCTTATCGAGAAACGTTTAGAATAAAAAGTTCAAATTAAAAAAACAACAGAGGTTGGTGGTTGCCACCCTTGTAGACATTTGGTAAAAATAAAAATCGTACTCAACAAAGTCACTTAATTAACTAAATGTAGTCACCGATTTTCAGATTTATAAGTTTAACCATTTTTGAGAAAAAAAAAATGAAAACCGAAATTTTTTAGAAGCCCTTATCTCGTCGGGGAGGGCTCAAATCGAAAAATTTTATAGAAATAACCTCCCTAAAATGACCCAAGGAACACACCCTCCAAAGGAGCGCACATCATTATGGAACACCCTGTATAAATAATTGTAATATTTGTCAAACCGGAAAATATTAGGCACCCCCAGAAAATTAAACTCGAAATTACACCAACGCCGAAGCAACCGATGCAAACTATTCACATAGACATATTATATGCAGAAAAAGAAATGTTCCTAACAGTTTTTGATTCATTTTCCAAAATTTGGTAAAGTCTACTCCCTTCAAACAAAAAATGCTGTAGATATTTATAATGCTCTTTTAACATTTATATCACACTTCGGTATACCAAGGAAAATATTTTGTGATGCCGGCCCAGAATTTAAAAATCATTTGATTACAGAATTTTGTCAACTTCACTAAATTGAATTGCATCTAACAACCCCTCGAAATTCAAATTCGAATTCTCCCGTAGAACGATTTCATTCTACGATACTCGACCAATTAAGATGTTTAAAAGCCGATAATTCTGGAAAAACTTTACAAACCCTTATGAAACTTGCTATAATAGGTTATAATAATGCGATTCATGGAGTAACGAGACTCTCTCTTTCGAAGTAATGTACGGACATCTGGATATTCTCATCCTTTTGAATTAAATGACAATCACTTAACCTCAGAATACATACATCAACATAAAGACGATACTAAACGAATATACCAATTACTAAATAAACGTATTGAAAAATCTAAGGAAACTGTTATTGGAAATTTAAATACTAAACACGATAATCCTGTTCCGAATGAACCATATCAAACGGTTTACGTAAAGGAAGTTACTAACAATCAAAAACAAAACCGCGATTTAAAAAGACTAAACTCGTCCAAGACAAAGAAAAAATTTTACAAACTAAAGCCGGAACATACCATAAAAATATAATAAAGAAACCACGAAAATTGACTCAAACTTCTTTGTTACAGGACTCAACTACGAACAATGACCACACTTATTGTAAACCACCTGATCCTTCCACTAGTCATGACTAAGGAAATTAAAATCGAATCCCTTCGAAACCAACTACTACCCTTACAAATAGGAAACACAAAAATCATAGCTTCCCAACATAAATTTATTCATTACGTTGATTTAGAACCTATATATATGGAAACTACTAAACTTCAAAATTTAATATATGAACTAGATAAAGTTAATACTAGTCAATTACCTATTCCTCAACAACTTTCACAACATGCTCAAATTATGGTCGCTAAGACACATCAAAAGATAGTTGCTCTTATTCCGAATCGAAGACTAAAACGAGGACTCATTAACGGTATCAGAATAATACATAAATGGCTTTTTGGTATTTTAGACGCCGATGACGGTAAACAAATAAAACAAGCTATTGAAACCCTAAATAAAGGACAACATAAAGTAGTAAATTTCCAGAGTTCAATTGTAAAAACTTTAGCAACTCAGGTTAATAAAACTATCAGCACTATTTGCCAGAATAAAAAATCTTTGTTATCACGTTAATGAACTGGAAAATAAAGTTATCTCTTGGACTAAAGGCTTTATACATCTTAACAGATTATTAATAACTGTAACGTAATTTTGGAATTTTTGGACGAACTAGAAAATGCAATTACTTTTGCTTGAAGATCAATTTCTATGTTGAGGAGATCTTAGACCAAATCACCAAGATTGTGCTTCCCAGATGATACTGAAGCTAGAACCTAGCCATTGTAAGGCAACCCCTTTGATGTTAACCACGCCAATTATCGAATAAATTAGCCAAAAGCACGTATTAGCACTGACCAACCAATTTGTAATTTTTGACAGTCACTTACGGTATCTATTTTAGATAGCAACTTGACGTCATCTGCATATATCAAATAGTTCACTCGTAATTCAGACACAATATCATTCAGGCATAAAAAATAAAAGGGGCCCAAGCGTTGAACCCTGAGGGACTCCAGACAGTTGTAGGAATTTATCAGAACAATAACCACGATACTGTACGAACTGATATCTATTTTGCAGGGAGGATTAGAACAAATGTAATAACGAATTAGAAAATCCAAACATATCCAGCTTGTGTAACAAAATATCGTGATCAAGTCTATCAAATGCCTTCGTAAAATTAGTGTATACTACGTCAACTTGACCACATTGGTCCAAGCACTCACTAATAAATTGAGTCTTACACACAAGGTTCATCACGGTGGATCTCCCCTTTATGAAATTATGCTGTCGAGGCGATAGAATTTCAGACACAGAGCTATATAATGAATTGTGTAGTAAGATTTTAGATAAATTAGAGATAATGGCGAATTACTATTTTTTTATGCACAGAACATATCCTCGAAATTTTCCACAAATCAGGGAAGCTAGCTGTTTTAAGTACCAGATTAAAAATGGTTGTTAGCGGACTCGCAAGAGCAGGAGCACAATCTCTAACATGAAGTGCCGGATGAAATCTGGTCCCATTGTCAAATTAGGTTTAATAGCAGATTCAGCTTCTAGTTGCTTAAAATTAATGATACTGATCAAATTGCTACAAGAATTAGGATGAACATGTAATCAATCGTTTGGACGAGTGAAGGATTCTGCAAAAAAACTGGCAAGATTGTCAACAATTTCTTGCGGATCGTCTAAATCTTTATTATTGTACGTAAACATCGATAGTATAGTCGAAACATTCATTTTCGCATTTAAAAAAGACCAGAATTTTTTTGGGTTGTTCTTCAGATCGTATTCAAGAGATCGGAGATATAGTTTGTATGATACGTCTATGTCCTGTTTAATTTCAGACCGCAAGTTTTTGTATCTGTGTAAAAAGTTACAGGTACAGATATCACAGGTTTCTTGGTACATCTTAGATTCCCGACTCTTTTGTTTTATTTTAAATATAATTTTACCATTAAACCAGGGAGCCAGACGTGAACCAGACTTCTTATGAGAGATGTGGCGATCAAAAATATTATACAATTTGTTATTAAAAGATTCAACTGCCATATTTGGACAGGTGAACCTGTTGAGAAAAGTCCAGTCTGTGTTAAAAATTTCATTATACAATATTACAAAATTTGCCTTCCTGAAATTATATTGGGTGCCCACTTTTACAGGAAATTTGCGCCGATTGGATAGGATCGTAGTTTTTATAACAAGAGCAGGTGGTAATTTGGTAATACTGTTCTAGAATATAGTCTTAAATAATTTGTAACAAAATATTCGCTATCGTGCAAATGAACAACCATCTAGATTAAATTTATTACTAACTAGTGACGAATTTCTTTTTAAACGCATCAACTACTTGCCGCTCATAGGAATATCTGATCATGTAGTGATTGACAAAATAATTGCAAAATGTGCTACTAAACGAAGACTCTGGAAAAAATTTAAAGCAACCCAATCTGATGTCGACTTCATTGCACACAGAAATATCTCGTCGAAATATCAGTTACAAAAAGAGATAGAAATAGCAAAAAATAATTATGAACAACACTTAATAAACAAAGGTCATAAAGCAGTTTACAAGTATACCAGAAATTATCTGTCCTCTAAAGTTTCCATTTCACTTGATGCCGGCATCATAATATGATGTCGGCATACACATATTATGTTTTTGTAACCCAGACTGCGCGGAAACTTTAGCTATTACATTTCAAAATACATTCACTAGAGAAACATACGGTCCACTACCACCTAAAAAAGCTTCTCATTGATATATATCCAGGTCTCGATGGTTTAACAGCACCCGTACTTAAACACTGTGCCTCTGTTTTAGCTGCGCCGTTATTTCTTATATTTAGACACTCTCTTGCAACAATGACACTTCCTTCTGACTGGTTAACTGCCTCATCTATTGCTATATTTAAGAAGGGAGATAAGACGGATCCTATTAATTACAGGCAAATTAGTCTGATGCATATATGTGTCAAGTTCCCAGAACGAATTATAGTATCACAACATAGCTTTGTTCCTGGTAGATCAACGGTTACTAATTTGCTTGCTAGTTTGAATCACTGGACGCGTTCCATAGACTATGGTCATCCAGTTGACGTGATATACCTAGATTTTGCAAACGCTTGTGACAGGGTGCCTTAATATAGACTCCTATTAAAACTTGATCATCTTGGCATTCGCGGAGAATTGCTTGCATGGATTAACAACTATTTAACCAATAGAGACTTTTCAGTTCGCGTCGGTTCTGATTATTCTTTTCGCGTGAGGTTTATTCAGGTGTTCCACAAGGGTCACTTTTAGGGCCAATATTATTCCTCCTATACTCGTCACATTAATATTATAACTATCCCTCGTTCTTTTTACGCGGACGATACCAAATATATGGCAATCCTCCTGAACAATGCGATGCTATTCAGAACACTCTTAATAATATTGAACGTTGGTGTCATCACCTATTTTACGAGCTGAATGGAAGTCCCATAAGATCAGTGGATGAACAAATTGACTTAGGTGTAACTGTAACTTCTAACTTTTCATGGTCATGCCCTTATTTCAAATATAGTCAAAAGAGCCAACTCCAAATCGTACACAATTTTTAAAACGTTCTAAAATCATTCTTCTAAACTATTCTTGAATACGCTAACATAATCTGGTCACCTTATCTAATTAGAGATATAAAACTGGAGACTGTCCAACGAAAAGTTACAAGACAAGTAATGTCTCTTAAAAGTCATACGTACCAGGACCGCTGTACAACGTTAGATCTTTCACATTTATCCGAAAGAAGAACCAGAGAAGATCTGATATTTACATATAAATTGCTGCATGGTCAATTTTGTGACATTTTTCGTGATTTCCATCCATTCAAACTCGTAAACACAATAAGACAGAACTTTTTTTCTAACAGAGTATTCAATCCTTGGAAATGCCTGCAAACTAATATAATGTCTTCACCAAGTTAAATTCACATTTAAAGCCAGTGAATTAATTTAGAATGTTTATCTGTTGTTATAGCCATACTTATAGTTACAATTAATTTCTTGTGAAATATTTATAATTAGTTAATTGTTCTTTTTTTCTCTTGCCAGTATCAATTAAGTTTTCTGGATGTTTATTAGACTGTACACTTAACATTCTTATAATATATTATACTTGTACTATACAACCTATATAATTTTTGTTTGCTAAAAACGAGTATTTAACGGCACGAAGGCCACTGATGGTATATTACAAGAGAAATTTACACTGTTGTGTACCAAATATCATCTCAATATCGAGATGATGATTTTGAGATATAAAGACTACAGTATTTAAGAGAGAGAATTTTAAACAACCTGTAGCTCGAAAACGAGGCATTTCTGGACCCATGTATATATAAACCTTTTTCCTTATTTTTAAACAGAACTTGCTCCCAGATTATCTTAACATAATTCTGTTACACTCAGTATATATATAATTTTAAATATTTTCAAAAATACTTAACAATGTATACCAGCAGAAAGAATTTGTTTCATTTTAGTTCAGTATAAGTATTTGACATCTGTTTTTATTTTGATAAAACAATGAAATAAGAGAAATAAATGTATTAAATTAAGGCTGCAAGTTTTTAAATTTTATTTAAACAAAAATTGTAAAAAATAGAACAATGCTCATAACAGTCAGGTACCTAATAAAAAGTGTTAATTTCTAATAAAGAAAATAATCCAATAAAAAAAATAACGCTGCACAAATAAAATATTTGGACAACATAATAAATTGCTAATATTATTAAAAAATAGTTATGTAATACGGACCGTGATCAACGCTTACGGGTATCTGTATCTGTTATCAATCGATATCATTCGAAATTTTCTGAAAGTTGATAACAGTTATCTGTTATGTTTAACTGTTATTTAAAAATAACGAACGCAGTTGTGATTATTATTTGAAAATGACATTTTTGCCCATCACTAATACGGTCCGGTACAGGCCATGGGAGGCGCGATCCATGTCACTTTAATTCAGTATGCAATTTTGTAAACTCATCTAGGCTGCCCTACTTTCCTTTGTAGTATGCACATAAAAATTATATATAATACACTTTCCACAATGGAACACCCTATATATCAAATAACATAGTAATTGCATTAGTATTTTTTGAAACACGTATCATGTCTTGTTGTGCATAAATTTAAATGTATGTTTTTTTTTCAGTATAAAATATTATGAAGCTTCTTTATACACAAATCCTCATATGTATTGTTTTTTGTGTACTTACCACCAAATCTGAAAATCATCATACATTTTCAAGTGTAACTTTGGTCAGTGGAGCAAAATCTAGAGATGATTCAATATACGACTCAATGAACAAATTTAATTATTCCGCTAATATACTCAAGACTAAAGATAATCCATTGTCAGTTTCCGAAACGCTTGAGACTTCTGTGAGAATAACACCCTCCGGTTCTATAACAAATGGTGGAAACAAACCCTTTGCGTATATGCAATTATGGAAAGGAACATACCCGGATATGTTATACAAAAGAGCACGTTCTGGTTTCGTAGGCATGAGAGGAAAAAAAGATAATGGATATGTTGAATTTGGTGAGTATAAATTAAATTTAAATGTATGTAATAATTATCATAGGCAACACATTTACTGCGATAACATTAATAATACGACTAAATGAGAGGTCTATGAATGGTCTAAATGCCCCCAAGATATTTCACATAAAATGGGACACAAATAGATGTCCCTATTTAATAACATATTTTCGATAACTGTTCTGTACTTTTAATTTTAATGTAAATGTTAAAATAAATAGTTTTCAGTTTACATTATTTATAATTTATGTACGCAATCGTCAAAATTATATTACTGAAAACGTTTATTTAATTTTAATTCTTAGATGAAAGTTAAACATACCAAACTGTAATCAAAAATATGTTGAATAGGGACATCTATATAAATCATCTCGTTTGGTCGTATTATTAAGGTTAACTGGATGGAAGTGTGTTGTCTCGGTAATTGATAATGATAATGCTAATGATAAGGGTAAGAATAACGGTATTGATAACGATAACAATCACGATCACGGTTACGATAACGACGACGATGACAATGATAATGATGATGTAACAATAACACCAACAGCAAAAGCAATAACAAAGAGTATGACAATGAGAATTCATGACTTCGTAGGCATGAGAGGAAAAAGATAACGGGTATGTTGATTTTAGAGTAGTTTTAAATTAAATTTAAATGTATGAGTGAGAATGAGAATAATAACAACAGCAACGGCACCTATAGCGACAGCTACAATTATAGTTATAACTACAACTATAATAAAATAAAATAAATGTCTCTACGCTTTCCTCCAAACATCCTAGTAAACATACGAGGTTACAAACATTCTGGAGAATTCTAAAATTCAGAAGCCTTATATGTATTTTGTGCAACTTGCATAAAATTCCTTTAATACTTTATCTTAGAATATTTAATATATAAAGTTATGCTAAAAATAAAGTTAATGTGAGATGCTTTAAAGATATTTGAAAATCTTTACAGTTCTTCTTCGCAGCATAAGTCCCATACATTGTTGAGGACATTGAATACACATTTTAAAAACGTTAACAGATGGTTATATTTTAATTAAAATGTATATTTTATAAATGTTTTGTTAACGTATTTTAATAACTTTTTATCAATATTTAAGTAAATATTTTAAAAATGTTTTTGAAAACATCACTGAAATATTTTAAAATCATTTTGTCATGACATGCTTTGATTAATAAACATATTTTATAAATGTTCTGTTAACAATTGTTTTCAATCAACACTTTTATAATTACTCTTCAAGGACTAGTGAATTATTAAAAAACTGTAAATACTTAAAATATGTAATTTCATTTTTCGATATACAATATTTGTTCTCATTTCGCCTCTTCGTCCCTGTAACAAAAATAGACATTTTAAATAACAGTTAATTAAAATATTTTAACAGAGAAAATTTGTTAAAGTAAAAAAGATGATTACGTACAGTAAAAAAAATGTTTTATGTATAATTCTTTACAGGAAGTGGTGACCTGAACGTGTTAAAGAAATAGAAATACTATGATGCTGAAATTTTATAGATGTAGTACTTACTTCGTCTTACACCAAAAATAGTTGTCAACTTCGTTATTAACAGTACAGTATTTTATTATACTATTAAATTATTAAATTAAACTTTTAAGCCGTTATTATAACAATGAAATTTGTTTAAGTAACTCCTTGCTTCTATGTTTAAAATGGTATTTAATATTCCTTTATTAAAGAGGACATAACATTTTTCTTACATAAAAACTATGTTGTCGTTGATTAGTTCAATATTTGCATGGGTTGAGCCTGCCTCGTTTATTAATAATTGTGAAACATATCGACAAACAATTCTGTGTGCTTTTTTATATGTTTATACGTACATTTTCCGCACTTCGACATTTTCCTGTCATACAATAACTTTTTAGAAATATTTATAAAATTTATTTCACTTATCTGTAACTGCACTTGCACTGCAAGCGTAGGTAGATAAAAAAACACTTTTTTTTATCTATGATTGTATACTAATGACTATTGCAGCAAAAGCAGGCTGACGATCCTGGCGATCCTCAGATATCTGACTTCTGACAGTAAATTAGTGCGATGGCGCCAATTTGCGTCATCCAATCTCAAAAAGTTACTGACTGCGAAATATAAATAATTATTATAAGCATTTATTTTACTTCAAATAAAATTTAACTTTAATTTAAAGAAAATGCAAAAATATACATATATGGTCGTCACCGTATGAAACCTGAAAGCTTAAAAGTAAAAAGAATACTTAATATTTTATTTTTAACTTATTTTAAAAATATTTTTATAATGTTCTAAAAACATTTTATAAAAACTTAGTAAAACATGTTTTTATAATGTTTTTAAAATACTTTATAATACATTTTTTTGATGATGATGACGATGACGATGACGATGACGATGACGATGACGATGACGATGACGATGACGATGACGATGACGATGACGATGACGATGACGATGACGATGACGATGACGATGACGATGACGATGACGATGACGATGACGATGACGATGACGATGACGATGACGATGACGATGACGATGACGATGACGATGACGATGATAACTCTAATAAGATTCCGTTTCATTACCCTTAATTATTTTTTAAACCATTTAATTCTAGGAGTAGACTTATCAGCCGCAAATAGAAGACAATTATTTACAACCCGTACATAGGTGTTGAAAAACATTTCAAAATAGTCTTTACTATTAAGTTTCGATAGAAGTAAATTTGACCGATCAATATGTTTTAGTTGATCTAAAAATACCAAAGAATAATCATTATTTATAACACGCCTAAGTGTATATTCACATTTGCATCCTCATCATTATCCCCTACCCAGATAAAGACACCGGCATGGTCGGCAATATAAATGTCCCACACACCCACAATGACACTATTATGACAAATATTGGTAACAATATTGTCAAGGCACGACCTAGAAGTCTGAGTAATCCTAGTTGGGACACTAATACAGGGCTTCAAGCCATACATGTAAAAATAATTCTTTAAATATTTGGCATGATCAGAAGTTTCGTCAATGTCCAAGTTGAAATCGCCCGTAATAATGAGGAACTTATATTTGCGCGAATAAAAATCTATAACATTGCATAGGCTATTTAAAAAAATTGACATATAGAATAGTTTTTAGATAATCATATTCAAACCAATGTTCAGAAAAGCATAAAATATCAAACTGATCAATCGTTAAAGATAGGCATATATCATCAATTTTGTTCGCTGAACTTTGGACATTGACGTGAAATGCAGAAAAATGCGAGTCAATAGAATTAGTAGAACTAGGAAGTGTTACTTTCCGGTTTAGCTGATGGTCCACTAGTAAGGCTTCTTGCACGAAAAAACTTGTTCACTCTAACTCCTTGAAGCCATATACTATCGACCAACAACTTGGATGACTCCTCAGCCGGAACGGTCACCTTGAATGACGAGTATTTCGATGGAAATTTACTATTTAATTTAACTACTGAAGAATTTGGAGCAAAGCTCTTTAAGTAGCCATCGAGTACGGTCAGATCAGTGCTGATGTTAAATTCGTTACATGGTATTCATGCATCCGGTTTGGTTCACGTCTAGTTGCAGCCTTGAAGGGACATTTTGAGACCTCTTCCTGACTACCAACCAAAATACTTCAAGTCTTGCCTTTATCTTGCCTATATAAAGTGGTAGATTGACACCTAGCGTTGCCCTTTACCTTTCTAGGTGGGGCAGTGGACTGATCCAATGGAATATCATTTTCGATATTAATCAAATTGTTACAAATATTTTGCGCTTTAGCAGCATGAATCGCACTAGACACAGTCTTACTAGCAATAGTACTAGTTGAACTAGTAGAAGCGGACGGTACAGAAGACCCACCAGATTGCAAACTTTGTTTATGAACACGTTGATTATTGATATTATGCTGGGATGAGCTTAGTGCACTCTTGGCATCTTTTAACATAGCCACTTGATCACTAAGAGACTTAATTGCAATATCTTGATTTTTAATGATCAAGTCTTTCTGACGAATAATTTCCTCCAAGTAAGAAATTCGGATTTTATCTAGATTGTCCTCATGTCTGTCATTAGTTGAGGGCTGCGAAATACCGTTAGTAGTTTTATCTTGACCGCTAGTTGCGGTATCCGACCCTTCAGCGCAGCAAACCAGTTTCGTTGTTAAGAAAGACCACATTTTTCAAAATTTTTAGGCAGCTTTTGTGTGATATTTTTCCACAACGAACACATCTGATTCTCGTTCTAGCAGGATTTTTTCACCTAGTGCGATATGTAGACGCCTCTGGACCATTAGCTTCATTATCAGCCATATCTTGTCAAACAAAGACTATCTCACTTAGAATTGTAAACCATACAAATAAAGCACCCGTTGATGGTACAGTCGTCCGCCTTCGAGTAGTAAAAACCGTGTAAACTACGGTCGTTTACTCCACTTGTCTTCCAGATGTTATACACTATTTGGGCCGAGAACAGTGCCCAACGTTAGACGTAGGTAGTTTATTAAAGAGTATTTTCCGTATTACGCACTAATTTGCATTTAAAATGCACAAAACAGTCTTTGATTTCAAATTTAGATTGATTTTGATAGATGACATATCAAGACGAGTCCCGGGTTATAATGTGACGTTAGTCAATTGCTTTTGTGTTTTTATAGAAATTCACTGACCGACACGGCACTACGTTACGCGAAAATTGACGTAGGACCCGGGAGCGACCGAAAACCGAAAAGACGTGACTCGACGGAGAGCTGAACTACAATGAATGAATGAGCGAGTGAGTGAGTGAGTGAGTGAGTAAGTGAATGAATGAATGAATGAATTTAATTAATTAATAATAATAATAATAATAATAATAATAATAATAATAATAATAATAATAATAATAATAATAATAATAATAATAATAATAATAATAATAATAATAATAATAATAATAATAATAATAATAATAATAATAATAATAATAATAATAATAATAATAATAATAATAATAATAATAATAATAATAATAATAATAATAATAATAATAATAATAATAATAATAATAATAATAATAATAATAATAATAATAATAATAATAATAATAATAATAATAATAATAATAATAATAATAATAATAATAATAATAATAATAATAATAATAATAATAATAATAATAATAATAATAATAATAATAATAATAATAATAATAATAATAATAATAATAATAATAATAATAATAATAATAATAATAATAATAATAATAATAATAATAATAATAATAATAATAATAATAATAATAATAATAATAATAATAATAATAATAATAATAATAATAATAATAATAATAATAATAATAATAATAATAATAATAAGCTGCAGGGCTTGCCGCCAAGCGCCGCAGAACTATTGGAACTATTCATTCCCCACCCTCAGGCAAATTCAAGCCAATAAGCCTGATGTAGTCCTCCTCGACCACCAGCTTAGAACGATGTTTGTGATTGAGTTCTCGGCTCCCGCGGAGAACAACATCGTCCTAAAAGAGAAGGAGAGACGGAGGAAGTATTGAGATCTTCTCTCCGAGCTCCGCAGGCTGTATCCAGACAACTCTGTTAAGGTTGTGGTGCTAATTATAGGCGTCCAGGGTGGATGGAGACATACGCTGCTTTCTGAATTAAAGATCATACCGGCTTGCCGAAATTCGGCAGAGATCTTAGCCGGCAGAATGCAGAAGGCAATCGTCCTTGGCTTGCTACGTTTGCTCAGAACACACGATTTACGGGCGCAATGATTACTGACTCCACGGAGTGGAGAGGTGATTGCTTCACTCTTCAGAACATCTCCGAAAGTGTCTGAGCTTCGGAAGGTGTGACTGGAAAAAAAAAATGATGATGATGGTGATGGTAATGGTGATGGTGATGGTGATGATGATGATAATAATAAAGTAAAGTAAATATTTATTGACCACTCATACATACAGATACAGGTACATTTGTAGTCATAACTAGATTTATATTCAAAGTATAAATTAAATCAATAATGCACACATTAAAATCGTCACTAAAACACAATAAAAAACATAAGTAATGCAGGTAAAATTATATAAGCTAATTGTATATTTATTATTTTTTGTTATGTTTATACGAGAGAAAGGAACAACAAGATTCTCCGTATACCTGGTATCGTGCTTATGCAAATCAGAATGTTTTAATAAATTAGGTACGTTTTTATGATCTAATACTAGATATTCCAAGATGTATACGCAAGGCAGCGGTAGAATCCCCTGCTTCACAAACAAATGCCTGCAAGGAACACCTCTAGAAACTGCCGAAATGAGGCGCAACGCGGCTTTCTGTAAAATAAATGCCCTACAAGCTGAGCTAGAATTGCCCCATAAAGCAACTCCATATGTTAGCCTACTGTGAAACAATGAAAAGTACACTGTTCTCATGTCCACAACAGGATGCAACTGTCTCATCACAAATATGTATGATGCAATTTTCCGACATAGTTTATCAATGTGAGCAGACCAATTTTAACTCGAATCAAATGTTATTCCTAGCAATGTAGCTGTACTCGATCTTGGATGCCATTTATCTGAAGTAAAAGTCAACGTTTGTGTCATTTCGATATTAAGTTTAAGTTTATTAACTGAAAACCACATTTCAGCAGTGCTCAGAGTATTCCCATCTGGATTCAGATTACCACGAGTCAGCAGGATTGTATCATCGGCAAACAAGATACATGTACTATCAAAAATATTTGCCGGTAAATCTTTAATATAAATCAGTAATAATAAAGGCCTCAATACTGACCCTGCGGAACACCATTTAATGTATGACACAAATTTGAGTCAACATTGTCAATACTAACATATTGCTGGGTTACTAATAACAGGAACAGCTGCTATGGGTCTGAAGTTATCTGGACAATTTAAATCACCTTTTTTATGCAGGGGAAGAATTTTAGTAATTTTAAACGAATTCGGCCAAACTCCCTCACTAACACATTTATTGAATAGTACCCTCAGAAACCTCTGAGGGTACTATTCAATTAACAACTCCAGAGAAGCCCTGACCATGAAACTGTTTAAGCAGTAGTGGTCCATACCAGATGATTTTTTAAGCCAAATATTGTTTCCTTTACTTTCTCGTCAGTAACAGTATATAAAAAATGATGATGACTGTATTGGAAATATTAATAAAATACAAATTGAAATTATCAAGTGAAATAATTGATGATTGATGAATATGATTATGATGATTGATGATTGATGATGATGATGATGATGATGATTGATGGTCGATGATTGTTGATTGACGATTGATGATTGATTGATGTAGTGGTTTTTAGGCTTTCAGGGCCAGTGCTGTAATGTGATACATAGTGATTTTCCGGGTTGTTGTGCCGTGACCTCAGTAACTGGTAGCTGCCAGAAACAGAGTTAAAATTCACATGCCCAGTATTAACCAAGACTCTTGCCTGCCCTGGTTGTTCTCGGGCTTGGCTCTGTGGGGACAGACCCGCTATCGGTGTCTCTGGGCCCCTCCATATATTGATTTCGGTTCCTATTGTTGGTATTACGACTCCTACGGTCAGAACCGTTCCTCGGGTAATGGTGGTCCTCCGAGGCGTTCCGTAGCTGATGATTGATTATTGATATGATTGATGATTGATGATTGATGATGATGATGATGATGATGGTGATGATAATAATAATTTATATTTTTATTGTTGGATATATGTACTGTGGCTATATAGACAGCTTTTGTAGGAGAACCTTTTTGTAGTTTGCGAAAAAAATCTTTGCTTCACCTAGGATGTTCCAGATTGGCTTCTTCGATTTTTGTGAGCTATTTTTTTAAGCAGATAAGCATATCTAATTTTATCACGGTATTTAAAATTTTATTAAAAATTAATGATATTTGTAGAATTTATGGCGTATAGTTTAAAGTTTTAGTTTTTAATAAAATTGAAATACTTCGATAAAATTACATCTAATTTATGAAAAAAATATTTCCCTAAAATTAAAAAGCCAATCTGGAAATTCCTAGGTGAAGCAGCGATTTTTCTTAACTTTTATCATAAATTGGAAAAAAAGTTCTCCTTCTACAAAAGTTGTCTATATAGCCACAGTACGTAATATATATGACATACATGAAATCTCGCCAGCCGTCGTTACCATAGTTCTATAAAGGTACGGATTCGCTGGTGCGACTGCGGCTGCGGCTCACGGCTGGACTCGTCGCCAACCAATAGACAATCTGAATGTTCTCAGTCGCGAGACGCAGTTGCAGTCGCACCAGCGAATCCGTCCCTTAAATAGTGCTCCCAATGAAATCATTATTGAGACAAATGTAGAATTTTTTTGTTATATTATTAATCTCTATTCAGTGACCTTACTTATAATTGAGTAATTACGCAAAAAAGTAATGGTACAAAATGACAAAGTTAAAATTGATCTTTTTCCAAAATAACAAAAATTATACTGCTTATTTTTGGATTAAAAACTTCGTCTTGGATAAATTTATATTTGTAAGGAATAGCTATGAAGAATTTAAAAAACAAATTGAATTAATTTTTTTTATCAGAATTTACAGTTTTCTCTAAAATATAATTTATATAAATATAAAGGCTGCTAAATAACGTCTAGAAAGATTACCGTTATCGGAGGCGCAGTGCCGACCGTAGCAGTCGTAATACAGTAATTGAAATAGAGGACCGAAATCATTATATGTCGGGGCCCAGGGGTACCGAAAATGGGTTCGTTCTCCACAAAGCCTAGTCCGAGAACAACAAGGGCAGATCAAAGAATCTCAGCTAAGATTAAAAATGTGCAAGTTAATTCTCTTACCGACAGCGACCAGTTACCTAGACTATAGCTTAACAACCCGGAAAATCGCTAATACTTTTTCTTTTTTGTCTGTATGAACTGTGTGACTTAAATGTGTGTAATATGAAACGTTTCTGATTTCAATTATATTCTTCCACATTGCATGGGTTTTAAATAAAGATAATTTTCGATGACCTCTTCAGCCTATATTTAAAACAAAAACTACTAAGCAAAGTGATCTTCATAACAAAACTCGTGCCTTTGTCAGATACAAAATGAGATCTCTGTATTGCACGTTATCATACTCTTCTTTGCTTTTGGCCCATTGGCAAACAAATAAATAATTTTTCTGACGCATTTATACACATATTTATATATTTTGAAACGAAGCGATACTTAAAATTCGTTTCTGCACTCATACTGAATCAAGCAAGCATCAAGTCAAGCGCAATCGCTGGGTTTATGCGTGACGTGACGTAGCGCTTGGCCATGCCTCATTCTCGCGCGCTGGAGATTTGTAATTCATTTTAAGGTACTGAACGTTCGAGTAAAAATCTAATATTTTGCTAATCCATTATGTACAGGGGGCTCTTACAAATACAATTTCGTAAAAAAATCAAAAAGGGCAGTTCGAAAATGTTTTCAAAATACACTTCTGCACCGCACTGGGATCTGGTTCACTGTAAAACCTGATAAGACGGCAAAGTATGCATTCGGCGACCGGACAAAGAATGGGAAGAAATTTCCAAGGAAAGAAATAAGTAATATTTTATAACACCTATTTTATCCAGCAAATTCAACTGCTATTGCCGCTACTGTTATTAATGATTAATAGAATTAATTTGTGGTTTTAATTAATAAAATAGTTTTACATACCTGACGTTGTAATAAAATTTTAGGCTCGTGTTACCCAGTTTCTACAAACTAACACAAATATGTCTGCTTTTCCGTTTTGAACTCGTAAGTTGCAGCAACTATAATACGTTTGCGCAAATCAATCAATCAAACATCCTTACAAAAAGAAGTCCAAACAATTTAAAGGCAGGAGACCGTGGCGGTCATGGTACCGATCCTCTTCGTTCCTCTTGGTATTAAAGCTTGGATATGCTGTACATGTTGTGAATATAATTGAATCTCGTGTATGATACACTACACTGCTGCAATAAGCCGTGGGCGTCCTGGACCACCATCTCTTCCATGATTCGGTTTTAAATTTTCCTCGCGCTGCACTACACTTGAACTCACTACACACCGCGCTAAAAGAAGCTGCATTTGGCACATGTTTACCGGGAAATCGTTCTGCTAAAGCGTTTTCACATCCCCATAAATTAAAATGATATCCATTAACTCCGAGTTGCTATACACAACACATACCAAACCAGTTTTGACACTTGAAAAACTAATATAACGACCAGTATCACAAAAAACCTCAATACCTACAAAAAGTAATCGGATTTTAATATTCGGAATCGCCTGGATAGGGACTACAGTAGCTCAGGGAAGGTTGAAAATACTACAACTTTAATAATTTGTTACACGGAAACTAAAGATTTTACACAAAAAAAAAATACGATATTGACTCCATTTTTTATGACGCATCTATTCCCAAATTTTTTTATATAAGTTCTGAATCACCCTGCATATATATATTTTGTTTTTTATTGAAGACGTTTTATGGATAATAATTTTATAATAACTAACTTCCGTATGAAAAGTGTACAAATTCAACACAACAAAGCTCTTATTAGGGAAATAATACATGAGTAAGAAAATGTAAAATATCTAAAACATTGAGTTTTAAATCAAAAAAATGCCAAGAGACATAAAAGTTTGCAAATCAAATGAACGTAGTTTCAAGACCATAGGTGTATGTTGACACATATTCAGACGAGGAAAAGGGGTACGAGTCTCCCAATCATTACGTTCTAAATAACTTTTTTTTGAAGATTTTTTCACAAAAAGCAAAAGCAAAATTTGTGCCAATTTTAAAATTTTTATATTTATAATTAAGGTCATTAATTAAACAAAATATATTTTTTTCAATAGTGTTGATAGCCTGTATTTCGAAAACTAATAATTTTCCGTATATTTATATGAACTTGTTTTCTTATTTTAAAAAGTTGCACTTATTAGACGGGACACCCTGTATATAAAAAAGAAAAATATTTTTTTATATTGCGCTTTTGTTTCATAAAAACCATAGTAGGCCATCATTTGTTACACTTGCCATTATCTTCGTAAATAAAAAAGTTTCACTAATATAACTATTCAGAAGAACAGTACATACAGTTTTGATAAGCAAATCGATATGTTATTAGTACTAGGGTTTTGTGAAGTAAACTGCCATAGAAGTGTGCGCATGTATCATGAAATTTACTCCAATAGTTCATTTTCGATCTTCAATCTTTTAGAAATATTGAAATATGACTTTGAGAAACTGGTTAGTTTAAAATTGTCAGAAGGAACACCCTAGTCTAGCTGAAACACCCATTGTGAAAGAAGACATTCTGAAAATGGTGGAAGAGAACTTTTAGACACGATGTTCCAATTATTCACTGGGCACTATCTTTACCTGGTTTAGATCCCTGTGATTTTTTTATTTGAGGAAGTCATAAAATATAAAATGTACTCTATAAGTATTGATATTGAGAGACAACTGTGGAATATTATTGAAGATGTTCACAATTTGCATAATGAAAAAGCTGAGAAGAGTGCATTTAAATTTTTTCGTGAATTTAATGTATATATTACCGAAAACGGTGGCCATATTGCTTATGCTACAAGTAATTTTGTTTCTGTCAAAACAAATATATTACTTTTGAAATTACATAACCATTTAAAATGTGAACCAAAAATGCGTTAAGTAGTAATGATCTAATAAAAAAAGTTAACCCAAAATATTATTACTTATACAAAAATTTTACAAGAGGTATACATCGTTAACGCATCTAAATAGAAGCTACACCATGACCCCAAACCAAATTTTGAGCAGATTAGTTTATAGGAGGGATATGTCTCATAGTTCTATTAATCCAATTATTTCGGTTAAACTGTGTAAAGTGACATCTATATGGCCATTCAAAGTTATTGTCAACTTTCATGCCCTCTAACGGTTAAACGAAGCAACTCAAGGTGAACGTAAGTTTAATTCGTAGGAAACTGTCGTAGCTTCATGTACGCGTAATAATGGAATACTCTGTATTCCTATTTGCATCATTCGATTCATCGCCCCCTAATGTGCAACATTTTTCTAATTTGGACCACTTGTATACCAATTTGGACATTCTCTTAACAGACATTCTTGTCTTTTATACAACACTTAAGATCGCCACTTCTAGCAGAGAAAACTAGATGGCTCCACCAACAAATTATTTCAAAGATGATAATAAATTAAATGGAACTAATTTTGTTGCTAATGAAGTTGTAAAGGTTTAGCATTTCTTGGAGCTCCTACTAATATAGTTTGGTTTGGAAAATATCCAGTAGATTACGAAAAATAACATTTTCTTTGTGAAACAATTTATGCTCAAAAACTTTTTTTTGGATGAAAACAGTTATTTAAAATATGTCAAGAGGAAATTTGAGGTTTTTTATAGATGCTTTAATAAAATTGAAATCTCGAAAGGGTTTAATATTTATATTTAAAAATCCTAAGATTTCACCAACATGGAAAATGGAAAATAATTTGCTCACCGGATTACAGTTAGAAATAAAATGAGTTAGAACTTTGGACACTCCGTCACAGATGGCGCTCACCCAGAGAAATGGAGTAGGGAGAACGCGCTTCGACGACTGCGCGTCGGTTCTCGTCCGACGCTAAGCGGGCAGCCATATTCTAACCCAACTGTCAACGAGCTTTGTTTACTTTGGGATTTGTTGTGTTTATAAATATATTTTTTCGATTTGTGAATATTTGAATTTAATTATTCTGATTTTTGTGTTTCAATATTGACTGTTAGTGTAAATTTAAACATTTTACCAAGGCTAGTTGTGCTGTGAGAGGCTGCTTCAATAATAGAAAATTTTTACGTGAAGGTATCAGTTTTCATACGTAAGTTGTTAATTGAGACTAATATAACTTGAAACTACGGTATAATACTTTTTCTTTACAGGTTTCCTAAAGATGATTTGCGGAAAGAGTGGCTACAAGCATTGGGTAAATCTAATGAAACATTTGTATGGTCGAAAAATAAAATTGTTTGTTCAGAGCATTTTAAAAAGGAAGACTTTGTAAAACTATCTGGTAAAAGATTAGTGAAGCCTAATGCGATACCTTCACTGAAATTAGGAAAAGTTCAAATTGATGCATTTGACACCTTCTCGTCATACAATATATCAGTACCTTCGACAAGTACTATAAAATCTTCTCCATCAATTATACAAGAATCAGCATTATCGACAGATTAAAATATAATTAAAACACAAAAAATACGAAAATGTAAAATAGTAACAAGGTAAATAAATTTCAAATACATTAATAAGGTATTTAAGCAATAAAAATCACTTAGAACTATTTAAAATTACTAAGACATGATTATGGTTAAGAGAATACCATTTATTTGAGAATTAACTCGTGGTAAACTGATATTGAGATATTTTTTATCTATCCAAATTGTAGAAGTAGATACCGCTCATTGCCCAGGTTCGGAGAATGTTTAAAGGTTTTATAGCAAGCAACTTTAAGGAAAAAACCTAACTGGTGAGTTGTAATTAATGTCAAAGTTTTTATTTTTATTACAATCTTTATTGACATCGGCTAGCTGGGCCTCTTTTTTATTCGGAACCAGCAGATTAACTATCGTTAAAAAGCTAAAAATTACCAGTTATGGCCACACTGCTGTTGTTTTTCTTTTTGTTTAGGTGCTGACGGATATAGGCCTGGAACCTACCATTATCATGATAGCTGAATGTTAAGGCTTTTTCCAGGGCTGTGGTATTGTAATATCTTTTGTGTGTTACTGTTGATTTAAGTACCTATATTTTGTAAAGAGTTTAATTTATCAACAGAATTACATATATTTGTTTGCATCGGGGTTTTCTCCGCCGTGCTCTTTTCCCCTGTGAATTCAACGCTGAGTACGACACTCTAATTCTCATTTATATTCCACTCAGTCATTCATAGTTATATATAATCAGGTTTTTGTTAATAATCTTCATTGTCGACAGAAAATAAATAAAGTAGGTGTATTTATTCTCTTTATAATCTTCCCCTTTCCCCTAATTTTGTACATATCCAAGATAAGTTAATAAATAAAAGAAATAAAAAATAAACATAAGACGTACGTAAATTTTAATTGTAGCTCTAGTAATCTTTATTATTTTGCTTTGCAAAATAGAACAATGACATTTTCATTAATTTGAGTTTTATTGTCATAGAATGAAGTGAGCCAAACCACTCATCCTGCTTTGAGACGCTGTCCACCGTTTGCCAAAATTAAGTTATAAGAACTGATTGACAAGACAGAGATTTACGTAATTTTTTCATAACTTAAAAATAGTCATGAGCTAATTTGTTTAAATTTTTTTTTATTAACATACCGCTTTCAGGCGTAACTGAAAAGTGGTATCTACTAAATGTTTACACTATCAAAAGTAACGCATAGCGATAGATTTTTTTTATATAAATTGTTAAAAAATTAGTTTAACTTTCAATCTAAAGGAGATTTTTCTTATAATTGATATTAATATTACAATTGCGTAAAAAAAATCATTTTCAAAATATTCTAATTTTTAAAATATGTTTTTTTTTTACATCAACATCAATTGCTGAATAGTTACAAAAATAGTTTTATTTTTTAACAATTTTTCATACGATTTGCTGCGTTAAAGAATGTTGATGTAATTGTAAACAGTCCTGGTAAGTATAAAATATTGATTACTCCCTGTATAAAATTTGACATTTGGGTTAGAAGATGTCAGCGCCCTACATTAGGAAGTTTGCGCATGTTGACGATCATTCTCCCTACTCCATTTCTCTGCACTCACCTCGCTTAATCCAGATTGTCTTTATTACCCGCCTATATTTAATTTTGAAGTGATCGATTTTTCTCTATTTTTTATGTCAAAAAGATAGGTATACATACATACATACCTATGATTTCAATCAATATTTTATAATTTTAAATTTTAGATTGTTTTAAACAAACAGAATTGTTTAATACATTTAAATTTACATAGTAGTTTTTTTAATAAATAGGCACTTGCTTTTAATTTTAAAATGTATGCAGTTTAATTTTAAGTTTTACGCGGTATTTAAAGTATTTTAGTTTTTTTAGAGTTAATACACTATATACAGAGTTTGACATAGTAATGTTTACCATTTTTACTAGATATATTTTGAACAAAACATAATACATTTTTAATCTTTTACTTTTACCTACATATCGTTGGATTTGATGTCAGTAGTGACAGTTATAAAATGAATCGCTTGCTGTTTTGTTTAAAAGATATCTAATGTTAAAAATGGTAACACTGCTATGCCGAATTCTGTACTATTCACTTTTCGACATCTCATTTTACCAGATTCTGATGATATACAGGGTGTTTCGAAAATAGTTGAGGAAAAGAAACAGTAAAATAATTAATTTTAGCATCTCCTAAGAAATTACAAACCGTTTAAAAGTAACTGCTGAAATCAAGTTTCCATGTTTTTTAAGTGTCAAACCACCAGCTAAATTTGAGAATGATGAAGCAATTAAATAAACTGGTAGTAACGACTATCAATTAAAAGACAGAAACCTACTGCAGAAAGTATCATTCAGAGAATCATAGGGTTTTATTTTTATTTTACGAAAACTAGAAGATATTCCGTAATTTGTGTAAGAAAGGTTTGTTTTGAATAAGGCTATTCAAAGAATTTTCATCAAAAATTTTTAAGTGTGAAAAAATACTGATAATAAACGTATCATCCCCTTATTATGAGGTGACGAGTGGGATATGTTCGGAAAGTGACTTTTTAACACAATTACTTCCATGCATAAATTGGAGTGTCTAATTTGAGTAGGTTTTAAAATAGCCCCTGGAAACTTGATTCCAATACCCACTTTTAAAGAGCTGTAATTTTTAGAGGATGTCTCACTGTAAAATTTGGCCATTACATTGTATATTTTAATACCCAATAATTTCGGATATTCGGCAATAACGAAATAAAATAATTATTGGTTCAATTGTAACTCTCGTAAGTTTGAAATAATGGACCTAGGTTACGCTTCAATACCCCGTTGTTTCTTTCTACCAGCGCGGGGAGTCAGGAGTCACCCGCCAATCCCACCACAGTGAAGCCTAATTAGCCGAGCTTCAAATTGCGTTATACATGCAGGGCCGTAGCTACCGAGAGAAAATTGCGTGATTTTCACGCAGGCGCCTCTTACGAGGGGCGCCAAATTCAGGTTCGTTTTCCTATTTTTTCATAAAATGATAATATAGAGTGTGAGCATTCAGAACCCACCATTCTTACTGCGTTGTGAGTTAGTTACATGGAGCTACAGACATAAGACGAAATTAAATAAAAGTAGTAAAGAACGTACCTTACCAAACTTTACAGTAGAAAAGTACTTTGAATCTAATTTCTAAGCATAACATAACCTATGCTCTCTCGCTCGACCGAGGTCTACTTCTGGTTCTGGTCTGGAGTTGGTGTAGCAGTTGGTAGTGCGTATGTTATACACATATACTTAAAATTTAAATTTTAGTTAATAGAAGTAAGTACATATAATTCCTATATCTTTTTATTCAGTCTTTCGTTGCATATCATATTTCGTATATTACAAAAATGCACTTGAAGCTGTACTTGAGTTGCATATTTTAAAATTGGTTACAACTACCGTAGGGGGTTGAATTTAATACAACATTTAACATTCTTATTTTAAATATAATTTAGTAGGCTAACACATTTTTTTAAACTTTATAAATTTTCAAACTTACATAAATTACAAAAAAAAGGTTTGTTGTTTTCAAGAAATTAGATTTTTTGTAAAAAAATGACAGTTTCAAGGATCTGCAAAATCATCAGAAACGTTAATTTTAATAACCTTTCAAATTCACTTTTGGGTTGGTGGAGTGAAAGAGCATAAAGTGTTTCATGTTTTGCATTTACAATAAATTAATAAACTCGATTAGTTGATATGAATAATATCGTTGATCGTAGAAAGTCTATTATAAACAGACGCATTCAAACACATCTGTTGCACGATCAAATATATTTACAGTATAGAACTGGTTAAAATAGATTTTTTTTATATAGAGAATCCGATCCACGATCCAAATTAAACTGATTTTTTTTAAGCCAATTATTTGTTTTCTTTGATTTATTTGAAAAATTCTTAAAAATAAAAGTGTCGGAAATATCTCAAAAACTGTAACTCAAATTTGTGTAGGTTTACGTGTAAAAATACAGGATGGTTTATATCTTACTTTACAGCAAGGTGTATTTTCTTTACATTTTCAATTCCTAAATGTACCATAAATGTGCAGTATGGTATAAATATGTATACCAGGTGTAAACAAATAAACGCGAGAACCTCAAGGGATGATTCTTCATTTATAATTAAAATAAGGTCTTTCATATAAAAAGGTGCCTCTGCCCCTCATGGATTTGCAGCACCAAAAAGGAACATGGTCTGCAAAAACACTGATTTTACGCACTTAAGTCATAAAAAAATTACTGCCCATTTTATTTTTTTCTTAAGAAAAAAATAAGATATAGAGAAAGTTACATAATATTAGATACGCTTTTGCTACTATCGAAAAAGTATATTTATTGGATAATTTATTGATTATTATTGAGTGGAAGTGCTAAAAGTGCACTCCTTTACTGGTAATTCTTAGATATCATTTACAATCGCCATTATGGTCATAAAATATGTTTTGAATATCTTGATTTATTTAAAATACTGATAAATAAATAAATAATAAAAATAAAATATCGAATAAAAAATCTATGTACGATACAGAACTCGATTTGCATGCACACATTTAAAAAAAATGTTTCAAATGGGCGATTATTAACAATAATTGTTAAATTATTCAACTAACAACTACTTACTTTAAATATTTTTTGTGTAATTTTATATTCTTTTTGGGAATCGTTACACTCAATGTCTTCGCACTTTTAGTTATTTACACTCTTTATGTATTTTTATTACAATTATGGAAAATGGACGATGGGAAAATTAATATTAATAAAATTTAATAATTATTTTAATGAAAAAGTTGTGTTACTTTTTTATATGTGGGCACGCAGGCGCGAATCACCTAGCTACGGCCCTGCATACATGCCTAATACGTTTTGGCTTCCCCCACAACGCGAGACGGTTAAAGTCGATGTTTTCCGTCCTAATTTGAGACTCGAATTCTGGCGCCTCTTACAGTGGTATTCATAGTCCATCTCCGGTCGCCAGAGAGCGGTCTCCGTACCGAAATTATGAGAATTTCATAATAAAATTCACAAATTTCGAGAAGATGATATAAGATACCACTGTTACAGTACACTGTATACATTGTCCGTCCGAAATTATTATTGCTCAGAGCGTGCAAGTTCTTCAGTGCTGCTTTTTTGTTCTTTTTTGCGCGGTTGGGAATGTCTAATTTGCACGGAGTCTTTTCACATGTTTGTCATGGCGCCTACCAATATCGTATGTGCATGTTGTAATAGATCTTAGGAGGCCTTGCTAATGGTCAAATGTGCACTGTGTAAAAAGTACTTTAAGAACTCCTGTGTTGTCCAATGAACTTAGGATGCTGAATGCTAACAAAGGATGCGAATGGTCATGTAAGACATGTAGATCTGTGGGAAATGACGTGAGGGATCTAAAAACCCTTCATTATTAAACTGCAAGATGACATCTTGAGCCTCAAGGCTGAAATTCGCGCTGAACCCCGATCTGTATCTGTAACAGATGATGAGTGGGGCAAATTCCGTGACACTGCCCCCTCCTTAGGACCGATCGTCCCGATCGGATACACCTCTATACGGGATCAGACGCTCCAGATGGACGACCTTCATCTTACTCCTGGGTGTCCTCTGTATCCGGTAGACGACATTATTGATTCTCTTAATGACGGTGTAGGAGCCCTCCCAACGGTTCTGTAGTTTAGGCGATTTTCCTTTCTTCCGCGTGGGGTTGTACAGCCACACCAGGTCACCTTGTTGGATTCCGACTGTATTGGCCCGGACGTCGTATCGAGTCTTTATGCGATCGCTCTCTAGTCGCATTCGAGATCTGACTTGGTCGTGTACCGCTGCTAGTCTTCGTTCTAGCTCATGGATATAAGTGTCTGGTTCTGTGGGCTGTTCCGCAGGACGACCAAATACCAAATCTGCTGGAAGGCAGCTCTCTTCCAAATATGATCCTTGCGGGAGTCTTCCCAGTAGTTTAATGGATAGCTGAGCGGTAAGCTAACAGGAAAAGTGGAATGAGCTTGTCCCAGTCTGTCTGGTTTTCGTTCACAAACATCCTCAGATTGGTTTCTAGTGTGGCGTTGAAGCGTTCCACCATAACATCTGACTGGGGATGCAGTGAGGTGGTCCTGGTTTTTCGGATTCCCATAAGCTCGCAGACCTTTCGGAACACACCTGATTCGAAATTTCTGCCCTGATCTGAATGTAGTTCCATGGGCACACCAAATCTGCAGAACAGGTTGTTGACTAGCACTTCTGCTACGGTCGTGGTCTCTTGATTGGGAAGGGGGTATACTTCTGGCCATTTGCTGAAGTAGTCCATGGCTACTAGCAGATATCGGTTCCCACTTTGGGTTTTCGGAAATGGGCCAACGATATCAATGGCAATCCTCTCGAACGGTGCTCCTACGATGTATTGGCGCATTTTGCCTCTGGAACGGGTCTTCGGTCCCTTGCTGGCTGCACATGTCACATTTTCGGCACCAATCTTCTACATCCGTCCTACAACTCAATCAGTAGAAACGCTCCCTAATCTTCTGTAGAGTCCTATTGATACCGAAATGTCCACCACCAGTACCTCCATGTACTTCCTGCAGCACTTCCTTGACCCGGGATCTCGGGAGTAGTACTTGTTTCTTGACCTCCGTTCCGTCATTGTTCTCCCATGCTCTTTTTAGGACACCGTCTTCCAATACTAGAGAATTCCATTGAGCCCAATAGCTCTTTAATGTTGGGCTTTTACTACTGACTTCTGCCCAAGAGGGTCGGTTGTTGGCTTCTTTCCAGTCTATTAAAGGCTTGATGTCACAGTCAGCTTGCTGGTCTTCCCGAATCGCCGCTGAACTCCATCGGTCTTCAGGTAGGGCTGCTACCACCTTACAAGGAACTGATGAGATGTTCTCTTTTCTTTCAAGACTACTACAGTGTTTGCAGTTGACAGGACAGGGTCTCCTAGAAAGGGCATCTGCATTTCCATGTTCCCTGCCGGCTCGATGTTCTACAACAAAGTGATATTCTTGCAGCCGTTCGAGCCATCTAGGCATCTGTCCTTCAGGGTTCATAAACTGTAGCAGCCATTTAAGGGAAGCGTGATCCGTTCTTAGGAGGAATTCTTGGCCATACAAGTATTTATGAAAGTGTTCTAGACTCTTCACGATGGCAAGCAATTCTTTCCGAGTCACACAACAGTTCTTTTCGGCTTTTGATAGAACTTTGCTGAAGTAGCCCACTACTCGCTCTTGACCATCTTGTACTTGGGAAAGAACTCCGCCAATGCCAATGTTGCTTGCGTCCGTGTCGACTATAAATGGTTGTCCAGGTATTGGGTATGTCAAAATCGGGGTAGTGCAGAGAGCCTCTTTCAGCGTCTCAAACGCTTGCTGGCATCTCGGAGTCCATTCAAACGAGATGCTGCCTTCTGTCAATTTATGAAGAGGCTTGGCAATGTCTGAGAATCCTTGGACGAATCGTCGATAGTATGTGCATAGGCCCAGAAAACTTCGAACTTGATGTTTGTCTTTAGGAACCGGCTAGTTATTTACGCACTCTGTCTTCTCCGGGTCTGTTTTCACACCATTTGGAGTAATAATATGTCCTAAGTATCTAACATCCTTTTAGAACAGACTGCACTTCTTCGGGTTCAACTTCAGGTTCACTGCTTTCAACTTCTTGAACACTTCGGACACGTTCTTCAGGTGCTCCTGGAAAGAGCGTCCCAGCACCACCACGTCGTCCAAGTAAATCAAGCAGGTCTCCCAATGCAGGCCATGAAGTGCAGTTTCCATCAGTCGCTCAAAAGTGGCAGGGGCATTACATAGACCAAATGGCATTACATTAAACTGCCATAATCCATTTCCGGTAGCGAACGCTGTCTTTTCCTTGTCTTCTGGGCTGACCTCGACTTGCCAATATCCACTCTATAAATCCAAAGTGGAAAACCATTGCGCACCAGCCAAGGTGTCCAGAGTATCGTTAATTCTTGGTAGTGGTTAACTGTCTTTCTTGGTGACGTCATTTAATTGTCTGTTGTCCACACAAAATCGGGTGGAGCAGTCTTTCTTCTTGACCAGGACTACAGGAGAAGCCCAAGGACTCTGAGAGGGCTCTATGGTGCCTTGATTTTGCATCTCAATTAACATCTTGTTAACTTCTCGCTTAGCTAGTGGAAGTCCTTGTGGTGGCTGCTTTACAGGAGATGATGAACCAGTATCGATTCGATGATTCACTACATTGGTTCTCCCAAAGTCGCCTGGTTTAAGTGCAAATACCTCTTCATTTTCACTTAGCAGCTCTTCCAGTTGTTCCACCTCCATCTTTGTTAATCTTTCCTTGGCCCTATCCACAATGTCCCTTAGACAGTCTGGTAGACTGGTCTTATTTGGTTTCTTTCCGGTTTCGTTGATTTCTTTGAGTGTTCTGACAATGGTAACAGGTTCACAGACTCCTACTTCAGTTCCCTTTGTAATTTTCTGTGGAAAGGTTTTCAGGTTAACTACCCGTACTATTGTCGTTTTCTCAGGTTTAATCAGGGTACGGCCGGTGACTATAGATTTATTGAACAAATCCGGATTACTGGGTTCCACCACTCCTACACTGCAAGACATTTCCCCATCCATTACAGTGGTAACCAAGGTTTCGGTCTGAGCAGGTAGTACCACATTTTCTTCAACAACGAGTCTCTGTACAGCGTTATTCTCAGTGGTGTTCGTTAGCACTACTTCCTCACCCATTATCCGTAGCGTGCCAGCATTCAAATCTAAGTTTACCCCCTTTGCTCGTAGTAAGTCTAGTCCAAGTATGACATTGTCCGATATACTGCTACCAGGGCTCTATGTTTGAACTTGACGTCTCCTAATTCTACTTCAAGCTCGTATTCCCCCTTGACTGGCTGCTGTTGTCCATCGGCTGTTGTAAGGACATCACGTTTGGCAGGGTTCTTAATACGCCAATCACCAATAATATCCGGCCTTACGATAGTTCTTGTTGCTCCAGTGTCGATTACCATAGGGAACATACGACCAAAAATAATGCCTTCTACTAGCAAGGAGTCAGAGTTCTGGAGACATGATAACGTAACTTCTTCTCGTGGGGCATGGTAGGAGGACGCAGCCGACTTTTGCCCCGTCAAGCCGGCTGACCCTAGTTTTCCTGTGCAGGTGCCGCTTGGGAGTCGCACTTTTGCTGATCGGCGACTGGGTCCCTACACTGTCTCTTTAGATGTCCTGTCTAATCCCTTCGACTATCAGATTGTTCTTTCTTTGGCCTAGTAGATGGGCTGAATTTATCAATAATCTCCTTTAGCGTCCTTATTATGGCTCCATTTGCCATACTATCGCTGTTATCACTGAGCCCGAACTTTAACATGTCTACCTGATGCCATCTTTGCTGCCTCGAATTCCAGTGCATGCGAAAGAGCGTCGTTCAGTGTTTTAGGTCTGGCGAGTCGCAGTGCTTGCTGGGTTTCACAATCTCTTAGACCGTCGGTAAAAACTTGGATGGAGAGATGGTCTAAGAATTCGGACGGGGCTGTCGGATAAGCCAATCGAACCAGTCGAGCAACATCGGTCTCATAATGTTGTAAATTCTCTCCACTCTGCTGGTGACGATTTTTCAATTGCGCCTGGTACACTTGCTGTAGGTGCTTATCCCCATATCTCATTTCAATATGCTGTTTCAGAAGATCGTAGTTATTCTGCTGTCCAGCAGGTACTCCTTGTAAGACGTCAAGAGCTTCCCCTCGTAAAGCAACTATCAGAGCAGTAGCTTTCTCATAATCAGACCATTCGTTTGTTGCAGCTGCTGCTTCAAATTGACGCAGTAGACATTCCAGGAGACCTTGCCGTCGAATTCGGGAGGTTTTTGTTTTCTGAGTTCGAATAACAGGTCCTTCTGATTTGATTACGCCCTCCTTTGTTACCTTGTCTAATTTATGTCGAAGCTCTTCGCAGGTTTCTCTAACCAGGTTTATCTCTTGGTCTATTTCCTTTTTTTGTGTTAATAGTTTCTCTTCTACTTGTGTCGCTTTATGTGACTGCTCCTCTAGTTTTTCTTCTAGTGTATTCTCCAATTTTTCTAACTTTGTCTGCATTTCTTTCGTCTGATCTCTCATTTCCTGTTGAATTGTCTGTATCTGATCTTTCACACCGTTGTTCTTCTAATTTCTTTTCTAATTTCTCCTGCATCGTTTGGGTCTGATCTTCGATTTTATACTCTTGTTCTTCAAATTTGTCTTGCATCATCCGTCCCTGTTCTTGCATCGTTTGTCCCTGTTCTTCTAATTTCTCTTGCATCGTCTTCGCTTGGTCTTCCATTTTATGTCCCTGTTCCTCTAATTTCTCTTGCATCATCCGTCCCTGTTCTTGCATCGTTTGCATCATTTCTAACAGTTTCGCCAGTTGTGCATCCATGTTGACTTGACTTCTAGTTACAGGCATTCACTCTGTTTTATTTAGAAAGTTCTAGAATGCCCAGGAATGTGTTCGTAAATATCACCGTTGACTTCCTTACAATGAAACGAGTGCAGTGATATGCCACACTTGGGTCTTTGTCTCACTTTGGTATAAAGTTCTAGAATGTTCGAGATTGTCCTTCGCGAATAGCACTGTTCACTTGCTTAAGTCACGACGAGTGCGGTGATATGTCACACTTGGGTCTTTGTCTCACTTTGGTATAAAGTTCTAGAATGTTCGAGATTGTCCTTCGCGAATAACACTGTTCACTTGCTTAAGTCACGACGAGTGCGGTGATATGTCACACTTGGGTACGAGTGCGGTGATATGTCACACTTGGGTCTTTGTCTCACTTCCGTACAAAGTTCTAGAATGTTCGAGATTGTCCTTCGCAATTAACATCGTTTACTTCCTTAAGTCACGACGAGTGCGGTGATATGTTACACTTGGGTCTTAGTCTCACTGCCGGATAAAGTTCTAGAATGTTCGAGATTGTCCTTCGCGAATAACAGCGTTCACTTCCTTAAGACACGACGAGTGCGGTGATATGTTACACTTGGGTCTTAGTCTCACTTCTGTATACAGTTCTAGAAAGTTCGAGATGGTCCTTCGCAAATACCACTGTTCACTTCCTTAAGTCACGAGGAGTGCGGTGATATGTCACACTTGGCTTTTTGTCTCACTCCCGTACAAAGTTCTAGAATGTTCGAGAATGTCCTTCGCAAATAGCACCGTTCACTTCCTTAAGTAACGACGAGTGCGGCGATATGTCACACTTGGGTCTTTGTCTCACTGCCGGATAAAGTTCTAGAATGTTCGAGATTGTCCTTCGCGAATACCAACGTTCACTTCCTCAAGTCACAACGAGTGCAGTGATATGTCACACTTGGGTCTTTATTCCACCCACGCACGGGGTTCCAACTTCCACTTAAACCCACTTACGCACAGGGTTCCCGAAAGTTTTTCAAACTTCCACTTAAATCCCACTTACGCACAGGGTTCCAGAACGTTCTTCAAACTTCCACTTAAATCCCACTTACGCACAATGTTCCAGAACATTCTTCAAACTTCCACTTAAATCTCACTTTGTGGACAGGGTTCCAGAAAGTTCTTTAAAACTTCCAGTTAAATCCACTTCCGACACCAAATTGTCACGGATTTCCCAATCCGACTTTTACTTACTGCCAGAAAAACAATCCGTTAATTAATTACTTATCTTTCTTAACTACTCAGTACACTACTGAACACTAATTACAACTCAACTAAACACTTATTTACTTAATCGCTATCTAAATCACTTTGATCTCTCCAACTAAACACTTCAATTCAGACTGTAATACAAGACTTACTAATTCGGTCATTTATTCTTCTTTCATATACCCAATGAATATTCCAGGTATTTTCTAGTATCTCTAGATCCATTTTCCCGTACGACTCGAATGCTTCTCGTCGATTCCCCATTTTCCAGTCCCGTCTCGATCCACGGCTTTTTGTTTGTTTAACAGAATCGTGTAGGGGCGATCGGGGCAATCTTAGCATTTCGCGATACCACAGTTGTCGGTTTGGGTGTGAGTGGGGCAAATTCCGTGACAATATATTCCACCTGATGTGTTGACGATTATGAGCTATTTTTTGATGAATTTGAACAGTTGTCATCAAATCTTGATGGTATTGTTATTGTTGGAGATTTCAACTGTCGAGATTTTATACTTGGAAATAGCTCTAACAAGTACACTTTCACAATATCTTATTTTATGAACCTGCATGATTTTAAGCAGATAAATACTGTTCTGAATATGAATGGTCGTATTCTTGACCTTGTATTTACTAAACTGCCTTGTATTATAAATAGAGATAATGCAGCATTGGTTCCGGAAGATGCTCAGTACCATCCTGCACTAGTTCTTAACTTTTTTAATCTGGGTGTGCGTGAAAAGCAGTTCGATGTCAACACTTGTCCGAGTCAGACAAATTATAACTTTAAGAGAGCTGATTTTGTGGGATTGTATGGTGCATTGATGGATATTGATTGATCACTTTTAGAGAATATAATAGATGTTAATGTTGCGCTAGATTTATTTTATGATAAAATGTATGCCATTTTCAGTAGTTTTGTTCCAAAATTTAAACGAAAGTGTCCCCATTGGTACTCGGCGGACATGATTAAGAGTATTAAGAGGAAATCACGGTGCTTTAAACAGTTTAAGAATACTGGCCGCCAAGAGTTTTTGCGTGAATATAAAGAGCTAAGAGCATATATTAAGCATTGTTCTGGATTGGCTTATAATGATTATATAGTTAATGCTGAACTTAATCTGCGTCATCATCCAGAGCAATTTTGGTCATTTATTCACTCAACAAATCGTTCCACAAGAATTCCTGGAAATATGAACTACAACGGTCAAACAATAAATGATCAACAAATTATTGTTAATGCTTTTGCAGAATTTTTCCACGGCGTTTTTGTTAATACCAAGATTAATAATCATAACAATGATCTTTTATTCTCGGAAAATTGTAGTATCTCATTTAAAATCATCACTGAGGTAGAGGTGATTGAAGCATCAAAAAGATTAAAAAATAAGTTTACCTGCGGTTCAGATGGTATACCGTCTTTCGGTGTTAAAGACACGGTCAGAGTTTTAATGGTTCCATTACTTGCAATATATAATCTTTCAGTTACAACAGGAGTTTTTCCTATAAGTTGGAGAGAGGCGAAGGTGTGCCCTGTTTTCAAAAGTGGTGATCGCGCTAATATCATTAATTACAGGCCGATCTCTATCCTTTGTAACTTTTCCAAGATTTTTTAAATCATTTTGTATAACAGGGTTTACTTTTCAGTTTCTCAACAAATATGTCAATGTCAGCATGGTTTCATGAAAATGAGATCAACAACCAGCAACCTGACTGTTCTATCTCAGTATGCATTGGAAGCGGTGGACAGTAGAGCTCAGTTCGATGTTATATATACTGACTTTGCCAAAGCATTTGACAGAATTAATCATAATATTCTCTTGCAAAAACTTTACAGCTTTGGTTTCGATTCTGATTCAGTTTTACTATTATAGTTATATTTATCTGAAAGACAATATTATGTTTCTTATAATGGTTATGATTCAGTGAAATATTTGGCCGGGAGTACCTCAAGGTTCGAATTTGGGTCCACTGTTATTCCTCTTCAACTGACTGATAGATTTGTGTTCAGAGTTTAGATTTGAGGAGAAAATTAAATTCAGTCACTTTCCTTTACAAGTTATTGCATGGTCAAGACACCCACAAAGAGTTTATGAAACGTTGGGATGAAACAAATGGGTGTAATTTTGCTAAGGAGTTCCTAGAGTACCCCTGCCAGCCAAAAAGTACCTGGCTATGTCTAGGACAAACCTTCGTTTGGTGACAGGTATTCAAACTGGACACTGCTGGCTAAGAAAGCACCTCTATAACATGAAGTGTGATGCACCTCTTTGTAGGGGTTGCGAACAGGAAGACAAGACAGTACTCCATGCACTCTGTGAGTGCACTGCCATCTCGTCAATAAGAGAATCCGTGTTGGGAGAGCGATGAGCTTTTGAGTCAAATTGACTTTGTAATTCCTAGACATAATTCTAGAGGTACTGATACTTTTTATTGCTTGCGAACAAGAACTAATCTTTTGTTTAAGTCACGGGTATACAATATGTACAACTTATTTAATACAGTGTCGCTCTGTGATATAAATCATACCAGCTTAAAATCTATTTTGTTAGCCATTTCACGTACTGTAAATGAAGATTTCTGTTAAGTAGTAATACTTTAAAGTTATTCCCTTTATTTGTCTTTTTTTTGTTTTTTTTCATTTATTGGTAATTATTATATTTTGAATATTACTTTACCTATTGTTATATATGTAATTGTCCTATTATTGGTCTTGTACTACTACTGTATGATTATTATTATCATTATCATTATCATTATCATTATCATTATCATTATCATTATCATTATCATTATCATTATCATTATCATTATCATTATCATTATCATTATCATTATCATTATCATTATCATTATCATTATCATTATCATTATCATTATCATTATCATTATCATTATCATTATCATTATCATTATCATTATCATTATCATTATCATTATCATTATCATTATCATTATCATTATCATTATCATTATCATTATCATTATCATTATCATTATCATTATCATTATCATTATCATTATCATTATCATTATCATTATCATTATCATTATCATTATCATTATCATTATCACTATCATTATCATTATCATTATTATCGCCTAGTATCGTCGAGTATCGTCTTGTTATGACATAACAAGACGAGTAACACTTGCCCCAAATGAGTATTTAAAAACGACCATCCGTGTAGAAGCAGTAATAGTTTAATACCTTTTCAAAATTTAAACAATTTAATAATTAGAGAAACAATAACAACCAGCGAAGACGGATATACCCCGGTAGAACTTTTTAATCCCTCTAGTGAAACAAAATCTTTTTATTTTCAAAAACCGATTCCTTGTGAAAACAGAAAATTTCAAATTATACAATTTCCAAATTTCTTCAAATGCTAGCAAATGTAAAAAGGAACAAATTCCAAATTTATTAAGAACGGAACATTTATCTAAAGAAGAAAAACATTTAATACCCCTTTGCAAAAATTATCATGATGTTTTTTATTTTCCTGGCGATCCTTTGACTTTTACTAATCATGTTAAACATCATATAAAAACTGAAGACGAAATTCCTGTTCATACAACAACATATAGTTATCCAGAAATACATAAACAAGAAGTGAAGTCACAAATCCAATCATTATTATAAAATAACATTATCCGAGCTTCAGATTCACCATGGTCCATTCCTATATGGATTGTACCCAAAAAATTAGACGCTTCCGAAAATAAAAAATGGCGACTCGTAGTAGACTACCGAAAAGTTAATGAAAAGACAGTTACTGACAGATATCCTATTCCAAACATTACAGACATATTAGACAAACTAGGACGATCCCAATATTTCACTACCCTTGACCTAGCATCTGGTTTCCATCAAATAGAAACCGCTTTTAACACTAACAATGGACATTACGAATTTTTAAGGGTTCCTTTTGGCCTAAAAAATGCCCCTGCCACTTTTCAAAAGTCATGGACAATGTTCTTAGAGATTTGCAAAATAAAATTTGCCTCGTATATATGGACGACATTGTAATTTGTAGCACATCCTTTGAGGAGCACATTCAAAATTTGAAGCTAGTATTTGAAGCTTTAAGAAAAGTAAATCTGAAAATTCAATTAGACAAATCCGAATTTTTAAAAAGAGAAACCACATTTTTAGGACATATTATTACTCCTTCAGGAATAAAACCAATCCCAGACAAGGTAAAAGCCATTCAAAAATTCCCTATTCCTAAAACACCCAAAAACATAAAACATTTCTTGGACTTGTAGGATTTTATCGAGAATTTATAAATAATTTTGCAAAAATAACAAAACTTCGAACTCGATGTTTAAAAAAGGAAATAAAATTGAACACTCCCCTGAATTTTTAGAATCAGTAAATTTATGTAAAAATATTTTATCTAATGAACCCCTTTTAGCCTTTCCAGATTTTTCAAAAATTTTTGTATTAACCACCTAACGCATCTAACTTTGCGATCGGAGCTGTTTTATCTCAAAACGGTCATCCAATTTCATAGGCGAGTAGAACTTTAAATCCGGCAGAAATAAATTATTCAACAATTGAAAAGGAATTATTAGCAATCGTTTGGGCAACCAAATATTTTAAACCTTATTTATATGGAAGAAAATGTATAATAAATACAAACCATAAACCCCTTCAGTGGCTTTTCTCCTTAAAAAACCCTCAGTCTAGATTAGTCCGTTGGAGACTAAAATTAGAAGAATTTGAATATGAAGTAAAATATATTAAAGGAAAAGAAAACAATGTTGCAGACGCATTATCCCGATTCCCTCCAGACATTAACATTCACCAACTTCAACCTTCTACTTCTCAAGCCTTAGACTTACCCATTTTAGATGACGATACTCTTTCTATGTTAGTAAACGTGGATAGACCTAACACACCTATTGACGAAGAATTACTTAACGACATTTTACGACAACTTCCAGAACCCTCTTCTCCAGTATTACATATTCCAGAACCTGACGACAACGAAACAATACATACCTCGATAAAAAATCCAGTAGCAGAATTACCCATAACCGATCAACCAATAAATCAATTTAAATATCAAATATCTATCGCTCTAATTCAAAATCTTGTTCAACCTTGTTGGCACAGACTAACCAGACCTTTTGATAAAAATTCAATTTTTATAGTATTTAATTCTCAATTTTCAGACCAAAATAAAGCTAAAATATTACGAAATTTTCTAAAACCAAAAGAAATAAATAAACTGTTTATATTTTTATGATCAAAAAGCTATGTTTTGAACGTTTAATACCAAAATTCTTTAATAATACAATTAAATTTAGAATCTCCACACTAAAAACTCAAGATGTAGAAAAACTAGAATCCCAGATTAGATTAATAATGAAACAACATGAAGTAAATACAGTACATAGAGGCATTGACACTGTTTATAATTCTTTAGCAAAAACTCATTGGCCTAATATGAAAGAAACTATAACAACCTATATAAATAATTGTGAAACATGTAATCGAGCAAAATATGATAGACACCCACAAAATTCACCAATCCAAAAAAAACGGAAACGCCCACTAAACCTTTTGACATCATATACATAGACATACTATTCTTTGATGAAAATCAATTCTTAACTATTTTTGACACACATTCAAAATTAGGATAAGCCTATTCTATATCTAGTAGGAATGCTATAACAACGACTAATACTATTCTAAATTATATCTCCCATTACGGAAAACCAGTCAAAATAATCTGTGATCAAAGCAGTGAATTTAATAACAAAATATTTTCAGAATTTTGTCAACTACACAAAATAATTTTACATTTCACTAGCGTTAGTAATTCAAATTTTAATAGTCCGGTCGAACGTTTCCACTCAACAATTTTAGACTCCATCAGAGCTTTGAAATCAGATAACCCTACTTTAAATCAAGAAACTCTAATTAAATTAGCAACCATTGGATATAATAATTCCGTACATTCTGTAACTCAAAAAACACCCTTAGAAATAATATTAGGTTCACCCCAAAACATAGAAATAGATGAAAGAATAATTACCACAAATTTTATAGGAAAACAAAAACAAATTTTTTCAAAATTATACGCGGACGTACAAAACAAAATTGAAATGACAAAACAAAAAACTTTAAACCGAGTAAATAAAAATGAAACTGAACTACAAAAAGTCAAAATTCTTCAAGACATACTAATAAAAGACAACTTAGCAAACAGACACAAAACAAGACCAAAATTTAAGAAAGCTATAGTTATGGAAGATAACGGCCCTACTATTCAAACAAAACAAGGAAAAATTCTTAAAAAACATGTTAAGAAATTAAAACCCCCTGACACTTCTCCTCTGTCAAAGGATGAAGATTTTGCTGATAGTGACGATAATATTCCATTAGCACGCCTCTACCGAAATACTTAAACTCATCAAACATTATTCGAAATCTGACTTGTAGGAAAATTCTAAATCTTATTAGTACAAGATATAATAAAACTCTTAGGCCTCATGAACAATCAAAACAGAGAACAAATAGAAAATAAATTAGAAATTTTAGAAATCAATTTAACTTATAAACTCAATTAAAGGAACAATTAAGTTACTTAACCTCTTTCAACAAAATTAATAATAATCAGTCAAAATATATGTTCAAAATTATAAAATTTTTCCAACTTTCAAATTCCCATGTTCCAAATACTTCCAAATTTTACCTGTACCTTTGAATCAAAACCTACCTATTTCTACCTCAACCAACTTACTTAAGAATCAACAAGATATTTTCAAAGAAGGAATGTACCCAAATACCAAGCCTGTACCCATGAAACGACACGAACAGAGGCAACTGCACGAATTCATTAATGCAGTGACAGAATCCTATCGACTGTACTACATTCAAAATTTAAAGAAATTCTATACATCAAATTCAAAATTCGTTACTCATATGATTCACAACTCACCATGATATACAGCTAGATGAACTGAGTAGTTTAGCGTAGAGTATATCCCAAATATAAAATCCAACCCTGGAATTGTTTGACCAAGATCCACATTAGCAAACTCAATATTTTATCACATAAATATATTACATTTTCAAGATCTTTAATCAACAGCACCTAGAATTTTCATACAAAGGTCAAACTCAAATAATCCTAATGAGAAGACGACGACATCCCAAGAAAACCCTGAAACATCAGGAATGTTATAAATTCAACGACTGGAATCACGTCTTTACCCCGATGATCTCCAGCTACCACACCAGGAACAGCGACTCCCTGCTGTTTCCTTATTACCCTCCGCGAGATGAGCATCGAAATGAAGAAGCACCCCTGGGCCTTGGTTTCAGATGAGGACTTCGCTGCCCTAGATATCTAAACTCCAGAAGTATTGACTACCGCCCACTAGAACCCTGGTCGCTTCACCTCGTGAGCTCCCTCTACGACGGAAGGAATTATACATATACCCTTTTTATACCATATATATATTTTGCTTGTATTCTTTGCTGTAACATACAGTTACAATGTTAGTCATTTTATCTTATGCTGAGACTTGCACTTATTTTCTTATATATAGAGTTCCAGATCTAGCTTAGCCTTAGTGTGAACTATACCTCTGTACCGCTTACTTTGAATAAACGTTTGTTCTTATAAATGTATTAAGTTATTTACAATGTTCTCGTTCGGTACATACTTAATTGGCGTCGTGACAACACTTCCCACATCTTCTAATCCTGTGCATGCTTCCGGTATTTCTTCCCGTATCGAATTCCGGACCCTTTTCTCCGCCCCGGTAGATCTCTCAGCTTTCGGAAATCCCTCTTCCAGTGATACCGTGTCGGAAGGCGATTCGATCCTGTGCACTAACTCATTAATAGGCATCGCTAGAGCTCGCGCTAACGATCGCTGATCTGCATCCATGGTGAAGGCTACTTACTGGATACTAGAGTACCGTACAGAGTAGACTCTGTGTCACCCAGTATAGTCTTGGTAGGATTATTATCAATTGATGCCTGTTCTTCACAGGAATGATACAACACAACTAAGATGACACTTTTTATTTTCGTAAACTGTCAATTACTGTCACTTCCTTTTTTTTATTTCTCCTGTCACTAAACTTACGCTGTGATTCAATTTTTGAAACACAAAATATCAGGTGACTTCACCGCAGATTTTCTTTTCAGAAAATCCGAATCGGTGACAATACCTTAGTAGCTTTGATAATGATGTTTTATAAAAGCATTCTTCACATATATTAAAAATATTTGTTCTTTCTAATTGTGTTTTATTTAACTAACAGCAGGTATTTTACTAAGAACAAAACAGAGTTAGCTCAAATCTTTAACAGTGTTTTGACTTGATTAAGACTGAACTGAACTGAAGCTGAAAAAGTCTATATATATATATATATATATACATGAAACATAAGTAATACAAATTACTAGATTGCCTGGTGCATTAGGAACAATGAACAATAGATAATTTCTGGAATTAACAAAAGGTTACTGATAATATACGGTATAAAAGATAAACTTCGACAGGAATCTTTGTCAGCACTTCTACTCCACTTTATCACTTATGGTGTAGGTCAGTTAACACAGGGTCGGCTCAATGTCTATGTAACAGGTAACTCCTCCCGCTTAAAATGGAAACCTAGGGTTGGACTGGTTGGCTGGGCTGATCATCACAGGCCTCATTCGCATTTTTCTTCCTTCTAAACAGTTTGATTGGGTAAGGGTAACAATTTCTGTAGTAGCATGTCACTTCAATATAGGTGATAGCACAAATGAGAAAGCAAATAATAATAAGAAGCCAGGTAGGTATGGGATGATTTTCCTTTGGCTCCACAGGTAAAGCTATTTCATGATGATTATTCATTTTCTTGTCCAAATGAGAAAGCTCTTCGATATCCATGCTATTAAGTTTGATTTTATTTGATCGTCCTTTCAGTTTGGATACATCCAGTGATGAAAGTTCAATTATTGTAACAGACGAAAGATCTTCATTTTCGGAAGAAAACTGTTCTTGATTAATAGTATAATGACATTTTTCAGGAATTGTTATTAGGTAACTCCCAGGTTAAAGCTCTTGATGTTTTTCTGTGGAACATCCTTCCGTAATTATTATGTAGGAAGGTGTAATTAATAAAATATTTTGGGGAGAAATTTGATTTCCAATCATCTTTTCTACATGGACAGACAGAGTAGAACAGTTTTTGGCTTCATTCTTCAAAATAATATAGACTATGCAATCTTCTTCGACTTGAAGATGGTTATGGCAATAAAAGGTATCTTCGTAGTAGTTTATTTTTCTCATTAAGGATAAGATATGGTTTTTGAGGGGAATTATTTTATTCTGGATAGGAACAGGTTACAAAAAAATGTTTTAAACGGAGTAGTCATTAAAATTGGGCAATGATCTCGTCTTTATATAATAGTTGAATACCAAAAAACATATAATAACTGTGTTTACTTTTGAATTGAGCAATTTGATTTAGTGTAGCAAATGTTATAGCATTAACAATTTGATTTAATTGGTTCTGTAAAGTTATTAGGCAAATAATAATTAATTCCAAAGTATTGATTTCATTTATATTATCCTGGTATTTACCGATTAAACTCTTTATAGTTAAGATATTTGATTTGATTTGAAAAAGGCTATGATTTGTTTTTGACATAAATTCCTTTGAATACAAAATTTCATTATTAATTTCATCTTTAAGTAAGTGATCATTATTGTTAAGGTAATGTAGTATAGTATCGATTCTTTTTCTATCCTCAGAATCAAGTATTCCAAATAACCATTTTCATATTTTACCACCAATATTTATCAGTCCACGTTTGTGTCTCATGTTAGGGAAAATAGTTTCTAATAAATGATCATTTTGAAATAACAGTGATTGTGCTGGTTTTATTAGTTTATCTGACATATCAGTAAAAAAATTTCTTTCAATAATAAAATTGACTTGTTCTTGTAAATTAGATTTAATTTTCTTCAATTCAGAAATATCTAGATAACTGGGTTGGTTAATATATCATTGGTTCTTTCCGTTCTGCTTTAATTATTTCCAGTTTATCATTTTTTTCTTATTTATATCGTCATTGATTTGTTGATATTTTCCTTTTAATTTTTCTTTATGGTCATACACATATTTAGAGATTATATCTTTTTCTTCAATATCATAAGGATCATTAGTATTGAAATGTCCTGAAACGATCTGAAAAGGAGTGAAGTTAGTACTCGAATGTATAGAATTATTATAATGCAATAGTGAATACTTTATTAAGTTATTTAAAAATTATTTTGGATTTTGTTGCGTTTTAACTATAATTTGTTCTAACAATGTAGAATGAAATCTTTCAATGTAGCTATTTGAATTCGGATATTTTGGTGTAGTAAAGTGTATATTTACTTTATGAATTTTGCTAAAATCTAGGAAATTTTGATTATTAAATTCCACACTATTATCACAAACAATTGTATGAGGAAGTCCATAATGTGTTATAAAGGTTAATAATCCGTCAAGGACATTTATAGTATTTGTTCCTAAAATTGGATAAACTTGCGCAAATTTTGAAAAAGTTTCAATTATGGTTATGAATTTTGTTTTAGATACTGACAAAGTATCGATGTGAATTCTTTCAAAAGGTTTTGTATCTACAGGAATTGGTTGAAATTCAAAATTATTAGGTTGTCTTTCATATTTAGATTTTTGACATATGACACAATTATTGACATAGTTATTAACGTCTTTAGTCATGTTAGGCCAATAGTAATTTTTCTTTAAAGTCAATTGTAGTTGTAATACCTCTATGATCAGTTTTATAAATATGATGATAATTCATTTTGTCTTGTTTTAAAGGTTTTTCTGTATAAGGAAAACTAAGTAGAGGAATTTCATCTGCAGAATCTGCTGTTGTAACATTATTTTCATAGTTTAAGTATTCTTGAATAACATTATCAATATCACCTATTTCATTTATTAAAGAAACATTGTCTGAAGGATTTCTAGATAGCGCGTCTGCAACGACATTGTCTTTACCTTAAATATATATAATCAATTTCATAATCGTATTCTGATAAAAGTAATTTCCATCGCACAAGCTTGGAACTTGGCTCTTTTAAATTTTCTAACCATTTCAAAGGTCTTAATTTTGAAATATCTACCAAATAAATAAGGTCTGAAGTACTTTATTGCCCAAATAATAGGTAGTAATTCTTTTTCTGTAGTTGAATAGTTAATTTCATTTGGATTAAGAGTACGACTTGCATAACATATTGGTCTTCCATCCTGACTTAGTAAGGCACCAATTGTTGTCAGGGTAAATATTTTTGAGAAATCAGGGTGAGTTAAAATTGGTTCGTTACAGAGTATAATTTTACGTGTCTCAAAGCCTTGAATAAATTCTTGGGTGTGCTCTACCATTTTACCTTTTTTTAAACAAGCTGTAAGTGGTTTTGTAATTTTTGCCAAATTGTTTATAAATTTTCTATAAAATCCTATAATTCCTAAAAAACTTTTAATCTCTTTGTGTGTCTTAGGGATTGGAAAGTTCATGATGGCATCATTTTTTTTTGGGTTTGGCCTAGTACCTTCAGTTGTAATGATATGTCCTAAAAATTCAACTTCCCTTTTCATAAATTCACTTTTATCTAATTGTACCTTTAAATTATGTTCCTGAAATGTTTTTAATACTTCCTTAAGATTTTGAATATGTTCATCCAATGAAGACGAAAATATAATGACGTCATCCATATATACAACACATGTTTTATTTATTAAATCTTTTAAAACTTCATTAATCATTCTCTGGAATGTTGCTGAGGCATTTTTAAGTCCAAAAGGCATTCTTAAAAACTCGTAATGTCCATAATCGGTGGAAAATGCAGTTTTTTCAATACTATCTTTATGCATTCTAATTTGGTGAAATCCGCTTGCCAGGTCCAATATAGTAAAATATTGGCATCTGCCTAATTTTTGTAAGAGATCATCGAAGTTAGGCAATGGGTATCTGTCTTGAATGGTCTTATTATTTAACTTTCTATAATCAACAACTCTTCTCCATTTTTGAGTTCCACTTGCATCAAGTTTTTTTTGGAACTATCCATATAGGGCTTGACCATGGACTTGTATTGTTTTTTATTATTCCAGGTTTCAGCATATTTTTTATTTGGTCTCTAACTTCCTTTTTGTGGATTTGTGGGAATCTATATGACTTCGTATGGATAGGTTCTTCATCTGTTGTCCGTATTATGTGAGTTGTGTGTGTAGTAGCTGAATTTGGATACTGAAATATTGAATGAAAATGTTCACATAATTTGGTTAACCTCGACTTTTCCTCTTGGTTTAGCTGATCTAATCGTAGTAAGTTTCCAATATCTTGTTCTCTTGAATACATTCCTATATCAGTAATTTGGGCTTGAAAAATTTCGTAATTCTCAAGTGGAAAGACCTCCAGCGGAGATGTTAGATTTACATATGTATCTTCAACACTAACATTATGTATTTGTAAGAGTTGCTTGTCCATTTTCTACTGTTGTTATACATTCCGGTATATAACAGTGTTCATTAATTGTTGTTTCTGGGATATAATATGATCCATCGGTAACAGCGTTGGTTAGAATTTTGGTTCTTAAAATTTCATTTTTATTAACAGTAATGTTAAAGTGTTCATATTCTGAAGGAGAACATTGTCGTACAGGAATTTTCAAATTATTTCTCTGTAGATATCCTTCTTGTAAATGCCAATTAAATCCCATATTATTTAAGTCTCTAAAGCTGATTAATCCGTCAAAAAACGGATGAAAGTCAAATAAAGTGAAAATAATTTTTCCATATTCTTGAAATTCTTTAAAAACTGGGATATGTGCCTCAAATTTTGCTGTTTGCTGGCCACATGATGTTTTTATTAAACTTGGTTTTATAATGATGCACTCTGGGAAATATTTTTTTACTAAAACAGGGTTCATTAAAGATATACCAGAATCAATAAGAAAACGTAAAGGTCTATGAAATCCTAAAATTTCGATAAATGGCAATTTGCGTTGATCTATAATATGATTTAATTCTAAGTGATTTTCTGTCCAGAGGCTAGGTGGATAAAATTTTATTCATCGCTATTTTGTTCTTCTATATATGGCTCCATACCTTCTTGATCTTGCGTGGGTAATTCTTCTTGTTCATAACTATATGCTGCTGGATTTTCTTCAATTGCTTCAGAATAAATTTCTTCATCAATGTTGTGTAATTTTTCTGCCATAAATGTCGGTCTTGATTAAGGTTTAAACTGATAAAGTTTAGTAGGTGTTTGCCTAGATGTTGTTGATATAGGAGTAGGTTTATAAGTAGGTATTTTTGGGTTTCCAGACGTTGGTTGTTTATGTACTTTGTTTACCGAATACTTGCTGATTTGGGTAAAATTTTTGTAGTACTTGTTTTGGAGTTATTTGAATTGGTTGACTAGGAAATATTTTTCTATTTTGTTCATGAAATCGTTGTTATAACTGTGAATTATTATGTGAAAATGTTTGATTTAAAGTAAATTGAATATGAGAATATTTTTGAACAGGTGCTTTAATATTTGAAGATGGAATATGATGGATTTAAATTTCTCTTACCTTAATTTACAATAGAATTAAAATTTTCTTCTTATATTACGTATTGCATTGCTATTTCTAAACAATCTGGATTTTTAAGTCTAACACCGGTTTGAATTTGTGGTGGAAGATATTTTAAAAATGTTACTAAAATTAATTTTTCAATATTAGAAATTTGACCAATTTTTTGTACATGGTCCATTGAATTATCATTATTAATAGACGAAAAAATTAAACTTCTCGTATATTGACAACGAATACCAAAATTATACGGACTTTTTTTAGAATTTGGTTTCAAACTGTGAAGTTCATGAAGTAAACAAGTAAACAACCTTTGATCAGTAAAGGAAACTTTCAAAATTTATTTTATTTTATCCCAAGTGTCTAATTCAATTCTACTTGAAATTAAAGTTAATGTTTTGCCTCGTAGTTTGCCAATTATACATCTTAAAATTAATTTCTTTATAAATTCAGATTTGTTAGCATACTGTACAAATGTCATCACAAACTTCAATAAAATTATTTAATTCACATGGGTCTCCACTAAAATTTGGAATAATATCTACAAATAATTTTAATTGCTGATAATTTATTTCACGAGCCATATTGTCACTATTATTTTTTTTAGATTTTTCGTATTCTAATCTAATCGCAGATAAATCTCGGATAACACTATCTAAATCTGAATCAGAATCTTCAGAATTAATACTTCTACTAGCTCTAGTTTGTTGCCTAAAATTTTTATTTGCTTTTGACGTTTCTTTAATATTCCTAAACATTAACCATTTGCTGAGAGAATAATTTTTATTTCCAAACAATAAAAAAATAAGTATTATTTTTGAATTTTATTTCAACCAAAAAATATTAAAAAGTTGGGGTGAAAAGTAAAAATGGATTATGAGAAAAAATGACTAACCTTGTTTGTTTGCAGCTTTGCTTTGTGTGATTGCTTGATTTTGTTGTTCTTTCTTCTTTCTGTCTTTCTAAATCTGGGACATTCGGTTCTCCAGTAGGTTACTAGCCAATTTTCTGGATTTGTGTCCTAGAAGATGTACCCCGTATATCGACAAGGAATATTCAGTTCTTTTCTCGAAACACACTTAACTTGCAGTAGTCCTGTCAGTAGAAAAAACACTTTCCAAAAAGGCACTATGTCTTCTACTAAACAGTGACTATCAAATCCTTTTCCGACTGCGCCAGTGACGTTGAGCTTCTTGCAGTTCTTGGTTCGAAGAAGCCCTCCGCTTCTTTGGTATGTAGATGATACGTTCATTGTTTGGCCACATGGTAAGGAGACTCTGACCGGTTTTTTGAACCATTTAAATAATCAGCACCAGAACATCCGGTTCACCATGGAGGAAGAAATGGATAGTAAGCTGGCGTTTCTCGATGTTTTGGTAAGTAGGAATGAGGGTCGGGTGGCCCACAGTGTGTACAGGAAACCCACCTATACTGATAGGTACCTACAAGCAAATTAGAATTATCACCCGGCACAAAAGAGAACGATTATTAAAACATTAGTCAACAGGGCTCAGACAATCTCTGACCCAACACATTTAGACAATGAGCTAAAACATCTGTCTGAGGTTTTACAAGCGAATGGTTATAAAGAACGGGATATAAACCGTGTGATTAACCCAAAACACATACTGGTAGATTGCGAGAAACCGAAAGAAGATCTGCAGGTGGTATGCCTACCATATGTTAATAGGGTGACAGATCGCATTGCGAAAGTACTCCAAAGAAGGGGGGTGAGGACAAGATTTCTGCCCACCCGAAAAGTCCAACAGGAGTTGAGGTCAGTGAAAGATCGGCTAGATCCTCGTTTCACTCCTGGAGTTTATCGCATCCCTTGTGAATGAGGTAAAGACTATATAGGTATGACAGAGAGATCGGTTGTCACCAGGAAAAAGGAACATGAAAGGGCTTTACGACTTAACCAACCCGAGAAGTCCGCCGTCGACCAACATGCGTTGGACGAGGGGTAACACAGTTCGAGAACACTAGCGTTCTTGTGAGAATAACGGGGTTTTATAACTTGGTTAGGCGGGAGACACTGGAAATTGAACAACATCCGAATAACATAAACCCCGATGAAGGGTTCCGTAGGAGTAGAAGAACGTGGCTACACTTATTGAAAAACAAACAACGGGATGGGTTGAGTGGCTATGGTAATGTGGGAATTGCAGGGCGAACGGACGCCCCCATTGTGATACGTGACCAGGGAAATGCTGTAGCAACAGCGTCGGCGAGTAGCGTATTCTCGATAACTAATGGCGTGGCCACTCCTACATGTCTGCTGAACCGTGACGGGGCAGGCCTAGTCGCCGGATTTGAGGCTGAGGCCCCGCCTACCGGCCGACTGCGCAGGTCCGAACTCACTTGTGGCAGCACCTGAATTACACGGTCGATGACTAATAACAGCGTAGCCACGCCTACTGGATTGCCGACCAATGACGAGGGGGGCATCGGTTCTCCAGCCGAGCTTCAGGCCCCGCCCATGACAAATACCTTGACCACGCCTTCGCGGCTACTCAACCGTGACGGGTCGTGCGTCATTGTTGATATCGATCGTGCCCCGTCCACTGGCTGTTTACGCAGGTACAGAAGCGCGCGCAGCTGCACCGATACTACGAAACCGCTAACGAGGTTCCTATCGGCCTCAGTCGCGGCGAAGCTTTTGCAGAGTCACCACTGAAGATGTCGACAGTGAAGAACGGCGAAACGTTTGGAAGCATGGGATGCGACCAGTTACAGCGGCGGCTACGGAACGCCTCGGAGGACCACCATTATCCGAGGAACGGTTCCGACCGTAGTAGACGTAATACCAACAATAGGAACCGAAATCAATATATGGGCAGGCCCAGAGATACCGATAGCGGGTCTGTCCCCACAGAGCCTAGCCCGAGAACAACCAGGGCAGGTAAAAGAATCCCGGCTAATGCTAGGGATGTGCATTTTACCTCTATTTCTGCCAGCTACCAGTTACCGAGGTCACGGCATAATCACCATGTATCAAATTAGTGCTAAAAGTAAGTTATTATTTCTTTCTTAGAAAATAAAGAATAATTTTAAAATAGCTGGAGAAATTAGTTCTGAAATGGACGCAGTAATGCGTCAAAAACATTAGCAAGGAAAATTCATATTTTATTTTCATCCTGCTAGTTACAGATAGGCGTGAGTCAATAAATATTGTATATATTTATCCAACATTTCCAAAATAAATTATTGAAGAGGGATCTTTTTAAGTAAAAAAACATCATATAATTCTTGATATTTTCACCCGTTCTCAAGATATTTGCATTTTAATGTCATTATCCAAAGTGTGTGTAAAAGGCGAGGTAAAAGATCTTTACATTAGAATACTCACTCTACCATAGATTACTCCAAAAGATACCATTTAACCGACCGTATCTTAGACCAAACATTAATAGTTTAGGGGTGATTAAATTATGATGAAGAAATCATAACTTAGACACACATATCTCTTAACGTATTAATTTATGCTCTAAGATTAGGTCGGTTAAATCGTAGCATTTTAGCGTTACGAACCTACGGTAAAATGAATATTGTAATATATAGACTTTTTACAGACATCCTGTACAATACTATAGTAAGCGGTCGAAATTGTAGAGAGTGACTAATCGCTAGCTTGTAGATTAGCGCGACGGGCGAAGTGTGCGGGGAGCAACATTTCATAGGCGTACTAAATTTGAATGCGGTCAGATATAAAAAATATACAAAAATAATTGCATTACATAACATCCATTATTTTTAAAGTAGAAACAGTGATATAACAGATTTTATCAATTTCGAGGCGTTAGACAATAAAAATAATAAGAATATTTCAAAATTTAATGTTTTTGTCTTGTATTATCAATTACCCAAGGTCGAAAATAACAGAGAGTGACTAATTCACACCACAGAGATGAGTGCGGAAGATACGTGTGGTATAATTACCTAAGCGTGCCACTTGAGAAGAATTAAAGGACACAAAATTATCAAAAATAAGTTGACGTCGGCTGAACCTAGCACATTAACAATTTACTTTAAATGTGCCATCTGTGTCATCATATCAAATTAGAATGCCGTCCTTTTGGACGGCGATTGCCTACCAATACCCACTTGCATCTACCTGATCTGCACTCCGCGGATATCACACTTAAGGCTTGTCCTCATGGATGCGAAGTTCACGGATTTTTGCACGAATTTTGCAATTTCTGTTTTAATTATTTATGGCGGAGAAATCTCAACTTTTGACAATTGCAATTTGCGAAACTGTCAAACACTACAAATATTATTGCCCCTTTCATTATTATGTGGTGTTAATAAATTTGTTTTGAGCTTCTGATAATCTACCATGGCAGTTTCATGATGAAAATGATAAAAAAGTTATAGGGAGTTGACCAAATTTGTTACAAATAGAGATTTTTCTACCATTAAATAAATCGCGCAAATATTTGCGAATTCCGCATTCAAAAGCACAAAAGGCTTTAGAATACATACACACTATTTACTATTGGTTACTAGCACTGTCACTATAACGGTCACACATTAACACTTATTATATCATATCGTACCGCTTTCCATATGACCTTCATACTCCCACGTTTCGTCAAAATTTAATATATTCTTCGATCCAGATTCTTATTTTTTAATATTTATTTTAAATAGTTTCTTCGCCATATCACTATTTCGCCCCTTCTATCAGTATGCTCTTTTCGATTATCATTTATACATTTATAAGTTTCAACTTGTAAGATATAGCAATAGATTTTTTTTTGAAAAACTCATTTTAAAAATACAATCTTCCTTCCGCGAGTTTCCGTTACTCTCCGTTTCACAGTTGTACTTCTTTACCACTCTTTTATTTGCACACATATGCTATTCACGTACAATTTTGTTAATGAAATACATATTTCAACATCACTTACACTCATATTTTGACCTAGCGCCGCTCTAAACTCTTCATACATGTCATCATCCGATATTCCTCATTTCGATCAAATCACTAATAAAATTAATTACATTCATAATTAAATTAACGACAAGATATACCCGAAATTTTGCATTGTGGAAAACAATATTTTGGTGTGTGTAAACCGTGAGCGTTAGTACATGGCTTTGCCACAGTCTATTATACAGTCCGTCGTCTTCACGTCGCGATTTAGTCACACTCTCTAGAACCTTCACTCGACGAACTGTATAAACCGTGGCTTTGTCGAGGTTAGGACGTCATTAGAATATGTGTACGTTGGGGGATTTGCTGCTATTCGCGGGGTGTTATAAAAATATATTATTGCAACCGTGAAGTTAACAAATAACTGTTAAAAATGGATCAAAGTGCCAGTTCTAGTAAAAAGTCTGTTAGAAATAGACATAACCTATGTAACGGACAATTGATAATAATAAAAAACGTATACGAAGGAATTCAAGCGCGAAACTCTAATATAAGTGTTAGTGAGGCTGTTGATATGTGTAGTTTGTTAACACAAGTGTCAGTTTCTAATGTATATCGTGCTATAACAAAGAGTGTGGAAGTAAATTCAAAGAAGAAAAAAATCGAAACACGAGGAAGGAAAAAACAGAAGTCGATGATGACATAAAATACGCAATTCGCAGGAAAATTCATAGATTCTTCTTCAGAAATGAAATACCGACGATAAAAAAATTCAAGCTACGATAGCTGAAGATGAGGACATGCCTCAATTATCTAACAAAGTTCTTACAAGAACAATGCATGACATGAATTTTCGGTTTTTAAAACGAAATCGTAAAAGTATGCTCGTTGAAAGAGATGAAATTGTAGTATGGCGAAAAGAATATTTACAAAAATATGTATTATATGGATGGAAACATGGGTAAACAAAGGTTATACGGTATCAATAGTTTGGCATGATGGTAACATTCGAAGTAAAAGAGAAGCATTTTTAGATGAATTTTCTACAGAATTAAAGGCGCCTTCTGGAAAAGGACGTAGGTTAATAATAAAACATATTGGAAACGATTCGGGATTTTTAGAAAATGGTTTGCATGTTTTTGAATCACGTAGGACGGGAGATTATCATGAAGATATGAACAGTGAATGAAAAGTGTATTTGAAAAATGGTTTGAATCTATTTTGCCATATGTAGAACCAGGAGCAGTTGTTGTGATGGATAACGCAAGTTATCATAGCAGAAGAGTCGAAAAATCTATCTCTGCTGCATCCTTAAGGATATTTCCTGGAACCGGAGTTACCCTGGTGAGTACCAAAGTGCTTGTACTCGACTCCCTATCCCTTTCAAACGCATATTGACAGTAGTAGGTTAGAATTAGAATCATCTTGTTTAACAATAAGAAAGTTTAAAGAGGATAATCAAATTTATCTTGAAAATTTGTTGTTCTCGACATACGCATAAATCGCGTATCTGCTGTGCCCTATCAAGTTCTCGCTGGACTTGCAAGGACGCATAGTCTACCGGAAACTGGTAGTGAGCCGTGTTTATCTGAGTCGTTTACGACCTACTTAAAGCGCGAACCCAGCTGCTTCACAAAGAAAAGAATTAGATCCGTAAAAATTAAATTTTTTATGTTCCACAATACAACATTTTGATGGTTCAGAAATTGAATTAACTCAATTTTTAGAATCCGTGGAAACATTTATAATCTCTTTAGATTTACCACATCCAACTGACATACAATCACGGTTGGTTATAAATATAATTAAAAGTACATTCAAAAGACAAGCAAAAACGCTTATTTTAGGTAGACTTGAGATAACTACCTGGCAAGAAATTAGGAATTTTTTAATTCAAAATTATAGTGATCATAAATCACTTCAAACATGGCAGAACGAAATTTGTCTATTACAACGTGATATTCGCGAACCCTTACGTACCTTTTGTAATATGATTCTGTGCATGCGTTCAAAAATTGTCCAGAAAATACAATTATGTACAGATCCGCAAGAAAGAACTTCTCTTCAGCTAGTATATACTTCTTTGCTTTTAAATAAATTAAAAAGTAATCTTCCACAAAATTTTGAAACTATTATATTATCCAGACCTGATTTAAATGATATAGAATCAGTAGTTCAAGCTATACTACTTATTTCGAATTTGGTCTTAAGAATGCGCCTGGCACGTTCCAGCATGTAATGGGATAACGTTTTGAAAAATCTTCAAAATCGAGTTTGTCTAGTCTATATGGATGACATAATTGTTTTTTCAAGCTCTTTAAACGAACATATTCAAAATTTAACATTACTTTTTAAAGCTCTCGAGAAGGTAAACTTAAAAATACAACTGGATAAATCGAAATTTTTAAGAAAAGAAAGAAAATTTCTCGGACATGTTATAACACCTAACGGACTTAGACCAAATCCTGATAAAATACGGGATATACAGAAGTTCCCTACACCCAAGACGGTTCGAGAAATCAAATCATTTTTAGGCCTTGTCGGCTACTATCGACGTTTTACAGATAAATTTGCAAAAATTACAAAACCTCTGACTTTATGTCTGAAAAAAAAACAAACACATTATTCACGACCAAGAATTTTTAGAAGCAATTGAAAAATGTAAAACCCTAATCACTAATAGTCCTTTTAGCCTTCCGAATTTCTAAATTCCATTCGAGATCACTACAGACGCTTCTAATTTCGCACTAGGCGCCGTCCTATCGCAATACGGTAGACCCATTTCTTACGCTTCTCGAACTCTAAACACTTACAAATACAATATTCTATCACTGAAAAAGAACTACTTGCCATAGTATGGGCCACACAAACATTTAGACCTTACCTACCTTCGGTCGAAAGTTAAAAATATTTACGGACCATCGCCCACTTCAATGGTTTTTTAATCTAAAAGATCCTTCTTCTAAATTAATGAGATGGCGTATTAAATTAGAAGAATATGATTACACGGTATAATATAAAAAGGGAACGCAGAATAGAGTTGCGGACGCATTATCCCGAATAAAATAGACGAACTTAACGCCAACGAAATTGATGGCTTAGACTCTATCCTAATAACCCTTCTGACGAAAATATAACTGATACTCAGACCCAACATACTGCCCAAAAAAATCCTATCTGTTCCCCACCAATTACAGAAAAAAGTGTTAACGGGTACAAGAGACAACTATTTATACACGAAACCCAAAATATGCCTAGTTGTTTTGGAATTCATACATCGAAATCATTTCCTGATAAGAACCCCCTAGTTTCTCATACTTCTATATCTGACGATGAACTTACTAACATACTAAAAAGGTATCTAAATATAAATGAAACAACCTGTCTTTATTTTCATTCAGACAAAATTAAAGAAAAAGTATTGAGAGTATTGGCTAATAGTTTTTTTCCTGAAACTAAGATAATTATTTCTAACACATTGTTGAACGATCTAATTTCAAAAGACGAACAAATGGACCAGATTAAATTCTTTCATGAAACAAAAACCACACACAAAGGAATTAATGAAACTATCAAACGACTTGCTAAAAAATTGTATTGACCGAATTTATCAACTCATGTTCATGATTACATAACTAAATGTGAACCGTGTAACTTAGCCAAATACGATAGAAATCCATAAAAGGTTAAAATGCAAAATACGCTAACTTTATCCAAACCACTCGAGACTCTTCACATAGATCTTTTCTTCATCGATAAAAATATTTTTCTAACCTTATTTGACCCATTTTCAAAATTCGGACAAGCGATAAAAATTGAATCTAAAAATGCTCCAGATACTATTCAAGGACTCATTACTTTTACGTCTTTCTTTGGAACCCCTAGATATATAATTCATGACCCTCGTAAAAAATTACCCTTTTTAAACAATTCTGTCAATTACATAATATCAAAATTCATGTAACCTCAACACAAAATTCCTAAAGTAATAGCCCTGTAGAAAGGTTCCACTCGACATTGCTAGAATCTATCCGTATATTAAAAACGCCCCCATAATCCTCTAGACTACTTGATGGGGTTAGCAATAACTTTTTATAATAATTCTATCCATTCTGCTACTCAGCAAACCCTTTTTTCGATACTATTTCCATCCATCTATAACGATACTTCACCTATTCTTAATGAAGTTGAAACTACCCAAGACTTTGTACAAAATACTCGGAAATTATCGGAAAAACTAAATTGAATCAAATAAAAACTAAATTGAATCAAAGTAAACAGACGCGCAATAAAAAGTTAAATCAAAATCGTGACGAACCTGAAGTCCTACACCCTAATGATGAAATTTATTTAAAAATAAAAACCATCTCGTCTCGTAAAATTCAAAATCCTTTAAAAAAGTTAAAGTCCTACAAGATTTAGATATAACTGTAAAGACTAAGAAAGGAAAATACCACAAACGAAAAGATAGACTAAAGGTTCTCTTTTGTTACAGAAGACGCTGCCTCCATTTCTGACAATGATAACGGTGATGACTATATTGACGAAGAACAATAAAAATAGAGAGACTAACTAACTCTATCCCCCCTGTAAATTTGGGTCCCCTTAAAAATATATCCTTTTACCATTCTTTTGTACACATCCGTAACTTAACGGAAATAGGAAAGCATGTAAATAGACTTCTTGTTTCCTCAGAAAATACAACTAAAGCTACATTATCTTACAGAACGTATTAAACAAAAATTCGAAATCATTTCTTGTGCCACTGTAAAACGCGAGAAACGCGTTATTTTTAATTTTATCGGGAATATCTATTCAGAATTATTTGGTTTAATGAGTGCTGATGATAAGGACCTTTTGTAACAAAAACTAGAAATTGTATTTCGTAATCAGCAAAATATAAATGATCAGCTAAACACGAAGCTTTCCGTTCTGGAGTCATTTACAAGTGAAATACAAAATGTTATGAAAAATAGAACTTTTGGAAAACCGCAAACGGTTTTTTTGAAACTCAAACCGTAATTAACGATTGTTTAATCACTTTAGAGATTCTAGACCAAATTGAGGATGGTTTATTATTTAGTCATATGATTATCATACATTCCGATGTAATTTCAACTACAACTATTACCGAATTTTTTTTTAAATTCTACACACTTCTTCTGCGGAATTATCTTCTTTAGATCAAAACTCAATCTTTTCTTTAATTCATATGAAACATTACGTATCAAGCTCAGTAATATATATGGAAATTTTAATTCCGATCTACCATGTTAATGAATATAACCTATTCCAAATATTTATGTCATCCTCAAACATATCCATCATTTCCCCCGGAAGTTACTTGGCACTTGGTACTTGTGCTAGTGTTTACTCCTGGATGGAAGAAAAACCCCCAAATGTCGGCAAATACTACCAATTTAAAGAAATGATATATGAAAAACCACCATCATGTATTCCAAAAATGATGATTGATCATGACGAATCGAATTGTACCTTTTACTAGTTGAAAAACCCTAAGGATATCATTACCATGTTACCTTCCGGACAGTTGCTTATCCTACCAAGCAAAACAGTGCATATAGAAGAACAATGTTCTAACGTCATCCACCATTTTCTCTCAGAAGATGCTTTAATATCTAACCAAGAAGGATGCATTTTGCGAATTAATGAAGAAGACTATTTCCTTCCTACCACAAATTTACAAGCCTCTACATATTTTTACCAGAAATAAGAAAACCGCGAATATCAAATTTTACGTTGGACAATACCATAAATGAATTGGAGTTCCTTAAAATCAAAGTAAAAGAAACAAAAGATATTCAGTTGTTTGACCCTGCATCAATTGAACCAACATCAATCTCTTGGACGACCTGGTTAACATGGTCTCTTATTGGATTTACAATCCTATCTCTTCTCTTCATCTTCCTGAAAAGTATAAACTCATGGCTGGTATGCCCAAAAAGGACAATGACGCCAACTACTACACTTCAGACTTTCCAGGAGTCAACTCCCGTATACTCTAAGCTTTCGTCTAAGAGGGGAGGAATTATATGAACTATATAATAGTGTCTTTCTTTTATTTTTACTTATTCTAAATATTTATCATGTAATATAAGTTATATTTTTTAAATATGAAAAATGCAACGGAAGCACACAAATAGTATAAAACTAAGTGGGTGCTCAACGTTAGTCAGTCTTATTATTGTACACAGCATTTATAACGCATAATAAAGTTTGTTTGTAGTATCTTGCCTGCTTATTTAGTGTCAAGAGGGCCCAACCTAAAATTCTAATGTAGTGTACACATAGACAATTTTGACAATTTTTTTTCGAAAACTACATGCGAGTGCCGAAATCTGACTTCAGATTCGTGATCAGCATCCTCGAAAATGGAGGGATAGGAATTTTTTTGTTAAGATTGGAGCGTTTTACGCTGTTGTAAATAATTACCACAAAAATATTTAGATATAGGTATAAAGATAAAGAACATAGATAAAGTAATATTTCTATACAGAATGATTCAGTTTTTAATGAACAAACTTCGAAGATAAGTAGAACTTTGAAAAACAATGGCAATTTATTATATAATAGTTATAAATTCGGGGTTTTTTAAGGAAGGTACAGGATGTTAAAGTTTGAAGAAAACATTTTTTGGTATAATTACTAAAGTAATGGAGATATTTAAGCCATACTTGGTATACAGTGTAGTTAATTAAAGTGTCATAAAATGTGAACATACCATACACTTTGAACAACCAGTGGCGGAGACATGGGGTGTTCATATCTTAAATTTAGGGAAAAGTTATATCGCCCTGTATAATGTTAAAGTAGATGACATTTTTAAATGTGTATTTTAATTTCTAGCAAAAACCCTATCTTACACTTTTTTCGTATCTGCTACTGTTACATAGTAAATTTGACTTTTTTCAGTTATTTCACTGTTCTTGTCGGTGAATAATTAAAACATTATTACTAATTCATTTTGATGATAAATGATACCCGAAACGAGAAAATGTGTACCTACCTATGATTAAATTACGTTTTCTTTTAGTTAAAAAAAAGTTTTACAGTGATTTTATTTTAGTTAAACTGTACTTATTAAATATCTATATTGTGAAATTTTTTAGTTTTTTTTATAACTACTTGTCTGAAAATTATTAATTTTGCATTAGCTCTAGCCGTTGAGTGAATAATACTTATTCACTCAACGCTCTAGCGCAGTTTTTTAACTAATAGAAAACGTAATTTGATCATAGGTACACATTCTCTCGTTTCGGGTATCATATACCATCAAACAATGTTACTAATAATGATTAAGTTTTTTACCGTAAGGAACAGTCAAATAACTGAAAAAAGTCAAATTTACTATGTAACCGTAGCAGATACGAAAAGAATGTAAGATAGCGTTTTTGTTAGAAATTAAAATACACATTTAAAAATGTCATTAACTTTAACATTTTTGCTTGATATTTTCACATTTTATGACACGTTAATTAACTACACTGTGTACTTTAGTAATTATACCAAAAAATCAAATTTTTTCCTCAAATTTTAACACCCTGTATCTTCCTTAAGGATGCCCCAACATTATAACTATTATATAATAAACTGTCATTATTTTCCAAAGTTCTACTTACCCTCGAAATTTGTTCATTAAAAACTGAATCACCCTGTATAACTATATAGATACCTACCTACACACGATATATACTTACATTCTTTTGGTCCATCCCAACTTTGCTCTCTTACTTCGCTTGGGCGTTCGCGAATAGTCGTGTTTGTTAGGCATTATTCAAATATCTTCATAAAAAATACAGTTGCAAAATAACTATTTAAATGACTTATAGGTACCTACCTAACTTCTTCTAAATAAGTTATTATAAATACTTCCACAAAATTTTACACAAATCCATAGATTCTGATTAGCACAAATAATAACAAATACAAAACAAATTATAATACGCGACACAATAGATATACAAATTTCAGTATAAACTTTGCTTGTGGTATGATCAGATAAACCAAAACGCGGAGCTTCAAAAAAAAAAAAATAAAGAGGAGCAGGGGAACGGAGGAATCCGTTTTTTGTCCAAGTTTTTATATTCAAGTAAATTTAAATTTTGAGCCGTCATGTCATAGTAAATTGCAGCCCATATTACACATTTGTACCGAAAAATATATAAGGCTAGCTTTGTTAAGTTCGCTTAAATATTTATTCTTCACATGTTGCACCGCCCGTATTTTACACCGACTTTGTTAAGCGGGGTAAACTGAACTACAAGAAACAATAGCGGATTAGATACTATATTCACCAATTTAAATTTGAATAATATTTACACCATTTCAATAGATTCCAAACTTTCCGATCATCTGGGTATATATTTGAAAGCCAACATCCAAATTTAGGAAGAAAGTCGCAGTGTTATGTATCGCATTGTTTCAGCACCCACCTTAAAGAAAGTAAATTGTACCTTAGAAAAAATTAATTGGGACTTCTTGTATAATAACAATCTAAATATTAATTCTCAAGCCGGGTAGTTTATAAAAATTATATCTGACACGGTAGATAAATTAATACCGTTTAAAACTATGATTATGACAAATCGCAAGAAGTCTCCGATAGGATGGTTCAATGACAGTCTACGACACATGCGAGAACACTTGCACTTTCTTCAAGATTATTACAGAAATTATCCATCAGCTGGAAACAAATCCGCTTATGTATCTTATAGGTCCGTATATAGACAAGAAATAAAAAAAATCTAAAAGAAAATTAAATGACGAATATATACGCAGACACAATAACTCTCAAAAGGCTATGTGGAATATAATGAACCATTTTAAAGTAACTGGAGATGTAAAGTCATCTTCTGTATCATCTGATGAATTTAATAATTTCTTCGTTGGCGTTGCTGTTGATTTGTTCAATAATCTACCTGTATGTGATAATCAGTTTGAAGATTACCTAACAAATACGATGTCTACGAACAGCTTTTCATTCTCTGAGGTATCACCCTGGGAAATAGCGAACATAATAATAAATTTTAAGTATAAGCAAAGTATAGATGCATATAATATAAATATATATCCATATTAAAATCTATTATGAACACTATGCTTCTACCTTTTATATATTTAATTAATAACTCAATAAAAAAAGGCATTTCCAGATTGTTTCAAGTTGTCTAAAGTTGTCCTTATATATAAAGAAGATAATACTAATGATCCGTCTAACTATAGACCGATTGCAATAATACCGTACTTTGCAAAAGTATTCGAAAATATTTTGAAAATTCAAGTAACAGAATACTTTGAAAGACACAACTTATTCAGCAAACAACAATTTGGTTTTCATGCAGGTCTATCAACAACGCTAGCAATTGACAACTTAACAACTTTCATTAATTCCGGATTTGAGCAAGGAAAATACGTTGGTTCCCAATTCCTGGACCTAAGCAAAGCATTTGATTGCGTGGCTCATGATATTCTGCTGAAGAAACTGTCATTCTACGGATTTTCATCTGATTCAATAATACAAATATCTTCCTATCTCTCAAATAGACATCAATTTGTCATTTATAATGGGAATAAATCAGGTGTTCTTCGGCTGAATTTTGGAGTGCCTCAAGATTCCGTCCTGGGTCCGTTACTGTTTTTAATTTACATAAATGATTTACCAACAATATTTAATAGTAATACTTTGAACATACTATTCGCTGATGATACAAATATATCAACCACTAATTTAAATGTATCTACACTTCTTAATGATATGCATCTGATCCAGGACGATGCCAAGAATTGGTTAATCAGTAACGGGTTAACAGTCAATGTTGCTAAAACACAGAGGATAATTTTCCCTCTTCGTAGTCCAGAAAATTGTGGCAACCCTGAAAGTATTGCATTTCTCGGAGTGCAAATTGATCCCAGGTTAACTTGGAACTGTCATATTGATTATTTATATAATAAGTTATCTAAACATCTATTTCTTCTTAGAAGTCTAAGTAAAATTGTATCGTTACCAACATTAAAAACCGCTTTTCATGGACTCATACAGTCAATTATATCATATGGCATATTAACTTGGGGTCATACAACCGGGTTATCAAGGGTATTCTCGCAACAACGGAAAGCAATAAGGATTATGACAGGTCTGGAGTTTCGGGACGATTGTAAATTATACTATATTAAGTTTAACATCCTAACTGTTCCGTGTATTTATATTTATCAATGTCTCATATATGTTAAAACAAATTTACACCAACTTGGAAGCAGAAGTTGCATTCATGTGTACAACACCAGAAATAAAAATGAATTAAACATTAAATTCCGGAGACTTAACAAAACCAGAAATGGTACGGGCTACTTGGCCTATCAGTTTTTTAATGCTCTCCCAGATAACCTCAAGGTACTGCCGCTAGTAGCATTTAAACGAAAAGTAAAAACATACTTACTTAACAAGGCTTTTTATACTTTCTGTGAGTATTTTAATAATAATTTTATTTAATTCGTGAGAGTAGTTGGTAAATATTTTACTGTATAATTTTAATCTGTAACTATATAATTTTGTGTTTTGTATGTCTTACATTTTTTATATATTTTATTAGTTTGTGTAGTGTATTATTGCTTTGTATGTCATTGAAATTACTTTTACATTACTTTGTTGACGTGTGCAAACACTTCGGTGTATTAGCATGAAAATTAAAAAAAAACTACTATGCGGAGATTAGTCCTTGTGGTTCGCGCCTAATTTCGTTTTATAACCTTATTTCCTTAATAGAAAGATAGAAAATTATTCTGATTTATTCCTTATGGTTTGCAATAAAAAAATAACAATTAAATCACTTTAACAATTGTTTTAAGTATACTAATTTTTTATATAGTTTATAACATAACTACCATTGCATATTATATATGTGTTGTGAAACAGATTTAAGTATATTTTATGTAAACACAAATAGGTACTTTACCAAAGAATTTATCTTTAATTTAACAATATTAAAGAAGAGTAAGGCAATCAATTCTTTCAGTGCAATTAAATGCGTCTGCGAATTAATTTGTTTCAAAATTTTATAATCATTACACCTCATTCCAATTTGTCGATACGGTACATATACAACACTATACTGGCCTGGTAATTGTTTGCGAATGTGGGTACTGTCCACAGCTTCTATAATTGTTGCATCTATTCCTATATTACAAAATTGGGTTCTTTTACAACTACATTCTTTTCAGACATTTTAATAAATTGATCAGACAAATGAGCCACATTTCTTAAATATAGAAACAGAAGTAAAAAAATATGAAATAATTTAAAAATATATACCTATATGTGAAAGTAAATACTTGACCACGAATAAGCTAGGTTAAGTGATGGCAAAGCAAGGCTTTAAAATGTTAAGCCTCCAATTTTGGCGGCTTAAGAAAAGCTTCCCTTAGATAAGTTTAAGCGTGGTTTAACAAGCGATACAATTTAACCAAAACCAGGCTTATATTTTCTCGGTGCAAACGGCCCTTAGTTCTTACAGTATATCTGTGACATCTTTTGTTGACAAGTCATAATTACATTCTCCTTATATCTATATTACCACTGTATAGCCTGGTTGTTATTCTAGCTATATATTAAAATTTAAGGATTCTATGTGATGCTAGCGCCAAAAGAAACCCTGGTGCCAAAATTCGCCCCCTTAATGATAATTTCAAAATTATTACTTCTTATCGTAATTCGATAAAATTTTTTGATTTAAACATTAATAAAGAAATAGTTAATTTCATTCTCTTTCTGATAGGAAAAAAACAGTCTTCTGAATTTTTTGGTATGAGAGGTAAAAAATATCCATACGAATTTAGAGGAAAGTTTGTAGGAGTTCGAGGAAAAAAAGTATCTCAAGAAATACCAGATAAAATGAACTTTGATTTGAACTCTCTAAAGCAAGAATTACATTCCAATCAACTGATGTTAGTCTTAACGGAACAAAACGAACCTGGAGGAGTATAATTTTAAAAAGGTAAGCAAATTTCAAAACATACTAGTGGAGTTGAAAAAACTTTTTTTTTAATTTTTGAAGGAAAAGGTTTTAGCTGAAGTTTTACTTTTTGAAAATATCTGCTTCATTAAAAGAATAATTTGAAACATTTTTCTTTCCTGGAAATTAAGGTATTGCCAACAGTGAGGTTTTGTGTAATATATCAATAACATCTTAATAAAAAAATGATAAAAATTAAAATTACGTTGCATATGGTTTATATAATTTCTACTTCCGTGTGTTGGTAAAGTGCCTTTATTGTGTAAGGGAAAGAAAAGTAAAATTCTAGAAACTATTTAGAATTAAAATGTGCCAAATTTAGAAGCAATTGGTTTTAATTCTACGATAATTATCAGATAAGAAACATACACAGCTACAACTTTTCCAAATACGGACATAAATTTTAATTGTGAATAAATGTATCTAAAATTTCATACAAAAACAGCAGTCTCTGACAAAACCTACTTATTTTTTAAGAAATGTAAATATACTACAAATTATTTTTTTAACAAAGTGGAACCGTTCTTAAAATCAAATTTCAATACCATTTTTTATGTAACTAAATTTATATTATCATTCATATTTTGAACAAGCATGTTTTTTATAATGCAAGCGTTCGCGCCAGTATTTGAAATACGCGCATAATTGCCAGTGACGTACAACCCGTCAGGTTGGTAGTAGTCAGGCGTGAAGTTAGACGTAAGATAGATGTGTGGATATGTTCAGATTGATACCTTATGAAGTCGTACGCGTTTAAGCTTTTTAAGAAAAATATATCGTTCATGCACAGGAAAAGTGACAACACCACTTCCACTATCAGCCGCCTTATTAGTTCCTCAGATTTTTTTGTCGGGAGAGGGGACTTATAAAATGTGATTACATGTTTACTTTTACCTCCTGGTTTTGGAGTTCTCAAATCGCGCTATAGAGGTTAGAAAATCACGCCGACCTGCGTGCCAGTCACAGAGCAAAAGGGCTTAGGGTATCCGTTCTTTTGAACAGGTGTACCTATCGTGCCAACTTAAATGAAATCGTTACTACCAACCTTAGAATTTACATATATATTTATGTGATCCGTACTAAACTGATTGAAAATAAACAAATAGATAATTAACTTGACACGTGTGTGAAATAAATTATGACCAACTACCTGAATGAACCAATAAGAGTTGATATTAATTAATTATTCTTAATCTATATCTCTGATATTGATATAATTGCTGATAGAGACAAAATGCCTGCTGCTTAAGGTGATCTGTAACATAAAATAAATATCTTTAAATATAATTCTCAAAACAATATCTATAATTTACAGTAATTAACATAAATAATATTTTACACTGCAGATTATTATACAGGGGAACATTCCATGTAAAAATGAACGTTACATACCCCTCTCCCGACATAAAAATATTTTACATATTTTTTTACATAATTGAAACTTCTATATTAATTATGTGGAATCAATCTAACACGACTAAAAAAGATAAGAAGAAATAGAGACTAGAAGAATTACTTACACATAAAGAAGATATAAATTCACTTGATAGAAAATCACCCACCAAAGTGCCGGTAATATAGAGCTCAGATAAAGTAGTAAGGTCCCGAGCTAGTATCCAACTTGAGCAAGAATTATTTTATAAGATTGGGGGTTGCCAATCTTAGCGCAATATAGTCTACTGCTCACTAAAAAGACAAAATGTCCGTAACCCGAGACGTAGGAATCGTTCCCAAATGTGGCAATGACCAATCCTACTGCCAACGACTTCAATAAGGTCCAAGTGAAAATAGAGACCCGCTCTCACATATAACTCCTCGAGTATAGCACTGGCCAAGAAACCAATAATCACCCTTCCCCAAATCCGCCTACCATTTAAAGTAGTCAACATTAGGCTCCTCTGCTCTAAAATCCCAAACCCTTACTAATACTATTAATGTTTGCTTTACTCAAGCAAATTCACTATACTACAAGATCCTAACCATTACTAAATTACTTAAAATTAATAAGACTTCAATACTTAACGAACATTAGGACTTGATTTAGTAACTACGTGTACTAACCGCCTAAATTTAGGGACATAATTGGTAAAGACTATATTAGGTAAAAGACATAATTAAGGTTTTTCCTATCAAGTTCACATCATTAGTATTTAGTCCGTTTCATTAAGATTTAGTCCGTTTCATTAAAATCTAATAACAAACTAATTTATACTTAACTATACTTAAACTAGATCTAGATCTGTCTTCGAACTATTTATATCTACTGGGCAAAATACAAATGTAACTAATCTATCACAATCAACTATGTACAGATATACTCATGACAATAATTCAGACGACTTGCTTCATACGAACAAATGAATAATTCATTATATTTTCATTAAAATATTTAAGAAACGGCAACTGAGAGTAATAAAACTATATACTACACTAAATTGCAAAATGATTGTTTTTAACGCGACAAAATATCGAAAATTACGTTGACAATGAAAACAATTGCGTAACGTCAACCATTACATAAGACGTCTGAATTATTGCCGCGAGTATATCAAATAACTTGAATTTCTATGATTCAATAAAGATACCTTCAACCAAAATGTATCTCTAATTGCAAAATGACGATTCTGAAGACAAATAGGAAGTTCAAAAACTACTCAAAACTGTTAAAATCGGTCACTGCTAAAATATTGGTTTCTATATCACCAATAACCAGTTACTAACTGTAACTATAACCAAACCGTAATTATCTGCCTAATTATCTCAATTAGCGGTACTTCAAAAATCTCTCTAATTTTGCGTCTTTGTTCATCAAGAGAAGTCGTATAACTCTAATAAAATTATCCAACTGATATGTCAGAATTTGACCCGTAATAGGGTTTTAAGTCTGAGACATGCCAATAGCCTGCATTAGATCCGTTTTCATAATACTAATATAATTTTGATAATCTTTCACGAATTGTGCATAGTACATATTTAGGCGCTAATTTAGCTGAGAAATTTTTTGTAGCATCCGATAGAACTTTATTCTTTTTCCAAACTTTTTCTCCCACTTCGTACTTTATTTCACGTCTGCGAAGGTTAGGTTAGGTTAGGTTAGGATTTGTCAACCCATATGACAATACTTTAAAACAATATAATCCCTTTCCAGGTACTGCAAAAGCTGTTTTAGGTTTAGAATTCTCAGAAAGTGGAATTTGCCAAAATACACATCTTAAATCTAATGAACTTATATATTTAGCATCTCTTAACATACTTAATATGCTATCTACAGAGGGTAACGTATAAGAATCTTTAATAGTAACGGAATTTAAGGCTCTACCATCAAAAACAAATCTATAATTGCCGTCAGCCTTAGGAACTAACATAACCGGTGATCTCCATTCGCTATAAATAGACTGTAATTCTTTATTTAAAATTGTCATCATATAAGGCCTTTGTCTTGTAGGTTTTGCATCTCCCGTGTCAATATTGTAAACCTTTTTGTTGGTGCAACTTAATTATTCAGTACTGAGCAATTTAAATAATTTTTTTAACACTTCTACTTGGCGAAACTAGCTGTCCGTTAAATCAATTAAACCATTCTTATCAATTTCTGAAAGCTCTGATAAACTTACAACTGAAATGTGAAAACTTTCTGTACTATTTGTCCAAGAATTTGTTTTAAAATGTAAGTGAATTTCAAAAGCTCTACAAAAATCTACTCCAAAGACGAATGAATTAGCCAATGAGGGTACTATATACAGGGTGAATCTTAAATAAGTACAAATATTTTAACCAGCAGTATAGTTTTATGCGTAGAACACATAATTAATAGTTTTTTTTTACAAAAAAATCAGAAATAAAAAAGTGATATTTTAAATAAATCGTAATTTTTCAGCAGAAAAGTTGTTGAGGACCGCTGGCCTAGACAGACCCTTTCATACTTTTATGAGTCATAGTGCTGCAGCTGAACGTGTGGTTCACAGTGTTGCCAGTGTTGCACAAATGTCTTTGCTTCAAGGAAGTTTTAAAATCTTGTCCTCATGGACGCAAAATTTGCGATTATTCGCTCGAATTATTTGATGGTGGGAAAAAATCTTAACTTTTAGCAAATTTTGTCAAATGTAACATTTTATATTATTTTTATTATCAAACTGTCATTGACTATCATGACAGATTATCGGAAGCCCAAGTCAAACTTGCTAACCCCACATAATGCAAGAAAATAGCAATAATAAAATTTGCTAAAAGTTGACACTTTTCCATTTTAAATAAAAAACGCGCTTAAACAAATTTTGTGCACATTTAAAATATTTTTAATTAAAAAAAAATAAATAATAAAATCATGTCATGTTGGTTGCGGTTATATTTAATTAAGGAATTATACAAATAAGCAGCTCTATACAGGTGTCCTGTTAAACAGAATCATTGTCTCATAATAATTTGGAATACATTTAAACAAATTTTGTGCACATTTAAAATATTTTTAATTAAAAAAAAATTAATAATAAAATCATGTCATGTTGGTTGCGGTTATATTTAATTAAGGAATTATACAAATAAGCAGCTCTATACAGGTGTCCTGTTTTCACAATGAAAAACAGAATCATTGTCTCATAATAATTTGGAATACATTTAAACAAATTTTGTGCACATTTAAAATATTTTTAATTAAAAAAAAATTAATAATAAAATCATGTCATGTTGGTTGCGGTTATATTTAATTAAGGAATTATACAAATAGGCAACTCTATACAGGTGTCCTGTTTTCACAATGAAAAACACAATTATTGTTGGGTATATCTTTAATAGTAGTCAATAAGTTCTTACAATAATACCATTCAAGTTAGCTGGTTTAATATAAGCCATGTTCCGGAAAAAACTGCTTAAATTTTGCAACTAATTTTTAATTTGAAGTCTATTAGGTTTCTTAACAGTACAATTACTTGTTCTTTATCTATTATGTCACTATCTACAATAATTACATTTTCATCTTTTTTATTACTACTACTTACAAACTTATCCTTACAAATATTTTCGTCAATTTGTTCAATTGGTTTATTTACAGTTTCAATTTCCATATTGATTTTAATGCCAAACATAATATGATCTATGATTTGATCATTGATTTGAGTGACGTTTCCAGATTTTTTGCATTTCTGGCACTAATACCAATGTTCTAGGTTCTAACATTACGTAAAATATTAATGGTTGTACAAGTTTTAGTGTTAGTTGGTTAGTCACAAATGCTGCTATCCAGTTACTACAGGCATCAACTATAATTAGCATAAACTTACTATGAAATAGTCCAAGTTAATCGATATGTAAAGGTTCCCAAGCAATCTTAGGAAATTTTCATAGTATTAATTGAGCTTTTGGTGGGCTATTTTTGTGAGAAAGACAATCTTTACAAGTACTAACAATATTAGAAATTATTTTTGTACAAAACAAAGCTAAAAAACTTTTTCGGCCATCCATCATTTACAAATTTCATTACTTGCCATAATAAAACATCTATTTTTTGTTAATTTTTAATTTGTTTTACATCAATATCTCATTAATTAATAGTCTTTAATGGGTAATAAGTCACATATTTAATATCATTTTAATGGGGTAAAAATAGTCCTCAAAGGTTTATGATTCCAAAAATAATAGCTAAAGTATCTCCTATTTGTGAATATTGCTGCTGTGTTTTATTAAATCTCAAGAGACGCATAGGCAATCGGCCTTTCTGAGTTATCTCTTAACGTGTGAAATTACAGCTCCGAGGTAAATTAGGGTTATGATGTACTAATACTTGAAATGAACACAAAACAATATCAATGAAAGCTGTCTGATTTTTCTTACAAATTCCAAGAAATATATTTTTTTAACAAATTTTATAGGTTGCAAAATAATTAAACTATTTGGTATAAATTTATGATAATACCTCGGATAATACTTAACCAAAAGCTTTAAGTTATGTTTGATTAATCGGTATTGGAGTATTACTAGTCGCTAATCTAATCCAAATCTATTAAATTTATGATCTAAATAAACTACCGATTCTTTAAAAAATTCAGTTTTACCTAATAAAGTAGTTAATCAGACAATCTGCATACATTTTTTTTTACATTAAAACCATGTTCATCTCTACTGGTTTCCGTAATAAGTATATCTGAAAATACTAATACTCTTCTTAGACAAATTTAGAAAGAATACACGATAAACCATAAGAAAGTCTGGTGTACTTAAACAGACCTTTGTGTTTGTCTTATTACAGTTAGCTTACATGAATCGCTATCTAATAAAATTTGTCGATAGACCTAAGATAGTTTGGTGAATTTCAACCCACCTTGTAACTGACTAAATAGATCTTCTATTTTAGTTAGCAAATAAGAATCAATTTTTAATATAGTATTTACTGTTACCTTACAGTCACCCCAAATTCTTATAGTTTCATCACATTCAATAATTGGTAATACAGGCGTACTCCATTCGTTATAGTCTAGGATTTGAATAATATTAACTCCCTCTAATCTCTCTAATTCCTGCTTGAACCTTAATTCCGTAAGGAAACGGCTATGCTTTAAAAAATTTGGGTACAATTGTATCCTTAGCTGCCAGACATTTTAAATAATACATCACTTTACTTAATCTTACCTCAGATTTTACTAACATCTGGTATATCGTCGTCAGTACTGTAACTGTTTTGAAGTGAATGAATACTTAAAACCATAATAAAAATTTCTTCCTAATAAGGGTAGTCCACCATCACTTTTCAGCACATTAACATTGATCATCCTGGTAAGTCACAAGATTATTGGAATTTTAATGTATCTTAGTGGATAACTAGTTGAGCTAGTAAATCCAACGTCTTCTCAGTGCTCTGTAAAATATATTTATATAAATATTGCTTTCAATATTCTTATATTTACATGTAGTGGAATTATGAAATCACTTACCATAAATATCGCAATCTCACTGACTGTCAAGGTTTTGCTTGCTCGTTTCCGCCTACTGCCCGTGATACCTACCTGTCGTAGGAACAGCGCGTAGGCACATTACTGAAAACTTACCTTGATGGTTTTTCTGACCAGCTTTTTTATATGCGATATACACCTTTCTTAAACATCTTCATGAAATCTGTCTCGAGTTGCGCCTTTTGAAAAGCCCATAGTAAATCAACCTCTTAATAATTCGTCCAGCATATTTCCCTTCCCCATTTGTACCGGCAACCCACAACACATTTCATTAGAGAGAAAATATTTTACTTTGCTGGATCTGCCGTCTAAATGTATGCATTTTATACATTTTTTCTTGATATTAAACGCATACGTCAAGCTGCTTATTTTGTTATTTAATATTGTGATTGTGTGTACCTTTATTTTTAAAATTTTTTTCACTGATTAAAGTGCGAAATAGTTAATACTGACTCATTTCGGGTTATGTGGCGAAAATTAAATTTAATATGTGAAAATCATAGTTTTTCGTTATTCTTCATAAAATAACTTAAGGAAATTGTGTTTTGTGTCCCTTTCTAACAGTGTACAATGACATTTAAATTGTGAAATGTGGATTACTGATTAAATAGTTAATTTTTTAACAAACAGGTAAGCTTGTGTGCACGTTTATGTATAATTTTTGAACATTGGACATAGTAATATCACGTAATATCTTCCTAAATATTTTACGGTAGTATTGAACTTGCGGAAATTAATTTTTAATCGTTTAAGTATAGTAAGGTTAGATCAAAAGTTAAAATTTATATTAATATTGCTGCGTATCATACTACATACCCAATTTTACTGTACTTATACTTAAAACAAGTATTTTTAAAATAGAACTATTACGTTAAAGAAAACGTAATATTTATATTGGAGGAGATATGGCAACCTCGCAACAAATCATATGTTTCATTAGGTTGATGGATGAGAAATCTGCCAGCGGTCCAAAATGTGGGTATTTTTTAAAAAAATTAATATATCCGTAAATATTAGAAATTTTTAAAAATGGCTTTCACTAGACTGATCTATATGACGAACTAACCAGCAGTTAAAATATTTGTACTTATTTAAGATTCACCCTGTATACTTATCTCCAACTCCAATTGGAAGATAAGCTACACCTACTACCGTTTGTTTTCCCCCATTTGCAGTGGTTATAAATTTGATATCCGATTTAAAAATTTTGCAATTAAACTTTTCTAAAAATTTTGTTCCTAAACTTCCTACTACTGAACGGTTACATCCTGTATCAACTAAGGCTTTTATTTTTTGATCATAGAAAAATACAGGGATATAAAGTCTAACGTCCCCGGATTTAGAAAGAAACAATGGAGAAACCGTCAAATTACCCTGGCATTTATAAAATTCCTTAACTTTACTTAACCATAATTTCCAATCAGTGTAAAGGCACGGATTCGCTGGTGCGACTGCGGCTTGCGACTGCGACTCGTTGCCGACCAATAGGCAGTCTAAATGTTCATGAGAACATTCAGATTGTCTATTGATTGGCGACGAGTCGCAGCCGCGAGCCGCAGCCGCAGTCGCACCAGCGAATCCGTACCTTTAGTCCTACTAGTAGTTCGAATATGTCGATTAACTCTACATACCCTATCTACTCGTTTTTTGTACATTTCTTACACGTGACTACAGTGACATCGGATTCGCCACATTTGTAACAAAACTTATTTTTCTTAGTCTTTTTTACCTCTATTGCCTGTACCTTAGGTTTTTTTAAAGTTACTCTTAAAATGAGATTCTTTTTAATTGGTGAATCATTAATATCCATTTTACTAAAAGAAAATGTACCTACATTTAATAATTCTTTTTCTACTAATTGACTTTTTAAAGGAGGTTGAGAATATTTTTTCCTATAATTTTCAGCATACTCCAATTTTTTGCATTTACTTATTAATTCCGAAATAGTATCAATATCAATCAATGCTAAAGGTGTTGCAAAATATGGTAATAAATTTCTTTTAATTATTATGATACGATCTTCTAATTTTGGCTCATTTTTAATTCGATTATACAATGCCTCCATAACCCTAATATAAATATGTACCGGTTCATCTTCATTTTGAGTCCTTTTTTCAGTATGCTCTAACATACTTTTATCAAAATCTACATGTAAAAAATCATTGTTTAATTCTTTTGTTAACGAATCCCAATCAGTAACTTAATTTCTTGAGTTTTTTCAGTATTAAAATTATACACAGGATTTTAAGTGTTGTATCATGACAAGGTTGTGTTTTCAATGCTCTAGTTAAAATTTTAACCCTAGATTTAAAATCTCTGACTGTAGCACAGTCCCTTACACGTCATAATCGACTTGGTCAGGTTGTAAAATACTTGGATCAAATTGTTCACCCATAGGTATTTATCAGACTAAGAAATCAAAATTTTCCTACAATATCACTTGAACACCCTGTACTAAATCAGTACCCCTACTAATGCTTTAGCTCTTACTGAAAACTTATTCTTTACGATAAAACTTTCTTACCAAATCATTCAAGGTTCAATAGCAAATAGTATACTATAAGATAATCTCTAGTGTATATCACAATAATTCTACATCAAATGATACCTTCACTCTTAATTTTCTATCAAATTTCTCAAAATTTCAAACTTATTAAATTTTAAACAATTAAATTTTCAAACAATTTTTAAATTTTTCCAATTTCAAATTTATCAAATTTCAAACAATTTTTAAATTTTTCAAACCCCACGTTGCCTAGCGTCTTTCTGTGTCACCTCTTTTTGAGATTTCACTGGCCCGGTCTCAGGCCCGGAATAAATGTATGAATAATTTTTATAAATTTCATTTAGATGTTAATTGTTGAGCGCCACCAACCGTTAAAATAATGCCTCAATTATCAAATTGTGTTTGGCCAAAAAAATAACTACCACTCGGACATTAATATTCAATTTAACAAATTTTAAATATTAATTCTAACAAGCATCTAATATTTTCAGAAAAAAATAGCTATTTTGTCCTTTACCCTGTTTTAAATAATAAAACAATAATATTATAATGAACCAAACGTAATGATGGTTGTAGATTTTCAATATGGCTCAAAGCCGTAAAACAAATAAATCCTTATTTAAGGAAAATCTGTATGTCGAATAAATTAATAATCAAAAGGAACCACCATGAATTGCTTCCGTAGTCCTCGGAAGAAACCTTGACCTCCACTATCAGCCGCCTTATTGGTTCCTCAGAGTTGTTTTTCAACTTAGACCGAAAGTCCAATTTGAACCAGTTTGACTAATGTATCTAAATCCAAAAATCTAATAATAATTATACCCTATTTACAATTTATCTCACACTTGTTGGATAAACCTCCCCTTTTGAACTTTTTAATTAATATTCGACAAAAATATTGATATTAACTCGATTTCCTTAAATTGGCAATTAACTACGAACATAAAAAAACTTTAAAATATGACTCTCGTGGTTTTGGATTTCTCGAGTCGCGCTATAAAGGTTAGAAAATCACGTCGACCCGCGGCCAGTCGCAGAGCAAAAGGACTTAGCGTATCCGTTCTTTTAAACAGGTGTACCTATCGTGCCAACTTAAATGAAATCCTTAGAATTTACATATTTATGTGATCCGTACTGAACTGATTGTAAATAAACAAATAGATAATTAACTTGACACGTGTGTGAACTAAATTATGACCCAACTACCTGAATGAACCAATAAGATTTGATATTAATTAATTATTCTTAACCTATATTTCTGATATTGATATAATTGCTGATAGAGACAAAATGTCTGCTGCTTAAGGTGATCTGTAACATAAAATAAATATTTTTAAATATAATTCTCAAAACAATATCTATAATTTATAGCAATTATCATAAATAATATTTTACACTGCAGATTATTATATAGGGGAACTTTCCATGTAAAAATGAACGTTACATAGTGAACAGTTATGATGATAACCGAAGTGAGGCTATATTAAGGACGTAACACGTGTTAAAAAAAAAGTCATGGATCCGAACCGACGAGTCGAAAATATACCCCAGCGGAAATTTGAACAGTTTTATGCCGAACAAATGGCTCGCAATCGTAAACGGAAGAGAGGTAACACCTCCAATGACTGCAGCTGCACCTGCACCCGATCCAAATACAACGCAACTTATTAATGCTGTGACCGCCCTGGCGCGTCAGAACGACCAAATGCTGCAGCTGCTACAGCAAAATTCTAAGCCGATGACGCAACCTGATTTAACTGTGACATAGCACCAGAGTTGATGAGGTCAGTAGGTTTCTTTGATGGAGAAGGTGGCCCAGCAGCGTCGAAACGTTGGTTGCATCAGGTAGAGGCTTGCGCGTCTTTGTATCATTGGCCGGATTCCTATATGTTTTAATTGGCAGTTTCGAATCTTAAAAGAGCATCTAGATTTTGGATAAACGGACGTTTAGATTTAGTGAGAGATTGGCCAAGTTTTAAGGAAGCATTTAACAAGACTTTCACCTTTGAACCAAGTAAGACTGAGACGTGGCGGAAAATGCAGAATCGAGTCCAGGGTCCAAGAGAAAGTACTAGTTTATATTTTCATGAAAAAGTTGCTTTGTGCAAGGAGTTAAATTTTTCATTCAGTGATATTAAAGAACAGGTTACTCTAGGATTTTGGTCTCGAGAGTTGAGCAATTTTTTAATTTCAATAGTGCATACCGATATAGACGATTTGTTCCAAGACATTATGGAGTTTGAAAACGCCCACAGAGACAGAAAGGAAAGAAACCGAGTTAATGAGGTTAAGAACATTACTGTCAAACAAGAAGTTAGTGAGAAGAAAAAGGTGACTGTAAATGATTACCGTTGTTATAATTGTAATGCGATAGGACATTATGCTAGTAAATGCCCTAAGCCTACCAGAGTGAAAGACTCATCCTTTATTTATGGGTCTCCAGAGTACCAACAGCGAAATTGCCTACAAGTCCAACGAGAACATTTGTCAAAGTGTAGGGTATTGATATAATGGACTGTAGACACTTGATATTGTAAAATAAACTTTAATTCTGATTATTATTTTTGAGCAACATAGAAGAAACATATTTTTATAACGCAACGCAGTGCGCTCTAGCCTAAAGATAAAATGCTACTGGCTCTCTGCAGTCTCTGCTCCCTTCCGCGATTCTCGGTTAGCCGCGCACTCGCAGGGAAGGGGAATTGTCGTCGCGGCCGGTTTTACACCACACACACGAACAAAGAGGTCTCACATCACTCCCGAACATGCCCCCCGTACATTTTTAAGTACCTTTTAACCTTGCACTGGAAGAGGACAGATCCTGGAGAAACTTCGCTTAACAATCTTGTCTCTCGTCTTGATGGATGCAACTCGGGGAATTCCATCACTCCCACGATGTAATTGGATTACTCGTCCCAATTTCCAGTCGGTGGGCGTAGTTTGATCATCTTTAAGTAAAACTAAAGTACCCTCAAGAAGTTGACTTTGAGTGGATTTCAATTTGGATCGCTGCTGCAATTCTGAGACATACTCTACTGACCATCTTTTCCAGAAATGCTGACACATTCGTTGCAGTAGTTGGAACCTGGTAAGTCTGTTGATTGTGACGTCAGTAATATCGTGATCAGGCACAGAAACCAATGGCCTCCCGATGAGAAAATGAGCCGGGGATAACGGGGTAAAATCGTTTGGGTCAGATGATAAAGGAGAAATTGGTCGGGAATTTAGTATTGACTCTATTTGGGCAATAACAGTAGTGAACTCTTCGAAAGTTAATTTAGCCTCGACTAAGACCCGTTTTAGATGGTATTTAAAACTCTTCACGCCCGCCTCCCACAATCCCCCGAAATGAGGAGAATAGGGTGGCAAGAATTTCCACTCTATGTCTTGATTAGAGCAAACCGTCAAAATATTTTCTTCGTTGATTTTTAAAAATTTACTAAGTTCGCGTTTTGCTCCTACAAATGTAGTACCATTGTCCGAAATGATTTTTAGAGGTTTACCTCTTCTAGAGACAAAGCGACGAAGTGCTAGAATAAAGCATTCGGAAGTTAAGTTCGAAACTAGCTCTAAATGAACTGCGCGAGTGCTGAAACACACGAAAATACTTACGTAGCATTTTTCTAATTTAGCTCCGCGAGTCCTACGATCTCTTATAAGAAATGGACCGGCATAGTCAACGCCAGTTATCGTAAAAGGACTTGACGGATGTGCTCGCTCTTGTGGCAGATTTCCCATTACTGGCTTTGTTACTTGGGGGTTAAATCGAAAACACTTTACGCAATTCCTAGTCGTTGCTCTAGCTAAATTTGGCCCATTAATTGGCCAATATTTGTTACGAATGGTGAATAACAAAAGTTGAGGTCCGGCATGTAACAGTTTTAAATGCTCATGTCTAAATAACATTTTTGTAAAACAATGCGCTGAATCCAAAAGGATGGGATGTTTTTTATCAAACGGATAATCTGTATTTTTGAGACGACCGCCTACTCGTATTATAAAATTTTGATCGAAAAAGGGAGCTAAACTCAGCAGCCTGCTATTTTTGTTTACAGGAGTACCCTTTTCTAATGATTTCAATTCATTCGGAAACATTTCCTTTTGGGCGATTTTAATTAGAAATTGGAGCGCATTATTTAACTCCTTCGTACTTAATGGACCTAAACTACGTTGATTTTTATTGAAGCAATTATGCTTAAATCTCAGCATATAGGCTGTGACTCGTAGCATTCTAGAATATTCTGAAAAACGCTCGAATAGAAAACATTTTTGTTGGCTAACTTGAGCTGATAGAGATTGAGATTTTAATTCTGGTACCGATGCCGCGCCGGGACGCACTGAGGGCCAACATGAACTTTGCTGTGCCAACCATTCTGGCCCGTGCCACCACAGGTTTGATTCTAATAACTGACTAGGGTACAATCCCCGTGAAATTAGGTCGGCCGGGTTATCATAAGTTGACACATATCGCCAATTTTCCGATTTTGTTAAGCTTTGTATTTTACAGACTCTATTCGAGATAAATGTTTTTAACAAATGTGGGCTGGTGGTTACCCATGCTAGAACTATAGTGGAATCCGACCAGTAGGTAAGGTTAGCAAACTTGATATCTATTGATTTCACAACACTATTTACCAATTTTGCCAAAAGAAGTGCCGCGCACAATTCTAGTCTTGGCATAGTGAGAGATTGGAGCGGAGCAACTTTCGATTTTGCGCATAAAAGGCGGACACAAACTTCTCCATCCTTTGCGACACTACGTAGATATATGCACGCGCCGTAACCTTGCTCCGATGCGTCGGAGAATCCATGTAACTGTACCTCGATAGGATCCACAACAATAACGTGACGAGTTATTTCGACAAGATTTACGTTCTGCAAGTCTGTCTGGAATTTGTCCCATTGGGATATTAACGTACTAGGTAATTGCTGATCCCAGGATATTTTTTCGGCCCATAATTTTTGCATTAACATTTTTGATATTATGGTACATGGACTAAGTAATCCCAATGGGTCAAATATTTTCGCGATGGATGATAGCACGATTCGTTTTGTAGGCCTCTGCCCTGATGAGTTATGAATATTGTATTTTAGTGTATCTGTTTGACATGACCAAGTTAATCCCAGGGTTTTTGCATTTTCACCCGGTGCAAATTCTAATAAACCACAATCTGTTCCGTTAGCAATGTCGCGAACTATCTCAGGATTATTTGAATACCACTTGCGTAGCTCGAAACATCCGGATTTGAAAACTTGACATATATCCCTTGCGATTTGTGAAGCCTCCGCTATGGTGTCGGACCCTGTTAGTAGATCATCTACAAAAAAGTCGTGTCGTATGATGTCGGCTAATTTGGGACTATTGACTTCACATTCCTTAGCGAGCTCAAAGATACATCTGATTGCTTGAAAACTGGCACACGCTTGACCGTAAGTTACCGTATTCAAATAGTAAACTTGGAGTTCCTGTGAAGGATTTTCTCGCCAAATAATTTTTTGTAAACTTCGCTGACTCGACTCAATTAGCACCTGCCGGTACATTTTTTTGATATCAGCGGAAATGACATACGCATGTTTGCGGAATCTTAGAAGTATAGAAAATAAATCGTCCTGTATTACAGGCCCTACTTGTTGCAAATTATTTAGAGATATTCCGTTACTAGATGGCGCGCTTGCGTCGAAAACTACGCGGAGTTTGGTTGTCCTGCTGCCTTCGCGCTCGACGCCATGATGTGGCATGAAATATTCAACGGTATCGTTTCCCTCGTTTTCGGCTAAAGTCATGTGGCCTAATGATTCATACTCTCTCATGAAATCTATGTATCGTTCTCGTAGTCTATCGTTTTTTGCTAATTTTCGCTCGGTATTGTAAAACCGCTTTTGCGCTTGACTGCGAGACTCCCCCAAACACTGAGGCGATTGCTTAAATGGCATGGAGACTACAAACCTACCTTCTGATGTACGGTACGTTGTTTCACGAAAATTTTCTTCGCAAGCCACTTCTTCTTTTGACATATGTTTTGGCGAATCGAGCTCCTCTACCTCCCAAAATTTTACTAGAAGTTTGTGCACATCAAGTGAGGTAGTATTTAAAAAACACTTCGCATGGTTTTCAGGAGATGCGCCTATTGGCCCGGACACTACCCAGCCCAACTTAGTTTCCTGAAATATCGGTGTGTTGCTACCGTTAGAAATTTTTCCCGAACATAGTAGATCCCAAAATAGATCTGCGCCTATGAGAATGTCAATTTTGGCAGGCTTATTGAATTCAGGATCTGCTAATAAAATTCCTTTTGGTATTTTAATTTTAGAAATATTGACATTATAACCAGGAAGCGTACTCGTAATTTCAGGCAACACGAAACACGTTAATGTGAATTGATAGTTATTATCTGAGGATTTTATAGTTACTTGACATTTAGCTTGCACTTGAAATAAGTTATTAGATATGCCAAATACAGATAGATTTGCACTTTCCTTTTTTAATCCTAATGTTTTACATGTACTTGCAGTAATAAACGATGATTGGGAGCCACAATCCAACAAACAACGAGCTATGTGGGCTTTATTGTCATAATCTATAATATTCACGCAAACTGTTGATAGAAACACGTAATTTTCATGTGTATGCATTACCCGAGAATTAAGCGCATTTGTAGTATTTGCATTATCAGCTGACGAGGCGTCTTTTTCATTCCTTGCGGCTTCGCCCGCGGCGTCTGAATGCAAAAGATTATTGTGCCACGACTTGCATATTTTGCATGGCCCTAATCTACACTTTTTAACGGAATGACCCCTTCTTAGGCAATTTACGCATAAATTTGATTTATTGACAAATTCTAATCGATCTTTTATTGATAACTTTGCAAAGTCACCACACGTGTAAATGCTGTGTTCTCCTTTGCAATAATTACATATATAATTTGTAGTAACTAAACCCCTGGTAGTTTGTTTTTCGCGAGTTCGACTGACAATAGGTTTAATTTTGCTTTTTAGTTCTAGCTTTTCTAAATAGTCCGCTCTATTTCGCAAGAATTCTTTGACATCGTTTAATGTTGGCGATTTTTTTAATTCTTTTGAGAATTTTTCCCATTCCTGTAAACCCTCTTCGGCTAATTTTGAAACAACCACGAAAATTAGTAGAGTATCCCACGAGTCGACCGGTTCACCTAAATTTTTTAGGGACAGTAAATGTTGAGAAATAGTGTCTATAAATTTTCTAATATTAGAAGCCGTTTCTTTCTGTAAGGGTTCTAGATAGAACAACGCCTTGACATGATTGTGAATTAACATATCACTATTATTATATCGTTTACATAAGGTTTCCCAAGCAACATCATAACCTTCAGGTGTGAATTCGATTCCTTTTATGACTTGGGACGCACCCCCCACAAGAGCAGCCTTTAAATAATGGAACTTTTGAATTTTTGAAACCGAATTACTATCATGTATTAGTGATCTATAGGTCTCGCGAAACTCTAACCACCCTTCGTACGCGCCACTGAATTTTGGTAAATCTATGACCGGTAGTTTCACCCCTTGTATGTCTGAAGTAAGGTTAGCAACTGCGTCAGATCCAGAATTACTTACAACACTTTTTTCGTCTAGCAACAATTTTTCAATTAACTTTTTAGAAATAGCAGTTATCGCGTAAAATTCGTCTTCAAAACTCGCGCGTTGCGGATATTGTTATTCTGGATCGTCCACATAAGCCTCTATCTCGCCCTGAATTTCGTTAAATTCGTCTAGGAAGCTTTGTGCTCTATTTAATCTTTCTTGTATTTGTATAGTCTCTATTTCGGCTAAGTCTTGTTTTGATTGCATTTTTTCAATGAAATTTTTGAAATTTGTAAGAGATGCCTTAATAGAGCCACGTTTTCGAATTAATTTATTTAAATCGTCTTGAGAAGCCATTTTGTTATTGACACGTTTGAATTTAGAAAATGCAGTCGTATTTTTATAGTGTAAGATAAGTCTTACCCAAATAGAGCCTTTCTTATTTATATAGAAACTAAATGAAAGGACTAGTGGAAAGAAGGAACGACTCACCTTCTCGAACTTCTATTATAGTAGGCCTGGCGGGTATTGTCTGCCTATTTCCCAAGCTGTCCCTTGGCCGGCCTCTCGCTGCTTGCCGTGTCTAACACTGATATGTTGTATTACTTTTTACACCAGAACTATCATGTGGATCGATGGACCATGTAGGGTATTGATATAATGGACTGTAGACACTTGATATTGTAAAATAAACTTTAATTCTGATTATTATTTTTGAGCAACATAGAAGAAACATATTTTTATAACGCAACGCAGTGCGCTCTAGCCTAAAGATAAAATGCTACTGGCTCTCTGCAGTCTCTGCTGCCTTCCGCGATTCTCGGTTAGCCGCGCACTCGCAGGGAAGGGGAATTGTCGTCGCGGCCGGTTTTACACCACACACACGAACAAAGAGGTCTCACATCACTCCCGAACACAAAGTGAAGCCAAAACCAGAATCTACCTTGATGGTGAAGGAAGAACGCGAACCAATACCACCGAAGCCTTTTATCGTTCCAGTATTACTTGAGGCGGATGGTCAGAAGCTTATAACTGAAAGTGTTATTGACACTGGCAGTTCTGTGTCTTTGATATGTTCTGATTTTGTTAAATATTGTACCATAGATAAGATTAATTCCAATCTTTCATTTCAAGGTATTAACGATTCAAAATTGGATTTACTTGGAACTATTGAATTCATGGTTACGGTGAGAGGAATATCCTTTAAATTATTCTTTTATGTTGTACCCAATGAAGCCATTCCATGTCAGTGCTTATTAGGAAGGGATTTTATTTGTAAGGGAAACTTTAAAATTTCCTTTGAGGGTAATAAATTTCAAATAGAAAAATCTGATTGGGTAGAAGCAAACTCGGAGGAAAAAAATGAGATTTTGCATATTCTTAATATCCACTACGTAGAAAAAGGGGAGACGGAGATTAACGTTAACGCCAATTTATCTGCGAAGTTACAATGTGAGGTAAAAAATATTTTTAAAGATTATTATTTGCATGCTCCAAGTTCAGAGGTGCCTTGCACCAAATATTAAATGAAAATTGTAGTTCAGTCTAATCATGTCTCATTTTCTTACAGACCGCGTAGATTATCTTTTTCTGAAAATCAAACTGTTAACAAAATAATAGATGAATTATTACAAAATAATATTATAAGACGAAGTGAGTCTGAGTATAGGTCACCAATCGCATTGACAAAGAAAAAATCAGGGGAATATAGGTTATGTGTTGAATTTCGGTCTTTAAACAAAATTACGATACGGGATAATTATCCTATTCCATTAATTGAAGACTTAATTGACAAGCTAAGAGGGAAAAGGTTTTATACGGTTTTAGACTTTAAAAGTGCATTTCATCATATAGATATTGAGCCAAATTCGATAAAATACACCTCCTTTGTCAGCCGGTCAATTTGAATATGTCAAAGCTCCGTTCGGATTTAAGGATAACCCTTCTGTTTTTATGAGATATATAAACTTAATTTTTCGATTGTTAGATGAAGGTAAAAGTTTTATTTATATGGACAATTTGATGGTCGCGACAGAAACTGTTGAGCAAAACTTAGAGATTTTGAAAAGTGTTTTCACTTTCCTCGTAGAGAATAAGTTAACATTACGAATAGATAAATGTTTTTTTTATACACGAGCATTAATTACTTGGGTTATTCTATAGAAGGTGACAATATTAGACCAGACGAGGAACATATTAATGCTATAAAAACTATCTCATACCACGATCTATTAAAGAGGTGCATAATTTTATCGGTCTTGCTTCCTATTTTCGAAAATATGTGCACAATTTTGCGGAAATTGCCAGTCCCTTATATAAACTGATCTGTAAAAATGCTACTTTTATTTTTGGGGACGAACAGCTTGAAAGTTTTAATAACATTAAGAACCTGTTAACATCAAAGCAAGTACTTGCATTTTATTCTCCAAAAGCTGAGACGCAATTACACATGCTAGTGCAGCTGGTTATAGTGGCATTTTATTACAAAAGCAGAATGACGGCTTGTATCATCCAGTATTTTATTATAGTCAGAGAACTACAGATAGTGACTCCAAGCTCCATAGTTTTGAATTAGAGTTATTAGCAATTATTAATAGTTTGAAACGGTTCAGGGTTTATTTACAGGGAATTACTTTTACGATTGTAACAGATTGCAGTAGTTTAAGGTTAGCTTTACAAAAGAAAGATATCAATCCAAAAATTATGCGCTGGTCACTTATTTTACAAAATTTCAGTTATTGTTTAAAACATCGAGATGGTAATCAAATGAAACATGCGGATGCGTTAAGTTGACATTTTGGAAATGTATTGATACTGGAAGAAATAAATTTTGAGACAAATTTAGGTCTAAAGCAATTGCGCGACGAGGAAATTTGTAAAATTCGTGAGCAATTATTGAAATCGGAAAGTAAACTGTTTGAAATGAGAAACGAACTTATTTTTAGAAAAAATAAGGATGAACTATTATTTTATGTGCTCATGTCGGAGTAGATAAATGTTTTGAGCTTATTAATGAAACCTATTGGTCTCCGGATATGAAGTCTAAAGTAAAAAATTATATTGGTAATTGTTTAAAATGTATTGTCTTTAGCCCTGATCACTTAAGAAAGATGGTACTCTACATAGTATTCCGAAAGGTAATATGCCTTTTATCGCGTTGCATTTGGATCACTGTGGTCCGCTTGAAAAAACTAGTGAGCAGAATAGACATATTTTGGCAATTGTTGATGGATTCACTAAATTTATTAGATTGTTTGCTTGTAAAAGTACGGGAACTGACAAAGTGATCACACATTTGACAGATTATTTTTTCAGTTATGGTAAATGTAAACAGATTATAACTGATCGAGGTACTACTTTTACATCTAAGATTTTTAAAAGTTTTGTTAACTATAATGACATTCAACATATACAGGTAGCTACCGGTGTACCGCGTGCAAATGGGCCAGTAACCGGACTATTATACCCATGATTGCAAAACTTAACGCTACAAATAGATGGGATCAAATATTATCTGATGTAGAATTTGCACTAAATAACACAGTCAATCGGTCGACAGGCGAAACCCCCTCGGTTTTGCTTTTTGGTGTTAGACAAAATGGCAAAATTAGTGACAATTTAAGAGATATCTTGGCAGAACTTAGTGATCAAGATGTCGATACGCGAAATTTAAATCAAATTATGGAACACGCCAGCAAAAGTATTGAGGCGTCACAAAGTTACAATGAGCAATATTATAATAGGAAACGTATGTGTGCATCCGTATTTAAAGTAGGAGATTATGTTGTTATACCTAACGTTGACGTGAGTCCTGGAGTAAACAAAAACTTACTGCCGTATGTAGTCAAAAAGGTTCTTCCTAATGATAGATACGTTCTGACTGACACTGAGGGGTTTCAGGGAACTCAGCGACCTTTCGAAGGGGTCTTCGATAGTTCTCGCATGAGACTCTTTGATACCAGAATTGAATACGTGCCAAGTATGATATGAATTTATACGTAGTTTTAGTTGTGAATGTTGACAAACATTTAGGTACTTAGAACTGTGTTGAAATCTATTTGTCAATTATGTTAATATTTAGATTAAGGTGTTTATGTTATGATTATGTTATGTTTATGTACTGTATGAATTTTATGTTTGAGTGTAAACAACCGTTTATACCTATGAGCATTTATCTTTAGATTAGGATGTCTCTGTTGTATCTTTATTATGTAATGACAATTGATTGGAACAATCAGTGGTCAGGTTGGCCGAGTTGTAAGCGTTCGCGCCAGAATAACAATAACAATAACAGTAACAGTGACAGTGACAGTGACAGTGACAGTGACAGTGACAGTGACAGTAACAGTAACAGTAGCAGTAGCAGTAGCAGTAGCAGTAGCAGTGGCAGTAGCAGTAGCAGTAACAGTAACAGTAACAGTAACAGTAACAGTAATAATAACAATAAAAATAATAATTTTATTGTTCAGTAAGTACAAAGTACAGAAAAAGACCACTCTGATGGTGGTATAGGACTAGTCACAAAGTAGAACACATAATTTTAGAGGGTTGTGCTCCGCTATATAACATAAATCACACAAATACATTTCACATTAAAAATTCTGTTTTAAATCTAGCAGGACGCTTATTATATAATTTTATTCCCATATATCTAGGACACTTCTCATATTTTGTTTAATTATGTATTGGTATACACAAAAGTTGGCCTTCTCGAGTATTATAATATAATGAAGTGATTTTTAACTGCCCCGTATGTATTTACTTTATTATTAAAAGAGTCTGTTAAACCCGAGTTTTGTCTTTGGAATAAAACAATTGTTTTTGAGTAGATGACATTTAATGCGAAGCATTATTACGACCAAATACAACTTAACTGATCATACAAAAAGATTCTACATATTTTATAATAAGGGAATTTTGATGAATTAACATTTTTATTATCTCAACTAGATATGGCAAAAGCTTAACGTTTATATTATGTTTCTTAGAACACCTTGAAGTAAAAATATATAATATACAGGGGACTACTAACTCCTTCCTCTTTAAAATGGCACATGGGGGCCTTCGGACACCATTGGGACATCATTGGTTGAATTGCCTCTAGACCTTGTAGTTTTTATGAATTTGGATATTTTCTCTTGGAAACAAATGTACGTTGTCATCAGACCCAGGAATATTAACGTGACGGCAAAAAGGATCCAAAATATTTTGATGATCTTTTCTGGTAATGCTTCTATTGTAGTGACTGAAGACAGTGAATGGCTCGATTCGATAATTTTATTGATATCCTCGAAATGGACAGTTTTTAGATTGAGATCATGGGAAATGATACTTGACATATTAACTTGTTGTAGAGGTGGTAATATACCAGTGCCTGCGATGGGATGATAATAAGTATGGTTCATCGTCAATCCATAATTTACAATTTGGATCAATAGTGATTAATGCGGGAGATTGCATTCGTTCTACTCCATTGGTATCACACTGGAATCGGATACTGGATTCTTTAAATGGTGTAACTAGTAGTTGACTTGGGTTGACTTGATAGAAAATTGGTTGAGTGACTTGAAAATTGACAATTTGTGGGTTGTTGGTCATGGATTATTGTTGAAATACAGTCGTCCTGAATGGGTTGTGATTTCTTATCACAAATGTAATAACCTTCGACTTGTGGGCATTCTTCATCTAAGTATTGCTGATTCTTCTCGCCAAGCATTATTATTGGTTTATAAGGAATAAGGGTAACATTGGCTTGTGGAATTGGGTAGATTTTATAAAGGAATAAATTTTCGTTTGAGAACAACGGTAATGTTATAATAAAATTAAAATTTGGATATTTGAAAAATACATCTTGATGCATTAATTTAAAATAAGATAAATTGTTTTCTAAAGGTAATAGAATTACCATAAATTTGAGAAAGAGTGTTTTTCATAAATGAAACTTCGTTAAGACTAACTATGGGGCTATATACTGTTTTTAAAGCAGAGAAAGATATTGTTATATAAATTTCATCAATTAGCGTTAAGAGAGAATTTCCGTTGTCAATAATTTGTTGTCCAATGAATCTAATATTGACGTTCGTTAAAAATCTTAGAAAGTGGCTGAAGAATGGATAATTGTGTTTTTAGTTGAGTTTCTAAATTTTGTTGGTTTTTATTTAAGATTTTGTATTGTTCGATTATTTCTGTTTTATCATCTTCGGTTAAAGTGCCAAAGAGAAATTTTGATACTTTACCAATACCATCCACTAATCCTCTTTTATTCTTTTTATTTTAGGGTAAGGAATTAAGTTTTAAAGCTACTTTGGTTAATGTGAAGTTTACTAATGGCGGGACATCGAGTGTCAAAGAACAAAGTTTTGTATAAGTTTTCTGCATGTTCCAAGAGCATTAATGTATTTATTTGATATACGAATTTGTGTGTCGATTCCATTAATTTTGTAGGTCCTAGTTATATCGGTAGGATAGGGTTAGTTATTGTTTGAAACAAGAGGTTAATTGCTTAACTGGTCATCGTCAGTCCACTGAATGCGATAAGCAGTGATAAGGTCTTCAAAGTCATTTTCGTCGGCAACCTGTGACAAAGGAGGTTCTTCTAGTTTTTGTCTCGGTTTTTTCTATGTCCCTAATTTTGTCTGTGCTAGATGTTCTTTATCGGAAACTATTTGAGTTTCTTTATAAATTGGCTTTGTTGAAGTAAAGAGTAACCGCAAAAAACCCATTTTTTGCCCGTTTTTGCGTAGTGTGTAGCAAGAACGGGGAAGGTCATCCAGAGGTCTCCGTAGGCTTAAATTGATTGTCATGAAAAATCAAGGTGAGCATAATTCGAATTTTCCAATATTTGTTCGACTTACCCCTACTTAAGGAGTGGAAAATGGTCGATCAATTCTAGGTAAAAATTGGCGGGAACGTGAATGGCAAGAAAAAGATCAGGGATGTTCTTCCAAAAATGCTCAAGGTGAAAAACAACCCCCGCGGGGGAGTAAAACCACCCCTATTGCCGAAAACTGGCGGTAAATGATGTTCCCTTCATGAATTGCCTTTTTTGTGCCACTCTTCCTTATAACTACAAATGATATGAAATACATGGCCCCATAATTCGGTCTTATGTTGGATTCTGATCAGTTACCCCTACTGAAGGGGTGGAAACCACCCCTAAAACAAGAAAAAAGAAAAAATTTTCACCAAAATCTGGGTAAAAATTAGCGGAATTCCACATGGCAAGGGAATGTTCTCCTAAAAATGCTCAAGGTGAAAAACACCCCTATTGCCGATAGCATACGGGGAATGATATCCACTTCATGAAGTACTTTGTTTCCCCCACTACCCGACCAACGATACGAAAGACGGGCCCCGTAATTCGATCTTTTGCGAAATTCTGACCAGTTTTCCCCGACTTCAAGGGTGGCTTAAGTAGGGGTAAGTCGGGCAAATATTGGAGACCTCTGTACAACCTTCCTCGTTCTTGCTACACACTACGCAAAAACGAGCGGCTTTTGCGGTCACTCTTTATCTTTTGTTTTTAAATAAACAGTTTCATCAGGCTCGTTTGTTATTGGTTCGTCTCTTTCTTTATTTAGTTTAGTTTATTTAGTTTAAGAAATTTGTTGATTGAGGTTGCCATAGTTTTTTAGAAATTTCCCTTTGGTCATTAATATAGTCATTTAAAATTTCAGTTTCGTTAATGTCAAATGGGGATTTTCTTTGGTTTACAAATACTACTTCAAAAGGGGTTAATTTTGTTACTGAATGTATGGAATTATTGTATCCTATGATTGCTAATTTCATTACTTGATTTAAATCTTTATTGGGATGTTCTAATTTAACACAACGTATATCTAATAATGTGGAGTGAAAACGTTCAACAGGAGCATTAGAATTTGAGTTTTTAGGAGTAGTTATATGGAAGTCAATTTGATGCAAGTTACAAAATTCTTTAAATATATTTTTATCAAATTCTTTACCACTATCACAAATTATTTTGTTGGGAATACCGAAATGTGAGATGAACGTCAATAGAGCTTCATAAGTATCTAGTGCGTTTCTGGATTTTATGTTATAGGCTTGACCTAATTTTGAAAATGGATCTAAAATCGTAAGAAATATTTTTGATTCTGCAAAAAATAAGTCCATATGAATTATTTCGGAAGGTCTTTTTGGAGTGGGCGTAATTTGGAATTTTATTCTTTGAGGGTGTCTCTCATATTTTCCTCTCTGACATATTTTACAAGAATTTATATAATTTGTAACATCGTTAATTAAGTTAGGTCAATAACATCGTTTGAGTAGTAACATTTTTACTTCATTGATTCCTCTATGACTGGTTTTTCCTTCATGGTAATATTTTAATTTTTCAGTTTGATCGTCTAAATTTTGTACAACTTGTAGGAGTTTTCGTGAGATATATAGTTTCAAGTTAGTGAAATTTTGTTCAGTGATACGGGTAACTTTTCTTTCAATTTCAGGGGTTTTAAAATATAGAAAATATGTAACTTGTGGGGATATTATAGATTTTAATAATTTAACTATGTTTCGGTCTGGGGCTGTAATCCGTTGCTAAATGTTGAATTTTTGTTTTAAATAAAGTTGAGGCCACAGATGAATCTAAAACAGTATTATTTGATTATATGAAAGTAATTTGATGATTATATTGATTGAGACAATTTTCGGTGTAAGGGATTTCTTGGATTGGATTTTTTTGCGCGGTGTGTCGTGTTTTGTCATCGTCTACAGTAGGTTCTGGTGCTGTGATGTCCTTAAAGATTTCTTCCATTGTGGGTGTGTTTATAAATCGTTCAGTTATTTCATCTCCAATTTCGGATATAAAATCGGAAATGTCGTCAATTTTGTCACCTGAATTTGTTTCTGTGTCAATAGGGTTTGCGTCTACCTGATCAATTTTGATGCGCGATAAACAGTCTCATAGTCACACTCTTCTAGACGGAGCCTTACAAGGCGATTATTTGGTTCCTTAAGATTAAAGAGCCATTGTAGTGGTTTATGATATGTTTAAATTATAATTTTTCTACCAAAAACAGGGACGGAAATATTTACAAGCCCATACGACAGCGAGCAGTTCTTTTTCTATTGAGTATAATTAATCTCAGCGGGATTTAGAGTCCGAGATGCATAACAAACGGGTTGATCATCTTGACTAAGGATTGCGCCTATGGCATAATTAGAAGCGTCAGTTGTGATGGTAAATTGTTTTTCGAAGTCTGGGAAGGATAGGATTATTATATAGAAGATTTTTACAATATTCGAAAGTATCAACAAATTCTGGGGTATGAATTACCTTTTCTCCTTTTTTAAGACATTTTGTAAAAGGTTTAGTTATTTTAGAGAAATTTTTGATGAAACGTCGATAATAACCTAAAAGACCTAAAAAGCTTTTAATGTCACGATGGGTTTGAGGAATTGGACAACGTTTTATTGCTTCTATTTTCTTTGGGTTAGGCTTAACACCTTGGAGAGTAACAATGTGACCTAAAAATTCTACTGATTTAGACATGAATTCGGATTTATCCAATTGAATTTTGAGGTTATATTTCCGGAATGCTTCGAATACTTTGTGCAAATTTATTACATCTTCCTGAAGGGAAGTTGAGAAGATGATAACATCGTCCATGTATACTAGACAAACTTTGTTTTGGAGATCCTTAAGAACGTTGTCCATGACACGTTGGAAAGTGCTAGAGGCATTCTTTAATCCAAAGGGCATCCTTAAAAACTCATAATGCCCTTGTTCTACAGTAAATGCAGTTTTGTCGAATTTGGGTGAACTTCAATCTGATGGAAGCCACTGGCTAAATCTAATGTTGTAAAATAATTGTAACGACCTAGTTTGTCAAAAATATCCGTAATATTTGAAACAGGGTATCGATCTTCTACTGTTTTATCATTTAACTTACGATAGTCAATGACAAGTCTCCGTTTTTGGGTACCAGATGCGTCGAGTTTTTTGGGCACTATCCAGATAGGGGAAGACCAAGGGCTTATGCTTGGCTTTTTTCTTTGAGCATTTTGTCGATTTGTGTACGTACTTCAGCTTTATGAACATGAGGGAAACGATAAGATTTGGAAAAAGCAGGATTTACAGGGGGAGATTTAATATCATAATCATAAGAATCATAAAATTCAACAGATTGAGTTTGCTCAGACATATTGTATATTTCAACAGTAGCATAACCTTTTCGGCATGTACTTATAGAAGCGGGAATATAGAGATTGTCCGTTGACTGTTAAGGGATGTAAATGTCTCCATCAGGTGCGTTTACAGGAATTTCATTAAGAAGGACTTCGTATGCATTAGTAGAATATCTTTTGGAATTATTATCTGGATGACGATAGTTAATTGGAATATTGACAGACATATCAGTATTACAAAGAGATTGTTCCGAAAAATTAATTGATAAATGGAATTTTTGAAGATCATTAAAACCTAGTATTATGATGGTTTACATAATACTCATGGACATCATGAAGAATCACGGTAACTTTTTCATTAGAATTAAATTTATTAAAAATTGGAATGTCGGCTTTATACCTTGTTGGAAATGTACCTGCACATGTTTTTAAATCAGTCTTATCTATGTAAATACAAGAAGGATAGTTTTGTTCAATTATAGAGGATCGAATTATAGAACCTTGTTGAAAATGTACCTGCACATGTTTTTAAATCAGTCTTATCTATGTAAATACAAGAAGGGTAGTTTTGTTCAATTATAGAGGATCGAATTATAGAAGTTGCGCAGCCGATATCTATTAGTAATTTCATAGGCGGTTGTTGAATTATAATAAAAGGTAATGGACAAGCTTGCCTTAAAACGTTAATTTCATTATACGGTGGTTCTTCTTCGTCGAATGCTATTTGGGGTTGTTCTGATTCGTAGCTGAGTGAAAATTTTCGTTTTCAGATGTTTCGTTGGCTTCTGGTTCCATTTGTTCTTGGTGGAACCAGTATTGTTCTTCATTATGCTCCTCTTCATAATATTCAAGTTGTTCTTCTCCATAACATTCTTCTGTTTGGAAAGGTTTTTCTTCGACGTGGTAGAGTTCTTCAGATGCCCAGTTTCTTGGACCTGTGGGCTGGAAGTGGTTGTATGGTCTTGGTATGGTCGCTTTTAATGTAGTCGACATAGGGGTTGGTTTATATTGAGAGAACTATACCTTTAGGTTTAAATACATTTTGTGGTTTACTAAACACTTTACTACCTGTTGGGAATTTTTGTAGGGGCGCTGATCTCGGTTGAATATTAATTGGTTGTGAAGGAAAATTTGGTTTCTGTTGTTGCACTATGGTACTTTGATTTCTAAACGGATTTTGATTATTTGAATTAAAATTAAAATTTTGTGAATTTGGATTATATCCTACAGTTGGTCTTGGTACAAAGTTATACTGTGGCTGTTTAACTTGAAGCGGGGGAATCGCTGGTTTTTGAAAATTACTGGATGGATTATAACTATTAAATGATTTACTATAATTTGAAAAATTGTGTTCTTCATTTACTTTATTAATAGCTGTTTCTAAAGAATCTAATTTCTCAATTCTGATCATAAATTAAAGCATAGGATTTAGAGATCTGGTGAAAGTATCAAGAGCCATTTGTTCGTAATGTTTTGAATAAAATTCTTTTTCTTGATAAGATTTATTGGGACGAATTAATTTACTTAATAAAAGACTTCGTAATTTTGGCACCTTAGTCCGAAACTGTGATATGATTCATTTTTGGATAATTTTAAATTTAATAGATCATGCTCTAAACATTTTATGTCTCTCTGATCGCCAAAGTTAACTCTCAAAACTTCTTTTATTTATAACCAATTTTGATTTCAATTCGAGAGCCTACTAGCATTTGTGCTTTATCAGTTAATTTGCCTAAAATCGCTTGATGAATAAAACTATTTAACGCATCTCTATCTGCTTTGTAAAAACTGTTTATGAGATTATCACATGAACTAATAAAAGTGTTGAGACCGAACGGATTGCCATCATATCTTGGAATGTTATCAATGTATAACCTGAGAAGTTGATAGTCACAGCTGTGGGCATAGCGTGGGCGCTTGGCGCTCTACTAGTTGGCATTGTACTGATATTTAAAGAATCAATTAAACTTGTTACGTTATCAATTTTAAAAAATTACTTAAATTTTGAAACAGAAAAAGAATTTTGAAAAAAAATATTTTTGTTTATTACTCTAACTTATAGTTAAGGTTTACTAACTAAAATCAAGACGTGAGTTTGAATTCAACTTTGTTTCTTAAATCTAATTGTTCACAATGAACGGCGGGCCTATTGTTCTCAATTGAAAATAGGGATCGTGAGTCAAGTTGAAATTTGGAGGAAAATAATGCTTGACTTACTACTTTTTGGTGTTTTTCGGCCTGGCCATGTACTTATATACTCCAATGCATTTTGTATATTAAAGAACATGATAATATGTACACCGTCCGTAGTCAAATCCATTGCCATGACACAAGAAATAAATATAACATAAACACCAACTTTCATCGTCTAAATAAAACACGCAACGGTATATCTTATCTGGGAATTCAGTTTTTTAATGCATTGCCCTCTTCAGTGCGAAATTTAAGCCCTACATTGTTTAAGAGAAGAATAAAAAAATTTCTATTGAACAATGCATTTTACACTATACAACAATTTTTAGATAGTGATCTCACCGTTTTATGAAATCTTGACTAAGACTTTGCATATTTTATTGGCAATATTTTAATTCATTAAATTATGACGTTTATGTATGTCTTATTTATTATTTTATTATGTATCTACTGTTTGTCTTTTATTGTGTATATTATGCGTATTTTTATGACTATTTTTAGTATTTAATATTTATATTTTGTATCTTACCTAAATGTACTACCATATTCTCTGTTTTTCTGACGTGTGTAAACACTTTATGTGTATTTAACACTAATAAATGTCTAAATGTCTAAATGGTCCTCTTAGTTGAATAAATCCTGATCGATTTACAGTCCTGGGTGGCTTCAGCTTCGGAAGATGATTTTCCACCTTAGAAGAGCAGATCAGACCATATGATTTCAGTTACAAATATTGATTTGACAGAGTCATCTTATTATATTCCTCACCATCCAATATTTAAGTAGAGTAGTTCGACACCAATTCGTATCGTATTCGATGCTTCGACTAAATCAGATAATTCATTGTCCTTAAATGACTTATTATATCCTGGTCCAAAATTACAAAAGAACATTGTTTCGTTGTTGTTAAACTTTAGACTTTTTCCATTTGCTTTCACAGCTGGCATCAAACAGATGTTCAGCCAAATTCGTCTTAAACCTAATCAGGTTAAATATCAACGTGTATTGTGGATATTTTCTCCCGATGAACCATTATCTATTATGAACTTCGTGTCGTTTGTTTTGGCGTTAAATCATCCTCCTACTTAGCCCTTAGAACCATGCAACAATTGGCACTGGACGAGGATCATAATTATCCCTTAGTATCTAAAATTGTACAAAATAACTTCCACGTTGACGATCTCGTATTTTCTGTTGAAGACAATTCCAAAGCCGAAAAAATATATAAAGAAACTATCAATTTGTTTAAATCAGGTCAATTTGAGTTAGTCAAATGGTCCAGTAACTTGCAGAATCTAATGGCTAAAATTCCCGAAAACTTTAAAGCAGTTCACCCACTCGATTTTGTTGAAACCTTTAGGGTTTTAGGTCTTATTTGGTATCCTTCGTCAGATAATTTTTCGTTCAGACTAGGTGATTTTAAACCATATTGTAAACCTACCAAGCGTTCAGTATTATCAGCTGTTGCTCAACTTTTCGACCCGTAAGGTCTAATATCCTCAGTTACTATATACGCCAAGCTTCTTATAAAAGATTTTTGGTTGCGTAAATTAGATTGGGATGACATCCCACCAAGAGACTTGGAGTCACGTTGGATATTGTTTTATAGGGAATTAAACATTTTATCAGATCTTCAGATCCGTCGACATCTGTTTATTTATGGCAACAGTACGAGCATATTAGTCGGATTCGCAGATGGTAGTGAAAAGGGTTACGTGACAGTTATATATCTTCGAGGAATAACCAATAGTAATAATATTACATGTGCAATGGTTTGTGCTAAGTCTAGTGTAGCTCCACTGAAATTGTTGTCTATACCCAGAAAGAAACTGTGTGCAGCTCTTCTCTTAACCAAATTGCTTAATTTCGTCATTATTTCATTTCAGTCTCGTTTAACAATATCTAAAATATTTGCCTTATCCGATTCGACAGTGGTTCTTCATTGGTTAAACTCTTCTCGCCATCGATGGAGTACTTTTGTTGCAAACCGTGTAGCCAAAATACAGCATGATTTACCCAACTGTGAGTTGCGTCATGTAGCTAGTCATTTAAATGTTGCGGACAGAGTTTCTCGTGTTCTAACTACGTCTCAATTTATGTCCACTCAAACAGATTGGTTTTCGGGTCCTTCTTGGCTATTACTAGATGAAAATGAATGGCCGTTGATGGCGGATTTACCTTCAGCTCGAGTATATCAGACTAAACCTTTTTTGCATACAGGAGTAGACTTCGCAGGTCCTTTTCGCATAAGTATTTCCCGGTATAGAGGAAATCGTTGTCAAAAGGCTTACCTTTGCCTATTTGTCTGTCTGACAACTAAAGCTATCCATCTAGAGTTATGTTCGGATCTATCCACTGCTATTTTCATGAGTGCCCTTAGACGTTTTTCATCTCGTCGTGGACCCGTAAGTATTATGTATTCCGACTGTGGTACAAATGTAATAGGAGCAAAGTCCGAATTAAAAGACATATCATTTTATTCAATCATCCCAATACAAAGATATGTTCAAAGATGAACTACTGCGAAATAAAATAACTTGGAAATTAAATCCCCCTTATTCACCTCACTTCGGTGGCATATGGGAAGGAAACATTAAACGTTGTAAATCTATTTTGTTAAAGGTCATCGGTCAGCAACTACTTTCTTACGAAGAATTAAACACTTTATTAATTCAGGTTGAAGCACTCATGAATTCTAGACCATTATATGACATTAGTTCCGATCCATCAGATCCCATCGCCCTTACTCTTGCGCATTTTTTATTATCAGCACCTTTAACCTCCTTACCATCTCCTGATCTTCAGGATCTATCGCTCAATATGGTAACCAGAAAATCATTGGTTGATGCTCTCCTGCAGTCATATTGGAGGAGATGGCATTTTGAGTATTTGTCGACTTTACAGGCAAGAACGAAATGGAATACACCTGAAAATCCAGTAAAGGTCGGTATGGTGGTTGTTATTATTCATGACAATTTACCTCCATTGCAGTGGCCACTGGGAGTTATAGTAGAAATCTTTTCTAGTGCTGACGGAACCGTTAGGGTGGCTTCGGTGCGGACAAAAACGAGTCTATAAAAACGTCCGGTTGTGCGATTAAGCCCTATACCGACCCAATAAATCGATTATTTTATTATTAATTATAGTATATTCTATTAGTTTAGCGAATAGTGTAACTTAATGTAAGAATAACTATGGTTGAATCACTCCATTTTCTCTATCTCTCTTAATATTAGTAGTAGCTATGTTGTGTTTATGCTGATTGAAAACTGGGTTTTCAATGTCGGGGAGAAATGGTCGCGCCGTTTAAAGAAGTAAAGAATGAGTAGTTTTTAGAAATATAAAATTTAAGGTTTTTTTTGGACAGTTGTCGTTCGATCGTTTAGCAGTGCGAGTGCTGGTATAATAATTTTAATGAGTGTAGTATATCACTTTTCCCATCCACCCTTCCTTAAGTAAAACTACAATTTTGAATCAACCGAGCTGCAGAAAACGGTGAGTACCTCCTACTATCAATTTCACCTTATTGTTTTTTTTCGTGTTTATCATCATGCTTATTATTGTCGTCACGCGAAATTCTCTAAAGGTAGATATCGCACGAATCCACATGTTGTGATTTTGAAAAAACATTATTCTTATATGCAAAATTCAATATTATTTTTTGCACACATCTATACAATTTACGCACTTCACACTATCATTTTCACATGTCCCGGTTTGATGTTCCTTACTAGCAATATGCAGACATCTAGTTTCACTGTTGTAATTTTCTGCATGGTCATCAAATCTCGCATATTTAAAACATCTGAACACACAACTATATTCAAACACTGCATCTGGACCAATTTATACATAAGCGACCTTCTGATATTATTTTTTTTATAAACTAATGGGTCCACTATAGCCATACAACGTAGAACGTGTAATTTTCACGTTTGCGTATAGTAAAATTCGTGTTTCAAAAATGAGTTTAAGTAGGGTAAGTTATCACGGAATCATATTATTCAGAAACGATGATTATTACTTTAATCTACGAGTATTGCTTCTTCTGTTCGGTTAGTCTTTTATCAATCTGTTCTATGCATTCGGTTTTCGGCCACCTTTTCGGCACGTATACGTCTCTGTTTACGTTACGCAAAGACCCGTGAGCCCACGTATATCCGTAACACGTAAATGTGGAAAATTCTGATTTGAGCATACGTACACGTTCACGTATCGGACACAACTTAAACTCTCGATTTACTCATTTATTCAAAAATGTAATTTATAATTACATTCTGATAATAACAATTTGTAAAAAAAATTAATTAGTTATTGTTTTACATCGATAAAATAAATTAATCATGAGTAATAAAATAATTTAGATTTTATGTTGTCCAAGTGGAGGAAGAAGAAGAGCATATTAACTAATAATTTAATAATTAAAAAGTACTATATTTTTAAAAATTCTCTAGTTTGGCAATAGCATACATACTACATAATAATATTAACAATAATAGCTGTTGCATAACGACGCTGAGCAATATTATATCCGACATATTACAAAAATATCGGTTGTGATTGAAAAGTACAGAACGCTACGCATTGATACTATAATATATATTTATATCTGTGCGGTTGATGTGTCTGTAGGAATATATTGCATTATAAAGATATGAATATATATTATCGTTCACCGTACCTCACCGACTTAACAGAAATATGCATTAGGAAAAATCTGTGAAAAAAAACAGAAATAATAATGCTTTATATTTTCTCAGTTATAAACACATACAAAGATTACAATAACGAATAATAAATAAAATTAACAAGGTATTTAAAAAAATGTAGATTTATGTTACAAAAATTAAATTATTTAAAAAAATTGTTTAATACATTATAACAATTCATTAACAGAACAATAACCAAAGGTCGTACTGCAGTAAAGAGTTCAGTACTGTAAGCTTGATATACGAATTTATCTTGAATATTTCAAATATAAAAAATGATAAGTCATTATTTTGTTGCTTATAGGATAGTTTGGTATGACCCTCGTACATACGGAAAAAGTTTATTTTTCCACGCATCAAGGTTTTAAAAAATGAAAATGGAAAAATTTACAATTTTTAATAAACAAATATGCACAGAAAAGAATACTTACATGAAAAATAAGTTGTAACAATTGTACAGTGTCTACGGAAACAATATTTTTTGTTTTAAAGACCAATTACAAATATAAGCACCTCAACAATCAACATCCGTCAAAATATATTTATGCATGATGACGCAGGTCCCCATTTTGCTATAAATTTTAGGGAACATCTTAACAATACTTTTCCTGGCTTGCTGGATAGGCAGAGGCAGCCTCACTAGTTGGGCGCCAGTCCTGACTATATGCTACTTTTTTATGTGGGGTTATTTAGTCTTTGATGTACATAACACTAGCACTTAACTTAGAAGACATGCGTGAATACATTTTGCAGACAGTCCAAGAGACCATACCATACATAATAGTTAATTCCGTTAGAGCTGTTCAATGAGCAAACACTTTGAACCTCTGTTATATCAAATAATTTTTATATATTTTTAGGTATTAATAATATTGTGTGAAACTAACTACTCAGTGGACAAAAGCCCCAACCTGCGTTGAATTACACCCACAATATCTACCCATATATTCTTTATTATTAGCTTTTGTAACATTTTTTTGCTGTTTTAGAAAGGTATTTTAAGCTAATATAAATCAAATCTCCTACAATTCCTATCAATGAAGTCATATGTATGTTCTCTGATACCAAACATCTAGATATGCTAATGAACAATTCCACAGACAAAGCTCTATTCAATAATTATCTAAAGAAAATAATCTAATTTACTCACTCTATAAAAATCTAACTTCACTTTTTTGGCAGTGGGAACACGACAAATTCAACCACAATAGATTAGATCTGCATAGGGATTCTAACTTCCTATCGTCTCGACATCGTATCGTTTGAGACGATAGAAGTGATTCTAAGTTCATTCGAGTATCGTTTATTTGACGTTTCGTCGATACGTATGAGACGGTAACGAAAACGGTCTCGTCTAGGCTATTCGATAGATATTTCTCTCTCTAATTCACTATTGATCTTTGTCAATTAACCATACAAAACCATAGATAAATGTAAAAACATAAACAAAACATACGTATTTATAGGTTATATTTATTTCCTCTTTTATTAAATATCTTATTGATTAATAGACATTTATTATTTTAAAATCACCTAATTCTGTGGATCGTATTATAATTTGTGCAAGTAAGATTAGTAGGTATAATAAAATAAATTAAAATTTCGTATTTGCCGTTTTAGGATGCTTCCCATTTTCCATCAACAGCTCTTACAGGGTAATCGTAGAAATATCCGATCAAGAGCTGCTAGAACTAAAATAAGAACTTCAACAAATCCTTTTAATTTACCTAATAGACAGTTTGTTGAACTTTATATATTAAGTAAAGGCCTTGTTAGAAGATTAATAAACACAGTGTCTCCCTTTTTAAGAGATCCTGTTATCGGTGGTGGTATCTCAAAGGAAACAAAAGTTTTATGTGCCCTTAGATTTTATGCTACAGGTGGATATTAACGAGGGATAGGGCAGAATGTTGGAATTAATCTCAGTCAAACAGCAGTCCATAGGGCTGTTCATGAAGTTACAAGAGCTATTGTGCAGTCTATGGCAGAAGATTATATAAAGTTTCCTACAACTGTTGAGCCTAGGAATAGAATAAAGGAAAGGTTTATGGAAAAGTGGCATTTCCCTGGTGTAATAGGTGCAATCGACTGCACTCACATTGCAATTCTGAAACCACCAGGGGATGAACACAATTTCGTTAACAGAAAAGGATTTCGTTCCATTAATTGTCAAGTTATATGTGATGATAACTTGATAATAACCAATGTATTTGCAAGTTATGGAGGATCAACACATGATTCATTTATTTGGCGACACTTACAAATTAAAGATTTTATGTAACAACTTCATAATAATGGAGAGAGATCATATCTTATCGGTGATTCAGGTTATCCTCTGCAGCCCTACCTTATGACACCATTTCATAACCCACCTGATGGTAGTCCTGCATTTAGATACAATCATGCTCATGTTAGAGCTAGAAATTGTATTGAAAGATGTATTGGTGTGTTGAAAATGAGATTTCGATGTTTGCTAAAAGAACGCTCTTTAAGATATTCTCCTGAATTTGTCCCAACATTAATTAAGGCTTGTGTTATTTTGCACAATATGTGTATTTCGGAAGGTGTGCCATTAATAGAAATACAAAATAACGCTAATCCACCTGTTCCTGATGCCGACGTCGTCCCTCTTCCAGTAAACGAACAAGGCCAGTTGGCATTGGAAGGAGTTCACATTCGAAATCAAATTGTTGAGCTGTACTATCAATAAAACATTAACTTAAATTATCAAGTAGTGACTAAGGTATATTAATTAAGTCAGGAGCCACTATATCAGTTTTTTTAATTATAAGATGTACTACATCTTTTAATAATTACTTAACAACACATAACTGATACTATATATAGTTACTTATCGAATAGTATTTTTATGCATAAGGGGTTCAATAAATACCTGTAAGTACCTAAATAATTCCCAAGTAAGCTAAAGTGTATTGGTATAATTATACCTACTCATACTTGCAAACTTATGCCTTTTGTATAATATTGTATTATGGATATCAGTTTGGAGTGTAAAAGAATTGTTAAAAAATACATATTTTATTTTAAATAGATGAATATAAAAGTATATGTACTTTTATATATATATAATTCAACCACAATAGATGAGATCTGACTTATTTCTGAATTTTTAGGATTGCTTCTTCAGGTGGTCTCCTTTAAATTGAATCAAATATCTAACTATAAAAATGACTATATCAATAAATTAAAATTATTTGAAATTAAATATCAACAATGTCAAAAGTGATTAACCTATCAACGATAACGACCTACTTAATTAATAACAAAATTTTTACCCTTTATGTAATCGTTTATTTATATATGTATTTTTAGATATTAACAATATTGTGTGAAACTAACAACTTTGTGGACTAAAGCCCCAGCAAGCGTTGAATTACACCAACAATATCTACCCATATATTTTTTATTATTAGCTTTTGTAACATTTTTTACTGTATTAGGTATTTTAAACTAATATACAGGATGAATCTTAAATAAGTACAAATATTTTAACCAGCAGTACAATTCACTGTATAGAACACATAATTAATTAATAATCTTTTTACAAAAAAAAACAGGAATAAAAAAGTCAAATTTTAAATATATTTCGTAATTTTTCAAAAGAAAATTTGTTGAGGACCGTTGATTCGGGAGTCATGGTGGATGTGCATTCCACAACGTTGCCAGTGTTACACTAGAATTTTAAGACATGTCAAAGAATGATTGAAATATTTTTATTTATGAAAATATTAAGATTCTCTGCTCACAATCATAGTTATCCAAAATTTGTTCATTATCCATTTTTACTACACTCCGACTGATTTATCGCAATACCTTATTTTTATCACTATCACTGATTAACAAATATGCTTTTAGCATGTCAATTTTTTCACTGTTTGAATAATGCGCCATATTTTATTTAATCACATTGTATTTCACGAAAAATATTAATTAAATACAGAAGACAATTAAGAGAAAAACACTGTCAAGCAGTGCATTACTTACAGAAACTATTAGCTTAGTTCGGTTTCAGAGGATGCAAATGTATCTCATATAAACTTTCAATTTACGTCTATTGAAATTATCAAATCCCTTTCCACAAATATTACATGTTTTGATTGCACTTGCCACAGCTTATTCCTTTATCCTGAACCATACTAGTGCACCGGTATTAACATCAACATAACTTCTATGAATCATAAAGTCTAAAGCCTAGAAGATAGGGCTTGTGCGGGACAATTCGCCTGCTGCTCCTGACACCTACCTGTTATCTGTGTCTACAACATCAGATTCCTTTTGCATGAGATTGATGCTGCTTTTAAATATTTTACTTTGCCTTCTCTTGATATTGAACACATACATCAAGCTAGCTATTTTGTTATTTCATGTTTTGTGTTTATCTTTAAAATCTGTTTCACCCACTACGAAACTACGTGGTACGAAATGGTTAGCACTGACACGTCGTTTGAGGTTATGTGGTGGAAATGAACTCAAAGATGTGTGAAAATTATAGTTTTTTATTATTCTTTATAAAATAATTTTTAATTTTTTTGGTCAGAGGTTCTCAAAATGTGGGTATTTAAAAAAAATTAATATCTCCGTAAATATTTGAAATTTTTAAAAATGACTTTCACTAGACTTATCTATATGACGAACTACACCTGCAGTTAAAATATTTGTACTTATTTAAGGTTCACCCTGTATATCAAATCTACAATTTCTATCAATGAAGTCATATTATGCTCTCTGATACCAAACATCTAGGTATGCTAATACAGTAAAAATGTTACAAAAGCTAATAACAAAGAATATATGGGTAGATATTGTGGGTGTGTGTAATTCAACGCTGGTTGTGGCTTTAGTTTAACAGATGCTCCAGATACTCCAATTTGAAAATGGATGGGGTTACAATTTTATTTCCATGAACATTAATGCGATATGCATTGTCTTAAAAATGTTTCTGACAAATTACCGCTGTAAGCTATCATTTACCCTTCCGCATAGCTGCTACTTATTTTTTTCTTCCATCAGGATCTTTGGAAAGCCTAAAAATATACTTTGTTCAAGTTTCACTTAATAAATTAAGAAAAATATTGCAAGAAAACTTAAATGTAACATGTAGATATGATAATCTATTACCTACGAAACTATATTTTCTCCACTTTTTTTGTCGTTTTGTGCAATTACTACACATAACTGCACCATAGTTATTATGGGTTTAAAAAGCTATTACTAATAATAAAGAAAGATAGAAAAGCCTCCAAAAATGTAATAACACAAAAGCTTTCCCTAAATGTCAATTTTATATTTTGCCATTTTTGCCCTCATTAGCTTCATCTCTTTTGCACACATCAGGGACAGCGTACCTCTCTTTCTAGGGCCGGTCCATTAGTTTTAAGGTTTATGAGGTAAATAAATAAAATGTTATAATTTTGAAATCACTTTGAAAGTAAGATGCTTTTAAATTGACGCATGCACAGGTAGTGCTGGGTTAGGTTGTCCGTTAATTTTACATTTAAAAGTTGGCAAACCTAAAGTTACCTGTACAAAATTCCAAGCCTTACATTTCAACAAATATAAATTTGTAAATTTATATAGTATTGTATAGGTACCTAACAATAATTATATTTCGATGTCCTCGTCCAATTAGATAATACATGTAGTAACACAGAAAGAAGTAGTTACTAGTGAAAACGATAATTAACGATTCAAAAAGCAGGAAACTATTAATGAAGTTCACATAAACTCAGAATTATTCCTAGGCAAAACTGTAAACCTATATGAATAAAAATTATCTAAAACTATTAAGCCTGTTAAGTTACTCAGCCAAGTGTATGACTGGCGATATTTGCTGAAAGATTTTTTCCTCCTCAAGTGAGGTCGATTTTGGATCAGTTTCAAATAAAATGTTGAAAAGAAGTACGTAGTTAATAGTGAAAACAATAACGGAAAATGTTATTTATAATTAATGAAGTTATACTTATCAGAATTATTCATAGATAAAATGGTAAATCTATATGAATCAATCAGCAAAAATCATTGAAGCTGTGAAGTTAATCACCCTGGTCTATGACTGGCCATACTCTTTTCTCTATATTTATTGTTAATAAATTGTTAAAAAATAAAGAGAATAAGACCTTGATTCACTGATTTTATTTCCAAACTACAATATAAGAAAAACTTTTTAAAAATATATATTCATTTCTTCTCCTAGATAAAATTCACACCCCTTCTTCCTCTCTCTCCTCTTCCCTTCTCCTCGATTCCAGCGCCGCTAGTTCGGGCCCCTGACACCTCAGAATCGGCTGTCCGAAGTGTATTCCTGGTTGCCGCTTTCCATACAAAGCCACGGCTTCTGCGCCCATAAGTTAGCAACAAAATAGATATAGATACTAATTTCTCCCAAGATGAAGTTGATTCTAGCACAGTTTATAGAAAAAATGACAATAGTAAAAAGGAAAATTGAAAAAGGAAAGGAAAAAATTATCAGTGAAATCCATACAAACTTATATGAACTATTCATAAGTGTAACAGTAAATTCATACGAGTAAAAATCAGCTAAAACAGTTATAGCTGTTAAATTAATCGGCCAAGTCTATGAATTGAGTACTTATTTTATATTTTGAAAGGCAGATGTTTTCCACTAAATGAGACAAAGAGAAGGCTATGTCAGATCTTTGAGATGAGGTTAAATTTATGTTTCAAGAAAATGATGAAAAGGAGAAAATTGTTAATGACGTAAATATAAACTTAACAGAATTATTCATAGGTAGGTATAACAGTAATCCTATCTGATAATTAAAGCCGTTAAGCTGTTCAAGTAACCAGTCAAATGACAGTATTCATTTTTCTTTAATGTATGGCAAGGAGGATTTTGCTTCCCTAACTAAGAAAATTATTAATGACGTTAATATGAACTTAGAATAAATAGTAGTAATAATAATAAAGGTTTATTTATTTTCACAAAATTTTACAAAAATGTGGTATACAAAAATACTATATAATTATACATGTATGTACACATATATACACAAGTACAATTTTATAATATTGGCAAATCAGTACCCAACACGTTTCTTGTTCATTTCGAAATTACTGCTGCCGACTGTCTTTAATAAGTTATCGCAATAAAAATAATGTTTGTGGGGTTTCAAAAAATTTGTCTGATTTAACAAAAATTAAATTTTGTGCTCACTATTAATTTGTACCCAGCTGGTTAGCTATAGTGCAGTTTCTACAGCAAGATGACATGCACGAAGTAAACGTCTTATAAGTAGCAAATTACTTACAACATTTTCTGAGTTGATCCTCTCGTCTGCCATACACGCAGCTCCATAATTATTCACAAAACGCACTCTTTATTAATTTTTGCGCCCGTAGCTGTACCAACGGTAAAATTTAATTGTAAAAAGTAATAAATGCACTTCATATTTTAATTTTGAAAAAATTTTAACGTGACAAAACTGGCATCGCACTTGTCTAGTTGGTAGTGACAAGACAGAAATATATCTTGTCAAAATTTTCGAAATGATTCTTTATCCAGTGTACTGAGAAATTTTACAAATACTTAATGTAAAAATATTGGCGTACTTTTCAATGTCTACAATTGTATGAATTCCATCCAATTAAGATATTCTTGCAAATACAACAAGATGCCACTGCACTGCCATACATTATTTCTGGAAAATACATTTGTTCTAAGTCAGTCGACAAGGAAGATTTAATATCGTATAGGTCAGCTCTATTAATCAGCATGACTTTCTTTTTAAGATTATCATTACAAAGCCAAAAGTGCAGCCTAATAATCCTTTTGCCGCCTTTTAACACTAGATACGTGTTAAGTTTTCCCTGGTGGTTAAGAAACTGTCAACAATTCTTTTTTATTGAAATATAAGAAAATGCCATCCCCATAATATCAAAGTCACTTATAATGAAACTCTCTTGCATCTGTAAAAGGTGTATATACCTCCTGCATCTATATTATGCATTCAGAAATAGTGGTTACTTAGCCAAAAAAAAATATTTACTTTACACTGCAAACGTCAATCCTACTGTCCCGTTTTAAGAGATTCATTTGCTTATAACACTTCTTGTTCTATATACTTAACTCATATAAGTCAGCTCTCTCTCAATCTTTAATTTTGAATATATTGAATACCGACGAGTTATTAACAAATCGGTTCTAAAGGTTGCATTCCGAATGAAAATCTAGTTTTACTAAGAATAATGTAACTTGGGATTCCTGCGAAGTTTTAATTGATATATAACATTCCTCAGAAAATTTAGCGGTAGAAAAGAGGGTTAAAAAATTCGTAATGTTTGCTTCATTGGTTCCTTATTTGGAATACAATCTAAAATCAATATAAATAATATTATTAGAGAAAATATAGTATAAAAATTTATATTACAGATATATTGAAATAGTAAACCAGTATTTAACTTCAATTGATTTGTTGAACGTCTGAACTGTGTTTGGCTAAAACCTTATTAAAATAATTAAGAAAGTTGTCGTTTTTTAGAAATAACAAATATTACTTAATTTCAACGAATTTAAAGCAATTTTGTATAACATCTGAATCTGTATAAGTCGCTGAATAAAAATATTATGGAAGCTAGTGGAATAAACACTAAAACAAAATTTTGATAGTTAATATCATACTACTATAATTTGTGCTGCGTAATCCAGCAGCTCCACTCCATTGTGCGTAGTCTAATCTTTTTTAGCCTGCTTTGGAGTTCTTGAATTGCGAAACAGCGAATATGAATGTGGCTGTAGTAAATAATGTTCTATTAAAATAGTGATATTCGTTATAATTACGAGTATATACAATACAGTGAATATAACAATAAAATAAATAAATAAAATAAAATTAAGCATTTAAGGAACAAATTATATACCATTTTCTATAATTACGTTAGGTAGTTTGCTTTGCCCTTGATAGCATTATTGAAAATATGGTGCTGGAAATCCCTTTTGCTCAAATTTTGACAGCTATATACGTAGTAGAGTATGAATTACCAGAAAATATAATACTTTTAAATATTCTCAAATCTTAGTTATAAGGAAAGCCGACGACTTTGAACCAAATGATTTAAGTGGTTTAAGCTGTGGTGCTAGACACGCAAGTACGCCAGCAGCTTATAAAGCATAGATTAATGTCGAAGCTATTAAAAATTTTAACTGAATAACCAAAACAGTCGGACATATTTGCTAAAATTTACATATAATAGGCATCTGCGACATAAAATTAATTTTATAGAAATAATTGCTAATGATATAACATCTATACACATGATATTTATTAAACTGGGATAGGTTTGCATAAAAATATTTGGTAAGCTAATAGTTTGACTTTCAAATAAATGGTATAACTAAGCAAAATGCTATATTAAAATAACAAAACGAGAATTGATTATCTTTAAACATCTACATGTGTTATCTAATTGGACGAGGATATCGAAATATAATTACAAGAACAAACGACTTACCTATAGGAAGTTCGTTCTGAATTATATGATATATACTTGTCCAATTAGATAGGTCCCACCCTGTAAGCCCTCCCAATTATCAGTTTTGCGTTTTAACTTCAACAGTGTAATGAATGTCCGGCTAGCGGTTAAAAGGCAAGTTGTGGAATCATTTTTTGGTTGTGATGATTCATCTATTAAATGTGCTCAACAAAGAACGCAACTGTGTTACTACATGTGTTATCTAATTCGACGAGTATATCTCATATAATTCAGAACGAACTTCCTACAGGTAAGTTGTTTGTTCCTGCAATAATATTTAAAATATACAAAATTTTATAAATTAATATACGCATCAAGCTATTTTAATGCATTTATTATTACATTGTTAAAATTTGTATTAATAGAAATTTATCTAGCACAACAGTATTATAAATAATGCTGGCATATGTTGTGATGTGGATAGTTAATGATACATAGAACTTGATCAAGATCCCTAAACAGGGGAGGTTGCCTACAAACTTTCGTAATAGCATTGCAGTATTTCTCTGTGTAAATATATGTTGCTAAACAGTACTATTACAATATTATTAACAATTTAGAACATATAACAAAGAATCTCAAATAGACAGTTTATTCGGTAACCTATAATTAAGTAGTTAGGTAAGTGTTTTCGCTGGTGTTACAAAATTTGACAAGATTTCGGTTAAGATGCGTTTGCCTTATAAATCATAACTTTATGACTTACTTCCAGCATGGGCAACTTATTCATTTAAGAGGAGAACCATGTAGGTACGAGAAGCAACATATTTTATACCTCCAAAAAAAATACAAGTTCATCGAGTGCATATGCAGCAGCACAATTACCATTAGCTATACATACAAGTTTCTATACCTGAAATATAGTACATATTTCAGCAGACATAGTAAATTACCATATATTTTTATCCTCTAAGAGATACACCATAAAAAAATTAAAATTCTTACCTTGAAAATGTTGGCACGCCTCTGCTAATTTTATTTTTATCTAAATCGAAATTTTTGTGACGTAAAAAATATTTAACCTCCTCCTTCGTAACAAATTTATACATCAACATTATGCTTGGTTTTGAAAATTAAAGGTTGAAGACTTTTGGAAATGTATTTAGGTAAATAAAAACTTATCTCATAATTAGAACTTTCGTAGACCTCATCTTTAATTATATCAGATCAGAAAGAAAAAAGTTGCACCAATTTGAGGCAATAAAAAATCATAATTTTCTTTAATTGCTTAAACAATATGTAAAAGAAATATGAAATTAGGTATATTAATTGTCACAAACAACTAGTAACTACAAGTGGCACAGCGCAATCTTAGTTACTATTAAGTTAATTGTAGATAAGTAAGTAAAATAAATAATTTAAAATTACATTAGTAAATGGAATTTCTAATGACCACATTTGTCTTATCGTGGCTTTGGACTCCGGAAGTTCACTCACTTCATTTTTTTTTATTCTTTTTGGACATGGTGTTTTGGTGAGCCTGTGTACTGGTAGGAACACTAAATGATACAGTTTTCGCAGAGCAATTGCACGACTTAGACTTCGGCAAAAAATGCTAAAAAGATTAATCTACTATAGCTATAAAAAAGCTATAGCTATAGCTATATCCGTCACATAACAAGAATTTATACCTGTAGTTTATATTTTCTTTAAAGCTGTGTTCATTTTTCTTCTACAACATATATCTTTGAATTCTTCTGCATGAAAATGCGTAATGCACATTCTTTGGCTATCTATATAAAAAGTATATTTTCGATTGCATCTTAGCACCTTCCATCCACTCTCTTCTTAATTAAGGTTTTTTTGAGACACTGTGGAAAGTAATAAATTCGCCAGTTTCCTTTTTTTGATTTTGATTTTGCAAATACCACTGACGTCACTCATGAGTTGCGCATCGGCAAGTGAAGGGAATCGGACGTTTGTAGGCAACCTCCTCTGTTTAGGGATCTTGGAACTTGATATCCCTCGTAACACACCTGTCAACTTGATTTACGACTTCAGGCAAAAACCCGTATCGATTCTGATCGCATCGAAGAAGTGGTCTAACTGTTTCTATTTAAACTGTGACGTTACTTTGTGCTTATTAATTCTTGTATCATAATTCGTAAGTGATAATCTACCCAGCTGGTGGGTAAGCCAAAAAATAAGGAGAATATTAATTTTTATGCTAAAAACAACCTGTTTATCAATCATTATAATAAACTTATTTTAATAACTTATATACGCTATACTTATCATAATCATTGTTGTGATGTTATATAACATAACATTATTATACATTATGTAGTTTAAGCATGGTACGTGAAACGCAAAACTACGTAAAACGTAAATTTTCCACGTTTACGTATGATATTAACACGTTTCAAAAATGGGTTTAAGCATCTGACGGTAGAGAAACGTAAAGTCTTTACTCATAGACTCAGAAGAAAATAGCAAGAATATAATCATAAAACTATTGCAAAATAATTCACAGATTACAGAGAAATAAATATTTGGTATTATTGTGGTTCTAAAGTGTTTTGTGTGAAAAACTGAATGATTGTGGTTATATTTAAAGTATTCATCTGCTATCAGATGAAAACAAAACAATAGACCAAAAAAACAGCAGAACTATTATCTGGTTTTCTAAATATGTTCCGTGAAGTCGGAAGTTTTCGCCCTGTCTCGCCGTGTCTTCGGCACATATACGTTCCCAATATACGTTTACGCAAATTTGCAATTTGCGCAGGCCCGGCGGCTAAATCCTACGTATACGTTCACATTTCCAACGCAACTTACGGTGGTATTCATAGTCCGTCTCCAGTCGCTGGAAAGCGGTCTCCCTCTCGAAATTATATGAATTTCGTAATGAAATTCACATAATTTCGGAAGAACTATGAATACAGTGTATTGTAACAATGGTATATGTGAATTTCATTATGAAATGCATATAATTTCGGGAAGGAGACTGCTCTCCGACGACCGGAGATCGAGTGTGAGTACCACTGTTAAACTACCTACTTTGTACACACGTCAGATCTGACCTATCACGCACCTCGTGGTAAATAATGTTATTCTATTTATTTAGTAGATTTATTTACTAGAAACCCAGAACCCACGACCAAACTTACATTTTAAAAAGGGGTTAAGGTCTAATACCCCTTCTAGTATGCGGGTCTAACTTATTTACTATCATATGAATTAGCAGTGGCTTGCCCATGAGGAGGTTTCCAGGGTTAGGAAAAAAATAATTCAATTTTGACACCCTGTTCTTTGTTATTATTGATTTTGGTGGATTTTTTTATTTTTTTAGGATAAGCTAAAGTATATCGACTTATTTTGGTCGCAGTATTATGCTGTTACAGTATAACCCATTACTTACGCAACAATTTGACTTTACTTTTAGATTAATTGCATGCATCATGAGATTTAGATGCGTTTTTCTCAGAAACCACTGCTTCCAGCGACATCAACAACGTGTACCTTTTTTAACTAGAAAAGATACGCAAGAAAATTTTTCCAGTCCAAAATGAGATACAGTGTAGCACAAAAAAGTCGTAGCGATTTAAAGGGGTCCAAACCATCGTTGGTGGCACCCTCTAGCAGATACACCAAAATCGTCAACATATTCGAATGTCTAGTCCCAAGAAACCCTCATGTACCAAATTTCATAAAATACGGTCGATGCTATCGAAAAATAATGAAGAAAATGTGATTTATTTTTTCAATTTTGACACCCTGTAGCTCCGTTAGTATCAACTTTTGGATTAAGGTAAGTTGAGTTAATTCAGCTTATGTTTATCCAAACTATCTACATCTGAAATTTGGCCAATTCTTTACTGAATACCCTATATATCTACGTTATGCCTGATTTTGAAAATTAAAGGTTGAAGATTTTTGGAATTGTATTTAAATGTAAATTTACCCAATAGCTACAACTGTTTCATAGATCCCATCTGTATTTATATCGGATCAGAGAAGGAAAGGAAGTTGCACCAATTTGAAGTGATAAAAGATCAATTGTATTGACATCATTATTTATTTGCCTAAATAATATTACATAAAAGAAATGTAATATGAAAATTGGTATACTAATTGTCACAAATAAATAATAACTTTAGGTGGTACGCATTTCAATTATTATTCATAGTAAATCGTAGATTCTTACTTATCTGTACAATATTGTGAACTTAAAATTAAATAAATTAACATTACATCGGTAACTGGAATTTCTTGTAGTGTACTTATCTTATTATGGCTTTCGGTGCCGGAAGTTCTCTTCCACTCCTCTGTGTTCTTATAATCATAATCATACATATATTAATCCACTTGATCATATATAATGATATAGGACAAGTTGTTAAAAAGATGTAAAAATATGCTATCGAAGAAAAATTTATGATACAGTATTTAATAAAAGTTGCTAATTAACGTACAAAACTATACCATACCATAGAAAATGCCAAATGACTTTATTGTAAAATTCATATAAGAACAAAAAAAAAACAACTAAAACAATAACAGTAATATTAATTTTAAGTTATCGTGATAAAAATTCATCAACATAATAAGTGTTTAATATTAGAAATTTTTTTCAACTTGGTCAAGAAGAATTTTACACTCAACATTTTTTAGTACTGAATCTAGTTAGTCTGTTGTACAGTACAGATCCCATATAGTACGGATCAGATTTATATATATATACAGTCTTTGATTTTCATGCTGCAAATCCCCGCCATGCCCTGTTTCATAGTTATGACGTTTAACAAATTAAAAGTATTAAAATTAATTTTAACAAATTTTAATATTTCGTTATATTATGTTAGTATTTTTTTAAATAAATTTTTGTTTACAAGATTGTCTAATTTTTAATGCAAACACAACGAATTGCTATAATTTCAATTCTCTTTGCGACCAAATAGAATTTCCCCAAAAAATAATACCATATCTAATACGTGATTAAAAATTAGAAATTTAATACACTTTTAATGTAGGACTACCAGCAAAATTACTCATTCGCTTTAAAGCGCAACAGGTACTTGCACATTTGTTACATAATAATATATAAGAAATATGACTTTTCCAGTTTAATGACAAATATAAATGAATACCTAATAGTTTATATGAAACAATCTGTTCAATAGGTAGATCTTTATGTTTTATGTATACTGGCATTGTAACGTGCTCTCGAGTGTGCTCCAATAGAAACCGTAAAAAAGTTGAGGGCTGAACTCAAACCTTTTTCTAAAAACTGGTCAGATCCGTATTTAAATATTTTAAATTAAAAATTTCAAATTTGTAAATACAATTTTTTATAGTTATTTATGCAAAAAGTAAGTGTTTATTATAAACATTTACGAATTGCATACAATATTTTTATTCTACGCTTATGCCAAAACCAAAAAATGTTTGTTTTTTTTTGGTGGATTTAGGTGGCACTAAGTGTGGGAAAATAAAAATCGTAATTTAATAACCTAATATTTAATAATTAATTAGCACACGATTTGCATTGAGAAAGTTAGGAACTAATATGTTTGAAACAATTTAACTCAAACATTATTTTTACCATTAATGCAGGGCCGTAGCTAGGGTATTTTGCGCCTGCGTGCGATAATCTAAATGTCGCCCCTATTCAGCACTTCTCACATATAAAAAAAGTAACACAACTTTTTCATAAAAATAATTATTAAATTTTATTAAACGTAACGTAAACATAACAATAAGGTAACATACATATAACAATAATTAAAAATAACAAATTTATTTTAAAAAAACATAATCACATAAGATACTATAACACAGTCACTTTTCTTGCTTTCGCAGAAGAAAAATCATTAATAAAATTTGATTTATCCAACTTGCCGCATATCTCGTGTTCAATGCTCATGTATGCTAAATCCGACAACCTCTTCTGGCCCATTGTAGATCTCTTCACTCCTATACTGTAAATACAGGGTGATTCAGAACTTATCTAAAAGAATTTAGGAATAGATACGTTATGAAAAATGGAGCCGATATCGTAAATTTTTTATTTTATAAAATCCTTATAGTTTCCGAGTAAAACATTATTGAGCAAGTTGTAGCATTTTCAACCTTTACATTGCTGAGGCACTGTAGTCTCTAGACAGGCGATTCCGAATATTGAAATTCGATTACTTTATGTAGCACCAAAGTTTTTGTGACGCCAATGTTTACATTAGTTTTTTCAAGTGTCAAAAATGGCTTTGATGGCTTATATGTGTAGTAGCAGTGTTTAAAAGTATAGTTAGTCAACCTAGAATTTAATGAGTTGACAAGAGGTGGCAGCCTATGTACTATTATTTGTCTCAAGGGTTGTCCGAAGTGGACATTTAAACCAAATTTAATATGTTTGGATATTTAGTTCACTTGATTTAAAATAGATGTCATTAATAATTTATGAATGAACGTTGAGCTATTTTTCGCCAACAAACAACACTATTATGGTTAGTTTCATACTAAATTGGTTGCGAATTTTATGGTACATAACTTGACATATACATACTTCTTAAGATTAAGCCAGAAGTCAAAAATATTATTATTATTATTATTATTATTATTATTATTATATTATTATTATTATTATTATTATTAATATTATTATTATTATTAATATAATAATAATAATAATAATAATAATAATAATAATAATAATAATAATAATAATAATAATAAGAGTTTACCAATCGAAATCCAGCAAATGTGGCGGACTAAAGTAATTATAGTACCTGTCATAATTGGGGCTACGGGATATGTTAGCCAAGAATTTAAAATATTCGTCGAGCAACTCCCTGGAGACCATCGCCCAGAGCAGATCCAGCAAACTGCAATATAAGGCACTGCTCACATACTGCGGAAGGTATTGTCGTAAACCTGAAAAGAGAAAAACAATATAAGAACTACCCTCTACATTTACACTTACCTTACCTTAAATGCATGGATTGCATTAGGTGAGAGTAACGATTCCAACCTAAACTTAACTACTACAAAGGATTAACACCAGTCCGCGCTACACCCTGACGAAGGACTCCAGGGTGTTGGTGAAAAAGACCCAACTAAGAGTTGAGGTTGTGTGACAAGGCATAATAACAATAACAATAACAATAACAATAACAATAACAATAACAATAACAATAACAATAACAATAACAATAACAATAACAATAACAATAACAATAACAATAACAATAACAATAACAATAACAATAACAATAACAATAACAATAACAATAACAATAACAATAACAATAACAATAACAATAACAATAACAATAACAATAACAATAACAATAACAATAACAATAACAATAACAATAACAATAACAATAACAATAACAATAACAATAACAATAACAATAACAATAACAATAACAATAACAATAACAATAACAATAACAATAACAATAACAATAACAATAACAATAACAATAACAATAACAATAACAATAACAATAACAATAACAATAACAATAACAATAACAATAACAATAACAATAACAATAACAATAACAATAACAATAACAATAACAATAACAATAACAATAACAATAACAATAACAATAACAATAACAATAACAATAACAATAACAATAACAATAACAATAACAATAACAATAACAATAACAATAACAATAACAATAACAATAACAATAACAATAACAATAACAATAACAATAACAATAACAATAACAATAACAATAACAATAACAATAACAATAACAATAACAATAACAATAACAATAACAATAACAATAACAATAACAATAACAATAACAATAACAATAACAATAACAATAACAATAACAATAACAATAACAATAACAATAACAATAACAATAACAATAACAATAACAATAACAATAACAATAACAATAACAATAACAATAACAATAACAATAACAATAACAATAACAATAACAATAACAATAACAATAACAATAACAATAACAATAACAATAACAATAACAATAACAATAACAATAACAATAACAATAACAATAACAATAACAATAACAATAACAATAACAATAACAATAACAATAACAATAACAATAACAATAACAATAACAATAACAATAACAATAACAATAACAATAACAATAACAATAACAATAACAATAACAATAACAATAACAATAACAATAACAATAACAATAACAATAACAATAACAATAACAATAACAATAACAATAACAATAACAATAACAATAACAATAACAATAACAATAACAATAACAATAACAATAACAATAACAATAACAATAACAATAACAATAACAACAACAACAACAACAACAACAACAACAACAACAACAACAACAACAACAACAACAACAACAACAACAACAACAACAACAACAACAACAACAACAACAACAACAACAACAACAACAACAACAACAACAACAACAACAACAACAACAACAACAACAACAACAACAACAACAACAACAACAACAACAACAACAACAACAACAACAACAACAACAACAACAACACCAACACCAACACCAACACCAACACCAACACCAACACCAACACCAACACCAACACCAACACCAACACCAACACCAACACCAACACCAACACCAACACCAACACCAACACCAACACCAACACCAACACCAACACCAACACCAACACCAACACCAACACCAACACCAACACCAACACCAACACCAACACCAACACCAACACCAACACCAACACCAACACCAACACCAACACCAACACCAACACCAACACCAACACCAACACCAACACCAACACCAACACCAACACCAACACCAACACCAACACCAACACCAACACCAACACCAACACCAACACCAACACCAACACCAACACCAACACCAACACCAACACCAACACCAACACCAACACCAACACCAACACCAACACCAACACCAACACCAACACCAACACCAACACCAACACCAACACCAACACCAACACCAACACCAACACCAACACCAACACCAACACCAACACCAACACCAACACCAACACCAACACCAACACCAACACCAACACCAACACCAACACCAACACCAACACCAACACCAACACCAACACCAACACCAACACCAACACCAACACCAACACCAACACCAACACCAACACCAACACCAACACCAACACCAACACCAACACCAACACCAACACCAACACCAACACCAACACCAACACCAACACCAACACCAACACCAACACCAACACCAACACCAACACCAACACCAACACCAACACCAACACCAACACCAACACCAACACCAACACCAACACCAACACCAACACCAACACCAACACCAACACCAACACCAACACCAACACCAACACCAACACCAACACCAACACCAACACCAACACCAACACCAACACCAACACCAACACCAACACCAACACCAACACCAACACCAACACCAACACCAACACCAACACCAACACCAACACCAACACCAACACCAACACCAACACCAACACCAACACCAACACCAACACCAACACCAACACCAACACCAACACCAACACCAACACCAACACCAACACCAACACCAACACCAACACCAACACCAACACCAACACCAACACCAACACCAACACCAACACCAACACCAACACCAACACCAACACCAACACCAACACCAACACCAACACCAACACCAACACCAACACCAACACCAACACCAACACCAACACCAACACCAACACCAACACCAACACCAACACCAACACCAACACCAACACCAACACCAAGACCAATAACAATAACAATAACAATAACAATAACAATAACAATAACAATAACAATAACAATAACAATAACAATAACAATAACAATAACAATAACAATAACAATAACAATAACAATAACAATAACAATAACAATAACAATAACAATAACAATAACAATAACAATAACAATAACAATAACAATAACAATAACAATAACAATAACAATAACAATAACAATAACAATAACAATAACAATAACAATAACAATAACAATAACAATAACAATAACAATAACAATAACAATAACAATAACAATAACAATAACAATAACAATAACAATAACAATAACAATAACAATAACAATAACAATAACAATAACAATAACAATAACAATAACAATAACAATAACAATAACAATAACAATAACAATAACAATAACAATAACAATAACAATAACAATAACAATAACAATAACAATAACAATAACAATAACAATAACAATAACAATAACAATAACAATAACAATAACAATAACAATAACAATAACAATAACAATAACAATAACAATAACAATAACAATAACAATAACAATAACAATAACAATAACAATAACAATAACAATAACAATAACAATAACAATAACAATAACAATAACAATAACAATAACAATAACAATAACAATAACAATAACAATAACAATAACAATAACAATAACAATAACAATAACAATAACAATAACAATAACAATAACAATAACAATAACAATAACAATAACAATAACAATAACAATAACAATAACAATAACAATAACAATAACAATAACAATAACAATAACAATAACAATAACAATAACAATAACAATAACAATAACAATAACAATAACAATAACAATAACAATAACAATAACAATAACAATAACAATAACAATAACAATAACAATAACAATAACAATAACAATAACAATAACAATAACAATAACAATAACAATAACAATAACAATAACAATAACAATAACAATAACAATAACAATAACAATAACAATAACAATAACAATAACAATAACAATAACAATAACAATAACAATAACAATAACAATAACAATAACAATAACAATAACAATAACAATAACAATAACAATAACAATAACAATAACAATAACAATAACAATAACAATAACAATAACAATAACAATAACAATAACAATAACAATAACAATAATAATAATAATTTGTTCCGTGTAAGGCCTTCTCGACTTTTTGAACAGCCTCAGCGTGTTGCGGACAATCCGCCGACTGTAGATCGGGTAGAAGCTTTCTGGAGAAATCTTTATGGCCGCAGGATTCCACTTGATAGAGACACTCCAGCCCTGGCACACTTCGAGGCCTTTTGTCAAAGGCTTCGAGAGCCACAAGAGGTGTGCCCACCGATAACTCCGGATGAAGTTCGGAGATCATTTATTAGATCGAAGAACTTCGCTGCTCCTGGTCCCGATGGGATCAGCAACTTCTGGTGGAAAAAATTCACCAGTGTCCACCGCCAGCAGCAAATTCCGGCGTGGTTTGTCGAGGGGAGAACCGTGCTTATCCCTAAGAGCGGAGATTTGTCCCAGCCAAAGAACTACCGTCCAATAACCTGCCTGAATGCGTGTTACAAGGTGTTTACTCGCATCTTGTACGCGCGTGTGCACCACGTAGTGAACCCGGTTTATCAACGGATGTACGAGCAGCGAGGGTCCAAGAGGGGTGTAGCTGGCTGTAAGGAGAACCTGCTCATCGACAGATGTATTACGCAGGACTCCGTGCAGTACAAGCGGAACCTCTCAATGGCCTGGATAGATTACCGCAAGGCATTTGATATGACATCACATGAGCTAATAATCCACTTGATCCAATGCCTTGCGGTGGCCGACCCCATAGTGAGGTGTATTGAACAACTCATGCCGCTCTGGAGGACCCGCTTTACCATAACATCGGCTAATGCAAGGGTCCAGACAGAGCCGGTTTTGTTCAGGAGGGGAGTGTTCCAGGGAGATTCCCTGAGTCCCCTCTTGTTTTGCATCTCACTGCTGCCATTATCCGTTGCACTTCGTCGTACCCGGGGTTACAACTGCGGTACCCCAGGAGATCGGAGGCATATGGTCACCCATTTGTTCTATATGGATGACCTTAAACTCTATGCCTCCGGAGAGAGGGATTTAAATCAGTCCCTCAGAGTGGTACACGAGTACACGCAGGCGGTTGGGATGGAGTTCGGGCTAGACAAATGTGCACTGGTTCATCTCAAGAGAGGACGATGCGGTGCATACGGAGAGGACGCCCAGCTCATAGACGGAAGCATCTTCCACCATCTAGATGCCGGAGAGTCGTACACCTATTTGGGTGTCCCACAGCGGGGCACTCATGAGGTGGCAACGGTGAAAAACGCTCTCCGCGGCAGGTATCGGCACCGCCTCCGACAAATCTGGTTTTCGGAGCTGTCGGGTAAGAACAAGGTGAGTTCCACAAATATGCTTGCCGTTCCGATCCTTCTCTACTCCTTTGGAGTAGTGAAATGGACACAAGAAGAGCTGAGGCAACTCGATGTAGGGACCCGCAAAATGATGCATCTCTATCGGAGTTTGCATCCAAGATCGTCCGTTCCGCGGTTATACTGCCCAAGAAATCGGGGAGGCCGTGGACTCTTGAGTTTGGAGTGTCTCCAGGGCAGAGTGATTTTGGAGGAGGCCTGTAAAGTCATCAGGAGCTCGGATCCCCTTCTCTGCATGGTCCAAGACCATGAAGCAGCAGGGATAGGAGCGTTTATATATAAGGCAGCGAGAAGAGCAGCCAATGAACTTGGTCTCGTGTTCGATACTGAGCGAGAAAATCCAGACTCTGTCACCGAGTGGGACCCTGCTCAGTTAAAAGCCCAAATTAAAGCTGCAGAAACGCGTCATCTTCTGCAGCTACATAAGGATAAGCCAATGCATGGCCTCTTCTACCGTCATCTAGAGGGGCTTGGCTTATCTGAAAAGCTGATCTTCGCTTTTTTGAGGTCAGCGGGGCTGAACTCTGAGACAGAGGGGTTCATAATGGCTTGCCAGGATGGTGTAATTAACACTCTCGTCTATCGTAATCGTGTCTTGGGTATCGAGGTTCCTGATACCAGCTGCAGGGCCTGCCGCCAGGCGCCGGAGACGCTTATGCATCTCCTGTCGGCCTGTCCGGTATATGCGGCCACAGCGTATATCCAAAGACACGATTCAGCATTACGGGTGTTGTATTATCATTTACGACACTCGTATGAGATAGACGAGACGCCAGTGCTGCCTTATGTTCCGGGGGATATAGAATCCGTTGTGGGGAATGAGAAGTGCCGAATTTATTGGAACTATTCATTCCCCACCCTCAGGCAAATTCAAGGCAATAAGCCTGATGTAGTGACGATGTTTGTGATTGAGTTCTCAGCTCCCGCAGAGAACAACATCGTCCTAAAAGAGGAGGAGAAACGGAGGAAGTATCGAGATCTTCTCTCCGAGCTCCGCAGGCTGTATCCAGACCACTCTGTTAAGATTGTGGTGCTCATTATAGGCGCCCTGGGTGGAATGAGACATACGTTGCTTTCTGACTTAAAGATCATACCGACTTGCCGAAATTCGGCAGAGATCTTAGCCGGCAAAATGCAGAGGGCAATCGTCCTTGGTTCGCTACGTCTGCTCAGAACGCACGATTTACGGGCGCAATGATTACTGACTCCACGGAGTGGAGAGTGGTCATTGCTCGACTCTTCAGAACATCTCCGAATGTGTCGGAGCTTCGGAAGGTGTTACTGAAAAAAAAAAAATAATAATAATAATAATAATAATAATAATAATAATATTTATTTCTGACGACAGTTAACAACCGTATAGAAAATGTCCAAACAAAATATACAAGTAGATAAATAGTAAGCACCTATAATAGTGGTACTCAGTCAAGTTCAGTCAATAAACTGAAGTAACCAGTATATAAACAAAATACAAATATGCACATAAATTCACTAAATAACTATTAATTGATAAAAAACTCGTTTACACTATAAAAACGTTGATCTAATAAATATTCCTTTAATCTATATTTAAAAGATTTAACTGTTAAAACATTTTTAACATCCGGAAGACGATTATAAACCTTCAAGCCAAAAACTGAAGGGGACTTATACGCAACCAATACCCTACAACGAGGAAAATAGAATTTGTCATTATTTCTGGTGTTTATGTTATGTATATGATTGTGTCTTAAAAAGCTGTCCCTATTATTAAAAATGTATACACTCACTTCAAATAAAAACAAAGATGCAAAAGTCAAAATTTTAAATTGTTTAAATAGATTCTTACAACTAACAGTGTTTGATACACCTTTTATTCCTCGTAATATGCGCTTTTGCGCAATAAAAACATTGCGGGTGTTACTAGACAGACCCCAAAAGATTCAAAAGATTAATCCATATCTTAGGCATCTCTCAACATGAGCATAGTATTGCATAACTAGTTGTGTCTCCGCTAAAACCACTCGGAGATTTCTCATCATGTAATTAAGTGAATTTAATCTTGAAACAACCCAGTCGCAATGTGATTTCCAAGAAACATGTTCATCTATACGTAAACCCAAGAAATTAATAGCACCGCTAGGTAGTGATAAAGCATGATTATTTATATGTATATTCAAATTAGAACAACTGTTTTGTGGACTATGGAATTTCAAATAAAAAGTTTTTTCAACATTAAGGAACAATGAGTTTTGATTAAACCAATCTATCAACTTCTTGAGTACTTCGTTACATGTATTTTCGAGTATGGCGTCGGATTTGTTAGATACAATTAAAGATGTATCATCGGCATATAATGTAAAATGAACCTCGGATGAAATTTGCTCCACAGCATTTATATAAACTAAAAAAAAAATAGGGTCCAAAGTAGATGCTTGGGGTACACCCACATTTACTTGAGCAATGGCAGAATTTGAAATAATTTTTTCATTCCCAATGATGCTTGAAATCGTTGTGAAAACTCTCCTATTTGTCAAAAATGTTTCTACCCATTTGAGAGCCCTTCCCTGAGTTCCACATCTTTGCAATTTGTATAAAAGTTTTTTATGATTGACACAGTCGAATGCCCTGCTGAGATCACAAAATATCCCAACAGGGCACTCGCCTGCATCAATCATGTTAGTTATTGCAGAATAAAATGAATTAGTGGCAGAGGTTGTTGACTTTCCCTGTATAAATCCATGCTGAGCATTAGAAATAACCTTATAATTGTCCAAAAGCAAGGTTAGTCTATTTAAAAAACCGTATTCAAAATTTTTTGAAAATACACTAGGTATGGTTACTGGTCTATAATTCTCGATCATCATAGGTTCTTTTTTTTATGTAAAGGTATCACTTTACCAGTTTTTAAGTAAGTTGGGAAAGTGCCATTGCAAAAAGATAAATTTAATAGATACGTAAACTGAGGTATGATATATGGCAATATTTGTTTAATAAGAAATACTGGAACATCGTCAAATCCACTAGAATCAATTTAACATTTAAAAGTTCGTATAATTCTTCTTCTCCATATGGATAAAGATAAAACTCTCTATAATCATTAAAACTTGCATCATTTATAAAATTATGTTCACAATTATTTTTTTCCGAAATCTGACCAACTACATCCTCTGCAGCTTGAATAAAGAAACTATTAAATAAGTTTGCTATTCTACTCGGCTCACTAACCACTTCATTGCTCTGCATTATCTCAATATTAGCCAAATCGCTTTTACTACTATTTGTAAGTCGTAACACAATATTCCAAGAACATTTCATAGTATTATTAGAAGTAGAAATCATATTTTGAAAATATGATTTTTTTTACCTGATATTAATTTGTTATGTTTATTTTTAGCTATCTTATATGCCGGTTTGAACTCCGGAAAAGTTACAAGTAGCGCATGCAAATCCTTTAATTTTTTGCTTGATTGTCGAACATCCGCGTCAATCCACTTTTTATCTTTACTATAAGATTTATGATATCGTCTCATCAAAGGAAAATGTACATCAAAATGGAATTTAAAATTATTATAAAAAAAAGAATAAGCCATATCAGTATCATAAATGCTGTAGAGTTCACTCCAGTCTTACTACATCTTAAACTATTTATAAAGTTCATTATTGCGACGTCGTCAAATATTCTTTTGTGGTAAGAAAATTGTTTTTCTGTTTTTCGTACTTCTAGATCCAACTCACACAATGTTGATCTATGATCCGATACTGTATTATCAAAGACACAAATAGTTCCGCCATTACAAAAATTTGTTAATACATAATCGATTGTGGATGCATTTGAATTTGTTACACGAGTTGGCCATTTGACTAAACTGAACAAATTATAAGCTAGAAATATATTATTAAGTTCACAAAAATCATTGTTTTCCCCTCTACCACAATTAATATTAAAATCACCACATATAATAATTTTTATATTCGGTTTATAAATATAATTTAAAACATCTCCAAACCTATTTAAAAATGTATCTAAAATACCGGACGGAGATCGATAACAACACAATATTATACATTTTGTAAAATTGTTTAGATCTACAGACACACCACATATTTCAAAGACCTTATCTATACAAAATTTATCCAAATCTATACGCTTTGAATTGATTTCTTTTTTAATCCAAATCCCTACACCCCCAGATTTAAATAATATACGGCTATAACTAGCCCTAAGTGTAAAACAATGAAAATGCATGCCCTTCAAGTACTCATGATTGGCCCAGGTTTCAGTTAAGCAAATGAATCTGATTTTGCTGTAACATTCAAGCTCCAATACTAAATTATTAATTTTATCAGAATTCAAACTTTGTATATTTAGCGTTAAAAGATCCGAACAGAATATCACGTTTCCATGGTTATCTTCTTCCTGGGAAAGAAAAAACGTCGAATACAAGCGTCCTGTGACCAAATGGATGCATCCATAGCTTTCTTGAAATTTCTCTCAAATATTGTTATCTTAAATGAAGAATAAAGTTCTGAACACCTTGGAGGTATTGCTTCACATATAACTTCTGGAAAATGAAATTTCAGAAACGATGTCATATCATCAGCATTCATTTGTGGATCTATTCTATACACGTGCAATGCAACTGTCTTCGGAACACCTCTCACTGACATCGAGTCCGAGCAGACATTATCATTTTGTTCCACAAGTACAGGATTACGTCTTTGCCGTTTTTTAGCAGCCTCCTTCCATTCATAATTATTTATGGGGTTGTTTTGTACATTATTTAAATCGCTATTTATATTGATATATTTCTCAGCTATCATTTTAGTATGCACCTGCTCAACAGCTGTTGATATATTTTTATTTAATAATTTTTTTTGAAGCGATCTCTTGTTTATGGATTGACTTTTTTGTTTCAGATGTCTTATCAGCCTTGGTACATTCTTGTTTTTGTAGTTCGACTGACTTTTTGTTTCTAGATTCTGATTCATTTTGAAATTTATTCAGTAGCTCAATTTTAATGTATAAAATAAGGATTTTTTCATTAAGTTTACGTATATTAGTATCTTTTTGTCTTACAACATACTTGAATATATCAACATCCACCTTCTTTTCTATTTCACCGGCTTTCACCAATGCATCGAAGAATGTGTCATCATCTCCATTATTCATCGTAGTTTCACAGCATACTACTGTTTTGTCATCAATGAATTTAACATTAAGTAATTTCGCACAACTCAGATGAAAGTGGTTTTCACATTTTAAACACCTTAAACCGTTTACGGGTTTCACTTTACATCGCTTACACATTGAAACGGTAGAAACACAACCGCCCGTCGCCATTGTCGAATTCAAAGACGCTCTGACAGGCTTAAACAAGTCAATATATAATATAAAATACATGTGTAAGAATAACAAGAACACATAAAATGATGCTCAGATATCAGTATTACTGACTTTTTTAAATAGTAGATATCTTGTCGTTCAAAAAATAATTTTTCGGGTCTTTCTTTTTGCAAATTCTTCAACCAAGACAGATATATCTAGGTTTTTTGAAATTTGACTAATTCGCAGTACATGGATCAGTACGAGAGGTGAGGGTTGCAGAGAACAAGATTCTATAGGCGTGCCACTTGAAAAGGGTTCAAAGCAAAGCACATACAATTACCAAAAATAATGTCTCAGATTTCCTAACCCGACTTTTTCTTTTACCAGAAAACAAACAGTTAACACAGTTAACACTTATCTTTATTAACTTTCCAGTACACTACTGAATACTAATTACAACTCGACTAACCACTATTTCACTTTGAAACTCCAGGAAATTTGCAACTAAACACTCCAATTCAAGACTGTAATTCAAGACTCTAATTTCAAAACTGACTGACTCGGCCGTTTATTCTTCTTTTATAGACCAAACGAATATTCCAGGTATTTTCTAGCATCTCTAGATCCATGTCTCGAACTATTTTCGTCGATTCTCATTTTTTCCAGTTGCACCTCGATACACGGCATTATTTGTTTGTTTACCAGAATCGCGTAGGTGCGATCGGGGCAATTTCGCGTTTTGCGATACCGCAGTCGTCGAATTGGGTGCGAGCAGGGCAAATTCCGTTACAATAAGTTGACGTCGAGTGAACCTCGCACTTTAACAAGTCAACTAAGATCTTAGAAAGTACTTATTTATAGTAAGGGGATGTGATCTAGCTGGTCAAAAAGGGGAAGAAATATATTTTAACAGGGAGTGTGCAATTTAGCTTGACTGACGTCTGCTACTAACCAACGGTCATTTGCCGCCCCCTGGATCATGGTGCCCGGGTGCCACGCACCCCTTGCACCCCCGGGTTGGTGCGGCCCTGTATCTATGTATATAGCAAGCAGATAATTCAATTCAGGATATAAAACGACGATAAATCATTAATGAAAACTTTTGAAGTTTCTTCTATTTTTTAAGTTTACAAACAATGGAATATTACATATACAAAAATTCATACTTACTTGAATATTATCTATATAGAAGCTCTTAAATCAAATCAATTAATTAATGTTCATCGACTAGTGTTGTATTATTAGAACTTCTATAAATTATTACATTGACGACGGTCAACTTTGTTAGGCTCTATTAATTTTCACATACACCCTCTAACGGAGCTATAGCTCATTAAAATGAGACCCCAAAATTTATTTACTTTTTTTTAAATATTTTCAAAACGAATCGAGGTATAGTAAACAAATTTGAAATTTGAAATCACCATTGGATTGCGAATCTAATTTTTCAAAAATAATTCCGCATAATTAGTCATAAGCGTACCAAACCTGGGGGTTATAGGGTAAATATTGCTCTAACTTTCTCAAGATTTTGGCTGTTAAATAAAAAATTATAAATTTTTAACAATTTTATAACTCCTACTCTTGTTTCTTTCGATCAGTTTTCAAGTAATATTAATTTAAAAATTTTGTGACAGTACAAAAATATTAGATCCTACGCAAGCGGTCAAATTGTCCCTAGCAAGATTTAAGAAGGCATTTGTTAGTTTATATTACGTATGTTTATTTGACATATTAATAGGCCATACCTATTAAAATTTGCAAATAATATCACCTACCATTATACTGATATATAATTTTATAGTATTTAATATTTCAAAACGTTTGAATATCACCTTTATATGTGTCAAATAAGCCGACAGAATTGTTTTACAGTCTACTAGAGATATTTTGATTATTTTTAATATTCATCTTAAACTTATGTCACAAAATGTATAAATTAATAAATTTAAATGGCTATTTGTGCAAAATTATTATTAGAACTAGACTACTTAGATTTATTGTTAAATGATGATGCTCAGTACAAATCTTTATTGTTTTATTGTAGGCGGTTTTGAAATAATTAGAAAAAAATCACATTCTGCTCCCTTAAGGTACGGATTCGCTGGTGCGACTGCGGCTGCGACTGAGACTGCGACTCGTCACCGACCAATAGACAGTCTGAATGTTCTCATCAACTCCAGCATTTAGACTGCCTATTGGCCGACAACGAGTCGCAATCGCAGTCGCATCAGCGAATCCGTACCTTTAAGCAGCGTTTTCTGATTTATCTTTTTTTCTTTTTCGTCCCCTGTAAGTTATCGAGTCACTTCATTTGTATTTTAAAATATAAGCCAAATAAATAGTTTTCATCAGTCTTTTACGGCAAAACTACGGCCAAATTGTGACACAATCAAAATATCATCAAATTTTAAAAATATACATATATAATATGTTAACTGACATAGTAAAAGTTCCGGAATTTTAACGCTGGTCTGTTTTTAATCACATTTTAACAAACAATAATTTTTGCATGAGTATCAATATCCATGTATACAGGGTTAACTATGAGACTCCGTACAAATATTTTATGAGGGGATAGGGAAAAATAAGAATTAAAGGAATAACCCTTCAAAAAAATTCCAAACTTATTTATAAAGCCAAAAAAAAATTTTTTCGATATTATTTTAAATCCTTATTTAACGCCGCCAATGTTAACTTGCTTGTTGGTTGCATACTCTACAAGCATGCAACAGTCGCTCATCAGTATCGCTGTCATGTCATAATTGAATTCCTGTGTTTACGTTGTAATTTTCTGTTCTTCTTCAGTTTTTAGTGCCTTATTTTAATTTTTAAACGTTTTATAGTTATTAAATAAATAAAGACATTTGTGTTGGGTGCAGATACTTTCCCACAATATAGTTCCCCTGTTTGGTTTTCTAGGTTATGGGACAAGACTGCCGCGGTTACATTAAAACGTCTATTTATTCCTTTCGTTCGATATTGTTATAATAAATAGGCATTATCTAATTGTACCTACGGGAAGTGGCTTTTATCGGTAGTGAGTGGCTGTAATGAGCGAATATGTAGTTCTACCAGTTTATAACGAAATAATGTAAAACGAATGCAAAATACTGGAGCTAAGTAGATTAACTGTTACCTATATATCAGGTATTATTACTAATAAGAATGTTAATTTTTGTTTCTACATTTAGAAATGCTGCAAAAAAATGACGATGGTAGTAGATATTGTTGACAGATGTAAGTTGTATCTATGGATCTAAACCATCTCAGTCGGTTCTTATCATAGGCGCCGACTTTCCGTAGGAAAAAAGGGTTTTGCCCCATTTTTTAAATATCGAGCTAAAATTCTGGAATATTTTTTTATTGTCTTTTAGGCCTCCCTGAGCACGTGGTTAAATTTTTGTATACTTAGTCATAGTTAACCCTGTATATTATAACAAAAATTCGATACAGGAAAGTTAATTAATGCAATACACCTCAAACTTTTAAATAGTTACTAATATTTGAAGCTATAAAATTAAAAACCAGAAAAATATTATAATTTAGCGATGATATATGAATATGAAAGTTGTAATTAGGCATATATATAATTAAAAAGTGCTTAGCGTTTGCGTACTTATCTTTGTTTATAATTTTTAATCCTTTTTTCATAAATTGTACGATTTTTATAACGATGATTCTTAAGCAAATCGCCCTGTACATTAGATTAATTTGAATATTATAATGAAGTATTTTCAATGAATACCTAACCTGTATTTTTAATATTAAGCACCAACTAAATTTTAAAACACTTAAAGCGCATTATTAATTACAAGCTTGACCGGAACTTCTCTACAAATTTTTGTATATGCTGCAATTTGATCTGATTAATTTGTGTATTTTGTCAGACAGCAAAAACTTGTAACCTATTTAATACCTACTTCTATAATATAAATTGAGTAATTTCTTAAATTTATATTCTTTGTTTCTTTTTTGCATCGTGTCTTCGCAGTTCACATATGGTTAGAGTTGGAATGTTGTGTAAACAAACACAGTAAACAGCGATAACGTGCCTTGAGGCCTTGAGCTTTTGCATGTGTCTCGTAGTACAGTAGTAATAAAAATTTTTATCGTGTATTTTATAATGTTGTACAGTGACACCTAGAGAGAATGTGTGATACTTTGTTAAAGGAATGCATATTAGATAAAGATCCCAACAAAGATTTCATAAAGAAAGCCAATACAAAAACCTCAAACTGGTCCAGCTCGTATAAGGGCTGCCCAAATTATTTTGCACACATTGTGGTCCTCGCCATCTAATCGACATAGTCCACAACTAAAGGAGGTTGACTAAATATACTTTTATAAACACTGCTAGTAGTAACTCGGCGTTGATGGATATTTATTACGCTGTGAAAATGCTTTAACAAAACGATTTTCCGGTAAACATGTGCCAAATGCATCTACTTTTACCGCGGTGTGCAGTGAGTGGAAATGTAGTGCAACGGAGACTCAATTATATCCGTACCATGTATACATGGTATGTCCATGCATTAACACCAAGGGATTGGACGATTAGTACCGGTACCATGGCCGCTACGATCTCCTCACTTTAAATCATTTGGACTTCTTTTTATGGGGATATTTAAAAAATAAAATGTATTACACTGAAGTGGATATATACTATTGATGATTTACGGAAACATATCATAGTACCGTAGTTGATATTGCTGACAATAACTTATGAGTTCAAAACGGAGAAGAAGCAGAAACATTTTTGTTAATTTGTAGACGGGTAAGACGGGCCCAAAATGTTATTGTAACATCAGGTATGCCAAACTATTTTAGTAATTAAAGCCACAAATTAAATCTATTAGTAATTAATAACAATAACTTTTGTGTCGAGCGGGTTTGGTTTTTAAAAATAATTTTTTTATTCTTAAAGAGAAGCGTACAATAATTTCAAAGGCATGAACTATGTATTTACCTCTGACGATAACTGCTTAAACAATAAACTTGACCCATATATATAGACTATGTGTAAGGAATGTGCAAGGGTTGCACTAACAGCACATTGTTGGTAAGATAACTCGTCCACCCTGGGATGAGAACTTGGGGGTTTTCTCAAAAAATGCCAAAGCTCGAAACTTCTACCACTTCTGGGGTATGTGCACTTTGTTGGACATCCACTTCTTCTTGGAGTTGAATCTGGAATCTGGATCTTCTTCTTCGAATAATTCTTCTTATATTCTTCCAAAAAAAGGGCTAAGATAATTATCGCAATAAGCAAAATTAAAATGTATGTAATCCAATGAATAGGTTCATTTATCATAGTGTTAAGATTTTGATTTTCAATATCTTTTTGTAAGTTCTCTGTACGTCTTGATAATTCTGATAATTCTTCTAAATTGACTTTGTTTGATAGGGTCAATTTTTGTTGATAATTTGAAAATGTGATATTGTCTGGTACATTTATAGTTGGCACATTAACAGTTTCTACATTTTCTTGAAAATTCTTATTTGGAGTTAATTAGTAAGTGTCGATTACACAGGAACATGTTTCTGGAATTGTAATAAGGTAATTTCCTTGTAGTAGTTTCTTTTTTCTTCCTTTACATTCCATTTCGATTAAAATAGTCGATATCGTTGATAGTATTCAAGAATTTGAATTTTCGATTCTTTGTTTTTGTGGGCTGTCACTGTATAATTGTGTGTGTTGACAATTATTTTGATTTGAAATAAAACTGATAAGTTGTATTTCATACGGGTCATTAGTATTTCTTTTTAACACCAGATTATAGGTGCATAAAAAGTTATTAAGTTTTATCTCTATACAGGGTATATCAGCAAAAGAGTACCAATTTGTGTTTAGTATCAGATAATTTCTATTTGGAATAATTGTATACAATAAAGCATTGTTGCTCACTGGTAGGGGATACAGCTTGTAGTAATCGTAGGAGTTCATTTCCATTAAGGGCACTGCTATAATAATGTAGATTTTGTCTCTTTGGAAAACAGATGTTTTGCATATTCTTTCATATTTTAAAATATTCTCCAAATTTGGTGTGAAAGGAAGTTTTTTATCTTTCAAGTATTTTTGAATATTTTATAATTCTTCTTTTAAGTTCTTTGGTCTAATTATGGTTTGGTGAATTTTTCTCATTTAGACAAAGGAAATTGTCGTTGATATTTCTTCCAAAACATCAACAATTAATGATATGGAATGTGATAATTCAATTAGAAATGATTGGATTGTGACAATGTGAATGCAGAAACCCAAATTTTAAATTTTCTCTAAACTCAGTAATTCTGTCATTTAATTTTTCTTGATTTTGGATTATGTTGGCAATTGATTCTTTTGTTGTTTATATGACTTCTTTAGTCAAGGATAAATGTTTTTCTACATCCGCTTTTAATTGTGCCTCATTGTTATATAATCTTTTAAAGTTTTCTTCGTATCTTTCTCCGTCGTTAGCATCTAAAGATCCAGTGATGGCTTTTTGAAAGGTTCCAATGAAGTTGAAAAGTCCTCTAGATCTTCTAGTATGTGTGGGTGATCTTGATCAAATAACAGAGTGGTTCTCTGAATTTCATATATTAAAGTTTTATTTAACTGATGTAATATATCTGCAATTATAGATAGTTCAACTCCTATTTTACAGGGCATTTTTGGGTAAATGGATTTCCTTATCTCCGAAAGAATTTAAGAATTTCATCTTTTTCTTGTATAAATACTTCGTGTAGGGATTGTAAGTCGAAAACATTAATTAATTCCCATGCTGATATGACATTGTTTGCTTCTCCTAAATGTACTGATAGAAGGCCTGGCTTGTCTTTTATCTCTTTTAGTTCGATGTTCTTGGTTGTGGTGATGGTAAAGGTGAGGGTTCCGCAGAGGGACCTGTAACATTAGATTTTAAGTTTGATAGATGTACTCGTTTTTCTTTATTATTTTGTAGTTTAACGACACATGTGTTATCATCATTTAAACTAATAATTTTGAAAGCCATTAAATTTGGTTACGGTTTTTGATCCACGTTTTTTCGGTGCTTTTATGTACACTTTTTGACCAATTTTGAATTTTTCTTGGGGATGTCTTACATTTTTATTAACTCTCTCAACGTTTGTCTGGTTATAAGCAATTATAGCCAATTTCATAAGTTCTTCATCTGTCTTTTTATTTAATTCTGGATTTTGTCAAAATATTCTAAAATGTTCAATTATTGTTGAATGGAATCTTTCAACAGTTCCGTTCGACTCTGGGTGAAAGGGTGTAGTAAAGTGAATGTCAATTTTATGAAAAATCCATAATGTTCAACATATTCTATTACAGCTCTTGTTACTTCACATGCTTCTTTGCATTTAATAGGGATGGCTTGGCCGAATTTTGAAAAACTGTCAACAAGAGTTAAACATTTTTTTGTTCTAATGTAAATGTGTCCATATATATTAGTTCAAAAGGTTTCTTCGGAGCAGGTGTTAAATTCATTGGAATTTGGGGAGGATGTCTATCATATTTGCCTTTCTTACAATTGTTAATGTATTATTGTATGGTTGTTAACATATTATTCCAGTAATATCTTTGTTTGAGTTTTTCGAGTGTTTCTTGTGATCGTCTGTGATTAGTTTTTCCTTCGTGGTAATTTCATCTTTTTTTCTCAAAACTATTCTCTGCTGTGTGCATCTTACTAATTTTGGTCCATTATTATTAAAATATGTTTCATATATTCGACAAAAGTCCTGATACATTTTATCTGTGTCAAAATACATATAGAAGGTTACGTTTTCTGTTGTATATTCTCTCAAAAGGGTGAGGGAATTTGATCTTCATTATCTTCTTTCGTTATCTCCGCATATACTATAAAACTTTGTTATCCATGTTGAAAGTTTTTGTCATTTGTGGAATCATAAGAACAGATTTTATTATTATTTGTTTTGGTTTTGAGTTTATTATATCGTCTAGAATTTGAATAATAGTCTTGAATAATTTGATCTAATTCAGGGTCATCAATGTTTAGTTGCATAGATTCGGTGTCTATAAGATGAATTTGGATTCTGGATAATGCATCTGCATTTGTATTAAGTTTTCCTTTTTAATACTCAATAGTAAAGTCATAATCTTGTAATTTTGTTCTTCATCTTGCAAATTTTGAATTTTGTACATCTTAGAGAGAATAACCATCTTAATGGTCTATGATCAGTGTATACTGTAAATCTTCGTCCATATAGGTATGGTCTAAAATACTGGCTTGCTCAAACTAAACCAAGTAGTTCTTTTTCAATCACTGAGAAATTCTTCTCAGATTCACTCAATGTTCTTGAGGCATAGGCTATAGGTTTATCATTACCTACTTCACCTTGGGATAGTACTGCTCCTAATGCATATTGTGAAGCATCTGTTGTTAAGATTTTGAAAAATCTGGATGTTGTAATAGTGGGCTATTTGTCAAAATTCTTTTACATATTTCGAATGCTCTGATAAATTCTTCGGTATGTTCTATTTTTGCACCTTTCTTTAAGCATAAGGTTAAAGGTTTTGTCAATTTGGAATAATCTTTGATAAATTTTCTGTAGTAACCAATTAATCCGAGAAATGATTGAATTTCCTCCTTTGTTTTTGGAATTGGAAATTTTAAAATTGCTTGAATTTTGTCAGGATTTGATAATATTCCTTCAGGTGTTATAATGTGTCCTAAAAATTTTACAGTTTGTTTCAAAAATTCTAATTTATCTAGTTGTATTTTTAGATTTGTCTGTTTAAATCTGTCAAATATTAATCTTATACTTTCTATGTGTTCTTGCAATGACGTTGAAAATATCAGTATATCATCCATGTAAACTAGACATTTATTATGTAAACCTGATAATACATGGTTCATTGTTCTTTGGAATGTGGAAGGGACATATTTGAGACCAAAGGGCATTCTTAGGAATTCGTAATGTCCGTCGTCTGTTGAGAATGCTGTCTTCTCAATGTCTTTAGGATCCATTTCTATTTGATGGTATCCACTAGCCAAATCTAATGTTGTAAAATATTGACTTCTTCCTAGTTTATCTAGCACATCATTTATATTTGGTATGGGAAATTTATCTGGAACTGTTTTTTCATTCAATTTTCGGTAGTCGATAACAATTCTAAATTTTCTTTTTCCACTATTGTCCATTTTTTTAGGTTCAATCCATATAGGAGAGGACCATGGTGAAACTGAATCACGGATTATATTTTGATCTAGCATGGAGATATCTGATTTTTAACTTCTTCTTTGTAAATTTGAGGAAATCTGTATGACTTTGTATATACTGGAATGTTGTCTGTTGTTCTTATTTCATGTTTGACTTGGTTTGTGAATGTCAATGGAATTCCTTCACAATAAAAGATGTCTCTGTAGTCATAACAAACTTTTCTTACAGCTATTCTTCTTCATTCTCAAATCTAAATTTTTCTTTTGTAAAGTATCATAATCAGCTAACGAATTTTGGAAATATTCATCAGTATCCATTGGTTCGGGTTCGAAATTATTTAAATTACATCCATTTATGCATGCAAGGGGTTCTCCTAACTGAAAATTTCTTGCTCATCCGTGTTGTTTACAAGCAAAACTGTTGCTTCTCTGTTCTCCATATTAACTATTCCGGCTAGAATTTCTACTTTTTCTTTAATTACCAGGGAGTTAATTATTGCTTCTCCACTTTCTCCATTATTGGTACTTTTGCTATAATTTCGGTTTTTGGTGGAATACTATATGCATATTTTTTATTTTCTTTTTTATAGTTGTCGACGTCGGGGTGAATTAGTCTTTTTCCTTCAATAAATAAAGGAATTTTTGTTCTGTCTGTGATTAAATAACCATTTTTGAAGTCAAGGGTGGCTCCAATCTTTTGTAAGAGATCTAAGCCAATTAGACCATCATATGCATCGCTGAAGTTAAATACAAAATGTGTGTGTATTAGTTCAGGATTTTTAAATATTTTTGAAATTGGAATGTCTGTAGCCCATTCATGTATAGGTGTAGTGTGAGGTGTTTTAATTTTGAAGGGGTTAAATTACATTTTATCATCGAAATGTACATGTGCCATGTACCATGTAATTAATGATTTTGTTGATCCTGTATCTATCATAAATCTTGCCTGAAGTTCTGGGATAATTATATACGGAAGTTTACTGTTGGATGCAATGTCTATCTCTAAGTCTACTATTGGTTCTTGGAACTGGTAAGGCTCGTCGTATTTGGGGAATTCATATTCTTCATATTGTTCTCCGAGGCTGTCATAGGAAAATTTTCGTCCTCTGTATAATTTCCTTGGAATTCAGCATATTCTTCAGGATAGAAACATTCTTCTTTATGGTAGGGCTCTTCTTTATAATGTTCAGGTTCAGTGTCTGCACATAGGGAATTATCTTGAAAGTGTAACTCTTGGAACGTAAATCTTGGTGGTGGTTGTTGCTGTGGTCTTGTTTGCCTGGTATTTCCAGATGAAGTATCCATAGGTTGAGGATATGTTTGTCTAGGACGCTGGAGCATTTGAACATTGGTACGATTAGAATTTTGATTGTTCGAGGGGAATGGTTGATTTTGGAAATGCGATTGTTGTGAAAAATTTTGTCTGAGGAAAATTTGAAAAATTTGGACGTTGAAAGGGTCCTGGGAATTGTCTCTATTGAGAAGATCTCAAACTAGAAAAATTAGGAATTTGATATGGAAAAGTTGAATTGACATTTTGAATAGGTCTATTAAATTGCGGAGGCCTTTGGGAATGCGACAGGTTTAAAATTTCTTTGTACGGTTCTTATATGTGGTGAATTATTTTTTTGGAAATTATTTCTTGGTCCTAATTTTTGTTGACGATTGTATGACATATTTTCTTCTTCGACCACTTTATTTACGGCATCCTCAAGAGATTGTGGTTGTTTACATCGTAGTAGATGATTTAAATGTGGGTTTAGTCCTGATAGATATCTTCTTAAAGCCATTTTATTATACAGGGTGATTTTTTCTTGCGTAGTGCTGCTGATAATGTTGACAGTTGAATTTTTGAGAGTAAAAGGCTAGTTAGGGAAATTACTTTATCTGCGAATTGTGTGGCAGTTTCATTGTTGTTTTGTGCCAGCATCATTAAATCATTTAATAGTGATTCTTCATTTCTTTGATCAAAAGTATTTAATAAAAGTGTTTTTAATTCAGGAAAAGTTGTAATTCCGCGGGCAGCTAATACTTCTGCGGCTTTACCAACTATTTTATTCCGAAAATGTAACATTAAAAATTGAATTCTCGCGGCATTATTATCTACGATAAGCATACCGTAAACTTTTTTACATGAATCTATAAAATTCGATAATTTGGATATCACCGTCGAAGAACGGAATTAAGTCTAAATAATCGCGAATGGTAATATTGGCTTGAGCCATGTTTAAATTTTGTTCGTTAACAGCGGGTTCTATTAACAATTGATTTGGGGAAAAAACTCTAGAAAAAAGATTAGCTAATGTATCGTCGTCAGAATAATTGTCAGTCATGAAAATTACTTACAAGAGGAAAATTTTGATGACAGAAAACATGAAGGCTCTGGTGTATATAATCGATTCTAAGAGATAAGTAGTATTATATTTGATTGATTATATATGCTTCTCGAGCAGGAGGGCTTTTTGTCAGGTCAAGGTCTTTGTCAGTTTCCCTAAATTCTCTAACTTGAAATACTTTAAGTAGCTCAAGGCTATGTGCTTTTAGAGATGGTTTCTTTCTTGGGTCAATCTTTCCTATGCACGATTTAGATTACATGCAGTCTTGGGAAAGAGAGTACACGATCTTGGTTGCTTCTAGGGCTTATGTATAATTAGGCACTTCGATACCTAAAAATACAAGTGCAAAGCCTCAAGATGTCTTGGTTGCTTCGGATAGGGTGGATACAGCGATTACAACCAGTAATTTCGCAAAAGTGGAAATTTTGACTGGACTATAATTTCTCCACAGCCTAATCACTGTTGTTTTCTTACTTGCTAATTCTGATTTCTTTCTTGATTAACTTTGAACTTCTTTGCTTGATTCTTCTTTGCTTGATTCTTCTTTGCTTGATTTTTCTTTGCTTGATTCTTCGTTTTTCTTAGCCTAGGGGTTCACCAAAGATATGGCGACGGTTCAGCTGTGTAGGTTCTTCTTTGGTTAGTCAAAGCTACGACGAGATTTTCAATATTCCCTTGGAAAAGCTCCAAAAAAGATCCGACTGCGCCAGATAACTTTAAACACACAAAAGTATCGCTTGAGTTAAAGAGAAGCGTACAATAATTTCAAAGGCATGAGCTATGTATTTACCTCTGACGATAACTGCTTAAACAATATACTTGACCCATACATATAGACTATGTGTAAGGAATGTGCAAGGGTTGCACTATCAGCACATTGTTGGTAAGATAACTCGTTATTTATTTCTTTCCTTGAGCATTTCTTTCCATTTTTTGTCCGGTCGCAGATTGGCGCCTTTTCAGGTTTTACAGTGAACTAGTTTTCAGTGCCATACAGAAGTGTATTTTTAAATCATTTTCGAACAGCCCTTTTTGATTTTTTCTTTACAAAATTGTATTTGTAAGAGTCCCCTGTACACTCAGATTTTTTTTAGATAAGTTCTGAATCACCCTGTATATTTGATGATGCAACGGGTGTGTTTACATGTGTCTTTTAATAATAATTATACTTTTTACGATCAACGATATTTCTTTCAACTAATCGAGTTTATTAATTTATTTTTTTCTACGTTCATGCAAAAAACAAAATTTTATTGAACTATATTTACTGGAAATAGTGGTTCTTTATTGCACTAGTGCAATAAAATGTTTATTGCATTCATCTGTCATTCTACTACAGCATTTTGCCATCATGACAAACATAAACGTTCAAATCGACGTCATATTTTCCTACACTTACTGTCATCTAAATAAAACATTTTTTGGTTTTTGCATGAACATAGAAAAAATATTGTATGCTCGTACAAAAAGAGTTCATTGCACTCGACGCGTTGACAATTTAACGTCGCGTGCATTAAACACTTATTTTTTGTATTTGTTGCATAAATAACTATTAAATGCAAAATATGAAACACTTTATGCTCTTTCACTCCACCAACTTAAAAGTGAATCTGTCATATTTGAAAAGCTGGCAGATCCTTGAAACTGTCATGTTTTTACAAAAATCAAATTTCTTGAAAACAACGGGAGTAATGTCTTTTTTTGTAATCTATGTAAGTTTGAAAATTTATAAAGTTTAAAAAATGTGTTAGCATACTAAATTATATTTAAAATAAGAATGTTCGGTAGTTGTAACTAATTTTAAAATATGCAACTCAAGTAATACGGCAGGGTTGCTTCAAATATATTTTTGTAATAGACGAAAATGATATGCAACGAAATACTAAATAAAAAGATATAGGAACTATGTACTTACTTCGATTAACCAAAATTTAAATTTTAAGTGTATGTGTATTACATAATATACGCACTACCAACTGCTACACCAACTCATAATAATAAATAACACTACGTTTCAGCCAATGACATATCAGAAGCAGATCGCCGTTCTCGATCGAGCGAGAAGGTATAGGTTATGTTACGAGTACGTTCCTACTGTAAAGTTTGGAAAGGTACGTTATTGACTACTTTTATTTAGTTTCGTCTTGGGTCTGTAGCTACGTGTAACTAACTCACAACGCAGTAAGAATGTTGGGCTCTGAATGTTCACACTCTATATTATCAATTTAAGGAAAAATAGGAAAATGCACGCAATGTCCGCTCGGTAGCAACGGCCCTGCATTAATATTAAAGGTAAATGCATAATTTGTGCAATTTTCATTAAAATATAATACAATCTCACATAAACTAAATATGGCGTCGATTTAAACGTTTATGTTTGTCATGATTACAAAGCGTTGTAGTAGAATGACAGATAAGTGCAATAAAAATATTTTCACTAAATATAGTTTAATAATTTTTATTTTTCATGAACGTAGAAAAAATAAATAAGAGATAAACGAATATCATCTGCTAATGCTGTAAAAAAGTTTGAAATATAATTCTGTAAATCATCTGTGTGTAATATAAATAAAAGACGGCTCAAAACACTTCCCTGAGGAATGCTAGAGTTAATAGGTAATACATTAGAATGACATCCAAGAAAGTTAACAAACTGCTTTCTGAATATGATTTTAAAAGATCATTGCACGTTCCCCGTAGATCAATCGTGATAAGTCTCTTAATAATATGTTATTATCTACACAGCCAAATAATAGTAACTAAGGCACAGAATACCTAATAATCAGAACAATAACTGAGAAGCGGCTTCCTTGATCTTTGTAGGAGATTCGCCGTCATGTTTTTGGTATAGTATTCAGGGCTGAACTCAAAACTTTTTGTTGAAACTGGTCAGATCCGCATTTAAATATTTTAAATTAAAAATTTAAAAATATTTGTAAATATAATTTTTAAAATAAATAAGAGATGAAAAGATTGTGACTGTATGTATTAAAATATTTTTAATTAATATGCCAAAAGTTCAAAATTACCACCTATCTTTAACTTTATTCACATCACCTTTCGCCATATTATATCATTTACAAGATAAACGAAACAATTATAAAAAACAAATGAACATATAATAAACTACTGAAATAATGTTTTGTGCCGCTACTGACTCGGACTGGAATTGAAACAGAAAAGAACGGCGTACGTCAATTAATTGACAGGTTCCATTCCAAAGTTCCTATTATCCGCGCCAACTGGAGGTGATTGATATATAGTGAATTTTCGGGTTATTATGACATAACCTCGGTAACTGGTCGCTGTCAGAAACAGAATTAAATTGCAAAAGGCTGTTTGGAACTTCGTCAATGGTTTAATAATGTCGGAGCTATTGCGCGCACCTTTGTACCTGCGCAAACGGGCAGTGGGCGGCGCTTCAAGCTCAACATCAGTAATGATGCACGCCCCGTCTCGGCTTAGGAGCCACAAAGGCGTGGCCACGCTATAATTATTAGTTATTGGTTGTGTAATGTAGGAGGTGGTATGAGCGCGTTCGAACCTGCGCCGTTGGGTAGTGTACCCCATCGTGATACATGATCAGGAAAATACTGGGGAAACAACTTCGGCTAGTGACGAATTCAGGGACGCCACCATTGTAGATGGAGGCTATCGCGTGTGTGCCATCTGTGACTAATAACAACGTGGCACGCCTACTCGGTTACCGAACCGTGGTCGGCCTTGTGTCAACACCAGGGCCAATCTTGAGGCCCCGTCCACTTCTCAACTGCGCAAATCCGGAAGCTCTTAGACCACGACTCACACTACAAAATCGATGATTAATTACATGGCCACGCCTACATGTCTGCCGGACCGTGACGGGGCATGCATCATCACTGGCGTTAAGCGTGAGACCCCGCCAACTGATCAACTGCGAAGATCCGAACGCACTTGTACCACAGTCTATACAGTCCGTCGTCTTCACGTCGGCTCCTTTGATGTCGAGGTCCCAGATTTCGTTTTTTAGACGACCAAAAGACGCGCATTTAGCTGCGCACATTCGCGCGCTCAAGGGGCACGGTGATTTGTCAAGAAATAGATTTTCTCCCACTTCACCGTGTAAAAATGAATTTGATTGGTGTTCATTGCGCATTTAGCCGTGATTTAGCCACATCCTAGGGAAACTTCACTCGACGAACTGCATAAACTGTGCTTGTACCAGCATCCGCATTACACGGTCGATGACTAATATCAGTGTAGTCACACCCATGGGGTTGCCGAACTGTGCCGGGGAGAGCGTCATCTCTGGGGTCGAGCCTGAGACCCCGCCCACTACCCAACCACGTAAGTCCGAACGCGCTCATACTACATCCTACATTATACGATTGATGACTAATAATAATATCGTAGCCAATATTGTCATATTTTACAAACCAGTGGCGCAAACTGATAAATAAAAAGGCGCCCAAAAGCGCAACCAACTATACGATTAGTAGTCCATGTCCCTAAATTTGACACTATTTATCATTTATTATTGGATAAATATATATATTTTTATTTATCAAGTGTATTATGTAGTATCTGCAAATTTTTTTGATTCACGAGATATCATCAGGCGTCGGAATTAAATTAAACGAAATCGCGACCTATTTAACAATAAGGTATATACATAGTTTACTGTAGTTTTTTTTTGGTACTTAGCCGCACTGAAACAAAAATAACAAATTAGTAAAAAACACCCTCGTGCCAACGAAAGAGTCAAGGGTTTGTTTTTGAAAACTAAAGTTGCCAAATAAATTTTCTAACACTGAAAATGCAGATACATGTGATAGACTCACACTCATAGAATCGTCACTGGCCATGGTTCTTGGTCCGTGTCACTGATAACGTCTATGGAACATAGAACTAGAGTATACCGCATTCAGTAATCGCAGAGATTAAAAACCCAACATAAGAGCAACTTACTTAAATGAAAAGCGCAAATTATCAGTTAAAATAACCCAATTTGCGATAAAGCTCCCAATCTGGCTACACTAATCGTGGTTACAGCTTCGCGGCTTCTGAGTCGTGACAGTAGTGATGATACAAAATACTAGGAACGCGTATTTGGTACAGGTATGAGCCTATAACGTAACGAAACAGGTACGAGTTTTCTAAAATACTAGTTTCACTGTTCCCAGTTCCTCTCTCTCTAGACTTCGACGCGACGCGGCGGATTCCGGCTCAACTCGATTGAGGTACGCCGGTGAAAATCCTGTGGACTCATAAGGTGCAGTATTGATGGCTAACATAAAATCAGGCAAATATCGGTCCCATTTCCTCTGGTCATTTTCACAAAACTGGGCCATCATAGTTTCTCTAACTTTGTTTGCTCTTTCGACGGGATTTATTTGCGGCGTATACGGTGGAGAAAATAGTTGGCGGATTCCACAGTCGGTTAAGGACTTACGCATTTCACGATTTTTATATTGTACCCCGTTATCTGAAATTAACACCCTCGGACATCCAAATCGAGCAATAATTCTTTCGTGCAATATTCTGCTTACTGCAGCGGAAGTAGCATTTCGTAACGGCTGGAATTCTATCCATTCAGTGAACTGGTCCTGAAACACTACAATATATCGGTTTCCAGACGTAGAACGGGGTAAAGAGATAATTAAATCGGTGCTAACAGTGTGCCAAGGTCCTCCTCGAGGACGTGGTTGCATTTTTCCTGCTGGTCGTAACTGGGAATATTTATATTGCTGACATATCGGACGTCGTAGGACATAGATAGCAATTTCTCGGAACATCCCAGGCCAATAGTAGTGTCTCGCTATACGAGCAATAGTCTTAGCAACGCCTAAATGTCCAGCGGTCGGTTGATCATGGCCTTCTTACAAAATCTCAGATCGTCTTGGTGTAGGAATACACAGTTTCCAAGGATCAGCCAGTTCATGTTCTATGAAATCATATCTGTCGAAGAAGTGTCTGTATAGTTTGCCATCTTTTATACAATAATCGGAATTTTTGTCAGGATCTGGTTCAACCTCTCAAAATTTTCTTGTATACCACGGGCAAAAGATAATATCTTCTATGACATCGGTAACTTCTTTTTGCTGAAGTTCGATTAAACATGAAGATGGAGGGGTGATCGGTTCTATGGTTAACGTAGGATATACCCAATCTGTCTTAAGGTTTATAGTAATCTGTTTGGTTCCTATATCGATGGTGCAATTATATTCGGTGAGAAAATCCATTCCCAATTAGCGGCTACATTCGTTGACAGCAGTTGTCCTTGAATGTTATATATTCCTCGATAATATTGACCAATGTTCCATTGGCTAATTCTGCTTGCATTTCTTGTTTCGCCGAAGTCGGCACATTTCCCATCTGTTTGCAGTATTCAGCAACCACGAGACTAATGTAAGGTCTTACTGATCCTGTATCTACTAAAGCAGTAAAAGATCGACGATAAAGGTATATGTTTAATCGGATGCGATTATTGGACCAGTTATTAGTACTAGTCAACGGTATGTAATTTGGCGACGATTCGGAGGGATACCGTCGGGCGCTGGTCTGGCCTCGCTGAATTCCAGTCCCAACGGCGTTTCCCTGTATCGGTTGGCTCTAGTTGACACATCAGCAGTGTCTAGTCTGTACTCCTTCTCGTCCACATCGAGAACAGAATAAACGGAACGGTTCTCGGCATGTAAACCTCGTGTGTCCTGTAGCTCCACATCTCCAACAAATAATGTTCGCATTCTGTCTAGGTGTTGTTTGCGAATGGTTATTTGTCTCGTCGCGAGAATTCGGTCTGACAGTTCTACTGGATTGTGAATCTACAATCCCAGCAGTTCGGATCAGCTCGGTCACTTTTTTTGTTTTATTTTCTTTTTCTCGATCGTTTTGGAGTTGTAGGTTTGTTGTACTAAATCGGAAATTGTTTCTACTTAAGTTCTTCGAATGTATTGACGGTATTCGACCCGCAAACGTCTTATCATGGTCTGCATTTCTAAAATAAAATTGCAGGCAGTTTCGTGTTTGTCTTGATATTTAGAACTTATCATTTCTTTTAAATTGTCACGGTATTCAGCCGGGTGAAAGAAAGTTTTAAAATCTCCCACAAAGTCATCACAAGTCCTCCAATTATGTATGTAGTTCATATGCCACTGGTATGCTTTTCCCTGAAGCAACTCTGGTAAAGTTTTTAGCAACTGTGTATCGGTAATCTCATATTCGTGTTGCATCTGCTCTAGTCTTTCTAGAAATTATATTGAATCTGTCTTGCCATCAAATACAATGTTCAGTTTTCGTATTTGACTTAACAGTTCGAAATGTGATGTTCTCGGTGCTTCTGAAACCGATCTAGTTGATACGGAAGCTGCAGGTCGCTCTGCGGGGACCCCATGATGTAAGAATCTAACTAGGTGCCGTCGCATCTCGTCTACTGTGCCACCGGTTTCTAACTTGAAACGCTTAAGCTCGACTATCAATGCTTCTTTATTTAGTTTGTACACCCATCCGACCTTGGGATCAGCGATTTCATGGTCAGCGGCAACTTCCTCGGAATCAGAAGGCAGTTCCTGTACTTTCTAATCCTCTCTTCAGATTTCGAGAATTATTTTCGCAAACGGTCGGCAAAATCTCGGTCGGTAACAGTCGGATCAGGTCGGCAATGATCGGAAACACTTCCTCGAGCTCAATTATGTTGAAAACGATACCCCACTTGACTTCGGGTGTCTTCGGAAATGTTCGGTTAAATTCGGTTTTTAGTGACGTTGAGCTTCTTGCAGTTCTTGGTTCGAAGAAGCCCCTCCGCTTCTTTGGTTGATTTTGGACTCAGCTTTTACTCTTGTTAATTAAAATAATTACCCAAAAAAAGATATTCGTTCTTTCTAATTGTGTTTTATTTAACTAACAGCAGGTATTTTACTAAGAACAAAACAGAATTAGCTCAAATCTTTAACAGTGTTTTGACTTGGTTAAGACTGAACTGAACTGAAGCTGAAAAAATCTAATATATATATATATATATATATATATATATATATATATATATATATATATATATATATACATGAAACATACGTAAAACAAATTACTAGATTACCTCGTGTATTAGGAACAATGAACAATAGATAATTTCTGCAATTAACATAAGGTTACTGATAATATACGGTATAAAAGATAAACACAACAACATATTTTTTAAGTCTCTAAAGTTGATTAATCCATCAAAAAACGGAAGAAAGTCAAATAAAGTGAAAATAATTTTTCCATTTGCTTGAAATTATTTAAAAACTGGGATGTGTGCCTCAAATTTTGCTGTTTGCTGGCCACATGATGTTTTTATTAAACTTGGTTTCATAATGATGCTCTCTGGGAAATATTTTTTTACTAAAACAGGGCTCATTAAAAATATATAACTACCAGAATCAATAAGATAACGTAAAGGTCTATGAGATCCTGAAATTTCGATAAATGGCAATTTGCGCTGATCTATAATAAGATTTAATTCTTTCTGTCCAGAGGCTAGGTGGATACAATTTTATTCATCGCTATTTTGTTCTTCTATATATGGTTCCATACCTTCTTGATCTTGCGTGGGTAATTCTTCTTGCTCATAACCATATGCTGCTGGATTTTCTTCAATTGCTTCAGAATAAATTTCTTCATCAATGTTGTGTAATTCTTCTGCCATAAATGTCGGTCTCGATTGGGGTTTAAACTGATTTTAACTGTAGATTTATAAGTAGGTATTTGATTTTTGGGTTTCCAGACGTTGGTTGTTGATGTACTTTGTTTACCGAATACTTGATTTGGGTAAAAATTTTGTGGTACTTGTTTTGGAGTTATTTGAATTGGTTGACTAGGAAATATTTTCCTATTTTGTTCATGAAATCGTTGTTGTAACTGTGAAAATGTTTGATTTAAAGTAAGTTGAATTTGAGAATATTTTTGAACAGGTGCTTTAATATTTGGAGATGGAATATGTTGATATAAGTTTCTCTTACCTTCATTTACAATGGATTAAAAATTTTCTTCTTCTATTACGTATTGCATTGCTATTTCTAAACAATCTGGATTTTTAAGTCTAACACCGGTATGAATTTGTGGTGGAAGATATTTTAAAAATGTTACCAAAATTAATTTTTCAATATTAGAAATTTGAGCAATATTTTGTTCATAGTCCATTGTAATATCATTATTAATAGATGAAAAAAATAAACTTCTAGTATATTGACAACGAATACCAAAATTAAAAGGACTTTCTTTAGGATTTGGTTTCAACTGTGAAGTTCATGAAGTAAACAAGTAAATGACCTTTGATCAGTAAAGGAAACTTTCAAAATTTCTTTTATTTTATCCCAAGTGTCTAATTCAATTCTACTTGAAATTAAAGTTAATGCTTTGCCTCGTAGTTTGCCAATTATACCTCTAAAAATTAATTTCTTTATAAATTCAGATTCGTTAGCATGTACAAATGTCATCACAAGCTCCAATAAAATTATTTAATTCACATGGGTCTCCACTAAAATTTGGAATAATATCTAAAAATAATTTTAATTACTGATAATTTATTTCACGAGCCATATTGTCACTATTATTTCTTTTAGATTTTTCGTATTCTAATCTAATCGCAGATAAATCTTGGATAACACTATCTAAATCTGAATCAGAATCTTCAGAATTAATACTTCTTCTAGCTCTAGTTTGTTGCCTAAAATTTTTGTTTGCTTTTGACGTTTCTTTAATATTCCTAAACATTTACCATTTGTTGAGAGAATAATTTTTATTTCCAAACAATAAAAAAATAAGTATTATTTTTGAATTTTATTTCACACAAAAAAAATATGAAAAGTTGGGATGAGAGAAAAATGGATTATGAGAAAAATGACTAACCTTGTTTGTTTGCAGCTTTACTTTGTGTGATTGCTTGATTTTGTTGTTTTTTCTTCTTTATTTCTTTCTAAACCTGCCCAGGGATATTCGGTCCTCCAGTAGGTTGCTAGCCAATTTTCTGGATTTGTGTCTTTTGTCTTGTCTTTTAGGCCTTTCTGAGCACGTTGTTAAAATGTTTGTACTTAGTCATAGTTTACCTTGTATAACAGCTTTTGATAAAAAAAAATGTAAGTTAAGGGTGTCAAGGTTTGATAAAAAGAAAATTGGAGGAGTGATGTATACACTTAAGTCATTTTTGACACTTGAAAAACTAATGTAAACACTAGCATCACAAAAACGGTAATACTATAGGTGCTCAGATTTCAATATTCGGAATAGCCTGGCTAGAGATTACAGTCCAGCAATGTAAAGGTTGAAAATGCTACAACTTAAATCATTTGACTTTATTTTTCATGAAGCTTCTATTCCCATTTTTTTTTTGATATATTGATTCACAACCTTGTATTTAAATAATAAACTTATAATTAAGGAAAAGTTAAACTTTACTTTGCAGAATAATCAACATATAGGTATAAATTAAATTGTGATAAGGAATATTCAGTTCTCTTCTCGAAACACACTTAACTTGCAGTAGTCCTGTCAGTAGAAAAAACACTTTCCAAAAAGGCACTATGTCTTCTACAGTGACTATCAGATCCTTTTCCGACTGCGCCAGTGACGTTGAGCTTCTTGCAGTTCTCGGTTGGAAGAAGCCCCTCCGCTTCTTTGGTTGGTTTTGGACTTAGCTTTTACTCTTGTTAATTAAAATAATTACCCAAAAAAAGATATTCGTTCTTTCTAATTGTGTTTTATTTAACTAACAGCAGGTATTTTACTAAGAACAAAACAGAGTTAGCTCAAATCTTTAACAGTGTTTTGACTTGATTAAGACTGAACTGAACTGAACGGTTCACGCACTCTATTGCTAGTCTCTTATAGCGCACTATTTTTCGTCAAGCCTGCGCGCGAAGGTCCGTGTTTCCATTTCCAAAAAAGGACCGCGAAAATATTTAGAAAATGTGAAAATACAATAGAAATAGAAAAATACAATATTTAACAAAACAAAACACGAGTTATGAAATTAATTAAAAGAAAATTACACTAAGTATAGATTTACAGGGTGATGTCGGAACATTACCGCCCACCTAAAAACGCTGTGCTTTTTAATGAGACTTATTTATTAAGTGTGTTACGGTACTAAAAGAATATACTAAATTTTAAATTTTTGGTGATGTAATCGAGAAATCTTTGTTGGTTGATTTTCCCAAAGTGAACCGAACAAATATAGTATTTTAAGTGCCGTTATTCGCGGAATAAAAATATAATAGAAACGAGAACGACACTGCTAGCTCAGTGGGCGGTGGGGTGGGTAAAATGGTGAGTTGTGAAATAAATATTTAGTAGTATATATATATTTTTACTTTGCATCAATACTCTCCAAAAAAAATTATAAAAAATCTTAAATCACTTATACTACCTATACGTAATATTAAGCCAAAAGGTAAAAGAAGGGTTCTATTAAATTGTGACGTAATGCAGTACTAATTCAAATTTTAGCAGTTAAGACAAAATGTCTTTAAAAAAAGCAATAAACTTCAATGTATATAGATCTGTAAATATTTTCTAATTTTTAGTTTTGAATGAATAAAACAAATATCCGTTTATTTCTTTGTGAAATTTATGGAAGCCCAATTACGGAATCAGATGGTTCCAAGTGACAATGCCTGATTCCAAGGAGCTGTCCTGTTGACTGCCTTGCCTAGCCAAACAATGGAGTCCTGGAGTTGAATGGAAATCCTGGCAACTTCTGGGAGAGCCTCGGTATAGGTTACCATCAGAGAGGACAACCCTTGTGGAAACAATCTGAAGTTCAAGTCGCCCACATTGTAGCAATGGACTCGAATTTGATTCCAAAAAAAAAACCTTAAGGGAATACTCAAATTAATCCCTTGGACAACATGAAAAACCACTTGAAAATTTAAACAGTTATGCACCCAAAAGGAAAAACAGATAATAACAAAAGAATAAAATTTAGTAACATACCTTCGGTGAAGGGTTCTTTTTCTTTGATGAATGTCGGAAATTGCGTGGTATTTTGTATACTGGAGAATCGCTCAGAATCCTAATAAGCAGCAACTTTCTTCACTCAATAATCACCTGCCAAGAACAAACAGCAAATTCTAGCTCGAAAATCGCTATGCACCTTTTCTTTAAATGAATCCCCAATAGGATGACACAAGATCAGTTTTATTTTCAAAGACGAGGTTCGATTCACCATCATACACACAACTCTTCACATAGGAAGGAAGTGAAAAATTCCCACCAAAGCCAATTTCCGAATCAAACCACAAGAGCACCTACTTAAAAGAAACTGCTAGACTCGAACAAAATTCTAAACCACTACTGACCAATAGAGGGCGATACAAGATTGATAAATTTTATTTTATTTAGAAGATTTAAATTTACGAAAATGTCTATATTTAATGGTTAAGTTTACATTTTAATATAATAAATTAATTTTTGGCAAATTGTAGTAATTTAAATATATTTTGATTAGAATTAAAATTATACTGTAACAAGTAGCAGAGGACATAATTTTACGACAGGTCTCTGCATTAAGCCATGAGAAGTATTAAGTACGTAAGATTTTTAATTAGTACTAACATACCCGGAGTTATGTGTGATACGCTAGAAGATGCCATTTATTCTTTTGTTGGAGAGTATGTAAATATTCTACGTGCCAGCGCTTCCAGAAATCTTGTTGTATTCTTTGAAGGAGTTGCTATCGGTTTAAACGATTTATAGAGAGGTTTGAAATATTAGGATCGAGAAGAGACGTTAGAGGTTCCAGAGTTAAGAAATGACCAGTTGTCAAAACTGAAAGATCATGAGGATCTGAGCTTAAAGGGCACAAAGGTCTCGAGAACTGTGTATAGTTCTTCGTAGGTAAGAATTTGCTCTCCTATTACGCGGAGAAGGTGGGTTTTTACGGACTTTATCCCGGTCTCCCAGAGACCGCCAAAATGGGGAGCAGAATGAGGATTAAATGACCATGAAATGTTTTCGGACTCTGAGGCGAATTTCATAAGATTATCCAATTTTTTTTTGCACCTGTGAAGTTAGTACCGCAATCCGAGAAAATTTGAGTGCATCTACCCCTTCTAGTAATAAGTCTTCTTAAGGCAGCTAGAAAACAATCCGAGGCAAGTTCAAGGTGAATGGCCTTAGTGGATATACAAACAAACAGACAGATATAGGCCTTTTGAGATTTAACACGTCGTGACTTTCCTAAGATAATAAAAAATGGACCGCCATAGTCAACTCCAACGCACTGAAAAGGCTTTATCTGATTAACCCTGCTGGGCGGTAAATCACCCAGGAGGTTGAAAAGGTGTTGGTTTGATACGAAAACATTTATGACATTTAGAAAGGCAATGACGGATGGCCCGTCTGGGAGATAATATCCAAAAATTTTGAGATAGTAACAACTGAAGTGTTTGAAGTCCAGGATGTAAATGTTTTTTATGAACTTCTTCAATCAACAATTCGGTGAATCTATGATTTTTGGGCAAGAGACTGGGATATTTTTGATCATACAAGAGACCTGAATAAGTGAATCGACCGCCCACCCTGAGAATACCCTCATCGCTAATAAAAACGATCAATTTTCGAAAACTCTTAGGAATCTGTTTCTTTCTTTCAAGATTTTCAGTTCATGGAATGATGTAATCTGTACACGTTTTACTAGAAGTAATAAGGCATTTTGCAACTCTTGTTCTGTAAACGCTCTGGAATTTTGTGAATTACGATTTTTCATTATCTCAATGAAGCGCAAACAATAGGAAATAATTCGTTTTATTTTGGAAAGTGAAGAAAATTTATCTAAAAGGGAATCTATGGCATCTAGAGAAACAATATTAAAAAGGGAAGTTCAGAATGGCTAATGAGAACATCGGATTTAGGCCATAATTTTGAAGACAGTGTAAGCCATGATGGCCCTGTCCACCAGAGAGGGTGATCAAGTAACTGATCAGGAAATAAACCTCGTGACGCACAGTCCGCTGGATTATCTGACAAACGAATATGATGCCAGAACTGTGGTGGCACTTTGTCTTGTATACTAGCAACACGATTGCTGACGAAGGTTTTCCAGCGGTGAGGTAAACTATCACACCATGCAAATATTTCATCAATTTTAAACTTGTTCTCAAGTTTTTACAACTAAAGAAACCATATCGGAAAGAAGAACGGCACCGCAAAGTTTTAGTCTTGGCAACGAAACTCTTTTCAGAGGCGATACTTTTGATTTTGTACAGACTAGAGAGACTATGACTTGAGAGTCAGGTAATTCAAACCGTAGATAAATAACGCCGGCATATCCCTTTTCAGAGCTGTCACAGAACGCGTGCAACTGACAAGAGACGAACGGACAAGGAACAATGCAACGAGAAATTCGGATCTTGGTAAGATAAGGGAGTTTAGATTTGTACCTATTCCAATTATGTAAGACATCAGGAGGTGGAGTTTGATTCCACTGGAGTCCTAGAGACCATAAATATTGAATGAGATATTTTGCAAAAAATGTGACAGGTGCAAGAAATCCAAGAGGATCGAAAATTCTAGCTAATTCTGACAGAATTGAACGTTTAGTACATAATATGTTTATGGGTTCTACGCTATATGAGAAGACATCTCGGGAAGGAAGCCATTTTAAGCCGAGAATTTTAACTATGAGATCATTGTCTCCTTGAAAAGTGAGATCCTGCAGTTGTCTGTCGGTCTCAGGAATGGTTTTTAAGAATTCTACGTTATTACTTGCCCACTTTCTGAGACAAAATCATCCCTTTTGAAATAGAGAATTGAGTTGAGACTTAACTAATAATGCTTCTTCAATGGAAGAACACCCTGTTACGACATCATCCACATAAACATCATTTTTTAAAACGTTAGCAGCTAGTGGAAAAGTTTTACCCTCATCTTGAGCTAACTGTAGAAGAGTTCGAAGAGCTAGAAAAGGCGCAGATGAGACACCATATGTTACAGTATTCAAGTGAAACTCTTGTACAGGGTGGTCAGAGAAGAATCTCCACAATATTCTCTGAAAATCTCGATGCTGAGGATGGATGTTTATTTGTCTGTACATTTGTTTAATGTCAGCAGTAAACACTAAGGGATGAATGCGAAATTGTAAAAGAAGTGTAACAATATCCTTTTGAAGCTTAGGACCTACCAATAAATTGTCATTAAGGGATTCTCCTTGTAAAGTTTTACAAGATGCATCAAAGAGTACCCGAAATTTGGTGGTAAGACTTGAGGGATTATAAACTGAGTGGTGAGGAATATAATAGACTTTTTGTGAATGAATGGGAGATAGAGAAGCAAGTTGATGATGACCACTGTCTAAGTAGTCTTTCATAAATTCACGATATGTTTGATAATGAGTGGGACTAGAGAGTAAGCGACGTTCCAATGCATACAATCTTCGAAGAGCGATAGATTTGGAATCACCAAACAAAGGTTCTGCTTTTTTAAATGGCAAACTTACACAATATCGACCTGTTGGTTCACGAAGATATTGTTCTGTGAATAACTTTTCACAGAGAGCATCATCAGGCGATGGTGAGGAGAGTTGCGGAACTTCTTCAAGCTCCCAGAATTTCTTTAATGTTAAATCGAGAGGGGTGTTAAGAGAGACAACTAGAGAATTTATATGAGAAGAAATGGTGTTTTGAATTTTACCCATGAGAACCCAACCAAAAATGGTTTCAATGGCAGTAGGTGTTGAACCATTGCCAACGATCCGACCATTACGTAACAACAATGGAAAAATATCTGCACCTAATAACAAATCAATGGAACTTGGAATGTTAAAATGTGGATCAGCTAAAGTTAGTTTATTAATATTTCCAGTTTTCAGAGAAAATATATGAACTTGGCATGTTTAAACATATTTTGGGGAGTACGATAGCTTCGACAGTAATGATAGGAGATAATTGATTTCTGGGGCGAATAGAGTATGAAACACCTTTTGAAGTTGAAGAGGCATTTTTACCTAAACCGAATATAGATAATGAAATAGGAGAACAATGTAAACCAAGCCTGTTAATACATTTCTGTGAAATAATATTAGCTTGACTAGCTGAATCAATAAGGACGCGGACCGATTGGTAATTTCCATTGCTATCAAGAATATCTACTACAGCAGTCGAAAGACGAACCGTGGTTCGCGTAGGGAGAATATTTGCTAGAGAATTTACTGGAGGAGGTGAGATCACTGAACTTGTCGATGGAGCTGTAAAATTTTCCTTTAAATTTGAATCTCGAGAAATGTGTAAGAGAGTGTGATGCTTGCCTCTACAAATTTGACAAGTGTATTTGGAATTACAGGAGCTCATTTTATGTGCAGAATGTAAACAATTGGTACACCAGTTGCATTCTTTTGTAACTTGAAACCTTTCAGAAGGAGTTTTTGAGGGAAAAGCGGGGCATTTATAAATAGAATGAGTAGATTTTTTACAATAATTGCAACTGATTGAAATAGATTTAGGATTAATGTTGGTGACCATGGATGAATTTTTTCCATGGGTACTAGGAAAAGAACTTGATTTAATTTTATTCGAGGTTTTATTTTCTATACTAAAAGAAAAATGAACGGATTCTAGACCCGTGCATTGTTTGAGAAGGTAAGTTTTTAAATCTGAGAAAGATGGAATTTCGTTTGAGCATGTTTCAAGTTCAAATCGTGTAAGAGTTTCATGATCTAATTTTTGTGTAAAGATGTGAAATAAAACAAAATCCCAATTTTCAATAGGTAAACCTAATATTTTTAGAGACGCTAAGTTATCAGAAAAGGCATTCAATAAATTACGGAGCCCTTGCGGAGACCTAGTTGTTAGTTTTGGTGCGTCATAAATGGCTTGCCAACATGTTTTACTTAATAAACGTTTATTATGATATCTTTCTGAAAGAAGCAGTAAAAGCATTGTGGTAATTTTCTTCCATAAATTTAATATTTTTTACAGGAATTAGAGCTTTACCTGTTAAAGAAGATAAAAGATATTGAAAGGGAAAAAGATTAAAATATGTTGGCCAGTCTTTATAACTACCATTAAAAGTAGGCAGACTAATTTTTGGAAGCTTGACATTAGAATGTTTTTGAGAAGTATTGTCTACGATATCAGTTGAAAATAGACTGTAGTATATATATTATATACATTATATATATAACGGCAAAGTATTTATTCATAAATTCTGTCCGAACTTCTTTATCTGGCGCATAATCAGGATTATCAGCGACATCAATTAATGAAATTAAAGAAGAATGTTGCTTTTCAAACTCCTCGTAGATTCGATCAATAAGTTCACATCTCACTTTAAAAACATTATGAAGTTGCGGATCGGTTTTAGAATTTTCCGCGAGAGTTAGTAAATCATCGATCGAATCAACTTAAAGTTCACGGAGGGCACGTATTTGTTTTATTTTATTTGCCATTTTAAATTTTAAATTATTTCTAAATTATGCTACTACTGTAATAGTCAATTAGCAGAAGGAAGCACAGCAAATTAGTATTAGTTAAAGTTTGAAAATATATGCAAATGTAGTGATTTGAAAATTTCACCCTGTAAATAAAGAATATATTCAAAGCAATTTAATGTTAATAATGTTATTTATACGCAGACAAACTTCGTTTTGAACGAAATATAAGAAAGAGCGCAAAAAGTTTATTGCGATAAAACTTATCCGTTTCCTACACAGAAATCGATACCTTTTAACTATGAAATGAGAAATAATTTTTCAAATTTGATAAACAGGAAATATAATAGAGCAATAATTGTAATTGTTGATATTGTCTAAAAAATTATTTCAAGAAATTTAATTTTTTGAGAAATGGGTAATGCAGTGGACTATAACGAAAATTTGTAAATGGTTTTAGTTTGGACCTTACCTTCACTGATGAATGCAACGATCTTGAGCAGTTTTTTGACCAGAAAATGAGAGAGAGAGGGCCATTCTTAGCACAATAATGAATGGCTTTTTTTACGTGTTCGCGGTTCACGCACTCTATTGCTAGTCTCTTATAGCGCACTATTTTTCGTCAGGTCTGCGCGCGATATTCAACATTATTTACAATAATTATTGCTCTAATAAAAAACAAAAAACGAGTTATAAAATTAATTAAAAGAAAATTACACTAAATATAGATTTACAGGATGAATTCGGAACAATATATCTATATATATACGTAATACAAATTACTAAATTGCCTCGTGCATTAGGAACAATGAACAATAGATAATTTCTATGTAACAGGTAACTTTTTTCGAGAAAATGGTGGATTCGCGTTCTAGATGTCCACAGTAACCTTTCTGGTGGGTTAAAACGATGATATTACGGTACTTTCTCTTTTATCTCTCCTCTCACAGCTTTTGGTATTACGGTCTCTGTTCCAGTCTTGTCGTTTTTTTTCCGATCCCTATTCGGGTGCCCAAATTATGTGACGTACTTTCGGTGTTCGGTCGCAGATGCCGCACTAGTACAGCCACTTTAATCAGTCCGGGTTTACTCGGTGGAGAAGTTATGTCCAAGGTTCAGGAATATTATAAGACTCGGTATCCAAAATAAAATATTTATTTCATAAAATAAAATGTCACCCTGTAAACAAATAATACTAATACTAATTCCCCAACATAAATAAAATAAATCCTGAAATAATAATATAAAATTACAAAATAATAAATAGGGCGGTAAGGAATATACGGTGCAGACGCTGTGTCGCGGAAAGAGCCTCCTAAACACCAAGTGTCGAAGACCACGGGGACGACGTCGAGTACCGCGGAATAACACCTGCTAAGTACTCGGAGTCGGCGGAATACGGGCAATACCTCGAGCGCCGCGGAGATTACCTGCTAAACGCTCAGGACACCCAGAGGAAGGTAGAGTGCCGCGGAAGTTACCTGCTAAGCACCCTGGGGTAGAGGAAGGTTGAGTGCCACGGAGAGAGCCTGCTAAACACTGCCAGTGAAGACGATTTCGCCGGCTTTTATACAGAACGGTGGGTAGTGCCGTGTATTAGGAATACGTTTCCGTTTTGGATATGTACTTATCTAACAAAAAAAGTAGTAAAAATAAAATTTATATTCTTCATAAAATATGAAATTGGTTAACAAAACATAATTTTTGTGTAGACATTAGAAAACCAGGTTGAGGCTGCGATCGCGCTGATGCTGATCGCCTTGCACTGGACTAGTATTTCAGTAATCAGTACTCAGTGGAGACCCGTGACTCAACACTCGACAATAAAATACTAGGTATAAAATAACTAGTATTTGTAACAAGTACGCACACGGAACTGGAACATAACGTACCTGTTACTGAAAAATACTGATTTATGCCATCACTACGTGACAAGGCGTGCGTCATTACTGATGTTAAACTTAAGACCCCTCACACTGTCCGTTTGCGCAGGTGCAAGGCACGCGCAGCAACACCAATATTATTACATCGCTGACGAGGTCCCAAACAGCCTCAGCCGCGGCGAAGCTTTTGCGAAGTCACTACTGAAGATGCCCAGAGTGAAGAGCGGCGAAACGTTTGGAAGCATGGGATGCGACCAGTTACAGAGGCGGCTATGGGCCGCCTCGGAATACCACCAATATCCAAGGAACAATTCCTACCGTAGCAGTTGTAATACCAAGCAAATATCAATACATGGATGGGTCCAGAGAAACCGAAAACGAGTCTGCCCCCACAGAGTCTAGTCCGAGAACAGGTCAAAAAATCAAAGCTAAAGCTAGGAATGTGCACTTTTAATTCTATAACTGGCAGCGGCCTGTTACTGAAGTTACGCCATAGCAACCCGGAAAGTCACTAATAAACCTAAAAACCACTATTATTCTGAGGTTGTGGAGGTGTTAGGTATTTTGTGACTAAGGTTTATTTGAGTGGCATCCTATGGAAACTAATACATTCGTCAGTTTCCCTTTTTCATTTTGGTTTTACAAGTAGCCACAATATAATTTGTGCACTCATAATTATAATGCAACATAATTTGAGTTGATAATAGATATAAAATATATATTCTCAACAATAACTTAGAAATAATAACACGAGACACAAAGATACTTCTAAAATACAAATCAAAGCCGAAATTTGTTAGCAAGAATTGCAAGTAACATCTGACATTTTCGTGGCGTAATTGGTATATAAACCAATTACGCCACACGTGAGTTTGAGAGCAGGCAAAGTGAAGGGAATTAGCAGTTTGTAGGCAACCTCCTCTGTTTAGGGATCTCCTTTTTCTTTTTATCTTTGACATGATAAAACCTGTAAATAGGTGGTTAATATGCAAATGTATACTTACAGACACAATCCCTTTATTTATTTATTTAAAAAAAATTATTTACAATTTTTTTTTTGAAATTTTTAATTTAAAAGCGGACCTGAACAGTTTTGACAAAGATATTTGAGTTCAGCCTGTTGTTATTTAATGAAATTCTCTTTGTATTAATCTAGTACTATCTTGATGATTACAGATATCAAATTTCATCTTATTACTACTTAACAAAACGGTTTTTATTATTTTCAAATTATTCTACAACTTTTTGCTGAACACTGAACACTGGAGTAAAAGTTCTACCAACCTAACTATATATAAGACTAGTGATTTTAGCGGAGATATATTAACATCCTCCCTCGCTAAAATCTCTCAAACCTATATTATACTTTATTCTTGAAAATGGAGTACCAGGAAGCCCCTTGGTCAGTATGTCAGTTTCCTGAGACTCTATTTCAACATAAATTAAACTTATACAACAATTTTTAAAACTTTCACAAACAAAATTAAACTTCAGATCTAATTGCTTAACACGTCTATTATTACATGGATTCTTAACAAGTGCAATACAGCCTTGGTTATCTTCAAAATATGTAATAGTTTCTACATCTATATTAAAATCAAGTAGCAATTTCTTTAACCAAAAACCTTCTCGAACGGCATTACATAACGCAACTAATTCGGCTTCTGTAGTGGATAAAGTTGTTTATTAGTTGACCACATAACAATATTCCCAAACACTTTAAATAAAAACCCACTTACTGATTTCCTGTCCCTTAAATCATTCGCCCAATCTGCATCTACAAAACATATCAAATCCTTTTCTTTTTTTTTCTTAAACTCTAAACCTACAAAACTATCATTTACATACATTAACAAATACAGCTTCTCTGAGTTGAATTGCATCCTATATAAACAATGGTAATTTTCAGATCTTTCGAACCCAATTTCAATTAGACATTCATTTATTTCCTCATTCCAACATCTCGATGATTATCGTAAACCATATAATGCCTTTTTAACTTCAAAACTTTCCTTTGCTTGTCTGAAATAAAATGAAAATTGTGTTCATATGCTTAGTAACGTGCGAATTGTACTCAAACTTGCTACAGGAGAATGCAACATATCATAATCAAACATATGTTCTTGTGCGAAACCCCGAACTACTAATCCTGCCTTATATTTATCTCTCTCATTTACTTCATGTGACTTTAAATTATAGACCCACTTTGTATCTAAGATATTAGTTTCTTCCGGTTTATCTACTATTTCCCACGTATCATTGTCATATATTGACTCTATTTCCCTTTTCATTGCATCTTCTCATTTTTCTCTGTCTGACCGATACTTTAAATCATTATAACATTTTGGTAAGTCCTCGACAAAACAAATTGCATCATAAGCAGAATACAACTCATACTCGTCAAATTTAGATGGTGCTTTTACTTGACGTTTATTTTGACAAAACATATTTTTCAGTAATCATTTTCATGTGTTTCTTTGCTTTCTCGTTTACTCTCTTCAATACCTTGTGATAAATTTTGACTTACCTCTTGTTTTTCTAACTGATCTTCTACTGTAACCTCTACTATATTTTTATAATAAAAACTATTTTCATTAAATTTTACATCCCTAGCTATAATTACTTTTGACTTTTCTACATCCCACAATCTATAAGAATTTGGGATATAATCTACCATTATGCACTTATCTACCTTTGAATCAAATTTATCTCTTAACTCTTTCCTAATATGATTATATGAAATACATCTGAATGCCTTCAAATTACTAACATCAGTAATTTTCCCATACCACATTTCAGCTGGTGTCGTCTTTACACCTTCTATTGGTCCCCTATTCATAATATAATTACTTGTTAATACCGCTTCACCCCACAACTCTTTGGTACCTCTGACTCATTTATTATTGCTCTCGCTCTTCTCCGCCATTATCACATCTTAGTTTACATATGGGACACCATAACCCGATTTTGTCATTTCAAAATACTCTTTAAATTTTTCAAACGCTTCATTTTTACTTTTTAGTAAATAAATTACTGTAAAATTTGAGAAATTGTCAATGAATGTGATAAAATATTTGTTTCCATCATGTGAAATAGAAGATAAATTCTGTTACTTCTAGTTCTAACACCAAAAGGTTTTCTAGTCATTTTTTCGGCAACGCAAGGCTCACAGAAATCTATCTTGCAAATCTGAATACTTTCTGGTATACCCTGAACAATTTTATTTTTTATTAATCTCTCTAAACTAAAATAATTTATATGCGCAAATCTTTGATGCCATAAATTGAACTCATTTTCTTGTACCGTAACGTTCTAACATTCATTATAACATTCTACTTTAAACTAAATTTCATATAAGTTTTTTCTCTTTCCTAAACCTATTACATATTGACTGTCACTTATAAATATTACTTTTCCTCTATTAAAAATCACCTTTATTCCTGCCATCTCTAACTTTTTTACTGATAAGAAATTTTTCCTTAGATTAGGAACATCCAAAACATTTTTAATTGTACAACTTATTTTTCTATCATATACTTACAATACTAAAAACATTAATGTTTCCTACATCTATAGCTAATAAGTGATTTTCAGCTTTCGCTACAGCAATTTTTATTGGCTTATCTAACATAACAATGTCTGAAAAAAAAACTAATTTACAACATTTATTAAATGATCAGTGCAACCTGAATCGATACAAAAATTAATCACATTTTCATCACACTTTACTTCTTTTAATTCATTTACTTCACCAACAAAAGCAACACTAGAATCACTAACCTGCTTATCAGATTATTTTTGTTCAACAAAATTACCTCTACGATTGCCTAGCTGCTGCCGATACATTCCTCGACCCCTTGAGTAACTTTCTCGTGCGCCTCTGCTACTTTCACCTGAAGATCCCCAATTGTTATCGATATCTTTCCTGGACCAGTTCTGCGAATTCTGTGCACCTCTTCTGCTTTGACACTTTTTAGGATCTCCTTCAGAACTTCTGTGCTGTACATTACTACCTGGACAATTTCGCTTAATATGGCCTAGTTTTCCACAACCGTAACATAGTACTGATGAGCTAAAAGCAGTTTGTTCAACAACAACTGACTGTCTCTTCTTACTTAAACAATTCTTTTCTTCTTCTGCTAATAGTTTCTTTTTTACATCTTCATATATGAGATCATCTATACACATGTTCTCGATAACAGTGACAACTAACTGTTTCAAACGATTTGGGTAATGTTAATAATAAATTGCAAATTATGTCTTTTTCATCAACGTTTACACCAGTAGCTTTTAATTACCTTTAAATATCGTCAAACTTGTCTATAGTCTGTTTAGAAATGAAACGGAGTAATAAAAGCTCATTATGTATGCAAATCGTAAATAAATGTAGTACTGGTGCTTATATTCAATATTTTATATTATGTATTATCGGTATAGGTGAGGTGTACTTTTAAAAAAACTTTGTGTGATCGAATCGTACTAAATTGTAGCAGGTAGCTAAAATTTAGTCTCCGACAATCCGTCTTTGTCTATGCCGCTTCAATTTCTCGGTCCATTTCTCTTATCTTCTCTTAAACAATATAAAAACAGCATTTCAAAACTAGAGGCTACTTTAAGCATCATAACCGGGTTAAGAGGGTTTTTAGTAATTCAAATAAAATTATTCAATATTATTATCAAAATATTTATTTAAATTTAATGAATAGACTTTTATTCCACACAAAAATATATGTATTTTGAAAATTCAAATTATGGTGAGTAAATGTAGTGTTGTATAAATGTACAATAAAGAAAATAAAAAAGTAAGTATATTAAAATTCATCCTCTGAATATTCTGATGAATTATCTTCGTCTCCTAGATTGATAACGATAGGTTCCACAGTAACGTCAATTATTCTCCTCTTCTTTTTGTACATGATGTAATACATCTTTGCTAGTTATCTGCAGTTATTCGTTCCAAGGAATTTTTTAACAAAATTTTCACGTCACTTAATTTAAACGTCATATTATTTCGCGTTACATCTCCTTTTACCTGCGCCCAGACTAATTCGATTGGGTTAAGTTCACAGTGGTAAGGTGGTAACCGTAGTACCGTTATTTGATGATTTGTTGCCATTTCATCAATAACATATTTTTTCTGATATTTATTAAGATTGACAACTGTCAAAAGTTTCTTTTTCACCATATTTGTTTCAAAAGAAATGTTTTTTCCGGATAACCATTGAATTATATCGGCTTTCCTCCAAGCAGTCGTAGGCGTCCGCTCGGTCTGCAGTGAATGGTAACTGGCATTATCCATAACAATTACAGACCCCGGAGGAATAAGATCTAACATCTGTGTAAAATACTCTTCGAAAACATCTGCGTTCATGTCTTCGTGATAGCCACCTGTATTTAAAGATTCAAATAAAAGTAAACCGCCATCTACAAAACCACTGACACTACCTATATGTGTTACTATTAATCTTCGCCCTTTACCTGAAGGTGCCTTGAACCCTGTTGAAAATCCATCCAAAAATGCTTGCCGCAAACTTTTTACATTTTTATCTTGCCATACTTTTGTTAGTATATCCCTCGTTGACCCAAGTTTCGTCTAGATAATAAATATTCCTCCCTTCGTCACCGAATTTTCTAATTGATCTTAAGTAGGATCTTCGCCAACAAATAATTTCATCTTTATCGATAAGAACTGACTTTCTGTTCTGCTTTTCCCAGCAAAAATTCAACTCTCGTAAGACGGCCCATAATTTGCTTCTACTGATTTTTGGCAAATCCTTGTCCTCTGAAAGTTCACTTAAAATTTTCTTTAGCGTTGGTATTTCTTATTTAAAATAAAATAAGTGTACTTTTCTGCGAATGACATTTTTGAAGAAATCATCTATAACGACTTTTGACCTCCCTCTAGATGATTTTGGGGGATTTACAGTATCTTGTTCATTTTTTGTTTCCTTTAAAAGTCTGTAGATAGTCGATTTTCCACTTCCTGTCATTTTGGAACACTTTTCCACGATGTCGTCAACACTGTTGGTAGGATTTTGGTGTTTCAATGCATTAAATACATTTAATATAATAATCTTCTCATTCTGAGACAGCGCCCATCTTTTTATGCGTTTAGCAGGTACGTAATCTCATAAGCTCGATATTTTACCCAAACAATATTATATCCACTGGCACAATAGTCATTAAACACAAGTCGAATTTTACTCTACTGCATTGGCACGTCTTCGTATATTAAGCTCTAAGACTGGATTGATCTGCCACAATACACTGGCTCCTGCCCTATGATGTATCTAGTAAAATATACTAATGTACACCCATTACCTGTTAGCATTAGTGTTACCCGATAATTACCTGAAACAAAATATTACCACGCCCATGATCGGTTTTAATCTCGGAGTTTTATTACACTCTTTCATTTCCAAACAGACTGTAAAAACCCTTGCAATGGTTCTCCTTTATTTAACTTCATTGATAACATTTTCCTTTTTAAATATAACTGTCCCGGTAAACCCTTCTTTTCATGTTTTCCTTCTAATGCTGTCCACATTTTATAAGCTGTTCCTTTTTCTCTCAGGCATTCCAACTGACTATCCTTTACACACTAAACTATTAATGACTTTGCTTTATTATCCTTCGCTATTTCAATTTTCTTCTGTTCCTCTGCGAGACTTCCTAAATCTATATCTTTCTGTATGCATTCAACTACTCCATATTCTGCTAATATTAACTGCATTCGAAACCTCCAGTTATGGTAATTATCACCGCCTAATTGCTCCACCAGAAAATTTTTACCGCCTGCAATGTGCCATTTCTAACCTTATCTTTTAACAATCTGCAAAACTTGGTACTTCTAGGATAACTGGGCCCATAACCTGTTGTTATTTAATGAAATTCTCTTTGTATTAATCTAGTACTATCTTCATGATTACATATATCAATCTTCATCTTATTACTATTTAACAAAACGGTTTTTATTATTCTTAAATTATTCTACAACTTTTTACTGAACACTGAAATAAAAGTCCTACCAACCTAACTATATATAACGTTAGTGATTTTAGTGGAGATATATTAACACAGTCTTGAATTCTATACCAAAAACATAGTGTCGAATCTTCTACAAAGATTAAAGGAGCCGCCTCAGTTAATAATAAAAATAGAGAGGACATATGCAAAAATAAACAAAGCAACATTTCCTCCAACGTTGAATAGATATGTTCATATTTATTAAGATTGTCAAGTTACTACATCTAGCCGTTGTAGAAACTACCCGTTTTACCGGCTTAGACTAGGTTCAGCTGTCATTTAAAATTAATACACAACACGTATTTTTTCGCGTCTTTTACACTAATTCGATTGCAAACGGTAAGTAAGTACTAATTTTCTAGATTACAAATCAAACTGTTCCCTAACAATGTCAGCGAGTAACTGAAGTAATTGCTCAGACAGCTACCGCACCACCAAAGCCATACAGAAGTGGCGGTGCCATGTTTTTATTAAAAGTTTTATTATTCATACAAAAATAGCTCATAACAAAGGTATACAGATACTCCTGCAAGAATAAAAATAATTTAATAATAAAGTAGTGCATTACACACAAATGTTTAACATTACAAAGACTAAACTTAATTTGTACAATTTTGGAAATGAACGAATGTATTTCACTTTCTTAATTAACTTCGAGTTGAAGTAAAGTTTTTTTTGGAAGCCCGCCGATTGTCAAATATCGTTTATTACATATGATTTGTTTTCTTATTTCTGAAGTAAATTTGCTACCTGTGTTATATTGTTCAGTCTTTTATTTTGTTTATTACACTGTAATTCGTGATAGAACGCAAAAAGTATGTAGTTTGTGGAAAAGTGATAATCTAATCTATAATAGGTTGCTTATGGCAGTCATAGGCGTAAATCTCTGTAAAACCATAAATTAAAAACACCTAAGATTGTTTTGCAAATTACAAATTGTACTTTTCAAATTATAAGTAATCAAAGAAGCATTACTATCTACTTTGTTATTTTAAAAGAATACACCTAGAATATGAAACTAGAAAAAATAAATTATTAAATAAGGCGAGCATAAATGTCATACTTACATTTTAAATTGATAGTTTTAAAGAAAGAGTTACGTCACTGTTGATTAATAGTTATTTATGCAACAAGTATAAAAAGTAAGTGTTTATTGAATGGGACGTGAAATTGTCCAACAAGGCCGTCAGGCCGAGTAGGACAACACGTCGAGTGTAATAAGCACTTTTTGTACGAGTTGCATACACTATTTTTTCTAAGTTCATGCAAAAACCAGAAAATGTTTTATTTAGATGACGCAAGTCTAGGAAAATATGTCGATTTGAACGTTTATGTTTGTCATGATGACAAAACTCTGTAGTAGAATGACAGATGAATGCAATAAACAACACTAGTGCAATAAAGAACCACTTTTTCCACTAAATATAGTTCAATAAAGTTTTGTTTTTTGCATGAACGTAGAAAAAACAGTTTTATTTAAACATTAATAATAATTCTGTCAAAAAAAGTTATTTTTGGTTAGCATTTGTTTCTTTATTTATTAATAGGTTTGGTGATATATTTCAGACAAGTATAGTAACATTTGTTTCGCATTATTTGACCTTGGATTTGACTAATCTATACTTTATGTATTTGTAGCAATTCCAACTAAAATAAAAATGGAGGCGATATAGTAAAAAATTTTTGTATAAAATCCTTATAGGTTCCGAGTAAAACATTATTGAAGTTGTAGCATTTTCAACCTTTACATCGCTGGGCCACTGTAGTCTCTAGAGAGGCGATTTCGAATATTGAAATCCGATTACTTTTTGTAGGCACTAACGTTTTTGTGACGCCAGTGTTTACATTAGTTTTCCAAGTGTCAAAAATGGCTTTCGTGTATAGTAGCAGCTCGTAGTTGATGGATATTGTTTTAATTTATTACTCTGTGAAAATGCTTTAGCAGAACCATTTCCCGGTAAACATGTACCAAATACAACTACTAGTGCAACGCGAGAGAAATTTAAAACCAAATCGTGGAAGAGATTTAGGTCCAGGACTTCCACGGCCCATTACAGCAGTGTGACGTATCATATACGAGGCTCAATTATATCCGTACCATGTACAGCATGTCCAAGCATAACACCAAGGGATTGGACGAGGAGGACCGGTACCACAAATTAAATCTATGAATAATTAATAACAATAGCGGCGAAAGCAGTTAAATTTGCTGTATAAAATCTGTGTTATAAAATGTTATTTATTTTTTTCCTTGAGTACCTATTTCTTTCCACTTTTTGTCCGGTCGCAAACTGCCGCCTTATCAGGTTTTACAGTGGACCAGTTTCTAGTGTCGTACACAAGTGTATTTTTAAATCATTTTTGAACTAACTTTTTTTATTTTTGCTTTACAAAATTGTATTTGTAAGAGTCCCCTGTACACTTAGAATTGTTTATCTGAACCACTCTATATAAAAGACTATTTATATAATATAAATTGGAATCAGGTGCTAATACAATTTCCTATATATTTAAATTTTATAACTTCTTAAAATGTAAGATTTTAATAAAATTGTATGCCAATAGTTATTTTCGGATTATATTCATTATAATTACTTTTTATTGCTTACCCATAAAATTGCTTCTTAATTTTAATCTTTCGCCATTCCAAATATTTTTATGCAATTCCTTTAAAAATTACTATTACCACCACACCAGAGCTTTATTAAATATTAGTAAACTCTGCTCCTTTTAAAAACAAGCCACTCTCAAACTATTTATATATTCGGATAGAAATGTTGCAACTACAATTTGATTTTCCAGTTCCGTAGTGTCACTTAATTTTTCAGTAAAATGGGTATCTCCTTGTGTACAACAAAGAAACGTTACAAACAGTTTCCGGTGCTTAACCAACGAATATGGGTGTGAAGTAATGAATCCCCATATCAATGGCGTAACTAAAAATTTTCAAATCTGCCATGTACCAAGATTATATGTATTATCTATATCTACATAAATAACTGTTACCTACTACTACCAGTGTTTATATAAAGTACAGTTAGTCAACCGGCCTTAGTTGTGGACCATGTCGGCTAGATGACGGGACTATAATATGTACAAAATCTCTTAAACAAGCTCTAGAGAAGCCAGTAAACAAAGTCAGAATGACTTTCTTTGAAAAACAAAGTCAAACTGAGTCTGTTTACTGATTTGCTTAGGGAAGAGATTTTGCACATATTATAGTCCCGCCATCTAGCCGACATGGCCCACAAACTAAGGCCGGTTGAATAACTATGCTTTATATAAACACTGCTATTACCTACTACCTACTACCATAGACTAAATGTATAGACTTCTCCATCTTATGCTTACTTTTATTAACAACCAAAAACCCAGTTAAACTTGGTAAAACATTAGTATATACCAGTTAAAATGAGATGGCGCTCTAGTAGTAAATCTTCGAAGCCTCCGGCGTTATCACGTTGCGCTGAACATTTCAGCGAACCAACAAATCGTTAGTAGCATAATAGACCGTATCTGCTTTTTAATGCATTTAAATAAAATGTCTCGCTACTGCAAATACATGAATTGCCGAAGATTATCGAAAAATAATTCTACTTGAAAATTATTTTCCTACTCTATTAAGAGACCAAATGTTTCGAAACAATGAATAGTGGATATAGGTTCAAAAAAAATAACTTAAAAAGCGTTTGTAGGACATATATTATTTTGCGATTTTAACCCTACATTTTTACAATTATTCTCACATACTTATAGACAAAATTGAACGATCTTATATGCAGAACTATGTAAGTTTATGTTACAACAATATTTACATCTACAGTCAAATTTAAAAAAAATACATAAATATTTTGATGGATTTATGTATGTATCTAAATATTTGTTATATATTCGTTTTACTTCGGTACCTTTGAATAATCACAGGTGGCAACATTCCTGTTATTTGCTAAACTCTATATTATTCATTCCTTAAATGTAAAATTATTTATATTTGTAGAAAACACTATTTCAAGATTCAAAACATTGACACGCCTACTTAGAGCCTGCTGTCGCGCTTTCGCATTTGGTCTTCGGCATCGGTTCATACAGAAACAGAGCTCTATCATAAATCATAACAAAAGACCAATCCGAATTCCGATGCAGTATTATTTTATAGACTTTGAAATATGATTGTAAAAAATATTTTTTAAGAGTCAATTTGTTCTTTACATAATAATTATGCAATACATACATTATACAGATAAATATGTAGGTAATCATGTTAAATCTTTATTTATACTCTATTTGAACCCTCAAATAATTTCAATGATGCAATAGCAGTTTTATTTTCAGTTCCTAAAATTGCTGTTCTTACATTCTCACGCAGGTTTTGACTAATCTCTCACAGTTTTTGTAATTTCTTACTGACCAAACTTATGTAGTTCACAATAAAATATAAAAGATTTACGGAGAACGACCATATCAAACAAGCGTCGACTTCCGTCTACTGCGATGAAGTTTATACTCAAATAAAAAAGTCGAATACGGTATAGCCGTGATCGTTACGCACTCAGAGTGGTATTCATAGTCCGTCTCCGGTCGTCAGAGAGCGGTCTCCGTACCGAAATTATGCGAATTTCATAATGAAATTCACATAATTTCGAGAAGATATAAGATACCACTATTACAGTACACTGTATTCATTGTCCGTCCGAAATTATTCGAATTTCATTATAAAATTGGCATAATTTATGGACGGATGCAGAGCTATGTAAGTATATGATATAACAATATTTACATCTATAGTTGAATTAAAAAAAAAACATGTTTTGAAAGATTTCAGTTCCTAAAAATTTGCTATATAGATCGAATTCTGACGTTATGTATTGATTTTACTTCAGTAGCTTTGAATATTCGCAGGTGGCATATTATATATTATTCTCTGGCGGCATTTAATCCAACTGAAATTGTATTAATATTCTGGGCTGCTTAAAAAAGCAGTCTACACATTTAGTTTATGCTACTACCGTGCTAGTTTATTAATAAATTAATCATGGTTGTAAAATTTGTAAATCGGGAGTTTTTACGGGCGAGAAATTCAAATTTGTTTCTAATTTTGACGTCACCAGTAGAGGGCGCCACTTGTGGCACATCATGTTTCTTTTAAATGGCAGAACTTTTTTGCAGCTTAGTGTATCCATCTGACTATCGAAACAATCGATTCTCCTACCTGTTTTATTTGAAAAAGGTATACCTTGCTGAAGTCGGTAGGCGTCGGTTTGAAATAATCCTATTTGAAATGCTCAGTCCAGTAAAAACTGTTTTAGTTTCAGGTAAAGTGCCTTTTATGCTGAAAATACAGCAAAATGTTACTTGAAAAAGTTGTTCAGAATCGTAAATTATGAAAACGTGCAAAATTTCAAGAAGATCGGCAAGGTTTGATGAAACCATTTTTCAACAAGGCACAAAGATTTTATCAAAGCAGGCCTGAAATTTTGACGACTCCATAATTCACCGTTCTGAACTTTTTCAAGTAACTTTTTGCTGTATTATCAGTAGAAAAGGCACTTTAACTTTTTAATAAAAAGAGATATATGTATATGTGTACAGATATATATTATCATTAAACATTAGTTCTAATGAAGTCTTATTTAGTAATTAATTTGAAAAAAATATACATAGCATAGCACACCAAGTCCTGGTCCCCTTAATTGCTCCCACCGTTTGGGACCAGTCTGGTTTATAAGTGAGCGGTATATAATAGAAGTATGTGCTTTGATGTTACCTGCTTGCGTTGGATAGAATAGGCCGGTGCAGATCAGCCCACGCTACGACGGATTAGAGACTTCCATAGACTTACAAGCAGAGAGAGACCGAACTGTTCATTCATAAATTGCTATTTGTTGTGTATCCAATGTTGTATATGTGATGACAGAGAAATCCGAAAGAGAGAACGTAAATGCTGCAACTGCGGCAAATAATTTTCGAGTGTGTGTTTACAATTCCAGTGGCGTAGTAAATAATGCACGTATTTTATGATTATCAAGGTCGCCGTAAAGTGATCAAATTTGTGGTGTTTTTTAGGTACAGAAATCTCGAAAATTAAAACACTTAGAGCAAAAGTAATATTAATGTGTTTATCCACTTTTACTATTTAAATTCTTCTCAAATAATATACTTAATAACTTTTAAAATGCATTTGTATGACAAATTATTTTGTGATTCTAAACCCACAATTTAACCATTATTTTCACATACTTATATACAAAAGTGAACAATCTTATATGGAGAACTATGCAAGTTTATCTTATAACAATATTTACATATACAGTTGAATTTAAAAAAATACGTATTTTGAAAGATTTCTGTACCTAAAAATTCGTTGGATAGACCGGTTTTCTGTCATTATATATTCGTTTTACTTCGCTACCTTTGAATATTCGCAGGTGGCATGAAAAAACATTCGTTTTATTAGCTAAACTTTATATTATTCGGTTCTTAAATATCCACGGCGCCTTTAATACAGTTATTATGAAGGATACAGGGGAAATATAATGAATGTCACAAAATACAAGCTTGGAGTAAGATTAAGTTTCGAAAACTTAAATTTAAAAAAAAACATCATACCTTTGTTTATTTTTTATTACTTATTATTAATTAAATTATTTGTATCTATAAATAATATGAGTATATAATATTGAAATATGTTAACGAACAAAAACTTGAAAAAGGAGTAATGCGAGAAAAAAGATGAATGTTGCATCAGTGAGAAAGGACCAAAAAGAAGACTTACCTGAATAAAAATATAACGTACAATAAAAGGTACAACTATCATTCACATGGAGCTTCAACACCTGTTTATATTGCTGCCTCGTAAGTTAAATGCTCAATATATTGTTGTGCTAACAAAAAATCTTTTTAGTTCTTATAAGTTCTGGTATTTTTTTAGAGTAATAATAGCAACAAGTTGTTTTTATTTTAAACTAGACATATTAATTGAACTTCTGTTTTTCACACACTGTGCGCTGGCAGAACATTAAGTTTAAGTAAACTATATCTTTCCACCCCTATTCCTTTTTGCCAGTACGAGTGTTTTCACAAAAACAATATCCACTCAAGCAACCTTACAAGTATTTATTTACAAATGATAAATATTGGACATTCATATTTTTTCCTCGATTTTTTTCCCCTGTACGCTTCATATACTTAATTCACAAAATTAAAAGTTTGTTTAAAAAAATATTGATATATAGGCAACTTGAGACAATTTATGGTGCATATTTGTCTTAAGTGTTAATAATTATAGATAAGTAATCATTTACTATTTACAGCTTGTCAATGAAAACAATATAAATGTAAATGTGGTCTCCTATTTTTCATTATTTAGTCCTTAGTACATACGTACCACTTAAGGTGGCGTGACATAGTATATAGAAATATTGTATAATTTTTTTATCGCGCTCTAAATGATACCCGTCATATTTTTGTGTATTGTGTGACGCGTCACTATGACGCCTGAGCTGCGGCGGTCGGTTTTCTCGGGCGCCAGTTTCTGTTTTAAAGTGTAGAAACGCCACTACTCAGGCAGCTACAGTGAAGATACGGTATGTCCAGCGGGTCTAGAGAAAACAGTTAGACTTCACGGACGGAATAAAAAGTCACAATATATATCACTATCTATATATTATATATCAAACCTACTGTTACAATACTAACTTAAAACTAAAAAACGGAATTGCAATCAAAAACAAGTTAAACGGGCGGTACAAGCGCTAATTGCGGGGCAGTTGCGGTTGCGGTTATTGGTGGTCCTGGAAAGAGAGTTACTGAGTTAGCCGGGCGGTAGTAAACAAGCGATGGTAAGCTACGGACTAAATACCAGGAAAGAGAAAGCAAACAAGCAATAAGCACAAGCAATGGCACTAATGAATACACTTAGCTACAATCACTCCTGAAAGAGAACAATTAATAGCAAGTCAAAAATAGATGATGATCCCTCGGGCAGACTGGCAGAACGGCTAACTGTTGCGCTCAAAGAGATATGACAAGACAAGTCAGTTTACGACCTACGTTTCAGAGCAACGAGTGATCAAGGCAACCTCCTTCCTCCAAACGCGCAGTAAGTTTCGACACACGTGATCAAGGCAACCGTGTGCGTCACCGTGCCGTAAAACAGACTGGTCAGATAGGATAGACGGAGCACGGCCTACGTTTCAGAGCAAAGAAATACCCCTTTCCTCCAAATGCGCAGTCAGGATCGCCACACGTGTTCAAGGCAATCGTGTGCAAGACAGTCCGAGCACAAGACAGATAAGACGGACGAGAGTTAAAAGTAGCCAAGTGTTACTTACAACTACTTACTTTCAGTGCTCGTGGTAGGACACGTCTTCCTTCTAGTAACGGCAGGACGGAACTAACTCTCGGATTCCGCTCTCGTACCAGTACTACCGCTGCTTGCTGGTACGGCTGCTCCTCTGGACTACGGACAGGACTGCTCGGCTCTTTCGCTGGACGGCAACTGAACTTGTCAACGCAGCTGCTCGATGTGGGCCAGGACAGGGCTTGGGCTTCATTCGGAATCGCCCACTGGATCGAGCGCGCATCTCTACGTCATACCTTGCGTCTGACCGGTGATGGATGCGCGTTCGGTTCATGCTGTCTACCTCGCGCTGGCTGGAGTCCGACCGTCGACAGGCTCTCCACGTAAATAATTTCAAATACTATTATGCTGGTTTGACGGACTAATTTATTAATAAAATAAATACGGAGCAGTTAAAATCACTTCATTACAGTTGTGGTATCTGATAAAAAATATACTTATATTTATCAGTTAAGAATAGGTTATACTTTACGGCTTCTTTGGACGAAAATAAAGTGATTAGAATTAATTTATCAAGAAGTTACAAGTCTGGGAAATTGGGGGGTCTGGGAATTGTTCTTGGAAATTGTAGGTAGGTATTCAAATTTTGAACAAGAATATGAATGTCTGGTTGCATGTGTCCAACGTTGGCTACATACACACATTCGGGCTTCTGTCGGTAAATCTGAACCGCGACAAAGAAGCTTCAAGCGTTGGAAACATGTAGTGGAAGTACGAACGATCGTGTGTTTGACGTATTCCAGGAGCGCATTCCATTTCTTACTGTTCTATAACTATGCAGTATCAGTACGACACCGACGAACGTTGGCTCCACAGGTGTTTTCAATGTTGCAAGAAAAGTTCACCCCATTGCGTAGCAGACACACTTGCCATATTTTTATGTGTAAAATTGTGTACAACGTTCGAACCAATATTTGAACCAACGTTGGACACATCATCTGGGACCGGCTTTACATGAAACACACGGAACACCGGTAGTTACGACGCTGTTCTGTAAATGTCGGTATACCCGATTTGGAGACTACCCATCAACTATGAATGGAATCAACAAAAACATAAATAAATAAAAATGAAAAAACAAATAAAATAATATTATCAGGTATTAGAAAATCACATTCTCAGGTAAAAAAATCATTGAAAATTTTGCATGATAATATACTGACGAAATAGACCCATAATATATTTCAAAAATATATAAAAATTTCGGATACCTTTTTTTAGAGAAAATCATTAATAATATATTTTTTAAAGTAATACATAATTAATTTAAAATGGTCCAGATTGAGGCGAATAAAAGGCATTAAAATACATCAGGTATACAATGTGTCGGGAAATTATGCACAGAAAATTTAGGGAGTCGAAAAAATAATGTCCAATTATTTTTTTGAAAAGTCATTATTGACGAAGGAATGTTACTTCAAACTATTGTTTTTAATTCATTTCTTAGCTATAACTTTAATACTATAACGATTTTTTTAATTTGGTATACCTATACTTGCTCGTTTAAAGTGAAACTTTAAACCGTAATCAAGTAGAGGTGCAAGTTTTAGCGATTTGGAACTAAATTGGCTTTTTTGTTTAATTTATCTTGTTTTTTTTAATTAGCATTAATTACTATTACCCAATACTCTATGAAAATAGAATTTGGAATATATTAAAATTTGTCTACAATTATTATACTATAATTCTCATATTAACACACAATTCAAATTTAATTTTGGTTTCTAAGGATGAGGCACCTTGAGACTTCCGCTTTGATGAGGCTCCAAGCGCGAGATAACTTTTGTGCCGAGCGGGTTTGGTTTTTAAAAACAAATTTTTATTCTTAAAAACACACAAAAGTATCGTTTGAGTTAAAGAGAAGCGTACAATAGTTTCAAAGGCATGAATACTGTATTTACCTCTGACGATAACTGCTTAAACAATAAACTTGACCCATATATATAGACTATGAGTAAGGAATGTGCAAGGGTTGCACTATCAGCACATTGTTGGTAAGATAACTCGCGCGTCGTATACGCCTGTGCGGCAATCGGCCACTGTCGGTACAATAAATATAATTTTATTCAAAATTCTGTCTTAAAAACTAAATATTTTCTGATTTATATATGCATAGACACTTTATTACTTTATATGAGCACTTACAGTACAATCGGTGAGTTTCAGAAAAGTATACCATACATTCTTAGATATTTATCCAGAAATAAGTTGATTAGATCTCAAACATAAAGCTTCAGTTTATACCTACATATCAATAATTTGGCTGCTATCCCTACTAAAGAATAGTTGGAAAAACTGTTATGAAGTTTAGTTCCCTAAATCATCTCGTTAGTGTAGAATTGTTTTCCATCCCCATTGAAGCACTTATACGGGACAATATAAGGGTACCAAATGTCATAACATGTTCATAACTGATGTTTTAATTTTAATTTTATAGAAAAAGATAAACTAGTACATCACTTCCTTCTGTTATCAATCAAAATTGAAGAAACTCTGTTTCCGTTTTAAGGACGTTCTCTACCAGCTGATGAAGTCCGCGCTGAAATTCCTTGTCCCTTACGTCTCTACCGAAATGTTCCCCTCGCCTTTGAGTTTAGTACTGGTTGACCGCAACCAAACATACACTATAGCTATTTATATTTTCCTTTCAAATAATGTATGTAATCTATTGAAATACGTGTTTTTTCAGAAATATATGCAAAATTAACTTATTTTTGTCAGTTTTAGAATTAACTACATTAATTAGGCAGTTTACATGTTGGAAAACTAAAAAAAAATTTTGCAGAATGACTGTCTTGTTACAAAAATAAGTTTCTATTTTGAATTGTCGTTTTCCTCGAAACAGAAGTATGTGAATAAAATATAATTAAATATATATTTATATTAATTTTTTGCTAAAAATTGCCGTCTACCAAAACTCTATTCATAGTAAGTTATGGTTTTGAAAAACTATAAAGTTATTGTAAATTGATAATTTATAATTTTACGACTCAGGAAAAAATATAAATATAGTGCACCATACAATGTTAGTAATAATGGACGATTATGTAAGTACGAAAACATGAAAGAAATAGCTAGTAATTTATACTTATACGTATATAGACTCGTCTTGAACTGTACGGGTAGTGCTATTTTATTATAAATCAATACAACATTACAACTAAAGTTGTTCAATAATTATTGTGGATTTACATCGTAAAAAGAAATAAAAGCATGTTTTTATAAATTTTATTTAAAAATTGTACTTATTAAATTTACACTAGACTATCGAAGTAGAACAGTATATTCACTCCAGCAGTGGCAACCCTAGAAAGCACCATCATCCCATAGTTATCTGGAATGAAAAGTTTGATAAATAAAGTGGTAAAGGTATTTTTGTATATATGCAAGTACCTACAATTAAAACGTCATATTTTGTCGATGAAAATATGCAGTTAATCGAATCACCTGCTTTTTTGTTACACCTTGTATATAGTTTCTCAGAATATGATTTCAACATTCAATTTTCTCAACAAGAACGTTCTCATATAGTTTGCTCTCTACCAATATAGTGTAAACACTGCTGTCTTCATTTACTCATCGTTTAAAAATCACACCATGCTTTTTTTAAAACCCTCTTAGTTGATGCCATAGACTAATAGTTCTTATAACATTTGTGAACCGGTATGCTCATGTCTCTTGATTCTGCACATGAACAAATGCAGCAGTACCAGGTAACAGAGTTGCATTTGATTAACGTTAATAATACAACTAAACGTAAAGTCTATAGATAGTACCTATATAAAAGTCCCTGAGAAATATATATTTATATAAAATGAATTGTCCCTATTCAACATCTTTTTGATAACTGTTGTGTACGTTTAATTTCAATCCAAGTATTAAAACTAAATAGACATTATCAGTCGACATAATTTTGATATCATAGACATAATTTATGCATATCCAAATATGAAACTAATGTCTACTGAAAACATCTATTCATACTTAGATTGAAATTAAACGTACATAACAGTTATTAAAAAGATGTTGAATAGGATGTTTATATTACCTATTTTTTTTTCCACGTACCACTGATGAGTAACTATTACTCAGTCGCGTACCTACCTGTAGCAATTAAGACCACACGCGGTGGATTTTGCGAAAATTTGTATTGTCCCTCGAAAATTATAAAAAAAGTCAACGGTATATACCAAACAAAATCATATTAACAACCAAAACCATGTTTCATTGTCTTATCGTGTATCAACGATGTTGCACAATGTTGCATTTCCATTCTACGCGTACCCCCTTAAGAGGCTCTGCGTGCCACAGCTTGAGAACCACTAATTTAGTCGAATTATTAACGTTAATTAAATGTAAATGTGTTGCTAGGGTATTAAATAATTTGAAAATTTGTTGCCATTCCAGATGAATAGAAACCTTTACCCCAACCACTATCGGCAACAACTGTAATAATAAGAGGTATACCATCTTTGTTTACTTCACCCAGATTCTTTGTCATATCTGCTTTCTCTTTTCCAGCATCTTCCTTGGTCTTCCAAGCTACAGTTCGAAAGGTCAAATATCCAGAACTAATAGCTATGTTATCCAAAACAAATGCCTTATTTATATCTACATAATTTGTACACATAGGTTGATCGACTTTGTAATATTACACATTCTGCATTTGAATGATATTGCAGAATTCAGTCCAGTGTGTTTTTCCTTGATTAGGTATGTTTCCAATGTTTGCCAATTTCTTTAATAAATGACTTGCCAACTGCTCTTTGCCCTTCCCTGATAATTCGTCCTGCGAAGACGCCTGATTTTGAACTGTTGCTTCTACTTGTAATTCTGACAGTGACCTATAATAATTAAAAATAAATAATAAAATGTTTGCTAAGTAATATTTTTTAGAAGTACATACTCGTCTACTGCAAATATTTTCTGTTTCAACAAGGTCATTCTGGTATAAAACATCACTTCTACGATAAATCTACGAAAAAGAAAAGTATAAATTAGAAAATATATTTAAAAAAAACTGATTTGTATGTCATTTTTATATATTCAAAATCAATCCACACACAGTAACATAACTAGTTTTTAACTTTACTTTTTAAAAATATCTCTTTTATGGCACTGATGGTATAGGTATTTCTTAGTCAATACTATAGCATACTTACTCGTTTTACGTCATCTATTCAATTTCAGCATATCCAACCTCGTCCTTTGTCATTGTAACAATTCCACCACAACTTTGTTTTCTATCATGTTTTCATTTCCACCATATCTGACCATGTCCGAGCTTGATTGTCTGAAATGTATAAATGAGTTGTAGTTTTTGAAATAATTTTTATGAGACGAGATGAGGAAGGTTATATGATTATAATAAAGATCACAAAGATTAATAGTAGGAGCATAGTAGAAGTAACTTTTTTTTATATTTTTGTGAGTGTACCGATTTTTTTCTAATTTTGTACATGTAATCACTAGTGTTGCTTTATACCTATGTTCTTAATTTGACACATACCCTCCAACATCAAAGGGCCTAAACTGGTCTTGATCTTAAAATAGTGACTTAATACTTTTTTGTTTGAACATTTTTATAAGTTTGAATTCTTTAAAAAAGATCCGTTTGTTATATCACGTAAAAATTAGCCGTTTTTGAGAAAAACAACTTTAAACATTCACGTGGGTTAAATAAACAGACGCTTACTCAAACTCGATTTTCCTGAGGAGTTATGACCCCATAAATAAGGGTGATAAATTTAAAGTTTTATTTCATTTCTTCTGATAAAACAGCTTTTTCTGGATGTGTATTTTGTTATTATCTTTGTCCTGTTATAAGGTGTTGAAATAAAGTACCCTTTGTATATTTGTCATTAGATTTTTTAGGTTAATTTTTTCGATCAAATACAATTCTTTTTAATGCCTGTTGAATTTCAAATGTGTTTTATTTCTAACAATATTTTGATAAGTATTACAGGCTTTGAGTAAAAAAGAAAGTTCACATTTCTACACGCATAGAATTTCCTTTCCACTATTTAATTTACACATCGATAAATCTAGTACGTTTCCATCATTTTTCATTTGATAACAGTTCATGGTTGTTTTATATAAAATATTGCTGTGTATTAAACATTTGGAACCAAATAAAACATCATACATAATAAGGTATATAGGTCCTATAGAAATAGTGAAAATTATGGAGAAAAATTTTACATCTGAAAATATTAATAATTTTTTTTATGCAAATACCTAACAAAAAATAATTCAATAAAGCAACATAAAAAAAGTTTGTCTCATTGTTTACACAACATTCGCCTTTTGTATGATGCTAACAAAATATATTATGTACTTTCTATGGAGACATTACATCTGAACTTTATGAAGTTTCGAACATCTGAAAATAATGAAAAGAGTACCATAACATTACTGTGCTTAATACACCAATACTTAAGTTATCTAGTAACTTTGTTACGTTAACAGTTTTTAATGAATTTCCCTTACTATTTAAGCAATTAGAGATAAGAGACTTTTTTATTGTTTTTTTATTCCAAACTATAAGACTAAGAAATGTGTAAAAATATATAGTAGAGTTTTCCATTTTAATAACATATATTTTTTGATAAATAATTATTATTAGGACTTTTTACTCTCAAGCGAGTAACATAAATAATACACAGAGATTGAATACAATAGATATTCATTTAATAAAATTGTTTAGGCATTTTTCATCCACCATCCATTTAGGTACATTTTTAAAAAGAAGCAGAAACCGAACGTATTTATTACAATAAATATTTTTGTAGTTGCCTACCTTTAGCAGTATTAATGTTAATATATATAATTTAATTAAATTTATACTCCATTTCAAGGGAAGTTCATCAACAACGCTATTTCACTTTTGCAAAAGAAAGTATATAGGTACACTTCATATTATTTTTTGTAACTTTGATTTTTCTTACTATTAATAATTTTAGAACATTAATCATTTTAAATATTTGTTTTAAACTTACTCTTATTTCATTTACTGAATAAATCAGCTCTGTACTTACCTATTTCTGGATTTTTGCACTAACTTATTATTTTTTCTTTTGGGTAATAAATACTTATTCTTTTTTGCGCAAAAACACCGCAAAAACGACAAATTAAACACAGGTGTTTGGATTTTTCTATGTATGCATGTACCATATACCATATCCTACCGAGACCCAATAGAGAATCGATAAAATAATTTCTGAACATGTTTTAATTTTGTTTAAATATAAATTACATTAGTTCATTCATAGGGTCTAATATTAATTTATATTTGACCCCATATTTCTCATTTTCTTCTTTTGTTGGATGTATATTTGGTTCCATATTTTAAAACCACAATATTTGATTGGTTGTATTTAAGTTTCTTACAAGATGGCAGCACTTCCTGGAGGAGTAAATATGTTTTGCCATTTTTCGTTTTTAAAAAAAATAAAGCTTTTCAGGTAAAATATTTAGGAAGTGCTTGTTTGTATTTCTATATACAATGGCGGACGGTCCATCATTTCAACTTGGACAATATATTTTTTTTCTTTATTACTAATTTTTTCTTAAAGTTAGGGACCTTCCGCCATTTCTATATTAATTTTATAATTCCATACAAAAAATGAGCCCATTTCATTGAATATTAAGATCAAAATTCGAAAAATAGGAATTTACAAGAAGGCGTTCTATGAAGAGCATTCTTAAGGTCTGGATGCAAATCCGGTCGGTTTTCAGGCTGCCCGTACAGACTGCCGCAGAGGCCTCTTGCGTTGTGTGTAACCAGCTTTATACGATCATAAGAGGCATTAATACTCAAAATGATAATTGTAAAAAAGTAATTTATTGCCTGAAGTTATTTACTTGGAGCACAATTTATTATTTCTTTACTTCTCGAGGTATATGTGTGAAAAGCATTTAAAGACGTAAATCCGAACAAAATATTCACATTCAGAAAAATAAACAAATATAGAAAATAAAAATCCCATCCTGCACAACATACTTACTTAATTTTGTAATATCAACTGAGTGAAATATGTGGTACAGTGATTACAATTTTTATTTTCTATATTTATCTAAACGTTTTGCTACATATCAAGTTGACAAATTTTTCCTCGCATGATGAAATAGATTTACAATACAGTACTACGTTATATGCAGATTGCTCATCATAAATAAATTTCTGCATTAAAAGACAGACACATGATTCTTCGTGGAATACGTACTTCATTGAGCTTGCAAAAACTTTGCCATTTGTTTTCAATTTCCGATGGAACATCGTTATCCCAATTTATTTTTTAAGCCGAAAGATTTTGAATTATAATTGGGTCTATTCTGTAATGTTTTTGGTTAAATTTTAACGTCAAGGCCAAAGTTAAAATTTTAACCTTCAATTATTTAACCCGATACTATATTCTGTAAAAATTTTAATAAATAAAATATGTAAAAATTTAATGGGACCAAAATACATGCTGTTAAAATTTAACCTATTGAATACCAGTATAAATCACGATTGGTATAATTAATCTCTATTATTTATTTCCACATAAATGTTATAATGGCACTTCAAATTAATTATATTTTATTGCATGAAGCTGACAGATTGGTATAGACGTAAATAAAGTGTTATTTGTATCTGTTGATTGATAGTTTCATATTACCTATTATTTTATTTCAGCCACAATTTTAGACTTTTTCATAAAAGTTTGAGGGATCAAAGAAATCCGTTTGAATTAACTAATTGTACTTTTAAGTAACTCTTTAGACTTTCAAAACAAACTGTCATTGGGCATATTCAGACGAGGTCAGCCGCTGAGCCGCTGAGAAATCCAGGCCAATCAAATGCACGCATTTAGCTTAATTCTTACTCAGCGGCTCAGCGGCTGACCTCGTCTGAATACGCCCATTTATTTAATCAATCATGATTTGATGTGGCTGCAATTTGTTGTTTAGTAAAATATTGTTCACTTTCAAAAAGTCAACAATTAACTGTATCTGTTTTTTTTTTTGTTTTGCGTGGGTAACGTTTTTTTTTTTTTCATTTTTCCATACTTTGGTAAATCACAAGAATCTTGAAAATTGGTTACTAAAACACAAACAAATTTGTACTAATTCAGTAATCGAGGTTATGTTATCACAAATCGAAATTTTTTACCCATAGTAAAATATAAATATATTCTATGCTTTTACCCTACTGCTAACTTCACTAACACTGAAATATTAACATACAGTGATAAAATAATTTTAACTGGGCCGTTAAAAAAACTTAAACAGAATACCAATTGGAGTTATTATTTTTAGCGGTAGGGTTAACATTAATATTTTAACCGGATGGTTATTTTTAACCTATAAGATACAGAATACAGCTGAATGCTTGCTAAAATAGTAAAAGAACTAAGAAGTTCAAGGGGGCATGTGTGAAATGATAAGCAAGAAAATCTGGTTTGCATAATCATTGAATTCCAAGTGTTTTAATTTGTTCATTGTCGCCAAACTGTACACACTCGCAGTGTTAGTATCTTCTTGAAAATGGTTGTTATTGTTTGCCGTGCATTTTTTTAAATGAAAATTAGCAGTTTGTAAAATATTATAAATTTTTTGATAAATAGTAATAGCTTCCAGTTCTGTATCAAAACCTGTGATATGGTCAACCACATTTTTTAAAAATTCTTGAAATCGATTGATAAACGCTAAATATGGAACTGAGGTAATTCCATAAACAGTGGTTAGGTTATAAACAGTTTTGAAATCATCTCCCCAAGCGATTCGCTGAAATGGACGAATTTCTATGTGTACTAAGATTTGTTTATGTCTTGTCAATGTCAGAAGAAACAACTATTGCATATTGCCGGAAACGAACAAAAATTATAAGTTTTCCAAAAATCTATATATTGCGTTATAATTGAGAGATTATTTTGGAACCGTCGTTCCAATTGTAACAGACATTGAATTGCATTAGATTTGGATACACCTAATTGATACTGATAATGGACAAGGCGAAGGGCACTCTAAAATTCCCACCTTTGTTTTAAACTGTTATATAAATCGATTTCCCTTAAAACATGTAATTAATCCATCCAAATAAAGTGTTTTGTAATATTGGTTTTTGCTTTTTCTAAATTAATTTTTGCTTATTATAGTGTACAAAATATACTTGCACCTAATAGCAGATCGCCCTTTCATTAAAAAGTTGGTCTGCTAGACTCAAATATTTAGGAATATTCCATTGAGATATTGAAATATTATTGTTTGGTAAAAAGTTTGCTATTTTGGCCAAATTAAACAGAAAATTATAGAAAATTTCATATTTAAAAATTGAAAGGAACAGAGATATTGAATAGTAACGTTGCATTTTATTTTAATTATAGAAGTAATATTGTTAATACCAGTAAAAGAAATATTGGTTGGATATGTTTGTGACTGTAACAATTTGCATAATTTTGAAGAAATAAGTTACTTTGAGAACAGCAGTCGAAAATGGCGTTGGCAAAGTGTTTATTACCTGCTAAATCGGTGACATATAAATAGATGCAGTAGAAAACAAAACAAATTGATTGACTTGGACTGAGCAATTTGCACATTCACTTTGAGGAGAAATTTCTGAATAATGTTTGATATTTAACATATTCATAAAAAATGTTAAATATCACTGAGCTTTGATATATTATTGATATAATTTTATGTTTTTCCATTCAGCAGTTGTAACTTTATCTAATTTTGTAAAAAATATGAAAAATAATTAATGAATCCTAATGTTGCACTGCTTCATTTAGACTAGTCAGCGAACGTCATATAAAAATTTATTATATAGATTAGGATTTAAATAATGAACATTATAATTAGTCTCATTAACATTTTAATATCTTTCAAAAACTTTTATAATCATTTTCAAATTTAAATTAATATACATTTGAAATAAACCTTTGTCTACAAGTTTTATATTTCAGGTGAATGTTTTATTGTACCTAGTTAGAAAATAAAAATATTAATACTGAATTAGCAGCTTTATTTTTCTACCTCGTACATATACTATAAATAAATCCTTGAATACTATATCTTCTGCTTCAGTGTATTACCGAAGACGATGCATGAAAATTCATATATTGATATACATTTGAAATAAACCTTTGTCTACAAGCCTTATATTTCAGGTGAATGATTTGTTGTACTTAGTTAGAAAATAAAAATATTTATATTGAATTAGCAATTTTATTATTCTACCTCGTACATATACTATAAATAAATCCTTGAATACTATATCTTCTGCTCCAGTGTATTACCGAAGCATGAAAAATTCATAAAACGAATATTAATATTTTATATTGATATACATTAGAAGTAAACCTTTGTCTACAAGTCTTGTACTTCAGGTAAATGTTTTATTGTACCTAGTTTAAAAATAAAAATATTTATATTGAATTAGCAATTTTATTATTCTGTCCCGTACATATAATGATACAGTGAATGTTTTGTCATAGTTTTTCTCCTGAAACTTGATCGAACCTTGTATATAGGCAGAATCTAACATTTTACACATATATTGTTATTATTATTTTATATAAAAAATGTAACACACTACTGGAAATGAGTTGTAACGTTTCTATCGGGCCGTTTTTGTTATAAGCATGACCATAGACTTAAACAAGACAATTTTAGCATTGGTTACTTAAAAAATCTATAAAACACTGCAACAATAACCACCCTAACATTTTGGCATCTCATTTAGTTTAAATTTTTTTACTAGGTAACATATATTTTTAATATTTGAAATATAAACTATAATCCATTGCATTAATAATATTTTATATGATGCTGAAAAGCTACTATGTGGCACATACTTTACTTTAATGTTTATAAGAAAATATATTTATAATTAAAAAAAATAAATTTGTTTTTACTTGTAATCAAAAATTAAATAATTTCAAAAAATGTTTTATTATTTAGTAGATATTCAGGTTTGAATTGGCAAAGAAAACAAATGAATAGATAATACTATATATTTTTTAAAAACTATACAATATTCATAATTAAAGAAAAAACAAAACATAATATAAATATATACAAAAAAGGAGATTAAAGAAAGCAGTAATTTAATAAAATTAATAATTAATTATTAATTTAATTAAATTTTGCCGCGATGGCCTCATATTTTTTTCTCGTCTCGTTAGCAGAACGTTCCTTCTTATCGAGGGAGCGTTCTTGCTCGTCAAGGAGACGCAATATCAGGTCATCGCAGTTTTTAATCTTCTTTCTATGGCGGACATCTTTCCGTCCATCCGCTGATGGAATTCGGCCCTCCGCTGGTGTTCTTCGTTTATTGCTCCTATCTAGTCTTCGGAATCCGATGAGGAAGAACAGGTGGAGGGCGCTGGCGACAGCGAGCGGACGGATGACGAAGGCCGCTTACGGGCCAAACCCAAATCTTTGTCCCTACAACAAAAAAAAAAAACAGATAACAATAATACATTTCTTGATGATGTTTTCAGACTTTTTTAAAATTATTTTTTGAATATTTACCTAGAAGGAAGTACAGGAATTTCTCGCGGTGAATTTTGGAATACATCAGCGTCATCCTCTTGCTCATAACAGCAGCCACCAGCTTTTAGCAGCCACCTTTGATGGCCTTGGGCTTGGCTTGGCCGAAGCTTCCAGGCAGCTAATCGCCTTCACTGTCAAATTTAGTTCCTCTGATATTATGTAAAAAACGAGAAAATAGTTTAACAAAACGTAGAAAAACATTAGAAAAAACTTACGCCTCATTTATGGCTTCGTCTAAATCAGGATTCTGCTGATAGGTCTGTAGCTCGAGACGGGCCCCTTCGGATAAAAATAAACTCATGGTTGGAACGGTATAAAATTTATTAACAAATTGAAGTAAACACTATTTGTTACCTACAAATAGGTTGGTATAAGAATGAATATATTCAACGAATGCAGCATGCTTATATATCACATTGCAACATACACAGTAATATGAACATCCGGTGAATTCCGTTGAACTGTACAGGTCACTAACTTTCTGATGTCAGATAAAATTAAATGTCATACTTATTTTTTGAGAATTGTAATCCGGCACCAGTTCCTGCTGAGTTAACAAAAAATGTAATTTGACACCATTTTCTGCTGAATCGGCAAAAATGTAATTTGACACCTTATTTTGAAATTTGACACCCTTGTTTTGTAATTCGACACCTTTGTTTTGAAATTTGACACCGAGCTTTGTAATATGACACATTTGTTTTGAAATTTGACACCGTGTTTTGTAATTGGATACCTTTGTTTTGAAATTTGACACCGTGTTATGTAATTTTACACCTATTTACAACACCAATTACATACATACAAAATTATGAATTTTAGTTTTCTTTTTCTCTTTTTTTTTGTCGCTTATTTTTTTTATTGCATTTTTGGAAAATACTTTTGTTCTAGAATTCAAAAAGTAACATTGCGGCCCCCTCTTCCTTATGTGACAATTTGCGCTACCCACCCCCGATTTTCATACTAGTTGTGAAACCAAATTCTACAATTGTTCGACAGCTTTCACTTTCCTCTTCATAATAAAAATCAACTTTCTATCTCTTATAGTAATCAAGTTATAACGAAAAAACTGTTTAAGGGGTATTTTGTTTTTTTTACCCCTAGCCCTTAAACCTGACGCTTGACGATGAAGTTTGTATAAACTTTTTTCTCTACTCGACCTCTACTATGACTTGCTAGAATTTAAAAAAGAATCAACGATTGGTTTCATTTTTAGATTTCAGAAATTTCTTTGAAAATATCCAAATTTTGGATGTGCGTACGATCTCTGTTATAGGTATTCGGGATAATCTGATACAGGGTCAATTAGGGAATGTCAAATCATGTAGGATTTTTCTATATTAAGCAAAAAAATACCTAACCTTGACATACTACCTATTACGATTTCCAGAAAATAGTATTGTTCAAATTCATCTAATCTATTTCACGTTATACTATATGCTATACAGGGTGAATCTTAAATAAGTACAAATATTTTAACCAGCAGTATAGTTTTGTGTGTAGAACACATAATTAATAGTTTTTTTACAAAAAAATCAGAAATAAAAAAGTGAAATTTTAAATAAATTTCGTAATTTTTCAGTAGAAAACTTGTTGAGGACCGCTGGCCTAGACTGACCCTTCATACTTTTATGAGTCATAGTGCTGCAGACTAAACGTGTGGTTCACAGTGTTGCCAGTATTACACAAATGTCTTTGCTTCAAGGAAGAAAAAATCTCAACTTTTAGCGAATTTTGTCAAGTGTAACATTTTATATTATTTTTTATTATCAAACTGTCATTGACTGTCATGACAGATTATCGGAAGCCCAAGTCAAACTTGTTGACCCCACATAATGCATGAAAATAGCAATAAAATTTGCTAAAAGTTGACATTTTTTCCATTTTAAATAAAAAACGCGTGCATAGTTTTTCGTTATTCTTCATAAAATAACTTAAGGAAATTGTGTTTTGTGTCCCTTTCTAACAGTGTACAATGACATTTAACTTGTGAAATGTGGATTACTGATTAAATAGTTAATTTTTTAACAAACAGGTAAGCTTGTGTGCACGTTTATGTATAATTTTTGAACATTGGACATAGTAATATCACGTAATATCTTCCTAAATATTTTACGGTAGTATTGAACTTGCGGAAATTCATTTTTAATCGTTGAAGTATAGTAAGGTTAGTTCAGATGTTAAAATTTATGTTAATATTGCTGCGTATCATACTACATACCCAATTTTACTGTACTTATGCTTAAAACAAGTATTTTTAAAATAGAACTATTACGTTAAAGGAAACGTAATATTTATATTGGAGGAGATATGGCAACCTCGCAACAAATCATATGTTTCATTACGTTGTTGGATGAAAAATCAGCCAGCGGTCCTCAAAATGTGGGTATTTTTTTAAAAAATTAATATCTCCGTAAATATTAGAAATTTTTAAAAATGGCTTTCACTAGACTGATTTAAATGACGAACTACACCAGCAGTTAAAATATTTGTACTTATTTAAGATTCACCCTGTATACTTTGGTTTATGTTTAAAAAAAAATCAAAAAAATTTTCTGAATCCAAAATTTTTTCAAAAATCATGTTTTTTTTCTGATCACAATTCTGAAAGAACACCCTCGAAAACATAAAGATACACAGTTTCATATTTTCACCTTTTCTATGCAAATAACTTTGAAATTTTAAATTTTAGATTTGTCCCTTAAGTTAGGCAAGCAATTTTTTCATATCTTCTATGTATTTAAGATGATTTAAAATCTTATAAAGTTATGTAAAGTGTTCCACCAAGGCAGATTCGTTATTCCTCACACCACAATCATTATAAGCGCTGATTTGGTCATTTAGAAAATATATAAAGCAGTGTCATAGAGTTTGTAACCATATTGCAGATATTAGTATCTGAACTAAAATATTATTTTTAAACATCCTTCGAAAAAGATGACTTCCGACTGCGTGGTAGACATTCAGTGTTTTCAAAATTAGCAACGAGAAAGGCGACATCAGATGGGCTGTGAAGGAATTGGAGGTTTATAATTTTAAAATTTCCTACCATTATGTATTTAAACCCCCTTTCCCCTTTAATCAGCTGTCAAGGGAGCTACAAAGAGAGACGTATTGGGTAGTCCCTTCATGGTATTCCATGGAATGATGGCTACGAATCCCTCCAAGAACTTCAAGAAATTCTTAAGGGAGCAACCCAGACAGCTGGAATAATTTATGTGAAGGGGAAACAGAAGGCTGAATTCATCAGGAAATATGTGGACAAACCGGTGGTTGAGCTTCTCGATCGTCCCAAATTCAAGCCGATGATTCCGGAATGTTGACACCACAAACTGGAGCATTTCGCGTGTGCGTTAGCCTATGTATACAATTTGTATAATTTTTATTTAGAATTTGCAACATAAAGAAATAAATTATACATATTTTTGTTTATTGTTTTCCCTGTAATATAGTTGTTGCAGTATATTTTTTTAAGAACGTTTCTTGTTCAAAATCCGAATCGAAATATACAAATAAGGTATGAATTTTTTAAAGGTTTTATTAATTTACCTACAAATAATTTATAAATTTTATATAAATTTTATTAGGTTAAATGTAATACAGTTGTGATGTTATAGTTTAAGAGCATGTCTTGTTCAAAATAAATGTGAAGGAATAAGTTATGTATATATTTATTAAGTGGTTGAGGTGTTACGTTTAACAACAGCAAATGCAAAAATGCAGAAGTATGCTTCAAAATGAGCAAACGTTTCAATTTATCAGCGCAAGTTCCAGCAGGATAGCGCATATAAATGATTTGTATTCTTAAAGAAATCACACACTTCTCATACTAATCTGGTATACCTGCTGCTGCTGCTGTTGTTTCCCTTGATTCAGTGCTACCGTACAGTGACATAAAGTAAACATGAATCCTGAAACCGTAACCTCTATTAGTTCTACAATTGTGAAAACTACTGACGAAGCCGTCAAATTGGTAAAAACTAAAGAAGAGATAATAAGGCAAAGAAAGTTAGTAAAAGCTAATGTGAAATTGTTGGAGACGGCGATAAAAAATAGAATTAACCATCAAGAGGAGACTGAAAATCCTTTAGTTAGAAGGAAACTTAACGTTATTGAAATATTATTTAGTTAAATTGCAACACTTACAGTATACTTTTAGTAAAGTTGGAGTAGTCTTGGAGAACAATACTGCTGAAAAAAGCGTAGTCGAAATGTATTTTGGCATTCTATTGATTCTTTCTTCGACGGACGAGTGTGTACAGGATTAATTGCAAATTTAAATAAGGCATTTAATAATTTTCAAAGAAAAATTAAAATGTATCGTCAGAAATCAATGCTTAAAGTTAATGTTGTATTAGTACGTAATTTTATTAAACCCCAAAGTGGTGATATCGATATGACAACGTTTTCTACAAAAAACCATATAACCGATAAAAAACTAATTTAAAAACTTGGTACTTGGATAACGTAATCCATACTTTAACAAATAAATTAGAAGAATTTAATGAAAAAGATTCAGGGTGGGCTCTTTCAGAAGTTTTGCATTTAAAAGTCAATATTAACAAATTTTCATCTTTAAAAGGGGGATCATCAACTTATGTGAGTTTACCAGGATTTATATCACAGAAAAAGCTGTAAAAAATGTAGAAAATAACGATTCATTTCGTTTTCTGTGGACTGTAATCTCCGCTCTATATCCAGCTAAAAATAAACATCCTGAAAGAATAACAAGTTATCCTCATTTTAAAGATGTTGTGAAATATGATTCCATCGAGTTTCCAATAAAACTTAATGATATAAAGATGTTTGAAAAATTAAATAACTTGTCTATTAGTTTGTATTGTATAGAAAATGAAAACATTCTGCCGCTTTGTTATGGTTATAATTTTTATTTTAAATTTTACAATAAATGCACATATATTTTTGTTATTGCTATATATTGTCTTGTATACAGTATGAGCAGGGTGAGTAGACTGTGCCAGTATCTTGAAATAATATAACATTAAAAACAACAAACATAAACAAAGATATCGTCTACCTATTTCCTCTTTCTAGCACTGCCTTCCAAAATATATTCTAGTAATTGGCCATAAAATTTAACATTTCTTTCCTCAGTTCTGCTTGTGACAATAGATTTCGTTGATATTTGATGGCTTTCCGGTATTGTGAATTCGCAGAGTTGTTTCAGGTTAGGTATTCTCGAAAATATTTTTAGCACAATCCATGTTTAGACCTGGAAATCTCCACCAAATTTCAACTATTGCATTTCTTAATATTAATAATGCTTACCTTAAATTGCATATTTTTCACTTAAACTGTTAGCCTGTCAAATTTATGTCGTTCAGGTTAGATCAAAAATTCCCCTAAATATTATTGTGGTTTTTTGGGGCAATTTCCGCACACGCCGGCGAAATTCAACCATTTGCTTCCTTTCCATATGCCTTGCTAGAAGTGCAATATCGCTCTGCGGATTTTCTGGAAGCTTTGAGCTATTACACTTGTCTCCGTAATTTGTGATATTGTTGACAAAGTTTCAGTATTTTACTGGATTTAAGATCTGTATGATTTTGCTATTATTTCTCACCTGCTGGCCACATGTCAACCAAGGTAAGACAGACTTTTTATGCTATCCGGAATTTTTATCTACTTTTCTTTCAATATTTTCAGGCCAAAAAAAGAATTTAGTACATAAATATCCAAGTAGTGTTGTACTGTCTAATGCTTAGAACCTGGCATATTCCTTCTGGGCTTAGCTGTTCTACATAACACTTCAACCCTCTACATACCTTGCTTGGTACTGGCTCGGCACTGCTTACTCTGTCGTAACTCAGCGCATGTATACTACTACTACTTATTTCACTACCGAGGCCAAAGCTCTATCAGAGTCGTCCCGGACCAGAAAGACTCCACACCACCAAAGACAGTAAGCTTAAGCTAAGAGTTCTCTTTGCATGTACAACTTCCTATTTATCATATTTAATAATTGTTTGCTAGTATTGCTTTATTCATTGCTTGCGGCTTTGCTTAGACCCCTTGCATATATTATGTATTCGCCTGCATGACAGTAGCTCTAAAAATAAAAACAAGTTTACGTTACGTATTTAGAACATGTTAAGTACTCATCGTATTATTAGGTATATATTATTATTTACTTACCTTTAGAGTTCTTGGGCTATGTGAACCAACCACCAGCGCTGTTGGATGGGGATGATAATTACCCACTTAGTAAACCCGTTTATATTACTTTTATTTTGCTGTTATAAATCATATAAACAAACCTTGTTGGCATATTCTCTATTTTGTAGTTTATTTTATATTGTTTTCTGATACTGTCGCCAAACATAACAACAGCTGATTTATTTATAAGTCTGTGATCACAGAATACACTCGTTCAGTGGAGGTACTAGAACCGTAGCATAGAACCCCACTTCTCTCTACACAGAGTTTAACAGGAGCAGAACCGTGTAGCTAAGTTGTTTACCGGGCCAACTGACCCGCTCAGCTACTGTAGAAATATACTTATCTAAAGTTACGTGTTTTCTTTATTAGCCTTTTCCCGTTTTTTGTTAATTACCAAGGCTAGTAAATTGAGTTTCATCACTCGGGGCAGTTTACAGCACGTTTAAATTCACCCAATAAATATCTTGCCCCATCATTTGTCACTAAAAACCTTTGTCAAATTTACTATTATCATTTTTTTTCTATCCTGATAATTAGCAAAGGAAAATGAGTGGCAGCTTTCTTTAAGCGATTATAGAAATAGTAACAGAGAACCCATTAATTTATTAGTGCTATCGACTGAAAATAATAATAATTTTACAGGATTCTCAAACGATAACGTATTTTTCCACTTCGCATGGATAAAGAGAATGTCAGCACTACTTTCAAAACAACTATCTTCTCATGGACATAAAACTTTTATAGGCTATAGGTGCTTAAATCATTTTAGTTCTGATGATTTACTTAAAGGACATTTAGTTTATTGCAATAAAATGAATAAGTGTGCCCTCAAATCACCAAAGGAGTCGGATAAAATTTTACATTTCAAGCATTTCAGTTACAAAGAAAGAGTACATTTTGTGATATATGCCGATCTTGAAAGTATTCTTGAAACCTTAGGAGTGGAAAAGTGCAATTCAGTTAATTATCAAAAGCATACACCATTCAGTGTAGCATATTATTTGAAATGTTCATATGATAATAATTTATCAAAGCTTAAACTATATCGAGGTGATGACTGTATAAAATGGTTTATTTCAGAACTACAAGATATTGCATTGAATATTGATAGTATCCTTAAAAATTCAAAAACAATGGAAACTTTATCATTCGAATAAGAAATAAATTATGCGCCGCAACACACTGTCACATATGTACCAAACCATTTACATCGAATGATATCAAAGTTCGTGATCATTGTCACCTCAGCTCTAAATACAGAGGTGCTGTTCATCAAGATTGTAATCTAAATTATCAGAACTCATTTAATATACCTTGTTGTTTTTCATAATTTAAGCGGTTATGGTGCAAATTTTATAATGAAACAATTGGCTACCAGTTTTGCAGGTCCAGTTCGGCTGCTACCAGTTAATAAAGAAAAATATATTTCGAAAACCATTGTTACGGCTTATTGTAACACTGATCAAGAATTTAATTTATTAACAAGAAAGGGTATTTTTCCTTGCGATTATATTGATTCGTGGGGAAAACTCACTGAGACATGTTTACCAACAAAAGCGAATTTCTATAGTCAATTGCATGATTAATGTATTAAAGATGAAGATTATCAGCATGCTCTTAATGTTTGGAAAACATTTAACATAAAAACGTTGGGTGATTTTTCTGATTTATTTTTGAAGTGATGTTCTCCTTCTTGCTGATATATTCGAAAATTTTCGACGAACTTGTTTATTAACATATGAATTGGATCCATTACATTTTTATACTGCTCCAGGTTTAGCGTTCGATACTATGGTTAAAACTACAGGAGAACACGTAGAACTTTTAATGGGTATCGAAAAAGTCAAGAATCTGTATTTCTAATGTATTTTGATATAAACAATTTATATGGGGCTGCAATGTCTGAATATTTACCATATGGAGAATTTGAATTTCTGGAAGAGAATTAAGCGAAAATTTAGATATAATAGATATTCCAGATAATGCAGAAGTTAGATACATAGTGATTTTCCGGGTTGTTGTGCCGTGACCTCGATAACTGGTACTTGCCAGAACCAGAGTTAAAATGGACATCCCTAGCATTAGCCGGGATTATTTTACCTGCCGTGGTTGTTCTCGGGCTAGGCTCTGTGGGGACAGACCCGCTATCGGTGTCTCTGGACCCGTCCATATATTGATTTCGGTTCCTATTGTTGGTATTACGATTGATACGGTCGGAACCGTTCCTCGGATAACGGTCGTCCTCCGAGGCGTTCCATAGCCGCCGCTGTAACTGGTTGCATCCCATGCTTCCGTACAGAGCTTAGCCCGAGAACAATCAGGGCAGGTAAAATAATCCCGGCTAATGCTAGGGATGTGCATTTTAACTGTCTCTGTTAGCTACCAGTTACCAAGGTCACGGCACAGCAACCCGGAAAATAACTATGTATCAAATTACAGCACTGGCCGTGAAAGTCTAAAAACCCCTATAATGCAGAAGTTGGCTATATTTTCGATTGTGACCTAGAATATCCCACTTATCTACATCAAATTCATAATGATCTACCTTTAGCTCCACAACACATGACACCATCAGTACCTTCAAGATTAAAATTAAAGAAATTATTACTAACATTGTATCCAAAAAGTAATTATGTGGTTCATGATAGAAATTTAAAACTGTATTTGAAGCATAGATTACGTTTAAAGAAAATCAACAGGGTTCTCAGATTCAAACAAGCTGCGTGGTATGTATATCGATTTAAACACCACGTTGCGTCAGCAAGCTAAAAATAATTTTGATAAGAATTTTTATAAATTAATGATAAATGCTGTACGGCAAATTAATGGAAAACGTACGGAAATATAGAGATATCCGTATGACCACTAAATGGGACGGGCGTTATGGGGCTCAAAATTATATTGCAAAAACCTAATTTCCACAGTTGTAGCATTTTTGATGATGATATGATAATCGTAGAAATGAATAAATTAGAAATTTTATTTAATAAACCTATATACGCAGGATTCTGTGTTCTAGATATATCTAAAACCTTTCTATATGAATTTCACTATGATTATATCTTGCAAAAATTTAAAAATAAAGCAAAACTCCTGTACACAGATAGCCTAATTTATCAACTGAATGTGCCTGATATTTATGAGTATATTAATGAAGACAGTCAGAGGTTTGATATATCTGATTATGATCCTCAATCTATATGGAATAGAACAGAAAAACAAGGAAATTCCAGGTTTGATGAAAGATGAAAATAGTGGAAAAATCATGCTAGAATTTGTAGGCCTTCGAGCAAAAATGTATGCATAAAGTTCGTAATAACAAGATAGTTAAAAAGTCAAAGGGTTTTACATCAGCAAGTGTTAAGAAAATTACATTTGAAGATTACAAAAGAACTCTGTTCGAGCATGAAATTATTTACAAGCCACATCATCTAATTAGATCTAAAAAACTGTACTACTGTAAACTTGGTAGTATGTTCGTGAGTCAGCAAATTACTGGTATATAAGTAAGCTAACAGATCAAAATCAGTTTGTTTTTCATCTCTCCAACGAATAACTTGACTATGAAAAATCTGTGTAGTGAGATGCATATTGCATTGCATTATGCAACCGTTGAAGTATCTTGGAAGAAGTGGTAATACCAGAGGAAACCTTTAAGTGGTTATCGGGGTATGATATAGAACCTCCTTTACAAACCATAGAACTGTTGATGGGCAAGAAAATGGAACTTGATTCACAGCGTGTTGGCTGTGTGGCAAAAAGAAGGATATGAAAACGTATCCGTTAAACGGTTGAATGATATTATGCTAATATTACATCCCTCAATTAAAAAATCATTCAAAATATACTTATTTCAATTGTTACTAGATGGTAAATATTATTCATATTTTGACAGCACCACTTTTTCACTAAGAAATATATTAAGTAATTATAAAACCATTGACAAAACGATCGATGAAGCCATGTGTAAAGCAGCCTACTATGCCAGAAGCCGTACGATCGCAAATTGTACACGCTACAAGAGTCTAAAAAGTTGCACTGGAAGTTTCAGCCGTCTACAAATTTTCATCATAGTAATATTCTTAAATGGATTAAGGATAATATACAAAGAGTTGAACAAGATTTAGATGCTTGTTTAGAATGGAGCTGTGGTCCCGATTCCGCCCCACGGCCTTCTACACATTTATATGATTATAATAGAACTCTTTGTATATTACATGAAATTAAGGAATAAAATGATTTAAAACACTTTAAGACTTGTTATTATTTATTAAGTAATATACAATAACAACATACAAAAATAGCAAACAATAACAATCATTAATTATATGTTTTATAAAATCCTTACAGTACTAGTTAGAGGACTATATTTAACTAATCTATCATGAAGTATAAGAGCGTAACAACTTGTATTTGAAGGAATAATTTTATTAGTTTCAAATTCTAGTCGAATATCAACTGAACCAGATTTAAGACTTTCATTTTGATGAGAACAATCTATAACAATTAAAGGTGCATATTTCTTGACCTCTGCCCTTGTATAAATAGGTTTTCCTTTTCATAATACGATCGTTGAAACTTTGCATACATGTCATACGAGGTTGCTATCTGATTTTTGTCAAAATTTATATTCAAATTGTCATAAGGAAACATCTCATAATTAACAGTTTCATATTAATTAAATTACAATGATCAAAGTGACTTAAATTTGTTTTCAATGTATTTTTACGGTCAGTATGGAAACCTAAAATTACAAATCTAGGTTTCTCAAGTTGCGTCGCCGTCTTGATATTCCAGGTGTGACGTTTCTTGTAGGAGGGGATACTCAACTTCCAATTCTTTGTTCCTAGCTGCATCACCAACCAATTTCCATCTTTCCACATCTGACACTGATATATGAGGCATTTTCCACAATACTTTATTTAATACAACTTTAACTGACTCGTTCTCTGTAGAATTTATTTTAGCGTTGGTATCCGAATTTGAACGAATTAACACCAACCCCTGTCTCAAATTTAAAATAATTTTTTAAAGTAACAACGTTACTTGGAGTCTCAACAATTTTGAAACCCGCTGGCACTGTAGGAACAAATTCGTGAATAACGTGAGCTTGCCTGTCATAAATATAGGATCCACCCACAATATTGCATTCTATGCAAATGAAATTTACACTAAAAATATCGACTGGAAAATCTGATACATGGTAACCAAATGCCGCCAATTTTCTTGGTTTAAAATCAAGCAAGTGTCCTATTGAATCTTGTTTAGTAAAATCTATGTCCTCACTGCATTTGATTCTACACTTCAGAGTGTTATTGTTAGCTTTAATAGAAATGAGCTTTTGATGCTCCTTAACAATTCCCTCTGTTATGCTGTCATCATGCCATGTGAAGTCACCTAACGCTCGTTGTAGATATTTATTTATTGCATCAATATCATAGCCATTACCCTCTGGAATTTCAATGTACCCTTGGAACCATAATAAAATTTGTTATTCTTATTATTCTCGATATTTGGAATTAAATTGTAGGCCTCGAACCTTATTAACCGTAAGACATAGTCTTTACTATCATCTAATATAATTGGAGGATTATACCTAGAAGTAAGAGTTGAGCTTCGTCCAGACAGTAAGAAAGCATTCGACATCTTCGGTGTCATGAAATATACTATTCAAATACAGCACTGTATTTTTAATTATACAAAAATTTCAGACATAGATGACCATAGTTGAATGTATTAAATGTTTGTAACTGTTCATGATTATACAATAGGTTTGTTCCTACACAGCATCAAACTGGTACGAGTTTGCGCAGTACGAATTTAACCGTTCCAACACAATCAATTCGGGAACTAGTTGTAAGATTTTTTGTTCCAACACAAAAGTGGATGGTTTGGAAACTGTTTGCTGACAGTCAAATCAGTTTGAGGATTATTAGGAAACCACTAGGCAGACGCATGCGCAGATAGAATCTAACCGCTAACAGAAGTCAACTTTTGGTAGGCTAGGTAATGAAAGTAACTAAAGTTTTATGTAATAATGCTATTTGAGAAATTTGTTATAGTTGCACAAGTAATTTGCAGATTTTTAAGTACGCAATTCTGAAACTGATTTCAAACTAGTACATGAATTGCACTTGCGCATTAAAACAGTGCTGTAAACTATTAGTCATTGCTATATAGGAACAAACCTAATATTTTACACGGTCCATTTGTATTTAGGTAATGTACCAATTCTCGTGGAGTCCTTAAGTTACCATAGCTATCAAAATATACTGATCTCTCTCTCCAGTTTTCTTATATGCAGTCCAGTGTATCCCAGAGCCTCTTTCATTGTCAAGATTAATAATACCACATTCTTTATAATGCACCCGACGTGGTAAACTATTTCTCATAAATATGCCTCGAAAATGTTGAATATTTAATTTCTTAGTCAATCTTATTAAATCCAAATTAGTAATAGCTCGTTTCGGTAATTTTATCGGTAACGCTTGGAAGGTTTCTTGCGTCCTAAAAAAAGACCAAAGCCTTGTTTGTAAGGTCTCATGTAGAGTCCCATAGCTATTTCTTCCATTGCGGCATTGTGACGTTTACTTTCTTCAAGCTTTTGCTTTGCAGCTTTGGCATCATTAACAGCCTTTGCAATTCCTGTTGCTCCACCACCTAAAGCACCAAGCGCATTTAAGCCTACAAATAATGGAATTAGTGGTAGAAATCCTCCTGTCTTAGGTATTGGTATTACTCGGGCAGCTGCTTTAATATATTTCTTCTTCTTAACTTTATTAACAGCTTTTAATGCAACTTTTATAGCATCTTTCATATACTGTACATTTTTACTTTTTAGCGCTGCTCGTGCTTGTTTTGTTACATCTTTAAATGCTAACGATCCACCAACCTTTTTAGATTTCTCTTTAGGTTTACGGGTTTTACTTTTATTTTTTTTTAGTTTTTCCGTCAATACATCCCATTCCTAATTTAACTTTAGCTTTCATTGCTGTTGCCTCAACCAAGGCTGCTGCTTTCTCCTATATATGCGTTTGGTGATTTAAATCTCTCCACAACCTTCTCATCCAAAATTTTATCCGCCGTATTTCGTTGCTCCAAGTTTTTCTCTCTGATATAAGCCATGTCGTGTTGTTTCTAAACAGAGCAGGTTGCCTACAAACTTTCGGCAAATAAAATTGCAGTATTTTTGAGATGGGATGACGTCGTAGCATTTATTTTGATTTTCACCATCCAACTCGGTGTTATATGTTATATTTGAATTTTCAGTCGTTTTAATAATTTCTGTGTGGATATATCTTGCTAAAGTTCACTTACTATCTTTTTGCGCATGGTGTTTTGGCATGACAAATATTTATTTATACCTGGAGGTTATAATTTTTTGAAGCTGCGTTTTTTTTCCTCAACATATATTTTTTAATTCTTCTTAATTAAGATTTTTTTGGAACACTATATAAAAACTAATAGATTCGCTAGTTTCCTTTTTTTTCATTTTGGTTTTTCAAATCTCCACAATATAAATTGTACTCCAGAATTATAACGCAACATAATTTGAAATTTGACATAAAAGTATGTATTTTAAACAGCACTTAAATAATAACCCAAACGTAACGGTAACTTTTTAATTCGTTAGCAAACAATATTTGACATTTTCGATTCAAATACCAGTGACGTCGCACATGAGTTTATGGGCGGGCGGAGCGAAGTAATCAGCAGTTTCTAGGCAACCTCCTCTGTTTAGGGATCTTGGCTTCAAACAACCTGCCGCTGGTACTGCCTGCGATACATTTCAAACCAATATAAAATTCATGCAACTTCCCCATTGTCTCAGAATTGTCTACTTTGCGGGTAAGTTGAGTAATAATAAATAATTTGTTGGAAATTGCACACTGTAAAGTTCAAATACATTAAGTAATTTACCAACATTAACATTACTACCATCTAATAAATTAATATTAAAATCACCTTCAAATAAAATAGGGTCAAACCTAGGAATAAAATTAATTTGAAAATATTTTCTAAATGTTATAAACAAATGGAAATATTTGTTAAAGGTTTTCTGTATACTGTACCAAAACACCCATTTTTCCAGATAGTTTTACATTAATCCAAAGGCTTTTCAAGTACTCTTGACATATAAATGGAAGAGTTCAATGTTTGACACACACACAGTTGATAAATAAGTATTTAGTTGATTTTACTACAGTTTTTTTGCATTTTCCTTGAAAACGGTGCATTTTTACTAAGAGCGCCTGTTTTGTGTAAAATGAAATTTTAAATAATATAACAAGGCTTAGGATGGGAAAACATAACTTAAAAAAAGTTAGAGCATAAAATGTCGGCGGAAATGCTAGCAATTACTTCTACTCTATTTTGTACAAAAAAACATGTGTCAAATTTTAACTAAATCTGTTGGTCTTTAAAAAAATTACTTCCAAAATTTAATTTTGTAATACTTACATGTACCCAAGAATAAGTGGCTCAAGGTCATACTTTCATTAAGCGAATCCACTTAATTTTCAATGTTCTATCAACCTAAGTAATATCATAGACTAAATGTATAGACTGCTCCATCTTATGCTTATTTTTATTAACAACCCAGACAAACTCGATAAAACATTAGTATGAACCAGTTTTAATGAGATGACGCTCTAGTAGTAAATCTTCAAAGCCTCCGACGTTGTCACGTTGCGCTGATCATTTCAGCGATCCAACAAATCGTTTGTAGCATAATAGACCGTGTCTGCTTTTTAATGCATTTAAATAAAAATGTCTCGCTACTGCGAATACATGAATTGCCGAAGATTATCGAAAAATAATTCTAATTTACTACTACTTACTACTTTACACTTACACTTTACTTACTACTATTTTCCTCCCTATTAAGAGACCAAATGTTTCAAAACAATGAATAGTGGATATAGGTAGACAATTACAAAAATCTATATCTTTAGGTACATTTTTTTTTTCAATAAAATTTGAATAACCGTTACTATAGCCAGTGGTTGCCGAAGTTTAAACTAATGTATTAATAAATCCTAACTAATTAAAATGACAATTGGCGGAATATAAAAAAAATCGATAAACTGGTTTCAATTTGTGTTGCACAAAATGTAAGGTAGCCGTATTTTTCGCTGAAAAATTACAAATTTGTGGTGCATTTAGGTATAGAAATCTCGAAATATTTAACACGTAGAACAAAAGTAATATCAAAAATAATATTCTGGGTTTTTTATTTATCCACTTTTATTATTTGAATTCCCTTAAAAAAAACTTTTAAAAAACGTTAGTAAGACACATATTATTTTGCGATTTTAACTCTACACTTTTACAATTATTCTCACATACTTATAGACAAAATTGAACGATCTTATATGCAGAACTATGTATGTTTATGTTATAACAATATTTATATCTACAGTTAAATTTAAAAAAAATACATAAATATTTTGAAAGATTTATGTATGTACCTAAATATTTGTTATATATTCGTTTTACTTCGGTACCTTTGTATAATCACAGATGGCTAAACTCTATATTATTCATTCCTTAAATGTAAAATTATTTATATTTGTAGAAAACACTATTTCAAGATTCAAAACATTGGCACGCCCACTTAGAGCGTGCTGTCACGTGCTTTCACATTTAGTCTTCGGCATCGGCTCATACAGAAACAGCGGTCTATCATAAATCATAACAAAAGACCAATCCGAATTCCGATGCAGTGCTTTTTCTTTTTTGTTGATTTCTATTCTCGCGTCACATTTACCATTGATTCTTAGTTAAGCGCATAGTGTATTATTTAATAGATTTTGAAATATGTTTGTAAAAAATATTTTTTAAGAGCCAATTTCTACTTTACATAATAATTATGCTATGCATACATTATACAGATAAATATATAAGCAATCATATTAAACCTTTATTTATACTCTATTTGAACCCTCAAATAATTTCAATGATGCAATAGCAGTTTTATTTTCAGTTCCTAAAATTGCTGTTCTTACATTTTCACGTAGGTTTTGACTAATTTCTCACAGTTTTTGTAATTTCTTACTGACCAAACTCATGTAGTTCACAATAAAATATAAAAGATTTACGTCTAATATTACGAGAACGACCATATCAAACAAGTGTCGACTTCCGTCTACTGCGAAGAACAGTTTATACTCAATTAAGAGTCGAATGCGGTATAGCCGTGATCGTTACACATTCATTTTTTCACCGCAAACGCTCCACACGTGCAAATTTAAAATTTTTTATATACGACCGACTGACGCATTGAATGATCGAAAAATATACAGGGCCGGTAAAATATGTAGATATCTACTAGATGTGTAAATACTACTTGAACAATTTGTATCTATATTTACCAAAATAATTAACTAAAAGAAGCAGTTATATTTTTTTACTCTTTTAGGAAGGTATTTTAAGCTAATATAAATCAAATCTCCTACAATTCCTATCAATGAAGTCATATGTATGTTGTCTGATACCAAACATCTAGGTATGCTAATGAACAATTCCACAGACAAAGCTCTATTCAATAATTATCTAAAGAAAATAATCTAATTTACTACTAACCTGCTAATGAAACACTATAAATATCTAACTTCACTTTTTGGCAGTGGGAACACGACAAATTCAACCACAATAAATGAGATCTGACCTATTTCTGCATTTTTAGGATTGCTTCTTCAGGTGGTCTCCTTTAAGTTAAATCAAATATCTAACTATAAAAATTATTATAAAAATTAAAATTATTTGAAGTTAAATATCGACAATGACAAAAAGTGACATCCTGTCAATGAATTAAATATGACAATACCTACTTGAAAAATATCCATATCCATATATTCCTTGATAGGAATTGTAGGAGATTTGATTTATATTAGCTTAAAATACCTTTCTAAAACAGTAAAAAAATGTTACAAAAGCTAATAATAAGGAATATATGGGTAGATATTGTGGGTGTAATTCAACGCAGGTTGGGGCTTTTATCCACTGAGTAGTTAGTTTCACACAATATTAGTAATACCTAAAAATATATAAAAAGCAGTTATATGTTTCATAAATTATTTGGTGTGTAAAATTTAATTCTTCATTTTGTAGCTACTCACTTCTTGGGATTTCAAGATTTTTATTTTTTCCATAAACGTAAAATATAAATAGCTTCAGACAATAACGTTAAATATAGTTCTGTTATTTTCTCCTATATTTCCAATATCTTTTTCTTGTCTTGGCAAACTCGTACAGTACAGTAATCACGATATAACGATATTTTTGGACCTGTAAATACTAATATGAATATAGTCTGTCCAAGGATTCATTAATTTGACTTGGCGAAAAAATCATATTACTACAAAGTTATATTTCAATATATAGGATGTTAAAAAAATACCTTTATATTTATAGACAGTTTTAAATAATAAGTATTCGAAATAAAACTAAGTATTATCCAAACCCATTAACATTTGGACATGTATAGTCCAATCATGGTTTTAAATTATCTGCAGCAATTTTGTGTTTCATTCAATGTAATACAATTTTTAACACTGCCTCTAATTTTGTTTTTTGATATTTTCCCAAATCATAATTTTTATTTGAAATACTCCCATAAATAAAAATTCATAATGACGAAATAAGATAAAATCTTTTACCTATTTTATATAGAAATTTATTTTCAACATGTTCTCTCAAGGAAAATTTGACACATTATACATCTTGATAACTTCAGAAATCGATAGAACAGGTTAAAATAATGTTCATTTGTGATATAAACTTATTTCCTAAAACGCATCCTTTCCGAGATAGAGGGCGTTGAAGTAGGATTTTTTTCTCGTTTTTTCCTCATAAGTTTTGAACCACTTATCCGATTTAAGTGAAATTCGGAACACAAACACTCCTTATGATCTTACATAAGCTTCTTAAGTTTGAACTACCTACCCCTCTTAGAAGTGTATTTTGTCTTACTTTATTTCAAAACTACAAAAAAATAATTAATTTCAATAAAACATCTACACATCACTTTGACCTGATTAATTTCGAAACTTTTTCGTCTCCTGTTTTCGACGTTTGGTCTTGTTTCTGAGATATTCAAATAAATTGGTGACAGTGCACCAGCCGTGTAAATTTCATTTAACATTATAGCAACCCATGGAATCAAAACTCAGTGATTTGTGTAAACTGACGTTTGTGAAAATCATTGTCAAAAGTATTATTTAAAGAGCATTTTTAGTGCTAAGAAAAAATGCCAAGAACGTTTACAAATGCTAAATATGCCGATATATACATTATGTGTATAGTTTCTGTGACGGAAATTCCAACGCGTCTAGAGTACCGAACACGCTTCCCTAATAGAATAATTCCAAATGCACAAGTTTTTGTAGATGTACATCGTCGATTTTCGGAATATGGTTTGTGCCGCTACAATGATCATAATCGTAATGTACCGCCAAGAAATAATCAGCGAATTCTTAATCTTTTTGATATCGATAGAACTTTAAGTACACGCCGAGCAGCTCGGCAACTCCATTTATCTCAATCAAAAGTATTGAGAGCACTCAAACAAGATCATCGAAGGGCTTTCAATCTCCATCCAGTTCAAGGTTGCCAGGAGATGCTAAAAAATGTTTAAATTTTTGTAGATGGGTTTTAGATTCAACAGAAATTAATCCACAATTTCTGCATAAGGTTTTATGGACCGACGAATCTAATTTCACAAAACTGAAATTGTGAATTACTACAACATTCACGTTTGGAGTGAAGTCAATCCTCGATGTGTCAGATAATCTTCATTTCATCAACAGTTTAATGTAAATGTGTGGATAGGTGTTTTAAGTAATAACCCCTGTGGGCCGCATATTTTGCCCCCTCGTTTAAATGGGGATTTATTTCATGAGTTTCTGCAAAACTCTCTCCCCGACGTGCTTGACGATGTCCCCTTAAATTTACACCAAGGGCAGTTGGATGGTGCCCCTGCACATTCGGAAGGCAAGTACGGCAGTGGTTGGATGAGAATTATCCTCGTCGATGGATTAGACGGCAACCCAATAACCACCTAAATATGTGGATTCCTTGCGAAGGATCAGTGGCTTGGTCTCCACGTTCGCCTGATCTGAATCCTCTGGATTATTTCGTTTGGGGCCATCTAAAAGCAATTGTGTATGATATGCCAGTACATACTCGTGAGGAATTGATCCAAAGGATAAGACATGCTTGTGACGACATAGAAAACAATCCTGTTCAATAGCAGCTGCAATTAATACAGTAGTTCGTCGATGCCAAAAGTGTATTGACGCTGGAGGAATGCACAATTATTGTAATTTTTTAATAGTTGATAAGTTTGATGTAAATCTTGTAATAAGTAGTAGTTACTAAATTTATGTTTGAGGTTATTGGCATTTTTTCATAACACTAAGAACACTCTTTACATAATACTTTTCACAATGATTTTCACAAACGTCAGTTTTTTTATTTTTAGAGCCGCCCGACAGTGTACCCAGAAGCACTGTAGCGTATAGACTTATTGTGCATCTCTCGACGAGCACAAACATCCATGGTACTACAGTGGGATTTGAACCCACACCGACATAGCCGATCTAGACTGGTTCCACGAGCCACGTCGGCTATCGCGGCGCCCAAAACGTCAGTTTGCACAAATCACTGAGTTTTGTTTTCATAAGTTGTTATAACGTTAAATGAAATTTACGCGGCTGGTGCGTTACAATGTCAGTAATTTCTTTGAATATCTCAGAAACAAGACCAAACGTCGAAAAAAAACAGGAGTCGAAAAAGTTTAGAAATTAATCAGGTCAAAGTGGTGTGTAAAGTAAGAGGGGGGTAGCATACAAAATACACTTCTAAGAGGGGTAGGTAGTTCAAACATAAGAGATTATGTAAGATCATAAGGAGTGTTTGTGTTCCGAATTTCACTTAAATCGGATGAGTGGTTCAAATGTTATGAGGGAAAAACGAGAAAAAAATTCCTACTTCAACGCCCTCTTTCTCGGAAACGATGCGTTTTAGGAAATAAGTTTATATCACAAATGAACATTATTTTAACCTGTTCTATCGATTCCTGAAGTTATCAAGATTAAACCTGAATCACCCTGTATATTGGCTATAAATAGATAGAGAGATGTGGAGTTTCAGTTTGGTTACTGTGAACTGTTATTTCCAATACTTCTTATTATAAATGAAATCATTTCCCACTAATTAAAAAAAAAATATTATGTACATAACAGTCTGAATGTCTCTCAGAACGGTACTTTTAATGGATGCACAGTAGTTTTACAGATTATTTCTCTCATATATTTGCAAATTATTGTTATGGTGAAAATATTAATAATTATGTGTCGGTCAGTGGTCGCGCGGTTTAAGGCGTCAGTACTTGAATCGAGGTGACTAGATCGGTGTTGGTTCGAGCCCAGCTGCCGGTAAACCGTATATAAGCTATATTCGTGGAGAGGTTTGGCGCCCTCTCTGCGGGTATGGTATGGTGGAAGAATGTTGGCTTGGGTCAATGTGAGAGATTGATACCGGTTGATATTTGACTACCCCCCTAATTAATGAGGTTTTCCAGGTTTCCCTCATTCCTGCACTGAATAGTGGTTAAGGCCTACCAACGTAAGTCGTTCCTGGGCGCAAATGCGGCCTGCTTAATAATAATATGCCGCCCCCTCTCCCGCACAAGTCTCCGACTTCTGGGCTAACCCCTGTGATTAGAATGAGGAGTAGAGATATTATTATTATTATTATTATTATTTTAACATAATATATATTTCAGGTAACCCTAAATTACTGTACGTAGAAGAAGAAATACTAAAAAATCGATATATATATATATATATATATATATATATATATATATATATATATATATATATATATATATGCGAAATGCTTTTTACTTAAACATCTTTCATAAATAAAGAAATAAAGCATATTCGTATTGTTAAAAACATAGGCAGTTTATTCTTGAACGATTTTTATATTTACCGATTTTCTGATCACCCTGTACATGTTGATGGAAGGCTTCCATGCCAACTGCATTTTTAAAAAAAGCAAAATTTTTAATCAAGAATCAATTGTAGTAAAATGAAAAATAAAAATATTTTCCCTCTTTTCTACCTATCCTTGGACATACTGTATATACAGTTAAAGACTATACACACTGAAATAAAATTAATGATTTTTTTTTAAGGGTTAACAAATGCTTGAATAGGCGGTTTAAAATTTTTAAGCATATTTACATTGTCATGTAGCGGTGTCAGTACCAATTTCCTAAACAGGACATATATTACTATATATTTTTAAATGTTTGATCAGGCTTTTGAACGGCAATTTCAAAAATTACATATGGCAAATGTTGTCTTTCCCTTCCTGATATCGAAATTTGGTAAATATTTTATCAAACAAGCAAAAGTTTGTTTTTGTAGCACAGTAGGCTCAAAAATTATTATTTTTTTATATCTACTATGTACTCCTCAATAGGTTTCATATTGTACGGAAATTTCTCCAGAATTGTATCAGAATAAAAACAGTTTTTTTAACATTTGAAATGTGAAAGATTTTTATGCCAAATAAACAGGATGTAACAGAAAATTTGCGACACTTCGTATACTACAAAACAAATTTTGTTTTAAAATAATTTATCTCATTTTATTGGCAAGTGTCAGAAATCAAATAAAAATCTCTTATTATTCTGTAGAGAATTTTGTAAATCCATGAATTTGTGAAAATGTTTATAAAATGTCGAAAATATCTCCGGTTGAAATCAAATATAGATATGCTACATATTATATGTAGACTGATATCTTAAAAATAATTTCAAAAGATGTACGAGTGTGCATCTGGCCTTTAACCTGCCATTAATTTAATTTGAATAAGCACATATAATCTCCAAGATGTCCCCAATGAAAGCATGACAGGTTAAATGCTAAAAAAATCGATCAAATTTTATGCCTGTGTGATCGCCGTATTTCATGATCAAATTTGTGGTGTTTTTTAGGTACTGTAATCTCTAAAAATAAAACACGTAGATCAAAAGTAATATCAAAAATAAAGTTACTGATGTTTTGTTTATCCACTTTTACTATTTAAACTCTCGTCAAATAATATAATAACTTTTAAAATGCATTTGTACGACACACATTATTTCGCTATTCTAACCCCACATTTTAACAATTATTTTAACATACTTATAAACGAAAGTGAACAATCTTATATGCAGAACTATGTAAGTATATGTTATAACAATGTTTACATCTATAGTTGAATTTAAAAAATACATATTTTGAAAGATTCCAGTACCTAAAAATTTGCTGGATAGATCGCATTCTGACGTTATATATTGATTTTACTTCGGTACCTTTGCATATTCGCAGGTGGCATGAGATAATATTCTTTTTATTTGCTAAACTCTATATTATTCTGTTCTTAAATGTCTAAAATTACTTGTATTTGTAGAAAACACTATTTCAAGAATACGGCGCTCTTAAAATAAAATATTTAATAACTATAATTTTTCTGTCATCGTTTTAAAATTGGAATACTTAATACATTATTCGAATTTGCTGTCAACTAATATCCCTTGTTCAAATCCGATGCGTGCCAACAGTGCTGAAATTCTCTGATGACACGTTAAAGCGATTTAACTGTGTATGCTTCAGATACGCCAGGTCTGACTAAAAACTGAACTCTATTGACATTTGGCGGCATTTAATCCAAGTGAAATTGTATTAATATTCTGGGCTATTTGCAAAAGCGGTCTATACATTTAATCTATGGTAATATCGAATGCCTCTCTGAATCATTCTGTAAATATAAGACCCTTACGAATTCCCACAATGTTCTTTGTTGGTAACCGCACAACTCAATACAACAACATATACAAACGGTCTAATATACGGTGTCCAAAAAGGGTATCAGCCTATTACTATTGGCATAAATAAAACACTGAAAATGTTTCTAATCATTTATTTATGAAAAATAAAAGTTTAGGCGAGGGAAATTTATGATTTAAAAAGAATATTATCTAAATGATGTCCATTACGTCGTATGCATTCTTCAAATCTGGAGCGAAGATTATTAATAACTCGTCCACACATTTCCATCGGGATTGCTCTTATTTCTGCCGCAATATTTTCTTTTAATTGGAGTATATCAGCTGGATGTTCTCGTAGACTTTACTTTTAAGGTAACCCCACAAGAAATAATCGAGAGGCGACAAATTGGGGCTCCTAGGTGGCCAGTTAATATTGCCTTTTCTTGAAATTACTTTATGAAGGAATAATTCCAGAACGGCCTCAATAGCCTAATTTGATGTATGGTACGTGGCGCCATCTTGCTAAGTTCTTAAATTAAAGCCTTAAAATTCTTGTATGGATGACGCAAGAAAACCTCGTAACATTACACAATATCGTTCGGTATTAACTGTCTGGAAGTCCATTTCGATCTTCAAAAGAGCACGGACCGATTATGCCATTAGCAGACATACCAGTCCATACGACTTTCGGGCTGTGGAGTGGATGTTCATGCTTCCTTCGAGAATTTTCAGCAAACCAGAATTTTGTTTATTTACATGACCGTTGAGATGAAAATTCGTCTCGTCGCTGAATAAAATGTTATCAAAATTCTCGAACATTCCCATCACGTGGTTAGCAAAATTGAGCCGTGAAATGTAATCCCTCGCTTTCAATTCTTGGACCAACTGTATTTTATAAGCATGGAAGCCCAAATCTTTTTTTTTTAATGTTGTGTAAAGACGATCGTTTGACCCTCAGTACGTGACCTCGTTTCCGTACAGATAGTGTTGGATTTTCTGTGAATGACTGCCGTACTTGTTCGATGGTTTCTGCACTTCTTACGACTCGTGGGCGCCCTGTATTGTGTATTTTCACTGTAGATCCAGGAGCTTCAAACATTTTGATCCATTTCCTAATGACATCGGAGCTCGGTGCTAAATTAATGTTTCGCAATTGGTAATGGGCGCGATACACATGACGCGTTGCCACCATAGAGTTATTGTTCTGGTAAAATGCTCGTATGGCAGAAAGCGCTTTGCTCTCCGGTAAACGGTTCCATTGCAACTGAAATTACTTTACTCGCTTTAGGCCCGGCGCAAAATGAGACGCAGCTTGGTGAGGTGACGCAGCGTGAGTCACGGCGAGTTTTTGTGAATCTAAGTATTTATACGAGGGTTGTCCGTAATTTAAAGTCTCCCATGTTTTTTCAAATAGTAAACATCTTTTTATTGCAAAACTAAGTACATACTCTAAAAGCTTGGACTTTTAGCTATTTTTCAATGTAGTCCTCGATCACGATCAATGCATTTTTGGAGTCGTTCTGGGAGCTTTGTCATACCCGCATCGTACCACTGTCCCGCCTACTCGCGCAGGAAGGTATCGACGGCTGCCTTCAGCTCTTCGTCGTTGGAGAATTTCATTTCTCCTAAGTGTTGTTTCAGGTTGGGAAACAAATAGCAGTCACTAGGGGCCAAATTAGGGCTGTAAGGAGGATGGTCTATGATTTCCACAAGCAAATGCTCCTCAAATTTCGTTAATGACTCGTCCGAAACCGATAGACGCCCGCGGCCGGCCTCGTCATGCACGTTTGTACGAACGGCTGCGAACTTTCTACACCACATTTTTTGTGTCTATACATTTTTCTCCATACACATCGGTCAACTGACGATGAATTTCAATAGGGGGTGACCCCTTAAACCACAAAAATCACCGAACGCAATTCACACTTGGCAGGAGCGTCGATTTTTCCTTCCATCGTTAACGGCTGCTAAGCCAAGCCAAGACTCCAAGATTGACCGTCACAGCGAGGCAGTGACCAGCTAGATTAGTGATGGGGGAAGCAAGGAACACGGTGCTGTTGTCAGAATTAAGCTAGGGGAGCTTGTTGGAGACCTTAATTTACGGACAACCCTCGTAGTTATTCCGCATATTTCTTCGCAGCGTGACGTGACGCAGTTTTGGCTCAACGTGATCCTGCGGAACGCAGTGTAGTTGCCGTAGTTTTAGAAATCACGGCGCGTGTTTGAAAACATGGAAAAAAATTAATCGAGACTGTGCGAATTCGACAAGTTTTGTACGATACAAGCCATGTAGACTACATGAGAACAAAATTGTCACTAAATTCTTTAGTTAAGGTAAATTCTCCATGAGTTTTTGGTTTTTTTCAAGTACAAGCTTTTCACAGACTTTTTATTACTACCCATCTGGGTGATACACGATACCATTTCGCACTCAAACTCGTCATCTGAATCAAATTCAGAACTAAATTGATAATCAATGAGTGCAGTAGCAGTTGCCATTTTTCAGTAATATGGCTTGCCTACGAAGAAAACTGCAATCGTATGTGCGCGGCACCCGCGCTAGCAATTTCCTCCCGCATAAAACTCCCCGTGACTCACGCTGCGTCACGTCACCAAGCTGCGTCTCATTTTGCGGCGAGTTTTATGCGGGAAGAAACTGCTAGCGCGGGTACCGCGCACATACGATTGCAGTTTTCACTTAGCAGGCAAGTCATATTACTGAAAAATGGCAACTGCTACTGCACTCATTGATTATCAATTTAGTTCTGAATTTGATTCAGAAGACGAGTTTGAGTGCGAAATGGCATCGTGTATCACCCAGATGGGTAGTAATAAAAAGTCAGTGAAAAGCTTGTACTTGAAAAAAAAACCAAAAACTCATGGAGAATTTGTCTTAACAAAAGAATTTAGTGACAATCTTGTTCTCATGTAGTCTACATGGCTTGTATCGTACAAAACTTGTCGAATTGGCACAGTCTCGATTAATTTTTTTTCCATATTTTCAAACACGTGCCGTGATTTCTAAAACTGCGGCAACTACACTGCGTTCCGTAGGATCACGTTGAGCCAAAACTGCGTCACGTCACGCTGCGAAAAAATATGCGGAATAACTACGAGGGTTGTCCGTAAATTAAGGTCACCAACAAGCTCCACTAGCTTAAATCTGAGAACAGCACCGTGTTCCTTGCTTCCCCCACCACTAATCTGGCTGGTCACTGCCTCGCTGTGACGGTAAATCTTGGAGTCTTAGCCAGTGTTGTTAACACGTAGGGAAATTCCCTACTTGTAGGAAAAATTTGTCAATAAATCGGTTGGTAGGGAAAATATTCTTATTTTGTAGGGGAAAAAGAACTTTAACAAAGTTTCGCAAATACTTACTATTTTACCATTTAAAAGAAAATAAGATTTTATGGATCATTTCTCATATTCGTGTAAACAATAATATGCCAACAGCGCTTTATCTTTTATACAGAATTTTAACATTTCTAACTTGGGCTTGGTCTATGGCTTGGGCAGGCAGCGTAGATAAATTTATAGTAGAGTAGAGGAATTTCATACTTCGGCGTAGGGAGACAAATTTTAAAAGGTCTGGTCTTGGCTTAGCAGCCGTTAACGATGGAAGGAAAAATCGACGCTCCTGCCAAGTGTGAATTGCGTTCGGTGATTTGATTTTTGTGGTTTAAGGGGTCACCCCCTATTGAAATTCATCGTCAGTTGACCGATGTGTATGGAAAAAAGTGTATGGACACAAAAAATGTGGTGTAGAGAGTTCGCAGCCGGTCGTACAAACGTGCATGACGGGACCGGCCGCGGGCGTCCATCAGTTTCGGACGAGTCAGTGACGAAATTTGAGGAGCATTTGCTTGTGAAAATCATAGACCATCCTCCTTACAGCCCTGATTTGGCCCCTAGTGACTGCTATTTGTTTCCCAACCTGAAACAACACTTAGGAGGAATGAAATTCTCCAGCGACGAAGAGCTGAAATGTTGTTACATGTTTACATGTTGACACAATGACACAAAATTTTAAAGTTTAACTCATTAACGATAAATTCTATGCATTTTTTCCGAAACACCCTAATTATTTTGTTATATTAATTATATTGGTTATAAAGTTATTTTTGTTATAACTGAGTCATGATTGTAATACATTACGAAATTGTTCTATAAGCAATATTTTAAGCAACAAAGTCCTTATAAAACACATATTTGTCGTGCCATTAGCGTTGCCAAAACCTATTGCAGTTCATTCAGAATAATGTTATATAATAAAATCGTAAAGAACAAATTTTTATTTAGTTAATTGATGATACAAAAATACAATAAATTCTTGAACAATGTTACAGACAGTCGGTAAATGATACTGCAGGAAACAACTGCTCCTCGGACTAATTCCCCGACCGGCATTGAATTACTCCTGTAGTATCTTGGCAAACAGCCAAGAACCCTTGTCAGACACACCACCAGACATAGGCAGGTTTCGGACTTGTTGTCCAACAAGGGTTCACAAGAGTTCTTGGCTGTTCACACAGATACTGCAGGAGTAATTCAATGCCGGTCGGGGCATTAGTCCGCGGAGTAGTTGTTTCCTGCACTATCATTTACAGATTTAATGGCTCGTCGCCCAAGGCGAGATGTCTGCGTTAAGTACCTGCTGCAATGTAGGTCGCTTCTATTGAAAATTAATAATAGTACGGTAGGTATATGTACCTACGCATGTCATGAAATAATCAAAATGAATCAATAATTCAAATTATTTATATATTGATTGGACATGAGAGAATATATGTACGGGTGCCTTAGGTATTACTGTACCCTTTAAAGGGGTTCAGTCAAAATAAATGAGATTTACTCCAATATATATTTATATAGTCGACTAACGTATCTTGCGACATCCCGCAAATATTTCGTCTATGTGACATCCCTATTAATTACTGTGTATATAAGGAAATTAAAAATATGCATTATTAAAAATGAAAGACAGATGCTCCTTCTATAAAAATATCAGCAATACACGAAATAATAAATGAAAACATCCTATCTTTGTGAACTCCATAGTATATTAAATATATAGTTCATTCTCAAATGTTTTTATGACATCCATAAAAATATTCCTTACTTTGATGCATCTTTCCACAGTTGCCAATTTTAATTGACTACTACTGGCTTCATGAAATATGCTTTATAAAAGATCAATATATGCATTTTCATATGCATCAAATTTATTAGATTTATTTCACAAAAATTTAATCAGAGCCACAGGAAAATGATATGATCGATGAAGGTGGTTGAATTATGGATAAAAGGTAAGGTAAAATAAAATCAGTAATATATATTTTTTCTCTTAAGTTATACTAATATTTATTTACAATATACAGAGTGTTTAGTGAGTCAATGCATTCGTTGCAGGAGTCTCTAACACAAGTAATTTGTGTAGATAATTTTCTATATACAGGGTGTTAAAATTTTATTAAAGAAAATTTAATTTATTGATATTGTGGAAACCGTACAAAAGTAAACTTTACAAATTTTTATGTTAACAATAATACATGTTTTACAGTAAATAGTTATTTATGTATTAAGAGCGAAAATATATATTATTGCTCAAGTGTCAGTCATCACGCGGGAGCAGTAATGTCACTGTTTGTTCGTAATACATACAATATGTTATCTCCAATCACTCAACAAAATAAAACTGTTCAATTATTAACTTTATTACGAAACATTAATTATAACAAATACTTTGTTGCTATTGACAACGAGTGTTTGATACTCGGCATGCAATAAAGTGACACTTATGTGACCTCCTCAATAAACGTCTGCTTTTCGTTGTCACTGTCAAGCAAAAAACTCTAATTCAATTAATGATTGAATAAAATATTGTTTTCAGTTTTATCGAAACACGTACGCACAGGCATGTCTCTGCATATCAAGTGAGCGGCTGGTGAGATTTTAGGTAAGTCATATCTCAATAACCAGACAAGAGATCCATACCAAACTTTAGGATATACAGGGTGTCTACTTTTATTTGTGTACAAATCCGTAAAAACTTTATTCTTCAAGATAATTAAAAAATTTTTTTTTAATTTTAAATGACATGGAAAACCGCTTGTTCTGACCCTACCACGGCATTTAAGATGGCAATCCAAGACCTGATTTGTTTTTTTTTACCCCTGAAATTCAATAAAAACGTTTAGCGATTTTTTTATTTAAAATCTGATAAGGTGGTATTAATCAGGGTCCCTCAAAACCCCTATGTGTGAAATTTGAACAAAATATATACAGTGTGTTTCCTTCTACACGTTCTGAAAGTTTTATTTTTAAAAAAATTTGTAAAAACTTTATTTTATAAAATAACGCAACAACTATTTTCATGTTTTACATAGCATCGAAAACCGCCTATTATAATCCTACTATGGCGACCCAAGGTCTGCTATAATTTCTTATACCACCGAAATTTAATATAAACGTTTAGCGAATTTTTTATTTACAATCTGATAAGATGGGGTTGATCACAATCCCCCTCAAAACAAAATACTGAATTTGAAAGGCGCTAGACCAATCAAGAGTGATCATGGAAATAAGTCAAAAAGTATGAATCAAAATAGATTTTTATTTTTGGGGGTACAATAAAAAATAAAGTATACCGAAATCGACCACTGAATATCGATTTACTCATGATAACTACTAAAGCGTGTCCGTTTATCAGTGCAGCTCTGTTAAAGAAAGTTGTACAGCACAATAGGAAGCGTATTGAAAAATGTATTCTTTTAAAGGCTGGTGTGGTAGAAAAAGGTCCAATAAATGAAAAAAATTATTTGTATTTATTTATTATGTTAGTTAATAGATACTCCTCAAAAAATTGTCGGTGCTATATGCTCAAGTCCTGAGTATTCCATTCATGACTGTAACAATTTTTCTATCCGCATTAACCCTAATTCTATTTTTCTCGAGCCTTTTGTCTGCAAAGAAATGTTGCTACTATTAAATAATAAATTAAAAAATAAGCGTTCCTCAGGACCGGACGAAATACCCATGTTTTTGTTAAAAAAGTACTCGATATCATTATTGAACTAATCACTTATCTCGTGAATTTATCTTTCTCGGCCGGTGAGTTTCCTAATATCTTAAAAACTGGAAAAGTCGTACCTATTTTTAAAAAACAAGATCCTACATGTGTCGAAAATTACAGACCCGTGGCCGTCTCGTGTGTATTCTCTAAAATATTTGAATACTGCTTTCTCAATCGTTTATTGAGGTTCATTGGAAAATATAAAGTGTTTTCAGACAAGCAACATGGTTTCCGGGCAAATTTGTCTACGCACACTGCTGTCTACTCTTTTTATAATAAAATGATTAACTTTCTGGAGGCAGGTGAGTGACCTGTTGGGATCTTTTGCGACTTTAGCAGGGCATTCGACTGTGTTAATCACGACAAGTTGTTGTGTAAACGTGAAATGTGTGGTGTGCGTGGAGTGGCCCATAAATGGATAGCTTCTTTTTTAACGCACAGAGAGCAGTATGTTCATTTAAAGTTTACAAATGATTTTGGAACCAGTAACATTAGGTCGGAACATGGAGAAGTAAGCGTGGGGGTTCCACAAGGCTCTGTGCTGGGTCCTATCCTATTTCTTCTATATACAAACGAACTTGATATATTTATGTCCAACTTTTTTCTTGTGATGTATGCTGATGATACGTCTATGCTTATTTCAGATGCCAATGATAAACTGTTAGAATCGAAATGTAATGCTGCCTTGAAAGCCGTGGGAAATTGGAGCGTCAATAACACTTTATATCTTAATAGTAATAAAACACAGTTAATCAGATTCCACAATAGGCAAAAGAACTGTTTAGGACTCAAAGTAAAAACGAACAGCACAGATTATATGAAATTTAATACCGACGTAAAATTCTTGGGAATCACTTTAGATGAATGTTTAACATGGCATAAACACTGTGGTCAATTAATTTCAAAATTGAAATCGCTTTGTTACCTGTTTAGAAATCTGCGTACCGTTTTGACTGTAGATCAGTTGGTTTTAGTGTATCATGCCCAGGTTGCCTCCAGGTTGACATATGGCATATGTCTATGGGGTAATTCCTCTCAATCATCGGACGTATTTATTGCGCAGAAACAAATTATAAGGTGCATAGCCGGAGTTTCTTCTCGGTACTCCTGTCGAGAACTCTTTAAAAAATATAATATTTTACCCCTTCCATGTTTGTTAATTTTCGAGCTGTGTATGTTTATTTTTAAAAATAAGAGCAATCTTGTTTCAAATGAGCGAGTGCATGGTCTAAATACGAGACAAAGAGATTATTACTTTATTCCGAGTTACAAATATAATGTAACAATTAATTCACCCAACTTTTTAAGCAAAAAAGTTTTTAATAAATTACCAGTATAAAAATATAAATAGTTTGATCTTGTTTAAAAAACAATTAAAACTTTATCTATTGGATAGATGCTTTTATAGTTTGAGTGAATTTGTGTGATCTCTGCCTATACGTTCATTTGTATTATTTTTGTTTTTTTTGTGTATTTTGTTTCCGCTTTTCTCTAGTCTTTCTTCTACTCGTTCTTTTCAATGTTATATGACTATTCCTATACAATGTAAGTTGTCAAAAGGAAAATAAATTTATTATTATTATTATAATAAATGTTTCATTTATTTTATTTTAACTCCGATACGGTGTCGTTTATGTGATTTATTTTTTCATTTTTTTACTGTTTTAGAAAGGTATTTTAAGCTAATATAAATCAAATCTCCTACAATTCCTATCAATGAAGTCACATGTATGTTCTCTCATACCAAACATCTAGGTATCAGAGAACACATATATGACTTCATTGATAGGAATTGTAGGAAATTTGATTTATATTAGCTTAAAATACCTTTCTGAAACAGTAAAAAAATGTTACAAAAGCTATTAATAAGGAATATATGGGTAGATATTGTGGGTGTAATTCAACGAAGGTTGAGGCTTTTGTCCACTGAGTAGTTAGTTTCACACAATATTATTAATACCTAAAAATATATAAAAACTTTTATTTTTTCATAATAGACCACATTAATTCAATTTTCATTCATACTGTTTTGACATAATTTCTTGGCTCACACTTGATTCGTCTAGCGCCTTTAAAATTCAGTATTTTGTTTTGAGGGGGTTTGTGATTAACCCCACCTTATCAGATTGTAAATCAAAAATTCGTTAAACGTTTATATTAAATTTCGGGGGTATAAGAAATTATAGCAGTCCTTGGGTCGCCATAGTAGGATCAGAACAAGCAGTTTCCGATGCTATTTAAAATTTTTAAAAAATGTTGGATTATCTTGAAGAATCGTTTTACAAATTTGTACACAGATAAAACTTTGATAACGTGTAAAACAAAACACTCTGTATAGTTAAATGTCATGGTAGGGTCAGAGGAAGCGGTTTTCGATGTCATTTAAGATATAAAAAAAAGTTTTTTTTATTATCTTCAAGAATAAAGTTTTTACGGATTTGTACACAAATAATAGTAGACACTCTGTATTGTGGAATATTTATTTTTTAATTTTATTAAAAACTAACGAACAAATAAGTTTTTAATAAAACTCGACAAAGTTACATCAAATATGTGAAAAAATATATTTCAGAAAGATTAAACACGCCAATTGGAAATTCCTAGATGAGGCAGCGAATTTTTTAACTTTTTTTCGGAAATTGTTAAAAGGTTCTCCTTCTAAAAATGTTGACTATATGGCCACAGTACATATACCTTAATGTTTGGTTTGGGTTCTATGTCTGGTTATTGATATGACATACCAGAAGTCTCACCGGATGCTGCTGTTAGATATTTTTAAAGAAAAAAATGATCCAACACTGATTTTATTAAAATAATAATTAGTTTTTAATTCATTGTTTAATTTAGAAGTGAAAAGATCTCTCGACTTTTTTCTTACAACACAACAAATTATAATCAATTTATAATCCGGTTTCAATAAATTTAAAAATAGCAGAAATGATGTTTACTGCGAGTAGTAATAATTTTTTGTAATAAAATTGATACAAAAAAACTAAGTGCATTTTTCAAATCATTTTTCAAAATGGTGAGTCGTAAGTTCCAAATTGAATAAGAAATTCGAAAATAATTTTATTATAAGAAAAATCAGTGACAAATCATTTTTTCTTTAAAAATATCCAGAGGCGTCCCTGCCGGCATATGCCGTGCGTATGCGACTGGTGAAACTGAAAACTATATTTTTATTGCAAAACATGTATTGTCGTTAACAGCCACAGCCTGCAAAATTTCATGAAAATATTGCGAGCGGTTTCAGCAATATCAATAAATTTGCTTTTTTTATTAAAACCTATAACACCCTATAGATCGAAAAGTGTTTTCAGAATATGGTATATTAAGGAAACATCACAAATTACTTGTACTATAACCTTAATGTACAATTGAACAAAAAAATGTTAATATTCTGAGTAAATTAATACTGAAAATAATTAAAAAGAAAAATAACGTTAGCGCTCATTAAATATGTTTTTATTACTTTAAACATATAGTGTCTACAGCGTTGTCAAATTGCAGTGCACTACGAAAAGGATGTGGATGTCACAAGTGCGATAGCGTAAGTTACGTATATTGCAGGATGTCACAAAAACCGCCATCATATATTGTGCGGTATAATAAATATACAGCAACGGCTTCTGCGTACTGCCCTCTGTGTAATATATTGCGGAAGTACAAACAACGTTAAAACTTACACATATGATTTTTTGGCATCCTCCTATAACTTCTTTAATATATATATATATATATATATATATATAATATCTTTTTTTGTAGTTTATACGTGGTGAGGCGAACTATGCATTAGTAATATTTTAATTATCTTTTTTATTTAATTATTTGTTCAAAATAACCAAATAAATATAATATGCCATAGGGTTTCTATGGTGATAATGAGAATATTTAAATATACTAGAATAATAATTAGAATTATTGTTGTTTTACGAAATCTTTGTATGCATTTCTTTTATTTTGACTATAGAATAACCGCTTCCAAAGATGTTAGTAATACCTGAGACACCCTGTTATTACAATAAGAAGCTTATTTCAAAAGTAAGGGCCGATCGGTTTAAATAAAACAAATAAGAAAATTTAAATTACGTAAGAGAGATTATACGACAATTAGGGCATGGAAGGTGTCTTAACGATATAAATATTTCTAAATCGAAGTGTACAAGCTATTGCAATAATAATAGCACTCTTTAAAACGAGTTTGATGACTTGTTTTCAACTTCTGACATATTCGCAATGACATCTACCCTTAACTTTTAGAAATGGGTCTTAGTTGTACCAGTTATCAATAGAGAAAAGTTCATAAAAATTTAACAATTTATAATATATATTTGACCTAGGCCTAGTTATTGTATATTTTCACCACTAAAATTATTTTGCCTCTCATGACAGGAAAAATATATATGAATAAATTCAAGTATTTTCACTCAGAATTTCCATTACTTCAAAAACTATTCTGAGGGAGTGCTATTATTATTGCAATCTGGAGGGTCTGCCATTTGTAAATTGATGGAACTGCTAACCACTGCATATTACCATACATATATTAAAAAATATTCAGGATTTTCTATTTCAATAAAATAAGTTTTGTGCCATCTGCTTTTATGTATAAGGGAATTATTGAACTTTGTGACACTTGCGTATCTGTATGTATGTGTATGTGTATGTATGCATGTTGATGTATTTGCAAGTACTATTATCGCTATAATAAATTTTATTTTTTTAAACTATGCGTAATAAATGACAAACAATATTGTAGATTAAATGTGCGTATTTATTTATTATTACCTATTTATTCTTTTTCAGGTGATTAATTGATCTAGAGAGACATTAGGAAGTGTTTACATAGATAAAGTTGTAACATATTATTTTCTGTAGAAAATTTAGAAATTAGTTCAATAAATATATTACCGTCTATACAAATGTGCTTGTTTTATACCGCATTTCCTGTGTTCACTTTAATTCGTTAAGGGCGCCGTATTCTTGAAGTACTGATATGCTATAATGTACCTATAAAAACAATTTTACAACGCACAACGATCCAGAAAACCACAACAGGTAAGCAATAATCAGCAACATCAGACTGTGACGTGAACTTCCAGAGAATGGCGGACTACCTGTACAAGCTATATAGATAAGTTATTGGAAAAACAATGTGGCTGATCCAAACAAATCACCGATGTTCAGTTCTATAAAAAGTGTAAAACAAAAATACTGTATTAAAGCACCAGTGGCGGATGTTGACTTTTTGGGGCGTGTGGTGGGATTTTGTTCTCGCCTACTTTTGATATAAGTCGAAAAAGAATGTTACGCTATACAATAAACTTTGGTATTTTGTATCTCCGTAAACTATTGTAAAGTTATTTCGGTCAACATCGACTGCTACATTTTGATAGGTAGGTAGAAATAATAAAATAGGGCAAGCGGGGTAATACATAAATGGCAACAAAATTCCAAAATGACGATAGTGAAGTTAGCTTCAGAAATCAAGTAGAAACAATATCCCAGCACTGATACTAATTACATTTCAGAGGTCCCCAATGACATATTTTAAGTAGAGAGGGAGAGTGTTTGGAGTTGGTCGATTGTCTAAGGATGAGACGAATTAAAAAATGTATGTACTGGTAATACTTTAGTAACAAACACATTTATTTTTTAACAAACTTACCTAAAAAATAGTCAATATTAGATTACAGGCACACTGAGAAAAAACGACGAGCGACGATAACGAGCATAAGATAATATAAGTGTGCTTTATATTTATGCATTGAATATTATATATTGTTACTTCTTTAAACAACTGATACGATATACTGGATTCGTTGATAAAATTATAGATTTCATAATTTAAATGCGTTACAATAAGTTTGAACTTTAAAACAGGATATAAAATAGTCCAGCACAGTTATTTACTATTAATAATAAGTAATTAGTATGCATGTTATAAATATTGTTTAGTCAATAGTTTTCAGTAACGGTAACTTAAGTTCATTATTCAAAAAGTGTAGTTGTCATGTAGACATACTAGTAGAAGGTTAATATAGATATTAGTTAGGAAAATGCGAGTTTGCTTTGCCTCTTCTCACCGAAGAACCTGACCGCTGGTAGGAGAGGCATTACATGGCGATCCTGCTAATATATATATATATATATATATATATATATATATATATATATATATTGAGACAATATGAAATATCAGCTTCAATACTTATGGGGATTTACATGTTTATTTTAAAAAAACCATAAAATAGAATAGAAATTATTATTGTTATTAAAATTAAAATATAGTAGAATTAAACAAAATAATATAAAAAGTGACAATGCAGAACATATAAGTAGTTATTATAGTGTAAATTAAATAAATTAACATTCTTGAAAATAAAATATAGTTAAATTTCATTAAATATTGGGACATGATCTCATATTTATCAATAGTTCATAAACAAAAAAGGAGTTAAACCCAGATCAAAGTATATAGAAAAAAAAAGAAAAGATCATTTAATAATATCATACACATATCGACAGAAGTCAAGCGAAGATAATTAAAATATTAGCAATTTAAATAAATAAAAGGTATAAAATGTTGCGAAATGTCAAATAAATATCATAGACATGGACAAATGTCAAGTCTAAAGTTGGCTTCACAAGAGATATAACAATGTACATAAAAAGAGTAATATTGAAGAATATTTAATAATTAGATATAAGTAAAATTGTAATTACATAAAAAAAAATTTGTAGTAGTTCAGTGAAAACATAAAAAAACAGTGCATCGAAAAACTAAATAAGATCATATGTATGAACCATAATATGTATGCAAATTTTACAACAAGGAATCAAGATATCAAATTGATAGAAAAATATTAAGAAAAACAAAAGTTTGTTGATTAGAGACGAAAGAATAGAAAGAAAAGCAGCGTGGGTTTTTGAAGAAAGGTCCTAGAAAAATAAGAAATTGGGCAAGAAAAAGTAAAGTAATAGTTAAAAGTAATACTTACGCCATAAGAAAAGTGTCGAGTAACAATATAAACAGAGATCCAGGTCCAAGCTAGGAATTTGGCAGTACCATATAGTGGGAAAACCAGCCATCAATATCAGCAGCCCAATCACAAGTTAAGAGGGATTTCTAGTAGAAGTCTTATAAAAAGAAAATTAACATCAGAAAGGTATTTTATGTGCACATAAATTCACAGAAATTTACGTAAATTTAATAAGAGACAAGAAACGCTACCTAGCCATAAAATTCACAAAATAGACAGTCACAGACTACAAGACTTATTAAAATAATAAGTTACTTACCTTAGTATAGTTAATAATATTTACTTTTCTATTTAATATATTAAAACTAGTAGTATAGCTACTGGGGTTCTGGATCACTTTGGTAACCTGTCCATCCGAGTCTGGACGGCAGCGTAGAAGGGTGTATTTCTTGCAGAAAGTAGGTCAATGACCAGAGGGTAGTGGTCGAAGAAGTGTAGAATGGTCGTAGGGGGTGGTAGTAGAAGAAGTGTTGGTCAATGACCAGAGGGTGTGGAGGGTAAAAGAATGTGTTAGAGTGAGAGCGAGCCGAGCCGGCCTCGCCTCATGTATATTTTATTTGCGTCAAAAATAGAAGAGATTAGTTGACCCTGGGGTCATATTATATCTTTATCACATTAATTATGGAATTATTAGATTTTAAATATTTATTTTATTTAGAAATTTTCTTAGAGGAACAAAAAAGAGACAACAGATTGTAGTAATAAATTTTATTTTAGATGAGTGTAGATCATTTAAATATTTATTTTATTTAGAAATTTTCTTAGAGTAACAAAAAAAAAAGACAACAGATTGTAGTAATAAATTTTATTTTAGATGAGTGTAGATCAAGAATTACAATTTCCTTTTTAAATTTGCATTGTTTACATTGTTGTAATATTTATATTTTTGAATGTCGTGCCATATGTCTTGCTTGATCCAATTCCAGTGGTCCCTGGTCACGGAGTCTTCCATTGCAGCGGTATCAAAATGTATGATCATCGCCGACCACTCGAACTCGCTGCATGGTTGGCTTTGATATAGCCTGTTACACGTGTCCATTTTATTGGTAATGATGTCATGTTTGGTCTTCAGCAACCCTGATCCACTACTTGGAATGGGACGTTCAAAACGAGGCTGTAAAAAATATATTTATTAAACAAATGTTTGAACTTAGAGAGAGATAGTACTACGAAATTATTCAAAGTCTAGAACGTACATCATAGTTTAAGTCCAAGAAACTTGGATCGTCTTGTTGCAGGGTCTTGGTTGTAAACATACGGGACACGTGGCGATGACTATTTTCGGAGTCCAATCGTTATTTGTTGCAGGTCGCTTCCTAATAGTTTTTCCGCATACTCCACAAATCGTCGTCTCCATCACGTTGGCAGTGTATGATTTAAACTTAAAATTTGGCATCTTAAGACTTTTGAATCGTTTCGTAGCAATATAAATCTATTTGTTGTGTGGCGGTAGAATGTAGTTCAATTGAATTTCTGCAAAAACAGAAAAACTGTTGACAACTGCTGCACCAATTCGTTCCGTATGTCTTGTTATATTGGGGTTTCGGAATACTTCGTGGTTGTATTCTTCTGGTCGGTTGTTGTCTCCTCAATTTGTTTACGAATCTTGTTTTGGATCGGAATACTTCCTATGTCGTCATTTAGTGAATGAACTAGATTATTTAGAACAAAAAAACTCTGACTTTATAAGAAATCGTTAAATCCCCATGGTTTTGTGTCTGTATAAATATAATTTACAATTCGTTTGTCGTCGAAAGGACTCAAAGCAATTTTTTGTTGGGAAATTGTATAAACGTCATGATGCCTTGAAATTATAGATTTTTGATTGATTGACACTTTGGTGTTTTGAAATAGGCACTTATAGTAGTCATCAAATGTTATTTCCTTCAAGGCGGACCTTTCGATACCTTTAGCCTTTTTAATTATGTTTTCGTCTTGATTTTTAGACATAACTTTTAGGGCATACATTTTAGATCTTAAGCCAATAAAATGTGTCATAATATTGCCTTGATTCTCGTCTTTCATCAAGCCTATTGTTTTTTTATTTTTTAAAGGAATCCCAAAAACATTATTTTCTGGATAATCAGAAGTAACAAATCTCTCAATATCTTTTTTAATGTATTTGTAAATGTCATCAATGTTGCAAAATTGATAAATTAAACTGTCTGTGTCGGTGTATAATAATTTAGCATCGTCATTAAACCTTTTCTTGATATAATTATAGTGAAAATCGTAAAGGAATGTTTTCGAAATATCTAGTATACACATGCCGATAAAAATGGGTTTATTTAAAGTCACCTTCAGTTTGTTCATCTCAATGATTACCATGTCTTTATTGAAAATGGTGCAGCTATGAAAGTTGGGTTGCGCAATATAATATTTGGCACCATATCGTCCTGTCCATTTAGTAACTAATTTTATATCTTTATATTTTCTAACATTTTCAATGGTTTTTCCGTAAGGAGAATTATTCATTAATTTAAAAAAATTTTTTTCAAATTCATTTTTACTCGTTTTTCGTAATTCCGTATTGAGTTCAATATACTTTTTTAACCACGGTGATTGTTTGAATTTTAAACAGCGATGAATTTTTCGAATAACAATTCCTAATTGCAAAGCTTGTCTTAGTAACGTATAATGTATGACATACTTTTGTTTATCATACAATGTTGTCAACAATTTTGGTTTGTCAGAATCAGAAGAAGGCGGTACTAAATGTTCAGGACATAATGGTAAATCTTTATGTAATTCATATAGATGCCGAGGATAATATAAATCAATTTCTAATATGTACCCATACTCACTAGAGTCGTGATTACTATCAAAAATATTTTCATGATAAATGTTTTCAATAGGCACCCACTGAAAGTCCCCATATGGTAGAGGAAACATCATTGCAGCACCATACAAATTGTTAACATCGTAATACATTAGATATGAAATAGGAAGTTCTGGATTATAGTTACTTCCTATATATTTATTGTTAGCTTCCCCGTATCTATTGGAACATTGTGAAATACCGCCCCTGATGCCTTTTTCGATAAATAAAGCCATATCACAGTCAGTTAATAACTCCAATTCAACGCCGGTAACTTTTAACATGGCATCAAAAGCTAATCCGGGCGTTGTATAATAGTGGAGTGCATCTAAATCATATGTCTTCATGCACATTTTGCGAAAATTTTCAAACACATCAGCTAGTAACAGTACGTCAGTTTTTAAGTACAGTTCAGCGTAATCTTGAAGACTCTGTATATTAAATGAATGCCAAACATTTAATGCATGTTGATAATCACCATCTGAAATGTCCTCATTTTTCAGAGAGCTAAAAAATTTGTCTTTTGACGGTAAGCATTTATCTTTTAATTTGTCCCATGAATTTAGATATTCATAGGGAAATATTCCCTTCCTTGTCACTAATTTAAAATGTTCATCATCATCGTTAAAATATTTTTTGGTTATCAGTTTTTGATTATCGTCCAAATAAGATGACAATTTATCTAAACTGCTTGGCATAAATCTAAACGAATCTAAAAATCGAAAACTGATCTTAGTGCCCGATATGTGTTTTGTAAAAGAAATATAACGTTCCTTATTTAATGGCAACAAGCTGATGTTTCCCTCTATGTTTCTGCTGAGGGCTTTTATTATAAAGTGAGCATCGTAGCCCGATAAATTGTGAAATACGACGGGTACGGTGTACGAATTTTGATTTAATTGTAAGGGTTCCTGTTTGTGTTGATAAATTTCATGAATTTCTTTCGCAATTTCGAATAATTCATTTACGAACCAATCTTGGCAATGAGGACCCGTATGGATTCTAAATTTGGACAACATTTTATTTTCATAATTTGATTTTAAATAATAAGCTATACTGAAAGCCTCGTGTTGCTGACATAATTGTGACGTTTGTGTGGCATTATCATCATCATAATCCTTTAGTAAACTCTCAATGTCTGCATAGATGACAAAGGGGACACATAATGTATGTTTAAAATTTTTAAACTTCATTATATTATTGGTTTCATTCGGCATAATAATTTGAGTGATATTTAAATTTTTACAATTTTCTAAATGTTTATTTAAATGCATTTCGGTGGAAAAATAATTTAGACATCTTTCACAAATCCAGTTTTTATTTTTTTTCATGCCAATTTGTTTGCTAACTAAGCGTGACAAATTTTTTATATATGCAAAATGGTAAATAGTATTACTATTATCATCACTCTCATCATCCCAATTATTATTAGTTGAAATCATGAGTAAATTTATTTTAGGTGAATAATCAGTTTTACTAAGTAATAATGGTGCAACCTCATTCCTTTTTCTTTCAACCATAACAGTAAACACATTTATTGCTAATTTATTCAAGGCTTCAAATTTGGGTATATCTTTCAATTTAATAGGAAAACTAATGTTGTCATATTTTAATACTGTACTAAAGTGTGGATATGATGATGATCGTGTCACATTAGTGTTAGTTGGATATAAGGCACAGACAATTGACCACAGAAAGCAATGGTGATCACTATTTTGAATGTTAATGACACTTTTTGTATTTTTTATAAATTGCGGTAAATCGACGTAAGTTGAGCTACCAACGGTTAAAGGGCAATAGCTATTTATATTGACTTTTAAGTGTAAAATTTCCAATAAGGCCCAGCCCGAGTCCCGCTCTTGATACTCTTCCAATTTTACCAAAATTTCATCAATTACGTGAGTCTGATACCATTCCTTTAAATTAGTATTTTTATCAATAATATTACTTTTAGTAGAAAAATGTTTTATAGATCTTTCACCATTCTGAGGCTTGATGAACAATCCAAAGAAAATAACATTTGATTTAAGCAGACAAGTCTTTAGCTGTTTTTTAATTTGAATGGAAAAACTTCTAAATGCCTTTTTCAAAAATAATTTTGGATCTTTAATTTTCAAATTAACTATAATGCCTGTCTTTATTCTCCCATTGAAACACGATTCCAAATTTTCCCAAACAAGTTCCTTTGATTTCTTTGTATTATTTAGTTTAACTTTAAAATTTTGTAGATATGCTTTAAGAAGTCCCAAATTGGACTCAATTTTTGAAAAATTTTTAACACAATTATACTTATATTTAACACATTTATCCAACAATCGAATAGCTTTTTTGATTTCTCTGGTAAAAAGTTTTAAATCATTTTTTGTTCTAACTAATCTACTCACCACTTCTATTTTTCTAACAAATTCGTCGGAGACTGTATCAACAACTTTCTGGGAATTCATTTCAGTTTTTTCGTACACTGGAACTGAACACATAGCGATCACAGCAACTCCTTAAATATAGTCCAATATAAAAATATATTAACGTCATAAGTCACGAGCACAACAGAATTAGCAAGCAATCTAATTAATTGAGAAAAAATAAAATAAAAATGTTCTATAAATCGATAAAGTTAATTACCAGTTAAAATCTGACAGCGCCCTCAATCGCCTTCTTTCCTCATCCCGAAACTTTTTCTTTTCTGATTTCGATTTGCCAATTGGAGGTGTACGAATCACCGGTTTATTAGCAATCGTCGAAGAGGGATCGTAGGTCCCAGACCAATCGTTGTCCCACGATTCCTCAGTAAGCAAAGAATTTGTGGCAACACAGTTACTTCTTTCTCCTAAAACCCATTTCCTATAAAGAAATGCCTGTTTTTCGGCTAGTTGGGCACAACGAATTTTTTCTTCTTTCTGGTAGTCTGTATCCCAATCATCAGTGTCCCAGGAAGGTTTTTTTTTGTCGACACAGCACTATTTGTTGACACTTTTACTTGACCGTTGTTGTTGTTGTTGTTGTTGATAGACATTTTCGAATGTTTTGAAAGTACTGCAGTTTCACTGGTGCTTACTTATATATATCGGTGGTGCTAATTAAAAAAAAGACGATTTCACATTTCCAACGATCATAGCAACTGTTGAAATATGGTCAAATAAAAAATATATTAACGTCATAAGTCACGTTTTATTCAACTGGTACACAACAGAATTAGCGAGTAATCCAATTAATTGAGAAAAAATAAAATAAAAATGTTCTGGTGTAACGTCTTGACCTCCAAGTCACGTAATCTAATTCATTGATAAAAATAAAAAATGTTCTAACCTCTTGACCCCCCAAGTCATGCAATCCAATTAATTGAGTAAACATAAAATTGTTATTGACGTTTCAATTATCCAGCAAAAAATTACTTTGCATGTGCAATATTAAATGGAAATATTTAACAAAGTAGCTATTTTCATGTCATATGACTCGTATAATTTTTATTTTATGCTGTATAAATTTACAAATTTGAATTGAATCCGCATCAGTTGAAACTGTGCTTTTTTTCCTACTACTCGTTATTATCATCAAGATGGCAACAACACCCAGCACGATTGTGGTCTTTACCCAGGACCCAATACACTTTCCAGCAAAGGTTGCTTTAGTGGTGATGAAGCAATTATTTCAGTAAGTATTCTTTACATTTCTTATAATTTTATTTTTGTGACTGGTTTTTTATTTGAATTAATTTCAGTGTTGCTTTTTTTTTTAATTTCTCGCTTCTCGTTATTTCCAATAATTTCTCTCTCTCTCTGTCTACAACTTTAACAAGTTTGATTTACAAAAAAATGTTTTCAGATATGGTGTAAAGGAAATGTTTATACGGGGAGAAAAAATATTTATATCATTAACTTATTCTCCTCGATCGATTACTTTGAAGAAAAAGTTTGGTAATTTACCAGTCAAATATATGAGGACGAAACTGGAAAAGGAAGGGGATTTCAAGATTTTGGAAAGCGTCGTTAGAAAATATAAATTTAATCTCCTCGATGACCAGTTGGAGGATGTGGATAGAGTTCCAATAGAAGCACCAGGTTATAGTGGTAAAAAACGGAAACTGTATTTAGAAGCACCGACAATTCAAAATTCTACCAGAGATGATGATGATTATTATTATGAAGGTGTATCTGCTGCTGCTACTACTACTACTACTACTACTACTACTACTACTACTTCTCTTCCTCCGCCTCCAGCAAGCATAAACGATAATGAAATATCTGATTTATTGTCACAGGCACTTGAATAAATCAAACTTTTTTTTTTACACAATTTGTTTTTTTACTTTTTAAATCTTTTTCTCACATTTATTATCATTATTAATACCCTTCTAAATCACCATTGTAACAATGTAGGTATATTAAAAAACAATTTAATTGTAAAACCTGGTTTATTTTTATTTAACATTCACAATACTCTAAACATATATAAAACAAGTCTTTTCTCTATTGGAAAGTTCTATAAAGTTTTGTGTGAAATCATAAGAAGTAAATTCTAAATTATGAAAAGTAATGTATGTGCTATTTCCAAGTAATGTTTCTAAACTATATCTACCACAATACATTACAGAATTTTTTCTCGGTGCAATAGGATAATAATACATATCATGACCAACTACAAATCCAATGGTTTGATTGTTTAAATTTCTTATTGCTGTATTAACGGTAAATTCCTTCCATCCGTTTTCTTGAATAGCGGGGAAATAGAATGCAGGATACTCCATCAAAACCAGATTGTTTTCAGATTTCTCAAACAAATAAAAGGTTCCATCTTCTATTGAAATAGAATAATTTTCAACTTTTACAGCATCTCGTAAATAAATTGGATTATCGATAGTCACATTTAATTTAATTGGAAAATTATAATTCCCAATATTCATATCCTCTTGTATGTACAGCATTCTACAAACACTGCAATTTATTGCATACAAAACTAAAATGAGTAGTAAAAACATTCTTTTTTCTTTAACTTTAGAGTTGTTGATGTTGTTGTTGTTTGTCAAACTAAGGTTGTCAACATATATATGAGCAGAAACAAAGAAACATATCACTTTTATACATTTTTAAATCTCCCCCCCACCTCTTAAAACTAAAAAATAAAACAACACATTTTTTAACTACTTTTTATTCATAATATTATTTCTGTCATACCATATACTTAATATAATAGCATTTTCATAAGCACAAGCTAGATCGTTAAAAAGATGATTTTTACAATGGTAATGGTAGGTTCTAATATCTCTCCAATCACTAGACAACCATCCATAAATTTGTTTCCTCAAGGTTTTAAAACTTGGACAATTGAGTTCCTCCACATTAATTATATGGTTGTTGGAAATGAATTTACTTAAAACATTTTTTTTGTTCAGTCCTTTAACAATTACATATTCTTCACGGACAATGTTTTTTATAAAGTCACTTAGATCTTCTAAATGCAGATCGGAATCCAGTCCAAATCCATTATCCCAATTTAGTCCATGTACGTGTCTAGTTTTCCAATCAACGCATTTTCGAAATCCATCATCAAAGAAGGCGATACATGGTAGTCGTACAAATTTATGAGCCATACAACCATTTTGCATATTTAAAATAGCTATTTCTCTAATATAAAAATCACTATTCTTATATTGAAATCCATAAAAGTCGATCACAAACATTTTTTTTTTTTTGTTTAAGCGATTCTAACAACACTAGTTAGAGGATTATACTTCACTAAACGATCGTGTAGTAGTAAGCAGTAAGCTGATGTGTTGGCAGGAATATTCTTATTCGTCTCGAATTCAATTCTTATATCCACTGCCCCTCCTTTTATTACATCATCATTTTGTCGACTGCAATCGATAACAACTAGAGGAGCTAGTTGTAGGTAATTTTCTGGTGACAAACAAGGTTCACCTTGATTTTTATAATAATACGATTGCTGGAACTGTGTGTACATTTCATATAAAATGGACCATTGTTTGTTGTCAAAGTTGAGGTTTAAGTTATCATAAGGATAAGTTTCAGAATTGAGATAAAGTTTAATGTTCGTTAAATTACAATGATCAAACTGACTCATAAATCTTGCTGGTATATTTTTCCTATTGGTTTGAAATCCGAAAATAATATATCGAGGTTTTTCCAATTGCGCACTGGTTTTTACTGCCCATGAATGTCTCATTGTTTCTTGCAATAGGGGATATTCTTGTAATTCCCAACATCTGAATGGTATGTCAAGGTCTCTGCCGCTGTCGACACATTTTAATATTTTCAGTTTTTCCGTATCAGATACAGATACATGGGGAACCTTCCATAATATTTTTTGTAATGCTATTTTAGGGGTTTCATCGGGTTTGTTTGTGTGAATAGCATTCACATCTGAAGTGCTCCTAATTAATATCAATTCTTGTCGTGTATTAACTATAATTTTGTTGAAATCCTCAGCAAATCCAAGAAACATTTTTAAAGGTAAACATACACAAAAATTTCCATTCTGGTCTACTAGTTTTGGATTCGCCAAGTGGGACCATCCGGAATTATTAAGTTTCAAAGATTCATTTTCGGTGTAGGACACGTATCCCTTCATTAGAGCAGTTACACCTGGATTTCGAACACGATCCACAACAGTTCCACCTAATTCGTACCGAATTTCATCAAATAGAAAGAGAATGCCACAGTTAATAAAACTTAAAGTTGTACTGGCTTTTCCGGTTTGATCCAATAGTTTTCCCTCAATGTACAGAAAACTTTGTGACGGTAAAGTGTAAACATCCTGAGTTTGGATGGGTATTCGTATTTCATCGTTGTTATTATAACTTGTTGATGCATAAGGTTGATGGGTATGATATTCCAATTTGGTAATGGAAGTATCTACTTTCACCTGCTCTTGAATATTTAACATATCAAAACTCATATTGTTCTTCGTTTCTATAGCGACAGTTGCACCTTACAAATATGATAAGCTTTCTTATATTTACACTAAGCCTCAACAGCCAAACTGTACCAAAAATTTCTAAATAATTTACTAATGTTTTTTTAAGCTAAATCCCAATAGTCGTAAAAAATTTTTGTTGCGCGGTATTAATCGTTTCACTTGTCGTCTCATACTAAACTGTCTTCTTCGTGCATCAGTTATTATTGTATTCTGATGAGGAGTAGGAGCCATGAAAACGGTTGGCAACGAATTATCCATATATCTAAACACCATCTTGTTACACAACTTCTTTCAAATGCAATCTTACCGTGATCAACTCTTGTTTAAAATTGATTAGATTACCATCTTGGTCGGAGATTTTAAGTACTATTTCATCAATGTATTGTGTGTTAATTGGTAAATAAATAACATTTGAAGGATTTTCAATCAGCTTATAACCTGGTGCAACGTTCGGATAAAACATGTGTAAGATGTGTACGAGGTTTTCATTGTTGAAGGAATTTGTTACTAAATTACACTCCACACAAATTGAATTCACCTTGAAAATGTCTATTGGAAAATCTGATGTATGTTTAATATCAGCCTGAAGTATGCGAGGTTTAAACCCTAATAACGTTCCTATGCTGCTATTTTTCGTAAAGTCAACACTTTTATTACACTTTAGTTCACACTTTAATGTATTATTGTTGGCCTTCAAGGTTAAAACTGTAGGTTCCGCCTCTTCTTTATCTGTTATATGATTCATTATATATTTTTCAATATCCTCTATTTCATAGGACCCTTCAGGTATAACCACTTCACTATTTTCATCATAATGGAATATATTATTAGAATTATCTACATTCGGAATTGAATTGTAACTAACAAAATCGATAAGACCCAAAACATAATCACTTTTAGGTAAAACTATAGGTGGATGAATTCGTGTTGAAAGTGTTGAAGTCCTCCCCGATATTGTAAACGTATATGACATGTTGACTTGTTAAAGGTTATAATTAAATAAATACATATTTCAAGTGTTCAACTATTTATTGAATAAAAATAATAAGCTTAAATGACCACACTTATAACTATTATAGGTTTGATATACCTTGTGATTATATAATACATGACATTGACCATTTGAATTAAAATATTTTATTGCTTCTGCAGGAGGCCGTAGATTTCCAAAACTGTCAAAATAAATTATGCGATCTTTATATTTCTTATATGCAGTCCAGTGTGTACCCGGTCCATCAATATTGTCCAAGTTGATTACTCCTGTTTCATATACATGTATTTTTCGAGGTAAATTATTTCTCATAAATACACCTCTAAAATTTGGAATGTTTAACGATTTAGCAAATTTAGCGATATCAATATTTGTTAAGGGTCGATGAGGAAGTGTTAGGGGAAGTTCTTTGAAATTCGACGTGGTGCTAAAAAAAGCCCCAAACCACTTTTATAAGGTTTCAAGTGGACACCTTTACCCATAGCTATAGATTCCATTGTCTTATTGTGACGTTGAGATTCGTCCAATTGTTGTTTGGCTTGACGAGCATCATTTACAGCTTTTGCTATGCCAGCAGCACCGCCACTTAAAGCGCCTAATGCACTAAGTCCAGCAAATATTGGTATTAATGGTAATATTCCTCCCTTTTTCGGTACGTTTACGATGCGAGGAGAAGGTGTGATCTTTTTTTTAATCTTTTTTGCTGCCCTCATAGCTACTTGAATTGCTCCTGCAATAGTTTTAGGTTTATGATGACTTATACTTTTTCCAATTCGCTTAATTGCTTCTTTTAAATGTACACTATTTCCTTTTCCCTTTTTGATACATTTTCTTTTCTTACACTTTGTTTTCCTTTTGGCTCTACACATTTTTTTTTTTTAGATATTTACTGTTTAACGTCTTTTTTAAACTGAAGTTATTACTAGTAATTATTGCTATTTAAATAATTTTCGGTTTTTTGGTTATTGCTTCTATTTGTAAATTATCTTTACTATCATTGACATATTTACGTTTTCTGTGTAACGGTAGGGGCTCATAATGAGCTAATTTTGATATTTTTTCAGCAAAACTATCTTCACCATTATTGGTATGTTTTCGTTTCCGGTGGAGCGGTAGAGGATTATAATGATTTAATTTTGATATTTTTTCAATGGGACCCACCACATCACCATCCAAATCACCGTTAATGTCATTTAATTTTCTCTTCCTCAAAGGTCTAGTATCCAACAGTTTACGCATTTTTTTTAAAGGATCATCACCACCGCCTTCTTCTTCAATACCTAATTTTCTTTTCCTGTTAGATCTAGTATCTTTTAATTTATGTACTTTTTTTAAAGGACCATCATCATCTTCAATATTTAATTTTCTCTTTCTAAAAGATCCTATTTTACGTAATTTATTTAAAGGTTCTACACCAACAAAATCTAGTTTTCTTTTTTTCCCCTTCATTATCATCATTGACATTATTTTTTTTGCAGTTTTATTCAAATTTTTTTTCCTTCTCACCACATTTATATTTGTTTTACGCGCTTTTTTTACAGCAGCATTATTTTCCACATCTAATTTTCTTTTTCTGAACAATTTAATGCTTTTATTATTCTTATTATCATTATGCTTGTAATTAGATTCTATCTTGTTATGAGGTTGTTGTTGTTGTTGTGTATTAAAATGTGAAATTGTATCCAAATTTGCAATTCTACTATTGGTTACATATGTATTTCTTTTTAGTATTTTTTTTGTTTTCCTTCGCTTGCTTTTTGTTTGCTGAAATTGTTCTAAACACATGTTAATATTTTCTAAAGATTTCTCAGTTGATTTCTTAACTTTTTCCATTGATTTTACACAATTGCTCATAATGTTTTCTTTATTATCAAATCCCATACCAAGTTTTACTTTAGCTTTCATAGCCCCAGCAACTCCTAATGCTGCCAGTTTTTCCTTCCAAGATGCATCTTTTGCTTTAAATCTCGCCCAGGCATTTTTCCCTAAAGTTTTATCAGCAGCATGACGACTTTCAAGATCCGTATTTTTGGCATAAATTATATCATGTTCTTTGCATGCATCATCTAATCCGTTTATACCCTTATCACCTCGAGCTAACCTCTTTTCCAATTTCGTACCTACATGGAAAATAATAGGAAGATTAATAGATTTTTTTGAATTTTTAAAATCAAATTAAAAAATAAGAATTACCAGGACCGCAAAAGTTGTATGATGGGATATGAAGTTCAAAGGGTAATTTATTTATTGCTGAATTTATGAGACCCCTGCCAGATTTAACGTTACCCACATAGTATTTCATTTTAAATGAATATATATAATTTATGTCATCAATTTTATACTTATTTTTCACATGGCATTTGTTGTGATAATACAAATTGAGAAACTATGACAATGAAAAGAATACATAAAAATGAACTGAAGATAGACAGGCAAAAAGTTAAGTTACAAGTCAACAACCATGATTTACTGTTTCGAAAAAACCAACAAACAAAACATAGCGTTTTATTGCCAAACACAGTAAGATGCATAATTACTGGCCCATCAAATTGTGGTAAAACCAATGTAATCATCACCTTATTAGAACATGAAAATGGACTAAAATTCGAAAACGTATATGTCTATTCAAAATCTCTGAATCAAGATAAATATGTGTACCTAAGAGATATATTATTAGGTCCTATAAAAGGTATAAGTTGTTTTCATTATGATAACAGTGAAGACATTCTGGAACCATCAAAAGCTAATCAAAATTCTGTGTTTATATTTGATGATGTTGCCTGTTCCAAACAAAATATAATTAGAGAATATTTCTGTATGGGAAGACATAATTCCGTCGACTGTTTTTATTTGCATCAATCCTATGCAAAAATTTCAAAGCATTTGATAAGAGACAATGCTAATGCACTAATTGTTTTCAAAGTAGATGACTTAAATTTGAAACATATTTATATGGATCATGTGAGTGCAGATATGACTTTTCCAAAATTTAAATATATTTGCTCGCTATGCTGGAAGCACCCCTATGGATTTTTGTCTATCTTCAAGGATTTTGATGTTAACAAAGGAGGATATAGGATTGGATTTCATGACTTTATAAATCCTGACACCATTTCCGATAAAATGATAAATTCTATAGAAAATAAATCAGTTTAGAAGCTAGAACAGATCCGTTAAAACCTGTTCAAAAAAAAACCAGTTCAAAAAAAAACCTCTTCAGAAAGCAGTTCAGGAAACCTGTTCAAGAAACAAAGTGTCATGGATAAGGAAAAATTAAAAAAAGAACTTGTAGCTAAACGCAATATTATCAGACAAAAGCTGGAATTATTAAAATTAAATAAACTACATCAAGACAGTGTATTTTTTCCTATAACAAAACATCTACGAAATATTGAAAGTAAACTAGAAACAAAAGATCGACGTTTAAGAAAAACAAAAGATGAGGATGTGGAAAAAGAGGAAGAGGAAGGAGAAGAAAAGCAAGAAAAGAAAGAAAAAAACATTCCTAAAACTAAAAAATTAAATGATGAGTATAAAATGGATTATGATATAATACCTAGTACATCTACACCAAAAGCCTCTACATCTAAAAGAAATGTTCCAAATTTACCACGAGGTAATTTAAAACGAAAAATGATTGAACATTTTGATTCTGAAAATGAGGAAGATAGTAGTGAGCCTTTAATTAGGAATAGGCAAGAACAAATGTTTCAAGAATCATTTACAGATTATTTAAATCAATATGATGAATTACCTAGAAAATACATAAGTGAGATGATTACTACAACTGACAACGATGAATTCGATCATAAATATGGTGTTAGACATAATCCAACCCTGGAAAAGTTTTATATAGGCGATTCACAATTAAAAATAGATGGTTCTGATATTATAGTTAAAAATAAAAAATACAACGGCACCGAAGGTTTATATGAATTACTATTTAAAAAACATCCAAAAAATTTCTCTGATAATGATAAGAGAATGTATAAAGAAATTATTCTCGAAACAAATGCTCACAGACGTCACTATCAATCCTCGAAACAAGTTGATGGCAGCAAGTTGGCCAAATATAAAAAAATTATAGCTCCGATGGTGACAACTGGTTATGGGATGTTAATGGAATCAACAGAAAATAAAATAGACTACGTACATTGGGATGACCCCAACGAGTTAGTAGAGAGATTACGTTTATTGCTTGCTTCTCAAGAGGCTGGACATACTGGACATTTAAATGAAATTAATTCTATAATAGAAGAACTACGTGAAGCAAATATTATTGAATAAATGATGCCACCCAGAACTAAATTAGTAACTGATATTAAAAAACAAGTTGTTGAAGAACTACACAAACCTGCTAGAATTAACTTTAAACGGCGAAGAGTTATAATAAAATCTTTAACAGATTTATACCAGGCCGATCTTGTGGAAATTCAACAATTTTCAAAAGAAAATAAAGGATATAGATATATATTGGTTGTAATTAATTGTTTTTCAAAATTTGTTTGGGCCTTTCCTTTAAAAACAAAAACTGGACAAGAAGTAAGTAAGGCAATGGAGAACGTTTTCAGAACAGAAACAATTAAAAATCTGCAAACTGATAACGGGACTGAATATTACAACAAATACTTTAAACAACTAGTGAAAAAGTATAATATAAACCATTATAGTACATTTAGTGAAAAGAAGGCTTCTATTGTGGAAAGAGTTAACAGAACGTTGAAAAATTATATGTGGAAGGAATTTAATATTAACGGTCATTATAGATGGATAGAATTGCTACCTAAAATAGTTGAAAAATATAATAATACGAAACATCGAACAATTAAAATGAAACCAATAGATGTGTCAAAAAAGAATGAAAAAAGACTCTTAGAAACAGTATACAATCATATAAAGATTGCACCTAACAAAGTGAAATTTCAAGTTGGAGATCACGTTCGAATATCAAAAGTGCGAGGAGTATTCGATAAAAAATATATGGCTAATTGGACAACTGAGATTTTTATTATTAAAAAAGTACAATTAACTAATCCAGTAACATATCTGTTACAAGATATCAATAAACAGGACATTCAAGGAGGATTCTATCAAGAACAGTTACAAAAGGTCAAACACTCAGATGCGTACCTGGTTGAAAAAATTTTAAAACGGAGAAAAAACAAAGTCTTTGTTAAATGGCTAGGATTAAACAACAAACATAATAGTTGGATTTCTAAGAATAATGTGCTATAAAAGGAAAAGGAACAATTAAAACAGCTTAATAACCCTAAGATGCCCGTTCCGGTGAAATATAAATGTATAAGATGTAAAGGAGATACCAATTCTCCAAATACAATATGTTTTCCATGTTCAGTTCAGCAGTTTTTTCAAGAGGAAGATAAAGCTAAACATATACCTAGTAATTATTTTAAATGAATAACATAAAATTATGTAAATCATTCCAGTTTTTAATCAATAAATTATTTGGTTTCTGCTGCTGCACACACAGTTTAACGTGCAACTCTAGACAGTAAACAAGTGGAACAAAAAAAAAACTCCAACAAGATGTCGATGAATGAGACAGAATTCAAAAAACATATAAAACTTGCCAGAGAAAAAATTAGTAGTGAGATAAACCCAGGGAAATCAACACCACCACCACCACCAGCTACTCTCTCACCTGAGTCATCAGGATCAGACTCACCTACATCTCAGGAAATGACAGCAGCAGCAAAGAAACGAAAAAGAATTACACCAACAACAATAAGACCAAAAACATCCACAAAAAATAAAAAGAAATCTACACCATTTGAAATTTTACACGGCAAAACACCTCTGGAAAAGGCAGAACTGTTATTTGCAATATTAGAAAATATTCTAGATAAATACCTAATTGAATGTTAATGTAGTTGTCTGTCGCTGTGCTTTGTTTTATTATTACCTAACATTTTATAAAAATAAATTTGAAATACATTACATTATTTAAACAAATCGTTTTGTTTTCTTCTTTGGCCCACTGTATAAACTAATTTTAATATTTTAACTCATAATTAAACATTAGGCGACCTCAAGGGTCAACTAATCTTGTTTATTCCATAATTAATGTGATAAAGATATAATATGACCCCAGGGTCAACTAATCTCTTCTATTTTTGACGCAAATAAAATATACATGAGGCGAGGCCGGCTCGGCTCGCTCTCACTCTAACACATTCTTTTACCCTCCACACCCTCTGGTCATTGACCAACACTTCTTCTACTACCACCCCCTACGACCATTCTACACTTCTTCGACCACTACCCTCTGGTCATTGACCTACTTTCTGCAAGAAATACACCCTTCTACGCTGCCGTCCAGACTCGGATGGACAGGTTACCAAAGTGATCCAGAACCCCAGTAGCTATACTACTAAAACTCGTTATTTAGTGGACCATCTGTCAAATAAAGTATGATTGGCAAATATAATACATCACCAGCAATGAACATCCATTAGAAGAATGCCACTGAATCACGAATTTAAAGAATTAAAAATATTAAAGATAGGCAACTTTTAATACGCAACTGCCTTTAAAGAAATTTTATCTGTTACCTATAAATTATGTTCATAAAACTTTAAATAATTTTGAATAAGTAGTAAACAAATCTCTTATGAAATAAAAATTGTCCATTTTGAATTGATATTTATTTGATGAAGTAAGATACAGTGTGTTAAAAAAAAAGGAATTGACTTGATGAGCGAACCGACTACCAGAGTCTATGTTCTACAAGCAGCCAGGGTAACTGAATAAGAATAAAAAAAATATATATAAGATACAGGTTTGTAGTCCAATAAATACAATTTTCTTTTACACACAGAAGACATAAACACAAATCATTAAAGAAACACAAATACAATTCAAACATAAATATTATTTGGCGCCCAACAAAATTACATAACATAACAAATTGGCGTGCCCAACGTGAGGCAAGCTCGAAAATAGTATAGGGTTAAAAAAAAAGAATAAAAAAAAAAAAGAAGCAAAATGGATTTACGAAGTGGGAAACAACTTGGAGAGGAGTCGACGGAGACACAATCGGAACAAGAAAGTGTAGAGGAACAGGGAACGAGTGTAGGAGAAGCAAGCGAGACAGGAGTAAGAAGTATGTTAGAAGAGATGATGAGGACAATTATGGAGGACAGAAAAAGACTGGAAGAAACCATTAAAGATGGGAGAATGGAAGATAGGAAACGACTGGAAGAAACCATTAAAGATGGACGAAAAGAAGATATGGAAAAATTGGAAAAAGGAAGAAAACAAGATATAGAGAAAATTGGAGAAGAATTAAAGCAAATGGAACAGAACAGGAAAAAAGATATGGAAAATATGGCCAAAATAATAGAAAAAAAAGTAGAAGATTTAAAAGAAGAAATAAAAACGGATATCCAATCTTGGAAGAAGAATGTAGAGAAAAATGTTGAGAAGGTGGAACAGGAGATGACAACTGTGGTAAAGAAGACTATAGAAATTGCAGATATGGTTAAGAAACAAGAACATGAAATAGGAAATATGGAAAAGAATATAACGAAGAACACACAAGAAATTGAAAAAATTAAAAGACAGGTACAAGATGGAACGGTTATAAGTGAAGATGTAATGGAAATAGAAAGGAGAAGAACAGAGGAACAAATAGAAGAACTTAAGAAGGAGATAGAGCATGTCCGAGAGATGAAGCATAGAGAAGGTAACATCAACAAACTACACCCTGTAGTGTTTTTAAAATCATTAACCAGGAAAATACAAGAAATTCAGGATAGGACAAGGTCGGAAGAAACAAGAATGGACAGAATAAAGGAAACTATTAGGGAAAACCTGGAAAATGAGGCGTTACTATGGTTCAATGGTATTGAAAATAATATAAACGACTTTACACAATTTACACAACGCTTCACACAACATTTTTGGGGGGATAATGCACAACTAGCAGCAAGAGAAAAATTGTATTTTGGAAAGTATAACCCTAATTTACCAAGCAGCTTAACAAACTATGCATTACGATTGTACTCGTCTGCACAATATCTTACCCCAAAGCTAAATGAACAAGACTTGGTGCTATACATTTCGCGACAATTTAAACCTGAAATTGCAGAAACTATTGCAATGCAAAATATTGAGACAATGGAGCAAATGTACAGTTATTTAAATCGGATAGAGAGAAATGTAACAAATAATCCTCAAAATTACAGTAACAATATGAATAATAGTAGTAGAAATAATTCACAAAATTTTCGTAACAATCAAAGTAATAATAATCATGATTTCAGAAATAATAACAATTTTAATAACAGATTCAATAACTTTAGGCCTAATAATAATAATAATAATAATACTAGTTATCCACGAAACAATTTTAACAATAATTTTAATACTAATGATAGATACAACAATAATGCTAATAATTTTAGATATAATAACAGATATAATAACAGAGACAATTATGGTAATAATAATAACAGTAGAAATCAACCAAATCAATATAACAATAACAGAAATTATAACAACACTAATAACAATGATAATTTTAATAACGGATTTCACAACAATAACCAAAATTATCAGAGAAGTCAAAATCAGCCATCGAGACGAGAAGATGGAAATCAAAATAGACAGGTAAATTTTCAAAGTATAAGAAACTCGAGCAGATCAGTAGAACGTGTCCAAAATCCACAATGTGACGAAAGACCAGTCGAACAGCGCAGATCTGTATCAATGGATAGGGAACCTGCAATACAAAATGTAGATAATAATCAAAATTTTCATTAAAAAGCAAGTCAAACAACATAGTCAAAAATTTTATAAGTAACTATACCCATCCTCGTGAATTTATTAAGTTAGATGAAAATGTAATTATAAATCAAAATAATATTTTAGTATATGTAAATTCAAAATTTCAAAAGTCAAATCTAGAGATATTGATAGATTCTGGTTCTGAAGCTTCATTAATTAGTCAAAATATTATAGATAAATTTCCTCAATTGAATAAACATATTATAAAGGTGAATAAAGTAACGTTAATAGGTCCTAACCAAAAGAAACTATATGATGTAAATAAAATGCTAAATATCAATCTAGAATTTAATGAAAAAAATGTATTATTTCAACTTTTAATCGTGCCAAACATGCCAATGGATATAGTGATAGGTTCTGATTATTTAAACAAATACAAAGCTAAAATAGATTATGAGACAAGAAAATTATGCATAGATGATATATGGGTTGAATTTAAAAAAGATAGGGATGAATTTATGTACATAAAAGGAAATGAACAAAGTAAAGTAGGTTTTGATGAAGGTAGGAATGAAAAGGAAATGTATTTTTGTGGGAATGATAATTATTATGATGATGAGGTAGATGAGGAAATATTTGATATTAATAAAATTAAAATAAATGTAAATGATAATTATGAAAGTGAGGTTAGAGCAGCGTTAAAAAAATATGAGAGGTTAGTGTCTAATGAAATGAGAGTAGCTGAGAGTTATGTACATAGATTAGAGGTTAGAGATATTACGAATTTTAAAGAAAAAACATACCCCATACCATATATGCATAAAGAAAAAGTGAAGATCGAAATTGGCAAATTATTAAAAGATGGAATAATTGAGAGAAGCAATACACCATATATAAATCCGCTGGTAATAGTAACAAAAAAGAGTGGAGAGATCAGAATATGTCTTGACGCTAGGACTATTAATAAGTACACTGTTCCCCAATATGAGGCACCATTAATGGTGGACGCTATTTTAGGTAGAATAACAAATGCAAAAATTTTTTCAAAATTAGATTTAAAACATAGTTTTTGGCTCATACCGTTAGATGAAGAATCTAGAAAATATACAGGATTTACAGTGGATGGGGAAATTTTTCACTTCAAAACAACTCCGTTTGGCTTGCAAAGTTCATGTTCTGCTCTTGTGCGTGCCCTACATAATATTCTTAATAAATATGATAAATTTGTCCTACATTATATTGACGATATACTAATATACTCGGACAACATTGACAATCACCGAAAACACTTAGACATAGTACTGTATGAACTAGACAAGAACGGACTCAAACTTAACATAGACAAATGCCAATTTTACAAACAACAAGTAACGTATTTGGGATATCAAATTAATCAGACTGGAATTCAAATGGACGAGGACAGAATACAAACGATAAAACAATTTAAAAGACCGAACAATTTAAAAACATTAAGGGGATTTTTGGGGATGATAAATTATTTTAAAAGAATTATACCGGACTTGACTGCTTTTGAGTTGCCACTAATAGAATTACTAAAGAAAAACGTACGATGGACATGGACTGAAACACAACAGAAAGCATTTGACGATCTTAAAAACATTATAATAGATAAACTTAAAATTTACCACCCAAACTATAACTTACCATTTACTATACGAACTGACGCTTCTATACACAGACTGGCAGGAGTATTACTACAGACACAAGACGATATAGAGGTACCAATTTCTTTCACATCGAGGGTAACGAAGAAGCACGAAAGAAACTATAGTGTATCGGAACTAGAACTTGCTAGCATTATTTTCACAATAACAAAAATGAGATTTTACTTGTTAGGAAATAAATTCATAGTACAGACCGACAACCAGGCATTGACGTCGATACTTAACAACAAATACGGAAACAACAGGATACACAGATGGGCACTACTATTAAACGAATACAATTTTGACATACAGTACATACCGGGAAAGACTAACATATTAGCTGACGCACTGACAAGGATGGATGAAAGACAGGATGATAGAAATGTAATCAAAATTGGAATAAATGTTTTAAAAGATAATGACGGATTGTTTTCAAACGCAACGATATTACTAGACCAACAAAAATTAACAGACAACGACAAGAAGAAACTCACAGTAAAGGATCAAATTTATATAAAGAAAATTAAAGAAACAGAATTATATGCCATTACAAATGAACTGACGAAGGAAATAGTAAGAAGAATACGTCACGACTATGGACATGTAGGGATTGACAAGACGTGGACAATTTACAGAGAAACGTACTATAACAAACAAGACCGACAAATTACGAAAAATATTATAAAGACATGCCATATATGCCAACTAGCGAAAGACAAAAACCGACATTACGACGGACAGCCGAAATCAATAAGAGCGACTAGACCTAGACATAAAATTGCAATAGACTTTATAAGCAACCTCATCACAAGCTACAAGGGTAGTAGACATATTTTTCTAATAGTTGATATTTTTTCAAAGTACGTGAGAATCTACCCTTGTAGAAAGACAAACACGAAAACAGTTATACACTTACTAAACCGATACGTACAAGAAGAAGGACAATACGATGAATGTATACTTGACAATGCTACATATTTTCGGAATGACAGAATTCAAAATTATTTTAGACAAAGACAGACAAGACTACATTATACTAGTATACGTCATCCACAGGCTAATCCTGCCGAGAGATACGTAAAGGAGGTATCTAAGTACCTACGTATGCTAGTATTCGACGAACAACCCCTGTGGGAAGATTACTTGACAGACGTAGAAAAATATTTAAATCATATACCAAACAACGTGACAGACCAAAGCCCCATTACAATATTCAAGAACGAGCAACCTGACAGACCGTGGACGATAACGACAAACACTCAGTACAAGGACATTATTCAAAAAGTGAACGAACGCCTACAACGAGCCGCTGACAAATATCATAGACGCATGACCAAGACAAAGAAAAATTTAATAAAATATGAAAAAGGAGATTTGGTTATTGTGAAAACACTAAGGGTTCCAAATAGAAAAGACCAACGATGTGCAAAGTTAATGCTACCATATGACGGACCTTATATGATAAACACGACAAGCGGGACTAACAGCTACGAACTAAAATACATAGACTCAGACAGAACAAAAGGAATATATAACGTGACACAACTACACCCATACTACAAAGACAAAATATAATTTAGGACAAATAAAATTCAAATATCATACTAATAATATATAAAAAAAAAAATTAAATTGAAAATTTTCTAAAAAAAAAAAATTTCCAATTGAATTTTGGGAAAATTGAGACAATATGAAATATCAGCTTCAATACTTATGGGGATTTACATGTTTATTTTAAAAAAACCATAAAATAGAATAGAAATTATTATTGTTATTAAAATTAAAATATAGTAGAATTAAACAAAATAATATAAAAAGTGACAATGCAGAACATATAAGTAGTTATTATAGTGTAAATTAAATAAATTAACATTCTTGAAAATAAAATATAGTTAAATTTCATTAAATATTGGGACATGATCTCATATTTATCAATAGTTCATAAACAAAAAAGGAGTTAAACCCAGATCAAAGTATATAGAAAAAAAAAGAAAAGATCATTTAATAATATCATACACATATCGACAGAAGTCAAGCGAAGATAATTAAAATATTAGCAATTTAAATAAATAAAAGGTATAAAATGTTGCGAAATGTCAAATAAATATCATAGACATGGACAAATGTCAAGTCTAAAGTTGGCTTCACAAGAGATATAACAATGTACATAAAAAGAGTAATATTGAAGAATATTTAATAATTAGATATAAGTAAAATTGTAATTACATAAAAAAAAATTTGTAGTAGATTTAAGTAGTTCAGTGAAAACATAAAAAAACAGTGCATCGAAAAACTAAATAAGATCATATGTATGAACCATAATATGTATGCAAATTTTACAACAAGGAATCAAGATATCAAATTGATAGAAAAATATTAAGAAAAACAAAAGTTTGTTGATTAGAGACGAAAGAATAGAAAGAAAAGCAGCGTGGGTTTTTGAAGAAAGGTCCTAGAAAAATAAGAAATTGAGCAAGAAAAAGTAAAGTAATAGTTAAAAGTAATACTTACGTCATAAGAAAAGTGTCGAGTAACAATATAAACAGAGATCCAGGTCCAAGCTAGGAATTTGGCAGTACCATATAGTGGGAAAACCAGCCATCAATATCAGCAGCCCAATCACAAGTTAAGAGGGATTTCTAGTAGAAGTCTTATAAAAAGAAAATTAACATCAGAAAGGTATTTTATGTGCACATAAATTCACAGAAATTTACGTAAATTTAATAAGAGACAAGAAACGCTACCTAGCCATAAAATTCACAAAATAGACAGTCACAGACTACAAGACTTATTAAAATAATAAGTTACTTACCTTAGTATAGTTAATAATATTTACTTTTCTATTTAATATATTAAAACTCGTTATTTAGTGGACCATCTGTCAAATAAAGTATGATTGGCAAATATAATACATCACCAGCAATGAACATCCATTAGAAGAATGCCACTGAATCACGAATTTTAAGAATTAAAAATATTAAAGATAGGCAACTTTTAATACGCAACTGCCTTTAAAGAAATTTTATCTGTTACCTATAAATTATGTTCATAAAACTTTAAATAATTTTGAATAAGTAGTAAACAAATCTCTTATGAAATAAAAATTGTTCATTTTGAATTGATATTTATTTGATGAAGTAAGATACAGTGTGTTAAACAAAAAAAAAAAGGAATTGACTTGTTGAGCGAACCGACTACCAGAGTCTATGTTCTACAAGCAGCCAGGGTAATTGAATAAGAATAAAAAAAAAATATATAAGATACAGGTTTGTAGTCCAATAAATACAATTTTCTTTTACACACAGAAGACATAAACACAAATCATTAAAGAAACACAAATACAATTCAAACATAAATATTATTTGGCGCCCAACAAAATTACATAACATAACAATATATATATATATATATATATATATATATATATATATATATATATATATATATAAGTTGCCACGTTCGATAATAAAAAAAAACTTCAAAAATGAAGGATGTTATGCCCGGCTATGAAATTACCTAATAATGGCATGCATAATTGGTATTAAAAATAATAAATAAATAGTTGAACAATAATAAAAAGAGTATAGTTTATTTACTATATCAACAGGAAAACTGTAAATGGTAATCTCCAAAACAAATAATATAATATAACAATGAAATTACCTGTCTAAGTTGGAGGTAATATTATAAAGAAAAAAAAATATAATTATTTAATCAATTAAATATGTTTTTTACTGTTTTAGAAAGGTATTTTAAGCTAATATAAATCAAATCTCCTATAATTCCTATCAATGAAGTCATATGTATGTTCTCTGATACCAAACATCTAGGTATGCTAATGAACAATTCCACAGACAAAGGTCTATTCAATATTATTAATACCTAAAAATATTTAAAAAAATTACATAAAAGGTGAACATTTTTCAAGTAGGTATTGTCATATTTAATTCATTGACAGGATGTCACTTTTTGTCATTGTCGATATTTAACTTCAAATAATTTTAATTTTTATAATAATTTTTATAATAATTTTTATAGTTAGATATTTGATTCACCTGAAGAAGCAATCCTAAAAATGCAGAAATAGGTCAGATCGCATCCATTGTGGTTGAATTTGCCGTGTTCCCACTGCCAAAAAGTGAAGTTAGATATTTATAGAGTGTTTCATTAGAAGAAATTATATTATTTTCTTTAGATAATTATTGAATAGAGCTTTGTCTGTGGAATTGTTCATTAGCATACCTAGATGTTTGGTATCAGAGAACATACATATGACTTCATTGATAGGAATTGTAGGAGATTTGATTTATATTAACTTAAAATACCTTTCTGAAACAGTAAAAAATGTTACAAAAGCTAATAATAAGGAATATATGGGTAGATATTGTGGGTGTAATTCAACGCAGGTTGGGACTTTTGTCCACTAAGTAGTTAGTCTCACACAATATTATTAATACCTAAAAATATAAAAAAACAATTAAATATGGTTGGAGTATATAGCTATATTCTCGTTTACATGTGTGGAAATGCATATAAGTAGAATAGCTATGCCGATCCTGCTCCACAATTCAAGATGACGACTGGAGCAGGATCGGCATAGTTTTCAGCCGTCTACGTCACAATGTTTGGGAGGGGTTACAAGTGTGTAGATAGATGACGCTAAGCTATTTTAATAATATACTCGTGCTGAGCCAAAGTGTTTAACACTTGAAGTTTATTGTTTAATCGATTTTCTTCTGATACAATGAGTGGCCAAAAGCGGGTTGTGTTTAATTTAGATAATAATAAAACCATTATACTTATGGATCCTGATGGTTGGTTTGAAAAAGCAAGAAAATCAGATTGGATGCAGATGGTTAGAGATAGAGCTCGCTTTCAAAGAAGAATCAATGATGTCTCATTTATTATATAAGTAGTGTTTTGGATAATAATCATCGATCACGTATTTACTATGAAAGGTTTTGTTGCATGTCTATTACTATAAAATAAAGTTTTATTTTCATCACTCTGTATATTATTTTGTGGATACCTAACCTGTTTAGTGTAAGGGCTGTTATAAAAGTATGTGACGCTCAGTTATTTCAATTATTATCAAATTAGAATCGTGCTGAGCGGAAGTGTTATTAATTGCAATATGCCTGTTCCAGTAAAGTATAAGTGTATCAAATGTGGTGGAGATTGCGACCTGCCAAACAGAAAATGTTTCACATGTGAAACTAAGGATTATTTTGAGGGTGCTGATGGATCCAAACATGTTTCTAGTTCTTACTTTGATAAAAGTGATTCCAAGTAACTGTTGCTGGTTGTTCATTAAAGAATATCTGCATCTTACTTAATTTCATTACTTTTTATTATTTAAAAATTAAACACAGTGAGGTTTTAAAATATTTTATTTATTAAAACAATTGAATACAATTCAATTTAGCCTCTTTCTCTTCCACATCTGCAGTTGGTGTGGTTTCTCTTCTTGTTAACAGTGCTCTGTTGTCTATCAGCGATATTTTCCCGCTCTCCATCAAAATAATGATACAGTTATTTATTTGATGAGGGATATATAACAGATACAACTTATTAGCCTCTCTACTTTAAAAAGTAAGAGAGTAAATTATAATTCAAAATTTAAGATGGAGGGGGTACTAGAGAAATATGGGTGGGTGGGTAAGGTATATATATATATATATATATATATATATATATATATATATATATATATATATATATATATATATATATATATATATATATATATATATATATGCATATATGAGATTTATTTGAACAGTCAGTCTACTATATTCATTTATATTCAACATGGATCTGCAAAAGTTGAACAAGGCAACTTCATATAAAGAAATTAAGAACGTAAAAGATTTAGAAATAAATCAAAAGGTTAAAATAGTAAAGCTGAGGTTTAGTAAAACCAAATATGGTGACAGTGTTGTGGCGGACATTACATTTATTCAAGACGATACATGAAGAATTCATAAAAGGATTATTAATATGTTACATTGATATGTATTTGTCTACAGGTCTTCTATTCCAGACCAATGTGTTATTATACCTAGTAATTAGTTAAATAAAAATATTTGTATCGAATTAGCAATTTTATTATTCTACCTCGTACATATACTATAAATAAATCCTTGAATACTATATCTTCTGCTCCAGTGTATTACCGAAGCATGAAAAATTCATAAAACGAATATTAATATTTTATATTGATATACATTAGAAGTAAACCTTTGTCTACAAGTCTTGTACTTCAGGTAAATGTTTTATTGTACCTAGTTTAAAAATAAAAATATTTATATTGAATTAGCAAATTTATTATTCTACCCCGTACATATGCTATAAAATACATGATACAGTGAATGTTTTGTCATAGTTTTTCTCCTGAAAGTTGATCGAACCTTGTATATAGGCAGAATCTAACATTTTGCACAAATATTGTAATCATTATTTTATATAAAAAATGTAACACATTACTGGAAATGAGTCGCAACGTTTCTATCGGACCGTTTTTGTTGTAAGCATGACCATAGACTTAAACAAGACAATTGCGTTTAGCATGGGTTACTTAAAAAATCTATAAAATAGTGCAACAATAACCACTCTAACATTTTGACATCTCATTTAGTTTAAAAACTTTTACTAGGTAACATATATTTTAAATTTGAAATATAAACTATAATCCATTGCATTAATAATATTTTATATGATTCTGAAAAGCTGCTATGTAGCACATATTTTACTTTAATGTTCACGAGAAGATATATTTATAATTAAAAAAATAAATAAATTTGTTATTTTACTTGTAATCAAAAACTAAATAATTTCAAAATATGCTTTATTATTTATTAGATATTCAGGTTTGAATTGGTAAAGAAAACAAATGAATAGATAATAATGCTATATATTTTTTAAAAACTATACTTCAATACATAATTAAAAAACAAAATATAATATAAATATATACAAAACAACAAAATATATACAAAAAAGAAGATTAAAAAGAGCAGTAATTTAATGAAATTAATAATTAATTATGCATTATTGAATTAATTATTAATTTCATTAAACAACAAAATATATACAAAAAAGAAAATTAAAAAGAGCAGTAATTTAATGAAATTAATAATTAATTATTAATTTCATTAAACTTTGCCGCGATGGCCTCGTATTTTTTTCGCGTCTCGTTAGCAGAACGCTCCCTCTTATCGATGGAGCGTTCTTGCTCATCAAGCTGCCGAATCTGTTCCCTGAGGGTCTCTCTGTGTACCCTCAGTGATTTTCTTTCTCCTTTTAGCCGCGATATGAGGTCATTGCTGTTTTTAATTTTCTTTTTTATAGCAGTCATCCTTCCATCCATCCGCTGACGGAATTCTGCCCTCCGCTGCATCCAATCTTCGGAATCCGAGGAGGAGGAGCAGGTCGAGGGCGTAGGTGACAGAGAGCGAATGGAAGATGAGGGCCGTCTAATATTTTTCCGAGCCAAACCCAAATTTTTGCCTCTGCAACAAAAAATAACAGATAATAATTCATACATTTTTCGATGATGTCTAGACTTTTTTAAAATTATTTTTTGAATATTTACCTAGAAGGAAGTGCAGGAATTTCCCGCGTAGGATTTTGGTATACGTCCGCGTCATCCTCTTGTTCAAAACACTTTCTTTTGGCAGCAGCCACCTTCGCTGAACTTGGGCTTGGCTTGGTCAAAGCTTCCAAGGAGGTAATCGCCTTCACCGCCAAATTGAGTTCCTCTGATATTCTGTAAAAAACGAGAAAATAGTTTAACAAAACGTAGAAAAACATTAGAAAAAAACTTACGCCTCATTTATGGCTTCATCCAAATCAGGATTCTGCATTTGTTGCTGATAGGTCTCCTGCAGCTCGATACGGGCCTCTTCAGATAAAAATAAAGTCATTTTTAGAACGGTATAAAAATTATTTGTGAATCGAAGTTAACATTGTTACCTACTAATAGGTTTGTATAAGAATGAATATACTCAACGAATGCAGTATGCTTATATATCAAATTGTTGCAACCTACACAGTAATATGAACATCCGGTGAATTCCGTTGAACTGTATATGTCACTAACTTTCTGGTGTCAGATAAAATTCAGTTTCATACTTATTCTTTGAGAATTGTAATCCGACACCATTTCCTTACAAAATATGTAATTTGACACCACGTTTTGAAATTTGACACCGCGTTTTGAAATTTGACACCGCCTTTTGAAATTTGACACCGCGTTTTGTAATTTGACACCGCGTTTTGAAATTTGACACCTTATTTTGAAATTTGACACCGCGTTTAGTAATTTGACACCTTATTTTGAAATTTGACACCTTATTTTGAAATTTGACAGCGCGTTTTGAAATTTGACACCGCGTTTTGTAATTTGATACCGCGTTTTGAAATTTGACACCTTATTTTTAAATTTGACACCATTGTTTTGAAATTTGACACAGCGTTTTGTAATTTGATACCGCGTTTTAAAATTTGACACAGCGTTTAGTAATTTGATACCGCGTTTTGAAATTTGACACCTTATTTTGAAATTTGACACCGCGTTTTGAAATTTGACACTGCATTTTTTAATTTGATACTGAGTTTTGAAATTTGACACCTTATTTTGGAATTTGACACCATTGTTTTGAAATTTGACACCGCGTTTTGTAATTTGATACCGCGTTTTGAAATTTGACACCGCTTTTTGTAATTTGATACCGCGTTTTGAAATTTGACACCATTGTTTTGAAATTTGACAACGCGTTTTGTAATTTGATACCGCGTTTTGAAATTTGACACCTTTGTGTTGAAATTTGACACCTTATTTTGAAATTTGACACCTTATTTTGAAATTTGACACCTTTGTTTTGTAATTTGACACAGCGTTTTGAAATTTGACACCCTGCTTTGTAATTTGACGCATTTGTTTTGAAATTTAACACCGCGTTTTGAAATTTGACACCGTGTTATGTAATTTGATATCTATTTAAACAACACCAACAGCATACATATAAAATTATGAATTTTAGTTTCCTCTTTTTTTTTAGTCGCTTATTTTTTTTTATTGCATTTTTGGAAAACATTTTTGTTCTACAATTCAAAAAGTAACATTGCAACCCCTCATCCTTATGTAAAATTTTGTGCTACCCCCCACCCCCGATTTTCATACTACTTGTGAAACCAAAATTATATCATCGTTCGATAGCTTTCTCTTTCCTCTTCATATAAAAAAACAACTTTCTATCTCTTACAGTAATCAAGTTATAACGAAAAAACTGTTTAAGGGTATTTTGTTTTTTCACCCCTAACCCTTAAACGTGACGCTTGACGATAAAGTTTATATAAACTTTTTTTCTCTACTCAACCTCTAATATGACTTGCTAGAATTTAAAAAAAATTCTACGACTGGTTTCATTTTCAGATTTCAGAAATTTCTTTGAAAATGTCCAAAATTTTGGATGTGCATAGGATCTCTGTTATACGTATATTTTTGGGAAAATCTGATACAGGGTCAATTAGGGAATGTCAAATCATGTAAGATTTTTCTATATTAAGCAAAAAAATACGTGACCTTGACATACTACCTATTACAATTTCCAGAAAATAGTATTGGCCAAATTCATCTAATCTATTTCGCTTCATACTATATGCTATATACTTTCGTTTCATGTTTTAAAAAAAATCAAAAAAATTTTCAAAACCCAAAATTTTTTCAAAAATCGTGTTTTTTTCGAGACAGGTTTTTTCTGATGACAAATTCTGAAAGAGCACCCTCGAAAACATAAAGATACACAGTTTCATATTTTCACCTTTTCTATGCAAATAACTGAAATTTTAAATTTTTTTAGATTCGTACTTTAAGTTAGGCAAACAAATTTTTTCATATCTTCTATGTATTTAAGATGACTTAAAATCTTATAAAGTTATGTAAAGTGTTCCACCAAGACGTATTCAATAATGCTTAATGTTTCACAGAATCGTTATTCCTCCCACCACAATCATTATAAGCGCTGACTTGATCATATAGAAAGTATATAAAGCAGTATCTTAGAGTTTGCAACCATATTACAGATATTAGTATTTGAACTAAATAGAACATTATATTTAAAAATCCTTCGAAAAAGATGACTTCCGACTGCGTGGTAGACATTCAGTGTTTCAAAATTAGTAACAAGAAGGGTGACATCAGATGGACTGTGAAGGAATTGGGGGTTTATAATGGTAAAATCTCCTACCATTATATATTTAAACCCCCTTTCCCCTTTAATCAGCTGTCACGGGAGCTACAAAAAGAGGCGTATTGGGTAGTCAACTTCCATCATGGTATTCCATGAAATAATGACGACGAATCCCTCGGGGATCTTCCAGATCCTTGCTGCTGATGCTGTTGTTGTTATTTTCCTTGATTCAGTGCTACCGTACAGTGACATGAATCCTGAAACCGTAACCTCTATTAGTTCTACAATAATTGTGAAAACTACTGAAGAAGCCATAAAATTGGTAAAAACTAAAGAAGAGATAATAAGGCAAATAAAGTTAGTAAAAGGTAATGTGAAATTGTTGGAGACGGCGATTAAAAATAGAATTAACCGACAAGAGGATACTAAAAATCCTTTTAAGTTAGAAGGAAACTTACCATTATTGAAATATTATTTAGCTAAATTGCAACACTTACGATATACTTCTAGTAAAGTTGGAGCAGGCTTGGAGAACAATACTGCTGAAAAAAAGCGTAGTCGAAATTTAGTTTGGCATTCGATTGATTCTTGCTTCGACGCAAATTTAAGTATCATGCTTCTTTCTTAAATAAGGCATTTAATAATTTTCAAACAAAAATTAGATTATATCGTCAAAAATCAATGCTTAAAGTTAATGTTGTATTAGTATGTAATTTTATTAAACCTCAAAGTGGTGATATCGATATGAAAACGTTTTCTACAAAAAATAATATAATCGATATAAATACTAATTTAAAAACTTGGTACAGGGATAACGTAATCCATACTTTAACAAATAAATTAGAAGAATTTAGTGAAAAAGATTCGGGATAGGCTCTTTCAGAGGTTTTGCACTTAAAAGTCAATATTAACAAATTTTCACCTTTAAAAAGGGGAACATCAACTTATGTGAGTTTACCAGGTTTTATATCACGAAAAAAAGCTGTAATAAATGTAAAAAATAACGATTCATTTTGTTTTCTGTGGGCTGTAATCTCCGCTCTATATCCAGCTAAAAATAAACATCCTGAAAGAATAACAAGTTATCCTCATTTTAAAGATGTTTTAAAATATGATTCCATCGAGTTTCCAATAAAACTTAATGATATAAAGAAGTTTGAAAAATTTAATAACTTGTCTATTAATTTGTATTGTATAGAAAACAAAAACGTTCTGCCGCTTTCTTTAAGCGATTATATAAATAGTAACAGAGAACCCATTAATTTATTAGCACTATCGACTGAAAATAATAATAATTTTACAGGATTCTCAAACGATAAGAAATTTTTCCACTTCGAATGGATAAAGAGAATGTCAGCACTACTTTCAAAACAACTATCTTCTCATGGACATAAAACTTTCATATGCTATAGGTGCTTAAATCATTTTAGTTCTGATGATTTACTTAAAGGACATTTAGTTTACTGAAATAACATGAATAAGTGTGCCCTCAAATTACCAAAGGAGTCGGATAAAATTTTAAATTTCAAGCATTTCAGTTACAAAGAAAGAGTACCTTTTGTGATATATGCCGATCTTGAAAGTATTCTTGAACCGTGTGAAACCTTAGGAGTGGAAAAGTGCAATTCAGTTAATTATCAAAAGCATACACCATTCAGTGTAGCATATTATTTGAAATGTTCATATGATAATAATTTATCAAAGCTTAAACTATATCGAGGTGATGACTGTATAAAATGGTTTATTTCAGAACTACAAGATATTGCATTGAATATTGATAGTATCCTTAAAAATTCAAAAGAAATGGAAACTTTATCATTCGAACAAGAAATAAATTATGCTACCTCAACACACTGTCACATATGTACCAAACCATTTACATCGAGTGATATTAAAGTTCGTGATCATTGTCACCTCAGCTCTAAATACAGAGGTGCTGCTCATCAAGATTGTAATCTAAATTATCAAAACTCATTTAATATACCTGTTGTTTTTCATAATTTAAGCGGTTATGATGCAAATTTTATAATGAAACAATTGGCTACCGGTTTTGCAGGTTCAGTTCGGTTGCTACCAGTTAATAAAAAAAATATATTTCATTTACTAAAACGGTTGAAGGTACTGCTGTACACTTGCGATTCATCGACTCATTCCGCTTTATGTCTAGTAGTCTTGATAAATTATCTTCTTATTTAGAAAATTAAAAGAAAACCATTGTTAAGGCTTATTGTAACACTGATCAAGAATTTAATTTATTAATAAGAAAGAATATTTTTCTTTACTATTATATTGATTCGTGGGAAAAACTCACTGAGACATGTTTACCACCAAAAGCGAATTTCTATAGTCAATTGCATGATGAATGTATTAAAGATGAAGATTATCAGCATGCCCTTAATGTTTGGAAAACATTTAACATAAAAACGTTACATGATTATTCTGATTTATACTTGAAAAGTGATGTTCTCCTTCTTGCTGATATATTCGAAAATTTTCGACGAACTTGTTTATTAACATATGAATTGGATCCATTACATTTTTATACTGCTCCAGGTTTAGCGTTCGATGCGAAGAATTTACGGAAATATAGAGATGTCCGTATGACCACTAAATGGGACGGCCGTTATGGCGCTCAAAATTATATTGCAAAATCTAATTTCCACAGTTGTAGCATTTTTGATGATGATATGATTATTGTAGAAATGAATAAATTAGAAATTTTATTTAATAAACCTATATACGCAGGATTCTGTGTGTAGATATATCTAAAACCGTTCTGTATGAATTTCACTATGATTATATCTTGAATGTGCCTGATATTTATGAGTATATTAAAGAAGACAGAGGTTTGATACATCTGATTATGATCCTCATAATTCATATGGAATAGAACAGAAAAACCAGAAAGTGTCAGGTTTGATGAAACATGAAAATAATGGAAAAATGCTAGAATTTGTAGGCTTTCGAGCAAAAATGTATGCTAATAATGTTCATAATAACAAGATAGTTAAAAAGTCAAAGGGTTCTACATCAGCAAGTGTTAAGAAAATTACATTTGAAGATTACAAAAGAACTCTGTTCGATCATGAAATTATTTACAAGCCACAGCATCTAATTAGATCTAAAAAGCATTGTATTTATACAATTCGACAACATAAGATGATTCTTAACCCTTACGATGATAAAAGAATTTTAAATTCTAAGAGCACAGATACGAAGCCCTGGGGTTACGAAAGAATTTCAGATGACAACGATAACATTCCAAACAAAAGAATTTGTATTCGATAAAATTATATGTGGCAATGTCTACTATAAACTGGATAGTGTGCTCGTGAGTCAGCAAATTACTGGTATATAAGTTGTAAGCTAACAGATCAAAATCAGTTTGTTTTTCATCTCTCCAACGAATAACATGACTATGAAGAATCTGTGTAGTGAGATGCATATTGCTTTGCATTATGCAACCGTTGAAGTTTACAATAAATTTATCGAACGTTGCATTATCGAGTGCTGTTACAGTGTAGAAAGATACAAGTTATTAAAGAGTATCTTGGAAGAAGTGGTAATTCCAAAGGAAGCCTTTAAGTGGTTATCGGAATATGATATAGAACCTCCTTTACAATTCATTGAATTGTTGATGGACAAGAAAATGGAACTTGATGAGTTTATTCACAGGGTGTTGGCGGTGTGTCATAAAGAAGGATATGAATACGTATCCGTTAAACGATTGAATGAAATTATACAAATATTACATCCCTCAATTAAAATATCATTCAAAATATACTTATTTCAATTGTTACTAGATGACAAATATTATCCATATCTTGACAATACCACTTTTCCACTAAGAAATATATTAAGTAATTATAAAACCATTGACAAACCGATCGATGAAACCATGTGTAAAGCGGCATACTATACCAGAAGCCGTACAATTCGCAAATTGTGCACGCTACAGGAGTCTAAAAAGTTGCACTGGAAGTTTCAGCCATCTACAAATTTTCATCATGGTAATATTCTTAAATGGATTGAGGATAATATACAAAAAACTGAACAAGATTTAGATGCTTGTTTAGGATGGAGCTGTGGTCCCGATTCCGCCCCATGGCCTTCTACACATTTGTATGATTATAATAGAACTCTTTGTATATTAAATGAAATTAAGGAATAAAATGATTTAAAACACTTTAAGTCTTATTTTTATTTATTAAGTAATATACAATATATGCAACAATAACAATGATTAATTATATGTTTTATAAAATACTTACAGTACTAGTTAGAGGACTATATTTAACTAATCTATCATGAAGTATAAGAGCGTAACAACTTGTATTTGAAGGAATATTTTTATTAGTTTCGAATTCTAGTCGAATATCAACTGAACCAGATTTAAGACTTTCATTATGATGAGAACAATCTATAACAATTAAAGGTGCATATTTCTTGAATTCTGCACGTGTATAAATAGGTTCATTTTCCTTTCCAGAATACGATCGTTGAAACTTTGCATACATGTCATACAAGGTTGCTATCTGATTGTTGTCAAAATTAATATTCAAATTGTCATAAGGAAACATCTCAGAATTAAGATACAGTTTCATATTAATTAAATTACAATGATCAAAGTGACTGAAATTTTTTTTCAATTTATTTTTACGGTCAGTATGGAAACCTACAATTACAAATCTAGGTTTCTCAAGTTGCGTCGCTGTCTTGATATTCCAGGTGTGACGTTGAGTTTCTTGTAGGAGAGGATACTCATGCAGTTCCCAACCCCTAAAGGGAACTTCCAATTCCTTGTTCCTAGCTACATAGTTAACCAATTTCAATATTTCCACATCTGACACTGATATATGAGGCATTTTCCACAATACTTTATTTAATACAACTTTAACTGACTCTGCAGAATTTATTATAGCGTTGGTATCCGAATTTGAGCGAATTAACACCAACTCCTGCCTCAAATTTAAAATAATTCTCTTGAAGTCTTCGCAGAATCCGAAAATGGTGGATAAATCGATTGAAACATTAAAATTTCCATGATCGTCAACTATAAGTGACCGTTCGTTGTTATTAAAAAGCCATCCACTATTTTGTAGATATTGAGTATCACTTGTGTTGAATGACACGTATCCTTTTAGAATGGAGGTTAGACCTGGATGACGGGTGCGATCTATTACATATCCACCCATTTCATATCTGATTTCATCGAATAAAAGCATGACACTGTTATTCGCAAATGTAGCAGTTTTGGAGGTATTATCAGTTTTCAGTAATTTACCTTCAATATACAATGAACTTTCACTGGGTAATGTGTAGACATCCTGCTGTTGTATTGGAATGCGAATTTCATCATTATTATTCAAAGACGTAGATGCGTACGGTTGATGAGTATGTTTCTCAGAGTTAATAATAGTTTTGTCAAAATAAGTCCTCTCGTTGACATTTAATATATCCATTTTTATTATCACTTCTTAAAAATTACCTTAAAACCAAGAGGCACTGTAGGGAAAAAATCGTGAATAACGTGAGCTTGCCTGTCATTAATATAGGATCCACCCACAATATTGCATTCTATGCAAATGGTATTTACACTAAAAATATCGACTGGAAAATCTGATACATGGTAACTAAATGCAGCCAATTTTCTTGGTTTAAAACCAAGCAAGTGTCCTATTGAATCTTGTTTAGTAAAATCAATGTCCTCACTGCATTTGATTCTACACTTCAGAGTGTAGAGAGTTAGCTTTAATAGAAATGAGCTTTTGATGCTCCTTAACAATTCCCTCCCTTATGCTGTCATCATTATCATGCCATCTGAAGTCACCTAAGGTTCATTGTAGATATTTCTTTATTGCATCAATCAATATCATAGTTACTCTCTGGAATTTCAATGTATTTACCCTTGGAACCATAATAAAATTTGTTGTTCTTATTTTTCTCGATATTTGGAATTAAATTGTAAGCCTCAAAGCTTATAACCCTAAGACGTAGTCTTTACTATCATCTAATATAATTGGAGGAGTATACCTAGAAGTAAGAGTTGAGCTTCTTCCAGACAGTAAAAAAGAATTCGACATCTTCGGTGTCGTGACATACTATTCAAATACTGTACTGCATTTTTAATTATACAAAAATTTCAGACATAGATGACCACAGTTGAATGTATTAAATGTTTGTAACTGTTCATGATTATACAATATTTTACACGGTCCATTTGTATTTAGGTAATGTACCAATTCTCGTGGAGGTCTTAAGTTGCCATAGCTATCAAAAATACTGCTTTTTCTTCAGTTTTCTTATACGCAGTCCAGTGCGTCCCAGAGCCTCTTTCATTGTCTAGATTAATAATACCACATTCTTTATAATGCACCCGACGTGGTAAACTATCTCTCATAAATATGCCTCGAAAATGTTGAATATTTAATTTCTTAGTCAATCTTATTAAATCCAAGTATTAATAAGAGCTCGTTTCAGTAATTTTATCGGTAACGCTTAGAAGGTTTTTTGCGTCCTAAAAAAAGACCAAAGCCTTGCTTGTAAGGTCTCATGTATAGTCCTTTACCCATAGCTATTTCTTCCATTGCAGCATTGTGACGTTTACTTTCTTCAAGCTTTTGCTTTGGAGCTTTGGCATCATTAACAGCTTTTGCAATTCCTGCTGCTCCACCACCTAAAGCACCAAGCGCACTTAAGCCTGCAAATAATGGAATTAGTGGTAGAAATCCTCCTGTCTTAGGTATTGGTATTACTCGGGCAGCTTTAATATATTTCTTCTTAACTTTATTAACAGCTTTTAATGCAACTTTAATAGCATCTTTCATATTCTGCACATTTTTACCTTTTAGCGTTACTCGTGCTTGCTTTGTTACATCTTTAAATGCTAATGATCCACCAACCTTTTTAGATTTCGCTTTAGGTTTACCAGTTTTATTTTTACTTTTTTTAGTTTTTCCGTTAATGCATCCCATTCCTAATTTAACTTTAGCTTTCATTGCTGCTGCCACAGCCAAGGCTGCTGCCTTTTCTCCTATATATATGCGTTTGGTGATTTAAATCTCTCCACAGCCTTCTCACCCAAAATTTTATCAGCCGTATGTCGTTGCTCCAAGTTTTTCTCTCTGGTATAAGCCACGTCGTGTTCTTTACAAGCTTCGTCTAAACCATTAATACCCACATCACCTCTTGCTAATCTCTTCGCAAGTTTTGTACCAGGACCACAAAATTTATATCCTGGAATATGGAGCTCCATTGGTAAATTATTTATAGCAGAGTTCAATATACCTCTGCCAGATTTTCTTGTTGTTCTAAGCATTTGGCATCACGAATGATGATAATACCAGTATCACATCTAATATATATACACACACAATCATAGACTGAGCTTTATTTATAGTATTGCTTCCGTCATGCGCATTATAAAACAGCCAATTGATTTACCTATTAACAACAATGATATCGCAGAAATAAAAATCTCGAAGAGACATGGAGAATTGTTACTATCTACAATCCGCTGCTTGGTTGTCAGTCCATCAAACTGTGGTAAAACTAATGTCATGATTAGTTTGATCGAGCATCCCAATGGATTAAAGTTTGAAAATATTTATATTTTTTCTAAGTCTTTCTATCAATCAAAATATCAGTATTTAGAAGAACTTCTAAAACCAATAAAAGGAATTGGATACTACGCCTTTAATAACTGCGACAACATTCTACCGCCTGAAGATGTACAACAAAACTCAATATTTATTTTTGATGATGTAGCCTGTGATAAACAAAATGTTATGAGAGATTACTTCAGTATGGGGCGTCATAAAGACGTAGATTGCCTTTACCTTTGCCAAGCTTATACACGTATTCCAAAACATCTAATACGTGATAACGCAAATATGTTGGTAGTCTTCAAACAAGATGATTTGAATTTGAAGCATATATATGAAGATTACATAAATAGCGATATGAGTTTTAATAAGTTTAAGGAAATTTGCTCACTGTGCTGGAAAGACAAATATAGTTTTATGGTGATTAATAAAGACAGTGACATTAATAATGGTACATATAGAAAGACATTCGATCATTACATTCATATGTAAAGAGAAATAAGCTCTGCTAACTTTATTCATCATTATTAGTATTCATACTGAACTGCTCTTAACATTACGCTGTTTTAACTGTTAAGTATCTGTTTTTAACTGCCAGATACATACTTTTTACTGCCTGGGACCTGTTGTTTACCGCCAGCTACCTGTTTTTTGCTGCCAGCTACCTGTTTTTTTACTACCAGCTACCTGTTCTTTACTGCCAGCTACCTACTTTTTACTGCCAGCTACCTGTTTTTTACTGCCAGCTACCTACTTTTTACTGCCAGCTACCTGTTTTTTACTGCCAGCTACCTGTTTTTTACTGCTTATTGAGGATCTATACAAGTACTATAATTAGGAAGATTTGATGCTTTCAAAATGAATAGAAAGGAAGTTGAAGTAAAAAAATTGTTAATACAAAGGAGGAACATAGTAAAGCAAAAGCTGAATGCTCTGAAAGAAGGAAATATAATTCAAGAACAATCGTATCTCCCTTCACGAAGCGTTTACAAACAATTGCCGGGAAACTTGGAGAGCCTAATATAAAAAGTGAAAAGCTTATAAAAAAAGGAAGTGAAATCAAGGTTTAGCTCACCAAAGAAAAGCGTAGCGAAACATAATAGATCAACGACTTCTGATGCACCAAGTTTTCTAGATACATCAGTTGTCGCAGAATGAACTTCAAATGATAATGACATTGCTGATAGAGATGATGGGGAAAACAATGAGGAACTAGATGAAAGTGTAAGAGATGCAAAAGAATATATTCAAGACTTTGGTAATTCGTCCGATATGATGTACTATTTAAATCACCTTGATCCCTTACGTAGAGAATATGTTCATAAAATGATTGGTGATGTTCATAATGAGTTTGACTTTAGGTATGGTGTTAGATATAATCCCGAGCATAAGGAACTAAAAATTGGTAATGCATCTCTACAATTCGATGGTAATAATTTAATTATAGGAGGGTTAAATTATACTGGGACTCCTGGACTCTACGAATTAATTTTTAAGAAACATCCAAAAAGTTTCACAGAAGGTGATAAAAGAACCTACTTAGACATTGTTAAACGAACGAATGCTTATAAAAGAAACTACTCTGAAAATGAGCAAATTCAGGGTAATGCATCTTTCAAATATAAAAAAATCATCTCCGCATTGAGTATACAACCACTAACATCACGAAGACCTCGCATCATAGCACTCTCAACTCGAATAAGGTTAGATCTTGGTATGTTAATGGAAGCCTCGAATAATTCAATCGACTACGTATACTGGGATGATCCTAATGAGCTTGTTGATAGAATAAGGCTTTTCGTTGCCTCTCAAACCGCTGGCCATACAGGTCACTCTAACGAGATCGTCTCTACTATCGAAGAATTGCGTGAATCTAAAATTATTGAGTAGTAAGCAAAAACTTACAGCTAACTTAAAAAATGACAGTCGATAAATTTGGTAGACACATAAGTCAACCAAAGCATTCATCTGCGGCTCATGAAGATTTTGAAGTAACGTTAACAAGCATCTCAGGAAACATAGTGAAGGAATTATATTATATTATTTTAACATTTGAGTCTACAACCTTTCATGAAAACAGTAAAAACTATTTAATATCTGATATAAAAACATGTCAAGTTTTCTTCTACGAAGCAGCTACGATTGAACATGCTACTGGTTACCCTACTGATATCATAACAATTATAAATGAAAAGGAATTTACTTTGGCAGAACTAGTCAACGTTATGCTACGTCGCAACGATAATATTTCATTTCGAGAAAAAAATCCGGAAACAGAAAACAAAAATTTATTTGTAGAAATCGTTATACGAGTTCCTGTGGGGTTAAATATATAGAAATTAGTTTTACATACTGTAATTTTAATTGGAATTCAATATGACATATCTCAACAACTTTAACAAATATGCAACAAATGTAAAATAAGATATTGTCAATGAATTACACAAGCCTGCCAGAATCAATTTTAAAAGACGTAGAACCGTAATAAAAGGTCTGAATGATTTAATACAAGCTGATTTAATTGACTTGATACCATATTCCAAGGAAAATAATGGATATAAGTATGTACTAATCGTTATTAATTGCTTCTCTAAATACATATGGACTAAACCACTAGCGAGCAAATCAGCCCAGGATGTTACAATTGCAATGAATAGGATTTTACAACGTTTTAAAAAAATTCCAAAACATCTACAAACCGACATGGGAAAGGAATTCTATAATGAGAATTTCAAGAAACTGATGAAAAAATATAACATTAACCAATACAGCGTTTATAGTACAAAAAAGGCTTCGATTGTGGAACGCTCCATTAGAACTATAAAGAATATGCTTTGGCGTGCTTTCAGCTTAGGAGGAGAATATAAGTGGAATCATATTTTAGATAAAATTGTTGACAAATACAACAATACAGTCCATTCTATAACAAGGATGAAACCAATTACATCAAGGAATGAGAGATCATTATTAAAATCAACATATACTCATTTAAAAATTGCTAATAAAATAACAAAATTTAAAGTAGGCGACCATGTGAGAATTAGCAAATATAGAGAAGCTTTTAAGAAAGCGTACACTCCAAACTGGTCTAGCGAGATTTTTATCATTAGGAAAATAAGATTAACCAACCCTACAACATATTTATTGAAAGATGAGAGTGGTAAAGAAATAACAGGAGGCCTCTATGAATTGGAATTACAAAGAGTAAAACATCCTGACGCTCACTTAGTTGAAAAGGTGTTACGAAAAAAAGGAAATAAAGATTTTGTCAAATGGTTAGGTTACGATGACAAACATAATTCTTGGATTAATAAAAATAATGTATTGTAGCAAGTTATATTGTATAAGAATTATAATAAATGATATACATTCTATATTCGATTTTTAATTTTAATAATTAACCCTATTAGTTACATAATAATGATAAGCAGGTCATCAACCCAGCTGACGTAGTCGACAGAAACCGACTATATACTTCCGCTCAGCAGAAATGGTCCTCAACCTCTACTGCGCAGGCTGAAAGCTATGCCGATCCTGCTCCAGTCGCCATCTTGAATTGTGGAGCAGGATCGGCATAGCTATTCTACTCATATATTCTTATTGGATAAAAAATATTGATAAGATGGTAATATATAATGTAAAAAATAGTAGTTTAAGATAGTAAAACTAATGTAATATATGTTAAACTTTAGGTTTTATAGCTTCTTTGCTATGAATAGTTATAGTTATACACAAAAAAATACAGATGCATATATACCGGGTGTTCCCTCTAAGACTTTCAGTGCGAATATCTCAGAAACCATCATAGCCAGTGCGACGAAATTTGGTATACAGACACTAGATGGCGCGTAGAATCTGATGATAACATCAATTTTTATACAGGGTGTTTCATTTTCCAAGAAATCGATTTAATTTTGATTTTTTGGTTGTCAGCCCTGCTAAAACTTATGTTTAAATTGAAATATACTTAATTATGAACACATTCTGATAAATAAACATTCAAAAATTTCAAAATTTAACATAAAAAAACGCCTCCAAAAAGTACCCAAATTTCATTGTTTTGTCATGTAAAATGTGTATAGCCTTGAACCAGAGTTACACAGAAGAAACTAACATCGGTGAACGTCAAAACTATGAATTGTTATTGAATTGTCAAATATTAATGGCATGAAGTATTTTATTTTACATAAATAACGCTAAATAATGGATTTAATGCAATTTACGTATGCACAATGGTGTTATTGAGACTTGTCGATAAAAATTTAGACTTGAGTTGAGGCTTTTGGAGCATTGTGGTCGCCGTGCCGGCGCAGTCTACCGCTACAGCTAGAGTTACAGCGTGAAGATTGTGTAAAATATCTGTGAAAATTTTTAAATTATTCCATTATACTTCAGTAAATTGTTTTTTATGTTACTACAGTGTACAATAATAATTAGGTACACGTATTTTTTATGACAAAATAATTTACAAAATTGTGTAAGTACTTAAAGAATATCCCTGTTTTCCAACTGCTGTAATAATTATTGATTACTTATTTAGCAACAAATAAATTCAAACAAAACCATTTCTAAAACTTTTAATTATAATGTGAACGTGTTTGTCGTTGAAAGTCAGATCTGAACCTACCCTAGCCCCACAAAAGAAAATATTACGAAAGCATAACCTAGAAATGATTGATTCTTGTATCCACATATTTCAGCACTTTACTTATGTACTTATGTTTAAGAAGAACTCTATATCTGTAAAATAGTAAACAATGAACTACAATTTCTCTATTTCAGATTACAGAACTGAAATAAAGCAACTGGTTTTTGTTAGGAAGAATCACCTGCAAATGTACTATACCCAGTAGGTAGGTACCTATCAAATAGTCATTTAAAGCTAGATAATAATTTGTAATTATTGTTTTTATCTTTCAGTTATGTGTGTGCAGTGCCACAAATTACATTAAAACAGACACCAGAAAGAAAAAGCGAAAAATATTACGGACATTTTCTTGGAAATAATTCTAAACATGGAATGATGGATAATATTATAAAGAAGTCTGTAACTCACATTCTTTGAAGGGTATTCTATAAGACATTAAATTCAGTTGTCTGTCGTGGGTTTTAAAATTTCTAAAAGAATAAAATTAAGACAAATAAACTAATTTCATAATTCTATGTACAGTATGAAAACATCTTGTTAGAATATCTTTAAAATGTTGAAAGCTAACTGTTGTTACAACATATACACAACATAACGTAATAAGGTAGGTATTGAACGATGAAACGGCAAGATTCCCATTATTGGCTTAATGTGTGTTTTATTATATCAATCTTATATGTGTTTAACTGCACGTTCAGATAGGTAAAGTTTTGTATAAACATATTGCGAGGTATGACCACAATGTATTTGTTTAGACTGGTAAGTATATTACGGTTTCTGGTTTGTTATTATCATCATCTTTTATTCTAACAGTTAATAGATATGACCAAAATTACTGACAATAATTATTCCGCAATATGCGAAATTCCTAGATAATAATAAACTTGTCAGATTTTCAGTTATCGATCTGATCTGAGTGTTTATCAGTACAAAATCCACAATTTCACTTTAGTTTTTAATTAGATACAGAAATAATGGTGTAAGACAAGACCGGTAAATTTTTGGACTGACAATTTTCTAAAAAGTATCTCTCGGAAAAAAACAAAATAGTTTCACCGTCATGGTCAAAATATTATTTTATCACTTCATGTATCTTATTTTATTTATACATTGTATTGTTATATATAATATACTTATCTAGATAGGCAAGTTACGTTACTTCATTTCTCGATAAAATAACAGAGGCCGGACCTGGCAACCAAATTGTGTAATTTTGCCGCCAAAGTAATTCAGCAATGATTTTAATTTCTTTTTTCATTACTAAAACGATTTATAAATAAAACAACTTAATTAAATTTAATTTGATCGATAAGAAGATAATATCAAGCTTCCTTCCTTCTATACACATTTTACATGACAAAACAATGAAATTTGGGTACTTTTTGGAGGCGTTTTTTTATGTTAAATTTTGAAATTTTTGAATGTTTATTTATCAGAATGTGTTCATAATTAAGTATATTTCAATGTAAACATAAGTTTTAGCAGGTCTGACAACCAAAAAATCAAAATTAAATCGATTTTTTGGAAAATGAAACACCCTGTATAAAAATTGATGTTACCATCAGATTCTACGCGCCATCTAGTGTCTGTATACCAAATTTCGTCGCACTGGCTATGATGGTTTCTGAGATATTCGCACTGAAAGTCTTAGAGGGAACACCCAGTATATAGAATGCAGTTCTTGGATTTGCTAGTTTAGTTGTTGTTGGCTCCACATGTTTGAAAAGAAGGAGGTTTTCCCTAAATGACGTTTATTTTATTTTGAATAAATCCAAGGGGTAGAAAAGGATCCTCGTACAGGCAACTTGGTACGCGATAGAATTCGGCTTCACAAGAAGAAGGTAGGTAGACTTGGTAACGACTACTTCAGTCGATTTGGCATAGCATAATAACTTCAATACTAAATTGGCAGGAATTTCAAAATTTTAAATCTTAACTAAGTACCCTAAAAAAATCGTAAAAAAGATATTAATAAACGTTTCCAAAATAACTTACGGTTTTAATTACCTATTTTGAGGGTACTGTAATGAAATAGTTATATAGATACTATCAAGCTAGTGGTGCTTGCGTTTCTCTTAGTCCGGTAAGAATTTATTTAAATCCCTTTTAAAGGAAAGGATTTTCTCCAAAAATACACAAAAATACACGACACTGCAGTTCAGTTAACAAAAATCCACTATTATTTGATAATAAATTGATTTATCCCCGCAGAATGATTAGAAAAAACACTTCAATTCTTTTTCACATATTTTTCCTCACGAGACCAGACAGGAAATCAGACATATTTCTTTTCCAAAAAATATTTGACATTTTGATACCACACTTTTAGTATGAAATTACTATTAAAATGTTTTAGGGAAAAAGAGCATAGCGGTAGTGAAAATGTAAATAACATGAATAGAAAATACATTATTTAAATTAGAAGAATTTGCAAATTACCCAACCAGCAGCCTATATACATTAATAAGAAACATAATAAAGTTAATTAGACTGTGTAAATATACTTAATAATCAAGATATTGATTTTTAAAGGAAACAAAATTAAATAATATCGTGAGCACGGCAATGTCCAGGAAGCGATAGCACTGGACGCAAAAAAGTAGAGAATTAGATAAAATTCTTATTTAATTCTGTTGCCTGCGAATATAGCGAATAGTTTAATATATATTGCAATAATATTTAAATCATTGAACTAACATAGTTTATAAAATGTTATTTATATTAAGTAGCAAATTTAATTTGATTTACGAAATAAGTTTTTCTACAGTTTTAGTTAAAATTTACAGGAAATAATCCGAATATTTTACACAAATGAAGTGTTTAAATATTTTTACTATTTTAATAAATTCGTAAAAATACTGAAATAAGGGTTTTATTATTTAGCTAATTGGTTAATAATTAATTGCATATACATATTTAACATTATACAATATAATTTCCAAAAATAATTTGACTAAAAAATTAAGATTGGTTGCCTATTTTAAGAAATTTAAATTATTTGATTTATTGAAAATTAAACCGTTACAAAGTGGAAAAAGGGTACCAGTCAGTCAAAAGAGGAAGTTGTTATAAGTCAAGCAGGCAATAGTGCTAGTGTAACGAATGGTACGTTTAATGGAGTATTACTACTTAGGGCAGAAGATATTAATAATAGTGCTAGAAGGACTAATAGTTGCAATTATAATGGTGTTCTGTTGGTTCCAAGTCAAGAAAACGTTGGAGAAGAAGATACGATGAGAAATTACCAGAAGTCAGAATCTACAGTGTAGAGTGAGTGAAGTGTAACCGAGAGTGTAACTGTGTCGATGTGAGTGAGAACTAATTGCGGCTGATGAATAAGGAACTGCAGCAGTTCATCCAGTTATACGAACTTTCAAGGTGATATTAAGAAAGAACCCCAGCATTGTCTTGAATAGTTGAACAGAGTACATAAATATATAATAGAGTTAGGAAAGTTAGAAAATAGTTTTACTGAGTTAAAGGATTGTAACGTACCTACGTCGATTGCAAGACGACAGTGTCACTATGACGCCTGAGCGGTGGCGGCGGTAACCTCGGGCCCCAGTTTCTGTTTATAGTGCAGCAACAGCACTACTCGGGCGGCTACAGTGAAGACACGGTATGTATAGAGGGTCGTGAGGGAGGAGTTAGACTTTCGGTGTCCAGTAGAACAAGTCACACTTGGTAAATATCTACATTTATTTAGTGCAAACCTAAAGGTACAATTCTAATGGCTATTCTAGTTACAAATATCACGGGGCAAATAATTCGGTTCTAACTATGAGGTAAACAGATACGGTACAGAGTCAGCGGTGCGGTTACTGGGTAGCGGTTTCTACTAGCGGTTATTACAAGCTACGTGCAAAAATCAGGCAAGAGGAAGCAATCAAGCGGACAAAGCAAAGTTAACCTACTAAACTAAATACTTGGCCACTATTACTAAAAATAGAAACAACAAACGTTAAAAGTGGGGCTTCTCTCCAGGGGTTGCACGGCTGGGCAGCGGGGCTTGCGAAACGGCTAGCTGTAAGAAAATGTATCGTTAGTTACGACCCACGTTTCAACTCATACAGACGGATTGGTAACAACATCCTATGAGCCGAACGCGTGGTGAGGTGAGGTACGCCGGATAAGGGCAACAACGTCTCTACCTTGTCGTAGTACGGACGGAAATCTGAAAAGCAAGGTATGGTTAGCACAAAGTTAACAGTGGCCAAATCTTCCCTAACCTTCTATTTACTTCCTCTGCTTGCGGACAGGCACGTCGGTACAGCTTGAACGGCGGAACGGTACTGACTCTAGCAACGACGGTATACTCGCGTCAAGAATTCAGACGTCTTACGTCACAGCTGACGTTACACATTTGTTTTTATTGTCAACGTAATTTTCGATATTTGGTCGCGTTAAAAACAATCATTTTTTGCAATTTAGTGCAATATATAATGCAAACTTTTAGTGTAGTATATAGTTTTATTACTATCAGTTGCAGTTTCTTAAATATTTTCGTGAAAATATAATGAATTATTCATTTGTTCGTATGACGTAAGTCGTCTGAATTCTTGACGCGAGTATAGTTACCTCGTCAAGCCCTCGTGTGGCTTGCCGGGCATGCGCAGTAAGCGTGTGCGCACTATACTTACTATCCTTAGTTGGCGGAGCTGGACTGGACTGCTGCTGGTGCTGGACTGGACTGCTGTTGGTGCTGGACTGCATTGCTGCTGGTGCTAGCTGGCCAGGGACTGACTCTGTGGCTTCGACGGTGAAATACCTAACACTCCTAGGCGGTAGGCGGCTGCGCACTGGTCCCCAGACTCGACGTACAGTCACCAAAGGCGGCGTCTCTGGTGGGCTGGACAGGCAGAACTCCCCTCGTGGACGGCTGGCCAGGAACTGAATTGTCTACTGGTCAAGTGGAAACCCTCGATGCTAGTACCCAGTTGGCTGCTGCGTAGTGGTCCTCAGACGCGACTTGTAAAAATCTCACCAAGCAGCTACGGCTAGTGGTCCTGGCAGAATTTTTCTAAGAAAAATCACGAACAGCTCCTCTGATGCGGAAGTGGTGGACAGGTAGAACTGCTCTCGATGACGACGGGTCAGGAACTGAATCGCCTACTCGCTGTTTAGAAGTCTTCGGTACTGTAGACAGATCGGCGGCGGCGCACTGATCTCCCTTTTAAACTTGTAAAAATTGTCACCTTAGCTCGGAGTCTTCACGAAATTATTCTAGGTTGATCAGCGACTCAGAATAATTTTAGTCGGCGGTCAGCGCGTGGAATTTTTCTAAGTTCGAGGCTCTCGCGTGGCAGCGGGTGGGCCATGCGGTAAGTCTTTTCGCTTGGGCGGCTAAGACAGGACTCGCAGGCCAGCGCGCTGCGACGGGCTTGGTCTCTGTTGCAGAGTATTGCAGTGTTGATTCAAATGGACGGTGAAGAAAAAGCCGATGTGAATTGGAAAATTCTTTTTTATTTATTTTTATGTCATTAGCAGTTACCATAACTACAACATATATCAGCCATCTTTATATATATATAGTATTATTGCAATATCTATTAGTATAGCTACTTGATTCATTACTATCCAACACTTCCCCTTAATGTATCAAGTCCAAAAAAAAAAACACTTAATAATTACGTAAATCATTGCAGACCCATTTCTTTACAACAAAAATTTATGTTTAGGTCCATGCAATGGTTTAGTACAAGCATCAGCTAACATTTTATCTGTTGAAAGATATACAAGATTTATTTTATTAATATCTATCAGCACTCGAATGTAATGATATCGCACATCTATATGTTTTGTGCGTCTATGTAATGTTTCATTAGCGGCAATTACTCTGATTATCATTATATAGTAGGCTCATTGCATTCAATTGGTTTACATTTGATATTTTCAAAAAGTTCATCGAAAAAACTCGTAAGAAGCTTCTGTTAATGACATGTATTCAGCTTCTGTAGAACTAAGTGCTACAGTTTTCTGTTTCCTACATTCCCAGGAAACTGCAACATTTGCAAATTTAAACACAAAACCAGTAAAAGATTTTCTGTCATTTAGATCATTTGCCCAATCTGAATCTACATATCCTACTAACTTGCTATTGGATTTACTATACACTAATCCTACACTCTTAGTTCCTTTTAAATATCTCAGTATTCTTTTTGCTTCTTACCAGTGTTCTCTTGTATAACAGTTATTGAATTGACTTAAATAAGATATTGCAAATGCGATATCTGGTCGACAAGTAACAGAAAGGTACATTAATGAACCAATAAATTGCTGATAAGGTACGTCAACTTTTTCTCCATTGTTTGTTAGTTTAATATTTGGCTCCATTGGACTATTTACTACTTTTGCATCACTCATTCCAAACTTTTCAAGTATTTTCAAAATATAATGTTCTTGACCAATTTTTAAAGTAGTTTTATCTCTATCAATTTTTAATCCTAATAAATGCTAAATCTTTCATTTTAAAATGTTTTCCTAATTCTACTTTTAAAAGTTTTACTTCTTTGATACTATTTTTATTATAGAATAAGAAAAAATCATCAACGTATAAAGGTATTATTATAGTTATATTATTTGTGATCTTAAAAAAGACACAAGGTTCCTGCTGAGATTCTTTAAAATCTAAATTAGTCAAGACTTTCTCTGCAGCTTTATACCATAAACGAGATGATTGTTTAAGACCATAAATTGCACGTTTTATCAAACATACTTTGTTTTCATTTCCCTTGGAAACACAACCTGCTGGTTGAGTCATATAAATGACTTCATTATCTAATTTTCCATGCAAAAAAGAAAAGAGAAAAAGTTTCTGTATAGTCTACTCCATATTGTTGACTAAAGCCTTTCGCTACTAAACGTGCTTTATACCTAACTATTTTTCCGGTTGCATCCCTTTTTATTTTAAATACCCACTTATTTTTAACCACATTTCTGTACTCAGAAATATCAACTAAATCCCATACATCATTATCATGCATTGATTTTAACTCTAAATCTATGTCTGATTGCCATTCCCTATACTTATCACTATTTAGAGCTTGTTCTATAGTTTCAGATTCTTCAGAATCTGCTACAGCCTGGTATAAAATATGATCTGGATATTCTTTCGTATTTCTATTTCTGATGGAATATCTTGATCCACCTGGTTGGGGAAGAGACTGACCTTCAGCTACACTCTGCATTTCGGGACTTGTTTCAGGCTCACTTTCAGACACAGTCTGGACTTCTGAACTCATCTCAGGCTCATCTTCGTCTTGAGGGTTGTTCACATTTTCATCGGTGCTGACCTCGACTAGATGCTGATTTTCACCTTTTCTTTCCTTCTCTTCATCGTGGAACTGGTATCTGGAAATGAACTAACTTCACTGCAGCTGAGACTATCCTCTTGATTTTCGAGGAAAACGACATTTCTTGCAATGCGAATTTCTCGAGTTTCTGGATTGAACAGCCTATAACCTTAAGAGTCTTCACTATATCCTACAAATATGAACCTCTCGCTTCTGGGATCCAATTTCTTTAGTTTTTGATGAGGAATTCTAACATAAGCTGGGCAACCAAAAGCTTAAGATGTTTTATGTCTACTTTTTGTCCAGTCCACATTACTTCTGGTGTTTTATCCTTGATCTTCTTTGTAGGAGAACGATTTATTAAATAAACTGCTGTACTAGCAGCTTCTGCCCACATTCTCTGATCACAGCACTTCATCATTGACCTCACCTTGCCCATTATTGTCCTATGCATTCTTTCTGCAACTCCATTTTGTTGGGAACAATAAGGTACTGTTAACTGGTGTTTAATTCCATTTTCTTTCAGATAATTGGTAAAATCAGAATTACAGTATTCTTTACCATTGTCAGAACGAATCGATTTTATTTTTCGATTACATTCATTCTCAGCAGCCTTGAACTCTTTAAATTTTTGTTCGACTTCGTTTTTACGTGCTATGAAATATATAAATACTTTCCTTGTATGATCATCGATAAATGTTAACATATATTTAGCACCACCCCAAGATTCGACTTGCATAGGTCCACATAAATCTGTATGTATTAAGTCAAGATTGTTTTCAGAAAGTTTTTTGTTCTTGTCTGACACAAAAGGTAATTTAGTCTGTTTACCTTGAATACATGCGACGCACGGACGGAAAATATCATTTGAAACATTTATTCCTGTAGCTAATCCATTCTTCAATAAATTCATACTAACATGATTCAAATGATCTAATCTTCTGTGCCATAAATCTTGAATATTGATGTTTGAACTTGAACTTATATACGCACTATTTTCTTGTACATCCAAACAATATGTGCCATCGTTATATGAAGCGTTTGCGATTACATTTCCTTGTACTTCAACTTTGTCGTACACTGTCGCCTTGTCTGCATCAAATACTACTGTATAATCCCTCTCTTTTGTAAGAACGTCAACAGACAAATGATTGACAGATAAGTTTGGACCATACATGACATCAGATATTTGGTTGACAGTGCTACAATTCAACTCAACTGGAACATCACCACTTCCCGCACTATTAAGTTTTTCATTGTTTGCTACTGTTATTTGTGCTCCTGCGCTGACATTGTTAAAACTTTTGAATAATTCTCTTTTATCTGTCATATGACGATTTGCACCACTATCGATATACCATTTGTCGGAATTAACATTTGTCAAATAAGCAGAAAATAGAGTTTTATTCTTTACATCTTCTTTCTTATCAGTTTGATGTTTATTTACAATAGTTTTAATTTGACGTTGACTTTTGTAATGTCCATGTTTTTTGCACAACCAACAATATGGTTTTTTCCACTTTTTCTTCTTATCTTGGAAAAAAGCTATTTCTCTTGGCGTTGTCGATGTACCCCATTTTTCATCTTGAAGTAGTTTGTTTTCACAAAGTCACTTGTAATTTCAGCTCTAGAATTTTCAAAAGCCATTACCATAGGTTCATATTCTACAGGTAAACAAGCATTATAGCTCCGAGGAATTCATTTTCAACGAGTTTCTGAATACTTTGCAACTGCTGCGCTATGTACATTATTTCATTAATATATTCTTCCATCTTCTTGAAATTAGAAAGTTTTATTGAGCACAAACTGCGAAGTAACTTTAATCTTCTAATTAAACCTTTATCTTCGTATGCCTTTTCAAGAGCCTTCCATGCTTCTTTTGCTGTTTTTGCTGGCATCACATAAGGAAAAGCACATTTGTCCACCATAAGGTTAATTTTACACAATGCTTTTTCATCTTGATGTTTTTGAGCTTCATTAGCTGTAGCTTCATCGTCAATAATTATGCAGCTCCATAAATGTTCGTGACGTAAATAGTTCTGCATTTGAAACTTCCAATTCTCATAGTTTATTCGACCTTTTAACTTCTCAAAACTGAGCATACTGCTACTCTCTGCCATATTTTTAACAGTAGATATACGTCAAAAATGCTTACTTTTTGTCGGCTATAACTATCAACACCTTCTGTCACTAAATTTATATTTCAGGGAAATTAATTTAACATTCTAGACTATGCCTGCGTATGTCTGGATATGCCTAGGCCCATAACCTGTTGCAGAGTATTGCAGTGTTGATTCAAATGGACGGTGAAGAAAAAGCCGATGTGAATTGGAAAATTGTTTTTTATTTATTTTTTTATATCATTAGCAGTTACCATAACTGCAACATATATCAGCCATCTTTATATATATAGTATCATTGCAATATCTATTATACTCGCGACAAGAATTCAGACGACTTACGTCATACGAACAAATGAATAATTTATTGTATTTTCATCAAAATATTTAAGAAACTGCAACTGATAGTAATAAAACTATATACTACACTATAAATTTGCATTATATATTGCACTAAATTGCAAAAAATGATGTGTGCGTGCTAGCGCTCGGTAATTTAAACACATTTCGGCGGTCGGTGATAATTTTATTAATATTATTTGGAATTGCTTCATTACAAGATGAATATAATAACCTATCTAGGAAACCTGAGGAAATTAAACAAGTAAAACAATATGTTAGGGCAATTGAAAATACTATTGTTAAGTCTCGTAATATTTTAGTAAATAGATTAGAAGAAATAGTTAAGTTTAAAGCGTGTGAAATCGAAATTGAAAGAAATTTGGTAGAAACAGCTGGAAATAGTTCAAACATGGGTGAGAAATTTGATTTAAAAACGGCAGCATCTTTATTGCCTGCAATGGATGACACTGAAGATGTTGCAAACAATTAATCGATGCTATTACATTTTACAATAAATAAAAATTCGTTCATTATTCTAGAAGATAATCCCGGAAAAAATCATTTAATAAATTATGTTTTAAATATTAAAATAAGCCAAAACTCAAACTTCGATTAGAAAAGCAGTATAATAGTGTTGATGAGTTGACCCGTGATAGGAAACGTCATTTAATAACTAAAAAATCAGTGGCGGCTATGTTTACTCAATTGCATAGTGTGAAACAAAACAATAAAACATTAAAAGAATATACCAAAATTGTAGAACAATTATTAATAAATTTAACTTTGGCCGAAGCGGGAGATGATGATAATGCTGTGACAGTTCTGCAAGAAGTAAATGAGAAGTTGGCTATAAATGCTTTTTCGAATAGGTTAAAAAATAGCGAACTGAAAACCATCATAAAAGCAAGAAATTTTAGTAAATTAAAAGATGCGATTAATAGTGCTAAAGAAGAAGAATTAATAAAAACCTGTAACAATTCTCAAGTAACTAATTTGTTTCGGACTATTCAAAATTTCAGAAGAGGTAAGAGAAGCGGTAACAGAAGAAGATTAAACTCAAATTTTTGTAGTTATAGAGGGAGCAGACATAATTCATATCGGAATAACAATCAAAATAAAAATGTAAGCTGTTTAAATCAAAACCAAGGTCGAAGTCGTCAATTTTCACAACGTCGTTCAGTAAACAATAACAGAGGTAGATATTCGAGACGTTGGGCTTATTTGGCTGGAAACGCGGAAAGTACAGCTGGCAATAGTAGGGTAGTGGCACCAATTATGGACACTTTAAGATATATTTTGTATATAAGCGCTTGAAACTGACACAAAAAAGAGTATTTTCTACTAATGTATACACTTACTCAATTAAAGCTCAAAAAAATTCCTTTACATAGCGTTAGCAGTTGTTTCTCCAAAATTACGTAAAGTATGTAAAATTTTATTTAATTTTGTCATGTATTTTTTTCCAGTAGTGGACACTTATTTTTCTTACCATTCCTAATTTGGACACTTGTTCATGCAATAATGGACATTATTTTATTTTAGATATATTTTTTTTATAAAGCCTTACTTTTTTGTTAAATTATGATAAATCGATCAAACTGAAAAAGATATTTGATAGAAACACATACAAATTATAAAATTGTTTATTACACTAAATTAAAAAAAAGAAAATTATATCTAAATTTATAAACAAATGGCAAGTACTTTTATGGTTATCAACATTCCTCCCCATCCTCATTGATGCTCCTGCTATCATCTCCATCACTGCTGTCAATGGTGATACCACATTTTTCGCATACAAACTGAGCATCCTCTTCCGAGTGAAAATAACTATTTCCAAGATTATTCAGATATTTACAAGAAACACAAATTTTGTGTACTTTATTTGAGCAGCAGCACACTGTGCGGCACTTGTAGCATTTCCAATTTATCATTTTTTGTTCTTTTTTAACCTTGCTAACTTTGCCCTTTTTATACCTCTTGCTTTTTTAACTTGCACTTACTTGTCTTAACCAAACATCAGATGTTATAACTGAACGTGGTTTTCCCCTCACTTTCTTCTGCGGATTTTCTTCTTCCTTGGGCCAAAAAAAGTATTTTTTGAAAGGAGATTCACCAGTGTGCTGACATTCATTTACGACTATTTCTTGACAAGGTGGTTGGAAGTGCGCATTACTTATGCAAGCTTCAACCGTTCTTGATGTTGATATGCTAGGAATATTTAATATATATTTTTTTCAAGACATAATATAAGTCTTTAGTTGACTCAGGTCCACTTCATTTATCTTCCCAAATGTGTTCCTTCATAATTTGGAGTATATTTGCTGGAATATTAGCTTCTAAAACCTTTAAGCAATTTTTAATGTCATTATAAGTATTCCCTTGAGTATTGATCACATTATGAGTGTCATCTGATTCTTTGGCAGGTTGTCTGCATATTATTTTGGAGTAATCCACGTTGTTGGCATCAAAGGAAAAAATTCCACAAACTCGGAAACCATTTTTATTATGTTTGGGGAACATGATGTCTCATCAATTGCTGGTTTTAATTTTCAATGAGCCATTTTCGTACATAAATTTTCCATTTACTTTTTAGTGGAAAAAACACCGCCACATCGAGAGACTGCATCACATGAATGGCATTTGGAAAAAATGCCACTAAAATAATTTGTTTTTCACGCAGAAACATGCTAAGATGTAGTGTCAAATGTGATTTGTGTCCGTCTACAAAGAATATTATAGGGTGTTTGATGTCATTCTCTGTTAGCCAGGGTTCAAATATATTTGCCATATATTTTAAAAAGACTTCGCCCGTCATCCATCCCGACGCTGATTTTGCTAAGACCTTTAGGAAAATTTCTAGCAATTTCTGCAGGGACTCTCTTGTATGGATATACAACCATAGGAGGCACAATGTTTCCGGATGCAGAAACTGTAAGCAATACGGTGAGGTTTTCTTTCTCTGAAGTTTTTGACATCATAAATATTTTCAATTCCTTTTGGGGCTAATACCTTCCCAGTTTTAGGACATAACGAGTCGCTGTCTCATCAGTATTAAAAATCCGAGAATCATACTCCAAAATATCAAGATAATGGTTTTCCTTTAAGTAATTTAGAAACTTCTTCAAACCAGTTTCGTATATCGCCTTCTGTTAGTTTACCATGGTAGCCTGTAAGCTTTTCAGAGGTTTTTAAAGAAATATTTAGGTGCCTTTTAAATGACATAAACCATTTTTTACAAAGAATACCGTCAGAAAATGGAGTCTTGTGTTCTAAATCTTTTATAATTTTTGCTACGGTATAAATTAAACATTGTTTTGTCACATTATTGATTATGAGAAATTTTTGTTTTCATTTTGGAAAAACTACAAAAAAATTACTGTACCATTAGAATCTGAAACTCATGAGTACGCTATAATACTACCCTGTTGTTACTGTGAAGTAATTAAATTTTGTTTTACCGACAATACTGATGATTGCATAATTCAAAATGAAGTACGTGAAGGAGTGCTTGTCGGAGCTGCTATAGTTAAACCGGAAGGTAATAAAATTCCAGTAAGATTATTGAATGTTAATGAAAGAGAGATTAAATTAAGAAATTTTCGACCGAAAGTAGAGACTATAACTAATTATGAGGTATATCAGTACAATTGCAATAAATATATCAATCGTGTTGATAAAGTTTTAGATATGATAAATACTAAATCATTAACAACTGAGGAACTTAGTTCAATTGAAAAAATTTGTGCAAAATTTGCGGATATTTTTCATTTAGATGATGATGTTTTAACAGTGACAAATATTTATAGACAAAAAATACGCTTATAAGCAAGTGCGTCTCCGGTGTATGTTAAACAACATAAATTAAGTATCTCACGCGCAAAAAAAAACGAAATTCAGAAACTTCTAGACAAAATGCAACAAGAAGGCATTATTGAAGAGGCTAAATCTGAATGGTTCTCACCTCTTTTAGTAGTCGGAAAGAAAGCTGACCAGAATAATAAAAAAGTATAGAGTCGTTGTCGATTATCGGTTATTAAACAAACAAATGCAAGATGAAAAATTTCCATTATCTAATATCACTGACATTTTAGACTCATTGTCAGGAGCTGTATATTTATTTAGCGCAAGGTTATTTTCAATTAGAGTTAGATCCTGAAAGTCGACCATTTACGGCGTTTACTACAGATAGAGGTCAATTTCAAATGAAAAGACTAGCTATGGGAATGAAAATTAGTGCATTTTCAAGACTAATAACTGTAACAATGTCCGGTCTTAATTACGATTCATGCTTCATTTATTTGGATTAATTTGGATGATTTGATAGTTTTTGGAAATTCATTACAAAATCACAACAAAAATTAGTAAAAGTGTTGGAAACATTTAAACAAGTAAATTTGAAACTTAATCCTAGTAAATGTGAGTTTTTAAAAAAAGAAATTTTATATTTAGGCCATGTTATATCGTCAGAGGGTATTTCACCTGATCCAAAAAAAATAGGGCTATATCCGATTATCCAGTTCCAAAAAATTCAGATACAGCCAAACGTTTTGTCAGGTTTGCTAATTATTACAGAAAGTTCATTAAAAATTTCGCTCAAATTGGACAACCTTTAAATAATTTGTCTCGGAAAAATAAAATGTTTCAGTGGTCCGATGAATATCAGAATTCTTTTGACACACTAAGACACGCACTGTTAAACCCACACCTTTTACAATATCCAATTTTTTTGGAAAATAACGAATTTATATTTCGAGTTGATGCTAGTGCATACGCCCTGGGAGTAGTGTTATCAAACTCAGATGATAGACCTGTTGCATTTGCATCTAGAAGTTTAAACAAAGCAGAAATAAATTTTAGTACGGTACATAAGGAAATGCTTGCATTAGTTTGGTCCATGAAACACTTTAGGCCATACTTGTTTGGTAGAAAGTTTAAAGTCTTGACGGATCATAGATCTCTGGCATACTTATTTAGCATGACAGACCCATCAAGCAGGTTAACGAAATTTAGATTAGCTTTAGAGGAATAAAACTTTTCAGTACATACAGTAAAGGGTACAGAGAATGTAACTGCATATGCTTTTTATCTCGTATTGTCATTGTAGTGAATTAAAAGAAATGTGTGATAGAGAGAATGAAAGGATGAATGTTATGACAAGGGTGCAAAGCAGAAACAAAAATAAACAGGAACAAGAAAGATATAATGGTAGTACATCGATAATCAATGGGTTTGATCATCCCACTGTTGTCGAAGTATTAAAACAACCAGAACAGATGGTAGAACTTCGTCTATTATTAAAAATGAAATTTGATAATAAAGTTAAAAATACAAAGCAAGGTATACATAAGCAAATAAATAACTTTATTTATGATAATATATACTAACAAAAATCATCGATCAGCGTCTGACCTAGGTACATCGCTGAGGGATTTGGAAAAAATATGCGCAGAAAATAATATATTAGAAGTATGTATTGTGAGAAATAAAGATAGTGTTAAATTTTTACGTCAGTTGCATATATGTAAAGCAATAGTAAAAAAATTAAAAATTAAATTAATTATAGTAAAAGATTTAGAATGTATAAATAATAAAGAATTAAGACAATTCATTCTAAATAATTTTCATACGTTACCAACAGAAGAACACGCGGGTATAAATCGTATGTATAACAATATTAAAAGAAGATATTTTTGGCAAGGACTGAAAAGGACGTTGAGGGATTTGTAAAAAGGTGTGATGACCGTCAAAGATGTAAACATTCAAAGCCTAATAAAGAACCTATGACAATAACCCCAACAGCCTCATAAGTTTTCCAAAAATTTTTCTCGATCTAGGTCCTTTACCCACAGATAGTGAAGAAAGTAAATGTATTTTAACAATTCAGTGTGACCTTACAAAATTCATAGAAGCATACCCAATACTCAATACAAAGAAACTACCACAGTTGCGAAAGCTTTTGTAGAAAACTTTGTATTAAAGTTTGGCATACCTCTTAAAGCAGTAACGGATTTAGGTTCAGAGTATATGTCAATTACGTTTCAAGAAGCGTGCACATTATTAAATATTAAACACTTAAAGTCAACAGCTTTCCACCATCAAACGTTAGGAAGTCTTGAAAATTCACATAAACATTTGGGTGCATATTTACGCATACGACTAGCAAAAGAAGCAAATAATTGGAGTTCGTGGATCTTATTGGTGTTTTTCATATAGCAATACGTTCCACACTTCAACGCTTTATACGCCTCATAAGTTAGTTTTTGGCACACTAGGTAGAATTCCATCAAATATTGAAAACAGAATCGATGCCTTATACCGGGTGATTCAGGTTTAATCTTGATAACTTCAGGAATCGATAGAACAGATTAAAATAATATTCATTTGTGATATAAACTTATTTCCTAAAACGCATCTTTTCCGAGATAGAGGGCGTTGAAGTAGAAATTTTTTCTCTCATAACTTTTGAACCACTTATCTGATTTAAGTGAAATTCGGAACACAAACACTCCCTATGATCTTACATAAGCTTCTTAAGTTTGAACTACCTACCTCTCTTAAAAGTGTATTTTGTATGCTACCCCCTCTTACTTTATTTCAAAACTTCAAAACAAAAAATAATAATTTCAATAAAACATCTACACACCACTTCGACATGATCAATTTCGAAATTTTTTCGTCTACTGTTTTTTTTTCGACGTTTGGTCTTGTTTCTGAGATATTCAAAGAAACTGGTGACAGTGTAGCGCACCAGCCGCGTAAATTTCATTTAACGTTATAGCAACCCATGAAAACAAAATTCATTGTTTTGTGTAAACTGACGTTTTGGGCGCCGCGATAGCCGAGGTGGCTAGGAGACAACTGCTCGTGGAACCAGTCTCGTAGTACCATGGATGCTTATGCTCGTCGAGAGATGCACAATAAGTCTATAGGCTACGGTGCTTCCGGGGACACTGTCGGACGGCTCTAAAAAAAACTGACGTTTGTGAAAATCATTGTCAAAAGTATTATTTAAAAAGTGTTCTTAGTGTTAAGAAAAAATTCCAATAACCTCAAACATAAATTTAGTAACAACTACTTATTACAAGATTTACAACAAACTTATCAACTACTAAAAAAATTACAATAATTGTTCAAAGTGCATTTCTCCAGTCTCAATACATTTTTGGCATCGATGAACTAGTGTATTAACCGCAGCTGCTATTTGAACAGGATTGTTTTTTATATCATCACAAGCATGTCTTATCCTTTGGATCAATTTCTCACGGGTATGTACTGGCGTATCATACACAATTGCTTTTAGATGGCCCCAAACGAAATAATCCAGAGGATTTAGATCTGGCGAGCGTGGAGGCCAAGCCACTGGTCCTTCGCAAGGAATCCACATATTTGGATGGTTGTTGGGTTGCTGTCTAATCCATCGACGAGGATAATTCTCATTCAACCACTGCCGTACTTGCCTTCCGTAATGTGCAGGGGCACCATCCAATTGCATCCAGTTCCCCTGGCGTAAATGTAAGGGGACATCGTCAAGCACGTCAGGGAGAGAGTTTTGCAGAAACTAATGAAATAAATCCCCATTTAAACGAGGAGACAAAATATACGACCCACAGAGGTTATTACTTAAAACACCTATCCACACATTTACACTAAACTGTTGCTGAAATGAAGATTATCTGACACATCGAGGATTGATGACTTCACTCCAAACGTGAATGTTGTGGTAATTCACAATTCCAGCTTTTGTGAAATTAGATTCGTCGGTCCATAAAACCTTATGCAGAAATTGTGGATTAATTTCTGTTGAATCTAAAACCCATCTACAAAAATTTAAACATTTTTTAGCATCTCCTGGCAACCTTGAACTGGATGGAGATTGAAAGCCCTTCGATGATCTTGTTTGAGTGCTCTCAGTACTTTTGATTGAGATAAATGGAGTTGCCGAACTGCTCGGCGTGTGCTTAAAGTTCTATCGATATCAAAAAGATTTAGAATTCGCTGATTATTTCTTGGCGGTACATTACGATTATTGTACCGGCGCAAACCATATTTCGAAAATCGACGATGTACATCTACAAAAACATGTGCATTTGGAATTCTTCTATTAGGGAAGCGTGTGCGGTACTCTCGAACTGACGCGTTGGAATTTCCGTCACAGAAACCATAAACATAATGTATATCGGCATATTCAGCATTTGTAAACGTTCTTGGCATTTTTTCTTAGCACTAAAAATGCTCTTTAAATAATACTTTTAACAATGATTTTCACAAATGTCAGTTTACACAAATCACTGAGTTGTGTTTTCATGGGTTGCTATAACGTTAAATGAAATTTACGCGGCTGGTGCGCTATCTCAGGAACAAGACCAAACGTCGAAAAAAAAAACAAGAGACGAAAAAGTTTCGAAATTAATCAGGTAAAAGTGGTGTGTAGATATTTTATTGAAGTTAATTTTTTTTTTGTAGTTTTGAAATAAAGTAAGAGGGGGGTAGCATACAAATACACTTCTAAGAGGGGTAGGTAGTAGGTAACTTAAGAAGCTTATGTAAGATCATAAGGAGTATTTGTGTTCCGAATTTCACTTAAATCGGAAAGTTGTTCAAAAGTTATGAGGGAAAAACGAGAAAAAAATTCCTACTTCAACGCCCTCTATCTCGGAAAGGATGCGTTTTAGGAAATAAGTTTATATCATAAATCAACATTATTTTAACCTGTTCTATCGATTCCTGATCCAGAATCACCTTGTATAACTATGATAATTACCCAGCAGAGTTAAAATTTCGATTACAAACAGCTTGGCATGATGCAAGATCGAATTTATTAGCTGTAAAATTAAAACAGAAAAGTGTATATGACAAAAATTGTAAAGAAGTAAGTTATAAAATAGGAGGTATGGTGTTAGTTAGTAATGAAAATAAAAGTAACTGAACACGCTTTTTAATGGTCCTTATAAAGTGTTAGAAGATTAGGGTTGCAATATAGTTGTAAATGTAAATAATAAACATATAGAAATACATAAAAATAGGTATTATAATTAAGTAGATTAATAATAAGTAATTAGTGTGCATGATATAAATATTGTTTAGTAAGTAGTTTTCAGTAAAGGTAACTTAAGTTCATTATTCAAAAAATGGAGTTGTCATGTAGACTTACTAGTAGAAGGTTAATATAGATATTAGTTAGGAAAATGCGAGTTTGCTTTGCTTCCTGCCTCTTCTCACTGAAGAACCTGAGTCCTGGTAGCAGGAACATTACAACAATTCTCTTTTCAAATTATGGGAATCATTCAGTGATACTTACTCAGTATAATGGGAGAACCCAAATATAATTTCCGAAAAGCTCGTCATGAATTATATAGGGCTCTTTCTGAAGTTGTTTGGGATGATTTATATGCTGTAAATGATGCTGATGGTGCTTGCAGTACATTCTATGGAAACTCATGTGGAATCTTTAACTTATTTGTGCCTAAATCTTTTCCCAGAACATCTATTTTTCCACATTGGTTTACCAAAGAACTAATACAAAAAATAAAACTACTTATTATTACGAAATGTATAAAAAACATAACTTTCCTGAATATGGCGATAGAGTTAAATATTTTAAAATTAATATAAAATCGAGTGTACGCAGTGACTACAATAGATTGATTTTACAAATCTATTATAGTCCGAATCTAATATAAAAAACGATCTCAATCAATTGTGGAATTTTATAAATTCCAAAAGAAGTTTATCAAGGGTGCCTGGAGTAATGTGTTACAATAATAATTGACATGCCACTCTCACTTCAAGAGTGTATTTTTAAATGTTAATCAAGTGTTTCACATCAATGAAAATACTTATGGGGATGTTAATGTTCTAAGGTTTTTACAATTGATATTTGTGATATTAGAAGTGCTGCTAAGAAAATAATAAGCCAATATGACCGTGGGAGCCGATAGTGCACCTGCATTTTTTTTGAAGGACTGTTTAAGCTGTCATGAGGAACCTTTATGTCAATTATTTAATTTCATATTAAAAAAGTGTATATTTCCAGAATGTTGGAAGATATCCAAAATATCCAATATTTATAAATCTAGTCCGAAAAATATAATTACCAATTACAGGCCCATAGCAATTATCCCTAACACTGCAAAACTTTATGAATCGATTATATCTGTGGTATCTAATCACATCTGTAGACAAATCTATAACAACCAACATGGTTTTATTATAGGTTGTTCAACATTGACAAATGTTTGTAATTTCACTCAGTATATTTCTGAAGCTCTTAACAATAGATCTCAAGTTGATGTAGTTTTTACGAATTTTACTAAAGCATTTGATCAGACAGACCATCGTATCTTAATATGTAAATTGTGGAATTTTGGATTAAATGATGACTTGATTAAATTATTTATGTCTTTATGTATTATCGAATAAAACCAATTAATTTGAATATAAAGGTTTCAAATCACAGCTATATACTTGAACAAGTGGAGTTACATAGGGTTCTAACTTAGGTCTAATTATTCTCGTGTTTGTTGATGATATTGTAAAAACTATGAAGTCTCAAGTATTTCTATATACAGATGATTTAAAAATGGTAAAGATTATAAATAATGAAAGTGATTGTTCTTCTTTGCAGTCGGATAAAAATACTTGGGTTTATAATTAGAAATACTAAACAGTTCTCTAATATTGATTGTCTAAAAATTGTATCATATTCATTTGTCAGAACTCGTTTTGTAGTGTTGCCTGGAGTCCACATTATAATGTCCATATAAAGCAACTTGGGCGTATCCAGCGTAAATTCTGTAAATATCTATTTTTTTATAAAGCATAAAAGATATCCTGAACTATAGTTATAGTGACCTGTTGAGAAAATTTGATATACAGTCTCTGTTTATACGTAGAAAAATTGCGAACGTAAGTTATCTATAATAATAATAAACAACAATTCACCTTGCAGCAGGAAAATCATCCAACAAGCAAGGAACGTCTTTTTTAAATAACCTAATATTTATATTGTTTTTAATACTCATGGGTAATCTATTAAAAATTGTTCCAACAAGGAAAGTGGCCCCTTCTGGTATGTTGTTAGATTATGAGTATTTAAATAAATTAAATTATTTCCTCGCGTATTATAGGAGTGAACGTTGTTATGTTGTATGAAAAATTCAGGATGATTTTTAACAAATAGCGCTGCTTCACAGATCAATACATATACAAGGCAAAGACAAATTTTTGTTTTGTATAAATACAAATTGTAATTGTGTACAAATATAATCACGGGCAAGTAGATAACTCTAAATAGTACAGTCTAATGTTCTTAGAATTGATGCTAGATATTGTCCATCATTCAAATTTAATGTTCCTCATAATAATCATTATTTAAATTCGCCTTTAATTTCTATGTGTAGACTTTATAATGAGATACAGGTATTTGTTAATTTTTTTTTGTGGTAAGTATTCAACATTTCGGCGAGATGTGAAGAATGCAGTTTTAACTAACTCAATCTGATCTGTTGCAACCTGACACTCGAAGTGTAAAGACGAGTCGGGAGAGAAAGTGATTAGTTATATAATTGATTAGTCATAAGAATTTTGTGTTTAGTGATTATTCGAAATCGATAGTGGTAGTGTTTAAATAAATTTGAGTGGACAATGGGGGACGAGCCCCCCGAAAAAATTTTTAACTACGGACACAATTCAGTGCAAATGGAAGTGATAGATGAACCAATAAACAAGTGAAAATACACAACACAGTGTTTACCAGAACCCAGACTAACGACAATATCCTAAACAACTCCTCAACAAATCCTTATCATGTATATGTTGAGAATACTGATGGAGAGTATAAAGGTAAACTAAATCCAATTAAAATAGGAGAATTTATACACTGCAACCTGCCAGTAATTGACAGCAAAATCAAACAAATTGAATCAATAAGTAGAAACAGAATTCAAATAACGCTAAAGGAACACCTCAGTGAAAATAGTCTATTCATGTCTCCTATTCTGAAGAATAATTTGTTAGCATACATACATATTCCTAGATTTAATATCTTAAGAATTGGTGTAATAAAAAGACTCGACACGGAAATCTCAGATGACTATCTCAAAGACAAAATAAAACCGTTTGACCTTGTAGATTTACCGTGGAAACCGTAAAAATAATTAATAGAAAAGAAAAAGTTAATCTTACCTACAACATCAGTCATAGTATAATTTAAATCGCAAATACTACCAAAGTATGATTCAATCAATTACGTTGTAGTGGAACCTGAAGCCTAAATAAACGTAAATTTTTGCACATCTACCTCTACTAATAAATATCTTACTTAATTGTTGAATTTTATGGTGACACATTTTCATACATGCTTATTTGATCTTGTTTGACAAGCGTAGGATTATCTTGTTGTTATTATAATTGAATAAAATTTCCTGTTTGAATACAGACCAGTCTTTTCTGACAGACTGAATTTCTTTTCTAACTTTCTTAGTTTTTTTATTACCTTGAGTAATAACTTCTCCTTTACTTATTAGTATTTAAAATTTATTAAATTTCAATAGATATAAATTTGTCATAAGCCATAATCTATTAATATTTTTGTAATTTACAATTAGAGATTATTCTAATTGGTAAAATATCTTTTCCTTGGTCAAGAATTTTCACTTATCACTTAGTTTACTAACCTTAGTATTTAAAATCTTTAATCATTGTAATTATTAAATTTAAGTAGTCTAATTGTACATAAATATTCTTTTTATTGTAATTACTACAATTTGACAATAAGAATTCTGGAACGTTTGTAATTACCACATTAACCACTCGATTTTTTTCTGGTTTATACTGCAATAAGATCTGCAGCCGTGGACTATTCTGACTGGAGTACCACTGACTAAGAGAGTAACAACATCCATCAACACTGCATCCTGGGTGGAGGTATTTTGTCATAGGCGCTGAAAGTAGCATCTGATTTTGGCCAACTATCATAACAACCAGTTCTACAGACGTCATATCGAGGCAAAACCCCCTCAGCGGTCATCTTTGAGAGTAAGATCACTCCATATACCACCAGCACTTCAGATAATAAAGCAGTTAGATTCATGTGAGAATTTTAGTAATAAATGCTTTAAATTCAACTTTGCATATTTTTTAAATTATCTATTTGTTATTAAACTTGTTTTAGGAATTTGTTTGTTTATCTTAGTTCCCTACATCAACAAATAATACATCTAACTAATCTTAATCTCAATTTAACAACTGTTTCACTCACGAACCGATTGAGTAGCTATAGTCTGATTAGAAATGAAAATAATAAATAAGTAATAAAAGTTTATTATGTATGCAAATCGTAAATAAATGTAGTACTGGTGCTTATATTCAATATTTTTATATTGTATATTATGTATTATCGGTATAGATGAGGTGTACTTTTAAAAAACTTTGTGTAATCGAACCGTACTAAATTGTAGCAGGTAGCTAAAATTTAATCCCCGACAATCCGTTTTTGTCTTCAATTTCTCAGTCCATTTCTCTTATAAGTAAATAATATAAAAACACCATTTAAAAACTAGAGGCTACTTTAAGCATCATAACCGGGTTAAGAGGGTTTTTAGTAATTCAAATAAAATTATTCAATTATTATCAAAATATTTATTTAAATTTAATGAATAGACTTTTATTCCACACAAAAATATATGTATTTTGAAAATTCAAATTATGGTGAGTAAATGCAGTGTTGTATAAATGTATAATAAAGAAAATAAAAAAGTAGGTATATTAAAATTCATCCTCTGAATATTCTGATGAATTATCTTCGTCTCCTAGATTGATAACGATAGGTTCCACAGTAACGTCAATTAAATTATCGAGTTCCCACATTGTCTCCTCTTCTTTTCGTACATGATGTATACATCTTTGCCAGTTATCTGCAGTTACTCGTTCCAAGGAATTTTTTAACAAAATTTTCACATCACTTAATTTAAACGTCGTATTATTTCGCGCTACATCTCCTTTTACCTGCGCCTAGACTAATTCGATTGGGTTAAGTTCACAGTGATAAGGTGGTAACCGTAGTACCGTTATTTGACGATTTGTTACCATTTCATCGATAACATATTTTTTCAGATTTTTATTAAGATTGACAAGTGTCAAAAGTTCCTTTTTCACCATATTTGTTTCAAAAGAAATGTTTTTTCCGGATAACCATTGAATTATATCGACTTTCCTCCAAGCAGTCGTAGGCGTCCGCTCGGTCTGCCGTGAATGGTAACTGGCATTATCCATGACAATTACAGACCCCGGAGGAATAAGATCCAACATCTGTGTAAAATACTCTTCGAAAACATCTGCGTTCATGTCTTCGTGATAGTCACCTGTATTTTTAGATTCAAATAAAAGTAAACCGCCATTTACAAAACCACTGACACTACCTATATGTGTCACTGTTAATCTTCGCCCTTTACCTGAAGGTGCCTTGAACCCTGTTGAAAGTCCATCCAAAAATGCTTGCAGAAAACTTTTTACATTTTTATCTTGCCACACTTTTGTTACAGTATATCTCTCGCTAACCCAAGTTTCGTCTAGATAATAAATATTCCTCCCTTCGTCACGGAATTTTCTAATTGATCTTAAGTAGGATCTTCGCCAACAAATAATTTCATCTTTATCGATAAGAACTGACTTCCTGTTCTGCTTTTCCCAGCAAAAATTCTACTCTCGTAAGACGGTCCATAATTTGCTACTGATTAATGGCAAATCGTTGTTCTCTGAAAGTTCACTTAAAATTTTGTTTAGCGTTGGTATTTCTTTTTTAAAATAAAATGAGTGTACTTTTCTGCGAATGACATTTTTGAAGAAATCATCTATAACGACTTTTGACCTGCCTGTAGATGATTTTGGGGGATTTACAGTATCTTGTTCATTTTTTGTTTCCTTTAAAAGTCTGTAGATAGTCGATTTTCCAATCCCTGTCATTTTGGAACACTTTTCCACGATGTCGTCAACACTGTTGGTATGATTTTGGTGTTTCAATGCATTAAATACATTTAATATAACAATCTTCTCATTCTGAAACAGCGTACATCTTTTCACGCGTTTAGCAGGTACGTAATCTGATAAGATCGACATTTTACCCAAACAATATTATATCCACTGGCACAATAGTCACTAAACACAAGTCGAATTTTACTCTACTGCATTGGCACGTCTTCGTATATTCAGCTATAAGACGTACGCGAATAAAAGGCTATAGGGTGATTATTTTGTGATAGAACACCGCCAATTGCCACATTACTGGCATCTGTTGTTATTTGTAAAGGTTTTGTAAAATCTGGGTACGCTAAAATTAGGGCGTTAGTTAATAGTTCTTTACACTTAAGAAATGCTTCTCTATAGTCAATAGCATTGGTGCCGATTTTTATTCCCTTTTTTAAACATCTGGTAAATGGAGATACTATTTTCGCAAAATTATGTATAAACCGTCTTAATATCCAACTAATCCGAGAACAGCTTTAATTTCAATTTTCGTTTATGGTAGTGGATAATTCTGTATTGCTTCGATTTTCGAGGGGTTGGGTTTTATTCTTTCCGGTGTAATTACATGACCACGAAAGGCAATCTGTTTACGCAAAAATTCTGACTTCTAATTGTATTTTTAAAATGAATTCTTTAAGTTTATTAAAAATTTGTCGAATATGAACTATATGTTCCTGCAATGATCTAGAGAAGATTACTACATCATCCATATAGACAAAACAAGATTTATAAAGATATTCTTTTAATACTGTGCCATGACTCTCTGGACAGTCGAGGGTGCATTCTTTAACCCAAACGGTATCCTTACGTATTCGTAATGTCCATTATTTACCGAAAAAGCAGTTTTTTCTATGCTTTCAGGCGACATTTCAATTTGATGAAACCCTTGTGCTAAATCTATTGTAGAGAAATAAACGCATTTACCTAAATTGTCTGAGATTTCGTCTATACGCAGTAATGGATATTTATCTTCGATTGTTTTCTGATTCAATTTATGATAATCAATAACTTGACGCCACAATATCTACCCATATATTCCTTATTATTAGCTTTGGCAACATTTTTTACTGTATTAGAAAGGTATTTTAAGCTAATATAAATCAAATAGAGCTTTGTCTGTGGAATTGTTCATTAACATACCTAGACGTTTGGTATTAGAGAACATACATATGACTTCATTGATAGGAATTGTAGGATATTTGATTTATATTAGCTTAAAATACCTTTCTAATACAGTAAAAAAAGCATCAAGTTTTTTTGGAACTACTATAAGGTGAAATAGAAGATAGTATAATTTTATTATCGAGAAGTTTCTGAATTTGATTTTGAATTTCTGTTTTTAAATGGTACGGATATCGACAAGACTTAGAATATATCGGTTCATCGTCCGTTGTACGAATTTTGTGTTTAACAGCGTTAGTGAACGATAAATCACAGTTCTCGTTATAAAATATGTTCTTAAATTGTTTGCATAGTTTAAAATTTTCAGATTTTTCTTCGGGGTTTAAATGATCAGTGCGAATTAATTTTGAGATATCCATTGGCTCGACTTCTACTTGGTGGTGAGATTGAATTTCAAAATTTATATCTTTTTCAAATGGAATAATTTAAGTACCGTTTTTTATTTCAGGAATAATTACTTCCATGTTTCAATATTTACTGGTATTTTAATTGTTTTGTTAATGGTTTGTTTGAAAAGCTCGAAATTTTGTGGATTGATTTAATAAAAAATGGTATCTTTTTAATTATTTCAAGTACTTGATTTTCATAATCAATTTTAGCACCAAGACGTTGAAAATCGTGACTGTCTATTAATGCATCAAAACGCTCATGCCATGCTGTTACATGGCATGGAAAGTAAAATTATAATTTATACCATATTCAAGTAATAATGGATAATTTATATTTTTATCATCATTAATCGTTTGATTAAGAGATTTGACAAAGAATTTTTGTTTGAAGATGTTGTTTTTAAAATGAGTCTATGATAATTTTTAGTCCTAAACTAGAAATACTAATGAAAGGTAATTTAGGTTTATTACTTATTGAATTTATGTCGATATTGATTCCGAGGCTATTTCTTGAAAATTTTCATCTTCAATCGGATTTTCTACATTATGAAGTTCTTCTGATATAAATGTTGGTCTAGATTGTGGTGTAAAATAGTTTTGACGTTTATGAGTATTATTACTAGTAATTGACATAGTAGTTGGTTCGTATGTATTTTGATTTCCTGTCAATGGTTTATGCCCAAAAAAAATTTAAATTTTACTTAATAATAATTACTACATGGTTATTGTCTTACTAAAATTATTCCATTTACTTTTGAAAACAATTTGATGTTATCATGTTAAAAAAGATTTCTTATGATGATTATTTCACACAAAAAGTATATAAAAAATAATAAGAAATTTATACAAAACAGATCAAAGTAGAAAATTTTCATGATGACCTAGTGTTCCCAATTATTACAAAATTAAGTGCTAACTTAGGTATTCAACTATTAACAAATTATTCAAAAAATTTTTATTTAACTTACAACAATTTAACAAATACCAAAAATTATTATACTAATTATTAAACAAAAAACAATCAAAAATAAAATGAAAAATGTGTACCTAACTTTAAATAGTTGAAAAACCAGTAAGTTATTTATATATCATCACTCAAAGCATTATTAACAACTCCAATAAATTATTTCATATAAAAAGGTTTTAATTTGGACCAAAAAAACATGTTAAACTGAATCAGAGTCACTAAAATTGTCTCTACCACTATTGTGATTATTAAATTCATGGGTAAGTACAAAGGAATATATAGAACTGAGATCACCAATGTCTACTTTTTTATTCATACAACTTTGATCCTTCTAACCTCAACCATTACAAGAAACAGCCGTTTAGTTATATTTGTTTCCATATGCAAAACATTTACATCATCAAAATTCATATGGTGTCCTGGTTCTAAAACATGTTCTGATAATGCACAAGATCTCTTTTGAGTTCTGCAATCACTCTTATGTGATGTAATACGTGCATTAAGTGATCTGGATGTTTGACCAATATATCCCAAATTGCAATTGTAGCAAGGAATATTATACACCACATGGGTTCTCTCGAGAATACTGTCCTTTTTTTTAATTTACTGTAAAGATTACCTATAGACCTAACACTTTTACGAGCAATTTTCATACCCTTTTAATCTCTGAAAATATTAATAACTCTAGCTGACAATTCTATAACAAAGGGTAATGAACCATAAGCAACTTGGATTTGTGATGAGGTTTCCAGTGTGTCACGATGAACCGGAAAATTATTAATTAATGGAGTATTAAATAAATATTTTCTAAGTAATTTTATTGGATGAGTTATTTTGTAAAATTTCTGATAGTTTTCCTAAATTTTTATTCCTCAAAGAGGAATGACAAATATTATGTATTCGATTCTTCATTGCTAGTACCAAATTGATTTTCATTTTCTCCGTGTGATAAGAGTTATAATTAATGTAACGCCCTGAGCTGTTTGGCTTAATATACCAATCTAGAATCACCTTGTTGTCAGGTGTTCTGATTAGTTTTGTATCCAAAAAGGACTCACTCCTTTCATCTTCTTGTTCAATTGTAAACTGAATATGTTGGTTATAGTTGTTGAAAATTCTCAATATTTCATCCTCTCTATACTTCAAGGGAAGTATAGAACAAATAATATCATCTACCTACTTTTTTATAAAAGGTAAGTTAAACGTTAATTTTGGTATACAAAAATCAAGTAAATCATCCATTAAAGTCTGAGCTATAATCGGAGACACACTGACACCCATAGCTGTACTTAAAATGTGTTTATAATATACATTGTCAAAGCTGAAAAAGGTAGAATCAAATATAAACTCAATTATCCTAATCTATGCCATCTTTTTTCAGTGTATTTTCTTACCACATCTTACTAAATAATGAGACAACATCAAGACTGACAATGACATAATTTTCTGGTAACTGTTTTTCATTGATAAATGTAGAAAACTGAAAAGAATCTTTAATAAAATATTCGTTATCTTGATTATATGACAAAGTTAATATATTACTAACAAATTGAGCAATTTTACAATTAGTCTCCAGATTACGTATTTTATTACGAAATATTTTGAAGTCTAAAAAATTCTTCAATAATATATTCTGGTAAATTTTCAATAAGGGTTATGTGCAAAGTGGTTTGATACTTCTCAAAATTGTGAATTTTACTATGAGTGATTTTAATTTCTAAATTTAAAATTTTGGTTTTCAACCTGTTACTAAAGTTGTTAACTCGTTGTCCTGTCCTGCCATCATGTACATCTATTAAATTTCCTATATTCTGTCTGTTATTTGTGATATGAGATGGAATAGTACCTAATTTTCTACATTGTAATAAGAATATTTTTCGATTCACTGCAGCAGCTAATTTGATGTTAGTTTTTGCCCGATTTTTTAGAGTAATTGCGATCTCTGCTCTATATTGTTGAATATCCTGGTAAAACCCCAGTCCTATATAGAAAAAAGCCAAAGGGTAGTCACGACCGACTAGTTGAATACCAAACAATTGTCAAGAGGAAGTTACAAAGTGAAGTATCAAATCTGAAATCCCAGTTGTCGGTAAAGGAGCCCATTAAGACTAGCAGTTTTCTTCCGTTTTCTTACAACAGCTTTGCCAGGCACAATTAAAAGGCCGACGACAACGCTTCGAAGAAAATTTGCAACAATTTGAGGCATCGTATGGTGAAACTGACCTATCCCACCACACCTGCAGAGTTCCGAAAACAGCTAGCAGTGAGTAATTTCACTGATGCCTGCGAGACGCTGAGATCAGTCAAGCGTTAAGGTTGGCCAGACATAAAAATATATCTGAAGCTTTGGCCCAGGCGCTAGAGATTGAAGCCGCACGGCAGGCTACCAGAAGTACTCAAAGCAGAACAAGCCAACTAAGATTCAGGACGGATGGACGGCGTGAAACCGAGAAGGGGGCCGAGGGTTTAATAAAAGATCTGAGAAATGTATTGGACAACTACCAGAAAGGACAAGTCCGTACTGAGTCTACTGCATTCAATGAGCGGAAATCTGTTCGATGTTGGAATTGTGGAGCTGAAGGGCATCTTAAGAATCGATGCCCTAAGAATGCGGCAAGTCAGGATCAGGAAAACGCCAACTAGTCAGCTTGAGGGGCGAAAGCTGGCTAGGTGCTACCGAGCCACCAACTGTTAAGATCAAGGTAACCCGTCTGCAAAATAATGAAACGGGTTTGGTAGTACCAGGGCGTATATGCGGACAGCAAATGGAGCAGTCATAACATTGAAAGGCATCCACCTAGCTAAAATAACCTTGGGTGCAACCACTTTTCAACACAACATTCTAGTAGCAGATATAACTGACGATGTCATTCTTGGACTTGTTGTCATGACTGAACATAATTTTGTACTGGATCTTTCTCGAAGACTATTAAAGACCAGAGAAGAAATCATCACGCAGTTTTCCGAAATCAGAAACCTTCCTATTAGAACTGTTGAGGGGTCAGCAGACATAGAACTTACAGCAGGTTGAAAAGTAATAATTGAAGCTATTTGCAGCAGTTCTTCGGCAGTTGAAGAAACTGTAATTGTAGAACCAGAACCAGAGAGCAGTCTTTATAGGAAGGGCATATTAATGGAATTAGACATTAACAGAAAGGAAAAACAATTTGGTCTTGGTCAGAATGCTAAATCTGAAGGACTACCCACAGCAGATCAGGAAAGGCGAATTTTTGGGAATTTGTCAAACAGTTGCATCTGTGTTCAGCAATATGGAACCATCAACAGCATTTGAAACTATCGAAAAACTACCCGACGTTATTGTTAACCTATTCAAATCCCTATTACAAACCTATGAAGTCAAAAAGTTGGAAGATAAATCTTCCATAAATCTTCTCTTATTGAGGCGTTATCAGGATGTATTCTCTTTAACAGAGGATGACGTCGGAAGAACTAATCTTGTGCAGCACCGCATAAATACCGGCAACACCACTCCAATTAAACAAGCTCCATGACGTATTCCTTTAGCGCGGCAAGAAGAGGTATCGACGATGCTTAGAGACATACAGCAAGAAGGAGTCATTGAACCATCCCAGAGTCCATGGACTTCGCCGGTTGTTTTGGTAAAGAAGAAGGACGGCTCTACCAGATTTTGTGTGGATTATAGAAGACTAAACGATGTTACCAAGAAGGACATTTATTCGTGGCCTAGAATAGACGATACCCTGGATACACTGTCTGGATCCCAATGGTTTTCCACATTAGACCTGAAAAGTGGCTATTGGCAAGTGCAGCTTCACCCAGATGATAAAGAGAAGACAGCGTTTTCCATTGGAACAGGGTTGTAGCACTTCAACGTCATGTCCTTTGGCCTCTGCAATGCACCAGCCACCTTTGAAAGACTTACGGAAACCATTCTGAGAGGAATGACCAGGAAAACTTGTCTCGTTTATCTTGATAACATAATAATACTCAGAAAAGACTTTGAAAATCGTTTATTTGAAAAATGTCCAAGAAGTTTTACAAAAGTTGAGAGAAGCCCGACTCAAGCTAAGTCCCAAAAAGTGCATGCTCTTTCAAAAGGAAGTCAAGTATTTAGGACACACTATTTCCTCTGATGGAGTGGAGACTGATCCAGAGAAAACTGAAACGATCTGAAAATGGCCAATGCTGAAAGACAAACAGGAATTAAGGAGTTTTTTGGGACTTTGCACTTACTATCGCAAGTTTGTGAAACATTTCGCCGAGATTGCGAAACCTTTACATCGACTCACAGAAAACAATCAGCCATTTATCTGGACGCAACAATATCAATAAGCTTTTCAGAGATTAAAAGAAGCTTTGTGTTCTTCTCCGATTCTGTCATATCCCAATGAGTTGCTTGCCATAATTAAAACTGTGGAGCATTTTCATAACTATCTCTATGATCAGCAACTATCTCTATGGTCAGCCGTTCGTCTTGAGGACCGATCATGCTTCTTTGAAGTGGCTACTGCAGTTCAAGAATCCGGAAGGTCAAGTGGCAAGATGGCTTTAACGGTTGCAGAAGTACGACTTCAAAATTGAACCCTTGCCTTATTCAGAAGACCATGCCCTCCAAACTGTAAACACAGTCTACGACAAGAAATGAGAGACGATGAATTTCTTTGCAGAAGAACTACCATCCAGTGTCCAGAGGATTGGGATATTAAAACCATTGCTAAAAAACAAAGTGAAGACCCAGATTTTGGACCAATTTTCCAATGGAAGATAAACAACATGGACAGACCCACCTGGCAGGACATTGCTGATAAATCACCATCTCTAAAAAGTTTCTGGGCGTTATAGAATTATTTAGCCATCGAGAACGGCCTGCTAAAAAGAGTCTGGGAGGGCCCAGATGGCAAAGAAAAGATTTGTCAAACAATACTGCCCCAGAAAAGAAATCCAGAAGTTCTTCAAGCACTGCACAGTGGAGTCGGTGGTGGGCACTTTGGAATAAACCAAACTCTGAATAAAGTTAGAGAACGATTCTACTAGCTTGGCAGTCGGTCCGATGTGGAAGAATGGTGCCGACGTTGTGATATCTGCGCCTTTAGTAAGGGACCCAAGACTCTAAGCCGAGGAGAAATGAATCAGTACAATGTTGGAGCTCCATTCGAGAGAATAGCTATTGACATAGCTGTACCATTTCCTCATAGCAGCAGTGGAAATCGTTATGTTTTGGTAGTAATGAACTACTTCAGTAAGTGGCCAGAAATATATCCCTTACCTAATCAAGAAGCAGTCACCGTAGATGAAGCTTTATTCGAAAATTGGATATGCCGTTATGGGGTGCCCAGAGAGATCCATTCCGACCAAGGAGGAAATTTCGAGTCTGAAGTGTTTCAGAACGTTTGTGAGCTGCTAGGCATTCACAAAACCAGAACTACACCTCTTCACCCGCAATCAGATGGAATGGTGGAAAGATTCAATCGAAGGTGCGCTTCGAGAACATCCTAAGAAAGGCCGTCAACGAGAAACGGACCAACTGGAATACCTGCCTTCCTTCATTTTTACTGGCTTACCGAGCAGCAATTCATGAGACCACGAGTAAAACACCAGCCAACGTGATTTTCGGCACAGAATTGCGGCTACCCATAGATCTAATTATGAATCGACCGCAACACGAGGAAAACTTAGATGATTATCTCAGCCATCTGAAAGACCGAGTGAATATGGTACATGAAGAAGTACGAAAGAAGCTAAAAATAGAAAGCGACAGAATGAAGACCAGATACGACTTGCGTGCCAACAGCAGCGGGTTTCAAGAGCTTGAGAAAGTGTGGCTGTATAACCTAAAAGAAGCAAGGGTAAATCTCCGAAGCTGCAGAAATCGTGGGAAGACCCTTATACCGTAGTGTCACAATTGAATGACGTAGTCTACAGGATCCAGAGGAATCCCCAAGCCAAGATTAAGATCGATCATTTGACACCTTATCAAAAAGGCCATGCGCACAATGGAGTAACCTGATCGGGACAATCAGTTCTAAGAGGGGGGCAATCTTACGGAAGCTCATCTACCTTTTTAGTTTGTTAATTATGTTCCTGTTTGCGTTAGAATTTATCATTTTTTTAATACCTTTATTTTGGGGTTTCCGGAATATTCCAGGCTATATTCTATTTATTTCTCAACACGTTCTCGAGATTGCAGAAACTTCGAGAACTCTAAAAATCTATATAAGCGGATCAATTCTGCAGTCACAGTCAGTTTATATTGAGCAGTCGAACGCGAATGAGTGAAACGTCAAAGTAAAGCATTTGACAATTGTGAATCTGTTAAAGGATATTTCTTGTATAATCAAGAGTGACAATAAAGTTGTTTGTCTACGTGACGTGTTCCCACGCTAACCCAATTTCGGGGTTACAATATATTCAGTGACTGTTATGTTCTAAAAGTGTGGATTTGCCTCTAGTTGTGTTTTGTTAAAAAGGAGCATCAAAACCTAATATACATAAACCTGTGTGTTAGACCGATTATCTCTTGTATTAATACATCCCATAGTAAAATTGCTCAATTTGTTACTAATATATTAACTTTGTCATATAATCAGATAACGAATATTTTATTAAAGATTCTTTTCAGTTTTCTACATTTATCAATGAAAAATAGTTACCAGACAATGATGTCATTGTCAGTCTTAATGTTGTCTCATTATTTAGTAAGATGTGGTAAGAAAATGCATTGAAAAAAGATGGAATACCATCCAGATTTACTGTAGTTTTAATCTCCCACAGTTTATTAGGATAATTGAGTTTATATTTCATTCTACCTTTTTCAGCTTTGACAATGTGTATTATAAACAAATTTTAAGTACACCTATGGGTGTCAGTGTGTCTCCGATTATAGCTCAGATTGTAATGGATGATTTACTTGATTTTTGTATACAAAAATTAACGTTTAACTTACCTTTTATAAAAAATATGTAGATGATATTTATATTATACCTCAAATATTGAGAATTTTCCACAACTATAACCAATATATTCAATTTACAATCGAACAAGAAGATGAAAGGAGTGTGCCTTTTTTAGATACAAAACTAATCAGAACACCTGACAATAAGGTGATTCTAGATTGGTATATTAAAGTAACCAGCTCAGGGCGTTACAATAATTATAACTCTTATCACACGGAGAAAATAAAAATCAATTTGGTACTAGCAATGAAGAATCGAATACATAATATTTGTCACCCCTCTTTGAGGAATACAAATTTAAAAAAACTATCAGAAATTTTAGAAAATAACTCAAACCCAATAAAATATATTTATTTAGTACTCCATTAATTAATAATGTTCGGGTTGATCGTGACACACTGGAAACCTCATCACAAATCCAAGTTACTTATGGTTCATTACTCTTTGTTAAAGAATTGTGAACTAGAGTTATTAATATTTTCAGAGATGAAAAGAGTATAAAAATTGCTCAAAAAAGTGTTAGGTCTATAGGTAATCTTTACAGTAAATTAAAAGATAAGGACAGTATTCTCAAGAGAACCAACCCATGTGGTGCATAATATTCCTTGTTAAAATTTCAATTTGGGATATATTGGTCAAATCACACAAGAGTGATTTTTTTATAAAGTTCTTTTCGGAAAAGGGCACGTTTAACTTGGTTAGCCCTCAGGGCGTATGTGGTTTGGGACTTCGTCCGAAGGCTCCGGTAAATAAGAATTTTGACACGGTTGTGAAGAGCGGATGGCGTGTAGAAATACGGGCGCCAAGAATTTTTTAACGGTAAAAATCCCAAACCGTGGATGGCTGATAGTCGCAGAAAACCGCAATTGCGGCCGATGCTCGAGGAACCTCCTTTTGTCTTGGCAAGCCCCGTCGGCAAGGGCTTATCTTCTGGCGCTCTCCTGTCTTCTCTTCTTTCTTCGCCGACTCGTTAACCCCGACTTGATTAACCTTACCTTGTTGCCAAGGCTCAGTCGGCTATCCCTATGGAGTAACGGATAGAGTTTTGCCCTCACGAACTTGCCTTTGCGAACCACTTCGTCGACGTGTGGCTTCCAGGTCAGCTTTCTATCTAGGGTCACCTCCTAGATATCTGGCTTCGTCGGTCCACTGGATGTCCTCGTCGTTGAACGTCACGCGGCCTCTCGGTTGCGCTATGTACCTACGAGAGAACATCATACCTTGGCTTTTCTCCGCGTTGATCGCCACCTTCCAGAGTTTACACCAGTCCTCCAGTCTGCGTAGCGCTCTCTGGAATCGCCTAGTCGCCATTTCCGGGTTTAAGGATCGGGCTAAGATGGCGGTGTCAGGTTAGTAACCTGAGAATCTGCTGCTCCGGGCGAGTGGCCACGGCGGTAAGCGAACTGCTCGTCCGGGAGGACACGCAGTTCTTCCATGGTCTCGTGCAGTCTGGCAAGGATCACCCCCCAAATACTTTGCTCATCATGGGCAGGAGACTGATGGGCCTGTAACTAGAGGGGAACGTTAGGTTCTTACTTGGCTTAGGGATAAGTATGACGTCGGCCTTCTTCCATCTCTTAGGAAATCTACGCAGTCTCAGGATGGCGTTGCAGATGTTCAGCAGCGCCATTACTCCTCGGTGGGGGAGCTTCCTAAGAATCCTGTTCCCAATACCGTCGTATCCCGGCGCTTTGCAGGGGTTCAAGTGGCGCAGGATATCCTTCACTTCCTCCGGAGTAGCGGGTCTAATGGGGTAGGCGTCTTAGACGCAGCACACGGCGCTCCACCTCGTCGGTGTGATCCTCGTCCTCGTCGTCAAGAAGTTTTCTCTACACTGCAGTTCAAGGCTGTCCGCAAAAACTTCTGCCTTGTCCCGCTTCGTGTAGACGATCCCATTCTCTCCGTGACGGGACGGCGGGGAGCCTTCAGCGCCTTCTGCATCTTCCACAGACCTACGTCTCTAGGATACAGCGATTCCAGGTGTCTATGCCACTGCTCCTGGTAGTGTTCGTCCAGGGCGGCTTTGACTCTACTATTGAGCTGATTGACGACTTGCCTATCGCGTGGAAGGCTCGTCCTCATGGCTCGTCGCTTGGCCGCACGTCTCTCCCTAATCTGCTCCTGCAAATCAAGAGGAAACTCACCTGCATGGTCCACACGTCTCTTTTCCGTCCTCATATCTGTCTCAAGGCTGACGACTGCCGCCTCGAGGTCCGTTTCGCCCTGGGTGACAGGGACTGGTTGACAGATCCATTGTATTTCTGCACGAAACCGCTCCCAGTCGGTTTGTCTCTTGAATACGGCTGCCTCGTCTCGACGTTTCCGCCGTAGCTCGAGCAGGACGGGCGAGTGCGTCCCTTAGCTTGATCTCTTGGATGGCAGTCACGTCTACGTCTAGGCGTGGCAAGAGCTGCACTAGTCGAGGGCCTGCCATTACTCCTGTAACAGAGATGGCATTTTGGTGATAAAGGCGCTCATGGCAGAGTACATCTCTTCCATCCTCGCCAGTGCGCTGACGAAGTGGGAGGGTGCACTCCACGCCTTTTGGGGCTGCTGTTGTTTTGCGGCCCCCCTAGGCGCCGCGACGGGAGCCTGCTTCTGCCTCGCGGCATTGGCGAAGCTCTTCGTGGCCGTAGTCTTGGGGGGCTGCGGATACTTAGCTGGTTCCTTTCCAGCTACTGGTTTCGCCGCTACCACCGTTGTCTTTTTCCCGCAGGTCTTCTTGGGAGCAGCCCCTATAGCTCGCCAGGTGAGGGCCGCTGCAGTTCGCACACTTGGCCGGTGCCTCCCTGGGCTTCTTGCATTCGGCCGAGTGATAGCCTTCGGCGCACTTGACGCACTTTGTTTGAGCGATGAAGCGGCCCCTGTCATGGCATCGGTGGCACTGGGACGCCACTGCTGCCGCCTTTTGGGGCTCCATCCTCACCACAAGAGAACAGCATCTCGAAACCTTCAAGATGCTTTCTTGGTCTAGCGGTACTTGCACCAGAACCAGAGGCAACTGCTGCATCGTTCTCTTGTTGGTTAGTCTCACCAGGTTGACGGGGGCGAAGCCCTGGCCTTGGAGGTCTTCGATCACCTCCTCCAGAGGAGTGCCGCAGGGGTTTCGGTTTCTATCGCCACTGGGGAACTAGCCTGGCTGGGGGGAGCACTGGAGCCAGCCGACAGGCTCCTGATGAGCTTCTCCAAAGCTCGATGGCAGGCTTCAGCCGCCACCTCGCGGACTGTTGCCCTCCTGGTCTTGGAGCTGCCTGGTGAGCCTGGCAAGCTCTCTCTCTCTTAAGAAAGACTAGAAATTTACCCTAGTTTTGGGAAAGATAGTTGTTTTGTGGGACCTCCACTTCACTGTGCACAACATACACCTGTTTGCACTACTTGCCACAAACTCGTATACTAGCAGGGTAGCACCTGCTGGAGATCATCTGGAGGGCTGCGCGAACGCTCGTTTTAGGCCCGGCGCAAAATGAGACGCAGTTTGATGAGGTGGCACAGCGTGAGTCACGGTGAGTTTTTGTGAATCTAAGTAATAATATAGCTGACTTCCAAAATTGTAGGTCCTAGCGATCTTTGTAGACAAGGGTGACGGGTGAAGCGTACGGGGAGTAACATTTCAAAGGCGTGCTAAATTTGAATTCGATCATATATAAAAAATATACAAAAATAATTGCATTACATAAAACTTAACCATTATTTTTAGAGTAACAGTGATATAACGGTTTTTACCAATTTAGAGGCGTTAGATAATAAAAATAATAAGAATATTTCAAAATTTAAAGTTTTTATCTTGTATATCGGTGTACCTAAGTTAATTTAGAAACTTTATCAAGACAAACTGAAAAGATTCTTACCAACATTATAAATATATCCCATAAAGCGATGCCCTCTTGGGATCGATGACCCACCACCACCCGGCTCATGCCGCCGCAAGACTATTTATACATTTCATATAGGTAATTGTTTTACACGAATATTATCATTATCACTAAATTAGAACGCATTACGTCAGAACAAACTTCACTATCACTGTATGTTCACTATTTATTAAAATAACTATAACTTTTCGACTCTTCTGCTATGATAACTTGCATTATCCATCACAACAACTGCTCTTGGTTCTACATATAATAAATATATTCAAACCATTTTTCAAATACTTCACTGTTCATATCTTCATGGTAATCTCCCGTCCTACGAGATTCAAAATCATGTAAACCATTTTCTAAAAATTCCGAATCGCTTCCAATGTGTTATTATTAGCCTACGTCCTTTTCCAGAAGGCGCCTTTAATCCTGTAGAAAATCCATCTAAAAATGCTTCTCTTTTACTTCGAACACTACTATCCTGCCAAACTTTTGATACCGTATAACCTTTGTTTACCCATGTTTCATCCATGTAATATATCTTTTTGTCCGATGCACAAAATTAGTTTTTCTAAATATTCTCTTCGCCATACTACAATTTCATCTTTTTCAACGAGCATACTTTTACGATTTCGTTTTAAAAACCGAAAATTCATGTCATGCATTGTTCTTCTAAGAACTTTGTCAGATAATTGAGGCATGTCCTCATCTTCGGCTATCGTAGCTTGAATTTTTTTTATCGTCGGTATTTCATTTCTGAAGAAGAATCCATGAATTTTCCTGCGAATGGCGTATTTTACGTCATCATCAACTTCTGTTTTTTTCCTTCCTCGTGTTTCTATTATTTTCTTCTTTGGATTTACTTCCACACTCTTTTTTATAGAACGATATACACTAGAAACTGACACTTGTGTTATCGAACTACACATATCAACAGCTTCACTAACACATGTTAGAGTTTCGTGCTCGCATTCTTTCGTATACGTTTTTTATTATTATCAATTGTCCGTTACATAGGTTATGTCGATTACTAAAAGACCTTTTACTAGAACTGGCAGTTTGATCCAGATTTGTTAACTTCACGGTTGCAATAATTTATTTTTATAATTTAATATAGAAATAACACCCCGCGAATAACAGCAAATCCCCCAACGTACGCATATTCTAATGGTGTTCTAACCTCGGCGAAGCCATGTACTAACGCTCACGGTTTACTCACACCAAAATGTTGTTTTCCACAATGCAATAAACAGAGATAGAGAATACATCGGGCTTCAGTTTGACTGAGTCTTTATCGTGGTGCCGTAAATGTGAGTATAGTATCGTTGTGATAGAAAGCGGCACAGTAATAATGAGGTAAATAATGTGTAATCTCTTATACAAATATTATACGCTTAATAGTAATAGTGTTTTTATATTATCTATTAGTCACTCTCTACAATTTCGACCGCTGACTATAGTTAATGCGCATATTTCTACGCAGCGTGACGTGATACAGTTTTGGCTCACGGTGCGTGTTTAGAAACACGGAAGAAAAATTAATCGAGGCTAGGGATGCACGATTCTGTAAAAAAGATCGATTTTCTGGATCTATTCAGATCGGATGGCTTAGGATCGATTCCTCAAAAATCGTAATACAAAAGATAGATATTTGAAAAGATCGGTTTCCAATTCTCCTTCACCATATAAATATCAAATTTTTGTGCGCTGTAATTATTAACTATAATTATGAAACTATAACTATAACATTGGAATAAGTGTTGTTTGTAAATAATCTGTCAAATGTCGATGGATTGGAGGAGGTTTTACTTTCAACAGGAAACAACAATTTAGAAAGTGGTGCTTTATGTATTATATTATATATTTTAATTAAAAAATTTCTACTACTTCAAGACTGTTGAACATGAATCTAAAATTAGTTTTGTGCGTTCGGGTCTACTTTTCAAAAAAAAAATGTTCAAAATTGTAACCTCATCGTCATGAAATGAAGATGGTACAGACGTTATATTGCAACTTCAACCTAATGTAATGTATACATAGGTAGGGGTTACAATTTTTTTTCGAAAACTAGACTCGAGTGCACATAACTAATTTTAGATTCGTGTTCAGCACCCTCGAAAATAGGGATTTTTTAATTAAGATTGGAGAGTTTACACTATAACAAATATTTAACTAAGAAAAAATAAATACACTGTTTTTTGTGAAATAAACTGCAAGTAAATGCAATTACTGTATTACGAAAAGTGTGTGCATGTGTCATCAATTTACACCTTGAAAATTAATGATTTCAAGTGATATTCTCATGATTGTGTTCGGTACCTATTGTTGGAATAAAAATTTGATTACATTTTATAATAAAATATTATGATAAACAAAGCAAAGACACATTACAATCGGTAGTTTTCTGAACCCTGAATAAGGAATTTTAATGACAATAAAATAAAATATATTCTAAGTTATTCGTTCGTATATGTATTCCATAAACATAAGCCATTTTCCTTTCACCAGAAATCTCAGTTCTAAATGCTAATTGATCAATTTCGCTAAATTGATCAAGCAATTAAAACAACTGAGAAAAGCGGAACACGCACCGCGCAACGCGTAAATGTTCAACCGCCAAACGTCGACCCCTCTTGTAAAATGCAATCCGATCTCTATCTCAATGGAAAATAATCGACTCACTCAAAAATCGCTGTTACGTAAATCGATTCAAAATAACGAAAATCGCGTTTGAGAAGATCAATTATTTATAAAATCGATTTAAATCGGGCATCCCTAATCGAATCTGTGCGAATTCGACAAGTTTTGTACGATACAAGTCATGTAGACTACATGAGAATAAAATCGTCACCAATTAGCTAAGGCAAATTCCCCATGAGTTTTTGTTTTCAAGTACAAACTTCTCACTGAATTTTTATTACTACGCGCATCTGGGTGATACACGATGCTATTTCGGACTCAAACTCGTCTTCTGAATCAGATTCAGAACTAAATTGAGAATCAATGAGTGCAGTAGCAGTTGTCATTTTTCAGTAATGTGGCCTGCCTGCGAAGTGAAAACTGCAATCGTATTTGCGCGGTACCCGCGCTAGCAGTTTCCTCCCGCAGAAAACTCGCCGTGACTCACGCTGCGTCACCTCACCAAGCTGCGTCTTATTTTGCGCCGGGCCTCGCGCCAATATCCTTGGATGGATATATGACTTCGGATGAGCGGGGTCGAGAGGGATTATCTCTCTTTACCCACTTCATCGCTGTAGGCCCGGACGCCTCGTAGAGGTGGGTTCCTTATCTCCGGTCAGCCTCGACCGCAATCGCGGCCGATGCCGGCGGCTCGAGGAACCTCCTCCTGTCCTGGCAAGCCCCGTCGGCAAGGGCTTATCTTCTGGCGCTTTTCTGTCTTCTCTTCTTTCTTCGCCGACTCGTTAACCTCCGGGGGTAGTCATGTTTTGGTCGCGGCGCGAACGCCTCCGACCAGGTAGGGGTTTGGGTTAAGTCAGGATTAGCACTGTGGCTCTAGGGAGACGCTAGGTCGAAGAACCGTAAAGGCCCTATCGTCCAGCGTCGCGGAAAGGATAGGGTAACGGCACCCGCCTAGGCGGGCGCCGGGGTAGGTTAGGGAAAAGTCAATGTCTCTTCGTGGTCCTATTCAGTCGGCTGTCCTTACGGAGTAACGGGTAGAGTTTCGCCCTCACAAATTTGCCTTTGCAAACCACTTCGTTGTCGTGTGGCTTCCAGGTCAGCTTTCTATCTAGGGTCACCCCTAGATATCTGGCTTCGTCGGTCCACTGGATGTCCTCGTCGTTGAACGTCACGCAGCCTCTCGGCTGCGCTCTGTATCTACGAGAGAACATCATACCTTTGCTTTTCTCCGCGTTGATCGCCACCTTCCAACGGTTACACCAGTCCTCCAGTCTGCCTAGCGCTCTCTGGAGTCGCCTCGTCGCCATTTCCGGGTTAAGGGAACGGGCTAGTATGGCGGTGTCATCGACGTAGAGGCACACGGAAGTGTCCTCCGTCCTGGGTAGGTCCGCTGTGAAGATATTGAACAGGTGCGGAGACAGCACGGCGCCTTGGGGGACGCCGGCTTTCATGGGTCGATAGGTGGACAGGGCCCCGTCCACCTTAGGAAGGACGCCACCAACTTCACTAGGCCGACAGGGTAGCCAAAGTCGAGCATCTTTACGATAAGCCCATCATGCCAGACCCTGTCGAAGGCCTTGGCGACGTCCAAAAAGACTGCTCCGGTCGATTCTCTGGTGTTGAAACCTGCGGAAACAAGTTCTACTAACCTGAGAATCTGTTGCTCCGTCAAGTGACCACGGCGGTACGCGAACTGCTCGTCCGGGAGGATTTGCAGTTCTTCCGTGGTCTCGTGCAGTCTGGCCAGGATAAGAGTCTCAGCTACTTTGCTCATCATGGGCAGGAAACTGATGGGCCTGTAACTAGAGGGGAACGTTAGGTTCTTACCTGGCTTAGGGATGAGAATCACGTCGGCCTTTTTCCATCTCCTAAGAAACCTGCGCTGTCTTCAGGATGGCGTTGCAGATGTTCAGCAGCGCCATCACTCCCCGGTGGGGGAGCTTTCTGAGTATCCTGTTCCCGATTCCGTCGTGTCCTGGTGCTTTGCGGGGGTTCAGGTGGCGCAGGATATCCTTCACCTCCTCCGGAGTAGCGGGTCTGATGGGTTCTGCATCGGGTAGGCGTCTTAGACGCCGCACACGGCGCTCCACCTCGTGGGTGTGGTCCTCGTCTTCGTCGTCGAGAAGGTTTTCTCTACACTGCAGTTCAAGGCTGTCCGCGAATGCTTCTGCCTTGTCCCGCTTGGTGTAGACGATCCCGTTCTCGCCGTGGATCGGAGGTATCGGACGGCGGGGAGCCCTCAGCGCCTTCTGCATCTTCCACAGACCTACGTCTCCAGGATTCAGCGACTCCAGGTGTCTATGCCACCGCTCCTAGTAGAGTTCGTCCAGGGCGGCTTTGACTCTCCTGTTGAGCTGGTTGGCGACTTGCCTATCGCGCGGGTGGCCGGTTCTCATGGCCCGTCGCTTGGCCGCGCGTCTCTCCCTGATCTGCTCCTGCAAGTCAAAAGGTAACTCACCTGCATAATCCGCGCGTCTCCTTTCCGTCCTCTCGGTGGTGCTGTTTTCCAGGGCGGTGCGGATATCCGTCTCAAGACTCACGACTGCTGCCTCGAAGTCCGTTTCGTCCTGGATGACAGGGACTGGTCGACAGATCCGTTGCATTTCTGCACGAAACCGCTCCCAGTCGGTCTGTCTCCTAACGACGGTTGCCTCGTCGCGACGCTCCTGCCCTAGCTCGAGCAGGATAGGCGAGTGGTTCGTGGAACCCTTGTGGTGCGTCGTCAGAGCGGCCTCCATCGGTATTGCCTTGAGCAAAGCGATATCCAGCACGTCCGGCCTAGCTGCTCCTTTCTGGAAGGTTGGCTCATCGGGTCCGTACGCAAGCACGTCGTCGTGGTTCCGCAAGAACTGCAGAATCACCCTGCTTCGAGTTGAGGTGGTTGCGCTGTTCCACTCCGGCGATTTTGCGTTAAAGTCGCCGATGGCAACCGTACGCGGCCATGCCCCCATGACCTCCTCCAGGTCGTCGTCCAAGAGCGGGAGAGATGCTGACTGGTAACAGGACACCATGGCGATGTCTCCATGGCGGGTGCTCACAGAGACTGCCACGGCTTCCATGTTCACCAGCTGCGGGACCTGCAACATATGGTGTTCGATACCTGTTCTGACTAGCAGGGCGACTCCTCCTCCTTGTCTGGCCGGCCGGTCCCTCCGATACGTCACGTATCCGAGCATCCTGGCGGCCTGTGCGTCCCTCAGCTTGGTCTCTTGGATGGCGGCCACGTTTACGTCTAGACGCGGCAAGAGCTCAAGCAGGTCGTTCTTCCTTCGCTGGAACCCGTCGACGTTCCAGGAGGCGACTCTCAGGGACTGCACTCTCGGAGGATCTGCCATTACTCCTGTAAAAGAGATGGCATTTTAGTGAAGAAGGCGCGCATGGCGGAGTACATCTCCTCCATTCTCGCCAGCGCGCTGACGAAGTCGGAGGGCGTACTCCACGCCTTCAGTGGCTGTTGAGGTTTGGGGGCCCCCCCTAGGCGCCGCGGCGGGAGCCTGCTTATGCCTCGCAGCGTCGGCGAAGCTCTTCGCCGCCGTCACTTTAGGGGGTTGCGTAGACTTAGCTGGTTCTGGTCCAGCCGCTGGCTTCGCTACTGCCGCAGTCCTCCTCCTTCCCGCAGTCTTCTTAGGGGCCTGGGGGCAGCCCCTGTAGCTGGCGGGATGGGGTCCGCCGCAGTTGGCGCATTTGGCCGACGCATCCCTCGGCTTCGTGCACTCGGCCGAGTGGTGACCCTCGCCGCACTTTACGCACCTCACCAGCGCGGTGCAGCGGCTTTGGCCATGGCCGAACTTCTGGCAGCGGTGACACTGGGAAGCCACCGCTGCCGCCTTCTGGGGCTCTACTCGGACGACTAGCGAGCAGCATCTGGTCATCTTCAGGATGCCCTCCTGGTCCGGCGGCATCTGCACCAGGACGAGGGGCATCTGCTGCCTGGTCCTCGGCTTCGTTGCGTCGTCCTCCTCGACGCCGTTCACTTCACTCGACACTCCTGAAACAGAAATATCTGGGATCTCTCTGCCTAGGCTGGAAGATCTCAGACGGTCAGGCACACCGAATTCTTTTAAGAATAGCCTTTAAAAAAACTAGAAATTTGTCTTGTAAAAGACAAGGTTTTGTGGGGCCTCCACTTCACTGTGCGCACACACTGGTTTGCACTACTTTGCCACTCACTCGTATACTAGGGTAGTACCTACTCGCGTCGCTGCTGCTCGTGGACTTGCGCCGGGCCTTAACCCCTCCGGGGTGTATATACAGCGCGCCTGGACAATGGGGTTGCAGGGATAGGGTGGCGCGCTGGGATTGATTGTATCGACAGATATACCCCAGGGGATGAGCAAAACTCGAGCGCCTTTAATAAGTTGGGTTTTTTTTGGTTGGAATTTGGATCAATTTATGAATTATGTACACGAATTAAGCTAAGATTTGTATGGAATATGATTGCCAGGGAATTAGGGCGCCATCTAGAACAGTATCTAGAATTTTTTGTAATATTTTGATTACGTAATTGCCTAAATTTCGCGACTAAGTTAATAACTGAGGTTTTTTTTGCCGATTTGATATCTTTGTTACAGGGTCTGGTAGTTTATCAGAATTGAACGCAGTTTTATGAATGGACTGGAGTGAATGTAAATGGCAGGTTTGCGCGTGAGTGTATGTATGACTTTATGTATGAGTATATCCCTAAAAAACGAATATAGCATGCACAATGTAACCTGTATGACTGTACTAGGTATAAATATACAATAATATCAAGAGAATTTGAGAAGCTGAAAGCAGAAAAGAACTTACCTTGTGTTGACTAACCGCTTTGTCCTGCGACTCGTTCTCGTCTAGTTGTCCTTTTTTGTTAGCTAATTACACTGCACTGGGATTATTGAGATAGGTTAGGAATAGAGAATGAATTAGACGGATCGTAGATTATATAGACATAAATGCTCGCAATCTGTTTGTAGGTACGAAGACAACTGTGAAAGACAATTTTCTAGTCGTTGCTGGGGATGTGCTTTACTTGTAGTGATTTCCTCGTAGAGCTTCGACGATTAGACGTTTTCTTGAGTTTCCACGTAGTTTGTACTTGGATTTCGAAGGTAGGTAGGTATCCAGGTAACTATATAGTAGTTTACACTGTAGTTTAGATAAAACGAATTTTTTTAGAATGTTTTTTGAGTATTAGGAATTTGCAATGAATTTACTAGAGCTTTTTGTTTCAGGATCTAGCAGTTTTCCGCATGAATTGCAATAATTTCTCTACTTAAAAAGTAACAGGTTTATGACTGGATAAGTTAAAACGCTTATAGATTTTCGAAACCCCGGTTTAACGAGTTTAAATTTTGTTGAAAATAACTGAATGAATTTTGAATTAGAGTGTTTATGGATTTGAGAGAATTTCGAGTTTTTAGAAGTCTGGATTATATGAATTTTCAGGGTAAGTATTTAAATGACACATAACTGGAGTATTTATGGCACTAAACACTTGTATCACTAGAATTTAGTAAGAATAAGTTAGTATTGATTATTCTAGATTGATTTTGGAATTTTAGAATTGAAATTTATGAAGTTTGTTTGGAAGAATTGAGTAAAACACTGTGATTGACACTTGTACGTGTATGCTCTGAGATTCGAAGTGCTACTACTTGAAGCTAAAAATTCGGTTTGTATTTATGTGAGTGCTCTGAGCGTTCTGTTACCTGATTGGTCTGCGGCTCCGTGCTTTGGCCACGCCTTCACTATTTTGTCATCGTTTCGGGGTTTTTACTCCTAAAATAAGACAGTTAGAGAGCTCATTTCTGCGCAAAATAGTCTCAAATAAAATCTAGTTTTATTGATATATCGTGGGTTAGGTTCAACCAGGGGAAAAAGGTAAATTTGGTCGGTTTTCGGAGATCAAAAACCGCTGGTCAATCAGAGACCAAATTCCCCGGGTGGAACCATATAAAGTAAAACGCAGACATGAGCGAGCAGGGAACCCCCGCAAAGTGTATTGGGAACAGGATTCTCAGGAAGCTACCCCACCGGGGAGTAATGGCGCTGCTGAACATCTGCAACGCCATCCTGAGACTGAACATATTTCCTAAGAGATGGAAGAAGACCGACGTTATACTCATCCCTAAGCCAGGTAAGAACCTAACGTTCCCCTCTAGCTACAGGCCCATCAATCTCCTGCCCATGCTGAGCAAAGTAGCCGAGAGGGTGATCCTGGCCAGACTGCACGAGACCACGGAAGAACTGTGCATCCTCCCAGACGAGCAGTTCGCGTACCGCCGTGGCTACTCGACGGAGCAGCAGATTCTCAAGTTAGTATATAGAACTTGTTTCCGCAGGTTTCAACACCAGAGAATCTACCGGAGCAGTCTTCTTGGACGTTGTCAAGACTTTTGACAGAATCTGGCACGATGGGCTTATCGTAAAGATGCTCGACTTTGGCTACCTTATTGGCCTAGTCAAGCTGGTGGCGTCCTTCCTAAGTGGCAGAGAGCTGCGTGCGAAGGTAGACGGGGCCCTGTCTACTTATCGACCCAAGGCGCCGTGCTGTCTCCGCACCTTTTTAATATCTTTATAGCGGGTCTACCCAGGATAGAGGACACTTCCGTGTGCCTCTACGCCGATGACACCGCCATCTTAGCCTGATCCTTAAACCCGGAAATGGCGATGAGGCGACTCCAGAGAGCGCTAGACAGACTGGTGCAACCACTTGAAGATGGCGATCAACGCGGAGAAAAGCCAAAGTATGATGTTCTCTCGTAGGTACAGAGCGTAACTGAGAGGCCGCGTGACGTTCAATGACAAGGACATCCAGTGGACCGGGATCTGGGATTCACGCCAGCCCTGGAAGCGATGAAAGCGGGAGCGGAGGCTTCCTTCGCACGCGCAGAAGTCCACAGCAATCAGCTGATCCAGGCGGCGGTGAACTACCGACCCGATACGGCCGCCAGGTACAAGCGGCCAAGGTTTCAACTCCTGGACGCGGGGTAAGTTGAGACGTTTATTCTGTTTCAGGACCGCCAGGATCAAGAATAGGATCACGAAGAGACTTTGACTTTTCCCTATCCTACCCCGGAGCCCGCCCAGGCCGACTCCGTTACCCTATCCTTTCCGCGATGCTGGACGACAGGGCCTTTACGGTTTTTTGTCCTAGAGTCTCCCTAGAGTCACAGTGCTAATTATGTCTTAACCCAACCCCCTACCTGGTCGCGGGCGTTCGCGTCGCTGTCATAACATGACTACTCCCGGGGGTTAACGAGTCGGCGAAGAAAGAAGAGAAGACAGAAGAACGCCAGAAGATAAGCCCTTGCCGACGGGGCTTGCCAGGACAGGAGGAGGTTCCTCGAGCCGCCGGCATCGGCCACAATTGCGGTCGAGGCTGACCGGAGAAGGGAACCCACCTCTACGAGGCGTCCAGGCCTACAGCGATGAAGTGGGTAAAGAGAGATAGTCTCTCTCGACCCCACTCACTCGAGGTCATTTATCCAGCCAAGGATATTGGCGCGAGCGAGCAGAAGTAGTATAGTATACTTGAAGTGCGGCGATTCTTAAAAAATTCATCCATATTTCTTTGTAGTTCACAGTAGCCAGTTAGTGGTGTATAAAATAGGAATTGCACGTGCTTTTAAACAAATTCTATACATTACCTCCCTTGCCTATTCCTCTACGACAGACTAACGTTGTGTGTAGAACACCAGTGAAGCTCGGTGGCATATCTACCAGCGGACACCTGGAATAGAATAAGATTAAGTGTAAAAACAAAAAAAAAACAAAACTAATAACGAAACGCTTAGTAAACACTAACAATACTTACTTGAGCCTAACTCCTTGAAATAAAGATTTGTCCTGTGTTTCAATTAAAACAGAGTGAAGTGTTCCCTGGACTGGGCGGTGGCAGCTAGAAAGAGCCGGTAAACGGATTTTCTTTGAATTCACGAAAGAAACTGTCTGCCTGGTACGAATTTTTAGTTATGCCGTTCTGACTAAAGGGGGCCCCGCCCACATTTCAGAAAATGATGACAGAGGTTTTGGCGGGGTATGTAGGGAGGTTTGTACAAGTATATTTGGACGAGATCATCGTTTATTCGGATAACATAGAAGACCATGAACAGCACCTCAGACTGGTATTGGAGAGGCTTCAGAGCCATGAGTTGAAATGTTCCTTAAAAAAATGTAAAATTGGAAATTAAAAAAAAATTTTTTTTGAATAGTTGTTAATAGTTGAATACCTAAGTTAGCACTTAATTTTGCAATAATTGGGAACACTGGGTACATCATGAAAATTTTCTACTTTGAGCTGTTTTGTACAAATTTCTTATTATTTTTTATATATTTTTGTGTGTGAAATAATCATCATAAAAAATCTTTTTTAACATGATAACATCAATTGTTTTCAAAAGTAAATGGAAAAATTTTAGTACACAATAACCATGTAGTAATTATTTTGTTTAATTGCAACTCTATTCTTTAGTATAAATAATGTCTAATTTACTAGTAAGTCCAAAAGATGGAGCAGTAAAAACTCTATTCTGGCACAAAATATCAACGTTTTTTTTTGTTTTCAAGGCCTACTTCGAATTTTTTTCACGGTGAAATTTTACAAAAACTGTTTAGCAATTTTTTTATTTCAAATCCAACCACATCACTGGATTTAGCATCCCGTAAAACGGTTTTATGCCAAGTTTCATAAATAAATATTTAATATTGAGAAATTAATAAGAATTTTAATGCGGGCTTCATTTTATTAAATACTATTATAGTAATTTTCAAAAAATACAAGTTGGCTATGAAGAATGAATTAAAAATTTTGCTAATTAATTATTAATTAATTTAACGCTTTTAATTCATCGCATTAAATATAAAAACTTATAATTAATGGTTAGCAATAATAGGTATTTTAATAAATAACTAAAATAACAACAGAAAATTACCGCGTTACATTAAAACTAGGATACAAAAATACAATAAATTTAACGTCACGATGCAATGAAATTTTACATTTTCGTTGCATCTACGAGGCCACCGTTGATTTCGTACTTTTCGAATCGCTTACGAATATTTTTTTGAACATTATGTAGTTGTTCTTCACAAACTTGTCTTATTCTTGCACACAACTCTTTACTTATAAACACTGAATGTTATGATACGACATAAAAAAATTTTTTACTGTATTAGAAAGGTATTTTAAGCTAATATAAATCACATCTACTACAATTCCTATCAATGAAGTCATATGTATGTTCTCTGATACCAAACATCCAGGTATGCTATTGAACAATTCTACAGACAAAGCTCTATTCAATAATTATCTAAAAAACATAATCTAGCTAAATTTACTAACCTGATTTAATGAAATCTATCTATAAATCTAAAAGTTCACTTTTGAAACTGTGGGAACTTGAAAATTCAACCACAATAGATGAGATCTGACCTATTTCTGCATTTTTAGGATTGCTTCTTCGGGTGGCCTCTTAGTTCTAATACAGTAAAAAATGCTACAAAAGCTAATAATAAAGAAACACAGACAAAGCATACCTAGATGTTTGGTATCAGAGAACATACATATGACTTCATTGATAGGAATTGTAGTAGATTTGATATTAGCTTAAAATACCTTTCTAATACAGTAAAAAATGTTACAAAAGCTAATAATAAAGAATATATGGGTAGATATTGTGGGTGTAATTCAACGCTGGTTGAGGCTTTTGTCCACAGAGTAGATAGTTTCACACAATATTATTAATACCAAAAAATATATAAGATGTCAAATTGTTAAGAAAGTAGCACAAATTTAACTGAAAATAAAGATTTACTCTTTCTTGTACTGGGAGTTCATGTATTATATTCCAAAATTAATTTCTTAGGAACTGATAAAACTATATGCTGTTCATATTTCCCTCAACAAAGAAAAGGCCAATGATTGTTTCATAAAGTATCCCACACCAAAGATTAACTTTTTGAGAACATTGTCGGTTACAATTAATAATCCACTCTGGTCTTTCTGAATTTTGTGCCAATACTACACCATTCGTTGTAAAAGTGGCCTCATCGCTGAATAAAATAGTTTTTATAAAGTTGTTATTACTGAGGTACTCTCCTTGATTGGATGGATGTCCTGTCCATAATGCAAGAATGATCACCGATTGGATTAATGGTAACTTTCCTAACCGATGGATAGATAGAAACAGCCCGCTAATTAAATGTTGTTGTTGCTGTGGTCGTCGTCGTCGTCGTCGGTGTCGTTGGTGTCGTTGGTGTCGTTGGTGACGTTGGTGCCGTTGGTCTCGTTGGTGTCGGTGGTGTCGGTGGTGTCGGTGGTGTTAGTGGTGTTGGAGGTGTTGGTGGTGTTGATGTTGTTGGTGTTGATGTTGGCGTTGGTGTTGGTGTTGTCAGTGTTGTTGTTGTTGTTGTTGCTGTTGTTGTTGTTGTTGTTGTTATTATCATTATCATTATCATTATCATTATCATTATCATTATCATTATCATTATCATTATCATTATCATTATCATTATCATTATCATTATCATTATCATTATCATTATCATTATCATTATCATTATCATTATCATTATCATTATCATTATCATTATCATTATCATTATCATTATCATTATCATTATCATTATCATTATCATTATCATTATCATTATCATTATCATTATCATTATCATTATCATTATCATTATCATTATCATTATCATTATCATTATCATTATCATTATCATTATCATTATCATTATCATTATCATTATCATTATCATTATCATTATCATTATCATTATCATTATCATTATCATTATCATTATCATTATCATTATCATTATCATTATCATTATCATTATCATTATTATTATTATTATTATTATTATTATTTTTACAAAATCACGTTATTAACGGTAAGTATCTCCAAATGTGGGTGTGTACAACACATTTGGGTCTTCTATGTTTCGGTTCATAGTGTCTAAATCACTGATCGTCCATTTTAAAATGCCAAAACTGTATGTTACAACTGGTACTGCAAATGCATTTGTCGCTTTAGTTTTATTAATACCAGATAGTTGCGTTCTTAATATGGCGTGGAGTCTTGTTTTCATTTTTTCCGTTAGTAGTAAATCTTCTTGTGTTCTTGATATCAGTTTAATGTCATCGATATACATAAGATGACTAATTGTCTCTGTCGAGTGTGGTAGAGTGTAACCGCATTTAGTGTTATTTAGTGGAGCGCTTAGCGGATTTAAGGCGATGCAAAACCAAAGTGCACTTAGTGAATCTCCCTGGAATATGCCTCTTTGGACTTTTAATAGCACACTTTCGGAGGAATTAATAACTATGTTAGTTTTCCATTTATCCATGATCGTTTCTAAAAACCGGATTATTTGTGGGTCTATTTTGTATATCATTAAACTTTCTAATAGCCACGAGTGAGGAACACTGTCAAATGCTTTCTGGTAATCTATAAATGCTGTTTGTAAATTGTCTCTGTTCTTCTTTACTGTTTCTGTAATAACTTCATCTATAATTAACTGATCTTTGCATCCCCGAGCTTGCTTTCTACATCCTTTCTGTTCTTCAGCTAAGAGTTTACGAGTGATCATATGGTTATATATTCTGTTTGCTAGTATGCCGGTGAGTATTTTATATAAAGTGGTAAGACAAGTTATAGGCCTATACTTTGATGGATCATTGTGAGCTGGTGTAGTTTTAGGTAGGAGGTATGTGTTCCCTTCCGTTAGAAATGATGGTGTTGTCTCGGGATGCTGAAAAATGTCATCAAGGGCGGCGGCCAATTTTCCATGAATACAGATAAACTTTTTATACCAGAAGTTCTGAATTCTGTCTGGTCCGGCAGCTTTCCAATTGTGCAATGGTTTAAGTACTTCTTTTAACTCGGTTATACTAACATGTTCCGAGGACATTATAGGTGTTTTCTCTACTCTATTCTTTTCTTATCTGATCCATTCGGTGTCCTTCTTGTGATTTACTGGTTTCTCCCAAATATTGCTCCAGAATCTTCGCACTTCCTCGGAATTCGGAAAGATATTGGGTTCATTCGTCTGGGGAGATTGGATGTTGCGGTATAATGCTTTTTGATTGTTGCAGAAGAGTTTGTTGTCAATTCTTCTTCTATGCGCCTTGCGATATCTTCTCATTCTATTCGCATATACTTTAAGTTTTTGCTTTAGGTGGTCCATTACTTCTACATCTTATTATTATTATTATTATTATTATTATTATTATTATTATTATTATTATTATTATTATTATTATTATTATTATTATTATTATTATTATTATTATTATTATTATTATTTTCGTTTTCTCAAGGTGCTCCTTGGTGCAAACCTCCATTCCGGTACCAGGGTATGTACAAGGATATGGTAAGTATATTTTGGCAGATGGTTAATTTAATATTTGTTAGGTATTTGTGTCATTGAGTACTTTCCTCACTATTGCACATGTTTCGAGGAGAACAATTTTTTGAATTTCTAGATAGAGGTCTTTATTTATATCAAGCTCTTCTAAATTTTTCTTCAAAGACTTTGGTATTTCTCCAGTTGCACCTATTATGAGGGGTATTGTGCTAACTTTGTCTTGTCCCCACATATCTTTTATTTCTCGAGACAGCATTAAATATTTGTTTATTTTTTCCGAGTATTTTTTCTTAATATTAGCAGGGAGAGGTACAGAGAAGTCAATTATGTATGTACGTTTTTGTTCTTTTAGTGTAAGTACCATATCCGGTCTATTGTTCTGTATAAAGTTGTCTGTTATAATTTCTCTGTCCCAGTATAGCTTGAAATTATCTTCATCAATTACAGTTTCAGGTTTATACTTATAGTATGGTACTTTTTGATAGTTTTGCCGGAGTTTTGCTAATATTGCCTGATGTACCACTTTTCCCATATTGTTATGTCGCTGTGTGTACTCCACTGGTGCTAGTACTGTGCATCCGCTAATAAGATGGTCAATAGATTCATTTTGCTCACCGCACATTCTGCAATTAGGGTTTACTTCTGTTTTCTTCATTATGAATCTTTGGTAGCTTAATGTAGCGACAACCTGATCTTGTATAGCTATAACAAATCCTTCCGTTTCAGGAAATAAATTTCCCTTTTTTAACCATTCCAATGAAGCGGCTTTATCTATATGTTCGCTGTTCAAATGGGCCGGGTATCTACCATGTAGTTCTTTACCGAGCCAACGTTCTATTTTATTGTCTGGTTCGGGTCTCGCGTTTTGTCTTATTGATAAATTTAAAGGAGTAATCTTTTTATCAATAGAAACTATATATTTATACAGATCGTTCTGCTCAGACTCCTTGTAGAAATATGTTCTAAGGTTGTCGATTATTATTATTATTATTATTATTATTATTATTATTATTATTATTATTATTATTATTATTATTATTATTATTATTATTATTATTATTATTATTATTATTATTATTATTATTATTATTATTATTATTATTATTATTATTATTATTATTATTATTATTATTATTATTATTATTATTATTATTATTATTATTATTATTATTATTATTATTATTATTATTATTATTATTATTATTATTATTATTATTATTATTATTATTATTATTATTATTATTATTATTATTATTATTATTATTATTATTATTATTATTATTATTATTATTATTATTATTATTATTATTATTATTATTATTATTATTATTATTATTATTATTATTATTATTATTATTATTATTATTATTATTATTATTATTATTATTATTATTATTATTATTATTATTATTATTATTATTATTATTATTATTATTATTATTATTATTATTATTATTATTATTATTATTATTATTATTATTATTATTATTATTATTATTATTATTATTATTATTATTATTATTATTATTATTATTATTATTATTATTATTATTATTATTATTATTATTATTATTATTATTATTATTATTATTATTATTATTATTATTATTATTATTATTATTATTATTATTATTATTATTATTATTATTATTATTATTATTATTATTATTATTATTATTATTATTATTATTATTATTATTATTATTATTATTATTATTATTATTATTATTATTATTATTATTATTATTATTATTATTATTATTATTATTATTATTATTATTATTATTATTATTATTATTATTATTATTATTATTATTATTATTATTATTATTATTATTATTATTATTATTATTATTATTATTATTATTATTATTATTATTATTATTATTATTATTATTATTATTATTATTATTATTATTATTATTATTATTATTATTATTATTATTATTATTATTATTATTATTATTATTATTATTATTATTATTATTATTATTATTATTATTATTTTTTTTTTTTTTTTTTTTTTTTTTTTTTCCAGTAACACCTTCCGAAGCTCCGACACATTCGGAGATGTTCTGAGGAGTCAAGCAATGACCACTCTCCACTCCGTGGAGTCAGTAATCATTGCGCCCGTAAATCGTGCGTTCTGAGTAGACGTAGCGAACCAAGGACGATTGCCTTCTGCATTCTGCCGGCTAAGATCTCTGCCGAATTTCGGCAAGCCGGTATGATCTTTAAGTCAGAAAGCAACGTATGTCTCATTCCACCCAGGACGCCTATAATGAGCACCACAATCTTAACAGAGTGGTCTGGATACAGCCTGCGGAGCTCGGAGAGAAGATCTCGATACTTCCTCCGTTTTTCCTCCTCTTTTAGGACGATGTTGTTCTCTGCGGGAGCCGAGAACTCAATCACAAACATCGTCCTAAGTTGGTGGTCGAGGAGGACTACATCAGGCTTATTGGCTTGAATTTGCCTGAGGGTGGGGAATGAATAGTTCCAATAAATTCGGCACTTCTCATTCCCCACAACGGATTCTATATCCCCCGGAGCATAAGGCAGCACTGGCGTCTCGTCTATCTCATACGAGTGTCGTAAATGATAATACAACACCCGTAAGGCTGAATCGTGTCTTTGGATATACGCTGTGGCCGCATATACCGGACAGGCCGACAGGAGATGCATAAGCGTCTCCGGCGCCTGGCGGCAGGCCCTGCATCTGGTATCAGGAACCTCGATACCCAAGACACGACTACGATAGACGAGAGTATTAATTACACCATCTTGGCAAGCCATTATGAACCCCTCGGTCTCAGAGTTCAGCCCCGCTGACCTCAAAAAAGCGAAGGTCAGCTTTTCAGATAAGCCAAGCCCCTCTAGATGACGGTAGAAGAGACCATGCATTGGCTTATCCTTATGTAGCTGCAGAAGGTGACGCGTCTCTGCAGCTTTAATTTGGGCTTTTAACTGAGCAGGGTCCCACTCGGTGACAGAGTCTGGATTTTCCCGCTCAGTATCGAACACGAGACCAAGTTCATTGGCTGCTCTTCTCGCTGCCTTATATACAAACGCTCCTATCCCTGCTGCTTCATGGTCTTGGACCATGCAGAGAAGGGGATCCGAGCTCCTGATGATTTTACAGGCTTCCTCCAAAACCACTCTGCCCTGGAGACACTCCAAACTCAAGAGTCCACGGCCTCCCCGATTTCTTGGGAAGTATAACCGCGAAACGGACGATCTTGGATGCAAACTCTGATGGAGATGCATCATTTTGCGGGTCCCTACATCGAGTTGCCTCAGCTCTTCTTGTGTCCATTTCACTACTCCAAAGGAGTAGAGAAGGATCGGAACGGCAAGCATATTTGTGGCACTCACCTTGTTCATACCCGACAGCTCCGAAGACCAGATTTGTCGGAGGCGGTGCCGATACCTGCCGCGGAGAGCGTTTTTCACCGTTGCCACCTCATGAGTGCCCCGCTGTGGGACACCCAAATAGGTGTACGACTCTCCGGCATCTAGATGGTGGAAGATGCTTCCGTCTATGAGCTGGGCGTCCTCTCCGTATGCACCGCATCGTCCTCTCTTGAGATGAACCAGTGCACATTTGTCCAGCCCGAACTCCATCCCAACCGCCTGCGTGTACTCCTGTACCACTCTGAGGGACTGATTTAAATCCCTCTCTCCGGAGGCATAGAGTTTAAGGTCATCCATATAGAACAAATGGGTGACCTTATGCCTCCGGTCTCCTGGGGTACCGCAGTTGTAACCCCGGGTACGACGAAGTGCAACGGATAATGGCAGCAGTGAGATGCAAAACAAGAGGGGACTCAGAGAATCTCCCTGGAACACTCCCCTCCTGAACAAAACCGGCTCTGTCTGGACCCTTGCATTAGCCGATGTTATGGTAAAGCGGGTCCTCCAGAGCGGCATGAGTTGTTCAATACACCTCACTATGGGGTCGGCCACCGCAAGGCATTGGAGCAAGTGGATTATTAGCTCATGTGATGTCATATCAAATGCCTTGCGGTAATCTATCCAGGCCATTGAGAGGTTCCGCTTGTACTGCACGGAGTCCTGCGTAATACATCTGTCGATGAGCAGGTTCTCCTTACAGCCAGCCACACCCCTCTTGGACCCTCGCTGCTCGTACATCCGTTGATAAACCGGGTTCACTGCGTGGAGCACACGCGCGTACAAGATGCGAGTAAACACCTTGTAACACGCATTCAGGCAGGTTATTGGACGGTAGTTCTTTGGCTGGGACAAATCTCCGCTCTTAGGGATAAGCACGGTTCTCCCCTCGACAAACCACGCCGGAATTTGCTGCTCTCCATTTAGCCAGAACGTGAATATTCTGGCCAAATGGCGGTGGACACTGGTGAATTTTTTCCACCAGAAGTTGCTGATCCCATCGGGACCAGGAGCAGCGAAGTTCTTCGATCTAATAAATGATCTCCGAACTTCATCCGGGGTTATCGGTGGGCACACCTCTTGTGGCTCTCGAAGCCTTTGACAAAAGGCCTCGAAGTGTGCCAGGGCTGGAGTGTCTCTATCAAGTGGAATCCTGCGGCCATAAAGATCTCTCCAGAAGGCTTCTACCCGATCTACAGTCGGCGGATTGTCCGCAACACGCTGAGGCTGTTCAAAAAGTCGAGAAGGCCTTACACGGAACAAATTATTTTGCTCCAACCTTCTCGACCGCCTCACTAGTGACTTTTTCGCAGCCACTAGCATCCGTATCCTGTCGAGAGAATGCTGCTTGATGGTGAGCAGCACCACCCGATTCAGGGTATGATGGACCCGCCTAAGGGAAGTAGCAATGCGTCTCACCTTAGGTGTGAAAGCCCTATTGGCTTCCACATAGTCCATCACACATTGGATACGGGACGCGTGTTGCCTCGCCGACCGGATCTTAGCCTCCATCTTGTGCACTCGCCGCCGTGCTCTCTCCAGTGGAGAAACGGCATTTTCACGCCCTCTCTCCACCCGAGTCAGCAGTTCAGCGGCTTCGTACACAGCGCAATTGACGCGCCAGATGTCAGCCTCTTCTGGGAGATCCTCACGGAGCGCAGTATCCACTCGGGCCAGATCTGCGGGCCTCGGGGGTTTTATAAAAGGCAACCCCCGACGGGTGCTCAGGCTGTCCTGTTCTCGGGGAATGAAGCGCGGCGCCTCTGCGGGATCATTCCGTGGCTCTTCAGCCACTTCGTTCACCCTTAGATGAGGACGCCTCTCATAGCCTCTGCGACGAAGGTAGGATACATAATCCCGCAGATTTTGTGCGGTGAGGGCGCGGCCTTCGGGGTGCATGTCGCACCACCGAGCATACATCCGCGCCATGTATCCTCTTCGCCCGGGCTCGCTGCTTTCATAACAGACCAGAAGATCGTCCCTTAGCTCATCGGTCCACTCAAAACTTCCATTTTCATGGCCTTGGTCGTCAACGGGCAATCCGTCCGGTTGGGCCCCACCACCTTGCCCATGACCCCCATCCGAATGGGGTCGATTGTGGAGGCCCTCTCTCCTGGCATTTGGAACCGGAGGTTTCAGTGTGTCAGGTGGTTGGCCTGACACATCGACGGCCGGCACCAGAGGAAAAAACTAGCTCATCCCTCCCGGGTGCGCAGTGCTGCCGGTCCGATTTTGCACCCCCAGCTAGAGTAAGTGGTGTCGCTACTCACCAAAGGTCGTAGATGATGGATGACCCCTCCTGCTTATTTATTATTATTATTATTATTATTATTATTATTATTATTATTATTATTATTATTATTATTATTATTATTATTATTATTATTATTATTATTATTATTATTATTATTATTATTATTATTATTATTATTATTATTATTATTATTATTATTATTATTATTATTATTATTATTATTATTATTATTATTATTATTATTATTATTATTATTATTATTATTATTATTATTATTATTATTATTATTATTATTATTATTATTATTATTATTATTATTATTATTATTATTATTATTATTATTATTATTATTATTATTATTATTATTATTATTATTATTATTATTATTATTATTATTATTATTATTATTATTATTATTATTATTATTATTATTATTATTATTATTATTATTATTATTATTATTATTATTATTATTATTATTATTATTATTATTATTATTATTATTATTATTATTATTATTATTATTATTATTATTATTATTATTATTATTATTATTATTATTATTATTATTATTATTATTATTATTATTATTATTATTATTATTATTATTATTATTATTATTATTATTATTATTATTATTATTATTATTATTATTATTATTATTATTATTATTATTATTATTATTATTATTATTATTATTATTATTATTATTATTATTATTATTATTATTATTATTATTATTATTATTATTATTATTATTATTATTATTATTATTATTATTATTATTATTATTATTATTATTATTATTATTATTATTATTATTATTATTATTATTATTATTATTATTATTATTATTATTATTATTATTATTATTATTATTATTATTATTATTATTATTATTATTATTATTATTATTATTATTATTATTATTATTATTATTATTATTATTATTATTATTATTATTATTATTATTATTATTATTATTATTATTATTATTATTATTATTATTATTATTATTATTATTATTATTATTATTATTATTATTATTATTATTATTATTATTATTATTATTATTATTATTATTATTATTATTATTATTATTATTATTATTATTATTATTATTATTATTATTATTATTATTATTATTATTATTATTATTATTATTATTATTATTATTATTATTATTATTATTATTATTATTATTATTATTATTATTATTATTATTATTATTATTATTATTATTATTATTATTATTATTATTATTATTATTATTATTATTATTATTATTATTATTATTATTATTATTATTATTATTATTATTATTATTATTTACAGAATCACGTTATTAACGGTAAGTATCTCCAAATGTGGGTGTGTACAACACATTTGGGTCTTCTATTATTCAGTTATATTTATATTTAAAACTTTTCTCATTATATTACAGGTTGAGAGGATGACAGATTTCTGCATTGTTAAATACATGTGTCTTGGAAGTCCTAGTTTTTCTAGACTCTTAAAGAGCTGCTTTGGAATTTCTCCAGTGGATCCAAGAATGATTGGGACAATATTTACTTCATCGAGCTCCCAAATTTCTTTCATCTCCTGCGCCAAAGGTAAGTACTTTTCAATTTATTATTATTATTATTATTATTATTATTATTATTATTATTATTATTATTATTATTATTATTATTATTATTATTATTATTATTATTATTATTATTATTATTATTATTATTATTATTATTATTATTATTATTATTATTATTATTATTATTATTATTATTATTATTATTATTATTATTATTATTATTATTATTATTATTATTATTATTATTATTATTATTATTATTATTATTATTATTATTATTATTATTATTATTATTATTATTATTATTATTATTATTATTATTATTATTATTATTATTATTATTATTATTATTATTATTATTATTATTATTATTATTATTATTATTATTATTATTATTATTATTATTATTATTATTATTATTATTATTATTATTATTATTATTATTATTATTATTATTATTATTATTATTATTATTATTATTATTATTATTATTATTATTATTATTATTATTATTATTATTATTATTATTATTATTATTATTATTATTATTATTATTATTATTATTATTATTATTATTATTATTATTATTATTATTATTATTATTATTATTATTATTATTATTATTATTATTATTATTATTATTATTATTATTATTATTATTATTATTATTATTATTATTATTATTATTATTATTATTATTATTATTATTATTATTATTATTATTATTATTATTATTATTATTATTATTATTATTATTATTATTATTATTATTATTATTATTATTATTATTATTATTATTATTATTATTATTATTATTATTATTATTATTATTATTATTATTATTATTATTATTATTATTATTATTATTATTATTATTATTATTATTATTATTATTATTATTATTATTATTATTATTATTATTATTATTATTATTATTATTATTATTATTATTATTATTATTATTATTATTATTATTATTATTATTATTATTATTATTATTATTATTATTATTATTATTATTATTATTATTATTATTATTATTATTATTATTATTATTATTATTATTATTATTATTATTATTATTATTATTATTATTATTATTATTATTATTATTATTATTATTATTATTATTATTATTATTATTATTATTATTATTATTATTATTATTATTATTATTATTATTATTATTATTATTATTATTATTATTATTATTATTATTATTATTATTATTATTATTATTATTATTATTATTATTATTATTATTATTATTATTATTATTATTATTATTATTATTATTATTATTATTATTATTATTATTATTATTATTATTATTATTATTATTATTATTATTATTATTATTATTATTATTATTATTATTATTATTATTATTATTATTATTATTATTATTATTATTATTATTATTATTATTATTATTATTATTATTATTATTATTATTATTATTATTATTATTATTATTATTATTATTATTATTATTATTATTATTATTATTATTATTATTATTACATCTAGTAGGATTGATACGTCTAAACATGATAGAGATGTAAATACTAATGATAATGTTTTACTGATGAAGATTTACTATTTGGAAGAAATTATTCGGCAGAAAGATCTTGTCATTTCCAATCAGAATATTGCTATTAAATCTCTTACTGATCAGGTTTCCTTGCTTAAAGATAAGAGACCTGCTCCTAGTACTTCTGAGTCATTTAAAAATAGCAACAAAAAAATTAAAACTAGTAACACTTCCTCTACTTCCCAGTTGGATAATGCAAAGATTAGTAAGAATGCAGTATCGAATGCAGTTCATAATGCTCAGGCGCGTAATGTTTGTGAGTCAATAATAAATTTAGAAAGTGATATTAATAACAAAGTTAGGTCTAGAGCTAAGGCTAGAAGTATTCTTGTGGGAAGTTGTGATAATTCATCTCAGTGCCCTTTTAAAGCCGCTGCACCTGCTACAATGATTCGTATGTACGAGTATCATGTAACCAATTTAGATAACACTACTGATAAAGATGTGTTACTCAATTATTTGAAAGGTTTCTCTCCAAATATTAAAGTGGATAAGCTGAATAGTAAGAATCCTACAAGGTATGCTTCCTTCAAGCTGTCTCTACCTATGGAGGAGTCTTCTGCAATCGTTGACAGTAGCATTTGGCCTAGTGGAGTGGTTTTGAACCGGTTTTTTCCGTCAAGGTTCTCTCAGACCAATGGAAGAAATAGACCTACGTCCGCATCACAAAGTGCCTAATGATAACTTTGATTGTAAGTACTCTGTGCTACATATCAATGTTCAAAGTTTGTCTAATAAAATTGAACAACTTCAATTATATTTATCTACAAATCCGTTTGATATTGTATGTATTTCCGAGCACTGGCTTGAGTACGATTTCTTGAATTTAATACCTATTCCCAATTATCATTTGATATCAAGCTTTTGTCGTGAAGGAGCGAACAAGCATGGAGGTGTTGCCATATTTGCATCCTCATTGTCCAAAATTCGCTTAAGAAGTGTAGACGTTTCTAATTACTGTAACACCTTACACGCAGAATTTTGTGCTGCTGAAATTATCTCTGCAAATTGTCTTGTAATAACTGCTTATAGGTCTTCTTCAAAAGGAGATGTTTCTATATTCAGATCTTGTATTTACAACCTAATTGATTTTATGTCCAACAAATTCAAATTTATTATTATAATTGGTGACATTAATTTGGACCTTGATGCTGGCACAGAGTATATAAATGACTTATGTAATATATTTGCAATGTTTGGTTTACAACATTTTATACATGAGCCTACTAGAGTTACGTTGCACAGTAAATCTAAATTAGATAATGTTATTTCAAACATAAATGCTGCATCCTTATCGACGGGGGTTGTGGACACACATATTGCTGATCATCTGTCGGTATACCTTCGGATAGTTGGTGAACAAAAAAATTTGGCGAAACTTACATTCCGAACACGCGTCATCGATTCTTTACAATGCAATAAATTTGTCGAAGAGTTAAATTTAATAAATTGGACTGATTTTCAATTTGATAATCTTAATGCTACTGATTCAATTAACATATTTTTGAATAAGTACCTAAAAGCTGTTGATAAATGTTTTCCTTATAAATCTCAATGTGTATCGTCTGGAATTAAATGGTACAGTAGGGAACTCAGGGTAATGAGGAAAACACTTAATAAGAACAAAAAGAGGTTTAATGAAACTGGTTCTCAGACTGATTGGGTAGCTTACTGTGAAACAAAAAAATTGTATAGGAAAGCTTTAAAGGATGCCAAACGAACCTGCTATAGCAATACTATTTCTAATTCTGATAACGTTAATAGAGCTGTATGGAAAATTGTCAATTCTGAAAGGCCTCAAAAAAGTGGACCTAATATATCAGTTATTAGTGCTCAAGAGTTTAACGATTTTTTTGCTACTGTTTCAGATATTGTTACTGGGTCGATTGAAGATCACAACATGAATCCTATGATGTTCCTCCATAATTTGCCTCAACCATCATCGTCTTTTTTTGCATCTGCTATTATTGAATCGGATGTGCGAGAAGCTATATTAAAGTTAAAAAACACCAGTTGTTTAGATTATTATGGTATTAGTAGCCTTATGATAAAAAGCTCTCTTGAGTTCCTTGTTGTACCTTTAACTGTGTTGTTTAATAAGTTTTTGAAGGAGGCGGTTTGGCCTGACTGTCTTAAGATAACAAAGATCCTCCCAATACACAAAAAAGGAGATATTGACGTACTTGATAATTACAGACCAATATCCATAGTTCCTGTCATCTCAAAAATATTTGAAATACTAGTTAAAGAGAAATTACTCTCTTACCTGGAAAATAAATCCATACTATCATCATCTCAGTTTGGTTTTAGGAGGAATCTTTCTACTGCAAAAGCATTGTTGGCAATTTTGGAAGACGTAGTTGAGGGCCTTGATCATGGTCATCCTACACATGCTATAATGTGTGACCTCTCCAAGGCGTTCGACTGCGTAAATCTGAACATACTTCTACTTAAATTAGAATACTACGGAGTTCGTGGTAAAGAACTACAGTTATTCCACTCATATCTGAACGACAGGCGGCAGTATGTGTGTCTTAATGACTGTGAATCAGCTTTAATACCAGTTAAGGCAGGTGTACCCCAGGGGTCGGTATTAGGACCGATTCTGTTTCTCATTTATGTTAATGACTTACCTATTAATATTAGTAACGCGTCTTGTATTCTCTTTGCAGATGACACAACTTTGTTAACCCGTGACATTGAACATGAGGGAAGACATAGTCTCGATCTTGCAAATGAATGGTTTTCAGCTAACAACTTGAAATTAAACATTAATAAAACTAACTTTATGACTTTTACAGCTAGCAAAAGATCTGAAATGTCCGACCCAGTGAACTTATTAGGGATTACTCTTGATGGTGGATTGACTTGGCTGCCTCATGTCAATAGACTCTGCTCAAAGCTTGCCACGCAGATATTTTTCATGCGGCAGTTAAGACCCTTTGTTTCTAACAGTGTGATGACAACGGTTTACTTTTCTTTAGTTCATAGTCAGTTGAGCTATTGTGTGCAACTGTGGGGTAACTCTGGGGGCTCACATAAAGTTTTTATAATGCAAAAAGCAGCTGTTCGTCTTCTTGCCGGTGTCTCTACTTTGACTCCCAGCAAGGAGATTTTTCTTAAATTTAAGATTCTACCTTTGGCATGTCTATATTTACTTGATTCACTTCAACTTGTACATTCTAATTTATGTAATCTTCAGTCTCATTCTGATATTCATCAGTATAATACTAGGCATGCTGGAAATCTGGTTCAATCTTTTTCTAGGATCACTTTAACTGAGCGTAACAAACCTACAATAAGTTTGTATAATAAATTTGATAATTTTTTTAAACAAAAACAGATTAAAAATATGTCTTTTAATGTCTTTCGAAAATTTACAAAATCTTTTCTTGTAACACATTGTTTTTATTCTGTAGATGAATTTTTATCTTTTATGAACTCTACTCACCCCATGTTATGACTATAAATGTGCCACTTTTTGTACATGAATGTCAATAAAGTTTATCTATCTATCTATCTATTATTATTATTATTATTATTATTATTATTATTATTATTATTATTATTATTATTATTATTATTATTATTATTATTATTATTATTATTATTATTATTATTATTATTATTATTATTATTATTATTATTATTATTATTATTATTATTATTATTATTATTATTATTATTATTATTATTATTATTATTATTATTATTATTATTATTATTATTATTATTATTATTATTATTATTATTATTATTATTATTATTATTATTATTATTATTATTATTATTATTATTATTATTATTATTATTATTATTATTATTATTATTATTATTATTATTATTATTATTATTATTATTATTATTATTATTATTATTATTATTATTATTATTATTATTATTATTATTATTATTATTATTATTATTATTATTATTATTATTATTATTATTATTATTATTATTATTATTATTATTATTATTATTATTATTATTATTATTATTATTATTATTATTATTATTATTATTATTATTATTATTATTATTATTATTATTATTATTATTATTATTATTATTATTATTATTATTATTATTATTATTATTATTATTATTATTATTATTATTATTATTATTATTATTATTATTATTATTATTATTATTATTATTATTATTATTATTATTATTATTATTATTATTATTATTATTATTATTATTATTATTATTATTATTATTATTATTATTATTATTATTATTATTATTATTATTATTATTATTATTATTATTATTATTATTATTATTATTATTATTATTATTATTATTATTATTATTATTATTATTATTATTATTATTATTATTATTATTATTATTATTATTATTATTATTATTATTATTATTATTATTATTATTATTATTATTATTATTATTATTATTATTATTATTATTATTATTATTATTATTATTATTATTATTATTATTATTATTATTATTATTATTATTATTATTATTATTATTATTATTATTATTATTATTATTATTATTATTATTATTATTATTATTATTATTATTATTATTATTATTATTATTATTATTATTATTATTATTATTATTATTATTATTATTATTATTATTATTATTATTATTATTATTATTATTATTATTATTATTATTATTATTATTATTATTATTATTATTATTATTATTATTATTATTATTATTATTATTATTATTATTATTATTATTATTATTATTATTATTATTATTATTATTATTATTATTATTATTATTATTATTATTATTATTATTATTATTATTATTATTATTATTATTATTATTATTATTATTATTATTATTATTATTATTATTATTATTATTATTATTATTATTATTATTATTATTATTATTATTATTATTATTATTATTATTATTATTATTATTATTATTATTATTATTATTATTATTATTATTATTATTATTATTATTATTATTATTATTATTATTATTATTATTATTATTATTATTATTATTATTATTATTATTATTATTATTATTATTATTATTATTATTATTATTATTATTATTATTATTATTATTATTATTATTATTATTATTATTATTATTATTATTATTATTATTATTATTATTATTATTATTATTATTATTATTATTATTATTATTATTATTATTATTATTATTATTATTATTATTATTATTATTATTATTATTATTATTATTATTATTATTATTATTATTATTATTATTATTATTATTATTATTATTATTATTATTATTATTATTATTATTATTATTATTATTATTATTATTATTATTATTATTATTATTATTATTAGAGGAGTTGATGTGCTCCCCTAGTATATTATTTATTCGGTGCTCTTTAAAGATTACGTTTAAATAGTGTATCTTCATCGAATAATTAAATTTAAAAGTCTCATACTATATTAGTGTTGTGTTCCGATTGGAAATCGATATTTGTGCAGCAAAATTTGTTCAAAATAATTGCAATTTGCTCCATTAGTGTTTTTCTTACTGTTCCTTATCGTTGTATGTATTTATGGTTTTTACTTCCTTTCGGACGGCCGATTGTAAACTAGCCTGAGTGCCTGAGTTATTATAATGTCCAAGAATAATTCTTCTACAAATATGTCGTCAATTAACAAATGCAAAAGGTGTAAGAACTCGGTGCAGAGTGGATTAAAATGTATTATTTGTGGAGTAGTATCTCACAAAAGTTGTCTCAACGTTCTAAAAGGTATCAAGTTTCTTGATGATACTACAGTTAATTGTTGTTCTGAGGCTCCTGTTGATATGGCCTCGGGAAGTGCTTCTAATAAACAAGAGCAACCAGTTTTGTGCTCTGATCTTACTAACTCTGCACCTGCCAACTCTGTATCTGTATCTGTATCTGGTATTGAAGAAATTAAAATAAAGTATTTGGAAGAATTGTTGAGGCAGAAGGATCTGACTATCTTAAACCAGTCTATTGCTATAAATTCGTTACAAGAACAAGTAGCCTACCTCAAACGGGAGTTAAAGTTGCAGGAGAAAGTCCCTTTGGACAACGATGTAGTTGAGGAAGTTAGCGAGGGAGCCAGTTATGCATCAAAAGCCAAGCAGGGAGCTGCAACTGCTCACAACAAAAATAAAAATAGAAACAAAAATGTACAGAACAAGGCTCCTATAATTTCTTCTGCTGCTGTTTCGCATTCGGTACATCTGGCGCAGGCGCAGAGAGTTTGTCAAGATTTAATTAATTTAAATAAGGACACTCAAGATACTCCTGGTCAATCCGTACCCCAGGAGAATATGCAACGACGTACTTCCCAGGTATCACGAAAAAAATCAAGAAACATTCTTGTAGGTGATGGACAGCCTGATACCAACTTGCTGAAGTCAGCCAAATTTATTGATTACAAACATTTCCACTCCACCTATTGGGATCCGGAAACCGATGTGGGGGAACTTACTGATTATCTTCGCCGGTTCATTCCTGAAGTACAAGTTGAGAAACTGAATTCTCGAAATCCAACAAGGTATGCTTCTTTCAAGATTTCTGTTCCCAGTGCTGAGGCCCACAAAATCATAAGACCGGAAATTTGGCCTAGTGGTGTGTTATTAAATCAGTTTTTTCGATCTTTTCATGCCAGTGTACCAAATAAGCCTGAATAAGTATAATTCTAAGAATCTTTTATCATCAAATTTGTCTTTGATTCTACATTTAAATGTACAGAGCATGAGTAATAAGTTAGATGAATTACGTTTCCTTATATCTGAAACTAAATGTAATATTTTTTGTGTATCCGAACACTGGCTTGACGAGCCCTCTATACTATCAGTAAGACTCAATGATCTTTCTTTAATTTCTTATTTCTGTCGCGATAAACGTAGAGGAGGCGTTGCTATTTTCGCCAGTTTAAAATGTAAATGTAAATCTATTAATCTTGATAGATTTTCGGTTCCAATTCATGCGGAATTCTGTGGTTCTGAAATTTTAAACTCTTCCACAATTTTAATCGTAGTATATAGATCCGTAGTATATAGATCTTCTTCAAACGGTGACCTAAACATTTTTTACGATCATTTTTTAAAATTACTAGATTTCGTCTATCGTAAGTATAAATATATTATCATGCTTGGGGATTTTAATGTGGAATTAAATAACGAACATGAATTTGGAAAAAAATTCTCTGATGTATTACATAGTTATGGTCTATTCTGTAAAATTGATGTACCTACTAGAGTAACTTTAACCACTGCTTCGTGTTTAGATAATGTTGTAACCAATTTAGATTCTAATATGTTAACTGTTGAAAACTTTGATCCTGCTATATCGGACCATCATGCTCAATGTATTTCCTTACGTGGTCAAGATCTTGGTGTCGTTTGTAACACTGACCGTCACCGTCAGAAGTTTATCTCTCAAAAGGGTCTTAGATTGCTGTCTGAGAATATTGCCGGAATATCTTGGGACTTTTTAAATTTTGAGCAACTGAGCAGCAGTTGTCTGGGTTCTACTATGCTGGATTTATTAGTATCTGAAATAGACAATTGTTTCCCTAGCAGTACAATTACAAAGAGATTCAATGGCGGAATTAGATGGTTTAATAGCAGTTTACGGACTATGCGTTATAATGTGAGTCAACTAAAAGCAAAAGCTATGGAAACCAGGCTTGAACTCGATTGGTTTAGTTACAAAGATGCACGTAAAGCTTACAAACGTGCACTTAGAGATGAAAAAAAAGAGTTTATTCTGAGGCCATCTCAACCTCTTCCAACGCTGCTAAAACTTGTTGGAAAATTGTAAACTCTGAGCGTGTTGAAAAATCTAAAAAATTTTCTCCTCCTATTCATGCGGATGTCTTCAATAACTTTTTTGTAAATATCTCTCAATCTATCATTAATTCTTTAGAGGTAGAGGCCAATGATGCTACTTTTTATATTCGCAATGTCCCTAAACCTTCTTTTTCATTTTTCATGTCGCCTGTTCTCGAGACAGACGTGCAAAGAGCCATAGCCAATCTTAAGGATACGCCCTCATTAGACTATTATAACATGAATAGTAAGATAGTAAAATCTATAGCTTCTGTCCTAATCCGTCCTTTGACTATGTTATATAACAAATGTATCTCTGAAGGTTGCTGGCCTGATTATTTCAAAGTTACCAAAGTTATACCGGTCTACAAAAAGGGCGACATTAATGATACTAATAACTACAGGCCCATTGCAATAGTGCCTATTTTGTCTAAAATTTTGGAGGCTATTATTAAAGAAAAATTAATTTGTTATCTTGAGTCTAAGCAGCTGCTGTCGGTTGCTCAATATGGTTTTCGTAGCAACAGATCTACAATAAATGCTATTACTGATTTTCTGGATGTTGTAGTTGACGGTTTGGATAGGGGTTGCTCATCTCAGGCAGTAATGTGTGATCTGACGAAAGCTTTTGACTGCGTGTCAGGTGAGATTCTATTGCAAAAACTTGAGCATTATGGTATAAGGTCAAAGGAGTTGAGTCTGTTTACCTCTTACCTTGCGAATAGGATGCAGTACGTCAGTTGCGATGGCATTAACTCTGCGCTTACTTTAGTATCTAATGGAGTGCCCCAAGGATCTATATTAGGACCTATCCTATTTTTAATTTATATTAATGATCTCCCCTACGCGGTTGACGATCACTGTGTCCTGTTCGCGGATGACACAACAATTTTGTCAGCAGGTGGCTCCCAACTGCATGACGGAATGGCGCAGGCACGTAACTGGTTCTCGGCGAACAAGCTTAAGTTAAATGATGATAAAACTCAATATATTTGCTTCAGTTCTGATAAATGGGCCATAGATTCATCTCCCGCGAAATTACTGGGCTTAACATTCGGTACGCACCTCACATGGAAGCCACATGTAGACCAGCTGTGTAATAGACTCTCTTCACAATTATTTTTACTACGTCAATTGAAACATTGTATAACTTCGAATGTCCTTAGAACGATTTATTATTCTTTGATTGACAGTCATATAAATTATGGGGTTACACTCTGGGGTAACTCTACGAAATCCTGTAGAGTCTTCAGTTTACAGAAAATGGCTATACGCATAATTAGTAATGTCCCTCCTGGCACCCATTGCCAAAGACTATTTAAAAATTTAAAAATTCTTCCACTACCTTGTATTTTTATCCTGCAGACTTTGTTGTACATCCACCGCAATAAAAACTCTTTTCGTCTAAATAGTGACATCCATACATACAATACGAGACATGCAAAAGATTTTGTGCTATTACCTGCTAGGATCAAAACTACAAAAGTTAATAAGTCAGACTTAGGGCTCTACAATGCTTTAAATAACCGATTTGTCAACAACAACTTAAACAATATGAGTATTTATAAATTTAAGAGGTTTGTCAAAAACTATCTGTTAGAACACTGTTTTTACAGTATTTCTGATTTTCTTAAAGATTGTTCTTCTATTGTGACTTAATAAATACGTTTGTATATAAATGGTCAATAAACAGTATGAGTATGAGTATGAGTATGAGTATTATTATTATTATTATTATTATTATTATTTTTTTTTTTTTTTTTTTTTTTTTTGTGCTAAGCGGCATCGATTACTAAGATCATTAGCCGCATAAAAGTGATATATATTATATTTTCTTATATAAATAACTGATTTTTAAAAATCTCATTAATTTAATTATTGACAGAATATTTTGTAGATTGCTACCTAAGCTAGCAGCAATTCGATGTGGTCGATATAATGGACATTCTATTAGGAAGTGTTTTACTGTAATTGTGACTCTACATCTAGGGCATTCAGGTGCTCTTTGGCCTCTTAGTAGGTGAAATGATGTTATATGAGTATGTCCTATTCTTAGTCGCGTAAGTAGTACTTGCTCCTTTCTGGATATGTTTTTAGTAGGAGTACTTATAAGGGTATTAATGTTAGGACAAATTACTTTATATGCTGTCTGTACCTGGTTCCACTTTTCCTGCCATTTTATAATAATAGTACGTTTGATGTCTGCAATAATGTCTTTATGTCTCACGGGTATTCCATCATTTATTTCAGGGCTGTTAGCAGATAAACGTGCAGCTCTGTCCGCTCTATCGTTTTCTGTAATGCCTACATGACTTGGTGTAAATACAAAAATAATATTTTTATTTAACTTTTTCAGTGAAAGTATAGTTTCAAGTATATTTTGAACAAGTGAATCTGAATTGAAGACATTACTAATTGCTAGAATTGAACTAAGAGAGTCCGTACAGACAAGAAAATTATTTTTAGCTGAGAATTCACAGAAAAGAAGAGCTTGCCATATGGCATATAGTTCAGCTGTGTATACACTGGATAACTTTGGTAAAGACCATGAGTAAATATCTTCATCAATTACAAAGGCACTACCCACTCCATTTTCTGTCTTTGAACCGTCCGTATATATTTTTTCGGAATTTGGATAATTACTAAGAATATTATAAAAATTAGTTTTTAAAAAGTTTGGGTTTGTATTTTTTTTGTCAAAAGAGGTGCACTCCAGATGTGTTACTGGGACTGAGAATAGCCAAGAAGGATCAGTAGTAAGTCTTTTAGGATATATTTCAGGGTAAGTTGTATCTGTTTCTATTCTAGCTTTAAATGGTTTTGTAATAGTAGGTCTAATGTTATAGATGTCGACTTCAGATTCATATATTACACTGTAATTTGGATGACGTGGCTGTGCTTTTATGGAAGTTGCGTAATTGCACATCAGTTGTTCTCTTCTTAAAGAGAGTGGAGAAATACCTGCTTCTACTTCTAATGAATGTATTGGACTTGTTCTGAAAGCTCCGACAGCTAGTCTCAGACCGATATTTTGAATAGAATCTAACAATTTGAGATGTGTAGGACGTGAGGAAGAGTAAACTGTACAACCATAATCCATTTTTGATCTAATAAGAGATTTATACAGGTTGACTAATACTTCTTTATCTGCTCCCCATTTTGTGCTCGATAAACATCGTAAAATATTTAGAGCAGATTTGCATTTAGTTGCTAAGTCTTCTATGTGCAAATTCCAGGTTAGCTTTCTATCAAATAGTAACCCCAAAAATCTTAAGGAATCTGTATGGCTTATTCGAGAATTGTTTAATGTTAAATGAGGCTCACAGTGTTCTGATCTTAGTCTGCAAAAGTGAATACTTTTAGTTTTTGTTTCCGAAAACCGAAAACCTCTTTGGTGAGCTTCTTCTGTGAGAGTGTCTATGGTTTCCTGTAGTGTGGTTTGTATATCATCCATTGATGGTGCAGAAAAACATATGAATAAATCATCTACATATAAACATTTTGAAACGGAAGGATTGATGTTTGATACTAAACTGTTAATAGCAATAGCAAAAAGGGTCACACTTAGAGTTGAACCTTGGGGTATACCGTTCTTCATCAAGTAAGTATTAGATAAACAGTTACTCACACGGACATTAAATGTTCTGTCTTGAAGGAAGCTGCGTATAAATATAGGTAATCTTCCTTTTATGCCCCACTCATGCATGTTTTGTAAGATGCCATATCGCCATGTGCAGTCATATGCTTTTTCGAGGTCAAATGATACACCTACAGTATGAGATCTATTTGCAAAACTATCTTGAATATAGTTTTCTAAATAAATTAAATGATCTTGCGTAGATCTATATTTTCTAAAACCCATCTGACAATTTGCTAATAAATTTCTGTTTTCTAGTAACCAAATTAATCTAAGATTAATCATTTTTTCCATGACCTTACTTAAACAGCATGTAAGAGATATAGGACGATAGCTACTAGCCTGCCTAGGGTCCTTTCCTGGTTTCAGAATGGGTGTGATTACTGCTTGTCTCCATTTTTTGGGATACTCTCCTTTTATCCATATTTGGTTATATAGACTTAGTACCATTTCTTTTTCTTCTTGTGACATATGGATTATAAAATCATAAGGAATAGTATCCGGACCTGGTGATGGTTTTTTAACCGCAGCTAAAGCATTTTCCAGCTCCTCAATAGAGAAAGTGATGTTGAATGGTGACAGTATTTCTTCTGAGAAGTCTAATTCACTTTCTGAATTTTGCTTAATCTGTAGAAATGCTGGGTCATAATTATCGTCACTACTTATGTGTTGGAAGTATCTACCAAAAACATCAGCTATCTCGTACGGATCAGTAATTATTTGGTTGTTTTCAGTAAGTACTTGAGGGGGTTCTGAAAAATTCTTTCCCGATATTTTCTTAATTTTTTTCCATACTTCAGAGGAAGGGGTGTCCTTAGTAATGGTTGTTATGTACTGCTGCCAAGAACTTCGTTTACTAGAAACAATCGCTCTACGCGCTTTGGCTCTGGCTTGTTTAAAAATAATCATATTTTCATTGGTGGGGTGTCGTTTGAATTTATTTAAAGCTTGCTTTTTGTTTTGTATTGCAACTTTTATTTCTTCATTCCACCAAGGAACACACTTTTTTGGACAATAGCCGTCTTGCTTTGGAACATAATGGTTAGCAACATGTAGGATCGTTTCCGTAAATTTTTCTAGTGATGAATTAACGTCATCTTCAAGTGGAGGAAGCTTTAAATTCTCTGCATATAAAGTCCAATTAGCACGCGATAGTTTCCATTTCTTTGAGTTTACGTTGTTGTTTAGAAGACTTGTCGGTGTTTCAATAATAATAGGGCAGTGGTCTGTAAAAAAAACATCATTCAAAGCGTTCCAATTCAGCCGTGTTGCTAGTTGAGGAGAACATAATGACAAATCAATTGCTGAGAAATTATTTGATCTCGAATTTAAAAATGTATTTTCTCCAGTATTAAGAAGGACGGACCCATTTTCGTCTATAAATTGTTCAACGGTTCTTCCACGTGCATTAATTGTCTCAGATCCCCAGAGCGGATTGTGAGCATTGAAGTCTCCTACTAGAAGATAGGGTCTCGGTAATTGAGATACAATATTGTTCAGATCGTTAATATTCCAGTTGGAATCAGGAAGATAAATATTACAAATCGTAACTCTGTAAGGGTATTCGATCTGAACGGCTGCGACTTGCAGCTCAGACTGAATTTGTATTTCTCTTATAGGAATGTTGTTTCTGATAAAAATACCAATGCCACCTCTTGCTCTGGATCGTGGGACAACGTCTTTTCTGATGGAATTATAAGTTCGTAATTTGAAATTCTCATCTGGTTTAAAATGAGTTTCTTGTAAACAAATCACTAGAGGACGGTGTTTCAGCAGTAATTGCTTTAACTCGGGATAATGTGTTTTGCAACCATTACAGTTCCATTGTAAGATGAATGCAGTCATTTTTGATGTTAAAATAAATAAATAAATAAATAAATAAATAAATAAATAAAATAGTACACAAAACGGTAAATAACAAGACATGAATTGCAAAACAAACAAAGTATATTATCACAGATTATATCACATTCTGACTGAGTAACACTCAATCAGAGTTCTGTTTCCGAGGCTTGCCTTTTGGCCAGCCTCGCTTCTTAGGTTTACTTCTTATTTCGTTCACCTGAGAACTTAAAGAAGTTTCATCCCCTGAAGAAAGGGATACATGATCAGGAGTCGTCTCTCTTTTACGTTTTTCTGGAAGAGTACCAGAAATTTGAGGCAGTGGATCATGTTTTATTAGCGGTGAAAGAGCTTCTATTAGCTTAGGAATTAACTGGTTGATTAAAGAATTGAAATCGTTATTAGGAATAGAATTTACTGCCCTAGCATAAGTGATATTCGGAGTCGGAGTATCAATAACGACTCTTTTCTTTGCTTCGTGGTAAGAAATGTTTTCTTTAGCTTTTATCTCTTGGATAGCGGATTCTTGTTTATACACCGGACAATTTCGGGATCTAGCAGAATGAGGGCCTTTACAATTTACGCAAATCAACGGCTCTTCACATGGATTGCCTACATGAAGAGGTTTACCACATATACATAATTGTTGCTCTTCGCATCGAAATGAAGTATGACCAAATTTTTGGCATTTAAAACAACGCATAGGAGGTGGAACATATAATCTAACTTGTAGTGAATAAAATGCTACTTTGATTCTTTTTGGAAGGACTGGATTGTTAAACGTGATTATATGATTCGGGGAATCAATTAGATGACCATCGCGTTTGACCTTTATGCGTCTGACTGCTGTAACTCCTTGATCGCTTAGACCTTCAAGAATTTCTTCTAGAGAACAATTTAGAAGATCTGGGCAGTATATGACTCCTCGTGACGTGTTTAAGTTATTGTGTGGAATGACTTCCACCGGATAATCACCTAATTTTTTTGTTTTTAAGAGACATCTAGACTGTGCAGCAGAAACAGTTTCAACCAGTAGACCATCTTTAATTTTACTAATGTTTTTGCAAGTGCCAATTAAACTGTATAAATTTTTTTCAATTATGAAGGGATTCACTCTCATGAAATCGCCTTCAATTCTTTTCACAACCAAGAACCGGGGAGGGGTACCCGTCACTTGGCTTGTGTTAGCTGTGGGGGTTATTTGAGGTGGATCCCCATCCACATCCCTGATTTGAGAGGAGGACGCCTCTGTATTGGTTTTAGTGGTAGCATTCATTTCTGTCCCACGAGTAACTCTGAAATAATCTCGACCATGGTAGAGCAGGTTTGCCATGGAAGGGCTATATTACTACCGAAGGACGCCAGGTATTCGGAGGCAGCCGTTCGAGACTCCCGTAACGCGGAGCCATGCGTCCCTCAGCACGGCAAACACCTTAGATTGCGGTTATTATTATTATTATTATTATTATTATTATTATTATTATTATTATTATTATTATTATTATTATTATTATTATTATTATTATTATTATTATTATTATTATTATTATTATTATTATTATTATTATTATTATTATTATTATTATTATTATTATTATTATTATTATTATTATTATTATTATTATTATTATTATTATTATTATTATTATTATTATTATTATTATTATTATTATTATTATTATTATTATTATTATTATTATTATTATTATTATTATTATTATTATTATTATTATTATTATTATTATTATTATTATTATTATTATTATTATTATTATTATTATTATTATTATTATTATTATTATTATTATTATTATTATTATTATTATTATTATTATTATTATTATTATTATTATTATTATTATTATTATTATTATTATTATTATTATTATTATTATTATTATTATTATTATTATTATTATTATTATTATTATTATTATTATTATTATTATTATTATTATTATTATTATTATTATTATTATTATTATTATTATTATTATTATTATTATTATTATTATTATTATTATTATTATTATTATTATTATTATTATTATTATTATTATTATTATTATTATTATTATTATTATTATTATTATTATTATTATTATTATTATTATTATTATTATTATTATTATTATTATTATTATTATTATTATTATTATTATTATTATTATTATTATTATTATTATTATTATTATTATTATTATTATTATTATTATTATTATTATTATTATTATTATTATTATTATTATTATTATTATTATTATTATTATTATTATTATTATTATTATTATTATTATTATTATTATTATTATTATTATTATTATTATTATTATTATTATTATTATTATTATTATTATTATTATTATTATTATTATTATTATTATTATTATTATTATTATTATTATTATTATTATTATTATTATTATTATTATTATTATTATTATTATTATTATTATTATTATTATTATTATTATTATTATTATTATTATTATTATTATTATTATTATTATTATTATTATTATTATTATTATTATTATTATTATTATTATTATTATTATTATTATTATTATTATTATTATTATTATTATTATTATTATTATTATTATTATTATTATTATTATTATTATTATTATTATTATTATTATTATTATTATTATTATTATTATTATTATTATTATTATTATTATTATTATTATTATTATTATTATTATTATTATTATTATTATTATTATTATTATTATTATTATTATTATTATTATTATTATTATTATTATTATTATTATTATTATTATTATTATTATTATTATTATTATTATTATTATTATTATTATTATTATTATTATTATTATTATTATTATTATTATTATTATTATTATTATTATTATTATTATTATTATTATTATTATTATTATTATTATTATTATTATTATTATTATTATTATTATTATTATTATTATTATTATTATTATTATTATTATTATTATTATTATTATTATTATTATTATTATTATTATTATTATTATTATTATTATTATTATTATTATTATTATTATTATTATTATTATTATTATTATTATTATTATTATTATTATTATTATTATTATTATTATTATTATTATTATTATTATTATTATTATTATTATTATTATTATTATTATTATTATTATTATTATTATTATTATTATTATTATTATTATTATTATTATTATTATTATTATTATTATTATTATTATTATTATTATTATTATTATTATTATTATTATTATTATTATTATTATTATTATTATTATTATTATTATTATTATTATTACTGAGGGTGTTGATCGCAATGCTTTTCTGGCCTCGTAACTTTGTACGGCTTAAAATATGTCGTCGAAAAGTGAAACCTTACTTTGACATATCTGATAGCCATGCTACTAACTTTAATGTGAATGTGGAGGAGCACGAACTTTTAAATTATTTAAGAAATTTTGCTCCCAACGTTGAAGTAAGAAAACTTGTTTCCCGAAATCCCACTAAATATTCCTCTTTTAAAATTAGTATCCCTTATGATGATGTAGACAAGATTTTGCTTCCTGAAATTTGGCCTGAAAAAGTGGTTTTAAATCATTTTTTTCGTTACAAACGACTTAATGATAACTAATGGGCAGACCACTTCTGATTTGCATGTACAATCTCCGGCATGTTCTGTGATTCACATCAATGTACAAAGTATTTCAAACAAAGTCGATCTATTAAATGATTATTTTGAGAATAATAAATTCGATATTTTTTGTGTTTCAGAGCACTGGCTTAACCTTGCCAATCTTAGGAAAGTAAAATTGACGAATTTCACTTTGGTTTCTGCCTTCTGCACATCTAATGTTGTTCATGGTGGAGTGGCTATATTTGCCTCTAAAAATATAGTAGTGAAATCCATTGATATTGGTAAATTTAGTGTGGAGCAACATGCTGAATTCTGTGGTGCAGAGGTTAAAGCTGCAAATTGCGCTATAATTTCTGTGTACAGATCATCAAGTCATGGTAATTTTGCACTATTTAAGGAAAGAATTATTAGTTTATTGGACTTTTTGTCAGTTAAATATAAACATTTTATACTTACTGGAGACTTCAACTTGGACATAATGGGTAACACGGAATATGCTAGAGATTTTCAAAACATCCTTAGTATGTATGGTTCTCAATGTTACATTACTACACCCACTAGAGTTACTAATAGCACCAGTGCATGTCTCGATAATGTTATCAGCAATATGCGTCCTGAAGATATTGTAGCGGGAGTCTATGATCCTGGCATTTCTGATCATTTGTCTGTCTATGTTTTACTGAAGAAAGTACCGAGAAAGGCTGGCTGTCCGGGCTCTGATTTCAGAAGAATATTTAGTAGAAATAATATTGACAAATTTGTAACCAATGTTGGTACCATTGATTGGTCCGGGGTGGCTTGTTCCAGCTCAGATCAGTTGTCGAAGTCACTATTGGATCAATTGACTAAGCAGATTGATATATGTTTTCCCTATAAAAAAGTTACAAATGGTACTATAGGTAGGAATTGGTATACAGATAATCTTCTTGAAATGAGGTCGGAATTGCATAAAAGTAAATGTAGATTTGACATTTCTAAGTCCCAAAATGATTGGTTATATTATACTACACTTCGTAAAAGTTACAGACGGTCACTCAAAGAAGCCAAATCTAATTATTATGCTAATTCCATTTTATCCTCTGACAACAGGAGTAAAACTATTTGGAGCATAGTTAATCGTGAAATCTCTACTGCTTCTAATTCTGTGACTTCTGTACTATCCCCTTTGGATTTTAACATTTTTTTTTACCTCAGTGTCTGAAGCTATTGTTAAGACAATTTGTACATCTAATGTTTTTCCCAATAATTTCTTAACCAATGTGTCTAGCCCAACTAATTCTTTTTATATGCCGCCTATTTTAGAATCTGACGTTAGGGAAGCGATCTTAAAACTAAAAAACTCAAGTTGTTTGGATTTTTACGAACTCAATAGTCATGTTATTAAGGCTTCCGTTGATCATCTTGCTATGCCCCTTTCAGTTCTTTTTAACAAATGTCTTATAGAAGGTTTTTGGCCGAAAGACTTGAAAATAAGTAAAATCATTCCCATATTTAAGAAAGGAGATGTAGATTTACCGGACAATTACAGACCGATTGCAATTGTACCGATCATTTCAAAGATTTTTGAAATTATAATCAAGGAGAAACTTACTGTTTATTTGGATACCAGAAACATAATTTCTATGTCACAGTTTGGTTTTCGTAGAGGTGTCTCTACAGTCAAGGCATTGTTAGAGTTATTGGACAATATAGTTGAGGGTTTAGAGGAAGGAGTACCTACTCACGCAGTACTCTGTGACTTGACAAAAGCGTTTGATTGCGTTAATACAGAGATTCTTCTTCTGAAATTGGAACATTATGGCATACGGGGGATTGTCAACAATTTATTTCGATCATATCTATTTAATCGGTCTCAGTTTGTTAGTTTCAATGGAAGAGTGTCTGGTTTGAAGGATATATCCTCTGGTGTCCCACAAGGATCTGTCTTGGGACCTTTACTGTTTCTGTTGTATATCAATGACCTTCCTTCATCACTAGGTAATATCAATTGCGTACTTTTTGCAGATGATACAACGCTGTTCACCAAAAGTGATCCGGCTTTGATTCAGGAAGGTCTTGATAGAGCTAAAATATGGTTTGATGCAAATAAACTAAAACTTAATGAGTCGAAAACTAAAAATATAATGTTTAGTTCTGATCGCTGGGTGGATAAATCGGAGCCAGTGCGCTTGCTCGGTGTGTGTCTTGATACTGGTCTGAGTTGGAAGGCGCATATTGACATTCTCTCTGCAAAACTTTCTACACAGATTTTCGTTATGCGTCAGCTGAGAACATGCTTAGATAACAATGCCATGAGAATAATCTACTTTGCCTTGGTGCACAGCGTGCTGTCGTATGCCATTCTACTATGGGGCAATGCATCGACAGCACTCAAAATTTTTCATTTGCAGAAGACAGCAGTCAGAATTATAGACTCTGCTCCGTATGGAACGCATTGCAGACCACTTTTTAAGAAGTACAAGATTTTACCCATGCCTTGTATATTTATATTTGAAAGCCTGCTTATTATACATAAAAATGTGAATAATCTATCTTCACATGAGGATAGACATAATTATAATACCAGGCGGCGGTGGAATCTTGTACCTACCTTTTGTAGACTTAGGATGACTCAACTTAATAAAATTGATCTCAATCTATACAATAAATTTATAAATTATCATAGCCATATTGATGTGAAAGTAATGACTTACAACTCCTTTTATAGGTTGGCTAAACATTTTTTTATTAATCACTGTTTTTATAGTATAGATGAGTATTTTCAAGTCACATAAGTATTATTTATATGTTTGCTGTGTGTCATGAATTCTGTTGTTTGTGTTCTGTTATACAAATTTATTTATTATTTTACTTCTTGACTGCCAGTTTTAAACTGGTGACTATATATATTTTTGTTTTATAATGAATTATTGTATTGACATAAATATTATTATTTATTTATATGTTTGTCTTGTCATGAATTCTGTTGTTTGTTTTATTATACAAATTTAATTTATTATTTTACTTTTTGATTGCCATATTTAAACTGGTGACTAGGTATATCTTTCTTTTTTAATGAATTATTGTATTATGACATAAATGTACTGAAGTATGTATTGTCAATAAAGGCTATATATATTATTATTATTATTATTATTATTATTATTATTATTATTATTATTATTATTATTATTATTATTATTATTATTATTATTATTATTATTATTATTATTATTATTATTATTATTATTATTATTATTATTATTATTATTATTATTATTATTATTATTATTATTATTATTATTATTATTATTATTATTATTATTATTATTATTATTATTATTATTATTATTATTATTATTATTATTATTATTATTATTATTATTATTATTATTATTATTATTATTATTATTATTATTATTATTATTATTATTATTATTATTATTATTATTATTATTATTATTATTATTATTATTATTATTATTATTATTATTATTATTATTATTATTATTATTATTATTATATATTTTTTTTTTTTCAGTAACACCTTCCGAAGCTCCGACACATTCGGAGATGTTCTGAAGAGTCAAGCAATGACCACTCTCCACTCCGTGGAGTCAGTAATCATTGCGCCCGTAAATCGTGCGTTCTGAGTAGACCTAGCGAACCAAGGACGATTGCCTTCTGCATTCTGCTGGCTAAGATCTCTGCCGAATTTCGGCAAGCCGGTATGATCTTTAACTCAGAAAGCAACGTATGTCTCATTCCACCCAGGACGCCTATAATGAGCACCACAATCTTAACAGAGTGGTCTGGATACAGCCTGCGGAGCTCGGAGAGACGATCTCGATACTTCCTCCGTTTTTCCTCCTCTTTTAGGACGATGTTGTTCTCTGCGGGAGCCGAGAACTCAATCACAAACATCGTCCTAAGTTGGTGGTCGAGGAGGACTACATCAGGCTTATTGGCTTGAATTTGCCTGAGGGTGGGGAATGAATAGTTCCAATAAATTCGGCACTTCTCATTCCCCACAACGGATTCTATATCCCCCGGAGCATAAGGCAGCACTGGCGTCTCGTCTATCTCATACGAGTGTCGTAAATGATAATACAACACCCGTAAGGCTGAATCGTGTCTTTGGATATACGCTGTGGCCGCATATACCGGACAGGCCGACAAGAGATGCATAAGCGTCTCTGGCGCCTGGCGGCAGGCCCTGCATCTGGTATCAGGAACCTCGATACCCAAGACACGACTACGATAGACGAGAGTATTAATTACACCATCTTGGCAAGCCATTATGAACCCCTCGGTCTCAGAGTTCAGCCCCGCTGACCTCAAAAAAGCGAAGGTCAGCTTTTCAGATTATTATTATTATTATTATTATTATTATTATTATTATTATTATTATTATTATTATTATTATTATTATTATTATTATTATTATTATTATTATTATTATTATTATTATTATTATTATTATTATTATTATTATTATTATTATTATTATTATTATTATTATTATTATTATTATTATTATTATTATTATTATTATTATTATTATTATTATTATTATTATTATTATTATTATTATTATTATTATTATTATTATTATTATTATTATTATTATTATTATTATTATTATTATTATTATTATTATTATTATTATTATTATTATTATTATTATTATTATTATTATTATTATTATTATTATTATTATTATTATTATTATTATTATTATTATTATTATTATTATTATTATTATTATTATTATTATTATTATTATTATTATTATTATTATTATTATTATTATTATTATTATTATTATTATTATTATTATTATTATTATTATTATTATTATTATTATTATTATTATTATTATTATTATTATTATTATTATTATTATTATTATTATTATTATTATTATTATTATTATTATTATTATTATTATTATTATTATTATTATTATTATTATTATTATTATTATTATTTTCGTTTTCTCAAGGTGCTCCTTGGTGCAAACCTCCATTCCGGTACCAGGGTATGTACAAGGATATGGTAAGTATATTTTGGCAGATGGTTAATTTAATCTTTGTTAGGTATTTGTGTCATTGAGTACTTTCCTCACTATTGCACATGTTTCGAGGAGAACAATTTTTTGAATTTCTAGATAGAGGTCTTTATTTATATCAAGCTCTTCTAAATTTTTCTTCAAAGACTTTGGTATTTCTCCAGTTGCACCTATTATGAGGGGTATTGTGCTAACTTTGTCTTGTCCCCACATATCTTTTATTTCTCGAGACAGCATTAAATATTTGTTTATTTTTTCCGAGTATTTTTTCTTAATATTAGCAGGGAGAGGTACAGAGAAGTCAATTATGTATGTACGTTTTTGTTCTTTTAGTGTAAGTACCATATCTGGTCTATTGTTCTGTATAAAGTTGTCTGTTATAATTTCTCTGTCCCAGTATAGCTTGAAATTATCTTCATCAATTACAGTTTCAGGTTTATACTTATAGTATGGTACTTTTTGATAGTTTTGCCGGAGTTTTGCTAATATTGCCTGATGTACCACTTTTCCCATGTTGTTATGTCGCTGTGTGTACTCCACTGGTGCTAGTACTGTACATCCGCTAATAAGATGGTCAATAGATTCATTTTGCTCACCGCACATTCTGCAATTAGGGTTTACTTCTGTTTTCTTCATTATGAATCTTTGGTAGCTTAATGTAGCGACAACCTGATCTTGTATAGCTATAACAAATCCTTCCGTTTCAGGAAATAAATTTCCCTTTTTTAACCATTCCAATGAAGCGGCTTTATCTATATGTTCGCTGTTCAAATGGGCCGGGTATCTACCATGTAGTTCTTTACCGAGCCAACGTTCTATTTTATTGTCTGGTTCGGGTCTCGCGTTTTGTCTTATTGATAAATTTAAAGGAGTAATCTTTTTATCAATAGAAACTATATATTTATACAGATCGTTCTGCTCAGACTCCTTGTAGAAATATGTTCTAAGGTTGTCGATTTGTTTGTCATGAAGTTTGACAACATCAATTATACCACGGCCTCCTTGCGTGCGCGGGATATGAAACCTCTCAACGGAGCTCCTAGGATGGTGAATTCGATGTTTTGTGGCTAACTTGCGGATTCTTCTATTCAGGTCCTCTAACTCTGTTTTCGTCCAGGTAAGTATTCCGAAGCTGTAAGTTAATATTGGAATGGCATATGTGTTTATTGCTTTTGTTATGTTTTTGGCGTATAGCTTCGTTCTCATTATTGATTTAAGCCTGGTCTCAAGCTTATTTGTAAGTAGTTCTTTAGCCTTTTTATGATTTATTCCTCTGGCCTGCTCATATCCTAAGTATTTATATAGTTCTCCTTCCTCCATTCCCAAAATCCGACCTTGCTGCATCTCATAACCTTCGTGTCTTATCCATTTTCCTTTCTCCATTGCATTTATACGGCACTTATCTAGTCCAAATTCCATCGCTATATCCTCAGTGTATTTAATAACCGTTTTTATTAACTTTTGCAGATCTTCGTTGGATTCGGCAAACAATTTGAGGTCATCCATGAAAAGCAGGTGGCTTAAAAATTGGTTTTCAGAGGTCTTTACGCCTTTCTTCTGCCTGTTAATAAGATTCGAAAGTGGATTTAGAGCCATACAAAACCACAAGGCACTAAGCGCATCTCCTTGAAATATTCCCGAGCATATGTCCACATCGCCTATGACTGTGCTACGATGAGATGAATTGATGGTAAGTGTAGTTTTCCATTTAGTCATTGCTCTCGTTAGTATATTAATTATTTGCGGGTCTATTTTATAAATATGCAATACTTCGACCAACCATGAATGGGGGACGCTATCAAAGGCTTTCCTGTAGTCAATGTAGGTGGTATATAAGGATTTTTTTCCTTTCTTTATTTTTCCAGTAACAGTTGCATCTATTATTAGTTGATCTTTGCAGCCCTTTGACATCTTCCTACTGCCTTTTTGCTCGAATGCTAGTAACTTATTATTATTATTATTATTATTATTATTATTATTATTATTATTATTATTATTATTATTATTATTATTATTATTATTATTATTATTATTATTATTATTATTATTATTATTATTATTATTATTATTATTATTATTATTATTATTATTATTATTATTATTATTATTATTATTATTATTATTATTATTATTATTATTATTATTATTATTATTATTATTATTATTATTATTATTATTATTATTATTATTATTATTATTATTATTATTATTATTATTATTATTATTATTATTATTATTATTATTATTATTATTATTATTATTATTATTATTATTATTATTATTATTATTATTATTATTATTATTATTATTATTATTATTATTATTATTATTATTATTATTATTATTATTATTATTATTATTATTATTATTATTATTATTATTATTATTATTATTATTATTATTATTATTATTATTATTATTATTATTATTATTATTATTATTATTATTATTATTATTATTATTATTATTATTATTATTATTATTATTATTATTATTATTATTATTATTATTATTATTATTATTATTATTATTATTATTATTATTATTATTATTATTATTATTATTATTATTATTATTATTATTATTATTATTATTATTATTATTATTATTATTATTATTATTATTATTATTATTATTATTATTATTATTATTATTATTATTATTATTATTATTATTATTATTATTATTATTATTATTATTATTATTATTATTATTATTATTATTATTATTATTATTATTATTATTATTATTATTATTATTATTATTATTATTATTATTATTATTATTATTATTATTATTATTATTATTATTATTATTATTATTATTATTATTATTATTATTATTATTATTATTATTATTATTATTATTATTATTATTATTATTATTATTATTATTATATTATATATTAATGATTTACCGGATAGTGGAATTATTAGCTCTTGCATCTTATACGCAGATGATACAACTCTATTGGCGAAAGGTGGTCTCGGAGAGAATGACGTTCAAATAGCTAACAATTGGTTTTCAGCTAACAATTTAAAATTGAATGAGTCTAAAACTCAGAAACTTCTATTTAGTTCAGATAAATGGTCAATTCCCTCCGAACCGGCTAAGTTACTGGGTGTTGTACTGGATAGCAGCCTAACTTGGAGTCATCATATTGCTGCGTTATGCTCTAGAGTGTCGTCGAACGTATTTGCTCTCCGTCGGTTAGCCTTATGCTTGCCAAGATATGTCCTTCGAAGTACCTACTTCAGTATTATTCATAGCCATTTGACCTACTGTATCCTCCTATGGGGAAATTCAGCCAATGCTTATAAGGTGTTTCATCTCCAAAAGAAAGCTGTCAGGTTGATTGATGGAGCTGCACCGAATACTCCATGCAGGGAGATATTCAAAAGGCAGATGATACTTTCGTTGCCCTGTGTTTATATTTTCGAAACACTTTTGTATATTTGGAAAAACCTAAATAATTATGTAACTCATGCGGATGTTCATATGTATAATACACGACACGCGGACAATCTGATGACTCCATTTTCTCGGATTCGCTTGACTCAGACCAACAAGGTGGACATAAAGGTGTACAATAAGTTCATCTCTATACACAGAAATCTCCTGGTCGCTAATATGTCCACCTCTCAGTTTTATAAATTTTCGAAAGCCTTTCTATTAGACCACTGTTTTTATAGTGTGAAAGAGTTTTTGGCTTTCGCCCAGTAGACAGCCATTTTCATTGTATTTTATATTTTTTATTCTGTATGTGACTTTTTTTTTACTGACAATTCGTATGTGTATTTTACATTTTACCTACATTACTTGTCTTTTATTGTATTTTTTTGTGACGATTTTAATGTGTGCATTATAGATTAGATTTATACTTTGAATCTATACCTAGTTATGACTACAAATGTACGTGTATCTGTATGTATGAGTGGTCAATAAACATTTACTTACTTACTTACTTACTAGTATTATTATTATTATTATTATTATTATTATTATTATTATTATTATTATTATTATTATTATTATTATTATTATTATTATTATTATTATTATTATTATTATTATTATTATTATTATTATTATTATTATTATTATTATTATTATTATTATTATTATTATTATTATTATTGATTGGGGGGAATTGGTTGATACCTACGTCACCCACCTTTCCAATTATCTCTACTAAAGTGGTAATAATAGTGCATTTTAATTATTTTAACAAAGTAAATCGTACACCTAATAGTATATTGAGTGTATAGAAGTGTTTGTGAATTAGAATTTGTTGCAATTGTCTTTATTTGAGGTGAACGTACTGATAAGATTTTACTGTGTTTACTGTTTTTATTCGACTCGGGACGGACGAAAGTAAACTGGTCTGTGGTTTTCGCCTAGTTTCAAATTTTTCCGAAATCATTCTTAATAGTGCAAATGGAAACTCCAAAAGACTCTAAAGACGCCGTAAATAGTTGTGTAAGATGCAAACAACCCATAAAAACTGGCCTGAGATGTACTCGTTGTGGACGATTGGCTCACAAAGCTTGTACTAAGTTGATGAAAAATGTGCAGTTGCTTGGCTCTGATAAGATGATTTGTTGTGTGGATTCTTCAATACCATTAGATGAAGCTGCAGTAGTTCAAGATAATTTGGTGCTAGACATGGACACTGCAGGTGACATCAACAAAATTACTATAAAGTACCTGGAAGAATTAATTAGACAGAAGGATATGACCATTCATAATCAGAATATGACCATTCATAATCAGAATATAGCCATTGCTGCATTGAAGGACCACAATGAGTATCTTAAGCAGCATATTCAAGGTAATAGTACTATTGCTCAGCAATCGAAGCGTCAAAATAAACAGCTTTACTCAAAAGCGGTTGCTGGTCCGAGTGGTAAATCAGGTACTATTGCATCTGCAACTGTCCCTGCAGGTGCTTCTCAAATTGCTCCTCAAACTGCTCCTGAAACTGCACAGGAACGTATTATTATTAAACAGGATGTATCACGAGCTTTACATAACGTTGAAACTCGACGTATTTGTGAAAAAGTAATTAACCTAGAAAGTGATAAAAAGGAGATGCGTTCCAGTCGTACACCTAGGGCCAACAGAAGTATCTTGGTAGGAAGTGGTGCAGATATGGGCACTTGTCCTTTCAAGTCTGCCCCACTTATTAAGTTCAATGAGTACCATGCGACCAATTTTGAAGTTGGTGTTACTGACGAAGCTCTGGGAGCATACTTGAAAACTTTCGCTCCCAATGTTGCAGTTAAGAAGTTAGTGTCTCGTTATCCTGAGAAGTATTCTTCTTTTAAAATCACTGTACCCCGTGATGAAGTGGAGAAGCTGCTGGTGTCTGAGATCTGGCCGTGCAATGTTGTTCTAAATCGCTTTTTTCCAGCAAGACGCCTTCGCACTGAATCAGCATAACGAAGTTGATAATTTGTGTTTAAGTAAGTCAGACAATTATGTTAGTAATGGTAATAGTTATCTTCCTTCTCATCTTTCTGTACTTCACATTAATGTTCAAAGCATAGCAAATAAGATTGATGAACTACATATTTTTCTAAGTAAGAACCAGTTTGATGTTCTTTGTGTGTCAGAGCATTGGTTAGAACAAGATAAGTTAGACATGGTTTGTATACGGGGTTATAATTTGGTCTCGAGTTTTTGTCGCATTGGCAGAAATCTTCATGGCGGTGTGGCTATTTTTGCCACTCCAAATATATGTTTAAAGTCTGTCGATATCAGCAGTTTCTGCCGCCCTGTTCACGCCGAGTTTTCTGCGGCGGAAGTGTATGGTAAGAGCTGCGTTTTGGTAGTTTTGTACAGATCGTCATCCCATGGCGACTTTACAATTTTTAAAGATTGCTTATTTGCTATTATAAATTTCTTATCGCTTAAATTTAAATACTTGATTTTTGCTGGTGACATTAATGTGAACCTGGATGGGAATACTCCACAGGCTAATGATTTACGCAATATATTTGACATGTTTGGGCTGCAGTACACCATAAATGTACCAACTAGAATAAGTAGAACAACTGTATCCTGTTTGGACAATATTATTACTAATTTTTCTTCTGACGTCTATAATGTGGGGGTATATGATACGCACATTGCCGATCATTTGGCTGTCTATATTCGTATAATGAATTTTAATGTGGTGTCAAAGCCAAATAGCCGGGTCTTAAGGCGTGTAATTAATAATTCCACTATTAATAAGTATCTTGAGCATTTGAGGCATGTACTATGGTCCGATATTTGTCTGCCTGGTCTTACTGTAAATGAATTAGCGAATGCAATTCTTAATACATTTATGGGTACTATGGCTATCTGTTTTCCTCTTAAAGCTACTGTGAGTGGAGCGGGAGTTAGTTGGTTCGGCAAGGAACTTCGAGTGATGCGTAAAAATTTGAATCGCAGCAAGAACAGATTTAGATCTACAAATTCAGACGATGATTGGTTGTCCTTTCTTGAACTGCGCAAATCTTATAAGCATGCAATAAAAAACGCTAAGCGGAACGCCTATACAGATTTAATCTGTAATGCTGACAACAAGCCCAAAGTTATATGGAATATAATAAATTCGAGCCGTCCGCGTAAAGTTAATCAGGTGGAACCATTCATCGATCCTGACGAACTTAACAATTTCTTTGTTAAAGTTTCTGAATCAATAATTACTACTATAGAAGATGAAGGTACTAATCAGACTACGTTTATGAACAGCATAGCTAAGCCTTCGTTCTCATTTTTTATGTCCCCTATCACTGAGTTTGATGTGCGTCAAGCTGTTTTAAGCCTTAGAAATTCAGCTTCTTTTGACTTTTATGGCTTTAACAGTCGAATTGTTAAGGAATCGCTCGAGTTCATTGTTGGGCCGCTGACCTTGCTCTGTAGTGGGGCTGTGGAGAAGGGCCTCTGGCCTGAGTCATTTAAGATTGCTAAGATTATTCCTCTTCATAAAAAGGGAGACACTGATCATGCGGATAACTTCCGTCCCATAGCCATCGTACCTTACTTTTCTAAAATTTTTGAAATTATTATCAAGGAAAGGCTTCTTGCTTACTTTGAAAAGTTTCAGTTGTTATCCCCTTCTCAGTTTGGGTTCAGAAAGAATTATTCAACAACCAGAGCTTTGCTTACTGTTATTGATAGTGTTGTGGATGGTTTTGATAACGGAGTTACAACTGATGCCACCTTTTGTGATTTGTCTAAAGCATTCGACTGTGTTAATGCTGGCATACTGCTGCAAAAACTAGAATTTTATGGGATCCGTGGAAGGGAATTAAAATTATTCCATTCATATTTAACTAATAGGAAGCAGTATGTCTGCATTGGCAACAGAGACTCTTCACTTTTACCTATAACAAATGGTGTCCCGCAGGGATCAGTCTTAGGACCATTGTTGTTTCTGATTTATGTAAATGATCTGCCAGTAAATATGAATTGTCTCTGTATTCTGTTTGCTGACGATACGTCCTTGTTATCAAGGGGTGGTGCGGTACACAACGAAACTTGTTTAAAATTAGCTAAACAATGGTTCTCTGCTAATAAGCTGAAACTGAATGTCTCAAAAACGCAGCACCTAACTTTCACTTGTGATAAATTGGCAGATAGATCTGTCACTGCAAAGTTACTGGGCCTTACTCTCGACCCCAGTTTAACATGGTCTCCTCATATCGACAATCTCTGCTCAAGACTTTCGTCACAAATTTTTGCCATGAGGCAATTGAGGCCTTTCGTTGATAATAATGTTATGAGGATAGCGTATTTTTCACTTTTCCATAGTCACCTGACTTACGGTATTGTGTTGTGGGGTAGTGCTAGTTCTGCTCATAGAGCATTCATATTGCAGAAGGCCGCTGTCCGCCTCGTAGCTGCGGCAACCTATTGTGCTCCTAGCAGAGACATATTTAAAAAATATAGGATTTTGCCTTTGCCTTGTATATATCTCCTAGAATCTCTAGCTTTGATTCATAATAACTTTCAGAACTTTAAGACGCACTCTGATATTCATAATTATGATACCAGGCAAGGACCTAACTTGATTGTGCCATTCTCGCGCATAAATGCATCAAAGCATAATAAGTTGCCGCTAAATTTATACAATCTTGTTTGTAATCGTTTCACTGATAAGAATGTCAAAGGCATGCCTTCTATCACGTTTCACAGATTTTTAAAAACATTCTTATTGGATCAGTGTTTCCCTTCTATTGAGGAATTTACTGCTTATCTCTTTTAATTCATAACTGCATTTTGTGTTTTGTATCTGTTTTACCACTCTATAATAATTATTTTGAGACGTTGTGATTTTATCGTTCATATATTTACTGTTTTAGTTGTGACAATAAATGTACTGTAATTGTATATAAAGCTGTCAATAAACTCTTCTATTCTATTCTATTCTTCTATTATTATTATTATTATTATTATTATTATTATTATTATTATTATTATTATTATTATTATTATTATTATTATTATTATTATTATTATTATTATTATTATTATTATTATTATTATTATTATTATTATTATTATTATTATTATTATTATTATTATTATTATTATTATTATTATTATTATTATTATTATTATTATTATTATTATTATTATTATTATTATTATTATTATTATTATTATTATTATTATTATTATTATTATTATTATTATTATTATTATTATTATTATTATTATTATTATTATTATTATTATTATTATTATTATTATTATTATTATTATTATTATTATTATTATTATTATTATTATTATTATTATTATTATTATTATTATTATTATTATTATTATTATTATTATTATTATTATTATTATTATTATTATTATTATTATTATTATTATTATTATTATTATTATTATTATTATTATTATTATTATTATTATTATTATTATTATTATTATTATTATTATTATTATTATTATTATTATTATTATTATTATTATTATTATTATTATTATTATTATTATTATTATTATTATTATTATTATTATTATTATTATTATTATTATTATTATTATTATTATTATTATTATTATTATTATTATTATTATTATTATTATTATTATTATTATTATTATTATTATTATTATTATTATTATTATTATTATTATTATTATTATTATTATTATTATTATTATTATTATTATTATTATTATTATTATTATTATTATTATTATTATTATTATTATTATTATTATTATTATTATTATTATTATTATTATTATTATTATTATTATTATTATTATTATTATTATTATTATTATTATTATTATTATTATTATTATTATTATTATTATTATTATTATTATTATTATTATTATTATTATTATTATTATTATTATTATTATTATTATTATTATTATTATTATTATTATTATTATTATTATTATTATTATTATTATTATTATTATTATTATTATTATTATTATTATTATTATTATGATTTTGATTCTGAATCGTGGATGAATTCATCCACGATTCAGAATCAAAATGATTCTGAATCGTGGATGAATTCATCCACGATTCAGAATCAAAATCATGCAGTTGTTAATACTTGCCCGCAATCTACTGATGTTGCTGAATTAAAAATCGGGTACCTAGAAGAGCTTCTAAGACAAAAGGATTTAATTATCCTCAATCAGACTATTGCTATAAACTCTTTACAACAGCAGTTATCATATCTTAAACGGGAGCGAAATCTGCATGATGCTACTACACACCCTACTCAGGCTGCTCCTATTCCATCCGCCAGTTACGCTGATGTTTCTAAAAAACCTGCCTCATTAAGTAACAATAATACTCCAAATTCGTCTTCCAAATTCTCGTCTGCAACTGTTTCTCGTGCTATTCACTCGGCCCAAGCACAAACATTATGCAGAGAGGTTATTCATTTAACTGATGATGTACAGAGCGAGCCCCAGAACATAGATTCTCGTCAAAGTTTCCATCAAAATTCTCGTCCTAATTCCAACCGTGGAAATTCTGTAAGAAATAGAAATAGAAATATTCTTGTTGGCGATGTTACAACTCTACCTCCTAACATAAATCTTAGATCAGCAAAAAACACGGCCGTTAGACACTTTCATACAACTAATTGGGACCCGGATACAGATGAAGATGTACTTATAGCGTATCTGAGGGATGTGGTCAAGGAAGTTCAAGTAGAGAGGCTTATCTCACGGAACCCATCCAAATATGCCTCGTTTAAAGTGACGGTACCCAAGGACGAGGCTAGCAAAGTCACAGGAAAAGGAGTTTGGCCAGGTGGGATTTTGGTAAACCAGTTTTTTCGGCCCAGAACATCGACTTGTCCAGAATCATCCCCTTCCGAATGATTCTTGTGAAGTAAGTTCGATAGGATTTCCGCTTCATTCGATGTCAATGAGTCCTAATAGTTGTTCAATTCTACATTTAAATGTGCAAAGCCTAGCCAACAAAGTTGACCACTTGCGGTTTCTTATTTCTGATCTCAAGTCCACTTAAACGCAAATTTCATAAATCAAAATCAGAGTTTAATTGGTACACAAAAACTTTGCGTACCATGCGCAATAATGTATTTAAATTAAAAAAACACTCACTATCTACCAAACTGGAACATGATTGGTCGGCATATAAGCATGCACGTAATGCATATAAACATGCTCTCAGAGAGGGGAAGAAGAAAGCATTTTCTGATGTCATTTCAAATTCCACTAACAAAGTGAGAACTTGTTGGAAAATTGTGAACTCTGAAAGAGGTGATAAGTGCAAAGTTCAGTCAGGAACATCTTCTATATCAGCAGAAGATTTCAATGTATTTTTTTCTAATATATCTAATGTTATATTGAATTCAATTGCAAGTACTAATATTGATCCAACCTTCTTTTTGAATAATGTAAAAAAAGCAGTCTCATCTTTTTTCATCTCACCCATCTTGGAGACCGATGTGTTAGATGCCACAATGCAATTAAAAGACTCTCCCGCATTAGATTTTTATAATGTCAATAGTAAAATTGTTAAAGCTTTAATTCCCCATTTGACATGCCCATTAACGGTTTTGTTTAATAAATGTATTTATGAAGGTTGCTGGCCCGACGTCTTTAAAATAAGTAAGGTTTTACCTCTATATAAGAAGGGTGATACAAAATCCGTAGACAATTATAGACCTATTGTGATAGTCCCTGTGTTATCTAAAATATTCGAAATTATATTAAAACATAAATTAGTGTCCTACTTGGAATCTAAACAAATTTTATCCAATGTTCAGTTCGGTTTCCGTAAATACAAGTCAACGATTAATGCTGTTGCAGAAGTAATAGATACAGTCGTTGCTGGTTTGGATCAGGGTTTTGTTACTCAAGCAGTGATGTGCGATTTAACCAAAGCATTTGATTGTGTATGTATTGATATTCTTGTGTCGAAGTTAGAGCATTATGGTATTAGGTCTAAGGAACTGCTTTTATTTGCTTCTTATCTCTCAAACAGGAGGCAGTATGTCTGTTGCGATGGAGTTGAATCTTCAATACTACCAACCACAAATGGTGTGCCACAGGGATCTATTCTGGGACCAATTTTATTCCTAATATATATCAATGATCTTCCCACTGCCATTGACAGTCGCTGCGTCCTGTTTGCGGATGATACTACGCTGCTGTCAACCGGAGGAGCTCAGTCTGGTGATAGCTCTATCAATCAAGCTCGAGATTGGTTTTCGTCCAATGGGCTTAAGTTAAACGATCAGAAAACTCAATCCATATGCTTTTTATCCGATAGATGGGCTGATACCCATCCCCCTGTTAAATTATTGGGACTAATGTTAGATAGTTACCTTGACTGGAAATCTCATGTTGACAGTGTGAGTGGTAAAATATCTTCACAAATATTTGTACTTCGCCAGTTAAAAAATTGTGTATCTGACAGTGTGTTGAGATCGGTCTATTATTCATTAATACATAGTCACATGAGCTATGGGATAATCTTCTGGGGAAACTCAGTAAATGCGTGTAGAGTTTTTAGACTTCAAAAAATGGCAGTTCGATTACTTTCTCGTGTTCCTCCAGGAACACATTGCCGTCTTTTATTTAAAAATTTAAAAATACTACCCTTACCATGTTTGTTTATTTTGGAGGTAGTAGTCTATATTCACCGTAATATAAGTTCATTTACAATTCATTCTGATAACCATAATTACAGTACTAGGCATGCTAATGATCTTGTTGTACCACATTCACGAATCAAGATTACAAAAAACAACAAATTACAGGTGCAATTATACAACGTTCTGAATGTTCGCCTTGCTGGTTCAAATTTAAAAAGTATGTCCGTGTATAGATTTAAGAAATGTGTCAAAAACTATTTATTGGATCACTGTTTTTATAGTATTCAAGAATTTTGTGACCATAACGACTAAGTACTTTGTGACGCAACATATACTTTGTATATACAAGTTGTCAATAAAATGAGTATGAGTATTATTATTATTATTATTATTATTATTATTATTATTATTATTATTATTATTATTATTATTATTATTATTATTATTATTATTATTATTATTATTATTATTATTATTATTATTATTATTATTATTATTATTATTATTATTATTATTATTATTATTATTATTATTATTATTATTATTATTATTATTATTATTATTATTATTATTATTATTATTATTATTATTATTATTATTATTATTATTATTATTATTATTATTATTATTATTATTATTATTATTATTATTATTATTATTATTATTATTATTATTATTATTATTATTATTATTATTATTATTATTATTATTATTATTATTATTATTATTATTATTATTATTATTATTATTATTATTATTATTATTATTATTATTATTATTATTATTATTATTATTATTATTATTATTATTATTATTATTATTATTATTATTATTATTATTATTATTATTATTATTATTATTATTATTATTATTATTATTATTATTATTATTATTATTATTATTATTATTATTATTATTATTATTATTATTATTATTATTATTATTATTATTATTATTATTATTATTATTATTATTATTATTATTATTATTATTATTATTATTATTATTATTATTATTATTATTATTATTATTATTATTATTATTATTATTATTATTATTATTATTATTATTATTATTATTATTATTATTATTATTATTATTATTATTATTATTATTATTATTATTATTATTATTATTATTATTATTATTATTATTATTATTATTATTATTATTATTATTATTATTATTATTATTATTATTATTATTATTATTATTATTATTATTATTATTATTATTATTATTATTATTATTATTATTATTATTATTATTATTATTATTATTATTATTATTATTATTATTATTATTATTATTATTATTATTATTATTATTATTATTATTATTATTATTATTATTATTATTATTATTATTATTATTATTATTATTATTATTATTATTATTATTATTATTATTATTATTATTATTATTATTATTATTATTATTATTATTATTATTATTATTATTATTATTATTATTATTATTATTATTATTATTATTATTATTATTATTATTATTATTATTATTATTATTATTATTATTATTATTATTATTATTATTATTATTATTATTATTATTATTATTATTATTATTATTATTATTATTATTATTATTATTATTATTATTATTATTATTATTATTATTATTATTATTATTATTATTATTATTATTATTATTATTATTATTATTATTATTATTATTATTATTATTATTATTATTATTATTATTATTATTATTATTATTATTATTATTATTATTATTATTATTATTATTATTATTAATAATCACACCTCTGAGGCTTCGACACATCTCAGAGAAGAGCTGGTGTTTACCAATTGCCACTCGCAACCCCGTGGAGTGAGTGACTACTGGGTCCGAGAATCGTGCGCCCTAAGCAGACGTAATGAAGCTAAGATGATGGCCTTCTGCATTCTGCCGGCCAAGATTTCTGCTGATTGGCGGCAGGTCGGAATGATCTTAAGTTCAGACATCAGCGAATCTTTTGTTCCACCTAAGGCTCCTATTATTAGTACCACAAGTTTGACAGAATATCCCGGGTACGGCCTGCGAAGCTCGAAGAGCAAATCTCTATATTTCATCCGCTTCTCCTCCTCTTTCAAGATAATGTTGTTCTCAGCTGGAGCTGAAATCTCGATCACAAACATCATCCTGAGATCGTAGTCGAGGAGGACTACGTCAGGCTTATTAGCGTGGATTTGCCTGACGGTGGGAAACGAATAGTTCCAGTAAATTAGGCACTTCTCGTTTCCCACTATGAACTCAATATCCCCCGAAGATTAAGGCAGCACTGGTGTCTCGTCTACTCCGTATGAATGCCGTAGATGGTAATATAGCACCCGTAGTTCTGAGTCGTGTCTATAGATATAGACCGAGACTGCATATGCGCGACACTCTGACAACAAATGTATCAGTGTCTCCGGCTCCCATGACAGGCCCTGCAGTTAGTATCAGGGACCTCCATACCCATGACACGACTTCGATATACGAGGGTGTTAAATACATTATTATTGTTATTGGTATTGCTACTGCTATTGTTAGAGTTATTGTTTTTTTTTCACGTTTAGACGGTAAGTATATAATCGAATATCAGTTCTAGTAGAACAAGACATCTGAATTTTCTATTATTCCTATTTAATTTGAATTAAAATTTAAATATAATTTAGAATTTTAATTTTAAACTTGTTGATTATTTGCTAAATTTGCTAAAAATTTACAATGATTTACACACATATAATAATATTGGGTAACATCAATTTGGACCTTAATGCTAATAGTTTACATAGAAATAAATTTCGTGATATTTTGTCTATCCAATCTCATGCTTAATTAAAGAACCTACTAGAATTACTGCAAGTAGCAGTTCCTGTTTGGATAACATTATGACTAATTGTAATTCTAATAATTTATCTTTAGGGACTTGTAATCCTCATCTACAGGTTCTGATAAGATAAGATTGATAATTGGAAGTCATATTGTGACATAAAAAGTTTTTATAGAAAAGTGATTAGGATTGATAAGCGGAATTCATTTTTGAATGAAATATGTAATTCTACAAACAAGACTGAGTCTGTAGTATAGTAAATAATGAGATGAATTCGAAAAACATATTCAAATATTTACAATACTATCCTTCAAACTATTGATGGTACAGATATTGATCCATGTGATTTTCCTTATAATGTTCCTAAATCTCCTTATTCCTATTGCTAGTGATTCCTATTACCAATCATGATATGAAGGACGCTTTTCTATATTTAAAACAATCATCCGGTTTGGATTTCTATTGCTTGATGATTAATGCATCCATGAAGTTGTTAATTGAACTTTTATCAATATTTAATAAATGTGTAAACGAAGGAATTTGGCCCTATTCCTTCAAAATTACCAAAGTTTTACTATTACATAAAAAGGGTGGCCACAGTTGTTTGGATACCTACAGACCCATAGCCACCATTCCGGTTATAAGTAAATTATTTGAAATTATCATTAAAGATAGGTTGGCTTGTTCCTGTGAGAATAAGCATATTTTTTCTGAAGCCCAGTTTGGATTCAGGAAAAATAGGTATATTCTAAAAGCTTTACTATCTATGATCGATGCTATTGTAGGCCATTTGATGAAGGTGTACATTCAAATTCCATTATGAGCGACCTTACCAAGGTATCCGATTGAGTTAACGTGGACATATTACTGTACAAATTAGAATATTGCGGCATAAGATCAAGTATGCTTAAATTACGTGCTTCCTATTTAACGAACAGGCAGCAATGTGTGTGCCTGAATGGCTACGAGTTAGGTTTATTGTCGGCTTGAAAATGATCCTACAGGGTTTTGTGTTGGATCCTATTCTGTTTTTACTATTTGTCAATGATTTACCCTGTTCTGTTGGTAATGTACCTTGTATTATGTTTGCAGATGACACCACTTTGATTACTAAAGGTGATGACCTAATCAATTCTGCTTTCCAGCTAGCGAAAGATTGGTTCTGTGCTAATTAAAGTTAAATGTTTTTAAAATTCAAAATATTTTATTTAGATCAGATAAATGGGCACAAAAATCTGAATCCAAAATACTTGGTTTATACTTTGATATTAGCCTGGAATGGTCAGCTCATGTTAATTACTTCTGTTCCAAGCTGTGCCAGCAAATATTTTGCACAACAACTAATATGTTCACTCTCTTGTTGCGCATGGTGTATTTTGCAATTTTCCATAGCTATTTGACATACGGAGTTATTTTATGAGGGAATTCACGTATACCTCATATAGAGTTTTTGTTTACAAAAGACAGCTGTCCGTTCCATTGCCTACACCATGTTTGCGGTAGCGGTTGTTTAAAAAAATTAGAATAATGCCTTTACCCTGTATCTATGTATGCATATATATTCCAATCGTTGTTGCAAATACACCGTAGCTTACATACATTTCAACAATTCTCTGATGTATATACTGATAATACTAGAAATGCTGATAATTTCTTTCAATCGTTCTCTAGAATTCGCACTTCGCAAGTGAACAAATTAGATATACGTTTATTCAATCATTTCAAACATTATTCTAAAGATGTTAATGTGGTAAATCTAAATTTTAATAGTTTTTATAAAGCTTTCAAAAAATTTTCTTTTAGGTAGGTATATTGTAAATATTACTTAATCAGACATTTATTGATCATGATCATCCTCATCATCATCGTCTTCGTCATTATCTATAAAACCGGTAATAAAAGACTGTTGCTGGATAAAAATATTATTAATATTAATGTTCTGTTTGGTTATAATTAGGATAACCTAAGGATATCTTGCAGAATAATCCAAAGCCAAGATTACAGAGACAAGAGGATATCCCAAGAATGTCTTGTACTGTCTGGATAAATACTTCAAATAATTTACAAAATTAATAAACGATAATATTTATTTATTCAACACATATTCAACTCAGCTTTATTGAAAATAATTATTATTCTTACTATATAAATACAAAATATTTTCGTTTGAAAATGATTAAAATAGACATAAATTATATTTTTCTTGAGTGTTTAATAAATGTCCATGCCTCATTTCTTTATTCCGCGTTTGTTGCTCAACGCCTTTTTTAAGAGGTTCCTTTGATTCATATATTACTTCATCGCCATTAAAATAAACGACACACACCTCATTTGTAAAAACAACAGATTTTCTACTTTTTTTAAAAAAATTATACTTATAGGGATACTCTACTTCAATTATATCTCTATTATCAATATTTTCAGAGCTACTATTTTCTTTACTTTTAAAATTTAAACATAACTTTCCCTCAAGTGACATACCATCTTCTTTATTAATCTGCCATGCATCCGAAGTAATATTTTTATTGTCATTTTTAATTTCATGATTTTTTTCACTGCATAAATTCCACGATGGACCTGGTGTACTTGAAGTACTTGGCTTATGGCCATAAAATACTGATGACAAGTTTTGATGTTCTGTCCAATTTTCTTTTCTTTCATCAGATTGTGGCGAACACGACTGAGAATTACACATATGCGTACCTCGCTCGTCTTTTGTATGATTGTCTAATATGCCATTTTCTTTTTGTAATAAAGACCGATGAAGTTCTTCAGAAGAATTTGAGTTTATATTTAAATGTTTTAATGATTTTGATAGATTAGAGTCTATTTCATTCGACACTTTTATATTCTTCTCTTTATTACTCCACGATTTAACTTTATTCACAATTTTTTGTTTGATGCGTTTATTAAAAACTGTTACATTATTTTCTGGTAAATTGCATTTGTATTTGTTTAATTGTTCTTTTCCTTCTATTAAAATCGGTTTAACTATCAAATTTCGTGTATTTATCTCTGATTCAAAATCGATATTTGTAATTACACATGTTTGCTTTTTAGACATTTTATATAATTTTGCGAACTTGTCAAAAAAAAACAAAACTATAAATTTATTTGTCAGTATCGATAATAATAATTCTGACTGCTTACATAAACTAGGGAAGTTAATAAAACCAGTTGAGTGCACTGTTAGACGAGGCCTGGCAAAAATGCACATGCGTAGTTAAGATTGTTTACAACTCCTGTCTCATATATTGTTTCCACTCACATATTAAATGTTAATAAAATGCCATTTACAATTTTGGACTACCATTTTGTTTTGGTATTAACATTCTTATCAGGTGCGATGTTTGACAGTAAACGCAGGTGCTGTACAGGGTGATATGAAGGTAGTCCGAAATATTAAAAGTACACTGTAATTATTTCGGTGTCCACTGAATTTAATTATTGAGTACATAATGTTTAATATTGAGCATTTTGGGCATTTTACTAATGTGACAATATAGTTTAACTAAAAATTGCAATTTTATAGTAATAAATTTTTGCTCAATTTGGAACGGACCTAAATAATTGAAAGTATAGGAAAATTATAGTTTTCTAAAAGAAAATTCTGAGTACCTATTTCTCCGATTTCGATAATATTATTTAGTGTTTACTATATCACCTTACTTTACTTGCCCTTATATTTTCAAATGAATCAACAATATCTTCTATTATAATTAAATGAAGTTTGTATGGAAATGCTTTAGTAATGACAAATAAAATGATTAATTATGTAAAAGCATTTACAAGAAAAAAAAGGGATGAAGTGAGAAAAAACTTTTTTGTGATACAATGAATACGAGACTTACAGCCGTTGGTAATAAAATATGAGCATGGTGATTTTTAGATTTTTACAGCTGGTGCTGTTATTTGATATACGAATATTATACTGATTTGCCGGGTTATTATGCCGTGCCAGTAATATAATCAAAGTGCACTTCCCTAGCTTTAGCTGGGATTTTTTGACATATTCTTGTTGTTCTCGGGTAATGGGGGGTGGAAGACCCGCTATAAATATCTCTGAACCCGTCGTTATACAGGGTGATTAAGTGTTAAGAAACTATAGTATACACTATTTACTGTCTTTATGCATATATCTTGCCTATTCTTTTTTATTTCTTGTCATCCTTGTTCCTTCACTCCATGTTATTCTTCTTATCTTTAGGTTATCCGCTATCACACTATTGCATGTTTTTCGTGATCTGAACTGTTGTTTCTCAATACTTTCTAAAATAGGTTGTACCTACTTTTAACTCTGGCTTTATTAGATTATTTCTTATTTTGTCCTTCATTTTAACTTATTTTACTGCTCTAAGATATTTCATTTCCATGGCTTGGATTTTACTCTTCACTCGGTTATTTAAATCCCAACTTTCACATCCATATGTTAATACTGGTTTGTACACAGTATTAAACACTGCCAGTTTTGTTTTCTTCGTTATTTCCTTCCTTCTTAAAAATGTACTATTCAATGTATAATATAACTTTGGTCGAAATTTCTGTTCTGCTGTTTATTCTATATCTTCGCTTCCGTCTCTGTGTATGTTCACTTCTAGATATTTGAATGTGGCTATTTGTTCTGTTATTTCCTTCTATTTCGATTTTCATTTTAAGATTATTTTCAAATTCCTTTTTCTTAGCGCTTCATTCCATATGTTTACATTTGTTTGTAGGTCATTTTCTTTTTTTTTTGCATATATGATCAAGTCGTCAGCAAATGCGCTCTCTGAGATTTCCACTTGTTGCATGTTTCTCTACCCTATTTGTAATTTCTTTATTGATATTTTTATTTCTTTTAAAACATCATCGAGAATCATATTAAAAAGCAACGTACTCCTCCTTGTCGCAATATTTCTTTCTTCTCAAATTTTTTTGATCTTATATTTCCTGTCCTCACATAATTTCTAGTTTTCTGATATGTTGTTACTATAGCTTTTCTCAATTCGTCGCTCACTCCTCTTTTTCTTAAACTCTTCCACACTTCTGTCCTCGGTATACTGCCGAAGGCTTTTTCTATATCTGTAAACGCTACATATATACCTATTATTGTTCCTACTTTGTTCTATTAATAGCTTCATTACACTCCTCTTCCTTTTCTGAATCCACTCTGCGAGTGTTCAAGTTGTTGTATGTTCAATTATTATTTTTAATTGTTTTTCTAGTATTCTCTCATATATCTTTACCATAATACTGAGCAAGAAAATTCCTCTATAATTGCTACACTCTGTACTATAACCTTTTTTGTATATGAGTAGTAATACTCTCAGTCCCTTACCCTACCAGTATTTTTTGTTCATTCCATATTTTATTAAATAGCTTTTTTAATATTTCGATCCCAGTTTTATCCATGTTTTTTTATCATTTCTGTTGTTATACCGTCATGTCCTGCCGCTTTGCCTCGCTTCAACATCTTGACAGATTCTATTATTTCTTCTCTCTTGATTTCTTTATTTTGTATTTTCTGCGATTTTCTCTATTTCCTCAGTAACTTCCGACGTGATTAATTGCCCTGGGGTGTAGTTTTTCGAAATGTTCTTTCCATCTGTTCATTATATCTTCATCTTCTTCTAGGATTTCCCCCTTTATTGATTTTATGTAGTTATTTCTATTATGTTTATCTTTTCGTAGTGTTTTTAACGTTCTGTAGAATAGTTTTTAGTTTCCTTTGCCATCGCGTTCTTGTTTCGCTTTTTTCCTCTTTTATTTTACTTTTAATCTTTGTTCTTTGTATTTATTATAGTTTTCATTGTTCTCTTCCTTGAGATATTTTTTCTATTTTTCTTTCTTCATTTACTTCCTTCCTAATTTCTTTATCCACCATCTTGTTTGTTTTTTGGTTTTATCTGTTTTAGTACCGCCGCACGTTTCTTTTGCTATTTTTAATATTGACTCTTTAATTGTTCTCTACATGTCCCCTGGCAGTCTTTCACTAATTTTCTCCATCCTGACTCTAATTTATCTTTATATATTAGTTACATTTCCTTCCCTGAGTTTATATGTTCTGATTTCTTCTTTCACTAGACTTCTTTAGTTTTCCTGTCTTTTCTACTGTTTTCTTCTTGTGTCTCGCTCTCTACTTGCATCTCTGTTATTAATAGGTACTGGTCGGAATATATTTCGCAACCTCTTCTTACCCTTGTGTCATTTATTTCTCTTATATAACGCTTATGAACTATAACATAATCTATTACTGATCTTTTATTTCTACTTATTACCCTCTGGTATATTTATGGGCATCTTTGTGCGGGCAGAAGATATTTGTTACTATTAGGTTATTCAAAATACAACACAACAACTATTAGTTTTTGTTCATTGTTGTTTCTGATATTTTCTCCATACATGACTAATGTGTTTCCTGATTCGTCATCTTTTCTGCCTACTCTTCCATTTAAATCCCCCCGTATTATTAATCGTCCTTCACTTTCTTCCGTCACTTCTGTTAGTTGTTCCCAGAACACATCTTTTATGCTGACTTTTTCATCCTCATTTGGGCCATTTTTTACTTCTTTATCTAGTTCCATTTCTATTTTCAGGATCCTTTCCGAAATCCCAGTCTAATTTTGTTTGTATTTTATGTTATCATTCTTAATATAATATACCACACCTTCATTGGCTCGATTCCTTTCTTTTATCCTACTGTGTAAAAGGCAGTGCCCTCCTTTCAACGGTTTTTGGCAAATGTTCTCAATTGTGTTTGTTTTTCCATTTCTTTTGGTGTTATATCATCATTTATGAATATAGGTATGCTCTCTTCTTATATTTTTTACTTTTGATTTATTTTTCATAATTTCAGTCTTTTCAATATCATTATTTAATTCTAGCACACAAGCTCTATTTCCTACTTTCATTTTAGGTTAATATTTTTGTTGTAGCTGTTTGCTTACAAAGTTTTTAATTTCTTCTTTTAATACTTCTGGGTCATTTGCATATATATTCAGACACACTATTACAGCATTATTTTTCCTTACTACTGAAGTCAAATTTTTTTCCTAATAATAAATTTCTTTTTTGCTATCTAAAATGTATGCATTTTGTATATTCTTTGAGATACCTTTAAAATTATTGCATCTTTAAGGCATGCATTAAACATTTTATCAAGTTCTAACGTAAAATTCATTCATCATGCCCTCGTATTGTAAGTTCAAAAGTTCCGTTAAATTTTATGCAGTAAATCATCGTCATACTACATTTCGAAACTTCACCACAGACAAAAAACAATACAACAGTGAGCTTTGAAAATACAAATACAAACTAATCTACAAATGTATCAAATGAAAAATATAAATGGAAAATAATGCAATTGAAATACCAAATAAGGTTTCTATTTAACATATGTCTCACGCTTTCAGTACCAGTGGCGTACTTCTATCTACAGCATTATCGTGTGTATTTGATGTATACGGTAATGCACATCACTATCGCATATTACTTGATAGTGGTAGTCAATCAGACTTTATTTCGGAGAGTCTATGCAAATAATTAGGCATACCTCTATCAAATGTAAAATACACAATATCTGGCATCGGTCAAACAAAAACTAAAGTTTGCTAAAAGCCTTCCATAAGGCTACAATCCAGGCACAATGCTTTTGATCTTCACTTAGAATGTCTAGTTTTACCACATGTAACTTCAAATGTACCATCCGTTTCTATTGATATAAGTCATTTAAAAATACCTTCAAATATAGTTTTGGCAGATCCTACATTCAACGAAGTGGGTTCAATTGATATTTTAATTGGTGCAAACAAATTTTGGGAACTAATCCTAGTAGGTCAAATAAAATTGGGTAACAACTTACCAACATTACAAAAAACGCATTTTGGATGGATCATTACAGGAGCTATTTTCCCATTAAAATGCCTAAGTTCGCACACGTCTAATTAAGTATTGTGTAATTTTAGCCAGACTTTCTCACTTGATATGCAGCTAATCAAATTTTGGGAAATCGAGGAGAGAAATTTGGAAAAACCTCTGTCTCCGGAGGAGCAGATGTGTGAGGAATCATTTAAAAACAACACCATTCGCGATTCTACTAGACGATATTTGAATATTTGAACTCATCAACAAATATTCAAGTTTAAATAAATTAATCAGAGTTACAGCTTATTGTCAGAGATTTTATAAAAATATCAAGTTTTCAATGTTCAAAAACCCTCGCATATGCAGTCCTCTAACTTGCAATGAAACAAACATTGCTTTGTACTCTTTAATCAAATTTGTTCAAAATCAAGAATTTGCACGAGACATTAATTACTTAATCAAGCTTGGGCAAGTAAAACCGAAAAGTAGACTTTCACGGTTAAGTCCTTTTATGGATGATTTTGGCATACTTCGAGTTGGAGGTAGAATTAAACATTCCAATTTTTGCTATGACACAAAATTTCCAGCTATCTTATCAGCTAAACAAACATTGTCGCTTCTCATTGTTCGAAGTGAACACGTCAAATTATTACACGCTGGCTCTCAAGCGGTACTCGCATCTATCCGTGACCGATTTTGGATACTTTCTGCTCGAAATTTAATAAAAAAGGTTATAAGAAACTGATACGATGTCTTCGATTTGACGCTCCGCCGAAAAACTATAAAATGGGTGATTTACCTGCATATAGACTTAAATCTACACGTCCATTTTTAAATACCGGTATAGATTTTTGTGGTCCATTCAACATAAAGGATCGATCTACAAGAAATTATAAATCAATCAAGGTTTATATTTGTCTTTTTATATGTCTTAGCACAAAGGTCATACATCTAGAGTTAGTGCTATTAGTGCTCTCACTACACAAGCCTTTCTCGCTACCTTGCGTAGATTTTTTTCTTAGTACTAACGTTTACAGTGACAATGGTACAACTTGGTACAATAGCTTTTACAAGATCACAAGAAATGTGCAACAAAGTTATAATTTTCACCCAACAACTTTGCTGAGAAACATTAATGTAACAAGTGTACTAAACTAGATAAGTGTTACAACTTATTTGTACATTCCTACAAGGTTAATTAAGACAACTGAAAACTTTGTTAGTTCACTGTAATTGTAATCTTTAACTTTCTTTTAAGTATTCTTTATAATGTTAAAATGTGCTTGCTTTGCTACAAAGTCAATTAAGGAAGTACTAGGAACTTTCTTTAAAATATTATTACCATTTGCTTTAAAAGGTCTGTTCTTACAAGAGTCAGAGATTGGTTTCAAACGGTGAAACAGACCTAATATTGCTGTAATTATAATTTCGATGAAAAATCATATTAGCAATAACATGGTAAGAGTAGGTACATCTAAAATGATTTTAGGTAAAATTAAAATTACTATATTAAATAAGCAAATGGATACAATTCAAAGAACATCAGTTAGATAAAGAGTAAATTTCAAAAATGGATAAAGAGGATTATGAATATTTATAACCTGTGACAAAAACTGATAGTTTATACTTTGTGAACTGACATAAGATTTTAGATGGCTGCTGACAATTTTGCAAAGTAGTCTTGGGTGAAAATACATATAAATATGCTATTTGCTTGTGACAAAAACGACAAAGACCGTATTGAAAAATTTGGGAGTTCAAATACTTGCTGTAAATTCAATGTTCAATGTCAATAAGATTTAATAAAGGTGAGGATATATAATATTTCTGAGAGGGTTGTCAAAGAAAATTATACACACTTAACATTGTATTTCCATTATTCCAGTATACTTCCATTTTAGAGTAACAAGAATCAAATTTCAATTTGCGTTCAGTTTTAGCTTTCTCTTGCTCATAGACATCTATGTTGTAGACTGGATCAATCTTTCTCGTTAGATTTTCGGGAAGATCTGCATGTTTTGTAAGAACGAGTTCGAATAGAGTGTAATTATGGTAAGGAGTGCTAGGAGTTGTATTGTAGCAGAAGGCATAGTATCGCGTCCAAGTATCTCAATCATTTTGTGTTTGATTTATGTACATGCGGATATATTCGTTTAGAACACTATGATTCCGTTCACACCCTCCTACTGTTTGTCTGTGGTAAGCGGTACGCAGTTTATGTAGGTCTAACAATTTGGATAGGTTTTGAAATACTTGACTTTTATATTCTGAATCCATGCCAGTTTTGACTTCTTACATAACATCATATATCAGAATAAAATTCTCAAAAATTGCCTTTGCAACAGTTAGCGTTTCTTTATTTGGTACTGGTATTATTATAATGCATTTTGTAAGTTTACATTGTATTGTTAATTGGATTTCAGAAATGATCCAATTGTATCTATGCATATCGAAAGCCTTCTGTGGTGTGACAGTAATTGTCAATGGTTCAACATGTTTAGTTTTAATTTTATTTATTTGATATTTACTGCATTTTGTTACATAAATAGCAGCATCTTGCGACATATACTTACATCTATAAAAAACTTTCAATTTTTTCAATAACCTTTTTTTGACCACAATAACCTTCTAACAGTGGATCATTATGAAATTTTTCAATAAGACGTTATTTCTCTTCTTTATTTGTAATTAATTGTCGTAACGTACTGTAAGATTTTTTTAATATATTTGTTTCTTTAACTTCATAATATTCGCGTTTGAGCAAAATTATCATTTGTGAACGGAACTGTTTTTTTTTTAATGTTTTATGGTTGAATGAAAAATTTTTATTGGCAAGTACGCGTTTTCTTATGGCTGCGTAGTATCGTTCTTAATATAATATCCAAGATAATTAAGACTATTTGCGGCAAATTTACATTTTTCTGTGTGAAATTTTTAAATTATTTAACTGGAATCATTCTAGTATAATCCTAATATCTTCTTGAAAAGTTTCACTAGAAATAATTACATCGTCTAAGTAACATTGACAAAAATGGTACAAGTAACCGACCAAGACCTCTCTGATCATAAGATTTTGGAAAATACCAGGTATAATGTCCTTGCTACCAGGGCTCAGCTTCTTCGGTGAGAAGAGGCAGGAAGCAAAACAAACTCGCATTTTCCTAACCAATCTATATTAACCTTCTACTAGTAAGTCTACATGACAACTATACATTTTGAATAATGAACTTAAATTACCTTTACTGAAAACTACTTACTAAATAATATTTATAACATGCATACTAATTACTTATTGCTGGACTGTTTCATATCCTGTTTCAAAGTTCAAACTTATTGTAACGCATTTAAATTATGAAATGTATAAATTTATCAACGAATCCAGTACACAGGTGCTCCCTCGTGAGTATGCTTTTAAAAAAAAAATTTTTAGTTTCTCCTATTTTTGGAAGCATAGTCGGTTCATCAATAGTAATAGCATTTAATGAGCGAAAACCTACGCAAAATCGTGACTTTTTGCTTTCCCGTTGCACTATAACAGGTGACCAACTAAATTTGGAGTCACATGGTTCCACGACACCTGACGAAAGCATCTCGTGAATTTGTAAAGATGATTTTTTCTTCTCAGGTTTAGTTGAATATGGTTTTTCATGTCTTATTTTCTTTTAATATGATTTTATGTTGTGTAGCCGAAATTGTACATTGCCTTAGTGCTTGTGAATAATTCAAAAAATTCCCGCAAAATAGATAGTACTTTATCTTTTAAGTTTTTTTTTTTGTAAATATGAATTTATTTCTTGAATCCAATACGTTTCTCTAAATTTACCGCCAAAATGAATACAATTTAAATGATAATTTAAAACAATTTGCTCGCGAATGAAAAACGATGCGCCTAGAATAATTTATTCATTTAAATATGAAAGAATTCGATTTCGAATTCAACATTTGCGTTCCCCTTGGAAGATATTTTTGTAACGCCTCTGGTTAAAGAAGATATTCGTAAACTTGTAAATTTGACGAGATTTAATAACAAGGTTTCCTTGAATTAAATCACAGACTGCGTCTGTATCTATCAAATCTGTAAAATTTATTAATTTCAACTTTTATTCGCATATGTGATAGGCAAACTTAGTTCGTTTGTCTGTGTAGAAATATGTTGGGAATTTAATTAATTTTCGAATTTATTTTCGTTTTGTGCAAAAATTTGATTAAATATTTTTTGTTCGAAATTTGTTTTGGTGGAAACGTGAATAGAATTTTGAAAACGCCACAAAATGACGAATTTTTTTGCATTTTTTAACTATAGTTATTTGATATTTGATTTTGTTTGAAAACATTTTTGTTGATTATTTAATGTTGGACATTTCGAGAATTCATTTAGTTTTTTGGATCGGTGTACTAGGATTTGGAGTATTCGTTAAACGACAGAAATTCGAGTAGAACCTGGTGCTTGCTTATATACGGACTTTGTAGACACTAACAGTGGAAGTGTAATTCGCCGCAATTTCTACATGATGTTCGAGATTAAGAATTTGAGTTAATTTCGTTAATTTTCGTAGCAGCACTATATATTCTGAACAGGTCGGTTATTGTTACGACTGTTATTATTAGGAGGACGGAAAAGATTATTTTCAAAGTTTCTGCACCTACCAGCTCTTTTAAATATTTTTCTACAAGAGCTACGGCTTCCTCAAGTTCATCTATTGTATTAAAATCGCTCTCCTTAACCTAGATTTTACGTCAGGTTTTATTCTAAAATGACATTAGCTTGTAAAAGATCTGGCCTAATTCGCGAAAAAAACATTACATTTATGTAATATGCAATCCGATGAAGAATCGGTGTCTTTTTATCTTTAGCTATACAGGACGTTTGTAATATTAGCGATGCGTGTTTCAGAATTAACCACTTTAATTAATAATACGTGTTTCAAAAGATACGCAACTTTCCCTTGACTCGCTTCTCCCTAGTAAACCTACTATAACATAAATTCTATCTCAATCAGTGGTAATTTTTTCCTGACGAAAATACGCGTGAATTTAGTTGAAAAAACACTTTCGGTCTTCAGAATCTTTCAGAATATGTACACGATGGTACGTGAATTGGTGGGGGATTATCATCTCGTGAATTAATTTTATCTGTTTTATCTGTCAGCAAGTGCATGCGTAAATTGGATTGTAATCTGAAATAGTGCTTCTTTTGTGATTGAATGCAAAAGAATTTGTGGATGGTAAAGAAATGCGAGTTACGTCAGCATCAGTTGATTTTGTGATATTTGCGTTAGTAGAATTTTCGATAGTAATGTCAGAATCGCTATAATGAGTGCTTGAGCCTTGACTGGATGTAGTGTCTACAATATCGAATCTCTCATCACCTATTTGAATCATTTTTGTGTTGTTAGTTGAACTTTATTAATGAATTAGTTAATTTACATTTGGACAAAAACGTGAATTTTTAATATTTAAGAAGTTAATGGAACTTGCTTGGTAAACAGTATACGTCCAAAAGCAAAATTTTTGAATTTACACAAGGTTCGACTTTTATTGCTCTAATAAAAGAATTAATCGAAGATCCGTGGTCTTCGAGCCCATCGTTGGGCGCCATGTTAGGTGGGTTTTTATTGTGTGTTAAAGATATATGTAAACAAATAGGAAATAGAAATGTTACGGATTTCTGATTTTCAAAATATATGTTTTCCGGGAATTTTAGCGCAATTCGCTTACGCGAAACATGTGAAGAATGTATTGACTGGACTGTTTCAGGATCGACAGTTATAAATATAAATTGTTAAGTTTGAGTGAATGAAATTTAAATAAATGTCTTAGCATGAATATTTTAACTGTAAGATTAAAAATGAGGTTAAATATTGTATAAATAAGTTTGAGTGAACTGAATAAATTATTGAATGTTTAGACTGATAATTACGGATTTACTCTTGATTATCTTTCCATTACAGACATAAGAAGTAGATGGGCACTTACTTTGTGTAGACTCTGGTGGCTGCGTGTCGTTGGTCGGTGGATCTGGAGCTGGACTTTTTCAAGTAATCCTTTGTAAAAAAATACTTCACTGCGTTTGGGGATAGGAAAGCATATGTCCTCAGTAAGGCTTGTTGAAATTTAGGAAACACTCGCTTGTATATGAGATCGTGACTTGTACAATATACCTTTTGTATATGACATGGAATGATAATCGTCGATGTAGTAAACTTGATTAAAATTGTTAATTCGTAGAAGGTTTTTTAATTCTTTTTTAAATTGTTAACACTTATACCGTTGATTTAATTGTTTTTGATTAACGTTGTTTGAGAACATGTATAACTTGATTTTATTTATATAGCACTAAAAATATGATCGAAATTCATTTAAAATTTGTTTGTTACTAAAGAACTTTGAATTTGTAAAAAACAGCGGTTCGATGTGAAAGGTTTAAGCTTAAAATGTAGACTGACTATCGAACGCACCGCTATTTTTGGCGGTGTTGGTAGCCTAAATGATTTAGGGCCGAGGGGGACTATCCTGCCTCATCGCTGTAGACCTGGACAGCCTTCTGGAGGCGAATCCCATCAATCGTCTACCCTGACCGCAAGCGCCGGCCGATATAGCTGTTTTGTGGGGCCTCCTTGTCATTGTCCTGGCTGACTCCCGTCGGCAGGAGGGTATCTTCTGGTGCTCTTCTTGTCTTCGCGGTTTCTTTTTCCGCCAGTTAGTGTAACCCCACGGAGGGTAGTTGTCTGGGAGTGGTTTTATTGGGATTAGGGTTGTAGCTAGAGATGCACGCGGCCATCGAGCCAAATGACTGATTGACTGGTGCGTTGGATCACTTTATATGGCTTTTTGCCGCATGTTTTCACGCCGCGGAGGCATAGGTTACTTGCGGTTGAAGAACCACCTTGACAAGCGTTACCTTATTCCTTAGACTAAAGGTGTTGTCACCCTTGAGCAAGGGAATTGAACTTAGCCCTGGTGGTTCTCGTCGGCGCCACCGTCTCCACGATGCGTGATTTTCACTGGTACATCCTCACGCTCACGTATCGCGTCTGCCGGGGATAAGGATATGGGTTTCTGGAATAGTGTGTGTATGCCGAGGTCGTGCTCTCGGGGAATTCTGCGTCTATTTGATTTGTTGCATCAGGTTTCAAGTACGTTCAAAATTTTATAATAGTGTAGTCGTGCGTCTTATGTTTGTGGCTTGCGTTGTTATAGTCATGTCGTCGGCGTAAAAGTATGTGTTTGTGTTTAGGAAGTGTGGTATATCGCTGTTGTATATCGTGTCGAGATGTGGTAATAGGACGATGCCTTGCATGCAAGGGTCGGGTAGTGGAGAGGGTTTGTTTGACTTGAATGTGTAATTTTTAGTGGTGGAGATAGGACTTGATTAGTTAGGAAGACCTTTGCGACATCCAAGAAGACAGCTCCAGTGAACTGTCTCCAGTTGAAGGCCGCCGTTATGTGCTATCAGGCGTAGGACTTGGAGTCTGGTGGAGTGGCTAGGACGGAAAGCGAACTGTTCGTCGGATATGACTCGCAGTTCTTCGGATTGAGTTTTTAGGCTGGCAAAGATAATTCTTTCTATTTGCTTATAGCTAGGAGTAGGCTAATGGGCCGGTAGTTGGAAGGAAATGTGTGGTCTTTGTTGAATTTAGGTATTAGTATTATGTTTGCTGTTTTTCAGCGTGTGGTGAAGTGTCTGAACCTAAGCATTTTGTTTGTTATGTTTAGTAGGGCCACGGTACCCTTGCGTGGTAGTTTTTTTAGCGTGGTGTTGTGTATTTGGGCAGATCCAGAGGCTTTTCTGTTGCTTAAGTGTCGTATTATTTGTTTTAGACCTCATTTCAATGCGTGCATCTCTAGCTACAACGCTAATGCCAAAAAAACCACCCTCAGGACGCAAGTGACCCGTTACCAGTGCCCATGATCCTGAGGGGGATAGACTCACCGGCAAAGAAAGAAACCGTGAAGACAAGAAGAGCGCCAGAAGAGCCCCCCTGCCGACAGGGGTTAGCTAGGACAAAGGGTCGCGGTAAACGATGGATGAAGTCCACCTTCATGAGGCTGTCCAGATCTACAGCGATGAGTCAGGACAAAGAGGGATAGTCCCACTCAGTCCCCAACCATTTAGGCCACCAACACCGCCAAAAATAACGGCGTGTCGTCGAATTCCTGGATTAGACACACCCGAATGAACAGTAATATAATTACGGCAAGATTCAGAACTTACATCACGGCTGACGTTTCGCAATTGGTTTTACTGTCAACATAATTTTCGATAGTTTGTCATATTTTTTTTTTGTAATTTAGTGCAATATAATTATAGTGCTAACATTTAGTGTAGTATATAGTGTCATTATTCTCAGTGGCAGTTTCTTAAATATTTTGATGAACATATAATGAATTATTCATTTGTTCGTATGGCCTAAGTCGTCTGAATTACCGCCGCAGCTATATATGTTATGCAATATATTAAATATATAGTAGCAGCTTCTGTGTGCTGCCCTCTGTGTAATATACTGCGTAAGCACAATAAGCGTTTAAACTTGCCCACGTGATTTTTTGGCATCCTCATATAATTTCTTTAAAACATTGCAGATTTCAGTATAAGCAAGTTTACGATGACAATCCTTGTATCATCCGATTTTGGATCTCGGAACAACAGAGGATGTGAAACAACAACACAGATATAGTGAAGTTCATAAAGTATGTTGGATAAATTGGATAAAACTATATACAGGGCGAACTCTTGAAAATGAAACAGAGCTAAGAATTGTCAGGAAAATTAATTTTCCGGGAAATGCCGTGACAGGTCGATTTTGGTTCGAAGGGGGACGTCTTTTCACATAAATTTCTTTACACTTTATCCCTCTAGGTAGGAGGATAACTCTTCAAAAATTTTAAAAGGGAAGGAGGCTTAAATAACACATCGTTTGAAAGGTATTCTAATCTCTACATAAACGTGTTTTATTTTTTGTATTTAACCTATTAGTTTGGAAGATACGGTTGTTAAAAAAACCTACGTTTTACAAATAACTGCATGTCAGTGTTAAGTGTTCAAATTTTCTAGATTATTATGCCGTTTATTTGAAGAACTAACAATTTAATAGCGAATATTGCAAAAATACTAATAGATAGGTATAAAGGTTATACCGGGTGTTCCCTCTAAGACTTTCAGTGCGAATATCTCGGCTACTATTGCAGCCAGTGCGTCGAAATTTGGTATACTGGCACTAGATGGCGATTCGATGATGGCATTAGTTTTTATACAGGGTGTTTAGTTTTGCAGATAATCGATTTAAGTTCGATTTTTTGGTAGTCAACCTCGGTAAAATTTGTATTTAAATTGAAATATTCTTAATTATGAACACATTCTGATAAAAAAAAGTCCCAAAAAAATTTAATTTTATCATAGAAAACGCCTATGAAAAGTACTCAAATTTCATTGTTTTGTCATGCAAAATGTGTATAGCCTTGAGTCCAATTTACACACACGCAACAACCGCATGGATAGACGTCAAAACATAAAGTGACGGGAACTGTCAAAGCAAGTATGACTATTTCTGTAGGAATTTTATTATAAATACGTAACACCACGAGGTACATTGAACCTGCGTACGTATTTGCAATGATGCTAGTTTTGTTTTAAAAAAATGGAATTTATAGGTTATTAGCTGTTCGCATGCGCTGAGCTTTATTCGGCATGAATACTCTGAAAATATGTGAAACATTGTTTTTTTAATTGTATAATACGACTATTCTCGGAAATAATAAAAGTGATAAAGGACAATCTCTACGAGCAGAAAACTAAATTTATGAACACGTCACGCTCTTGACTCGCTGCGGCTTTACTGTTGTCACTGTTGTTTACTCTGAATATTGCTGCAGGCTGCAGAGCGCAGACGCAGACAGAGTCTCGAGACCCGAACACCCGAACGATATGTAAACTTAACCTAGAGTTCCAAATAATGAAAATAATGAAAAAAGCCTCTTCAACAAGTGGTAAAAATGTTTTAAAGCCTAGAAACAATCATAGATAAAAATATAATGGATTCCTTTAGTGAAACCTTCAGTTCCAGTATTACAAAAATATATCTGTTATAAAAACTACTAATCAAATGTGAGTAAAATTTCGAGCCATACCTAGGTATACCTAGGTGTGCTAAAAATTACATTCATACAATAAAAAGCTTGATAGTACGAGATGTGTAAGTACTAAGTATAACGATTAATGGGAATTGAGAGGAAAGACGAAGGAAAAATATCAGTGTACTTAGTAGGTAATTATAACGTGCATATTATTTTTCACCTTTTTACATTGAATATACGAGTTGTAGTTTCTTGTACTCATGCTTCATATTAGCTACTTCCTTTCAAAGAACTATGAGATTAAATTTATAAGAAATAGCCCAGTTACGCAAAGGCTAGGATTATCTTTACCTAATTAGTTTCAGATGGAGAAGCTATTGGGGGCTTACTTTCAAGAACAGAGATGAGGAAACATATTTCAGTATTTATAGGAGCACAGAATGAATATAAACATATTCATTTCACCTTGTGGTGTGCAAAAATTAAAAATGTCTACGAAAATGTTTCGTCTCACCTCTAGGTAAGAACCTAGAAAACAAAGTACTGTTATGGAAGCAGGTTGATATACACAATTACGTTAATCATTGATTAAAAGATTCGATAAGATACTGAAGAAGCCAGATGCCAAGATTAGTTTATATTCGTGCGACAGATAGATGAGAGATGAAGAAAATTTTGCTAGAACACATTAGACTTTACGTTTTGCCATAAATAAGAACATACCTAACTTTCTGTACTTGGTTTAATTATTTAATAAAATTAAAGTTCATGGAATGTGTAAGTGAATTAAATAAAAAATGTAAATAATGCAATTATGACGGAAATTAAAGTTTATTAAATTGTTATTGTTTGTATTTATTATACACTACAGCAAATATTGCTTGTGTTTAATAATTCTATAACAAAATTAACATGTCTAAAACAAATATCAGTGAGAACTGTTAATATTCAGTTCTTAAATGAGGTAGGTACAATTTTAAGCATGAAATGATAGATAATAATATAAAAAACTCACTTTGAAAATTATTCTACAAGGAACACATTTTCAAGACTAAATGAATGATTTTTTGTATTTTATTTTAGTTATTATTCAGTTGTAATCAACATAATTTCAATTAAAAAGTAATACGTGCCTACAGTGATTTATTTTTTTCATTAGTGGCTAAATTGATTAACTTGACCCCCTTCATCTGTAAGTATTCATTATTTCTTAAGCATCTGTGTTTAATAATTCAGGTAGAATAAAAAAAGACAAACACAAATTTTAATTTATTAACAATAAAATAAAATTACAATAAATTAAAAGTATCTAAGTACTTACATACATTTAATCGATTTTATGTTAAACAGTTGTTCTGTATTCTAATTTACAGAGTACCGTTCAATCTAAGGGATGGTCATGCATGTACGATTAGAAACAAATCTTGTCATTTCATTGTTCGATACCTTATTACGTTACGTAGTGTATATTATAACAGTTAGCTTTCATCATTTTTAAGATATTCTAACAAGATGTTTTCGTAATGTACGTAGAATTATGAAATTAGTTTTTCTTAATTTTATTTGTTTAGAAATTTTAAATCCCACGACAAACAACTGAATTTGATGTCTTATAGAATCCTCTTCAAAGTAAGTTAGGGGCTTCTTTATAACCACCATTCCATGTTTATAATTAATTCTAAGAAAATGTCTGTGTGATATTTTTCGTTTATTCTTTTTGGTGTCCTATGTTCTGAATTATTTCAATATAGTTTTTGGTACTACTGAAAAATAAAAACAATAATTTCAAATTACTATCTAGCTTTAAATGACTATGTGATAGGTACCTTCTCGGTCTAGTAAATATTCAGGTGATTCTTCCTAGAAAACCAGTTGCTTTATTTTAGTTCCGTATCATATAAAATACAGAAATGGTAGTACATTGTTTTCTATTTTACAGATCTAGAGTCTTTCTTAAACATACTTTATCCATCAATAATAAAATAGGTAGACACAATAAACATCAATCATTTCTAGGTTATGCTTTAGTGATATTTCTTTGATTTCTTTTACGAGGCAAGTTCAGTTCAAGGACAAACACGTTCACATTATAATCAAAACAATTTTAAGAGTCGTGTTTTTCGAATTTATTTGTTGCTAAATAAGTAATCAATAATTATTACAGCTGACGGAAAAAAGGAATATTCTTTAGGTACTTCGTACTTACACACTTTTGTAAATTATTTTGAGATAAAAAAACGGGTCCCTAAATATTATGTACACTGTAGTAACAAAAAAAACTATTTACTGAAGTCTTATTACATTATAATGGAACAATTTAAAAATATCCACAGATATTTTACACAATAATATTCACTGAACGGGTCTGTAACAGAAGACTTCGCCGGCGCAGCGATTCCAATGCTCCAAAAAGCCTCAACTAAGTCTAAATTTGTATCGACAAATCTCAATAACACCATTGTGCATATGTAAATTGAATTCAATACATTATTTACCGTTATTTATGTGCAATTAAATATTTTATGGCATTAATATTTGATAATTCAATGACAATTCATAGTTTTGACGTTTAGCGATGTTAGTTTCTTCTGTATAAGTGTGGCTCAAGGCTATACACATTTTACATGACAAAACAATGAAATTTGGGCACTTTTTGGAGGTGTTTTTTTATGTTAAATTTTACATACACAATTTCACATACATAAGGTAAGTTGTTAACATTTCAGGGGTCTCATCCCTTGATAGAGGCTATTTAATAATACTAAATTTGATAAATTCCAAGTTTACCTGTGCAAGCCCATGGTACAGCGCTGTAGTAAATGGCAATTTGAGTTGCTTTTCGTTCATAAATCTTTCCCAGTAATAACATATATGATTTGCCTTGTTTTGTTATTTTGTAATACATCTGGCATAAATTTGACATTTACGATAGAATCTAGAATAATAGAACTAACTTATTTTGGCCATAGACTACAAAACACAGTCGATTTTGTTCTATTAGCCAGTGAACCAGTAAGCTCTGACATTTGCCCGCTAGGCCCCAGGTGCGTTCCACTGGTGCAGAAAGTGATCCGATCACTTGTGCCGTACCCTGGTTATTTTCTATTGTTGTAGTATACTTTTAGCTTGATAATATTTGGTATTATTTTAGTGGTTTGCCTTTTTTCCGTTTTTTTATATGAATATAGTAAGAGCGAAGGCATTGTGGCAGATAAAATCCACCACTTTATAGGGTAGAAACCATATCCGGGGTTGCAAAAAAACGGGTGGCGCCTTTAAAATCTTCTTTTATGCTTTATACCCACGCCGTCTAAACTGAAGCTAACCGGCCAACCCCTACCGTAGATATCATCTACCCCCTTTGTCCACTAGCCACCCAAAATTTTGGAACTACCCTTTTGTGGCGACTTTCCCCAATCACCGTCACAAACGGTGACAGAAAAAAGGACAACAGCGACAGAAAAAAGGACAACGCTGACAGGAAAAGGACAACAGCGACAGAAAAAAGGACAACGCTGACAGGAAAAGAACAACAGCGACAGAAAAAAGGACAACGATGACAAAAAAAAGATAACACAAATGATCACAAAGGGATACATACTGCAAGTATATAGTAATTATATCACCGCTAGTCAAAGAGTAAACATGTATGTGTGCGATGTATGCTCCAAGGAGTTTGTAAATAGAAGTGGACTTAGTCGCCACGCTAACAAACATAAATCTAAACCATTTCCCTGCAACACGTGCAAAGAAATTTACGAGACGGAACAACTTATTAACTCGCAGCAAAAACAAGCATCATCAGATAAATAATAGTAAACTGCTCGTCGACATGAAAGAATTAGGTTCTAAGTTTTTGTTTGCATCGCATCGAATAAAAATAAACCAAAATAAGAATAATACGAATATTATTTGTTTTAAATAAAGAAAATTGTTCGGTCTTCTCCAATTGTAAGTTTGCAACTTTGCCTATGAATAGGTGTTTAAATTACAAATAATTACCACACACAGGTTTAAAACCTAACTCTTAGCCCAGTTTTATGAACTTTTCTGACAGCAGAATTGATAAGATGACAAGTTTTCAATTCAACTGGTTTCATTTGCGTTTAACGAATTTACAACAGTAATCAAAACTAAACGGGTCGAGTGCTAACTTTTAGAAGTTGTATTCGCTAAACGCGCCCAATATATTGAGTTTGCAGAATTTTGGCTTGGACTTATGTTTATTTTTCTTGATTTATTATAAAAATTCTCTGTTTAGTAATTTTATTAATAAATTTCAGTAGATAATTGTTATTATGTAATATTATTTTATTTTTAATTTTAGGTCGGTAATCAGGACTAGTTACTAGTTAGGTATAATGCTCTATTAATTAAACCAATAATAACACTTTTTTGTATGTTTTAGGATCATTAAAATCAAAATTTAAGTATCTGCCAGATGATGTGATACAAACATATAAAAAACTCTATTCCAATCCAACAAATAACTACGAAAATAAAATTATTCTAATAAAAAAATTACAAACGTACAAAAATGTATGACCTGCCTAAATTAAATGAAACTAACATTCCTTTACGTCACATGCCCCTATTTTTTAATAACCATTTTAGTAGTTTAATCATTTTTAACCCTGGTCGATAACTGATCGATTATCACTAGATCAGTTATCCCCGCCAGTCATCTACCGGTGTCACTTCTCACCCAGTAAACAGCACGGAGTAGGGATGAGAACGAAGCCGGTCTCCTGTCTCTCTCATAATAAGCCTTCTCTCACTCCCTACACAGTTTTCAACCATTATTATTGTGTATGAATCGAGCGTAATAGTGACGTTTACAATTAACATTTTACCTTACCTTAAGTGTAATTCTCAAGTAAATTTATTATTAATTTGCTGGGCCATAATTATTTATTTCCTATTTTATCAATAATTAATAAAATTATTAATTTTAAGTGTAGTTCTCATTATTAGTTAATTAAATGATCTACATGTACGCAACACGTGTCACGAGCTCCCGCCAACAACGGCTATTATTTTACTATATGGCTATTTTTTTGTACAGTGAACAATGCCAACAAGATGTAAAGGGGCTAATTTGGGCCGTCAAACAAGTAAAATTGCAGGCACGCGAAATAATTCAAAAAATGAATGGTTCGTGTTTTGTTATTCTTATAGGCCGTCATTGTTCACAGTGCTCCATTCCTTTTTTAGTCATATACCACATTTCCACACACTTACAATAAGTTAGTGATTTATTTTTTATTTAACTGCCAAAGTATTCACTAGAAATAATTCATATGGCAAAACAACGTTTGCCGGGTCACCTAGTATTCCTATAAATCTAGTAATTAAAATAAAAAAAATGGAGTTACTTACAAAATTATATCATACTTTCTTTAAATGAATTTCTAACTAGTAGGTATTAAACTCACTTTAACTTTTTTTTCAATATAAAAATGTACCAGCACCAATTTTATCAACAACAGCACAATTACCAAAGTTCTTAATAATTTAAATTTTGATCGGTTTTCGAGAAATTAAGACTATGTTATTATCGATCGAGTATCTCGAAAACGAGGCATTTCCGGACCCCTGGTTATATAAACTTTTTTCTTATTAAACGCAGAACCTGCCCCTAGATTTTCTTAATATCATTCTGTAATACCCTGTATAAAACCGTCGTTTTGAAACGTATACACAAAAATATTATCGATTTTTTTTGTTTGTAATGTATAAATTTAAGATATTAATTGCTTGATATATTGCTTCAGGTTATTTAATTGGATGACTTTTCGTAAAATGAATTTAGATTAAGAAAATATTTTTAAAAGGCTCTTGATCAAGAGCAGAATGTTAATAAAAAAATTACTGGTTGTCTTTTTTTTCTATTATTTTTTAAGTAGAGCATGGCGAAATTAGTTCAATTTTTTTCAATTTCTTTATTTTGTTTTGGACAATTAACATTGTATAATAATTGTCATAAAAACTCAATTAAATAACTACAAACTACAACTAACAACTAAAAAACTCTGACAACGAATAGAAGCATCTCTCCACCAAAAAGCGTCTTAGTTTTCATTGGAAATAAGTTATATGTTTCACATTCATGCGAAGTCCCTCGGGTAAGTGATTATAAATTTTTATATCTAGACTATCTGGTGACTTAGCTGTGACACAATATTTTCTGAAAGGGATTCGAATATTATTCTTCTGTCTGGTATCTTTTGAATGAATGTCACTATTCACAATTCACAATGATTTTTTATTACTGAATACATAGAGACTCATTTCAAATATAAATAAAGAAGTCAACGTAAGAACGTAAATTTTACAAAAATATTTCTGCAAGTTTCATGACTTTGCACCAGATATTATTCTTAAAATACGTTTTTGTGTAATGAAGACTGATTCAGACATGGTGGGATCTCCCCAGAAACATATTCCATAGCGTAATCTTATCATTTTTGTTTTTAGTATATTAAAGTATAAATCATTGTGACCAAACCAATTACAAACATCATTTATAACTTTATGTAGAGCAATGGTCAAGTTTTCTGTGGATTTATCTGAAAAGACCAATGTTAAATCGTCAGCATACATTGAAAAAAACTGTTGCCAATAGCACCCTCCAAAGAATTAACATATAGAATAAAAAGCACAGGTCCCAGTACTGAGCTCTGTGGTACGCCCATTGTCAGTACAATAATACACTCGCGTGGAACAAACAGCTACCCGCTGAATCCCAACTACGAAGGTTCACTTAAATAACGTTGTACAAACTAAAAATGAGATTTTATTCCTTGATTAGACAAAACAGTGTTACAGCCATCTTTTCTAGATACCACTACTACTACTCTTCTTCTTCTTACAAAAATGGTCTGTTCACAGTGGCCAGACTGTGCAAAATTTAAACAAAATACATAAAAATATAAGAGTACAGATATCGTGACATTCTCCCACCTGAGGAACCTTTTATTACAAACAAAAGGTGACTCATTAAACTAAGATATCGGTACATTCAAAGACAGGAACATGTCAACAAATAAATACACATAAAAGTACTAAGTCTTCAAAAATCGCTTAGGTATACGCGTCACTCGACCACTACGCGTCACTTTTGCGGGTACTCTGCTATAGAAAGGCACTCCCGCACTTTCACTGTTACTATCATCATCATCTGGGTTCTGAGGTCTGGATGGCAGGTTGGACTTCTCCGGATGTAGCACCTTCTTCAGGGGGATCTAAACATTCCAGTGGGTAGAGACGCTGCACTGGTCGCAACACTTGTCCTCTAGCCGTATGCAATCTAACTAGCCTGATCCTTTTGTCTTTGCCGGGTAAAAGTTCGACAACACGTCCCAACGGCCAGTCTAATCTCTTCATATTGTCATCTCCCACCAAAACCACCTCACCTAAGGTTATTGGACGACATTTTCTCCTGGTACAAAGAAGCTGCAACTGTCCGAGATACTCATTTCTGAATCTCAGCCTCAAATCATGTCGAAGTTGTTGCTTGTAACGAAGTCTTTTGTTAAGAGATGCTGTGTCAACTTCGTCGTAGTCAGGTAAGTCACTCTCCACTAGGTCTCGCAGAAACATTGCTGGGGTAAGAGAAACTAAATCATTTGGATCATTAGATATGTAAGTGAGTGGTCTCGTATTTATAACGGATTCACAATCGCAAAGTATAGTCAGTAAGTCTTCGTAATTCAAAGAGGATCGTCCAAGAACCTTCCGTAATAATTGTTTCATGAGGCCTACCATACGTTCCCAAAAGCCACCCCACCACGCTGCAGTGGGTGGATTGAATAACCAAGAAATTCGTTGCACTGAAGTCTCTCTGGTGATTTTTCCCCAATCAAGTATCGACAATGTATTTTCAGTCCCAACAAAATTCGTCCCGTTGGCACTGTATATAGTTTTAGGTCTACCACGTCACGCGACAAAACGACGGAACGCCTGCATAAAACAAGCCGTTGATAATGATGTGCAAAGTTCAAAATGTACGGCACGATATACGGCACATGTAAAGAGACATACTCATGCCTTTTCACCAGTTCTTAGATACAAGGGCCCCGCCATGTCCAAACCTGTCACTTCGAACGCAACTGCATCGCGCACTCTATCCAAAGGAAGTGGTGGAGGTTCTACGGTGAACGGTCTGGAGTTGTACCTGGAGTTGTACCTCTTGCACGTGACACATCTGGATATAGCTGACTTCACAGTCCGCCGTCCTCCTAAGATCCAATAATTTTCACGTAATAGGCTCAGAAGGCCCTGAGCGCCCACATGTGGTTCACGCCGATGCATATCCAAAATCAAATTATCCACTACAGGGTGCTTGGATGGTAATATGATAGGAAACCTAAAATTTGTATGGTCCTTTCTTCTCGATATTCGAGACTCAATGCGAAGAAGGCCGTGTTCATCTCGGTAAGCGTTTAAACCAGACAGTCTTTGATCTTTCTCACCAGAAAAACTCTCTTGTATAATCTTCAATACAAAAATTTCAGCATTGTTGATTTCATCAACTGTCAAGTCACCTCCATATTTATTACAGTGTCTAACATTGTGAATGAAACGAAGGACCCAGGCTATCATTCTCAAAGTCCGTGGGTACTCGGAAAAATGGGTGAAATGCCAGTTGTCTGACTTAGCATTTAAGAGAGTAGTAACAAGTTTCCTTTTTTCCTGACTGACCTCATTTTCATCACAAGTCAATATTTCCTTTGGCCAACAATTGGGTTCTTCATATAGCCAATGCGGCCCCTCCCACCATCTTGACTCTGTAAATGTTTTGGGGAGCAGCCTCGTGAGGGTAGATCAGCTGGGTTGAGTGTGCCAGGCACATGTCTCCAACCTTCAGTGATGGTAAGCTTACGAATCTCCTCTACGCGGTTCCATACATAGGTTCCCCACTGTTCTTTACGTCGTATCCACGCCAATACTGTTGTAGAGTCACTCCAAAAATATGCTTCTATGTCCCCCTCTAAGTTTTTCCTGATATCGGTGTATATTCTGGATCCGATTGTTGCCGCCAATAGTTCCAATCTTGGTATGGTTAGTTTGCGCAGTGGTGCGACTCTTGCCTTGGCAGCCAATAAGTGAACGGATACCATATCATCTCTGCAAACCCTCAGGAAAATAACACAGGAAATAGCATCTTTGCTGGCATCGCAAAAAGTGTGCAGACTTACATGTTGCCAGTATTTGTGTCCACCTCCAATCCAGCGAGGAATTTCTATTTCAAGGAGATATGGTAACTCTGACACCCAATCTCGAAAGGCACGGTCAGTTTCGGCATCTACCGGTTCATCCCAAGTTAGCTTTTCCTCCCAAAGGTGCTGTAACAGTAATTTAGGTATTAAAGTAGAGGGGCAAGTGAATCCAATGGGATCGAACATGCGTTGAGCCATTGACAAAATTATTCTCTTGGTCACACTTTCCAAATCAGACCTCTTATTAATAAAATCGCCATTTATCGTCAACGTATCTCTATTAGGATGCCAGGTTAAACCCAGAACAGGGACTATGGTTACTTCAGGACCAGTACTACCAGTGTACACCCACCCTCTAAGTTCAAACTTGCCTTCTTCCATAACAGCCTTGGATTCTTGGATAAAACGATGCAGCTCGACCTCATCAGCAACACTGGTGGTACAGTTGTCTACATAAAAACTGGTCGATAGCTTAACAACTGTGTTGCTTGTGTATGGGACTTTGGTTTTCTCACATTTCTCTAAGCAGCGAGAGAGGTGGTATTCGATGGTCGCTCCCAGAAGAAAGGGGCTGCAGTTAACTCCAAACACTACTCGCCTGTGACGATACACCACTTCGGTACCATCGGATCTCATCCATAAAAATTTAAGGAAATTTCTATCATCTGGATACATACTAATTTGAAGGAAAGCTTTTCGAATATCGGAAATGACACCAATCTGATTTTCCCTGAATCGTAATAAAATGGCAGGAATTTTCTCGATTAGGTTCAGTCCTTTCTCCAAACAATGATTCAGCGAGGGTTTTTCCTTTTCATGAGCCGACGCATCAAAAACGGGTCTCACCTTAGTGGTAGAATAGATGCTGTCCTTTATTACGGGTCGATGGGGCAGGTAATGTCCTGATGGAGTAAATTCGTTGCAGCTAACCTCTTCAATCACTCCTTCTGACAACCAGTCCTTAAGTACCCGGTCATAGGCATCAGTGAGGTTTCCATTTTTAAGTTTACGAAGTGTAGACGCTAATCTGTTCTTGGCGATACAATAATTATCAGACAACGGGGGGTGTCCCTCCAACCAGGGCAATCTTACTTCATACCTACCCTCCTGATTTATTGCTATTGTTTCCAGGAAAAAATCCTTGGCAGCATTTTCCAATTCTTCTCGAGTCCTTTTCTCGGAAGGTTCGGTAATGCCCAAAACATCAAGTCTCCACAATTCAGTAATGGACGCATCACTCACCAACAAGCTTAAGGTGCTTAGGGCTGCACTGGCTTCCTCCTTCTCTGTTGCTGGTAGTTTACCCATGATAGTCCAACCCAACTGTGTCTCCATAGCTACCAGTCCACAAGGCAAGACTTGACGATGGCCAGTGTATAGTGTTCCTGCTACATCTGCTCCAATTAGCAATTCGATGGCGTCAGATTCTTCTGTATCTGAAACATCAATATGCATGTTTTGCAATTCTTTAGACCAATCCCCTTGATAAATTGGTGGAACATTGCTGCAGATGGTGGGTTGATCGAGGGCTTCAAAAGTCAAAGAGTAACTACCTTTACATATGGTGACATCATAGCAATTGTGTCTTGTACTCTTCTCTGTTCCGCCAAACAGACAATGTATAATCTTTTCCTGTCGCTTGAGTACATAACCTAGTTGCCTTGCTGTGCTCTTTAATATATAAGACTAGAAAGGTGGCAAGTCGGCTATCGCCGACTTGACCTTTCTTGGGATGGTGGACACCGGATATTTTCATTATTATAGTTTTTCTGCAGACCATTGCGAAGAGTTTCAAAAAAATAAATTTTTAAATCCATGAATTTTGAGGATTATTTGAGACTGGTTCGGTTTTTTTAAACACCCTGTATTGTTCTCATTAAAATAGTTTCCATATAGACCACTGTTAGTTTCATCAAAGAAATATTTATACTTCCATGACAGTTTCAATTATCGCAGGTGCAGATCAGCAGTATGATCTGTTCTTTAATTTAATACATTTTAAAATTTTTGGTTATAATATTATGCACTTTTGTATTTTTATCACTATCAATTGTCGTAGGTGCAGATCAGCAGTATGATCTGTTCTTTTATTTAACATTTCTCAAAATTGTTAAATACATTAGTTACGCTTTTCTGATTTTTATCAATTATTGTAGGTGCAGATCAGCAGTATGATCTGTTCTTTCATTTAACACTTCTTAAAATGTTTGTTTATAATATTATGCACGCTTCTATTTTTATGACTATTAATTATCGTAGGTGCAGATCAGCAGTATGATCTGTTCTATTATTTAACACTTCTCAAATTTGTTACCTATATTAGATACGCTTGTCTATCTTTTATCAATTATCGTAGATGCAGATCAGCAGTAGAGAATGGTTCGGTTTTTTTAAACATCCTGCATTTTTTCGTTAGGGTAGTCTTTCTGTAGACTATTGCAAAAAGTGACATAAAAAATAAATTAATTCCATGAATTTTGAGGATTATTAGGGAATAGTTCGGTTTTTTTAAACATTCTGTATTTTGCCATTAGCATAGTTTTTATACAAAACATTGTAAATAGTTTCATCAAAACAAACTTTTGTAATTCCATGTATTTTAGGAGTTTCAATATTGGTTCAGTTTTCTTAAACACCCTGCATTGTTCTCATTAAAATAGTCTCTATATAGACCATTGTTAAAAGTTTCATCAAAGTAATATTATACTTCCATGAATGGTTCGGTTTTTGTAAATATCCAGTAGTTTTTTAATTAGTATAGTTTTCTTACAGACCATTGTGAAAAGTTTCATAAAAAAATATTCCATGCATTGTGAGGATTCTTAGAGAATGGTTTGGTTTCGTTAAACACCCTCTATTTTTTCAATAGTATAATTTTTTTACAATCGTGAAAAGTTTCATAAAAAAAAATAAATTCCATAAATTTTGTGGATCTAGAGAATGGTTCTTTATTTTACACCCTGTATTTTTTCATAAGTATGTATTTGTATACAAATAATAATACCTAAGTTTGTATTTTTTATAGTTTTTTTACAAACTATTGCAAATAGTTTCTTCAAAAATCAAAAAAGAACGCCGAACGTGTAGGTGCCATAAATTTTGAGGATTTTTAGAGAATGGTTCGGTTTTTTTAACACCCTATATTGTTCTCATTAAAATAGTTTCCATATAGACCATTGTTAAAAGTTTCATCAAAGAAATATTTATACTTCCATGTTTCAATTATCGCAGGTGCAGATCAGCAGTATGATCTGTTCTTTAATTTAATACATTTTAAAATTTTTGGTTAAATTATTATGCACTCTTGTATTTTTATCACTATCAATTGTCGTAGGTGCAGATCAGCAGTATGATCTGTTCTTTTATTTAACATTTCTCAAAATTGCTAAATACATTAGTTATGCTTTTCTGTTTTTTATCAATTATCGTAGGCGCAGATCAGCAGTATGATCTGTTCTTTCATTTAACACTTCTTAAAATTTTTGTTTATAATATTATGCACGCTTCTATATTTATGACTATTAATTATCGTAGGTGCAGATCAGCAGTATGATCTGTTCTATTATTTAACACTTCTCAAATTGTCTATCTTTTATCAATTATCGTAGATGCAGATCAGCAGTAGAGAATGGTTCGGTTTTTTAAAACACCCAGTATTTTGTCATTAGTATATTTTTCCTACAGAACATTGTAAAAAGTTTTATAAAAAAAAAATTTCAATTCCAGGAATTTTGAGGACTTTTAGAGAATGGTTTGGTTTTGTTAAACACCCTGTATTTGCTCATTAGTATAACTTTTTTACAATCGTGAAAAGTTTCATAAAAAAAATTAAATTCCATAAATTTTGTGGATCTAGAGAATGGTTCTTTATTTTACACACTGTATTTTTTCATAAGTATGTGTTTATATACACATAATAATACCAAAGTATATATTTGCAAAAAGCTATTGCAAAAAGTTTCATCTAAAATAAAAAAAAAAAAAATTATTCCAAGTTTTAAGGACTTTTTAGAATGATTCGATTTTTTTAAACATCCAGTATTTTTACGTTAGTATAGTTTTCCTTCAGAATATTATGTAAAATGTTTCATCAAAAAAATTTTTTAATTCCACGAATTTTGAGGATTTTTAGAGAATGGTTCGGTTTTTGTAAACACTAAGTATTTTTTCATTAGGTTAGTTTTTTTATAGTGTATTGCGAAGTGTCGTTAAAACAAAATTTTCAATTCCACGAATTTCGATGATTTTAGAGAATAGTTCGGTTTTTTTAATTACCCAGTATTTTTTAATTAGTACAGTATTTTCTAATTAGTACAGTTTTTTTGCAACTTATTGCGAAAAGTGACATAAAAAAAATTTTCAACTCCCTGAATTTGGAGGAATTTTAGATAATGGTTCGGTTTTTTTGAAACTCCTGTATTTTTTCATTATTACAGTTTTTTTACAGCCTATTGTGAAAAGTTTTATCAAAAAAAATATTTAATTCCATGAATTTCGAAGATTTCAAGAGAATGGTTCGGTTTTTTTAAACACCCAGTATTTTTTAATTAGTATAGTTTTCCTGCAGACTATTGCGATAAGTTTTATAAAAAAAAGTTTAATTCCATGTATTTTGAGGATTTTTAGTGAATGGTTAGGTTTTTTTAAACACTCTATATTTTTTCATCATTACAGTTTTTTTACAGCCTATTGTGAAGTGTCTAAAAAAAAAAATATTAATTCCATAAATTGCGAGGATTTCAAGAGAATGATTCGGTTTTTTTAAACACCCAGTATTTTTTCATTATTACAGTTTTTCTTACAGCCTATTGTGAAAGGTGTCTACAAAAAGAAATATTAATTCCACGAATTTTGAGGATATTTAGATAACGGTTCGGTTTTCTTAAACACTGGATATTTTCATTAGTATATATTTTTTAACAGTCTATTGCAAAAAGTGTTTACAAAAAAAATTTTCAATTTCACGAATTTTGAGGATTTCAAGAGAACGGTTCGGTTTTTTTAAACCCCCTGTATTTTTTAATTAGTATAGTTTTTCTGCAGACTATCGCGAAGAGTTTCAGAAAAAAAGGAATTTTTAAATCCACGAATTTTGAGGATTTTTTAGAGAACGGTTCGGTTTTTTTAAACACCCCGTATTATTTTCGATAATTAGTGCGGTAAGAGACTCCCGACTGAAGTTTCGTAAAAAAAAAATTTTTAGTTCCCTTAATTTTGACATTTTTTTAACGTTCGACATTTTTCCAACACTTTACGCGAAGCGCTTCGAAAAATTTGAAAAGCGCCACATTGCTGACGTCACTGTTACCCCGTCTGGGTGCGGATTTATGCAAATTTCGATACAAAAACGACCTCAAAAGCCAGCGCTCGCATAACGGAAAGTATCTAGAGACTTCAAATTTACCGTTTTCGGCCTTCGGGGGGCCCCGATCGGCTCATTTAGCGAAATTTCCTATGTTTTAATCTGAACTGTCACCCAGTCGCCGTTTGACGTTTCTGAAGGGCGCGAGAATTTTCGCTATTTTCACTATAAAATCGAATTTTCAACCCCGATCTGAGGCACGCGGGATATTGTAGAAGGTTCAAAGTTTACGTTTCGATATGGTTTTATGGAAATAAAGGGGTACTTACTTTGGAGAATGTAATCGTTTTGAAATTTTTGTGATGTCGGCCATTTGCCTTCCTCTTCCTTCCCGTCTCGGTCGTTATTTTTGCACGTTTCCATCTAAAAACGAACTGAAAACCCAGCGCTCGCATAACAGAGAGTATCTAGAGACTTTAAATTTACCTATTCTGACCTTTGCGGGCCTCCGATCGGCCCGTTTAGCGAAATTTCTTACGTTTTCTTGGGAGATGTCACCGCATCGCACCGTCGGTCTCGAAGTTTGACGTTTCTGAAGGCCGATTGTCGGGCGAACGCGACTGGACGCATATTTTCACTATTTTCGGTATAAAATCGAATTTCAAACCCAGATCTGAGGTACGCGACACATTGTAGAAGGTTCAAAGTTTACGTTTCGATATGGTTTCGTGGAAAGGAACGCGGGAAAATACGAAAATATCGAATCCGAAATAGTTTGACGTCTAAATATATTTCGCACTGAACAACTGACGTTTCTCCGATTCCCTGTCGATAAGATATATCCATCTCACTTTTGTCGCGTTTCCTCGCAAAAATCGCAAACCGGCGTCCGCGGACCTCCGGAAAAACGCAAAATTCGCCCGGAAAAGAGTAAAAAGGACTCATCAAAATACGCCTAAGCGACAACCAAAGGACCGAACCCGATTCCCCGCACCCGGGCTCGCCGCCGCGCGGCTCGCTTCGAAAGCCTTAGGGGACGCAAAATGCCCCTTTTTCGCCCGCCCGGTGGGAGCGAGAAAAAACAACGGATTTTAATATATAAGAATCGTTGTGATCCGCTATCAATTAAAGCGCGCACAACACGTGATCCACTTTCACCTAGCAGCATGATTTTTAACGTTTGCAAAAAAACACGAGCATTTGTGTGATTTGCTAGCGTCTGATCTTTCACAATCGGCATGTTAGAGTCTTTAGCACCATTCTCGATACAAACTTCACCAGATTTTTTCTCAAGTACTTGCTTATTTTGCGGTAATTCGGAACATATCAATGGCACATGTGATTTTGTGCAAATTATACAGCATAGGCGTGCACGACATTTTTTTGCAGAATGCCCTGGCACTAGACAACGAAAACAAGCATGTTTCTCAGTCAAAAGTCTTTTTTTTTCTTCAAAACTAAAATGACGTGCTTTAAAACAGGAATCGCTCTTATGTGAGCCAGCACAAAAAATGCAGTTGGCAACGTCGCAATTCACCAATCTCATTGCAGAAGGAACCATGCCTGAAACTTTCTCTTTTTTCTTCTGCGTGGTGGCAAGGCCAAAATTCTCTGCAGCCAGAGAAATACGCTGCTCATTTTGCACCTCATTTTGTAAAAAGAGCAGAAGACTATGAAGGCGGTCCTCCAATGTACTCTCTGTTAGGTTTCTTATGCTGGTACTAACTGTCTGTGCTGAACGTTGCCAGACACGTAATAATTTATGGGGCAAACACGATTCAATAAGAGGGAACAGCATCGCAGAACATTTGTCTGATGTAATGCCCAATGTTTCAAGGGCTCGAATTTGTGTTTCAATCTTATCATACAAAGTACACAAATCCATTTTTTGTTGAGAATTAGCATTATTCAAAATTAACTTCAGGAGTTCTCTGACATACACCTCGATCTGCAGGTCCTCCCTTCCAAAACGAGACTGCATACTGTCAATAATTTTTTCATAATTACCCGTCATGGCAGGAAAACTTTCGACGAGTTGCCTGGCTCTACTCTTTGCAACCGTTGCTTGAATGAGGTATTCAATTTTATCGCATTCATCAATGTCTTCATCTTCGTGTATTTTTTTGAATTGAGCCCAAAAAGGCAGCCAATCTTTAATATTCCCATCGTAGCGTTTAAATTCTATTTTGGGTAATTTGAATTTGCGCCTACCTGAATTTTGGTTGATCGACAACTGTGTTGACACTGTTTCTCCATCGTCGCCTTTATTGCTGACCAAGTTCTGCTTATTCACAAGGTTTTCATATGACAATCGCAGACTTAGGAATTTACGGCTGTACATGTCACAAGCATCAACTTCCGCCAGGAGATCCTGTTCGCCGGAGTGGTCTAACATCAGTTCATATATTTCAGAACTAATCAACTTCAACTCGTCATATTTTGGGTGCAGAAGGTCCCACGAAACTTGAACTCTATGCATGTCTACAGGTTGCACCGTCAATAATTGCTCGAACTCATTTGGTGGTGGTGGTGGTGGTGTAGGAGTAGGAGTAGGAGGAGGAGTAGGAGTAGGAGGAGGAGGAGGAGTAGGAGTAGGAGTAGGAGTAGGAGGAGGAGGAGGAGGAGGAGGAGGAGGAGGAGGAGGAGGAGGAGGAGGAGGAGGAGGAGGAGGAGGAGGAGGAGTAGGAGGAGGAGGAGGAGAAGGAGGAGGAGGAGGAGGAGGAGGAGGAGGAGGAGGAGGAGCAGGAGCAGGAGCAGGAGCAGGAGCAGGAGCAGGAGCAGGAGCAGGAGCAGGAGCAGGAGCAGGAGCAGGAGCAGGAGCAGGAGCAGGAGCAGGAGCAGGAGCAGGAGCAGGAGCAGGAGCAGGAGCAGGAGCAGGAGCAGGAGCAGGAGCAGGAGCAGTAGGAGTAGGAGTAGTAGTAGTAGTAGTAATAGTAGTAGTAGTAGTAGTAGTAGTAGTAGTAGTAGTAGAAGTTTTGAGTGGACCAATGAGCTAAGGGACGATCTTCTGATCTGTTATGAAAGCAGCGAGCCCGGGCGAAGAGGATACATGGCACGGATGTATGCTCGGTGGTGCGACATGCACCCCGAAGGCCGCGCCCTCACCGCACAAAATCTGCGGGATTATGTATCCTACCTTCGTCGTAGAGGCTATGAGAGGCGTCCTCATCTAAGGGTGAACGAAGTGGCTGAAGAGCCACGGAATGATCCCGCAGAGGCGCCGCGCTTCATTCCCCGAGAACAGGACGGCCTGAGCACCCGTCGGGGGTTGCCTTTTATAAAACCCCCGAGGCCCGCAGATCTGGCCCAAGTGGATACTGCGCTCCGTGAGAATCTCCCAGAAGAGGCTGACATCTGGCGCGTCAATTGCGCTGTGTACGAAGCCGCTGAACTGCTGACTCGGGTGGAGAGAGGGCGTGAAAATGCCGTTTCTCCACTGGAGAGAGCACGGCGGCGAGTGCACAAGATGGAGGCTAAGATCCGGTCGGCGAGGTAACACGCGTCCCGTATCCAATGTGTGATGGACTATGTGGAAGCCAATAAGGCTTTCACACCTAAGGTGAGACGCATCGTTACTTCCCTTAGGCGGGTCCAACATACCTTGAATCGGGTGGTGCTGCTCACCATCAAGCAGCATTCTCTCGACAGGATACGGATGCTAGTGGCTGCGAAAAAGTCACTAGTGAGGCGGTCGAGAAGGTTGGAGCAAAATAATTTGTTCCGTGTAAGGCCAAGGCCTTCTCGACTTTTTGAACAGCCTCAGCGTGTTGCGGACAATCCGCCGACTGTAGATCGGGTAGAAGCCTTCTGGAGAGATCTTTATGGCCACAGGATTCCACTTGATAGAGACACTCCAGCCCTGGCACACTTCGAGGCCTTTTGTCAAAGGTTTCGAGAGCCACAAGAGGTGTGCCCACCGATAACCCCGGATGAAGTTCGGAGATCATTTATTAGATCGAAGAACTTCGCTGCTCCTGGTCCCGATGGGATCAGCAACTTCTGGTGGAAAAATTCACCAGTGTCCACCGCCATTTGGCCAGAATATTCACGTTCTGGCTAAATGGAGAGCAGCAAATTCCGGCGTGGTTTGTCGAGGGGAGAACCGTGCTTATCCCTAAGAGCGGAAATTTGTCCCAGCCAAAGAACTACCATCCAATAACCTGCCTGAATGCGTGTTACAAGGTGTTTACTCGCATCTTGTACGCGCGTGTGCTCCACGCAGTGAACCCGGTTTATCAACGGATGTACGAGCAGCGAGGGTCCAAGAGGGGTGTAGCTGGCTGTAAGGAGAACCTGCTCATCGACAGATGTATTACGCAGGACTCCGTGCAGTACAAGCGGGAACCTCTCAATGGCCTGGATAGATTACCGCAAGGCATTTGATATGACATCACATGAGCTAATAATCCACTTGCTCCAATGCCTTGCGGTGAAAATTCCCTGAGTCCCCTCTTTTTTTGCATCTCACTGCTGCCATTATCCGTTGCACTTCGTCGTATCCGGGATTACAACTGCGGTACCCCAGGAGACCGGAGGCATAAGGTCACCCATTTGTTCTATATGGATGACCTTAAACTCTATGCCTCCGGAGAGAGGGATTTAAATCAGTCCCTCAGAGTGGTACAGGAGTACACGCAGGCGGTTGGGATGGAGTTCGGGCTGGACAAATGTGCACTGGTTCATCTCAAGAGAGGACGATGCGGTGCATACGGAGAGGACGCCCAGCTTATAGACGGAAGCATCTTCCACCATCTAAGGGACACTCATGAGGTGGCAACGGTGAAAAACGCTCTCCGCTGCAGGTATCGGCACCGCCTCCGACAAATCTGGTCTTCGGAGCTGTCGGGTAAGAACAAGGTGAGTGCCACAAATATGCTTGCCGTTCCGATCCTTCTCTACTCCTTTGGAGTAGTGAAATGGACACAAGAAGAGCTGAGGCAACTCGATGTAGGGACCCGCAAAATGATGAATCTCCATCGGAGTTTGCATCCAAGATCGTCCGTTCCGCGGTTATACTGCCCAAGAAATCGGGGAGGCCGTGGACTCTTGAGTTTGGAGTGTCTCCAGGGCAGAGTGGTTTTGGAGGAGGCCTGTAAAGTTATCAGGAGCTCGGATCCCCTTCTCTGCATGGTCCAAGACCATGAAGCAGCAGGGGTAGGAGCGTTTATATATAAGGCAGCGAGAAGAGCAGCCAATGAACTTGGTCTCGTGTTCGATACTGAGCGGGAAAATCCAGACTCTGTCACCGAGTGGGACCCTGCTCAGTTAAAAGCCCAAATTAAAGCTGCAGAAACGCGTCATCTTCTGCAGCTACATAAGGATAAGCCAATGCATGGCCTCTTCTACCGTCATCTAGAGGGGCTTGGCTTATCTGAAAAGCTGACCTTCGCTTTTTTGAGGTCAGCGGGGCTGAACTCTGAGACAGAGGGGTTCATAATGGCTTGCCAAGATGGTGTAATTAACACTCTCGTCTATCGTAATCGTGTCTTGGGTATCGAGGTTCCTGATACCAGCTGCAGGGCCTGCCGCCAGGCGCCGGAGACGCTTATGCATCTCCTGTCGGCCTGTCCGGTATATGCGGCCACAGCGTATGTCCAAAGACACGATTCAGCCTTACGGGTGTTGTATTATCATTTACGACACTCGTATGAGATAGACGAGACGCCAGTGCTGCCTTATGCTCTGGGGGATATAGAATCCGTTGTGGGGAATGAGAAGTGCCGAATTTATTGGAACTATTCATTCCCCACCCTCAGGCAAATTCAAGCCTATAAGCCTGATGTAGTCCTCCTCAACCACCAACTTAGGACGATGTTTGTGATTGAGATCTCGGCTCCCGCAGAGAACAACATCGTCCTAAAAGAGGAGAAACGGAGGAAGTATCGAGATCTTCTTTCCGAGCTCCGCAGGCTGTATCCAGACCACTCTGTTAAGATTGTGGTGCTCATTATAGGCGCCCTGGGTGGAATGGGAATGAGACATACGTTGCTTTCTGACTTAAAGATCATACCGGCTTGCCGAAATTCGGCAGAGATCTTAGCCGGCAGAATGCAGAAGGCAATCGTCCTTGGTTCGCTACGTCTGCTCAGAACGCACGATTTACGGGCGCAATGATTACTGACTCCACGGAGTGGAGAGTGGTTATTGCTCGACTCTTCAGAACATCTCCGAATGTGTCGGAGCTTCGGAAGGTGTTACTGGAAAATAATAATAATAATAATAATAATAATAATAATTATTATTATTATAATATATAATTATAATAATTATAATTATAATTATAATTATAATTATAATTATAATTATAATTATAAATATAATTATAATTATAATTATAATTATAATTATAATTATAATTATAATAATAATAATAATAATAATAATAATAATAATAATAATAATAATAATAATAATAATAATAATCAGAATCAGTGCTGGAAAACGACTCCTATAAAATATACTGGGACCGAGATTTGCTGACCGATAGAACCATTCAACACAATCGGCCAAATATATGTGTTTTGGACAAAAATAAAAAGACGATGCTCCTGATTGACGTGGCCGTCCCTGCTTCTATAAACATGCAAAAGAAACATGCGGAAAAAATTGAAAAGTACTTACCTTTGGCGCAGGAGATGAAAGAAATTTGGGAGCTCGATGAAGTAAATATTGTCCCAATCATTCTTGGATCCACTGGAGAAATCCCAAAGCAGCTCTTTAAGAGTCTAGAAAAACTAGGACTTCCAAGACACATGTATTTAACAATGCAGAAATCTGTCATCCTCTCAACCTGTAATATAATGAGAAAAGTTTTAAATATAAATAATTAATAATAATAATAATAATAATAATAATAATAATAATAATAATAATAATAATAATAATAATAATAATAATAATAATAATAATAATAATAATAATAATAATAATAATAATAATAATAATAATAATAATAATAATAATAATAATAATAATAATAATAATAATAATAATAATAATAATAATAATAATAATAATAATAATAATAATAATAATAATAATAATAATAATAATAATAATAATAATAATAATAATAATAATAATAATAATAATAATAATAATAATAATAATAATAATAATAATAATAATAATAATAATAATAATAATAATAATAATAATAATAATAATAATAATAATAATAATAATAATAATAATAATAATAATAATAATAATAATAATAATAATAATAATAATAATAATAATAATAATAATAATAATAATAATAATAATAATAATAATAATAATAATAATAATAATAATAATAATAATAATAATAATAATAATAATAATAATAATAATAATAATAATAATAATAATAATAATAATAATAATAATAATAATAATAATAATAATAATAATAATAATAATAATAATAATAATAATAATAATAATAATAATAATAATAATAATAATAATAATAATAATAATAATAATAATAATAATAATAATAATAATAATAATAATAATAATAATAATAATAATAATAATAATAATAATAATAATAATAATAATAATAATAATAATAATAATAATAATAATAATAATAATAATAATAATAATAATAATAATAATAATAATAATAATAATAATAATAATAATAATAATAATAATAATAATAATAATAATAATAATAATAATAATAATAATAATAATAATAATAATAATAATAATAATAATAATAATAATAATAATAATAATAATAATAATAATAATAATAATAATAATAATAATAATAATAATAATAATAATAATAATAATAATAATAATAATAATAATAATAATAATAATAATAATAATAATAATAATAATAATAATAATAATAATAATAATAATAATAATAATAATAATAATAATAATAATAATAATAATAATAATAATAATAATAATAATAATAATAATAATAATAATAATAATAATAATAATAATAATAATAATAATAATAATAATAATAATAATAATAATAATAATAATAATAATAATAATAATAATAATAATAATAATAATAATAATAATAATAATAATAATAATAATAATAATAATAATAATAATAATAATAATAATAATAATAATAATAATAATAATAATAATAATAATAATAATAATAATAATAATAATAATAATAATAATAATAATAATAATAATAATAATAATAATAATAATAATAATAATAATAATAATAATAATAATAATAATAATAATAATAATAATAATAATAATAATAATAATAATAATAATAATAATAATAATAATAATAATAATAATAATAATAATAATAATAATAATAATAATAATAATAATAATAATAATAATAATAAGCAGGAGGGGTCATCCATCATCTACGACCTTTGGTGAGTAGCGACACCACTTACTCTAGCTGGGGGTGCAAAATCGGACCGGCAGCACTGCGCACCCGGGAGGGATGAGCTAGTTTTTTCCTCTGGTGCCGGCCGTCGATGTGTCAGGCCAACCACCTGACACACTGAAACCTCCGGTTCCAAATGCCAGGAGAGAGGGCCTCCACAATCGACCCCATTCGGATGGGGGTCATGGGCAAGGTGGTGGGGCCCAACCGGACGGATTGCCCGTTGACGACCAAAGCCATGAAAATGGAAGTTTTGAGTGGACCGATGAGCTAAGGGACGATCTTCTGGTCTGTTATGAAAGCAGCGAGCCCGGGCGAAGAGGATACATGGCGCGGATGTATGCTCGGTGGTGCGACATGCACCCCGAAGGCCGCGCCCTCACCGCACAAAATCTGCGGGATTATGTATCCTATCTTCGTCGCAGAGGCTATGAGAGGCGTCCTCATCGAAGGGTGAACGAAGTGGCTGAAGAGCCACGGAATGATCCCGCAGAGGCGCCGCGCTTCATTCCCCGAGAACAGGACGGCCTGAGCACCCGTCGGGGGTTGCCTTTTATAAAACCCCCGAGGCCCGCAGATCTGGCCCGAGTGGATACTGCGCTCCGTGAGGATCTCCCAGAAGAGGCTGACATCTGGCGCGTCAATTGCGCTGTGTACGAAGCCGCTGAACTGCTGACTCGGGTGGAGAGAGGGCGTGAAAATGCCGTTTCTCCACTGGAGAGAGCGCGGCGGCGAGTGCACAAGATGGAGGCTAAGATCCGGTCGGCGAGGCAACACGCGTCCCGTATCCAATGTGTGATGGACTATGTGGAAGCCAATAGGGCTTTCACACCTAAGGTGAGACGCATCGCTACTTCCCTTAGGCGGGTCCATCATACCCTGAATCGGGTGGTGCTGCTCACCATCAAGCAGCATTCTCTCGACAGGATACGGATGCTAGTGGCTGCGAAAAAGTCACTAGTGAGGCGGTCGAGAAGGTTGGAGCAAAATAATTTGTTTCGTGTAAGGCCTTCCCGACTTTTTGAACAGCCTCAGCGTGTTGCGGACAATCCGCCGACTGTAGATCGGGTAGAAGCCTTCTGGAGAGATCTTTATGGCCGCAGGATTCCACTTGATAGAGACACTCCAGCCCTGGCACACTTCGAGGCCTTTTGTCAAAGGCTTCGAGAGCCACAAGAGGTGTGCCCACCGATAACCCCGGATGAAGTTCGGAGATCATTTATTAGATCGAAGAACTTCGCTGCTCCTGGTCCCGATGGGATCAGCAACTTCTGGTGGAAAAAATTCACCAGTGTCCACCGCCATTTGGCCAGAATATTCACGTTCTGGCTAAATGGAGAGCAGCAAATTCCGGCGTGGTTTGTCGAGGGGAGAACCGTGCTTATCCCTAAGAGCGGAGATTTGTCCCAGCCAAAGAACTACCGTCCAATAACCTGCCTGAATGCGTGTTACAAGGTGTTTACTCGCATCTTGTACGCGCGTGTGCTCCACGCAGTGAACCCGGTTTATCAACGGATGTACGAGCAGCGAGGGTCCAAGAGGGGTGTGGCTGGCTGTAAGGAGAACCTGCTCATCGACAGATGTATTACGCAGGACTCCGTGCAGTACAAGCGGAACCTCTCAATGGCCTGGATAGATTACCGCAAGGCATTTGATATGACATCACATGAGCTAATAATCCACTTGCTCCAATGCCTTGCGGTGGCCGACCCCATAGTGAGGTGTATTGAACAACTCATGCCGCTCTGGAGGACCCGCTTTACCATAACAGCGGCTAATGCAAGGGTCCAGACAGAGCCGGTTTTGTATGGATGACCTTAAACTCTATGCCTCCGGAGAGAGGGATTTAAATCAGTCCCTCAGAGTGGTACAGGAGTACACGCAGGCGGTTGGGATGGAGTTCGGGCTGGACAAATGTGCACTGGTTCATCTCAAGAGAGGACGATGCGGTGCATACGGAGAGGACGCCCAGCTCATAGACGGAAGCATCTTCCACCATCTAGATGCCGGAGAGTCGTACACCTATTTGGGTGTCCCACAGCGGGGCACTCATGAGGTGGCAACGGTGAAAAACGCTCTCCGCGGCAGGTATCGGCACCGCCTCCGACAAATCTGGTCTTCGGAGCTGTCGGGTAAAAACAAGGTGAGTGCCACAAATATGCTTGCCGTTCCGATCCTTCTCTACTCCTACTCCTTTGGAGTAGTGAAATGGACACAAGAAGAGCTGAGGCAACTCGATGTAGGGACCCGCAAAATGATGCATCTCCATCAGAGTTTGCATCCAAGATCGTCCGTTTCGCGGTTATACTTCCCAAGAAATCGGGGAGGCCGTGGACTCTTGAGTTTGGAGTGTCTCCAGGGCAGAGTGGTTTTGGAGGAAGCCTGTAAAATCATCAGGAGCTCGGATCCCCTTCTCTGCATGGTCCAAGACCATGAAGCAGCAGGGATAGGAGCATTTGTATATAAGGCAGCGAGAAGAGCAGCCAATGAACTTGGTCTCGTGTTCGATACTGAGCGGGAAAATCCAGACTCTGTCACCGAGTGGGACCCTGCTCAGTTAAAAGCCCAAATTAAAGCTGCAGAGACGCGTCACCTTCTGCAGCTACATAAGGATAAGCCAATGCATGGTCTCTTCTACCGTCATCTAGAGGGGCTTGGCTTATCTGAAAAGCTGACCTTCGCTTTTTTGAGGTCAGCGGGGCTGAACTCTGAGACCGAGGGGTTCATAATGGCTTGCCAAGATGGTGTAATTAATACTCTCGTCTATCGTAGTCGTGTCTTGGGTATCGAGGTTCCTGATACCAGATGCAGGGCCTGCCGCCAGGCGCCGGAGACGCTTATGCATCTCCTGTCGGCCTGTCCGGTATATGCGGCCACAGCGTATATCCAAAGACATGATTCAGCCTTACGGGTGTTGTATTATCATTTACGACACTCGTATGAGATAGACGAGACGCCAGTGCTGCCTTATGCTCCGGGGGATATAGAATCCGTTGTGGGGAATGAGAAGTGCCGAATTTATTGGAACTATTCATTCCCCACCCTCAGGCAAATTCAAGCCAATAAGCCTGATGTAGTCCTCCTCGACCACCAACTTAGGACGATGTTTGTGATTGAGTTCTCGGCTCCCGCAGAGAACAACATCGTCCTAAAAGAGGAGGAGAAACGGAGGAAGTATCGAGATCTTCTCTCCGAGCTCCGCAGGTTGTATCCAGACCACTCTGTTAAGATTGTGGTGCTCATTATAGGCGTCCTGGGTGGAATGAGACATACGTTGCTTTCTGACTTAAAGATCATACCGGCTTGCCGAAATTCGGCAGAGATCTTAGCCGGCAGAATGCAGAAGGCAATCGTCCTTGGTTCGCTACGTCTACTCAGAACGCATGATTTACGGGCGCAATGATTACTGACTCCACGGAGTGGAGAGTGGTCATTGCTTGACTCTTCAGAACATCTCCGAATGTGTCGGAGCTTCGGAAGGTGTTACTGGAAAAAAAAAAAAAAAAAAAAATAATAATAATAATAATAATAATAATAATAATAATAATAATAATAATAATAATAATAATAATAATAATAATTCTTTATTTAAAATAATTGTTCATTAAAGCACAATGATTATAATAAGGCGAAGTTTTAGCATAATCTACTCCCTTAACCTTACATTGATAAACTTATACGTATAGATTTAGGTAGATATTAAAAATTTGATATAAAATTTGTAAGTAAATAATTAATAAAATATAAATTTGAAGACATACAAAACATGTATATATATATATATATATATATATATATATATATATATATACAAAAAATTATACAGAAAAATTAGTGTCGAAAAATGACAAAAATAAAAAAATATGTAACTATTGGATTGAAAGGTAATATGACTTGACTTCTTTCCGAAAACGATGTATTTTAAAACTTTTATATTAACTATTTAAGCTGTTGTAAATCTTTACTGCATTGTAAGAAAATGATCTAGTATATAAGGTACTCTGAAACTTTGGCAAGGAAAGTAAAGAGGTGTTTCTCAAATTAATATCGTGTATATTATAACGATGTTGCAATTTATTACGTAAATGAGGGGGAGAAGAGGTATTCATAATACGATGAACAGTTAAAGATAAATAGAATTTATATAAATTGTCCAATCGCAACCAACCAAGTTCATAAATACCCTGAGACAGATGATCAAATTTTTTTAAACTAAGAACGAAACGACAACAAGAATTTTGAACTTTTTGAAGAAGATGCTTCGTTGCTGCATCTAAACATTAGTAATATACTTTTTCTTAATTAATAATTTATAATATTTACGTTTTTATAAAGAAATCTCAGGACAAAGTAACATTTTTTTATTAGCATTGAAACATGATCATAAAATCTTAATTTAGTATCAAATAACAGCCCCAAATTTTTTGCATTATTAACTGCTGTAAGAATATTATCATCTATTTTCAAACATAAATTATGTAAAATATATGGTCTCTTTTTTTTTGAGAGCAAAAAATTATTACGGAACATTTATTCGGATTAAGCTTTAAACTGTTATCTCTTCCATAATTCGATGTAGAAGTTAAATAATTATTTATATTCTTCTCAGCAATTTTTATTTTTTTAGGAACGAAGGAATAAAACAACTGAGTTTCATCTGCATAAGCAATAGATTTTGCAAATTTTGTATGGTTAAATATGTCTGCAGTATAAATTAAAAATAAAAGTGGAGCTAATACAGATCCCAGAGGCACTCCTGAGGTAATAAAGCCTAGTTCTGAACACTGATCATCTAATATTACTATTTGAAAACGATTAATAAGATGGGAATTGAAGAACTTTATAGACAAGTCGTCAAACTCGTAATATTTTAATTTCGAGCACAATAAAGAGTCATCCAAAGTATCGAAGTCCAACAATATCGCTAACACAGCCATTGTCGAGGGAATGCAAAATGTTGTTAGATGTATGAAGTAAGACAGAACATGTACTATAACCCTCTCTGAAACCTGACTGTAAAGGATTTAATATGTGATTGTCAGTGAGATACACGTATATTTGAGAATAAATAAATTTTTCTAATATCTTAGAGAGAGTGGGTAATTAAACTGATTGGACGCAAATGGGAGAAATATTTAGGATCCTTTATTTTTGGTAGTGGTTTTACTAAAGTCAATTTCCACTTATCTGGAAAATATCCTTTTTCCAAACAACAATTTATATTGTGTTTAATATGTTTATATATAACAGGAAGACAAAGTTTTAATATTTTTGCATTTATACCGTCACATCCATATGCATTTGACTTTAGATTCAATATAATATGTTTAATATCATCATATGATGCTAAATTAAAACTGAAAGAAATGCCATCTCTAAAAATATTAGAATTGAAATATGTTTCAGTTAACTGACAACATTTAGCTGGATTTATACAGATAAAAAATAGTTATTAATAGATGTAGCATTCATCAAATTGGGTGGTATTTCATTAACGTTATTGGGTCGAATATTTAAATGATTAATAGCCTTCCATATTGATTTGTTATCCCTAGAATTTTGACTACAGGATAAATATGCACCTTTTTCTAGCCTAATAGCGCTAACAGTGAGGTTACGCAAGATTCGAGTCATCAACGCATTTGGTATTCCTGAACTTACTCAATGCTTTATTTCTATCAGTCATCATTTGCCTAATAGAATTCGTAATCCAAGGTGCATATCGCTTGGTAATTCGAGAGGTTTTTAAAGAGGCATGCTTATCAAACATATCTAAAATATGTTTGTTTAGAAATTCTAATTTTAAGTCAATATCAGTCCACATAAAACAAGTAATCCCATGCAAAGTTCTCCAAATCATACAAACATGCAGCTTGACAAAACGAGTTAAAATCTCTGTAAGTAATTATTTTTGGTTGTAATTGAACGTAACTTACAAGAAGTTCACAATAAATAGCTCGGTGATCAGAGACAAAATCGGCATTTACCAGCAGTTTTAACTAAATTTATATTGGTAACGAAAATAAGATCAATAAGTGTTGCAGAAGTAGACGTTATTCTGGTGGGCTCATGAATTAGTTGTATAAAACCATTTGACAAGAAACACTGAGGATTTTCAAAATTCTGATGGACATTAAAATCTCCAAGAAGAATAATATTCTCATACATTGGCATTATAAATGCCAACATATTATCTAAAAAACTATTTAAATTATTTGATGGGGCCTATATACCGCACCTAGTAATATATGATCTTTTTTTAATTTTAAATCCAACCATAAATGTTCCATACATTCTAAGCATATCTGCTAAGTCAGAAAAAACTCGTTTGACATTCAATTCATGTCTAATATAAACACCTACACCACCTCCCTTAGACCTAATACGATCTTTTCTAAAGAAGTTGTAACCTGTAAGAACAATACTTTCAGAGTCAATGTTTTCATTTAACCAAGTTTCAGAAATGCACATGATGTCCAAATTATTGTCAAATACTAAATCAGAAAAGAAGTCAAATCTTGTAGACAAAGACCTAACATTCAAATGTCCAAATTTAAAATTCTTATTAGTATTATTATACATAATTCATTTAAAACATCGTGGAAAACTGAAATATTCGTTTACATTACACTTCTTCTATCCTATATACAAATATCATTTATTTATTATATTTTTAAAAACCACATGATTAAGTTTTAAAATAATGGTAAACATATTTAAATTTACGATTAGAAACATAAACAATATCGCTTTCACTACACTCTAAGTCATTTAGTGAAATAATTGTTTTAATCAAGTTTGGATCCTGAGCGGAATCTTGTTCTACTCCATAAACCATAACCTTAGGATCACGTTTTTTTGCTTCAGTAATATTATACACTTTGCCGACTGTTTCCGTTAATGAATTTTTTAATTTATTTAAAGATTCCATGTTGCTACAGTTAATGAAGACACTATTTCTTATTAACTTCATATTTTTAACACACGAACCAGGGTTAACTTGGCTTTTTATATTTTTCTCCACTTCCTTGTTATACTTTCATCATTAGATTTCACTAACAGTACAACTCATTAGTTATTTACATTTTTTACAATATCTTTATAAGAAGTCTGTGTAGTTTTCATCACAAGATAAAAAGGATGAACTACTTACAGTTTTTGCCTCCAAAGATAAAATTCTTTCTTTTTGCAAACTAATGCAGTACTCCTTATCAACTAAAAGTTTGTTATATATAAATCTTTTTCACGAATCAAACATTCATTTTCCTTTTGAACTAATAACATTTTATGTTCCACTTTTTCTCCATTATTACTAGGGTCCTCTATACAGTTTTTACACTGCCAGTTCTTCTTTTCAACACTAACAATTTTCGAAATTGCATCAAAACATTTTGTATGTAATAATACATCTTTTTGAATATATTGGATATACTTGTAAAGAATTTTGTAATTTAGATTTCAAGTTGGGCGCAAAAAGCCGTTAACTAGCCACGCCTTAATAAAGTTATTATTATTAGTTTATACTTAGTCTCTTTTTCCCCCATTAAACGAGTAAAAAACATGTTTGATAACCGCTATTTAATTATATTGTAGATTATTCAGAACTTAAATTGAAATAGTCTAATTAGGCCACTTACGATTGTACGATCTTGTATTGCTGGTCGTCTGTCCGTCTCTGATTCTGGTAAATCTGCTTTTCGAAATGTCCTGTTCAGTCTTATTTGAGGCTGTTTAGAAATTAGTGATGGGCAAAACTGTTATTTCTTGATAGCAGTTATTACCTGTTATTGCTATTTTCAAATAACAGGTTAAAAATAACAGTTTAGTTTGGTCATTTAGTATATTTTTATTAATTTTGACATAATTATTTGTTATAATGTATTATTTATTTTTTGTTTGTTTTACGGAATTTATATTAATTTTTTGTTAATGGTTATCATAAATTCATTACACGTATGCATTGAGCTTACATATCGCCGTTGGCACCGCAATAGCTGCTATGTGAAGATATAATGTCTATCAGCACCGCACAAAAACTACAATTTCTTTGGTAATATTTTTCCAGCTGTCATAATTTGCATCGCTTATAAAAAATAAATATGTGTTTGTAAATAACAGTTATACCACATTAAGCACAATGTAGGTATTTACGGATTGTAATTGTAGGTAGTTTAAAATGTATCGTGCCAAAGACAATATTTTACTGCTTTCTAGTATAAGTTCAGGTATCGTAAAATGTTATTCTCATTCACAATCTGCTCCTAGTCCTTACTCCGCTGTCGGCTGTTATTTGCTAACCTGCTATTTCAATAACAGCAACGACTCGATCCTTCACGAAGCTATCTAGGTCTACAGCGATGAGGCAGGACAAAGAGAGATACGCCGATATTGGTGGCCTAAATGATTTGGCATGGAGGGGGACTATCCCTCTTTGTCCTGCCTCATCGCTGGAGACCTGAACAGCCTCGTGAAGGTGGGTCCCATCCATCGTCTACCCAAACCACAAGCATGGCCGGTGTAGGCGCTTTGTGGGACCTCCTTCTGGCGCTCTTCTGTCATCAGGTTTCACTCTTCGCCGGCTGAGCCCCCGGGGAGTAGTCGCCGCGCGGGCCCGAGTGGTCTACCCACTCATGCTCTGGAAGTGGATTTTTTATGGGATGCAACTTTGTAGCTAAGGACACACCGGCCTGCAAAATCCGAGGGCGCGATACCGGGTCAAAGGCTGAAGGGTAAGGGTACGTCAGAGTAAGGGTAGGGTTTTATTTTGTCAGTGCCTCTTCTTGGTTTCTGGTCGTGGTTGTACCTGAAAAAAGAATTAGCGGGGGAGGGGAGTGTGGTTAGTGTTGGGGTGGTCACCCCGGATCAAGAAGTAAGTGTCTAGGTCTTTTGTGTTTATCTGTCACGTGATGTACATAGTCAACGGCTTGTCGGAGGAGTGGATTGTCGTGCGTCGCGACTGAGTTAGATCGTTTTTGTGCTCTGTCTCGTATTGTCTGTGTCAAGTTTGTGTATTTTAGGCCTCGTAAGATGTCTGTGTTTCGTACGTACCAGAGCGCAGCAATGACCATGCGTAAGGCTATATTTTTCACAGCCTGTAATGACTTGATTTGGCTCTTGGCCGCGTAACCCCACACCGCGGAGGCATAAGTTAGCTGCGCTTGAAGTACCACCTTGATAAGCGTTCGCTTATTCCTCAGACTAAGGGTGTTTCCACCCTTGAGTAAGGGATAGAGCTTCGCCCTGGTGATCCTTGCCTGCGCCACCATGTGCGGCTTCCACGTGAGACGCTGGTTCATCGTTACGCCCAGGTATCGTGTCTGTCGTTTCCAGGAGATGGAGTTCGTCAAGGTCTAGGTCTCGCAGCAGCCTGCGTCTAGCAAAGAGCTGCGCTTTTGTCTGGGTTAATTTTAACTTTCCACCTGTTGCACCAGGTTTCAAATTGGTCTAAAAAGAGGTTTGTAAGAGTCCTGTCGTGTGTCGTACATTGTGCAGTTGTCACGTCGTCGGCGTATAGGTAGGTGTTTGTGTTAGGGGAGCGAGGTATGTCCCTATTGTAAAGGGTGTAAAAGTGAGGGGAGAGGACAGTACTTTGCAATACACCCGCCTCCATGGGACGGGTGATGGAGTAGAAGTTATGGACTTGGATGCGGAATATGCGGTGATGGAGATAGGATTTTATTAGTTTGGTATAGAATATGGGATAGTGGTTTGTGAGCATTTTCATCAGTAGACCTTCATGCCAAACCGTATCGAAGGCTTTTGCAATATCCAAGAAGACAGCTCCAGTAAACTATCTCCTGTTGAAGACCGTCCTAATGTAGTCTGTTAGTCGGAGGATCTGCAGTTCGGTGAAGTGACCAGGGAAGGGGAACTGTTAGTCGTGAATGACTCGCAGTTCTTCGGAGTGGGTTTTGAGGCGGGAAAGGATGATTTTTCTACCACTTTGCTCATAGCCGGAAATAGGCTAATAGGCCCGTAGTTGGAGAGGAAGGTTGAGTTTGGGAATAAGGATAACGTTCGCTGTTTTCCAGCAAACGGGGAAATGTCTGTCCGAGGATAGCGTTAGTTATGCTACTGTAGATTGGGCGAATTCTGCGGCGGGCGGACAAACGCAGCGCTTTCTGCACCTTCCAGAGGCTGTTGTCTTGTGGTTCGAGCGACTCCAAGTGTCTAGCCCATCTTTCCTGCGCCAGCTCGCATAGAGCGGCCTTTACCCGCTCCTTAAGTACGAAAGTTATGTCTGTGTTGGTAGAGGCGTGTGCGTGTCGCAAGCCAGTCTCAGTCGTTGTTAATGTCAGGGCGTTTTTAATGTCAGTCTCGAGGGTAAGGACTGCTGCCTCAAGGTCTTGGGTGGTTTCAATAACTGGAAGCGCCGTGCTTCTTTATATTTCTGCTCGGAAGCGGCCCCAGTTAGTGAACCTCCTCGTGAAGGTGCCCAGATTTCCTTGCATCCGCCCCAAATCCAGCGTGACCGGATTATGAGTGGTAGCGGGATGGATTTTAATAGGGTAATGTCAAGTACGTCAGAGAGGCCTGCGGCTCCGTAAAAAGTCAGTTCAGTGGGTCCTAATATCGTAATGTCGTCGTGTGTATCTAGGTAGTTCAGCAGGACACGACCTCTTGCCCTGCTGTACCATGCGGGTGACTTCGCGTTGAAATCACCGATGGCAACTGTCTGAGGCCAGGAAAGTATCAAGTCTAGGTCGTCGTCAAGTAAAAGTAGTTTGGGAGGGTTGTAACAGGACACCACCGCAATGTCTCCATGCCGTAGCGATCTCACCATTACCGCCACGGCCTCGTTTCGAGACGTTGCAGAGGATAGTGGTCGATACACTTCTTGATTGCGAGTGCAACACCACTCCCGTTATTGTCTTTGTCTAGTCTGTATATGTCATAGTCAGGGATGGAGATTCGGGAAGAATCGCTAAGTTTGGTTTCCTGGATGGCCATCACGTCTATTTCTAGACGGTTTAGGATGTCCTCTAATTCCAACTTTCTGCCCCGCAACCCGTCAAGGTTCCAGGACGAAATTCTCAGCTAGGAGGGTTTGAAAGGCCAGTAGAAGTAGAAGCAGAAGTCCTGCAAACGCTTTGTTGCGTCCATCAGGGCCGTCGTGTCTGTTGGCGGTGATTTTATTTTTTGTGTGTTAGTCTGTCCGTTTTAGCGTAGGCTTGTCAGGGATGGGAGTGGATAGAAGTGGTTCTTTGTGTGTGTTTTGGGTTTTTGATGTAATCGTGTTTGTCTCGTCAGGTTTGTTTTGTGTGTTTTTCGTCTTTGGATACCTGAGACATCCTATGTAGCTGGCAGGGTGTGGCCCAGCGCAATTTGCACACCTGGCCGGCGTGGTATCGGCGGGTATCCCCGTTATCATAACCTGCAATGTTTTTTCTTCACTGAGGGTAAAGGTGTGGTACTCCTCGCCTTTGTCAGCCAGCGTTTTTGTTAGTCGTGTGTGGTCTTGTGGTGTATTTGGATAGACGGCAACGCCGTCTTTTGTTAGTTTGGCTTTTGTGTAGTTTATGTCTAGTGTATTTAGGAGTTTTTGTACTCCAGCTCTCCTGATTTCGCAGAATTACTGGGGGTACTTGTGTCTTGTCTGTCGTGTTTTGTATGTTAGTCGATTTTTGTGTTTGGGAAGAGGGGAGTTTAGTGGTGGTTTTTGTCTGTTTTTGTGTTGGAGTCGATGTTCGTGTGGTTTGTTCGTGTTTTTTGGCGGTGGGGGCTTCGTCGTCACTAGTTGAGCCAGTCTCGTCTTTTTTCGTTTGTCTGTACGTGCTGTAAAAGGGATAACGGCAGGGACAGGTGTAATGTCCCTGCTACCAGGGCTCAGGTTCTTCCGTGAAAAGAGGCAGGAAGCAAAGCAAACTCGCATTTTCCTAACTAATATCTATTTTAACCTTCTAGTAAGTCTACATGACAACTACATATTTCGAATAATGAACTTAAGTTACCTTTACTGAAAACTACTTACTAAACAATATTTATAACATGCATAAATTTTAACTCTGCTGGGTAATTAGCATAGATAAGAGATCGATTCTGTTTTCAATATTTGATGGAATTCTACCCGGTGTGCCAAAAACTAACTCATGAGGCGTATAAAGTGTGGACCGTATGTTATATAAAAAACACCAGAAAGATATCCACAAACGAATTATTTGTTTCTTTGCTAGTCGTATGCGTAAATATGCCCCAAATATTTATGTGAATTTTCAAGGCTTCCTAACGTTTGATGATGGCAAGCTGTCGACTTTAAGTGTTTAATATTTAATAATTTGCAGGCTTCTTGAAACGTACTTGACATATACTCTGAACCTAAATCCGTTACTGCTTTAAGAGGTATAACAAACCTTAATATAACGTTTTCTACAAAAGCTTTCGCAACTGTGACAGTTTCTTTGTCGGGTATTGGGTATGCTTCTATGAATTTTGTAAGGTCACACTGAATTTTTAAAATATATTTATTTTGTTCACTATCTGTGGGTAAAGGACCAACTAGATCGATAAAAATTATTTGGAAAGCTGATGAGGCTGTTGGGGTTATTGTCATGGGTTCTTTATTAGGCTTTCAATGTTTACATCTTTGACAGTCATCACACCTTTTGACAAATCCCTCAACGTCCTTTTTCAGTCCTTGTCAAAAATATCTTCTTTTGATATTGTTGTACATACGATTTATACCCGCGTGTCCTCCTTTTGGTAACGTATGAAAATCATTTAGAATTAATTGTTTTAGTTCTTTATTATTTATACGTTCTTTTTATTTTTTTACTATTGCTTTACATGTATGCAACTGACGTAAAAATTTAACACTATCCTTATTTCTCATAATAAATACTTCTAAAATATTATTTTCTGCGCATATTTTTTCCAAATCCCTCCGCGTCTGACGCTGATCGGTGATTTTGGTTAGTATATATTATTTGAGAATCTTTATCAAAAAGTTATTTATTTGTTTATGTATACCTTGCCTTTTATTTTTAACTTTATTATAAAATTCCATTTCTAATAATATTTTTTCTTTAGTTTTATTGGGTTTATGCCACACTTCTGAAAAAATAATAAAGATTAATTAAATAAGCCCTTGCGCCAAACGGAACAGTCAAGGGTTATTTTTGAAACTACGTTTGCCTAACCAAAAAATCTCACATTGAAAAAAGCAGATAAGTAAAAAATAACAAAAATCACATCACTATCGCGCACTTCCGTATTATTGACGTTTCGAAAAACTCTCTGTTTTCGTTCTCAAAATCATAGTAAAAATATTAAACGTATGTCAAGTTTGACAGTTTAAAATTTGTTTATCTGCTTCCATAGAGATGTTAAGTGATTTTTATTTTATTGTTACTTACTTCTTCTTGATACAACTGTAACCAACAATGATCGATGTTTACTGAACAGTTTGACACACACTTATCTCCGTTCAACAAAATAATCGCGGTCTCTTTTAATTTTCTTTTTGTTGCGTTATCTTCCTTCTCTAATTTTCAAATTCCCGTCTTTTTATGTAATTTTTATGTTCCTCAACTCTAACATTCATAGGCCGAGACGTTTCTCCAACATAATTTTAGAGAAGGAAGATAACGCAACAAAAATAAAATTAAAAGACACCGCGATTATTTTGTTGAACGGAGAAAAGTGTGTGTCAAACTGTTCAGTAAACATCGATCATTGTTGGCTGCAGTTATATCAAGAAGAAGTAAGTAACAATAAAATAAAAATCATTTAACATCTCTATGGAAGCAGATAAACAAATTTTAAACTGTTAAACTTGACATACGTTTAATATTTTTACTACGATTTTAAGAACAAAAACAGAGAGTTTTTCGAAACGTCAATAATACGGAAGTGCGCGATAGTGATGTGATTTTTGTTATTTTTTACTTATCTGCTTTTTTCAGTGAGATTTTTTGGTTAGGCAAACGTAGTTTCAAAAATAACCCTTGACTGTTCCGTTTGGCGCAAGGGCTTATTTAATTAATCTTTATTATTTTTTCAGAAGTGTGGCAAAAACCCAATAAAACTAAAAAAAAAGTAAAATTATGCCACAAATAAATAGCTTCAGACAATATTTCTAATAATAGACGAAGTTCTACCGTCTCTCCTGGTTGTTTTAATAACAGTGGGGTGATCAAGACCATTGATTATCGATGTATTAGCATTATTTCTTTCTTGTTCCTGTTTATTTCTGTTTCTGCTTTGCGCCCTTGTCATAACATGCATCCTCTCATTCTCTCTATCACTCTATCCTTTCTTTTAATTCACTAGATTCAATGACAATACGAGATACATTCTGCAGTTACATTCTCTGTAAACTTGACATGATGTACTGAAAAGTCGTATTCTTCTAAAGCTAATCTAAATTTCGTTAATCTGCTTGATGGGTCTGTCATGCTAAATAAATATACTAGAGGTCTATGATCCGTCAAGACTTTCTACCGAATAAGTATGGCCTAAAGTGTTTCATGGACGAAACTAATGCAAGCATTTCCTTATGTACCGTACTATAATTTTTTTCTGCTTTGTTTAAACTTCTAGATGCAAATTCAACAGGTCTATCATCTGAGTTCGATAACACTGCTCCTAATGCGAATGCACTAGCATCAACTCGAAGTATAAATTCGTTATTTTCCGAAAAATTTGGATATTGCAGAAGGGGCGGGCTTAACAGTGCGTGTCTTAGTGTGTCAAAAGAATTCTGACATTCATCGGACCACTGAAATATTTTATTTCTCCGAGACAAATTATTTAAAGGTTGTGCAATTTGAGCGAAATTTTTAATGAATTTTTATATAATAATTAGCAAACGCGACAAAACGTTTTGTTTCATCCGAATTTTTTCGAACTGGATAATCGAATAAGATATCTTTTTTAAAAAAACTCACATTTACTAGGATTAAGTTTCAAATTTACTTGTCTAAGTCTTTCGAATACTTTTACTAAATTTTTGTTGTGAGTTTGTAATGAATTTCCAAAAACTACCAAATCATAAAATAAATGAAGCATGAATCGTAATTAAGACGTGACATTGCTACAGTTATTAGTTTTGAAAATGCACTTGGACTAATTTCCATTCGCATAGCTAATCTTTTCATTTGAAATTGACCTCTATCTAGTAAACGCAATAAATGGTCGACTTTCAGAATCTAACTCTAACTGATCTGACCTTACGCTAAATCAAGATGAGAAAAATATACAGCTCCTGAGAATGAGTCTAAAATATCAGTGATATTAGGTAAAGAAAATTTTTCATTTTGTATGTGTTTGTTTAATAACCGATAATCGACAACGACTCTATACTTTTTTTTATTAATGTGGTCAGCTTTCTTTCCGACTACTAAAAGAGGTGAGAACCACTCAGATTTAGTCTCTTCAATAATGCCTTCTTGTTGCATTTTGTCAACAAGTCTGTGTATTTCGTCTTTTTGCGCGTGAGGTAATCTATATGGTTTAACATACACCGGAGACGCATCTTCTTTCAAGTGTATTCTTTATCTATAAATATTTCTCACTGTTAAAACATCCCATCTAAATGAAAAATATCCGCATATTGTGCACAAATTTTTTCAATTAAACTAAGTTCCTCAGCTGTTAATGACTTGTCATACCCAAAACTTTATCATCACGATCGGGCAATTTACGTATGATATTTACAGTACTACCGCGAGTCAAACGCTACCCAGTCGCTCCTCTAGTCGTAGGTCTCACCTGTAACGCGAAATTGCGCAATCAAAATGACATAAGCGTCTCTGGTTACATTGAGTACTATCGCAATTTTGAATCCAATCAAATCCCATCAATTTGTTCGCGCCGAACCGACGTAGGTGCACCTTCATGGCATCAGTGAGACGCGATTCAACCTCGCGTTATACAGGATGTTTGAGGAACCCCATCCTGAAGCCAAGCAACGGGATCGTGGCATGTGTGCACTCAGGGGTCAAACGCTGGTGCAGGCGGCCGCGATTCCGTGGCGCATTCAGTTTACCAGGGGCGTAGCCCGAGGGGTGCGGGTCACCCATATACAGTAGGTTAGTAGGAAACAATGACTAAATTGTTAGGGTAATCATCACAGGCTCAGCGTAATGTATGCAGTAACCGGCTAGCATTAGTATGCAAAGTAAAGAGAAAAAGGAAAACAAAAACATCACAAAAATAATAATAATTCTTTTTGACGCACAAGCAAACATTTTAAATTAAAGGAAGGGCAAAGGCAGACCAAGGCCGTCTGGAGTTATTATAATTTAATTCGCGGATATAGGTCAAGCGCGGCGACGACTCTACTCGAATTTCCAAGAACCCGTGTGTATACAGGGTGTAGTCACTACATGCTCTCAATATCAAAACCTCTGTATACGCATACGGTCGTGCGATAGGTGGAAGCATATATGGGGACGCGAGGGAAAATCGAATTAAAGATTGTTGTTTTTCCTTGGAAGCCTACCTCTCTTTTTTTTTGTTTTGTGTTGCTGGCATACGTGGACGCTAGTGATGACGCTAATTTCATATAAGTACTAGTAGCATTAAAGTCAAAATAAAAGGAATGAACTGGAGTGGCGTACCTCAAACGCAATACCTCTTCCCTCCACGACCTGAACAGTAAACAATCCGAATTACTCAAGAATGTCTCAGGCTTACAGTAGTTAGGGGAAATAGGCGCAGGGGAATGGGACCGGAACTTTGACCTTTTCTTGCGCCTCGTATACTGCACTGTGACCCTACTCCGACCACAGATATACAACCCACCCTTAGATAGGAATTCTGTAGGTGCAACCAGGCCACTGAGTAATAACTGAACACTAAATGTACTGCGTAGGTTTTCTTTTTTAGGGAAGAGTAGCTAGATCCCTCTTTCAGGTTATTACTCGATAGGTTTGAAGAGTTACAGATATTCCAGGAAATCAACGGCACATCGAACAGTACCAAACATCAGCAGTGTACAACGATCGGTGTGGCAAGTCGATAAAGCGGTAATATCGGCAAAAAGGGATAGGTTCGAGAAGTAGTGAACAAGGTTATACGTACAGTAAAAGGAAATGCCAAACCCATCTGAGAACTTGCGACGTGGCCACTCCCAAACGAGTAATGCTGGAGAGGGGAACAGTACTGCCCCTGCTGCTGATACGCAGCCATGCCCAGCGCAAGAAACCAAGAGCACCGGGACCAGGGAGACACCGTTGACTCAACAACTGAAAGATTTGAACTTCTATCGGAGAAGGATGACAATGGTAGAAGGTCCGGACCTCGCCCAGGTAGATAATTTCGAAGGTCCACGAAACCGACAGCCAATGAGGCAAGACGCGTCGCGTATAGAGGAACTATAGAGGAAGCGAGCAACCATCCAGCTCCCAAAGCACTGGCGGGGGCCAGTATGACTTAGCGCCATTCCCCTACATGAAAGACCGGTGCAGACGGTCATTTTTCTCGTGGATGCATAAATCCGCGGGCGGGTTTCTGTTTCCACTGCGGCGCACCAGGGCAGACGTGTTCTTTAAACTCCAAGCATCCAGGGGGGAACCAACACCGATGATGCGGGTCAAGTCAGTGCCTCCTCCAATTGTCCTCCACCTCGACAGCGATAACGCCAAGTACCTGAAGCTGTTCATTGGCCGCCTCTGTACCTCATGGATCATAGACAGTGGGGCGTCCGTCTTACTAGTGAAGAACGAACTGGTCCGGAAATTGGGTGTGCCTTTGAGAAGCGGTGACTCCACGGTCATCACGGATATTTCCGGCAACGTGCTGCATAAGAAGGGAGTGGCGGAGCTATATTTTTAACTTCTGCGATCGTCGACCTGCCACGACTTCATAGTCTGCGGGAACGACTTGAATTTCCCATCAGATGGCCTCTTTGGGTTGGATTTCCTCAACGAGTTCGAACCTACCCTGGACTTCGGTAGTAACGTCATGGTTTTACGGGGTTGCCGACTCCCCTTGTCCAACGACCACACCGTACCAAGCCACCGGACTATGGACAAAGATAGTTCCACAGTAGGGGAGAAGTCGTTTGGAGGGAGATACCTCCAACTGCCGAAATCAGCGACGACAGATGCGTGGCAGTGCCCAGGAAGGGAGGGACCCGCCTGCGCCGAGCACGTATGCGAAAAGTCGTTGATAAGTCTCGAGGTGTACAGCTGGCCACAGATGCCAGAAGCGGAGCGGTCCCCGTCCACTGTCGCTGGTACCGGTTTGTCTAGTTGAGGTCGGTAAGTGCTTCTCACCTAATTCGCCAACCCGTCCGAATGGGACCCAACCCATTTCCAAGTTAAACAATAGCCCGAACGGTCCTGACGACTTCCGAGGAGAGACAAGAATCCCGTCCGACCCATTCCTGGAGGATACTTCCAAAGGCCCAGGAATTGTACGGACGAATGAAGATCTTTAGATACCACCATTCCATGGTTGCGACTTGCGTGTCCCAGTAGACGGCCGACTAGCTGCGGGCACAAGAGTCTGTGAACCACTCTCCATCCCAGCGACAACCACCGGCGAGTGTAACAGAGAGGTCGTCATCAGGATCCTGAATATTTCTCCAATACCTCAAGTAATTAAGAAACACACTCCAATTATGAAACTGACGAATGTGTTGAAGTACGTGCGGTCAAGACAGAACCACTGACCCAGAGGGCGGAGCATTCGGAACGATGTACAAGGTTATAATGTCCGGCACCTCCCGAGTCCCCAACGAAGGAAGATGGAACGGTTCCTAATTAGTCATAAGAATATATTCGCGAAAAAAAGCAACGTCGTTAATGAATCACCGCGTCGACCGGACGCCCACCGATCTGCAAGGCTCCCTACCGTGTACCGTTCAGGCGGCAACCGACCACTAAACCGCTCATCGACGGATAACTGCCGCATGCGCTCGCAGCATACGCCGCCATGACGCATTCGTCGACCGGAGACAGCCCGTTCTTCCTGATGTATGGCAGGGATATGGACTATCCATACGATGACATCTTCAAACCCCTGAGAGTCAGGTACGATACGGATTCCAACTATGTTTCAGAATTCCTACAGCGAATGAAGTTAGGGCACCAAAATGCCATCGAGCAAATGGAACGAAGTACGGAAAGAGTGCATAACATTTTTAATCGGACGGCTAATACACCCGCATTCCAAGTAGGCGACCGCGTCTACCTACACGACCCCGCGACCAAGGTAGGAATCAACAGGAAACTCGCGATGAAGTGGACAGGACCGTATCGTATCATTGACTGTGGAGGCGTCAACGTGAAGATCAAGGAGATACACGGGACGAAGGAACAAACGGTACACGTGAATAGGTCCCAGAGGGGCGACGTACCAGTGAAGTACCAACGAAGCGCCGAAGGGCCATTTAAGTTTAAAGAATAATTTTTCTAATAACCATTGGACACGGTCGAACGCTAAAAATTAACTAACAACTTCTCAAGTACAATTTATTAGTTTCGGGTCGGAAAAGAAAGTCGTTCCTAAAAAGCCCTTTTATCACAATCAAATGTTAAATAAGCCAGATGGGAGAACTGGCTGGCGAACTTTACGTTTGGGCCAGCTCCCCCGTGGTGAAAGGATCCAGGGGTGGCCTCCGCCAACGGAGCACGGAGGCCACGAACGCGACGACCGCGAAATAGACAAATTGAGGCGTAGAGAACCTTTTAATTAGGAAATTCAATGTTGTAAGTGTTGTAGATTCGCCGCTAAAGTCGATCAAGGAGTTTTTCGTTGGGTTTTCTCCTTCAAATTCAGTAAATCAAAAGGTACAGATCGAGGAACCCAACCTCTGCGTAAGCGCGGAGCCCGGCGAAGGGGGAAGGTAAAAAGAAAGTCAATTAAAGCCAATAAAGTACTAATGATCCGGGTAGACACGGAAAATCAAATTAATTAAGAAATATGTTCAATTAGTTTCTCTAGCGCGCCTTTAGAATTGTATAGTCAGTCTAGCAGATCCCGAGACAAGCTCATAGGCTAGGAGTGACAGCCAATCTACGATCCTCCCTGAAGTTAGAGAAAGTGGACGGCCTCTTTGCCTTTAAGGCACATTTTTACCAAAAGACCTGTGATGGTATCGACTTTACAGCAAAAGGGGAGGTTCCCGAAAGGTTCCCAAAAATCGCTAGAGGCTCGTTCACGAGGGAAGACCGGCAGATTTTGGCCGACTCTTGAACCCGTCGTTTCGTTATTTCATCCGTTCCGTGAGCTACTATTTTTTACTATTTTCTGATTATTTTTAACTTGTATTTTTGTCGTCGAACTGGACTTAGCCTTTGCGCTTGTGCTGGGGCGTCCAGGGTCTAAACCTTAACTTCATTCATTGCATTGTATAGAATCATCGTGCTCATGGCGTAATCGTGTGTGAATAATTCCAATATCTTCCTCGAATTTTTGTGTTTTATTTCTTCTGGTGAATCAAAGGTAGGTGTGTGTCTCAATTTAAGGAACGAGCAGCCGCCAGGTCCAAACCAAGAAGTAGAACAAGGTAAGTGGATAACCTAGGTATAACACCCGCCATTTCACCTACAAGGAGCTCGCGAGTCTAAACTTGAACGAGATATGATGAAATAACCTAGTCATTTAATTAACGGCCAACCGACAGGTTTATTACAATATAAAAATGTTCATCGCCCAGTGAAACTTTAATTTCTCCCATTCGTATACTGTTTGCACATTCTTCTTTCTAAGTGTGGATTCGTCAGGGATGTTTTGATTACAATATTTTTGCAAAAAATCTCTGAATTGTGTATTTTGCAGTTTCTTCAAAGGTATATTTGCTGCGACTAAAGCTTTGCATAAGTCTTGATGAAACACCTCCTTTTCACTCACTTCACACTTCCTTGGTTTAACATTTTGAAATGCGGTTTGCACACACTGCTGAACAGGCACAGATTTATTTTTCTGCAACTTAGCTTTATGCATAGCTGTTTTCAAGTGTTGATCAATTTGGAACTTCTTTTCACAAACAATGATTTTGGCAAAAACTTTGCAAAACACTTTGCCCCACTAAACTCCAACTCAGGAAAATTTTTAATCCACGAAGCGGCTTTCGGCATTTTAGGCGTTTGAAATAAAATATTTTCGAAATCACTCTTTTCACACTGGAATCTATCAACAAACTAAACTATACAATATAAATACAAAAGACCACATCTGCTCTCCATTAAGCAAGCTGATTACTTGGAAATTCCTAAACACCCAATAAATGCCGGCAATAAACCATATAATAATAAAACGGGTGAGTCGACAAAACCTACCCACCTTTTAAATTATTTAAACTATCTGCAAGGGTCGCACTTAATCTTTTGTTAAAACGAAAAACATAAAAATATGCACACAAATTTTATTTTTGCCGAAATATGCAATTTTTTATGAAATTTGTTAAAATATGCAAAATATGCAAATATATGCAAGTAGTAATACTATGATCGTCCGACGCCAATTGCTGCGGATGGCATGTGTCCACGGGAGCGATGGTGGTGGTTGGGGGGTTGGTTGTCAATGACCAGAGGGTGTCGCAGAAGAAGTGGACAGGTGAGATAAAGCTGTTATGTTACCTGTGTTACCTGTGTGTGTTTGGCAATGGGGAAATCGAAGAGAGGTGAACCTGTGCTAGTAGATAGGTGTGTGGGGTTTACCTGGTGGATGTAGGGTGTGGTGGTAGGTGTTAGGAGTGCAGGTAAGTGATGAAGTAGAGGTGTCCACGTGCCGACATTGTGAATTGGGTATTTGCTTTGTGTGTTGTTTGTTAGCGGTTTGCAGATAAGGAGTTATTTTGGTGTGATCTATTGACCTTTTGAAGTGACGTAGGTAATTAAATAGGAATAACAAGTTTGTTATTTCAAAATTAGGATAATTGATTATTTTGTTGTAAAGAAATGAATTTGAAATTAATGTAGTTAAAGTAAAATATGTGTATTTGGATGGAATTGTTTGTTAGCAATATGTGGATAAGGAGTTATTTTGGTGTGATCTTTTGATCCTTTTATGTAGAGGTTGGGAAATAATAAATAATAGATAAATGTTAAATTATAATTTTAATACTTTTTAGTACTTTACATTTAAATAATTTTTGATACAATTATAAATTAAACTATCTAAAATGTTTAAAATCCAGGGTGTTTATTAAAATGTTCTTTTTTCATGATTTCTTCGTAGAGACATTGAACACATCGTCGATCAGGAATGTCAGTCTCACCTTTACATTGTGGACATACATATTTGACTGGTATAGGCATTGTAATGGATGGAGTGCAAGTTGACTAACAAAATGTTAAAATTGTCCAATGAATTTACTTATATTAAATAATTATATAAAAAATTTAAGTTATTTATTATGTAATATATATATATATATATATATATATATATATATATATATATATATATATATATATATATATATATATATTATATTGTTGAAGGGATAATAAAAATAAAGACAAATGTTTATAAATATATTTATTCACTATCACTATCATATTTTACAAATATTTTATCATATATGCCTTTAGGTAAAAAATATTCAACATCGTCAAGATATGATCTGTACCCAAGTTTAATAAAATTTTCACAAAAAGTTACAATAGAAATCTTATTTTCCAAATATAATTCACAATAATCGTAACATAAATCTAATTTTTCTAAAGTTTCTCTGGTGTTGCTTTCTTGCATGGAATAAAACAAGCCTGGTGAATAAAGAGCATCATGTGAAATTTCAAATTTTGTATCCCAAATTCTTGATTGCAACCTTTTCACAGATGTTTCTAAATCTTCTGCGACTGGCCAGTGTTGTTGACTGTATGCTGCCCACATTTTATTTTAATCTTTATAAAAATATTTTGTATTCTTTAACCGTTTCACTTCTTGAAGACAACTAGAATAATTCCATTCGAGTTCGCAAATCTTTTTATCCGTATCGTTATTACTGTGGAATGGAGGTGGTAAAAGCGGGGATAGGGTTGTAGTTGAATGCAATTGATTTTGAGCATATTTACTAGCCCAAAGATCTGCTTCATATTTAAAACTGGAACTGATTGTAATACATGTTGCTAAGTCACTTTGTAATTGTATAACTTCATTGGTTACATTATCTAATAAAACCTTTTTAGAATCACATTCCTCATTAACAGAAATTGATGTATTTTGATGATAATTAAGATTAAGTAAATCATTTAAATATTTTTTAGTATTTTCAATTAATAATTCTTTGGTATTATTTAAAGATACTTGACAGGTTTCTAGTTCTTCCTTATTGAAAAAACAGCTTTCATTTTGCTTGATGTCACTAGTGTTAGGTTTGTTAGGAATTATAGAATTTTCATTTTGTTTAACATCAATTATATTAGGTTCCGGTAGAGAAGTATCTCTTGAAACATTCATCACAGTTCTATCATTATATTTAGCATATATCCTAAAATCAGGATGTTTAGTTAACAAATTATTGAAAGCAAGCTGTACGTAAGAATTATTATGTGTTCCATGCCATATATTAACAGTACCATTATGAGGTATATAATGTGAATCTATTTCGTCATTTTTTATTGTTTTTAAAATATGTGTAATTATAAGAATAATAATCTTAAACTGAAGGCTAAGAGTACACGTTGTCATTGTGGTGCGTATTATAAGACTGTTTAAAAGAGTTGTTGTCTCATACAGAAAACCACTACTGGTAGTAAAGAGAGGGGGAGCAGGAAATTAATTAATAATAAATTGTTGTGTTCAAGAAATCTAGTTTAGTTAAAAGAATTAGTGGTGAAGGATTATAATCATGTTTGCTTTAGCTAATGAAAATTTATATTTAAAAAAATATTTACATATTTCAGATATGATTGTTAATCGTAAATATCAAGTGTATAAAATGAAATGTATAATGACAAAAAAATATGGTAAAAAAATTATGGTTGAACTTGAAGAGGAGCAAGTTATACTACCGTATAGATATATCTCTTTTTTTAATGAAGATAAAATATCTCAAATAAATAATGCGATTGAATCAAACAAGTCATTAGTTTATATGGAAAGTCATGGAAAGGTTGGATCCACATTTAACATTAAATTCATTGAAGAAAATATATAAAAGACATTATTTAATGAAAAAATATAAGCAAGATTTATCTGTATATTTACGCAATTTAAGGAACTTAAAAGAAGATATCATAATATATGAAATTAATAAGAATTTTATTTTAAAATTACACCTATGAGTACAGTAAGGTTTAATGATATTCCACAAGTTTTTTATATTAGTGATGATGAGGATTCTTTAATGGATCGTCAAGGACCTTGGGAACAAAATGCTAGAGATCATGCACGGTTTCAACGAAGAATTTATCAACTTTCTGATATGTTAGATCCAATGTTAAAAGCAAAAATTAAATTTTTAAAAACTTGTAAAATTTTATGTATTAATGTTTTTAATAAAACTAGGTTATAATATATATTGGTTTTATTTTCAATTAAATTATAGAATAACATAATTAAATATATATAAAATATAATATTAATAATTATAAAGGTGTTTTTCTTCCTTTTTCCAATTTTTCCTTTTCCTCTCTTTCTCTTTCTAGGCGGTGCAGCCTCTCTCCACCATTTTAAAGGCCCTCTTTACATTTTTGGATTTATTTATAACAGGATGCGGTGTCCTTATTATCAGTTTTTGGTCAATGTTTTCTAATGGATTATACGTGGGATAATTATCATTATCCCATGATTCTTCTTCTAAATTTTGCGTCGTGGTACTGGTACTCATTTTGGTTGGATAAGTAATGTGTAGATTTTAAATTTCTCGCTTGATATTTATATATAAGTTGAGCTCAGTATTTTTCAATTATAGTTGACGTCACTAATACATTCGTAAACAAATTGGGTAATAAATAAAGTTTATTTAAATGACTTTGGGAGATGATAAGTATATCCTTGTACAGTTACAAAACAAGTGATAAAACTAATTGGATGAAAAGTTAAAAGGTTATTCTAAAATAACTTATTATCGTACTTTGAAGGAATAAACAACCTTATTTTGAAACAAGTCTAATACAAATTTAAGTATTTTATTCTACATTGCTTTTGTCTATCCAACTATTATGACTGTTATCAAATCCAAGCCACTTAACAAACACTTTATTTGATTTACGTTTTAACACCTTTTCAACTAAAAAAATAGTAGGATATTTAACTTTTTGAAGTTCCATTTCATAGAATCCTCCTTTTATTTCTTCCATATTCTGGTCTTGTAAAATATAAGTGGTGGGGTTGGTTAATTGTACTTTTTTAACAATAAATATTTCAGGTGACCAATTTGGTGTATAAGATTTATCAAATACTCCTCTCTTTTTACTTATACGCACATAATCTCCTATTTTAAATTTGTTTATTTTATTTGCAAGTTTTATGTTATTATATACAGTGTTTAATAAATATTTTTCATTTTTTTTATTCACTTGTGATGGTTTAATTCCTATAGTACGGTGTTTTTTATTATTATATTTCTTTACAATAAGATCTAATATATCTAACCATTTATAATTTCCTTGAATATTAAATTCTTTCCACATCATATTTTTTAAAGTTCTATTAACTCGTTCCACTATGCATGCTTTTTTATTACTAAACACACTGTAATGATTTATATTGTATTTTGTCATTAATTTTTTAAAATCTCTGTTAAAAAATTCACGTCCTTCATCTGTTTGTAAATTATTTGGTACTTGTTCTCCTAAAACATTTTTCATTGCATTAGTTACGTCAGAAGCAGATTTACTTTTAACAGGAACCGCCCAAACGTATTTAGAAAAACAATTGATAACTACAAGTATATATTTATATCCTTTATTTATTTTTGAATAAGATAACATCTCAATAAGGTCCGCCTCAAATAAGTCATCCAATGATTTAACTATAACTCTTCTTCTCTTAAAATTAATTCTTGCAGGCTTATGTAATTCATCTACTATTTCTCTCTTTACTTTAGATGCAAACATTTTTAAAAATTATATCACAATAAAGATTATTGCCGACGGCTAATGATGGTTTGGAGAAAATTATGCTATCATTTAATTTAATACTTTTTCTCAAGATTGTATTAGGTGTATGTTGTTCTTGATTGATTTCTATGAAAAATAATTTATTATTAATATTTATGTTTAACACAGTAGCAGATTTGAATGGAAATAAATACATTGGTTTGTTGGTACTTTTTAGTATAAAATTACTACTGTTTAAAGTATTTCCTTCAAAATGTAAACAAATTATTCCTATACTTTTATCACTTATTTTTAGAATTTGTTTATCAACATAATTTTTAGTAGCCACATCATTATTCTCTTCAGGTTCTGCTACATTTATAATCTTGCCATCACCCATATCTATGTCACCAGTAAGGTGTCTGTATCCAAATTTATGTGCATACATATTATTCAATTAAACCTGCTTCTAGTAATTCTTCGATAATGGAATTTATTTCGTTTATATGACCTGTATTGCCTGCGGTTTGAGATGCAATTAACAATCGTAGCCTATTAACAAGTTCATTTGGATCATTCCAATGTACAAAATCAATTTTATTATTGGTTACTTCCATGCGCATGCCTTTTCCTATTTTTGATATTATTCTTTTATATTTCAGTAATTTACTACCTGACGTTTGCTCTGATGCTCTGTAGTACCTTTCATGAGCATTTGTTTTAGTAACAATTTCAATATAATTTTTTTCATCTTGTTTTGTATAATTTAAGGGGTCTTTCTTAAAAACTAATTCATAAAGTCCATGGGTGCCCTTATATCTTTTTCCTTTTATAACTAGATCTGAACCATCAATGTTTATTACAGAGTCAACAATTAAAAATTTTTCTGTTTCAGTATCATGTCTAACTCCATATTTACGATCAAACTGTTTAGTAGTTGTGTCAGATATCATGTTATGTATATACTGTCGAGGTAATGGATCGTATTGTTCCAAATATTCTTGAAAAGATTCTTCACTTATTTTTTGACTTTGGTGGAATTATGTTAGTATATGATTGCGCTTCTTCATCTTCTTCTATATGTGAAGTTTCAGCTATAGGATTGGTTTTTAAAAAAGTCGGTCCTACAATAGGTGTAGAATGTAATACCTTAGGTGCAGGTGATTGAATTTTAACAGGTGTAGAAATTTGTTCAGGTTTAGCACTTTGAAGATTTAAAGGAAATTTTATTTTATTTACATTAATTTCTTTTGTTATATTTGAAATGGGTTCTAATTTAGATTCTATTGTCTCTAAGTGTTTAGTAATTGGTGAAAATTTTTTTTCTTTTATAATTTCACCATATTTTAACATATGTAATTTTCGTTTAATAACATTTCTCTTTTTAATGAGGGCCTTTTTAAAGTCTTTACTCTTCCTATCCATTTTAACTAACAATTTGATAAAAAAGTAAACAGATATTGTAACAGCTTTGAACAGATATCAAACAGGTGTGTAACAGGTGTGCAACAGGTGTTAGACAGGTTTGAACTGGTATCAGATAAGTTTGAATATATAAACAAGTGTAAAATTCTTTTTAATGTACACTGACGCATGTATTATAGAAAACTGATTCTTTTTTAATTTGTAATGTTATAAATATATAAAATGATCAAATCCTTTTCTATATCTACCACAATTAATGGGTTCATCTTTAAATATAACTAAAAATCCATATGGTTCTTTCCAACATATCGCACATACATTTTTAAATTGTTCGTAACTTATATCAGACCCTACATGATCGTTATATATGTGTTTTAAATTTAATTCATCTTGTTTAAATATGACTAACAAATTCGTATTATCTCTTATAAGATGTTTAGGAATCTTTGCATAAGTTTGACAAAGATAGAAGCAATCCACTTCACGATGACGCCCCATGCTAAAATATTCTTGAATAGTAATTTGACTGTTTGTTGCGATATCATCAAATATAAAAATAGAATTAGGTTTTACATCAGACGGTGGCAATAAGTTATCGCTACTGTTAAATGTAAAATATCCAATTTCTTTTATTGGCTTTAATAAATTATTTAAATATACATATTTTGGTTGATATAACGACTTTGAAAAAATGTATACATTTTTAAATCGCAATCCATTAGGGTGTTCTAGTAGAGAAATTAACACGTTTGTTTTCCCACAGTTAGACGGTCCCACTATAATAGATCTAATAGATAAAGGTAATAAATCACCATGCTTTTGATTTTTTTTTTCAACCATTAAATCATGATTATCAATAGTTAAACTGGAACCTTGTTTAATAATTTTCATGTCTTCTGTATAACGTTTATAACGGTAATGACACTAAATTTAAGTTAAATAGATGTATATTGATAAAATAAAATTAGTATATAGTAAACTAGACAGCGAGAACTATATAAATTATGCTCATTCCTTCAAATAGTCATTCTTCATCAGTTGTTGGAGGAAAAGGTTTATTAAACAGTGTTATAAATAAATTACCTTTTGAATTACACGTCCCTGGATACAATTATTGTGGACCTGGAACTAAATTAGAAAAACGTTTAGCAAGAGGTGACAAAGGTATAAATAGATTAGATGATTTTTGTAAAAATCACGATATCGCTTATAGTAAAAATAAAGATTTAAAAAAAAGGCACGAGGCTGATAAAATTTTAGCTGAAGGGGCTTTTAAGAGACTTTTTCAAAAGACGCATCTTTAGGGGAAAAAGCAGTAGCTCTAGGAGTAGCTACAGCTATGAAAGCCAAAGTTAAATTAGGAATGGGTAATAAACGTAAAGCAAATACAAAAATGGGAAAAGCAATAAGTTTTAAACAAGCTACAAATAAAATAAAAAATAGAATTCTTAAAAATAGATCTGGAAACATAGACAGTGCCATTAAGGTAGCATTAAAAACAGTAAAAGGAATTAAAAGTAAAATTAGACCCACCCGAGTAATAAAAATACCAAAGACTGGAGGAATTTTACCCTTAATTCCAATATTTGCAGGATTAAGCGCTCTAGGTGCATTAAGTGGTAAAGCGGCAGGTATTGCAAAAGCGGTAAACGATGCAAAATCTGCAAGTCAACAATTAAAAGAAGCTCAGCGTCATAATCAAACAATGGAATCCATCGCTATGGGTAATGGATTATACTTTCGACCATACAAAACAGGGTTGGGTCTTTTTTTAAAACCAGACAAAATATTAAAAAACTCCCCATAGCATTACCTAAAAGACCATTGAGCAATGTTGACATAATAAATTCTGTAAAAATGTTAAATTTTCCACATTTTAGAGGAGTATTTATGAGAAATAATTTTCCTAATAAGATACATGTATATGAGACAGGTATAATTAATTTAGATGATAAAGATGGGCCTGGAACACACTGGACAGCTTATAAAAAAATGGAAAAACATGTGAATATTTTGATAGTTTTGGTAACCTTAGACCTCCTTTAGAAGCAATAAAATATTTTAATTCTAATGGTCAATGTAAAATTTTATATAACCATGATAATTTTCAATCCTATAGTTCTTCCAATTGTGGTCATTTATGTCTGTCATTTTTATATAATAAATAAATTGAAATATATAGGTGTTTTTATTTAACCCATTATTAATAATAGTAAAGGCAAAGAGAAAGTATGTCCTACACATTTACATTTACTGAAAGAAATTCAGTGCTTTCCACAAATATTTATCCTCCTATTATTTTAGAAGAAAATGTAGAATATGTTTTAGGTTTAATTAATTTAGATACTTATTACTCAATTCCTAACGTTGATGAGAGTAACAATAAATTTTGTTACGCAGGTCAAACAGAGAAAGATAAACGTATAATAGAAATACCTGAAGGTTCTTATGAAATACGAGATATACATAAATATTTGAAATACGCAATAAACGATGGTGAAAAGGAAGAGGAAAAGGTGTTTTTAGATATATCAGCTAATACTAATACTATGCGTACTGAGGTAAAATGTAATAGAGTTATATTTTTTGATCAACCAAATTCTATAGGAAGTTTACTAGGATTTACAAAGCGAAAACTCGATGAAAATCATAAACATGTGTCAGATTATCCTATTGATATACAAAAAGTGAATACTATATTTGTAGAATGCAACCTTGTTTCAAATTCATACAATAATGGAAAATCTATACATACAATTTATACTTTTAGCCCGTCTGTGTCGCCCGGATATAAAATTATAAAAGATCCTTCTAATGTCATATATCTACCAATCAACACCCGTCAAATCAGTGAAATTGTTCTTAAAATACTAGACCAACATGGTAATCTCGTCAGTTTTAGAAAAGAAATTATAACGATAACACTGCACCTAAAAAAATTTAATATGGTATTTAGATACAATATTGTAAAACCTCACACTGCTAATCAAAATGAGAAATGTATAAATAAAATAAAAACGTGTAATAAAGACAGTTGTGTGAAGAATCTTCACCAGTTAACAGCTGAAAATATAAACTATCTTCGCTCTTTAGGATTCAAAGTAAAGAAGACATAGGAAAAATAAGACGTATTTTATATAAAATTAAATTTAAGTTTATTTTAGATATTTTAAAAAGATATATTTTTGTAAAGTGTAGTAGGAAAAATAAGACGTATTTTATATAAAATTAAATTTAAGTTTATTTTAGATATTTTAGAAAGATATATTTTTGTAAAGTGTAGTTATAGATATAAAAGAAAAAATGAATTTTAATATATTAAACGTTAACGAACGAGTTTATTTAGATGAGTCAATTGCATATGCAGAATATCATACACATCAGCCTTATGCTGCTACCACTTTAAATAATAATGATGAAATTCGTATACCTATCCAAACACAAAATATTTATACTCTACCAAGTAATAGTTTTTTATATATCGAAGGGAAACTTACTAAATCGGATGGAACAGCATCTAGCGCAAAAGGTGCTGTAATAGATAGAGTTAGAAATCCAGGATTAACTTCAACAATTAAAGGATATGCATCTTACACAAAGAATGAAAACATACGTTTTAAAAATTCGGGATGGTCTCCTAACGAACCATCTACTATTGTTAATACAGAGGGAAATTTTAGTGCATGCATCCCATTAAAAATGTTACTTGGCTCTGCTGAAGATTTTCAAAAAATCATTTTGAATTTACGTCAAGAACTAATTTTAATTAGATCAAATACAGATTTGAATGCTATTGAAAATTCAGCTCAAGGGGAAACGGTAAAAGTTACTTTAACTAAACTTTTATGGAAAATTCAACATATTTCAGTAGCAGACCGTGAGAAATTACAATTATTAAAGTATGTAGAAAATAGTCAAGAATTAGATATTCCATTTAGAAGTTGGGAATTGCATGAATACCCTCTCTTACAAGAGACAATGCAACAAACATGGAGTATAAAAACAGCAACGCAAATAGAAAAACCAAGATATGTTTTTGTTGCATTTCAAACAAACAGAAAAAATGATAGTTCTAAAAATATAAGCAGGTTTGATCATTGTAATTTAAGCAATATTAAATTGTATTTAAACTCTGAAGTATATCCCTATGATAATCTGAACTTGAACTTTGATAATAATCAATGGTCTTTATTATATGAAATGTATGCATTATTTCAACAGTCGTACTACAACCGCGCGCAGAGTGAACCAACATTATCTCCTGACGACTTTAAAAATTTTGCTCCTTTAGTAGTTATTGATTGCTCTAGACAAAACTGAACATTAAAAACTGGAGCAGTTGACGTTCGTTTGGAACTAGAAACTACAAAAAATATACCTGCAAATACATCTGCATACTGTTTGATATTGCATGATAGACTTGTAAAATACAATCCATTAACCAACATTGTTAGACTAATATAAAAATGTATATTGTTGATGTTCAAGGATTTCAATACAAAACAATTCCATTTATCTGTAAGGAAATTGCAATTTTAAATACCTGTAATAAGACATTTCATCATGCAATATTAAATTTTCCCATTGATCAAGAATGGATGAATAATCAAGTTACAAAATACATGAATAGAACGACTGATATACATGGTTTTTATTGGAACAGTAGGAATGAAAATTTTTTAAATTATGAAGAACTTTCTAAATTTATAGTAGAAAGTATTCCATATAGCGATGATTTAGTATTGGTAAAAGGATTAATTAAAAAAAATTGGTTACAACAAGTTCATTAGTAATAATATTGTTGATGTGTTTAATGAACGCTGTTCTAAATTAAAACAATTAAAAAAGATTGATAATGATTTTCATAATTATAACTGTAATAACCATGTATATTCTAAACTTCAATGTGCACAAGAAAATGTATATTTAATATTTAAGTGGTATTTTCTAATTAAAAAATAAATAAAAATATTTTATTAATTTATTGTTTTATTTATTACCTTATATTTTATAAATAATGATGAAATAAAACTCATTTATAACATGTAAAATTATATATATTACATAAAAAAAACACTCAAATAAACAATTGGGATTCAGCGTTAAAAATGTTTCTTTTCTTCGCCCTTTTGGCTGGAACCGGTGATGTTGGAGATGATGTTGACGGTCCTAAATCATTAAGTATTATATTTTGTAATATTTTAACTTTCTTCTCACCTTCAAAGAATGATGGTGTAGCATCTGCATCAACAAAGAAATCCTCCTTTGTCATATTAAACAGGAATTTTTCTTTGTATTTTTCCACCACGTCCAATTCATCTTCTGTTAACACCGTCCTTTGATATTTTAACGGTAGATCTCCAACTTTCCTATCTAATGTCTCATTCTTCGGGGAATAAGGTAACTGAAGTTGAACCTTATCACAGCCAAATTTTTTTACCTTCTCAGTATTAAACATATATTTTATTAATATTACTGCTGCATCATGCGGCAATAAAGTCAAATTGGTAATTGTAAAAATTATTGTAGTTTGCACGTCCATTATATTTCAATCACTACTACACCAACAAATTCAGTTTTATAATGAAATAAACTGATGTTTGAACGTAGTACATCGTTTCATTTTATACTCAATTTAATTGACGTCAATTTAAACTGTATAAACGATTTTGATTCTTAATTATAGTTGTTATAAACATTTCTTGTTTTTACGGATATTTTATTATCGTTTAGATCATGGACGATGAACTCAAAACTTGAAAACATGTTTTGCAGCGTGTGTGAGGTTAAAGGTCAAATAACGTAACGTTCGTTAATATATTACAAATAGATAGACAATGATGGCAATGATATAGTTTCATTTCATCTGTTCTCGAATTCAATCACATAAAAATGGCTGATACCTTAGATGATATTACAATAAATATTATTAAAAAAATATCAAAAGTGTGTGAGTTAGTTAAAAGTCCGGGGGAATTTAGTAAGTGGCGAAAATTTTTTAATAAAAATATTTTAATGATACAAAGACTTTTAAAACAGAAAGATAGTAGTATACAAAATTTTTCTAGAGTGGAAGCAAATTTGGCACTATTGTTTTTCATCTAGAATAAAATCAGGTATAATAGTAAATTTTAAAATTAAGGACCCAATCATATTTTTTTCAAAAGCGTATAAAAGTTTTGTAAATCAAATTAAAAAATCACTCAAGCAATGTATGATAAAAGTAAACGTCATTTTTAGTGGCAATTTTGTTAAACCTAATTCTGGAGATACAGATATAAAAACATTTGCAACAAAAAATAATATTATTGATAATGGGACTGATTTAAAAAAATGGTATAAGGATAATGTAACAGACAAACTACTTTCAAAATTAGAAGACTATCAAGAAAAAGACTCAGGGTGGGCTTTATTAGAAATTTTACATTTAAAAGTTAACATAAATAATTATTCTCCAATTAGTGGTGGCTTATCTACTTATATTGATGTACCAAAACATATAAAAAATAAACAAGCTGTAATAAATGTTAAAAATAATGATGAATATTGTTTCCTGTGGGCAGTTGTATCAGCACTATTTCCTGTTGAATATAAGGATCATCCTAACAGAACATCATCATATCCCCATTTTAGTCAAGTGCTAGAATATAATGATATTAATTTTCCTATTCAACTAAAAGATATTTCAAAATTTGAAAACATGGTCATATTGTACCTATATTTTTAAGTAAAAATGATTTTGAAAGACGTATCCATTTATTAATGTTATCTACTGAAATTGAAAACTCAACTAAATACCATTTCGTTTGGATTAAAAATTTGTCTCGCCTCTTACGTAACCAACTTTTATTAACACATAAAAATTTTATTTGTGATAGATGTTTAAATCATTTTAGTACTGAAAGTATTTTACATAAACACATAGAAATTTATAAAAATAAAAATTCTACTAAAATCACATTACCAACCAAAGAAAATAATATCATTAAATTTCAAAATTTTAGAAATAAACTGAAATGTCCTTTTGTAAATTTTGTAAATTATAATGATACTAATAACAATAAAACATGTACTGAAAAATTTCAAAAACATGAACCGTTTAGCATAGCATATTATATAAAATGTTCATATGATGAAAATCTTTGTAAATTTGAATCATACTGCGGACAGGACTGTATAGATTGGTTTGTAAATAAATTGCAAAAAATTTCTATTGAAATTAACAATATTTTTTCCAATATAGTTCCAATGAAACCACTATCCAAATTACAAAAAAATAATTTTGATGCAGCTGAAATATGTCATATTTGTAACAAATCATTTACTGAAAATGAAATAAAAATTCGTGACCATTGTCACTTAACAGGAGAATATAGGGCAGCAGCTCACCAAAAATGTAATTTAGATTACAGGGACAGTCATGTAGTACCTGTAATATTACATAATTTGACAGGTTATGATTCACATTTTATAGTGCGTAAATAAGCTACTGGATTTCCAGGAGTAATTAAATTACTTCCTATTAACAAAGAAAAATACATATCTTTTACGAAATATGTGGAAAATACAAAAATTCAACTTAGATTTATAGATTCATTTATATTTATGGCAAGTAGTATAGAGAAATTGTCATCTTATTTAAGTGATGAACAAAAAATAATAACTAAACATTTTTATCCTAATGATTTTGAATTTAAACTAGTAATCAGAAAAGGAATATTTCCATACGATTATTTAGATAGTTGGGAAAAATTAAAAGAAACAGCATTACCCTCAAAAGAATTATTTTACAATAAATTGAATAATGAAAATATATCTAATGAAGATTATGATCACGCTTTAAATGTATGGAACACGTTTAAAATTCAAAATTTGTTGGAATATTCAAATTTATATTTAAAAACAGATATTTTACTCTTAGCAGATATCTTTGAGAATTTTCGAATAACTTGTTTACAAACTTATGAATTAGATCCTGCTCATTATATAACAGCACCTGGTCTAGCTTTTGATAGTATGCTTAAAATTACTGAGATAAATTTAGAATTATTAACAGATGTAGATATGTTAATATTCATAGAAAATGCTATACGTGGAGGAGTCTCACAATGCTCAAACAGGTACGCTAAAGCAAACAATAAATATATGAAGGAGAGTTACAACCCCCTTCACCCTGAATCATATATAATGTATTTTGATATAAATAACCTTTATGGAGCAGCTATGCAAAATTATTTTCCTTTTTCAAATTTTGAGTGGGTGGATCCCTATTCAGTTAACATTATGAATATTTCAGATAATGACGATATTGGATATATTTTTGAAGTAGATTTATTATATGAAAAAAATTTACATTTTAAACATAAAGATTTACCACTATGTCCTGAACATATTATACCTCCTGGCTCGAAGAATAAAATTCCTAAATTATTAACTACTCTCTATTCAAAAAAACATTACATTATTCATTATAAAAATTTGTAAATACCAGCTACTTTTAAAAATTATTGTCAATAACAGCCAAGGTCGGGCAGCAATCTTGCTGTACCTTTCTAGTTAATATTATTTGATGAAAAATTGACGTAATTGACATTTATTTCATATTTTAAATTACACAGTATAATAAAGCTCTAAGCTAAAGCATGAAGTATATTCTTTCCATCACCGTTGCCGTCTCGATGAGTTGTTAGCTCCAGAAACTGAATAGCGATCTTCAGTTTAGGGAGCGATTCATATTTATGGCTCGATACGGAGTGGATCGCGTCAATGTTATAATTAGGTGCGTCCGATGGATTTTAAAATTAAGTTAAATTTATTCAATAGTAATAATGGCATTTTATTTTTATGTTGGTAATTTAAAAGCAAACTAATTTCTGGAGGTTTGTTTACTATAATATCAGAATTTTAAAAAAGTAAATGAATATTAAATTTGCGCTAATTGTAACGCTAAGAATTTACCTATATGTATTGGATATTTTTTATATGTATGCATACCATATTTTTTTTACAAACCTTCATGTAAATGAAATGAAAAAGACCAGTAGCGTACACACTTCATTCTTATATAAAAAAAATATTCCGCTTTGTATGAAGCAGAAATCATATGATATTTAATAAGGAAACAAAGAATTTTCAATAAAATTGTGTATGAACACTAAGTAATTTTCACCTTACATTTTATGGTAACATTAAATCGATTAGCAACTGAAGATTCTGGCAGCTAAATCAGAAATTTTATCATCACAACACAATGGACTTATTTGATAAACTAAGTAAGCATGTATCGTTGTTATCTGTCACATTACCTTCTTATAATAGTAACAATTTACCTCTAGTTATAGAACGACTTGGAACAATTTTAAATTAATAGATTATGTTATTATTATGTTTTATCATTTTTTCCTGTTCTGTCTTTGAAAATCTTGAAGAAATAGGCAAATACTGTAAGTCAGTGCGACCTTATAAATTTATCTAATTGTTAGTTTATGACAATGAAGAATGTTTCGTACATAAATAAATGTCAAATAATGTGATGGTAATCGAATAACTATCTAGATGAAAATCTATTAAAATAATTTTTTTTTCTTGCGCACACTTATTAGCAATTTTGCGACTGCTTTGACCATCTAGTGCGTGTACATTTGACACACGACACATTTATATCTGTATTGACCTTAGGGACCGGATTACCTAAATCACTATTCTGAATAGATTGTTACGCGCAGCAAATTGTTGTGAATTTATAGAGTATCTCAAACAATTCGTAGTGAACTTATTTTATTTAATAATGTCCAGACATCGTTAGTATGCAGATGGGTTTTTTACTGCATACCATAGGTTCCATGGGGACCATTTTCCGATGAAAAGAGGTAAACACAATATAATAATAAATTCCAAAACATAGTTTACGACTCAGATTTTTCTCCTGTAAAAAGGTAAATTTTCAGCAAATATTTGTATAAGAACTTTCTTACAGAAATAATGCTTTATGCTTTAGAGAAACACATAAATATGGTGATATTTCTGCAGATCAGAGTTATAAACTAATACAAATACAAATCTGCCGTTCCTTCTCTAAATATAAAAATTATAGGTGAGTTAGCAAAATAGAAATCCGTATCATTTCTTTATAAGAAACTGTATATATATTATTACGCATAAGAATTAAAATGAAAACAAATAACCTTTGAATAAAACGTGTATGTATCAAGACAAAAAAATCATTTGGTGGCTCTAGAAATATTCTGGATTACATAATAGCAACGGAGGATGTTTTTCTTGACATGTTTAACAATTTGTGAAAAGTCATTTGGTTAACAATTGAAAAGTGAATTTTTAAAAATAATATATCACCACCCATGTACTAACTTTCCTTTCGACTATTTCATTTCACTATATACAAGAGTATGAATTTATTTTACTTTAAAATCATAAATATATACATAATATGTAATAAAACATGAAAAGTTGCTGGTAGTTAGGTTACTATGTCTTACTGTATTAATATATGTTTAAGAAGTTCTATGTTCTTTTTTGGAAAAATTATTAATTGTAATTATTCCAACGAAATAAAATTATTTAACCAATTTTAATGGGTAGGTATCCAGTTTATTTAATAAAGTCATATTACGGAAAATAGTTACAAAAATTCATTTGTTTTTTAATTTCATTGATATTAATATCGATCCTTGTCAATTTACCCTCGTAACGCCAGAAACAGAATTCATTACTGGGTCACCTCGTATAAACCAGTCCTCGGACTGTTTGGCGGTTGCGCTTTGACCTGGCTTTTTCAAAGACGGCGCGCTGAAATAATTCTGTAAATTTCGGTACGGTGTACGACTCAGTGCTTCACTACCTACCGTATAACTTTTTCAGTTGTATTTGATAGATATACAAATACTCGTATATACGCAATATTGGGAAAATTTTTAATTTACTTCAGGTATCATTATTGTATTAAACGATTTTCCATGTCTTTACAGTAGCCGTACTTTATAGATTGCTTTTGGCTAAATATTTTATTAATATTAAAAGATAAAAACCAACAAAACTGTTGCAAGTATTTTATCTAACCGCCTTTCGATATACAGGATCTACCTCTCAGTTATTAAATAAATCGACATTCTTAGTAATAATATAGATAATTATCGGAAAAATAATATATCTAAAAATTTGTTTCTATAATGTGTTACTTTTTCCTGGAACAAAAATTTATTGTATATTATTTATCCCAACGAACCTTATAGAAACACCCTGGTATGTTATGACTATATTCTGTGAAGATACTGATATTGTTTTGTTGTTTCTGTACTTTAGGCTGATTTTTCTTAATACGCCTCTGATCATATGGATGAAAAGATGGGTGAACCTACCGAATAAAGAAATCTATAACACCGATTTTTACGCGAAAGTGTATCTTGCTCTAGTTCGGCTTTACGCCAATTGGAACCGCCACATCCTGAGTGGATTTTCTTTGGGCGATTTCCAACCACTAAAACGCGGTCCTTAAGTCATTTGTGTTTGAATATCAAGTAAAACATATTTTAAATGCTATTGCTTGTCCTAGAGCCAATGGACAGGTAGGGCGATATAATCGCACGATCCTAAATGGCTTAAACACTAGCATCAAAAAATAAAGTGACTGGCAGAAGGCTCTTCCAAATGTAATATAGGGTATGAATAATACTATCAATAGTAGCACTGGTTACATCCCTCATTTATTAATGTTCGGATATGAGAAAAACCGCCATGCCGATTTGGGAGATAATGAGTATGAAACACCGGTAAATGTTAGAGAAAAGGCTAAGCAAAATATGGACAAACAGTTTGAAATCATGAAAAAACATTTTGCTGCTAAACGTAAAGTTAGTTGTCAATATAATAAGGGAGATCTAGTACTTTGGTCAAGGGCGATTAAGTATAATAAAGAATTTAGTCATAAAATAGGTAATTATAAATTTGGCGGTCCCTACAAAGTAAGCAAAGTATTAGGTCATAATAGATATGTAATTGCAGCAATAAAAGGTGTAAGAGGATATAAGAATTTTACTGTCACTGTATCAGAAGACAGTTTAAGAAAATGGACAGGAGGTGTTGTAGAAATTTCTGAAACTGATAGTGATGTAGACAGCACTGACGAATTAATTGACTTACTGGAAAGTTAATGTATATTATTATTGTATTGTTGCTATTGAAAATTATTGTATCGCATTCTAATAAAAAGCGGCAAAGTCAATGTTTATGAAAAAAATTAATTGAATAGCGAGCAAATATCAAACAGTTAAAATAAATTTATGTGGTAACTAAGGTCACAATGGAAATAAAATAATGTGGTAACTAACGTCACAATGGAAATAAAATAATGTGGTAACTAACGTCACAATGGAAATAAAATGATGTGGTAACTAAGGTCGCAATGGAAATAAAATGATGTAACTAAGGTCACAGTGGAAATAAAATAATGGGGTCACAATACAATCACAATCCTTGTCTTAACATCAATTGAAAATAAATGAACAAAAACTGCATCCTCATTTTAATTTTACAGGGTCGTAACTCAGTCTAGATCCACTCCAGGATACTTTACTGCCGAGGGAGCTGCTGCATTAGGATTAGGAGAGGTTGTGACCAATGATGCACCAGCCCAACTAGAGAAGAGTAAAAATTAAATTGGATCCATCGAGGGCTCCTGTCGTCAGAATGGAGTGTTACGCATTTTTCCTAGTGGTTATAAAACTACGGTTACTTTTTATTATAATTTACTTGTAAAATATGTTCTCACATGATGTAAAACATTTAATATTGAAATAATTATAATACGATTGTTGCGATGATTCAGCTACCCGGACAAAAACGATAGATAAGCAAATATGTAACGGAGACGGTTAAGGTTGGGCAGAATAAAGTTAACTGTTGAAGTGAATTGTTGTTTCATTAAGGAATATAAATATTTTGATTCAATATGTTATAAATCTCACTTAGGTCTCCAATGTTATGTCGTTAGAATGATGTTTCATGTTCAGTTGGTGTATTAATATATAAATGATACTGTAGGAAACAATTACTCCGCGGACTAATGCCCCGACCGGCATTGAATTACTCCTGCAGTATCTGTGTGAACAGCCAAGAACCCTAGTCGGACACACCGCCAGACATATACCAGTTTCGGACTTGTTAGCCCTTATCAGTATGCCATAGCTGAGATGACCGACAATTGAACTGGATGTTCCTTCATATGTATGTTCACATATAAACTGAGTGCAGGTGACATACTAATAATTATAAATTAATAAAACATAAACTTTACCTAAATAAAAAAATATATCCAACATAAAATACCTATCACCTTGTCAAAAAATAATGTTTGTGTATAATTAGAATGTGCCTAACTACGATAATCATTATTACAGAAATAATTACCATTAGCATCATCAAATTTCTGTGTGTGGTATTTAAATATTTTGTTATAAATACCTACATTGATTAAAATATATAATAGCAATATTACAATCTTGCCCCTACAACTGTTGAAACAGGTTCTGTATATCTGCATGTATTTTACTGTTGAAACAGTAAAAAAAGAAAAAATACAGTACTTACAGCTGAATACTGCATACGAATTAAATACGTAGATGGTATTTACCACATGAAATAAAATCACAAATTATACGTGTGGAAACATCTTAACAAAAGGCTGCATTATGTTAGTTAATTAATAATGTTTCTAAAATTATGTGGAAAGTAAAACATCACTGTGAAAACCGTTGCGTTATATTTCTACCGGGAGAATGAATTGTCCAGGCGAATTGCATCATCAGTCGCGATCACCCCCATCTCTATTCGAACAGGTAGGTATTCACGTGCATAGGCTTTCGGTGACATAGCGCTTCGAATACACAGGACTTCGAACGCGTGAGGTGCTTCGGTCTAAACTACCGGTGGTAGATTTAATTATGATAGACTATTTTAATACAAATCACCAATTTGTAAGTGCTGCAGCGGTTTTAAAACGAAATCGTTAACAGTTAGTTCTTTCAAATAATGTAGATAGGTACTTAAGTAACTAGAAAACAAATTACAAAATTAATAATAAAATGGAATGTATTGGTTTCTATAAAAAAAGTTTTATATGTAGATATCTACAACAAAACAAAACATGTGTTTTGTTATATATCTATTAGCTGGTTCTTTAAATCTTAATTTGGTTACTAATAGTATGTGTTAACAAACCTTCAAATTTTTAACTTCAAATATTAAGTGCAGCTTATGTTTAAATTGAAACTGAAATTTGCTTTCTAACTAAAAGAAACCTCCAATTAGTTCTAACGTTATCACTGTTACGATCGATAATTAGAGAACCCTGTATATGATTTTAGCTAGGAGTGAGTAAATATCCACTTACCGGGAGTTTTGTTTGTTTAGTTAATAACACTCAAGGTATTCGTTATTTCGATAGGCCTTATGTGGTTCGAATTCTTTACAGTTTTTGTAAATTCTGTTCTCAAAACTAAGTTTTATACTGTTTCTTTTTTGTTTTTATTACTGACTCTAATATAAATTTCTTTTATAGGTTTACTAGCTCTACTGTTCATCTGCACAGGCCACAAGGAATAAGAGAGAATAGGAAAAGATTGGTGTAATCTGTTTAACGAAATTAACGATATATTACGTAATTGGTTATACATCCTAATTAAACACACAACTCTCTCGACCGCACAGCTATACAGTTCCACACTGAAATTCTCTAAACTTTTTTACTCTTTCAAGACGATCACGCGCGATTGACTAATCGAAGGCGAGTCCTGTCTGAACGCGCCAATATTCTTGGCTAGATCGGCTGGACCTCGGATGTGTGACGCCGAGAGGGATTATCTCTTTACCCACATCAACGCTGTAGACCTGGACGCCTCGTATAGGTAGGTTCCTTTCTTCAGTCAGCCTCGACCGCAATTTCGGCCGATGCCGGCGACTAGGAGAACCTCCGCCTGGATCAGCTAATTGCTGTGGACTTCTGTGCGTGCGAAGAAGGCTTCTGCCTTCATCGCTTCCAGGGCTGGTGTAAATTTCAGATCCCGATGAATATCGCTGTTGCGGACGAACCATGGGGCTACCGTCGCGCAACGCAGGGCAACAATCTCGACGGCTTGTACTCGTGCAAGGTGCGACTTCGCTGCGTATCCTCAGAGCGCTCTAGCGTACGTCAACTGTAGCTGCAAGATGGTCTTGATCAGTCTTACTTGTTCCCAAGGCTAAGACGGCTTCGGGGGTTGAGAAGCGGATAAAGCTTAATTATGACCAGCTTGCCTCTGCGAGGCAAATAGTCAACGTGCGGCTCCCAAGTCAGCGTCCTATCTAGAGTCACCCCCAGATATTTCGCTGTGGTCGCCCACTGGACGTCTTCTCCGTTGAACTGCAGTGTCCTTCCGGTAGTCACCTTCCATCGATTGCACCTGTTCTCCAGTCGGCAGACTACTCTCTGGAGGTACCTTGTCGTCATCTCGAGGTTCAAGCAACGGGCCGCGATGGCAGTATCATCGGCTTAGAGGTACGTGGTCGTGCGCTCCGTCTTAACTTGTCCATTAAGCCGGTTGGCAGCTTGCTTATCTCTCGAAATTTATTTGCTTTGATCCGTTATCGTGGCAGGTCGTTTGACCGCGCGTCTCTCCCTGATTAGCTCCTCCATCATAACTCACCTGCATAGTTTGCCTGTCTCCTTTCCGTCCTCTCGGTGGCACTGGCTCCCAGGGTGGTGTGAATATCCGTCTCGAGATCCACTTCGTCCTGGATGACAGGAATGAGTTGGCAAATTCGTTGCATTTCTGCGCGGAACTGCTACTAATGTAAAAGATAATGGTAGTAATATGTAGTAATGTAATAAATAATAATATGTGTGTGTTATCACACCTGACACCAAAATATGTTGTGATCACACCTGACACCAATTTGTAATGTGTGACTATCGTGTCGGTGATACTTAACACCAAATTGTAATAATAGTCCACCTGAAGCTTTTGGGTTCGGCCACGACTAACGTTGGAGGATTGAAATCCTTCGTGCGTGGAAAATTGAGGAGAGTGTGGTGGTTGATTGAAAAACTCAACAAAATTATTACTAAACTAATATATTAAGGAAATGCAATCAAAATAAACAAAAAGTAAATGGGCTCACAAAAGCGAACGATTATTATCTAGAACAGAAAAATGCTGCACAATTTCTCTAAACTCAACTGCTACTTTTGCTTATAAAACTTAAAAAAAACTCGTCTAGAAATTCTGCTATTTTTTCCGTTTCCAAGGCTAGAAACACGCCGATTTAACAAAAAAAACAAGTATGCTATACAGTTCACTTACCTATAAAATCCACGAAAATGATGTTAATCCCAAAAAGACACAATACACAACACAATAGCTAGGCACGGTAATCACCACTGTGATCACACTATAATAAACTGACTGACTTAACCGCTTCGAGTGACTTCTCCGACCGCCGTGTAGCTAACCCTACAACCGCCGCTACGGAACTGTTAACTTCTTCGTCCGGCTGCGATCCCGCAACTCTTACTCGTCGTCCGGTCGCGATCCTGCAACTTGACTTCACTTCTTAACTTATCTCTGGAGCTCTGCAGCTCCTATGATTTTAATCCCGCCCCGTAGTCAAAAATCGTCCTGTACCAAAAATGGCCGAAACAGTCCCACCAATTAACTCTTAATTTATACCTAATCAATTGTTTATTACTACGGCCATTTTGGAAAATGGGCGTTCTGCTAAGCTTTTAAAAATATATCCGATAACTTAAGTTCCCGTGGAGACTGCTAAATTCGCATTTTTAAGCCTCATGTTCCTGATAATCAACATCCTGTATTATGACTACTTTTTTAAAAGTTATTATGAGAACTTCTATCCACGATAAGTTTAAAACAAAGATTCATTGTCTGGACCTCGCCAGAGTAAATTTTTAAAATAAACAAATGCTATGTCGCATGTTCCTAGCTTTAGCTTAATTTAATTCTATATAAAATCTACTAGATTTTTCGGTTTACTACAATACTTGCCCCTTTGAAAAAGTTACTGCCTATACACTGGGCAGTGACCTTTTTAGTTACTCATCATACCTGACAGCTCATCATTTAAAATATAAATTCAATGACCAAAGAAAAACAAATTTTATATACCAAGCTATCAGCTATGGATGTAAGATAAAACTTAACCTAATTACAATATTATTCAAGTGGACAATCCCACTGTTACCTATAAACTAAGCACATCACTCCGAAGATACTGTTAACATACCACACTGGTTAAGGCACACTCACAAATCTGCTTGCCTGTCCGCTACACAAGGGAACAGAGGGTACAGTCTTGATGGTCCTCCATCCTTGGTTCTGGTGCCTTTGGTTCCGGCACCGGATTGGCTGCCCTCTCAACGTCGTTGATCTCCTTAGGTTCATCCACAGGCACTTTAGCGTCCTTCCTGAACTGCCGATGTATTACCCACATAGTCAGGGTATTCCACAGACATACCAGCATCTGTACTCCTCCTCCTACCGTCTGATATAATTGTAATGCGTTCAGTACTATTTCGAACACATACTTACACACTTAAACTAATATAAAATCCTATCATTCTACTAATAAATATACCTAGGCCCGTAAACCATCCCCATAACTGTCTTATGGTGGAGTGAGCCAACTTCTTCATTTCTTCCGGGTTAAACATATTCAATGTGGAGAAACCTTGTCCTCCTGCATTCACTCCTGCTACTCTGCGAGCTATAATATTCTCAACTACTTTTCGGTCGGTACCAAGTGTTAACATTCTTTGGACCTTTCCAATCTCTTCTTGAGTGTAGAATCCCCGCACCCCTATAGGCTGTATAGACTGAAACTGTACTTTCGGGTATTGCACCATATCCAATTCCCTGAGCCAATGTCTAGTCATAGGATGTGGAACTGGTCCAATTCATTCTCCTTCGACGTAATACAATGGCGGCGTTAAACTATTACATTCAATTTCTTCCCCATAATCTTGAAGGATCCTCGTTATTGGCGATAGGAATTTTGACTGATTATTATATAATACTGGTAACTCCTGATAACATCGATTCGTCCTACGAATGATTACATGCTTACGCACACAGCTTAGTATGTATAAAACTTCTCCCACTACATGTCCAATATACCCTTCCTTATCTTGAATAATTTGGCTAACTGCGTCCGGCACTACAGGAGCTAATAAAAGTCTATTGCTCAAAATCTCGCGCTGTACTAGACATCTTCGGTGAATAGTGTCTATAGCTAATGATCCCGTTTATATGCCTGTTCCACTTATAGCTTACACACTAGTAGCTTAGGATGCCCCGTCTGCCAAAATTCTCGACCGCAAAACTGACCTCGTTTTAACAATGTCACTGCGAAGACTTTTGGTTCCCTGTTTACTACAACATACTGTTCTTTTATAGTGGTTTTTAGGCTTTCACGGCCAGTACTGTAATTTGATACATGGTGATTTTCCGGGTTGTTATGCCGTGACCTCGGTAACTGGTAGCTGCCAGAAACAGAGTTAAAATGCACATCCCTAGCATTAGCCGGGATTCTTTTACCTGCCCTGGTTGTTCTCGGGCTAGGCTCTGTGAGGGACAGACCCGCTATCGGTGTGTCTGGGCCTGTCCATATACTGATTTCGGTTCCTATTGTTGGTATTACGACTGCTACGGTCGGAACCGTTTCTCGGATAATGGTGGTCCTCCGAGGCGTTCCGTAGCCTCCGCTGTAACTGGTCGCATCCCATGTTTCCAAACGTTTCGCCGCTCTTCACTGTCAGCATCTTCAGTGGTGACTCTGCAAAAGCTTCGCCGCGATTGAGGCCGATAGAGACCTCGTTAGCGGTCTCGTAGTGTCGATGTAGCTGCGCGCGCTTCTGCACCTGCGTAAATAGCCAGTGGACGGTGCACGATCGATATCAACAATGACGCACGACCCGTCACGGTTGAGTAGCCGCGAAGGCGTAAACAAGCTATTAGTCATCGATCATGTGACGTAGGGAGTGGTACGAGCGCGTACGGATTCGCACCGATGCCCTTCTCGTTATTGGTCGGTAACCCAGTAGGCGTAGCTACGCTGTTATTAGTCATCGACCGTGTAATGCGAGTGCTGGCACAAGTGAGTTCGGACCTTTCGGAACTTTCTCGGTCGGTCCGTCGTACAACATTCGAAATTTATCTTCGCACACTCCTTCCGTTTTATAGTCCCAAATAGTTTCCCCTACTGTAGAATCAAAGCAATAGTTTTCCAAGAATGGACACGTCACACCGCCCTTTAAACTTATCTCGTTTTCGCCTAACTTTACCATCGCGTAATAGTCCATAAGCATGATTCGAACGGTGGCAGTAATTATATTATGCCAGGAAGCTCCATTTTCTGAATAACTAATACCTTCACATCGCTCCGTATTGTCTACATACCCTTGTAATGTCACCGCGGCTGTAGTCATTCCGTTCAGCACTATCTGTCCGATCGTTTGTTGACCGAATTTAAACGCCCGGTATCGGTGAATCATATAGCACTCGTTGGCCCCTACTTGATAAATGTAACTGGAGAGTCCTTCTGCTACTACAGAACTATGACTATGCATGCCACAATGGGTGATGAGGCGGGTGACTTCTACTAAACAGGACCACACGTGGTGCAATCCTAACTCAGCTCGTTGTACCACTTGAATTTGGAGAGGTTCAGTCAGATAGGTGGGTTCGGGCTCTGGACAAGCAGCAACCCCTCTGAGAGAAACGAAGGTAATGTTGACATCCTTGTCGGAACAATCATAGGCCACAAGGCCCGTAGCAATGGTCCATTGAATTATCCACCAGGATAGCATGATAATCAGACTTAGCAATCCTCTTCCTATTTTCAACCTCCTTAGGTCCAGATCCTGTGCAATAAACAAACAGGCAGTATCCCAAATAATACTATTAAGTTATATCACAAACAAAATAAAATTGCAAAAACATAATTAAATTCCTCACGGACTTTATCCAATATACCTATAAAAGCTTATCTTAATAACATAAAACCCTAAATCGTGTTACAATTTCTCTTATAACTAAAATCCTTCATATTCTCCCCTTTATTCTTTAACCTACGTAAAAAGGTGTCTATAAAACTACCCTTGTATGGGCTCGCTACAACCATCCCGGTTAAAGGAGACTCGAAATATAAGTTCCCTCCTAAGCAAAAAATAAATAAAATTTGACAGTAAGTGACTCTACGGCGGAGAGAACGTTTAAACTCATATCTTTCATAATTAATGATCAATCTGGCGGATGTAGTGTCCGTATTGATCTTCTTAATCCAGACGATGGTTCCATTTTTCTATTATCTTCTTGTACTTCCAGCCTTTCTTCAATTTCCTCTTCTCCCTCGCTATTACCAATAACATGTCTATCTTCGTCTGTATCTTGAATGCCATCTACTTCTTGCTTTTCTTCCAAAGTATGTAATTGTCTAGGCTGTTCTACCCATTGTGGAAATAAAAGTTTCGAAACTTCCTCCACGTCTTCTTTCTTTCCATCATGGTCCAATTAATAGTCATTTTCTTCACCATTATCGTCTTCTTCAATGTTTTCCGAAATTTTTTCTTCCTTCAAAAAATCCTGCGTTCAAAAAATCCCTACCTAAAAGTATTTCAAATTTTTCAGCCGTTGCTAATAAACCATCCTCGCAAACTATAAATTTTCCTGGACAAATACGATCAGAATTAGGTAACCCTAAATCCAGTCTAACTATTCCATACGTAGTCAGCGCAAGACCCATAATATCTGTTAAAGTTAATCCTTCGTACTTTTCAAGTTGCACTCCCTTTTTGCATACCAGATCAATTTTGATAAGTGACACAGCCGATCCTGTATCAATTAAACATCGTACGGGACTACTACCCAATACTCTCGATAACATACGTAATGCTTCGTTCCCTACCTCTCGTAACCTTATCTTCGTAGTTTTGCATAGCTTCCTTTACCGCGGCATATATACGTTTAAAATTTTGTCCCCTTTCTAGGTCCTCCGAACTTTTAGAGATCGGTTGGGACCCTTCCTACCTCTCGTAACCTTATCTTCGTGGTTTTGCATAGTTTCCTTTACTGCGGCATATATACGTTTAAAATTTTGTCCCCTTTCTAGGTCCTCCGAATTTTGTAGATCGGTTGGGACCCTCACCATAGCCTCTATGTTTAGTAGTGGCTGGGTGGCCTTCTAGGTGGGAAAAATTAGAAGGCCTTACTAGTTTAACGACCCCGGAGAGACCTGATTTTGATCTGCTTCGTAGTCCCGAGCGGCACCTTCGGCATTCAACCACCGTACGTTGGCTTTTGAATCCTTATCGCTCCTTTTTGTATTCTCTCCTTTTTCTCGGCTTTCCTTGAATCGTGTATTGGCTTCGGCATTGTTTCGAACTCCACCTTCTTCATGACGATAATTTTCATTTCTTTTATTGTAGTATCTTCCTTGCCTCCCATTGTAACCACTTGCCTGGTCTTCGACTCTTCTTAAACCCATTTGCCGGCGACTTTCACTCTTCATTGTTCCTCTGTCTTCATATCTTCCGGAACCACCATTATTTCTTCCGCCATTACTTTCTCGGTTATCCTCCCTTGGTTGATAGCTAAATCGTCTTTGTTCATACTGGTTTTGTGACGGCCTAACTCCTCGATCTCCCACATTATCGACGTATACGCTATTAAAATTGACCCTATTACCAAAATCCCGTCTATTCTTGTCGCTATTATGTTTCCCGCTGATCCCTGTTAGTATTTCGGCTATCGACAAAATTGCTGCCTCTATTCTGACTAAATTCGCCCTTATTTCCGAAGTTTCCTCTATTCGCGCTATTGCTGTTACAATATTCCCTATTATTTCATGGCACCGCTCCTGTTGACGGTCCTCTATTGGGACAGTCCCTTGCCCAATGGCCGAGTTGATTACATAAAAAGCAATCTTCCTTCCATTACCACATTTCGTTCTTCAGTCTTCATATAATTTCTTGCCATGTGTCCCAGTTCCCCACATTTATAACAATTTACGGCCATTACCGCTGGTCCAACACTTCTTCCTTGTAGCATCTTGGCGTTGGTTTCATTAAAGTTTTGCTACTTCTTCCGCCTTCTCCAAAGTAAGATTATCTTCTCTTAACAGCACCACTCCTGCTTCTTTAAGAATGCCCCTTCGTAGTCCCATCTTGAATTGACTTAATATTAAGTCCTGATTCTTCTTCCTAATTCCGGCTTTCTCTTCCTGAGTTGCCGCCTTCAAATCTTCCTTCAATAGCTTCGTCCCTATCAACCTTAATCGAGTACAGCCACTGACTCATCGTGCCGCTGGTAACATTTATTTAAGCTAATCTGGTGCTTTCCAGGCAGCACTGTCGCAGCAAAATGCGCCAAGAACCCGGTAACCTAATTCCCTTAAACTTCAGTCTGAACTCAAAAAATCATATGCATCCCCGACGCATTTATATTTAAAAATTCGTAAAGTCTCCAGCTCTGTCCAGCCATCTAATTCGGCACGCTACTCCAACCTGTCAAAATATCTACTAATATTGTTTGTGGAGATAACTCACCCCACAGATGTTCTGCTATCAATATTCGTGGAGATAACTAAATAACTTTCCACTAACAATGTTTACTTTTATTTATCTTTTTACAAAAGACAGAATTGACAGTTTTTCTAGATTCTCATTTATATATATGACAGACACAGACTTAATTAATTTTTATATTACAAGTACATAAGTACGAGTACTAATTCTAACAAATATCTTTACCTGTTACATTATCAACGGTAGCCACCACCATACCTAAAGAATACGCCATCATAGGCGCATACGGACCTGCAACTGGAGGTCTTGCAGCAGCTCCGGGTGCAGTGGGTGTCGGATTTGTAGCCATCTTATTAAATTTAATCTACGCCGTACGAAATGTCTTTCTTCTTAAATTTATCGTAAAATTTTTGACCGTAGACAAAATTTCAAGATCTTTTATCCGCTATCAATCACTAAATTTCCCACCGTTATTGCTTTTAACAATAAAATCAAATTCAAATCAAATTAAAAAATGTGAAAATTTTTATCACCCTGTATATTGTGTAGCCTCGTCGTATTTATCCCAAATTCTGCTTTTTAATCTCCCAACTCAAAATCAAGGTAACGAAAAAAAATATTGAACTTTGTACTTTTTGACTGTCTCTCGTATATATTAAACTGAACGCAAAAGCCAAATTTAACTTTCCAACCTTGTTTGGATCCCAAATAATCCTTCCCGTAAACAAAAATAAAAACCCAAAAAAAAATCTTTACTTCTTGACTAAACCCTGTATACTCAACTCAATTCCAAATTTCAAATAGTTCCTACAAATAAAATTTTCTAAAGTCCTGTTCTTACTTCCCCAAAATTGCAATTAAAATCCTTATACTTCTTAACTGACCTCGAGTGCTGTCCCCTGTATATTTATATTTTTGCTTGATAAATAACTTCCAGTTCATAACTTAGTTATTAAGAATTCGTAATATCAACCTTATTTTAACCTTGCTAGTTAGCACAGAATACAGACACAGAGGATAGAATGAAAGGTGTTCTCTTTTACAACAATGCACTAGTTTCAGTGTTATATGCAGGTGCGGGATGAACTAAATAAACATGAAATAGTTATAAAACAGAATTCTTCTTACGTTATTACGAAATGGCGCGCCAAATTCAAAATGTTTATTTGAGCTCTTATATAGAAATGATTTATGTATTATGTATATTAAATATTACAGCACTATAACAATAATTATAGGTAATTAGAAATAATCATTATGCACAGAATACATAGAAAGAACAAATTTTTACATAAAATCTATTAATATGACTGAATTTTATTATTATTTTTGTTAATAGGAAAGGATTTCTCTTACATTTTATTAAAAACATTGCGTAATTTAATTACACTCTGTTTATATGTTTTACATATAAAATATAAAAATAAGGAACCTCTACAATTACCAAAATATTTGAGTTTTATGAAATACATTATTTCTAATTGCCAATAAATTGCTAAAATGCTGTAATAATTAATATACGTGACACATAATGGAGCATTTATGTTAAAAGTTAAATTATTAAAGTACCTACTTGTCCAAAAAGCATGTAAAAGAAATAATTAAAGTAGGTAGGAATATGTTTTGTTTTACATATATTAAATTTTAACAATACCTGTACCAGTTTTTAAATAAATCGAAATTACATTAAAAAACATTTAACGAGGCTAAATAATAAAAATACAAGTACCCCTAAATATACTTATCGTGCATTCTTTTTAGAACTTTTCTCACAAAACTCAATAATGTTTGAAATAATTATAAAAGTGTTGAAAATGAAAGCCATTTGCTTGTGAGAAACGTTCACCGAACAAATATGTGGTAGCCTGAGAGTTATTCTCAGCTTCGCCACAAATTAACAAAATGTCATGCACTAAAAAATTTCTGAAATTCTAAAGAAACAAATTATATTAACCTACATAATATTTATCTTATTAATTATGGTAATTTTATAGTTATCTCCTGTAATTTTACTAATATGGATATTTACGATATTAACTGAAATAATACCTAAAGCGTGTAATGGCCAATGGCTGGCTTTTCTGTAGAAACAATAATGTACGTTATACATATTATAGTGTAGTTGAAATTAAAGTAGTACAAGACATTTCCAATGTATGCATGGTTTAGTTGTACTGTAAAATACTTAATATTACTACCTACTTGAAAATATTGTTTATACTCTGTTAATATTTGCCTTTCACTAACTTTTGTTACATATATTGCATATGCTTTAAAATTTCTATATCTAGTAAATATTTGTTTTTTACTTAAATATCGTTTAGATTCAAACTTTTTGTGAGCATGTAATTTTATAGGATCTGCAGAACTGGGTTTGCTAGATAGATACTTCACAAATTTTGTATCCCTGCCTTTAACAATCCTGTTTACGCTTTTGCACCACCAAAATAAACTACACCTAACAATAATGTTGCAAACTTTGTCTCCCAAATGATGTTGAGGACAATTCATTGGACGAAATTCAAATTTTTGTTTTAAAATATTTGCCAATACTTTTGCTATGTTTTTATAATTGCATAGTCACCAAATTAAATAAAACAAAGAAGTTAAACACTGACTTAACAAAAAATTTAAATAACTATTTGGTTTGGTTAAGTGGGCGCCCTCATACCATCTCGCTTCAATGAAATCGCTATCTAAATTAGAAGATTCTGAAGTTAGATTTTTTATACAGTCACTACAATCTTTGCAGGATTTCCTTAATAATTTACCAATATAACCACTCAAATATACAAGAGTGCAATTTTTGTTTTTTTGCTAAGCAATAAGTTGCTAGGCCACTCTGGTAAATTAAAAGAGTCCTCATCCAAAGGTTTCACTCCCGGAATGATTTCACCAGTTAAGAAACTGTGTAAAGTATCTAACCCCTGGGCAGACATATCCCGTTTACAATTCGAATCTGGTGAATGCTTAGCAATGAAATTATTTATTATCAAAGTTTTTAATGACGATATAAAATGAGGTACTGTTAGATGAACATTGCGAACTCCATAACTACGTATGTAACCAAACAAGTTTTCTAAAGGATCTTGGTTAAACGCCCCAGATAAAATATTCCGAAAATATTTTTTGTTTAACAACACATTTCTTAAATACAAAAATTCCTTTATTGTAAAAATTAAATTTTTCTGGGATGGAACAGTTATTAACTTGTTTTTTCGCAGACACATAAATTTCATTGTTTCAATTACTATAAGGGTATTTCTCCAAAAACCTTCATGCTGCGAATTTTTTGTAACAGGCCATTTAAGTGGCTTTGCTTGAGGTTTTGAAATCCTCGTAACATTTAAACTATCAAAGAGTTTATCTAAAAATAATATCAGGTCTGCTGTGTCTTCAGCATCAGATGTTAAATTGTATTTATCTTGAGTATCTGAAAAATATAAAAAAATTAAATGTTATATATAAAGAGGGCTAATATAAAATAAACTTACCCCATTTCACTATTCGTTTCATTAATGCTTCAACAGTGTGACTGAATACTTGTGTGCAGTTCCTTACTTTCATTTTATTTATTTTTTCCTTAATAACATGGCTATCTGTAAATTTATTACACATCCGTAAGGTTGGCATTGACGAATCCAAAAAGTAAAATTGTTCAATGTGACTCCATTTAGCAATCTTCTCTTCGCCATCCAAACTAAAATAAAGATCTTTATTCAGGAGGTTATTGCGAATGCCTTTCATTATATGAGGAACATCAAACAGGGGTACAACTTCTTGGTCTCCAACTAAGAATCCAAAATGAGGATTTTCTTTTTTCTCTCTCACAAATGTCTCATTGGTCTCTTTAATTAATTGGTTTATAGCAGATTGATTTGCAGACCTTTGATCACAAACCGTCGCAATAACATGCAAACCTATTTTTTGACAGTCTGCTATTACCGATTTAATTAAAGTTTTTAACACAGGTGTTTTTATCGGTCCGCTGCTAAATGTAAAACAAATCGGTTGTTTCCACTGTTTGTATACAAGACAGGAAAAGGACATACCTATATACTCGCAACAAGAATTCAGACGACTTACGACATACAAACAAATGAATAATTCATTATATTTATCGCGACCAAATATCGAAAATTACGTTGACAATGAAAACAAATGTGTAACGTCAGCCGTGATGTCAGACGTCTGAATTCTTGCCGCGAGTATACTAATGTGTTTCATTACCATAATCCTCAAGTCCAATTATGGCATCTTCCCCTCGATGATAATAAACACTTGAATCGATAGATATCTCATCAAACATCGGTACACATAATTTTCCTGTTCCTTTTGTTATTTGTGAGGCACTTCTTTTAAGCGATTCAAAAATATGAGGATTAAGTCCAGAAGTAAATGGAATATTCCGCAACAGTTGCAACAATGTTTTTGTAGAGGGAAGGACAAATATTTTACTTAATAACCGGTAGGCTTTACCACTTGACTTAAATATTGTTAATGCCAATATCTTTTCCTCTAGTGTACCGTCTCGCTGAAAGTTTTGCTAATTGATTTCGGACTTGAGACAGTATGAAAGCGTAAGTAGGATCATTAACATATTTTAACAATTGAGGAAACTGTGGACTTTCACAAAATTAATCGCAATTGGCTAATCTTGTACGGCAGATCGATAATTTTTTCTGCAGTGTTCCTATTTTTCTGCTCCATGACAATTACTTTTTGTAAAATGTCTTGGCTTTGGGTGTTAAATCAACAGATCTGGTAACATTAATTTCCTGTAAAATATTTGGTCTTTTACGAATACCTAAAAAATCAGAAAATATAAGCAAGCCTCTTGTTAGGTTGTTCAAGCATTTTCTAATGCATGTTGCTGCCCCTCTTACTCAGGGGCCTTGTATAATTGACAAAGTTGCTACAACAGTAGCTACATTCTTGGTAAAATATGGACAAGCATAATTTAATTAGCAATTATAAAATTTACTTAAAAGTAACACTAGTTATGTTAAATGACACACTATTTTTAGGAAATAATTTTACGATATGTATTTCTTACCTTTAGAAGTAGTCACAACTATTTTTGATTTTCTTGTTTTTATTTGAGCAGGTTGTTTCTCCTTCATTCCCAGATTTCCTAAATATAGAGCAGGTACCTATATTAATATTAATTTTATTTTTACATTACAGGAACTAAAACATGCATTTTATTTCTTTATTTGAAAAACTAATATGCTAGTTTTACTCACTTGGGTATTATACCATAGCATAAAATGGGTAGTAAAAAAATTTTGGCAACTTATTGAAACATCACTATGAAAAATGTAATAGAATTTGAAAATTTTATAACCTTTGCTGTAAAAATATCATACATACCAATGGACTAAAGTGCCTCCATCCATCGAATAATTTATCACTGTAGGGACTAAAAGTCGATTTTAGCCCCTTAGTATAATATACTACGATTAGCTGACAAACTATACAAACCTGCACACTCTTCTTGGATATCCTGGTCATCTAATATTTGATGCTGTTGTAATTGTTACTGCCCTGGTTCTTCAATAACAATTTCTCGAGGGCTAGCTGGTATTGTACGACTTGTAGAGGGTTTTGGTTCTAACATTGCTTCTAGAGCAACGGTATCTTCTCTCATTTCCTCAGCAAAACCTATATACACATAATAAACACCAATGAGAATTGTATTAAAGATGTACATACTTTGTTTGTTAATTGAAACCATATGAAGCATTTTGTCTAATATATTATTTAATGTGAAACTTAAAAAGTTATGAATATTTCTGTCTAAATTTTCATATATCTTTTCAAACAAGCAAAATAAATATAATTATAAAAAACTTTCTCTATATAAACATCAAAAAAATATATACTAATTCAGGACCCACTAAGCATGAAACATTACAGCATATCTGTGCAACGTTGCATACAGCTGAATTTGAGTTGAATTACGATACATAATTAATGAAAGTTGTGAAATGCTTTTAACAATGTTTCATAATATAATATTATTTAAAAATATTGAGGGTAAATTAATTCTACAACATTTCTGCAACGTTATAATTGTCCAGTTGATATACCATTACTTTTGCTCAAATTACAACAATGTCTATAATTTCATTATTGATATAAGGTTGATAGAGGCATGTCTTCACAATATTATCGTCTCATAGTTAACAAGTAACAATTTCGTAAACAGTTTCCCAGTGAACTGTTACGTTAGTAATGAAGTATACCCAAATAGCACACTGACGTATCATGGACATCTTTAAAATGTGCGCTTGTGGATGATCGTACATCCGAAGAATGTTTGGTCTAGAGTCGATTTACATCCGAAGGCCAAATTCCACAAATTTGGGCATCCCGGAAATGTCCAATATTGGACTATAAGAGAACCTATTTGTACAAATTTGGACTTTTTATGGACATTCTATTTACGTATGAGGACATCTTATGGATATCTTAAAGACGTTTTTTCTTGTTCTAGGGATATTTCATGGATGTCCATTAAACCAAAAAAGAACCTATACATATAAGGCCCCTTCAACTTTTTTTATAGTTACTCAGATATCACACAAATTAAATTTACTCATTTCATAACAGAAAATAAAGATCAATATATAAAATATTCAAATGTTGAAGAATTTTTACAAAATTTGGGGTTAATTTTTCATATTAATTTTTATTTATTTCTATGGAAATGAGTGAATTTTATTTGTGGGACATCTGATGTAACTATAAAAAAAGTCAAAGTGACCCTAGATGTGCAGGTTCTTTTTTATTTCATAGGCAGGTATAAAAATAAGTAGAAAAAGATATAAAAAACAAACATATACTACAAAAGATATTCAATACAACGATATATTATATGTAACGAGATCTCTTATGCATATCAAAAAACAAAATATATTACATAAAAGATATATTGTTGCTCCGTACAATAATACAGTAACTTGACGTCTGGGCATCCTGTAACAAAAAAATCATAGTTACTATTTTGGTTAAATTAACACTATTTACTGTACAACAGATTGACAAACTGTTGCTATTTGTACTTTTAAAGTGAAAAAATACTGAAAGGTGAATTCTATTAGCTTGTTATAAGCCAGTTGTAGGTAAAAATTAAACAATTAAAATTTGTAACTGAATATGTATCCGTCATAATAACCTTTTATTTTCAATCATCAGTTTGATCCACGGAGTAGGTACAACTCACATTTATTAGTATGTATGTAGTTATGAATTCTCCTTTTCTCTGTAATTCTTCTCTCCTTTGAAGGTCTCAACCAAGTTTGAATACTAATCTTTGTGCTTTTCTGGTCAGCATAAACTGCCACTTCTGCTGCAGCTGCAAAATATTTTAATAATAATAATAATAATTCATATACTTAAAGTAAGTCCATTTGAGACTAAATCTCAAGATTTCTGTCGAAACCTTATTACGATAAGCCTCAATCTTTTGTGACCAATGGAGTGTCTCAAGAGAGTAAAAAAGTTGAGACTAAGCTCAGTACTGGTGACTTGTGAGGTAATACAGTTCAGCAACGGGTGGACTGTTGAAGTTAGTTGGGAGCAAGCTTAAGGCTAGCCTAAAAATTAAAATAGAAGATGCCTAGCGCAATTTTAACATTATATTCATATGCGTCTGTCGTACAATTCGGATTTTTCGCTGAAGCTCTTGTCAATTACAACCAAACACATAAGCGATATCCATAAATTTTGAGTTTTTCTTGTTTCAATTTCTGTAGTCAACATGTTTCACATTCCACAGAAACAGAATTTCTATGTACAAGCTTATTATTTTTTTGTATGTTTGCTGTTCCACTGTATTGCAAATCTCGAGACACAAATAAATTTCTAATTATTCTGGAATACTGAAAGTAAACTTCGACAGACAAGAAACAACTTGCCCATTTGAGACTCAGACGCTCTCTGTTAACATGTCGCAGTTTCAGAAAACAGTCTCAGAGATAATTCTCGAGATTATTCTAGTCTCAAATAAATAGTTACTTTAATGACACAAAAAACACCATTTTATAAACAGTGAGCCATATGAAAAACAATTTTAAAATACAAAAATTCAGTTATGAAATAAATCAATGTTTTATATTTTTATTTTAACTGGCAGAGATATGAGATAAACATTACGCTGACATGTGCAATGTTGTTTAATGCAACAGGGTTTCTTTGAGTAAAATGTAATTAAAACGTGATATATTTTCCATGTAGTTTATGTGCCTAGATTTCATGTTAGTAAAACAAATTTGTAGCAAAAAGTTGAATTTTAGTGCATATAAATAAATAAGTATTTGTACCTATATACCTTAGTAGCTTTGAAGATGTTTTATAAAAACATTATTCACATCAAAAACACAACAGACAAATACATCCAGTAAATTGCTGAGGGCTGCGGAGAATAATGAGCATACCGATATAAATTCACAAAGAAAAAGTTAGGTTATCAGTTGAATGTTGAAGGATAGCATCCCGTTAATACCAACTGAACCTGCCAATTTACATTGAAGAAGGATAAAAACAGTACTGAACAAAGTCAAATACAATCACAACCTAATGTAATATATACATAAAGGTTACAATTTTGACTTTTTTCGAAAACTAGAGTCGACCCCACAAAACTAATTTTAGGTTGGTGTTCAGTTTCTTCGAAAATAGGAGGGATTGGAATTTGGATTGGTTTCCACTATTACACAATTAAATACGCTTTGTTTTGGTCCGTTTGCGTTTACTTTTATTTGTTTCTTTTAACTTTTTATCGATTTTTTTAACTATATAAACATATATTTTAAGTTTAAATGATTTGTAAAAATATTCCGTTAATCGTGATAGTTGATTTAATGAATAACAATTGAAGATATCTATATATTCCATATACTAATGTTTAAAATTTAATTATACCTACCTACCAATTTTTTATATTGCTTTATGGTCTATTCACGTCTATTGCAGACATAAATAAAACGACTTATGGGCGTACTGTATTGGACGACCATAAGTCGTACAACTTTTTACGTTCATTGTACCTCCCAAATAAGTCCATGGACGTTCGGATATTAAAAGGATATAAAACGACTATCTTCTGGACGTTTTGTGCTATATGGGTATATAGTAATAATTGCTGCAACATCAACTATAACGTACCCACTAAGCTCTAATGCAAATTCAATTAAAATATTTTATACAATTTTTTGTTATCATAAATATCTGAGAATTTCGTAAATGTAGGTATCATTATTGTTTTCGAATATTATATAGAATGTTTTAGAATATATATAACTTATCGATTATCATCCAAAAAAAGATAAATACAATTAAGATAAAACTATTTATTGATAATTTACTAATGTGTTAATATTTATGTTATTGTTTTGACCATAACAAGAAGCATTATTATTATTTTGTATGTTAGCTTAAATATCGCCAATCGGAACGCAGTATTTTTGAAATGCTTAAATCTAAAGTACTCCATACATTTCGGATATTTTTCCACCGATTTATCGGCGCGGATCGACCCGTACGGATAAAATTGGCAATATATGGTTGACACTCCGTCCAGTTTTATCAGCGCAGATGAAATCTATCAATGTTAGATTTGATCGGTATCTTTAAAATTGTGGAATATGCGTTTTTTATAAAAATAACGAAACGATTCAGTTAATTATATGTATACTAATAGCCGACAGATGGGGCCACTTATATCTCACTGATACCCAGATAACACAGATTGCGCCGAAATACAAATAGTGTGAAAAAAGTGGTTATAAATAAAGCATTATAATGAATGTCCTTTAAAAATGTTTTCTAAGTACGCCACTTCCAGCATTTAAATTTAAGAATACATTTGAAATGCATTTATTGCACACAAATATTCTTATACTGGTTTACTATACTAACTAAATACAAAAAAAGCATTACCAATTGGTACAAATATTGAAGTATACAAAAGTTGCTTAAGAATTGCAATCTAAAAGTCATTAATTCCGGGTGCGCTAATTATGTGCAATATTCCCGCTTGCAGTCGGCAATGTTGCGCAGAATGTAATCAGCGCAGTCGTGGCGCAGTCTTTCTCAAAACGGTAGCCAGCCGACATTCTGTCGTATTGTATTTTGCTTAGTTCGCACTAGTGCTAGTGTTTACATATTTAATTTTATGGTGTAGATGCAGCGTCCAGTACTAGCTTCAGTTATATAAAATCAAAATCTAAAGTGGTCTGATGGCTGATGATTAACATGAGCCGAGGGTATGTATATTTAATTCTATTAATTTGCTAGAGGTGCATTATATATTTAAACAATGGCGTCTTCGGCCACTGGTTAGTGGCCATTGTAGGTGAGAGCAGGGCGTCAGGCAGGGTGGAGTGACTGCTGTGTAGACACTGTCGTTTTGTATTGTCCCAAGTTTCTGAGTAGATACATTTTTTAGATTTGATAATTATTTATAACGGCGTAAAACTCTCCAATATTAACAAAAAGTATCCTGTCCCCCTATTTTCGAGGGTACTGATCCCGAATCTGAAGTCAGATTTCAAAAAAAAATTCAAAATTGTAACCTCGTTAATTGTAATTAGTATTTTTTTTCAGTTATTTCTTACCAAAAAGACAATGTAATGAAATTGTTTTTTGACTATCTATAAGTGATACAGATTTGATCTGCCAAAATAGTTATTTTCTAAATCAAGCAATAGCAAAAATTTGAATATGGCATACACTTTCTGACGATGGTCACTGCTCATAAAATTTGTATATATTTTTTCCAGTGTGCAATGTTTCAAGTGATTAGGGACAAGGATATGGTTGAAATCACATGTCGTGTTCTATCGAATTGAAAAATGAATGAATTAATATAAATCGGACAGGATAAAACAATAAAGACATTTTTTTGACATATAGTAATACAAAAAATTTAATACTGGGTAAGTATAATTTCTTTTTATCTTGTTTGAACTAGAAAATAATTTGGCTATACCTATATAGTTTTATAAAAAAAATACTTGTTTGTACTGTAAAATTGTAAAATTTAAAAATGGAAAATTGTAAAATAAACCTTTCTTTTATATTTAGTTGCTGTTCGAAGAAATCCATTAGCTAGAAATGCAACAGAGAAGGAGATTGAACATGTTATAAAAGTATATAAGAAATATTTGTAAATAAATAGGAAAATATATTTTTGTTTCCTTTATTTTTGTCCTGATACTTATATATATATATATATATATATATATATATATATATATATATATAAAGAGTAGAGAGTATATTCATTTATAGAAAAAAAGTACAGAAATGGTGCTACATAAACATATAATAAAATCACTAAAAACGCATAATTTGTGCAAACTAACAATGCTTTAAAAGTACCTTATATGTACTTCATATTTTTGGCGACGTAATAAGAACTGCTTCAAATTCACTTAATTTCAGCAAGATGCGCGCGCATACAGCTTGTGAACCACTATTTAAGGAGTACTTTCTAGGCTGACACTGGGGTACTTGGCAAATGAATTTGGCCTGTAATTTACAAGTATTTAGATAATATTAATAAGTGCTTTATTGGTACTTCTGAAGCTATTTTGGCTATCTGGGATACTGTGTAATTTTGGTAAGATATCTACAGGACTTGGGTCTCGGCTGTCGGCAATTGGACAGTAAAGTAATCTATGGCAATTGGCACGGGCAAGTTGTTGCAGAACAGGCATTTTCTGTGAACCTGTTCCAACTGTTCCAGCTTTACTAGGGAATCTGTTCTCTAAACCTGTTCTTTTCTGTTCCGTTCGTTTATTTGCCGTATCGCATGACTTGCATCTGCACCTTACATATTCTGTGTTTCGCACTGCGCAACTCAAGATGCGACAGAACGGGAATAGGAATGGACATTCCATTCTACCACAGGCACGCAACGAGCTTAGCTTTTTGCTTTTAGCTTAGCTTTAGAATATAAATTTAATGTATTACGTTTAGAAGAACTTTTGGCTGCTAGTGATTGAATTTATTTTCGATTTAATATTTAACTAAAATGAGTAGGCGACTTAGTACAGCTCGGATTTTTTTTCCATTATTATTTGTAAGGAAACTATTTGTTATAAGTCGTCAGTGCCGAATTTAAAAAGACATTTAAAAAACATCCAACAGTAAACATTTTATGTGAAAAATAACTTAAAATATTTTCTGGACTGTAAAAATAGTAATAATAACAATTTATCTGTCACACAAATATACACGGTCTCTTGCAAGTCATTACAATAATTTTAGGAGGTGATAGAATACGTGTTTTTGAGTCGATTGAAACAAACATATTTATACCAAGTGTTACAGTATTTGTGATAATTTTTTTTTAATTTAACCGTGCTTTTCTACAATTATTGAAGTGTAGAAGAAAAACAAATTCATTTAAATGATTATTTAAAACATTTAAATAATCCTTTCATTCTTAATAAAACGACTAGGTATAGAAATATTTGTTATAAAAAGGTTTGTTTTTCTTCTACACTTCAATAATTGTAAAAAAGCACGGTTAAATTAAAAAAATTATCAGAAATATTGTAACACTTGGTATATAGGTATGTTTGTTTCAAATGACTCAAAATCAAGTATTCTCTCACCTCCTAAAATTATTATAACGACTTGCGAGACACCCTGTTTAGAGTTCTATCATAATTCCATATATTTAAAAAAGAGAAATACCATCAATTTTGTTTTGTGCTTGTTAATTTATATTATATTATTTATATATTGCTATTTTTATACCATCTTCTGTTCTGTTCCAGCTTTACTTGGGAATCTGTTCACCTGTTCTTTTCTGTTGCCATATCGCATGACTTGCACCTGCGCCTCACATGTTCCGTGTTTCGCATTGCGCAACACGAGATGCGACAGAACGGGAATGGATATTCCATTCTACCACAGACTGTAGAGGTGGACACTTCAGCTCTTTTCAAGGAACCGGCTCACCGGCTCTCGGTCAACAAAAAGATCCGGTTCACTGAACCGGCTCAATTGAGCCGATTGATGTTGTGATTCGCGAACGAAATGAACGAAGAACGAGGCCACAGTATACTAACCAAATAACGAGACAAATGAAGTAAAGTAATTTACATTCTACTAAAATGTTACAAATTGTACTAGGTCACAATTTAAATTTACTTTTGAATGTAATTATTATTTTCATCAAAAAATTGGTATTTTTGTTTAGTACCTAGCTACCTTTCTCAATAACTCTTTTATGTACATAAAAAAATAATATACCTGTCGGCAACGAATGCTTTAATAATATTACCAAACGATTCAACTAAATCGATTCAAGAAGCAAAAGTGCCCATAACTACCGTGGATCGTAAGTGAGCCAGAACTGCCGAGAGTCGGGAGCTGGTCGAGAGCTGGGAACCGATTAATTTGTATTCCGCGAGCCGGTTCATTTCGTTCGCGAGTGGGAGCCGGTTCAATCGAACGGGTCGTTCGCGAACGACACATCTCTACCACAGAGCATTTTACGTAGCGCTGTTAGCAGCCACGCCACGAGCTTACCTTTTGTTCTTAGCTTAGATTTATAAATGTATTACGTTTGAAGAACTTTTGGCTGTTAGCGTATGGATTTATGTTCGGGTTAATATTTAACTGAAATGAGTAGGCGAACTAGTCCAGCTTGGATTTTTTTTTCCATTAATATTTATAAGGAGACTATTTGTTATAAGTCGTCAATGACGAATTTAAAAAAAAACATCCAACAGAAAATATTTTACCTGAAAAATACCTTTTCGGGTAAAATTTAATTTTTCTAATTATGTCCTTTTTAATCTTATAACATTTTCTGGACTAAAAAATAGTAATAACAATTTATTTGCCACACAAATATATAGAGTTCTATCCTAATACCAAATATTTAAAAGAGAGATTAATTTATATTATATTATTTATATATTGCTATTTATATATTTTTTTGATGCCAGCTTTTTAGAAATATATATTTTTAACTTATTAACGAATCAAGTTATATTGTATTCAAAATTTAAATTTTGTAATTTTTCTCTTTTTTATTTTTGCAACTGTCATTGTAGAATGTATAAACTGTTAATTTACAACGTCGACAACGAATGCCGTCCAATGTAGATGTTACCGTGTAACTACTGTATTACTATAATAACAGCCATACACAGTTCAACCACAGGTTAAGGTCGCCGTATTTCTCGCCGTAAAATGATCAAATTTATGGTGTTTTTTAGGTATTGGAATCTCGAAAAATAAAACACAAGAGCAAAAGTAGATAATATTAAAAATAAAATTACTGATGTTTTGTTTATCCTCTTACTATTTAAACTCTCCTCAAATAATATAATAACTTTTAAAATGCATTTGTATGGCACACATTATTTCGCTATTCTAACCCCACATTTTAAACATTATTTTCACATACTTATAAACAAAAGTGAACAATCTTATATGCAGAACTATGTAAGTATATGTTATAACAATGTTTACATCTATAATTGAATTAAAAAAAAACGTATTTTGAAAGATTTCAGAACCTAAAAATTTACTAGAAAGATCGCTTTCTGATGATATATATTGATTTTACTTTTACCTTTGAATATTCGCAGGTGTCATAAGAAAACATTCTTGTTATTTGCTAAACTCTATATTATTCAGTTCTTAAATGTCTACAATTACTTGTATTTGTAGAAAACACTATTTCAAGAATACGGCGTCCTTAAGGTAGTTTGCTTCGCCCGTTGTTCGCACTCGAAGTGTCCGCCATTTGAGCGTCGATTGTCGATTCAGTTTTACAAACACACATACACTTGTACACTTTCACTGTCAGATTTGTGGAACTGCTCACTTCAATGAGAAAAACAAGTTCAGTAAACTATTGTTACGCACCTGTTCTCAAGAACCTATTCTGTTCTTTTCATAACAACTCTACTGCAATGTTTCTAGCCTGCAGAATAAAGGTCCCTGGGATATTGCATATAGTTAATCATAAGTCTGAGAGCAACATTACAGCTAGTACAGAAATGTTTCTATAACATTGAAGAAACTTAATTATGCTTAGTGGGGATGTTCCCAGACAGAAAAAATTTGTATTTTATATTTTACAATTAAATTGTAAAGTCTTGTGAAAATAATCAAGCAATGTATTTTCTCATTTTTTCTGTACTCTGTATTCAATTACATTTTTTTGTGAAGTAAACACTTTTCTACGCAGAAGAACACTTCTGGAAAAAATCTGTGGTAGGTATACCTTATATGTACAAAACTTAAATCTAATATAAAAAAGTTCTTCCCTATCTGGGCGGTAATCCGGAGATACACTGTACATTATGTTCAATATGTATACTGCTTACCTGGTATATCTAATGAAGGTAGCATTTGCAATTAAACCACGTCTTGTTCCACTTACTTTACAATCCACAGCGAAGTGTTTATCACATACATAATATCATCTATATATTTCTGTTACTTCCATATTTTGATAATTTGGAGGTTTTATACGTTGTAACCATATATTAAAAATGGGAAGATTATTTTTTGGAAAACGATGCAACTTTTCAAATTTGCTATCGCAATTTCTCACACAACACTTGTTTTTTTGACGAAACAACTCACCCTCCAAAATTCAATAAATTATTTTATTAAATAATATGTATTTAAGTGATTGGTTGTATAAGCTATAGGCTATTATAAACTCAATGGTTTAACAACTAAATGTCTTTAACCTCTCTTTGAAAGTCTGGAAAATATCCATGAAACACTTAAAATATATTAACCACACATCATATCACTAATCACAAAATTAAAAATACACGCAAGTAAACTTAACAAGCACTTAACTAAACAAGGTTTTTAAAATTAGCTGTTTCTTGTCAGTCATCACTCTATTTGTCAGTTTTAAACATTTTTGTCGAATAGAGATGCAACATGCGCTCGTGCGCATTACGGACAAACTGTCAACACGCGCCCTCTTTCGCTTAATAGCAATACTTAGAAATACAGAATAGAGATTTCTGCTATAGGATGATTTGAGCGCCCTTATGCGGATGCGGGCATAAGTTTTCAGAGACCTGAGCATGCGCTATATAAGATTTTATTCTATTAATTTATTACCTTTTTTCTATGCTAGTTAGTTACAGGGGGGTGAAACTCATGGGAACAGAGTTGTTGGTGGCGCCATCTATGATTTCTGCACATAACTTCCTTCAAATTAGTATAGTTTTACACCACATATTATAGATATTTGTACTAAATTATTTAATTCATCCTAGGAGAGTAACGATGCCATATTTCCCACAATTATTAAGATCTACGACATTTTGAATATTTTTATTGATGATGAGCTTCAAATAACGTATAATAACATTAAATTAAAAATTTTGTTCTAATACAAATGCAAACATGTGTTAAAAAACATAAATTTTATACAACAATTGAAAATAAATAATATGTTTATTTATTTCTACTTTCTACATATAGAAGATATTTTATTCGAAAGTTACATATATAAAATGTATGGAAAGACGAATGAAACATTATTTTTCAAAAGGAATAAATTTCATGTTTTTTATAGTTGTATTTTATGTTAATGTATAATAAAAATGAGAAAAATAAATACATATTTTTGACAGGTACGTATAAATACTTAATTATATAAGTATTTTTTTAAAATTGAACAGAAATAGGTATTTAATATTGTTGTTTATAGTCGTAACTAAAATCTTTATAATTAATTTAAAGCAATTCTCTATCACAATCTGACAATAATGCATTTTGTTCGGATTCGGTGGATCGCGGATCAGTCGAATTTTCGAATTAACTTTTATAACTTGTTTGGATGATTTGTATCTGTCTTTGTCGTCCTATCCAATGCAGGTGCACTTGTAACTTAAAAATATATATATTTACTTATAATATTCATTTCATACATTGCATAATATGTTGTATTAGGTCCGTAACAACTAATTTTTGAATATTAAATTGAAAAAACTGTAGTGATGGAAAGGAAACTAACTGTTGTGTGCCTGACTGTCAAGATAAAATTTGAAGACGGTAAGTTATTTTAATAGTTTTAGATTATTCTATAAATATAACATCATTTTATTTGTTTTTAGTTTTTCACTGCCTACAAGTGTATAGAGGTGAGAAGCATGTGGATGGAATGTATTGGTAGTGATTGGTTATTAACAGTTCCTGAATCAAGAATTAGAAACTACGTAAATTATTATTGTGCTAATCATTATTATGATGTCTGGTTTGATAAAAGTGGAAAACTATACCTAATTTTTCTTTTCGGACAATATATCTACAAGATTTTCAATTTTCTCGGTAGGTATATTAAGTCAAATGTGCATAAATTTATAAATGTGGTTGCAACAAATGCCATCACATTAATACCACCACACTTGAGTTTTTTTATGTATGAATATATTTTGAGTACAAAATGTAAAAATATGTATTCTGTGTCCCTATAACTATATTAATTTTAACTCGTACATTTGTATTCTAGATACTTTGGCGACTATGTTTTTAAAATAAATTATCTTAATATGTGAAAGCACTGTGGGGCCAATTAGAATTCCTAGTAAAGTGTATAATAAGTAGAAGGAGCCAGTTGTATAAAACATCAAAATATATCTACCAAACCCTCCCATGACAATTGTGAATTTCCTGAACCATCGCAATATGTGCTGCAGGGTCGTCAAGACGAAAAACTAAATTTGGGTTCAAGTAACGTAAGTATGTAGTAATTATTAAAAAAAAAGGATTTCAGGATCTAAATTAGGCTAATTTTAAAATCTATCAATTTGTGCTATTGAAAGTACACTTTCTTAATAAATAAAGCAATTTTTAATCATTAAAATTATGTTTATTTTTTTCAGATAGTGTTAGAAGACTTAATTTAAAAAGTTTGGTAATTATTAAGGAAATAAAACTTTCTTCAGAGGGCAAGAGGATTCTTTATGAAAGAATAAATAAATTGAAATGTAGGTATTATTCATGAACAATTAGGAAAATTAAACAATTTCAAAAAATGTTCTCCATATAAATTTAAAAATGTAATGTTCAACAAGTAAGTTTATGTATAGTAGCAATTATTTCCGAGCAAGGAGCAACTAAACGGAGGGAGGAAATTATAAAAAAAACTAGAAATAATGAAAGATATTGGTTGTGTTTTATGAAAAAAAACATGAAAATTACAAAAACATATGTAACTGTATACTACTTGCACACACAATTTATTGTCAACATAATTTTCGATAGTTTGTCGTGTTAAAAACAATAATTTTTTGAAATTTACTGTAATATATAGTGCAAACATTTAGTGTAGTATAATATAGTTTTATTATTCGCAGTTGCAGTTTCTTAAATATTTTAATGAAAATATAATGAATTATCTTCGTATGCCGTAAGTCGTGTGAATTTTTGCCGCAACTATACTTTTATAATGTGTATTTTACAATGATTTTCATTTATCAGAAATTGTTTTAAATAAAAGTGTCATGAATTTTGAGGTTTCTTTTTTAACAAATAATGTAATTCCACTTTAATGTTAACAAATTTGATACGTAAATAGTCAGGTTAATGTTTCCACATTACCCTGACTATTTTGTATTAAATTTGTTACCATTTTAAATAATAATAAATTATTATTTAGTACGGATATACACCCATAAATAACGCAATTTATAGTTATCTATATTGCCTACTTCAGAAAAGTTCTGTGCAGAAATGTTAGATGGCGCAGCAAACACTCTGTTCCGTCTTCAACAAGTATAGAGTGGGCTATCTATTCTTGTTTAATCTGTGGTTAGTTATGACATATTCTTTAAGTCGTAATCTTGTACTTTTTTCAATAAAATATGTGTGCTATTAATCGGATTATTAATTTCATAAATAAAACTCTCGTATACAGTTCTCAATTCATAAGAAAAAATTTCAATAAAACCCATATTTATTCCCAATAGCTTCTATAAAATAGACAAGATATAAATTTCCAAAGTTATCTGTCCAATATCAAAATAAATAGTGTAAGCTATTACTTTTTGTAACACCTTGTATTAAGGTCTCATTTTATATTTTATGTGTTAGAATAGAAATGTTGCATATTTACCCAAGTTAGGCCTGTGATATTATTTAACTCAAGTGGCCATCTGGTACCGACCTATTTAGGTAAACTTTTAAGCAGCCCTTTTTTTCGGGTAATGCATGAAACAAGGATTTCATTTGACTTGTGGTCGTGTGTGTAGAAAGTGTCTGTGCCAAATCTGTACTTGATATTATTGGGTGAGTTTTATTTCTCACTGAGTATCCCTATCTAATAGATCTAAATTGATATTGAGGTATTTGTGAGTCTTATTTCTCATTGAGCATTCCTATCTTACATAGTTAATTTGATATTCACATGTTTGTGAGTTTTATTTCTCACTGAGCATTCCTATCTTACATAATTAATTTGATATTCACATGTTTGTGAGTTTTACCGAGCATTTGATATCTGGTAGTAGTAGCTTATTTGTAATTGAGCTTACTTGCTTTTATGACAAATATCAGAACCATTTCATATTGAGTAAATCTTAAATATTATTACAGTAATTATATTTTGATCATAGTTGATTGATACCTGCAATAGAGAATCCTGATTAATTAGTAAATACCTCAATCACAGTTAGTTTTGATATATATTGTTGTTAATGAGTTATTAGTGTCCTGTTGCATAGACCAATAAAACTATATACGAGGTACATCCAATAAGTACAATGTCATTTGAGTTAGATGCAAGCATTGCTTAATAAAAGAGCCATTTTATGTTAGTAACTGTTGATGATTTGATATTATGAATTGAAGTGCTCAAGCTGCGCAATTGATTGATTAGTTACTAGTTTTAATGACATTTGATGTGAATAAGTTATCTATGCATTTGAGGCACTTTACTGTTTTGCTCGTCAGTACTGACAGGTGTAGAGATCCATGGATAATATTTTGTGTGTCTTGTGGCGTGTTATGTATTTTGGTGGGATGCATCGTGAGTTTGCCCTTTGCATCTGTTAACACCTGGTGAGTTAGTTCGTGAGGTGGTACATCGTGAGTTTGCCCTTTGTACCCGCAGCGCCCCTCCGACTATGTCATGTCGACAATATCTAGTGTTGGATTAGCCCGTGAGGTTTATAATTAGAAGGTAGGGTGCTCAGGTATGTTTTAAATCATTTACAGACTTATTTTATGGCCGCCTATAAATTACGAATCATCTCACCTCACCATCCAAAATGCTCGAGTCCTGACCTGCCCCGACCACGGCTGATGTAGGATATTCATTTTAGGTATTTATATATTGCTATAGTTACACATATGTTAGACCGCCCACGTAATAAGTAAACAAATTACCATTACGTCTTTATGGTATCAGCTGACAATCAGATTAAACCCTTCTCAACCCCCAATAATCTACCAATCTTACAATAGAAAGTAAATTAAATCTAATTCAAAATCAAAAATAAAAAAAAATTCCAAGAAATTTAAATTTTAGAAATTATTTCCAGTATACCCTATATACACAATGCAATTGCCAAAATAACATAAAGAAACATTTTTAAATTAAAAAAAAATATATTTCCCAATATGTCAAACTACTTTTTGATCCACTCGGTATATAAATACCTAACTATATTTCTACTTTTCTGGTAGCTCTACTTCTGATTTTCCAAATTCCTAGGCAAACTATAATCTTTCGCTCAAAATATTTTATCTAAAATCCCACTTGTGTACGTACCTCGTACTATGACTTAGTACAAATATTTTAGAAGGGGATAGGGATAAATAAGAATTAACGGAATAACCCTTCAAAAAAATTCCAAACTTATTTATAAAGCCAAAAAAATGTTTTTTCGATATTATTTTAAATCCTTATTTAGCGCCGCCAATGTTAAACTTGCTTGTTGGTTGCATACTCTACAAGCATGCAACCATGTCATAATTGAATTCCTGTGTTTACGTTGTAATTTTGTGTTTTTCTTCAGTTTTTAGTGCCTTATTTTAATTTTTAAACGTTTTATAGTTATTAAATAAAGACATTTGTGTTGGGTGCAGATACTTTCCCACAATATACTACGCCGGTTTGGTTTTCTAGGTTATGACACAAGACTGCCGCGGTTACATTAAAACGTCTATTATCTATGCCTCTCATTCGATTTTGTTATAATAAATAGGCATTTTATCAAATTGTACCTACGGGAAGTATCTTTTATCGGTAGTGAGTGGCTGTAATGAGCGAATATGTAGTTCTACCACTTTATAACGAAATAATGGAAAACGAATGCAAAATACTGGAGGTAAGTGGATTAACTGTTACCTATCTATCAGGTATTATTACTATGTTAATTTTCGTTTCTACATTTAGAAATGCTGCAAAAAAACGACGATGGTGGTAGATATTGTTGACGGATGTAAGTTTTATCTATGGATCTAAGCCATCTTAGTCGGTTCTTATCATAGGCGCCGACTTTCCGTAAGAAAAAAGGGTTTTGCCCCATTTTTTAAATATCGAGCTAAAATTCTGGAATAATTTCTTTATTGTCTTTTAGGCTTCCCTGAGCACGTGGTTAAATTTTTTGTACTTAGTCATAGTTAACACTGTATACAAAAATAAAAAAAAATACTATACTATACCAGTAAAATAACGGTGTGGTCATTTTACAAATGCAAGGCTATAAGGAGCAACATTAATTGTTCCAAAATTTCACTTGACTGAATAACTATATCAATTTCTTCTATGACTTCACAATAATTTCATTTTTCACAAATGAATAGCTACTACTTCAAAACGAAATTCTGTGTACCCAAATTAACTACACATTTAATATGTTCCTTACTAAATAACTCTATGTATCTCTGGTTAAAATAATTAATTCTTTACTACCTTTTTCTGGCTCACTCTGTACCTTGTACAAAATTTAAGAAATTAAACCAGCGCGCTATCAGTTCGGGCGACCTTCTAAAAATCAAAATAAACAATTCTCTCTAATAATTGGGACTTTATTTATTATTGTAATATTGCTTTAACAGCTGACTCTCAAACCATTGACTTAATTACCGTAAGATTTATTTATTTCACTCAAACCAAACGTGTTCTCAGACTCTTTTATGATAATTATAAACTCAGTTACTTTAAATTATTCTTCCCTTTTTCTTATATTAAAAGCAACAAACAAGCTAAAATAATATTTCTATTATAACACTCACTTTTTCTAGTAACTTTATTTCTGATTACCACTTCTAACAATTTTCTCCTATACTTTCTATACTTTTCGGTGTTTTTCTAACTCTATTAATTAGCTTAAATATATATATATATATATATATATATATATATATATATATATATATATATTTCCTAAAACGTTAAAAAATATATTTTTCTAACCTCGCCCAAGTAATAAATTCGCTGTTTGTTTTTTTCGTCCAATCTAATTCTACAAATTTTCTCTAACTTTTCCTGCAAAATACCTGTTTAAAATGAATTCTCAATTTTTCTTATAAAACCACAAATTGTCTCCTTGCAATATTATAGCACTGTCTCTCCTAAATATTGTTAAAAATCACCTTTCTTCTTCAAAATAAAAACTTCAAAATAAATCTCCTAAAATGCTACAAAATACGTACCAATTCAATTCTTTACGCATTCATAGCACAAATTTTCTCCGCAATATTATTGTCACAGTCCGCTTGCCACCTCATAGACCAATTTATCTATTCGTAAATAATCCAGTCAAACCTATCTTCTACCTAAAACTTTTCCAACTTTGCCTACTACTTTATTTTATCCACTGTGTATTTATACACATAAAAAAAATCTACTAGTCTCTTCCAATAATTTTCTGCTTCTACTACCGCGTTTTCAAACTTTTTTGTCTCTCCTAGACAAATTGAACTTTTAGACCTCAATATTTTTAATAATTAACTTCTCATTTTTCTCTAGTACGTTATACTATACCCCTAGCTTTCTGACCATTACAATATTTCTTCTTCTCTGTGTAAACCAACTCTTACTTGCAACCTACTTTTCTCTTAGTCAATTCTACTTCTATCTAATTTTCTGTATACCACTGCTACTAGTTTTTCCTCTAATTTTCGCCTTACCGCCAAAAAAAAATTTCTCGTTTTCCCGCTTGCAATCTACTTTTCCTCAACTTTCTTTACAAAATCCAACCAACACTCAATTTTCCCTTTTATTACAATCCAAAAACACTCAATTTTATTAGACCCCACAGACGCTTGGTTTTTATAACTACCTCCGCCTCAATTTTTATTGCACACCACACCTGGTTAATTTTCCTTTTTTTAATATACTACCCCACACCTCAATTTTTATTACACCCCACACCTTACACCACAAATGTAAAAGATAATGGTAGTAATATGTAGTAATGTAATAAATAATAATATAATAATAATATGTCTTTTTATTTTTCGCAATACATATTACAAATTACAAAATTTTTTATAATAAGGAGGCGGCGGAGCCTTTCCTAACTAAATAATTCACTAGACATAAATGGACAACTATCCTAAAAAAAAAATAAAAATAAAAAATTACAATTTACTCAAACTAATCATATATTTCTACGTGTGTACAGAAATTCTTTGATATGCCATACAAACTAGTAGTTGTTTGAAGTTTATAGTCTGGGTTATTATAAATTACAGTTGCATTATACGAAAAAGATTTTTTAAATTTAGCAGTACAATGTTTAGGGATACAGAACATATTACGAAAACGAGTTTCACAATTGTGTATATCTACTCCTCTAATAAGTTTCTCAAATAAGTAAGCCGGGCATTTTTCTTTGCAGATTTTAAATAAAAGACAGGCCATACGCAAATCAAATCTCTCGTCCAATGATAACCATTTACTTTGATATAATGAATCGGTTATATGATCATATTTACGCAGACCATAACAGAATCTTAAACAGCTGTTCAGTATTCTTTGCAATGTCTGTTGGTCTCTTTTTAACAAGGCAGGCCAATAGACTTCAACACAGTATGTTAAACTGGACAGTATCAGCGTATCACATAATTTAAGCTTAACAGTAGTAGAAAGATAATCTTTATGCATATATAACAATTTTAACTTATAATATGATTTTTTAACCAAGGAACTGACATGCTCTGTATACTTCAGTTCATCATCCAATATTAAGCCAAGATTTCTACAAGATTTGCTTACGGCTAAAACTTTGTTATTTAAAATTATTTTAAATTGAGGATTATTAAGTATATTATTTTTATTATTACCAAACAACAACATTTGAGTTTTACTTTCATTTAAAACTAATTTATGTGCCCTAGATACCATTTCAATTTGTTTTAAATTCTCATTAATTAGATTAGTCTCCTTAACATTCATTTGTGAAAAATTAAAATAAATTTGTGTGTCATCGGCATATTGATGAATAAAATCGGTTGTTAGATAACTATAAAAATCAGCAGTATAAATAGAAAACAATAATGGACCAAGAACACTTCCTTGCGGGACACCAACTGTATTAACGGTATAATCTGACACAGAACTATTAACGATTACCTTTTGCCTTCTATTTAATAAATAATTTTTGATAAACAATGCCACTGAATCATCAAAACCAAAATATTGAAGTTTTTTAAATAGGATATCATGCCGAAGAGTATCAAATGCTTTGGAGTAATCTAGTAATATCAAAAGAGTATTTTCATGTTTATCAGTTGCCTTAAATATGTCATCAGTAACTTTAAGTAAAGCTGTTGTTGTACTATATCCATTACGAAAACCAGATTGTGTAATTGGTAAAATTGAATATTTAGACAGAAATTGGTTAATTTGTTCAACTACTAGTTTTTCAAGTATTTTTGAGACTGTTGGTAATATACTTATTGGTCTATATTGTGATAACTCAGTAGGACTAGAATTTTTAGGGATAGGTATAACATTAGCATCTTTCCACTGCCTCGGGTAAGTATTTAGAGATAAGCATTTGTTAATAATGAATGTTAAATATTCACTCAAAGTAGGAAGGACTAGAGTTAACATTTTTAAGTCTATTCCATCTGCCCCTTTTGCATTGGACTTAATACTGCGCACAATCTTTTCAACTTTTTCAATACTAATACTAGAAATTTTCATTTGGCTATCAATAACGGAATATTTGCCATTATATTTCTCAAGTAAAATATTATCTTCATCTTCACCAGACACACAAGGTATATTATCTATAAAAAAAAGAGTTCAAATCATTTGCAACAAATCCTACACTTTTTGTTGAATTATTTTTTGATGTTATATTTAAATAATTAATAGCTTTCCAATATTCTTTAGGTTCTATTTTAGACTTTTGCTGTAAAAATACTTTTTTCACTTGTTTCACTGAAATATTTACTAAATTTCTGAGCTCCTTGTAATAGTTCCATGAAGCATCAGTCCTTTTTTTTATATTTAACATATGCCTTATCTCTGATTTTCATCATCAATTTAAGATTTGGTGTTAACCAAGGAGCAGGTGGTTTAGAAATTCTAGCAGTCTTTTTGGGTACATGAATATCGAAAATTTAATTTAAATTGTTATTCCAAAATTGTACCATATCATCTATCGATTCAATATAATAAATATTCGACCAGTTTATTAGCTGTAGATCAGCGATAAATGTATTATAAACAAATTTGGAGTAATCTCTATACGTACAAAATGTCTGTGATTGCTTACTTTTTTTTATATTAACAGCACAGTCTACCAGTGAATGATCTGAAATTCCTTCCATATTGATAACATTAACACTATTTATTAAACTTAAATCAGTTATAGCTATAATGTCAATTAAAGTTCTTGAATTATTTGTAATTCTAGTAGGTTTTGAAATTAATTGATTTAAAGAATATTTTTTAAAGAAACTGAGCAGCTGCTTAGCACTATTATTTTCCGGATTCAATAGATCTACATTCAAATGTCCCCCAAAAAGAACAACATCGAAATCAGGTAGGAAACTAGTTAATGTATCTTCTAACGTGTTCAAACAAGCCGTGAGATTTGATTTCGGTGGTCTATACAGTGTTCCTAAACACAATTTCTTACCTGAAATATTAACGCTAATCCAGAGTTGTTCCAAAGCAGAGGCATTCGACGGGGGTGTTTCTAATATACTAAATTTAAGAGAATCATGTACATAAAAAGCCACACCCCCTCCCCTTCCTTCTCTATCTTTGCGAATTAACTCGTAATTATCAATACAAGTAATCATTTGGTAGTGATGAATTTAACCAACTTTCAGACAACCCTATTACACTATAATCCTCCTTAACTACAATATAACACTATAACACACTAATATGTGTGTGTTATCACACCTGACACCAAAATATGATGTGATCACACCTGACACCAAATTGTAATAATAGTCCACCTGAAGCTTTTGGGTTCGGCCACGGCTAATGTTGAAAGATTGAAATCCTTCGTGCGTGGTCTTTATGGAAAATTGAGGAGAGTGTAGTGGTCGATTGAAAAACTCAACAAAATTATTACTGAACTAATATATTAAGGAAATGCAATCAAAATAAACAAAAAGTAAATGGGCTCACAAAAGCGAACGATACTTCGAGGCTATACAAAAAAAATACACTCAAACACAACGGTGGCTTACAATGCCAGTATTCCGAGCTCAACTCGGTTTTAAAATAATTATTATCTAGAATAGAAAAATGCTGCACAATTTCTCTAAACTCAACTGCTGCTTTTCCTTATAAAACTTAAAAAAAAACTCGTCTAGAAATTCTGCTATTTTTTCTGTTTCCAAGGCTAGAAGCAGGCCGATTTAATAAAATATAAAAAACTTTTTCAGAGAGGGGTCTCGCAACGTACCACCTAGTGAAAAAAAACAAGTATGCTATACAGTTCACTTACCTATAAAATCCACGAAAATGATGTTAATCCCAAAAAGACACAATACACAACACAATAGCTAGGCACGGTAATCACCACTGTGATCACACTATAATAATAAACTGACTGACTTAACCGCTTCGAGTGACTTCCCCGACCGCCGTCACGGAACTCTACCTAACTTCTTCCAGAAGCTAACCGTACAACCGCCGCCACGGAACTGTTAACTTCTTCGTCCGGCTGTGATCCCGCAACTCTTACTCGTCGTCCGGCCGCGATTCCGCAACTCTTTACTCGTCGTCCGGCCTGGATCCTGCAACTTGACTTCACTTCTTAACTTCTCTCTGGAACTCTGCAGCTCCTATGATTTTAATCCCGCCCCGTAGTCAAAAATCCTCCTGCACCAAAAATGGCCGAAACAGTCCCACCAATTAACGCTTAATTTTTCCCATAATTTATCCCTAATCAATTGTTTATTGCTACGGCCATTTTGAAAAATGGGCGTTCTGCTAAGCTTTTAAAAATATACCCGATAACTTAAGTTCCCGTGGAGACTGCTAAATTCGCACTTTTAAGCCCCATGTTCTTGATAATCAACATCCTGTATTATGACTACTTTTTTAAAAGTTATTATGAGAACTTCTATCCACGATAAGTTTAAAACAAATATTCATTGTCTGGACCTCGCCAGAGTAAATTTTTAAAATAAACAAATACTATGTCGCCTGTTCCTAGCCTTAGCTTAATTTAATTCTATATAAAATCTACTAGATTTTTCGGTTTACTACACTAATCGGTCTGTCTCTGATGACGGTTTCCTCGTCGCGACACTCCTGCTCTAATTCGAGCAGGATGGGCGAGTGGTTTGTGGACCCCTCGTAATGCGTCGTCAGTTCGGTAGCCATCGGTATTGCCCTGAGTAAGGCGATATCCAACACGTCCGGTCTGCCAATCTCTCTATAAAACGTGGGTTCATCGGGTCCGCACGGGAATACGTCGTCGTGCTATTTCACTCCAGCGACTTCGCGTTAAAGTCCTCGATAGCCACCGTCTGCGGCCAGTCCTGTCTGAACTCGTCGACAATTTCTTAAATACCTCTCCGTTGGCCTAGCTCGCTCCTGATTAATTGCCTATAATTATCGTTAATATATTCCAAACGAATTAATCGTTTGGAACCAAATTTTAATTTTTCAATTTTCAGGGAGCTAGACGAACGTCTTTTCATGTTTTCCAGATTTACAGATCAAATCGTTTACGGGTTTTCACAAAAAAACCTAAAACCCATGACAGGCTTTCGAGTCGTCAGAAAATTATATATTTTTTTCAGATCGCACTAAAATTACAAAATCATTCAAAAAATGTAATAAAAAGCTAAATGACCTATTATTAAAATACTATTCAATTTAAAATATCAACAAATTATTTTATTAAAAGAGACATCAATGCTAAAAGGTGGAATGTTTTCTGCAATATAAAAGAAAAATGTAAAACTAAATAAAACAATTTGTGTACAGAAGTGTTTATAAACTGAATTAATATATGAAACAGCAATATAACATAATAAACATTACAATTTGGCTTTCAAACTAGTCATTAGTTTTTCAAGTTTCAAAGCCTTTTGTAAATTACCATTAATCTTCAATTTTCCCATTAAATAGGCTGTAGCTGGTTTTAATTTCCCATTAAACATATTAAAGAAGTTTTCACTGTCCATTGTGAGTATAGCATCTGGAGGAGTAGGTGGATCTCCTTTTCCACATGATCCTTTCCCGGTTTTTAAGTCGATATACCTAAAAATATTTCTCTTGGTATACAGGATATTTGTTAAGTCCCTATTATAAATTCAGAAGGTTGTTCTTTAAGCCATTTTAAGGCTCAAATCTTAATGGCCTAAAGCCACTGCTTATATAATTGATGTTGAATTTTTCAGGTGACAGATTAATGGGAAGCATCGTTACTAAGAACTTTCGAACTTCGAGGTCACTGAGTATTTTTCTAGTACCGACCAGAATTTTCGTTGATTAACAAATGTGTATACTTTTAATTATTATTATTACACAAGATGATGTTAAAAATTTTCAGAGTTGTTCGGATAAATATGATTTATAGACTGTCTTTTAGATCCTTGATTAAGGCTTTTCGGTCTAAAGCAACCTCATACTTCATATACAATGTGTCCCACTTTACATGGAGCCACCCTGGTATCTCGCTCGCCTGATATCCGAATACTTTGAAGCTTGGTAAATATATACCTATAAAGTGAGTCTTTAGACGTAGCCATGTTGCTTATAGTCAGAAACGTCTAAAGTGGAGAGAAGGGGTCGATTTAAAAAAAAAAGTATTAGCGATTTTTTTTTTAGAAAAAGCTACTAAAACTATATTATTAATCAGCACCTTTAGAAACCGCATTGTACAAGATTACATCGTTGTGGGTTCAAAGGTGTTTGAGATATGGGCCGTCGAAAAACAATTTTCAACTTAAAATAATTTGTATCTGTAAAACGGGCTCTCAAATGAAAAAAATGTGTTCTTTATTTTTTGTTCAGAATGCTGGTATGAAATGATTCTACAACAAAATAATAATATAAACTTTTGTTTTCATGGTGTACTTAGGTTTTTACTGAAGATTATTTGTTAGAAATCAGAATGTTTGTCTTATTAAAAAAATATTATTTTGTTGTATTTCATACCAGTACAATACATTATTCTGAACAAAAAATAAAGAATACATTTTTTTTATTTGAGAGCCGATTTTACAGATACAAATTATTTTAAGTTGTAACGATGTAATCTTGTACAAGGGGGTTTCTAAAGATGTTGATTAAAAATATCGTAAGTTTTCTTCCAAAAAAATCGCTAATACTTTTTTTTGAAAAATCGATCCCCTTTCTCCATCTTAGAATCGGACGCCTCTGACTATAATCAAATATGATTACGTTTAAAGACTCACTTTATAGGTATATATTCACCACCAAAGTTTCAAAGTATTCGGATATCAGGTGAGCGAGATACCAGGGTGGCTCCATGAAAAGGGGGACACATTGGATACACAGGGTGAGTCAGTCATAATGTAATTAATTTTAATTACGTATTCGGGAGGCCTAATAAAAGCAGAAAATCGGAAAACAATTTTTACTCGGCCTTTAAAAAAATAAACAAATCACCCTATAAAAATCGGTAACACGACGCTCCTGGTGCGCTACGAACTTTCTGATGCCGCACCCATACGACAATGGAATGCCGGATTAAACATCGTTGCCACATCATGTTTACATACATAATATCGTCTAACACTTCAGCGCGTTATTCAAATTTACCCCCATTTAGCATTTTCTGCATTTCCCGCATTCCTTTCCCCCCAAATTTGTAGATCACGCCACACATTTGAAGGGGGGATGGAGAGAATACAAGCAGTAACCAGTAGTTTGTTTATTTCGATCTCGCGTATTCGTCGTAAATTCACAATACATAATTTTACAAAGTCCGAATATGCGGAAATAGTAGTGTTATATGGAGAATGTGCGCGAACTTTGTGTAAGTGCTTTCGCGATATGGGGTTGAGTAGAAGTACAAATAATTTCTTCTGAATTGCTCATTGTCTTTGAAAACACTTTTTTCTTTGTTAATTTCACACGTCATTATTTTAGTTACGAAAACCGTCACTTTCATTTAAAAAGTACGGCTGTAAATAAAATAGTATACAAACCAAGGTAAGAAGTTTCATTCTTGTCTAGAGAAAAAAATAGTTCTCGCCTTCCACCTCAGTATGTAATATACTATAAGCTAAATGTCTTTGCATTCCTCCATTCTAAATTTATATGACGGTAAATTGTCAAACCATTTTCTAGTTAGGTCCTTTAAGGGCGGCGTTTTCGTGTGCAATTTTCAACGAATTTATAGGTGTTTCTTGTCGCAGTCAAAGAAAAATCTAAGCAAGTTAAAAAAAATATCTCTTCACTGTGCCAATCATACAAGTTTTCTCCAGGGTGTGACATATTTTATAGGCTGGTAAGTCTTTAGGAAATGGGAAGAAAACCATGTTTTCGCCTCCTATGTTTCATTGTTACGTTTCAGAACTTTATAGGGCAATTATGCACTGAAAAAATCGTATGCGGTATTATAACACTGTCACAACCGGCAGGATACTTTTTAAAAGACGTTAACACTTGAAGTGATATAAATTATTGAGTATTTTTCACAGTAACTACAACAAGGCAAAAAGGTGCAATTCACGGTTTTTGAATAGGTAAATCTGTTTTCTAGCACGTTTCTTCACCAAAAATTAAAGGACGTGAATTAATCAGTATGTTTTAGTTGGGACACTATCGAAAAGATGCCGTTAGTTACGGTCTGTAGGGTATTCGCACTTGAGTATTTTTTTTATCCGTCAGGGTCGGACTAGCTTTTTAATGTTTATTATCGGTAGTACTAGTACCTAGCAAATCACACACAAATTGTTATACAAAATTCAGAAAGGATCATTATTGATGTTGAACATTATGGAGGAGATAACAGCATGTATAGCGACATGCAAATCATAACGAAATAGTAATGTTTTTTCAATTACTATATTAAAAGAAATTTTTTGATAAAACCTCTAACAGGGGTCTAGTACAAGACAAATTAACGAAAAAACTACCTTAAAAATTTATGGAATTTAAACAAATTTTTTTATGGAACTTTTAACAGGGGTCTGTTGGTACATTAATTAACTAAAAAATACAGGGTGTTTAGAAATAACCGAACCAATCTCTAAAATCCCTAAAAATTACGAAATTAGACCAAGGTTTTTGATTAAACTTTTAACAAGAATCTGTTAGAACACTAATTAACGAAAAGATACAGGGTGTTTAGAAAAACCGAACCAATCTCTAAAATTCCTAAAAATTACGAAATTTGACCAACATTTTTGAGTAAACTTTTAACAAGGATCTGTTAGAACACTAATTAACGAAAAAATACAGGGTGTTTAGAAAAACCGAACCAATCTCTAAAATCCCTAAAAATTAAGAAATTTGACCAACATTTTTTATTGAACTTTTAACAAGGGACTGTTAGAACACTGATTAACAAAAAAATACAGAGTGTTTAGAAAAACCGAACCAATCTCTAAAATCCCACAAAAATTATTAAATTTAACCGAAATTTTTGATGAAATTTTTGACAAGGGTCTGTTAGAACATTAATTAACGAAAAAATACAGGGTGTTTAGAAAAAACCGAACCAATTTCTAAAATCACTAAAAATTACGAAATTTGATGGGGATTTTTGATTAAACTTTTAACAAGGGTCTGTTAGAACACTAATTAACGAAAAAATATAGGGTGTTTAGGAAAACAAAGCCAATATCTAAAATTCCTCAGTTTATGGAATTTAAACAATTTTTTTTTAAACTTAACAAAGATCTAGTAGAACACTAACGAAAAAAGTACAGAGTGTTTGAAAAATTAAAGGAATTTCAAAAAATTCTTAAATGTCACGAATTAAAAAAAATGTTTCTCAAATTCCAGCATCAAATGAAGATGACCCGATTCAACATTTGCAATATAGGTTAAAGTAACCAAACATGAAAAAACCACAGAATTTTACATCTTTTTAAAATGAAATGCCAGCTACTTTTAAAAATTATTGTCAATAAAAGTCAGCCAAGGTCGGGCAGCAACTTTGCTGTACCTTTCTAGTTAATATTATTTGATGAAAAATTGACGTAACTGAGCTTAATGTAATATAGGAATGTACGTTACTATTAGGACTAAAAATTAATCATTTATTTCATATTTTAAATTACACAGTATAATAAAGCTCTAAGCTAAAGCATGAAGTACTTTCTTTCCATCACTGGTACCGTATCAATGAGTTGTTGGCTCCAGAAACTGAATAACGATCTTCGGTTTAGCTAGCGATTCATATTTATGGCTCGATACGCAGTGGATCGCGTCAATGTTATAATTAGGTGTGCCCGATGGATTTTAAAATTAAATTAAATTTATTCAATAGTAATAATGGCATTTTATTTTTATGTTGGTAATTTTAAAGCAAACTAATTTCTGACGGTTTGTTTACTATAATATCAGAATTTTAAAAAAGTAAATGAATATTAAATTTGCGCTAATTGTGACGGTACGAATTTACCTAGGTATATGTATTGGATATTTTTTATACGTATGCATACCATATTTTTTTTACAAACCTTCATGTAAATGAAATGAAAAAGACCAGTAGCGTACACACTTCATTCTTTTATAAAAAAAATATTCAGCTTTGTATGAAGCAGAAATCATATGATATTTAATAAGGAAATAAAGAATTTTCAATAAAATTGTGTATGAATACTAAGTAATTTTCACCTTACATTTTAGTGGTAACATTTAATCGATTAGCAACTGAACATTCTGGCAGCTAAATCAGAAATTTTATCATCACAACGCAACGTACTTATTTGATAAACTAAGTAAGCATGTATCGTTGTTATTTGTCACATTACCTTCTTATAATAGTAACAATTTACCTCTAGTTATAGAACGACTTGGAACAATTTTAAATTAATAGATTATGTTATTATTATGTTTTATCATTTTTTCCTGTTTTGTGTTTGAAAATCTTGAAGAAATAGGCAAATACTGTAAAAGTCAGTGCGACCTTATAAATATTTATGTTTTATTTCAATGTTAGTTTATGACAATGAAGAATGTTTCGTAGATAAATAAATGTCAAATAATGTGATGGTAGTCGAATAACTATCTATATAAAAATCTATCAAAATAATTTCTTTTTTCAGGCGCACACTTATTAGCAATAAGCAATCTTGCGACTGCTTTGACCATCTAGTGCGTGTACATTTGACACACGACACATTTATGTCTGTATTGACCTTCGGGACCAAATTACTTAAATCACGATACTGAATAGGTTGTTACGCGCCGCAAATTGTTATGAATTTATAGAGTATCTCAAACAATTCGTAGTGAACTTATTTTATTTAATAATGTCCAGACATCGTTAGTCTGGGGATGGGTTTTTTACTGCATACGATAGGTTCCATGGGGACCATTTTCCGATGAAAAGAGGTAAACACAATATAATAATAAATTCCAAAACATAGCTTACGACTCGGATTTTTCTCCTGTAAAAAGGTAAATTTTCAGCAAATATTTGTATAAGAACTTTCTTACAGAAATAATGCTTTATGCTTTAGAGAAACACATAAATATGGTGATATTTCTGCAGATCAGAGTTATAAACTAATAATACAAATACAAATCTGCCGTTCCTTCTCCAAATATAAAAATTATAGGTGAGTTAGCAAAATAGAAATCCGTATCATTTCTTTATAAGAAACTGTATATTACGCATGAGAATTAAAATGAAAACAAATAAACTTTGAATAAAACGTGTATGTATTAAGACAAAACACCACATTTGGTGGCTCTATAAATATTCTGGATTACATAATAGCAATGGAGGATACTTTTCTTGACATGTTTAACAATTTGTGAAAAGTCATTTGGCTAACAATTAAAAAGTGAATTTTTAAAAATAATATATTACCACACACTAACTTCCTTTCGACTATTTCATTTCACTATATACAAGAGTATGTATTTATTTTACTTTAAAATCATAAATATATACATAATATGTAATAAAACATGAAAAGTTGCTGGTAGTTAGGTTACTATGTCTTACTGTATTAATATATGTTTAAGAAGTTCTATGTTCTTTTTTGGAAAAATTACGTCAACAAATGTTTCGATACTTGATACACATATGTAATTATTCCAACGAAATAAAATTATTTAACCAATTTTAATGGGTAGGTATCCAGTTTATTTAATAAAGTTATATTACGGAAAATAGTTACAAAAATTCATTTGTTTTTTAATTTCATTGATATTAATATCGATCCTTGTCAATTTACCCTCGTAACGCCAGAAACAGAATTTATTACTGGGTCACCTCGTATAAACCAGTCCTCGGACTGTTTGGCGGTTGCGCTTTGACCTGGATTTTTCAAAGACGGCGCGCTGAAATAATTCTGTAAATTTCGGTACGGTGTACGACTCAGTGCTTCACTACCTACCGTATAACTTTTTCAGTTGTATTTGATAGATATACAAATACTCGTATATACGTAATATTGGGAAAATTTTTAATTTACTTCAGGTATCATTATTGTATTAAACGATTTTCCATGTCTTTACAGTAGCCGTACTTTATAGATTTCTTTTGGTTAAATATTTTACTACAAATAAAGTTAAATATATACCTATATATTAAAAGATAAAAACCAACAAAACTGTTGCAAGTATTTTATCTAACCGCTTTTCAACATACAGGATCTACCTCTAGTTATTAAATAAATCGACATTCTTAGTAATAATATAGATAATTATCGGAAAATAATATATCTAAAAATTTGTTTCAATAATGTGTTACTTTTTCCTGGAACAAAAATTTATTGTATATTATTTATCCCAACGAACCTTATAGAAACACTCTGGTATGTTATGACTATATTCTGTGCAGATACTGATATTGTTTTGTTGTTTCTGTACTTTAGGCTGATTTTACTTAATACGCCTCTGATCATATGGATGAAAAGGTGCGTGAACCTACCGAGTAAAGAAATCTATAACACCGATTTTTACGCGAAAGTGTATCTTGCTCTAGTTCGGCTTTACGCCAATTGGAACCGCCACATCCTGAGTGGATTTTCTTTGGGCGATTTCCAATCACTAAAACGCCGTCCTTAAGGCCGCCGTAATCTTGAAATCGTTTTCTACAAATACAAATAATTTTAAGAACTGAATAATATAGAACTTAAGAAATAATAGGAAACGAATATATAACGACAGAAAGCGGCCTAACTAACAAATTTTTAGGTACATAAATCTTTGAAAATACGTATTTCTTTAAATTTAACTGTAGAAGTAAATGTTGTTATGACATAAACTTACATAGTTCTGTAAGTAGTAAGTATGTGAAAATAATTATTAACCTCTTAACGCCCAGTGTAACATATATGTAACATACTAAAAATAATTTTATTAACACCCTATCTAAAGTAAATCGAACTTTTTGTGACCACTGTAACACCTGAGTTTGTTCAAATTGTTAAAGTTATTACCTGGCTGTGGAAACACTTCTTAAAGAAATTACTCTTTAATAAAACTTTGACAAAAAACTCAATATTTTTATTATGTCAATTAATTACATTTTTTTTACTAACACTACTACTATAAAAATAAAATAACAAATTATTCTAATGATATTTCAACACAAATAAGTAGCTGTGCTGGCACCTCGCGAGAAGAGCTTAAACCTGTGAATGTTTCCTGTAATAACTGTCAGTTTGACTTTGTGTTCTGATGTGTAAATAAGGTTATAATAGTTTTGTGTGGGATATTCTTGAAAAAAGGTAAGATATGTTTAAATAAAAATATGTTGTGCATGATATTATGTATTTACAATATACCTATAGAATTTTACTACTTCAAATGCAAATTTTTTTGTAAAAATAACGGTATTTTATGCTTGTATCAAATATGTAAGAAAGGCACCACCCACCCTGAAATCAGCTGCTGGTTGTTTGTTGCAAATTTGTAACAATGGGCAATAATGAATTTAGTGTCTGAGGTGTCTGCATTCTTGGAATATGAAGTAACCGTCCTTATTTCAGGCATCAATATGGAGCGACGACAGCATAGAGGTATTCTCCCTCCCGAAGACAGTGATGATAGTATGTTAGAAGAAATTGATGCCGATGATCCAGATTACGAACCAAATGAGGTAAGTAGAAACCAGAGATGCGAAGTTTCATCTGATGATGAAGCAGATGAGGAGTTTGAAGAAGATTCGAGAAATAATGCGACAAAAAAAAAGTAAAGAATACTATTTGCCAAAATGTCATTAACAATATTGAAAAACAAATCCCAGAGGGATCAGCAAATGTGTATGATTACAGTGAAATACAAAATTCTATATATTATTTTCGATATTTCTTTGATGAGTAGTTGCTCAAATTTATAGCCGACCAATCAAATTTATACGCTGTGCAAAATAATCCAAATAAGCCACTAAAAGCCAACGAACATGAATTAGAACAATTTATTGGGATTTATGTATTGGGCTTCTAACACACGGGTTGAAAAGGTCGCAGATGTAATGTTATGCAACAGATAGGAAGAACTAAAAAAAATCTTCACTTCAACAATAACATCCATATACCTAACTACAACGATCCAACACCAAATAAACGTCCTCTAGTGGATACTCTTCAAAAAAAGTTCAATAATCTTCCAAACGAACAAATGCTGTGTGTTGACGAACAAATTGTTCCATTCAAAGGTAAATCAAGTCTTAGGCAAATCAACCCTAAAAAACCTCATAAATGGGGATATAAAATTTCTGTACTATGTAACACGAAAGGATTGGTACAGAATTTTGAAATACATACAGGCAACATACAGCCGTCATAGATGTTTCCCGACCTTAAACCTAGTTCAAACATAGGTCTACGAATGGCAGAAGTTATTCCTCAAAACTGTAATTATTTATTATATTTTGATAATTGGTTTTCATCACCGGAGTTATTTATTGAACTTGCAAAAGTTGGTATCCATGCATTAGGAACAACAGATTCCCAGGGCTATCATTTTCAACGGACCAAACTATGAAGAATCGTGGGGGAGGCTGTTTTGAAGAAAAAAAAGCAGTCATTGATGGTACCGAATTACGTACTTTGAAATGGTTCGATAATAGTGGTGTTTCCCGTGCTAGTACGTTCGAAGTTTCACATCGACTAAGTAAAGTAAAGCGATTTGATAGGGAAACCAAACAGACCATTGAAATTGACTGTTCGAGGATGGTACAAACCTACAATAAATTTATGGGTGGAGTAGATCTCTTGCATGGATTTATAGCCTATTATATAATTCCAATAAGGTCCAAGAAATATTATCTCAGATTTTTTTCCATTTTGTTGATATGTGCCTTGTATCTAGTTGGTTTCTGTATAGAGAGGACTGCAAAATGCAGGACATACCTACAAAAGATCAGACCGATTTATTATAATTTAGAAGTGAGGTAGCTGCTGCCTTATGTCACGAAGGGAAACAACGAGGTATCAAGAAACTCTGCTAATTATATTGACCAAGAACATGCAAATAAGAAACACAAAGGACCAGTTAAACCAATAGCAGACTTTACAGTTAGAAGAGATGATTGTGGAAATTGGCCGTCGTTACAAGGTGATCGACAAAGGTGCAAGATGCCTGGCTGCAAAGGGCTTACAAGTTTGATGTGTTCAAAATGTAAAACCTATTTGTGTTTAACTAAAAACAAAAATTGTTTTGTATCTTTCCATTTATACATTTCTTTTATGAAGCTACAAATGTGCAATTAACCTACCACATATGGACCATTGTAACAAATTTGAGACAAACCATTTTTTTTTTGTTAAAATAACGTAAATAAAAATTGAATGATATACAGTAGTTTCATACACTTTTATATGTCTAAATTAGGATTTTCTAAATATTTATTTTGTCATGGGCATGAAGTAGGGTTAGAATAGCAAAAAATGTGTGTCTTATAAACGTTTTTATAAAGTTATTATTTTATTTGAAGAGAATTTACGTAAAAGTGGATAAACAAAAAAATCAAGAATTATATTTTTGATATTACTTTTGTTCGACGTGTTTAATTTTTCGAGATTTCTGTACCTAAAAACACCACAAATTTGATCATTTTACGGGGAGAAATACGGCGACCTTAACTTGTTTTGCATATGGAAAATCATTGTTTGTTCACTTCAATTATTTATGGACCTAAATTGATTCTGAATTCACTTAGCTACACCTAAGTTAGGATTACCAGGAGAAAATTTGGAAATATTTCCAGGTTTTGCGTAAAACTGAGAACTTTCGATTTTTATCCAAATTGATAGAACAACAATTTTTCCACGAAATTTTCTAGTCTGCAAATGTTGTTCACTTTTATAATGACGGAGTACAAGTCCACACAAAGAACCAGCCTTATCAGCTAAAACCGATTTATTTCGAATTATGTGAGGATTTGAGGTCGAAACTGGAACTGTTACTAGACTAGATAATAAATTAAGATTAGAACCAAGATCAATCTCAAAACAAACAATATAATAAAATTAGTTATCAAAACAGTCTGATAAAATATGTTACTAGTTAATGCATACATTTTTCGTTTGTGTATCCAAGCACAAAATAAAGACTACAGAAGAATCGATACTATACGTTAATTAGTCCTGTAGTTTTTAAACAATTGTGTCAACAATAATATTTATTTGCAAAAATCAACATATAATATAAAATGCAAACTATACAAACAAAAAACATTATATGAGTCTATACCTCTACAATATAAATATTCAATATCTCTAACTCAGGAACTAATATTATATGTTCACCAGTCCGCAGTATTCACACACAAGTAATACAGAAAAACGTGGACATTATTCCGCCGTTTCAATTTGTGAACGATTTTTAATTAAAGGTATAGACCGAAACTGCAGAAACTGTATATATTTTTCAATTTGCAAAAGTCACAATTATATCAACGGCTATCTTAGGTCAACAATAATATCCCTTTTTATTCAGTGCCATTTAAATTCGTCACCACGACGCTCAGATAGCGGATGAAAAAAGTTCCAGCACATTTGTGTATCTTTTTATAAATTATAGAAAACAGAAAACAGAACCTCAACAGACATTTGTAATCATTGTTAAGAAACTTCCAATTACTGATACAAACAACTGGCAGTTACGTCACAAGGCAACATCGATGCTTGAAAATTAATAACAAAAGTATAATTTGTGAGCGAAATTAAATATTTGGGTGTTGTATTGGATCCTTGTCTAACTTTTTATAGTCATGTTGACTATTTAAGTAAGAAAATCTTATTATATAATATTTTATTATAATATAATTATTCATCCTTACTTCACTTACTGTTGTTTTTTGTTAATAGCTTGCACTAAGAAACAAATACAAAATAATAGGTGTATGAGAATTATTTTAAACTATGATGGTCGCACACATATCGAGAATTGGGATGGTTGTCAGGGTGGCAGATGTTTGCAGAGTAAATATGGTTTTCATTTATAACAGTCGGGGTAGATTACCAGCATACTTTAAATATATAGTCCTGTAGTGTACTATCACGCATGGAACAGTGAAACAGGGTATTGGAACAGATTAGATAAGGTAACGGGTCTGTGATTTAGCAGACAATGACCACAAATTTTGACATTTGTTGGCCGTCCCAACCACTGAAATGTAATTTTATATTATGATGACTGAAATGCGCTAAAAGCTGCGCGAATGGATTATTTATGATCAGCGCCATATTTTGTTTTGTGCCTCTAGCAATGGCGGAGCAGTAGGGGCTTAGCTGATTCTGAATTGAAATGAAATTGAATTCTGGATATGAAGAATTATTTCTTCCTATATACTGGATAATTTTACAGTCTCTTATAAAACATAAGATGTTCCAACAACACCCACAAAATTACACAAAGAATAACACACGAGATACAAGATAAAAGAAGAAACCACACTGTACGCCAATGACGTGTTTACAAATAAAATAATGGGAAATTAAGAACACAATTCATATCGTACGTGCAGAAGGTTGTCTTTCTCGCACCCACATACATAACCAATGAAGTATGTCTTTACTGAGTTTCATGTGCCTCCTTTTGTCTGCTCCTAGGTTTGGTACCTTTATTTGGATGCGCAATGGACTTTACGCATTCCATATCGTACATTTCAGTGGTCCCAACAAGAATGTGTTTAAAAGCTGTATGACACGATCACATTTTTGTTGCAAAATTCTACAATATTTTCTTTATAAAATTTTTATTCGCACTTTTTACAAAAATTTAGAGCATGTTCTAAATTAATATTGCAAAGAAATATTAAAGTATTTTACGAATAATTTTTTATATTTTTTTTGCTCAAAAAATTGTGCTTATACAAATTTATTTACAGAAATTTATTGAAAAATGTGATCATGTTGTACGGGCTTAAGAAATGATTAACTATATTTTAATGACGATTTGATGATATCATGATAAAATAATGTAACTGCAGTAGATATTAAACAATGCAGTCTACTATCAATTAAATCAAATCACTATCGGTATTATTTTTTTGTTATTAAATTAAATAAAACAATCAGCAGATGTTTTAACAGATCAGAATCATGTATTGTGTCCCTTACCTCCAGATCATTAATTGAAAAATTCTTAATTAACCAAAATATGGTACCTTTTTGAGTATTATATATTTGGTTACACAAAAATTAAACATTTTAACACAGAACATTGAAACATTTAAAGCCACTTAATTTAATAAATTAAACAAACGCGCGAATTTTAACATGACTTATGTAACATAGGTCAAAAATTATAAATATATAGTGATCTATAGAATATTAGGTAATCCTAAAAATATTGTATCACAATTACTTTAATATTTCCCCACCTATCCAAAAAATATACAATAATTTTCTTGTTACAATACAATATTTTGGTTGACTGACTACTTCCTGCTTTTTCATTAAAAAATTCTCTGGCGTGACTGACAAGATTTCAATAAATTTGGAAACCACAAATGCCTGTTTTAATCAGAAAATTTTTTTAAATTCGTGTTTTTTTTTTAATTTTCGGAATCTGTATAATCAAAATGTTTTTCAGTCTGGATTATATTTTAGAAATGCTTTATACATACCATTTTCCTGATTCTTGACCAATCACATTAAACTGAAATATGGCTTGCGTTTTGGTAACAGTATCTATAGTCAAATTAGTTTCAATTGTTTTAAATAATTCCGCAATCTTTCCATGAATCTGGTTGTAGTTTTCATCATCTTGGTTTAGATTAGATATATCGAATACTTCTATTTTAGAAATATTGTCATCCACAAAATAATCAGGGATTAGTTGATCCGAATTTTCTGGAGAATAGGAATATTGCTTGAAATCTGTTACTCCATTTGATTTCAGAACATCCTCATCAATAAAGAAATTCCCAGTACATGACTTTGGATTTTGTGTTAAAATATCATACGCTGCATCTGCTACTATGTCGGGTTTTCTACTATACTTGGCGGAATCCTCCCCCATAAGCATTTTAACTGCTGCTGTATATATTGCTGAAAATTAAATAAGATGATCTCAATATTCCATGTACATGCTGCTATAGTGAGCGGACGAAATTGTGGACAGTGACTAATCGTGAGCTTGTAGACAAGCGCGACGGGCGAAGCCCAAAAATGACAAAAATAATTGCATTCCATAATATCCATTATTTTTAGAGTAGAAACAGTGATATAACGGTTTTTACCAATTTCGAGGCGTTAGATAATAAAAATAATACGAATATTTCAAAATTTAAAGTTTTTATCTTGTATATCGGTGTACCTATGTTAATTTAGAAATTTTATCAAGACAAACTGAAAAGATTCTTACCAACATTGTAAATACAATATCCTATAAAACCCACCATCAATGACCCACCACCACCCGGCTCATGCCGCCACAAGATGTTGACTATTTATACATTTCATATAGGTAATTGTTTTACACGAATATTATCATTATCACTAAATTAGTACGCATTACGTCAGAATCATAATAAACTTCACTATCACTGTATGTTCACTATTTATTAAAATAACCACACGTTCACTTCGGTGTCACATCCACTTCACTATGTAAATAGATTCAAACCATTTTTCAAATACTTCACTGTTCATATCTTCATGGTAATCTCCAGTCCTACGTGATTCAAAAACATGCAAACCATTTTCTAAAAATCCAGAATCGCTTCCAATATGTGTTATTATTAACCTACGTCCTTTTCCAGAAGGCGCCTTTAATCCTGTAGAAAATCCATCTAAAAATGCTTCTCTTTTACTTCGAACGTTACCATCCTGCCAAGCTTTTGATACCGTATAACCTTCGTTTACCCATGTTTCATCCATGTAATATATCTTTTTGCCCGATGCACGAAATTCTCTTAGTTTTTCTAAATATTCTTTTCGCCAAGATGAAATTGTAATCTTTTTCAACGAGCATACTTTTCGTTTTAAAAACCGAAAATTCATGTCATGCATTGTTCTCCTAAGAACTTTGTCAGAAAATTGAGGCATGTCCTCATCTTCAGCTATCGTAGCTTGAATTTTTTTTGTCGACGGTATTTCATTTCTGAAGAATAATCCATGAATTTTCCTGCGAATGGCGATTTTACTTCTGCTTTTTTCCTTCCTCGTGTTTTTATTTTCTTCTTCTTTGGATTTACTTCCACACTCTTATAGCACGATATACACTAGAAACTGACACTTGTGTTAACGAACTACAGATATCAACAGCATCAGTTGCACTTAATGTGAGAGTTTCACGCTCGAATTCCTTCGTATACGTTTTTTATTATTATCAATTGTCCGTTACATAGGTTATGTCGATTCCTCACAGACCTTTTACTAGAACTGGCACTTTGATCCATTTTTAACTGTTATTTGTTAACTTCATGGTTGCAATAATTTATTTTTATAATTTAATATAACTATATAAATAACACCCCGCGAATAGTAGCAAATCCCCCAACGTACGCATATTCTAATGACGTTCTAACTTCGGCAAAGCCATGTCGTTAGTACTCACGGTTTACACCATGTTTACACACACCAAAATATTGTTTTCCACAATGCAATAAACAGAGATAGAGAATACATCGGGCTTCAGTTTAACTGATTCTTTATCGTAAATGTGAGTATAGTATCGTTGTGCATAGAAAGCGGCACAGTAATAATGAGGTGAATAATGTGTAATCTCTTATAAAAATATTATACTCTTAATAGTAATAGTGTTTTTATATTATCTATTAGTCACTGTCCACAATTTCGTCCACTGCCTATACGTATATTCTTGACGTCAAACACAGGCAATTTAAATAAACCCATCAGAAGCTAACAAAATAAATTTAGGTTTTTTTTTTTCAAATAATTTTAAAATACATTGTCATATAGCTTATATTCGCATATATTTTTGGTGGTACATATTAAATTATATATTACTAAAATACTTTATTTACTGAAATAAAAAATAATAAATCAAATTTATTTCAAATTTTCCTCATGCTCAACTCCACTAATTCAATACCCTCTTAATAAAGATAATCGCATACAAATTTTATGGCCACTATTTACAGAATAGTAGAAATTTTGGATGAGTCCGATTAATTTATTTCACTGTCATGTGTAATTATTTTGAAAATAATTTTTAGTTACCGGTTTCGAAGTTTATAAAGTAATATTTCCTTTATCATAAAATTTTTGATAATATATTGTGTTACTGTAGCTCTAAGAAACAGTAGTTGCATGTAAGGAATATTGTTTAAGTAAATGAAAACCACACGGTGTTTCAAATTAACTTGGCACTAGTACCAAATTCTTTATGATTAGAGATACAATTTCTCTTCTGATTAATAGGTATACAAACTAAATGAAAATTTAATTGAAATTTACCCATTTGTAAATTACATCTTACCTTTCGACTTAAAAATAGAAAATTATTTACTATTTGAAAAAGTAATATAAACAAACGAATTGTATTTTTCTCGAAAATTCGCATCATTCCAATTATTTAATTAATTAATTATTTAATAAAGTAATAATAAATAAAATAAAAATAGACAATGAAAAATATGAACTTAAATATATACATGCATATGGTGACTATGTTATGTTTTCCCTAAAAATTTGTGTATAGACTAAATTCGTAATTCCAGTATAAGCCAGCCTATGTTTTATGAAATTGTCATACTTGTTCACAGCAGGCCGCGATGGACGCATGCACCATATCTTAAGACCAATATTTTTATTCATTATATTGAGAGAGTATTATTGATTGTACAACTGACACCAGTTTTGGATATTCAGAAGATGTTATGATATTTTGGATATAAAAAATTGAAAATTAAAATAATATGAAATATCGAAAAACGCTATAAAAAATCATATCTGATTCCGGAAAGGTAACCTAACCGTTATACTGGTTTGAATAAATATATCTGTGGGGCACTTAGTTACAAAAAATAACAAACTAAATCGTGCGATTTGATACAATTTTACAATTATTTTTACTGTATATAGGACAGCTTCTTAACAATACTTGGAATAATAAAGTCTTATATCAAAAAGTTACTTCTTTACGTATTTTTTATGTAAGGTAACTACCATAATTCGCAAAAAGAGTCAAACAATGAACGCCAGTCCTGTTAAAGGTCCATTTACACACATCAGTGCCGTATCAGTATCAGAGAAAAGTAAAAAATCGCTGCTTAGATTTTAAATTGGAGTGTTTATACACATCCGTCACAGTGCCGTATCAGTGCTGTAAGTGCTGCTTCAGTGTCCGTTCAGTGGCTTTTAAATACGCCGACGATGATATTTTTGTAATTCTACTGACGAACAGACCAAATTTTTTTATTGTTTAGAATGGATGAAAAGCTTATCGAGTTGGTACGAAATGTTAATCAATCACACGATAAATATATTCAGATGACTTTGTTTGATCGTCTACTAACTCCTTTTGCGTACTACAGACGGATATGTGTAAATTGGCATCAGTGATCGATCACAAATAACACTGATACTGAACAGACACTGAACTGATACGTCACTGATGTGTGTAAATGGACCTTAATTCATCAAATATGTAGAACACGATTGCCTTAACCTAGATCAGTATACACTGAAGCACCAAAGGGTGAACATTGACCCAATAAGTTAAAAAGTGCGTAAGAAGTTTCTTGACTTAGTCAGTGTATTTAAAGTAAAAAAACTTGTCGATTACATTTGAAAATATGTTTCTTATTTATTTTTTAGTTCAGTTAATATTGTTTGTATACAAATTATTACAATGAACGGAGAAAACAATAACATTTACTATTGTCGAATGTGTAGATATGGTTCTAATGTATGGTGCAGCCGGGGAAAATGCGCTAGTGGCAATGTAATGTCCCTGTTTGCAGGGCTCAGGTTCTTCGGTGAGAAGAGGCCTTCTATAGTAAGTCTACATGACAACTATACATTTCGAATAATGAACTTAAGTTACCTTTACTGAAAACTACTTACTAAACAATATTTATAACATGCATACTAATTACATATTATTAATTGTAAAAAGCTGTGTTACTGTTTCATGTCCTGTTTTAAAGTTCAAACTTATTGTAACGCATTTAAATTATGAACTCTATAAATTTATCAACGAATCTAGTACAGCAGGTAGGTTGTACAGAGAACGACGGCCAAATGGTCGCATTCCAAGTGCACATACAATCCTACGTTGTGTTCAGTGGGTACGAGAAATGGGAAGTGTCCACGAAGAGAAGGACGTGGCAAGCAAGTTAATCCTAATGTAGAATATGAAGGGACCGAAACTCTTGAAGAAGCCTCACAAACAGTAAGTAGGAACCTCCGCCCACACTGTACATAACATATTGTATCAGCTATACTCTGACATACATTATACGAACAAATGAATTCATTATATTTTCATCAAAATATTAAAAAAACTGCAACTGAGGGTAATAAAACTATATACTACACAAAAAGTTTGCACTATATATTGCACTAAATTGCAAATAATGATTGTTTTTAAAGCGATCAAATATCGAAAAGTACGTCGACATTAAAAACAATTGCGTAACGTCAGCAATGACGTAATACGTCTGAATTCATGCCGCGACTATATTACATTTTTGTCATCTACGTTCTGTTCAGCAGATTGCAAACAACGTTGGATGTATGTGGTTTTTGTAACAATGTGAAATCAAGTAAAATTTTCTTATATTTGAGCAACCGATGAGGCAAAGTTTACCCATGACAGAGAGATAAACTTGCATAATATGCACATGTCGACTGATCAAAATCCATACGCGAGAGGAATTATTCACATTAAATCATTCGTTTACAATGCGCCTATTACCACAGTGAAAGAATTACACAATTAGGGGGATTCCTGAAATATAGGAAAATGTTCGCTAGAATTGGTGCGTCAGTGCCATGCCCGTGTCCGAGCTCATGAAGGTCTATTTAAAAATTTTCGGTAAGAATGATAAGTTTTTATTTCATTGTATGCCTCTCCCTTTTATTGGTTATGGGTGTTGTATTGTGTTGCTATTACTATTATTTTGTGTCTGCTGTCTACAAATAATCTGTTTTAGAGTTCACTACCGAGATAAATTAATAAAAATTATGCTTTTATTTAAATTTTTTTTAGTTATTTTGTTTTTCTTCAAAAATCAGTAAAAAATAAAAAAAACTCTTGCCATTTGGCAACGCCCAACTGTTTATGTAGCTAATCTATAAATTGCAAGAACTTAAACTTAACATACTTAAATTCAAATGTGATTAATTATGAACACATCTTAATAAAAAAATAATCAGTAAATTTTAAATTTATCATAAAAAACGGCTTCAAACAATGCCCAAACTTTATTATTTTCTCATATAAAATGTGTATAGCCTTGAGCCCAATTTAATCAGCCACAACGCTGGAGAAACAAGAAATATGAAATTAATTATATAGTTCTGAACTGTCGGCACGTTAAATGTATCTGCACATTTGGAATCTTACTATTTTCATGGGAAATAACTAGTTTTGAAGTTGGAAGAAATGTCATAATCGGCCGGCTTTGCCATCGCTGTTATCAATATGAATTATTGATCGTTTACTGCTGCATTTTAATTGATATTTTATTAGTGTTTTACTTAAAATTAAAGCTATTGCAGTGTTACATTGTGAAAGTTGCATTTTCTTCTGTCATTGCATTTACAATAATTTATTATAGACATTTTTAATGAATGTAAGCGTACCAACTTAGTTTCAAAAATAACCCTTGACTGATCCGTTTGGCGCAAGGGCTTGTTTAATTAATCTTTATTTTTTTCAGAAGTGTGGCAAAAACTGACAAAAAAATGAGTAAAATACGAATACGCATTTTAAACAAATTTTAAATGCAGATTTATGTCGGAAAAAAATTGTTCAAATCTGACCGCTGGCGACAATTCAACTCGGTGTCGGCCTGTCGCGACGTTCCCAAATTTAAATATTTTCCTATGGTATAGTATAATAAATTATTTTTTAAAAGTCTGCCATTAACATATTAAGTTTCAGCATAAAAAATATTTAATATTGAAATTATAAATCTCCAATGGATCAAAATAAACCATTCACATTCCATTACATAAATGGTGAAATAAAATCCAATACTATCTAAATTAAATTATTAAGAAAGGCTGAAACGTTTTTTGTATTTATTATGTTTTCAGATTTTGATTATGAAGAGAATGGATGTATTGCAGATACAGATATGCTTTAATGATAACACTATTAGATTAATTTAGCAATACAAAGAAATACATGTGAACTATTAGAGATCTTGACTGTCTCTGTTCTTAAAGAAAACACTCGACTTGTCTAGACGAGACTAGCGCACGCGCACTATCATTCGCTGCACAGGGGTGCACAAAATCATCCAAACATCCCGCGGGCTTTGAAAGCTCTAGCTTTCAAGAGAAGCACACAAAAAGTAATTAATACAAATTTAAGAATCATTTACTTCCATACATTGTATTACTATTACTTTTGTTTTTTGTTCTATTTTTGGAAATAATAATAATAATAATTATTATTTAGGGGTAAAGGGCAAATCAATTTGTGATATAGCAGTGAGTGAGTCGCCGATAAGGAAATGACCTGGGGTTAATGCTAGGAATTCATTTGGTTCATGGGAAAGAGGTATTATGGGACGATAATTTAATACAGATTCAGTCTGCACCAGTGTATTCCTCAAGCGTTTCCCACTATATGTTTCAAATTAAACTGGCCGATTTGACTGCGGCTTCGTATAATCCGCCAAAATGAGGTGATCGTGATGGAGCAAAATGCCAATAAATGTGATTTTCTACTTGGTTTAATTCATTATTTGCTTCGATATAATTTGTGCCATTATCTGAAAAAATATCTGTGCTCAAACCATACTCAGCGACAAATCGCTTAAAAATATTCAAAAAGCCTTCACTCGTCAGGTCACCAACCAACTCGAAATGTACAGCCTTGCTAGAAAAAAATACAAATATGAAAAATAAACTTTAATTAATTTTTCGCGGTTTCGCGTTTCTCTATCTTTAATAAAGAATGGACCAGCAAAATCCGTCCCACATACTATAAACGGTCGTGCCGGAGTAACCCTACTCTGAGGTAAATCAGAATTTTTTTGAGAAATACTAACGGATTTAGCACGAAAGCAAACCATGCATTGGCTTAAAACTTTTTTAACCGATGATTTTCCCTTTAATGGCCAATATTTATGCCTTATAGCGGCTAAAGTAGCCTGCGCACTTTCGTGTAAATTTAATTTGTGTTCATGATTAATTACGGCATAATGATTATTTGATGGTAGACAATTGAATATTTAGTGTCGTAGCTTACTTGAGTTGGATATTCTTCCTCCTACGCGAATAATACTATTATTATCTAAAATCAGATTCAATGATGCCAGTTTACTATTTGCTGATACCGATATGTTTGACTTCAACATTTATATTTATTATTCCTAAATCTTAAACGATCAGCAACGATACGTAGTAATTTCATTAAAGACAAATATTTAGAAATTAAGTCAAATTCAACAGTATTACTTGTCGAGGCTAATAATGAATGAGTGTTTTTTCGTTTTTCAGGTATATGATTAATTTTGACATTTGTATTTGGTCACATATTTTTATTTTGTGTAAGCAAGCACGGTCCAGACCACCACATTGAGCATTCTGCAAGTTGATCAGGTTGCAAACCACGGGATATTATTTCGATTTATTTTCCGAGGCAAATATATTATTTTTTGTGGGGCGACCCTGAATTTTGCCCATAATAATTTAGATGGCCGATTATTAAACGAATCTTGACAAACGATATATATGTATGCCCCATAAGCACGTTTACTGGCGTCGCAAAAACCATGCATTTCAATTGAAATCGCATTTGATAATAATACATGTCTAGGAATTGATATTTTATCAAGGCACGGTAATTGATTTCGAAAACGTTCAAATTCAGAGACTAAATATAACAGAACGTTATCATCCCACTGTATTTTTAACTGACAAAGTTGTAAAATAATCTTAGCTTTAATCGTAATTGGACCCACTATTCCCATAGTGTCAAAAATTTGTGAAACTGTCAAGAAAATAATTCGTTTTGTGACGTTTTTTGATTTATTATTAATGTCAGAATTTATAAAAAACTTTAAAATATCTTTGTTCGATTGCCATAGTAAACCATAATGTTTTATGATTTGTATCAGTTATAAAATATTGACACGAGTTTTTAATGTTTGAATTATTTTCTAAAATTTGAGAGGTTATTAGATGCCCATTTGCGTAAATTAAAATCGTGATTGCTGAGAACATTAGAAATGTTTTGTTTTAACTCAATAGCACTTTCAATTGAATTTGTTCCTGTTATCAAGTCATCAACGTAGAAGTCGCTTAAAATTGCGCGTGAAGCTTCTGGAAATTTTTCTTGATTTTCGAGAGAACATTGATGTAAGCATCTGATTGCCAGAAAACTAGCTGGACCTGTTCCGTATGTTAAAGTGTTAAGTCGATAATGACCTAATGGCTGATTTATGTCGTAACTCAAATAATTCGTTGTAAGTCGCACTGAGACTCTGACAGCTCAACCATCCTGTACATTTTTTCAATGTCTGCGGTCATAACATACGTATGAATTCTAAATCGAGTAATGATACTAAACAAATCTTCTTGTAATTGAGGACCGACTACTGATATGTCATATAAAGATATTCCATTGCTGGTTTCGAAGGACCCGTTAAAACAACTCGTCAACAAGTCACGTTGTTAAACTATTTTCACGCACTACGCCGTGATGAGGTGAATAATAGAGCAAATGATTATTTTGTGACACGTCGTCGTCGTCAATTTGTGACATGTGACCCATACTCGTGCATAAAATCGTGATATTGACGTTTTAAATCGAGATTTTTATTAAGTTTGCGTTTTAATGACAGTAATTTGCTAATTGCGGCATCGCGAGAATTTCTAACTCCGGTACTGGATTAACCATAGGTGAAGTTACTACGAAATGCTCTGACTCATTTTTTATAAGAGTCTCCTTGAAAATGTTTTCACATAATAAATCGTCTTTTTATATAATTTGGGCAGATCAATTTTTTCTATACGCCAGAAATCTTCGAGCTTATTTTGTATTACTTGATTCGTTAATAAAATGCGATGAAATACGTTTTGATTTACTTTGTTAATGGCAATTGGATCCGATAGTAACCAACCAAATTTTTATTTTTGCAAAATCGGTTTATTGTTTCTCAATTTTATTTGCCCAACGCTTAATAGGTCATAATGAATTTATGCATCGATTAAAATGTCTCCTGGGCCTGCTATATTAAAACTTGGATCAGCATCAAACTAATTGAATGGTATATCCAATCTAATCTAAATTATTTGTACGAATGATAAAAGGAATATTTTCTGTTATTTTATTCACGACGAGAAATGATATTCCTTTTTTTAAAAAATGGCACCTATTACGCCGGGAAACCCATTATTTCGAAAATGACTTTCAATTATAACTTTCTTCTGTTGATGACCATTTTATTACTTGTGGTGATAATTCAATGCTTATAAAATATGTTGGGCCCGTCCATATATTGATTTCGGTTCCTATTGTTGGTATTACGACTGCTACGGTCGGAACCGTTCCTCGGATAATGGTGGTCCTCCGAGGCGTTCCGTAGCCGCCGCTGTAACTGGTCGCATCCCATGCTTCCAAACATTTCGCCGCTCTTCACTGTCGGCATCTTCAGTGGTGACTCTGCAAAAGCTTCGCCGCTACTGGAACCGATTGGAACCTCGATATATGAACGGGTCCAGAGACAGCGATAGAGGGTCTGTCCCGGGCCACAGAGCCTAGCCCGAGAACAACCAGGGCAGGTAAAAGAATCCTGGCTAATGCTAGGGATGTTCATTTTAACTCTGTTTCTGATACCGAGGCACGGCCCAATAACCCGGAAAATCACTATGTATCAAATTACAGCACTGGCCGTGAAAGCTTAAAAACCACTATAAATAACCTCTACGGGGAGGGAGTTCACCACCGGATTAGACAGTTTGAAACATTACGAAGAAGGGTACGTCTTTTGTCCAGTTTCGTCTTCCTTTGTCGATGTCGAGTCCACGACAGAATACCGAAGTATAGAATCTATAACCGTGTCAGCCGAGCTTTTTTACGTGAGCAAATACACCATACACGTAGAGATCTGGATGTAATCTCACGAGAACTATACGAACTACATTTTTATATGTCGACAACCTTAAATCAGGATTGGTGGGTAAAAATAGATGCGATGACGTCACAGGCGGCTGATACGGAGCGCGTAAGAGCAACAGAGAGACAAATTTGTAAGTTTGAAAGGCTAGAGAATAGGTCCAAGAAACCGAGGCGATCGTTGGACGTGCAAAAAGTACTCATCAATTACAGTGATGTCGTGTTATCGAAGGCGGAGGTTTCGATTCTGGCGAAAGGACACAATTTTGCCATAATGTCAAAAACGATTCCCACTGAAGAGATTATTGCTAATGTTGAGGGATCACTACGGTCTCTAAACCAGATCTAATCAAGATATTATCATACTGCCTGCAGACAAGGGAAATGCGACGGTTGTTCTGAACACGAAGGATTATGAGGATAAGTTGCAAGAACTTTTGAACCCAAATGTTTACAAGCGGTTATCGCGAGATTCAACATCAGGAATAGAAAGATTTACAGTGAAGCTGCTGAAGGAAATTGCTTGGGATCAACAAGTTATTAAAAGCTTCCGAGAGCCATCCACCACGCCTTTATGGTCTACCTAAAATTCGTAAGCCAATATTCCACGTCGCCCTACAGTTAGTGCCATTGGTTCGCCGACATATGCATTGGCGGAACATTTAGCGACTTTGATACAGCCACATGTGGGTAAATCTGTTCATCACATAAGGAATTCGAGACATTTCGTAGATATTCTACAGACTTTGAAAATTGGCAGTACAGACATCTTGGTTAGCTTTGATGTAGAGTCTTTATATACAAAGGTGCCAATTAAAGACACACTGGAACTATTACAACCTTTATTCCCTCCACAGGTAAAAGGGAGGCTTTGGAGAAGGCTGAACTCAAATCTGCTCATTGGTACCGATATGTAGATGATACGTTCATTGTTTGGTCACATGGTAAGGAAACTCTGACCGGTTTTTTTGAATCATTTAAATAATCATCACCAGAACATCCGGTTCACCATGGAGGAAGAAAAAGATGGTAAGCTGGCGTTTCTCGATGTTTTGGTAAGTAGGAATGGGGGTCGGATGGCCCACAGTGTGTATAGGAAACTCACCCATACTTTACTCTGACGACTAGAGAGCAGCAATGAGTTACTTGGAGAATGCCTTCCTGGTCTGATTGGGCCTGGACTAGGAGCAGGGACATTTCCTTTCTGTTTTTGCGATTCGTCTACGTTGCACGATTGTATCAGAGAACCCTTGCTGTGCTAGATGTGTGTGCTGCTATAGAAGTAGGGCCAGCGGTACCCAGAGCTCCACAACGACCGCACGTACTTATCGAGTTTGAATGTCGCCAGACCGCGCATAAATGCTCCGGGAGAGGGCTGTTTTGCCGCGGTGGATAGAAGTGAAAGCCACCCCAGACTTTTATCTCCTTCCTAGAAGAGAACTGTACCCGGTTTGGAGTAGGGTAGTTTTTGGACAGTTGAAAATTATCCCCCCACCACTTTTGCTCCCCCCACCTACCAACCGGTTTTGGACCAATCAGAAGGACAGTTGAAAATTCTCCCCCCCCACCACTTTTGCTCCTCTCACCAATTTTTTTTCTTTAGCCACACCCACAAACCGGTTTTAGATCAATCAGAAGAAGGACAATTGAAAATTTTCCCCCACCACTTTTTCAGTACCTCCAGCCACAAACCGGTTTTCAACCAATCATAAGGACAGTTGAAAATTCCTCCGCACTCCACTTTTTCAGTAACTCCACCCACAAACCGGTTTTCGACCAATCAGAAGTCGGAGAGTTGAAAATTTTCCCTCCCACCAATCAGAGGTCGAATAGTTCTCCACCAATTTTTGTCCCCCACTTTTCAAAACAAACCGCTTTAAATACAATTTAACGTAACTGGTTTTCATAGTTTTAAAATGTATCATATAAATCTTTTTGATTTGCCTAACCTTAAAATCGATTTACCAAATGAGGTTCCACAGACATTCCGGAATAAAAATGATTGTATAGTGATAGATGAAAGAAAATTTCATTTAAATAAATCACGAACCAGATTTGTATCTGTTGGTTTAGCATATGATTTTAATTACGAACCATATGTAAAGTTATGTGGAAATAAATGTGATGCTATAATATCCAATAAAGAAGAATAAAAATTTTTTCTTAAATATCAAGGAGTTATAACAAATAATTTCCACAATAAGAAATTGGACGAACCAATAGAAACCGATATAGTAGCAAAAATTTGTATAAATAATTCCTATGTATGTCTGGGTTATGAAATTATATGCAACTTATGGGAATGTATATCTCTCATAGAGCACCGACTGGATATATTGGAGAGATTACAGTTTCCCAACTATTTCAAAATTGTACAGAAGGGGTTACAGAATCAAGCAGGAAATATATGCGAAAATGCTTTGAACCTACTACAACCAAGGACAAATCTAAATAGTGAAAAGAATAGCTGAGCTGTCATATGTTATAAATCCAATATTAGATATTACTCATAGACATAAAATATATAATCACAGATTTTGTTAAATTGTACCTCAAAAAAAAATGTTTGATTAGATTGTGTTTTATTTAAATGAAACAAATATTTATATTTACAGTTTATTAAAATTTAATGGATTGCAAAAAGTATCATATAAAAAATATACATCTGAAAGAGCACAAACACAATAATTTTGATTGTGATAAAAACATTTTGGTGTAGATTTTTGCAGTACGGGTTGCTCTGGGAGTTCAATAACTAGAACTTTAACTAATTTCCTGATGTAGTCCGCTTTTTCTCCTCCTTTTATGTCAATTATGTTAGTTGGTATATTTTGCAATATTGTTTTTAATTTGTGTAGTGGTGTGAATCCAGCTTTCCATTCAAAGCCATGGTGATTTTCTGCTAACCACAATGCTTGCTTCTGTAACTGCGGAGATAACATAGAAGGGAAATGGTTGTTTGAAGAAGTAATGAAATATCTTCTCTCCATCAAAAGCCGCCAGTTCTTTTACGATTAATTTATTATTTTCGATTTTGAATCCTTGTATGTCTAACACTAATGACATATTTTTAATTGTTCCAACTGCTTCAACACAATTATTTTTAAACTATAAAAATCAATTTCTTTTCTTAATTCTTTAAGCTTGAGTAGGAACTCTTGCAAGGCCCTTCTATATCTAAAGATCATTGTCTACTGTTGTTAATATATATATGTCGTGATGGTATAAAACCTGTCTAACCGGTTATGGAATTTTCTTCAGGGGATTATAGCGGAATACTCTGTCATGTAAAATTAGACAGTACGCAGTGGTGTCCTTAGGTATGTTTTCGTTTGTCTCAAATTCAATCCACATAACAACTGATCCACTTTGAACAGCTTCTTTTTGTCGAGAGCAATCTATATGGACAATCGGACAAATAGTTGAAAATTCTTCAGGTGAGTAAACAGGTTCTTTAGTTGTTTGATAGTAAGATCCCCGAAAATTTGAAAACATTTCATAAAGAGAAGCAAATTTTTTAGTCTTAAGATTTAAATAAAGATCTTGATATGGATATCTCACACTATTCAAAAATACTTAAATATTCGTCAAGTTAATGTTGTCAAACCAACTCATATTACTTTTAATTTTTCGTTTTTTGTAGTGCTGAAATGCAACGATTACATGTCTGGGCGTTTCCAGCTTATTACTTGTTTTGACGGACCATGAATGTTGGGTCATCTCATTTAAAGATGGATATTCAATCAGTTCCCAAGAACGAAAACTAAGCATAATATCTATATTTTTGTTTATAATTTTTGTTAGTGCCAGTTGTTGAGGAATATTCACTGAAACGTGTGGAACTCTCCAGAGAATTTTATTAATTGTAATTTTGGGTTTATCAGTATCATCTGCACTGGGGATAGATCTAAGTCATTACTGCTTCGAATCAGAACTAATTCTTGTTTCATATTTAAAATAATTTTTCTATAGTCTTCGAAAAAGCCCATTAACATGTTAAGTGAAATACAAACGTTAAAATTTCCTTCAGAATCTGAAATTTTTTCTCCTACTTTATGTATTTTTGGAGACCAACCGGCGTTATGAAGCCTAACACTTTCTCTATCGCGGTAAGACAGATAGGCTTTAAGAGTTGATGTTAATCCTACATTTCTATTGGTAACTCCATTTAATTCATATCGTATTTTTCTAAACAAGAAAGCAACACCATTATTAATAAATTTTAATTTTGTAGCTTTAGTTCCATCCTCTTTTGTCAATTTCCCCTCAATATATAAATGACTTTAGGAAGGTAATGTATACAGATCAACTTCTTGGATAGGAATTCTGATTTCATCATTATATTCGAAAAATCTGGACACAGATGGTTGATAACTATGTAATTCAAAGTTTGTAATCAAGTTGTCAACAAGGGGCTTCGATGTTACATTTAAGATATCCATTATACGAGTACTTCAAACCTAAAGATTTTAGGAATAATTTGTTTTCAGGTGTTACTTTGTTGGCGCTTCTATTTGAACTAATTGGGGATTTGCTTTTGTTTCGCCTTTTATAATTGCGTTTAATAGGATAGTGTATAACGTTGTATCGAACTACCATCTTCTATGAGAGATTCTTTAGATGTAGTCTTACCGTTATGACTTCTTCTCGAAAATTGACAAGGTTTCCGTCCTGATCGAGTATTTTAATAATCAAATTGTTGATAGTCTTGACACTGACGGGAAAATATATATAATATTTTGCGGCGTCTCAACTATTTTGAATCCGGGCGCAACTATCGGGAAGAACTGATGAATTATATGTACAGGTTGTCCATTGGAATATGATCCAACTGCTAAGTTACAGTCTATGCATAAAGCATTAACCTTAATTATTTGGACTGGAAAATCTCATTCGTTTATATCATTAGCTTTAAGGATTCTCTTTTTAAACCCTAACAGATGACCTATTGATCTTTCTAATGTAAAATCTATATCCACATTTGTTATATTAATATTATTATTAGTTGAAGTATTACGATTGGCTATAATTTTAATTTCGGAAGGTGGTTGAATTGTGTTCTGTAGATAATTATTGATATCATCAATTTCATACGCACCTACCGGGATAAATATCGTCATATTACCATTAGTAAATTTGTTATTGTTTTCGTCGATATTGGGAATAACATTGAAAGTTTCAAAATTGGATAATCCAATTACATATTCTACATCTTCGTCTAAGTATATCGGCGGATTAAAATCAGCACTCACTACTGAAGAATTTCCCGAAACGGAAAAAGTTAAAGACATGTTGTTTAACTCAAAAGTATATTTATAATAAATTTTTAACATTAACACATTATATACAAATTTTAGGGTCAGATGCCCACAGGTAAGAGTATTGTCACGTTGAAATTTGTCATGATTATATTTTACGATTTTACAGCTACCATCGCTAAAAAAATATTTTGTTAAAGCATTTGGGGGTCTTTAATTCCCATAAATATAAAAGTATACTATAGTATTATTTTTATTTGAATAAGTAGTTCAGTGTGTGCCAGGTCCAGATGAAATATCCAAATTAAAGATACCACATTCATTTTTTTTATTTGTCGTGGCAAATTATCTCATAAACACACCTCGATGGGGAAATGGAGGATCTGCAATTGTTTTACAAATTGTTTTAAATCTACATCTGTTAATGCACGGCGAGGTAGCTTTATTCGGAGTTTCTTTATATGGGGCTAAATATAATCCTTTTCATTTCTTGTATGGGCGCAAATACAAGTCTTTTCCAGTAGCGGACTGTTCCATAACTAGATTATGTCTTCGTTGTTCCGCCAATTTTTGACTGTCTGCTTTAGCGTCAATTACAGCTTTAGCTATACCTGCAGCACCACCTCCTAAAGCCCCCAAGGCGCCTAATATTGGAAGTAAAAGTGGTAAGAATCCTCCTTTCCTAGGAATTGGAATAATTCTCTTTTTGATGCATTTACGACGAATGCCTTTTCCTTTCTTTGGTTTAACTTTTTTCGTTAACCCCGTACCTAACTTTCTTTTCGCTTTCATCATGTTGGTAACAACCAAAGCAGCCGCTTTTCTCCTAAATTAGCGTCTTTCGATTTAACTCTTTTCCAAGAACGTTGTTCTAGTTGATAGTCAGTTCTGTGACGATCTTTTAGATTTGAGCTTTTACTGTATTGGATGTCATGCTCGCGGCACGTTCGATCAAGGTCGTTTATTCCCGGATCACCCCGAGCCAATTGCTTTTTTAATTTAGTATCAGGACCACAATACTGATATCCAGGTAAGTGAAGTTCGAAGGGGAGTTTGTTACTATGAAATTCAAAACTATGCTATGAACCAAAATAAGTAGAAAAGTCTTAATAAACATGGGTCCGCAAAGTAACGGTTGCGGAGATTTGGACCACTATTCGTTTTTCAAACATTTTATTTTATTAGGAATAAACCGATAAAAGAACCTTTTAACAAACAATAAACAAAGTTACAGAAGATGTTCAAAGTGCCCTCCGTCCATTTCCAAGCAGGCACGACATCTTCGTCTCAACGATATTCGAACTCTTTCGAAAACACCCTCCTTGGTTTGAATTTCTTGACACTTTTGATTAATCCGTAGCTGCAGCTCTTCCAGGCTATTTAAAGGAGTACCATACACTAATGTCTTCAAATATCCCCAAACAAAGAAATCTAGAGAGTTCAGATCAGGCGATATTGGAGGCCATAAAACAGGTCCGGCCCTTCCTACCCATCTATGTGGAAAAGTTTGATGTAAATGCTCTCTAACGACCATGGAAAAATGTAGCACCATCATGCTGGAACCACATTTGTTGCCTCTGATTCAGAGGAATGTCTTCCAAAAACTGTGTTCTGCAGAAAGTTGAGGTAAGCAGCGCCTGTTAATCGGTTTGGTAAAACAACAGGACCTAGAAACCTGTCACCAACAATACCCATCCAAAGGTTTAATGAAAAACGTGCCTGATGTCCAGATTCTATTAGAGAATGAGGATTTTCGTCGGCCCAAACATGCGTATTGTGAAAATTAAACACTCTATTTCTTGTGAACCCGGCCTCGTCAGTAAAAAGAATGTTTGCAAGAAAACGAGGGTCTTCAGCATCATGACGTAGAAATCAGCGGCAAAAAACCAAACGCGTTTGATGATCATTTATTGGATTTAAGCCTGTACTCGTTGCACATGGTACGGGTAAAGCAGTTGCTCGTAAAGGATTCTCCAAACAAGAGGACCACTGATTCCTACCTCAGCTGATATTCTCTGCACACTCGTACCTGGATTCTGCTCTACCAGTGCTAGAATTTCTTCTTCTACTCTAGGAGTGGATACCGACCTTGGTCTTCCGGATAAATGGCACTGTTTGTTCAAGGAACCGGTATCACGCAATCTTTGGTGAATTCTTCCAAACGTGCGTTGTGAAGGAATCTGGCGATTGGGATAAGCATCAACATAAAGACGTCGCGCTTCGGTGGCGTTCCCATTAGCACAACCATACATGAAATGCATGTCTGTTAATTCTGCGTTAGAGTAACCAACCATAGCGAAAGAAACCTAGTGCACTGAGAACAACTGTCAATAAAATATTTCGCTAGCAATTTGGAAATTTTCGTTTAAAATTTTTAAAAATTGGAACGTGATTATCAAGAATTTGATCAAATTTATTATAGAAAGTTTCAACAGCAATGTCAACTGCGGATATGCCATCCAGAAAGCTCCAATCAGTATGATAAAAATCATTATATAGTAAATGAAAATCTGCCTTTTTAAAATTGTAGGTTTTCTGCGTACTATTTGTGCTGAAATTTTGTGTTCTTATATGAAGATCCTTAAGAGATATAGACAAACTAGGATGATACGTGTCTTCATACAATATTGGAACGTGATCACGAATGACAGTACAGTCCACATTGCTTATAACTAAATCTAACATTTTACCACAATCATTAAGTACATTATTACATTGTTCCATACCCGAGACCGCTAATAGATTTTTAAGAGTGTTAGATTTTCTGTCATTAATATTTATATCTGTAAAGCCAGGACAATTAAAATCACCTACAACCAGCATCCTATCACTATGCAATACGTCCCAGCTTGCAAGAGTCTCAAAGAAGTTTCCATATTCATCTAAAGAAACAGATAGTGGAATATAGATTACTGCTACATAAACTGTCCTTTAAGCTACACAACACTTACACACCAACAGATCAATATTAGGAAAATTGTCGTCAAAATAAGGCTCACTAACGGCTTCAGAGTGTATAGTGCTATCAACAGCTAGTAAAACTCCACCACCAGACTTCACTTTCAGTCTTTCAAATTTTCGATCGCTACGATGGACTACGTAACTAACCGGAAAAAGTTCATATGAGTTCACCTCTGGCTTTAACCACGTCTCGCTAAGTGCAATAATTTTGTATTCAGTCACTTACATTTGGAAAAAATACATCTATCTTGCCATTGAGCCCTCTAACATTCTGGTAGTATTGGAAGTTTCTATATTTGTGGAACTGGCTCTACCGAAACTGTTGGGCTCGCTTAGTTTAAATTTATAATCTTTGGAATTCCGTTGACATGTTTTATTTAAACATAGTATAATTTATTTTTGTTAATGTGTGGATTCTATTTTTTCACTTTTATGTCCAAAAATCTGTATATCAAATATCAAGTAGGATTGGTCTGAACAATCAACAGGAGGTAAACGTTGGAGATATCATTCTCGTTGGTCATTGCTGGGGTCCTGGTGTCTTGAATTAAATGATTTAATTTGACGTGAATAATATTTTGTTTTCGTATAATACACAATAGGTTTTAAAAGAAAAAGTGTGGATGTATTACATTAACTGCATTCATATATCATATATATAATCATATATTAAAAAAAATAATAAAAAAAGGTTTATTTTCTTCTCCTGGCAACCGTTTAATCTTACGTCGACTGTCGATTTCATAATCATAATTTAACCGAAGTGGTTCAGATGTAGCAAGGAACGCTACAGTTTTGATTTTGCCTATACATGCTGTATCAAACTAGAATTCAGTCATATTAACAAATAATGATGAATTATTATCATCATTAGGACTAAGTCTATGCTATTTAATGTCGGGTAAATTAAAATCACCAGCAATAATAAGATTTCCTTGATTTTGACTGGCCTCTGGAATGAAATCAAATAGTTGCCGATCATTTTCCATAACACCTACCAGTGTAAATGAAAGAGGTTTACCAATAAATTGCAACCAAAGGGTTTCAATATCGGGTATGACTTTGTTCAAATTTATAATTTTGTAATTTTAAAAAAATCTTTAAGAAAAATATACATACACCACTAGCTCTACTATCCCTATCGGCGCGGTAAAGTTTGTTACCATTAAAACACATGGAACTAATGTATTCGTGTACTTGGCGCATGATCTAATATTTTACGGATCGTTTACTAAGTGGACTCGGACTAGTTATTTGAACTTTTCCATGTCAGTTTTGACTGTTTTTGACAGTTTCGAATTTTCCTATAACACACGGTAGCGGCCATTTCGTTCGATATTTAGTGACAGCTTTGCCGTAACAGAAATGCAACTGTGGCAGTGAATATTATTTTTCTAAGTAAACAAGTTTGTGGTATTTAAACCGCACCGCTAAAAAAGACGCCTGTGTTAAATATCATTACATACATCCACAAAATGGCGAAACTGCGCGACTAGACGTGACACCGAAAGTGCGTCTAGAGAGCCAAAGGCGCCGTTCTTCGGCCGCGGAGGCGCCTTGCGCGCGAAGGTAAAAGCTAAAGCGGTCTTGACATGAAAAAAAAACGCTGTCGGAGTCGGAGAAAAAAATATTGCATCTCGAAAACTGAGTTTTTGAGCCACGTATTACGCTCTTTCGTAAAATACGCACGAGAAATGCAGAGGCATTTTAAAAAGCAAATTAAATTACAAGAAGTAAAAAGTGCGTTGCAAAATTACGCCCAAGGAATGAAGTGAGGGCCAGATTCGATGGGGAAAGCGCGGCGAACCCCCGATCGGCTCTCAGAAAAAGGTCTATAGGGATGCAAAATCGCACTCGAAAATCTTCGAAATTAAACAAAGAGTAACCTCCAGGCGTTAATACAGATGAATTAGACATTTCCATTATACAGGTACTGTCAAAATTATGTATTAGAATTTTCATAATTTTGACATGTCGCCAAATTTTACATTTAGGTATTGCATTTGCAGTTCGATTTCTGTAACAATTTGGTACAAATAAGCTATCCTTGTTTTATTCGATATGTTACCACTTTCGCGATAAACGCAGATTTAATGATGTATGTAATAACAATTTATTAACATGAAGTTAGTGTAATGAATGAATAATATTAAGGAACGTTTTCAATATGAACACCTCGAGTTTCTATACATTTTTAAAAATTATCTAACCACCTCCGTTGAAAAGGAAACAACATGTTGGTGTCATTTTCATTTTGCCTGGAACTAACTTCATTATTAATAAATTATCACTGTACAGGATGATTCAGTCATTAATTTTAACCACATACTCGGAAGGCATAATAAGAACAAAAAATAGAAATAAAAATTTATACTCGGCCATTCAAAAGATAAACAATCGCTACACGACGCTCCTGGTACGCTACAAATTTTCTGATGATGCGTACGAGTATTGAAGCTATATAGAAGTCCAGGAGCATTGCCAGGACCACATACATATAACAGCAACAGGTGAGTGGCCTGGAAAATTATTGCATTTTTAAGATATTCATTAAGCGTTTTGTCAAGTTGACGTAAAATTCGTTCATCATGTCCTCGTAACGCAAGTTCAAAAGTTTTATACAGTAAATAATTTTAGATAAAACATTAAAAACATACCTATTTTGTGTCACCTTTTCGTTATGTTCTTGAAAACATAATCAAGTTGAGCGGGTACGTTGATATCCCCAAATAATGCAAATTGTATTTGATTATGAATGTGAATCAGAATCAAATCTATTACTCATGATCGGTAGGTACCGAATAACACAGACGCACATGGAAAGCACATATGCACATGTCTATTAAAATGTCTTTTATACAATTTTTCCACGGCTCTGTTCAGCAGAGGACAACCGCGGTCTTTCACTACTTCATTTTACCTAACTTGAATTGAATTTTTATTTAGGCAAATTTTATTAATAATTATTTATAATTACTACTAACTAAACTATGTAGTTTACTACACGCGAAAATAATGACTGATGGATGAAGAATAATAATAATAATATCTGTTTATTGATACATAGGTTACCCTAATCAACGACTCTGCATTTTTTATTTCAGCAGGCAACTTATTGAACTCATTGAAAAATAATGAATTCATAGTACTCCTATGTTTATATCTGATATTTTTGTAAGACGGTTTGCTGACAATATAATTCTCATAGTGCAATTTTGTAGCTTTTGTAATTGGTTTAGTTTATTAAGGTTAAACAAATATAAAACTGATGCACAATCATCAAAATGAGGTTGAATAATAGATTGAAATACTATAATTTTGCTTTGAGTTGCTAGATGCTGAGATATTTGCCGAATTAATTAAATAAAAACAACAAACATTGTTTTATTTTTATTAAATGATTTACAAGTCTGTTGACCATTTTATTAACGCCTTTGTTTAAAGTAATCAAATAAGTCAAATCAAACTTTCTTTCTTCTTTATTGATTAGCTTTGTCTATTGTGTATTACTATATTAAATATATGTGTTATTTTATTTTAAAAATGTACGTATATTTATTTATATAGCGACTTTTAAAATAATTTGTGCCAGCCTAACAAAATAAAAAAAGTAAATAATCAAGTTTATTTCAAAACATTTTTATACTCTTTTATCACGGGGTCTGTGGGGGTGTACGTTACGCTACTGAGTTAAGGACAGGCTCAAGCCGGTTTTATATTGTCAGGGAGGATAATATTATGTAATCCGTATTAAATGAATTAAAAAAAACACACACACTTTTTACAGATCGGAATTATATTTGTTGGAAATTGTACATGGGTAGTATTTACTGTTTGAGATTTATTCGATAATTGACTCGCCAACAATGTGATATAAAAAGGGTCAGAACAGCCACCGTTAGTGGCAAAAAGGCACTGATAAGAAATTATATCATTTAATAAAAAATATATATTTACCTATTTCTATATTCTAAGGCTTGCTACAGACTATGCGTGTATTCGCGATTCGTAATCCGCGATGCGTGGTTTGTGTTGAAATTCGCGAATAGTGTGTAGGGTTTTGTTCGTTTTTGATAAAAAAAGTAGGAATTTGTTATTATTCTAAACAACTATTACTGAATTTTAGGGTAGAAATACAGAAGTCAGACAAAGTGGAGGAACTTTTTATGCACAACCACCCACCGGATCGTCAAAATAAAAATTATCTTGTCATATGCACCCATTTTTCTAGCATCTCATAACACTAGATAGATAATTAGGTGCAACTTTTCGTATGGTTCTGTGTTTGCCGCCAGGGAACATTTGACATAGATGCACTCAAAACATTGAAAAATATTTGTTTTTTTTATTAGGGTTGGACAAAACGTGATATTTATTTAAAAAATAAAAAATCATTGATTTAAATAAAAAAAATATTTTTTCCTTGGCGCACGATAGGCACAAATTTTTAATGTAAATGTTCATTTTTGTAAACTATTTTGGTTTTGTGTTTTTGTGTTAGTGAATTATTATCATTCCTAATAAATTTAATTCGCGTTATCTACTTTTCAAACATGTTTCTTTGAAGAAATTACAGAAAGTGGTGACTGTCACAAGCTGATGGCCATCCAGAAATAAAAAAACACGTTCCTGGGTATAACAATTTATTTGTGCAACTGCTTCTTTAGCCTCAGTTGAATGAGTTTTCAGTACCTTTGGACTGGTACATTCCGCATTTTAATTTTCCAGGTAAATATTTTTATTTTTCATTGCACTATTAGATTCAAAATGTTTGTTTCTTGTTTTTTTTTATGATTGAAAATGGTTCACCAATTATTTATTTTTCACGTAATAAATTTGTCATTTGTTTTGATTTAAATTGTGATTATTTTTAAAAGTTTAAGATTTAAATCAAGGTTAAATTCATATGTACTATAATATTCTTTATATTACAATTAGTAAAGATATAGACTAATAAAGATATTAGTATATTAATCTTGAAATATGTATATTAGGAAATAGTGAACTGAACTGAATCCGTCCTTGACCGCATAGCTGCACGTTTCGTTTTATTTCGTGCCCCCAAAATTTAAACTTTTTGCGAAGGGTTGCCACATTTTAGATCCGAAAATATACAGACAACTCTACATATTCTTAAAACGCAGACTATGAACTTTCTATTGGCATACATTTTGTTGCATTAAAATAATTTGTAGTTCACCTCCATAATTAATATATTTAATGCATAATTAATGCCTCTAGAACCCGACTTTGATTAGACAACTTAGTTAATTCGTGTTGGGATGTACATACATGAAACACATTTTGAAATGCAATTATTTCTATTAACATTTGGGTGAAAGTACTTTACAGTGGGGTTTTGGACTATTAGTCCTTATGTGGTCAGTTCTCAATTCTCTCATTCTTGTATGCCTAGCTGTATCCTCAACTCAGTTACTATACCTCCACTCCCGCCGAATTATCGCTTAGTAGAGCTGTACCTGGCCTCGGAACGTACATCAGCTGGTGTCTATCTTCGGTGTATGCTGAAGGAATTCCGATGACCTGGATATGTGCTTGGATCTCGGTGTTACCTATTTTCTTATAGTATCTTCATTCGTCGCCGCCCCCTAATGGAAATCCCGCGCTCTTAATTTTCATGTAAATTTTCAGCTTGTTATTTTTTACGTGTCCTGTTAGATTTACGTACTGTAGATATACACGTTCTTTTTACGTTCACTTATGTTTAAAACTCACTTATTAAATTATACTTATCTAGGGCCAGTGGTCAGGTGATTTCCGGGCTGGTTGCCACGTCGTCGGTTTAGAACTCTTTCGAGAGACATATCGCTCTCTTCTTCAGAAGTTACTCTGAAACTGGAGATTATTAAAAAATCATCAAATGACAATGGTGGGAAAATTACGGAAAAATAAGAGGCAAATTCCAAGTGACTTTTTCACAAGAAGACCAGTAAAGTCAAGCAAGCACTTTTTAAAACTCGGCAACCGGAATTCAGGACTGATTTTTCGCAGACAACCCTATACCGCCGTGTTGGTAATGCAATAATTTTTATTTTAATTTAACTTTAATTTATTAACCACACCGGTGCAAGTTACTAGTATCGATTTACCTGTTTATACCTGCCTACCCAAGAGTTGTGACGGGAAAAAAATAGTCAACCTAACATTTGCATATTCTATGGGCTTCACACTTTCAATTGGTATGGAATTTGTCTATTAACCAAACCAGTGAAATGTTTAAAAAAAAATTGTTAATTAATCATATTCTGGACTGAATTTTTTTAGACAACCCATTTGCAATATATTTATTGACATATTTAATTGGATATAAAATACTTTTCATCCATTAACCAGCTCGGTGAAGGTCGTTTTATAGTGGGATCTTAGGGTACGTTTACATCTGACACTTGTGTCCCGATATATGTGTCAAGCATCAGATATATATCGCTAGTGACTGTTTACATTACAGACATTACAGAAGTTACTATATATTTATATCATGGAGATGTGTATGACACTTCTCGTCGCTGTATGTGTACAAACCGTTTATACATATGTATTAAGTAAATACACTTGTGTCATACACATCAATTCATAGTAGAAAGACAAAGTTCAGTCGTATCACGATGAGTATCGAAACAAAAAATTGCTACCCGTGTGATTGCCTTGGAGATGTTACTTAAGAAAAAAAAAAACGTTCAGTGCAGTTTTGGAAATGAATTTTGAAACGTGATAAATTAGGTGTCTATAAATTAGTTAATCCCAGAACTAAGTGGCGAGTATCCGCATCAATCCTCAAATTATTTGAGGATGACAACTACTCAATTTGAAAAGCTAGTTTGTAAAATAAATAAGGAAGATACCAAATTCAGAAAAACTATTAGCGTAGCAGAAAAAGATTAGCTGTACCTATACCCAGTTAAAAACACTGATAATATAGATATATACAGGGTATCTCACAATAAGCGTGCATTAGACGTAGTTAGGACACGATAGAAATCTGAATTTTCGTTTCTAGGGGTTTTTCACCATGACTGAATTATTCAGTCTCCCAGGTAATTAACGACTTAAAAAGTAATAATTTTGTTAGTGAAATGACTTAGAATTACATGTAGAATCTGAAAATTTATTAAAAAATATCTGTTCCATTCAAAATAAGCGAGTATAATGTAAATATTTTGCATCAATTCAGCAGTGTTGAAAAGAAAACAAAATCCTCTAAAAAAGAAATTTCAGATTTCTATCATTTACGATTTCCTAAATACGCCTAATGCACACTTGTTGTGATACATCCTGTATATACATGTCTAGTTTTATTTGTGTACAAATCCTTAGAAACTTCTTCTTCAAGATAATCTAACAAATATATTTTTTTTGTTTTAAATGTCTTCAAAATCCGCTTCTTCTGATCCTACCATGGTTTTTAAGATGGCAATGGAAGGTCTGTTATCATTTTTTATACCTTTGAATTTCAATAAAAACGTTTAGCAATTTTTTTATTTAAAATTTTTTAAGTTGTTAATCAGGTGGACCCCTCAAAATGTAGTATGTGAAAATTGAATAAAAACTATACATAGTATTTTCTTCTACACGATCTTAAAGTGTTATTCGTGAATAAATCTGTAAAAATGGTTTTGTTCAAGATATTTCAACAAATATTTGTTTGTTTTAAATGACATCGAAAATCGCTTCTTTTGATCCTATTACGAATTTTAAGATGGCGACCGAAGGCATGCAATTTTTTTACACCTGCGAAATTCAATATAAAAGCTCAGAGATATTTTTTGAATAAGTGGTGCTAATCAGGACCTTTCAAACCCCTATGTGTGAATTTTTAGCAAAAACTATACATAATGTTTTCATTCGTATACAGTTCCGTAAAATTTATTCTTCGAGATAATCCAACAAATATTTTTTCTTTTTAAATATCTATATCTCTAGTTCAAGTTGAGCATAATATTGAATTTGAACGGTACTAAATCAGATTTAATTTTCAGATTTATAGTTTTTTATCCCCAGAAACATTTTCTCACAAACTGTTTAATATAAAAAAATTAAAAAAGGTATTTTACTGGAATATTTCCCATGTTCCTGGTTTGTTGTAAGGGCTGAAATAAACCACTCCTTCCATGTTTATTTTCCAAACATTCTTATACTTAAAAATTTCTTAAATTAAAATTTTTCTTTGGACTTCATTTTATCTTTATTTGATTTTCTTTTAACAACCCAGAGTTCAGGATCGAGGTAAAAATTAATGGGTTCATCAATATCGCGTTTTACCGACTTTTTTATCATTCTTTTTGAATTGCTGCCGACACTATCACAAAAGTAGACGACTAGTCGACTAGAGCAATTTCTGTCGGGCGAGTGCGAATATGAAAATGATATGTTTTTACATCTAATCGCATAGGTGTATCGATACATATCGTAGACGCTTGATACATATAACTCTGACAGAAATGTTCGCGCTGTTTAGATTAAATGCGATTTGTGTCCGACAGAGAATGAAAAATCGTTCAGTATGGATTTGAGAGTCAGCTTAGTTTGAAAGGCTTATTTGTAAAATAGTCATATAGTTAAGGTTTACTGTGATATAAATTAATCTATTCATCAAAATCGCCTTTTATCAATTATTTTTTATCACTCTATATTAATAATTTGCTGCCGACACTACCACAAAAGTAGACCATGCAGGATGTCCGAAAATAATGCGTCAATATTCCGGTTGGTAATTCTACAAAAAATTAATGCCACAAAGCCCTATAATATTTATTCGAAAACTCAAAATTAGCGGGTTACAGGGTGTCACAAACATTTTTTAAAGAATTTCTTCTAGTAAATTTGTTGCGAGTCTACTGATTTTTTTCTAATTTTATACACGTATCCCTAGTGTTCCTTTGTATCTACGTTCTTGTTTTCAAGATATGCTTTGTTAATTTTGAAAATAAGTTCGAGTGACCGGCTGTGGAACAGCTTAGGCCCTTTTTCTTTGTAGGTTATGCGTCAAATTAAGAACGTGGAACACAATGAAAAAAGTATTTTAATTCCCTCAAGAATTCAAAAGTTTCTAGGTTTTAATTATCAAACTTCAAAAATGATTTTATATCTTATCCTAAAGAAAAAGTGTTTCGACACAGAAATAGATGGAAATTTAGGAAAATCGCAAAATGGATAGGGACATTACTTTCTACTTGTCTGGTAGTAAAGCAAGTACGGTTATATAAAAAAGTGTTAACTTTATTTCAACAGAAGGGAAATTTATAACGCGTGGATGTATTTTCCAGCTACTTTGAGCTGGATCTGCATTGAAGGGGGCGTTACATATCAAAGAAGTAAAATTACATCAAGCAAGAAACAAAATAGTGTTTGTCTACAAAATGATTTTTTTAAATATTTGATAAAAATTTTGGAAAGCCATATATTGGTTTATTCGCTTTCTAAGCTAATATGCATCAGAGGTAAGATTAGGGTCTCCTAACGGGCCACGGATATTTCAACAAGCATCTTTATAGGTTTAATTTAAGTAATGTTGCAAGGTGCAGGCTTTGGGACAATGTAGAGGAGGGATCGGTAGATATTATTTGTAACTGTGCCTGCTTTAAAACTATATAAATAACAAAGAGTCTACCTAAATGAGGCAAATTTATTATCAATAAACAGTTCCATGGAATGAAACAATGAGTAAGTAGGCAGATTAAGGAGACATTGAAAATGGCAGGAATAAATACTGAAATATTCAAGCCACATTCGATCCGGCATGCTCATCGACCAAAAGATCTATGGTAGCTCACGCTCAAAATTATAGTTCACCCAGCAGATTACGGTCTTTATAAAGCTAATAACTGTATTGGGTGAGAATTTGTCCAGATCCGGCACTTTACCAAATAAGGAGAATCTGGTCCGTACCCATGCAGGATATTGACATAATATTTATTCTGCTAATTCTTCACTCTCAAAACATAAGCAGCACTCGGTCTCCTCAACCAGATTCATTTGCAATTTGTCTCGTACTTTCAGCTGGGTTTTCTTTAAACATATTGAGAATATTCTCTTCCAGTTCTACGTCAAGGTCCTGCTATATTTCATAAACTATTAGTTCACTTGAAAATATTCCAGTTTCTTGAGCTTTTAAAAATACAATTTGAAAAACTTTTCTATTGGGAACGACTCGATTTGAAAATCGAAGCTGATATTCACCTTCTGCCCGAGCTGCGCTACCATTGGAGTAACCATAAACAAATATCATATCACTATATTCTCTATCATCTATTCTTCAAGAAGTAACATTACAAATTTGTTATTACAAAACTGCTTATATTTTAATATAAGCAGTTTTAATGTTATTAAATAAATAAATTTAATACTTATTAATTAAATAACTGTTAATAATATCAATAAATGTCAAATTAATCAATTAAACAATAAAAATAATAATAGTAATAATATGCCTTAACCACCCTTAGAAAAAGTCAGTAACCATAACCACAACTTGTACAATGCATATATGCAAGAATAAGAAACAAATTAAGGAATGCACTCAACAATCTCTCTGATTAACCAGAAATGTTTTAAACTTTCTCCGAAAGGTGACAGAACTAGTAGCCCCAACGATGCTATTCGGTAAAGCATTGCAATTTTAACAGCATTGTAGCTAAAGCTACGTTGAAACATCATTAAAGTATGACAGGGAACAGTTAGGTGATCATGACGTGTATTTTGTTCATGTATATCTCGACCTTTAATAAGCTTATCATATAGGTATATTGGTAACTTATGGTCAAAAACATGATATATGATCCAATTTTCTAATGTTATAAACAAATCGAATGCAAGGATTCTGAATTTTCTGTAGACGCTCTCTATCTTTTACTAACAATGTGGGCCAGTAAAATACAAGACAATAACTAAGGATAGATAAGGAGTCGCACAGTCTTAATTTAACTTCAGTACTAAGAATATTTTTATATAGGTATAAGAGTTTTAATTTGTTATAACACCTTCTCAATAGATTAGAAACATGAGTGCCAAATCTAAGATCTGTATCTAAAGAAGATTTACATAACTGTCAAAAGGTTGCAGCACAGTATTATTCAGCATAATTTGAAATGAAGGGTGGTTACGAATGATTAATAGCTGAGGGCCGAATAATAATATTTGAGTTTTTTTTATTAAGAACCAGGCCATGCGCATTAGAAATTTTAATATTAAGATCCGATTTGATGTTACGAACAGCCAAATCAATATCATTGGCAGGAAATGATTAATAAATTTGTGTGTCATCGGCATACTGATAAGATTTACAGAATGTTAAATGCGAACATAAATCAGAGCTATATCGAGAAAACAGCAACGGTCTCAAAATGCCCTAAGAAACACCCTTGGTCAAAAAAGTGAGGTCGGAAAAAGTGTTATTAAATGTAACTCGCTGTTGCCTCATGTTTAAATAATTATTTAAAAAATGAGCATTGTTATTGAATAAAAAATATTTCAGTTTCGTAACTAACGTAGCATGATTTAGAATATCGAACGCTTTGCTATAGTCCAGTAAGATTAAGCATGTATTAAGGCTATTATAATATGCGCGGAATAAATCATCAGTTACATTAAGCAAAGCAGGAGCAGTACCATGATGAGAACGAAAGCCAGATTGACTAGCAAAATATTATTTTTATTTATGAACGTATCTATTTCATCCTGTGCAATTCTCTCCAACACTTTAGACAATACAGGAAGTATACTAATAGGTCTAACCTGAGATACATCCGAGAGACTACTAACTTTTGGCACAGGGACGACATGCGCAAGTTTCCACGTGTTGGGAAATACTTCTGTTAATAGATATTTATTAATGATAAAAGTAATATGGTCACTTAAATAAGGTGTTAAATATAATAACATCTTAACAGACAATCCATTAGATCCAACAGCATACGATTTAATTGCAAGTAAATATTTTTTCATCCTTCACTTCTACCAAATTAAAATTAAACTTGTTGCAAATATTAAAATATTAGGGAATAACATGTTAACATAAGCTGACTCAATAAATTCCTGATCGACAATATTAGTAGTGGGTAAATTATTTACAAAATAACCACTAAATTTATTGGCATCAACAATATCGGCAACCGTTGCATAGTCAAATTGATTTTAAGAACAAACATTTAAGTATTTTAAGACGCGCCAAAAATGTTTAGGATTAGATTAAAATGTTTGTTGCAGATATACTTTCTCTCAGATTTAACACTAATTAAGTATGTACCTAACGAGAACGTTTTAAATAACTTAATACATTTATAAAAACGAACGACGTTTGTTCAAAGTAAGCGGTACAGAAGTATAGTTCACACTAAAGCTAAGCTAGATCTGGAACTCTATATATAAGGAAATAAGTGCAAGTCTCAGCATAAGATAAAATGACTAACATTGTAACTATATGTTACAGCAAAGAAATAGAATATAAGCAAAATATATATATGGTATATATGTATAATTCCTCCCGTCGTAGAGGGAGCTCACGAAGTGAAGCGACCAGAATCCTAGTGGGCGGTAGTCGCTTCTTCTGGGGTTGAGACATCTAGGGCAGCGAAGTCCTCATCTGAAACCAAGGCTCAGGGATGCTTCTTCATTTTGATGCTTATCTTCATGGAGGGTAATAAGGAAACAGCAGGGAATCGCTGTTCCTGGTATGGTGACTGGAGATCATCGGGGTAAAGAGGTGATTCCAGTCGTTGAATTTATAATATTCCTGGTGTTTCAGGGTTTTCTTGGGATGTCGTTGTCCTCTCATTAAGATTGTTTGGGTTTGACCTTCGTATGAAAATTCTAGGTGATATTGATTAAAGCTCTTGAAAATGTAATATATTTATATGATAAAATAGTGAAGTTGCTAATGTGGATCTTGGTCAAACAACTACAGGGTTGGATTTTATATTTGGGATATACTCTACGCTAAACTACTCAGTTCATCTAGCTGTATATCATGGTGAGTTGTGAATTATATGAGTAACGAATTTTGAATTTGATGTATGGAATTTCTTTAAATTTTGAATGTAGTACAGTCGATAGGATTCTGTCACTGCACTAATGAATTCTCTGTTGTCTCTGTTGGTGTCGTTCCATGGGTACAGGCTTGGTATTTGGGTATATTTCTCCTTTGAAGATATCTTGTTGATTCTTAAGTAAGTAGGTTGAGGTAGGAATAGGTAGGTTTTGATTCAAGGGTACAGGTAAAATTTGGAAGTATTTTATAATTTTGAACATATATTTTGACTGATTATTATTAATTTTGATGACAGAGGTTAAGTAACTTAATTGTTCCTTTAATTGAGTTTATAAGTTAAATTGATTTCTAAAATTTCTAATTTATTTTTTATTTGTTCTCTGTTTTGATTGTTCATGAGGCCTAAGAGTTTTATTATATCTTGTACTAATAAGATTTAGAATTTTCCTACAAGTCAGATTTCGAATAGTGTTTGATGAGTTTAAGTATTTCGGAAGAGGCGTGCCAATGGAATATTGTCGCCACTATCAGTAAAATCTTCATTCTTTAACAGAGGAGAAGTGTCAGGGGGTTTTAATTTCTTAACATGTTTTTTATGAATTTTTCCTTGTTTTGTTTGAATAGTAGGGCCGTTATCTTTCATAACTATAGCTTTCTTAAATTTTAGTCTTGTTTTGTGTCTGTTTGCTAAATTGTCTTTAATTTGTATGTCTTGAAGAATTTTGACTTTTTTTGGTTCCGTTTTATTTTTATTTACTCGGTCTAAAGTTTTTTGTTTTGTCACTATAATTTTGAATAAATTTGTTTTTGTTTTTCTATAAAATTTGTGGTAATTATTCTTTCATCTATTTCTATGTTTTGGGGTGAACCTAATATTATTTCTAAAGGTGTTTTTTGAGTTACAGAATGTACGGAATTATTATATCCAATGGTTGCTAATTTAATTAGAGTTTCTTGATTTAAAGTAGGGTATCTAATTTCAAAGCTCTGATGGAGTCTAAAATTGTCGAGTGGAAACGTTCGACCGGACTATTAGAATTTGAATTACTAACGCTAGTGAAATGTAAAATTATTTTGTGTAGTTGACAAAATTCTGAAAATATTTTGTTATTAAATTCACTGCCTTGATCACAGATTATTTTGACTGGTTTTCCGTAATGGGAGATATAATTTAGAATAGTATTAGTCGTTGTTATAGCATTCCTACTAGGTATAGGATAGGCTTGTCCTAATTTTGAAAATGTGTCAAAAACAGTTAAGAATTGATTTTCATCAAAGAATAGTATGTTTATGTGTATGATGTCGAAAGGTTTAGTGGGCGTTTCCGTTTTTTGGATTGGTGGATTTTGTGGGTGTCTATCATATTTTGCTCGATTACATGTTTCACAATTATTTATATAGGTTGTTATAGTTTCTTTCATATTAGGCCAATGAGTTTTTGATAAAGAATTATAAACAGTGTCAATTCCTCTGTGTACTGTATTTACTTCATGTTGTTTCATTATTAATCTAATCTGGGATTCTAGTTTTTCTACATCTTGAGTTTTTAGTGTGGAGATTCTAAATTTAATTGTATTATTAAAGAATTTTGGTATTAAACGTTCAAAACATTGTCTAGCTTTTTGATCATAAAAATATAAACAGTTTATTTCTTTTGGTTTTAGATAATTTCGTAATATTTTAGCTTTATTTTGGTCTGAAAGTTGAGGATTAAATACTATAAAAATTGAATTTTTATCAAAAGGTCTGGTTAGTCTGTGCCAATAAGGTTGAACAAGATTTGGATTTAGAGTGATAGATATTTGATATTTAAATTGATTTATTGGTTGATCGGTTATGGGTAATTCTGCTGCTGGATTTTCTAATGAGGTATGTATTGTTTCGTTGTCGTCAGGTTCTGGAATATGTAATACTGGAGGAGAGGATTCTGGAATGTGTAATACTGGAGGAGAGGGTTCTGGAATGTGTAATACTGGAGAAGGTTCTGGAAGTTGTCGTAAAATATCGTTAAGTAATTCTCCGTCAATAGGTGTGTTAGGTCTATCCACGTTTACTAACATAGAGAGAGTATCGTCATCTAGAATAGGTAAGTCTAAGGCTTGAAAAGTAGAAGGTTGAAGTTGGTGAATGTTAATGTCTGGAGGGAATCGGGATAATGCGTCTGCAACATTGTTTTCGTTTCCTTTAATATATTTTACTTCATATTCAAATTCTTCTAATTTTAGTCTCCAACGGACTAATCTAGACTGAGGGTCTTTTAAGGAGAACAGCCACTGAAGGGGTTTATGGACTGTATTTATTATAAATTTTCTTCCATATAAATAAGGTCTAAAATATTTGGTTATCCAAACGATTGCTAATAATTCCTTCTCAATTGTTGAATATTTCTGCCGGATTTAAAGTTCTACTCGCGTATGAAATTGGATGACCGTTTTGAGATAAAACAGCTCCGATCGCAAAGTTAGATGCGTCGGTGGTTAATACAAAAGTTTTTGAAAAATCTGGAAAGGCTAAAAGGGGTTCATTAGATAAAATATTTTTACATAAATTTACCGATTCTAAAAATTCAGGGGAGTGTTCAATTTTATTTCCTTTTTTTAAACATCGAGTTAAAGGTTTTGTTATTTTTGCAAAATTATTTATAAATTTTCGATAAAATCTTACAAGTCCAAGAAATGATTTTATGTCTTTGGGTGTAAATAGAGAATTTTTGAATGGCTTTTACCTTGTCTGGGTTTGGTTTTATTCCTAGATAATAATATGTCCTAAAAATGTGGTCTCTTTTTAAAAATTCGGATTTGTCTAATTGAATTTTCAGGTTTGCTTTTCTTAAAGCTTCAAATACTAGCTTTAAATTTTGAATGTGCTCCTGAAGGGAAGTGCTAAAAATTACAATGTCGTCCATATATACGAGACAAATTTTATTTTGTAAATCTTTAAGAACATTGTCCATGACTCTTTGAAATGTGGCAGGGGCATTTTTTAGGTCAAAAGGAACCCTTAAAATGTCCATTGTTAGCCTTAAAAGCGGTTTTTGAGATTGATTCTGGAGACATTTCTATTTGATGGAAACCGGATGCTAGCTCAAGAGTAGTGAAATATTGGGATCGTCCTAGTTTGTCTAATATGTCTGTAATGTTTGGAATAGGATATCTGTCAGTAACTGCCTTTTCGTTAACTTTTCGGTAGTCTACTACGAGTTGCCATTTTTTATTTCTGGAAGCGTCTAATTTTTTGGGTACAATCCATATGGGACGGACCATGGTGAATCTGAAGCTCGAATAATGTTATTTTGTAATAATGATTGGATTTGTGACTTCACTTCTTGATTATGTATTTCCGGATATCTATATGTTTTTTGTATGAACAGGAATTTCGTCTTCAGTTTTTATTTGATGTTTAACTTGATTAGTAAAAGTCAAAGGATTGCCAGGAAAATAAAAAACATCATGATAATTTTTGCAAAGGGGTATTAAATGTTGTTTTTCTTCTTTAGATAAATGTTCCGTTCTTAATAAATTTGGAATTTGTTCCTTTTTACATTTGCTTGCATTTGAAGAAATTTGAAAATTGTATAATTCGAAATTTTCTATATTTTGACAAGGAATAGGTTTTTGAAAATAAAAGGTTTTTGTTTCACTAGAGTGATTAAAAAGTTCTACCGGGCCATATCCATCTTCGCTAGTTGTTAATCTTTCTCTAATTATTAAATTGTTTAAATTTTGAAAAGGTATTAAAATATCGCCAAAGTTTGCTTCTATAGGGATGGTCGTTTTTAAATACTCATTTGGGGCAAGTGTTACTCGTCTTGTTATGTCATAAGGATCACGTAAATAAAGGGGAATATTAAAATTTTGTCCTATAAGTTTGTTCTTAGGTAAGTCAATTATCATGTTAAATTTTTTCATATCATGGTAGCCAATAAGTCCGTCAAAATAGTTATGGAAATCATAAGATAATACTTCTAAATTTTGATTTGAATTAAATTCTGAAAAAGCGGGTACATGAGCTTTTTGTTTAATAGCACATTTTCCTAAAATAGTTTTTACTTGAGTCGAAAAATAAAAAATTTAATTTAGACAGATTTTTTCTATTATGTCAGGTCGTAACATAGAATATGAAGCGCCTGTATCTATTAAAAGTTTCAAAGGGGGATAAGGATGTTGAGAAATTTTTATATATGGTAAATGGGCAGCTAATTGAATATTACTTTCTACAACGTTTGGCTGTCTTGAGGAGGGGTTAAAGGAAATTTTGGTCATTTTCAGTCATAAAAATTCTGGTTATAATTTTGATTAAAATCTTCATCGTTATAATCTGTATCATAATTTTGTTCAAAATGTAAGTTTTTATTTTGACATTCTTGACTAGGGTCGAAATTTGGATCAAAATTTTGTTCAAAGTTTTGTTCTTCAATATTAAAATTTTTATTAGTTCTAGAGAAATTTTGTCTATTTGGTTTTTGTCTAAAATTTTGTTGGTTTTGCCTGAAATTTTGTTGATTGTTTCTGGTATTGTGAGTCTGATATACAAAAGATTGAACTCCTGACAACGGAGTGGGATGATTTGGTCTATAATTTTGATAAGTTCCCGAAGCTTGTTGATTTCGGTTTTGATTATAATTTTGATTGAAATTTTGATTAAAATTTGGATTTCTTGGTGGAAGAGGTGGTCTTACAAAATTTTGATTTTGGAAATTCGATTTAAAATTTTGGTTAGTTCTAAAATTCATATTAGGATTATGGTTTCGTTGGGGAATTTTAGGGGACTGAGGGCGATTGTGAATAAGACATGTTTTTCTAAGTTGTTCTTTGTATTGATTAAACTGTAGTTCTCGGTTTACAAAAGATACCGCGTCTTCTAATGTAGTTTTGTCAGCTGTACGTATCATTGACTGCAAGTTATCTGGCAAGTTCGCGACGTACGTGTCGAGCGTGAGTCTAGCGTAAATGTCTTGGTAAGCTTGTTTTTCAACAGTTGTGATATTCAAGTTCACTAATTTCTGAGATAAAATTGACCCTCAGGTGTTGAATTCTATTTGAGAATTCCTGTAAGGTTTCGTTTTTCGGATTATACCGCATATGAATTAAGTCCTGCTGAAGGCATGGTAGATCTCTACAATCTCCGAAATTTTGCTGTAATCAATTTTTAATTTGTGTCCAAGTTTGAATTTCTAAACGTTGGTTCAAAATAATCTCGGCTTGGCCTGTTGGCCTGTGCTTTTTGATCTAATTCCCGCAAGTAAATATACCATACGGTCAGTTCTTTCGGGAACATTAAAGATTCTAATTAATTCGTCACATAATTTACAAAATGTTTGTAGTTTGGTTTGTGAACCATCAACAACTAGTATCACATTAAGGAAAGCTTTAGCTTTGTTGATATTTAAGTTAGTAGTCATATTTTCGTTATTAAATGTACTAGATAACTGATTTACTATTTATTTCGTTTTAATTTACGGAGAGTCCAACACCGACAGGGACCTGGTATGGATTTTCTACTCGTAATCTAGCTTGAGAATTACTATCCTTTGGCATCTGAACAAACACTTCGTTTTTAGTCGAGTTAACTCGTAAACAAATTGTTTTAATAGTCACTCAACAAAAGAAGCACTTTGGACAGAGAAAAACTATAAAACAGGGTCTGAAAACAGTCACTCTAATCGTAGAAGAGTTGACTCACGAATTCAGAACAATTAAATTCACTTAATCACTTCTTAAAAATTTTAATCTTAACTAATTTTGACTGTACACAGGCAAGTGTAAATCAAAATGTCTTTTCGCCGCACAAGTATATAAAAAATTAGTTTATATCAACTTAGCGAGGAAAGGAGTGGAAAAATACAAGAGGGACTTACTTTGAATCGTCGTTGATGGTCCAGGGATCTCGGCGTCAAGTTGACCAACCACTTGGTCTGGCTGGATAGGTCTTGGATCTTCAATAAAGTACAGGAGTACACCAAGGATCTCACTCACTCACTCACGAGAATTCAGAGACTTGTTTGTAGATCCTACCGACTGCGCCAATTAAGTATGTACCGAACGAGAACGTTGTAAATAACTTAATACATTTATAAGAATGAACGACGTTGATTCAAAGTAAGCGGTACAGAGGTATAGTTCACACTGAAGCTAAGCTAGATCTGGAACTCTATATATATAAGGAAATAAGTGCAAGCCTCAGCATAAGATAAAATGACTAACATTGTAACTATATGTTACAGAAAAAAAATTGAATACAAGCAAAATATATATATGGTATAAAAAAGGGTATATGTATAATTCACTCATATTGACCAGATTTCTTAACGTCTTATACTCCCTATGCACTACTTCGGTTTTCAACTTTTTGTACTTTGCCAAAGCTTATCTGTAAGCCAAGGGGCCGGAGGCTTAAATGGGGCATGCGCATTAAATAATTTTAAAATATTGTCATTAAAGTAATTCACCATATCATGAATTTCCTCGACTTTGTACTCGTATATGAAATCCCAATAAATATTATACAAATCAAGCAAAAATAAACTATAATCAAAATTACGAAAATCTCTGTATGTTTTATATATAGTTTGCGGTTTAGATTTATGTAATTTAATGTTGCATTTAACCCAAGAATGATCAGAAATATTTTCTACCTTAAGAACTTCAACAGAATCAGAAATATCAGCACAAGAGAACACACGTAAATCTAAATGATTTTTAGAAGATGCTGTAACACGCGTAGGTTCAATAATAATCTGTTTCATACTATACCTATTTAAAAAATTGCGAAATAAAGTATAATTATAGCTATCAGTTTTTAACATTAAAATCTGCACCAAAACCAACATAATCAAATTCAGGTAATAGGCTATAACATTTTCTAAATTATCCAAATATGAATTAAAATTAACTTTAGGCGGTCTGTATAATTTACCCAAGCAAATTTTTTACCCGCAATAGTTATACTGATCCATAATTGTCCTAACTGGCTGGTATGGCCAACTTCAACTACAGAATATTTTAAAGATTTATTTATACAGTGCTTTCGAAAAGTAACGAATAAATTCATTATTTTTGAAATTGAGAAGTTTTCTAAAAAATCCCCTGACATGTCGATTTTGTTTTTAAAAAGGCACTTTTTAACATACGACCCATATTTGTGACGTCATCGTTGTTCGAGATATGACGCCATCGACAATTTTTTTAAATAGCTCCCAATTTTGACCATGCCATTTGAAAGAGCGTGTCATTCTACTTACATGCATCATGAACAAAAATTTCAAGAAAATAATGTTTGAAGATTTTAAAATTTAATTTTCACAATACTGAAAATGATAATGATTATGTAAAAAATGTTCAAATTGTGCACCGTTGGCTGCCTGACAGTAGCCAAGACGATTAATAAATTCTTTTTGGACATTATTAATAACTTGAGGAAGTATACAATGTTTCTCGTGACGAATTTTTGCTTTTAAATCTTCTAAATTAACCGGTCTAGTAACGTATACTTTGCTTTTTAAGTATCCCCACAAGAAATAATCTAGGGGTGTCAAATCAGGCGATATGGCTGGCGACTCAATCAGCCCTCTTCTCCCTATCCAACGATTCAGGAACAGCACAGTATTTTTGTTATTTATCACCATAATTTTTCATGATGTATGGTGAAATGACACGCTCTTTCAAATGGCATGGTCAAAATTGGGGGTTGCTATTTAAAAAAATTGTCGATGACGTCATATCTCAAACAACGATGACGTCACAAATATGGGTCGTATGTCAAAAAGTGCCTTTTTAAAAACAAAATCGATGTGTCGGGGTATCTTTTTGAAAACTTCTCAATTTCAAAAATAATGAATTTATTCGTTACTTTTTGGAAGCATTATGAAAACAAGCGCCTCCACCTCATTTATTCTCGCGATCATTACGAGCAATATTGTAACCCGGAACAGATATACTATAATCAGGCAGAGTGCTTTTTATCCAAGTTTCAGAAAGACCTACAAGATCATAAGAACCATCCAAAATCACTTTGGAGAAAATATCAAAGCGTGAACATAGAGATTGAACATGTGTGAGAAACTAAGCCATGTGTTTTGCATAGGTAGCTTATCAAACTACAGTATAAATTCTTACTAGATACACAGAGGGGAAAACAAATCTAAACAATTTTAAAACATGAGAGAGGAAATCGCAGTTGCATTTAACTAATTATAATAACAATTACATTTAATAATCTAAGTACATATTATAATATATCTTATCACCATCACCAACATATAAATAATTTAAAGACAAAGAAAGATATCTAAAGATATCCAAATATAAAAAAATAAATACACAAAAAAAACTAAATATATGATAAAGAATAAAAAAGTGAATATTAGGGCAGAGAAAAAATTTATATGTATATTCCTACCATACTAATAAAAATATTACAAATAATTTTATAACAATAAATAATTTTTTGACTTAATCAATATTTTCTTACGATCTTTATCACACAAAACAAATTTAACCTTCGCAGCAACAAGAATTTCATAGCGACTAGCAGTTAAATCCTCGTAGATCGAGTATGGAGTATTTTTCAAAACCTTCTTGGCACTAAAGACTTAATTTCTCTTAATATTTTGAACAAAAGTCACCATAATACTCCTCGGATTATTACTGCTGCCATGTGGTTTCGGCAAACGAGGCACTATCGTGATATTGAGTGATGTTACAGTTAACTTTAAGAATATTGATAATAAATAAAATAACTGTATCAACAACATCCTTATCCTCCAATTCAGCAATTCCCAGAAACCGTAGTAAATTTTTCTTGAGAAGCTGTTCAATATAATCACTACGCTCATTAAGTTTCACAGCTTGAAGCGAATGTGAGGTAACTCTCTCATCCAAAACCTTGATGGAGTTTGTAACTTCAGATAATTTGCCCACTAATTTATCAAATTTACTGTCAATCTTAGCCTCTAGTTGTGTGACAAAATTACAACAAACCTTAGAGATCAACTTTTTCATAACAGCATCAGAAGTATACTGTTACTGTTATCCTCAGCATTAGCCCTTCCAGTATTCTTACCACCGATCATGATGACAACTTTAACAAGGCCGCTTAGGTCGATCAGGAAGTAATCAGATCACTTATATCTCACCTGCACTCAGTTTATATGTGAGCATACATATGAAGGAACAGCCAGTTCAATTGTCGGTCATCTCACCTATGGCATACTGATGAGGGCTAACAAGCCCGAAACCGGTCTATGTCTGGTGGTGTGTAGAGGTGGGCACTTCGTCTCTTTTCAAGGAACGGCTCTCGGTCAATAAAAAGATCCAGTTCGCTGAACCGGCTCAATTGAGTCGATTGATGTTGTGATTCGCGAACGAAATGAACGAAGAATGAGACTACAGTATACAAATCAAATAACTAGGCAAACGAAGGAAAGCAATTTACACTCTATTAAAATGTTACAAATTGTACTAGGTCACAATTTAAATTTGCTTTTGAATGTAATTATTATTTTAATAAAAAAAATTGTATTTTTGTTTAGTACCTACCTACCTCTCTCGATAACTTTTTTATGTACATAAAAAAATATATACCTGTCGGCAACGAATGCTTTAATAATATTACCAAACGATTCAACTGAATCGATTCAAGAAGCAAAAGTGCCCATAACTACCATGGATCGTAAGTGAACCGGAATTGCCGAAAGCCGGGAGCTGGTTGAGAGCCGGGAACCGATTAATTTGTATTCCGCGAGCATTAGCATTAGTCCGCGGAGTAGTCGTTTCCTGCAGTATCATTTACAGATTTAATGGCTCGTCGCCCAGGGCGAGAAGTCTGCGTTAAGTACCTGCTGCAATGTAGGTCGCTTTCTGTAAGTCCAGCTGCTTAGGCCGAGTAGGAAGTAAGCAGACCACTTATATCTCACCTAAATGGAACTAGTTACCACATAAATTCACAAATCTATACCGAGCTCGGCAAAACAACACTACTCACACATAAATATATGTATATTTGACTATGTATGTCTTTGAGTGTAAGTCTTTTGTTAATTTCAACGCCAACTTGTACAAAAATCACTGATTATGAGACTATTTTCTGTACGTGCCTGTAGAGGTTTTAATTAAAATTAATCAAAAATCACATATTCTATCAAAAAACGCAAGAATTCTTTAGTCTTTATAATTAACTGTTGATTAGGAACAGACACCTATTGTAAAAAATAGTGGTGTATAATATTTCCGGTTAACAATATTAATTTTTTCCTGTCACGTATGCCACTGATGTAATTGTAAAAACTGATTTACTTATACTGACACCCAGAACACGTCCTTAAAATATTTTTCTTTCCTAAACACCGCCACCACGAATCAATTATTTTACTTGCTTTACATCTGTTTATGTACTCAAATTTCTTAATAAAATTATATTAACTAAGAATTGCTAATGTCTCTTAAAAATTTGATATACATGTTGTTTCACAAAATTGATCAAAATAGATAGCAGGTAGAAGAATATTTATTTCTCTTTAATTTATCTTTTACTTAATTGGAACAATGATATATTTAGTTTTTTATCATTGTTGATTTACAAAATTATTAATGGGGACGACATTGACGATGATGAACGACTATGGCACTTATAATGACGATGACGATAATAACCAAGATGATGACAATAATGCTGAGGATGATAGCAAATATAATGGTATCGATTGATAACACTGGTGATGACGATTACAATAGGTATGATGCAGATGAAGTGGTTAATGATGAAATGTATATGAAGTTTTTTTTTATTAAAATTTTCTACAAACTAAACAAAATTATTTTCTGTTCATTGTAAACAACATTGTACTAAATAGTAATCACTGATATATCCTAGATATATAAATGCTAAATGAAAAAAATATGGATGGTTTAAACTAAAACTAGATGGATTAAAAAAGTATGGGAATTAATTCAAACATGATTTTCAGAATGAGTGGACAGGTAAAAATCGCATTTTTTATTTAATTAAAAAAATTAAAACAAATTGTTCAATGCTTCTGCCTACGTCTTCAATCCATAAACAAAAATTTAAAGTGTATTAATAAAATTTAGTTTATAGATATTCTGATCGTCGTAACGGTAATTTGAAATTGTGTTAGGTTATTGTAAAATATCAAATTAAAGATAATTATGTCGTTGCTAAACAAGCTGGCAACCCTTTATTTGGATGGTTTTTCAAAATCAATTTATTATTATTCAACGTTTTTTTCATTCCTCACAATCGAAATAAGTCGATCTTTTAGCAAATTTAAATGACACACTTATAATATATTTTAGTTTAGTTACTTCTGGCACAAATTTATTACATGACTTAAGATTTCATAATGGCTGCATATACAGGGTGAATCTTAAATAAGTACAAATATTTTAACTGCTGGTGTAGTTCGTCATTTAAATCAGTCTAGTGAAAGCCATTTTTAAAAATTTCTAATATTTACGGAGATATTAATTTTTTAAAAAAATACCCACATTTTGAGGACCGCTGGCTGATTTTTCATCCAACAACGTAATGAAACATATGATTTGCTGCGAGGTTGCCATATCTCCTCCAATATAAATATTACGTTTCCTTTAACGTAATAGTTCTATTTTAAAAATACTTGTTTTAAGCATAAGTACAGTAAAATTGGGTATGTAGTATGATACGCAGCAATATTAACATAAATTTTAACACTGAACTAACCTTACTATACTTCAACGATTAAAAATGAATTTCCGCAAGTTCAATACTACCGTAAAATATTTAGGAAGATATTACGTGATATTACTATGTCCAATGTTCAAAAATTATACATAAACGTGCACACAAGCTTACCTGTTTGTTAAAAAATTAACTATTTAATCAGTAATCCACATTTCACAAGTTAAATGTCATTGTACACTGTTAGAAAGGGACACAAAACATAATTTCCTTAAGTTATTTTATGAAGAATAACGAAAAACTATGCACGCGTTTTTTATTTAAAATGGAAAAAATGTCAACTTTTAGCAAATTTTATTGCTATTTTCATGCATTATGTGGGGTTAACAAGTTTGACTTGGGCTTCCGATAATCTGTCATGACAGTCAATGACAGTTTGATAATAAAAAATAATATAAAATGTTACACTTGACAAAATTCGCTAAAAGTTGAGATTTTTTCTTCCTTGAAGCAAAGACATTTGTGTAATACTGGCAACACTGTGAACCACACGTTCAGTCTGCAGCACTATGACTCATAAAAGTATGAAGGGTCGGTCTAGGCCAGCGGTCCTCAACAAGTTTTCTACTGAAAAATTACGAAATTTATTTAAAATTTCACTTTTTTATTTCTGATTTTTTTGTAAAAAAACTATTAATTATGTGTTCTACACACAAAACTATACTGCTGGTTAAAATATTTGTACTTATTTAAGATTCACCCTGTATAGTTATAGACTCCTTACGGCATTGTGTTCTATTTCTAATTTAATTCTAAATTTGATAATAATAATCACTAATAAACGTTCGCTAATTAGCAAATTTATTAAAGAGTTCCAATCCGACATCATATTTTTAATTGATCGAAACCAAATTAAGGCGTTACCACTAAACGAGTCACAGTAATTAGCAAAAAGTTCATCTTTAGTAACATTATGCGAAGCACATAGGTTATCAACTCTTGCTAAGAAGGACTTAACACAATTACTTTTTTATTCTTTTTTAAGGTTCCATTTGTATATGCATGTACTGATTTTGTAATAGGTTGATAATTAGGAGAAATAAAAATATAGTAGTAGTAAAGTATTAGATACAGCTGTTCAAGTATTAACTTTTATTTATTTTTACTGATTCTAAAGATTTTTTAATTTTCTGAACCTATATTTTTCCATAGCTACTTTGTTTTATTAAAAAGCAAAATGTTTTATTAAAAAAATTAAGAAAACTTTATTGCCTTTACCCTGATTGTGGATATACAATAAAATTACATAATATACGTACCTGTTTTTGGCCAAAGAGCATTGACAGCAATATTAAAAGGCCGAAATTCTTCATGCATTCCTAAAACACACATTGACATACCATACTTAGCTATTGTATATGCTACGTGATCTTTAAACCAATGTGGTTTCATGTTGAGTGGTGGTGATATATTTAGAATATGAGCATGATTACTTTTCTTCAAGTAAGGAAGACATTCCTTTGACCTAAAAAATGTGCATTTTTTAAATTTATTGTGTTAATTTAGTAGCAAAACTTAAATAATGGAAGGAACATTAATATTTATTTTGTCTACTTCTATGTGTGAAAATAAAGGTTTTCAGACTTAGTCTAAATGCAAATAAATTTTTTCAATGACAAATTACTTTACGGACATATATAAGGTGTAGCAGGTTTTATCTTGATAACTTTGGAAGCATATAAACATATGTCAAAACCCATTTTCCAGGTATAGAAACTATTTCATTTTTTATGCAATTATATTTAATTTATATTTTCAAAAATAAAAGCGATTTTGAATATGTTTTGTCTGTTATGAATTATTTCTATTTGCTATATATTTCGAGTAAAACAGAAATTTTCGAAAATGCAAAAAAATAGGAAAAACATTTAATATGAACAAAGTCCTTAAAGTTTAAGGGATTTTTGAAACAGTCATAGTGGAGCTGTTTAAAAAGCCTATCAAAGCAAATTTTATTTTTATTAAGCGTTCTTCATAGAACACCATCTTGTAAACTAGTACTTTTCAAATTTGGAGCTTATTATTAGATTGCTAAATTTATAAAATAAATTGACGAAACATTTTCTTTTACAAAGGTATAACTATTGATCTAGCCTTTGCTTCCAGAAAATACATGCAAACTTCATTTTTATTTTATAATAATAATAATATAACATGCTAACAGGTAGTCGATCAATTCGGATGACGGCTCTGCAAGCATATTTACAGTAATATAATAATAAATACGTTTAGTGCTTGCTTCGCATAAAAGATTTGTAAATAGATCTTATGTTTAGTTTATTGGTATAGTTATAAAAGTATTTACACAAGTCAAAGAGAAAAAATATCATCTTATAATCAGCAGTACAGGACATTTAAAACTTATAATAATAATAATTAAAATGTAAAATTTAAAAGGTGCAAAATCAAGAATGAAAATTACATTTACATACATACAACTCATATACATGCAATACATATAATGGCATTAAATAAATAAAAGTAGGTACCGGGTATTCCACTAAGGTCGGAAGAGGCTGTGCCTAGGAAACTAATAGCTTCCGAAAAAAATACTGATAAAAAAGTGACACCGAGAACTTATTCAAATCTAAATAAAAAAATTAGATTTTCTCCATAAGATCAATAGTGAAGGTATTTTAATTTAACGGTTTTGGATTTTTTTTCACTTTAAAAACTTTTTATTTGCCAGTTTGCTCTACTTCTTAAAAGAAGAGATATGGAGAGAGTGGAATAGTATTGCAGAAGTTCGCAAACTATGATAGCCGAATCATAATCTGTAACAATAATTAAGTTTTTGTTTAAACCAGAACCGCCAGACTATTTTCGCTAGTAAGAACGGAAGAACATAGAGGATGAAGTAAGGACAGGTGACAATCCTAGTAGTGACAATTACAAAATGAATCCTGGCATACGTTGTGATCCTGGTTTCATTGTAAAGATATGTAGTATTACTCATATTCAGTACTAACTACTCATGTTACCAGATTCTGATGATAAAATGTTTCAAAAATAATTAACAGTGAATTCTTTAGCCGATTTTAGAGGGGGTATTCATGTAGTATAATTAATTTTAGCACCCCCCTAAGAAGTTTCAATCCTTTCAGTAGGTAAGTACTGAAATCAAGTTTCCATGTGTCAAAACAGCAGCTAAACTTATCGTAAGAATGATAAAAAGCAATTATATAAATAAACTGGTAATAGCGACTGAACTAAAGTGACAGGAACCTACTACAGAAAGTATCGTTTGGAGAATTATAGGGTTGAGATGCTGGCATTTATTTTTATTGTACGAGAACTAGAAGATATTTTGTAATTTAGTGTAAAACAGAAAGTTTTGTTTTGAATAGGGCAACTTAACATTTTTAAGTATAAAAAAAGTTCTGATAACAAACGTACAACAGGTCATCCCCTTACTGCGAGGTGACGAGTACAATAGGTCAGGAGTGACATTTTAACACAACTGCTTCCACGTAAAAGTTGGAGTGTTTAATTTGAGGGGATTTTAAAATAGCACATATGGAAACTTGATTGCAATACCCACTTTTAAAGGGTTGTAATTTTTTAAGGGATGCCAAAATTAATTTGTTTTGCATGTTAATAAAATAGGTTCAGGAATCCACTGTTTCATTTTTCTCAACTATTTTCGAAACAGTATATTTTACATATTGAATTTTGCAAAAGATACTTTATACTTTTAAGGACCCCGTTTTAGTAGCTGGAAATCGCCCAAAGAAAATCCACTCAGGATGTGGCGGTTCCAATTAGCGTAAAGCCGAACTAGAGCAAGATACACTTTCGCGTAAAATATCGGTGTTACAGATTTCTTTACTCGGTAGGTTCACGTATCTTTTCATCCGTATGATCAGAGGCGTATTAAGCAAAATCAGCCTAAAGTACAGAAACAACAAAACAATATCAGTATCTGCACAGAATATAGTCATAACATACCAGGGTGTTTCTATAAGGTTCGTTGGGATAAATAATATACAATACATTTTTGTTCCAGGAAAAAGTAACACATTATTGAAACAAATTTTAAGATATATTATTTTTCAGATAATTACCTATATTATTACTAAGAATGTCGATTTATTTAATAACTGAGAGGTAGATCCTGTATGTCGAAAAGCGGTTAGATAAAATACTTGCAACAGTTTTGTTGGTTTTTATCTTTTAATATATAGGTATATATTTAACTTTATTTATAGTTAAATATTTAGCCAAAAGAAATCTATAAAGTACGGCTACTGTAAAGACATGGAAAATCGTTTAATACAATAATGATATCTGAAGTAAATTAAAAATTTTCCCAATATTACGTATATACGAGTATTTGTATATCTATCAAATACAACTGAAAAAGTTATACGGTAGGTAGTGAAGCACTGAGTCGTACACCGTACCGAAATTTACAGAATTATTTCAGCGCGACGTCTGAAAAAGACAGATCAAAGCGCAACCGCCAAACAAAATTGACAAGGATCGATAATAATATCAATGAAATTAAAAAATTAATGAATTTTTGTAACTATTTTCCGTAATATGACTTTATTAAAGAAACGGGATACCTACCCACTAAAATTGGTTAAATAATTTTATTTCGTTGCAATAATTACATATGTGTATCAAGTCTCGAAAAATATTGTTGGCGTGATTTCTTCAAAAAACAACATAGAACTTCTTAAATATATATTTATACAGTAAGACATAGTAACCTAACTACCAGCAACTTTGTAATATATTTTTTTATATAAATTTTTAAGAATATTAAGTTCTGCAACAGCGTTTCATGTTTTATTACATATTGTGTATATATTTATGATTTTAAAGTAAAATAAATACATATTCTTGTATATAGTCGAAAGGAAAGTTAGTACATGGGTGGTGATATATTATTTTTAAAAATTCACTTTTTAATTGTTAGCCAAATGACTTCACAAATTGTTAAACATGTCAACAAAAGCATCCTCCATTGCTATTATGTAATCCAGAATATTTCTAGAGCTACCCAATGATTTTTTTTTCTTAATACATACACGTTTTATTCAAAGGTTATTTTGTTTTCATGCGTAATAATATATATATATATATATATATATATATATATATATATATATATATATATATATATATATATATACAGGGTGTCTCGCTTAAAAGTGGAACAAGCCTGTAACATGTCTACCGTGCGACCGATTTCAAAAAACTTTTTTTTGTTGGATACACCTTCAAAAAGTCTATCTTCGACATACTTGGTGTTCTCTAAAATTCGAAACCGTGGCCGACTACGATACAATTTATGTGGCCTAAAAACGGAAAATCATATTAGGGATTTTTTTATTCGAAAAATTCTTACGAATTCTTGATCAGCACCCCAGGAAACCTTACCAACCAAATTTTCGTTGTCATAGTATACAGGGTGCTCAGGATAGCTAGGGTGTCTCGCTTAAAAGTGGAACAAGCCTGTAACATGCCTATCGTTCGACCGATTTCAATAAACTTTTTTTTGTTGGATACATCTTCAAAATATCTCTCTTGGACATACCTGATGTTCTCTAAAATTCGAAACCGTGGCCGACTACGACACAATTTATGTGACTTAAATTCGGAAAATCATATTAGGAATTATTTGATGCGAATAATTCTTGCGAATTCTTGATCAGCACCCCAGAAGACCCTACCAACCAAATTTTCGTTGCCACATTATACAGGGTGCTCAGGATAACTTGGGTGTCTCGCTTAAAAGTAGAACAAGCCTGCAACATGCCTACCGTTCGACCGATTTCAATAAACTTTTTTTTGTTGGATACACCTTTGAAAAGTCTATATTCGACATACTTGGTGTTCTCTAAAATTCGAAACCGTGGCCGACTACGACACAATTTATGTGACTTAAAATCGGAAAATCATATTAGGGATTTTTTTATTCAAAAAATTCCCACGAATTCTTAATCAGGACTCCATCAAACCCTACCAACCAAATTTTCATAGCCACATTATACAGAGTGCTCAGGATAACTTGGGTGTCTCGCTTAAAAGTGGAACAAGCCTGTAACATTCTTACCGTTCGACCGATTTCAATAAACTTTTTTTTGTTGGATACACCTTCAAAAAGTCTATCTTCTACATACCTGGTGTTCTCTAAAATTCGAAACCGTGGGCGACTACCATAAAATTTATGTGGCTTAAAATCGGAAAATCATATTAGGGATTTTTTTATTCAAAAAATTCCCACGAATTCTTGATCAGGACTCCATCAATCCCTACCAACCAAATTTTCGTTGCCATATTAAACAGGGTGCTCAGGATAACTTGGGTGTCTCGCTTAAAAGTGGAACAAGCCTGTAACATGCCTACCGTTCGACCGATTTCAATAAACTTTTTTTTGTTGGATACACCTTCAAAAAGTAGTCGTAGTCGGCCACGGTTTCGAATTTTATAGAACACCAAGTATGTCGAAGATAGACTTTTTGAAGGTGTATCCAACAAAAACAACTTTATTGAAATCGGTCGCACGGTAGACATATTACAGGCTTGTTCCACTTTTAAGCGAGACACCCAAGTTATCCTGAGCACCCTGTATAATGTGGCAACGAAAATTTGGTTGGTAGGATTTTCTGGGGTGCTGATCAAGAATTCGTAAGAATTATTCGAATCAAATAATTCCTAATATGATTTTCCGATTTTAAGTCACATAAATTGTGTCGTAGTCGGCCACGGTTTCAAATTTTAGAGAACACCAGGTATGTCGAAGATAGACGTTTTGAAGGTGTATCCAACAAAAAAAAGTTTATTGAAATCGGTCGAACGGTAAGAATGTTACAGGCTTGTTCCACTTTTAAGCGAGACACCCAAGTTATCCTGAGCACTCTGTATAATGTGGCTATGAAAATTTGGTTGGTAGGGTTTTCTGGGGTGCTGATCAAGAATTCGTAAGAATTATTCGAATCAAATAATTCCTAATATGATTTTCCGATTTTAAGCCACATAAATTTTATCGTAGTCGGCCACGGTTTCGAATTTTAGAGAACACCAGGTATGTCGAAGATAGACTTTTTGAAGGTGTATTCAACAAAAAAAAGTTTATTGAAATCGGTCGAACGATAGGCATGTTACAGGCTTGTTCCACTTTTAAGCGAGACACCCAAGTTATCCTGAGCACTCTGTATAATGTGGCTATGAAAATTTGGTTGGTAGGGTTTGATGGAGTCCTGATCAAGAATTCGTGGGAATTTTTTGAATAAAAAAATCCCCAATATGATTTTCCGATTTTAAGCCATATAAATTTTATCGTAGTCGGCCACGGTTTCGAATTTTAGAGAACACTAGGTATGTCGAAGATAGACTTTTTGAAGATGTATCTAACAAAAAAAGTTTATGGAAATCGGTCGAACGGTAGGCATGTTACAGGCTTGTTCCACTTTTAAGCGAGACACCCAAGTTATCCTGAGCACCCTGTATAATGTGGCTATGAAAATTTGGATGGTAGGGTTTGATGGAGTCCTGATCAATAATTCATGGGAATTTTTTGAATAAAAAAATCCCTAATATGATTTTCTGATTTTAAGCCACATAAATTTTATCGTAGTCGGCCACGGTTTCGAATTTTAGAGAACACTAGGTATGTCGAAGATAGACTTTTTGAAGGTGTATCCAACAAAAAAAAAGTTTCTTGAAATCGGTCGAACGGTAGGCATGTTACAGGCTTGTTCCACTTTTAAGCGAGACACCCTATATATATATATATATATATATATATATATATATATATATATATATATATATATATATATTGACGTTTCGGTAAAATCTCATTTAAATGGTTTTGAAGACCATGCAGATTCATCGCGGAAAGGAACCCGGAGAAATTTTACAACCACATATAACACCCGCGGAAGCCTACGAACTAACATATATATACAGATATACAGTTTCTTATAAAGAAATGATACGGATTTCTATTTTGCTAACTCACCTATAAATTTTATATTTAGAGAAGGAACGGCAGATTTGTGTTTGTATTATTAGTTTATAACTCTGATCTGCAGAAATATCACCATATTTATGTGTTTCTCTAAAGTATAACGCATTACTTCTGTAAGAAAGTTCTTATACAAATATTTGCTGAAAATTTTCCTTTTTACAGGAGAAAAATCTGAGTCGTAAACTATGTTTTGGAATTTAATATTATATTGTGTTTACCTCTTTTCATCGGAAAATGGTCCCCATGGAACCCATCGTATGCAGTAAAAAACCCATCCGCAGACTAACAATGTCTGAACATTATTAAATAAAATAAGTTACGAATTGTTTGCGATACTCTATAAATTCACAATTTGCGGCGCGTAACAACCTATTCAGTATCGTGATTTAGGTAATCCGGTCCTAAAGGTCAATGCAAATATAAATGTGTCATGTCGTGTGTCAAATGTACACGCACTAGATGATCAAAGCAGTCGCAAGATTGCTAATAAGTGTGCGCCTGAAAAAAGAATTGAAATTATTTTAATAGATTTTCATCTAGATAGTTATTCAATCACCATCACATTATTTGACATTTATTTATGTACGAAACATTCTTCATTGTCATAAACTAACATTGAAATAAAACAGTAAAAAAAAAACGTTTGAGACTGTTAAATTAGATAAATATTTATAAGGTTGCACTGACTTTTACAGTATTTGCCTATTTCTCCAAGACAGAAGAGAGACAGAACAGGAAAAAATGGTAAAACATAATAATAACATAATCTATTAATTTAAAATTATTCCAAGTCGTTCTATAACTAGAGGTAAATTGTTACTATTATAAGAAGGTAATGTGACAAATAACAACGATATATGCTTACTTAGTTTATCAAATAAGTCCGTTGCGTTGTGATGATAAAATTTCTGATTTAGCTGCCAGAATGTCCAGTTGCTAATCGATTTAATGTTACCACTAAAATGTAAGGTGAAAATTACTTAGTGTTCATACACAATTTTATGGAAAATTCTTTGTTTCCGTATTAAATATCATGATTTACGCTTCATACAAGGCGGAATATTTTTTTTTATAAAAGAATGAAGTGTACACGCTACTGGTCTTCTTTCATTTCATTAACATGAAACTGTACTTGATGGATGATGAAGGTTTGTAAAAAAAATATGATATGCATACATATAAAAAATATCCAATACATATAGGTAAATTCGTACCGTTACAATTGCGCAAATTTAATATTCATTTACTTTTTTAAAATTCTGATATTATAGTAAACAAACCGCCTGAAATTAGTTTGCTTTAAAATTGCCAACATAAATATAAAATGTCATTATTATTATTGAATAAATTTAACTTAATTTAAAAGTCCATCGGGCGCACCTAATTATAACATTGACGCGATCCACTGCGTATCGAGCCATAAATATGAATCGCTCCCTAAACCGAAGATCGCTATTCAGTTTCTGGAGCCAATAACTCTCCAACACTCCAACGGTGATGGAAAGAATGTACTTCATGCTTTAGCTTAGAGCTTTATTATACTGTGTAATTTAAAATATAAAATAAATGATTAATTTTTAGTCCTAATAGTAACGTACATTCCTATATTACATTAAGCTCAGTTACGTCAATTTTTCATCAAATAATATTAACTAGAAAGGTACAGTAAGGTTGCTGCCCGACCTTGACTGACTCTTATTGACTATAATTTTTAAAACTAGCTGGCATTTCATTTTAAAAAGATGTAAAATTCTGTCAATTTTATGGTTTTTTCATGTTTGGCTACTTTAACACCCTGTATTGCAAATGTTGAATCGGGTCATCTTTATTTGATGCTGAAATTTTACAAACATTTTTTTTAAATCGTGACATTTAAGAATTTTTAGAAATTCTTTTGATTTTTCAAACTCTGTACTTTTTTCGTTAGTGTTCTACTAGATCTTTGTTAAGTTTCAAAAAAAAATTAAATTCTATAAACTTTGAGGAATTTTAGATATTGGCTTTGTTTTTCTAAACACCCTGTATTTTTTCATTAATTAGTGTTCTAACAGATCCTTGTTAACAGTTTCATCAAACATGTTGGTTAAAATCCGTAATTTTTTAGGGATTTTAGAGTTTGGTTCGGTTTTTTCTAAACACCCTGTATTTTTTACTTAATTAGTGTTCCAACAGACCCTTGTTAAAAGTTCCATCAAAAATTTTGTTTCAATTCCATACATTTTTAAGGTAGTTTTTTCGTTAATTTGTCTTGTAGTAGACCCCTGTTAGAAGTTTTATCAACAAATTTCTTCTAATATAATAATTGAAAAAACGTTACTATTTCGTTGTGATTTGCACGTCGCTATACTTGCTGTTATCTCCTCTATAATATTCAACATCAATAATGATACTTTTTGAATTCTGTATCATAATTTGTGTGTGATTTACCAGGTGCTACTAGTACTGATAATAAGCATTAGGAAGCTAGTCCGACTCTGACGGATAAAAAAATACTCAAGTGCCAATACCCTACAGACCGTAACCAACGGCATCTTTTCGATAGTGTCCCAACTAAAACATGCTGAAATTAATTCACGTCCTTTAATTTTTGGTGATGAAACGTGCTAGAAAACAGATTTACCTATTCAGACCCTGAATTGCACCTTTTTGCCTTGTTGCAGTTACTGTGAAAAATACTCAATAATTTATATCAGTTCAAGTGTTAATATCTTTTAAAAATTATCCTGCCAGTTGTGACAGTGATTATAATACCGCCTACGATTTTTTCAGTGCATAATTGCCGTATAAAGTTTTGAAACGTAACAATGAAACATAGGAGGCGAAAACATGCTTTTCTTCCTATTTCCTAATGACTTACCAGCCTATAAAATATGTCACACTCTGGAGAAAACTTGTATGATTGGCACAGTGAAGAGTAATTTTTTCTAACTTGCTTAGATTTTTCTTTGACTGCGACAAGAAACACCTATAAATTCGTTGAAAATTGCACACAAAAACGGCGCCCTTAAACACGCAGTCGATGAATAGAAATAACAGAATTTTGTAATATATCTTTATTTGATCAACTATATAAAAAAAAATTATGCAAACGACTGAGATCACTAAATTCTGGAAACTATTATGTTGCTTTAACCGATAAAAATATTAACAATATCTATTATATCAAAAAGTTAGGTAATATAAAAAATATAAAAATTAATAGTTATTCATGCAACAAATACAAACAGTAAGTGTTTATTGCACGCGACGTGAAATTGTCCAACGAGGCCGTCAGGCCGAGTAGGACAATACGTCGAGTGCAATAGGCACTTTTTGTACGAGCTGCGTACAATATTTTTTCTACGTTCATACAAAAACCTAAAAATGATATTTAGATGACACTAAGTCTAGGAAAATGTGACGTCGATTTGAACGTTTATGTTCGTCATTATGACAAAGCGCTGTAGTAGAATGACAGATGAATGCAATAAACATTTTATTGCACTAGTGTAATAAAGAACCACTTTTTACACTAAATATAGTTCAACAAAGTTTTGGTTTTGTGCATGAACGTAGAAAAATAAAATAAACAAATGAAAATAAAAGATAAAAATAATTGTTGAATCTTTTTCTTATTTATTAGCTGTTTACAAAGTATACAAATTTCGTGAGTTGTTAAGTAAATAATTATTAGAGAGTTGTGTCCGATACGTGAACGTGTACGTAGAATTTGACCGTCGCGCATGCTCAAATTAGAATGTTCTACGTTTACGTTATACGGATGTACGGGGGCTCACGGATCTGTGCGTAACGTAAACAGAGACGTATACGTGCCAAAGAGGTGACCGAAAACTTCCGAATGCACAGAATAGATTGATAAAAGACTAACTGAACAGAAGGAGCAATACTCGTAGATTAAAGTAATAATCATCGTTTCTGAATAATATGATTCCGTGATAACTTACCCTACTTAAACTCATTTTTGAAACACGAATCTTACTATACGTAAACGTGAAAATTACACATTCTACGTTTTACGTATCATGATAATCGACAATCGACTTAAACTCTCTATTAATGATCTAATGAAAAAAAGTTAATTACTATAGTAGAGTCAAAACTTAAAATCTAGCTTCCTGAAGAGATGGACTGGGGCTGTAATATTGTGTCTTGGGAAAACTGATTTCCATCAATGGCGATTGTCTTGGGTGCCAAATGAATAGGTGACAGTGACAGCTATTCCTAGTCACATCAGCATTGCGCAGCTCGCTCAATAACAGGGAATATCATTAAATAACATTAAAATATTGCGTTATTATAGAGCATATATTGAGAAAATTTGGTTTTCCCATGAACATGTAAATTATCACTTCGCTCTTACCTCGATACAGCTTTGATGTTACCTAATTATATGAATGGCAATTACAGATCAAAATAATTGCTATTATTTTTAACGATATTACGATTTTGCTCACTAGAATATTCTCACAATATTTTTGGCAGCATTCTTGTGACCTAGTTAATTGCATTAATGATAGGTCGCATTTTAGAAACTATCACAGCCATATATACAGGGTGAATCTTAAATAAGTACAAATATTTTAACTGCTGGTATAGTTCGTCATATAGATCAGTCTAGTGAAAGCCATTTTTAAAAATTTCTAATATTTACGGAGATATTAATTTTTTAAAAAAATACCCACATTTTGAGGACCGCTGGCTGATATCTCATCCAACAACCTAATGAAACATATGATTTGTTGCGAGGTTGCCATATCTCCTCCAATATAAATATTACGTTTCCTTTAACGTAATAGTTCTATTATAAAAATACTTGTTTTAAGCATAAGTACAGTAAAATTGGGTATGTAGTATGATACGCAGCAATATTAACATAAATTTTAACATCTGAACTAACCTTAAAATACTTAAACGATTAAAAATGAATTTCCGCAAGTTCAATACTACCGTAAAATATTTAGGAAGATATTACGTGATATTACTATGTCCAATGTTCAAAAATTATACATAAACGTGCACACAAGCTTACCTGTTTGTTAAAAAATTAACTATTTAATCAGTAATCCACATTTCACAAGTTAAATGTCATTGTACACTGTTAGAAAGGGACACAAAACACAATTTCCTTAAGTTATTTTATGAAGAATAACGATAAACTATGATTTTCACACATTAAATTTAATTTTCGCCACATAACCCGAAATGAGTCAATATTAACTATTTCGAATACAGAACCATAAGTGACTTCGCACTTTAATCAGTGAACAAATTTTTAAAAATAAAGGTACACACAATCACAATATTAAATAACAAAATAAGCAGCTTGACGTATGCGTTTAATATCAAGAAAAAATGTATAAAATGCATACATTTAGACGGCAGATCCAGCAAAGTAAAATATTTTCTCTCTAATGAAATGTGTTGTGGGTTGCCGGTACAAATGGGAAAGGGAAATATGCTGGACGAATTATTAAGACATCGATTTATTATGGGCTTTTCAAAAGGCGCAGCTCGAGACAGATTTCATGAAGATGTTTAAAAAAGGTGTATATCGCATATAAAAAGAGCTGGTCAGAAAAACCATCAATGTAAGTTTTCAGTAATGTGCCTACGACAGGTAGGTATCACGGGCAGTAGGCGGAAACGTCGAGCAAGCAAAACTATGCCAGTCAGTGAGATTGCGATGAGGTTATGTTGATACCGATAAAAGAAACACAAGTGCAAAGACATCTAATATTTATGGTAAGTGATTTCATAATTCCACTACATGTAAATATAAGAATATTGGATGTTTATATAAATATATTTTACAGAGCACTGAGAAGACGTTCGATTTACTAGCTCAACTAGTTATCCACTAGGATACATTAAAATTACAATAATCTAGTGACTTACCAGGATGATCAATGTTAATGTGCTGAAAAGTGATGGTGGACTACCCTTATTAGGAAGAAATTTTTATTATGGTTTTAAGTATTCATTCACTTCAACACAGTTACAGTACTGACGACGATATACCAGATGTTGGTAAAATCTGAGGTAAGATTAAGTAAAGTGATGTATTATTTAAAATGTAGTCAGTCAATATAAAAATGAATTTTCGACTAAATTAGGTGTTTTGTAGAGATATTGTACATCTGGCAACTAAGGATACAATTGTGCCCAAATTTTTTAAAGCATAGCCGTTTCCTTACGGAATTAAGGTTCAAGCAGATATGGAATTAGAGAGATTAGAGGGAGTTAATATTATTCAAATCCTAGACTACCACGAATGGAGTACGTCTGTAGTACCAATTATTAAATGTGATGAAACTATAAGAATTTGGGGTGACTGTAACGTAACAGTAAATACTATATTAAAAATTGATTCTTATTTGCTAACTAAAATAGAAGATCTATTTATCTATCTATCAGTTACAAGGTGTGTTGGAATTCACCAAACTATCTTAGGTCTTCTATCGACAAATTTTATTAGATAGCGATTCATGTAAACTAACTGTAATAAGACAAACACAAAGGTCTGTTTAAGTACACCAGACTTTCTTATGGTTTATCGTGTATTCTTTCTAAATTTGTCTAAGAAGAGTATTAGTATTTTTAGATATACTTATTACGGAAACCAGTAGAGATGAACATGGTTTTAATGTAGAAAAAAATGTATGCAGATTGTCTGATTAACTACTTTATTAAGTAAAACTGAATTTTTTAAAGAATTGGTAGTTTATTTAGATCATAAATTTAATAGGTTTGGATTAGATTAGCGGTTAGTAATACTCCAATACCGATTAATCAAACACAACTTAAAGCTTTTGGTTAAGTATTATCCGAGGTATTATCATAAATTTATACCAAATAGTTTAATTATTTTGCAACCTATAAAATTTGTTAAAAAAATATATTTATTGGAATTTGTAAGAAAAATCAGACAGCTTTCATTTATATTGTTTTGTGTTCATTTCAAGTATGAGTACATCATAACCCTAATTTACCTCGGGGCTGTAATTTCACATGTTAAGGGATAACTCAGAAAGGCCGATTGCCTATGTGTCTCGGAGATATAATAAAACACAACAGCAATATTCACAAATAGGAGATACTTTAGCTATTATTTTTGGAATCATAAACCTTTGAGGACTATTTTTAACCCATTAAAATGATGATATTAAATATGTGACTTATTACCCATTAAAGACTATTTTAATGAGATATTGATGTAAAACAAATTAAAAATTAACAAAAAATAGATGTTTTATTAAGGCAAGTAATGAAATTTGTAAATGATGGATGGCCGAAAAAGTTTTTTTAGCTTTGTTTTGTACAAAAATAATTTCTAATATTGTTAATACTTGTAAAGATTGTCTTTCTCACAAAAATAGCCCACCAAAAGCTCAATTAATACTATGAAAATTTCCTAAGATTGCTTGGGAACCTTTACATATCGATTAATTTGGACTATTTCATAGTAAGTTTATGCTAATTATAGTTGATGCCTGTAGTAACTGGATAGCAGCATTTGTCACTAACCAACTAACACTTAAACTTGTGCAACCATTAATATTTTACGTAATGTTAGAACCTAGAACATACTTGGTATTAGTGCCAGAAATGCAAAAAATCTGGAAACGTCACTCAAATCAATGATCAAATCATAGATCATATGTTTGGCACTAAAATCAATATGGAAATTGAAAATGTAAATAAACCAATTGAACAAATTGACGAAATATTTGTAAGGATAAGTTTGTAAGTAGTAGTAATAAAAAAGATGAAAATGTAATTATTGTAGATAGTGACATAATAGATAAGGAACAAGTAATTGTACTGTTAAGAAACCTAATAGACTTCAAATTAAAAATTAGTTGCAAAATTTAAGGAGGGGTTGTTCTATTAGGCTTAGTAAGGGCGCATGCTCCAACATGGAAGCAGTTTTTTCCAGAACATGGCTTATATTAAACCAGCTAACTTGTATGGTATTATTGTAAGAACTGATTGACTACTATTAAAGATATACCCAACAATAATTGTGTTTTTCATTGTGAAAACAGGACACCTGTATAGAGTTTGTATAATTCCTTAATTAAATATAACCGCAACCAACATGACATGATTTTATTATTAATTTTTTTTTTTAATTAAAAATATTTTAAATGTGCACAAAATTAGTTTAAATGTATTCAAAATTATTATGAGATACTTTTGAATTTTCTGAGACCGAATAAACGTGTTTTTTTTTACTTGTATACTATGCTTAACGCACCTGTTTAGAGAGTTGCGGCACAATAGTGAGCGGACGAAGTTGTGGACAGTGACTAATCACTAGGTTGTAGACAAGCGCGACGGGCGAAGCGTGCGGGGAGCAACATTTCATAACAGTTTTTACCAATTTCGAGGCGCTAGATAATAAAAATAATAACAATTATTTCAAAATTTAAAGTTCTTATCTTATATTTTCAATTGCCCAAGGTCGAAAATAATAGAGAGTGACTAATTCACAACACAGATATGAGTACGGAAGATCGGGTAGTATGATTACCTAAGCGTACCACTTGAGAAGAGCTAAAGCACACAAAATTATCAAAAATAAGTTGACGTCGGCTGAACCTAGCACATTAACAATTTACTTTTTCTACGTTCATGCAAAAAGCAAAACTTTATTGAACTATATTTAGTGGAAAAAGTGGTTATTTATTGCACTAGTAGTATAATGTTTATTGCATTCATCTGTCATTCTACTACAGCGTTTTGTCATCATAAACATAAACGTTCAAATCGACGTCACATTTTCCTAGACTTAGTGTCATCTAAATAACATTTTATGGTTTTTTCATGAACGTAGATAAAATTTGTTTTTCCACCATTAAATAAATAGTGCAAATATTTGCGAATTCCGCATTCAAAAGGACAAAAGGCTTTAGAATACATACACACTATAGTAAACTATAGGTTACGCACTGTCACTATAACGGTCACACATTAACACTTATTATAATCATATATCGTACCGCTTTCCGTATGACATTCATACGTCCATGTTTCGTCAAAATTTAGTATATTATTCTTCGATCCAGATTTTTATTTTTTAATATTTATTCTAAATAGTTTCTTCGCCATATCAATATTTCGTCCTTTCTATCAGTATACTCTTTTCGATTTCATTTATATGGACTAAGTTCCATTTTGTAAGATATAGCAATAAATTTTTGTTTTGGAAAACTCATTTTAAAAATACAATCTTCCTTCCGCGAGTTTCCATCACTTTCCGTTTCACAGTTGTACTTCTTTACCACTTTTTTATTTGCACACATAATCTATTCTTCACGTACAATTTTGTTAATGAAATATAAATTTCAACATCACTTACACTCATATTTTCACCTCGCGCACTAAACTCTTCATTTGTCATCATCCGATATTCCTCATTTCGATCAAATCACTAACAAAATTAATTACATTCATAATTAAATTAACGAAAAGATATACCCTAAATTTTGTCCGCCCGAACGATATACCCGCCCATGATAGCCTTGGAAATGAAACAGTTGGATCCGACAATTCGTCGCAGCCAATGAAATGCCAGCATCGCATACGTACTAACTGCAGCGCATGCGTACTACAATTTTGAAAGTCTGGTATATAACGTATAAAACGTATTTAAATCTTTTTAATATTTTCTCAGGCAGTGTGTTTCTATTAAGTGTCTTGTGTATTTAATTAATATTTTTAGTGAAATACAGTGTAATTAAGTAGAATATGGCGCATTATTCAAACAGTGAAAAGGTTGACATGCTAAAAGCATATTTTTTAAGCAACGAAAATGCACTTGCTGCAAAAAGATTATATACAAATTGGTATGGAGGAGAAAGAAATATACCAAATGAACGTACATTTGTCAATATTGTTCAAGGATTACGGGACCATGGATCTTTTAAACTTCAAACCCAGGATCGGGGTCGTCCACAAACAAGAAGAGTGAGAAACGTTGAGCCACAAATTTTAAATGCAGTAGAGGAGAATCCGGGCACATCATCTAGAAGATTATCTCATGAATTTCATGTATCCCAGAGAACGGTACTAAGAACTTTGCACATGCAAGGACTTCATCCATATCATGTACAAAAGGTGCAAGCCTTACTACCAGACGATTTACCCAGGCGAAGAGAATTTTGTGAATGGATTCTGAGGAAGTGTGAGTTAGAGGAGGACTTTTTGAGATATATTTTATGGACAGATGAAGCGGGATTTACGAGAGAGGGGATGTTTAACGCCCATAACACTCATATTTGGGCTGATGAAAATCCAAATGCCATCAGGGAAACTCATTATCAGCAACAATTTTCATTAAATATTTGGGCAGGAATTGTAGATAATACATTGATAGGACCCCATGTATTGCCAAGAAGACTAACAGGTCAAATGTACCTTGAACTTCTTGATAATAACTTGGAAGATTTGTTGGAAAATGTACCTCTTGCTGTGAGGCAACAAATGTGGATTCAACATGACTGCTCCCCCTCACAGTGCTCGAATTGTATCAGACTGGTTGAATAATAATTATAGGGATAAATGGATAGGAAGATATGGACCTATACCTTGGCCGCCAAGATCACCAGATTTGAACCCATGTGACTTCTACCTATGGGGACATATGAAACAACTAGTTTATTCTGAACCAGTTAACACTTTGGAGCAACTGCGAGTTCGTATAGATAAGGAGGAGATATGATAAGAAGAAATATTACAATTTTTCAAAATGTACGTGAGTCGATGATAAGAAGAGCAAGAGCATGCTTAGAAAGCAATGGTGGTCATTTCGAACATTTGCTATAATACCGGTGATACTGACAGTGCAGTGACAGTGATGTGCATTCTTAGTGAAGTGCAGTGATAGTGACAGTGGAGTGTAGTGACAGTGGAGTGCAGTGACAGTGGAGTGCAGTGACAGTGGAGTGCAGTAACAGTGGAGTGCAGTGATGAGTTCAGTGATAATGATATTAGTCTTGTGAGAAATCAGTTGGAGTGTAGAAAAAATGATTATAGATCACATTCTGGATCTGTGAGTAGAGAACCTGTTTTATGTTTTCAGTTTCATGTTTGTACATAGACGTACTTTATTGGTGTATAGGTATGGCAATGAGGGGAGGAGGTGGCCATACACATTTTTTATAAACAGTCATTCTTTGACATGTCTAAAAATTCTAGTTAAGCCTTGTCTTCATGAACACGAAATTCGCGAAAATGCACGCGTTTTTTATTTAAAATGGAAAAGTGTCAACTTTTAGCAAATTTTATTATTGCTATTTTCATGCATTATGTGGGGTTAGCAAGTTTGACTTGGGCTTCCGATAATCTGTCATGACAGTCAATGACAGTTTGAAAATAAAAATAATATAAAATGTTACAGTTGACGAAATTCGCTAAAAGTTGAGATTTTTTCCCACCATCAAATAATTCGAACGAATATTCGCAAATTTTGCGTCCATAAGGACAAGATTTTAAAACTCCCTTGAAGCAAAGACATTTGTGTAACACTGGCAACACTGCGAACCACACGTTCAGTCTGCAGCACTATGACTTATAAAAGTATGAAAGGGTCTGTCTAGGCCAGCGGTCCTCAACAAGTTTTCTGCTGAAAAATTACGAAATTTATTTAAAATTTCACTTTTTTATTACTGATTTGTTTGTAAAAAAACTATTAATTATGTGTTCTACACACCAAACTATACTATTGGTTAAAATATTTGTACTTATTTAAGATTCACCCTGTATACAGTATGCACCAAAAGTATGGAATAAATTCATATTCATAATTTTATGTGACAAATGTAATAATCCACATAAAGGAGGATGGATAAAAGTAACTCCAGTAAAGGCAACATTAGTACTTTTGTGGTACCTAGGAAATACTGAAACACTTGGGTAGATTTCCGATCGATTTTAATATAACTAAAAGTTGTGCACACAAAATTGTTAAAATAACCACTGACTGTCTAGTTAAAAAATCGAAGGAATATATTAAATGGCCGACAAACTCTCAAAAAGAAGTACCTGCAAATAAGTTATTTGAAAAGCAAGGTATTCCAAACGCTATTGGGACAACAGACGATTCACAAATTAGAATTAATAAGTCAATAAGTCATCATGAAGATTTCATAAATAGGAAAGGCATCATAGTAACCTCTTACAAGGTGTTGTTAATAATCGGAAACAGATTATTAATTTTTATGTTGGTGAACCTGTTTAATTTCATGACGCCCGTTTAATTCGAAAATCTGAAATATATAGGAAAGCTAGTGATCCAAACTTATTATTATTTATTGTGGGATTCAGCATATCCCTCGTTAAAGTGGATAGTTACGCCATTCAGAGACAATGGTCACCTTACACTGCAGCAAATAGATTTCAATTTTAAGCATTCATCTGCTCGGATGGTGGTAGAAAATACTTTTGGTTTGGGAAGGTTAGAAGAATATTTCATTTTGAAAATAGAGACATTAACATGATTGTGAACTGTGTTGTTGCAGCAGGTGTTTTAAATAAATATATGTTTGGATAATGATGATGAAGAGTTTTGCAAAGATGATGAACTCTTTAATAATGATGTAATAAATGATAATAATTATGAGAGACGAGACAGTATTTTTAATTTAATGTACCTATTGTAATACATAAAATTAATTTCATATATAAAGTTTGTTTTATTTTTGACTGATTTTTATTATGAAACTGCTTAGACGTAACTAGGTATTAATTATTTAAGATAAACTTATTCAAACGTCAATCGAGACAGATACATAAAACTTCATATTTTTAGTTATTTTCACTCTCTTGTTTTAGTTTATTGTTTTCAGCTACTTCTAACACTTCTGCAGTTATAATCTATGATTTTATTTTTTTTTATGCAGGATAATCCCGAATAATGTGGAAAAAATTTGAGGGTATATGTTTGAATGATTTTAACGGGTGTCCTTCATATGAATTTTTATCTAAGTTCTCGTATAATAATCATATCATTCATAAAAAAAAGTTTATTAACACTACTATATAAGAAAACAAAAATATAATATAACGATTGATATAAGATCATTGATTTTAAATATATAAAAACAAATAATTTTTGGTTAAAAGTTTATGTTATAACGCGCCGAAATCTCAGGGTGTTAGCAAACAAATAAAATTCATTTCAATATTTATTTAACAATAGAGTAGGCTATAATGTGGCACGCCATAAGCCGCGGCTAGCTATATTCAATTCTAGAAATAAAAAAAAGGAATATGCAAAAGGAAAAAAAACAGTGCCGTTCCAAGATTCTTAAGGCTAATTAATTTAAGATATTATGAGATAGGGCGCCATGGGGTTTGATTTAACTGTCCCTTCTCCTTGTTTGAGAACTCGAAAACCACAAAAAAGTTTCAAACAAAAAAAAGAACTACGGTTTGGTAATGCTTGCAAATCAACTTTTCTTATTTCTGGTTTGTTATTTTGGAATGAGAGTTAGAAGGAAATATTTAAATAAATGTTGTTTGTGAGGAGAGAAAACAGTATATTACAAAAAAAAAGAATAATTATAAGAATAAACTAGCGATCATATACGCCAATAGATTGAGAATACAGGAGATTTTGTTCTTAAATTACAACCAGTAGTAATTAGGATTATTGATCATATAATTACGTTTACACCAATTAATGGATATCCACAATCTGGTTTACATAGAATATTAGTTGTATAATGCACGATTTAATTTGGATTTTTTTTGTGTTTGGTAATAATGTATTATTTAATTTTTGTTTAGTAATTAAAGGGAAAAAATTAAACTTGCTTAATCTATGTAAAATGTAAATTTAAGTAATTTTTATATATAATGTTTGTTGTATTCCTCACAATTAAATGAGTAACTTATATAATACTTTTAAAAAAGTATAGCTTATACCGAAAATGGTGGTTGAAAATGCTAATAATAAAAAAAGAAATAACAGTAAATTGACATCCACTTATCTGGCAAAAGTCAAGAGTGTAATTTCCAGAGGAATCCAGCTGACTAAGGGTGGATGAAATTCAACGTAATCGGTGAAAGGTAAGTATTCTTCCTCGTGGTGGAAGACAGCAGGTGAAAATGGCTGTGTGAAATTGTCTGTGTGAAATTGCCAAGCGTTGGTATGATCCTCAAGTGAAGTTACGCAATCCTATTCGGATACGTTGCGTAGGTGTAACTTTTCCGGGGAAAGCAGAGCCCCATAAAAAAACCCTAGAGACACAAAAAGGCATTAAATAACGCCCAGACGAATGAAGTATAAATACAATTAATATAAGGTACATACCTCATTCATAGAGGGTTTTCTTATATCAGGAGAAGGTAAGATGGCGTGGATGGTAACACGCTGTAGAGGAAAAATCTCTCTATCTTGGAAATTTATTTTCCAGATGCTGGACAAGTTGTGTTGACGACACAAAATCCCAAAACGGCTATACTTTTAATAACACTATCACCAATAAAAGTATAAATTTTTGACCAAAAGCACTTTAAATCCCAAATTGTGGTTCCAATTTTCCACAAAAGGCTTTGGCCACGTGGTCGTCCACACCTTGAAAAGCAGAGAGCTGACCTTTTTTTTCCAACTATCCAAAAACTATTTTAAAGAAATATATTCGAGGGAAAGAATAGAGATACCAACACAAAAGAAAATAATTATCTACAATTTCAGAGATACCAATCCACCAACAAAAATATTATCGGCACTCGAAGAAGGGAATTAGGTAAATAATAATTATTATTATTGAATTATAAGAATATGTAAATATATTGACGATAAGAATATAGCGTTATAAAAACGGGACGAGCAATTTTAAAACTTAAGGAAACCTGCTGTATTTAGGAAATCTTGACACTTTAGAATAATCAAACGACGGCTATGAAAGGTAAACTACGCGCGAGGAGGACAAATAGATTTGGTGATTTCTTTCACTTCCCGGATCGCGATAATATTCACCTAGGCAACTCAAATTACTTAGGTACCAAGATTTTGTATATATGTTGAAGGTTAAAACCGTCACAATGTATTCTCGAAACGTGCTAAATATTTTTCAAGATCTATTACTTTTCTCTCTTCTAATTTTAATATCTTTTCTTGCATCTCCATGCATTCCTCATGTCATTTCTGTTTTAAATTTTTCTTGCCTTTCTTCACTTCTTTAGTTTATTAGCTTATATGTTAGATTGTCCATCAGCCGCTAAGTAAGAAATTTAGACCGAATAAAACGCTGACTAAATGCTAAGGCCCGGCGCAAAATGAGACGCAGATACGATTGCAGTTTTCAGTTGGCAGGCAGGCTACATTACTGAAAAATGACAACTACTGCACTCATTGATTCTCAATCAAGTTCTAAATCTGATTCAGAAGCTAAGTTAGAATTTGAAATAGCATCGTGTATTACCCAGATGCGTAGTAATAAAAAGTCAGTGAGAAGTTTGTACTTGAAAAAAAAAAAAACAAAAACTCATGGAGAATTTGCCTTAACTAAAGAATTTGGAGACGATTTTGTTCTTATGTAGTCTACATGGCTTGTATCGTACAAAACTTGTCGAATTCGCACGGCCTCGATTAATTTGTCTTCCATGTTTTCAAACACGCACGGTGATTTCTAAAACTGCGGCAACTACACTGCGCTCCACAGGATCACGTTGAGCCAAAACTGCGTCATCACGCCGCGAAGAAATATATATAGACTATAGTCAGCGGTCGAAATTGTGAACAGTGACGAATCGCTAGCTTGTAGACAAGCGCGACGGGCGAAGCGTGCAAGGAGCAACATTTCATAGGCGTACTAAATTTGAATGCGATCAGATATAAGAAATATACAAAAATAATTGCATTAGATAATATCCATTATTTTTAGAGTAGAACTAGTGATATAACGGTTTTTATCAATTTTGAGGCGTTAGAAAACAAAAATAATAAGAATATTTCAAAATTTACAGTTTCTATCTTGTATATCGGTGTACCTAAGTTAATTTAGAAACTTTATCAAGACAAACTGAAAAGATTCTTACCAACATTATAAATATATCCTATAAAACGATGCCCCCTTGGACATCGATGACCCACCACCACCCGGCTCATGCCGCCACAAGATGTTGACTATTTATACACTTCATATAGGTAATTGTTTTACACGAATATTATCATTATCACTAAATTAATACGCATTACGTCAGAATCATAACAAACTTCACTATCACTGTATGTTCACTATTTATTAACATAACCAGACGTTCACTTCGGTGTCACATCCACTTCACTATAGCATAACACTTTTATTTCATTATCACACTTTCACATCACTGCCACATATTCACTTCACTATCACAATTTAATCTTCACTGCAACATTTTTGCCTTATTTCCACTATGTAGCAAAGTTTTCACTTCATTGTATTTAATTATCAGTATCAGTAGAGAGGTTGCTATCACTGTCACTTAAATCATCTTCCCCTAAATGTATAATGAGTGGGTCTATCAAAACATCTATTGTTGTATCTAGATCCCACATACGTTGCTCCTCCTTCCCAATTTCATCTTTTTCAACGAGACTTTTACGATTTCGTTTTAAAAACCGAAAATTCATGTCATGCATTGTTCTTCTAAGTACTTGGTCAGATAATTGAGGCATGTCCTCATCTTCAGCTATTGTAGCTTGAATGTTTTTTATCGTCGGTATTTCGTTTCTGAAGAAGAATCCATGAATTTTCCTGCGAATGGCGTATTTTACGTCATCATCGACTTCTGATTTTTTCCTTCCTCGTGTTTATATTTTTTTCTTCTTTGGATTTACTTCCACACTCTCTTTTATAGCACGATATACACTAGAAACTGACACTTGTGTTAACGAACTACACATATCAACAGCTTCACTAACACATGTTACAGTATCGCGGTCGAAGTCCTTCGTATACGTTTTTTTATTATTATCAATTGTCCGTTATATAGGTTATGTCGATTACTAACAGACCTTTTACTAGAACAGGAACTTTGATCAATTTGTAACTGTTATTTGTTAACTTCACGGTTGCAATAATTTATTTTTATAATTTAATATAACTATAGAAATAACACCCCGCGAATAACAGCAAATCCCCCAACGTACGCATATTCTAATGGTGTTCTAACTTCGGCAAAGCCATGTACTAACGCTCACGGTTTACACACACCAAAATGTTCTTTTCCACAATGCAATAAACAGAGATAGAGAATATATCGGGCTTCAGTTTGACTGAGTCTTTATCGTGGTGTCATAAATGTGAGTATAGTATCGTTGTGCATAGAAAGCGACACAGTAATAATGAGGTAATAGTAATAGTGTTTTTATATTATCTATTATCTAATTTTGCGCCGGGCCTAACTGTTAGCCGCTGAATATTTTTGTAAGCCAAGAAAATTTGCGCTTTCTTCGTAAGCGAAACGCTGACGTATTTCTGAGGTTATGTTATTTATTTACATGGTTGTTATTCTAAGTATATACAATTTTCCAAGGATTATGCTTTGGAATTTCAATGAATGTTTTGCTCTGGGTTTGCCTCTTATAGAATATAAATAAATTTGTTTATTACCTATTACATATTTTTTTTTACAATTCGTCCTCATCCCTAGACAACCGACAAAAAATATACTACTTAGGGGCTTCTGAATCAAGCTCTAAAAAGTCATAATTCACCACTCACATTGAGCTATTATAGATTCTGTGATCTAAATAAAAGTGTTCAGATAAAATTAACAATATTTTCTTATATATTTTATTTTTAAAACAAAAATATGTGATAGTTACATGTACATGAAATACTAGAACACTATATATAAAGTGTGACCGTGACCTACTTGAAACCAAATTTTGTGCTTGAAACCGAGCCACTCCCATAAGAGCTATAATAATGGTCCAATTTCAATTATTTGGTTGAATGTTAAAAATAGTTACTTTTACTTATTTCGGCGTTTTATTCTATGGAACATTTGATGAATACTTAACAAATTTATTATTCTGTGTAATAGATATTATTACTTTTTAGTATGACAATGTAAGGTTATGTTACATATATTTTTTCGCAGCTCCGCGGAGAACAAGCAGCACACTATTTGGTGTTGTTTAAGCGGCTGATTAACAGCCCTGTTAGCATTCTAGCAGCTTTTAGTTAGCGGCTGACCTCGTCTGAATACGCCCATTAAATGTCAGTGTATCTAATGTATACTGAGATGAATTAGAAAGTTTATCACCTAAAAAATCATCAAACTCTTCAAAGTATTTAAACTTTTCGTGACCCGTCCTGTTTTTTCCGAATTGTCCTTGTGAGTTTTATAAACACGTAATAGATTTTTCCATTTTGTCTCACACTTTTCAGGAGTCTTAAATACATTTAAACTTTCTAATTCTTGAGCAATATTTATCCAAACATACTTTTTCTTTTTAATATTCAAGAACTCTTCCTTATGACTATTATATGCCGATATTAATGCCAGAGTTTCATTATGGTCTAAAATTTGGATTCTTTGCAAGGTAATGAAGACGAGTTAGACACCCCAGTATTTTCGAAATATGAGTTAAAAATTTCTGTAGCAAAATTAAGGTACAAAAGATACAAAAGAAATTTATAAAAAACAATTTCCTAAATAGAGTGTTATTTACCTTGCATACACTTGGCCGCAGTATCATGGTCCAGTAGCATGGTTATTTCTTGGTTAGAAGACGGGTGTTGACCCTTTACTGCTTCCATTTTTATAAAAAATATATATTTCATATCATTAAAATTACCGAAATTACATCTGAATTACATCCATGCATAACCTCTTTGTTCAAAACTTCACTTTTAACGCATGCGCGCACGGATTGTATTCATGTAATTTCACCTACACGGTGGGTTACATGGATTATTTAGATTCAAATCTTGGATAATTTAATTGAAGTAATCTTGTGGGGAAAAACGATAAGATAAATTTAAGCGAAAGAACACGGCTAAAGATAAAAAGATTTACAATTCTACTCTAAGGTAAATTGTTCCAAGTTAAGAATGCTCTTCATAGGACGCCATCTGGTAAATTTCTATTTTTCGAATTTTGATCTTAATATTCAATGAAATTATAAAATTAATATATAAATGGTGGACGGTCCCTAACTTTAAGAAAAAATCAGTAATAAAGAAAATAAATAAATTTTATCGTCCAAGTTGAGATAATGAACCGTCCACTATTGTGTATAGAAATACAAAGAAGAATATCCTGAATTTTTTAAGCTAAGTTTTATTTTTTTCTAAAAACGAAACATGGCATAACTTATTATTTCTCCGGGAAATGCTGCCATCCAGCAACAAACTTTAATACAACCAAACAAATATTGCGGTTTTAAAATAGGCAACCAAATATACATCCGACAAAAGAAGAAAATGTGTAATATGGGGCCAAATGCAAATTAATATTAGACCGTATGAATGAACTAATGTAATTTATATTTAAGGATCAAAATTAAAATATGTTTCATCGATTCTCTATTGGGTTTCGGTCTCGGTAGCATGTAAGTACATGTATATGCTAAGTACTGATTATTTTAGTGCAGAGTTGATTTATTTAGTTAGTGAAATAAGAGCAAGTTAAATTAAATATTTAAAATGAATAATGTTACAGGATTATTGATATTAAGAAAAATAAAAATTACAAAAAATATACTTCAATCAAATGCATCAAGAGCAAAACTTTTGTATCCAGATGCATTTCCAAATAGAAGAATTCCACGACCACAGTTGTTCAATACTGTCCATCAGAGATTAGGTGAGTTTGGCTCTTTTAAGACGAGGTGGAGCTGAAGTTTGTGTTTTGGATGTGGTTGATAATAATCTTGATATAAGCGTCAGGTTAATTGAATCGCAGGAAAATATTCCCAAAAGCTCAATCCATGAAATTTTGCAGGAACAAGTCCTGCATCCATTCCACTATCAAAAGGTCCAAGCCCACTCCCCAGAGATCCGATTTCACGACTGAATTTTTGCAGGACAATTATAAATCTCCATGATGGCAACAGAAATTTCATCAATTCAATTCTTTTCATGACAAGCTGGATTCGGGGATGATGGTGTAATAAATCTACATAATAAACATTATTGGTGTGACGAGAATCCTCATTTAGTGGTGGAACGTGGGTTCCAGAATAAATTTTCTGTGAATGTATGGACTGGCATTGTGGGAGATGATTTAGTTGGACCACATTTCATTCCTCAAAGGCTTGCTGGTGAGGTTTACCTACACTTTCTACAAAATGATCTGCCAGTTTTGTTGGAAAACGTTCCTATTGGAGTGCGACGTGCAATGTGACTGCTGCATGTGAGAGAGCACCTCAATGAAATTTTCCCTGAGAGGTGGATAGGGCGTGGTGCCCCGATCGACTTTTTCCTTTGGTGCTATGTTAAGTCACTGGTATACAGAAGGCCTGTGAATAATGTGGAAGAGCTGAGGCAACGAATTATTGACAGTTTTGCAATAATAAGAGCAAAAGAGGGCATATTCTTCAGGGTTTGTCGCAACTTTCTGAGAAGAATGAATTTGTTTGTCGAAATGGAAGGACAACATTTCGAGAACTTATTATAAGAGCATAGACTAAAGAAAAATGTTACTTAATAATGTAGTTAGTGAATAAATTTTGTACTGATGTGTTGATACTATGAATATCAGTTTAAAACAGCGTTAACACATGAAAATGTTTGAAGTCGTTTTTCTCAGAAACGGTTCATTTTATTGTATCGTAACAAGAGATACTTTCTTAAATAATTTTTGATACTCTTTAACATGGTGCTGTTCAAATTTATAAAGCGGTGAGAACAAAAAAGTTGTGGGCCATAGATCGAAGATTAAGGTCAGGTTAGGCCCTTTGGCACGGGAGTATTTGCATCATATTTGGAACATAAATCTACTAGGGCACTAGTAATACATAGGAAAGACTTGGAAGAAATCAAATCACAAATAAAAGTTATCTAAGAAAAACTAAAAAAAAAAAATTTTGACACCCTGTATCAAAAAATTGTTATAGGACTCGAAATCATATTCTGAGAAACTATATATACAGGGTGTAAGAAAAAAGCAGCTCATTCGATTAACTGCATATTTTAACTGTAGGTACTTGCATATATACAAAAATACCTTTACCACTTTATTTATCAAACTTTTCATTTCAGATAACTATGGGATGATGGTGGCTTTCTAGGGTTTACCACTGCTCGAGTGAATATACTACTCTACTTCAATAGTTTGCTTCCAGTTACTAGTAACTGTAAATCTAATAACGACAGTTTTCAAATAAAATTAATAAAAACATGCTTTTGTTTCTTTTTACGATGTAAATCCACAATAATTATTGAACAACTTCAGTTATAATGTTGAATTGATATATAATAAAATAGCATTAACCGTAACGTTCATGAGTTTATATGCACTCAAGTATAAATTACTACAGTCTGTTTGGAAATGAAAGAGAGTAGTAAGAGAGTAATTATCGGGTAACACTAATGCTAACAGGTAATTGGTGTACATTAGTATATTTTACTGGATACATCATAGGGCAGGAGACAGTGTATTGTGACAGATCAATCCAGTCTTAGAGCTGAATATACGAAGACGTGCTAGTGCAGTAGAGTAAAATTCGACTTGTGTTTAGTGACTATTGTGCCAGTGAATATAATATTGTTTGGGTAAAATGTCGAGCTTATCAGATTACGTACCTGCTAAACGCGTGAAAAGATGTGCGCTGTCTCAGAATGAGACCATTATATTAAATGTATTTAATGTATTGAAACACCAAAATCCTACCAACAGTGTTGACGACATCGTGGAAAAGTGTTCCAAAATGACAGGGATTGGGAAATCGACTATCTACAGACTTTTAAAGGAAACAAAAAATGAACAAGATGCTGTAAATCCCCCAAAATCATCTACAGGGAGGTCAAAAGTCGTTATAGATGATTTCTTCAAAAATGTCATTCGCAGAAAAGTACACTCATTTTATTTTAAAAAAGAAATACCAATGCTAAACAAAATTTTAAGTGAACTTTCAGAGGACGATTTGCCAAAAATCAGTAGAAGCAAATTATGGGCCGGCTGGAAAAATCAGAACAGGAAGTCAGTTCTTATCGATAAAGAAAATTCCGTGACGAAGGGAGGAATATTTATTATCTAGACGAAACTTGGGTCAACGAGGGATATACTGTAACAAAAGTATGGCAAGATAAAAATGTAAAAAGTTTTCGACAAGCATTTTTGGATGGACTTTGAACAGGGTTCAAGGCACCTTCAGGTAAAGGGTGAAGATTAATAGTGACACATATAGGTAGTGACAGTGGTTTTATAGATAGCGGTTTACTTTTATTTGAATCTAAAAATACAGGTGACTCACGAAGACATGAACGCAGATGTTTTCGAAAAGTATTTTACACAGATGTTGGATCTTATTCCTCCAGGGTCTGTAATTGTCATGGATAATGCCAGTTACCATTCACGGTAGACCGAGCGGACGTCTACGACTGCTTGAAGGAAAGCCGATATAATTCAATGGTTATCTGGAAAAAACATTTCTTTTGAAACAAATATGGTGAAAAAGGAACTTTTGACACTTGTCAATCTTAATAAAGATCAGAAAAAATATGTTATCGATGAAATAGCAACAAATCGCCAAATAACGGTACTACGGTTACCACCTTATCACTGTGAACTTAACCCAATCGAATTAGTCTGGGCGCAGGTAAAAGGAGATGATGAGAGAATTTTGTTAAAAAATTCCTTGGAACGAGTAACTGCAGATAACTGGCAAAGATGTATACATCATGTACAAAAAGAGGAGAAAATGTGGGAACTCAATAATTTAATTGATGTTACTGTGGAACCTATCGTTATCAATCTAGGAGACGAAGATAATTCATCAGAATATTCAGAGGATGAATTTTAATATACCTACTTTTTTATTTTCTTTATTGTACATTTATACAACACTACAGTTACTTACCATAATTTGAATTTTCAAAATACATATATTTTTGTGTGGAATAAAAGTCTATTCATTAAATTTAAATAAATATTTTGATAATAATATTGAATAATTTTATTTGAATTACTAAAAACCCTCTTAACCCGGATATGATGCTTAAAGTAGCCTCTAGTTTTTAAATGCTTTAACTTTTTAAATGTTTTTATATTGTTTACTAATACGAGAAATGGACGGAGAAATTGAAGCGGCATAGACAAAGACGGATTGTCGGGGATTAAATTTTAGCTACCTGCTATAATTTATTACGGTTCGATGACATAAAGTTTTTTTAGAAGTACACCTCATCTATGCCGATAATACATAATATACAATGTAAAAATATTGAATATAAGCACCAGTACTACATTTATTTACGATTTGCATACATAATAAGCTCTTATTACTCTCTTTCATTTCTAAACAGACTATAGTTCTTTCTCTCATGTTTTACTTACATGATCGTCCATTATTAATAGCATTGTATGTTGCATTATATTTATATTTTTTTGCTAGTCTTTAGGTTGACTCTATTGAATACTCTGCCATTTTTACTTTGTATTACATTTATTTTTTGTAGTAAAATTATACATTATTAATTTAGAATAACTTTATAGTTTTTCAAAACCATAATTTACTATGAATGGAGTTTTGGTGGACGGCAATTTTTAACAAAAAATTAATATAAATGACATAATATTTTATTGACATATTTCTGTTTCGAGGAAAACGACAATTCAAAATAATAAGAAACTGTTATTTTTGTAACAGGACAGTTAGTCATTTTGTTCTGCAATTTTTTTTTTAGTTTTCCAACATGTAAATAACTGTTTTTATATATTTTTAGGTATTAATAATATTGTGTAAAACTAACTACTCTGTGGACAAAAGCCCCAACCAGCGTTGAATTACACCCACAATATCTACCCATATATTCCTCATTATTAGCTTTTGTAACATTTTTTACTGTATTAGAAAGGTATTTTAAGCTAATATAAATCAAATCTCCTACAATTCCTATCAATGAAATCATATGTATATTCTCTGATACCAAACATCTAGGTATGCTAATGGACAATTCCACAGACAAAGCTCTATTCAATAATTATCTAAAGAAATTAATTTATCTAAATTTACTACCCTGCTTTAATGAAATTACTCTATAAATATCATATAATTATTGAATAGAGCTTTGTCTGTGGCATTGTTCATTAGCATACCTAGATGTTTGGTATCAGAGAACATACATATGACTTCATTGATAGGAATTGTAGGATATTTGATTTATATTAGCTTAAAATACCTTTCTAATACAGTAAAAAATGTAAATAACTGCCTACTCATTGTAGTAAATTCTAAAACTGTCAAAAATCGGTTCATTTCGTGTATAGTTCAGAAAAAAATATGTATTTCGATATTATATACATAATTTGAAAGGAAAATATAAATAACTATTGTGTATGTTTGATTGCGGACAACCAGTAATAAACTCATTGGCGAGAGGAACATTCCGGGAGAGATGTAAGGAACGAGAAAATTTAGCGCGGACTTAATCAGCTGGTAGAGGACACCCTTAATGACTATAAAAATCTTATCTAAAGTTTACTTTTTTTATCATAGATCCTTGATGACGTGTTGGTCTGTTTTTGAAAATTGAAAGAGAGCTACTAACGAATTTCATGGTGCCTATTTATACAATTTTAAAAAACAATTGAATATTTGACACTTGAGTTATTAGTTTCAAAATTTAAATTTTATTTTTGCAATTTCTGCCCTTATGCTAAATAAAATCTTAATTTTATGATTGCAGTCTTATTCCTTATGTTTTTATGCAGATTTTGGTGTGTCTTTGATTTCATACCAAGCACTTTTGAGTTTGTTCACAATTTGTCTCGTTAATGTCTCTATCTTCCGAAACTCACCTTTTATGCATGAAAATTATATACTTTATTACTAATCCCTACACAAATTTTTACACTATTTTTCAAATTTAAAATTCTAAGCTAACATTTTTCTAAAATGATTTTTTTTAAGTTATCACCAAGCAAAATGAACTACCTTTCTAAGGAAATTAAACTTGAGTTTGTACAGGTCCTACTGTCAGTGTTTACATAAATATTGCTTTTTATTTAAGAAAGAAATTACTTTTAAAAAAGAAAATATGCTCTCTGAATACGTAATAACAGCTTGTAAAATGGCATATGGGTTAATGTATACTCAAACAAGACTGTTGGCATATCAGTATGCGAAGAAACTAAATAAAAAAGTTCCTTTGCCATGGGAAGATACTCAAAAAGCTGGTTTCGATTGGTTAAGGGGATTTATGAAACGTCATCCTGATTTATCTCATAAACAGCCTGAGTCTACTAGTTTATCAAGAGCATCATCATTTAACCCTAAGAATGTAAAAAACTTTTATGAAAAGTTAGAAAAAGTTTAAAAAAAATATAAATTTACTCCGGACCGTATATACAATGCGGATGAAACGGGTTTGTGCACAGTAACAAATTCTCCGAAAGTTATTGCAGAGCGAGGAAGCAAACAGGTAGTCCAAGCTTCTTCAGCGGAACGTGGCCAGCTGGTTACTATGTTAGGGTTTATTTCAGCTTCTGGAAATACGGTACCTCCAGTATTTATATTTACGAGGGTTCGATTTAAAACATTTATGTTAGAGGATTGCCCTACTGGAAGCATTGGTTTGTGTAACAAAAGCGACTGGATGAACAGTGAGAATTTTACAAGTTCGTTCCAACATTTTGTCAATTTTACAAATCCAAGCTTAGAAAAACCAGTGCTTCTACTAATTGACAATCATGATAGCCATATTAATATAGATGTGATAAAAGAGGCAAAGGAACAAAGTGTGGTAATTCTTACTTTCCCACCACACTACAGCCACAAACTACAACCCCTGGATGTGGCAGTTTATGGGCCATTTAAAACCTATTTTAAGGTTGCTCAAAATAACTGGTTAGTTAGAAATCTAGGCAAGACAGTTTCAATTTATCATCTTCCAAAATTTGCAAAAACTGCATATGAATGAGCATTCACGCTAAAAAACATAAACAATTCATTTAAAAATACTAGGATTCACCCATTTAACTCAAATAATTTTGCCGAACATAAATTTTTTTCAATTACAAATTCATGTGAACAGCCATGTACATCCACAAATCAATCCGATCAACATGACACCTCCTTACCATTTATATCCAGCTTTCAGTTATTATTAAGTCCAGAAAATGTAAGACCATTTCCAAAAGCAGAACCTTGGAAAACGTTTTCTACAGGTCGTAAAAGGGGTTATTCTGTATTTAAAATATTCAATGGGTATAACCCACTTAAAGGATAAGTAGTTAAACTAGAAAAATTGCAGTAAGAGAAAAAAAATACTTAAGAAGATACATATTAAAAATCGATTGTATAAAATAAAATATATGTAGTATAAAAGTCTAGACAAATAAAAACTGTTTAAAATCTAGTAAAAAAAGTAATAAACCTGAAAGTTAAATTGTCAGATAATATAAAAATAGCATACAAATTAAAAAACAAATAAAAATTACTAAACAAGATAAAAATAAATAAAAAGAAACAAGAATATACACATACACCTATTGAAAATATTTTCTTATATCACGTACACCACAGAAGTTAATGTTGTTGCTATTGTTCAGCATTTGATACAAAGGCGACTTTAACAACATATTTGTACGGGCAAAGGGTAACATAAACAAATCACAATTTCTAGAGTTCAATCTGGGAACTCGAAATAATAAATCTTTGATAATGCATTAACATCTAATTTTAAAATGGATTATTTTATATAATAAAATAATACCATGGTACGTCTACAGGCACGACTTTGTCGATTAAAACGGGCACAAAATAAGTCTGAGTATTGACAGATACTCCGGAAAAAGAAAATATAGAACGACAGTTACTTGAAAAACAGTTGAAGTGCACTAAGAAAAATTAGAATATTATTATTATCATTATTATTATTATTACTGATTATAGGTATTATCACTACTTTCTCCATATCCCACATGTCTCTTATCTCATTTGCTAATGGCTGGTATTTTTTTATCTTCTCTCTCCTTTTTCTTTCTATATTTTCTCGGAGTGGTACTGTGATTTCTATCATGATTGTTGTTTTTGTTTCATTGTCGATGAAAGTGATATCTGGTCTATTGTGGTTTATGGTTCTGTCTGTGATAATAGTTCTGTCCCAATATATGCGATGCTACTGTCTTCTATCTATTTGGTCCTGAAAAAGGGTATTTGGGTATTTACCATGTAGGGGCTTGGCCTTTCATACCTCTATTTTTTGATGGTCCGTCTGTGGTGGTGTCGGAACATATTGATTGTCTGCTAGATTAAGGGGTGTTAAGTTCTTATCCTTGCTAATTATGGCTTGATGTATAGCACTCTGTTCTGCTTTTTTTTTTGAAAATATGCTCTCATGTTGTTAATTTGAGCCATATGTTGAATTTCTAGATCGTGTATGCCTCTCCCACCTTTGAACCTAGGAAGATGAAATCTTTCTATAGAACTCCAAGGGTGGTGAAATCCGTATCTACTACACATAACACTGGTTGTTCTGTTTAAATCTTCCAGTTCTGTTTGTGTCCATTTTACTACCCCGAAAGTATATGTGGCTACTGATAGTGCGTAGGCATTAATTAATGGCCTGAACTTTGTTTATTGCAGAGAGTTGGGTGTTGAGTATACTTTTTAAGCGTACTTGGATTTATTCTTTTACTTTGCATTTGATGTTAGCATGACTTGTAACGTGCGTCTGATCAACACCCAAATATTATTATTATTATTATTTTCCAGTCACAAGAAGTTTAAAAATTTATCAACGTGAAGTACACCTTACAAAGTGATGACAAAGTACAGATAACGACTGCATCAGACATTAGATACTGTCAAAAAATATCGCATATGGTACAGTGATTAATTTGAAATAATTTTTCAGTACTTGCTTATCTTAAATTTAATTTTTTACTTAGTTTCTGTTTATTTACAAACATGTCATATTCAAATGCCTTGATGACGGATAAGGTGCTGATTTGTGGGAAGTGCGACAAGTGCATATTGTCGTGTGACAGCGTAATACCAAAGACACTTTCCAAGTAGACAAAATATTATGCTTTGAACTATATTGAACAACTGTTGTAATGCCTTGGCGGTAAACATGTGAGTCTTCTTATGTACTTGTGTAGATTTACGTGTATTTTTTTATTATCCTTTGTGGTTTTTCCTGATGGAGGTAATACAGCTGCTCGTGATCGCCAGACCAAATAGGTGCCTCCCTTTAAACAAAAAGAACGGTCGAGGGAAGGAGAGACCCCAACAAGTATACAAATCTTTGCAATGACAAGTTTTAATTTAGACAAGTAAGAAAACAGAAAATGATTCAACATTCTTAACATCTTTCCAAATCAATCAATCCTGTAAATAAATATCAGTAAGGTAAGTCCTGCCTTCCTGTGCTACCATATCGTGTTTCTCATTAAATAATAATCTACATTTTGTAAATAAATTTTTTCTTTCAAAGCGGCGTAAATTGATAAACGTTTTGATGGACGATTTCATTAATTCTTATTTTTCTTTATACCCTCTTAAAATATTTGTACTTAGTCATAGTTAACCCTGTATCTATCTATATCTATACAGAGTGCCCCAAAATTAGCGTGCCAAAAATTAAATGTGGATTCTACGATCAAAAATAAGAAAAAAAAGTTATATAAACACAACGCGTAAACACGCCCCAAACGGAGCTATTGCTCTTTAATGGGGGACCCCAAAATTTGATTTTCTCCAAATATTTTCAAAACAGATCAACACAAAGTAATCAAATCTAAAATTCAGAATCGCAATTAGATTGCGAATCTAATGTTCTAAAAACAATACCATAATTAGTCATAGGCGTGCCAAATTGGGCGGGTTATTGGATAAATATTGCTCAACTTTTTCATGTCTCGAAGTTTTTGCCATAAGAACAAAAAATTTTAAATGTTGAGCAATTTTACAAAAAGGTTTCACTTCGATAAATTATTCCGTTTACGAGTAATATTAATTTAAAAATTTTGTGTCATACCACAAAAATATTAGATATGATATGTAAGCGGTAAAATTGTCTCTAATAGCTCTGAAAAGTTATTTGTCAGTTTATTTGACACATATTTATACATGCTATTAAAAATTTTAATTATTAATAGGCTATATTAAAATTCAAAAATTTACAATTTCCAATTACATTACTGATATGCATTTTAAAAGTATTACAATATGTTAAAAAGCTTGAATAACACCTTTAATATCTGTAAAATAACTCGACAGTATTTTCTCAGAGCCTACTAGGAATATTTTGCCTATTTATAGTTTTCATCTTAAACTTTTGTGGTACGTCACAAGATTTTTAAATTAAGATTACTCGAAAACAGAGGATTTTATCAGATTGAAAAAGGAGTTTTTCATGTAAAATAGACCAGAATTTTTAATTTTTTGATCTGATGACGAAAATCTTGATACAAGAAAGTTAGAACAATATTTACCCACTGACCTCCCCCAGTTTGGGACGTCTATGACCAATTATGAGGAATTATTTTCAGATTTGATCCGCGATCTAATTGTAATTCTCAATTTCAAATTTTATTACTTTATCTTAATTCCTTTTGGAAATATTTGGGAAAAATCAAATTTTGAGGTCCCGATTATATAACTTCTTTTTCTTATTTTTGAGCGTAGAATCCAGTTAATTTTTGGCAGGCTAATTTTGGGACACCCTGCATATGTATGTATTTTAATAGATTTTGCTACCTAAAACTTTATTCGTTACACCATTTCCTTCAAAAATATCCAGGTATAATGATAATATTTTCGTTATTTGCTAAGCCTTATACAGGATGTTGCATCGCGAGAGGGGCATAGCAAAATGGGAGGTAACTCTAGGATAACTAGAACCGCCTTTGGAAATAGCTGGCCATTAATTATTAAGATACAGAGTGATTAATGAATTTTGGTTAAAACAAACAAACATTTTTTTTTCGTAACATTGGTAGGAAATAGAATATTGAGTTCGTATTTGGTAGGGTTAATGCACTAACAATACTTTATTCGTGCATGTATGATAGAAAATAAATTAGGTCCATGTATGTCTTTTTTTCAAAATTCCATATGACATTTCGAAAGAACGCAAAAAAGTATTGTTAATGATTTATGTTCAGTATGGTGGTAATATAAATACGCTATTAAATGTACAAGAATACAACTTATGAAATGAAATTAAGTAAATGACACATCATATCAATAGTTTTGCAACATAAATTGGTGAAGGTTTGATTGAGGATAGCTGTTCCAAGTTAAATGTAATATCCACATTTATTTAAAACATCAATCTATTTGAAAAATATGTATGAATCTTTAAAATAGTAGCCGTTTGTCATTGAATCTAATATGAATTTTTTAAAATAATTGTAGTATGTTACCTAAAGCACAGTCTATTATACAGTCCGGCGTCTTCACGTCGGCTCCTTTGATGTCGAGGTCCCAGATTTCATTTTTTTAGACGACCAAAAGACGACTGCGCATTTAGCCGCGCACATTCGCGCGCTCAAGGGACACGGTGATTTGTCAAGAAATAGAATTTCTCCCACTTCGTCGTGTACATACGAATTTCATTGGTGTTCATTGCGCATTTAGCCGCGATTTAGCCACACCCTCTGGAACCTTCACTCGACGAACTGTATAATAAACTGTGCCTAAAGTGACAGATAATTGAGCAATGAATTGTTTGACATAAAGGTTTATTGTTATTATGTGTTTATTAATTTGCATTTAATTTGTGTACGTACTTTAAATTTTAAAAATTATGTATTTTAAATAACTATCTCACGATTATTCTCAAATGAGAAAGATGCTGATATGATATACTTCTACGCTCATTTTAATGAAAATAGTAGGACGGCTCAAAGGAAATATCAGCGACGCTTTCCTCGTCATCGATACCATAATTACAAAACTTTCAGTAATGTCTTTCAATATTCTAGGCAACATGGAAAGTTTCCTACCTACTTCTAAAGTTGTGAAACATAATTTACATCAAGACGTTCAAGAACAGAAATATCCTTCAAATACGGTTTAACAAAATCCAAGGATTAGCACAAGGAGACTTAGTTCGGCCATTGATGTTCCTCATTGGAGAGCATGGAGAATATTGAGAAGAGAACGGTATTATCCATGCCACAGTCAGCCGCTACAGCGCCTTGAACCAGGTAGCGGCATCCCCATTTGGCTTTTTCACGTTGGTTATCTAACCACCGCGCGGTCATTTACAGAACCTTATTGATGACGAAATATCAGCTAAATTATGCTCAGCATAATTTTAGTTTTCAGAAAACAACTGTCATTGGAAGACAACAAATATTGAAAAAAAGACTGTTTAGTGAGATGGTGAAAATAAAAAGAAATCAAGACTTCGTAACTAATAAACAACAAGACATTCAATATTTAAACCATATGTATTTTAATTTAATAAAAAGAATTGAACAGTAATAATTGTGACCCAGTATATTATTTTATTTGACACTAGATATTATTTTAAGTACAATATTCGTTAAGATGAATTTTTATACACATTCTTTTACCGTTTTTATTAACATATTTCTTTGTCCTGTCTAAAACAAATTCAATTAGTGTCGCTGATAATAACCCATTTGTAAACTGTCTTTCTCCGGTTATACTTTAAAATCCAGAGAAAAATTCTATTAAATTCTTAATAAATTTGTTTTAATTTTGTAGCATCCTGATGATGACATCATACATGTCGAAACGTCGATGATGTAAAATAAAGTCTTTTTGTATTTTTTGACCTCTTTCCAACTACTTTTACCTTAAAAATAATTGAAAAAGGTCGCTATCCTGGAACTATAATGATTATTATTGTTAGGCGCATTCTAATTCTACACAAAAAATCTTTTTTGACAAGGTCATAGGTATTTTATGGTGAATATATTTTTTTATTTAGGTAAAGTTTACGTTTTATTCGATTCATAATATTGAAGACAAGTGATATTTATAACATTATGTAATTAACACGTTCGAGGCGATTCGTACCGCGGGAGTCACGAACGCTCTATCAGTCTAGGACGCAGGCCTGAAGTGGAATAAAGTATGCAACTCAATATACTTCTAACATTGTTATTCTTCATCGTATCGCAATCCCATTGGTAGCTTTTGAAAATACGTCACTTAACGGACTTGGTAGTGGGGAGCGCATACTTCGTACCGCCGAGGTTCGTACCGCGGGTGGTAGAATATTATTAGCGCTAACGGACAGGTAAGACATGTTTTTTTTTGTTACCGTTATTCTATAAGGAATATTAATTTTAGTTGGAAAACTGCTGAAAAATATGAGTCAACGGTCGTCAAAGATACTTAAACTAGCTCAAAATTGTGACCAAAATTTACCACATAAAAAGAAAAATAGAACTAAGTTGGTTGAATATGAAGACTCCCTAACGTCCAGTTCTGTAAGAACTATAGAATTAGAATATGACAACGTAAATTTAGACAATGCTTCCCAACTAATAAATGTGGAGATGGTACCAGATAATGGACATCGTAGTCCTGGTGTTGAACCCGAAATTGCTTCGTCCGAATTGTTGGCTGACAATAATGATATGCCAGTAAATTCTAGTAAATGTCCTAGAATAGCATTAAAACAATTGGAAAATAATGCAGCAAGCTCTTCCACAAATACGGATTTTGTAGATGAAGACGGTATTTTTGACGAGAGTTTTGAGGAACCTTTTTCAAGCGATGATTCACTTGTAGATTACTATGATTAGGCAGAAGAAAACACAAGAAGGAATAGACAGGATATAGAAGAAATATCGATGTATGACGAAGAAAATTAATCTTTTGATGAATCATTAGAACCGGTGCAACTGTGGGCAGATATTAAAGAACGACATTTGGATTTTGAATATAGCGGAAATTTATTTCATATAAATGTTGACTTTGCTGAAATAAAGGAACCTTTAGATGCTTACAAGTTATTTGTATCTGATGAAATTTTACGAATGATAGCATTTGAAACTAATAGATATGCCTCTCAAAACCTTTCGAGGTCAACTACTAACTCAAAATCAAATAAAACAAGATGGATAGATACTGATGTAGAAGAAATGCAGGATTTTTTTGCAATTATAATAGCTATGGGGTTAGTACCTTTGCCCCAAAATAAAATTATATTAGTCCAAGGATAACATCTTTATGAATAAATTTGTCTCATCAGTTATGCCACGAGATCGATTTATGATATTAAAATATCTGCACTTTGCCAATAACGATTTTATAGATAATTCAAACAGACTATATAAAATTAAACCACTGATCAACATGTTACTAAGAAAATTCAAAGATATTCTTACTCCTGGAAAAGAGATCGTAATCGACGAAAGTATGATTCCATTTAGGGGAAGATTGATATTTCGTCAATATATACCTAATAAAAGTCACAAATATGGCGTGAAAATATATAAATTATGCACTCTGGAGGGTTACACCCATAATTTTGTAATTTATGCTGGCAAAGGTACCGGAGATGAGAACATTTCGCATTCCGAATCCATTGCTAATAAATTATTGAATAGTCTCGATGATCAAGAGGGGCGAATACTTTACGCTGATAATTTTTACTCTAGTCTGTCATTAGTGAAATCATTGTACGAAAGAAAAATAATGTATTGTGGAACCCTGCGTTCAAACAGAAAAGGCATTCCAAAACATTTTACAGAAAAACAAAAAAGTACGAGATATGTGGAAAAGAATTTGATGGGAAAATAAGAGTATTAAAATGGATGGATAAACGACAGGTTTTAATGATAACATCCAATCCAGCCCACACAAGCAATCTTATTGAAATAGGAAAAAAGAATAGGAAAGGGGAAATGATAAATAAACCAAAAGCAGTTTTAGATTATAACAACGCGAAAAAAGGAGTAGATTTGAGCGACCAAATGTCATCTTATTTTACTGTTTTGAGAAACTCCTTAAAAAGATACAGGAAGGTGGCACTTCAATTGATATTTGGCACATCAATTGTTAATTCATGGGTAGTGTACCAGAAAATAACTAAATCAAAAATATCTATGTTGGATTTTAGAAAATCAATAGCAAATTCATTAACACAGACAAGAAACATTAAAGAAAATCTCCCTAAGAACATGCAACATACTTTCATTAAACCAGAAGGCCCAGGACGTAAACCAAGGAAGAAATGTATTGGCTGTTACAAGAAATTAAGAAAAAATTTATCCAGTATTGAAGCTGATAAAAAAACGAGAAAAGTTATTAGTTATTGTGACCAATGCGATGGGAAACCGGGATATTGTCTAAACTGTTTTAATGAGAACCATACAAATTAGATGTCCTTGATTATTAAACAATAGAGTCGGTTTCCATTTTTGTTTTTTTTTATTTAAAAAGATTTCAATAGGAAATGTATTTTGTTATTTTTCATTATCGATCATTTTATACAAAATATTTAATTTCGAATTCCCGTATAGATAAAGTTTATGAAAATTTAATGTAATATGTATAGTACTCAGTTTCCTCTCTTTTTCTTAAACCTATATTTTTTAATAAATGCATTTTTATTCCTACTATGCTATAAATTTTTACAAAGAAATTGCATCCCCTAATTTTACAATTATGTTGAAACATTTACTCTTCCTGCTTAGAATAAAAATTGAGTACGGTCTAATTTATCAATCTATGAAATAGCACCGAAGGTGCAAAAATTTTGAAATATATTTCAGAACGAAGGGGGGTCCCCGGCGTCACGAATAAGATATTTTAGAAATATGTCATTCGAGGCCCTGCGGTCCCGAAGCTTTGAATAACAAAACTGTTACAAATTATTTGCTGACTTGAACGTGTTAACTTTAGTCATAAGTTTAGTAAATGTATTTAAAAATGTTGTCAATTAATGTTTAGGGGAAAATAAGAAAGGCATGACTTAATGTTACCATTTGGTATAAACATAATTCTGATATTGAAGATGAGTTCAATTTTGAACATATAAAACTTTAAGCCTATGTTTAATAAATATTTTCAAGAAATACTTAGTTGCAAATATTTAAATATAACTAATGCTAAAACATAAATATATTTTTATTTTGATACTCGATACTATCATACATATGTATTTCTAAATTTGATTTTTACTATTCTATCTGTGACCCTTTTACAGCTGGATAGTACCAGAATCGGAAATAAAAAATACCGGAATAAAAAATAAATATATTGATATTACCCCTGCATTTTTTTTTCCATTGTTAATATAAAAAATATGGTTTTCAAGAGAAACGGCATTAAGTGGAACAAGATTTTAACAGTGTTTATTAGGAAAAGTTATTTAAGAATTTTTTATACTATATAGAATACCAACATTCTTTAAAATAATTCTGTTTTTCACAATAATTTCCTTTCTTTCTTTAATTATTTACGTTTTTTACGTAATACAATGTTCATTTATATACTGCTCAATATATTGTTGTGTGTAAACTATAACGATTGGAAAATGTTCTGGTATAGTGCGAACCCAGCTCATACTAGGTATTATCACAGTTTTATGTGATCAAGGCTTATAGTCCTGCCCTACTTCCAAAATATGTATTTACCATCGTTAGAGCATGTTGTCAGGACCATATTTTTGCTTTCGGATTTAATTTACACCGCATGGTTTAGTACCCATGAATATATGTATATTCAAATACTGCTTTACCTTGAAAAGATAGATGTGGTTTAGTGAATATGAATATTTTAATTTTGTCAAATATAAGGATGGCAGCCCTTTATTACTGCCCTACCTTCAAAATACGTGATTACCATCGTTTGAGCATGTTGGCAGGAATATAGTTTTTACCTTTAGATGTATCTTACTTATGTATGGTTTAGTGTTGATAAAATGAACTATTTTTTCATATATAAGGGTGGCATCCCTTTATTACTGGTATACTATAAAAATACACGTATATTGCCGTTAGTGCATGCAACTACAAGTATTTCTATATTTTTACACTTAACTCGCATTGCTTCTTTTGACTTGAAATATTTGAAATATCAATCAAAATTGAAATTTGTAAACACTCTGTAGAAAAGTTTATTTAAATATTTTTATTAACAGCCTCTGTTTCTAATAGTTATTTTTTTATAGAAATTGTGATAGATGTATTGGAATCAACGATGGATTAATGGCTACTTTCACATCCATCATATAATAATTAAACGTGTGGAAACATCTTAACAAAAGGCTGCACTATGGTAATTAATTAATAATGTTTCTAAAATTTTGTGGAAAGTGATTTATTACTGTGAACACCGTTGCGTTATCTTCTTACCGCGAGAACGAATCATCCAGGCGAATTGCATAGTGGTCTTCTCTCGCCAGTCAGCCGGGAGCGCGCACATCTCTATTCGAACAGGCAGGATTTCGATCGTGTGAGGTGCTTCAAATTTACGAAAGATGGAGTAAATAAACTCAGTAAACCATCATGATGTGCTCAATATCAAAACCCACATGCCAATTTCAGTTGCACCACAGGTTGTCTGTAAAAGTTTGGGTGGGACTTGTAAATGGACATTTGATAGGTTCTTTTTTTTTTTGAAGACATATTAAAGAGTAATGTTTACATAAATTTTCTTGAAACAATCTTACCGAGTATGTTAAGAAAATGTATTAGAAGCATGTTGTGACGTACTTTCGAGGTTCGGTCGCAGATGCCGAACTAGTACAACCACTTTAATCAGTCCGGGTTCACTCGGTTGAGAAGTTATGTCCAAGGTTCAGGAATATTACAAGACTCGGTAATGAAAATAAAATATTTATTTCATAAAATAAATTGTCACCCTGTAAACAAATAATACTAATAATAATTCCCCAACAAAATAAAATAGGTCCTAAAATAATAATACAAAATAGTGAATTAATAAAGAAGGCGGTAAGGAATGTACGGTGCAGACGCTGAGTGTCGCGGAAAGAGCCTGCTAAACACCCAGTGTCGAAGACCACGGAGACGACGTCGAGTACCGCGGAATAACACCTGCTAAATACTCGGAGTCGACGGAATACGGGTTAGACCTCGAGCGCCGCGGAGGGGGCCTGCTAAACGCTCGGAGTCGACGGAAGACGGAATACGGGCAAGACCTCGAGCGCCGCGGAGATTACCTGCTAAACGCTCGGAGTCGGCGGGATACGGGCAAGACCTGGAGCGCGCGGAGATTACCTGCTAAACGCTCAGGATACCCAGAGGAAGGTAGGGTGCCGCGGAAGTTACCTGCTAAACACCCTGGGGTAGAGGAGGGTTGAGTGCCGCGGAAAGAGCCTGCTAAGCACTGCCGGTAAAGGCAATTTCGCCGGCTTTTATACAGAACGGCGGGTAGTGTCGTGTGCAAAAATCGCGATACGCTAAGCAATTTCAGGTACCGCGTGCGCCAAACAATTAAAGTACAGTGTGAGCAAAATAAAATAAAATAGGTTCGTTACATTCCCCCCTCTCTTCGTAAAAAAAAATAAACATTATATTTTTTTTTCTAGCCTAACATAACTTAACATTAACTAACAGTATAAACTATTAACGGAAAATATATACAGAAAAAAATTATCACATCATGTTAGTCTGGTAATTCCTAACACGGAGGATTCCTCCTCTTGCCGTGGAACAGCCAGCCATTTCGCCCCTTCCGGGGTGATCAGACGCAGCCGATATCGCTGGTGTCCAGGAATGCCTGGCGGTCTTAGTCTCCATCTCGGAATACGAACAGGCAGTGTTCCTTGAGGTGGCGTCGGTGGCTTTGCTGGCGAAGGTATCCACCGCCCAGGAGTGACTGGTAGTGGTGTGGCCGGTAGCGGACTCACTAGGGGTGGTGGTGGTGTCACCGGGCTAGGCGTGTCGGGTAGTGGGGATGCATACAACTGCAACACCTCCGGACTGTGGCCAAACAGTTCCAACAAGCGAATATTGGTTGGCGTCTTTGGCTCCATGTCTGTAACAAAAGATAACTTAATGCGCTGGTTTAAGATCTTTGATGTGGATTCGTCTAAATTTACGCCCCGTCTGCTCATTCTTTAGATCGAATACCACCGGTGACCATACTTTGGTGATCAAGTATGGACCAGAATATTTCGGTGCTAATTTAGCGGCAAATCCTCGTACAGCGGAGGATAAAACATGCTCTCTCTTCATGACTCGGTCACCTAAGTGGCAGGTCCATTCTCTTCGACGTAAGTCGTAGTGCTTTTTCTGTGAACTAAAAGCTCGTCCGAAATTAATTCGCACAAGTTCGAATACGTCTCTCAGCTGGTTCAAACGATGGGAACGTTCTCTTATACTGGCTTCATTTTCATTCACAGGTTCCTCGGTTTGGACTTCTCGGAAAATACTCTTTGACACCTCTAATTCTCGTCCGAAATTGAGGTACGCCGGTGAGAATCCGGTGGACTCATGACGTGCAGTATTGATGGCTAATATAAAATCAGGCAAATATCGGTCCCATTTTCTTTGGTCATTTTCACAAAACTGTGCAATCATAGTCTCTATGACTTTATTTGCTCTTTCGACAGGATTCGTTTGCGGCGTATACGGCGGAGAAAATAGTTGGCGGATTCCAAAGTCGGTTAAGAACTTACGCATTTCAAGGTTTTTATATTGTACCCCGTTATCTGAAATTAACACCCTCGGACATCCAAATCGAGCGATAATCCTTTCGTGCAAGGTTCTGCTTACTGCAGCGGAGGTAGCTTTTCGTAACGGCTGGAATTCTATCCATTTAGTGAACTGGTCCTGAAAAACTACAATATATCGGTTTCCAGATGTAGAACGGGGTAAAGGGCTAATTAGATCGGTACTAACAGTGTGCCAAGGTCCTCCTTGAGGACGTGGTTGCATTTTCCCTGGTGGTTGTAACTGTGAATATTTATATTGCTGACATATCGGACATCGTCGGACATAGTTAGCAATTTCTCGGAACATCCCAGGCCAATAGTAATGTCTTGCTATTCGAGCAATAGTCTTGGCAACGCCTAAGTGTCCAGCGGTCGGTTGATCATGGCCTTCTTGCAAAATCTCACATCGTCTTGGTGTAGGAATACAAAGTTTCCAAGGATCAGCCAGTTCAGGTTCTGTGAAATCATATCTGTCGAAGAAGTGTCTGTATAGTTTGCCCTCTTTTATACAGTAATCGGAATTTTTGTCAGGATCTTGTTCAACCTCTTGAAATTTTCTTGTATACCAGGGGCATAAGATAATATCTTCTATGACATGAATTTCGGTATTCCTAATTTCGGGAATTGGATGTCTGGATAAAGCATCAGCCACTCGATTAAGTACTCCGGGTTTGTATCTGATCTCAAAATCGAACTGCTGAAGAGCTATTATCCATCGAGCTAAACGACCGGTCGGATGTTGTAAATTCTGTAGCCATCTTAAGGACTGGTGATCGGTCTCGACTATAAAATGATAGCCCTCCAAATATTGTCTCATTTTCTGAATTCCCCAAAATATAGCCAGGCACTCTTTCTCGGTAGTGGAGTAGTTTTTCTCCGGTGGGGTTAAGGTTCGGCTGGCATAACAAATGATGTGGTCTTGTCCTTCCAAATTTTGTATTAGAGCGGCCCCTAAGCCTTGATCGGATGCATCAGTTTGCAGTACAAAGAGTTTTGTAAAATCGGGACAAGCTAGGACTGGTGCTTCAGTGAGTTTGACTTTTAAGGAATTAAAAGCCTCTTCTTGCTTGTCGGTCCAGTTCCATTTTATTCCCTTTTTGAGAAGCTTCGTCAACGGAGCGGTAATGGCGGAAAATCCCGGTACAAATTTCCGATACCAGGAGGCAACTCCTAAAAACCTTCTCAAACCTCGCACATTGGTAGGAGTTGGAATTTCTTTTATAGCGGCTACTTTTTCGGGGTCGGTTGTGATACCATTTTCACCGACTAAATGTCCTAAGTACTTAAGAGTTCTTTGAAAAAATTTACATTTTTCTGGGTTCGGTTTAAGTCTGGCTTCTTTTAGCCTACGGAAAACTTCTTTAAGATTGGCCATATGTTCTTGATAGTCTTTTCCTAAGACTATAATGTCGTCCAGATATGCGAACGCTTTTGCATGCATGTCGGGTCCCAAGACATTATCCAATAGCCTTTGGAAGGTAGCTGGAGCGGAATGTAGGCCAAAAGGCATTACCACAAATTCGAATAATCCCTTATTCGGAACGATGAAAGCAGTTAACGGTCGGCTTTCCGGTGATAAGGGAATTTGCCAGTATCCCTGTTTTAAATCAATACTGGAAAATAAATTCGCCTCTTTTAGTCTACTCAATATGTCACTGATCATGGGCAGCGGATATGCATCTTTTATAAAAACTTCGTTTAACTTACGAAAATCTATACAGAAGCGGCGTTTGCCATTTTTTTTTCGGCCAAAACAATTGGGGAGCTCCACGGACTAGAAGACGGTTGTATAATCCCATCGGCAAGCATTGTTTCTATCTCGTCATCAATAATTTTCTGCATTGCAGGATTTCTAGGACGGTATCTCTGCTTTATAGGAGTCGAATCCTTTAACCGAATAACATGCTCAGCCATGTTCGTGTAGCCATCGATCTCTCTAAATGTTGTAAATTCTTTTTCTATGAAATCGGCAACTTCTTTTTGCTGAAGTTCGGTTAAACATGAAGATGGAGGGGTAATCGGTTCTATGGTTAGCGTAGGATATACCCTATCTGTCTTAGGGTTTATAGTAATCTGTTTTGTTCCTATATCGATGGTGCAATTATATTCGGTGAGAAAATCCATTCCCAATACTGGTCTACGGTCAGTGACGGCATGAGCAGAAAATTAGCGGGTACATTCGTTGTCAGCAGTTGTCCTTGAATGTTATATTCCTCGGTAATGTTGACCAAAGTTCCATTGGCTAATTCTGCTTGCATTTCTTGTTTCGCTGTAGTCGGTACATTTCCCATCTGTTTGCAATATTCTGCAACCACGGGACTAATGTAGGATCTTACTGACCCTGTATCTACTAAAGCAGTAAAAGATCAGTGATAAAGGTCAATGTTTAATCGGATGCGGTTATTGGACCAGTTACTTGTATTAGTACTAGTCAACGGTATGTAATTCGGCGGTGATTCGGAGGCCTCTACTGTCGGGCGCTGGTTTGGCCTCGCTGAGTTCCAGTCCCGACGGCGTTTTCCTGTGTTGGTTGGCTCTGATTGACACACCGGCAGTGTCTAGTCTGTACTCCTTCTCGTCCACATCGAGAACAGAATAAACGGAACGGTCCTCGGCATGTAAATCTCGTATGTCCTGTAGCTCCACATCTCCAACAAATAATGTTTGCATTCTGTCTAGGTGTTGTTTGCGAATGGCTATTTGTCTGGTGGTTAGGGCGAGAATTCGGTTTGACAGTTCTACTGGATTGTGAATCTGCAATACCAGCATTTCGGATTGGTTCGGCCACTTTTCTTGGTTTATTCTCTTTTCCTCGATCTTTTTGCAGTTGTTCGTACTCGTAGGTTTGTTGTACTAAATCGGAAATTGTTTTTACTTGGGTTCTTCGGATGTATTGCCGGTATTCGGCCCGCAACCGCTTATATATGCAAGTGACTTCTCGTTCCGCAGAAAATCCCCCATGTCGTCTTATCATGGTCTGCATTTCTAAAATAAAATTGCGGGCAGTTTCGTGTCTATCTTGATATTTAGAACTTATCATTTCTTCTAAATTGTTAAGGTATTCGGCCGGATAAAAGAAGGTTTTAAAATCTTCCACAAAGTCATCACAAGTTATGTTTGTAATTCATATACCACTGGTATGCTTTTCCCTGAAGCAACCCTGGTAAAGTTTTTAGCAACTGTGCATCGGTAATCTCATATTCGTGCTGCATCTGCTCTAGTCTTTCTAGAAATGATATTGGATCTGTCTTGCCATCAAATACAATGTTCAGTTTCCGTATTTGATTTAACAGTTCGAAACCTGATGTTCTTGGTGTTTCGGGAACCGATCTGGTTGGTACGGAAGCTGCAGGTCGCTCTGCGGGTACTCCCTGACGTAGGAACCTAACTAGGCGTCGTCGTATCTCGTCTACTGTGCCACCGGTTCCTAACTTGAAACGCTCAAGCTCGGCTGTCAATGCTTCTTTATTTAGTTTGTACACCCATCCGACCCTAGGATCAATGACTTCAAGGCCAGCGGCGACTTCTTCAGAGTCAGAAGGCATTTTGAAGTAAAACTTGCAGGACGGATTTCAAAGTTCCTCTACTTTCTAATCCTCACTTCAGATTTCGAGAATTATTCTCGGCAAACGTTTTTGACTCAAAATCTCGGTCGATAACAGTCGGATCAGGTCGGCAACGCTTCCTCGGGTCGAATTATGTTGAAAACGATACCCCACTTGACTTCGGGTGTCTTCGGAAATGTTCGGTTAAATTCGGTTTTTTCGAGAAAATGGCGGATTCGCGGTCTAGATGTCCACAGTAATCTTTCTGGTGGGTTAAAACGATGATACTACGGTCCTTTCTCTTTTATCTCTCCTCTCACAGTTTTGGGTACTACGGTCTCGGTTCCAGTCTTGGTTTTTTTTCCTCCCTGCTCTTCCGGTCCCTGCTCGGGCGCCAAAATTATGTGACGTACTTTCGAGGTTCGGTCGCAGATGCCGAACTAGTACAACCACTTTAATCAGTCCGGGTTCACTCGGTGGAGAAGTTATGTCCAAGGTTCAGGAATATTACAAGACTCGGTAATGAAAATAAAATATTTATTTCATAAAATAAATTGTCACCCTGTAAACAAATAATACTAATAATAATTCCCCATCAAAATAAAATAGGTCCTAAAATAATAATACAAAATAGTGAATTAACAAAGAAGGCGGTAAGGAATGTACGGTGCAGACGCTGAGTGTCGCGGAAAGAGCCTGCTAAACACCCAGTGTCGAAGACCACGGAGACGACGTCGAGTACCGCGGAATAACACCTGCTAAATACTCGGAGTCGACGGAATACGGGTTAGACCTTGAGCGCCGCGGAAGGGGCCTGCTAAACGCTCGGAGTCGACGGAAGACGGAATACGGGCAAGACCTCGAGCGCCGCGGAGATTACCTGCTAAACGCTCGGAGTCGGCGGGATACGGGCAAGACCTGGAGCGCCGCGGAGATTACCTGCTAAACGCTCAGGATACCCAGAGGAAGGTAGGGTGCCGCGGAAGTTACCTGCTAAACACCCTGGGGTAGAGGAGGGTTGAGTGCCGCGGAAAGACCCTGCTAAGCACTGCCGGTAAAGGCAATTTCGCCGGCTTTTTTACAGAACGGCGGGTAGTGTCGTGTGCAAAAATCGCGATACGCTAAGCAATTTCAGGTACCGCGTGCGCCAAACAATTAAAGTACAGTGTGAGCAAAATAAAATAAAATAGGTTCGTTACAATGTTATTTCAAAATGCTGGAATATCATCGTAGATTAGAGAACACTTAAATCAAGGCATGCAAAGAGAAGTATTGATCAACAAAATCCACATGAACGGCCATTGAGGTCTCCGGATTGTAATCCTTGTGACTACCTTTTATGGGACCACTTAAAAACAAAGTTTATAATGTCAAAATCAATAACAAAGAAGAATTAATCCATCGTATCATTACAACCTGTGGTGAAATACGGAATAACTCAGCAATGATATGTTGAGTAATTAGAAACCTAAATAAACGCGCGGGAAAATGTATGGAAGCTGAGGGAAAAGTAAATTAAATTTGGTAATCCAGATCCATCCATTTATTATTAAAATTGCTTCTATTTTTAACCATTTATTATTTAATCTTCCTCAATCAAACCTTCCAAAATTTTGGTTGCAAAACTATTTTTATCTCGTGTCTTTCACTAAATTTTATAACTTGTATTTTTGAACATTTAACAGTGTATTTAAATAACAAAAAAACACGTCATTAAGATTATTTTTTTGTGTTTTTTCGGAATATCGTATGGAAGTTTAAAAATAATCATACAGTGTAGTGTTTTCTAGAGGTAAACAAAAAATTAACAATTTTTGGAGTCTGGACCTGATTTTTTCCCTATTATACATGTACAAATGATATATAGTTAGTACATTAACCCTATCAAATATGAACTCAATATTTAAGTTCTACCAAAGTTACGAAAAATAAAAAGGTTTGACTAAAAATCGTAAATCATCTCTGCCTTAAAAATGAATGGCCCAAAAGTTATTTCTAAAGGCAGTTCTAATTACCCTATGTCCCCTATTTCCCGTTAAACCATATCCCTCTCATATTGAAACACCCTGTACAACTCATTTATTTAATGTTTAAAATCATTTATCTTTGTAGAAAGTACTAACTAGAATAGGAACCCTTAAATAGTAAAGTATTAATTTGTTTTGTATTCAATTGCAATATGTAGTAGTTGCAAAGTTATAGTCAGGCAAAACACAATGTGTTACTGTTATATTAAATATGTAAATAAATTAACTGTGTTTTATTAAAAAAATATGCTACTACTTACACTAGAAATGTTCCCCTTGTATTTATATTTTGCATTAAATCATATCGCTTCAGGTCAGTATCTGGTGTTCCTGTCAGAGAAATAGCTGATGCGTTATTTATTACAATATCTATTCCTCCAAATATGTTAACAGCTTCATCAACTGCCTTATGTACTGCATATTCATCTCTTACATCTACAATACAAGGTAAGCCTTTTCCTCCAGCCTTCTCAACTAGAAAATATATTTCAAAATATAAAAGATGCCTGAAAGAAGTAGGTTATAGGTTATAAGTAGGGAATTTAGGAAAGTTGAAAATTCCGGTTCAGAAACTCTGTGTTATTTTTTATAAGGTCATATAAACAGATTATATCAATTATTGACACAAATAAGATAGGATCAACTGCCAGCTCCCACCACCATAAGAATAATAATGATGATAATAATAATGATAATAATAATGATGATGATGATGATCATAATAATAATAGTAAGAATAACAATAATAATATTAATAATAATACTTTATTTAGCAGAAGCTAATTAAATTACACTTCTGTAATATGATACTTAAACATCGATCATCGCTTAACTCTAAATACAGTTTTTTTATCTCACTTTTAAATAATTTTAAATTTGTTGCCAGTTTTACATTTTTTGGAAGACCATTATACAACCTTAACCCCTTATGAAACACATTTTTTTGTAGGTTTGTTCCAAATGCATAGAAAACCATACAATGTACGATTTCGAGTCTGCGCAATAGCAAAAAATTGTTCCAAATTAAAACTTATCATTCATTGTACGATTTCCTTAGCATTCCAAACATCTTTGGGATGAGCATTGAACTGTACCATGGCGATAATATCAGTACATGGTCATGTGCAGGAACTACTTGATAACTGTTTGTATAGACATGCGCACTGAGTAATCTCGTTTAGATTTGACATTAAAGCTGTTCAATTTAGTCATTGTTTTAATTGATAAATAGTAAATTGAATTTTAAAATGTCCATCCACGACTATAGTTTTTAATTTTAAATAATGACTTGCATACGAAGTTGTTTACAACTTCAAAGTTAAATTCAGAAATAGCTGGTTATATTATGTTTGTCCCCACTCATTTTTCGGTCAAGTAAACACCGCGATTCCATGCACGGTACAAATTTGACGCATGCGCTTATTATCAGTGCATATAATCTCGTGACGGTATCATGGCCGTACAAAAGTATTTATTTGGAACAAATTTATTGAGATTTCATGAAATATCAAAGTTTTCTTTTAAACAAATATCATATCCATGAATATCTGCCCTTTTAATTAAGAAATTACTCAAATACTCTGGCATCAACTTATGTTCAATTTCATAAATTAGAATTAAACATGCTCAATAAACTGGTCTATAGAAAGCCATTGAAGTTGTGTTCTCATATAAACTAAACATGTGTATTTGCCACACGAAAGAATTATGCGCATAGCTTTATTTTGTAAAATCTGTAGCCTCTTTATTTTAGTTTCATTGCAAGAGATTAACAAGGACGAACAATATCTTACATTAGGATGAATAATAATAATAATAATAATAATAATAATAATAATAATAATAATATGTTCCATTTACTCCGAGGTGGAGCATAGGGCCTTCACGAAGCTTTTCCATTTTTTCTTGTTTTTAGCCAGCGTTTTTGCTTCCCGTCAGCACTTTCCCACCTTATTTAGTTCTTCGTTTGTATTTATCGCCAGCTTATTTGTGGTCTTCCTCTTCTCCGTTGGCCTACTGTGGTCCAGTTTAATGCTACTTTAGTTATGTCATCGTCAGGTTTTCTCAATGTGTGTCCTATCCAATTCCATTTACGTTTCATGGTTTCACTTTTTATTGGTTACTGCTTGGTTTGTCTCCATAATTCTCCATTTGTTATTTTATTTGGCCAGAAGAATTTTAAAATTTTTCGTAAACATTTATTTACACCTGTAGTCTTTGCAAATTTCTTAAAGACATAGACCACGCTTCACATCCATACAGCAGCACAGACTGCTGTTAAAGATTTGTATTTTTGTTTTCTGGCTGATTTGAGATGGATGACATCCATATATTTTTTAACACGCCATATGATCCGTGTGCTTTCTTAAGGGCGCCGTTTTTATGTGCAATTTTCAACGAATTTATAGCTGTTTCTTGTCGCAGTCAAAGAAAAATCTAAGCAAGTTAGAAAAAATATCTCTTAACTGTCTCAATCATACAAATTTTCTCCAGGGTGTCACATATTTTATAGGCTGGTAAGTCGTTAGGAAATAGGAAGAAAAGCATGTTTTCACCTCCTATGTTTCATTGTTACGTTTCACAACTTACAGGGCAATTATGCACTGAAAAAATCGTATACGGTATTATAATCCATGTCACAACCCGCAAAATAGTTTTTAAAAGACAGTAATACTTGAACTGATACAAATTATTGAGTATTTTTCACAGTAACTGCAACAAGACAAAAAGGTGCAATTAACGGTCTTTGAATAGAAAAATCTGTTTTCTTAGCACGTTTATTCACCAAAAATTAAAGGGCATGAAATTTCAGCATGTTTTAGTTGGGACACTATCGAAAAGATGCCGGTAGTTTAGGTCGGTATGGTATTGGCACTTGAGTATTTTATTTATCCGTCAGGGTCGGATTAGCTTTTAGTAGTACCTGGTAAATCACAAACAAATTATAATACAGAATTCAGAAAGTATATAATTATTGATGTTGAATATTATGAAGTAGATAACAGTAAGTATGGCGACTAGCGACGTGCAATGTTTTTTCTATATGAAATCATTATATTATTAAAAGACATTTTTTGATGAAACTTCTAACGAGGGTCTATTTCAAGATAAATTAACGAAAAAAATACAGTGTTTTTAAAAAACCAAACAATCTCTAATAACCTTAAAAAAATTGTGGAATATGCACAAAATTTTTGATAAAACTTTTAACAAGAATCTGTTAGAACACTAATTAATGAAAAAATACAGGGTGTTTAGAAAAAAACAAACCAATTTCTAAAATCCCTCAAAAATTATGAAATTTAACCAAGATTTTTATGAAACTTTTAACGAGAATCTGTTAGAATTAATTAACAAAAAATACAGGGTGTTTAGAAAGAATCGAACCAATCTCTAAAATCCCTCAAAATTTATGGAATTTAACCAGAACTCTTTATGAAATTTTTAACGGTCTGTTAGAACACTTATTAACGACAGAATACAGGGTATTTTAAAAAACCGAACAATCTTCAAAAACCCTCAAAATTTGTGGAATTTGACCAAAATTTTTGATGAAACATTTAACAATGGTCTATTAGAATACTATAATTAACGAAAAAATACAAGGTGTTTAGAAAAAACCAACCTAATCTCTAAAATCTCTCAAAAATTATTAAATTTAATCAACATTTTTGATGAAACTTTTAACAAGGATCTGTTAGAACACTAATTAACGAAAAAATATAGGGTGTTTAGGAAAAATCGAGTCAATCTCTAAAATCACTCAAAAATTATGAATTTTAACCAACATTTTTGATAAAACTTTTAACAAGGGTCTGTTAGAATACTAATTAACGAAAATATTCACGGTTTTTAGAAAAACCGAACCAATCACTAAAATCCCTCAAAAATTATGAAATTTAACCAAAATTTGGTATGAAATTTTTAACAAGGGTCTGTAAGTAAACTAAGAACCCAAAAAAGTTGTGAAATTTTAAATTTTTCGTAAGTGAAAAAAGTGCTTTTTCTTAATAAAAAAATCATTTCAATTTGCTAAAAAAGTTGTTTAAAAATTATTTTTCATGAATGTTTTTAGTTCAAATAGAAGAGAATACAAAGCTGAATCTTACAAGCTTTGGTTCGTTTTAATTGGTCGTCTAGTTTTCTTTCTAGTTTACGCTTGGAAAAAATGTTACTTTTAGATTATACAGCAATAATATGCTAATCGGCTCTTCCTGCTTCATAAAGTAATCCTTCAGCTTGCTCATGAAATTCATTTTGGTGCAGTTGATCGAGTCTACGGGCCGTACGAGCTTCCTTGCTAGAAAGATACGCTCGCCGGTTTTCCCTCTCGATCCGTTGTGCGTCGACGTTATCCGAAAACATCTTGCACAGGTTGCCGATTTTTAATTGTATCTTTGAAAATACTGCGATTTAGATTCTATAACTTAGATACATATTCTTAGATATATTAGGAATAGATTTAAGCAATAAAAAAATCGATTTTTTGAGCCTTCTAAAGCAGGATCTAGTAGAACACTAAGGAAAAAGTACAGGATGTTTGAAAAATGAAACCAATTTCTAAAAATCCTTAAATGTCACGAATTTTTAAAAAATGTTTGTCAAATTTCAGCATCAAATAAAGACGACCCGATTCAAAATTTACAATACTCCTATTGGCTCCAGAAACTAAATAGCGATCTTCGGTTTAGGGAGCGATTCATATTTATAGCTCGATACGCAATGAATCGCGTCAATGTTATAATTAGGTGCACCCAATGAATTTAAAATGAAGTTAAATGTATTGAATAGTAATAATGGTTTGTCATGCATTTTATTTTTTTGGTGGCAATTTTAAAGCAAACTAATTTCTGACGGTTTGTTTACTATAACATCGAACTGTAAAAAAAATAAATGAATATTAAATTTGGGCTAATTGTAACATACAAATTTACCTAATATGTATGTAATTTTTTATTAGTATGCACCATATTTTTTTACAAACCTTCATCATTCATCAAGTACAGTTTCATATAAATGAAATGAAAAAGACCAGTAGCGTTATAAAAAATAATCAGTTTTGTATGAAGCAGAAATCATGAGATTTAATAAGGAAACGAAGAATTTTCAACAAAATTGTTTGTATATGAACACTAAGTAATTTTCACCTTACATTTTAGTGGTAACATTAAATCAATTAGCCACTGAACATTCTGGCAGCTAAATCAGAAATTTTATAGTCACAACGCAAGGGACTTATTTGATAAACTAAGTAACCATGTATCATTGTTATTTATCACATTTATTAAGTACCTTCTTATAATAGTAACAAATTACCTCTAGTTATAGAACGGCTTAGAGCAATTTTAAATTAATAGATTATGTTATTATTATATTTTATCATTTTTTCCTGTTCTGTCATTGAAAACCTTAGAGGAATAGGCAAATACTGCAAAAGTCAAGTGCGACCTTATAAATATTTATCTAATTTAAAAGTCTCAAACGTTTCTTTTTTGCTTTCTATTTCAATATTAGTTTAGAATGACAATGAAAAATGTTTCGTACATAAATAAATGTCAAATAACGAGTTGAAAATATATTAAAATAATTTCAATTCCTCTTCCAGGCCCACACTTATTAGCAATCTTGCGACTGCTGTGACCATCTAGTGCGTGTACATTTGACACACGGCACATTTATATTTGTATTGACCTTCGGGACCAGAATTCCTAATTCACGATACTGAATAGGTTGTTACGCGCCACAAATTGTCGTGAGTTTATAGAATATCTCAAACAATTCGTAGTGAACTTATTTTATTTAATGATGTCTCCAGTCATCATTAGTCTGTAGATGGGTTTTTTATTGCATACGATGGTGTACTACCATTTTTCCGATGAAAAGAGGTAAACACGATATAATAATAAATTGCAAAAAATAGTTTACGACTTAGAATTTTCTCCTCTAAAAAGAAAAATTGTCTGCAAATATTTTTATAAGATCTTTCTTGCAGAAATAATGCTTTATGCTTTACAGAAACAAAAAGATGTGGTGATATTTCAGTAGATCAGAGTTACAAACTAATAATACAAACACAAATCTGCCGTTCCTTCTCTAAATATAAAAATTATAGGTAAGTTAGCAAAATAGAAATCCGTATGATTTCTTTATAGATATTATGGATTACATAATAGCAATGGAGGTGGTTTTTGTTGACATGTTTAACAATTTAGCATGTGAGAAGTCATTTGGTAAACAATTAAAAACTGAATTTTTTGAAAATAATATACCACCCATGGACTAACTTTCCTTTCGTCTATTCCATTTCATTATATACAAGAGTATACATTTATTTTACTTCTAAAATCATCAATCTTTACAGAAAATGTAATAAAAAAACAAAACGCTGTTGCAAAACTTAGTATCCCTAACAATTTTTATTAATGGGTATGTATCCAGTTTTTTTTTTATGAAATGATTTTGCAGGGCAATTAGACATTATTTCTCAAGTCATATTACGGAGAATAGTTATAAAAATTCATTTATTTTTAATTTTATCGATCCTTGTCAATTTGCCCTCATAACGCCAGGAAGAGGATTCATGACTGGGTCACCCTCGTATACGCCAATCCTCGGACCGTTTGACGGCTACGCTTTGATTTTGCTTTTTCAAAGGCGCCGCGCTGAGTGCGGAGTGCGATAACTTCGATATTTTAATTCTGAATTCTGTAAGCTTTGGTACGGTCCCAGATAGCACAAATTGCGCCGAAATACAAATAGTGTGAAAAAAGTGGTCATAAATAAAGCATTATAATGAATGTACTTTAAAAATGTTTTCTAAGTACGCCACTTCCAGCATTTAAATTTAAGAATACATTTGAAATGCATTTATTGCACACAAATATTCTTATACTGGTTTACTATACTTACTAAATACAAAAAAAGCATTACCAATAGGTACAAATATTGAAGTACACAAAAGTTGCTTAAGAATTGCAATCTAAAAGCCATTAATTCCGGGTGCGCTAATTATGTGCAAAATTCCCGCTTGCAGTCGGCAATGTTGCGCAGAATGTAATCAGCGCAGTCGTGGCGCAGTCTTTCTCAAAACGGTAGCCAGCCGACATCCTGTCGGATTGTATTTTGCTTAGTTCGCACTAGTGCTAGTGTTTACATATTTAATTTTATGGTGCAGATGCAGCGCCAAGTACTAGCTTCAGTTATATAAAATCAAAATCTAAAGTGGTCTGATGGCTGATGATCAGCATGAGCCGAAGGTATGTATATTTAATTCTATTAATTTGCTAGAGGTGCATTATATATATTTAAACAATGGCATCTTCGGCCACTGGTTAGTGGCCATTGTAGTTGAGAGCATGGCGTCAGGCAGGGTGGTGAGACTGCTGAGTAGACACTGTCGTTTTGTATTGTCCCAAGTTTCTGAGTAGATATATTTTTTACATTTGATAATTATTTACAATGGCGTAAAACTCTCCAATATTAACAAAAAATATTCTACCTCGTAATTAATTTTTTTTTCAGTTATTTCTTACCAAAAAGACAATGTCATGAAATTGTTTTTTTAACGGTTAGTTCTGATACATCGCCGGAGGAGTTTATTTTGTAAGCTTCACACAACCTACAATTGTTTTATCACCTCTTGGTCAGTATAGATAAATGTTAAAAGTTTAGAACTTGCCGATGTCTCACTGGGGAATATATTTATAGCTGATACACGTAATCTTCTTTACAAGAGAGGCATTTCTGATATTTCGCTTTTCACTTCACAAGAAGCCAATGCAGACAGACTGGATACTCGTATAGCTATAAAGTTCGAATGCATTACATTGAAATGGATTCTTAAATGTGACGAAAAACTAGCCAAAAAATACAGATACAAATAATATCCTATAAAATTGACATTATATTAACAATTGTTTAAAACTTATGTAGTACCTATACAGTTTGTGATTGACTTTTAAAATAGATAATTTAAAAACTTGTCATCAATTAGTGATACAGATTTGATCTACCAAAATATCTCTGCCATACATTTTCTGACGATGGTCACTGCTCATAAAATTTGTATATATTTTTTCCAGTGTGCAATGTTTCAAGTGAATAGGGACAAGGATATGGTTGAAATCAGATGTCGTGTTCTATCGAATTGAAAAATGAATGAATTAATATAAATCGAACAGGATAAAACAATAAAGAAATTTTTTTGACATATAGTAATAACAAAGAATTTAATACTGGGTGAGTATAATATTTTTATCTTGTTTGAACTAGAAAACAATTTGGCTATACCTATACAGTTTTATAAAAAAAATACTTGTTTGTACTGTAAAATTGTAGTTGATTATAAAGAATTAAAACACCTTTCTTTTATATTTAGTTGCTGTTCGAAGAAATCCATTAGCTAGAAATGCAGAGAAGGAGATTGAAAATGTTATAAAAGTATATAAGAAATATTTGTAAATAAATAGGAAAATATCCCACTAAACAAGAGACCTTACATAACACTTTAACAAAGTTGCATTCATGTTAAATATGTAATTTTACACTGTAAAGTAACAGCACGCTTGCTAGAATATTTCATATGAATGTTTTAACTAGATAGTTTGTTATAAGTGAACCGCAAAAAGTTTCTGTGACGTTACATATTAGTACTTGCTGCAAGTTATCACATAATTTACAAAAGAAAAGTTGCGATGCAACGAAATTTTCAAGATGTTGAAACTTTTCTTTAAAAAGTCCTATCAAAATTAAAATCTAATATTGATATAAATTGTTTTTTATAATTTGTTCAAACATTTAACACTTTAAGTTCTGGCAATCTTTTACAGTAATCACGGTGTAACAAATGATGTTTCCAGCTTAGTTGTCTATGTGATGGTGTCTTATATCGGAATAGTATGCGTAAATTTCAAACATTCAACAGAGGCTGAAATCTGTAAAAGAATGGTTGGTTTGAGTGTAGTTTAAATGTAGTATGTACACAGATTTGTCTATATGATATGTATATATGTTTCATATGGTATACCAACTTGTTTTATATAATATATTAAATATAATTTAGTTTCTTTGAATCTATAGTTACTCTCAGATAAATTATGCATCAGCTAAACGAACGGGTTAGTTTATAAATATTCTTTAAAATTGTGGAATATGCGTTTTTTTGTCAAAATAACGAAACGATTCAGTTAATTATATGTATATTAATAGCCGACAGGTGGCGCCACTTCAGTGATACTGTGTAACCGAATATTGGTAAGATATCTACAAGATTTGAGCCCTGACAATTGGCAAGTGGCACCACGGGCAAGGGAAATAAGGAAATAATAGATCCCTAATTTATGTTTGGTCACTGTCACATTGGCAGAGGAAAGCCTCGACGAAGGAAGATCTTGGGAGATATGGAGACAGCTACTATTTATTTCGCAAATTAACTGGTCGAAATATTTCTGGTATGTAGTTTGAAACCACCAATCGGACTGTGTGAAAACAGACGTATTTTAAACTATTTAAAGCAAATGACAAAGTGCCTGGTACAAGACAAGCACATTTCAACTGCGAACTTGCTCAGAAAAGTTGTAGCAAACTTTCTAAAATAATATTTCGTTGCAAAGTTTTTGGGTGGAAATTATATGTCACAAATCTCTTGCGAACTTCCTGTAAAGACTAGTGTTGTAAATATTCGGATTAATTTGATATTCGGATCATATGGAATCGGATTAAAATGATATTCGGAATAATCATCCGAATACGTATTACGTACATAACATGTACGAATTCCCCGTATTTTGGTATATGCAATGCACTATGCAACATTATTATTACGAATGGAATGGAATGGCGGTGGCAAACAAAACAGGGTTATTTTATTTAATTTTTCTTAATAAGAAAATAAATGTAATTAGTTACTTTTTCCTGTCTAGTGAAGCTTTTACAGATCAATTAATTATCATGTAGGTAGTTCAGCAATACAACATTTTTTATTTATTTAATCTTGATTACCAAGATTTTAATAGATAGGTGGTACGTAATACGCATGATTGTCAGTTTTCTATTTCTATTCCGAATCTACTTAAATGCGTAACCTACTAATATTACGTATTAATATGTATTACATTACCCTACCAACAGTGCCGACTGCGAGCGAACGAAGCTTACGAATACGAATTCAAAACAATCGAAACTACAACTACATACCTAGATCAGACCATATAGTCCCACCTACTAATATACCGTATTAGAAATTCGAATTCGTATTACGTATTACATACCGACCGACTGCCGACTGAGAGCGAACGAAAACGAAACCGGACGTTCGATGTGTTGGTTCAGTTCAGTAACAGTTGGTAGATTTGAGGTAGTAGGAAAATTATTCCGAATACGTATTACGTTGCAAAAAAGATATTCGGATTAATCCGAATATTTTAATACGGATTCTCACAACACTAGTAAAAACTTTTGTAACGTTACAGCTTGGTTTGTAAATTTTGAGAAATGTTGCAGCAATTTTATCTTGCTTAGTGGGATACTTTTGTTTGCTTTATTTTTGTCCTTATACTTATATATATATAAAGAGTAGAAAGTATATTCATTTATAGAAAAAAAAGTACAGAAATGGTGCTACATATAAAAAAATCACTAAAAACGCGCAATCTGTGCGAAATAACAATGCTTTAAAAGTACCTTATATGTACTTCATGTTTTTGGCGACGCAATAAGAACTGCTTTTAAAGTGCTTCAAATGCACTTAATTTCAGCAAGATGCGCGCGCATACAGCTTGTGAACCACAACTTAAGGAGTACTTTCTAGGCTGACACTGGGGTACTTGCCAAATGAATTTTGGATAATATTAATAAGTGCTTTATTGGTACTTCTGAAGCTATTTTGGCTATCTGGGGTGTACGACTCAGTGATTCACTACCCACCGTATCACTTGTTCAGTTGTACATGGCAGATATACAAATATATACTCATATACGTAATAAGGGGAAAATTTTTAATTTACTTCAAATTGTATTAAATAATTGTCCATGTCTTTACAGTAGCCTTACTTTATAGCAAAACAAAAACAACAAAACTGTTGCAAGTATTTTATCAGACCGCTTTTCGACATACACAATTTACCTCTTAGTTATTAAATAAATTGACATTCTCAGTAATAAAATAGATAATTATCTGAAAAGTAATATACCTAACAATTTCTATCAATAATGTGTTACTTTTACCTGGAACAAAAATGTATTGTATATTATTTATCCCAATGAATCTTATAGAAACACCCTGGTATGTTATGGCTATATTCTGTGCAGATACTGATATTGTTTTGTTGTTTCTGTACTTTAGGCCAATTTTCCTTAATACGCCTCTGATCCTACGGATAAAACGTTAGGCGAAGCTGCCGAGTAAAGAAATCTATAACACCGACATTCTACGCGAAAGTGCATCTAGCTCTAGTTCGGCTTTACGCTAATTGGAACCGCCACATCCTGAGTAGATTGTCTTTGGGCCATTTCTGACCACTAAAACGTGGTCCTTAAGACCGCCGTTCGAAGATCTCTCGACACAAACGACCGCATGAGCGTCTAGTGTATATTTTTGTATTTATTTCAAATAAATTTCAGAGTAGTTAATGTAGATTTCTCTACAGCTCCGAAATACTGACTTGTTCGGAAATAGTTCTACTTACAGTTAGGTGGCGGTAGCGCTGCTACACATATTGTCATTTAAATGAACCGGGTGGCCGAAACATAGTAAAATCATTGTTGCTTAAATGAAACCTGGATTACGATGTATGTTTGTGCTGTTATAATAATTGCATTAAATAATTAATATATAGCAATGTACTATAATGAACAAATATTTATCACAATTATATAAAACACAGACTAATGACAATTTAAATTGTTGTAGATATATGTGTTTAGGTACTACCAATAACATAACTATATTTACTAAAATACCTGCAATTGCATAAAATTACAGATCAATTTAGAGCTTTGATAAATCGTAAATTATTATGTCTTGAGTTCTACATAGTCAAGTGTTCTACCAACGTTGACGGAATAAATATTCCGTAAACTTTGCTTCTATCGAATACCCAAGTTTTATTTCTTTTTGTTCAATCAGGGGGTTTCATTACATTACCACAACGTTTCTTTTTATTTTTAAATAAATAGCTTGTTTTGATGTACACATTTTTGGATGAGGTATACGAGTACGTATACAATATTTCAAGGCAGTTAAAATCATGTGACATTTGTTTTGATATAGCATCAGGGGAAGCGTTAGCTAACTCATATTGAAAGTTGTTTCTTGACGAATTTTACGGCCTTGATACTTTTGCAGTCTCAAATAGTTTTTCTTATAGTTGCGATAACCATTCAGTCATGGCTGACGTTACACAGTTGTTAATACTGTCAACATAATTTTCGATAGTTTATCGCGTTAAGGTCGCCGTAAAATTACCAAATTTGTGGTGTTTTTTAGGTACTGAAATCTCGAAAATAAAACACGTAGAGCAAAAGTAATATCAAAAATAAAATTACTGATGTTTTGTTTATCCACTTTTACTATTTAAACTCTCCTCAAATAATATAATAACTTTTAAAATGCATTTGTATGACGCACATTATTTCCCTATTCTAACCCCACATTTTAGCAATTATTTTCACATACTTATAAACAAAAGTGAACAATCTTATATGCAGAACTAAAGTTTATGTTATAACAATGTTTACATCTATAGTTGAATTTAAAAAAATACGTATTTTGAAAGATTTCAGTACCTAAAAATTTGCTGGATAGATCGCTTTCTGACGTTATATATGATTTTACTTCGGTAACTTTGAATATTCGCCGGTGTCATGAGATAACATTCTTGTTATTTGCTAAACTCTATATTATTCAGTTCTTAAATGTCTAGAATTACTTGTATTTGTAGAAAACACTATTTCAAGAATACGGCGCCTTTAAAAACATTTTTTTTTAAATTTAGTGTAGTATATAGTTTTGTTATTTTCAGTTGCAGTTTCTTAAATATTTTGATGAAAATGTAATGAATTATTCTTTTGTTCGTATTTAAGCAATTTTGAACAAATAAAAATGATCGTCTTTCATTGTCATATAGTGAATTGACTGTATGAATTCTAAAAACAAACGACACGGAGTAACTAATTAAAATTTGAATTTAAAAATTATAAATTTTTAAAATTAGTTTATTGGAATTATATTATCGAAAAACCATCATATTTTATTTCATATCTCTATATCGTTATGCGACAATTAACCAAGAGTTCATTTTTTGTTAACTGATCGCTGAATAAGAAAAGCGACCTTCAAATTATCAGCCAAAAATTATTTTGAATTCTTGAAGGACATCAAAGATATAACCAGGAACAGTTACTATTTTTAAAATTTATCACCTTATACCTCAGTAGGCATGTCCATAATGGAAAAATAATCATCTTATAATGATCCAGCAAATATTTATACGCTCACGGAACATCCTGTATAGCGTTCCTTAGCTAGCCGCCTTAAAGCCAACGCTGCAAACGCAGAATAAAATCACGGTATACAGGAGTAACATTTGAATTTTCTCACATGTTCATATGTAGACAAGGATAAAATATTGAACATTTTTCGATCAGTCTTATTTCTATATAGCCGATACTGCTTTGTGTTATAAATTATTGTGAACTAATATTGTGGATTGTGATTATTTAGAAGTCAGCAAGCTTTTTTGTGACTATTATTTAAAATGCCTACTATAGAAGTGTCGCCAAACGTGCAAAGCGCAGAAAGCTGCGAAACAAGCGAAGCTTAGCTGGCAGGGCGGCAGAAATAATATAAATAAGTAAGTACGTATTATTAATTAAAGGTGTATTAGATATACCTATGTTCTTTTACAAAAGACATATATATTTTCTAGATTTGACGAACAAAATGTCGGCATATTATTATTAAGCATGCCGCATTTGCGTCCAGGAATGACTTACGTTGGTAGACCCTAACCACCATTCAGTGTATGAATAAGGGAAACTTGGAAAACTTCATTAATTAGGCGGATGATCAAACGCCAAGAGGTATCAATCTCTCACATTGATCCAATCCAACGTTCTTCCACCCTATCATACCCGCAGGGAAGGTGTAAAACCTCTCCACAAATGTAGCTGATCTATTGTCTACTGGCCGCAGGATTCGAACCTGTGGTGGGTGGAAAACACGATTCAAGTACTAATGCCTTGAGCCGCTCCACAGCATAGGTAGTCCAGCAGTTTCACTCCGTTGTCGGCACTTTGAACTGCTTTCAGTTTTCTGCGGTGACCTCAAAATGTGAGTGCGATAGAGCATCCTATAGAATTTACAGAATCGGTGATCAGGACCGGAATAAGAATTTTTTATTTGCGCGTGAAAGCGTAGTTATTCCACATGCAAGTTTACGTTATAACTATTCACATTATGTAATAATGCATTATACAGTTATAAATGGGTAATTCAACATGTATTATATACTATCAGTTACTGCTACTAACATACAGTGTGAAAATTCGATTTACTTCTTTGTACACTTAAAAAAAAGAGTTTAAAATATATATTATTGCACTACAAAACATTTTTATTTATTTACTTACTTTTTTTGTTATTAGCGATACTTACATTTTTTTGGAATTTTTTTAAATTTAAAATTTGACGTTTGACGTTATTTGAAGTTTAGTGGACAAATAATTTATTATGATTTTTTTTTGTCTTAAATGATCTGCGAAAACCAGAAGACAAGTATTTTTCAGAACAGAAAAATTATGTTTACTTAACTTTGAAAATTGTTAAATTGGAGATAAAAGTGCAGTAAAATGTAAATTTAGAAAAAAATTATTTTGTTTTGAGGCTTACTCTCATTATAGCGACTACAAGAAATATGATCATCTACATAATTTGAAGATGAGCCGTCTTGTACAGGAAACGTTGGAACGGCCTCTTTGCGAATCGTTAGAAAACATTATTTTAAAAATGTATTTGACATAGTTTGTATGAATTATTACTAATCCTGAGCAGCTTTTCTAATAAATCTTCTCTATTAGAAACCTCTGCACAGAACTTTGCTCTAAAATAAAAATTTGTATATGTGAAAAATATAAATATGTATATTTTAAACTTCACTTTCATGAGTAGTATTTATATTCCAATGTTATACTTAAGAAATAAGTTAATAGGTAAGGCAATAGCAGTAAAATATCATTTATGGTTTGTACAGTATATTATAGATTACTTATTACTTATTTATGCCTTTAGGAAATTTAATGAAACTTTACTATTATATCTGATATATTTAAACATCTAACTGCTGCGCAGCGACTCGTTACTCTATGAGACTCAAAATATTGCTTTAATACGACTCTGTATAACTGATGTTCGCACTTCCAGAGTTGAATGTAAACTGAGGTCTCTGCAGCTTGAAATGGATGCGCGACAAATTATATCGGCCCGAGTTTCTACTGGTCTCCCTATACTGTGATTTATCCATGTATTTAATTTCTCAGATGAAGAAAACTCATATTGTTCACATAAGATCTCGTAACACTTGAATTAAATAAATTCTAGAATTGAAGCGCTTATTTGATTTTCTCTATGTGAATATTGTGAATAAATTATAACCATCATGAGAACATGATTTACCCAAACCAAGAGTGAAAATTAATTGAAACGATTAATTTAGTGTTATTTCAAAATATAGCGTAATTAAATGAAATGTACTTGTTGGTACATACATACAAAAATATATTTTTTATTACAAATCAATATTTTCTTGCGGATAGGTTTATGCTAAGATTTTTGTGTGTGTTATTTTAATTCTAAACAACTTTAATTAATTTTGTATTATTCTTGATAATTTTCAGATATCTTTATTTTCCCAACACCTTGTAGATATATGTATATACATAAGTATCATTTTAGATTGAAGCAGGCTGATTTATTCATAAATTGAAATTGTGAAATAACTTCATTTGTAACTTTTTTGAATAACAATTTATTGTACTTTAAAAAATAAATAGTATACTTTTGCTAAATTTAAATTTTTAAACTTTATACTTATATATATACTTTATAAACAACTAAAAAGTAAAAAATTCCTCATAACATGCAAGCCAAGTTCTCGATTGTTTTAGTTATTAAGACTCTTATTGTGTTTATCTAGCTTAGGTTTCAGCTTTTTTGAAGAAATACATTTTCATAATTGATTGTCAGTTCTACTTTGGATTATTACAAAAATATATTTCAGTTTCATATTATGAGGCAATAACGTAATAAACAAAAAAACAAAACAAAAAATACCTATCGGAATCCCAAAAAATATATATTCTAGCCCGGTCCCACGTACCACTAATGCTACGGTAGCGCACAGTGTACTAATGTGATACTAATCAAATAGTATACTGTGGGCTAGCGGTTACAGAACTCAGATGCGTTGTAACGTATTGTCATTGTCATAGACTAACATTTTAATTTTAGAACAAACAATTTTAAATATTACCCAAGCATTTTAATTGTAGTAACTGTTAAAATAAATATATGAAAAAGCATAAATGCAAATTAATTAAATATTTCAGTTGCAGTTTTTACAGCACTGAAAAGTAAATAATATTTTTAAAATTTTGTACATAAGCTTTGGTAAGTTTTTTTCTTAATAACATTTTAAAATATCGTTATTCAATTTGCTGTAATCGGTTGGTCAAGATTGATAATACAGAAAAATTGTTCAAAAAATATATTCCGTCATTCCGTAAAAAAATTAACTTGAAAAATAAATAAAAATGACACGGTTGTATAAACGAATGGTGGGAGACACGGATACACTGTGACAGTCACACTGATACTGGAAAACTTAAATTTAATTAATAATAATAATAAATATTTGATATATTTTATAAAAAATAATTACACTACAACATAAATAAAATTTTATATTTTTATTAAAAATGGAAAAGATTTCTTGTAAACAGTCCAACCAAACTCCAAACTGTTCTAGGTATTTTTTACACTATTAAATATATTCTCAGACTAGTCTGCCAAGGTCGTTACAAAGTAACGGGATTTTGTAACGGTATTTTTCTGGAGCGGCGTCGCCTAACTTTACACGCGCGTAACCGTTTTGCCCATCACTAATTGCCATAAGAATATTTATCTGAAGAATATTATGTTCTCGGTGGTGGCGGACCGAAGACTGAACGGTTGTGTTGACATTGTAATTTTCGTTTTCCGTTTTGAGAGACAGTTACAGTTTTAAACGTTTTATTTATTAAATAATGAATAGTTGCGATATATTGGGACATGTGTAGTTTTCCACAATTTTCTTTAAACGTACGTGGACACGTTTTCTAGAGTTGAGAGCAATGCAGTGGAGTTACAGTTATAGGATAAAGTTTTCTAAATGAAAAACTGCCACGGGTGTATTCGAAGTTTTCTATTAGTATTTCTATATCAATGTTGTTAAAATAAATGGGCAATTTATTAACTCAACGCGAAGTGTGTATTTTGTGGCGAGTAATTCTGACGGACCTGTAATGAGTGAAAATGAAGTTTTGGCAGTTTGGAACGAAGGAACGAAAAACGAATGCAAAATACCGTAGCTAAACGGATTAACTGTTATCTATCAGGCACTTAGGTATTATTATTAATAAAAATGTTGTTTCTACATTCGGTTACGTTGTGAGAAACGACCGCATGGTAGTTGACATATCTAGTCATCTTGGACGATGACTGATCGACATAAGCGCCGACTTTCCGTAGGAAAAAAGGGTTTTGCCCTATTTTTAAAATATTGAGCTAGAATTCCGAAATAAATTTTTGATTGTCTTTTAGGCCTCCCTGAGCACGTGGTTAAAATTTTTGTACTTAGCCATAGTTAACCCTGTATAGTAGTACATAGTAGTATAGTATAAAATTAACGAGGTTACTGGGCGTCAATAACAATTTTTTTATGGATTTCTTCTAACTTTTTTCTGAGTCTACCGTTTTTCTCTAATTTTGTACACGCATCACTGTGTTCCTTTGTATCCACGTTCTTAATTTGACGCATATTCTCCAACATCAAAGGACCTAAACCGTACTTGACCTTCAAATAATAACTTTTTTATTTAAAATTTTTAAATGTTCATAGCATATATGTAAATTAAAGATCGTCAAAAAATCTTTAAATAAGGGCCTCTTGTTATATCACGTTAAAATTAGTTGTTTTCTAGAAAAAATAACCTCATCCAAATATTCAAGTGCGCTAAATGAACAACTCGAACTTATTTTCAAAATTAATAAAACGCCTTGAAAACAATAACGTGAATACAAAGGAACATTGGTGATACGTGTACAAAATTGGACAAACTCAGTACTTACAAAAAAGTTATTAGATAATTTTTTTTTGACACTGTAACCCTGCTAATTTTGAGTTTTCGAAAAATTATTATAAGTTTTTGTGGCATTAATTTTTCGTATAGGATCACCCCCTGGAATATTGATGCATCATTTCTGGACACCCTGTATATAAGTAAAAAGAATTGAAGATTCACAGAGGTTTATAAAATTCGGCATTCCATTCGTTTACAGCCGATGTACGTGTCTGCTCCCGGTTGTCACAATTTGACCTACATTAAAAATACGCTGTCATAAAAACATCGCAGGTATTTTGTCTACGTAAAAATCAAATATAACAACTTAGCAGTATCGAGGTATGCCTCCGCTGGAGCCGACGAAACATACTAGTCTAAGAGCCAGTGGTCAGCAACGTATAAGTAAATGATTATACCTGAAATTTTGCACAGCGAGTCTCTTGAAATATTGACAAAAATCATAAATTTCAAAAGTATTTGATTAAATATGATTTTTTTATATGTTGTTCATTAAAGTATTAGAAACCTATATTTATCACGACAGACGTTTTTTCCGAGTATAACATGCCAGCAGACAACAAAACCTTACCTACTGCCCGAGCGTATGTATGTATAGGCGGCATCGAGGGGTGTTTCGCGATCGGCAGTGGTGTACAAAATAGCAGCTGTGAATACGGCAGTTAAGGGAATGCTGTGAGCAATGTTTGCATTGATTAGATAGTTGAAGGTATTGAATAGGTAGTGAACGGCAGTGGACGGTATTGTCGGCAGTGCTTTAGGCAGTTACAGCAGTGGCACCGTAATTGTCGGAAATGATTGCAGCTTTGCGGCATTAAACTAGTAAATAATGGCAGTGATATACAGTGCTTTCAAAAAGTAACAAATAAATTCATTATTTTTTAAATTGAGAAGTTTTCGAAAAAATCCTCTGGCACGTCGACTTTGTTTTTAAAAAAGGCACTTTTTGACATACGACCCACACTCGGACTCACATTTGTGACATCATCGTTGTTTGAGATATGACGTCACCAACAATTTTTTTAAATAGCAACCCCCAATTTTGACTATGCCATTTGAAAGAGCGTGTCATTCTACATACATACATTATGAAATGGTGTTACATAACAAAAATTTCAAGAAAATAATGCTTGAAGATTTTAAAATTTAATTTTCACAATACTGTGCACCTCCCTATTATGCAACATCTGTCCGTGCTTATTTAGATGAGCTGTTTCCGAATCGTTGGATAGGGAGAAGGGGACCGATTGAGTGGCCAGCCAGATCGCCTGATTTGACACCCTTAGATTATTTCTTGTGGGGATACTTAAAAAGCAAAGTATACGTTACTAGACCGGTTAATTTAGAATATTTAAAAGCAAGAATTTGTCACCAGATACATCGTATATCTCCTGAAGTTATTGATAATGTCCAAAAAGAATTTATTAATCGTCTTGGCTACTGTCAGGCAGCCAACGGTGCACAATTTGAGCATTTAATTTAGTCGATTTTTTACATAATCATTATCATTTTCAGTATTGTGAAAATTAAATTTTAAAATCTTTAAACATTATTTTCTTGAAATTTTTGCTATGTAACTCCATAATGGTTGCTATTTAAACAAATTGTCGATGACGTCATATCTCGAACAACGATGACGTTACAAATGTGGGTCCGAGTGTGGGTCGTATGTCAAAAAGTGGCTTTTTAAAAAACAAAATCGTCGTGCCAGGACATTTTTTCTAAAACTTCTGAATTTCAAAAATAATGAATTTATTTGTTACTTTTCGAAAGAACTGTATAAATATTAGTGAAGAAAGTGATTCAATCAAAAGAGCAACGTTTGCTATACAACCGAAGAGATCGAAAAATTTATCTAAATCTTAGCAAATTAAGTAAAGAGGTAAGTTGTGTATTTTACGAGGTATTTTATTATTCGTAGCTAGTAATAATATTTCGACAGTTCACCAGCAGATATATGGCTGTCTGTTTCCCAAGTGCATAAGTCGGGTAACCTTGGGCTACGAACTGTAGGTACAGTATCTTGCATATTTGGCACATGAAAATTACAAAGCATGTCGACCCAAACCTTTAAGGGGTGAGTGGGGTGTAATTAATTATTCTACATTATATATAATAATATCAAATGTTCAATATTATCTCGCGCCAAAATTACCATTACATTAAATTTAGATAAAATATGTTACGTAAGGCACACGATAAAGTAAAAAAAATCGATTTGACTAAAATGTCATAGTATTTAAAAGTATTCTGGATAATTATTTACATTAGCGCACACCTCCCCAATGAATATAGGTATTTCTGCAACGGACTAATTAGGTACCTTGCTTTCTTTATTTTTTTTTTATGAAAATAATGTAAAACTACAATACGTATGTATGAAATATAGTTTGAATTTTTTCATTAATTTGGGAAATAAACATGTCACCTTTTCATGAAAGGGTTTCGACGTTTCTCTGACTTGCCCTGTATTAGCAAATATAATATAAATAATACAAATGATTCAATAATATGTGACAAACACACACAGACACACATACCTACATAAACATAATAAATATGTAAGTTTCGTACAAGTATTTTAATTAGCACCAGATAGATTCTTTTCAGTTGTATGTAAAATATAGAAATATCTTATAATAAATGTTACTATTTAAAACTGAAGTCACAGTATAATTGTGCTGAAATATCTATATAACTGGAACTATGAAAATCTTGTAAATTAAAAACATTTTTGAGGCCACTATGTATAAAAAAGTATTTATCATTTTACAGTTCTCTGTAACTAAAATTTTTAACGAGTACATTAAGCAGCGGAGTCACCATCTTTGAGGTAGATGCCAAACTTGAGTTTTTTACCATTTGGTAATAAGAATCGCTATAAATGTTCGAAACCGGCAGACATGTTGATATAATTGTCAAATAAAAATTTTGCGCTTAATTTTTACCCATATGGCTTGATTTCAAGCAATAATATTTTTAGAACTTATTTCTTGTCCCGTAACTTAGGTAATGAGAACTTTTCATCGCGATCTGTGACAACAAATCTAGCAATGTTTATCGAATAGAAATACTTATATTTTATTTTCTAAAGCATAATTTGACTTGAAATTTCTTTATTATCTATTCTGATCTTTTATCTAATAGCACAAGTCCGTTTTATGACAGTAAAAGTTATAGGAACGACGAAAATTATGCTTGAAATTAGGTCTACACTGTCCGACACTTTGAACGCCCCTCTTAATCATCTGGCTAATATCTACTTCTGATTTTATTTGTGCTACAAAGTAGGGTTATTCCTCTCCAATTGTGACAGTTCTTTATGTCTCCTTTTTTGGCAATTTAATTACTATTCCAGTTCCCCATTCTTGTGGTATATCTTCCGTATCCCAGATTTGTTCTATAAGTGGCAAAAGCATTTCCACTGTATTGTCCACGTCAACCTTCCATAGTTCTGCTGGAGTGTTACCAATCCTCGCCATCTTGTTATTCCTCATCTTTGTTATAACTTCTTTTATCTCATATTTTGTTGGTTTCCTTGCATCAATGTCGAGTGGTTCTGTTTCTGTTGTGGTATTGCTTGATTTGTTTTGCACATTTTCAGCTTCTGTCAGTAATTCACTATAATATTCATGCCATCTTTTAAGTTGTTCTTCTCTCGTTTGAAGTAATTTCCCTTCCTTATTTTGTATAGGTTTCTGGCTGTTATAGTTTCTTTTAGTTAATATTTTAGTGGTCTTACATAATTCCCTTATATAATTTGTCATTGCTGCTTCTTCTGCTTTTTTCGCAATACTGTCGGTCCATAATTTTTTATCGCGTCTTACTGATTTTTTTACTTGCTTATTTATTTCCTCGTATTCTCTACTTAGCTGTTTCCTAGTCTCTGTGATTGTCGTTGCATTAATTCTAGCTTTCACGTCTTTTCTTTTCTGAATTAGCTTCCATGAGTCTTCACTTATCCACTCCTTCCTTTTCTCCTCTTTATATCCTAATATTACTTGTGCGACTTCATGCATTGTTTCTTTTACCTTCTATAGTTTCTTCCATGTGGTGTATATTTCTTTTCTGTTCCAAGCAGGTGTTCCATTCTCTTTGAATTGTGTTATGTTTCAACTTCTCGATGTTATAGTGTTTTCTATGCAGGGCTGGTTCTTTTATTTTATTGGCACATATTCTTATTTGTATTTCGCCTAGTAACAGATGGTGGTCGCTTCCTATATCTGCGGATCTTTTATTTCAAACATCCAGTAGGCAACCTCGCCTCTTATAAGTAATCATTAAATAATCTATTTGATTTTGGATCTGTTGAGGTCCATGTTATTTTATGACAATCTTTATGCGGGAATATCGTTCCGCCTATTAATAATTCATTTTCTAGACAGAGTTCGACCAGCAGTTCGCCGTTGTCATTTCTTATGCCTATTCCATTTTTCCTAATAACCTTCTCAATCCCTTCATTGTCTATCCCTACTTTGGCATTTAGATCATCCATTAATATTACTGTGTCACCTTTATTAATTTTCCGTATTGCTCCATTCAGTTCCTGATAAAAATTGTCTATTTGATCGCTATCTGCTACTTCTGTTGGCACATAACACTGGACTATATATATTTTCCTAAATGGTGAGTTAAGTCTAGCAATTATTATTCTCTCAGAAATAGGAATCCATTGTATTAAACTTGTCTTTGCTTCATGGTTTATTATAATACCTACTCCACCTCTTCTCTCTTCATTCTTCTCTTTACCAGAGTACACCAACAAGCTTCCATTATTGTTTAGCAGTTCGCCTTGTACTGGCCATCTGGTTTCGCATAGTCTTAGGGTTTTGATATTTAATGAGTCCATCTCTTTGAGTACCTTGGTTTAATTTAGATTTTTCAAGCATCGTACGTGCATTCCAAGTTGATATCCTTGTTCTTTTCTTCATTCCAAAAACGTTATTTTGAGTCTTTAAATGTTTTTGCTTCATGTTAGTTTTCTTGATGTCAGCAATTAGGGTGAGTGGATCATCAATCCTCTGGACCCGAAAGTCTCTATTCAACTCCATATTTTCACGTGCAGATGATAATCGTGTTATTTACACCACTTATTTTTGCCCACGGGTGTTATAATCATGACAATGACTATTATTAATGAAACTATTACGATTGGAGTTAACATATACAAGTATTTGTAGCTATTATCGGTTTTTAAGTCTTCTGCTAGTTTATTAACTATTAACAAAATGAAAATTTGTGGCTTTACTAATCTCTTGGGGATCAGTTAATATTTCATTGTCAAGTTCTATCTCTCGAACGGAGGTTGAGTTGACTTGTTTTTATTAAGATTATTATTTATAATAGACCATGCAGCTTTTGACTTGTTGGAAGCATTGTTATATAGTCGATCAAGATGTTGACGTTTTGCTGTTACAATAGTTCTACTATAAATTCTTCTATATAATTTATAAAAGTTTACATCTTCAGGTCTCTTAGTTGCGAGCATAGTTGTGTATAATAATTTAATCTTTTTGCGGAAGATGCATAATCCTTGTGTAAACCAACTTTTATTAAGATTGGAATTCATTTTCGCATGAGTGAAAGGAAAACTTATGTCAACATAATACTGTAAATTGCTGATAAATTTGTCAACAGCTCCATTTACTGTATGGACTGCATAGACACTGCTCCATGTCTTTATACTAGTATAATATTTAAAAGTTTCATAATTATTATTAGAAAAAAACAGGTATTCTAAATGATAAAATTTGGCAAGAATGATCAGATCCCCATGGATTCAACTACACAATTTGCAATAATTTGGCTAAAATTGGATAAGAAATGACTACAAACATAATCAATACCTGACAATATTCTTGTGGGTCTCTTTACATGGTTAGAGATATCAAACATTCTCAACAAATCTACTAAACGATGTTTAATTACAGAGTTTGATAAAAAATCTCCATAAAATATAATCATAGACTTGTCTTTTAATAAATTGCTTAAGGGCGCCGTTTTATACACAAATTTTCAACGAATTTCATAGCTGTTTGTTGAAACAGTCTAAAAAAAAATTGAGTAAGTTAGAAAGAATATCTCTTGACTATGTCAATTATACAAGTTTTCCCCAGGATGTAAAACAATTTTCAGGCTGACAAATCATTTAGAATAAGAAAAAAGGGCATCATTTTCACCTACTATATTTTATCATAAAATCTCCTGACTTTTACAAGTCAACTGCAGATTGAGAAAATTGTATACGACATTATAAACATTATCACATCCCGCAGAATTCTTTTAAAAAACTAGTGACACTAAAATTTATGTAAGTTATCAAGTATTTTTCACGGTGTATAGAACACAGGGATAAGGTACAAATTCAGGGTTTTTCATGTTTTTTAGCACATTTTCCCTTCAAAAGCTAAAGGAAATGATTCAATTTCAGTATTATATTTTAGTACTACTACTACTACTACTACTACTAGTTTCATTAGAGTGTCGATTCCGGTTGTGTCAATTTCTTTCAAGGTTAGTAGCACATTTTTATTTATGGTGAGGTCCATAGTTGTGGTTGTTTAATTTTTGGTAACTGGAATATTGAAGTTGTTGTTTTTGTATTTGTTGAAGTGAATCTTGTAGGGGTAGAAAATATCAATATCGAGGATGGGAACCCTCAGCCTAACAAACGGGTAAATTTTAATGGGTGGCAAGGGAAATGGAAAAGAAACTCGCAGTGGGCAACGTCATTCCTAGGTGGATGGGGTTGGCCGCTAACTTTGTGGAGATGGGCGTGGGTAAACGGTAGAAAATCTGGAAATAAACTAATTATGTATTATGTATTAATTAATTAATTTTGAGCTAACAATGGCGTTACTCGCGACAAAACAGAAAAAGGCAATGACCACTAGCTTATTTCAATAAAAACAATATATTTTTGTTGTCCTATACACAACACATATGCAACGATTAACAATAAATTGACAGGCATCAATGCACCTGATATAAAGAAGCGAGGTTAGTGTCAAGTGATCCGATCAGTTAGCTATCTGCCGTATTATGAATCTTAGGTTCCATGTTCCACTGTACTTCAGAAAAAGAATGATAATTATTATTATTGATCCGTGGTCAGTGGTCACACTTCACACTTTGACAGCCTTGGCCTTGCTGTGATAGTGCAAACAATAATTATAAATAATATACTTAATTATTACAAATATACTTGTATCAATTGTTATTACAAGTTGCAACCAATAGAGATACAAAGCAATGGCAGCACAATTAAATTAGTTAAATGCAACTAAGCAGTAGTGAAGGCTCTACTAAATGAACAAAATAGTTTAGGGAAAACTATAAAAGCCAAGCTGGTAAGTGCGAGCTAAGCACTACTATCAGCAATACAATACATGCTATTATTAAGCAAAGGTAAAGACTATACTAAACAATCAAAATATATTTCAGGTGAAAGCCATGCAGGTAGTGCAGGAAAGCAAATTGTCAAAGAAATGACTAAGCTCAGCTTATCTGAGATCTGAACTGCTCTTCTTGGGCTCGTACTGTCAGAGGCTCACTAGAGCGCCTGGTTGGTTGGCTGGCAGGGTGCCCAAGTAGCGGGTTGTCAAGTCGGAGTGCAGTCAATCGATGCTAATCGTGCAAGGAATGCTGGTATTGATTAAGCACTGTAGCAAGCTTGATGGAAGTATAGAGAAAAACAAAAAGGCCTAGGTTGGTATGCGGCCTTAAAAATATATAAATGTTTACATGCCCTCTGGTAGAAGATCCAACATAAGTTTAGTTCAACAACTAAGAAGATTACCCCAAATTTTGCCAGATAAATCCGCATAAGCATAAACTAATGGTTTAGTGGCTGTTACATGATGTACATGGCAGGAACTATGGTCAGCCTTGGATATTAACTGAACTACGCAGCTGTTATCATGAGGTTGACTTGGCGAGTTGCAGATGAATATTTCCTCAATTTTTGGACAAGTCTGCACCGTTGTGATGGAAGTTTCAGTGCTCATTACAATGTATGGAGTTTTTGGAATAACAGGTTGTGTTCAAGAACTGGGATTGTGTGATAGTATGAGTAAATCTCATTTGTCAAGATTGGCAAATTGATTACAAATACAATTGAATTATCAGTATCCACTGACTTTGGCTTCCTACTCGCCCCTTTGTATGCCAAGTAAATACGTTTACCGTCTATAGTCGTCATACTTATAGGAATCTGCATCATACTTAACATTTTTAATACATACTTTTGACGAAAATACTGCATTCCGCACTGATTTTGGTAATCTACTTTTTAGTTTCTCAAGGTCAGTTCTTTTTTCTGAACGGACACTACAATATTTACTAGAGTACTGTATTTTTAATACAGCGAGCTAACTCAAATAATGCACCACCGTTCTTTGGCATTTTATCAAACACAGCCACATAACCTGAGATACTCTGACCAGGTTTATTTTGACTATGTATAAACTTTAACATTTTTTTTTTATCTACTTGCCAATATACGTCATTTACAGCTTTCTTAATTGCTTCGGCAAACAATCTTTCATCGAAATTATAAACCCTATCCTAGTATACTGAAGTACCTAAATATAAATAGTAATTTTGAAAATAAATAATAATAATAATAAATTTATTTTCCTTTTGACAACTTACACTGTATAGAAATAGTCACATTAACATTGAAAAGAACGAGTAGAAGAAAGAGGAAAAGAAAAACAGAAACAAAATACAAAAAAAAATACAAATGAACGTATCGGCAGAGATCACACAAATTTACTCAAGCTATAAAAGTATCTATCCAATAGATAAAGTTTTAATTGTTTTTAAAACAAGATCAAACTGATATTTTTAAAACATACTGGCAATTTATTAAAAACTTTTTCGCGTAAAAAGGTGAATTAATTGTTACATTATATTTACAACTCGGAACAAAGTAATGATCTCTTTGTCTCGTATTTAGACTGTGCATTCGCTCATTTAAAACCAGATTGCTTTTATTTTTAAAAATAAACATACACAGCTCCAAAATTAACAAACATGGAAGGGGTAAAATATTACATTTTTTAAAGAGTTCTCGACAGGAGTACCTACAAGAAACTCCAGCTATGAACTTTAGAATTTGTTTCTGCACAATGAATACGTCCGATGATTGAGTGGAATTACCCCATAAACATATGCCATATGTCAACGTGGAAGAAACCTGGGCATGATACACTAATACCAACTGATCTGCAGTCAAAATGGTACGCAGATTTCTAAACAGGTAAAAAAGCGATTTTAATTTTGAAATTAATTGACCACAGTGTTTATGCCATGTTAAACATTCACCTAAAGTGATTCCCAAGAATTTTACGTCGGTATTAAATTTCATATAATCTTTGCTGTTGTTCGTTTTTATATTGAGTCCTGACCAGTTCTTTTGCCTATTGTGGAATCTGATTAACTGTGTTTTATGACTATTTAGATATAGTGTTAGTGACGCACCAATTTTCCACGGCGTTCAACGCAGCATTGCATTTCGATTCCAACAGTTTATCATTGGCATCTGAAATAAGCATAGACGTATTATCAGCATATATAACAAGAAAAACGTTCTACATAAAAATATCAAGTTCATTTGTATATACTAGAAATAGTATATGACCCAACACAGAGCCTTGTGTCTAATGCCCACACAGTCTAATGCCTTGCTAAAGTCGCAAAAGATCCCAACAGGGCACTCACCTGCCTCCAGAAAGTTAATTATTTCATTATAAAAAGAGTAGACAGCAATGTGCGTAGACAAATCTGCCCTGAAACCTTGTTGCTTGCATGAAAACACATTATGTTTTCCAATGAAACTCAATAAACGATCAATACAATACAATTTATTGAACCCCAATTCTTACAATATATGTTACATATGTTGTTAATTTATTTTACTATGCACCTGATTCCGAGTGAAATTGTGGATGTGCTAGAACCGTGCTACATATGTAATACCGTTTACAAGGGTTATCTGTCTGAAATAATAGATCTAATCTATAAAACAAAAATTTAAACAAATCAAGGATAAAAACGAGCGATTTACTAGATAATAATCTTTATATAATGTAATAATTTACACAAATAAACTGGAATTTTCTTTGTTGCTTTTTTCGAGAACAAATTATAGTTGTTTATACGTCTTATTGAAATTGGAATAATATTATATATTTTTGGGCCAGTGAAATTTATGTGTGCCATATAGAGTTTAAAATGGATGTGGTACAGTAAGGTTGCGATGAGTCCTTTGGCTTGTTGCATGTGAATGATTTAAAATGTTTTTCATAGTTTCATTTTTATATATAAATTTTGCCACATTAATAATATGTAATTTTAAACTAACTACTCCTGAATCAAGAAAAAGCAGATCTGTAGGATATCTTTTCATTTGATTAAGTATAATTTTGAGTATCCATTTTCGAGAAACTTTAACATTTTTTTAGCTGCCTGCTGTAAGATCCTCCCCACACAATTATTCCATATGGCAATAAAGATTCAACTAGTGATTTGTAAGTTAATTTTAATGTGTGATATGGTAAAATTTTACATAATTTATAGAAAACATGTACAAGTTTTTTAAGTTTCATATTAAGATAATCTGCATGACTACTCTATTTTAAATTTTGATTTAATATTATGCCCAAATATTTAATTTCAGAGGTATTATTTATTTCATTTGTACAGCAGTTTATTAAATTACACCTAGCATGAAATATTAACTTGTCTATATGTGGCTGACTTTTTAAACAGTTTGTAAATGATATAAATTTTGTTTTTGAGTAATTAAGACTTAATAAATTATAATCCAGCCAACACTTAATTTGGTATAATCTTTTTTCACTATTTTTAACTACATCAGACCAAGTACGCTCATGGAATATTAGAACCATATCATCAGCATAAGAAACTATATTACCAGTTATATCTAACTCCAGCATATCATTAATATAGTAGAAACAGTTGGGGACCTAAGATAGTTCCTTGTGGAACACCATATGTTATTGTTCTTGGTGTACTAAATGAATTATTTACTTTCACAATTGCTTGGCGATTCGACAAATAACTTTTTATCAAAACTAATGCATGATCCTTAATGCCACAATGGTCTAGTTTATTTAATAGTTGTTTGTGCGATAAACTGTCGAATGCTTTTGCCAAATCTAGAAATATTAATTAATATATGACTTTATAATTCCTATTTAAGTGTTCATGTATAATATTTGTTAGATGATATAAAGCTTCCTCAGTACCTGACTTGTGTCTGAAACCAAATTGATTCGATGATAAAATTTTATGGAATTGTGTATGTTTCTGTAATCTATTTGCAATACATTTTTCATAAATCTTGGCAACGCTGTTAATTACGGATATTGGTCTATAATTGTTTGTCAAAAGTTTATCACCATTTTTGAAAACAGGTGTAATGACTGATAATTTTAGTAATTCTGGAAATCGAGCATTTTCAAATGACAAATTTATGAGGTAGGTATACAAGAATTTTAACAATATTGTTTCTAATTAACTTTAATAGTGTTTGTTGTAATTTTATCTATTCCAGGACATGAATTCACTTGCAAATTGTCAATTATATCTGATAATTCCTTAGTGGTAACAGGATTCAAAAATACATAACTTTTAATATTTTTACGTTTTTTTGGAGTTTTTTATATTATTAGCTAACTTTTCACCAACAGTTGAGAAATAATTTACAAATATATTTGGAATTTTATTTGGGTCTATCTCTTTATATTCATCATATATGTTTATATTTTTATCAGTTATACTCTCAGATGTAGCGCCTTTAATTGTCTTGCACACATTTTTAATATTATTATTTTCTACTTTATTTACATAGCAGTTTTGTTTAGTTTTCTGTAATAATTTAGTTAAGTAATTTCTATAATTCTTATATTCATTCCAAAGCAATCTATAATTTTTATCTTTCAAACATTGTGATTTAATTGCATATCTTCGTCAAATTGAAGTAATAAGACCATTCGTTATCCAAGGTTTTATTTTATGATATTGTTTCAAGTTCTTGTAGTAAGTACATTTTTTAATATGGTAATTTAATTGATTTTGGAAAAGAGTATAAGCTGAATCAACATTTTTTTCCCTGTATACACTTTGCCAACTTTCATTCTTTAATGCAAGGTTTAGATCAGTATAGTTAATATTTGAGATTTGAATATAATTTTCTTCTTTGATATGTTTTTTACAATCTATATTGATATTTGAATTGTACTATAATGGTCCTTTATACCGGGTGTTCCCTCTAAGCCTTTCAGTGCGAATATCTCAGTTACTATTGCAGCCAGTGCGTCGAAATTTGGTATACTGGCACTAGATGGCGTGTAGAATTCGATGATGGCATTAGTTTTTATACAGGGTGTTGAGTTTTGAAGATAATCGATTTAAGTTCTATTTTTTTTGGTAGTCAACCTCGGTAAAATTTGTATTTAAATTGAAATATTCTGAATTATGAACACATTCTGATAAAAAAAGTCCCGAAAAATTTTAATTTTGTCATAAAAAACGCCTATGAAAAGTACTAAAATTTCATTGTTTTGTCATGCAAAATGTGTATAGCCTTGAGTCCAATTTACACACACACAACAACCGCATGGATAGACGTCAAAACGTAAAGTGACGGGAACTGTCAAAGCAAGTATGACTATTTTTGTAGGAATTTTATTATAAATACGTAACACCATGAGGTACATTGAATCTGCGTACGTATTTGCAATAATGCTAGATTTGTTAAAAAAAATGGAATTTAGAGGTTATTAGCTGTTCGCATACGCTGAGCTTTATTTGGCATGAAAATATGTGAAACATTGTTTTTTTAATTGTATAATACGACTATTCTCGGAAATAATAAAAGTGATAAAGGAGCAGAAAACTAAATTTATGAACACGTCACGCTCTTGACTCGCTGCGGCTTTACTGTTGTTTACTGTGAATATTGCTGCAGACTGCAGAGCGCAGACGCAGACAGAGCCTGAGAGTCTCGAGACCCGAACACCAGAACGATATGTAAACTTAACCTAGAGTTCCAAATAATGAAAATAATGAATAAAGCCTCTTCAACAAGTGGTAAAAATCTGTAAATAATACTTCAGGAAACAACTCATATCTCACCTGCAAGTAGTAAAAATGTTTTAAAGCCTAGAAACAATCATAGATAAAAATGTAATGGATTCCTTGAGTGAAGTTTTCAGTTCCAGTATTACAAAATTATATCTGTTATAAAAACTACTCATCAAATGTGAGTAAAATTTCGAGCCATAACTATACCTAGGTGTGCTAAAAATTACATTGATACAATAAAAAGCTTGATAGTATGAAATGTGTAAGTACTAAGTATAACGATTGATGGGAATTGAGAGGAAAGACGAAGGAAAAATATCAGTGTACTTAGTAGGTAATTATAACTTGCATTTTATTTTTCACCTTTTTACATTGAATATAAGAGTTGTAGTTTCTTGTACTTATGTTTCATATTAGCTACTTCATTTCAAAGAACTATGAGGTTAAATTTATAAGACATAGTCCAGTTACGCAAAGGCTATGATTATCTTCACCTAATTAGTTTCAGATGGAGAAGCTATTGGGGGCTTACTTTCAAGAACAGAGACGAGGAAACATATTTCAGTATTTATAGGAGAACAGAATGAATATAAACATATTCATTTCATTTGTGGTGTGCAGAAATTAAAAATGTCTATGAAAATGTTTTGTCTCGCCTCTAGGTAAGAACCTAGAAAACAAAGTGCTGTTATGGAAGCAGGTTGACATACACAATTAAGTTAATCATTGATTAAAAGATTCAATAAGATACTGAAGAAGCCAGATGCCAAGAGTAGTTTATATTCGTACGACAGATAGATGAGAGACGAGGAAAATTTTGCTAGAACACATTAGACTTTACGTTTTGCCATAAATAAGAACATACCTAACTTTCTGTACTTCGTTAATTATTTAATAAAATTAAAGTTCATGGAATGTGTAAGTTAATGAGTGAATTAAATAAAAAATGTAAATAATGCAAGTATGACGGAAATTAAAGTTTATTAAATTGTTATTGTTTGTATTTATTATACACTACAGCAAATATTCCTTGTGTTTAATAATTCTATAACAAAATTAACATGTCTAAAACATAAATATCAGTGAGAACTGTTAATATTCAGTTCTTAAATAAGGTAGGTATAATTTTAAGCATGAAATGATAGATAATAATATAAAAAACTCACTTTGAAAAGTATTCTACAAGGAATACATTTTCAAGACTAAAGGAATGATTTTTTGTATTTTATTTTAGTTATTATTCAGTTGTAATTAGGATAATTTCAATTAAAATGTAATACGTACCTACAGTGGTTCATTTTTTTCATTAGTGGCTAAATTGATTAACTTGACCCTTCATCTTTAAGTATTCATTATTTCTTAAGCATCTGTGTTTTAATAATTCAGGTAATAAAAAAGACAAATACAAATTTTAATTTATTAACAATAAAATAAAATTACAATAAATTAAAAGTATCTAAGTACTTACATACATTTAATCGATTTTATGTTAAACAGTTCTGTATTCTAATTTACAGAGCACCGTTCAATCTAAGGGATTGTCATGCATGTACGATTAGAAATGAATCTTGCCATTTCATTGTTCGATATCTTATTACGTTACGTTGTGTATATTATAACAACAGTTAGCTTTCATCATTTTTAAGATATTCTAACAAGATGTTTTTGTAGTGTACGTAGAATTATGAAATTAGTTTTTCTTAATTTTATTTGTTTAGAAATTTTAAATCCCACGACAGACAACAACTGAATTTAATGTCTTATAGAATCCTCTCCAAAGTGAGTTAGGGGCTTCTTTATAACCACCATTCTATGTTTATAATTAATTCTAAGAAAATGTCTGTGTGATATTTTTCGTTTATTCTTTTTGCTGTCCTATGTTCTGAATTATTTCAATATAGTTTTTGGTACTACTGAAAGATAAAAACAATAATTTCAAATTACTATCTAGCTTTAAATGACTATGTGATAGGTACCTTCTCCATCTAGTAAATATTCAGGTGATTCTTCCTAGAAAACCAGTTGCTTTATTTTAGTTCTGTATCATATAAAATACAGAAATGGTAGTACATAGTACATTGTTTACTATTTTACAGATGTAAATTCTTTCTTAAACATACTTTATCCATCAATAATGAAATATGTGGACACAATAAACATCAATCATTTCTAGGTTATGCTTTAGTGATATTTCTTTGATTTCTTTTGCGAGGCAAGTTCAGTTCAAGGACAAACACGTTCACATTATAATCAAAACAATTTTAGGAGTCGTTTTGTTCGAATTTATTTGTTGCTAAATAAGTAATCAATAATTATTACAGCTGATGGAAAAAAGGAATATTCTTTAGGTACTTCGTACTTACACACTTTTGTAAATTATGTTGTGATAAAAATACGGGTCCCTAAATATTATGTACACTGTAGTAACAAAAAAAAAACTATTTACTGAAGTCTTATTACATTATAATGGAACAATTTAAAAATATCTACAGATATTTTACACAATAATATTCACTGAACGCGGCTGTAACAGAGGACTTCGCCGGCGCAGCGATCCCAATGCTCCAAGAAACCTCAACTAAGTCTAAATTTTTATCGACAAATCTCAATAACACCATTGTGCATACGTAAATTGCATTCAATACATTATTTACCGTTATTTATGTGCAATTAAATATTTTATGGGATTAATATTTGACAATTCAATGACAATTCATAGTTTTGACGTTTAGCGATGTTAGTTTCTTCTGTGTAAGTGTGGCTCAAGGCTATACACATTTTACATGACAAAACAATGAAATTTGGGCACTTTTTGGAGGCGTTTTTTTATGGTAAATTTTAAAATTTTTGAATGCTTATTTTTCAGAATGTGTTCATAATTGAGTATATTTCAATTTAAACATAAGTTTTAGCGGGGTTGACTACCAAAATATCAAAATTAAATCGATCTCTTGGAAAACGAAACTTCCTGTATAAGAATTGATGTTATTATCAGATTCTGCGCGCCATCTAGTGTCTGTATACCAAATTTCATCGCTGTGGCTGTGATAGTTTCTGAGATATAAGCACTGAAAGTCTTAGAGGGAACACCCGGTACTATACTCGCGACAAGAATTCAGACGACTTACGTCATACGAACAAATGAATAATTAATTATATTTTCATTAAAATATTTAAGAAATTGCAACTGATAGTAATAAAACTATATACTACACTAAAAGTTTGCATTATATATCGCACTAAATTGCAAAAAATGATTGTTTTTAACGAGGCCAAATATCGAAAATTACGTTGACAATAAAAACAAATGTGTAACGTCGGTCGTGACGTAAGACGTCTGAATTCTTGACGCGAGTATAGATGATTCGTATTTTCCGTGTATAACTTTTTCATCTTTGACTATTTAACAAATTGGACAGCAAATTTCGTTTTCCCGAACTGTTTTACGTTAAAAAGGTACTCTTATTTCAAATCGTTATCTTTAACGGTTTCTGAGAAAAACGCTCTTGATTTAATCCCACTTTGGTCAATTTCATAGTAATTTGAACAAAATTATCAAGGTACTCTTATGTCAAAGTATTGTCAACCCAATTGCCAATTTAATAGTTATAAGCGAAAAAAATGGAAGAGTTTACGGGACAAGAGTTAGTTGATATGATATTTATTTATGGCTTTTGCGATGGTAATGCTGCAGCGGCAAAACGCGAGTACGGGAGAAGGTTTCCAAACCGAATGCTGCTCTCAAGGAGGACATTCCCTACGGTATTCCGCAACTTAGCTGCAACCGCCACTTTTCGAAAGGCACCGGGTCAAGGACGTCCCAGGATTAATAGGGAACCGGAGGTCCTTGACGCTATTGAACAAGATCTCATCATTGGGAAGAAGAGAACCCACATGTTGTTCGGAGAACAAACTTCCAACAACGGTTTTCCATAAATTTATGGGCGGGAATAATTCACGACACTCTGGACCTATTGAAATTCCACAAGGTCTCAATTCAAAACTTTATTTAAACTTACTTCAAGAAAATCTTCCCCAAATTCTCGATGATCTGCCTCTAAATTTACGACGTAACATTTTTTTCAACACGATGGAGCCCCGGCACATAGTGGTCGAAATGTTCTAAATTTCCTAAACGAAAATTTCGCTGGACGGTGGATAGGGAGGCACGGACCGGTAGCTTGACCGCCGCGTTCTCCCGACCTAACCCCGCTGGATTTCTTTTTCTGGGGATATCTAAATCAAAATGTTTACGCCACAGAAGCCGATACCCGTGAGGAATTGCTGCAGCGTATCAATGATGCAGCCAATGAAATTCGTCAAAACCGTTTTAGCATCTTAATAGCTTCGAGAAGTGTTACACGTAAGGCAAGACTTTGTATCAGAGAAGGTGGAGTGTTTTTTGAACAGTTTTTAAGATAGCTTGTTGTCTGTTATCAAAATTAAGTTTCCATCTTATGATCCCTTCGAAAAGTGACGGTTGCAGTTAAATTGCGGAATACAGTGAGGAATGTCCTCCTTGATGTCAGCCTTCTGTTTGGAAACCTTCTGCCGTACTCACGTTGTGCCGCGCAGCATTACCATCGCAAAAACCATAAACAATTCATCATATCATAATTATTCTACATCAATAATGTGTATTACTGATTAAAGATTAAATTATTATTATTTTTTGTTTAAATTACTATGAAATTGACCAAAGTGGGATTAATTCAAGAGCGATTTTCTCAGAAACCGTTGAAGATAACAATTTGAAACAAGAGTTTAACGTAAAACAGTTCGGGAAAACGGAATTTGCTCCCGTACTCGCGTTCTGCCGTTGCAGCATTACCATCGCAAAAGCCATAAATAAATATCATATCAACTAACTCTTGTCCCGTAAACTCTTCCATTTTTTTCCCTTAGAACTATTACATTGGCAATCGGGTTGCCAATATTTTGACATAAGAATACCTTGATAATTTTGTTTAAATTATTATGAAATTGACCAAACTGGGATTAATTCAAGAGCGATTTTCTCAGAAACCGTTAAAGATAACGATTTGAAACAAGAGTACCTTGTCAACGTAAAACAGTTCGGGAAAACGGAATTTGCTATCCAAATGGTTAAAAAGTCAAAGATGAAAAAGTTACACACGCAAAATACCAAGGGCTCCCCCGTACCCACCCTAATGGACCTTGTGGAAATAAATGGATTAGTCCATCAAATTGCTCATCAAAATTTAGCTGTGTATACTAAATTTCATTCATTTATCACAACGCGATTGCGAGATATGACAAAAAAAATGATTTCCATTCCTCTCTCTTCAATGGGTCCCTGTGCCCTTAGGAAGCATTTCCGGACCCATGTTCATATGAAATGTTTTACTTAGTTTTGATCATAGAATCGGCCTGTTCAAGATTGACAGCTAATTATGAGACACCCTGTATATGGTCCAAGCAACTCTTACTATCAGCTGTTACCCTAGTGTTGGACTTAATACATGAAATATATCCTTGAGAACTTAGAGTATTTAAATACAATGTTGAAGTAATATCATTTCCATCTTCTGCAAAAATATTGATATCAGATGTATTATTCACTTTTAAGTAATTGTCTATATAGTTTATAAAATTGATGACACTAGATTCAGGTGATCTGTAGATAGCAAATACGTATCTATTTCACTCCTGTCAATTTGGCTTTCGTAATAAAAAATCCAGTACACTAGCAATAAACAATTTAACACACTCAGTTCTAAGTGGATTTGAAAATAAAAACATTGTTTCTGGTACTTTTTATGATATTACTAAGGGTTTTGATTGTGTGAGCCACAACATCTTGTTACAAAAACTTCTGCGTTATAACTTTGATTTAAATAGTGTATCACTTATTGAATCGTATCTGAGTGGCAGATCACAGTTTGTCTCTTTTAATGGGAGTAAATCATCATGCTTAACCAATGTAATGAACCTATTTTATTTTGCTCACACTGTACTCTTTGGCGCACGCGGTACTTTAAATTGTCTAGCGCACCGGCGATTTTTGCACACGATACTAACCACCGTTCTGTATAAAAGCCGGCGAAATTGCCTTCACCAGCACGCGGGCTCTTCGGACGAAGAGCCGAAAAAAGTGAAAAAGGCAGCGCCTTCCCCAGGACCCTCAACGAGCGCCGCGACCACCGCCGCCGCCTGGATCTCCTCCTGCGGCACCCCGCTGGAGGAGATCCAGGAGGATCTCCGAGGCCAAGGATTCACCCCAGCGAGCGTCACTCGCATGACGCAGCCTAGGACCAAGCAGCAGATGCCCCTCGTCCTGGTGCAGGTGCCGCTGAACCAGGAGGGCATCCTAAAGATGACGAGGTGCTGCTCCCTGGTGGTGCGAGTGGAGCCCCAGAAGGTGGCAGCGGTGGCTTCCCAGTGCCACCGCTGTCAGAAGTTCGGCCACGGCCAGAGCCGCTGCACCGCGCTAGCCAGGTGCGTGAAGTGCGGCGAAGACCATCACTCGGCCGAGTGTAAAAAGTCCAGGGAGGCGCCGGCCAAGTGCGCCAACTGCGGCGGACCTCATCCCGCCAGCTACAGGGGCTGCCCCCAGGCCCCCAAGAAGACCGCTGGGAAGAGGAGGACTGCTGCAGTGGCCAAGCCAACGGCGGAAAATGAACCAGCTAAGTCTACGCCACCCCCTAAGGTGACGGGGGCGAAGAGCTTCGCCGACGCCGCGAGGCAAAAGCAGGCTCCCGCCGCGGCGCCTAGGGGGGCCCCCAAACCCCAGCAGCCACTGAAGGCGTGGAGTACGCCCTCCGGCTTCGTCAGCGCGCTGGCGAGGATGGAGGAGATGTACTCCGCCATGCGCGCCTTCTTTACCAAAATGCCATCTCTTTTACAGGAGTAATGGCAGATCCTCCGAGAGTGCAGTCCCTGAGAGTCGCCTCCTGGAACGTCGACGGGTTCCAGCAAAGGAAGAACGACCTGCTTGAGCTCTTGCCGCGTCTAGACGTAGACGTGGCCGCCATCCAAGAGACCAAGCTGAGGGACGCACAGGCCGCCAGGATGCTCGGATACGCGACGTATCGGAGGGACCGGCCGGCCAGACGAGGAGGAGGAGTCGCCCTGCTAGTCAGAAAAGGTATAGAACATCATATGTTGCAGGTCCCGCAGCTGGTGAACATGGAAGCCGTGGCAGTCTCTGTGAGCACCCGCCATGGAGACATCGCCGTGGTGTCCTGTTACCAGTCAGCATCTCTCCCGCTCATAGGTCATACATCCAGCCAAGGATATTGGCGCGCGCTTCACCAGCAGTGCTTAGCAGACTCTTTCCGCGGCACTCAACCTTCCTCTATCCTAGGGTGCTTAGCAGGTTCCTTCCGCGGCACTCTACCTTCCTCTGGGTGTCCTGAGCGTTTAGCAGGTAATCTCCGCAGCGCTCCAGGTCTTGCCCGTATTCCGTCGACTCCGAGCGTTTAGCAGGCCCTCTCCGAGGCGCTCGAGGTCTTGCCCGTATTCCGTCGACTCCGAGTATTTAGCAGGTGTTACTCCGCGGTACTCGACGTCGTCTCCGTGGTCTTCGACATTGAGTGTTTAGCAAGCTCTTTCCGCGACACTCAGCATCTGCACCGTATATTCATTACCGCCCTATTTGTTAATTTGTTATTTTGTATTATTATTTCAGGTTTTAATTTATTTATGTTGGAGAATTATTATTAGTATTATTTATTTACAGGGTGACATTTTATTTTATGAAATAAATATTTTATTTTGAATACCGAGTCTTATAATATTCCTGAACCTTGGACATAACTTCTCCGAGTGAACCCGGACTGATTAAAGTGGCTGTACTAGTTCGGCATCTGCGACCGAACCTCTAAAGTACGTCACACCATGAATCATGAAGTACCACAGGGGTCGGTTCTTGGACCTATACTGTTTCTCATTTACATTAATGATCTACCAAACAGTGATAACTTTTCCTCTTTTATCCTCTTTGCGGATGATACTACCATTTTAACCAGTGCGGATCGGGTCAGTGTCCTCCAGCAGAATGTACAAACACAAAATAACGTAAAACAGTGGTTTTTGGCGAATAAAATGTATCTCAATCAGGATAAAACTCAGTCGATTTTGTTTACTCTGCGTCATATGAACGGCGAGGATGAGTTTCCTAATTATACCACTCAAGTAAAGTTTCTTGGTGTAAATATTGACCATCAGATGTCTTGGAAACAACATATTGATGAACTATCTAAAAAATTATCGAAAATGATATTCTTTATTAGAAGCCTTGTTAATTGTGTCTCGTTAAAAACATTGCTGACAGCTTACTACGGTTTTTTTCATGAAAATTTGTGCTATGCTATCCTGAACTGGAGTCATTGTTGTCACGGTGATGTAATTTTTAAATTACAGTGCAAATGCATTCGCATTATTGCAGGGTTACCCTACAGGGTGGACTGTAGGCAATATTTTAAGAGCTACGGCATACTTACATTACCAAGTGTGTACATTTTGGAATGTCTGATGTACATAAAGGAAAATATTCATGTCTTTCGTCAGCACTGTATGAATCATGAATACCCTACTAGGCACAGAGATAATATTAACCCCGACTTTTTTAGACTAAATAAGACTAGAGTCGGTTCTAATTACTACTGTGTTCATTTTTATAATAAACTTAAATGCCTATGTAATACTCATTATAAAATGAGAATAAAAAACTTTCTCAAAATGAAAGCATTTTATTCATTTGATGATTATTTTAATGACGATTTTGTTAATCTTGTTGGTCCTTTTAATATACCGTGTGATGTGTGTAACTTATGATATTTTTTCTTTGTTTACTTTGTAATATCTTGTAACGTTTTTTTTTTTTTTTTGATTAAATTAATGTATGTGTCAAGCTTTGACCTAAATTTAAGTACTGACGCTTTGGGTGTCATATTTCCTGTGATTTGTATAAACATTTCTTTTTGTATCTATTGACATCAATAAATCATTATTATTATTATCCATTGTTCCAAATAGCCATTTTTGTTGGGTACTTATTATATTTAATAAACCTCGTTTCTAATTTTCAAGTTGTAGTGCCTGTGTGATTGATGTTAATAATCCGGTATTAATTGTTTTCCTATTCATATCTTGAACTTTATTATTGAGTTGTAATAATTGTATTTTTATGTTATTTAATTCTATATGTATTGGTCAAATTTATACAGGGTGTCCCAAAATAGAAGGCCATACCATTAACTACATATTCTTTGGACAAAAATAATGTGACTTTCCTTATGCAATTTTTTATTTGGACGTCCCTGTTTCAATATACAGGGTGTTAAGTTCCATTTTAAAAAACTATTTTTGTTAATAATTCTATTGTTTCGTAATATACACACTTGAAATTTTGCATGTACTTTTATCTTATTCCGGCATACTTATCCTGTAATTTTGGTGAAAAAAATCGAACGACGAATAGAGGTAACTGAGGGATGCAGTACCCTTTCTCCCCTCCAATTATTTCTAAGTACGCCTATGCAGCTTTTTCTTGAAATATCAAACGTAGAATTTTCTTCTGATCATTTTATCACTTTTGTAATTTTTTGTTTAAATGCTCCTTTTTGGAGAAAAACGGCAATTTGTAGTGCCCATAAATCTATAATTCACTATCATTTTCAAGTGAAACTGAAATTTTGTGGATATACCTATCATAACAATACCTTGGCAACTTAGTAAATCGTAATGCTTACTGAATGAATATTTGCTAATCAAAACAAAATGGATAATTCTAAATTTTATAAAATGACTTATGAATTGAAAAAATAATTAAAAAATGGCATTAAACTCTGTAGTTAATACAGTTCTCTTATCAACCAAAAATAATACTCTCATTTAGTAATAGTAATAATGAACAATCAACATAATAACATTAAATAAAATAATTAATTAATTACTACTAATTTAACAAATGTTCTACTTGCCCACCCTCATTATTAACACATGTACGTGCCTTTTTAAGTAGAGAACACCTTATCTTTGGAAAAAGATATTCTCTTTTTGCCTAAGTTCATCGGCTGCCATTACTATTCTCTCTCTGAGATGGTTAGTGTCGTTTATTTCTGCAGCATAAACCATATCTTTCATAGCATCACAGAAAAAAAAATCCAATGGATTAAGGTCAGGAGATCGTGGTGGCCATTGAATAAGTGCGTCTTGCCCTCGACCAATCCAATAATTGAGAAATAGATAGGTATTTAAATACTGCTGGACGTTTCTACCATAATGGAGTGGAGGACCGTCAAGCTGTATCCACATACCGTCACGTACGATAACAGGTAAATCATGTAAAACATCTCGAAATTCATTTAGCAGAAAATTTAAAAATGATGGTGAATTTAAATTATTTGGTATGAAAAGAGGGCCCAACAGAATATTATCCACTACTCCCGCCCAGACATTAAGCCTAAATGTAAATTGATGGTGTGCCACAATGGTTGCATGGGGATTCAAATCCATCCATATGTGGCTGTTATGCAAGTTTATCAATCCATTTCTTGTAAAGCTTGCCTCATCGTGAATAGATTTTTTCTTACAAAGTCCCTATCTGCATCATTCTGTGTTAACAACCAATGACTAAATTGCATCCTAGAAGCAAAATCTTGGCGAAGAATATTTTGTACGGGTAGGATGTGATATGGGTGCACAAGTTGGGTTTTTAAAGTACGATGAACATCTATTTTTGTACAATTTTCTATTTGTCAAGACAATCCTTGTACTTGTGCTTCGTTCTTCTTCTATCAGTGTTAAGATTTGTTTCTCTTGTTAAGAGCTTAATTTTCTATATCGATCCAAATTGAAGAAAACCTTCCTTTTAGGATGTGATAAGAGAGCTCACTATTTTTTCCTGACATTCATTGGCTGCTAAGACATTTGTAACCCATCAATACATGTCGTTTTTCTCCAAAACGGAGCATTTAAACAAAAAATTACAAGAGATAAAATGATCAGATGAAAATTCTACGTTTGATATTTCAAGAAAAAGCTGCATAGCCGTACTTAGAAAAAATTGGAGGGGATAAAGGGTATTGCATCCCCCTCAGTTACCATCAATCGCCCTTTGATTTTTTTAACCAAAATTACATGATAAGTATGCCGGAATAAGACAAAAGTATGTACAAAATTTCAAGTGTGTATCTTACAAAACAATGGGATTATTAATAAAAATAATTTTTTTAAATGTAACTGTAACACCCTGTATATTGAAACAGGGACGCCCAAATAAAAAATGGCATAAGAAAAATCGCATTACTTTTGTCCAAAGAATATGTGGTTAATGGTATGGCCTTCTATTTTGGGCCACCCTGTATAGTGAATGAATTTATGATGAGTTTGTACAGATCGCATTGATCCTAATTTTAATATGAGGAGCCCATTTTCCATTGGGGTTATTTTAATTTGACAAAGGGTTGTCATGAAGGATAGTGACAGGATTAGTGTCAGTATTATCATTGTCTTTGTCGGGTCCTTTCCTAGGTCTTCCGCGTTGTCGTGTACCTGTAGCAAGGTTACGTTTTCTTTTTAACTAGTTTCATGTGATAAGTTCCTCGAGGTGTTTGAACTTTTTTATCTAGGAGTTGTTCTGCGATTGTTTGTATGAATCGCAGGTTTGTCTTTTTCCATAGCTGATCGTTTTTGATATAAATTGTATCTCCTGGATCTAGATTTTCTGGGTCAGTTTTAGTTTTATTAATATTTTCTGCGCGTTTTTCTTTTTCTGTTTGGACTTTGGTTTTAATGCTCTGATTCAGTTGTTGTGAATTTTTAGCATGATTGTCTATATAGTCGGTAAGTATGTTTTCTTCGTTTGGCCAAATAGAATTTCGAAGGGTGTATATTTGATACTACACCACACACACCTACACAGTAGGTGTGTGTGGTGTATTGTTATATAACCCATTATAGCAAATTTCATAAGAGATTTTATATTTTCATTAGGTTTTTCTTCTCTTTCAACTGGTGAATTTGAGGTGGAGTTATGTAAAAGTAATGTAATGCAATTCAATTTTATGTAGTCTGCAAAAGTCAGTTATTATGTGATTTCTAAATTCTGTGCCATTATAGCATATGATTTTTCTCGGTATTCCAACAAAAGACATGAAAGTTATTAGGGCTTCTGTTACTTTTATTGCTGATTTTTGAGTGACTGGAATTGCTTAAGCAAATTTGGAAAAGGGTCTATTATTGTGAGGAACGTATTGTTATTAACAAAGAATAGATCAATATGGATTATTTTCAATGGTTTTGATGGAGTAGGGGTAATTTCGATTGGTGGGTTTTGCGGCTTATTTTCGTATTTGCAAGTATGGCAGGTATTACAAGTATTTATGTAATTTTGAATATCTCTTTGCATATAGGCCAATAGTAATTTTTAGAACATGATAACAAGGTAGCATTTATTCCTTTCTGTTAAGTTTTTCCTTCGTAGTGGTATTTAATTTCTTGATGCTGCTCTTCTTCTGTAGTTATGTCTGTCACAAAATTATTTCAAATAGTTAGGTTCTTTATAAAATGATTTTGAAGCGTCCTAATTGCTCTTAATTTTAATAGGTCATCTTTGTTTGTTCTGAAAAAACATACAGTATCGTTTTTGGGGTCTATGGTGCTTTTGAATAGTTTTACAATTTCTTCTTCCGTACTGTTATACTTTAAAGTGACTTTATGTCGTGTATTGTTAAAAATTGGCTCGTGGATAGTGAAATTTGCCATGTTGTTTGTTGATTCGGCAATGATGATTTGATTCACGTACTGGTTTATGCATGTTTCAGTATATGGGAATTCTTGAATGGAGTATTCTTGGCATAAATTTTCTATTGCTTGTCTTTCTTCATTATTTAAATGATTTCTCCGGATGTGATTTTGTATTTTTATTTTAGAATTCTTTTCATTTGAGATAATTTTACAATCGAATATTTCATATTCTTCATTGATTGGAAATTAATTTTGTGGTTTCTTGAAAGAAACCATTTGATGCCTATTTGTCAAATTATGAACTTCTATTTCGGCAAGCAAATTTTCACTTGTTGATAATATTTCTGGAACGTAAAATTTTTCTGATCGAAATTCAGGTATTATCACAGGTCCGTTTTCTGTTGTAACAGGGATTTGTATGCGTCTCATTTCTGAAGGATTTAAATTATAATCAAGTAAGTTGAAATCATCTCTTACATAAAGTGGAATTTGTATATGTTTGTTCTAGTGTTTGGTTCGAAAAGTTGATATTTAATTTTGCCTTTATTAATTCTTGTAGCCCTATTACTCATATAAAATACAATTTATTGGTATGTCAGATTGAAATTCTCGAAATGTTGGTATAGTTGTCAATATAAATTGTTTGTGGAAAATTTTGTTCAATAATTGCTTGAATAATTGAGAAAGAACATCCTGTATCTACGGGAAATTTGTATGTCTTATTTTTAAAGTTATTTCAATATAGGGAAGGCCATTGATTTCATTTACATCTTGTATTCTGACGTCTCGGCATTCAGAAAATTTCCATTTTGTTCTTGTTGATCGCTTCCTTCATATTGTGTGTCTTGGGTTTCTTCATAATCCTGATTTTCATCGTTTTCTCCATATGTTGCCAATGTGACATGTTCATATTTTCTTGATTGTAGGCTTGCATATCTTGGTAGTGTCTAGTTGCATAATGAGGCATGTGTTCTGTAATTTCCATGTTGTGCATTTGTTGATGACTAATTCCTGACATTGGTATTGGTTTTGGTTGACTAGTACACGATATTTCTGACATTGGGGTCGGTTTTGGTAAATTGTTGTTTTGGTTAGGCTTCCATACGTTTTGTTTGCTTGGGTGTACAAATTTCTGCTTATAATTAGGGAAAAATGGTTTTATTTGTCACGGTTGTACGTTTATTGGTTGTGAAGGAAATTTAGGTTGTATTGGTTGTGCAGAAAATTGATTGTTGATTATTTTTATTAAATTGTGGCATTTAATTTTGGAAAGTTGTATTAAAATTTAGATTGACATTTTTATGTGGAGGCAAATTTTTAGTGTAAGGTTTTGAATTTGTAAAAGGAGATCTGTTTTAGTATAGTTTTGCAAATTTTGAAATTCTTCTTCCTCTAAAACATAATTTAAGGCATCTTCAAATGCAGCTGGATTCTTTAGTCGAATTCTTATTTGATAACTTGTTGGAAATTTTGTAATGAAAATTGTTTTTATAATTTCCAATTTGTAAATCTCTAACCTGTGGATCTGGAAAATCATCGTTAATCTCATGATTATTATAGCTCTTAATTCCTGTAATCATAATCCGAAGTCATATAGACCTTCATTTTTATTTGGTCTTTGTGAATTTCAATAAATTTTCAATTTATATCCACGTTGTAAAATCAGTTCGGCTAGCTATTAAATTTTGAGCGCGACCTCTAAGTTTATTTTTTACTGCCTGTAATATGAGATTGTGTGTAATATGTTGTGGATAATCGGGAAAATTCGGAGAAAGTGCTGCGTACCGATTCTATATATGAATGAAGAACCAAATTATCCCCATCAAAGAATGGTACAGTATTAATATATAGTTTTAAAAGCTGTGTATCTAATCTGTGTTCAGGAGGAGGTATTGTGTTCTCTAAGATTTCGTTCAAGTTTCTATTTGCGTCTTGGACTATGTCTGCTTAATATTGAAATGATTTACACTAAGAGAAGTAATTGTTTGTTTGAATTTTTATTTGAGTTGTTTCTTAATTCTAGTGATCAATCGGATTAGTCTTAATTCTAATGACTAATCAAGTCAGATTTTTGCCAATCGGGCAGTGAGATTTCGGTAACAATGAGAAAAGTCACAGGAGGAATGAGTTCTTACTGTGTTTTCTTGGTGTGGAATGTCGAAGATGGCGATTGTTTGCTTATCAGGCACACGTTCAGCTGCTTATCGTTGACCTTGATTCCAATCCTCGTCGACTGCGCCAGTGAAGTATGATCGTTCACAGAGATTTCACAAGACTCACTTGATGTATACTTGAATCTGGAGCTACTTTATTACAATGCGAATTTATATATTATTATTTTGCTAGTTCAGCGTTTTAATTTTACATACATATTCAACTAAGTTAATATTAGGTTTTTATTATACAGGGTGTCCGGAAAGTAATGGGACCCAGATTAAACATAGGTTCCTGTGATCAAATAGAACCGATTTAAACAAACTTAGCTTAGTTCAAAAGTAGCTCGTTTAGAAGTTTCAAAGAAAAAAAAGTGTTTTCTTGTTATGGGCATAATTAAGAAACAAAATGTCCAATTATGTTGCAATTTGGTACAGTTAAGTAATATTGGTATCCAGATAAGACCCTGTATATATATTTTTATCTCGCTTATGTACTCTTTATATTATATTAATATTATAATAACTTAGTTGCTAGCCTATGTAAAATTAAATCGCTGAAATTGCAAAATAGCATTATATAAACTCAGATTGTAACTAAACAGATTCAGATTCAAGTAATAAAGTGTTAAGTGCACAACAAGTGAGTCTTGTGAAATCTCTGTGAACGTTCCCACTTCACTGGGGTAGTCGACGAGGATTGGAATCATCCTCCTGTTACTTTTCTCATTGTTACCGAAATCTCACTGCCCGATTGGCAAAAAACTGACTTGATTAGTCATTAGTGTTAAGAAATTGATCTGATTGATCACTAGAATTAAGAAACAACTCAAGCAAAAATTGAAACAATCACTTCTCTTAGTGTAGATCATTTTAATGCTAAGCAGACAAAGTCTCCAAGACGCAAACAGGAACTTGAACAACATCTTAGATAACACAATGCCTCCACCGGAACACAGATTAGATACTCAACTTTTAAAATTATACATTGATACTGTGTTCCATTCTTTGACGGAAATAATTTGGTTCATATATAGAATCGGTACGCAGCACTTTTTCGAATTTTCCCGCTGATCCACAATACGTTACGCATAATCTCATATTACAAGCAGTAAAAAATAAACTTAGAGGTCGCGCTCAAAATTTAATAGCCAGCCGAACTGATTTCACAACGTGTATACAAATTGAAAATCTATTAAAATTAACTTTCGGTGATAAACGCGATTTACAATATTTAACACACCAACTCACTTCCCTAAGACCAAATAGAAATGAACGTCCATATGACTTCGGATTACGCTTACAGGAATTAAGAGCTATAATAATCATGAAAATTAGTGATGATTTCCCAGATCCACAGGTTAGAGATTTACAAATTGGAAATTACAACAATATTACAAAAATGATTTTTATTACAAATTTGCCGACAAATTATCAAACAATTATTCGATTAAAAAATCCAGCTACTTTAGAAGACGCTTTAAATTATGCTTTAGAGGAAGAAGAATTTCAAAATTTTGCAAAACTCTATCAAAACAGATCTCCTTTTACAAACTCAAAACCTAACAGTCAAAATTTGAATCAACATAAAAATGTCAATCCAAATTTTAATGCAACTTTTCAAAACCAAATGCCACAAGTTAATAGAAATAATCAGCCCCAATTTTCTTCACAACCAATGCAACCTAAATTTCCTTCACAACCAATAAACGTACAACCGCGACAAGTAAAACCATTTTTCCTTAATTATAAACAGACATTTGTACATCCAAGCAAACAAAATGTATGGAAGCCTAACCAAAACAACAATCTACCAAAACCGACTCCAATGTCAGGAATATCGTATACCAGTCAACCCAAACCAACACCAATGTCAGGAATTAGTCATCAACAGATGCATAACACGGAAGTTACAGAACACATGCCTCCTTATGCAACTAGACACTACCAAGATATGCAAGCTTATGATCAAGAAAGATATGAAGACGTCACATTGGCAACGTATGAAGAAAACTACGAAAATCAGGAATATGAAGAAACACCAGAAACGCAATATGAAGAAAACGATCAACAAGAACAAAATGGAAATTTTCGGAATACCCGACGTAAATGCAATCAATGGCCTTCCTTATATTAACGTAACTTTAAAAAATAAAACATACAAACTTCTTATAGATACAGGATGTTCTTTCTCAATCATTAAACCAGCAATCATTGAACAAAATTTTCCTCAAACTATTTATATAGACCCTACTACCTTACAAACATGCACTGGAAAAACAAAAGCTGTATATAAAGCAACAATACCACCATTTTAAGAATTTCAATCTGACATACCAATAAATTGTATTTTATACGACTTTCACAATTACTTTGATGGACTTATAGGACTACAAGAACTGATCAATGCAAAATTAAATATCAAATTTTCGAACCAAAGACTAGAAAATGAACACGTACAAATTCCACTTTATGTAAGAGATGATTTCAACTTACTTGGTTATAATTTAAATCCTTCAGAAATAAGACGTATACAAATCCCTGTTACAACAGAAAACGGTCCAGTAATAATACCCGAATTTCGATCAGAAAAATTTTACGTTCCAGAAATATTATATACAAGTGAAAATTTCCTTGCCCAAATAGAAGTTCACAATTTGACAAATAGACACCAAATGGTTTCTTTCGACGAACCACAAAAATCATTACCATCCAATGATGAAGAATATGAAATATTCGATTGCAAAATTATACCAAATGAAATAAATTCCAAAATAAAAATACAAGATCACATTCGGACCAATCATTTGAACGACGAAGAAAAGCAAGCAATAGAAATTTTATGTCAAGAATACTCTGATATTCTCCAAAACCCTTCAGATAAATTACCATTCACAAATACAATAAAACATGAAATTAAAACTACTGACGAAACACCCTGCTATACAAATACTTACCGTTACCCACACATCTATAAAGAAGAGGTCCAAACACAACTATCCAAAATGATCAGCGATAAAATAATACGCCCAAGTATTTCACCATGAAGTTCCCCAATATGGGTAGTACCAAAAAAGGCAGATGCCTCCGGCAAGAAAAAATGGAGAATAGTAGTAGACTATCGCTCATTAAACTCAAAGACAATTACGGATAGATATCCCATCCCTAACACCACGGACATTCTAGATAAATTAGGTAGAAGCTGTTATTTTACAACTTTAGATCTCGCCTCTGGTTTCCACCAAATCGAGATGGCACCAAACTCTATTCAAAAAACAGCATTCAATACAGAGCTTGGGCACTACGAATTCCTTAGGATGCCCTTTGGTCTTAATAACGCCCCTAGTACATTTCAGAGAATGATTGATAATGTTTTAAGACAACACATTAATAAAACTTGCCTAGTATATCTCGACGACATTATTGTTTTTTCAACATCACTCCAGGAGCATATCGCCAACCTAAAAAGAATCTTCCAGACTTTAAGAAAAGCAAACCTTAAAATACAATTAGACAAATCGGAATACTTAAAGAAAAACGTAGAATTTTTAGGACACATAGTAACAGCAGATGGAATTCGACCAAATCCAGAAAAAATTGAAGCCATAAAGAAATTCCCCATTCCAAAAACGCACAGAGAAATTAAATATTTCCTTGGTTTATTAGGATTTTATAGAAAATTTATTAAAAATTTCGCAAAGATTACCAAACCTCTTACACAACGTTTAAAGAAAGACCACAAAATAGAACTTACTTCAGAATACATATCATGTGTTAACCATTGCAAAACCTTGTTATTAAATGAACCAGTATTTAGCATATCCAAATTTTGAAAAACCTTTTGAACTAACAACAGATGCTTCGAACTATGCCATAGGAGCCGTACTCTCTCAAGATGACCGTCCCATAGCATATGCCTCAAGAACTTTAAATCTAGCCGAAACAAACTATGCTACAATTGAAAAGGAATTACTTGCAGTAGTATGGATCTGTAAATATTTCAGACCTTACTTATACGGAAGAGAATTTACCATCTACACAGATCACTGGAATGGCTATCAAACCTAAAAGCCCCAAATACCAGACTTATTCGTTGGAGATTACACCTAGAAGAATTCAATTACAAAATCAAATACAAACAAGGAAAAACTAATCACGTAGCAGATGCCCTATCAAGAATTAAATTAGATAACAACCCTCAAGAGATAAACGCAGTTACACAAGCTACTACAACACCATTAGAAGATGATCTCATATCCGTGTTAAACAATGTCGATGAAATACCAGATGTTGATGAAGCCAGTTTAAAAGAAGTACTAGAAACATTAGTTCCAGGAACATCTACAGAAGACGACATTGAAAATCAAATTCCACAGACTATTATAAAACAAATTCCAAATCAAGACGACGACATTGCTACAATTCATTCCGCACAAGAAAATCCCATTCAAGAATTCCCATATACTGAAAAATGTGTAAACCAGTACGTGAATCAAATCATAATTACTGAATCAACAAACAGTATGGCAAACTTCACTATCCATGAACCAATTTTTAATAATACAAGACATAAAGTCACTTTAAAATCAAACAGTGCAGAAGAAGAGATTATAAAATTATTCAAAAGTACCATAGACCCTAAAAAACGATACTGTATGTTTTTTAGAACGAACAAAGATGACCTATTAAAATTAAGAGCAATTAGGACGTTACAAAATCATTTTACAAATCTGAACTTAACTATTTCAAACAATTTTATGACAGACATAACTTCGGAAGAAGAGCAGCATCAAAAAATTAAATACCACCATGAAGGAAAAACTCAAGACAAAGGAATAAACACTACTTTATTATCACTTTCTAAAAATTGCTATTGGTCTTACATGAAAAGAGATGTTCAAAATTATATAAATACTTGTAATACCTGCCAAACTTGCAAATACGAAAGAAAACCGCAAAACCTACCAATTGAAATTACCCCTACTCCATCAAAACCCTTGGAAATAATTCATATTTATCTATTATTTGTCAATAATAATACGTTCCTTACAATAATAGACCCTTTTTCAAAATTTGCTCAAGCAATCCTAGTCACTCAATAATCAGCAATAGAAGTAACGGAAGCCCTAATAACCTTCATGTCATTTGTTGGAATACCGAGACAAATCATATGTGATAATGGCAAAGAATTTAGAAATCACATAATAACTGACTTTTGCAGATTACACAAAATTAATTACATTATATTACGTTACATAACTCCACTTCAAATTCCCCGATTGAAAGATTACATTCTACCTTATTAGACCAAATATGATGCTTAATAAAAGAAAAACCTAATGAAAATATAAAATCTCTTATGAAACTTGCTATAATGGGTTATAACAATATACCACATAGTAGTACCAAACATACACCCTTTGAAATTTTATTTGGCCACTTAAATCAAACATTACCTATTGATGTAAACGAAGAAAACATACTTACTGACTATACAGGGTGAATCTTAAATAAGTACAAATATTTTAACTGCTGGTGTAGTTCGTCATTTAAATCAGTCTAGTGAAAGCCATTTTTAAAAATTTCTAATATTTACGGAGATATTAATGTTTTAAAAAAATACCCACATTTTGAGGACCGCTGGCTGATTTTTCATCCAACAACGTAATGAAACATATGATTTGTTGCGAGGTTGCCATATCTCCTCCAATATAAATATTACGTTTCCTTTAACGTAATAGTTCTATTTTAAAAATACTTGTTTTAAGCATAAGTACAGTAAAATTGGGTATGTAGTATGATACGCAGCAATATTAACATAAATTTTAACATCTGAACTAACCTTACTATACTTCAACGATTAAAAATGAATTTCCGCAAGTTCAATACTACCGTAAAATATTTAGGAAGATATTACGTGATATTACTATGTCCAATGTTCAAAAATTATAAACGTGCACACAAGCTTACCTGTTTGTTAAAAAATTTACTATTTAATCAGTAATCCACATTTCACAAGTTAAATGTCATTGTACACTGTTAGAAAGGGACACAAAACACAATTTCCTTAAGTTATTTTATGAAGAATAACGAAAAACTATGCACGCGTTTTTTATTTAAAATGGAAAAAATGTCAACTTTTAGCAAATTTTATTGCTATTTTCATGCATTATGTGGGGTTAACAACTTTGACTTGTGCTTCCGATAATCTGTCATGACAGTCAATGACAGTTTGATAATAAAAAATAATATAAAATGTTACACTTGACAAAATTCGCTAAAAGTTGAGATTTTTTCTTCCTTGAAGCAAAGACATTTGTGTAATACTGGCAACACTGTGAACCACACGTTCAGTCTGCAGCACTATGACTCATAAAAGTATGAAGGGTCTGTCTAGGCCAACGGTCCTCAACAAGTTTTCTGCTGAAAAATTACGAAATTTATTTAAAATTTCACTTTTTTATTTCTGATTTTTTTGTAAAAAAACTATTAATTATGTGTTCTACACACAAAACTATACTGCTGGTTAAAATATTTGTACTTATTTAAGATTCACCCTGTATAGATAATTATGCTAAAAATTCACAACAACTTTATCAGAACATTAAAACTAAAGTCTAAACAGAAAAAGAAAAACGAGCAGAAAATATAAATAAAACTAAAACCGACCCGGAAAAACCCGATCCAGGATATACAATTTATATCAAAAACGATCAGCTACGGATAAAGACAAACCCGCGATTCATACAAACAAACGCAGAACAAGACCTAGACAAAAAAGTTCAAACACCTCGAGGAACTTATCACAAGAAAAGAGTTAAAAAGAAACGTAACCTTGTTACAGGTACACGACAACGCGGAAGACCTAGGAAAGGACCCGACAAAGACAATTCTAACACTGACACTAATCCTGTCACTATCCTTCACGATAACCCTTTGCCAAATTAAAATAACTCCAATCGAGAATGGGCTACTCGTATTAAAATTAGGACCAATGCGATCCGTGCAAATTTATCATAAATTCATTCACTATATAAATTTGAATCCAATACAAATCGAACTAAATAATACAAAAACACAACTATTGCAACTCAATAGTAAAGTTCAAGATATGAATAGAAAAACAACTGACACTGGATTGTTAACATCAAACCAACAAAAATTACGTATCAAACGAGGTATATTAAATATAATAGGTACCGGACAAAAATGGCTATTTGGAACGATGGATAATAATGATCGGAAATCAATAAACAAAGCTATCACAAAATTAAATGAAAATAACAACCTCATTGAATATCAAATGAAAAATCAAATAAGTCTAACAAGCAAATTAATAGAAGACTATAATAGAACAGTAACAACTCTATCCCAAAATCAAAAAGCTATTCAAAAATTTCTAACTCGAACCAATACGGAATTTAATGAAAAATTTACACAAGTGTTATCCACGATTTCAATTCAAAATATTCTATCTCAATTATTTGTAAATTTAAATTATATTAATGAATTTTTAGATGAATTGGAAAATGCTATCACATTTCCATCATGGAACTTAGTTCACAATTCAATTTTACCAAAACAAAGTTTATTTTATATTTTAAATAAAGCAAAAGAATTATACGATACACAAGGTATTCTAGAGTTGGATCATTTTCAAAATTACTATTCATATTTAGGTACTTCAATATACTATACTGACAATTCAATTGTATTTGTAATTAATTTGCCAATCTTGACAAATGAGATTTACTCCTACTATCACACAATCCTAGTTCCTGTGCATAACCTAACTATTATTCCAAAAACCCCATACATTGAAATGAGCACTGAAACTTACATCACAACGATGCAAAGCTGTCCAAAAGTTGAAGAAACATTCATCTGCAACTCATTAAGCCAACCTCATGATAACAGTTGCATAGTTCAATTAATATCCAAGGCCGACCATAGTTCCTGTCATGTACACCACGTAACAGCTACTAAACCATTAGTCAACATGATAGAAGAAAACCAAATATTAGTTGTTCCAACCAGTGTAATGCAAATTCCGGATTGCCGAGAAGGAATTCAATTATTAAGACAACCAGCAGTCCTTACTCTACCCAAAGGTTGTACTACAATTATAGCCAATCAGAGATTTACTTCGACAAATACAAAAACAGTAACTCCAATATTCCAGTTACCAAAAATCAAACAACCACAACTATGGAATCTCACCATAAACAAAAATGTGCCATTAACCTTGAAAGAAATTGATACAACCGGAATTGACACTCTAATGAAGCTGTCAAGAACTACCAAAGCAGACCAGTCATTTATGGAACCTGCTAGTACTCTAGACTCCTCGAACTATTGGCTAATCACCCTAATTATAGTGATATGCCTAATCATCATCGCAAAAATTTATAAAAAATACAGAAAACGATGTCCAGTCCCAATCAGTTGCTGTCTAAACCGTTCCAGGAATAGAAATACTCCAACAGTCCAATTCAACCCATCATCAGGAGACGATGACCAAACTTCGGCGAGAGGAGTAATATTGGTATCCAGATGAGACCCTGTATATATTTTTATCTCGCTTATGTACTCTTTATATAATATTAATATTATAATAACTTAGTTGCTTGCCTATATAAAATTAAATCGCTGAAATAGCAAAATAGCATTATATAAACTCAGATTGTAACCAAACAGATTCAGATTCAAGTAATAAAGAGTGCACAACAAGTGAGTCTTGTGAAATATCTGTGAACGTTCCCACTTCACTGTTATGTTTTAGATAAGTACAGGCATTATTGTAAAGAAGTAGTGCCGCATATCGTATAGGGCGCTCTTGGCAGTTTTTTTGAAATTTATTTTTATCGTATATTTTTTGTTGGTGCTATTCTCGTACGCTTGACTAAAAATTATGATGGAGAAATTAATTTTGCGTAGAAAAGCTGTTTCGGTACATTAAAATAGAAAAAAAATTTTCTAATTCGATCAAGTTTCCACATGTCAAACTGACATTGATACGCTTAAATTAGATAAAATTTGATCAAAAGCCTGTCAGATTAATATTAATTGTTGTACTGAGTTAGTAATTATCGTTGTGTAAAGTGTGAATGTAATCTGTAAATAATTTCAAATTATTAGTATTATTTTGTCAAATTTTGAAAACATACCTGGCCATAATCAGTTTTCCAACTCAGAAACGGCAGATATGATTGCTGTTTATTGTCAAAATCAATTTAATGGAGGAGCTGCAGAAAGAAGGTACAGTTACATGCTTTTCTATGCAAAATTAATTTCTTTATAATAATTTTTCGTCAAGCATATCAGAATAGAACCAACAAAAATACGATAAAACTGCCAGGAGCGCCCCCTACAATATGTAGCACCACTTCAATGCTTGCTCATGAGGTTGGAGTCAGGTTTCCGTAAAGCAAGCAATATCTATATCATGTTCATTTAGTTCAACTTCAAGTAGGTTAATTTTGTTTTTACACTGTATATGATAATACAATTTAAAATAAAACATACTTTTCTTATTTTCCGAACTTAACTGCTATGTAGATTCCGATATATCGTACCTACTATTGGACACGTGTTGTCGAATACTGAATGGTTTATATTAAAACTAGTCTTCAGCACAGCATTAGCCGCAATGCAGATAACAAATTTTGGTGTAGACATAGTCACGAGGTGCATCAGTAAGCATCATGCTCGCTTACCAGTTCCGCGCAACGTGTACATCTAGATCCATTATTGCATTCATCAGCCTTGTGGCCAAAACCACCACACTTAAAACATCTAAAAACATTTATGTACTCTTATATTCGACAGCGGGACCAGTCTATAAATAGTCCATTCTCTTTCATTATCTTGTTGAATGATTCAGCATCACATTCCACAATAGCCACCCACTTAGCTTTTTAATTACCTTCACCTTAAAAGATGCATAATCGCTGTTCAAGAACAAATTTTGTTTTTTAATTGTGTTTAATAGCACTTCCTCATTCATTTCTGTCTATGTTCACAACTTTAATATGGGGATTCTTTAAACCAGGAGTATCAATGTATAATTAAACTGTAAATTAATTAAGTTTTTACCGACAAAAAAAAAATAAATAAAAATATATATCAGGTAATTCTGGAACTTGATAGAAATATTTATGATAGGATTGTTAAGGCTGGTAATATTTTTATTGGTTATGACAACCATTCTGTGTTTGATGCAATTGGCATTTCGCGCTGCTTCAGTTGTAATGAATTTCATCATTTAAAGAGAAATTGTAATAAACCCGAATCATTAGGTAAGTGTCTGTAAATCAGATATTCTGTGTTGTTCTAACTGTTTCAAATTAAAAGATGTTTCGACTGATCATGCATGGGGCATAGATAAATGTACAGCATATATTCGTATGAAGGATAAAATAGCAATTAGAGTGGTGTGAGCGTATTGCATCCGTTATACCAGAAATTAATATCTGTATCATTTCTCCAGATTCTTCTAACATTGTGCATCTTAGTGATGGTAAAAAGTGCTATATTTAATATCAAAACACTCGCGGTCTAAAAAACCAAATTGTTGATATTTATAATGCTGCGGTATACAGTCACTATCATATTTTGACTATGACGGAGACCTGGCTGGATGCATTTACAGATCTGATCGGAAATTCACATCTATAGGTCGCTCTAGGGGTGAGGGTGTTCTTATCGTCGTTAATATGGTTTTTCAAACAGCAAGTATTAATCTAGATAATGTTGGATTCGATATCATACCAGCTGTAGATATTGTACGCGCAAAGGTTTCCGTTGATAGTCAATACATGTTAGTTTTTGTAGTTTATATACTACCTGATACTACAGTCAATGAGTATGAAATTTTTTTGATATATTGGCTTCTCTAGACGATTATTCATAAGGATAATGTATGGTCAAATTATGTCTTTTTTGAATTTTACCAGCATATGTAATATACAGGTTGTCTCACTTAAGAGGGTCACTCCCATGTATCTCGCTTAATATGCGACACGTCAAAAGTCTTTAAATTTTTTTTGTTGCACTTTTGGAGGCCTTTATGCTCGTAAAAACAAATTTGAGATCCATGGCCAACTTTATGAGTAATAACAAGAAAACCTGTAAAGTGCCCAAAATTTAAGGCTGTCTAACTTTTTTATTTTAAGAGATAGAGAAAACTTATTGGTAACAAATTTTGATTGCAAAATTGATAGCTTTCACCTGATATTAACAGATTTTTAAAATATCATATGTGGTTTGCTGCGCCTTCTAGGCGAACAAAAAAAATTCTATCGAAGCAGTCTATGGCCACAAAAAATTACCTGTTTTCTCGTCTTTCATGCAATATACTACATGTCGCCCTTATATTTTCTATTTATTATAGTTTTTTCAATTTTAGTATAAAAAATATACCTAAATATTTTCGTGTTGCTCAAGATAATGTAGAAACTGTTTTAAATATGTCAACTGCAAAAAATTAAGTTGACAGATGACTTGCCACTGGAAAATAGACGAGACTTCATCTATTTTCAGCCCCACACAATTCAGAAACTGTTCAGAATTACCACATCGCTGGTTGAGGTCACATGGACATTCCATTGAATGGCCAATTGGTTTGGTGCGTTGGTGTCTTCTAAAACCCTAAAGAATATAATAAATTCTGTACTGAGGAGGGTCCGACTATGCGTCAGAAATCGAGATTTTCAATTTGAGCATCTCAGCTAATTCATTATTACTTGTCTGTACTAATTATAGATACTAGTATTAGCTGATGTTATTAATATTTTCGGATTTTCTAGTTTTAAACTTATCTTTTCTGTTTAAATTTAAATAAAAATTTGTTTCTAATGCAGCACTGCTTATTTCAGTACCCAACTAAATCACTGAATTGATTAAATTAAATGTTTCGAAAATTAAGAGCATCTCTACTTAAACGTAAAATCGCTATGGAGAATTTCTATTAATGTGTAATCCTCTCCCTCAAGTCATAACACATTCAAAATGATAGTTTTTCAAACCACAATGAACTTTAACAATTTTCAAACTAATGGTTATGTATAAATTATGACTATCGAGTATAAATACTACGACAAACAAACAATTTGTCAAATGGTCATTTTACTGAGGCAATACATTTATTTTCACAGCTTGCAACATTTAGCGTAAACTACATTGTCTGTGTTAGAACAATTTTAAAGACCCAATTGCTTCTGATGTGAAAACCAAAAACATAAAAAAATCTGTATTTTGAAAGAAAAAGTACTTCTGTTAATTAATTGTTTTCAGTTGGCGTCAAGCAACACGAAAATATTTAGGTACATTTTTTATACTAAAATTGAGAAAACTCTAATAAATACAAAAGATAAGGGCGACATGTATTATACTGCATGGAAGACGAAAAAACAGGCAATTTTTTTTGGCCATAGCCTGCTTCGATAGATTTTTTTGTCCGCCTAGAGGGCACAGCAATCCACATACGATATTTCAAAAATCTGTTTATATCAGGTGAAAGGTATCAATTTTGCAATCAAAATTTATTACCAATAAGTTTTCTCTATCTCTTAAAATAAAAAAGTTAGACAGCCTTAAAGTTTGGGCACTTTACAGGTTTTCTTGTTATTACTCATAAAGTTGGCCATGGATCTCAAATTTGTTTTTACGGACATAAAGCCTCCAAAAATGCAATAAAAAACATTTAAAGATTTTTGACGTGTCTTGCATATTAAGCGAGATACATGGGAGTGGCCCTCTTATGTGATACAGCCGGTATTTCAACATAATTTTGAATACAATTACTTTAATAAAATATTAGATTTTGTCTTGTGCACTAGTAGTAACTGTGTCGTTGAAAAGTGTGTGGATCCCATTACACAAGAAGACAAGCATCACCCTGCTTTTTCCATCAATTTATTACTTGTTATTAATAATAAGAATAGGTTTCCTAAGAATTTTGGCAATTGTTACAATTTTAGGAAGGCTGACTGTTAATTTATATGAATCACTGTTAAATGTTGACTGGTCTTTTATTTCGTTTGTGATGATGTCAATCTCGCATGTGAAAAATACGACCTTGAGCATTTTTGGAAGAACATTCCTGATCTCTTCCTTGCCATTCACGTTCCCGCCAATTTTTACCAAGAATTGATCGACCATTTTCCACCCCTTAAGTAGGGCTAAGTCGGGCAAATATTGGAAAAATCGAATTATGCTCACCTAGATTTTTCATGACGATCAATTTAAGCCCACGGAGACCTCTGTACAACCTTCCCCGTTCTTGTTACACACTACGCAAAAACGGGCGGATTTTGCGGTGACTCTTTACAGATACCAGCCACGTTTTGTGATTTCAGTGTTATCTTTGATCCAAAACTTTTTCTACGCATATTGATACTATTACTAGTGAAGCACTAAGAACACTTGGTTTCATTATACGTAGTAATCGTGATTTTATTAATACAAGTACTTTGAGAGCTCTTTACTTTGCTCTCTGTTATGAGACTTAGGTAAATATGCTAGAGAATGTTCGGAGAAAATGTTTAAAGTTGCTACATTTTAAAACTCATTTTATAATCACCACTTTACTTGTAGTTTTTGCATAAGTTTTTTGTCTTTTGTCATATCGACCTCTGCTACATTAGTCTGCATTTTGTTAATTGTCTGTTGTAATTCCATTTTACTAAGAGGCTTAGAAGATTAATACATGCATTTTAAAAAATTCACCATATTCTTAAGCTTATTTAGTTCAAGTACCATTTTATGTTAAATATCACCCTGCATTTTGTATTATTTGTTTTATATAGACCGAAATTGTTTAGTAAATTGTCTGCCGATGTAAAACATATTGGTAATATCTATAAATTCAAAATGACAATAAAAACTGTAATGTAAGTGAAAATCGTATTTCAATAGAGAACACATTTAGATGTAATATACAGGGTGTATCTAAATAACACCGAAAAAATATAATTGGCGATTTTCTGATGAAAATTAATAGGGGTCTTTGGTATAAATTTTTTTGAAAAACCCCTTCCCTGAAAAGTTCCCTCTAAAAATTAAAGAAAAAATGTTTTTCTTTTTTATCATCCATGTATATCAAGCTAAAGAAACCAAACTTGGTGAACATTATTTATCAATAAAACTAAACTTTTTGAAATTCTTTTACCCTTGAAGTATTTTTGTAATAGATTGAAATAATCAACCCCTTACATTTTTTCTTATATTTTTTTTTGATAAAATGTTTTTTAAAAAATATGTCTAAAAAGATGAGCTGTTTAATACGAGTATGTATTTTGCCGAAAGATAGTGGCCTGTTCTTTGCAATGGAATCCATAGAAACAAATGTCATTTATTGTTACCGTTCTTTACTCTTTCACAAGTTTTGTGATTTGTGTAGAAAATATTAGTTCTTCTGGCTATCTTTATGGAAAGTTGGTTTGGCAGCATGACGTACATGATCATCAGGTTCGTGATTTAAATGATTTGCAAATAATGCGTAATTTCATGTGTTTCTTTATTTATTTAGTAGGTATCGTATTAAATAATGTATTGGTGCCTCAAGATTTAGGATTCTGCAATAGAATTCAAATTAAGTAACGCATTCGCGAGTTGGTCATGGAAAACGATAATTCTACAAATGCTGTTGTATTTTAATTGTTAAAACAATTACAAACATTAAAATGTGTGGATGCTTAAGTATATATTAACTATTTTGTGTGTGTATACATACTGTCTAGCTTTCTTTGCTTTAACATGTGCAAAGTAGTGGAATTTATAGCATATAATTAATCAAACCAAGTAATATAAGTTGTGCTGATATCTTGTATGGTGTAAGTGTTAAAAAAATAGTGTCTTGTTAATTGGCAATTAACTCAAGTGTGAGTTGTCAGCTGATAACGTAAGGGCCTGTTTCACTTATTTGGGGCTAGTTATAGTAGTTTAGTTGGTATTGACCATTTGCATCACAAGTAAATTAAAATATAAAAATGACTGAACTTTGTGATAAATGCAAATAAAAGACGAAATACCCTTTATTAAAATGATAAACCATTTATGGAATCTAAAAGTGATATAACCGAGTTAAACAAGCAATTATCTTCTGAAATAATGGAATTGCACATGATAATCCCAATATGCCGATCAACTACAACTCCTTATTTTTTCTTAACTTTCTCATTTACTACTGTTTACATTATTACAATTATTCTTATGGATCTTTATACGAGAGAATTCTGGCTGATCTGCCTCAGTAATAGTATAAGTAATATACAGGGTTAACTATGACTAAGTAGAAAAATTTTAACCACGTGCTCATGGAGCCCTAAAAGACAATAAAAAAAGTTATTCCAGAATTTTAGCTCGATATTTAAAAAATGGGGCAAAACAATTTTTTCCTATGGAAAGTCGTCGCCTATGATGAGTATAGACTGAGATGGCTTATGGCTTAGATACATAGTTGGCATTACATCTGTCAACAACTACCATGTGGTCATTTGCAGTATTTCTAAATGCAGAAACGACAAAAATTAACATTCTTATTAGTAATAATACCTGATATGTAGGTAACAGTTAATCCAGTTAGCTCCAGTATTTTGCATTCGTTTTTCATTATTTGGTTACAAACTGATAAAACTACATTTTCACTCACTACCGATAAACACACTTCCCGTAGGTACAGTTGTTAGATACAATGCCTATGTATTATAACAAAATGGAAGAAAGGGGTGGTAGGTAGGTTCTAATAGATAACAGAAAACGTTTAACACCCGCGGCAGTCTTGTCCCATAACCTAGAAAAACAAACCGGCGAACTATATTGTGGGAAAATATCTGTACCCGACACATTATTTATTAACCATAAAACGTTTTAAATTAAAATAAGGCACTAAAAACTGAAGAAGAACACAAAACTACAACGTAAACACATGAATTAAATTATAACATGACAGCGAACCGACTCGACTGGACCGACTGTTGCATTACGGTAGCTTGCTGGTTGCATACTCTGATTCTCGCATTGGCGGCGTTAAATAAGGATTTAATATAATACCGAAAAAAATTTTTGTTTCGCTTTATAAATAAGTTTGGAAATTTTTTGAAAGAAAATTCTGTTAATTCTTATTTTTTTCTATCCCCTCTTAAAATATTTGTACTTAGTCATAGTTAATCCTGTATTTAATTTATTACATTAAGGTTTGGATGATTTTCCTGTAACCAATACTGGGGGTGCTTCATAAAATGCTCCGCTCTGTATAACATTGAGTCAGGAGTCATCAACAAAGATTATAGCTGTATCATCAGCACAAAACATGAAATGGCAGTCAATGTTCCCTAAAAATATCAAATTATTTATTTATACTGATATATATCAAAAATAAAATGTGACCCAATATTATACTCTGAGGAACAACCCTAGTAACTGAAAGTGAATCACTTAATATTCTATTAATTTTTACTTTTTGTTTTCTACCAGACAGATAACTCTTAAATAAATCAAGTAGTCTTATCACATCAAACTCAATGTTTTAGACGTAGGTACTTCATAATAGGCAGATTAGGAAATTTTTGTATTTTATTGAAATCAATTGAATATGCAATAAAAAATAGTCTTGCCAAATTTAAGATCAAAATTTTTAAAAATAAGGTAATTTTGAGCATTTGAAAATTTTCAACCAAAACAAGGCTACGTACCTGCACACGAGACTAGGATACGTGACGTCAACTACTTACCTCACTTCGCCTAACACTTTGCTGATTTAGATGGTAAGAAGCGATATGCCAGCAAGAAAATGTGCTAATACACATGTCAAATCAAATGATATAGGTATATTGTTTATTATTGTACTACTGGTTTATATTTCATATTCATAAGAAATGTGTGTAAACATAACACAAATATACTCATTAAAAAACACATGAACTGCAGATATGTAGATATGAAATAATTTTTTACATTTACTACCTGTATAATATTGGATTAGATGATCTATTTTAAGTTCAATATCGTATAATACAAGAACTTTAGTAAATTTTTTGAAAGATCTGAAATCAAACAAAATATAGTACTACATTTTGGGAATTTTTTTGAAGCATTTCCAAATTTATGGTATTTAAAAAAATTTAAACTGAAATTAATGTATTTAGAAAGAATTTACTAAACAATTTATTGCAGTTTTATAAACACTCTTTCATAAAATTTTGATGTAGGGATACCGAAGTTCAAACCACAATAAATTTTCACTTTGAGTATGGTGTAGAGAATTCGTATTTTCAATGTTTCTTGTGTAAGAGTGCCTGAACAAAAAGAAAAAAAATTCAATAGCAAGAGAATCGATCATTGCTTCATGAACTGATAATTTTCGAACACTACTTGGTAAGTAGGTATGATGAAAAAAATGGGCAAATGTAGTTGTCCTTATTTAACATACGAACTACTTACTTTTTATAAAAAATTGGTAGTCCGGGAAAATCAACAGAATATATTTTTTAAAGCGTCGGCTTTTATAAATTAGTGAAACAAAATTGTGCAAAAACAGGTTGCCGAATCATCATAATTTTCTTTCCGATCTGTAAATAGGTGTAAATGATTATGGCCTATTTTGCAAAATTGCTTTTTTCACAACGCCTGTTGCAAGTGATACTTATCAAGTAGTAACTTTGTACCTATTGAATATCTGGACTTATTTTTATGTTGTAATAATTTTTCTTATAATAATTATATAAATAAATGTTGATCTACTCTTATTTTACGTTGCACAAGACTATGACAAGTAGGTGATAGGTTGCGTTGGTCGCTAATTAGCTGTCTTTTGACTCCTCTTCATTCCAAACTCTTCCACATCATTTTTCTTGATACTCTGTCAAATGCCTTTTCTAGGTCTATGAAAGGTACGTATATATTTTTATTGAAGTTCTTTTCTATCATCTGCTTTATTGTAAATATGTGGTCTTGTATCTTCTTCCTTTTCTAAAGCCGCTCTGCAATTCTTCCATTTGTGTATCTGTGATATTTTTCAATCTTCTGTCTAGCAATCTTTCGTATACTTTGGCCGTTATACTAAGCAACATTATTCCCCTGTAATTATTGCAATTCCTATTGTTACCCTACTTATGTATTAGACTTTGTTAAACAAGGTGTTCAGAATTTCTCTGCCCTTGCTCCCAAGATTCCACAACATTTCGGTATATACAGGGTGTAACTAAATAAGTGTAAATCATTTAAGGGGGTGATTCCTCATCGAAAAAAAGATAGGATCTTTCATATAAAGAAACTTCATTGGAGCATCCCTTGTTAAGATACAGCCCCTTAAAGGGGGTACATAAAATTTGTTTAACAATTTTTTTCACAAGCACTAAACAAGTTACAATATTGAAATTAACATGACATTTTCTACTACCAAAAAGACACTTAGCCAGTAATTTATTTGGTTTACCCCATGGTTGTAAGGGGTGGAAAGCGCAACCCCTAAAATTTATTTCCAACGTAACTTTTTGTCTTATTATTTATTTACCATTTAAAAATTTATTTCCGATAGCCTGTTTTATTCTAAAAAAAATGTCTCTTGAATTTTTTGCCCAAAATAAACCAGTACCAGTCGCAGCAAAAAATTATTTTACAAACAACTACAGAGATACATTGTCATAAATGCGAACTGTATTTACTGTTATTTTGTAGTTACTACCTGCATTAAATGATTAAAGGGGAATAATCAAAACTAATTTATTAATAATAACAAAACATACATGTAGAAATCATAGTAAATGTTCAATATGTCTAACTTCAGACATTACGCATGCGTCTAGACGTCGGCGCATTGAGCCACGTATTCGCTCAAATATTCCTGGAGTCTCTCTAATTACCCTGCACGCATCGATAATGCGGTTTCTTAAGTCCTCTACATCGCGAACAGGAGTACGATAAACCAAATGCTGCAAATGGCCCCAAGTAGAGAAATCGAAAGGATTGAGATCCGGGGATCGAGCGGGCCAATTCTGTGGTCCTCCTCGACCTATCCACTGATTTGCATATGTTTCAGTTAAATACTGACGTGCTACTGGACTAAAATGGGCGGGAGCCCCATCATGCATAAAAACCATATCCCTTCTGACGCCCAAAGGAACTTCCTCCAGCAGTATGGGATGCACTTCTCTTAAAAACTGAACGTATGCCTCACCATTTAATCGAGGAGGTAGAAAATGAGGCCCAATTAAATAATCCCCAATAACTCCGACCCACACGTTAAGAGAAAACTGTTCTTGATGGTTAGTTTCGACAATAGCTTGAGGGTTTTCATCAGCCCATATGTGGTAATTATGAAAATTAATAATCTTGTTCCGAGAAAAACTACATTCGTCTGTAAATTCGATCGTCTTCAGAAAGTCACGATTTCTTCTAATCATTTCCAGCATCCAATTGCAAAATTCAAAACGGTTTGGAAAGTCTCGCGGTAACAGTGCCAGTACTCGTTGCAGATGGTAAGGGTATAAGAGATGTTCCTTTAAAATTCGAAATACCGTCGTATGATCAACATTTAGCTAGAAAGCAATCTTTCTAGTACTGGTAGTAGGTTGTTCTTGTATCAAATTAAGTACTGCTTCCTCAAGCTGTGGTGTTCTTACTTCTCGATGGCGACCACAATTCTGCGTTCTTTTGTTGAATGAACCATATTCTCGTAATCGTTGATGAAGTCGGGCAAATATTCTATGTGAAGGATGCTGCCGTTGATGATACATTTCAGCATATCTTCTAGAAGCTTCTAACCCATTCTCCTGCGACAGACCCTAAACGTAATGCATATCAGCCATTTCCTCATTTGTGTATGCCATTTTAATAACAAGTGAATTATTAAAGTAACAAATTAAGAACAGAACAACAATACACAATTACTTCAATTTCAAAAACTTACAAACTGACAGCTTGATTCCAATTTAATTGTCAGTATCGCTAATAGCGGCCTACTAGATAAATTAGTTTCGTATTTTCGTTTTATGGCGATATGTATCTTGTTCGTAAAATAATTTTTTGCTGCGACTGGTACTGGTTTATTTTGGGCAAAAAATTCAAGACATTTTTTTTAGAATGAAACAGGCTATCGGAAATAAATTTTAGGGGTTGCGTTTTCCACCCCTTACAACCATGGGGTAAACCAAATAAATTACTGGCTAAGTGTCTTTTTGGTAGTAGAAAATGTCAGGTTAATTTCAATATTGTAACTTGTTTAGTGCTTGTGAAAAAAATTGTTAAACAAATTTTATGTACCCCCTTTAAGAGGCTGTAGTATCTTAACAAGGGATGCTCCAATGAAGTTTGTTTATATGAAAGATCCTATCTTTTTTTCGATGTTTAAATGTTTTACACTTATTTAGTTACACCCTGTATACCGTCTTTTCCTCCTTTCAACCCTTTTATTGCATTTATTACTTCTTCTATATTAAATTCATCTTGATCGTCCTTTTCTATGTCTTGCTCTGTATTTTTCCTTTAATTTTCCTCTTCTTCCACTATTCCTTGTTCTATGTTCAGTAGTTCCTCGAAATACTCTTTCCATCGTGCCATTATATCCGCGTCACCTCTCAATACTTTCCCATCCTTAGTTGTTACGTGCGTATATCTATTGCTTTTTCCTTACCTTAGTGTTTTCAGTAATTTATAAAATAGCTTCTGGTTGCTGTGACTTGTTCCATTTTTACCCCAAATTCTTCACATGATCTTTCTTTTGCCAGTTTCACCATTTCTTTGTCTTGTATTCTTGGTCTTTATATATGGCGTGTATGTATCCTCGTTTCTATTTCTGAGATAAGTATGCCACTTGTTCTTTTCGGTTTTAATTTCTGATTTCATTTCCTCATTCCACCAGCAAGACTGTTTTCTGTTCGTAATCATTTCCCTTTCTACTCTTTCTGTATATATGTTTGTCGTATCTTTATGTCTTAACTCGTGTATTAGTAATTTGTGGTTTTTATTTTGGTGTTTTTTACTGTTCTGTTTTTGTTTTCTCTAAGTTCTTTTCTTCTCCTAATTTTTGCCAATACTAGACTAATCTGTATATAATACCGCTCCTCTTCTAACTCTATCACTTCTTTCCTAAATTCATTATTTATTTATTATTATGTAATTTATTATAGATCTTTCTCCCCTGCTTGCTACTTCCCTTGTGTATTTGTGTATATCCTTATGCTGAAGTACTGTATTTGTTATTATTAACTGGGTTATTAAACAAAAATCGATCAGCCTTCTTCCGTTATTATTCCTGACACTTTCTCCATGACTTCCAATTGCTTCCCCAAACTCTTCGTTTCTATTTCCAACCCTTCCATTCAGATCACCTATTATTAACACTCTTCTTTTTATATCTTCAATTAATTCTTAATTCTGCTAGCGTTTCCCAGAATTCATCTTTGGTGGTCCGTACGCAACTATTATCGTAGTTTTGTTTTGTTCCTCCCATTTCAGTTCAATTTTTAATATTCTTTCCGTAATACCTGTCCAACTCTGCACAAAGATCTGTATTTGGCGTTTTACTATGCATCCAACTTGTTTGCTCGCCCTTTACTTCTGGTCTACTCCAGAGTACATGAGCGTATGATCCATTTTGTCAAATTCCTCTATTAATTCAATTTCTTATCCGATTAAACTTCCGTTACTATTTTTTTTTTACCAGTAAGTTTTTCCTTCGCATCTCTCTTTCTAGTACATCTATTCTTTTCTCTTGTATTTCAGTCTTCTCTTTCAGTTCCTTATTTTCAAGATTTAGTGGCAACATTTATTTGCTTATATACTCCAGTTTTCCATCCATGCCTTGTAACTTAACCTCTATTCTGCCAAACATCTCCTTTACCCTCTCCATTTTGTCACTTGCAACGATAAAGGCTTTCATCCAGTTCAACCCCTCGGAGGATCGACCCTTCTTATGATTTTCCAAAATTCGGGTACTACCTGCCCAATCCGGCAACGCCGCAATGGGGAATGCCACTATGTTGGAAAAGTTTTTGGAAACTCAGTAAATTACATTGTTTTGGAAATATATGAAGACCACATTCGTTGTTTTTTAATTGACGTCAGATGTACATTTTTAACATATGGCAACAGAGTAATAGGATGCAACTTGTCTTAGAATAAAATAAATGAAATGCAGTACTGTATAAATAGAGACAGATATAGTGCCTGTAAACATCATTTGTCACTTCCGTCCAGAGGAATAGAGGAGAGGAGAACGAGCTTCGACGAGTGCGCATCCACATTTCACTAGGACGCTATGGGCGCTGCCATTTTGAAAACATATACGTCACACTTTTAAGTCTGTCGCCCGCGGTAGATCTAGGGTAGTGGGCGTGGCCTACTCCCCAAAAACATATAAATAGCGAGCGTCGCAGTGGCTTTCTAGGATCAGTCCACGAGCAGCAGCGACGCGAGTAGGTACTGCCCTACTTAGTGTACGTGTTAGTGGTGAATAGTGCAAACCAGTGTGTGCGCACAGTGAAGTGGAGGCCCCACAAAACTCTGTCTTTATAAGACAAATTCTAAGTCTTTTTAAAGGCTTTCTTAAAAGAAATTCAACGTGCCTAACCGTTTGAGGTCTTTCAGCCTAGGCAGTCAGGTCTCAAACATTTGTGTTCTAGGTGCGAGTCCACGAGGAAGTGCAAAAAGCGTCGAGGAGGACGACGTGATGCGATCTAGGTCGCCAACGCCCACCCCCAGCGAGGGTAGCGAGGAGAGCTCCTGCACCAGTAGGAGCCCCAGCCCGCAATCCGACGCTGGGCGAATTCTCCTTCGTCGCGACGAGGAGATGGAGAGGCTCCGAGAAGAAAACCAGCAGCTCCGGAGAAGCATCGCGGAGCTCACCCAACGTCTTCGGGAACAAGAAGACGCCGCGAGAGCCCGAGAGGAGGCGGCAGAAGCCCGCCACCGAGCTCTAGAAGAGCTCATCAGGAGCCTCTCGGCCGGCTCTGGAGCACCAAGCCAGGGCAATCCCCCCCCCGAGGCGATGGAGGAATCGCCTGCTCAAGCCCCAGCCACCCCCACCGCAGCCGCACCCACCAGCAGCGGCAAAGGTAAGGGTGGCAAAAGGAAGAAAGTGACGGCTTCCCTTGTTTCAGGGGACGCGGGCTCTTCGGACGAAGAGCCGAAGAAAGTAAAAAAGGCCGCGCCATCCCCTGGCCCCTCCACCAGCGCCGCGACCACCGCCGCCGCCGCCACCGCCGCCACCGCCACCTCCACCGCGGGTGAGGCTGAAAAGCCGCCGAAAATCCCGCCGGTCATCCTAAGGAAGGGCGAACGGTGGACCGCCGTGTCGGCCCTTCTAAAGGCAGAGAGGATCAACTTCGCGAAAGCGAAGATGGTGAGAGAGGGTGTGGCCATCTCCCCTGCCACCGTGGGAGACCACAGGAGGCTCACCAGGTTGCTGGCAGCCAAAGGAGAAGAGTACCACACGTACTCTCTCCAAGAAGATCGTCTTCTGAGGGTGGTAGTAAGAGGTATCCCCTGCGGCACCCCGCTGGAGGAGATCCAGGAGGATCTCCGAGGCCAAGGATACACCCCGGCGAGCGTCACTCGCATGACGCAGCCCAGAACCAAGCAGCAGATGCCGCTCGTCCTGGTGCAGGTGCCGCTGAACCAGGAGGGCATCCTAAAAATGACGAGGTGCTGCTCCCTGGTGGTGCGAGTGGAGCCCCAGAAGGCGGCAGCGGTGGCTTCCCAGTGCCACCGTTGTCAAAAGTTCGGCCACGGCCAGAGCCGTTGCACCGCGGTAGCCAGGTGTGTGAAGTGCGGGGAGAACCACCACTCGGCAGAATGCAAAAAGTCCAGGGAGGCGCCGGCCAAGTGCGCCAACTGCGGAGGACCCCATCCCGCCAGCTACAGGGGCTGCCCCCAGGCCCCCAAGAAGACTGCTGGGAAGAGGAGGACCGCTGCAGTGGCACAGCCAGAAGCTGGAAAAGAACCAGCTAAGTCTACGTCACCCCCTAAGGTGACGACGGCGAAGAGCTTCGCCGACGCCGCGAGGCAGAAGCAGGCTCCCGCCGCGGCGCCTAGGGGGGCCCCCAAACCCCAACAGCCATTGAAGGCGTGGAGTACGCCCTCCGACTTTGTCAGCGCGCTGGCAAGAATGGAGGAGATGTACTCCGCCATGCGCGCCTTCTTCACTAAAATGCCATCTCTGTTACAGGAGTAATGGCAGATCCTCCGAGTGTGCAGTCCCTGAGAGTCGCCTCCTGGAACGTCGACGGGTTCCAGCGAAGGAAGAACGACCTGCTTGAGCTCTTGCCGCGTCTAGACGTAGACGTGGCCGCCATCCAAGAGACCAAGCTGAGGGACGCACAGGCCGCCAGGATGCTCGGATACGCGACGTATCGGAGGGACCGGCCGGCCAGACAAGGAGGAGGAGTCGCCCTGCTAGTCAAAACAGGTATCGAACATCATATGTTGCAGGTCCCGCAGCTGGTGAACATGGAAGCCGTGGCAGTCTCTGTGAGCACCCGCCATGGAGACATCGCCGTGGTGTCCTGTTACCAGTCAGCATCTCTCCCGCTCTTGGACGACGACCTGGAGGCGGTCATGGGGGCATGGCCGCGAACGGTGGCCATCGGCGACTTTAACGCAAAATCGCCGGAGTGGAACAGCACGACCACCTCAACACGAGGCAGGGTGCTTCTGCAATTCTTGCGGAACCACGACGACGTGCTTGCGTACGGACCCGATGAGCCAACCTTCCAGAAAGGAGCAGCTAGGCCGGACGTGCTGGATATCGCTTTGCTCAAGGCAATACCGATGGAGGCCGCTCTGACGACGCACCACGAGGGTTCCACGAACCACTCGCCTATCCTGCTCGAGCTAGGGCAGGAGCGTCGCGACGAGGCAACCGTCGTTAGGAGACAGACCGACTGGGAGCGGTTTCGTGCAGAAATGCAACGAATCTGTCGACCAGTCCCTGTCATCCAGGACGAAACGGACCTCGAGGCAGCAGTCGTGAGCCTTGAGACGGATATCCGCACCGCCCTGGAAAGCAGCACCACCGAGAGGACGGAAAGGAGACGCGCGGACTATGCAGGTGAGTTACCTTTTGACTTGCAGGAGCAGATTAGGGAGAGACGCGCGGCCAAGCGACGGGCCATGAGAACCGGCCACCCCCGCGATAGACAAGTCGCCAACCAGCTCAACAGGAGAGTCAAAGCCGCCCTGGACGAACTCTACCAGGAGCGGTGGCATAGACACCTGGAGTCGCTGAATCCTGGAGACGTAGGTCTGTGGAAGATGCAGAAGGCGCTGAGGGCTCCCCGCCGTCCGATACCTCCGATTCACGGCGAGAACGGGATCGTCTACACCAAGCAGGACAAGGCAGAAGCGTTCGCGGACAGCCTTGAACTGCAGTGTAGAGAAAACCTTCTCGACGACGAGGACGAGGACCACACCGACGAGGTGGAGCGCCGTGTGCGGCGTCTAAGACGCCTACCAGATGCAGAACCCATCAGACCCGCTACTCCGGAGGAGGTGAAGGATATCCTGCGCCACCTGAACACCCGCAAAGCACCAGGACACGACGGGATCGGGAACAGGTTGCTCAGAAAGCTCCCCCACCGGGGAGTGATGGCGCTGCTGAACATCTGCAACGCCATCCTGAGACTGCGCAGGTTTCCTAGGAGATGGAAAAAGGCCGACGTGATTCTCATCCCTAAGCCAGGTAAGAACCTTACGTTCCCCTCTAGTTACAGGCCCATCAGTCTCCTGCCCATGATGAGCAAAGTAGCCGAGAGGGTTATCCTGGCCAGACTGCACGAGACCACGGAAGAACTGCAAATCCTCCCGGACGAGCAGTTCGCGTACCGCCGTGGCCACTCGACGGAGCAACAGATTCTCAGGTTAGTAGAACTTGTTTCCGCAGGTTTCAACACCAGAGAATCGACCGGAGCAGTCTTCTTGGACGTCGCCAAGGCCTTCGACAGGGTCTGGCACGATGGGCTTATCGTTAAGATGCTCGACTTTGGCTACCCTGTCGGCCTAGTGAAGCTGGTGGCGTCCTTCCTAAGTGGCAGAGAGCTGCGTGCGAAGGTGGACGGGGCCCTGTCCACCTATCGACCCATGGAAGCCGGCGTCCCCCAAGGCGCCGTGCTGTCTCCGCATCTGTTCAACATCTTCACAGCGGACCTACCCAGGACGGAGGACACTTCCGTGTGCCTCTACGCCGATGACACCGCCATACTTGCCCGTTCCCTTAACCCGGAAATGGCGACGAGGCGACTCCAGAGAGCGCTTGGCAGACTGGAGGACTGGTGTAACCGCTGGAAGGTAGCGATCAACGCGGAGAAAAGCAAAGGTATGATGTTCTCTCGTAGGTACAGAGCGCAGCCGAGAGGCCGCGTGACGTTCAACGACGAGGACATCCAGTGGACCGACGAAGCCAGATATCTAGGGGTGACCCTAGATAGAAAGCTGACCTGGAAGCCACACGTCAACGAAGTGGTTCGCAAAGGCAAATTTGTGAGGGCGAAACTCTACCCGTTACTCCGTAGGGACAGCCGACTGAGCCTTGGCAACAAGGTAAGGTTAATCAAGTCTGTTTTGCAGCCACAGTTGACGTATGCCGGAGCAGCATGGGGATACGCAGCGAAGACGCACTTGAACAGAGTGCAGGCCGTCGAGAATATCGCCCTGCGTTGCGCGACGGGGGCCCCTTGGTTCGTCCGCAACAGCGATATTCGCCGGGATCTGGGATTCACGCCAGCCCTGGAAGCGATGAAAGCGCGAGCGGAGGCTGCCTTCGCACGCGCAGAAGTCCACAGCAATCAGCTGATCCAGGCGGCGGTGGACTACCGACCCGATGCGGCCGCCAGGTACAGGCGGCCAAGGTTTCAACTCCTGGACGCGGGGTAAGTTGAGACGTTTCTTCTGTTTCAGGACCGCCAGGATCAAGAATAGGATCACCACCACGAAGAGACATTGACTTTTCCCTAACCTGACTTGACTTTTCCCTAACCTACCCCGGTGCCCGCCTCGGCGGGTGCCGTCACCCCATCCTTTCCGCGACGCTGGACGATAGGGCCTTTAAGATTCTTCGACCTAGCGTCTCCCTAGAGCCACAGTGCTAATCCCGACTTAACCCAAACCCCCACCTGGTCGGAGGCGTTCGCGCCGCGACCAAAACATGACTACCCCCGGGGGTTAAAACGAGTCGGCGAAGAAAGAAGAGAAGACAGAAGAGCGCCAGAAGATAAGCCCTTGCCGACGGGGCTTGCCAGGACAGGAGGAGGTTCCTCGAGCCGCCGGCATCGGCCGCTTTTGCGGTCGAGGCTGACCGGAGATAAGGAACCCACCTCTACGAGGCGTCCGGGCCTACAGCGATGAAGTGGGTAAAGAGAGATAATCCCTCTCGACCCCGCTCATCCGAGGTCACAAATCTAGCCAAGGATATTGGCGAGTGGCTTTCTAGCTACTCCGACCTAGGCGATACACGCGACAGCACGCGTGAGAGATCAACCTTGTGTCGTTTTAGCGCATTGAGTCGTTTCATTTGAAACATGTAATTCTCCTATGAGAATAAATTAAAAGAGGCATTGCCCAAGCTAATAAAAATAAAAATAATAAAATAAAAGAATTAAATAAATAACTGTTTAAAAGAATTTGAGTAATTAAAAGAAAGAGAACCTATTAAAGAATATTGACAAATATTAAAGAATACTGTTCTAAAGTTTTAATTAAAAGAATTATCAAATTAAAAGAAACAGTTATTAATTAAATAAAAAGAAATTAAAATAAAATCAGGGAGAAAACAAACAGACTTCCTTGACAAAAGAAATAGCCAAATAAGTTTTGAAAAGAGCCAAAGGCCACAGGTACTAATTAGAAAGAATTCGTATGATACAAAGGTGTAAAGGAATTCGTATAGTACGGTGTCGAGGTGTAAAGAAATTCGTAAAGTACGTAATAAGGGTCGACGAATAATTAAGTGTATCTACATGGCGTCGCAAGCATCATAGGCATCCCCACAGAAGAACCTAAATACCGACGAGCGAGCTAGCCGGAGGATCCACTTCTTCGAAGCTAACGAGGTATCCAGCGCGTCTCCGGTGCTGCGACGCCGTGAGCCGCCGAAGAAGTTAGCGGAGAAGCAGGCGAGATTACAAGTCTGTTAACATAAGACTCATCTAGCATGCCTGGATGTAAATGAAGTGGAAATCCAACGTTTTATATTTATATGAACGCATCCGACCAATCACGAGCGAGAGAGGCGGAGCCGAGCATATAAATACCGATGAATTCAAGCATCGAGCAGATATAGTCCACGAGCAGCAGCGACGCGAGTAGGTACTGCCCTACTTAGTGTACGTGTTAGTGGTGAATAGTGCAAACCAGTGTGTGCGCACAGTGAAGTGGAGGCCCCACAAAAACTCTGTCTTTATAAGACAAATTCTAAGTCTTTTTAAAGGCTTCTTAAAAGAGATTCAGCGTGCCTAACCGTTTGAGGTCTTTCAGCCTAGGCAGACAGATCCCAAACATTTGTGTTCTAGGTGTGCGTCAAGTAAGAAGTGCGAACAGCGTCGAGGAGGACGACGTGATGCGTTCGAGGTCGCCAACGCCCACCCCCAGCGAGGGTAGCGAGGAGAGCTCCTGCACCAGTAGGAGCCCCAGCCCGCAATCCGACGCTGGGCGAATTCTCCCTCGCCGTGACGAGGAAATAGATAGGCTCAGAGAAGAGAACGAGCAGCTCCGGCGAAGCATCGCGGAGCTCACCCAATGTCTTCGAGAGCAAGAAGACGCCGCGAGAGCCCGCGAGGAGGCGGCAGAAGCCCGCCACCGAGCTCTTGAAGAGCTCATCAGAAGTCTCTCGGCCGGCTCTGGAGCTCCCAGCCAGGGCAATGCCCCCGAGGCGATGGAGGAATCGCCCGCACAAACACCAGCCACCCCCACCGCAGCCGCACCCATCAGCAGCGGCAAAGGTAAGGGCGGCAAAAGAAAGAAATTGACGGCTTCCTCTATTTCAGGGGACGCGGGCTCTTCGGACGAAGAGCCGAAGAAAGTGAAAAAGAGGGCACCATCCCCCGCGCCCTCAACCAGCACCGCCGTCACCGTCACCGCCACCCCTACCGTGGATGAAGAAAAGGAGGCCAAGATTCCCCCGGTCATCCTCAGGAAAGGCGAGAGATGGACGATCGTCTCTCAACTCCTGAAGGAGGCAAAGATCAACCAAGGCTAAGATGATCAGGGAGGGCGTCGCCATCACCCCCGCCACCTCGAGCGACCACAGGCGGCTCACGAAGCTGCTGGCCAACAAGGGAGAGGAGTATCACACATACTCCCTCCAGGAGGACAAACGGCTGAGAGTCGTTATCAGGGGAATTCCCTGCGGCACCCCGCTGGAGGAGGTAACGGAGGACCTCCGCGGCCAAGGATTCGCCCCCCTCAACGTGACAAGGATGAGCGACCGCAGGACGAAACGTCAGATGCCGTTAGTCCTGGTCCAGGTGCCGCAAGAGCAGGTAAGTATCTAGCAGGTTTCCAGGTGCTGCTCCCTGGTAGTGAGGGTGGAGCCCCAGAGGGCGGCAGCGGTGGCTTCCCAGTGCCACCGTTGTCAGAAGTTTGGCCACGGTCAGAGCCGGTGCACCGCGCTCGTCAAATGCGTAAAGTGCGGCGAAGGTCACCACTCGGCTGACTGCAAGAAGCCGAGAGAAGCGCCGGCCAAATGCGCAAACTGCGGAGGCCCTCATCCCGCCAGTTATAGGGGTTGCCCCCAGGCCCCCAAGAAGACTGCGGGAAAGAAGACGACTGGAGCAGCGAAACCGGCAGCAACCAAGCCAACGGCCTCATCTGCAACTGCAACAGCTAAGTCAACGTCACCCCCTAAGGTGACGACGGCGAAGAGCTTCGCCGACGCCGTGAGGCAGAAGCAGGCTCCCGCCGCGGCGCCTAGGGGGGCCCCCAAACCCCAACAGCCACTGAAGGCGTGGAGTACGCCCTCCGACTTCGTCAGCGCGCTGGCGAGAATGGAGGAGATGTACTCCGCCATGCGCGCCTTCTTTACTAAAATGCCATCTCTGTTACAGGAGTAATGGCAGATCCTCCGAGTGTGCAGTCCCTGAGAGTCGCCTCCTGGAACGTCGACGGGTTCCAGCAAAGGAAGAACGACCTGCTTGAGCTCTTGCCGCGTCTAGACGTAGACGTGGCCGCCATCCAAGAGACCAAGCTGAGGGACGCACAGGCCGCCAGGATGCTCGGATACGCGACGTATCGGAGGGACCGGCCGGCCAGACGAGGAGGAGGAGTCGCCCTGCTAGTCAGAAAAGGTATAGAACATCATATGTTGCAGGTCCCGCAGCTGGTGAACATGGAAGCCTTGGCAGTCTCTGTGAGCACCCGCCATGGAGACATCGCCGTGGTGTCCTGTTACCAGTCAGCATCTCTCCCGCTCTTGGACGACGACCTGGAGGCGGTCATGGGGGCATGGCCGCGTACGGTTGCCATCGGCGACTTTAACGCAAAATCGCCGGAGTGGAACAGCACGACCACCTCAACACGAGGCAGGGTGCTTCTGCAATTCTTGCGGAACCACGACGACGTGCTTGCGTACGGACCCGATGAGCCAACCTTCCAGATAGGAGCAGCTAGGCCGGACGTGCTGGATATCGCTTTGCTCAAGGCAATACCGATGGAGGCCGCTCTGACGACGCACCACGAGGGTTCCACGAACCACTCGCCTATCCTGCTCGAGCTAGGGCAGGAGGGTCGCGACGAGGCAACCGTCGTTAGGAGACAGACCGACTGGGAGCGGTTTCGTGCAGAAATGCAACGGATCTGTCGACCAGTCCCTGTCATCCAGGACGAAACGGACCTCGAGGCAGCAGTCGTGAGCCTTGAGACGGATATCCGCACCGCCCTGGAAAGCAGCACCACCGAGAGGACGGAAAGGAGACGCGCGGACTATGCAGGTGAGTTACCTTTTGACTTGCAGGAGCAGATTAGGGAGAGACGCGCGGCCAAGCGACGGGCCATGAGAACCGGCCACCCGCGCGATAGGCAAGTCGCCAACCAGCTCAACAGGAGAGTCAAAGCCGCCCTGGACGAACTCTACCAGGAGCGGTGGCATAGACACCTGGAGTCGCTGAATCCTGGAGACGTAGGTCTGTGGAAGATGCAGAAGGCGCTGAGGGCTCGCCGCCGTCCGATACCTCCGATTCATGGCGAGAACGGGATCGTCTACACCAAGCGGGACAAGGCAGAAGCGTTCGCGGACAGCCTTGAACTGCAGTGTAGAGAAAACTTTCTCGACGACGAGGACGAGGACCACACCGACGAGGTGGAGCGCCGTGTGCGGCGTCTAAGACGCCTACCCGATGCAGAACCCATCAGACCCGCTACTCCGGAGGAGGTGAAGGATATCCTGCGCCACCTGAACCCCCGCAAAGCACCAGAACACGACGGAATCGGGAACAGGTTGCTCAGAAAGCTCCCCCACCGGGGAGTGATGGCGCTGCTGAACATCTGCAACGCCATCCTGAGACTGCGCAGGTTTCCTAGGAGATGGAAAAAGGCCGACGTGATTCTCATCCCTAAGCCAGGTAAGAACCTTACGTTCCCCTCTAGTTACAGGCCCATCAGTCTCCTGCCCATGATGAGCAAAGTAGCCGAGAGGGTTATCCTGGTCAGACTGCACGAGACCACGGAAGAACTGCAAATCCTCCCGGACGAGCAGTTCGCGTACCGCCGTGGCCACTCGACGGAGCAACAGATTCTCAGGTTAGTAGAACTTGTTTCCGCAGGTTTCAACACCAGAGAATCGACCGGAGCAGTCTTCTTGGACGTCGCCAAGGCCTTCGACAGGGTCTGGCACGATGGGCTTATCGTTAAGATGCTTGACTTTGGCTACCCTGTCGGCCTAGTGAAGCTGGTGGCGTCCTTCCTAAGTGGCAGAGAGCTGCGTGCGAAGGTGGACGGGGCCCTGTCCACCTATCGACCCATGGAAGCCGGCGTCCCCCAAGGCGCCGTGCTGTCTCCGCACCTGTTCAATATCTTCACAGCGGACCTACCCAGGATGGAGGACACTTCCGTGTGCCTCTACGCCGATGACACCGCCATACTTGCCCGTTCCCTTAACCCGGAAATGGCGACGAGGCGACTCCAGAGAGCGCTTGGCAGACTGGAGGACTGGTGTAACCGCTGGAAGGTGGCGATCAACGCGGAGAAAAGCAAAGGTATGATGTTCTCTCGTAGGTACAGAGCGCAGCCGATAGGCCGCGTGACGTTCAACGACGAGGACATCCAGTGGACCGACGAAGCCAGATATCTAGGGGTGACCCTAGATAGAAAGCTGACCTGGAAGCCACACGTCAACGAAGTGGTTCGCAAAGGCAAATTTGTGAGGGCGAAACTCTACCCGTTACTCCGTAGGGACAGCCGACTGAGCCTTGGCAACAAGGTAAGGTTAATCAAGTCTGTTTTGCAGCCACAGTTGACGTATGCCGGAGCAGCATGGGGATACGCAGCGAAGACGCACTTGAGTGCAGGCCGTCGAGAATATCGCCCTGCGTTGCGCGACGGGGGCCCCTTGGTTCGTCCGCAACAGCGATATTCGCCGGGATCTGGGATTCACGCCAGCCCTGGAAGCGATGAAAGCGCGAGCGGAGGCTGCCTTCGCACGCGCAGAAGTCCACAGCAATCAGCTGATCCAGGCGGCGGTGGACTACCGACCCGATGCGGCCGCCAGGTACAAGCGGCCAAGGTTTCAACTCCTGGACGCGGGGTAAGTTGAGACGTTTCTTCTGTTTCAGGACCGCCAGGATCAAGAATAGGACCCCGAAGAGACATTGACTATTCCCTAATCTGACTTTTCCCTAACCTACCCCGGCGCCCGCCTAGGCGGGTGCCGTTACCCCATCCTTTCCGCGACGCTGGACGATAGGGCCTTTACGGTTCTTCGACCTAGCGTCTCCCTAGAGCCACAGTGCTAATCCTGACTAAACCCGAACCCCTACCTGGTCGGAGGCGTTCGCGCCGCGACCAAAACATGACTCGGCGAAGAAAGAAGAGAAGACAGAAGAGCGCCAGAAGATAAGCCCTTGCCGACGGGGCTTGCCAGGACAGGAGGAGGTTCCTCGAGCCGCCGGCATCGGTCGCGATTGCGGTCGAGGCTGACCGGAGATAAGGAACCCACCTCTACGAGGCGTCCGGGCCTACAGCGATGAAGTGGGTAAAGAGAGATAATCCCTCTCGACCCCGCTCATCCGAGGTCATACATCCAGCTAAGGATATTGGCATCGAGCAGCAGACCTAGTTCAGTGTGTGTACGCGACACTCCTTGTCACGATTAATCCACTATCAAAGCCATTCACCTCAACATACACAAACATCTAATGTTCTCATCAATTTCGATTCATTCACTCAATTCTGTTAATTTCAACGTTAAAAATAATATTCATTTATTTTCATTCAAACCTAACAGACTTCTTACAAAAATTAAACAGAAAATAGTCAATCCACTCTCTACAAATTAGCCGTCGAGAACCGCTAATTTAACCACTCTCCCCTCGACATAATCATATGTAACACCCTGTGTACATCCAGACCCGCTAATCGTCTTACTAAGCGAGTGTTTTACCACCAAATTAGAATATTACTTAGTGTGTCAGACTTGCCTATTACGTAAATATTGTTTTAATCCAATTCAATAACAAACCCACACCCACTCCTAGTGCAGTGCTTTTGAGAAGATCCTAGTCAACGGCCAGGAAGAAGCAGTCGAGCCCTAAAAAGGTAAGCCAACTGTTTTTCTCTCGCGACTCTAGCCAGGACCAAGATTAGAGTGCTGTTATCCATCCTAGGTAATTAATTAAGCCTTCAGCATAATAAGAAGTTAAAAGTATTATAAATTAAACCAGTCAATAACCCGTTAGGAAATTCTATAATATAAAAAAAATATTAAAATCCAGTCAAATAAATGCCAAACTTCATATTTTCGTAATAAACATCGTAACTAAATTCATATTTATGTACAACTACATTCTAGCTACCCTGTCACCCTCAGTGAAAGCCACCCTATTGACTCACATTCAGCTCATACGCGTTATAGAATTAAAAGCTTTACTTCCCAGAGATAAGAATTTCACGCCGGTCAACAATATTGCAGAATTTCGGAAATATTTAGGGAAGGACTAGCATCACATAAAATTAAAGCAACCCCTAGTTCTATTAAACGAGTTTAACTCGAAATAGATGGCGCCCTGGCTCTTTTAAAATAAATTACTTATTTATCAGTCGAACCCTAAATCAAAATTAACCCGAAATTTTACAAAATTACAAACGAACTCGAAACCCCGAGTCACAAGTCTGTCACCCTAGGTGTTAGCAAAGGAAGCGTGGCTTAGGAACCGTATAAAAGCGAGCGTCTGTTTAGCTCGCTAGCAAGAGTCCACGAGCAGCAGCGACGCGAGTAGGTACTGCCCTACTTAGTGTACGTGTTAGTGGTGAATAGTGCAAACCAGTGTTTGCGCACAGTGAAGTGGAGGCCCCACAAAACTCTGTCTTTATAAGACAAATTCTAAGTCTTTTTAAAGGCTTCTTAAAAGAGATTCAGCGTGCCTAACCGTTTGAGGTCTTTCAGCCTAGGCAGCCACCCCCGCCGCAGCCGCACCCACCAGCAGCGGCAAAGGTAAGTGCGGCAAAAGAAAGAAGGTGACGACTTCTTCTGTTGCAGGGGACGCGGGCTCTTCAGACGAGGAGCCCAAGGTGGTGAAAAAGGCCGCGCCATCCCCTGGCCCCTCCACCAGCGCCGCGACCACCGCCGTCGCCGCCACCGCCGCCACCACCACCTCCACCGCGGGTGAGGCTGAAAAGCCGGCAAAAATCCCGCCGGTTATCCTAAGGAAGGGCGAACGCTGGACCGCAGTCTCGCTCCTTCTCAAGGAAGAGCGAATAAACTTCGCCAAGGCGAAGATGGTGCGAGAGGGTGTCGCCATATCCCCTGCCACCGTGGGAGACCACAGGCGGCTCACCAGGCTGCTGGCGGCCAAAGGAGAGGAGTACCACACGTACTCCCTCCAAGAAGAACGGCTACTTAGAGTAGTCGTAAGAGGCATCCCCTGCGGCACCCCGCTGGAGGAGATCCAGGAGGATCTCCGAGGCCAGGGCTTCACCCCAGCGAGCGTCACTCGCATGACGAAGCCGAGGACCAGGCAGCAGATGCCCCTCGTCCTGGTGCAGGTGCCGCTGGACCAGGAGGGCATCCTAAAAATGACAAGATGCTGTCAACTTGTGGTCCGGGTGGAGCCCCAGAAGGCGGCAGCGGTGGCTTCCCAGTGCCACCGCTGTCAAAAGTTCGGCCACGGCCAGAGCCGTTGCACCGCGGTAGCCAGGTGTGTGAAGTGCGGGGAGAACCATCACTCGGCCGAGTGCAAAAAGTCCAGGGAGGCGCCGGCCAAGTGCGCCAACTGCGGAGGACCCCATCCCGCCAGCTACAGGGGCTGCCCTCAGGCCCCCAAGAAGACTGCTGGGAAGAGGAGGACCGCTGCAGTGGCCCAGCCAGAGACTGGAAAACAACCAGCTAAGTCTACGCCACCCCCTAAGGTGACGACGGCGAAGAGCTTCGCCGACGCCGCGAGGCAGAAGCAGGCTCCCGCCGCGGCGCCTAGGGGGCCCCCAAACCCCAACAGCCACTGAAGGCGTGGAGTACGCCCTCCGACTTCGTCAGCGCGCTGGCGAGAATGGAGGAGATGTACTCCGCCATGCGCGCCTTCTTTACTAAAATGCCATCTCTGTTACAGGAGTAATGGCAGATCCTCCGAGAGTGCAGTCCCTGAGAGTCGCCTCCTGGAACGTCGACGGGTTCCAGCGAAGGAAGAACGACCTGCTTGAGCTCTTGCCGCGTCTAGACGTAGACGTGGCAGCCATCCAAGAGACCAAGCTGAGGGACGCACAGGCCGCCAGGATGCTCGGATACGCGACGTATCGGAGGGACCGGCCGGCCAGACAAGGAAGAGGAGTCGCCCTGCTAGTCAGAACAGGTATCGAACATCATATGTTGCAGGTCCCGCAGCTGGTGAACATGGAAGCCGTGGCAGTCTCTGTGAGCACCCGCCATGGAGACATCGCCGTGGTGTCCTGTTACCAGTCAGCATCTCTCCCGCTCTTGGACGACGACCTGGAGGCGGTCACGGGGCATGGCCGCGAACGGTGGCCATCGGCGACTTTAACGCCGGAGTGGAACAGCACGACCACCTCAACACGAGGCAGGGTGCTTCTGCAATTCTTGCGGAACCACGATGACGTGCTTGCGTACGGACCCGATGAGCCAACCTTCCAGAAAGGAGCAGCTAGGCCGGACGTGCTGGATATCGCTTTGCTCAAGGCAATACCGATGGAGGCCGCTCTGACGACGCACCACGAGGGTTCCACGAACCACTCGCCTATCCTGCTCGAGCTAGGGCAGGAGCGTCGCGACGAGGCAACCGTCGTTAGGAGACAGACCGACTGGGAGCGGTTTCGTGCAGAAATGCAACGGATCTGTCGACCAGTCCCTGTCATCCAGGACGAAACGGACCTCGAAGCAGCAGTCGTGACCCTTGAGACGGATATCCGCACCGCCCTGGAAAGCAGCACCACCGAGAGGACGGAAAGGAGACGCGCGGACTATGCAGGTGAGTTACCTTTTGACTTGCAGGAGCAGATTAGGGAGAGACGCGCGGCCAAGCGACGGGCCATGAGAACCGGCCACCCGCGCGATAGGCAAGTCGCCAACCAGCTCAACAGGAGAGTCAAAGCCGCCCTGGACGAACTCTACCAGGAGCGGTGGCATAGACACCTGGAGTCGCTGAATCCTGGAGACGTAGGTCTGTGGAAGATGCAGAAGGCGCTGAGGGCTCCCCGCCGTCCGATACCTCCGATTCACGGCGAGAACGGGATCGTCTACACCAAACGGGACAAGGCAGAAGCGTTCGCGGACAGCCTTGAACTGCAGTGTAGGGAAAACCTTCTCGACGACGAGGACGAGGACCACACCGACGAGGTGGAGCGCCGTGTGCGGCGTCTAAGACGCCTACCCGATGCAGAACCCATCAGACCCGCTACTCCGGAGGAGGTGAAGGATATCCTGCGCCACCTGAACCCCCGCAAAGCACCAGAACACGACGGAATCGGGAACAGGTTGCTCAGAAAGCTCCCCCACCGGGGAGTGATGGCGCTGCTGAACATCTGCAACGCCATCCTGAGACTGCGCAGGTTTCCTAGGAGATGGAAAAAGGCCGACGTGATTCTCATCCCTAAGCCAGGTAAGAACCTTACGTTCCCCTCTAGTTACAGGCCCATCAGTCTCCTGCCCATGATGAGCAAAGTAGCCGAGAGGGTTATCCTGGCCAGACTGCACGAGACCACGGAAGAACTGCAAATCCTCCCGGACGAGCAGTTCGCGTACCGCCGTGGCCACTCGACGGAGCAACAGATTCTCAGGTTAGTAGAACTTGTTTCCGCAGGTTTTAACACCAGAGAATCGACCGGAGCAGTCTTCTTGGACGTCGCCAAGGCCTTCGACAGGGTCTGGCACGATGGGCTTATCGTTAAGATGCTCGACTTTGGCTACCCTGTCGGCCTAGTGAAGCTGGTGGCGTCCTTCCTAAGTGGCAGAGAGCTGCGTGCGAAGGTGGACGGGGCCCTGTCCACCTATCGACCCATGGAAGCCGGCGTCCCCCAAGGCGCCGTGCTGTCTCCGCACCTGTTCAATATCTTCACAGCGGACCTACCCAGGACGGAGGACACTTCCGTGTGCCTCTACGCCGATGACACCGCCATACTTGCCCGTTCCCTTAACCCGGAAATGGCGACGAGGCGACTCCAGAGAGCGCTTGGCAGACTGGAGGACTGGTGTAACCGCTGGAAGGTGGCGATCAACGCGGAGAAAAGCAAAGGTATGATGTTCTCTCGTAGGTACAGAGCGCAGCCGAGAGGCCGCGTGACGTTCAACGACGAGGACATCCAGTGGACCGACGAAGCCAGATATCTAGGGGTGACCCTAGATAGAAAGCTGACCTGGAAGCCACACGTCAACGAAGTGGTTCGCAAAGGCAAATTTGTGAGGGCGAAACTCTACCCGTTACTCCGTAGGGACAGCCGACTGAGCCTTGGCAACAAGGTAAGGTTAATCAAGTCTGTTTTGCAGCCACAGTTGACGTATGCCGGAGCAGCATGGGGATACGCAGCGAAGACGCACTTGAGTGCAGGCCGTCGAGAATATCGCCCTGCGTTGCGCGACGGGGGCCCCTTGGTTCGTCCGCAACAGCGATATTCGCCGGGATCTGGGATTCACGCCAGCCCTGGAAGCGATGAAAGCGCGAGCGGAGGCTGCCTTCGCACGCGCAGAAGTCCACAGCAATCAGCTGATCCAGGCGGCGGTGGACTACCGACCCGATGCGGCCGCCAGGTACAGGCGGCCAAGGTTTCAACTCCTGGACGCGGGGTAAGTTGAGACGTTTCTTCTGTTTCAGGACCGCCAGGATCAAGAATAGGACCGCGAAGAGACATTGACTTTTCCCTAACCCGACTTGACTTTTCCCTAACCTACCCCGGCGCCCGCCTCGGCGGGTGCCGTTACCCCTTCCTTTCCGCGACGCTGGACGATAGGGCCTTTACGGTTCTTCGACCTAGCGTCTCCCTAGAGCCACAGTGCTAATCCTGACTAAACCCAAACCCCTACCTGGTCGGAGGCGTTCGCGCCGCGACCAAAACATGACTACCCCCGGGGGTTAACGAGTCGGCGAAGAAAGAAGAGAAGACAGAAGAGCGCCAGAAGATAAGCCCTTGCCGACGGGGCTTGCCAGGACAGGAGGAGGTTCCTCGAGCCGCCGGCATCGGCCGCGATTGCGGTCGAGGCTGACCGGAGATAAGGAATCCACCTCTACGAGGCGTCCGGGCCTACAGCGATGAAGTGGGTAAAGAGAGATAATCCCTCTCGACCCCGCTCATCCGAGGTCATACATCCAGCCAAGGATATTGGCGAGCTCGCTAGCCAGTCAGTCAGTAGACACGCCACGCTTCGAATGCTTAGTAGAAGTGTGTTTGGGGGTGAAGTTTTTTTGGTTATTAATTTAAACGTAACTTTTATTTTATCCTGACCTAAAAAAAAAGGAAAAATGAAAAATAATAAAAATAAAAATAAGTTAATTAAAAAAAAGAAAAAAAGATATTCATACTAGATACTACTTCACCGCCCTTGGCTGGCTCAAGGAAAAGAGGCATAGCCCATAATAAAAAAAGAACAGAAAGGAAAAGAATAAGGGAAGAAAAAAATAGCAACTTCCCAGGGAGAAAAGAGTAACTCCCTGAACATTGTTGAGAAAAGATACCGCAATAGGCGGACACTGGTATTGTTAAAAGGAATTCGTAGACGCCGTTATCACAGCGTCGAGGTTAAAAGAAATTCGTTGGTATCGGTGCGCTCGCGAGGTATACGGGCGACGACGACGACAACAAAAAGGGGTACACGCGTGCGGAATGGAACAGGCGAATAGCACTTGGCTCTCCGCAACAAATGGGGCTAGCCGGAGGCGCCCAGTGGAGACCAGCCACGGGGATGGTGCCCCGCGACAGCGCGCTGCGCGCACCACGGACGAGCTGGGTCATTCGACGGAGCGACATGGCGCCCAACGTGACGAGCATTATAGGGCAAACGAGGACGACGGAAACATCCACGAATCCACCCGGGTGCAATCGCCGACAAGGAGAGTACCACGCGTGGCAGAAGAGTATAGTAGGCTGTGGGACTGGACGGTAGACGAAACACCGGCTCCCCAAGCGAGAACTACACAGGTTCTGGGTTCCCTGCCACGAACCCAGTGGCGCCCACTGGAAAGACGAGAAATTATTCAAGAAACCGAGCCGCAGTCCACCATACAAGAAAATGCAGCAGCAAGGAAAGTAGACACCGAAATTATCCTAGCACAGGCCCTGGATAGCCTGGCTCAGACGATGGCCCAGTTAAAAGCGGTAGGCTTTGCACAGCACGAAGATATAGACATATCTTTTGCCGGCAAACCTGACGAGTGCCCCAGACGATACTTAGATCAAATCGAAGAGTATCTCGTGACGAGGGGCACACCGCTAGATAAGTTCAGGCCGGTAGTAAAGCGTACGATGGAAGGAGCCGCGGAGGATTGGCTGAGGCGCGTCACAAGTTCGAGCCTAAGCTGGGAGATGTTCGTTGTCCTGTTTTTAAGAAAATACGACTCTGCTGCAGTACGAGCGGAATATCGTGAGCAGCTGTTCAGTCGTGTACAAGGGCCTAGAGAAGAGGCACACGAATTTATTATGGGGGGGCTATTCGAGCGGCTAGAACCACACATCTCTATCAAGGAAAGAGTACAATTACTGGTAGGCCAGCTGGAGCCTGCGACCGGCGCGATACTACGAGATAAGGCGTTCACCAGCCTGGAGCACCTAGTGGAAGTGGCCGGTCTGGTAGAAAGGGATCTACGAAAAGACCGCCAACGTCGGGAGGCACAGATGACAGCAGCCGCGTCATCAACAAGATATATGGACAGAGATCAGCGCCGTCCGCCGCAAGCAAGACCGCCGCCGCCGCAAGCCAGGCCACCGCCGCAGAATAGACCGCTCCCACCCGCAGCGCCTCGCAATCCATGCTATAACTGTGGAGGCCCGCACTACATTAGAGAATGTCCGCACCCACGCACGGGAAATGCCCAGGGGGCCGTGCCACCGGCCGATCCACGTCCCCAGACACAGGCCGACACCCGAGAATAGAAACACGTAGAGAAAGCGCAGTGACAGACGCCGCGGTGGACGTCTACGTCCTACATACTGCGCCAGAGACACCGAAAACACCGCTATTCGAACAAGTTAAAGCTGCACAACGAGAGGACCCAGCGTGTCAACAGGACCTGCTTCGTCTAGAGCGCCTACGACTGGCCAACACCGGAGAAGAGGAGGATTTGCGCCAACTACGGGACTACGTCGTACATGAAAATTTGATTTGGAAACGAGAAAACGAGGCGCTCCTCTTATATGTGCCGAAGGCTGCGCGACGAACGGTACTAGAAGTTTACCACGATGGCATGCTGGCCGGTCATCCGGGAGCCGAGGAAACCGCGCGTACTGCAGGGCGCGTTTTCTGGTGGCGTGGCCTACCCATGGACGCTGCCGAGTGGGTGAGAACCTGCTCGGTGTGCGCAGCGGTGAAACCTGGCCCGTCACAGCCGAGAGCGCCCCTGCGGCCGCACGTGCCCACGGAGCCGTGGAGAACGGTTAGTTTCGATGTGGTAGGGCCATTTGACGACGTCGGCCCCCGCAAAAGATATTTACTAGTGCTCACAGACATGTTTTCACGATGGGTGGAGGCAACGCCGGCACCGAGAGCAAGGGTGCAAGAACAGATGCACTTTTTACACGAAATATTCACCCGTTTTGGATTTCCAGAAGCCATAATTACCGATAGTTCACCGGCATACAAGGCACGAATATGGAAAAATTACCTGGAGGAAAATCACATTACTCAATACCAGTCGGCGGTTTATCATCAGCGCGCCAATCCGGTAGAACGCCGGGTACAGGAGTTGAAGAAGACCCTGCGCGCAATGACGATCGAAAATCCCTTGGACTGGCCCGAAAAATTACCGAATGCGCTATTCGCATTGAGGAACAGGGAGAATGCAGCCACGGGCGCGACGCCAGCGGAAATAATATATGGCGCGGCGATCAAGGAGCCCGGCGCATGGAATCGCCCGACAGTAGCAGAACGGCCGCGAGAGCCCCACTTGGAGAGAGTGCAGCGAGCCCGCCGTCGACAGGAAGTGTATCAAAGGAAACTTTTTCCCGAACTCAGAGCAGCGACGCGACAGTATAATGTGGGAGATATGGTATTATCGAGAGTTTTCGTGAGTCAACAGGCATTTGGGCCGAAGTGGCAGGGGCCATTCCCTATCATCGAGGTGCTGGGAAATAACGTCTACCTGGTGGAACAAAATGGTAACGTGCAACGGTTGCACGTCGACGACTTGAAACCCCCAGCTCGAGGACGTCCCCCAATCGATGAGGAAACGCCTCCGGAAATGCCTAACACAGGACCCACAGCCGAGCAGGAACCCTCCGAAAGCCCCCACGACGAAGCCAGCGAGCCAGAACCGCACGCGTGCCAAGGTGAAGTTAATAGACCCACAGAAATTGCAGAAAATATAGGACAACCCGCAGAAGGAGACGCCCGGCTAGCTATCGACGAAATGCATGAGACTTCGATACCTCAGGTCGTGGGTTCGAGCCCCACGTCTACACCTGAAGTCCGCACCGCCCCCGATACCGACAGCCAGAGAGCGCACCCCCGCCGAAAGCCCCGTCGATGGGCTAAATTAGTTATTACGTCGCGGCCCACACCCATACGCTCGGTCAGAGCGCTCGAAGGCGGCCCCACACATCGCAAAACCGATTGATGTCTTATACGAATGAATTGTTCTTTCTGTTAAATGTATATATGTTATATTAGGGTAGTTTTAGGAATTATTAATGGACTTTTTTACAGTTAGTTTTTGGAAATTGAACTTGTAATATTTTTAGCAATGTATTTTTTTAGGTGTTTGGTTCAATCAATAAAGGGAACCAAAAAAAAAAACTATGTAACCCAAACACCCTTCTTGGCCGGGGGGATGTCACCCTAGGTGTTAGCAAAGGAGGCGTGGCTTAGGAAACGTATAAAAGCGAGCGTCTGTTTAGCTCGCTAGCCAGTCAGTCAGTAGACACGCCACGCTTCGAATGCTTAGTAGAAGTGTGTTTGGGGGTGAAGTTTTTTTGGTTATTAATTTAAACGTAACTTTTATTTTATCCTGACCTAAAAAAAAAGGAAAAAGAAAAATAATAAAAATAAAAATAAGTTAATTAAAAAAAGGAAAAAAGATATTCATACTAGATACTACTTCACCGCCCTTGGCTGGCTCAAGGAAAAGAGGCATAGCCCATAATAAAAAAAGAACAGAAAGGAAAAGAATAAGTGAAGAAAAAAATAGCAACTTCCCAGGGAGAAAAGAGTAACTCCCTGAACATTGTTGAGAAAAGATACCGCAATAGGCGGACACTGGTATTGTTAAAAAGAATTCGTAGACGCTGTTATCACAGCGTCGAGGTTAAAAGAAATTCGTTGGTATCGGTGCGCTCGCGAGGTATACGGGCGACGACGACGACAACAAAAAGGGGTACACGCGTGCGGAATGGAACAGGCGAATAGCACTTGGCTCTCCGCAACAAATGGGGCTAGCCGGAGGCGCCCAGTGGAGACCAGCCACGGGGATGGTGCCCCGCGACAGCGCGCTGCGCGCACCACGGACGAGCTGGGTCATTCGACGGAGCGACAAGTCTGTCGTGGATCGTGGCGGTCTGGTTTTGTTTAGGGGGCGTGGCCTACAAAAGGATATAAAACCAGACAGCCGCGAGAAACGAGAGCTCTGTTCTGTTCTCCGTGCCTTACGAGAGTGTCGAACTCCCTGGAGCGTTTTGCATCTAAGCCAATCTCGTGTTTTACAAACTACTCCTAAAGAAAAAAAAACAATAAACAAAAAGAAATCTGAACGAAAAATAAGTAAGATAACACACGCTGCGTCAGTGCGCGACGACGGTCGTCGCCCGCTTCGACGCGCGAAACCTATTATGTCCTTCACAGGAAGGAACCACACCACCCCCTGGAATCCAGCAGGAGCCAGCAGGAGCTAGCCGGAGGACTGGGGAGGTGGAGGAGACGTTGGCTGGCGGCCCAGACGGCCTACGGCGCCGCCGTCCAGCCACACCACCACTGACCAGGTCACATGGCGCCCAACGTGATAACCACGCAGACGACAGTGTCGTGCATAACCCTGCCGAATTCACGAGAGAGGAGTGGGTTCGTATGTGGGATTTTACCCTGGATGAAACCCCCAGACAACGATTACAGAGTACGGTTCTGGGTGAACCATCAAAAGAAAAAACCCAGTGGCGCCCTTCCACAGAAGATACCGAACCAACACCGGCCCCCGAGCGTCCGCTGATGGACCTAGTGCAGGCTGTGCGACTTTTAAATTACGAAATGGGGGAAATGAGGAGCCCGAGGACGCCGCCAGCGGAAGAATGCGAGCTGAAGTATACTGGTAAGCCAGAAGAGGACCCTGAACGCTACATAAAACATATGGAGACCTGGCTCGACCGCAACTCGCACCTTCGTTGGTCAGTAGCAGTCAATAATACGTTGTTAGGGGAAGCCGCCGAATGGTATGCTGGCTTCTATGAGCCCGGAACGACGTGGGAGGAATTCAGCAGAGAATTTTTGGCAGTGTTTAACGCGGCGTCTACCAGAGCGAGATTACTAAAAGAGCTGTTCGCGGTGGAGCAATCGTCGACGGAGCCTGCGAGACCTTTTTTAGCGCATAAATGGGCTATGTTTAACCGTTTGCTGCCGTGGATGCCCCTCGACGAGAAACTCATTTTAATACAGGAGATGCTGTTGCCGGGTACCCGAGCCATTACTAGAATGCGGACGTACGAGCATTTCCACCAGCTGGCTGCGGCGGCTACCAGTGTGGAGAAGGACCTAAAGGAGGCCGACCAACGACAGGCGAGCCATGGTGGGCAGCGAGCGGCCACTACGTCCCTGCAGGCGAGACGAGCAGAGCCACCCCGACCCCCGATGACGACAGGACCACCGAGGCCGTGCTACTTCTGTCAAGGTAATCATTTTAATAGAGATTGTCCTAACAGGCCGGGAAATGGACCGAGGGCCGTGGCGACAGGGAACGCCCGGCCCGCTCTGGAAGCCCCGGACCCCGACCGGCGCCTCGCGGGGGAGCAGAGGCGCGAATAGGAAAGATCGACGCCCCTGGAAGCGAGGTAGAGAGCGGAGTGCCCCTCATCTACCAGGAGATGCCGCGAATTAGAGTGCGAGTGGAAGGACAAGATAGGCAGGCCCTCCTCGATACGGGAGCTAACTACAATTTCGTTAGCACCGAACTGGCTTCATCGGCGAGAGAAAGGATAGTAGATGACCTTCCCGACTGCCAAGTCCAGTTAGCAGCAGGGAGACGGAGCGCAATCGCCCAGGGGAGAATCCGCGTACGAATGGGAATACAGCAGGCAGAATTTGTGATTTCCTGCCTGGTGATAGAAGGTTTGCGCGAAGAATTGGTCCTGGGAAAGATCTGGTTGGCGGAACAAGACGCTATCGTCGACCTACAACAGGGCTGTGTTCACTTAGGGCAGCAACCATCGTTTCAGGATCAGAGGGCGACGAGCGACGAGAGCAGGCGTGGTGGACCTGCGAGGAAAGTGTTTCCCAGGTGGAAGCTCCGCAGATTTGTGTTATTAGCTGGTTCATCACTGTGACGATTTCCTCATCGGCCTGCGCACTCGCGTTCAAAATACGTACACGCTCACTTTCCATTGTCTGTGGTTGAATCGCACTCGTTTGTTTCTTTAGGGTTGTGAAACTTTGGCACTTCGCGTTGCTTTTGGGTTTCTCGTACAACTTGGAGCAGTTCAAAAAGTGACACACTGTTGGCGAAATTTATCTCCTCTTCCACTGTATAACTGGACGACGTTGCTTCCATTGATTTTTCGGCGAAATTTGGGACCCGTGGATTTTTTTCGCGATTTTTTTGTGACTTTCGCGGTTGACTTATCGACTTCCGCGAAAAATCTCGCGGTTCGCGGATGACTGTCTGGCTTCGCGGTTTTGACTTTCCGCGGATTGACTTTGATGTACTCGCGGTTTGACTTTGATGCACTCGCGGTTTGACTTCACTGCTGCTGATTCACTCGCGATAGATGCACTTTTTTACACTGACCTTTTCTCGATGCCCCACGTTCTGGGCGACATATTAACGACGCGTCTGTTTTCTTTCGATGTTCGAGACTGGTTTTTTAGTTTGGTGAGGTCGCGTTTTCGGCTAGCTATCTCAGGGCGTCGTTGGGTAGGGGATCCGCTCTCGGAGTCCTCGAGAAAAGGTTTTCTGCGACGAGTAGTAAACGGTTGGGCGCCAGGAATACTCTGGTATTCCAAATTTTTTGTAGAAAAATCGCGGCTGAAGAGCGACGGACGATTTTTTAGCTGTAGCACTCGCGACACGAATTACGCTGGTAATTGTTGCGGTGTAAGCGACGGCTGTTGATTATATTTCACTCGAAGGAGTCTATGGTTTTGTTCGAAGGAACTGTAGATATTTGCCAAAGGGCACTTGGTAAAACACTGTGGAAAACACTAACTGCGGAATCTCGATGTGCACTCGACTGAGCGTGGCAGCGAACTCATCATGATCTCGAAATTCGCTCCGGTTTTTATCCTATCCCTAGGGGTGGTTATATTTATACCGAACCGCTTCGGCCAATAGGGTGGCGAGTTTCCGATTTTCGGCCAATGGGATGTGTTGTTCGATCGCAGCGATTTTGGTGGCGCCAGACTGTCGCGGAACTGTTCTGGAATGTTCTATGGGTTGTTTCTAGGCGTAATTCTTTAAGGAAAAATCGTATGTCGCTTATACTATAACACCAGACAGCCGCGAGAAACGAGAGCTCTGTTCTGTTCTCCGTGCCTTACGAGAGTGTCGAACTCCCTGGAGCGTTTTGCATCTAAGCCAATCTCGTGTTTTACAAACTACTCCTAAAGAAAAAAAAAACAATAAACAAAAAGAAATCTGAACGAAAAATAAGTAAGATAACACACGCTGCGTCAGTGCGCGACGACGGTCGTCGCCCGCTTCGACGCGCGAAACCTATTATGTCCTTCACAGGAAGGAACCACACCACCCCCTGGAATCCAGCAGGAGCTAGCCGGAGGACTGGGGAGGTGGAGGAGACGTTGGCTGGCGGCCCAGACGGCCTACGGCGCCGCCGTCCAGCCACACCACCACTGACCAGGTCACAAGTCAAGATATTTACAGATAACGGTCGGACGGGAGACTGAACGTTTCGTATTTCAAGCTAACTGAAAATTTCAAAAGTACATATTTGTTCATATTTCATTTAAAATTTAATGTGTTTCTAAATACAAATTTTGAAACGACATGATAAAATAATATTTTCAATCCCCTTCGTATAGATGAATTCAAAATGACAGCCTCTTAATTACTAAGTTCGCGCATCTTGACGCTCATTCTCCCTTCCTCTATTTCTCTGATTGTCATGCATTGTTGCCAGCTGGTAAAAATGTACGTGTGACGTCATGTTGTTTTAAATAATTAATATCTCTCGTAAAACTGTATATTAGTCCAAATCCTATGACACGTATCCAATGTTTTTTAGAGTACTCTCTAAAAATGCAAAATACCAAATTTAGTGGTATTCCCCATTTGTTCTAACGTGGCTTATCTACTTGTGCCTTCTTATCAACTGATAACCTAGCTTATTTATCCTTCGGTTTTATTTCCTGCAATACCCGCTTTATAACTAAGTATATTTCTCTGCTCTACTTACTGCTCTAGTCTTGATTCTTCCACTTTATACCACTTTCTGTGTTTTATTTCCCACTACACCTCTCGATTTTCGGGATATTTAAGTTTCAGCAGATTTAAACTTGGACGTGTTTCTAATAATAAATCCAAGTATTTTATACACTTTAGAAGTAATATCCAATATGTGGTCATTAAACGATAATTTATAATTAAATAATACTCTAAAAGTTTGTGTTCTCTCTAAGAAATGATTATTAATCTTATAATTAAATTCAATAACATGCTGCTTAGTAGTAAACGACACACTTTTATATTTTTCAGGATTTAAAAATAAATTGTTTACTATACACCAACAGACAGTCATTAATATTGTAAATTTTGCTAAATATTTTCAGGTCATCGGCATAAAACATACAATCTACATTCAGATTACTAATAATATCGTTTATAAATAAAACATAGTAATTGGCCCAAAACTCCTGACGACGCAATCACTTCTACAGACATAAAACCATTCTATTAGTTAATAGTTTCTAATTAAATGGATAAGTAGATCAGAAAATCCAAATGACTTTCATTTTTGTAGCAATAAAATGTGGTCAACTCTGTCGAATGCTTTAGTTTCGCTTTCAGTCTGAAACCCATTATCAATAGAATCAGCAATAAATTCAGTTACACAAAACAGATTCATAATAGTAGACCCCCCTTTGAAAAAACCATGTTGTCGGTCAGTTATCATATGTTTGGTGCGGAAAAAAAGAAAATCAAAACGTAGTATTTCAAAACATTTTCCATTTTAGGGGGAATAATTTATTTCTTAAAATAATGTCAAATAAAATTTTTAAAGGAGTAGTAAATAACATTGCACAATCCTTAAGCAGGAAGGCTGGAATACCATCCGAACTGCTAGTCAATTTAGGTTTAAATCTTTTTAATGCGGAAAATATTTCATCTACTGAGAATAAAGGAATATCTATCCAAAAGTTATTACATATATTTTCAACGATTAGCAAATTAACAGAGTCGTTACTATAAGTCCCTTGAAAAGAATTAGCAAAAGAGTTGCATATAGTTTCAGAATCAGTAATTAATTCACTATTAACTACGAAACTGTTTGAGAAGAATTCTTAGTACTAATATAATTCCAAAAATTTGATAGATCACCTGACAAATTAGACTCTAGCTTGATTATATAATCGACATGCAGCGGGACAATCTTAAATTTAATTTGTTGTCTAAGTTGTTTAAATTTATGAAAATAAGTAACATAATGTGATATTTTATATTTCTTCCAACATTTATGATTCTGCTTGATATCCCAAATTACATCTCGATTAAACCATGGCGGATAAGTTCTGTGCATTATTTTTGTTTTAGGGACAGAGGATTCAAAGACAGACATGAACATTTCATAAAATTTATCAGTAGTCTCATTAACATCATCAAAGTCAGTTAAGAGGTTCCAGTTGGTATCTAATAAAAACTGATATAACTCTGGAAACTGAACTGAATGTGTAATTACTGAAACACAAGCTGTAATTCAAATTACTTGAAGTTGATAAATCTAAGCATACCACAAGTGAAGGATGATGCAAATCCTAATTTAATATGAAATCAATGGCTTTTTCTACTTTACAAGAATAATTAGAGCAAACAAGGTCTAAAATGTGATTTAAATGATTTGGCACTAATTTAAACTGTTGCATATTAAATATATTCTGATAATTGTGATCAATCAAAATTCTAATGCTAATAATATCCACCGTAAGGACAGTCAAAAATTGTGACATATCTAAACTGAAAACTTCAAAATCTGATTTAACGACTAACATCACACGACCTCCAATACTACTATTATTAGCAGTCAAATTACGGTCAGCTCTAAAAACATTAAATTTACCAATATTAAGAAATTCAGTATTTAAAATATTTGTCTGAAGCCAGGTTTCCGATAACGCCAAAATATCAATTACAAGTATTTGAATGAAATGTTTGAAATTTCGTATTTAATCCGCGAACATTTTGATAATACAGGGTGTCCGGAAATTATGCGTCAAGACTTCAGGAGGTGATTCCTCACAAAAAATTAGGGTCACAAAGTTCTATAACAGTTTTTCGAAAACTCAATATTAACGGAGATTAACGGAATGTCAGAACTTTTTTGCATCTTAATGTATCCATCTGACCATCGAAACAATCGATTCTCCTACCTTCTTTATTTGAAAAAGGTATACCTTTCTGAAGTCGGTAGGCGTAACCTTTTTTGAAATAATCCTATGAAATGCTCAGTGCACCGAGTAAAAACTGTTTTGGTTTCAGGTAAAGTGCCTTTTCTGCTGAAAATACAGCAAAATATTACTTGAAAAAGTTGTTCAGAATCGTAAATTATGAAAACGTGCAAAATTTCAAGAAGATAAGCGAGGTTTGATGAAACCATTTTTCAACAAAGCACTAAGATTTTATCAAAGCAGGCCGATTTTTTAAAAATTTTGCACATCTCCATAATTTACCGTCTGAACCACTTTTTCAAGTAACATTTTGCTGTATTTTCAGTAGAAAAGGCACTTTAACTAAAATCAAAACAGTTTTTACTCGGTACACTGAATATTTCAAATAAGATTATTTCGAAAACTTATTCCTAACGACTTCAATAAGGTATACCTTTTTCGTATATACCAGGTAGGAGAATCGATTGTTTCAATAGTCAGATAGATAGACTAAGCAGCAAAAAAGTTCTGTCATTTGAAAGAAACATGATGTGCCATAAGTGGCGCCCTCTACTAGTGATGCCAAAATTAGAAACATATTTGAATTTCTCGTCCGCAAAAACCCCCGATTTACAAATTTTATGTAAATATTTGGATTTATTAAGAAGTTATTTACAAATATCGAAAATAAAATTTTAACTTTAACATCCTGTATCTCCGTTAATATTGAGTTTTCGAAAAATTGTTATAAGACTTGACCCTAATTTCTTGTGAGGAATCACCTTCTGAAGTATTGACGCATAATTTCTGGATACCCTGTATATTGACAGATTATGAGGAATAGCATCAAACTGATCAATTACAGAGGAAGGAGAAGCATTGACTACATTAGTGGAAAGTGAAGTTGATTGCTATTGATATCCAAGATCCTTTTTTAATTTATTAACTGCAACTTTGTAAGCATAACAAGAATCACGATCCCATGCAGCATGATCTGTGTCAATAAATATTACCAGATTTTTTCACTAAAAGAGAGCAGTTAATACATTTCAAAGCAGTTGATTTGCAAGCATTTAATTCATGTTTCAAACTATTTAGGGCAGGAAAAATAATTTTTACAATGACTTTTCAAATGGTTGAAACCATTGCATTTAAAACAACGCATTACATCAACAGATTCATAAATCTTGCAAATAAGTAAAGAACCATTATCTAACACTTTTTTGTAATCAACATTCTTTAACTGAACAACGGCTTGAAATGATTAACTTACATTCACTCTTTTCAGAAAACAGCGCATTATTTTGTTTCATAATAAGTTTACAGATATCATAATCCAGTTTTTCAGTTAAACCAACAAGTGAAATCCTTATGTGGAGACCTCCAACTTCTCGAATTAGGTAATTATTGGAAAGCTTATCTTGTGCAATTTTCTTGAATTTAGATACCTCTTCAGTAGACTGACAACTTATTACGAGACCTCCATCCTTAATATGCTTAATCTTATTAATTATATCAGATTTGGTTTGACTATTTTCCTGAGTTACTCTTGGTTTAAATATCACAGCAGGCTCAGAATTAGAACACAGTACAGATGAATAAGAAGGCTTGACTTTATTAGGCTGGATGGGCATCTGATATCCACTAAATTTCTCATCCAACTTTTTTAAGAACTCAGACTTAGTCAAGAGAAAAAGATCATTAAGATCGTTAAAAAAACTATTAAATTTCTTCTCAAATAAGCCTTGGCAGCTTTTATTTCCATTATCATCACCCAGACATTGAGTACATTTCCAGGAAAGCCCCGGTATATCTTTCAGAAATGTTAATAATTCCGAAGGAGCTCGTATACATTGTAAAAATGGAATTTCTTACAAAAACTACCATAAGAAATGGGAACTTTTTTCGAGGTGAATGAACCTGAACAGATTCCACAACCCAACATTGTTCATAGCCGTGAATCACAAAATCAAAAAGACAAGCCAATACGTAAATGTAATGATGCAATTCATTAACGAAGTAAAAAGAATTTGATTGTAATATATCAAGAACAAGAATTTTGAATAACTTTGCACTATTTCACTAAGAAAATAAGGAAGAAACATTACGAAACATACAGTTCTCTCAATATACGCAAATATAATTTGTGCCAAATCCTGCACATCCAAAAAAGTTGCAACTCGTAAACTGAGCCTTAAATCAAAATCATATAAGAGTGAAATGATTAGAATAAAAATACGCCCTATGTAAAAGGAATATTCTAAAATCATAAGCGTTTAAAAAAAAAAAATGGGGGTCTGTTGAACTACACTGTATTTTAAAAATGGAGCTCCGAAATTATAAAAGGCATAAAAAAAGTTCCATTATTTAGTATAGTAGTTTAGTAAAAGAACATGTGGTTAATGGCTTGACCCTTTAATTTGTAACAAACGTGTATAATGTTATTAGTGATCATTTCGTTAATGTTGACTTAAAAAACATGTTTATACAGGGTTAACTATGACTAAGTACAAATATCTTATGAGGAGATAGAAAAAAATGAAGAATTAACGGAATCTCCTTTAACAAAAAATCCAAACTTATTTAGAAAACAACAAAATTTTTTTTCGATTTTATATTAAATCCTTATTTAATTTAACGCCGCCAATGCGAGAATCAGAGTAGGCAACCAGCAAGCAACGGTCATGCAACAGTCGATCAGTAGGTGTCGCTGTCATGTCATAATTGAATTCCTATGTTTACGCTGTAGTTTTGTGTTCTTCTTCAGTTTTTAGTAGTGCCTTATTTTAATTTTAATGATTTTATAGTTATTAAATAAAGGAATATGTGTCGGGTACAGATATTTTCCCACAATATAGTTCGCCGGTTTGTTTTCCTAGGTTATGGGACAAGACTACCGCGGGTGCATTAAAAATTTGTATTACCTACCTAATAGTACCACCCATTCCTTTCGTCCGATTTTCTTATGATAAATAGATATTTTATCTAACTGTATCTACGGGAAGTGTGTTTTATCGGTAGTGAGTGGTTGTACCTAATGAGTGAAAATGTAGTTTTACCAGTTTGTAATGAAATAATGAAAACCGATTGCAAAATACTGGAGTTAACTGGATTAACTGTTACCTATCTATCAGGTATTATTACTAATAAGAATGTTAATTTTTATTGCTTCTGCATTTAGAAACGCTGCAAAAAGACGACCGCATGGTAGTTGACATTGTTGATAGATGTAAGCTTTAGCTATGGATCTAAGCCATCTCTGTCGATATTGATCATAGGCTCCGACTTTTCGTAGGAAAAAAGGGTTTTGCCCCATTTTTTAAATATCGAGCTAAAACTTTGGAATAATTTTTTTTTTTGTCTTTTAGGTCTTCCTGAGCACGTGATTAAAATTGTTGTACAATGCTCGTCACCTTAAAGTCACCACCTTTTGGAAGGTTCTCATTCTATCGCACCCCACCATAAACAACTGCGGAATGTTTCGGACTAGAAGTGGGGTTTGTAGATATACTACACTGTGGCACCAAAAACTCTTATATTCAATAGGGGTTTATTATTTTATGAATATAGAAGTAATGTAACATATCCTTGTTTAGTGAAATCATAATATTGAAGAATTCTTTAAAAATTAACAAACTATGCAAAATGTATATTTTTAAATTAAAATAAATATTTCAACAAAGAAAAGACTTAAACGTCATAAATTCGAAAAAGCTTAATAGACAGAGTGTTACAATACAAATTGCCGAGAAAAAATAAAAATTACAAATTCAAGGAAATTTTTGGTTTTTGTGCTTCACGATGGTTATCAAACGTGTGAAAGACCGTTTCGTATACAAAGTGTTGAAACATTTTTGGCCGCCAAAAAAAACTCAAAATTAAGAAAAAAATATTGTTGAAACCTCTAACAAGGGTCTATTAGAATATTAAGTAACAATCAAAATATAGTGTTTAAAAAAACCTTAACAATCTTTAAAAATCATAAAATTTCATGGAACTTAATTTTTTTTTTAATGAAACCTTTAATATCGAATAAAGATAACATGATTCAACTTTTAAAATACAAGGCGTTTAATAAAAACCGAACCAATCTCTAAAAATTCGTGGAATTAAAAAAAATTTATGAAACGTTTGTCGAGGGTCTATTAAAATACTAATTAATGAAAAAATACAGGTTTTTGAAAAAACCGAATCAATCTCTAAAAACCTTCCAAATTCATGGTACTCAAAAAATATTTTGAAGAAATTTTCAACAAAGGTCTATTAAAACATTACATAATGGAAAAAGATACAGACTGTTTAAAAAAACCGAACCCATTTCTAAAATCCCTCAAAAAATTCTGGTCACCTTAAAGTCACCACCAGTTGTGTTGGAAGGCTCTTATTGTGTCGCGCCCCACCACAAATAATTGCGCAATGTTTCTGACTGGGAGTGGGGTTTCTTGATATACTACACCGTGACACCAAAAACTCTTATGAATAAATAATCTAATAACAGTTGCATTTGATATTTTCTAAATATATTTTATTAATGAAGAAATTAATGTTTAACAAAGTATATGAAGGGTGCAGGGGAAATAATGTCGTAAAATACAAATAAAATGAAGTTTCAAAGACTGACTTGTTAAAAAACATTTGACGCATAGTCTGTAGAGGACCTTGGAGAACTTGAATAAAAATATAATATAAAATAATACGAGGTAAGTCTCATTCAGATTGTGCGTCAACGCGTTTATGTTGCTTTTTGTTGTAAAATAAATCCTCAAAATAATGTTGCGTTACACTACCACAAAATCTTTTCAGTTCTTATAAGTGTTGCTTGTTTTTAGAATAATCGGAACGGATTGTTTTGACCAGTGGCGTAATTAGGATTTTTCTCCTAGTGGGGTGTAACACTCTTTTGACAACAAAATACTTTTGAATGGTTATTTATACATGAATGACAAAGGATACAGCAAATTCCTAGTTTTATTTACGTAGAGATGAAATCAATTGAGAAGATTTTGTTGAGGAAAATAGTTAGCAAAAAGTAAATGCAAATAAAAATTAAATTGAACATTGAAATTTTGGTTTAAAAAACGTTATCGATCTAGGGTTACAAATTGAGCTTGTTTTTAAGACGCTCGCGGATTAATCTTTCCCTATAAGACCAATTTAAAGTACGCTATATCTATCGACCCTCAATTCTTTTTGTCAGTATGATTGTTTTCAGATAAGTAGTTGTCTCTCAGGCATCGTTACCTATATTTGTGTAGAATTGGCTATTAAGTATTCAATTTTTTTCCGCTGTACCCTTTTTAAATTAAAATAAATATTTAAACAAAGAAAAGATTGACAAAAAAAATGTTTTCAGTACTTCGTGTAATAGCCCCCAGAAGCTATTACATCATTTAGCCTTTGCCCCACTGAATGGACAAGTAAAGCACAGTATTGTCTGGGAACGTTGCCCCATCTGTCATCAACATGTTGCCTCAACATATCTCTATTATTGATATTGTTTGGCCAATCTCGAGTTATGAAAGCCCAAAGGTTTACATTTGAAACATGAAAACGACAATAATTCGGACTGGCTGTGTGTTATAATGGCAAACAATGAAAGTCATTATTAAGGCGTTGGTGCTTTAAATTTTTTTATTCGTGGAGAATCTCAAAATTAGAACTATTACCTGTCTGTGTGTTTTCAAAACGACAAATCATGACAATGAATGAATGAATTATTCTCACGGTGATAAAAACAGACAAAAGTTCTGGACCTATATTACCATGTGTTCATAAAAAAATATTATAAAATTTCATCTCCAAGTCAAAGAGCATTTAATATTAAAAAAATCATAATTTTGTTTTTTTATATTCGTTAATTTGAATAATTACGATTATCTTCGTTATTTACAACTGGTTTCGTAACTTCATGACTGCCTTTAATAATTTGATAATAATGTCTGCATACTTTTTCGGTTACTGGTGGTAATTGTGAACATTATCGTTTGAATAATATTGTTCATTGCTTGCCACTATAATTGTGCAGGTATAATTTGACGTTTTGAAAACAGACAGATAATAGTTCTAATTATTATTGTCGTTTTTATAGCTATTTCGGCAAAAAGATGGCACATTCACTTAAGTTTAACAAAAATCGTAATTTGCACAGAAAGTAAGTTAAAATAAAATTCCGAATAAAAAAATATGCACAACGTTCCATTTAAAAATAAAATAGTTTTAACCATAGATTTATTATAAGTTTTGGTTTTAACAGTTTCGAGTTATATAAAATTCAGCACTTGATTTTCAACACCTTGTATGAAATTAAACCACTTGTAACACATTGTTAGAAATCTTAAAGGTTCAACCATTTCTTGAATAAAAATTATTTCTTTAACTTGCATAGCATTCAATATAGCTAATTTCAAACAAAGCGTTACAACATTATTATTTTCGGAAATATTTTAAATACCTCGGAAACGACAAAGGTTATGTGTATAGGAAAGTCTTATTGAAAGAACGCGAGAAAATTGAATAAAAACTATATCATTCCATTTAAAAACCAAGTTGATGACGACATCCGGTATAATCGGAAGCGACAGCTTCTTGAAAATATTTTCGTTGAAAAGGTCATATTGGACTATGTAGGGTATCAAATTTTCAAAAAAAAAAAATATATATATATCACTACAACTATGCGGTGAATCAGTATGTACTCGTATATCTAACACAATGATAATATAGGTATAAATAAAATATAATACAAGTAATTTTAGACATTTAAAAACTGAATAAAATAGAGTTTAGCAGATAACAGGAATGTTAACGGCAGAAAGCGGCCTAACCAACAAATTTTCAGGTCCTACAAAAATCTTTTAAAAATACGTATTTTTAAATTCAACTGTAAAGGTAAATATTGTTTTATAACATAAACTTACATAGTTCTACATATAAGATTGTTCACTGTTGTTTATAAGTATGTGAAAATAATTGTTAAAATGTGGGGTCCATAATAGCATAATAATGTGTATCATACAAATGCATTTTAAATGGTGTTATATTATTTCAGAAGAATTTAAATGTTAATAAAGGATAAACAAAACATCAATAACTTTATTTTTGATAATACTTTTGCTCTACGTGTTTTATTTTTCGAAATTTGTGCACCAAAAAAACATTAGAAAATTGATCATTTTACGGAGAGAAATGCGGCGACCTTAAGGAAAGTATAGATGTTTCTGACAAACTCCTAATCGCCGAATGAATACGCTGTTAGTGTTTTTTATATAAAGTTGTGAAAACATTAATAAAATTTACAAGCGCGATGTATGTTACAAAAAACATAATTACAGTTCATTCCTACTGAAAAAAGTTTTAGAAATAAAAATATTTCAGAACTTTCTTACACGAGAGTAGGCATATGAACATGTTACAGTATTTTTTTAATTGTTAGTATAAGCTGTGTCAGAGAAAGCAACTTATGAAACACCCTGTATTACGGTTTCATAAAATTAGATAATTTTAAATGAAATCGAATAGTTTATTCATCAACGCAGCTATGGCATTTTGTAGTTATGACGCGGTCGCGGCAAGTCAGCATCAAGAAAATAAAATCCTACAATGCACTCATATACAGCCATGGTTTTTAAAACCGCATCGTTGTCACTGCCATGCCTCCTTTAAGGTACGGATTCGCTGGTGCGACTGCGGCTGCGACTGCGACTGCGACTCGTTGCCGGCCAATAGGAAGTCTAAATGCTGGAGTTGATGAGAACATTCAGACTATCTATTGGTCGGCGACGAGTCGCAGTCGCAGTCGCAGCCGCAGTTGCACCAGCGAATCCGTACCTTTACCGCGTTCGTCGGTAAAGTGATCCTTAAATTTGCGCGGCCATCATCGGTAAAATACATTTTATTTTATATAAATGAATATACAGTAGAGTCTAGAGTCTCTATATCATATATGGGACCATAGACCGACGGATTATTAAAAATTACTTGAATGCGAAACATAAATTAGAGAGAAAGGAATTCCATTAATAATTAACAACAATAGCAACAAAAGTATTGAATTGGCTGTATAGAATAGATGTTATAAAATGTTACATATTGAATTCTTTCCTTGGAAATTTCTTTCGATTCTTGTCCGGTTGCCGATTGCATGTTTTGCCGTCTTATCAGGTTTTACAGTGGACCCGTTTCCTGTGCCGTGCGGAAGTGTATTTTTAAATCACTTTCTAACTGCCTTCTTTTGATTTTTTTTTTAACAAAATTGTATTTGTAAGTCACCTGCACATTCAAAAATTTTTTTTGATAAATACTGAATAGCACCCTGTATAACACACCAAATCGACGAAAGCAGTCACTGAATCCAGACGTGTTTTCCGGCTGTAGGATATTCAAAACAGTTTTCAAAATTGGCCAAGGATTCATCGCAAGAATGCACTGTTTCACAAAAGTCATCATGAGAAAACACGTCAGATGCATGTTTTTGTCCCCAGCGAATTCTCCATCTGGACTCATGTTGAATGAGTTATTCTATTTTTTATTTTATTATAATTGTTTCAAGGATATGCAAGCCTTAAACCTTCTATAAGTATCCGATACTATAATAGCACATCAACCACAAGCTATTTTTTCTCCAACTAACATGTAGTTTTATGATCAACTACACTTAAAATTATCTCTCTTAAAAAAAAAACTAAAAAAAAATTGCAATACATTAAAGTGCACTAATAGCTCTTTTCCAACACGGCACCTGACTGGTTGGAAATCTGTCCCAAGTGGATAGTCAAATCGTTCACCGACTTACTGTAGCGGAGTTGTATCTAATATTAAACTGACTGATGGCTTCGGACAGGTTTCAAACTAGTCAGGTGCCGTGTTGGAAAAGAGCTAATATAAATACATATACTTACTTAAAATGTTGCACATTACATTTAATTAAAAAATGAAATTAAGCTCCGATACTTTTTCTTAATTTTAAATAAAATTGTACAAGGAAATGACGGGTAATTAAATATGATTTTAACTTTTTGATACTCACATCCTTATTTAAAATGCGGCCTATGTTACGAACTGAATCTCTCTGCTGCCAAAAGGCAATTATTGTAGCTTTTTCCTGGTTAGTGCAACGCATAGTTTCGTATTAACAACAGCAACAAACGATTAAAATTTGCCTATTTAAAAACCTGACTTAAAACAGAAATGCTAGTAATAAACAAAAATGTTTTGTCCAATGGCTAATAAATGGTAGTGACATTTAAAGCGCATGCGTGAATGGCTGTTGTTTCTGCAAGTGCTTTGTCAAATTTTTTGTGCCGTGCATTCCGAGACTAGAGTTAGAATTTTTAAATCCCACGCATGCGTAATGCACTATTCAGCAGTAGTGGGATGGATCGTAGATGTCTTACATATACCGACTGTTTTTATATTTAATATTTATATAAATTAAGAAATTTCGCTACGCAGTTGCTGTCTATAGGAAACTCAATTGTTATTAAGCTAGTTATGGACGGTGAGCGATAATATAAAATATAATTTATTTCTTTGTAATGAGATGTATTCCTACAGACAAGTAAACGGCATATATATAAATATATATTATAGCGTCAGTGCGTAACGTTCTATGCATTTTAATCACAAGTGATATTTTTGTAATATATCAGATATATATTATAGTTCACCGTCCGTAACTAGCTTTAATATTATTACATATAGCTAGCGTTACGAGATAAATGATTTAAAAAATTGGGTAATATAAAATTTTATGAGATTGAGTAAAAATATATGAAAATATATTATGTACTGTAAAACACCTAAACTTTTAATAAATCAATAAACATTCAAAAATAAACTCTATTATTCCATTTTTATGTGCATATTGAAGACCAACATATAACTTAAATTTAAAGAAACATTACACATTTCTGTAATTTTGCATGAATCAATGAACCATGCACCTTGAAATCTGCACAAAATATATTAATTGTAATAATTAACATAACATAGAAAAATAGTAAAAAAGTCAATTTATTTTTTGACTATTTCAACAACTCCGACATTGCAATAATAATTTATGATCTAACATACGAATTATTGCAGTAGGGAAAATCCAAATTTTATATTAAACTAAGTTTACGTTTGATCAACGTTTCTTGTAACAGCCCAATAAGAAAAAGAATTCTACATATGCCGTATTGCAAGAAATACTGAGAGAGAATAAAAGAAATAATTTTATAAATGTTCGGTAACTTCGACGTTTAACTTAACTAAAATATACATCTACGTCTCATTTTTTTGTCATAATGAAAATATATGAGAGGCAGGCTCATATTAATTTATGAGTTCGTTTTCTATACTTATTATTTTTTAATAGCAAACAGTTTTTTTTATTGGCCCTTTATTAGATTCCTTATTAATTCTATTGAATATACGATATCAATTTCAGTAATTGCAGAATTATTTAAATTAATGGAAACAAAATATAAACGAACAGACAGAGTAATCTATCGCTACTCCATAGTCTCACCAGTTTTTGGTGCCATCGTATAGCATGTACGCATACATATCATCAGATCCCACTCCAGTTTGAATTTAAAAGCGGTCCGGACTTATTTGTGGTGGGGCGCGATAGAATGAGAGCAGCGCAAGAGGTGGTGACTTTAAGGTAACGAGCATTGTACTTAGTCATAGTTAACCCTGTAGATTTAAGAATTTTATAAAATGCCATTAGATCACTGTTTTTATAATGTGCAGGAGCATATAGAACATTCTATTTAAATATATTTATTATTGTGACACCACATATACTTCTGTATACTGGGTGTTTCCTCTAAGACTTTCAGTGCTGATGTCTCAGAAACCGACATAGCCAGTGCGATGAAATTTGGTATACAGATATTAGATATCACGTTGAATATGATGATCATCAATTTTTATACAGGGCGTTCAATTTTTTTTTTCAGAAAATAGATTTAATTTTCATTTTTTGGTAGTCAACCCCGCTAAAACATGTTGAAATTGAAATATACTTAATTATGAACACATTCTGAAAAATAAACATTCAAACATTTTTAAATTTAACATAAAAAAACGTCTCCAAAAAGTGCCCAAATTTCATTGTTATGTGTAAAATGTGTATAGCCTTGAGCCAGATTTACACAGAAGAAACTAACATAGGTAAACGTCAAAACTATGAATTGTCAAATATTAATGGCATAAAGTATTTTATTGGACATAAATAACGCTAAATAATATATTGAATGCAATTTACGTATGCACATTGGTGTTATTGAGACTTATCGATAAAAATTTAAACTTGAATTGAAACTTTTGGACCATTGAGGTCGCTGCGCCGGCGCAGTCTTCCGTTACAGCTCCGTTCAGCGTGAATATTGTGCAAAATAGCAAACTTTAGTAAATTATTTTGTTTATGTTGCTACAGTGTACATAATAATTAGGTACCTGTATTTTTTATCACAAAATAATTTACAAAAGTGTGTAAGTACGTAAAAATTATTTTTTTTCAACTGCTGTAATAATTATTGATTTTTTATTTAGCAACAAATAAATTCGAACAAAACGACTCCTAAAACTTTTTTGATTATTATGTGAATGTGTTTGTTCTTGAATGTCAGAACTGAACTTGCCACACAAAAGAAATATTACTAAAGCATAACCTAGAAATGATTGATGTTGTTTGTTGTGTCCACATATTTCGGCACTTTATATTTCTGATGTATAAAGTATGTTTAAGGACTCTACATCTGTAAAATAGTAAACAATGTACTACAATTTCTGTATTTCATATGATACAGAACTAAAATAAAGCAACTGGTCTTGCTAGAAAGAATCTTCTGTAAACTTACTAGATCCAGAAGGTACCTATCACATAGTCATTTAAAGCTAGATAGTAATTTGTAATTATTGTTTTTATCTGTCAGGTATGTGTGTGTATAGTGCCACAAATCCAACATTCAACATTGAAATAAAACGATCTGTAACATAGGACACCAAAAAGAATGAATAAAAAATATCAGATATTTTCTTAGAATTAATTCTGAACATGGAATGATGGATAATATTATAAAGAAGCCCCTAACTCAGTTTGAAGAGTATTCTATAAGACATTAAATTCAGTTGTTGTCTGTCGTGGGCTTTAAAATTTCTAAACGATTAAAATTAAGAAAAATAAATTAATTTCATAATTCTATGTACAGTACGAAAACATCTCATTAGAATATCTTAAAAATGATGAAAGCTAACTGTTGCTACAATATACACAACATAACGTAATAAGGTAACTATCGAACAATGAAATGGCAAGATTTGTTTCTAATCATAAATGTATGACTATTTAACGTTCTCTGTAAAAGAGATTAGAATACAGAATAAATGTTTAATATAACATCAGATGTAATAATGTAGATACTTAATGTAATTTTATTGTTAATAAATTAAAATTTGTATTTGTTGTGTTTTATTCTACCCAAATTATTAAACAAAAATGTTTCAAAAATAATTAACACTTAAAGATGAAGGGTCAAGTTAATCAATTTAGTCATAAGTATGCAGGTACGTATTACTTTTTAATTAAAATTATTCTGATTACAACTGAATAATAGCTAGGTATAATAAAAAATCACTCCTTTAGTCTTGTGTAACATTTTTGAAAATTTTGTTCTTGCAGAATACTTTTCAAAGTTAAGTTAAGAGACATCTTTATATTATCCGTCATTCCATGTTTAAAATTCATTCCAACAAAATGTAATATTGAGTGATATGAGTGATATTTTTCATTCGTTCTGTTTGGTGTCGTATGTCACGAATCGTTTTGTTTCAATGTAATTTGTGGCACTACACACCAGTGGCGGCTGGTGAGATTTCAGGTATGCCATATCTCAGTAGCCAGACATGGGACCCAAACCAAACTTTAGGGTATATGTACTGTGGCCATATAGAGAATTTTGGTAGAAGATCGATTTTACAGTTTGCGAAAAAAAGTTGAAAAAAAAACGTGGGCCTCACCTCAAATTTTCAAAATGGCTTCTTTAAATTTTGAGAAACATTTTTCCCATAAACTAGATGTACTTAATTTTAGGGATAGGTTTCAAGTTTTATTAAAAAATAACTATATTTGTAGAATTTATAGCATTTTGAAATTTTTATAATGTATCACAAATACAATATTAATTTTCAAACTGCTGTAACTTTAACAAAAATTAATTTTTTACATCTAGTTTATGAAAAAAAAGGCCTACGTTTTTTTAACTTTGTTTTTAACTGCAAAATCGTTCTCCTTCTACTGAAGTTCTCTCCTATAGTCCCAGTACATATATACTAAAGCTTGGTTTGGGTCCCATGTCTGGTTATTAAGATATGCTACACACATACCTGAAAGATAAAAACAACAATTACAAATTACTGTCTAGCTTTAAATGACTATGTGATAGGCACCTTCTGGATTAATTAACAATAAAATTACATTAAGTATCTACATTATTACATCTGATGTTATATTAAATAGTTGCTCTAAGTATCTACATTATTACATCTGATGTTATATTAAATAGTTGCTCTGTATTCTAATTTCTTTTAGAGGGCAACGTTGAATCTGAGAGATGTTCATGTATGTACGGTTAGAAACAAATCTTGCCATTTAATTGTTCGATGCCTACCTTATTACGTTACATTGTGTATATTGTATCAACCATTAACTTTCACCATTTTTAAGATATTCTAAAGAGATGTTTTCGTACTGTACATAGAATTATGAAATTAGTTTTATTTTCTTAATTTTATTCATTTAGAAATTTTAAAGTCCACGACAGACAACTGAATTTAATGTCTTATAGAATACTCTTCAAACTGAGTTAGGGACTTATTTATAATATTGTCTATCATTCCATGTTAAGAATTGATTGTAAGAAAATATCTGTGTGATATTTTTCATTCATTCTTTTTGGTGTCCTATGTTACGGATCGTTTTGTTTCAATGTAATTTGTGGCACTACACACACATATCTGAAAAGAATAATTACAAATTACTATCTAGCTTTAAATGACTATGTGATGGGTAGCTTCTGGATCTAGTAAGTTTACAGGTGATTCTTTCTAGCAAAGACCAGTTGCTTTATTTTAATTATGTATCATATGAAATACAGAAATTGTAGTACATTGTTTACTATTTTACAAATGTAGACTTTCTTAAACAGATTTATCCATCAGAAATATAAATAAGGCAATCCAACGTGATGTCGCCTTGCTGTCAAATCAGTTTAAAAATGGTGGTTGCAGGACAAACAACTTGAAACTTGACATATAACAAGCAGAAATTTGTGCTTTTGTGTAGAACTTTGAATTGCTGTGTTTTGCTCATTGTATTTTATACCTACATCGGAATACCAAGGATAATTTAGACTATTATAATGGTTTTGTTTTGTTGTGTTACACTGTTACACAAATCTGCACTGTTTGTCCTACAGACGCCATATTAAATTATTTGAGGTTAGGGCGTTGGACTGCCCTATAAAATGCTGAAATATGTGGACACAACAATACATCAATCATTTCTAGATTACGCTTTAGTAACAGTGTTGACAACCAAATGAAATCGAAAACATGATACTGACCAAAAAAAACATGAGAAATCATAAAATCTCTAGATTAATTAGTTTTACATATATTAAACATATTAAGTTACAAAAAATATGATGCAATTTGTAGTTTGGAATACTGAACGTTTTTATGTATGAATGATTTTTAATATTATTTTATTAAATTAAATCAGGAAAATTCGCCTTGTTCTTGTTTCTATTCCGATTTTATAAAAAGTTAATACTTTATTGTGAGTTTGATTTAAATATAATTAAGTCTGTCTAAATCTATATTATTAAGTAATGCCACTAAGTTTCTTTTCTTATTTGGGTAATGTCGGAAATAATGTTAGGTTAAACTCATACACCATAGATTTATATATGGGTTAACTTTAAATCACAGATTACAAAACACAGAACCACACTACTGACTTGGGGGACCAAGTGACCAAGAATCTTACAAGAACGGTAAAATGAGTGGCTAAGATATTTTCTGTAATTCTTAAAGAGCCTTTCTACCATAGAAAACTTAAAAAAACAAAAAAATTTATTCAGAACATGAGACTGGCCACCAAAACATGAGATCTCATGTAAAAACATGAGAGTTGGCAACGCTGTTTAGTATTATTTCTTTTGTGTGGCAATTTAAGTTCTGATATTCAAGGACAAACACGTTCACATTATAACCAAAAAAGTTTTAGGAGTCGTTTTGTTCGAATTTAGTTGTTGCTAAATAAATAATCAATAATTATTACAACAGTTGGATAAAAGAAATATTCTTTACATACTTACACTCTTTTGTAAATTATTTTGTGATAAAAAAATACGGGTACCTAATTATTATGTACACTATAGTAACATAAACAGAACAATTTACTAAAGTTTTATTACATTATAATGGAACAATTTAAAATTATCCACAAATATTTTACACAATATTCACGCTGAACGGAGCTGTAACGAAAGACTGCGCCGATGCAGCGACCTCAATGCTCCAAAAGCCTCAACTCAAGTCTAAATTTTTATCGATCAGTCTCAATAACACCATTGTGCATATGTAAATTGCATTCAATACATTATTTAGCGTTACTTATGTCCAATAAAATACTTTATGCCATTAATATTTGACAATTCATAGTTTTGACGTTTACCGATGTTAGTTTATTCTGTGTAAGTCTGGCTCAAGGCTATGCACATTTTACATGACAAAACAATGAAATTTGGGCACTTTGAGGCGTTTTTTATGATAAATTTTAACAATTTTGAATATTTATTTTTCAGAAAGTGTAATAATAATAACGCATTATTTAGCGTTATTTATGTGCAATAAAATACTTTATGCCATTAATATTTGACAATTCATAGTTTTGACGTTTACCGATGTTAGTTTCTTCTGTATAAGTCTGGCTCAAGGTTGTGCACATTTTACATGACAAAACAATGAAATTTGGGCACTTGGAGGCGTTTTTTATGTCAAATTTTAAAAATTTTGAATATTTATTTTTCAGAAAATGTAATAATAATAAAGTATATTTCAATTTCAACAAAAGTTTTAGCAGGTTGACTACCAAACAATCAAAATTAAATCGATCTCCTGAAAAATGGAACACCCTGTATAAGAATTGATGTTATTATCAGATTCTACATGCCATCTAGTGTCTATATACCAAATTTCATCGCACTGGCTATGATGGTTTCTGAGATATAAGCACTGAAAGTCTTAGAGGGAACACCCGGTATAAGCTGTCATATATTCTTCTATGGCATAAAAGAGAAACTTAGGCATCATGTCGCTAAGTGAGGTTTATGCATACTTTAGTAGTATGTAACCACAGTAACTGTTATTATAAATATTGTTTTAAAATTTTGTAAAATTCTAGATTTTGTATATTGTCTTCGTACTTAATGAATCAGTACATAAGAGATTTTAAAATAAATAATATACTACAAATCCAAAAAGAGCATAGATACTAAGTAAGACTGTATTGTCTTGATAGAGACATGGAACATAGGGAATACAACAATATATAGTAGATGGCCGCGTTACCGTATTGTATTTATCATTTTTAATGAAGGTAAAAGATGAATCCAGAGGTTCTTTATAAGTTTCAATAATTTTTCTTTTATTATTAATTCTAGTCAATTTCACAGTGTTAGCGTTTATTAATGTTTCTACTTAAGCAGCATTAAAAAATACTCTCTCTTTTTTCTGTAAATGTGGATAGACCGATTTTGTAATAAGCTAGATGTAAAATTGTCGATTCGTACTTACATATGTATTGCAACTATATTAAATAGATGGATAAGAATCATTCAAAAACAGATGTTTAATAATACATACTTTCTTCACAAGCTGTATATATAGTTCCTGGAAGTTTCGAATGAGCTTCTGCTGTTTTAGCTGCGACTATTACATTAGCACCATCTCTTGCTACCCTCAACGCAATAGCTTTTCCTATGCCTCTACTTGCACCTGTTATAAAAACGGTTCGGCCAGCCAATTTACTAAAACAAATAATTAGTTCCTAAATCAATATGTGTACATGTGTGATTTCAAACAGGCATATCACAGTTTTATACATAGCAAACAAAAACCCACTTCTGTCCATTGCGATAAAATAGTTTCTACCCAATAAAGAAAAATGCAGCACAAATCAGTGTAACAACGGCCATATTCAGCCGCTGAGCCGCTAAGTAAGAATTCAGCTAAATGTGTGCATTTGATTAGCCTGGATTTCTCAGCAGCTCAGCGGATGACCTCGGCTGAATATGGCCATTGATTGAACAGATCTACTTTTCACAGAAAATAAGAGTGTGTGAAGTTTACAAATATTCGCTTTCCCATAACGCGCACTTGATTGATCTTTGCAGCTGTCCATAAATAAATTTGAAATATAAATACATATGAAACAATATATTGGCAAAATATATAAGCCGATTAATATTTATAAGTCCTGGCAAACTAGCAAAAATGTTGTAATAGACGCTTCAAAACTAAATCCAATTTGACGAGAAGTATCGAGTTATTTGTTACACAAAGTAAAGTGATAAGATATTATAAACGATATACTGCATAAATTGAATTAAAAAGCTAGGTAAGAGTAAGAAGTACGTAAAGAAAGCATAAAACCTTGCACTCATAAGAGTATCAATTTCTGAGGTGTGTATAAAGAGAAGGCTAAAACCTGATAGTGATATAGAAAAGAACAGGACCGTACTAGAAGAAAGAACAAAGTATAATTAGGAAAAATAGCGAAGAATACTTAACAGAAGACTCTAGCAAAATAAAAAGAGCACAGGTTTTTGACAAGAGTAGGAAAACAGCACAAACCCCTGTAAATGGGACAGGAACATCCGAAGATGAGTTCGATGTGATTATGGCAATGTTGACAGGTAATAATAACTTTGAAGGAAGAAAACGAGAACTTGAAGAAGCAACATGAAAAGACCAAACAGGAACTTCAGGATGTCAAAAAGTGTTTGGTTGAAACAATAAATAAATGAGAATGGTTAGAGAAACAAAAGCAAAACAATATTGTGATGTCAGGATTAGCAATAGATATTAACAATCGAAAAGACTCGAAAGATGGAAACTTCCTTTAAGAATAATTTAGAAATGGACATAAAGGTTAAGAAAGTAGCTACGCTAAGGGATACACATGTTTGATCAAATTAGAAAGTATAGAAGGTAAAAGAAAAATAAAGCCAAATTGAAACAAATAAAAGACGATAGGATCTATATTAATAACGACTTCACAACAAACTCAGTGGGAAATGCAGAAGAAAATGAGAAAAAGAGACTATGAAGAAAAGAGGAACGGAAATATAAAGATAGGGTACAACAAAATACTAATAAATTTATTTAATTAATTAAGTACAACACCCCACAGGATTAACCCAGTTACAGGTACAAATTGTACATAAATAAAATAGATACACATACATACATATATACAGTGCTTTCGAAAAGTAACGAATAATTTCATTATTTTTGAAATTGAGAAGTTTTCGAAAAAATCCCCTGGCCTTTTGTTTTTAAAATAGGGACTTTTTGACATACGACCCATATTTGTGACGTCATCGTTGTTCGAGATATGACGTCATCGGCAGTTTTTTTAAATAGCAACCCCCTATTTTGACAATGCCATTTGAAAGAGCGTGTTATTCTACATACATACATCATGAAAAATTATGGTTACATAACAAAAATTTCAAGAAAATATTGAGCTGTTCTCGATTCGTTGGATAGGGAGAAGGAGGCCGATCGAGTGGCCAGCCAAATCGCCTGATTTGACACCCCTAGATTATTTCTTGTGGGGATACTTAAAAAGCAAAGTATACGTTACTAGACCAGTTAATTTAGAATATTTAAAAGCAAGAATTCGTCACGAGATAGATAGTATAGCTCCTGAAGTTATAATAATAATGTTGGAGTTCTGCGCTGTTTTCCAAGGTGTACGAACGTCTGTCTGTCGTAGTTGACAGTGAACACTGGGTGAGTGTTTTTTTATCTCTTGCTTCTTCTGCTCCTTCTTGTGGGGAAGAAAAAACCCACGTTGCTGGCAAAGGCGTTTTATGTGGTTTCGAGCACTATATTCACAGTCTATTACATTGCAAATTTTTTTTTTTTTTTGGATTGCGGAGAATAGGCAGTCATGTCATTGTTGCAGCGGTGTAAGATTTGCAGCTATCCTATTAAATCGAGTGATGAAGTAAAATGTTCAGTCTGTAACGAAATCGTCCATTTCGACTGTAGCCTGACTACACACATCCCACTCAACTCGTCTGACTCTGCGCGAGCGCTGCTCCGAGTTTGTCGGAAGTGCCGCAGTTCCTCAGCCGAGATCTCTTTAGATGTTGGAAATATTCCTCTTCCAAGTTCTTCTAGTGCACCCTTAAATATCTCGCACTTTGAAGCTATAATGAAACACCTAAATGTTTTGGGGCAGGCTATAAATAAATGCAATATAAATCTTCACGCCCTAAAAACGCAAATAAGTCAGTTCTTTAGAAGACCACATCAACAAAGTAGACATACAAGCCTCTGTTGCTGAAGTTTCTGAGGGTATTAAGCACGAAAATAATATTATCATATTTGGTCTACCTTCTCAAAATTCTAGCAAACAAGATCTTTTAACTGCTAGTCATCTACTTAACCAAATTACCCCAGAACTTAATGTAACTTTACGTAGTGGTGTCCGCATTGAAAAAGGGGGCCGTGATGCTCAGTCTAAACCCTTCAAGGCTACTCTCTCCAGCAAGGAGGAAGTTATAAAAGTACTTCAGCCTAGGCAACATATTGGCAAAACTGTTTTTCCTAATACAAGGATTAAGAATGATATGACGCCAATGCAATCTAAGGAACTTTTTGATCTTCAAAACGAGCTTACCAGGCGCCAGAATAATGGAGAAGTCAATCTTAAAAATTGTAGGCAAGGACGGTAGAAATGCACAAAAGAGGGGAAGAGATGACGACAATTCTCCTAGACCAACCAAAGGCAAGAAAATGAATACACGCAGTACAGTTTCTAAATAGCAACCACTCAGTTAAATTTTTTGGAATTTGGGGGGTGTCAATAATCTTAACGACTATATTTCCTCTGAAAATGTGAATCACTTTGATATTTTGTGTGCATCTGTAACGTGATTTACTGGACAGACACTGTCTCTGTCAACTAGGTATAATGTTTATTGTTCTAGTGCTGTCTCTGAAAAGTGTCGTGGTAGAGCTAGTGGTGGTCTAGCTATATTCGTGTTTAAACATTTAAAGTGAAGCTACTTCATAAATCTCCCTGGTGGATTATTTTGCTTATTAATTACAGTTCTGTTTTTAAGTTTATATTGCGTGTAGTTTATTTTGCTCCTAAATATAATATTTTTTACTTGTTGGACCTCTTCCAGCCTGTTATCTCTGGCATTGTGTAGGTATATCCTAGCTTAACCTTTGTTATAGGTGGTGATTTTAATTGTCGTGTTTCTCATTATGGAGATATACCTCTTGAGGCTTTAACATTTTCCAATCTTTACGAGAAGAGGTCCAGCTGTGATAAAGTTATAAATGCAAGAGGACGGGGTCTCCTTGACTCTATGAAAAGCAGTTCTTTTTCTCTACTTAATGGCAGAGCTGTCCAGGACACACCTGTTCAATTTACGTTTTGTTCTACCTGTGGCAATAGCGTCATAGATCTGGTATGGTGTAACAATATTAAATTGGGTGTTATTGATTGCTTGAGAGTTGACAATGAATGTTCACTATCCTATCACTTTCCGGTATCTTTGAAATTAAAGTTCGGTCATTTCCCACCGAGTGATGTCCCTAGTAACTCTAATGTTAGGTCTGAATCTTTAAAGTGGGATGACAGATTGACTGCTTGTTACAATTCAACAATGCAGCGATCTCCGCGTGCTCATTCTATTTCTGAGGTCTCTGACTCTTATAATAACATATGTAATGCAATAATTGAATCTGCTAGAGCTATCAGCTTGGCCAAACAAATATGGCATAATCGCGGTGATAATAATGCTAATCAAAACAAAAAACCATGGTTTGATTATCAGTGTAAAACTTTGAAATCAGACCTCAAGCGTAGTCTTAGTATTTGCAAAGCGAATAATTTTACTAACCCCTTTACGGATATATATTTAAATGCGAAGAAAGAATACAATAAGCTCATTAAATTCAAAAAGAGAGAACATGATAAATTGTTTATTGCCAAATTAAGTAATGCAAGGGATCAAAAGACAATTTTATAATAAGAAAAATGTCCCTGGACTGTCTGTTAAGATTTGGGAACAATTTTACGAGACTATTTACCCTTTATCTGTAATCGATAATACCTTCTATTATGGGGTAAGAGATCCTTTTCTTGATGCTCTTATCACATCAGAAGAGCTTGATTCGGTATTAGTTCATTGCAAGAATGGTAAATCTCCAGGCGAAGACGGAATATCGTATGAATTTCTTAAGAATCTACCGCAAAATTGGCAATTGTATTTATGTGTTCTTTTTAATAAGATTCTTGAAACAGGAGTAATCCCGCAAAGCTGGTCTAATATTATTCTAACCATGCTACATAAGAAGGGTCCTATTGATGACCCCACTAATTACTGTAGTATAGCGTTGATTAATTGTTTTGCGAAAGTGTTTACTAGTATTCTCCTCTCAAGACTGACCTGTTGGGCAGAGTCCAATAAAATATTACCTGAATCACAGGCAGGATTTCGATTTAGCTTTTTAGCTTTCAGCTTAGATTAAAGGGCCGCAAAGTTTTTGCAGCATTTATAGATTTTAAACGTGCGTTTGACTCTATCAATCATTCTCTTCTGTGGGAAAAATTATATCTCTAGGTTTAAGCTCCAATATAGTAATGTTTATTAAGAAACTGTATACTCACGCACACATTAGAATTCGTACAGAGGGTAATTTAACAAGGCAATTCAACATTACTTCAGGTTTTTTTACTGTTTTAGAAAGATATTTTAAGCTAATATAAATCAAATCTCCTACAATTCCTATCAATGAAGTCATATGTATGTTCTCTGATACCAAACATCTAGGTATGCTAATGAATAATTCTACAGACAAAGCTCTAATCAATAATTATCTAAAGAAAATAATTTAATTTACTGACCTGACCTCAACCACAATAGATGAGATCTGACCTATTTCTGCATTTTTAGGATTGCTTCTTCAGGTGGCCTCCTTTAAGTTGAATCAAATATCTAACTATAAAAATTATTATAAAAATTAAAATTATTTGAAGTTAAATATCGACAATGACAAAAAGTGACATCCTGTTAATGAATTAAATACGACAATACCTATTTGAAAAATTTTCACCTTTTATGTAAAAGTTTTTATATATTTTTAGGTATGAAAAATATTGTGTGAAACTAACTACTCAGTGAACAAAAGCCCCAACCTGCGTTGAATTACACCCATATATTCCTTATTATTAGCTTTTGTAACATTTTTTTACTGTTTTAGAAAGGTATTTTAAGCTAATATAAATCAAATCTCCTACAATTCCTATCAATGAAGTCATATGTATAATAATAATAATGATAATAGTTTATTCAGAATAATAACCAAAGCATATTAAACTATAGAGGACAGATAAATATTACTAAATAAACTAAGTAAAAGAAAATCACAAAATCAATAATTAATAACTGCTTACATATAACATGATTATCTCTCACTCTCCACTGAAACCATGAATACATGGTTTGTGCGTGGATGCGGAGGTAGAATTAACAAAACTGTAAATAACTAAATAAACGTATCCCATATAACTTGAACCTATATAAACAAACACATAATACCTACATAAGGCAAACATCTTTTTTATATAATCTTACCATATTCTAAACATTTTAAGTATAATGTACATAGGCAAGTGCGTGGAAAGTAAAAACCAATATATCCGTAAAAGTGAAAATAAAAGGAGTACAAGGTAAGCAGTAGTCTTTATATAGCTTAGGATGTTATATAGTACCTATTTAATTTAATATTGGAATTATTGTGGTTCGATAATACTGCTAATAAAATATCTAGATGCACTAAGTAGCCAATATTTAACTTGTTTTTTAAAGCAGTGCAGTATTTTAATATTTCGCAGAGTTTCAGGTAGTCGACAATAAATTCTTGGAGCTACAAAATTAAATGATCGTTGTCCAAGTTTCTTAGCTGCCCTTGTTGTTACTATACTTTTTTCTAATCTGTATCTAGTACTATAAGTATGCTCAATTTCTCTTAACTTATCTTTATTTTTATATTGCAGCAACAGATTTCTATAGCAGTAAATTTGTCTGAGATCCATTAATTTAGACTCACTAAACAAAAGATAAGTTGGGTATAATTTACTTTTTCCAAAAATTATTTTTATAATTATTTTTTGTATTACCTCTAATTGCTTCATATGAGTCTTATACAGTCCGCCCCAACCTACAATCCCATACTGCAACAATGACTCGACAAGTGAATAGTAAACAATTTTTAAATGTTTTATGCTTAATATGCCTTTTAGCTGTTTAAAATAAAAAATAAGAGATCTCAGTTTTTTAGCGAGATTATCTGAATGTATGTTCCATCTAAGATATTTGTCAATTTCCACCCCTAAATATTTTACATGGCCTGTTTCATCAATTGAAAAGGATTCATCGGAAACTTTGAATTTAATTTCTTTATATTCAGGTTGTGTAACTTTATTGCAGCTAAAAGGTATGTATTTTGTTTTGTCAAAGTTTATTGATAAAGTCATTCCATCAAACCATGTTTTGATTAATTCTAAGTCTTTTTCTACTATTTCTTTTGCTTCTTTCCAGGTGTCGGCTGTGTACTGGATGACAGTGTCATCTGTAAATGAGGATATATTGCCTTTGGATTTTAATTTAAGAAGGCCATTTATATACACAGTGAACAAGACTGGCCCAAGAACGGTACCTTGCGGAACACCAAACTCTACCTCTCTGGCATCACTAAGATGATCTGCAATTTTAACCTTTTGAAACCTCTCTTGCAGGTAAGACTTCATCAGGTTAAATGCTACACCCCTAAAACCAGGGTCCTCGAGCACTAAGAGCAGCTTTTCATGGATGACCGTGTCAAAGGCCCTGGCTAGGTCAAGAAAGATACAAACAACTACTTTACTGTTGTCAAGAGCTTCATATACATTATTGGTAAGATAAGCAATTGCATTTTCAGTTGATATCCCTTGTCGAAAACCAAATTGCTTTTCAGAAACTATTTTATAACGTTCTAAATAAGAAACAATTCTTTTTTTCATTATTTTTTCAACAATTTTACTAAGGTTTGTGACAAGAGATATTGGCCTATAATTAGAAACTAATTTACGGTCTCCCTTCTTATAAAGGGGTGTAATAATTCCCATTTTAAAAGATTTAGGAAAACATCCTTGCTGAAAAATGTTATTTATTATTTCAGAAAAGGGATGTTTGATATACTCTGATATAATTCGCAATGTCTTTGTTGCTATGAGTTCATATCCCGGCGCTTTATTTAATTTTAATTCGTTTAAAAAGGAGGCTACTTCATTGCAATCAGTATTGTGAAATAAAATGTTATGGTTTATGATGTCTCTTTTTACTACACCTGTATTTGGTTTTTTGATATTCAGTGCCATATTTTTCCCTAGTTCAGAATAGTAATTATTAAAACAGTTTACTATTTCTTGTTTACTTTTTAAACTGTTTTGTTCTACAATTATTTCTTTGATATGTGTATTTTGCCGTTCTTTATTTAGAAATTTATTTACAGTTGTCCATAGTGACTTACTGGTAACTTTATTTTTTTCAATTTCTGTTGCATAGTAGTTTTTCTTTGTTATTTGGATTAGTTTCTGAAATTGTTTTTTATAATTTTTATATTGTTGTGCAAGTTGCACATTTGTTGGATTTTTTTGTAGTTCTTTATATAAACTTTGCTTTCATTGTGAAGATTTTATTAAACTTGGAGTGATCCATGGGCACCTTTTTTTAATATTATTTTTTATTATTACTGTTTTTGTAGAAGCATCCACAGCTTTTTTTATTTTTGTTATTAATATATTTACTGCTTCGTCAATATTATTTGTTTGGTATACCTCCTGCCAATTTTCTCTTTTTATAATATCTAACAATTTATTTTCATTCAATGTAATAATTTTATTATTTGTTTCAGGTGAACTTCCTGCATTCCTTTCTTTATAAGCAATGACTGGGTAGTGATTGGTAATTTCGCTTTTTAACGTGAATGCGGCAAGTTTTTCATTTAGAGGACATTTTACAAAAATGTGATCAAGACAACTTTTTGAATTTCCTTGTACTCTAGTAAATGTGTTGATTAACGATTTATATCCAACTGCATGTAAATTATTCAAATAAGTTTGTGATTGATCTGTATTAGCTAAAAATATCTAACTTCACTTTATAGAGTGTTTCATTAGCAGGTCAGTAAATTAAATTATTTTCTTTAGATAATTATTGATTAGAGCTTTGTCTGTGGAATTATTCATTAGCATACCTAGATGTTTGGTATCAGAGAACATACATATGACTTCATTGATAGGAATTGTAGGAGATTTGATTTATATTAGCTTAAAATACCTTTCTAAAACAGTAAAAAAATGTTACAAAAGCTAATAATAAGGAATGTATGGGTAGATATTGTGGGTGTAATTCAACGCAGGTTGGGGCTTTTGTCCACTGAGTAGTTAGTTTCACACAATATTATTAATACCTAAAAATATATAATTACTTCAGGTGTTTTGCAAGGAGAGTCATTAAGTCCTCTTTTGTTTCCTCTTTTCATTGCTGATATTGAAGATTTCTTTGATTCGTTTAACGCTCATCGCCTCAATATTGATAACCGTCACGAAATACTTATGCTCTTGTATGCCGATGATTTTGTGCTATTGGCTGATTCAGAAATTGACCTTTGCCGTATCCTTGAAAAGTACATAGCACTAAATCAATTAACAATTAACACTCAAAAAAACTAAGATCATGTGTTTCTCTCGTGGTGATCGCAGTAATATTTTTCCTTTCCTACTTAATAATCAGCCTGTTGAAACTGTTAATTGTTTTACTTATCTAGGAGTAATTTTTTCTTCCTCTAGCCTCTTTCGAATAATGACCGAGTCAGTGGTTGCAAAAGCTAGGCAAGCAGTTGGGTCTGTCATTTCTCTAATGGCCAATTCCAAAATAAACTCTTGAGATTCACGTTTGGTTCTGTATGACTCGATCGTTGTCAACTCCTTAACCAATTATTTGCAAGTCTGGGGACTGCGTTACACAAACTTGTTAGAAAAGGTGCAAGTCAGTTTTTTCAAAAGACTTTTATTGTTGCCTCTAAACATGCCTGGTTATATTGTTAGACTTGAAATAGGAATTAGCAGTCTGTCGTTACTGATTTTTAAAATGGCTTTAAATTGGTTACTTAAACTTTTGGCAATGGAAACCAATCGTTATGCTCGTGCGTGTTTTCACAGACAGCTGCAACTACTAAATGATGACACTCGTTATAATTGGCTGCTTCAAGTTAGACAAATGCTTCACAGTATATCAAGAGACATATGCCTACCACGTTACAAAAATATAAAGAAATGCTTTATCAGGGAGACATAGCTTTAGTTATGATGTCTACAACACCTATTTTGTATAAAAACTTTAATATAACAAGAGACACCACTTCAATTGCCTATTTACTTTATTAGACTTATCTCACAACGCCGCCTTTGCAACAAATTTTGTATGAATTTCAGTTTTAATGGCATTTCATACTCTATCAATCCTTCTGAATTGTGTACATTGTGCAACCAGCAAATTAGAAACCATTGAGCATATTTTTATGGAATGTCCTGTTTATGTCGGTTTAAAACCCCCAGAAATTTCCGCACACAAGCGTTTGTTAATAAAGCATCAAATGCCAAATAAGAGTAGGAAAAAGAATATAAAATATGGGGAAAATAATAATAAATCTATAGGATGGGAGCGTAGGGCTCAACACCCAGTAAATAAATTCAAAATGTGAACTTAAGGTTCAACACCTTGTATATAGTGCAACTATGTGAGCTTAAATCTCAACAACTAATTAATAAATTCAGTGTGAACTTAAGGTTCAACACTCTGTATATAATACAATTATGTCAGCCTGAAGCTCAACACCCAGTATGTAAATAAGCAAGCTAGAGGCGAGCTTATGACTCAACATTCAGTATATGATTCAACATTCAAGGCAATATATGAGCTGAAGGCTCAATACTCGGTATGTACATAACACAAGATCAATGAAACGTTAAAGGATACTGATTAAATGTTAATTAAAAATAAATATTTCCTTAGCTGTGTTGATATATTCATAAACTATCTTATTATGGCGATAATAGAAATTCAATTAATAGACATTAATACGACAATAAAATAATTTGCATACCTTATTCAATAAGGGTTTTCTTTTCCCAAAGGCCTTCCGAACTAGAGAAACAAGGGCCCGCAGAAGATCACATGGAATGTCCAAGAGGCCAATAAATCCTCAAAAGAGATGTTTTCTTGGAAAATATCACCCAAAACGAATTCCACTTCAAATTTCCAATAAGAAAACTTAATTATGAAAGTAAAAGTAATAAAATTTGAAAACACTCTGCCTCTGGCGCGATTCTAGAAGAATTAATGACTTCCAAAAAGAAAAGTCCACACTCCTTTCTCCTACTTTTTTTGAATTTCAAAATTCTATTTAGAAAAACCACGCTAACGAAACTAGCCCCTAAGTATTTCGAAAAACGGGAAACCTGTATAATATGCATAGAGTTTTAGACTCTCCACAAAAGATGTCGCTAGTTACAGAAACTAATTTTTATCGACCACAAATCGAATTTTAACAACATAATAATGTACTTATTTTTCCATTTCCCCAAAATTAAATAAACAGTTATCAAATTTATTTATTAATATGCAAATAGATTTAATTATCGAATATAAGTTGATGGATTGGTGGATTCTGTAAAGCGACTTCTAGATTGGTATGCCTGTTTGTATTCACGGGAAGGAAGTGTTGGGATGAAATGAAAAGATACTATGACAATGGCTGTGTTTAATGTTACCAAGCGAAAGCGAGCGCATGCAAGCCGCTTTCTGCTCATGTTCATTAGACAATTGCGCTGGATCTCAAGCGCTTGGAAGCAAACCAAGCTTAAAATATTTCGGCTCGGTAGCTTGCGCTTTATTCAAGCAGATGTTCTGCGCCTGCGCTGGAAAAATTAACAGAGAATCAATTTGAATTTAAATTTTAGGTTAGGTCGTATTTATATGATTGTGGTTAGATTAGTTTAGTTATAAACGAAAAATATGGAGGAAAGCGAAAGTATATTAAATTATACAGTCGTCTTAAATGAACAAGGCAATGCTCTCATAAATAGACGCAACATAGTATTACAGCATAATACCAGTAATAATTATTTTAATAGTTTTCATTATTTTAAAACATTTTTACTATTTTTGTAGCAAAAGAAATAGGCTACATACAAAACACACCGGCAAATAGAGAGCTGTTTAATATTACTAATTATAGTTCTACTACATTCTGCGAAACAGTAGAAACCGATGTGCAAGAAGACATTGACGAAGTACAAATTGAAAATATATGTGAAGAAAGTTGGGGAGATGGTGAAGTAAAACACCTTTTATCATTATATGAAACTTATAAAGACAAAAAAAAGAAATTCCAAGATAAAAGAAAAATAATTATGGAGAACTATTGTATTTTGAATAAAGACTAAAAGTGCAGATAACTGTGATAAAAAATTTAGAAATTTAAGACAACACTACTTGTATTTGTCAAAACAAAAGAAAAAGACAGGTGGGGGGGGGGTATGAAATGGCCTTACTTTAAATTACTAGAAAAAATATTTGAAACAGATGCTAATGTAAATCCTGAAAGAGAAATTAATATAATTAAAAGTTTAACTACACCTGAGGTTGAAAATAATCAAAATGAAATGAATATTAGTGCATCAAGCACTCGTATCACAGCAGATCAGTCTAAAGAAAGTGTAGAAACCATGAAAATCCCGAATGCAACAATATCTAGAAAGAGAAAGAGAAATGTGGACATAAGAAAGCTATTATGTGAAAGTCAAGATAGGCAAGAAAAAAGATAGATCATTTAGTAGATCTTATGGAGGATTCCAATAATGTTCAAAAGCAACGAAATAATCTTCTGGAAAACTATATCAAGTTAAGTACAAAAGGGAAAAGTATGACTGATTGAATATTTTCCTATATATTTATTTTTGTTAATATTTGTCAAGTTTTGTGCAGTTTGTTTTGATATTCTGTTATGTGATGTATTTGATTTTATAGAATAGCAATTTTATTTTTTTTGTTGAACGTTATGTTACCATATAGGTATTAATAAAATGTTTTTTGGTGCTGTGCTGTGTTTTTTGTTATTAATTAATCGCAGAAAACAAAGCAAAATTGTAATATATTTTTTTATTTTCATTTTTAATAGTACAATAGAAACTTAATTATTATTTAAAAAGGCACAAATAGCATTTCTTTTCTCAGTGGGACTATTTTGTCCCAAAAAGAAATTTACATTATTATTATTGTGGTTATCTTCATCGTGATCTACAAAAGGCTCATATTTTAAGATAAAATTATGTAAAACGCATGCTGCACATATTACAGTTGGTCCATCTCTTATATTAAATAAATCCAAATATTTTAATCTTCTAAAGGACCCCGCACATTTTATATGGAAAACGGTCTTCCAATGAAATTCGCTGAAAATTTGAGAAATTGTTTGTTTTGTACCCCTGAACAAGTCTCAATGGGGTCGAAGCTCAAAATACCCATCTTTAGACTCTATGCCCATTTTTAGTGGCCAAAAATGGCAAAAATTCATTTTTTTTAAATATCATGTTTAATGCTGGGAAATTGTTCCTTTTGTACCCCTGATCAAAAGTCTCAATGGGATCGAAGCTCGAAATGCCCATCTTTAGGCTCTACGACTATTTTTAGTGGCCAAAAACGGCAAAAATTCTTTTTTTTTAATATCATGTGTAATGCTGGGAAAGTGTTCGTTTTGTACCCCTACTCCTAATTAGACATGGACATATTCCTACATTAAAAAAACAATTTTGGCCGTTTTTTGCCACTAAAAATAGCCGTAGAGCCTAAAGATGGGCATTTTGAGCTTCGACCTCATTGAGACTTTTGATCAAGGGTACAAAACGAATTTCCCATCATTAAACATGATATTTAAAAGAAATTGATTTTGGCCGTTTTTGGCCACTAAAAGTAACCGTATAACCTAAAGATGGGCATTTTGAGTTTCGACCTCATTGAGACTTTTGATCAGGGGTACAAAACGAACACTTTCCGAGAATTAAACATGATATTTAGAAAAAAGTTAATTTTGGCCGTTTTTGGCCTCTAAAAATAGCCGTAGAGCCTAAAGATGGGCATTTTGAGCTTCAACCTCACTCAGACTTTTGATCAGGGGTACAAAACGAACACTTTCCCAGCATTCAACATGATATTTAAAAAAAAATGAATTTTCACCGTTTTTGGACACTAAAAATAGCCGTAGACTAAAGATAGGCATTTCGAGCTTCGACCCCATTGAGACTTTTGTTTAGGGGTGCGAAACGAACAATTTCCCAAATTTTCAGTGAATTTCACCGGAAGACTGTTTTCCACATAAAATGTGCGGGGTCCTTTCCCTTTAAATCTTCCAAACGAACGTTCTATATTCGATCTTGACTGGGCCGTTGTCTCTATAAGGAGTTAGTAATCGCAAGCTTAGGGTATAAGCAGAATCACCTAAAATGTGGTCATTTATATCTACTATGTCTTCAAGTCAGTCTGATAATGGGCTTGACCTACAGACACGTGCATCATGTGCCCGACTAGTGTGTCCAATATATATATATCTAAAAATTTTAGAGAGTGATCACAAACAGCTTGTAGAATGATGCTATGGGTTTCCTTCCGGTTGTAAAAATCAGTTGAGTTTTTGTTGGGGGCTCTTACTTCGATATGACATCCGTCTATAAATCCTACTGTATTTGGAAAAGCAGTGTGATCTCTGATAATGCGTTGTTCATCTAAACCTGGCCACTGAATCCACTCATTTCTGTACTTCGATAGTAACTTACAAATTTCATGAAATATGTAACATACTGATGATTTGTTGAGTCCGAAAAGGTTACCTACTTCTCTATATGAATCTCTATTAGCAAGAGTCCATATGGTTACAGTAATTTTTTTACTCATGCTAATTTCACTGTTATTATAATCATACTTTGAATTAAGATATTCGGTTAGTTTCTGAAATATGAAGTCATGAAAAATTTGCTTTTAGTTTACTGTTCTGTAGTTCCTACCTGCATTGTTGTTTTTGGTCATACGGAAATGTTGATAATACTCCATGTCTGACATATTTTTAATTATTATGTCTTCAAAGTGGTCCACTGCTGTTAGCGTATTAATTCGTAAATTAGCTGTATGGATAAGTTTATTTTGAAATTCTACATAATCACCGCTTCTTTCATGTAATATCAAAACAGCATTTGCAAATAACACACTATTAGTATCTTCAGAAAACATATCTAACATAAGAGAATCCATTACGAAAACTTAGATTTATATAGGTGTACGATTTATGTGTTTCATAATTTAGGTTATCTCTTCAACCTTCCTCTAGCGGAGGACAAAAAAACCATAGTTTAAACGAACCGCAGCGCTTGCCAGCGAAGTTTCAAAGCGCTACAAGCCAAGCGCTTAAAAAGCTTGGTAACATTAAACACAAGCATTAGATGTCAAAGTCAAAATATCAACAGGTTATAATCTGGTTATATTTGTTCTGTTTACTTTAAATTCAACAATTAGAAAATAAATATTAATAAGGATAGTTTACTTTTTAATTAGATAGGTAAGTAAAGGTTTATGTATTTTTGTCAATATTCAAAATGCCAATAAGTTGTTAAAATGAAATGATTAATTTAAAATATATTTTAGTTTATGGAAAAATATCTCACAGCGGTTTTGATTGACTAGCTACAATTTATGGAGGTCAAAATATACAGGATGGATCTATTATAGGACTGTCGCGAAAGGAAAAGAAAACTGAACTAACCACAAACAATAAATTACTACTATCCAAGGTATGCTATAACAGAAATCATTATGACGAAATCTACTAAAATAATATACTCTAACTAACCCTTATAATCTAAAAATAATACTTTTGTTGCAGGTTGGAGATTCAATATAGTACGAGGAGGAAGTTGAAATAAAATATTATAATTAATATGTAAAATAAATTATTATTTTCAAGTCTTTAGTCTACTACTACTAAACTAAGATTTGGAACGTTACAATACATAATATTTTTAAAAAAGGGAATAAAAAGGAGGTCAAAATTATAGAGGTACAACTCTTCTCAATATTATTTACAATATACTGTCAATTTACATCAAGAACAGGCTGTCAGAGAGGATAGAAAACGAGATAGGAGAATACCAATGTAGATTTAGAAGAGTGAGATCGGTAACTGATCAAATATTTACATTAAAAGATATTCAAGCAGAAAGTTATCAACACCACAAAGGAACAAATGTACTTTTCATCGACTTTAAGCAAGCATACAACAAAGTTAAAAGAACTATATAAGCCCTGAGGCAACTGAATGTAAGTTTTAAAATAATAAACATGATAAAGTAGTGGAAGGACTCAGGTAGGAAGATCCGATCACTTTTGTTTAACATGTACTTGAGAAAATATTCATAGAATCGAACATAAATAGATCTAGCTTAATATACCACAAATGACATCAGTGTCTAGCACTTGCAAAAGATATTGTAATTTTGTCGAGAAGTAAAATTTGGTAAAATCAGCAGAGAAGATGGGAGTAGTAATTAGTCAAACTAAATCTATGTATATGGTGTGGTCTAACAGGGAATTTGTAGGAAATCAAGAACTAAAAATAACAGCAGAAGGCAAAACATACGTTTTTGAAGTTGAAAAATTCACCTACTTAAGAACAGTATTTACTAAAATACCGAACATTCAAAAAGAAATAGCGAATAGATTAATGGCAGGTAACCATTGCGTGGGAGCCCTTAATAATATATTAAGAAATAAGAGATTATCAAAAGGTCTCAAAATTCGAATTTATAGAACTGTTATAAGGCCAGTATTTATCTTCGAATAGATGGATAGGACATATAATGAGAATGCTAAGATATAGGACTCCGCACAGAATGATAGAAAGCAACATCGGTGGAAGTAGAAGACGAGGAAGACCTAAAATTAGATGGAACGATGATGTAGAGGATATAGAAAAGTTAAACATCACTCAGTGGAAACAGAAAACCACCAACAAGAAAAAATGGAAGAAAACTGTGAATCAAGCCAAGGGTCTCCTAGGCCTTGTAACGTTCATTTTTACATGAAACGTTCCCCTGTATAATAATCTGCAATGTAAAATATTGATTATGATAATTACTGTAAATTATAGATATTGTATTGAGAATTTTATTTAAAAATATTTATTTTATGTTACAGATCACCTTAAGCAGGAGGCATTTTGTCTCTATCAGCGATAATATCAGTTTCAGAGATATAGGTTAAGAATAATTAATTAATATCAAATCTTATTGGTTAACTCAGGTAGTTGGTCATAATTTATTTCACACACGTGTCAAGTTAATTATCTAGTTTATATTTACAATAATAACGATTTTATTTAAGTTGGCATGATAGGTACACCTGTTGAAGGGAATTGAAACGCTAAGCCCTTTCTTCTGCGAGCAAGCACGCGGGTTAAGTGTGATTTTCTCACCACGAGATAAAATATGTAATTTTATATGAGTCATTCATGTAAAACAATATATTATCCCGATTATTTAATTAATAAAATAATAATTACTTTCAGATTTCAAGCATATTTTTGGGAATTTTAAATGAAAATAAAGAATTTCATGTGTTATAGGTTACAGGGTGGAAAAAAAACATTCATGTATTATATTTCATTAATAGGGTCATATTTTAAAGTCTTTTATGTTCATAGTTACTTGCCAATCTAAGTAAATCGAGTTATTACCGATATTTTTGTCGAATATTAATTAAAAGTTCAAACGGGGAGGTTTATCCAACAAGTGTGAGATAAATTGTAAGTAGGTTATAATTTCAGAGTTTAGGAGTTTTAATGCTGGGCATACAAGTGCAAGTTGAAAAAAATAACTCTGAGGAACCAATAAGACAGCCGATTTTTTCTGAAAATATTAGATGCTTGTTAGAATTAATATTTAAAATTTGTTAAGTTGGAATATTAATGTCAGAGTGGTAGTGTGATAACATTTGAGACTGGGCCAGTCACATCTCAAAAAGATGTGACAGCCTGCAGAGCTAATGTGCTACGTAGTAGTTTATGTTTCTAAAATTACAGATATAATAGATGTGTAAATACATCGTATAATCATACTATTTTTTCCTGTAATTCCAATATTTTAAATAGGCATTAGATAAGGCATATTTAATCTGTAATTTTAAAAACAGAAACAATACCGCACATTTTAATGGCTCTATACAGAGTTCCCAACAAACATTTAAAGTTAAAATTACGTTAATTTGACCTCCAAATTGGTTAACAAAATTTCATGACCTATTCTGTATAGGGAACGTTTAGCTATATTTGTTGGCCTTTTTCCTTATGTGGGGAAAAAAACTAAAGTAATATAGAAGTTAATAATTGGTCAGCAAGAATTTTATTCCAATAAGATAATTCGACCTGAAAAAAATACAGACCAATTTTATGTTAAAATATACAAAATATAAAATACATTATTACCAAAATTAACTCTAATTATGCCCTTTATATGACTACTCCTGCACGAGAGAGACAACATATTATGTTTGATTAAATACATCCTAATAACGAACAGAGAAAGAGAGTAACTACATGTCCGGCTACAAAGCTACAAGTAAAGTAGGAGTAGATATATATGGGTATCTACATCTACAGATATTTAGATTTTATAATAAAATACAATGTTTGTATATAGTAGCTTCCATTCAACAAATTCTGCAGCCAAGGAAATTTTTTCGTATAATGTAATGAAGAAACTTTCATAAAAATAACGCGCCTTATAAATATACATTTTTATTATTGTTTGATAATAATATCACTAACCTGAAAAATAACCTAAAATAAAAACTGAATGTATTTCATGATAAAATGTGTTTAATGGTATTTTGTTATAAATGTATTAGCTAATATTATCTGTATTAACGTAACTTTAATGAATAATTAATTAGAAATAACAAACAAAACATATAGTTTTTATTACAACATGGACGCTCAAATAAATTCAACTTTGAAGTCAATTTGTCTGTAATTTTTAACCTATAAGACAGATTTTCTATGCCAATGTAGACGTCACTGCAAAATATTAACTTTGTGGTTAAAGATTCCTCCAAATGAAGATATCTTATGGTAATTTATTACCAACTAGATTAATAAATTACCTATATACCTATATAAAATTGTACTAGATTTATTTGTGATTGAAAATTTAAATTAGGGCCAATAAAATATATGTCGTATAATCTAATCAAATCTAATATTTCGGAAGGGACTTCAACTAAAGTTTCAAATTCACACTACTTTGTTTTGTCTTCTCCGTGTTTACAGTTAACACGTGCTAAAAGACGTTTTCGGAGATTAGTAAACGGCCTCTGTCTCTTTTCAATTATTTATTTAAAGCAAGATGACAATAACGTAAGATACTCATTTACGAACTTTCGAAAACGCCTAGCGTGACGATACCTATTCTGGTCAGTGGTCAGTTGTCAGTTGGCTATTTGACATCTGTCATCAGTTTACTTTTTTTAGGAATATTTCTCCGTTATCAGGTAAATATTAGTAATACTCATTTTGTCAAATGTTAAATCTTGTTGTTTTTAGTTTAGGATGGACGAGCAAGATCGTGACTACTTTAAAATTGTAGCCGTAATGAAAAAAAAAAGAATCGAATATTGTTATGTCCCTCATAGATGGGAAGAAAACAACTGCCTTTTTTGGCCTCAGGCTAACTTACGTCTTTTAAGATCAGATGCAGGGAGCAAGCCAGCACACGACTGGAACAAATACAAATGTAAGGTTAAAAAAACCTTAATATCTGGATTAGAAGAAGCTGAGTTGTGGGAAGAACAATTTGTTGAAGCAGGCACAGATGCCGAGGAAATGTAGGTACATATAAGGTACAATCCGACATACTCTATATCTTATTGTTTGTTTTAGGTCATTCGTACATATACATGATAAAACAATTAATAAAAAACAATTAGGAAATAAAAGTACGTTAGATGAAGAGTTTGAAAATATCGATCAATCACCTGTTGTACTTTATACCGATCCAAGAGCATCAACAAGCAAAGATACTGTTTTTTCATACGTAGTACATTCTGACAAACCATATTCAGAAGAAAATACTGAGCATGGTAAGTATACGAGCCTAGTCTGAAAAGTTTGAAGCCTCAGCATGGAGTTTGTGTCAGTCAATGTTGCAGTCCGTAACATTTATCGTTAACTAAGTTGGTAGGACTATGTGTAAATTCATCTACCCAAAATTTCACTGGTGTAAAGTCCCTGTAAACAGCATCCATCTCGGTTTTATTTGAGTAGGTATATTATCTTTCAAATTCAAAAATTTTATGATGCTCTATATTTGCATGATTTTTCTGTTAAACAACTAAGTGACCAACATGGCTCAAATTTTCAGGAATATTTTTAAAGTGTAATACTATGTTCATGTTGAGGCTTGAAACTTTTCAGACGATCCCTGAGGGGATCTAGTATAAGTATTGTAGAAATCTTTAGATACCACATTTTATTATTTTAGGAGAAGACAGCCAATTGATGCAGAAGCTAACGGAAATTCAACAGAACCAAGAAAGGATACTCGATAATCAGGAACGTTTAACTCAAATTTTGCAGTCAGAATTTACTCACCAGAAAGCAACATATGACAAGGTGTACAAGATGCTTAAGGAAATGCAATTACAAAACCACCTTTCACCGGTAGAAAATACTGAGATTGCTGTAACCATGGATAAGTTTAAACTTCCACTTGCAACAGTAGATGATGTATTTGCATTTAACAAAGAACTTGAAATAAATAAGGATTATCGAAACAGTGTGGTGAGTATATTTTGACATCATATTTTACCATTTAAAGTTAGAGTGATTTTTTCTATGTAATAATAATAATGGCAAACTATAATAGTGATTATTAAATCAGTAAAATTCCATTCAAATATTCAGCCGATTTATGTAATTATAATTATTTTTTTAAGACTTAGTAAAGAAATAATTCTTTTCTTTTTAATTATTTATTTCAAGAGACAAAAATACCCAAAAAATATTTAAAAATATATGAGATAGTACCAGAAATAAGAGAATGTGAAACTTTATTTCAAATTATTTCGATGAACATAACTCCTCTTTTCCTTCGTATCGTATTTGTTGATTTTTTTTGGTACATTTGTTTGCTCAGAAAATCTACATTGTATACTTAAAATTATAAGAACAATCTTAGGTAATTACCTAATTATTAATATAGGTACTTCTATTTTTAGATAAAAACTTATACTGCAATAGGTGGTAAAGAAGGCAATGAAGATGGCAAAATGATTGCTAAAAAGTTAAAAAAGATATTTTTTACCGAACACGTGCTTACATTATTTTCATGGACTGGAGTATCCAGAACTCCTGGAATGCCGAAAAAAGAGACATTTCAATTGTGTGAAAACATTATCTCTTTATTTTTCGAAATACTTTTACTAGCAGATAATCGATGGAATTTGTCGAAAAATGAAAAATTTTTTAAATACAATACGCTTAAGCATGCAAAACAAACTGAAAAGGCATATGAAAAAAGAAAAGAAGATGCAAGGAAGAAGACAATTGATGTAGATAGTAATAATGTAGTAGATGACAATGAAATTGTCGTAGAGCTGAATCATAGCGAAGAAGAGGATGAATGTTTATAAAAATAATAAAATGAAATGAAAAAGTTACGTTAGTTATATGTAAAATAAAGTTTATTTTGTATAAAAAAAATACAGAAAATAAAGATGTAAGTATGAAAAATATATTTGTTTATATTTCCATCCTAATAATTTGATTTAAGTAATTAATATAATCTACAGATTACTACTAGCTATGTCTAAAGTATGTAACAGAGGAAAAAATACAAATTCATTGTGATATTGCACACGAAATAATTTACATTTTATTTCATTTAAGGAATATAACTTAGGAGGATCAGTTTGGAATATGTATTTTACAGCTGTTTGTCTTAATTGTTCTTGAGGAGTAGCTTTTGTAGCAAATATATTCAGTTTTGACGAAGCAAATGGTTTTACAAAGAAGTCATATTTATTGCTCAGTTTTTCTCCAAATACGTGTATTTGATTGTTGAAATATGTTACATTTGACATAAAGACAATGTCACCGTCTTTAGTCATAAAATACTGGTTTTTATTATCTGCACACAAAATAAAATCATCTGTTATATGCAACTGTTTGTATACACCTTTACACATAGGTTGTGAATGATGTTTTTGCAATTCGTTTATTACATAAATTCCTCGATTTGGATTTGGTATTTCCAGTTTAGATGTTTCTATTATACGTTTACTTATTTGACTTAGTGGTAAATTTCCATGGCGTACCATTGCTTTTAAATGTCCAAGGTGATTTTCAAAAGGATAGGAACTTATTAATGGTAAGTGGCCAAATTTTTTAACGTCATCTATAATATGACATAAATTATGAATATTACTACTGATAGAGTCAATACCATAAATTTCTATAAACCTTTCAATATAATCCTCCAATAATTGTTCTGCAATATTTATGTATTTCAAATATTCCTTACATGAAATAATAGTAACGGCACAACTCAACATTAAAAAGTGTTCATAAACTTCGTAAGTTAAAAAATCTTTTAAAACGACAACCCCAAGGTAAAGTAGGAAAACTCTGTACTCGGATCCTTTCCAAAATTTTAAAGTCTTCAAGTTCCTTATAGCTCGTTGTATGTCTAGAGGTCTAGTGGAATTGCAGTTTTCTAGCATTTCTGACATTAAATCGGCTTGTATACGAGATAATTTGGTTCGGAAGTTATAACTCCCTTCTCGCCATCCATATAAACATCTCCGCATGACACCTTCAAATAGGTACACAAAAATAAATAAGTAATAACGGAAAATATTTACTTATCCTAACCTAAATCCAGAAGATGAAGAGAATCTGCAACTATAAATTCTTCTACCATGTCAATTGGTAATTCTGTTAATGGAGTATGCTCCTTGTGGTGGTCATCATCAATTTTATTGCGAAAGCTTTGATCTGTTCTTCGAGGGCAATGAATTCTTGGATAACTCATATGCCGGCCTTTTCTATCCCATTCTCCCACAACTGTACATTTTATACAGCTACCATTTTCGGAATTGCACGCAGGCGTTCCTAAACAAGAAAATTAATAATAAATATACATAGTAAATATTTTTGCAATTTATTTAAATATTACAAAAAATGAGAACTATTTTTACATTGCTTACCTTTAATAAAACTTCTTGCTTGTGTATCGCATACAAAACATTTTATTTTAACAACAATATTTTGTCCATTCACATGAAGTCCATGTTTTAAAACACATTTTAGCTCTTTGATAAACTCTCTAAAATACAGAGAGAGTGGAGGTTTACTTTCACCATAAAAAATTGCTGCAACCATAGGTTTTATTTGACGAAGTTCATCGATAAGGAAACATATCGGCCAAAATTGATGGTTTGAGCTATTAAATGGTGACATACCATCAATATTTATAATTAAAGAAACTGTTTGTGGTAGATCACCAATATTGCAAAGTGCATTTACCAAGTTGTTTGTTATTCCATGATACCAAAATTTTCCTGATCCCATTTCATAAATTTCTACACTTGACGGTGTTTTTAAAAGTGTTCTTCCATCTTTTGGCAGCTCACTCCTGCCATGGGCTCTTAAAATTTTTAACAGATCATTGGTTGCAGTTATAGTTACTTTATGTGATAATGCCCACAATCTAAGGCTATCCAACAAAAGAAGTTGGTTGTCTAATTCTTCATTAACTTGTTTATCAATTTCATCTAGTTCAGTGTAACTAAATTCATCTGAGTCTATAACAGTGTTGTCATAAGAAACATTAGATGAGGTTATATTATCACTAGCTGCACTGTTGGCGTTGGCTTCGATCTTGATAGGCAAAGTATGAACCACACAATCATTATGTTTTAATTGTTTTTTTACAACCCTGTAATACTGTGTGGTATGCCTGTAGGGCTTTATCTTCTTATTTAATTTTGGCATCTCGTAGGTACTACACAAGAAGGTTTTGCAATTGCATGCAAAGATCTGTCTGAATATTACAGTAAGAAGCTTGATTCCTAAAAGACCTTTTTAAGACACATTTACTTCGAAGTATTATTAACAAGTAATTTATACCTTAACAGGGGACAATTTTTCTATTAGGTTAATTAAAATGGTCTAATATGCCTTAGAAGTTATCAATAAAGTTGAAAATAGGGTTAGGTTATAACAAAAATAGAACTTAGGATGTTGAAGGATTTAATAGGGTAAAATTACTAGTTACTACCTTATTTTTAACTATTAGTTAAAGACAAAATATTTTATACAATTTCATAATAAATATGTAAATATTTACCTATTGCAATAAATTAAAAAATCCCTGGATATTGAAGACATATTTTATGGCGAAATTAAGTAAATTATAACTTTGTCTTATGCATTATTGAAATATTAGCATTTGAAGACACAGAAAAGGAAAACAATTAGTAATTTCGAACCATATAAATTGACATATATTTCACTTTACTTGGAAGCCATTATATTACTCTTGGATGACAAATTTTTGACTTAAATTTTAGAGTTATAAGATTTTGTAACAAAGAAGACTATTTTTATGGCAGAAAATAGTAAATTTCTTTCAATTTAGGTTTATTTTTCTTGTGGAGTAGTCTATTATGCTTAAATGTTAGTTGGGTTAACTATAACTAAGTACAAACATTTTAACCACATGCTCAGGGAGGTCTAAAAGACAATAAAAAAATTATTTCGGAATTCTAGCTCGATGTTTAAAAAATGGGACAAAACCCTCCTTTCCCTCAAAAAATCGGCGCCTATGACAATCGATCATCGTCCGAAATGGCTAAATATGTTGCAGCATTGTCAAGTGTAGAAACGACGAAAAGAAACATTTTTATTAATAATAATGCCTAAGTACCTGATAGATAACAGTTACTCCGGTTAGCTGTAGTATTTTGTATTCATTCTTCATTCTTTCGTTGCACACTGCAAAACTACATTTTCACTCCTCTCATATTCGTCATAAATATATAATTATAAATAAATAAATCTTTATTGTGTAGTACACAATAGGTGGGAATTCGGCAGTGCCAATTTTCCATTCCACCAATAACTAACAAATAAATACATATATTTAGGTATCCAACTAAATAATTAATACAATATTATTTATCATATTTACTAAACTAAAAAACTAATATAATATTTTATTCACTACCACTATCAATTAACTTCACGTGTCGCAAACATTGTAATATGTCTTATAAACTGGACATTTGGCGAGTTGATTTCTTGTAAAACTTTATTTAACAAAGTAGAAGGTATGAAAATGATCCCTCATATTTACATGTTGCATGTTGATTTACAGTATAACAATTTGTTCTAATATTAACATTATGAATGTCAGATCGTTTTTTTATAGAGCTATGTAGACGAGGGAACTTCAATATTAATCACTTTATACAAAAATTTAAAATATAAATACAAAATTCTACCACACATTTTTGGTTTGGACAATCTAGTTAAATAAGGAGTAATATGACCCATACATGAAACGTTGCAAATAAACCTCACACAAGAATTTTGAATTCTTTGTAATTTTTCTTTGTTATACTTTGTCAAAAATTATCCAGTAACATAACCGACATAAAATACTTTATTTAATTACTATAAAACGTTTAAAATTACTCCCTACTGTTCTAAAATAATATAACCTAAAATATTGCATTACTAGTTGCATACTCTCCAAATGTCAAAGATCATTGCGAAGCTAAGTTATATCTAAGGGTCTAAGTAACATCTTTACAGAACACTGTAAACATCTTTGGGATGTTATAGTTTAAAGTACTAATTATTTTATACAACCATCGTCGAATACTGTTAATATTGTTGCTGTTATTATTATTAACAGAATTTAATTCCCGAACAACACAAGAAGTTTAAAAATTTATCAGCGTGAACTGCACCTTGCACTAGTAGCCTAGAGATGGTGTCTGCATCAGATGTAAAAAAATATTACATACGGTATTCTGATTAGTTTGAAATAATGTTTAGGTATTTGCTTTATGCAAATTGTATGTTTCGCGTATTTTTTGTGTATTTACAAACATGTCGTATTCAAATGTCTAGGTGACGGATAAGGTGCTGATTTATGGGAGTGTGACAAGTGCATATTATCGTGTGGCAGCTTAATACCAAAGACGTTTACCGAGTACACAAAATTTTATGCTGAATACTTTTTGAACCACATTGAACAACTGTTGTAATGCCTTGGCTGTAAATGTGTAGCAGTGTTTTTATGTATTTGTGTACATTTGCATGTATTTTTTGATATCCTTTGTGTTTTTTCCCGACGTACGTAATACGAAAGCACTCTGGTGTCAAATATACTTTTTATTTTTATAAAACACAATATATTGAGATTATTCTCAATATCTTGACTTTTTTCTCAATAAAATGAGAATATTCTCAATATAATGAGGAAAATCTCAATATATTGACTTTTATCTTAGTACTGTGATATTCTTGTGTATTTATTTACATTCCACTAGCGATTTAGGTTGTAAAAGCGTGTCTAGTCATAGGTGTTGCACGTAGATTTGAAAAAGGAGACCAGTTTTTCGAGAAATAACATTTGCGATTTCTTTAGGAAATTATTTTTGACGTATTCTTATTCAGCTTCATTAGAAATCTCTCTGTCTAAATTTTGGCAACCTACTCTCAAAGATTTAACTTTTCATAGAGTCATCCATGTAACTTGCCTACAAGGGCGACTTGCTTGTTATCCAATTGTTTTGTTGTTTTTTGTAGCTTATATATACTTATAAAGTAACTACTTTAACACTATGAGATGTTAATTTAGTCATAGGCGTCGCACGTAGGATTGAAATAATAATAATAATAATAATCTTTATTACTTCTAAAAAATATTACAATTTTTGTAGGAAGAGGTTCTGCACTATGTTCGGTGACAAAAGAAAGAGCAGAACGGCTTACATACATAAAAATTACAAATAAATAAAAGCAATACTTAAGATACAAATACTATGCTTAGTATGAAAAGAGTAAATTAAGAACAAACCCACAAACAAAAAACCATAAACACTGCATTACTGGCATATCATTCATGGAGCACAAAAGAGCGAAGTCGCAGAAAACCTACTATGAAACCAGCCAACAACTTGGTATTACTTAGTGTTAAACCATTATATTTTTCAATTCTGGGGGTTTTAAACCGGCATAAACAGGACACTCCATAAAAATATGCTCGATGCTTTCTAATTTGTGCTTGTTGCACAATGTACACAATGCAGAAGGATTGATAGAGTATGAAATGCCATTAAAAGTAAAATTCATACAAAATTTGTTGCAAAGGCGGAGTTGTGAGATAAGTCTAATAATAGGCAACTGAAATTTCAAATAAGATGTGGTGTCTCGTTATATTAAAGTTTTTATACAGAATAGGTGTTGTAGAGATCATAACTGAGGTTAAGTCTCTCTAATAAAGCATTTTCCTATATTTTTGTAACATGGTAGGCATATGTCTCTTTAGACGAGAGTATGTCAAGTTGTCCAGGACATCCGCACAATCTATACTGTGAAGCATTTGTCTGACTTCAAGGAACCAATTATAACGAGTGTCATCATTTAGTAGTTGCAGCTGCCTGTGAAAACACGCACGAGCATAACGATTGGTTTCCATTGCCAAAAGTTTAAGTAACCAGTTTAAAACCATTTTAAACACCAGTAATGACAGACTGCTAATTCCTACATCAAGTCTAAGAATATAACCTGGCGTGTCTAACCAAAAAATCTCACACTGAAAAAAGCAGATAAGTAAAAAATAACAAAAATCACATCACTATCGCGCACTTCCGTACGAAAGATTTTTAGGCAAAACCAAACTAAAGAAAAACTAAAATTATGCCACACATAAATAGCTTCAGACAATACACTAATAAATGAAAATATTGTTATGGCAGATGGGATGTTATTTAAAAAAAAGTGTGAGAAAAATTCTCGAGAATGTGATGCTTAAGCTTAATAAAAAAACAAGCAGTAACACTAAACTATTTGTCTAACTAATAGTTTTAAAATTAACAGATACATAAACGTAAAAAAAATAATTTTTGTGTGCTCATGTCTTGAATACTTTTAAAGATATTTGATTCAAATTTAGCACAAAGAGATTTCCTTTTGAATTTCATATCGGACGCCTATGATTGAAATTCGATATTGTCTGAAAGTATTGACATAAATGCTTAAGGCATTTTTTGAAAAGTGAAGTATCGCTAACTGTAGGTTGCCAAAATTTGGTACAAAGAAGTTTTTAATGAAGCTGAATAAGAATTTTTAGAAAATAATTATCTAAAAAAATCTCATTATTTCTCGAAAAACTGGTTCCTTTTTTCAATACTACGTGCAACGCCTATGATTAAATTAACATGCTTTTACTACCTAAATCGCTAGTGGAATGTAAATAAATACAACAAAATATCACGATACTAAGAAAAGCCAATATATGGAGAAAAAAAATCAAGGTATTGAGAATAATCTCAATATATTGAGTTTTCTAAAAATAAAAGTATATTTGACACCAGGGTGCTTTCGTACTTTCGTGCTTTTGTACTTTCGTAACTACCTAAATCGCTAGTGGGATGTAAATAAATACATAAAAATAACACAGTACTACGAGAAAACTCAAAATGTTGAGATTATTCTCATTATATTGAGAAGAAAAAAGTCAAGATATTGAGAATAATCTCAATATAATGAGTTTTCTAAAAATAAAAAGTGTCTGACACCTGGGTGCTTTCGTAAGGTGCTTTATCATGACCTCACTTTAAACAAAAAGAACGGTCGAGGGAAGGAGAGATCCACAGCAAGTACAAAAAATTTTGCAATGACATGTTTTAATTTAAACAAGTAAGAAAACAGAAAATGATATAACATAAGTAAAATCTCTTCAAATTTCAATTCTAGAAATAAATATTAGTAAGGTAGGTGCTGCCTCCCTGTGCTACCATACGTGTTTCTCATTAAATCATTAAATAATAATCTACATTTTGTAAATAATTATTTTTCTTTCAAAGCGGCGTAAACTGATTCACGTGTCAGCGCGGTGCCCTGTCACACAAAGTATAATATCCTTTGTTCCCTGTCACACAAAGTATAATATACTTTGTGCCCTGTCAGAACCTTTGACACCTTTGACTTGCGTTGTTATTTTGCGTAACTTTTTCATCTTTGACTTTTTAACAAATTGGACAGCAAATTCCGTTTTCCCGAACTGTTTTACGTTAAAAAGGTACTCTTGTTTCAAATCGTTATCTTTAACGGTTTCTGAGAAAATCGCTCTTGAATTAATCCCACTTTGATCAATTTCATAGTAATTTAAACAAAATTATTAAGGTATTCTTATGTCAAAGTATTGTCAACCCGATTGCCAATTTAATAGTTCTAACCGAAAAAAATGGAAGAGTTTACGGGACAAGAGTTAGTTGATATGCTATTTATTTATGGCATTTGCGATGGTAATGCTGCAGCGGCAGAACGCGAGTACGAGAGCAAATTCCGTTTTCCCGAACTGTTTTACGTTAAACTCTTGTTTCAAATTGTTATCCTCAACGGTTTCTGAGAAAATCGCTCTTGAATTAATCCCATTTTGGTCAATTTCATAGTAATTTAAACAAATAATAATAATAATAATTTAATCTTTAATCAGTAATACACATTATTGATGTAGAACAATTATGACATGATGATTTGTTTATGGCTTTTGCGATGGTCATGTTGCGCGGCAGAACGCGAGTATGGCATAAGGTTTCCAAACAGAAGGCTGACATCAAGGAGGACATTCCTCACTGTATTCCGCAATTTAGCTGCAACCGTCACTTTTCGTAGGGATCATAAGATGGAAACTTAAATTTTGATAACAGGGTTAACTATGACTAAGTACAAATATTTTAAGAGGAGATAGAAAAAATAAGAATTAACAGAATTTCCTTTCAAAAAATTTCCAAACTTATTTATAAAGCGAAAAAAAATGTTTTCGATATTATATTAAATCCTTATTTAACGCCCCCAATGCGAGAATCAGATCATCCAACCAGCAACCAACCGTCATGCAACAGTCAGCCACAGTCGGCAGTCGGTCCAGTCGAGTCGGTTCGCTGTCATGTTATAATTTAATTCCGAGGGGAAAACCACTGAGGTATTTTACTGTACAAGCTGTGGGTAATTAAAGGTATTTTTTGTATTTTTTGGGTATTTGTGCGTAATTATGGGTATTTTTTCGGAATTTTTGGGTATTTTGTGTATTTTTGGGTACTATCAAGGTAATAATGGGTATTTAGTGGGTATTACGAAGGTATTTATTGGGTATTTTTGGAGAAAATTAGTATTTTCCCGCAAATTCTTAAACATAATGGCGATGGCGCATGCGTTTTGATGATGGTGTTAGCCCGTGGATACATAGGTTTAGGCCACAGTCTATCTTAGGCTAGCATAGCATAAGCCAGTGTAAAGAGTAAACTCGTGAAAGACGTGTTTGTCGGCTGTTGAATGACGAATCACTGTGCATTTCTTAAAGCTGGTTTCGCAGTGCCTGAATAAGCCGTAACCCTCTCCTTTATTTTCCGACAGAATAATTTCATTTTTTAACTGTAGTTCTATTTAACAATTATCTATTACTTCTTCGCGTTAGAATTTTGATAATAAATTCAGAAATACAGCAAAAAAATAATTATAAATTTTATTTTTGAAGATTTGACTTCGGAATGGTTATTAAACGTGCGAAAGACCGTTCTGTATACAAAGTGTTGAAAAATTTGTTACCGTTAAAAAAACTTAATAAACTTAAAAAAATTAAGAGAGCTAAAAACTTGTTTTTGGTAAAAACGTCTAACAAGGGTTCTTTAGAATAATAATTAACCAAAAAAATGCAGGGTGTTTAAAAGACTGGGGTCTTTCCAATTTCTAAAAAGAACCCTAAAAATTAATGGAATAAAAAATTATTTTTTTTATGTATGTAACAAGGGTCTATTAGAAACCTAATGAAATGGAATTTTGATTAAACTTTTAAAAAGGCCCGCTTGATCTAATCGGCACTGGCGTATATAATTTGATGATAAGATATGACATAAATAAAATAAAAAATAATATAAATGCCTCAAAAACTCCTTAAAAAGTAAATAAAAATTGTGTCCAATATGTATCTTATTATATGTAACTATATACTTACATTTTCAAAGAACCAACATTATTTAGTTATTTTGTATATTAAATATTAGAATGTATTTATTGATTTATTTGAGTAAGGATTAGACCTTAGTTTATATAACAATTCTCTGTTTTATGTTTAATACTTATATAAATGTGATGTAAGTCAATAAACCCTTCCTCACAAAAAAATTACTTATTGTTGTTAATGAAATTACTGATAGTTCTATATTATTTACGTATATTGGAATAATTTCTAAGAAAATATTATGAGAGAGTATTGAAAAATACGTAAACGTTTTATAGTTAATAAATAAAGGAATATGTGTCGGGTACAGATATTTTCCCACAATATAGTTCGCCGGTTTGTTTTTCTAGGTTATGGAACAAGACTGCCGCGGGTGTTAAACGTTTTCTGTTATCTATTAGAACCTACCTATTCATGCCTTTCTTCGATTTTGTTATAATATATAGGCATTGTATGTAACTGTACCTACGGGAAGTGTGTTTATCAGTAGTGAGTGAAAATGTAGTTTTATCAGTTTGTAACTAAATAATGAAAAACGAATGCAAAATACTGGAGCTAACTGGATTAACTGTTACCTGCCTATCAGGTATTATTACTAATAAGAATGTTAATTTTTGTCGTTTCTGCATTTAGAAATACTGCAAACGACCGCATGGAAGTTGTTGACAGATGTAATGTCAACTATGGATCTAAGCCATAAGCCATCTCAGTCGATACGCCGATAGGCGCCGACTTTCTGTAGGAAAAAAGGGTTTTGCCCCATTTTTAAAATATCGAGCTAAAATTCTGGAATAACTTTTTTATTGTCTTTTAGGGCTCCCTGAGTACGTGGTTAAAATTTTTGTACTGTCATAGTTAACCTTGTATATTGAAGAATTTTTCTTTCTTTATTGATAATAAACTGATTTTGGCAGTGGGTATAAGTTGCCTCCAACGAATAACACTTTTATTTGAAAATAGCCTTATAAGACTTGTAGATTAGTTTTAATTAAATATTATTTCTAATATTTATCATTAAAAATATAATAATTAATACCGAGGTCAAACATGAAATTTGTTCTTTTTTTATTAACTACTTTAAAAAATATTGTAGACAATGTACATAAAAGTATGTATTTATGGTACGGTGATTAATTTGATAAAATAAATATTCAAATCAACACTGCATTTGCAAAAAATTAAATTTCTCTTCGATCCGTAATTCCTGGACACACTGTACAAAGAAAATGTTTTAATTTTACACATACCAAAAATATGCAACGACAACACAAAGTTGTTTTATATTCGAGCAACTCTACACAATGACTATTCTACTAGTTTACAGGGCTCTATTCTTATACAGGTTTAACTACGACTAAGTACAAAAAATTTAACCACGTGCTCAGGGAGGCCTAAAAGACAATAAAAAAATTATTCCAGAATTTTAGCTGGATATTTAAAAAATGGGACAAAACCCTTTTTTCCTACGGAAAGTCGGCGCCTATGATAAGAATCGACTGAGATGGCTTAGATTCATAGATAAAGCTTACATCTGTCAACATTGTCAACTACCGTCTTTTTGTAGCGTTTCTAAATATAGAAAGACAAAAATTAACATTCTTATTAGTAATAATACCTGATAGATATGTAACAGTTAATCCAGTTAGCTCCAGTATTTTGCATACGTTTTTCATTATTTCGTATAAACTGGTAAAACTACATATTCGCTCATTACAGCCACTCACTACCGATAAAAGACACTTCCCGTAGGTACAATTAGATAAAATGCCTATTTATTATAACAAAATCGAACGAAAGGAATAGATAATAGAGAAGTTTTAATGTAACCGCGGCAGTCTTCTCCCATAATCTAGAAAACCAAACCGGCGAACTATATTGTGGGAAAGTATCTGCACCCAACACAAATGTCTTTATTTAATAACTGAAAAACGTTTAAAAATTAAAAAAGGCACTAAAAACGGAAAAAGAACACAAAATTACAACGTAAACACAGGAATTGAATTATGACATGACAGCGATACCAACTGAGCGACTGTTGCATGCTTGTAGAGTAGGCAACCAACTTGCTTGTTGGTTGCCTACTCTACAAGCATGCAACAGTCGCTCAGTCGGTATCGCCGACTCATTGGCGGCGTTAAATAAGTATTTAAAATAATATCGAAAACAATTTTTTTTGGCTTTATAAATAAGTTTGGAATTTTTTTGAAAGATGATTCCGTTAATTCTTATTTTTCCCTATCCCCTCTTAAAATATTTGTACTAAGTCATAGTTAACCCTGTATTTACATAATACTTGTATAAAAATTATAAGCCGATTTCAAGCGAATTATCAGTAATTACCGGTAATAAATAGTATTTACCACAGACATTTAAGCGCTTCGATTATAGACGTCAAATTCCTCATGACATCATGAAAAGCCCTTTGTCATGTCATGAGTTTGAAATTCTATAACCGGTAAATACTCAAGTCGGTAGCTGGTTATTATTCTCCGTCTCTCTTATTAAAATGTCAATATATTTTATACTAAGTGCTAAATTACCGTTGCAAATCTGCAGAAATTTCAATATTGTTGTTCCAGTGTTGAATAACCAATCAATGCCTAATACTAGCAAATACGGTTTTAATTCTTCAATTTGAAAATGAATTTTCTATTCTGGAATTATAATAAAACGATACAATCATATTCGGTTAGGTATAACGAGAATTGTCACAACTTTCTTTAAGTAATTATTATTAAACTAACATCAAATCAACTTCACATGTAACCTCAATAAACAAAACTTCTCACGCAACGACGTCACCCCGTTTCAGATCATAACAGAAACCGATAACCAATTGCATTTTAACGCATTACGTGTGGTTACAGTATGGTTATCGTGAGGGTCAGAATAGGGCATAACTAAAGGCTTCCGAGAGAATAACCGCAGTTATAATTGGTCATTCGCTTGAAATCGGCTATAGTCTAACTATGCCGGTACTATCTATTATAAAAAGTAAGCAAACAATAATTTGTAATGCCACAAATTCTTGTGTTATACAGAATGCGCAGAAAATTTAGGGAGTGATACTACTCGAAAAAATAATGTGTCAAGTTCATGCAACACTTTTTTGAAAAGCCAATATTAACGGAGCTAAGTAACATCAAAGTTATTTTTTTTAATTTGGTTTTTGGCTATTACTTACTGGAACGATTTTTTCAAATTTGGCACACTTGTTACATTTATAGACGCAGTTTCAGGTAAAATATTTTTAAATTTACAGCGCCATAAAGAGCAGTAAGAGCACGTGCTAATTTTATTAAGGTTTTGGTGTAATTCCTTTAAAGAATGAAAGTTTATCTAAAAATTTGATACTCTTGTTTGGTCATAAAAAACCATTTGCGAGAAAATCGACATTTAAGTTTTTTTGGACATACTGATCTCATGAATGAATCTCATTTCTTTTATGATTAAACAAAGTACCAGAATACTTTGAAAACCGGCAAGTGGTCGCACGGTTTAAGGAGTCAGTACTTGTGACTAGACCGCTTAATACCGGTCGACATTTGACTACCCCCTTAATTATATTTCGATATCCTCGTTCAATTAGATAACACATGTAATAACACAGTCGTGTTCTTTGTCGAGCACATTTAAAAAATGAATCATCACAACCAAAAAATAATTCCATACCTTCTCTTTTAACCGCTAGCCAGACATTCATTACACTGTTGTCCTTTGTCGAGATAACACGGTTTGAGTTCATGCGTGTGAAAAGTGAAAGTGCCGTTGAAGCTGTGAAGTTAGTCAGAAAGAAGTAGAGTTACTAGTGAAAATATTAATGAGGTTCACATAAACTTCAGCATTATTCCTAGGTAAAACTTTAAACCTAGATATGATATAAACTTACTAAAAGTTGTTCATAGGTAAAACTTCAAACCTATATGAATAGAAATCATCTAAAATTATTCATAGGTAAAACTTTAAACCTAGATATGATAAACTTACTAAAAGTTGTTCATAGGTAAAATTTTAAACCTATATGAATAGAAATCATCTAAAATCATTAAGCCTGTGAAGTTAATCAACCAAGTCTATGACTGACGATATTTGTTGAGATTTTTTCCTTCTCAGGTGAGGTCGAGTTTTGGATCAGTTTCAGGTAAAATGTTGAAAACAAATACGTAGTTAATAGTGAAAACTATAACAAATGTTATTTATAATTAAGGAAGTTATACTTATTAAAATTATTCATAGATAAAATGGTAAATCTATACGAATAACAACCAGCAATAATCATTGAAACTGTGAAATTAATCACCCTGGTCTATGAATGACCATATTACTCTTTTCTCTATATTTATTGTTTATAAATAAATATAGATATTAATTACTCCCAAGATGAAGTTGATTCTAGAACAGTTTATAGAAAAAAGGACAATAGTATAAACAATAATGAACTATTGAAAAAGGAAAGGAAAAAATTATCAATGAAATCCATACAAACATATGAATTATTCATAAGTGTAACAGTAAACTCATACGAGTAAAAATCAGCTAAAACAGTTATAGCTGTTAAATTAATCGGCCAAGTCTATGAATTGAGTACTTACTTTATATTTTGAAAGACATGTTTTTCCCCTAACTGAGACAAATGGAAAGGCTATGTCAGATATTTGAGATGAGGTTAAATTTATGTTTCATAGAAAATGACGAAAAGAATTAGTTAATAGCGAAAATAATAATAAACTATTAGAAAAGTAAAAGAGAAAATTGTTAATGACATAAATATAAACTTAACAGAATTATCATAGATAGGTATAACAGTAACCCTATCTGATAGTTAAAGCCGTTAAGCTGTTAAAGTAACCAGTCAAATGACAGAATTTATTTTTCTTTAATGTATGGCAAGGAGGATTTTGCTTCCCTAAGTGACAAAATTATTAATGACATTGATATGAACTTAGAATTAATAGTAATAATAATCTCAAAATTCTCAAAATTTTACAAAAATGTGGTATACAAAAATACTATATAATTATACATGTATATACACATATATAGACAATTATTCATAGGTATAACTTTAAACCTATATGAATAACAATTAGTTAAAACCGTTTAACTTTTAAAATTAGTCAAATGGCCGTATTTAGTTTGTTTTATATACAGTAAGGACGATTTTAAGGAGTTTAATTTCAGGAAAAATAGTAAAGAGTTTAGATATAATCCTTAGCCTATGAACGGCCATATTTAAGTTCTTCTATATATTGCAAAGATATATTGTATGAACATTTTTGTTTTTCTTCCTTAGATAAATATGATTCTAGATAGATCTGTGTGGTTAGAATTCCAACATTATATACCTATTACTGGCATACAATTCTGAAAATATTCCTCTAGATACAAGTTCCTATTGATATATGTAAACTCATTTACATGGGCCTAGGTCAAAAACTTCAAGTGATTAAAGACAAACAATGTTCTGCAGTTAATCGATTGTATTCAACAATTTTATAATTTTGGCAAATCAGTACCCAACACGTTCCTTGTTCATTTCCAAATTACTGCTGCCGACTGTGTTTAATAAGTTATCGTAATAAAAATAATGTTTGTGGGATTTCAAAAATTTTGTCTGATTTAACAAAAATTAAATTTTGTGCTCACTATTAAATTGTACCCAGCTGGTTAGCTATAGTGCAGTTTCTACAGCAAGATGACATACACAAAGTAAGCATCTTATATGTAGCAAATTACTTACAACATTTCTGAGTTGATTCTCCCGTCTGCCATACACGTAGCTCCATAATTATTCACAAAACGCACTCTTTATTAATTTTTGCGCCCATAGCTGCATCATCGGTAAAATGTAATTGTAAAAAGTAAAATGTACACTTCATATTTTAATTTTGAAAAAATTTTAACGTGACAAAACTGGCATCACACTTGTCTAGTTCGTAGTGACAACACTTTTACAAATACATAAAAATATTGACGTACTTTTCAATGTCTGTAATTGTATAAATTTCATCCAATTAAGATATTCTTGCAAATACAACAAGATGTCACTGCACTGCCGTACATTATTTCTGGAAAATACATTTGTTTTAAGTCAGTCGACGGGAAAGATTTAATTTCGTATAGGTATGTACGTTTATTAGCTGTGCTGGTGATTCCTCAGAACAGGCCAGCATGGTTTTCTTTTTAAGATTATCATTACAAAGCCAAAAGTGCAGCCTAATAGTCCTTTTGCCGCCTTTTAACACTAGATACGTGTTATAGAAGTTTTCTCTAGTGGTTTAGAATCTGTCAACAATTCTTTTTTATTGAAATATAAGAAAATCCCATCATATCAAAGTCACTTAAAATGAAACTTTCTTGCATCTGTAAAAGGTGTATATACCTCCTGCATCTATATTATACATTCAGAAATAGTGGTTACTTTGCCAAAAGAAAAAATATTTACACTGCAAACGTCAATCCCACTGTCCCGTTTTAAGAGATTCATTTGCTTATAACATTTCTTGTTCTTGTTTTATATACTTAACTCAACTATCTCTCAATCTTTAATTTTGAATATATTGAATACCGACGAGTTATTAACAAATCGGTTCTAAAGGTTGCATTCTGAATGAAAATCAAGTTTACTACGAATAATGTAACTTGGGATTATTGTGAAGTTTTAAATGATATATAACAATCCTTAGAAAATTTAGCGATAGAAAAGAGCTAAGAAATTAGTAATGTTTGTTTTATTGTGTAAGCTTCAACGGTTCCTTATTTAGAATACAATCTAAAATCAATATAAATAATATTATTAGAGAGAAATTATAGTATAGAAATGTATATTACATATTTATTTAACTTCAATTGATTTGTTGAACATCCTGAACTGTGTTTCGCTAATTAAAATAATTAAGAAAGTTATCGTTTTTCAGAAATAATAAATATTACTTAATTTCAATAAATTTAAATCAATTTTGTATCATATCTGAATCTGTATAAGCCGCTGAATAAAAATATTATGGAATCTAGTGGAATAAACACTCAAAAAATTGTCAGTTACTATCATACTACTATAATTAGTGCTGCGCAGTTCCACTCCATTGTGCGTAGTCTAATCTTTTTTTAACCTGCTGTGGAGTTCTTAGATTGCAAAACAGCGAATATGAAGAGTAAAAGCTGAGTCCAAAACCAACCAAAGAAGCGGAGGGGCTTCTTCGAACCAAGAACTGCAAAAAGCTCAACGTCACTGGCGCAGTCGGAAGGATCTGATAGTCACTGTTTAGAAGAAGACATAGTGCCTTTTTGGAAAATGTTTTTTCTACTGACAGGACTACTGCAAGTTAAGTGTGTTTCGAGAAGAGAACTGAATATTCCTTGTCGATATACGGGGGCCATCTTCTAGGACACAAACCCAGAAAATTAGCTAGTAACCTACTGGAGGACCGAATATCCCTGGGCAGGTTTAGAAAGAAAGAAAGAAGAAGAAAAAACAACAAAATCAAACAATAACACAAAGCAAAGCTGCAAACAAACAAGGTTAGTCATTTTTTCTCATAGTCTATTTTTCCCTCTCACCCCACTTTTCATATTTTTTTGTGTGAAATAAAATTAAAAAATAATTCTTATATTTTTTATTGTTTGGAAATAAAAATTATTCTCTCAACAAATGGTTAATGTTTAGGAATATTAAAGAAACGTCAAAATCAAATAAAAATTTTAGGCAACAAACTAGAGCTAGTAGAAGTATTAATTCTGAAGATTCTGATTCAGATTTAGATAGTGTTATCCACGATTTATCTGCAATTAGATTAGAATATGAAAAATCTAAAAGAAATAATTGTGACAATATGGCTCGTGAAATAAATTATGAACAATTAAAATTATTTTTAGATATTATTCCAAATTTTGGTGGAGACCCATGTGAATTAAATAATTTTATTGGAGCTTGTGATGAAACATTTGTACAGTATGCTAACGAATCTGAATTTATAAAGAAATTAATTTTTAGGGGTATAATTGGCAAACTACGAGGCAAAGCATTAACTTTAATTTCAAGTTGAATTGAATTTGACACTTGGGATAAAATAAAAGAAATTTTGAAAGTTTCCTTTACTGATCAAAGGTCATTTACTTGCTTACTTCATGAACTTCACAGTTTGAAACCAAATCCTAAAGAAAGTCCTTATAATTTTGGTATTCGTCAATATACTAAAAGTTTATTTTTTTTCATCTATTAATAATGATATTACAATGGACCATTGTACAAAAAATTGCTCAAATTTCTAATACTGAAAAATTAATTTTGGTAACATTTTTAAAATATCTTCCACCACAAATTTAAACCGGTGTTAGACTTAAAAATCCAGATTGTTTAGAAATAGTAATGCAATACGTAATAGAAGAAGAAAATTTTAATTCTATTGTAAATGAAGGTAAGAGAAATTTAAATCAACATATTCCATCTCCAAATATTAAAGCACCTGTCAACTATGTCAACAACATCTAGGCAAACACCTACTCAACCATATCAGTTTAAACCCCAATTGAGACCGACATTTATGGCAGAAGAATTACACAACGTTGAAGAAATTTATACTGAAGCAATTGAAGAAAATCCAGCAGCATATGGTTATGAACAAGAAGAATTACCCACGCAAGATCAAGAAGGTATGGAACCATATATAGAAGAACAAAATAATGATGAAGAAAATTTTATCCACCAAGCCTCTGGACAGAAAATCACGTAGAATTAAATCATATTATAGATCAACGCAAATTGCAATTTAGTGGCTCTAGTAAAGAATTTTCTATTAAAATAGTAATATTCGTTATAATTACGAGTCTATACAATACAGTGAATATAATAAAATAAATAAATAAAATAAAATTATGCATTTAAGGAACAAATTATATATGTTATTAATAATTTGTGACCTTTTTCTATAATTACATTAGGTAGTTTGCTTTGCCCTTGATAGCATTATTGAAAATATGGTGCTGGAAATCCCTTTTTGCTCAAATTTTGACAGCTATATACGTAGTATAGTATGAATTATCAGAAAATATAATACTTTTAAATATTCTCAAATTTTAGTATAAGGAAATCCAACAACTTTGGATCAAATGATTTAAGTTATTTAAGCTATGGTACTAGACACACAAGTACGTCAGTAGCTTATAAAGCATAGAGATTAATGTCGAAGCTATTAACAAATTTAACTGGATAGCCAAAAAGGCGGAAATATTTACTAAAATTTACATATACGACATAAATTTAATTTTATAGAAATAATTGCTAATAATATGTAAAACAATTGTCAGTCAACTTGTACCTAATTAATTAAACATTATTATAACATCTATTCAGGTGATATTTATTAAATTGGGAAAGGTTTGCATAAAAATATTTGGTAAGCTAATAGTTTGACTTTCAAATAAATGGTATAACTAAGCAAAATGCTATATTAATATAACGGACGAGGATATCGAAATATAATTACAAGAACAAACGACTTACCTGTAGGATGTTCGTTCTGAATTATATGAGATATACTCGTCCAATTAGATAGGTCCCACACTGTAAGCCCTCCCAATTATCAATTTTGCGTTTTAACTTCAACAGTGTAATGAATGTCTGACTAGCGGTTAAAAGAGAAGTTATGGAATCATTTTTTGGTTGTGATGATTCATCTTTTAAATGTGCTCGACAAAGAACACGACTGTGTTACTACATGTGTTATCTAATTGGACGAGTATATCACATATAATTCAGAACAAACTTCCTACAGGTAAGTCGTTTGTTCTTGTAATTAATGAGGTTTCCCTGATTTTCCTCATTCCTGCACAGAATAGTGTTTATTATTTGTTAAGATTTATTGCATTTATGTATCTTGAGGTTATGCAACCATATCTACATTTGTTTTGTAGTTTTGATAACTACCACATGTGTATCTGCAAATCAGTTAGTTACTTTTAAGCCTTTAAAAGGGGTAAGGTGATAAAAGGGACTTTTGTAACTCACAAAAGCAATTAATAAAATTACAGTCCACTTCAATCTATTTCTAGTTTATTTTGAACCAGCAACAATTTCAAACATTATTACTAAAAAAATTTAAAGAAGTAAAATTATTTTAAATTTAATAAGCGCTCAAACAAATTCATAAAAAAAATTACACCAAAAAAAATCTAATAAAAAATTAATGAATGAATTTCAATATCTTATAACATAAGATGAGGACAATAAAAAATACTTGTCTAGAGGAAGCCTCATCATCAGCCTAAATATCGTGGAGAATATCAACTTTTAATTTAAAAATGGGCCGGTAACACACTTAATGCATAGTATAGAAAGACCAGAGGTAAAATTATTTTAAATTTAATAAGCACTCAAACAAATTCATCAAAAAAATTACACCAAAAAAATCTAATAAAAAATTTATGAATTAATTTCAATATCTTATGAGGACAATAAAAAATACTTGTCTAGAGGAAGCAACATCAGCCTAAATATCGTGGATAATATCAACTTTTAATTTAAAAATGAGTCGGTAGCACACTTAATGCACAGTATAGAAAGACCAGTAAGGACAGCTGCTGGAAATTATACACACGGTTTTTTTAGATTCCCAAAAGACAACAAAAGGTAGTTTTACAATCATTATATAGAATTATAATAAATTAAGAACATAAAATATTCCTTATTATTTTCCGTGGTAGTGCATAAAATTTGTAACAGAGGAATATTATTTTCAGCCAGCATTACATAATTACTGCAATTTGCAAACAGTATCCCTTTCTTATTTTTTGTGTTTGTAAAATTGATTGCATTTTATGATTGAAATTCATGGAAAAAGTATTAACATAAAATTATTGTTGTTTTAGAGCGAAGGAGTGGGCGGTTAAATGTAAGAGAGATCTTTTGGATAAAAACTTATATAATTTTCGAATATGTGCTCAGCATTTTTCACAAGAAATGTTCAAAGATCAGAAAAGAAAACGACTTACCGCAGATGCTTACCATACAATACTTTCTGACAATATAGTGGCAGGTAAAAATCTGTATTTGAACATATAGAAATACATATTTAAAAAATTTTTGATTTTGTATAAGAGTGTATTTTTTCAGAACCATCACAGAAAAATGTGAAAATTTGAATGCAATCTTGAGATTATCTTGAGAATTGTTTCGGTAGCATCAGACAACAAGGAGGAAAATCTATCTCATCAACTCCTATATAATTTCTATGTGCTTCGGGAATTTCATTCGTAAATTTGTTTATGATCGACTTCAAACAATGCACTGAAATGTCATGAGCCAATGCACATTATACAGGGTGTCCCAAAAAGGTTGGAACAACGTTTCGCTACATAAAGTATAGCTGAAAATAAGTAGATTTAACTAAACTTGCCTTAGTTCAAAAGTTGATAATCACGGAGCTACAGGGTGTCAAAGGTTAAAAAATAAATCGGGTTTTCTTTAATAACTTTCGACTGTTTCACGTTAATTTCACGAAATTTTTTATCCAGGGGTTTCTTGGGATGGCAAATTCAATTTTATTGTCCATTTTGGTATTTCTTCTAGAGGGCGCCACCGGCGACGATTTCGAACCATTTAAACCGTTACAACTTTTTTGTTCCACCCTGTGTATTATTTTGGATAAGAAAAATCTCTTCCCCAGTCTTTTATAGTTAAGAAAGGTTACCTTATTGAAGTCGCTTGGAGCAACGGTTTCCGAGAAAAACACATTTACTTATTCGATGATATAGTTTTTCCATGAAATTAACTAATTTTCATAATATGAGGGTAGCATCCCCTTATTAAAGACCTATGTTGAATATATATGTACGTAGCACACTTAGTACATGTTTTTAGAAGTATTTTGCCAGTTTCAGATTTAACTTACATGATGACGTTTTCTTTCCCAAGGAATAAACTAATTTTCCTAATGAAGGTAGCATCTCCTTATTTACGGCCCTATGTTGAAAATGGGTAGATAGTACACTTAGTATATGTCTTTAAAAGTATTTTGGCGTTTTCACAGTTAACTTACACAATGATTTTTCCACTGAATAAACTAATTTTCGTAATATGAGGATAGTGTCCCCCTATTATGGTCACAGATTTCAGTTCATGCCATATATTAGGATATAAACTAATTAGAAAAATTTAAATAGTGGGAAAAAATTTATAAATATAATTATAGTATTAGTAGTAATTGGTAGGGTTTTACAAAATACACAAAAATTAAAATCATATGAAAATTAATTAGACTTGTATGAAGGATTTATAGTTAAAACAATTGCTAATAAGATTCACTAATACATCTTTAAAAAAAGTGAAAAGTTGTTGAATGAAACAACAAATATTTAGCCGAATTATTATTCTACTCTGACATCAAGTCTAAGTAGTAGTATTATTAAACGCTCTCTACAAAATCAGTTTATCATGACATACACCTATGATATTCTAAAGAAAATATTCTGTATGTTATGAGTATGTTATTAACTGTAACACAAGACAGGAGTCTCACTTTAATTTTCAAAAATTTTTGGGAATAGAAATTAATGGGACTTTGCGAGACATAGGATGTTAAAGTTTATTTAATGAATATATTTACATAAAACACATCGCTTCCAAGTAAACCAATGTTTTATTAAATCACCCATTATTTGGAATTTTTTTAGACTGTAATTTTGCTACCGTGTAATTTTGCTACTCATTGCATTCAAGAATGCACTTTTAAAAATCAGACATCAGATTCTTGATAAGAATGTGTACATTATTACACTAAAAATCGATATTTTTGGTACTGATAAGACTCAGTTACTTAATTGTACAATTATACTGTTAATATACTCACATAACAAATTATTTGCACCAATACATAATCCTTAATTGAAGTTTTAATAAAATATTTGCACATTTTTAAATTTTTGTAAAAATAATATTTTTTATAGTTCTTAAAGAACTTGTAATTTTAAACATATTTCATATCACCATTCCTATACCCATATTGCAATATTCACCATTAGATTGCATCTGTTAACCATCATATAACTCTATATGTATCTATATTTTGTTTGACGTTTAGTGTTCTTTCAACATCGCATATATTATAGATCATAACGTTGTCGGCAGCACTCTCCATCTGTCCACAGTATTTGCTGGAGGAAGTGTTGATTGTTATTCAGGGGACATGGAATTAATAAATAATAAATTTGCAGAATTCTAAATGCTGTTCGTTATCTCCTGGATATAAAGCTTGGATGAACATGCCTAGTATTATATCTTTCTTATTAACTCCTAAGCGCAGGACCATCTCCCGAAAAAAGTTGGTAAATTTTTCTAAATACCGCTGGAAATGGATGTCTTGCATTTAGAAATCGTTTCCAGCATTCTACTTCAGCTGCGACAGCATTTCCGTTACAAAATCCATAAACAAATTGAATATTAGCATATTCTTCTTATAACTTCAACAAGCTCTAACAGCATAACAAACAAGCTGATTTGACACAATACTACACACAATACTAGGTTTCTTTTTGCAGCGTTCTCAACTTTACTCATCGAATATTTCACAGTTTCAAACCGTTTCCAACTACCATATCCCGTAAGATAATCTTGATTAAAAAAAGTCAAAATATCTGAAAAACAAAGCTTCTTTGATCAATGTATCAATTGATCCATGCCATCTCCTAATCCAAGAATTGGTCCTATTCCTTGGCCTCCACGTTCCCCAAACCTAACTTCGTTAGATTTTTACATCTAGAGATGGGCCAAAGAACTTGTATAAGCCACAAAAATTGAAAGTAGAGAAGATTTAGTCCAAAGCATAAGAGTGGCTTTTGTCAAAGACAAAATACGTCTACGCACCACTAGTTAATAAAATGAAAACTAGATGTTACTTGGAAGTAATTTTGAATTTGATAGAACCATACAATAGTAAACAAAAATTTGAATTAAATTTGGAGACTATTCAATTAACTTTTTTTAAATTTAAGTTTACTGAATTTAAGAATTTTTCTGAACAATGGAAAATCTGAAATAAAAAAACTCATGGGGCCAAGAGTGAAATATTGGGGTTGAATAAGTTGTAAATCCCTCCTTTCGGCAAACACAATTTGGCAAACGATGCACCAAACACGGTGTATACTGTAGTGCAATGCTGATTTGTTTTTGTTTTTTTATAAAAAAATTGAAATTCTTGTAAATAAATAGTCAATGAATGCACGTATCAGTTTTCCAATATCTCCTAGAGTAGCAAAGTTACAGCTGAATCTAACATTTTCACATAATTAATTAGGTGGTGCAATCATTTGTAAGTCCGTTGCAGTGGCGTAGAACTCAAATATGGAAAAATTTTAAAAAACAGAAATCAAAATACCAAATGGATTTTTATTTCTTTTTTCTGTTGCAACAAATTATAAACATGAAACAACTCCAAAGAGTCTCAAAAGATGTTCTTAACGGATTCTAGAAGGAGCAACCAATTTGTAAGTTTGTTAGCAGTGACGTAGACGGTGAATATTAGAAAATTTAAAAAAAAATACAAAAACTACATTTAAAGCTATCACAGAAAAATATATGTATGTAACAACTTCTAGAGATGTTTTTAACATATTCTAGGAGATGCAATCATTTGTACGTTTGTAGTAGTGGCGTAGAAATCGAATATTGGAAAATTTGAAAAAATTATCCCAAAAAATATATTTGAAGCTGTCGCGGAAAAATATAAGCATGGCACAACTTTCAATATTCGATTTATATGCCACTGCTATGGTCTACAAATGATTGCACCTTCTAATGCATATGTTAAGAACATTTCAAGTTGTTGGTTTTTTTGCTGCGACAGCTTGAAATATATACACACATATATATATATATATACTCGCGACAAGAATTCAGACGACTTACGTCATATGAACAAATGAATAATTTATTGTAATTTCATCAAAATATTTAAGAAACTGCAACTGATAGTAATAAAACTATATACTACACTAAAAGTTTACCTTATATACTGCACTAAATTGCAAGAAATTATTGTTTTTAACGCGACCAAATATCGAAAATGACGTTGACAATAAAAACAAATGTGTAACGTCAGCCGTGACGTAAGACGTCTGAATTCTTGATTCGAGTATATATATATATATATATATATATATATATATATATATATATATATATATATATATATATATATATATATATATATATATATATATATATATATATATATATATATATATATGTTATGTACTTTGTCACTTCCAAAGTAGATACACGACGCACGTTACCACTTCATATATTACCTTGCCACTTCCGTCGATGAGATTTGGTACAAATGCCACAGATGCCTCTACCAAGCTTATGGCCAAATTTCGGTTGGAAGTGATTTTGTCATAAATTTATCTTTACTGAAACTTTTTAGTTCGGCTATATATCGGTGGCGCTGCAGTCGGTTGTAGGTTGTACATATTTAGATATTAATAATACTAAGCCACTTCCGTGTGTAGTGCCGTACGTTCAGACTTCCATTTTTTGGCAACAGCGCTTAATACTCTGATACTTGTAATATATTTGCAATGATATGTAGTAGCTCTTATAGAATTTATCAGACAACCATATCTGTGGAAAAGTTAATAAACGTTTTTTGAATTTGTTGGAATAAAAATTGATATTTAATTTTTATTTTACAACAAATAAAAAAAACAAAGCTGTCGAATTAAACTGAAACGATAATAACAACAGTCAAATTAAAAATAAGAACATTTACCTAAATAAATTTTTAAAAATGTTACAAAGTTGTTACTTTAATATATCTGTACCTAATGTGTCTAACAAACTTGCCTACATATGAAAAACTTTTTTGTTATTAAATTTATGAAAGAAAAAGGTTTGCTTTAAATAACATTGATTTGAAACTATTCAAATTCGACATATCATAGCAGGGTGTTCACTTAGCGAAAAACACTAGTTTATTTTTCCAAATGTTAAATTTTATATAATTTTACAAAAATATGCACTATACAATTTTTATGTTGGGTTATAATACTAAAATGTAATATGTTTGAAGTTGTTGCTTTAACGTCGTTTAATGTTAATTTGATTTTTTTATTTTTACGAGTATCTACATTTAGTAATTCACGGCAATATATTTCAAAGAGATGAAACCCTTCTTAGCGTTTTTTAAACAATATAAATTTCAATTTATATTTTTGTTCACCCTAAAATAATGTATATTTAATATAAACGTTTAATTCATAACTAATCCATAATTCCAGGTCCGAAATGTAGAATAAGAGTATAAATTAATTTTATTAAGTAATGAGGAAACGTTTGATAATATTAGATAGTTTGATAATATTAGGAAAATAGATTTATAACAATATTTTTGAGATAAAGTAAGTAAAATATACTTACAAAAATAAATTACGAATATTAACGTATCCATAAAGATATTCATTTTCATAATATTTAAAGGAAGCCAAAAGAAGGTAAAAGTTGACCATGTGTTTAACATGAAATATACAAGTGACCCTTTTTAGGTAGAAAATAGAACGTAGTAAGTGCAAACACTTACCGAGGCATTTAAATTGTACCATGGAATAGATAGTACTTATAGAAAAGTTTGAAAAATGCATGCACATTTTTTCAATATAGGTTAATTTTATATAAAATATAGATATTAAAGAACTTTGGCTTAAAGCAATTATTGTTTACTTACTTGTTCATTATGTAAAAAAAAATTAATGTATTTATACACCCTAAATATGCAAATATTAGCTGTTGTTTAAGGATTAAGAATTTTCGAAAGTTTTAGGTATTTAAATACAGATATTTCTGAGGGTCAAATAAAAAAGAAATGATGAAAATATTAACCCGTTTGTGTTTAATATAGGGAACTATCTAACAGTTACCGCAAAATCAATAATTTAAAAAATATTACACTTTCTTATTAAAAAGGTCAAAGTTACGAACACAATCAGTTTACTGCAGTTAGTAGAAAATTTACTATTTATCAAACAAAAAATTAAAATTTGTAGTCTGTAATCTTAGACATAGAAAGTTAAGTTACTATTACCGATTCTATTATTAATGGACCTACGATGTACGAGCATTATTTCTGTTCATTGCAACGCAGCGGTAGAAAAAATCGAGTATGACCAGATTTTCAATTTACTCATGTATATTAAATATTAAGTAGGTACCTATTTATTTTTTGGGGTATTATGAACTTGCCCATATTTATATATATTTAATTGATATATGTGCAGAGTGGCCTAATTTCGATGTTTTTATGGGGCAATTTGATAACTATGAGAAATACTTCTAGATGTCTTTTTTTGATTTATTATTATTATTTATAATGAAAACAAAGTGGAGTCCTGTAATTTTCGTCATATTTGTTTGTGTAGGCGTATGTATACACTACCAACATGCACCAATTAATTTATCTCAAGAAAAGACATTAGGAATGTGTCATTTATTTGTTTGTAGGTAAGGAACGGTACCTTTAGAACATAATGGGAAATCGTTTGCGGAAATTGATAATGACGTCTGTATGGAATATGTTGAAGAAGACGAAAATAATAATAATGCCTGAATTATACCTACTGTTTAACATTTCTCTTAATTTAAATATGATCACTTACTTATTCTTATGAAATTATATCTCACATGGAAAATCAAATAATATTGTTTTTCCATAATATTAGATTTACACAATACGAAATAATCTTCCACACAAAATAAAATATGTTGTATATTTATCTAAAATCATAGTTTTTCAAATGACATAATTTTAGATGTACCAATTCATGAACTATCCTTAATAAGTACTTAGTGAACCTTCTATTACTAACGGTAAATTAGTTAGTTACCTGCACTAATTTGCCTACGTTTTAAGAAAACAATTTCTGGCAGTTTCGGCCTTCTAGTTTTATTTTTAAACATAAAAAAAACATTATTTGATCCAGAAAATGTGTCAGAAAATTGGTCCTGTCATACGTAAAATGATCCGCTAATTCCGAAAATGTCAAAAAATACAGGGTGTCCCTGTAAAATATAAATTTACGGTCATTTACGGTCAAACCGAAAACGTCATGAAATCCGAAATAACCTCAAAGAATTCATGGCACCATCTAGTATAAAACCACCCAATTTCAAATTTTTGTCAGCAGTCATAAAAAAGTTACAGCGTGTTCCCACTTTCCGTTGTCACCCATATGATTTGTTATTAAAAGTATTGGCTAGCTTTGTACACTTGATAGCAATTACATTTGATTTAAATTACAAATCACAAAACAACGAAAGTAATTTCAGCTGCAAAAAAGGGTTAAGAAAAGAGAGCATTTTTATAAGCAAGAGCATGCATTTTCTATTAACTTTTTAGGATGGTCTAAGAAAGAAACCAAAGTCGTAATAAATGGATTTGGTGAATATTTAGAGAAAAACTGTTACCTATCAGGAACGAGAAAAACAATTTTTGCAAAATATAGGCAGAAGAAGAAGTCTGACAGTAGTAAAATCTAATCATAACATTTTCTCTTAAAACACTTAGTTTTTGTTATACAGGAGATTAAATATTATTTAAAAATATGTATATAGGTATATACATAACCAGAAAAAGTTAAGCTACGAGAACATTTAAAAAAATTAATATTCAACCCCTGAATTCTAAACACTAAGCGTTTTAAAAGAAAATGTTATAGGCCAAAAAACTATTCTTTCTCTATGTACTATCGATTCTGAAATTTTCTGTATTTAAAACTGATTCACCTTGTATACAGCTACAATTTAAAAATATTGAGATGCAAGTAAGTATTCCACTAACTATTTTGAGCAGTGTATTTTAGAACTTTAGAAAATTATGTAGGCACAGTGTAGGTATACTGTTATCTGAATTTATGAATATAAACTTCGTTTAGTTATTAACTTTTATTTAAAAATATTTGAAAATTACGTGGAATTAAGTGATTACCTGTTCATCAAGTTTGATAAATTCAAAAGCAAATTATGAGAATCACATTCTTTTTTAAAAATTCAAAAAATATTAAAATCAAAATTTATTTATGTTAATTATATATCGATTTTTTAATTAAAAAATTTGCAATGCAGTTGAGTTTAGAGAAACGTTTGTTTTTTTCTAAATTTATCGTATAAATAAATTTTAGTTTGTAGTTCTATTGTCGCAAGCTACAATAGACTATATGGTTCCAGTGGGGGGTTGGTTATTATGGTCCATTCACTTGAAACCTAACCTAACCCACTATCGTATTTTTATATTGAACATAATTATTTTCTGATAAAAAACTTTGTGTTAGCACCGTCCAGTATTACTTTACAGTGTGTGCTATACAATCTATAGTAAAATATGAATTTAAAATATTTTCCGGCTTTTATAGTCTAGACGATTTTATATAAAATAAGCAGTACTCTTCTTCTATAACTACTACTTCCACTGTCAAAGTAAACTAGTAAAACCATCTGTTAAAGCCCCTTGCCCCTTAAAGTTGAAATGCCCATTTCGGTACCTATGACGTTTTCTAATTAGCTTGCAACCCTGTAGGTTACTGAAAGCAAATTTTATTATGTTTAAAATACAATAATAAAAACTTGGTTGGACCTAATAAATTTAATTGTTTATTCCAGCTTTTAAAATGATTGCAAAATATGTATTTCATTTTTGCGCACTTTAGGCGATAGCGATCTTGTGAAGAAACTGATTTATTTTTAATTTTTCTTTGTGACCTAGATTATGAGTTAAGTTTTAGCTTAAGAATATTTTATTGTTGTTAAAGCTTTATTTCGGACAAAAAAAATTAATTTTATACCAATTTTTTTATAATACAATTGCTAATTCATTTTATAATTTTTACTGTTTTTATATTTCGTGCTAAATATTGCAGGATCCATTTTTAATATTTTAAATTAGACAATTTATTTTCTGGCTTTTATAGACTAGACGATTTTGCATAAATATGACAAGTAAAGTTTGCAATAGTTTGTGGGTGATCCGCGCAGTTATCAATGGTATTTGTGTTCTCTACGAGTTATTTACATATTTACTGGATACAATTAAATAAAATTTTGAATATGAAAAACAGTGATATCTATTTACAGTTGTTTGTTGTTTCTTTTTATTTGAAACATAAAAGATGTCGCACTAGCAATGAGTTTTTTTTATAAGAAATAAACAAAATGAAATATTATTAATAATATAAGAATAATTTTATTCTAGAAGACAAGACTCATTTAAACTTATACGCGAATACTTCAGTCTTATATAAGACTCGTTCGTATTTGGGTCGAAATAGTTAACTCCACAAATTTGTTTACATTTCTTTTTTTTTTTTTTGGAAGTCTTTGGAGAATACACTTTTCCTAATCGAATATATATTTTTTCTATGCAATTTATATAGGCTGATTCCCGGTGATGGACGGATGTAGTGATTATTTTGTTTTGAAAATTTGACTCTGTATAATCGAATGCGAGCTTTGTAATAAAAATATTTTCCAGAAGCTGTCACTTCCAATTATGATACTGTCTGAAGTTATTTATTTGTGGCATAATTTTAGTTTTTCTTTAGTTTCATTGGGTTTTTGCCACACTTCTGAAAAAATAAAGATTAATTAAATAAGCCCTTGCGCCAAACGGATCAGTCAAATGTTATTTTTTAAACTAAGTTTGACTAACCAAAAAATCTCACACTGAAAAAAGCAGATAAGTAAAAAATAACAAAAATCACATCACTATCGCGCACTTCCGTATTTTTGACATTTCAAAAACTTTCTGTTTTGACTGATCCGTTTGGCGCAAGGGCTTATTTAATTAATCTTTATTTTTTTCAGAAGTGTGGTAAAAACCCAATCAAACTAAAGAAAAACTTCCAGTTATACAGGAAGTCGCCACCAACTTCGTTATTTTAAATGGAAAGTTACATATACTTATGCTTATTTTATAAGTACATTCAGACTGGCAATATATAGAAATAGTGCCATTATGACAGCTACCTGGGCAACAACATTAACGCTTTCGGTTAATTAGAACAAAAATCATTAATAACTCAAAAAGTAAAGTAGATATGTATAAAAAAGTGGATCGGCAAAGAATAAAATTCTGCACCAGAAAATGCAAAGAAATATAAGATGTTCCATTAATAAAATAGTTTTAATGGAACATATAATGGAAATAACATGAGAAATCCAAAAATTAAATAAAAAATATTGTATCATTCCATTTAAAATAATGAAGTTGGTGGCGACTTCCGGTTTAACTGGAAGTGATAGCTCCTTCAAAATATTTTCATTGAAAAGCTCATATTCGACTATTTAAGATGTCAAATTTAAAAAAAAAGAAAGACTACCATGAAAACTTCTAATAGATGGACTATTACCGTAATACAACCAGTATTAAAAATTGTATTGCAACTTAAATGTACAGTAACTAACTAAAATTACATACAGTGCCGCCAAATGAAACAAATTAAGTTTATTGATAGTCGACAAAGTTGTAGATGCAGATAAAACTTATTGTGCTTTGTACAGTCAGTCCACCTATGTAAGCAAATGTATATAACCTCTGAATAAGAATACTACGTTATGACTTCCAGAGATTTGGCAACGTTGCGTGAAGTAGCAACGTCACGTCAGTCTCTTGAATATATATATATATATTAATAATAATAATATATATATATATATATATATATATATTAATATAAGTCTCTTCGTATCATCTATATAGTATATATGTGAATATTTTAAAATAAAAAATTGCTTCCCCTCTTTTGATAATCGGAATGTTGAGGCTCCCCTAAACAGATATATGTATTTTTTTTACAAATATATTAACTATAACACCCGGAAGTTAGGACGCCATATCTACATAATGTAAGTGACAACTTAACAGGTATCAATATATATATATTTCAACTGTTGGTGTAGTTCGTTATATAGATCAGTCCAGTGAAAGCCATTTTTTAAAATTTCTAATATTTGCGGAGATATTAATTTTTTTTAAAAATACCCACATTTTGAAGACCGCTGGCAGATTTCTCATCCACCAAGCTAATGAAACATATGATTTGTTGCGAGGTTGCCATATCTCCTCCAATATAAATATTACGTTTCCTTTAACGTAATAGTTCTATTTTAAAAATACTTATTTTAAGCATAAGTACAGTAAAATTGGGTATGTAGTATGATACGCAGCAATATTAACATAAATTTTAACTTCTGAACTAACCTTACTATACTTAAACGATTAAAAATGAATTTCCACAAGTTCAATACTACCGTAAAATATTTAAGAAGATATTACGTGATATTACTATGTACAATGTTCAAAAATTATACATAAACGTGCACACAAGCTTATCTGTTTGTTAAAAAATTAACTATTTAATCAGTAATCCACATTTCACAAGTTAAATGTCATTGTACACTGTTAGAAAGGGACACAAAACACAATTTCCTTAAGTTATTTTATGAAGAATAACGAAAAACTATGATTTTCACATATTAAATTTAATTTTCGCCACATAACCTGAAATGAGTCAGTATTAACTATTTCGAATACAGAACCATAAGGGACTTCGCACTTTAATCAGTGAAAAAAATTTTAAAAATAAAGGTACACACAATCACAATATTAAATAACAAAATAAGCAGCTTGACGTATGCGTTTAATATCAAGAAAAAATGTATAAAATGCATACATTTAGACGGCAGATCCAGCAAAGTAAAATATTTTCTCTCTAATGAAATGTGTTGTGGGTTGCCGGTACAAATGGGAAAGGGAAATATGCTGGACGAATTATTAAGAGGTCGATTTATTATGGGCTTTTCAAAAGGCGCAGCTCGAGACAGATTTCATGAAGATGTTTAAAAAAGGTGTATATCGTATATAAAAAAAGCTGGTCAGAAAAACCATCAAGGTAAGTTTTCAGTAATGTGCCTACGCGCTGTGCCTACGACAGGCAGGTGTCACGGACAGTAGGCGGAAACGTCGAGCAAGCAAAATCTATGTCTAAGGATTGACAGTCAGTGAGATTGCGATGAGGTTATGTTGATACCGATAAAAGAAACACAAGTGCAAAGACATCTAATATTTATGGTAAGTGATTTCATAATTCCACTACATGTAAATATAAGAATATTGGAAGCAATATTTATATAAATATATTTTACAGAGCACTGAAAAGACGTTGGATTTACTAGCTCAACTAGTTATCCACTAAGATACATTAAAATTCCAATAATCTAGTGACTTACCAGGACGATCAATGTTAATGTGCTGAAAAGTGATGGTGGACTACCCTTATTAGGAAGAAATTTTTATTATGGTTTTAAGTATTCATTCACTTCAAAACAGTTACAGTACTGACGACGATATACCAGATGTTGGTAAAATCTCAGGTAAGATTAAGTAAAGTGATGTATTATTTAAAATGTAGTGAAATAAATTTTCGAGTAAATTTTTTAAAGCATAGCCGTTTCCTTACGGAATTAAGGTTCAAGCAGATATGGAATTAGAGAGATTAGAGGGAGTTAATATTATTCAAATCCTAGACTATAACGAATGGAGTACGTCTGTAGTACCAATTATTAAATGTGATGAAACTATAAGAATTTGGGGTGACTGTAATCTAACAGATCTATTTAGTCAGTTACAAGGTGGGTAGGAACTCACCAAACTATCTTAGGTCTATCGACAAATTTTATTAGATAGCAATTCATGTAAACTAACTGTAATAAGACAAACTCTAAGAAGAGTATTAGTATTTTTAGATATACTTATTACGGAAACCAGTAGAGATGAACATGGTTTTAATGTAAAAAAAAATGTATGCAGATTGTCTGATTAACTACTTTATTAGGTAAAACTGAATTTTTTAAAGAATCGGTAGTTTATTTAGATCATAAATATAATAGATTTGGATTAGATTAGTGATTAGTAATACTCCAATACCGATTAATCAAACACAACTTAAAGCTTTTGGTTAAGTATTATCTGAGGTATTATCATAAATTTATACCAAATAGTTTAATTATTTTGCAACCTATAAAATTTGTTAAAAAAATATATTTCTTGGAATTTGTAAGAAAAATCAGACAGCTTTCATTCATATTGTTTTGTGTTTCTTTGCAAGTATTAGTACATCATAACCCTAATTTACCTCGGGGCTGTAATTTCACATGTTAAGGGATAACTCAGAAAGGTCGATTGCCTATGCGTCTCGGAGATTTAATAAAACACAACAGCAATATTCACAAATATGAGATACTTTAGCTATTATTTTTGGAATCATAAACCTTTGAGGACTATTTTTTCCCCATTAAAATGATGATATTAAATATGTGACTTATTACCCATTAAAGACTATTTTAATGAGATATTGATGTAAAACTAATTAAAAATTAACAAAAAAAATAGATGTTTTATATATATAAGGCAAGTAAAAATTTGTAAATGATGGATGGCTGAAAAAGTTTTTTTAGCTTTGTTTTGTACAAAAATAATTTCTAATATTGTTAATACTTGTAAAGATTGTCTTTCTCACAAAAATAGCCCACCAAAAGCTCAATTAATACTATGAAAATTTCCTAAGATTGCTTGGGAACCTTTACATATCGATTAACTTGGACTATTTCATAGTAAGTTTATGCTAATTATAGTTGATGCCTGTAGTAACTGGATAGCAGCATTTGTGACTAACCAACTAACACTAAAACTTGTACAACCATTAATATTTTACGTAATGTTAGAACCTAGAACATACTTGGTATTAGTGCCAAAAATGCAAAAAATCTGGAAACGTCACTCAAATCAATGTTCAAATCATAGATCATATGTTTGGCACTAAAATCAATATGGAAATGGAAAATGTAAATAAACCAATTGAACAAATTGACGAAAATATTTGTAAGGATAAGTTTGTAAGTAGTAGTAATAAAAAAGAAGAAAATGTAATTATTGTAGATAGTGACATAATAGATAAAGAACAAGTAATTGTACTGTTAAGCAAAATTGCATAATTTAAGGAGGGGTTGTTCTATTAGGCTTAGTAAGGGCGCATGCTCCAACATGGAAGCAGTTTTTTCCGGAACATGACTTATATTAAACCAGCTAACTTGTATGGTATTATTGTAAGAACTTATTGACTATTAAAGATATACCCAACAATAATTGTGTTTTTCATTGGGAAAACAGGACACCTGTATAGAGTTGCCTATTTGTATAATTCCTTAATTAAATATAACCGCAACCAACATGACATGATTTTATTATTAATTTTTTTTTTAATTAAAAATATTTTAAATATGCACAAAATTTGTTTAAATGTATTCAAAATTATTATGAGACAATAATTGTGTTTTTCATTGTGAAAACAGGACACCTGTATAGAGTTGCTTATTTGTATAATTCCTTAATTAAATATAACCGCAACCAACATGACATGATTTTATTATTTTTTTTTTTTAATTAAAAATATTTTAAATATGCACAAAATTTGTTTAAGCGCGTTTTTTATTTAAAATGGAAAAGTGTCAACTTTTAGCCAATTTTATTATTGCTAATTTCATGCATTATGTGGGGTTAGCAAGTTTGACTTGGGCTTCCGATAATCTGTCATGACAGTCAATGACAGTATGATAATAAACATAATATAAAATGTTACAGTTGACGAAATTCGCTAAAACTTGAGATTTTTTCCCGCCATCAAATAATTCGAGCGAATATTCGATTTTAAAACTTCCTTGAAGCAAAGACATTTGTGTAACACTGGCAACACTGTGAACCACACGTTCAGCTGCAGCACTATGACTCATAAAAGTATGAAAGGGTCTGTCTAGGCCAGCGGTCCTCAACAAGTTTTCTGCTGAAAAATTACGAAATTTATTTAAAATTTCACTTTTTTTATTTCTGATTTTTTTGTAAAAAAACTATTAATTATGTGTTCTACACACAAAACTATACTGCTGGTTAAAATATTTGTACTTATTTAAGATTCACCCTGTATATATACAGGGTGAATCTTAAATAAGTACAAATATTTTAACTGCTGGTGTAGTTCGTCATTTAAATTAGTCTAGTGAAAGCCATTTTTAAAAATTTCTAATATTTACGGAGATATTAATTTTTTTAAAAAATACCCACATTTTGAGGACCGCTGGCTGATTTTTCATCCAACAACGTAATGAAACATATGATTTGTTGCGAGGTTGCCATATCTCCTCCAATATAAATATTTCGTTTCCTTTAACGTAATAGTTCTATTTTAAAAATACTTGTTTTAAGCATAAGTACAGTAAAATTGGGTATGTAGTATGATACGCAGCAATATTAACATAAATTTTAACATCTGGACTAACCTTACTATACTTCAACGATTAAAAATGAATTTCCGATATTACGTGATATTACTATGTCCAATGTTCAAAAATTATACATAAACGAGCACACAAGCTTACCTGTTTGTTAAAAAATTAACTATTTAATCAGTACTCCACATTTCACAAGTTAAATGTCATTGTACACTGTTAGAAAGGGACACAAAACACAATTTTCTTAAGTTATTTTATGAAGAATAACGAAAAACTATGCACGCGTTTTTTATTTAAAATGGAAAAAATGTCAACTTTTAGCAAATTTTATTGGTATTTTCATGCATTATGTGGGGTTAACAAGTTTGACTTGGGCTTCCGATAATCTGTCATGACAGTCAATGACAGTTTGATAATAAAAAATAATATAAAATGTTACACTTGACAAAATTCGCTAAAAGTTGAGATTTTTTCTTCCTTGAAGCAAAGACATTTGTGTAATACTGGCAACACTGTGAACCACACGTTCAGTCTGCAGCATTATGACTCATAAAAGTATGAAGGGTCGGTCTAGGCCAGCGGTCCTCAACAAGTTTTCTACTGAAAAATTACGAATTTTATTTAAAATTTCACTTTTTTATTTCTGATTTTTTTGTAAAAAAACTATTAATTATGTGTTCTACACACAAAACTATACTGCTGGTTAAAATATTTGTACTTATTTAAGATTCATCCTGTATATATATCTTACTATTTATTCTGCGTCCGTACATTTTAAATTTACATATCATTCAGCGTCCACCACCTTTCTATGTCCATATACGTATGCAGAAAAAACATTCGTCTTTATTGCAATCGGCAATCATCGCTGGATGATGTGGTACAATAGAAATGATACAGTTTCATACCTACTTTAATGTCTATCGAAAAAGAATTCTGTAAGTTATTTTGTGTAGCTGTACACAATTTCTGGTCGGACGCAGAAATATTAGTAATATGTAAAATAATACACATTTTAAGGTTCAGCAGTTTAACACCAGTTGGCGGTGAATAGAGTGGCGTATATTTCCCGACCGTATAACCATTTTAATTATCTAAAACATTTTCAGATGATTGTGCGTCCACATCTTGGCAACAGTGTATTTAGTTTATTTCTTGCATGTCTCCACCAAATTGAACCAGTCCTCTCTTTCCTCTTTTACCGCGGATAACTAATTTAATGCTGTTTTAACATTTTTTTCTGCTGGATTCTGAAAATTCTTCATATTTGGCTATTAATTTTATACTATTTATCACAACAACGATAAATTTTTAAAAAATTTTAAACATTGAGTAAATTTTTTGAAATTATGCTGTTGTTCTCTATATACACAGTGATTTAACTTTAAATACAGAAATTGCAGGAATAGATAAATTGCCATAAGTGTGCTCTATAAACTTTTTTCCTGGGAGACGCGGTATTAGACATACAAGGTGTTAAAGTTTACAAAAAAATATATTTTCTGTAATATATTCATAGGTACCATGCCACTGGTTAAAGCCACGAAGTTAATATTACATTCAGTAAAAGGTAAAATTATTTGAATACGATGTAGTAAATTTCATTCAACGTTAGCGCAATATGAAGATATTACAGAAAATATATATGTTTTATTGTAAACTTTAACACCCTATCTCGAATACCGCTTCCCCAAGAAAGAAGTTTATAGAGCAAACTCTACTTATTTTTTGGCAATTAATATGTTTCTGCAGTTTCTGTATTTAAAGTGAAATCACCCTGTATATTAAAATACCTTGCCCCTAACGCACAAATGATGGCATCTTTTTTGCAATAGAAGATACTGGATCAGTATTAAAATACTTTTGTTCCTATTTCGGAATAAACGTTGGGAGGAAAATATTTTGTGAACTACTGAATTTTTATTTTTTGGACAGGTTTGTTTATGTTTGAGCTCCACATTAATTCGCAAGAGTTAAGACCAAGACAAAATTTATATGGGACATTATTGCCTTCTGAACAATCAACGTTAACTTTTGTACACAGATTTATATAAAATTTGTAAATTTGTTAGAAAATTCCCTTACTGATATTTGCTATGTTTTAGTAGCAAAAATAATGAAGCAAACAAATACAAGCAATCTTTATTAGTAATTGCAATTTTTGTTGGTTATTTTTTCATGATTTTTAATTAGAACTATATGTTCCTTGTTTTGTTGAGCAATTGTTTTCTTAAGAAAGCTAATATTAATTTATTTCCGTCACTATTTTGTGATATTCGTATTTAAAATCAAAATTTGTATCACCACAATTAGCGTTATTAAACTCCTAACATTCAGTATACAAATAATTATATTAAGTGTCAGTTTTTACCTTATGTAATATTCGAATACCTAATTATAACAAACAATACTTGTAATAGAGTAATAGTAATAATAAGTTTTATTTTGCTCTACAGGCCTCGTTTAAAATTTGCTCTGCTTGCATGTCTTCCCCTCATTTCTTCACAATCACGCAGTAGATGTTCTATCACTTCTCTCTCTTCCCAACAGGCCCTACATCTTCTCTCACTTTCATCTGTCTGCCATTTATTATTTTTTTCCTCAACTGAATCTTGCTAACATTATCCTTTCCTTCTTACTCTCCCTCTTTAATTTTGTTCTTCCTTCTTGCCTTTCTATATCTGTGTCTCTTAGCTGTAATTATTTCCTCATCTGTCTGCCTCCAGTTCTTAAGCGTTCTATTTCTGTGATTGCATACCCATTTCGTCGGAAGTATATCTTTCTATCTGTCCCTATATTCTCTCCTCCTTCCTTCATCTTTTCTAACCAGCACTGTTGTAGTATCTTGCAGTATTTCCTTCTCATTATCTTTTCTTCGTATTTTACTGATAGGTTTCTTGCTTTCACCGTCATTTTATCTCTGTTGCTTTCTTCCCTGACAATGTAGCCCGGAGTTTCTCTGTCTGTTCCTAGTATCCACCTTAGATACTTCTCCTGTACTTTTTCTATTTCTTCAAATTCTATCCATCCTCACACATCGGCCCCATACAGGAGTATGTTCCCCACTAATCTGTCGAATAATATTAATTGTCTCTTATGTCTGAATTTTCTTTCTCTCTGTCCCCCAAGCTATCCCCATTGCTTGATTTACCTTCCTTATATTTATATGTGCTGCAAATGTATTTCAAAAATCAACAGTTTTGTGTTCTCCACATTCACTTGTCTTATCATCTGTTTCATTTCGTTCTCTTCATTTGCTACTATAATGATGTCATCTGTATATTATAGAGTATCCAAACCTTTCTCTGTCCCACTACTGCTCCTCCTGCCTGAGCCATCCTCAATCTCTCCTCAATGTCGCCAATAAATGCTGCAAATAAGGAAGAGCTTAGTGGGCACCCCTGTCTCACTCCTTTGTTTGTATAAAATTCTGTACTTTCCATGTCTCTCTGTTGCTTCTATCACGTTTTCCGGTCCCCTTAAAGTTATTTCCAAAGGCATATGATCCGACTCCACCCTGTCTGCTATTTTAAACTTTTCACTTCCTCCCAAGCATCTTCATAGACTATTGCATAATCAATTACCGACTCTCCTCTTGGTCTCAGATATGTCCAGTTTCCTTTCTCGTCTCCCTCCTTATTTCCATTCAGTACATCCCACCCATTATCTTTTATTATTTCCTCTATTAATCTCCCCATTTTATTATCTATTTTATGTTTTCTCCCTTTTCCGACTCTTCTCTTCTTTTTGCCATTTCTCCCATTCGACCATTAAAATCTCCTGCATTTTGTCCTTGGGCATTTACTTTTTCCTTAATTTGCGACTTCAAATATTTCATCCCTGTATTATATACCGATATTATTCTCCATGTATTCTTTCCTATGTTTACTCTGCTACTTATCATGCTCTTGTGTTTTTCATTTCCTTATTACTTCTATTCCCTCGCGTATCCCCATTATCAACCCACCCTTCGCTCTGCCTTTCGTCTTCACCCTTTCGGCCCCTTGGAGTTCTCATTTGAAGCATTTTGGTAATCTATACTTAATTTTTTCCCACGATTTCTCTTCTGCTCATGTTTCCATCATTCCCACTATGTCAAACCCTTCCACGTATTCCTAGAAGTCTGCCTCCTTATTTATTACACCTGCTACGTTCCAATACAGTGCTCTTTTGTCTTTCTTCCTGATTTCTTCTTCCCTCTGTCTACCTGTGTTTTTTCCCATCTTTTTCCCTCAGTTTGTTCCTAAAATTACTTTCCTCCTTCTTATCCATGTAATGGATTAAAAAGTTACTTTTACACAACAAAATGCCATCTTTTTCAAATTTGAATTTAGATCAACGTGACACGTGTACTTTAACAATTGATTATGCTTATACAGTTTTAGAGAAACGTATTTATTATGCAGTAATTAGATAATCTTCAGTTGTTTGCATTTTTCTCAAATGTGTTTCAGTAGGTGTGACTTCTATTGTTTATTTTTGCGTGGATAAGAAACTTGTTCTTTGTTTTTCTACTACACAGGGAGACGATAAATAAACAACAATTTTATAAATAAACTATTTTTTATGTTTTAAATATATATTTTTTTAATATCACGTTTAACATAATTAAAGATTATCTAGTCTGTCCTGTATCAAATAAAATTGAAAAGTTCAATGTTACCAATAATTGGTTAGTGAGCAAATTAATTATCTCAAACATTTCTATATCGCGTCGTGGCAGACCCAGGAAAGAATATACTATATAAATATTAAAGCTCAAAGTTGCCAAGGAAGTGGCAACTATGTCGGACGTTGAAACATTGTTACTAAGTATTATAATATACTATTGGACGCAAAAAAGATACAAACATATAAACGTATATCGGACGCGGAAATAATAGCAAAATGTAATAGCAAAAAAGAAATATGGCAATCGAATGGCTTGGTCGTCTGGCGGTAAAGTGTATGTGTTGCGTGATGGCAAGAAACAATTAGTAAATTCTGAAATTGATTTATAAATTTATCGAAGTGGTTCTTCTATATTTCTTAAGAATGTCAATGTTTTTGTTTTTCTTGCTGGTTTCAGTTTTTCTTCCTTTCATATTTATAGATAAAATATATATATATATAAAATATATATATATATATATATATATATATATATATATATATATATATATATATATATATATATATATTTTGTCTCATAGATAATGTACTTTTACATATTATTCATGTTTTAGTTCTTAATACATTTAATGTACATTCATATTCTTATGTTTTTTCCTTAATTAGTCACCATTAATTAATAGTTAAGGAGCTCTGATCTGTTTTGTTCTTGCGGTACATAGAATCTAATAAGTAGTATTATAGTATATAAAATTTTTGTTTTTCATATATGCCTTCAGATAATTATCTTAATTTTTCACATTTAAACGTGGGATCTTTATTTACCGGTTTTGATCTGTTCTCGGAATTTGTTGTAGACAATTCATTGGATATTGTGGGACTTTCTGAAACATGGCTTAACCCCGGCTTTCCTAATTTTGGAGTAAATATACAGGGCTATAGTCTAATTTGCAAAGACCGTCTCAGTCGTGGGGGTGGGGTAGCGTTCTATATTAAAAATCATATTAAGTTTAAAATACTGGATTGTCCTGAATTAAATGATAGCGCTTTGGAAAGTTTGTGGATAAACGTAAATATGTCAGGTAAGAGTTTCTGTCTAGGTGCTGTATATAGACCTCCTTCTACTAATCTTACTGTTTGTTTAGAGCATTTAGAGAATATATTAGTTAATTTCATACCCTGCTTTGATTATATTTTGTTTGGGGGTGATTTCAATGTTAACTTACTTGATGGTAACAATGCTAATGTTGTTAGACTGCTTAATTTGTTAGAGCGATATAGTTTACATCAACTTGTATCACAACATACCCACAAAATTGGCATTTCAGAGACTCTTATTGATTTATTGGTTATTTCTGATCATATTCTTGTAAGTGATACATGTGTCTTAAACATGGATCATATCTCTTATCACTCGATGATTAAGTGTGACATGAAAATAAAAAAAGATAAAATAACACCTAAATTAGTTACTTATCGTAATTTTATTTATGAGTATTTTATGCTTGATTTGTAACTGATTGATTGGGATTACATATATTCTCTTGAATCTGTTGATGAGATGTTAGAATTTTGGAATAGAAATTTATTACCTGTCTTCGATATGCATGCTCCATTAAAAACTGTGCAAATCACTAAAAAACCTGCTCCCTGGCTTACGCCCAATCTTAAATTAATGATTAATTATAAAAAAAGTGTTCTCTAAATATAAAAGGTTAAGAACTGTGGCATCCTTTAATCAGTATAAGGATATACGCAACCTTGTTAATCGGGCTATTAGGGTTGAAAGGAAAGCATTTTTACAGTTTAAATTTAAGAATGACCCTAAATCTTTTTGGAAAACGTTGAAATATTTAAATGTTACAGAATGTAAACACAATTCTTATGATATTAATCCCCAATTATATAATAATTTTTTATGTAATGAATTACCTCAACCTTTGAATTCTGATGATTTCCAATTGTTTTTAAATAAATATAATAGAATGTATTCAAATCTAAATAATGAATTTACATTTAAAACTGTTACAACCGATCAAGTTGATAAATATATATTTCATATAAGAACTCAGGCTTTGGGTCATGATAATATTAATCAGAAAATGTTGCTGTACGTATTTCCTTTTCTCAGCTATCATTTTACATTCATTATAAATAAATGTCTAACCACTGGTAGTTTCCCTACGGTGTGGAAAGATTCACATATTATTCCGTGCCCTAAAAAAAGTAATCCGATAACCCTTTCTGATTATCGTCCTATCAATATTCTGTGTACCTTATCTAAAGTATTAGAAAGAATTGTGTGTGACCAGCTTAATACCTTCCTAATTAAAAATCATATCTTACCTCCTGTTCAATCAGGTTTTCGGAAATTGCATAGTACTACAACAGCGTTACTGCATGTTACAGACGACATATTTAGAGCTAGTGACAATAGTCTTAATACATGTTTGATATTATTAGATTTTAGTAAAGTATTCGACACTTTAGACCATTCGCTATTAGTAAAAAAATTGAGGTATTTTGGAGTTGGCAACACTGTGCTTTCATTTTTTCTCAATTATCTTTCAAATTGACGTCAGAGAGTTTATGTGGGAAACTCATATTCTTCTTTTAGGTATGTTAATCAAGGTGTACCTCAGGGAAGTATTTTGGGACCCACGCTATTTTCCATATACAGGGTTAACTATGACTTAGTACAAATATTTTAAGAGGGGATAGGGGAAAATAAGAATTAATGGAATCACCCTTCAAAAAAATTCCAAACTTATTATAAAGCCAAAAAAAATTATTTTCAAAACTATATTAAATCCCTATTTATCGCCGTCACTGACGTTCTGTCAGCCGCGAGTTAGGTATATTCTGCCAATCAAAGGTGTCAAATATAGTGACAGGTCCATTGACACGTGTATCAATTTAAGCCTAATATTTATTTCCAGGATTAATACTTGGAGAGATATTAAGAATGTTGAATCATCTTCTGTGTTCTTACTTGTTTAAATTAAAACCTGCAAAGATTTTTGTACTTCCTGTGGACCTCTTCTTCCTTCTTGGCCGTCTTGACCAGGTCGATTTCTTACGTCGGGAAAAAGCACAAAGGATATCAACAAAATACACGTAAATGTACACAAATACATAAAATACACTGCCACACGTTTACCGCCACGGCATAAAACAGCTGTTCGATGTGGTTCAAAAAGTATTCAGCAAAATATTTTGTATACTCGGGAAACGTCTCTGAGGCTGCCGCACGATAATATGCACTTGTCACACTCCCATAAATCAGTACCTTATCCGTCATCTAGGCATTTGAATACATGTTTGCAAATACACATAAAATACGCGAAAAATTAAATTTGCGAAAAACAAGTCCTGAAAAATTATTTCAAACTAATCAGAGTACCGTAACCGTATATTTACGTTATTTGACATCTACAGACGATATCTGACGACATCTGTAGGCCACTATAACAAGGTGCACTCACACCGATAAATGTTTAAACTCCATGTGTTGCTGTGTAATTAAATTCTGTTAATACTAATAATAGCAACAATATTAACAGTAATCGACGATGTTTGCATAAAATAATTAGTAATATTTTAAACTATAACATCTCAAGATGTTTACAGTGTTCTGTAAAAATGACTTAGATTATAACTAACTTCACGCTCTGGATGGTTTGGAGCATGGAGGGTATGCAATTAGCAATGCAGTAATCGTGTTATAGTAATTAAATAAAGTATTTTGTATCGGATATGTTAGTGGATAATTATGATGAATCTGCAAGGAGTGAAAATGTAGTTTGGCAGTGTGCAACGAAAGAACGAATACAAAATACTGCAGCTAACCGTTTAGCCGTTATCTACCAGGTACTTTAGACATTATTATTATTATTAATACAAATGTTTCATTTCGTCGTTTCTACACTTGACAATGTTGAAAAAACGACCAGTAGTTGACATATTTAGCCATGACGGATGATGATTGATTGTCATAGGCGCCGACTTTCTGTGGGAAAAGAGGGTTTTGCCCCATTTTTTAAACATCGAGCTAGAATTCCGAAATAAATTTTTTATTGTCTTTTAGACCTTCCTGAGCACGTGGTTAAAATGTTTGTACTTAGTCATAGTTAACCCTGTATACCGCAGATTTTCCCTCATTTCTTAAGCACTGTAAAATGCATCAGTACGCAGACGATACACAATTATATTTTTCTTTTGCCTCGGAGGATTTCTTGTATGCGGCTGATTGTATTAATAGTGATTTGCATACTGTTGCCTGCGTTTCTAGTGCGCATAAGCTAGTACTGAATGGGAAAAAAACTGAAGTCTTACTTTTTGGTAAAAGCAGAGTAGATCTTATGAGCAATCCTTTATTTATAGTAAAAATATCCGATCAAATTTTGAAACATGTCAATTACTGCAAAAATTTGGGTGTTTTCATTGATAATAATCTTAGGTTTGCCAAGCATGTTTGCAATTTAGTGCAAAAATCTTATAATAAATAAAAAATTTTATATATGCAAAAGGATTTTTTAAATAAGGACACAAAATTACTCCTCTGTGACTCTTTAATTTTGTCTTATTTATCATATTGTAACGTTGTTTATTGGCCTGCACTTACGAAGAGAGATAAGAACACTCTTCAAAAGATTCAAAACAGTTGTATACGTTATTCATTTAATTTGCGTAAATTTGATCATTTGTCAGCAGTCTTTTTAGTCTAATTAGTTCAATTTAAATGAACGGTTCATTTATTATATGTCTTGCCTTATTTTCAAAATTAGAAATACCGAATCACCTTCTTATTTGTTTAATAAGCTTATCAGGGGTTGCGATACCCATACTCTATTAACTCGTAATAGAGATATGTATACAGTGCCTAGACATAGAACAGCGCAGTTTGAAAGAAGTTTTACTTATAACTCTTGTAAGATCTTTAATGATATTCCCTCTCATATCAAGTCCATTTCCAATATTGACACATTTCGAGGACGGATTAAGAACTGGATTTTAACTATACGTTTTCCTCAATAATTGTATCGTGATAATTGTATCTACTTTGAACGTTTTATGTACTTTTAGGATTATTCCTTTATTTTAGTCTACCATTTTTTGTATATACTGTTGGTTACGTGGAAGAGCGGCAGATAGCCGAACGTCGCCAATCTATGTGGAACTAGTAATTATTGTTATTATGACTTTTTGGAAATAAATAAATACTATTATTATTATTATTATTATTATTATTATTATTATTATTATATATATCTGAATTACCTTAACTTGGAATAACCAAATTTTATACATGATTTAGGTTCACTATTGGTTGTTTTTGAGTACGAGTTCAAGTAAATTTAAACACTACAAAGTGTTCATTGGGGGTGAGTCACCCCTAAAATTATACCAAATTTGTTTTTTCCATCAATCGAATTTAAAAAGAATGATAATATCCTGCCTAGAATTTAATTTAAAATTCTTTTTTACTCCTTAAATTTAAAAAATCTTTTAAGATTTTCAACAAAAAATGCAGTAATTAAACCATGTTTGATTAAATTGCAATATTTTGAAGCACCCTACATAAACCTGCTCTGTGTCGGTTTTTATGCGGAACACCCTAAGTATGTTTCGATGTAATGAACTAAAAATTAAAGCACAAACTCTAGTAGTGATAAAAAAGTTGGTATTTTTTTCAATTGAAAATTTGTTTACTCAAAAACTGTTAAGTCTACACAAAAATTTAAACAAAAAAGTATTAAAATGAACCTGGCTATTAAATTACTATTTTTACTTGATTACTTTGCAACCTTCAAAAAATTACAAAAAGAGAAAAGAAAAATGGTTGTTATCAGTTTATGCATAATATCGAAGTAATACTGGTAAGTAATTAATTACAAGTGCTTTCTTCAGTAGAATATCTCTATAAAATTTGGTATTTATATCACGTTTGGTTTCAGAGAAGAAAAAATAAAAATCTAATTTTATTACCACTGTTGTGTTGGAAGTATTGGAAACTTTTTATCAAGTGCCTACATAGATACCCCTCTTAAAATTGTACGAGGAGTACGATAAGTGTTATTTTATGTTATCTGTTACAAATCACCTACCAAATAAATAGATACGTTTTTTGGGAAAATAGTGAACAGATCCGGACTTGTAAATATTTGATATACATATTTGATGGAAGGAAAATATTGGAAATAAATGAGTGTGCATAGTACGAATATTTGACATACGAAGGGAAGTTCTTGGGAAAGCAAGAAAATTCAATGCTCACCAGCTAGACCAAAAAACAAATGGAAGATAAATTAGATACAATAATGGATATGATTAAAAATCTAACACAAGAAGTGGTCGAAATTAGAACAAATCAGAAAGTGTATAAAGAAGAGATGAAAGCCTTAAAGAAAGAAAACGAAATTATTAAAAATCAGAACAAATAACTGCAAAATGAAATCATTACAATAAATGCAACATTGGAAACATTAGAACAAGAGAAAAGAAAAAATAACATTGTTATACAGGGACTGAAAGTAGAGACAGTGGACTCAACGAGCATTAATAGAAAAAATTAAAAACAGTTTAGAACCACATCTGGGCGTAGAGATGAAAATAAAAAGCGCTTACAAATACAAAAATCACTGAGTTTTGTTTTCATGGGCTGCTATAACATTAAATGAAATTTACGCGGCTGGTGCGCTAAACTGTCACCAATTTCTTTGAATATCTCAGAAAGAAGACCAAACGTCGAAAAAAACAAAAAACGAAAAAGTTTCGAAATTAATCAGGTCAAAGTGGTGTGTAGATGTTTTATTGAAATTATTTTTTTTTTATAGTTTTAAAATAAAGTAAGAGGGGGGTAGCATACAAAATACACTTTTAATAGGGGTAGGTAGTTCAAACTTAAGAAGCTTATTAAGATCATAAGGAGTGTTTGTGTTCCGAATTTCACTTAAATCAGATAAGGGGTTCAAAAGTTATGAGGGAAAAACGAGAAAAAAATTCCTACTTAAACACCCTCTATCTCGCAAACGACGCGTTTTAGGAAATAAGTTTATATTACAAATGAACATTATTTTAACCTGTTCTATCGATTCCTGAAGTTATCAAGATTAAACTTGAATCAGTCTGTATAGTGGAGTACCAGAAAAATTTAGAGCAGCAGGAGGAATCGCTTGTATTTTACATAAGAAACTAGCCCAAACAATCCACAATGGAATGCGGTGTCAGAAAGAATATTATCAGTAGAACTGAAGAATGACAATGGTAATCAAAGAACAATAATAACTGTATATGGACCAAATGATGATGCAGCAGTATGTGACATAGACAGGTTTTGGGAAGTAGAAGAAGCCAGAGATGCAGTATTTATAGCTGGAGATTTTAATAGCAGAGTTGGGAGAAGAGACTTTATATACAACGGTGTAATAGGAACACATGGAGAAAATTTAAGGAATAATAATAGAGAAAGGATGCTAGTATAACACACGAACTAATAATAACAAATAATTTTCTTCAACATGAAGACATAAATAAATATACAAGGGAAGTAAAAAGTAGGAAAGAAAAATCAATAATTGACTACATGTTAGTAGAGAGAAATAACAGAAGAGTGGTCATGGATACTAAAGTCAAAAGAAGTGCTGAAATTGGCAGTGATCATTATTTATTGGTAACAAAAATAAAAGAAAAAGTAAAAGATAAGATCTATAGGGAACAAAAACCAGATAAACTTATAGAATATTAATCAATAAGATTATATAAACTATTAGAAATCGAAATAGCACAGAAATATGAAATAGTGATAAATAAAAAACTTGGAAAAAAACAGAAATTAATGAAAACGATAGCATAGAATTAATGTAGGAGAATCTAAAAAGAATAATACTTGACACGGCAAAACAGATATGTGGCGTTAGCAGAAAAAGTAATGTAAGAAGGCAAACCCCTTGGTGGACACATGAAATAAAGGAACAAATAAAAAGAAAGAAAAACACATGGAAGAAGTATTTAAGTAATCAAACAACGGAAAACTATGAAATCTACAAAAAAGAAAGAAAATTAGTAAAAGAAAAAGTAATGGCAACAAAAAGATTAAAATGGAAAGAACTAGGACAAAAAATGAAAACAGATAGCAAGGCGAACCAAAAATTATTCTATAAAACACTGAAATCGCTCAGAAATGAGCAAACGCACCAAACAAATTATATTAAGAATGAGAATGGAGAATTACTGCCATGAGACAAAGAGGCTCGCAAATGAATAATGCAACGATGGAAAGAATATTTAAACTATGAAGAGGGAAGGGTTGATAGACAAAATAATGAAAAGTATATAACATTAAAGGAACTACAAAATGTAATAAAAGGGTTAAAAAATGGTAAAGCACCAGGTTATGACAAAATAACAACCGAAATGTTTAAACATATTGGAATGAGAGGAACTGAAAAGCTTTTAAAGATATATAATGAAGTATGGAAACAAGAAAAAATACCAAAAGATTGGCAGGTAGCACTATTAACACCAATACATAA